>CM062806.1:262659392-265659391 GCA_031772625.1 Pinus tabuliformis | reverse complement strand
GTCATTGGCTCAAGTTTTTGCATGAAGGACAATTGTTTTTTAATATATTTCCATTCCTTTATGTCCTCTTAGAGACATAGTCAGGTTTTGTTTTTGATCCCCGTCCTTCTCTATTTTGCATGTTGCCTTATGAAGGGGTGTATTTGCATTCATGTTTGTTATCTAAGAGCTGCATATAGGTTTGGTTTTTCACCTCCATGCTTTGTTTTGTATGATCAACTTGAACAAGGGAGTTCCTAGGGTCTCCCAGGTAGTTTGCGAGTTATATTTTACCATTTTGTCTAATCCAGATTTTGTGAATTCCACGATGTGATCTCTAGGGTTGATGATCATTTGTGATGATCTTAGATAGATGTAAAAAATTTCGTTGTTTCTTTCCTTGAAAAAAAAAGAATATGCATAAAATATCAAAAAAATTATAACCATAAAAAAAAAGTTTATAACCGTAAAAAAAAAAGGCTATAAAAATTTATCACCATAACATAAACAATTACAACCATTATGAGAAAAAATTATAATAATTTATAACCATTATAAATAAAATTAAATTGGAGGCTTGGAGATTTGAAATTCCAGGTATGGTTGTGATTCGAGAAAAAATTATAATAATTTATAACCATTATAAATAAAATGAAATTGGGAGCTTGGAGATTTGAAATTCCAGGTATGGTTGTGATTCTTAGGTCTACACGTTTGTAGGAAAAATTAATAGGCTTTGAGGATTTAAAGTTATAGGCCTGGTTGTGGCTCTCAACATTACATTTTTGTCGTGAGTTCTAGGATATGATTTTCAACAATCATATTGGTACGAGGTTAAATTCCCTATGATGTTAATACTAGGCATTCACTGTTATTTTGAAGGATGGTTGGGTGTGTCTCCACTATCCATGTTTGTTGTGAGTTCTTGATTGTGATTTATAACAAATGCATTGGTTTGAAGTTGATTTATCTTCCATGACAATATTGGGCATTTATTGTTATTTCAAAAGACATTGGAAGGTAGAATATAAATGAGTTCCTAAACCCCATTTGTTTTTTTAGTGAAAAATGAATTGTCTTAAGTAGAAAGGATTGAATGGACCTAAATATACTTGATCTACTTAAGGATTCCTAGTTAACAAGGTTTCCTCCTCAAATAATTGTGTTGTCACTCCAGATCAAACTCAATAAATATAGATAATTACAACAACTTATAAATCAAAATATTTGGTGTAACACCCTCCTCCCACACTTACCCAAGCTAACTGGTCTATAGGGGTAAACATGTGATGAGGGGCCACTATGATGTTATTCACTCCCCATGTGTTGTTAAGGAAGTAGAATCGATGGAACTAAACCAAATTGGCCTTCAAAGATGTTATCGAACCTTTAGGAGCCAACCAACACTTCCAGGTGCTTAACTCCTGGGGAAACTTGTCTTTTCTCTGATCTGGACCCTCAACCACTCCCATGAAAATCGATGCATGTGACTGAGGCCCTCCAATCACTTTGATAAAAAGTAATTCTTGTGATTATGGACTTCTTCAGGTAGTTCTGTGCCAACAACCCCATATTCTGTGCTACTTTTTCAGGTCAACGACTTAGGCCACTGCCTAGAACTTCATAACTTTCAAAAATGACAAAAAACAAGGGAATAAAGATACTAAGGCAAAAATTGGTATAGGTACTCGAATGGACCTCTACTAGCCATGATAGACATTTCATCAAACATATCACAAATATGCATTCTACAGCTCATAAAAACAAATCTAAGCATAAAGGTCTCATACTTATCTAAGAATCATTCAGAAGCATTGATGCCTTATCATGATAGCTGAATTACCAATTATTAGGTCATATATTCATTGTTAATCTATTTAATAATAAAAAAATGATGACATCGATACATCATAACTATCATAAAACCTCCTCAGAACCAACATATAAACAACAGAAATAAATAGGATATAACAACAATATAAACCACATAAAGACACGTACATTCAACCATAATAAACACGAGGAAAATAGATCTTATTGACATAACGAAATGAAACCAGGTTAGGGACTTTCATGAACCATCCACCGATCATAGCTTGGCCTGAACCAATTCTTTATTTCATCCAATCACCCTCGTGCCATATTCCAAGCATGAATGTGAGACATCATGAAGCAAATCAAACAAAACCAAACCAGGGCTTACCTACATTTCCTATTCCATCTCCTCCATCATGTCTTGTCCTATTAACACCCTATTAACTAGATCACTCCAACTAATAGGATTATTGCAACTCCGCCCATATAGTGCCTCGAAAAAACTCATCCTTAGTGACTCGTGATACCCATGATGTAAGAAAACTCAACCAATGGAAGATAATCTTCCCACCTCTGTTGTTGATGCACCACATACATCCTCAACATGTCCTCTAGTATTTTGTTGACCCTCTCTATTTTTCCATCTGTTTGCAGATGATAGGTTGTACTGAAGGCTAACTTTGTACCCAAACCTGCAAATTACTCTTTCCATATCCTAGAAGTGAACTTAGCATCCCTATCTGACACAATCGTCTTTGGAACATCATGCAACCTCACTACATGTCTAATGAATACCTTTGCTACATCATTAGCTGAAAATGTATACTTCACTAGAATGAAGTGTGCTACATTAGTCAACTTGTCAACCCCAAACATGATAGGATCATGTTATCTAGATGTTCTATGCAAACCTGTGTTGAAATTCATGGAAATGAACTCCTATTTTCACTCAGGTATCACAATCGGCTATAGTACACCACTTGGATGTTTTAAATTTTTCCTTTACCTATTGATAATCAAAGCACCTAGCCACAAACTTTGTTATTTCCTTCTTCAAATTCGACCAATAGTAGAATTTCTTCACCGTTTTTAATGTATTCAGGTATCCCTAGTGACCTGGATATGATTAGCATTAAATTCCCCGCAAGATGAGATTCTTGATCTCACTGTTTTCTGGCACGCATATCATGTCCCTAAATATGACCAAACCATATGCTATGAGACAATATCCACACCCTGATCACCTATAGCCTATTGTAAACCTATGCATAAGCTTGTTATACATGTCATCCTCCTGACCTGCCTACAATCCAATCCTATAAATTTGTCCCATAGGAGCTCATAATTGTTATTTGATTCAATTTACTCTCCTACTAAGAGCATCTACAACCTTGTTCTCCTTACCTTTAGTGTACCTGATCTCGAAATCAAATGCATTGATCATGTCCACTAGGGCCAAACTCCATATGGGTCATCTTATTAATGGAAGTTGATATTTTTCTTGGATCCCTTTTATCGAGAGGTGTAGGATTGATCTAAAGATCATCTGATTCTGATAAGTATTCATGGAGATATGAATTTATTTGTGTTATGGACAATTCGTCAAGGTCGGCCATCAACCAAATAAACCCTACTTGTGCTCAAATTTTTAGTTTAAGTAGAGGTGGCCTTCAAGTCATTTCAACACACTTGGGATCTGTTCCTCTCTACTTGTCTTTGGGTTTTAGTAGGAGGAGAGATCCTAAGGGATAAAGTTTCCCTAATCTAGAGGGCAGAAGTCAGAACTGTCAGAATTATCAGAACTACCGGAACTATCGGAACTACCAGAACTGCCAGAATTGCCGGAACTTCCGGGAACAACCGAGAAAAGCTGGAACTATCGGGAAAAGTCGGAACTGCTGAGAAAATCCGAAATTGCTAGAAAAGCCGAAATTGTCGAAACTGCCGGAATTGTTAGGGCTGCTGGAACTGTCAGAATGGCCGAATTTGATGGAATTGTCAGAATTTCTAGGAAAAGCCAAAATTGCCGGAATTACCAGGAATAACAGGAATTGCTAGAATTGCCGGAACTAAGGGGAATAGTCGGAATTTTCGGAACTACCGGAACTTCCAGAATTGTTGGAACTGCCAGAAATGTTGGGAACTGTCGGAATTGCCAGAACTACCAGAATTGCCAGAAATGTCGGAATTGTTGGAACTTCCAAAATTGTCGGAACTGCCAGAATTGATGGAACTGCTGGAATTGTCGGGAACTTCCGGAATTTCCAGAACCGCCGAAACTGCCAGAATTGCCAGGAACTGTGGGAACTGCTGGAATTGTCGGAAAAGCCGGAACTGCTGGGAACAATTGGGAAAATCATGAACTGTCGAAAAATCCAAAATTGTCGGAATTGTTGGAACTGCCGGAATTGACAGAATTAGTGAAACTGTCGGAACAGCTAGGAAAAGCCGGAATTGTCGGAACTGCCGAAGCTACCGAGAACTGCTGAAACAACCAGAGCATTTGTCTCCGAAGGAGAGCAACATGCAAGGGACAACTAGCTAACATTGGGATAGTTGTATGGTACTTAGCAACAAATACACCGAGCATGCAATGTTACAGCTAGCATGCAACAACAAGCATGCAAAGGATAACAAGCATGCTAGGGATAGCAGGCAAGCTAGGGACAACAAGCAAGCAATATGTAGCCAACACATAGGTCAATATGGAAACATGGTGCAACAATGGCACATAATGGAGTACATTGATGGGTATAGTCATGATTAATGAAGCATGATGAGATGCAGCATAGTGATGATGGGTGCAGCATGGTGCAACACGGTGAGGTGCAGCATGATGACGAAATGCAGTACAACGATAGGTGAAGGAGTCACCTTGAAGAATCAGTTGAAGCAGCATGTCTTCAACTGATCGCATGTATCATCTTCTTAGAGATGATCTATGCTCTTTCTAGATAAGTCAAAGTGTTGATTTCTGTTGTAAACGTGCTATCTCTCTCTTTCTCTATTCTTAACTATTGAAGAACATATAAGAAGAATTAATCAAGGGTTTCCCCACATTGGGGTTTGTTCTTGGTTAGCGCCACATCTTGTGTCCTCTTGTCTTGGCTTGTCTTCTGTGATTTATGTTTATGTTCTATCTGTAGTTTACTTTAATGCTGATGTGATTGTTAATCTGGAAAAATATATTGAGCTAACTTTGAAAATTGAAATAAATTTCTCTAAGCATAGAACATACCTAAAATTTAACATGGTATCAAAGCTGAGGTGAAGACAATTCCCAAGCAAGAGTGAAAGAGCAATCACCGAAGACAGTTGAGAAAGGACAAAAGGATTAGTGGATTACTCATCCCATTCAAATTCATCGAGGGTGAAGTCGAAGCAAAGAATATTATCAGAATAATGCAACAAAGGTTTCTGATGGTCTACCTAAAGATCACTTCATTGGGAAGTCTAGATCTAAGGGTGGAAGGAAGGCAAATTCCTTGGTTGCAATAAGTTTGACCATTAGGTGAAGGAGTGTCTGAGGTAGGGACACATCACTTGATGAAGATAACAATCATTCCAAGGAAATCTTCAATGATCAAAGGAATGACAGGTAATGCAGGTGATAAAGGAAATGGCCGACTCTTCAAAGAAAGCAAGGAACCCCAGGTATGGAGAATCAAATGTTGTTTCTAATAAGATAAAGAAGTGTTATCTTGTATTGGCTCTCTCGTTCAGATTCTTTGGGAATATGGCTTATTGATTGTAGTGTTTCAAGGCACTTCATTGGATAGAAGGGTGCATTCTCTAATTTGGTAGAGATGCAAACAATCGTGGGATTATACTTGGAGCCAATGCCACCTATCCCGGAAAGGGTGTAGGGAATGTTACCCCTCAATTGAATGAGGGTAACACTATTCATTTACATAATATCTTTTATGTACCTAATCACAAGAAGAACCTGGTGTCCATCCTAGAAATGGAAGTCAAAGGTTTCAGGGTGGCATTCATCGATGGAAAGGTCTACCGATGGGGCCCTACCCGATGTGAGTCAGATGGTTATAGGGATGCCTGAATTCAAGAAGAGCATGAAGGTACATGTCTGAGATGTACCGAAGGAAAATATTATAAGGGGACCATTCCCCTCATGAAACAGGTCCACAGGTTTGGAACAACCCGAGGAGTTTGAGATTCATTATTGGGAATCTCTTATATACAGGTGGAAGAAAGCCCTCTATGGCTTGAAGCAAAACACCCTGGGCATAGTATGAGAGGATTGATAGTGTTAGCCTCCTGTTGCAACAGGGTTTCATTTTTCATGATTGACATTTTTACATGCCAAATATGTCATACTTTGCAGGCTGTAGTGTTCCATATTTTCACAAGATGCCATAGAGTGTGCTAGTTCAATTGCCACTGCTGTTTCTAATTTTGAATGAGTTGTTCCAGTTTTGAAGAAAGTTTCAATTAAGGGAGGTCCAAACAGTCTAATCTTGGTCTCCCTAGGTTTCAATTTCCTATTTTAGAATATAGAGAATCCATCTGTCCAAACAGTTTAATCTTGGAAGATTTTGTAGATAGGTAGAGAATCAAAGGGACCCAATTACTGAATCTGGGCCCTGGCAGAAATAAGTGTAGACTTAGATAGGAGGACATTCAAGAGAAAAAATTGTAAATATGGGTCTGCAAGTCTAAGTGCACCCTCCAAAAAGAAGAAAAAATGTTAGGAAAGTAGGCTGGGTAGGTATTGTGAGTTGTAGAATGATAATTAATGATCAATTTGGCTTCAAAATGTTATATTCCTTTCAGATCACAGTGCAGACAGTTTTTTCATTCAAAAGGATGCTCAAGCTGGATTTTACTATTTCCCTTCTTCTAATTCCCCAATTCACTTACTAATTTCCCCAAAGAGGGTAGGATCTTCCTGTTTCCTCTATTTCATCATGATTCAGCCATTTGCTTGGTAAGATCTGCTTCACTCAAAGATTTCATTTCTCTTCAGGTTCTTTCTCCCCAAAATTACCTAAGGCCCCTTACCTTAGCGCCTGCTTATCATCTCCATATAAAACCACTCATCCTAAAGTATAAACTGTTACGAAACCAGCTCAAGAAAAGATAGAAAAGAAAGATCAACGCCTTAGAATTCAGCCTCTTCGAGGGGCAACCTCCTTTACATTACATAAATGAACAATTCTTGGATGATACAAATGAAAAAACCTCCTTTCTATATATAGGAGTCTAAGGAGTCACAATATAATCCAGCGACCTAACAATAATAATATAAAGCCACAAAAATAACAATAGAGGGATTCTATGGGGCACAGAAATAACAATATGGGGGTAATAGGGGCACAACAATATAAATAAGGGTATAACTACAATAGTAATGGGGTAATCACTAGTATTATAGGGACCCAACATGCCCCTCTCCTTCAAAAAAGTGTTGTCCTCAACGCTTGAGTAGTTCTGGATACTTCTGCATAAAATTCTCATCCTCCCATGTGGAATCTTCAGCGGATAAGTTCTTCCACTTGATAAGATACTCTGAAATTGATCGATTTCGTAGCTGTCGAGTTCTTGTTTCTGTGACTGCTTCCGGTTCCAATATAATTTTTCCTTCCTCGTCAAGTTCTGGCAATATTGTTTGAACTGGGAGCTTGTCGCCTATAACCTTCTTTAAACATGAAACATGGAAAACTGGGTGCAATCGAGAAGCTGCAGGAAGCTCCAATTTGTATGCCATAGTACCAATCTTTTCCAACACCTTGTACGGACCATAATACTTTGGTGATAATTTATTATCCTTCTTAGCTTGCTTAGGGACATTTGCTTATATGGTTGTAGCCGTAGGAATACCCAATCACCTACATCAAAACTTCTTTCACTGCGATGTTGATCTGCCTGTTGTTTCATTCTATTTTGTGCCAACACGAGGTTATCCTTTAAGAGTTGGAGGACTTGTTGTTGATGTTCGATGTGATGTTCCACTGCCTGAACCTTAGAATTTTCTCTTAAATATGATGTGATGATGGTGGTTGATACCCATAAAGTGCCATAAATGGGGTCATTTTTGTTGCTGTATGGAAGGAAGTGTTATACCACCATTCAGCCAGAGGCAACCATTTGACCCATTGTGTCTGTTTATCAGATACAAAGCAACGAAGATATCCTTCCAAACATTTGTTTACTATCTCAGTTTGCCCATCAGATTGAGGATGATAAGATGAGCTATGAGCTAACTGAGTACCAAGACAAGAAAATAATTCTGTCCAAAAATTTCAGTGAAAATGGGATCTCTGTCACTTACAATAATCTTTGGGTTTCCATGTAGCTTTTGAATTGTTTCCATAAATGCAGTAGAAACTGTACTGGCTTTAAATGGATGTGATAATGCACAAAAGTGTGCATACTTGGTAAGTCTGTCAACTACCACCATGATGACACTCTTTCCCTCAGACTTGGGTAAACCTGTGATAAAATCCATTGAAACCTCCTCCCAACGTTGGCTTGGAATGGATAAAGGTTGTAATAGACCCGGTGTCTTAATTGTTTCAACTTTATTTTGTTGGCAAACCAAACATTCCGCCACAAACTTTTGAATATCTGATTTAAGGCCATCCCAAAAAAAATCCTTCTTAACCCTGTGGTAAGTTTTTAAAAATCCTGAGTGCCCTCCTAAGGGAGAAGTGTGCAATTCCATAAGAATCTTTTGTTTTAGCTGGAATTCTTACAGAGGTATAAGCGATCTTTGTACCATAACGAATCATTTTTCCAGCTAAATGTATCAGAAGTACTGGAATCTTGTTGTAGCTTTCGAATAAGTGCCCACACTTCTTCGTCATTCTTCCATTCCTCCTTGCTTCGTTTATCCAATCTGGTTGGATAATAGAAATGGCACACAACAATGCTTCCACATCCTCATCCTTTCTTGAGAGTGCATCTGCCACCACATTTTGCTTCCCTTTTTTGTAGATGATTTCAAAGTCATAACCCAACATCTTTGTGACCCACTTTTGTTGCTCTTCAGAGGATAATCTTTGTTCTAAAAAGTATTTAAGGCTATCATGATCCGTTTTTACCTTGAAGTGTCTTCCCATTAGGTAGGGTCGCCATTTCTTAAGTGCATGGAGTATTGCCAACATTTCCTTCTCATAAATAGCTTTGCTTAAAAACTTTCCCTTGATTGGACGACTTTCAAAAGCAATGGGTCTTTCATCTTGCATTAGAACAACACCAATTCCATTTCCTGAAGCATCACATTCCACAATAAAGGTTTTTGTGAAGTCCGGTGTAGCTAAGACCGGTGCTTGGCACATTGCCTCTTTAAGATGTTTAAAGGCCTTTGTTGCTTCCGGAGTCCATGAAAATGAATCTTTCTTCAATAATGTTGTTAGAGGTGCTGCTATTCTCCCATAATTCTTAACAAACTTGCGATAATACCCTGTCAACCCAAGAAATCCTCGCAGATGCTTTATGGATGTGGGGATTTTCCATTCCTTAATGGCTTTAATTTTGCTAGGGTCTACCTTAACTCCTTCATGAGATACAATATGACCCAAATATTCCACCTCCTGGACTCCAAAGAAACATTTGGATCTTTTTGCATATAATTGTTTCTCCTCCAATAGTTGTAGCACCTTGTCAACATGTTCAACATGATCCTTCCAAGACTTGCTGTAGATTAGTATATCATCAAAAAATACTAACACAAATTTTCTAAGGAATGGTTTGAAAATTGAATTCATCAAACCTTGAAATGTTGAAGGTGCATTGGTAAGGCCAAAAGGCATGACCAAAAATTCATAATGACCCTCATGAGTTCTAAATGCCGTTTTCGGAATGTCTTCAATCTTCATTCTGATTTGATGATATCCGAACGAAGATCCAACTTGGTGAAGTAAATTGATCCATGCAATTCATCCAGTAATTCATCAATGACAGGAATGGGGAACTTATCTTTAATAGTGAGCTTGTTGAGCTCCCTATAATCTGGACACATGCGCCATGATCCATCCTTCTTGTGCACCAATACTACTGGAGCTGAGAAAGAACTTTGACTCGGTTGAATTATACCAGCCTCTAGCATTTCTGCAACCATACGTTCAATTTCACTTTTTTGGACATATGGATATCTGTACGGCCTGATGTTTGGAGGAACACTTCCTGGAATCAGATGAATAGCATGATCATGATCACGCATAGGTGGGAGACCTTTGGGAGTCTCAAATACCTTGGAATGATTGTCCAGGACTTTTTGGAGATCTGGAGAAATAGATGATTCCAATGTGGAAACATCTAGCGAACATAATTGTGCAATTACACCTCTTTGCTCCTTTTTTAGAAGCTTTGTCATGCCATTAGAGCTGATTATCTTTCCTGGTTTCCCTGCAATACCCCTTAATTCAACTTCCTTTCCTTCACAGAAAATTTCATGAAAAGTTCTTGAAAATTAAAAGCTATTGTACCCAAGGATTGTAGCCATTGGACTCCTAGTACAACATCAGCACCTCCCATTGGAATGGAAAGCATTGGGCTAGTCAATACATATTCTCCCATGGATAGCTTGATATTATGGCACTTTCTAGAACAATTTATTGTTCCTCCATTTGCAATCATCACTTGACACTCTGGTGCTGGATATAGGAAGCAATTCAATTCTTTTGCTACCCTACAATGAATAAAATTGTGGGTGCTTCCTGAATCAATCAACACTATTACCTTTTTCTTCTTGATTTGTCCTTCTATCTTGATGGTTTGAGGAGTGGTAATTCCCGCCAATGCATTACAAGATATGGTTAGATTTATTTGTTCTTCATCTAGGCTTTGTTCCTGGAATATATCCTCTTCTTTTGACCTTTCTTGCTCCTTTTTCTTCTTCCTCTTCACAATCTATGTAGAATAATTTCTTCTCAGCACACTTATGACCTTTTGTGTATTTGCTATCACAATTGTAACAAAGCCCTTTTGCTCTTTTTTCTTCCAATTGTTGTGGTGTCAACCTTGTAGGTTGTGGAAGACTATGGGCAACAACACTTCCGTCTTTATAGTTGTGAATGGTATGCTTCCTAGTTGCCATAATTTTGCTTTCCATTTTTCTTGCTAACCTGAATGCCTTCTCTAATGAATCAGGTTCCCAAAGGCGCACATCATGTTGGATATTATCCTTTAAAGACCCTATGAA
The DNA here is from genome assembly GCA_031772625.1 of Pinus tabuliformis. NCBI lineage: Eukaryota > Viridiplantae > Streptophyta > Pinopsida > Pinales > Pinaceae > Pinus > Pinus tabuliformis. Next base: position 265,648,431 of record CM062806.1, on the reverse strand, counting down.
CACATCAATCCTATGCTCCTCTGGAATATCTTTTACCCTTATGTTCAATTTTTGGAACTCCTCAATGTGCTCCATTATTGAACCCTTTTGTTTGAGACTTATCAATTGGCTAAAAAAAGTGTTGCTTTTTGTATCCTCATAATGTGCTATCAATTCTTCCGTAAAAATTGCCCAAGTGATAAAATTTTTACGAGAACAAAGCCATTGATATCATACAAACTGATTTGGTTCCAAATATAAAGTTGCCATACGTACCTTTTGTGTGTTTTGCACATTATTGAGATCGAAGAATTGCTCCATCTGTAATATCCATGTGGCGGGATCCTTGCCATCAAACTTCCTCATATCGATTTTTGGAACATGGTGAGTCTTCGATCCAAAATTAGAGTCTATGGAATCATGATTAACATTTCTTTTGTTCTCATCATGAGTTTCCTTTAGTACTCTTTCACCCTTAGTGACCATTTCTTGTAGCAACTTATCCATCTTATCATCCATGCCATCAATTTTAGCGTCCATGCCATTCACCTTAGCTTCCATGCCATCCATCTTAGCTTCTACATCTTTCTTTAAACCGTCCATCTTAGCTTCTCTTTCCTTAAACCATCCATTTTAGATTCTGTTGCTTTTTGTGCAAGTGACACTCGTTGCACTTGTTCTTGTAATTTTAATATATCATATAGCATTTCTTCTTCTTCTTCATGAGTCATGCTAGAGCTTTCAGGCTCCTTACTAGGTGTTTGCATTTTCTTTCCTCGGGGCATCAGTTACCGATAATAATTCTCTAATATGCCCTTTGAATTCCTTCAAAATAAATTTTCAAACCAAGCTTAAGCAAAAATTAAAGAAAATCTACACACCTTTTTTCACTTTGTGGGAGCTCGATATTGCCTCCGATGTATCTCTGTACTTTCTGATTATCTAGTTCTGAATTTGTGACCTGTAGTAGCCCTCTGTGTCCTCTTTCCAATGCCACAAGTCTGATCCAAATTGGATTCCCCAAGGAAGAGTTATGCGAAATCTCCCACAGTGACTTGATTATAGACTAGTTCAGTAGAGCGAACTTGTACGACGTGCCACGTGTCACTATTTCAACCTTTGACTTTGAAATGTATATAAAAGCAAACTACAGTCCGTCCTCTTTCTGTAACTTCTTACGAAATTTCAATCAGATGCTCAGAAAGAAAGTTATGACGATTTTCCCCAGGTCACCTGTTTTGAGTGTAATTCAGGAGTCTGCAAAAAGACCAACTTCCTCAGATCATATCTCCGAAAATATCATGCAAAAAACTCTGAAATTCGGACCCAAGGTTTCGGGCTATTTCTTCGCAAATGGGTTTTTTTGGCGAATTCTGCAACATCACAGAAAAAGAGTTATAGCAAAAATGCCACTATGACCTGTTTGGAGCAACGAAACCCTAGAATCCAAAGCTTTGATACCAAATGTTATGAAACCAGCTCAAGAAAAGATAGAAAAGAAAGATCAACGCCTTAGAATTCAGCCTCTTCGAGGGGAAACCTCCTTTACATTACATAAATGAACAATTCTTGGATGATACAAATGACAAAACCTCCTTTCTATATATAGGAGTCTAAGGAGTCACAATATAATCCAGCCGACCTAACAATAATAATATAAAGCCACAAAAATAATAATAGAGGGATTCTATGGGGCACAGAAATAACAATATGTGGGTAATAGGGGCACAAAAATATAAATAAGGGGTATAACTACAATAGTAATGGGGTAATCACTAGTATTATAGGGACCCAACAATAACTCCCTATTAGTCTGCCCCCTCCCCTACTAAAACTATGTATGTAAAATTCCCCAATGTAAATATCCCCTCCCTGGCAATATAGCCATATTTCTTCTAAGTCAGGGAAAAATCAGCCTATCTGGGGCTGTTTTTAGCCCATCCGTGTCACAACAGAAGTTAGATGACACCTGGTCATGCTAACAACCTCTCCCCTAGCCCTAAAAACCCTCAAAAACCCATATTTCACCCCTATCCCTAACTCCCAAGCGTAAAAAATATTAACCCGCCCATGTGTAACCCCATAACCCACTTTCCCTAAGTCTAAACCCCCACCGCGCTTCATTAAACTCGGAATATTCTGTGCATATTCCCTGCCCGTATACCTCCACCACCTCTCCATCGCCGCCAGCCGTTAGATTGCCCGCCCCATAGATCTACGGTGGGCGGGCTTTCCCATCTCCAATGCACCCGAAGGTTAGCGTTTGGGAGATGGGCGGTATTGCCGCCGTACTCCCGCCATGCGTCACCTCCTGGGCCGTGGCAGAGCCCCCTCTGACGAAACCACCCTTCCCCAAAGGCGGTGCGTCACAAAACCACAAACCACCTCCTGCCCAGTGACGTGACCTGTCCACGTCACCCCCCTGCCGAGTCATCCCGCCATGTCATCCGCCTGCGTGACCGCCTGCCACGTGTCTTGCCACGTCACCATCCGTACAGATGACGTCATCAGCTGAAATCACCCTACCAAGTCATCCGCCGTACCGCTCACGTCATGCTGACGTCAGCAACACTTTTGGCGCGAAGGAGCAAAAATCGCACTTCGGAGCCTCGGAATCAGTTTCTGAGGCAATTTTTGATGAGCGATTTGTGCCTAGCGCAAATTGCTCATCGCTGGATAAATTAGGCCAAAATGGGGAATCTTTAGGGAATCTTTTCATCACTCAGCCCCTAGAAGCCCCGAAAGGCGCAAAAATGACCCGTTTTCTTCACAAAGCATTCAGAAAGAACCCGAGGACAGTTTGAAGAAGACAGGGAGCCGAACAACGACCATTAAATGCTGATTTAACACACAACACATCACAGCAGCAGCCCAAATTTTTGTCAAAGAGTATCAGAGGAAGAAAAGAGCCAAAGAGTATCAGCCAAGATTTTTTTAGGGGCTCGAAGCACCTGTACATTAATGAACCCCTCAGCAAAGTCAAATCAATAAGCAGAAGCCCATCATTGCCCTCAAATCACAATTAAGGCATTCAAAGCCACAGGACAGCAAGGAAGCAGTGACCCATACACATTTATTTCAGAAGACACTGCACCAAGCCACCGAGGACAACATGAGTTATTCAGTTTTGATACAGCCGCCCTCAGCGTAGCCAGAGTTATTTTCATGCATTTATGTCAAATAGAGTTAGGTCAAATCAATGATTCTTTTAGGCCTGATTAGGTCAAGATGTAATAAAGAACTCTGCAAAGAGTTTTGCCCTATAAATACCGCCCTCTACATTGTTTTAAGGGTTGGAAAATTGAGAATTTTCGATAGAGACTCGCATTGTATACCCGAGTTTTTTCTATAATCAAAGATTGCTGAAAGCTTAGAGAGCGAACTGTCTGTTGTAATGAATGTTTAGAAGATTTGAAGATGGAATTCTTGTGCTGCAACCTGGAACAATAAGTGCATCTTACCTATGTTTCAATGTTTACCATTATTTAAGTAGCAGAAAGAAAGAATAGCCTAGAATTTGTTTAATTACACTCTATGCTCAATTTCTGTTATTTCTTTATGTTTTCATCTGAATGAATTGGCTATGAGTATGAATTCCTCCTCGCTCATGTTTACCCCAATTCGTCTGTGTTTGCCAATTATCTAGGGATTCTTTACTGCCCCTAGGTAGAGCTCTGTTATCTCCCTCTGTTACGCTGATTGAGAGATTCTTAACTGCCTCTCATTGCTTAGCATTTCTGTTCATCACTTGAACCTAAAACATTGTTCCATGCGCAGCTAATCTTGCTCCATTTTCCATCTGTTGCAACCAAGAAAGCACACCAGCAGTCCTCCTCCTTGACTCCACGCCCAATGGTTTGAAACCCTCATGCTACACCTGCCTCTTTACCTGAAAAAATCAATTCTCCAGCCAAACAAAACAAAACACCTCGAACTGAATACCTAGCCTAAAACCCTTTTAACAAAGCCGAATAAGAAAGAGAGAGCCCTCTCTGACTGCAGGTGGGCTAGAACCTGCAGTCTAAAGTTGGTATGTGGTTACCTCGGCCATATCCTTTTCCGAAGCTTAAGGACAACCTAAGTGATAACATAATGGCGACTCTGCTGGGGAACTTCCTCGGATAGTTTCACAAAGAAGGTAAGAAAGCTTTGCTGAGACTTCACTGAGACCATAAATCAATCTTTCCAATTGCTGTTTTTTTTCTTAAAGCTACATATGAAGCCTGAAAGTCAGCCAGGAAGCCTTTGAATCTGTTCTTGTTTTACATCAACAGGAGTAAATAAATGCTGCTTCAGTCAATCTTCATGCTAGTTTTAAGTTACAAATAGTTGTCTCCAATTTTGATCAATTCAGAAGCTGGCTCCCAAAAGAAAAACCCAATATACAAGGTCAAACCCAGATCCAGACCCTCCGACTGTTTTTGAAAACCCGAACTTGATCCCAAAAACCCTTAAGAAGCAAGAAAGACAAGAAACTTTTGCTGACTTGAGTCCTGAAAAAGCTCACCCTAGTTGCATTCCGACCCCTGTAAAGGTTTTATTTCGTTCAACCCCTGCTTCCCCTTGTTCATCATCCACATCTCGCAGCACTCCTTCCACCCCTCCATCCACTGCACACACCACTACTACCACTATGGTTATTACCGTTGTTCCTGTTATCCCTGTTATCCTAGTTATTCTTGTTATCCCTGCCAATATGGCTAATAGATATGCACCCCTGCAGCTTCCTGCTAATGCTGGGGCTTTACCTCAAGATTACCAATCAAAAATCACATATTTTGATTCCACTGGTCCTCTCACTGCCATTCAGCATGCCAAAAAGATGCAAGATTATTTTGAAAATTACGAAATAGATGATTATAGTGTAAGAATGAGAATTTTTGTTCAGAGCCTGACAGGTGATGTAAGAACTTGGTTCAGATCACTTGCCGCAAATTCCATAACCACTCCAGATGAGCTTTACCTAGCATTCACCAATAGATGGGAGAAGAGGAAAGACTCCCTGCACATACTAGCAGAGTATGATACAATTAAAAGAGGTCCTCAAGAGACTGTTTTGGAATACTGTGCAAGGTTTAATAATGTCTACAATGCGATACCTCAGAATTTAAGGCCTCCACCTGACCTTGCCTTGTACAAATTTCCTGATGGTTTTGACCCTGATATGGCATACCAGTTAAAAGAAAGAGCTCCTCAGACCCTTGCAGAGGCACAAGATGTTGCCGTAACTGTAGAGTCCCTACTTTACACCTTATTCTCCATCATTACCTACTGTTTTCATCACTTTCCTCTCTCTTTTACCTCATTTTCCACCCAGATCATTACATTAGTTGTCATTAAACATGATCAAGTGAGCTTTGCTAATGGATAATTGTTTTGTTTAGTTTTTGACATACTTGCAGGTATTCCGCAGCTTTCTGCTGATTCCGCAGCCATCTGCTGATTCCGCAGCCATCTGATGATCTCGCAGCCATTTTTTTGTTCTCAAGGTTCCACGTGCTATTTTGCAGAATGAGCCACGTGGGCATGTTGGAATATACATGCTCGAGGTTCCTGTGCCATCAGTTCAGCCGGCCACGTCATTTGTACCTCTGCTCAAAGGGGGTCAAGTTTCGGTCAAATAAAGACAGCTCAACGTGGATACGTAAGCTGTTTAATCACGTCGGTGGAAAAGGTGACCTGTCCATGTTTTGAAAGCCGTGGGGGACATGATCTAATGTTAGATTCATTGCCCATATCGACCAGGACCTCCAGCTTGACCACGAAGCCTATGACGTGTTAATTGCACCTTTAATACGCATGACAGTTAGTTCATTTTCTGTTTTTATGTTTACGTATTAGGCCATCTTACAGATGCCTATGTATACTTGCGTCTGCGTACGCTAAGGTTACCTTTTCAAATGTTGTAGTGTATGTATTTGTGAGAATTTTGGCACGTTTTCAAACTCTGTTTTTATAAGAGCTGTTCCAGCACTTTTGGATTATGTATCTTTGCATATAAAGTAATGGAAACGCTGCTTTGAAGTCTTAAGAGCATCTGAGTTTTCTGTGGATAATATGAATGGAGGGCCCCTGTTCGTATTAGCCTTGTAAAGTATTTTCATGTTCATATTTCTGCAATTTCTTTATTTTACAAACAGAATTTCTTTTCTTGAGTTATGTACAACTTGATTTCTCTTTATTGCTGCAGCCTTTATTTTCACTGATCAGGTTTACTTCTTTGCAGGTTTTCACCCGGGATTAAGTGTGTTGTGTTTGCTTTAATATCTAATGGTAGTTGCAGTTGTCTTGTTCATAATGCTGCCCTTTTGACTCTGTTTTTCTAGACTAGTTTTAGCTTAGTTTTACAAGTTGGATGCTAACTAATTTATGCTCTCTTTATCATGAATGGCTTATATTTCAAGAGAACAGAACACTAATTAATTGCAGCTTGTATTTGAGTAGTCTTGGCTTGTGATACTAATACTTTTTCCACTTGTTACACATAATCACATATGTAGGAAGCAGTATGTTGGAAAAGGCTTAGTAGTGTTACAATTTGTCAATTAGAGTAGATTAGAGTTTTTAACAATTCTTGGATTTGTTTTCAGCTACCTCCTAATCGTGTTTTACGCAGTACTATGTGGTAGAAGCATGGAGTTAGGAGGAGATAATCATTAACATCAATCCTTGAAGTGATTTTCTTGTTTCTTTTATTTGCAGCAGTATGGATAGAGACTAATGCCATTAGAACGTGGTCATTTACTTTCAAGTCATTTTAATCTATTCATTTCTTTCAAGTTCTTTTTCTTTACAAATTCAACAAGTAATTAGAAATCACCTTCACACACACACTTTCACTCATCTAGAACTCACTTTTCACACACTTGCACTCATCTGTTTATAATCATCACCCCATCTTAGGAAGATAAGTTAACCATAAACAACACCCCCAAACGACAAAAGCTCTAGGAAAGTTACTTAAGTACATATAGTACACCCTCACTTCATCAGTTTACGAGCCCCGGGTTGACAATTAACGACATCAATTTAGGAACACTAAATTGACTAAACATTTTGGCGTCGTTGCCGGGGAAGTGAAATTAAGTAGCCATACTTAGAGAAAAAAAAAACATAAAAAAATTCAAGGAAAGAAGTTAATAATCTATCCAAGTATGCTCTCCTCTTGCACTTTAAAGTGATCTGGAGGATCAGAAAGGAGAAAGTTATTGATTTAGTAGTCTCTTGAGTATGCTCTCTTCTTGCACCTAGAGTGAACTGGAAGATCAGAAAAAGAACTATTAACTTGACTTGAAAAAAAATAAAAAATGACATGCATAGAGCTAGAGATTCTAGAGGACGGTTTTTAGCTAGAGCTCGAAGTTCAATTTTTACAAGTCCATCTGCTTCAAGGGATAGACAAGAGACACCCCCCTTATCTCCAACCGAAACTCCTAGTCCTAGAATTCCTGAAGTTCAAGAGCCAAGAGTTGACTCTCCTACGCCTTCTATTGAGTTTGAACCAGGAGGAGACTCTTCTCTTTCTCCTACAGGAAGACCAATTGTAATTGAGGAATTGGAATCATCTGAAGAAGAAGGAGAAATCCCTTCTCATTCACCTTTTGTAGAGGAACCAGAATATTTTGAAATCCCTAGGAGAATCATCATGGCAGAGGAAGAAGGAGGAGGTAGAGGTAGAGGTAGAGGAGGAGGAGGAAATAACAATAACAATAATGGAGGTAGAGGTCCCATTGGAGGAGGAAATAGAAATGGGGATAATTCATTTGGGTTTCCCATTGTTAATGAGGATTCCCGAGCCACTATGAAAAACATATCACCATCTATCCTCCCTAACTTCCATGGGTTAAGGACTGAGGACCCTGAAACATTCTTATTTGAGTTTGAAGTGGTGTGTCGAACTTATGATTACCTGGATGACTCTCAGAAACTCAAGTTGTTCCCTTCAACACTGAAGGATCAAGCCTTGAAATGGTTCATGGGGTTACTCACTCAATCCATTAGGACTTGGGATGAGATGAAACAGACATTTTTGGATAGGTATTTAGACTATTGCATGCCTACTAATCACAAGGACGAGGTTTTCAAAATGGTACAAAAAGAGGATGAGAGTCTGGAAGATTTACTTGAAAGGTTTCAATATAACTTGAAAAGAGCAAAGATGAACACCTTGGATGAAGAGACCTTAAAAACCCTCTTATTAAAAGCCATCTAGGATGAATGGATAGACATCTTAAACATGATGGGGAAAGGGGATATTTCTCAACTTTCTCTCAATGATATAGCAGAACTTTGTATCCATCTCTCAAGGGGCAAATCAAAAACTCAAAAAGGGCCTAGAGATCCTTCTCTCCTTAGGGCAAATAAATCTGCAACAAGATCAGTGAGTAGGGCTGAAATCGGCAGTATGCTTGATGAGTTTAAAACTGACATCTTAGGGAGTCTTAGTGAACAACTTGATACCCTTAAGATTCACAATAAACAAAAAGCAGAAGTTGAAGCTTTGGCTATCTTTTGCCCGAAATGTAGAAAGAAACATGCTTTAAGGGAATGTCCCTTAGATGCACACGTTGTAGAAACATATGTAATTTGCTCAGAAACTCATGAGACCAAGGATTGTCCTTCAATCCCTGGCCTCAAAGCAGTCTTTCAAGAGGATCCAGATACACTCGAATCTCTCTGTTTTATTGCAAGGAGACCTTGGCAAGGACAACAGAATCAAGGGTTTAACAACTCTATGAATTCTCAATCCCAACCAAGTTGGAATCCTTGGCAACAACCTTGGCCTCAACCTCAAAATGCTTTCCAAGCATGGATGCAAAGCATGCAAAATCCTTATGGGAGATTTGCGTAATTCTATCAATATCCTCCATCATTTCAGAATCAACAAGCTCCACAACTTCCAAACCAAGGTCAACAACTATCATTGCCATACCCTCAACAACAACAAACTCCTCCACAAAATCAAAATTCTCAATTAGCACTTCATTCCCAGCAGAAATCTAACCAACTTCCCTCTCAGCCATTACCGAATCCAAATAATAAGAACCCTCAAAATGCTTACATGATGGAAGGTCAACCATTCCCTACCTATATGGTTGTTCCTCTTAATGAAGTACAACTTAGATCAGGTAGAATCCTAGATCAACCTTCCACAAGTGTTCAACAACCAAGCATTTCTGAGGAGGAATCTCTCAAAGTCAATAAAGGTTCTGAAGTATCACTTCAAACCCAAAATATCCAAAAAGAGAAAGAAAAAGAAAAAGAATCAATCTCTACAACTCCCCTAGTTGAGCAACCTACACCTACAGCTACACCTCCCTTTCCTGAAAGATTGCAAATTGATAAAGGGGTGGAAAAGCAGATATGGGTGCCTGACTATAACTTCCTAGATGAATTGAAGAATGTATGTATCAAGATTCCCTTGTTACAAGCCATTAAGGAAATTCCCATTCTAGCGAAGACAATAAAGGAGTTGAGTTTGAAGAAAACAGTGAGAAGAACCAGAGATACTAAAAGGATACATCTAGTTGGAAAAATTGCAGACATAATGATGGGTAAGATTACCATGCAAAAGTATGTAGATCTCGGTAGCCCTATTGTCAAAACTCATATTAATGGGGTTGAAATCCCAAATACTCTTATTGACTTAGGGGCCGCGATCAACATCATGAGTAGACAGACCATGGATCAGTTAAAGCTTCCTAACCTTCTCTTTACACCCACTCTACTGCAGCTTGCAGACAGATCAATCATTAAACCTGATGGTGTATTGGAAGACATTCCAGTCTCTCTAGATTCTTGGGAATATCCTGTTGATTTTATGATTTTAACTCCCAAGAACAATCTAGGAGGACATCCTCTTATTTTAGGAAGACCTTGGCTGGCCACAGTTGATGCTTTCATAAGCTGTAGGTCTGGAGACATGTATATATCAGATGGTAATTCCACCAAGAAGTTCAACTTGTATCCCCCAGCAAAAGCCATAACAGAAATAGGAGAAGATGAATGGGTAGAGGATGAAGATACTATACTACCAGTTCTAACCATCTCTGAGATCAGTGAGGATAGTCAAATTCTAAATACATTAGAAAATTTTGAAGTATCTTTAGAATATGACTCTGAACATTTTCAGATAGATGCAGACATTGAATATCTCTCCTCTAGACAAATGTCTCTCTTCTCAATGGAAGATTTTGGTAGTTCTACAGTTGAAATCCTCCCAGGAAAAACATTAAACATTAACAAAAACTTGGGAAGACCACAACAAGAAGAATTAACTAAACTGTTGCAAAAACATTCCACTGCCTTTGCATGGGAATACACTGACATGAAAGGAATCGATCCTAAGACTTGTATTCATCACATCTACATTGAGGAGAATAGCAGACCTATTAGGAAACCACAAAGAAGGAAGAATCCAAATCTTAGGGAAATTGTGAAAGAAGAACTGCAGACATTGCTCAAGGTAAACTTCATTTACCCCATCTCAGATAGCCAATGGGTTTCTCCCTTGGTTATATTGCCCAAAAAGAATGGTAAATGGAGAGTTTGCATTGATTATCGAGAATTGAACAAAGCAACATTAAAGGATCATTTTCCATTACCTTTTATTGATCAGGTACTAGACACCTTAGCAGGTAAAAAGTATTTCTCATTCTTGGATGGTTTTAGTGGGTACAATCAAATTCAGGTAGCACTTGAAGATCAAGACAAAACCACATTTACTTGTCCTTGGGGAACTTTTGCCTACCGAGTACTCCCTTTTGGATTGTGCAATGCACCTGCTACATTTCAAAGGGCTGTATTAGGAATCTTTTCAGATCTGATTCATGATTGTGTAGAGGTATACATGGATGATTTCACAGTTTATGGTAATACATTTGAAGAAGCTTTGGAAAATTTGGAAAAAGTACTGGTAAGATGTAAGGAAACAAATCTTTCTTTAAGTCATGAAAAGCGTTTTATGATGTTTACTGAAGGGATTGTTTTAGGACATCATATTTCAGGAGATGGAATCAAAGTTGATAAATCCAAAGTTGAAGTCATCTCTAAGTTACCTGTTCCAAATTGCCAAAAGGATGTTAGAAGTTTTCTTGGGTTTACTGGGTATTATAGAAGATTTATTGAAAACTTCACTAGGATAGCATCCCCTCTTTTCAAATTGCTTACCAAGGACTGTGAGTTTAAGTGGGATCCCGAATGTCAATCTGCCTTTGAAGCCTTAAAGTCTAGAATATCTGAAGCACCCATCTTAAGGGGGCCAAATTGGAAACTCCCCTTCCACATCTCTACTGATGCTTCAGATACAGCTCTAGGAGCCGTTTTGGGACAAAAATATTTGATCCCTTATGCCATTTATTACACAAGTAAGAATTTGACTCCTACTGAGTTAAATTATACTGTTACAGAAAAAGAGTTCTTAGCTGTGGTACATGCAATCAACAAGTTTAGACACTACATAACCGGCTATGAAACCTTTGTCCATACTGATCACTCTGCCATAAGATACTTAATGAACAAACCTGTCACTAATGGTAGAGTTACAAGATGGCTTTTACTCTTGCAAGAATTCAACATTACTGTGTTAGATAGACCTGGAAAGCAAAACACAGTAGCTGATTTCTTGTCTAGAATCCAAAACACTAATGAGGATTCTCCAGTAGAAGATAAGTTTCCAGATGAATACTTGTTTGCAGTGACTACCAAGACACCTTGGTATGCAGATATGGCTAATTATCTTGTTACAGGAAAACTTCCTCTACACTTATTTCCTAATGAGAAAAAGAAAATCATTCGGGAGAGTTCACATTATTCTTGGATTTCTAATGAATTGTTCAAAACAGGGCCAGATTGTATAATCAGAAGATGTGTGCGGGAAGATGAAATGCCTGACATCCTTAAGGCATGTCATGATTGTTGAAAAGTGTGCAACAAGAAATGCTTGTTGAGAGTGCAACAAGATGATGGAGCTTAGTGAAAAGAGTCGCCTTCACTAAGTGGGCCCGCAGGCTATTTTTGGCGCAAGTCTATTTTTAGACTATGTCTATTTTTAGACATATGGATCATGTCTATGGATGATTGATCAAGTTGGGAAAAATAGATGGACTTCTATTTTTGATGAAAGTGTGAGTGATCACAGTGTGAGTGATTACAGTGTGAGTGATCACAGTGTGAGTGATTACAGTGTGAGTGATCACAGTGTGAGTGATCAAAGTCAAAAATAGAAAAGTCAAATATTATTATCTCACAATAATATTTGGACTATAAACTTAATCTTATTCTCTTGGAGCACTTCAGTTTGAGCTACGGAAGTGGCACATGCAGCTGTCAGAAGGAAATTCATTTTTCTTATGAGTCAGTTGAGTTGTTGCATGCATGACTTCAGTTAGAACTCAAGTGAGTTGAGTTTAGTGGACTGGAGGTACAGTTGATGGAGTTGTGTTCAGTTTAGCTTTGTTAAACTGGTTGTATTTAGTCTAACTGATCAATAGACTAAAGATGAGTTGGGTGAATTAGTTATTAATTAATTCACAAGTTATTAACTCATAATGCAACTATAGAATACATCAGTTAACTCAGTTGCATGTCAGTGCATGTTCAGTTCAGCAGGGACAAGTGTTAGAGGATCAGATTGCTATCAGTTGTGACTATAGCTGTGCATGATGATTTGCACAATCAAAGGATTGAGTATGCCAATGAGTTTGCTCATGTATCTTCATGATATTATAGCTGTTGCTCACGTCCAACATAGTGTGGGTGACTATTTTGCAGTGTAAAATCGAGTTTGGGAAGCTATTCTCATCAGTTCTCGAGCAGGTTTGAGCAGTGGAGGCAGGCAAGCAGCGGGAGAGATTTGGAGATCAAATCTGAGCTGTATTGTGTGTAACAGGTGGAGATACTTGTGAGAAGTATTATGCTTTGTATTGTTACATGATTCAATCAATATAATATACAGATAGTGTGGGGTTTTTAGCGAGATGCTTTCCCCGGGATACATACTGTGTTTATGAGTTTGATTGATGCTTCTATGTGTGCCTGTGGATGTTTCTGCTTCTGTAATTTGATGATCAACGTAGAGGATATTATGTATTATACATGTTCCGCTTAAATTGTATGATCAGGATAATCTCTGTTGAATATGTGTCATATTATTCAAAATTTCTACATGGTATCAGAGCTAGATAATTGTAGAAAAAGTTTCTACATGGTATCAGAGCTAGATAATTTGTAGAAAAATTTCTACATGGTATCAGAGCAGCTTGATTTGTAGAAGAGCTTTTTACAGGATATCAAGCGATGATTGATCATCAGATCTACTATTCAGTCACGAATTCTAGATCGGAAGCAGTTGAGTTTGTTGCTGGTGGAATTCGAATTTAATTCCAAAGCAAGAGATAAACTCAGAAACATTCAGTTCGAGAATGGAGATAGTATGCCCCAGTATCTCATGAGGTTCACTCAGTGTCGAGATGAGCTGGGAAGTGTGGGGGTTACTGTTGATGATGAGGATGGTGAGTCTAGGACTCCTTGACCTTCCTAAGAGTTGGCATAACTACCAGGACTCGGTGAATGGAAGGGAGAAACTGCCAAATTGGGAACGACCATGGTCGGATTTGATGCAGGAGGAGATTAGACGGAGCACCAGAGACAGTTCTTCATCTATGCATGATGAGGAGAACTGTGCCTTAGCGAGTAAGGCGAAGAAGGGGAAGGAGAAGGTTTCTCTTTTCGAATCTTGTTCTTCCAGTGATGGGAAGAATGTTGACAAGTTGAAGGTGAGATGCTTTCGTTGTCATGAGATTGGTTCACGGGTCAGGAACCTGTATGCTCTTGAGGTTCAAGATGCATGCAAAGCCTTGAGCAGCGAGGCAACTGATGGAGACTTGGTGGTTGAGAGGGAGCTTATATTACCTCTCAACATGCAGAGCCAGAAGAAGTCTCAGACGATTGTGGAGGAGCCGCGATTGGTGCAGCAGCTTCAGGAGATTGTGGAGGAGCCACAACAAGGGAAGCTGAGAGGAGATAGAGTAGAGACATCTACTCATCCAGAGACCTCCAGTAGGGGGAAACTTCGAGCCAGGTGGGCTGAGGGATCGCATGCAGCCATACCTCCAGGTAGGAGGTGGGGTGATGTGGATTGATTGTCCCAAGGAGGAGGGGCAAGATCCTTGAGGTACCCAACCTCTTGGATGAGACCTTGCTACGGGAGCCCCAGATGTGTAGTAGCAGGAACTGACTGATTGGGTAGAGACAGATGCGGATGGAGCGGCAGAGAGAGCGACAATGCAGGGAATCCCAGGACAGCGCATAGCTAGCAGGCTGTAGCAATGCGAGAGGCACAAGTGTTTTGCACAGTGCTAGTTGGCACAGAGAGGTGTGCAATGGTGCGAGATGCATGGAGATGTTGCAGTAGCGCAGATGTCAGAGAGGGAGCACTTGTCAGCAGCAGGTAGAGCTTCAGCATCAGAGGATGTTTCTATCCCAACAAGGAGGTCAGTTGGGAGGTGCAGTGCGGATGCAATGCTGGGAGATAGAACTAGTAGCAGCACGGATGCAGTCAGAGATCAAAGTGACAGAGGCTAGAGCAGTCAGATACTGAAGAGCACAGAGATGAAGAGTTTCAGTTGACAGAGGCAATAGCAGTCAGAGACTTTGATGACAGAGCAAGTGGACCGGCCAAATGTGTTGCATGGAGAACATTCCAGAGTTACAGGATCGGGTTTGAGAGGAAGCCTTTCTTGTTGAGAGGGAGTGTTGAAAAGTGTGCAACAAGAAATGCTTGTTGAGAGTGCAACAAGATGATGGAGCTTAGTGAAAAGAGTCACCTTCACTAAGTGGGCCCGCAGGCTATTTTTGGCGCAAGTCTATTTTTAGACTATGTCTATTTTTAGACATATGGATCATGTCTATGGATGATTGATCAAGTTGGGAAAAATAGAAGGACTTCTATTTTTGATGAAAGTGTGAGTGATCACAGTGTGAGTGATTAAAGTGTGAGTGATCACAGTGTGAGTGATCAAAGTTAAAAATAGAAAAGTCAAATATTATTATCTCACAATAATATTTGGACTATAAACTTAATCTTATTCTCTTGGAGCACTTCAGTTTGAGCTACGGAAGTGGCACATGCAGCTGTCAGAAGGAAATTCATTTTTCTTATGAGTCAGTTGAGTTGTTGCATGCATGACTTCAGTTAGAACTCAAGTGAGTTGAGTTTAGTGGACTGGAGGTACAGTTGATGGAGTTGTGTTCAGTTTAGCTTTGTTAAACTGGTTGTATTTAGTCTAACTGATCAATAGACTAAAGATGAGTTGGGTGAATTAGTTATTAATTAATTCACAAGTTATTAACTCATAATGCAACTATAGAATACATCAGTTAACTCAGTTGCATGTCAGTGCATGTTCAGTTCAGGAGGGACAGGTGTTAGAGGATCAGATTGCTATCAGTTGTGACTATAGCTGTGCATGATGATTTGCACAATCAAAGGATTGAGTATGCCAATGAGTTTGCTCACGTATCTTCATGATATTATAGCTGTTGCTCACGTCCAACATAGTGTGGGTGACTATTTTGCAGTGTAAAATCGAGTTTGGGAAGCTATTCTCATCAGTTCTCGAGCAGGTTTGAGCAGTGGAGGCAGGCAAGCAGCGGGAGAGATTTGGAGATCAAATCTGAGCTGTATTGTGTGTAACAGGTGGAGATACTTGTGAGAAGTATTATGCTTTGTATTGTTACATGATTCAATCAATATAATATATAGATAGTGTGGGGTTTTTAGCGAGATGCTTTCCCCGGGATACATACTGTGTTTATGAGTTTGATTGATGCTTCTATGTGTGCCTGTGGATGTTTCTACTTCTGTAATTTGATGATCAACGTAGAGGAGATTATGTATTATACATGTTCCGCTTAAATTGTATGATCAGGATAATCTCTGTTGAATATGTGTCATATTATTCAAAATTTCTTCATGGTATCAGAGCTAGATAATTGTAGAAAAAGTTTCTACATGGTATCAGAGCTAGATAATTTGTAGAAAAATTTCTACAATGATGAACCATGTGGCGGGCACTTTGCGGACAAGAGGACAGCCTATAAAATCCTTTCTCTAGGATATTATTGGCCTTCTCTCTTTAAAGATGCAAAGCAGTATGTTAAAAGGTGTGACAGCTGCCAAAGAGTTGGGAAACCAACTCCTTCAAATGAAATGCCTCTACAGCCTCAGGTATGCATCGAACCCTTTGAGAAATGGGCTCTAGATTTCGTTGGACCAATTAATCCACCATCAAAGCAAAAGAAATATATACTGGTTTGTACTGATTATGTTACTAAGTGGGTAGAAGCAAAAGCATTGCCTTCTGCCACTGAAAATTCAGTTGTTCAATTTCTTTTTGAGGATATCTTCACTCGTTTTGGTGTCCCAAGGGAAATTGTGACAGATCAAGGCAGCCAGTTTACATCTAATTTGATGGAGAAGCTGATGGAGGAATATAAGATCAAGCACAGAACATCTACTCCCTACCATCCGCAATCTAATGGTCAAGTGGAATCTACCAGTAAAGTTCTTGAAGGCATTATCACCAAGACTGTTCATCTTCATAGAAGAGATTGGGCGGAAAGGCTCCCTGAAGCCTTATGGGCCTATAGGACCACATGGAAGAACACAACAAGATATTCCCCCTATGAACTTGTTTATGGGAAGGAAGTCCTGCTTCCTATTGAGTTCCAAATCAAGACCTTCAAGATGGCAGTCCAATTGGGAATGAGCCTCTCAGAAGCTCAAAGACACAGAATGGACCAGCTAAATGAGCTAGATGAAATGAGACAAGATGCAATTCTAAGGACCGATCTAGTTCAGCACCAAAGATCTAAATGGCATGATCGTCATATCAAAGAAAGAAAGTTTCAGAAAGGAGATTGGGCTCTATTGTTTGATTCAAAATTCAAAAACTTCAAAGGAAAGTTTCAAACTCATTGGCTTGGGCCATATGAGATTGATGAAGTCTTTAACAATGGAGCAGTTCGAGTAAAAACTATCGATGAATTTCACACTCCTCTTATTGTGAATGGCCACCGCTTGAAAATCTATTAGAAGCCATTCTCAAAAGAAGAGTTTGTCAAATTTTTCAAAGAAGATTCTGCAATCAGGCTGGTGGAGAAGGATTCTTCTCCTCCATCAGCCTAAAGCTTTGGTTTTTGAAAAAAAAAAAAGAAAAAAAAAAAAGAAAAAAAAAAAGAGAAAAAAAAAAGAAAGAAAAAAAAAAGAAAAAAAAAAGAATAAATGTATGAGCCTGAAAACCAATCTCTGATTGGCAGTCTCATACAGAAAACTTGAGGTGAAAATCAGGGTCACCTGACACCTCATGTTTTCTAAAAAGAAAAAATTCCCTTTCTTCCCTTATTTCATTTCATTTCATCATCACCACCATTTCACCCACCATTTCATCCATTTTCCACTCCACCTCATTTGTTTTCATTCATCCATCCACCCACTACACTCCATCTCATCAATAAAGTCATTTTTTTTCAACTAAAGTTGCTTTTGTGCAGTTGGAGGCTACTACTGCAGATTCCGCAGCCATCTGAGGATTCTGCAGCCATCTAATGATTCTGCAGCTCTCTGTACCTGCACAAATAAAAACACAGTCTGTTTGAAATTTCTCTACAGCAGTAGTCATCAATAATAGTCATGCAAAAAAATCAGTGAAGGGTTAAGTGGCAAGTTATCAGAGGCAAATCTAAGTGGGAATCTGAGGTATGTTTCAAATCCTAAGCTAACAGTTATTCCATTATGCAAAGTTCTCTAAATTATGTTTCTTGCCACTAAGTGTAATGATTACTAGCCATGAGACCATATATCCACGTATCATCCACGACTATCAGTCCTTGATTACCATGATTTTAAATCCCACTTCCGGCTGCTTCTTCCATTAAGATCTCATACTTAGGTGACGTAACCTAATGTACTACGTCTCCACTCACGCAGCCAAGTGTAATTTCGAAGCCGAGATCTAAGGACATAGCCGTTGTTTATTCATTAACCCTTCTACCCTCTTACGCTCATATCATTTCACTCCCATTTCCACTCACATGTTTCATTCCATCTACGCTGCTACCGCACTCTGTTATGCTGTGCTCACTACGCTGCCATTCACCATACTCTGTTTTTTCCCTCTCCGCTAATTCGAAACACCAGTGGAAGTCTGTTACGGCCGTATTCAAAGTTGAACCCATAATCCCCTGTGTTGAGGCTGTAAATTCACTGTGTAAGGCCATTTTAAAGCCAAGCTCCAAAACAGAGCCGTGAATTCACTGTGTAATACCCTTGTTGAAGCCGTGTTCCAGAACAGAGTTGTGAATTTACTGTGAAAAACCCTTGTTGAAGCCGTGTTCTGAAACCAAAGCCGTGAATTGACTGTGTGAAGCCGTTTAAAGCCGTGTTTCAAATAGAACAGAGCCGTAAAAGAAAATGGGGAAGCTCTTGAGGGCAGAACCGGAAGGTTCAAAGTTTTTGGAGGGTTATCCTTAGGTCAAGGAGGCTTTACAAAAGGCAAATTGGTTACAATGTGTACAGAAGTTCAAAGGCTACCATAAGGAGGTGACAAAGGCCTTTGCAAGGTCCTTCAGAGAAAAAGATGGTCACGTGGAGATAGGAGACTTACAATTCACAGTCAATGAAAGCAGCATAGCTCAAGCTACCTCACTTCCACAGACAGGAGAAAGGTGGTTTAAGAACCGGGCAGTCCAAGATCAGCAGTGGAAACGAATTTTGAAAAACCCAGGTATGGACACAAGTATCTTTACCAAAGGGATTCCGGTTTCTTATGTTAAAGAAGAGTGGACCACTTTACTCTTGTTAGTGCAGAAATTTTTCACTTGTGAAGGAAGATTTGGGGTCTTATATGTTTATCATGCAAAGGTTATGATGCATTTTCTAGGTGATGACATTAATCTCCCTTACTTTCTATTTTCAAGTCTTAAGAAAATGTGTGCAATGGTCCAAAAGAACCCTAGAAATGCTGAAGCACATTTATGTCATCACGGTCTTGTGAAATTGCTGGTAGAGGAACAATTAAAATAAAAAAGAGACTCATGGGAGAGGTTTCTCATAAGAAACCATTTTCAAGAATTAGGAGAAACTTCTGGAGGGTCCCCTCAAGTGCCAAAAAGAAGTAGAAGGAAAAGAGGAGAGGGGGTTAACCAAGAAACCACTGCCCAAACAAAAACCATTGTTCCTGATACTACTATGCCTGAAACAACTGCCCAAGAGGAAACCGTTCAAGACCAGTTTGATGAGGAAACTGATATACAGCATCCTGAACAGGATATTGATCCTGGACTTACTGAAAATGATAACCAAGCAGCCCAAGGAATTATTTCTGAAACCCTTTCAGAACTTGCTCAAGAAATTGCTCAGAAAAGGAAAGAAGGGAAGAAGAAACGTAAGAAAGACAAAGGTAAATCTGTAGTCCAAGAAACTCCCCTCATCCCTGAAGATACTAGTGAGGAAGACACTCAACCCTTAGCTCAGAGAATGGCCAAACTTCACAAAACTGCTCTTTCCAAAAAGAAGACAAAACAGAAGCAAAAAGTACCAAAAGAAAAACAGAGTGCCACCTCTGTAAGAAGGAGCAGCAGATTGCAAAATAGAAAAGTAGGGGCCACAAAGGGTAAATATCCATTCTTCATTGACTTAAGCTCACCTCAAAAAGGTGCTACAAGTCCTCCACACGCTGAGCACATTGAGACTACTCCTCCACGTGAGGAAAGTCCGTTTGAACATGAACTTGAGCATGAACATGGATCTGAATTTGATTATGAACCAAGTCCCAAAAAGTCACCTGAAGTGGACCCGGAGCAGCAAAAAGTGTATAATTATCTAGAAACATTGGAGCAAGCAGCCGCTGGCCCTAGTAATGTTCAGCCTTTAGAATAACAAGTCCACTCCTTGAAACAAGAACTTTTTGAGATTGAGGTTCTAAATCGACATATCACACAAGAAAATGAGAAGTTGAAAGAGCAAGCCAAATTGGATAAGATGATTCATGATAACACCATGTTACATTTGGGCCTATGGCAAAGAAATAACAAGAAGTTAAGGAAGAGATGCAAAAAGCTCAACAGAGCCTTGATCAACCTAAAGTTCAGATGCTTAGTAAAGAAGCCAAGGGTGAATGTGTCTACACAGAGAAAGAAGAGGAGATTGGATGTCTTGGCAGAGGCATCACAGCAGGTTGATTGATCAGTGTTTTTGCATGAGGACATGCAATGCCCTCGTAGTGGGGGTATGTAGAGTCCCTACTTTACACCTTATTCTCCATCATTACCTAATGTTTTCATCACTTTCCTCTCTCTTTTACCTCATTTTCCACCCAGATCATTACATTAGTTGTCATTAAACATGATCAAGTGAGATTTGCTAATGGATAATTGTTTTGTTTAGTTTTTGACATACTTGCAGGTATTCCGCAGCTTTCTGCTGATTCCACAGCCATCTGCTGATTCCGCAGCCATCTGATGATCCCGCAGCCATTTTGTTGTTCTCAAGGTTCGACGTGCTATTTTGCAGAATGAGCCACGTGGGCATGTTGGAATAT
The DNA here is from genome assembly GCA_031772625.1 of Pinus tabuliformis. NCBI lineage: Eukaryota > Viridiplantae > Streptophyta > Pinopsida > Pinales > Pinaceae > Pinus > Pinus tabuliformis. The sequence continues at coordinate 265,627,852 of CM062806.1, read as the reverse complement.
GCATGCTCGAGGTTCCTGTGCCATCAATTCAGCCGACCACGTCATTTGTACCTCCGGTCAAAGGGGGTCAAGTTTTGGTCAAATAAAGACAGCTCAACGTGGATACGTAAGCTGTTTGATCACGTCGGTGGAAAAGGTGACCCGTCCATGTTTTGAAAGCCGTGGGGGACATGATCTAATGTTAGATTCATTGCCCATATCGACCAGGACCTCCAGCTTGACCACGAAGCCTATGACGTGTTAATTGCACCTTTAATACGCATGACAGTTAGTTCATTTTCTGTTTTTATGTTTACGTATTAGGCCATCTTACAGATGCCTATATATACTTGCGTCTGCGTACGCTAAGGTTACCTTTTCAGATGTTGTAGTGTATGTATTTGTGAGAATTTTGGCACGTTTTCAAACTCTGTTTTTATAAGAGCTGTTCCAGCACTTTTGGATTATGTATCTTTGCATATAAAGTAATGGAAACGTTGTTTTGAAGTCTTAAGAGCATCTGAGTTTTCTGTGGATAATATGAATGGAGGGCCCCTGTTCGTATTAGCCTTGTAAAGTATTTTCATGTTCATATTTCTGCAATTTCTTTATTTTACAAACAGAATTTCTTTTCTTGAGTTATGTACAGCTTGATTTCTCTTTATTGCTGCAGCCTTTATTTTCACTGATCAGGTTTACTTCTTTGCAGGTTTTCACCCGGGATTAAGTGTGTTGTGTTTGCTTTAATATCTAATGGTAGTTGAAGTTGTCTTGTTCATAATGCTGCCCTTTTGACTCTGTTTTTCTAGACTAGTTTTAGCTTAGTTTTACAAGTTGGATGCTAACTAATTTATGCTCTCTTTATCATGAATGGCTTATATTTCAAGAGAACAGAACACTAATTAATTGCAGCTTGTATTTGAGTAGTCTTGGCTTGTGATACTAATACTTTTTCCACTTGTTACACATAATCACATATGTAGGAAGCAGTATGTTGGAAAAGGCTTAGTAGTGTTACAATTTGTCAATTAGAGTAGATTAGAGTTTTTATCAATTCTTGGATTTGTTTTCAGCTACCTCCTAATCGTGTTTTACGCAGTACTATGTGGTAGAAGCAGGGAGTTAGGAGGAGATAATCATTAACATCAATCCTTGAAGTGATTTTCTTGTTTCTTTTATTTGCAGCAGTATGGATAGAGACTAATGCCATTAGAACGTGGTCATTTACTTTCAAGTCATTTTAATTTATTCATTTCTTTCAAGTTCTTTTTCTTTACAAATTCAGCAAGTAATTAGAAATCACCTTCACACACACACTTTCACTCATCTAGAACTCACTTTTCACACACTTGCACTCATCTGTTTATAATCATCACCCCATCTTAGGAAGATAAGTTAACCATAAACAACACCCCCAAACGACAAAAGCTCTAGGAAAGTTACTTAAGTACATATAGTACACCCTCACTTCATCAGTTTATGAGCCCCAGGTTGACAATTAATGACATCAATTTAGGAACACTAAATTGACTAAACAGTAACCGTAGAAGCCAACTTAATTGCCAAGAGAAATAGAGCCAGAATGGAAAGAATAACCACCTTTAAGGAAGAACCCTCAGCATTTGATCAAAAGCTTGACGCTATTATTAATGGCCTACAAAGGCTGGGAGAAAGAGTAGAGAATGTGGAGAGAAAAGAATCTTGGGAAGGACAACAGTCCAACCCCATAAGGAACCCAAATTTCAGGAAAACACAGAACACAAATGCTGCTAGGTCTACCCCAGACCATGACATTAAACCCCCTTTTCAAGATAACTATGTCGAAGGATCCACTTCTAGTCAACCCACAGAAGATACTCACATGAATTTAATGGATCTAAAGGGTGAACATCAAACTTTCCTGACACAAGAAGACCAAGATGAGCATGACTGCAATCAGTTTCATACTAAAACTGGTGAATCTTTTGACTTTAAATAGGTATATGATACTGCTGTGTATGAAGTACACAAACAGTATAAACTCAGAACCAGGACCATTGACATTTCTAAGCCTGGCAAAACAAAGGACGACAAACGGCCCAACAATATTAAGAACAAAGCTGTCGTAACAGAACCAGCTGATAAAACTATCCCAAAACCCCAACAAGTGATTGTAGAGGACATAACAGACATGCGACCTTCTGTTGACCAGCCTTTGTCACCATCTTCCTCTGAGCAGAATTCAGAAAACGTCCCAAAAACCACTCCCGAAATTGAACAACCGCAAGCTGATACTTCCCATAACGCTGATAAACAAGAGAGAATTGCTAATAGTTCAAATGAAAAAGAAAAAACTGTTATTTTCAACACCAAGAATCCATTAGAAAAGCCTTTCAACTTAGAAGTAGAAATAGGAAAACTCAAGATAGCCATTCCTCTTTCAGAATTGGCTAAACATGATGTATATAGGCAACAGATTCAAAAATCACTTCAACTCCCAAAAAACAAAGATGATGTAAATGTTTTGGATGATTCCCTGGAACTGCTATTTGGTCCAGAAGTTAATGGAAAATCCACACAAGGGCCTATTCCACCATTTTATGTCAGTTTGCATATACATGACAAAATTTTGCACAACGCTATGTTTGACTCAGGGGCCTCACACAATCTGATGCCGAAAGCAGTTATGGAAAAACTGAACCTTAACATTAACAGACCTTACAAAGATTTATATTCATTCAACTCAAGTCAAGTCAAATGTTTAGGCCTTATTAAAGACTTGTGTGTCTCCCTAGTCCAATATCCCAACAAGACCATCCTCATGGATGTAGTGGTGGCTGATATCCCACCAAAGTACGGTATGCTCCTATCAAGATCATGGGGAGCAAAGCTTCAAGGGTCCCTTCAGTTAGACCTTTCCTATGCAACCATTTCAGTCTTTGGACAACCAAAGAGATTGTACAGAGAAACGCTCATGAAATACATTTTGAGTAGTGAGAGCAAGCCTGAAAATTTTCCCATTTATTCAATCCATTCGGACATGGATTCCTTAATTTTGTTTAACAATGACACAGATCATCCTGCTGATGATGAGCCTTTGACTCTAGAACAACAGACATACATCAATGAAGAATCGGTTACACCTACACAAGTGACTGTCACCACCATTAACACAACCAGCATACAAGAAGGACCTCACTAAACACAAGTTCCAAATCTGCCCAATCCTGAGATAGTTGAAACTCTCAGTAATATACACAAACAAGAAATCACCTGGTACTTAGAATTTGATGGCTCTGTTAACAAGCTAGGAGCAGGGGCAGGTGTCTGGATTCACAACACACATAACAGCCATGCTGAAGGACATGCCTATAGACTGAATTTCAAATGCACAAACAACATGCCAGAGTATGAGGCTCTGCTTTTAGGCCTTAAATTGTTGAAAACTCTAGGTACTGCAAAAGTATCCATCCTAGGTGACTCCGATTTAATAATACAACAGATGAAAGGTAATTTCGTTACCAATTACAACAGAATGAGAGCCTATAGGATTGCTGCTACCAACATACTCAGCGCGTTCACAGAATTTAATCTTGCCAAGATTTCAAGAAGTCACAATATTCATGCCCACAGCTTAGCCACCTTTGCCAGTACATGCAAGCTTCCTTTTGATCAAAACCATCACTATACTGTGGAAATAAAACACAGGCCCGCTGTCCCTAATAACGTTAAAGATTGGCAAGTATTTGAAAATGATACCCAGATTAATAATTTCCTCACCCTTGAGCAGGAATTTTCAAGTATTAATATTGACATGGATGCTATGACAAATGTGGAACAACAGACAAATGAGGATCAGCAAACAGTAACAATTGCAACAGCCAAACAAGTCATGAGACCAACTGTTTTTGACAAAGACAACATAGAACAACTGAAACAAATATAGATAGAAGAAGTAGACAAAACAGAGGTAGAGGTCATTGAGCTGAAAGATAATTTTCTACCTGCTGGTTTGACCCCACTAGAATACATGTTTGACGCCAATGATGTCCCCAGAAAACCAAAATTGCAACCCATAAACACTGAGATTGAAGAACACAACATTGGGACAACAGAAAATCCAAAAATGATTAAACTGTCCAAAAATTTACCACCTGATCAAAAGCCCAAGTACATTGATTTATTCAAAGAATTCCAAGACGTATTTGCTTGGAGCTATGAGGATCTAAAATCCTACGACACCTCTGTAATACAACACACAATTCCATTGAAACCCAACTAGAAACCCTTCAAGTAGAAACTTAGAAGAATCAACCCTATGCTTCTTCCTCTAATTGAGAAGGAAGTAAAAAGAATGTTTGAAGTAGGCATAATAGCACCCATCAGATTCTCCGAATGGGTTTCTAATCTGGTTCCTACAAGAAAGAAGTTAGGTGAGATCATGCTTTGTGTAGATCTCAGGAATCTAAATCAAGTCTCCTTAAAAGACCACTATCCTTTGCCCAAAATGGACCACATCCTACAAAGAGTGGTGAGGTCATCTAGAATCTCTCTACTAGATGGCTTTTCAGGTTTTAACCAGATACTTGTTCACCCAGACGACTAAGACAAAACTGCCTTTACCACACCGTGGGGAACATTTAAGTATGTAAAAATGCCATTTTGACTTAAGAACGTTGGTGCCACATTTCAGCGAGCAATGTATATTGCGTTTGCGAAAGAAATACATGACTTCTTAGTTGTCTATCTTGATGACTTGACCCCATTTTCCAAATCTGATGAAGAACACCTCAAGCATCTTAGACAGATTTTCATGACATGTAGAAAATATGGCATTTCCCTAAATCCCAAAAAATCTCTCTTTGGCCTCGAAGAAGGAAAATTACTTGGTCATATCATATCAAAGGAAGAAATTAGAATTGACCCTGAAAGAATCCAAGCCATCCTCCAAATTCCATACCCCAGAAACATAAAAGAGCTACAAGCATTCTTAGGGAAAATCAACTTCTTAAGAAGATTTATCCCAAATCTAGCTGAATTAATAAGACTGTTGAGTAACATGCTGAAAAAAGATGCCAAGGTGAAATGGTCCCTCGAGACCAAGCAAGCCTCTGAGAGTATCAAATCTGCTCTAACTCAAACCCATGTCCTCACTAGCCCACAGTTTCACAAAGATTTTATCATATTTTCATTTGCATCTAATCACACTATAGCTGCTGTCCTACTGCAAAAGGATGAGCAGGGAGCTGAAAAGCTGATTGCTTTTTTGAGCCGAGCCTTAAGAGACGCCCCTTTGAAGTACCCAATAATGGAAAAACAGGCCTACGCCCTTGTTAAGGCCATCAAGGATTTCAGAGTCTATATTTTATATTCACATGTGATCGCCTATGTCCCACACGCTGCTGTAAAAGACATATTGACCCAAGAAGGACTAGAAGGCAAAAGAGGTAAGTGGATCACAAGCATCCTTGAATACGACATTGAAATAAAACCAACCAAGCTGATAAAGGGACAAGGTTTAGCTAAACTAATGTCCGAAACAAACTTTCAGGCCCTAGACATCAACCAACTGGACAATGAACCAGAGCTAGCGACTCCACAGATCAGTGAAATATTTCTGCAATGCCCCTGGTACACTGATATTTGCTATGTATTGTTAAACCTGTGTGCTCCCCTAGGATTTTCCAGAACAAAGAAAAGATTTTTGAAAATGAAGGCCTTGAAATTTTGTGTTATAGATGGTGCTTTGTTTTGGAGAAATCATGAAGGTATATTGTTGAATTGTTTAACCATGAATGAAACTAACAATGTCATGAAAGAATTCCATGCAGGTGATTGTGGAGGACATCTCTACTGGAAGTCCACGGCTGATAAAATTTTGAGGGTTGGTTTCTACTGGCCCACTCTTTTTGCAGATGTAAAAAAGTTTTCCATGTCATGTCACAAGTGTCAAATATTTGAAGGCAAGAGAAAGCTGCTCCCCTTGCCTTTGAAACCCATCTCAACCGAGAAGCCTTTTCAACAATGGGGTCTTGACTTCATTGGAGAAATGCATCCCTCTTCTTCAGGCCAACACAAATGGATCCTAATAGCTACTGATTACTTCACTAAGTGGGTTGAAGCCATTCCTTGTAGACAAGCCAATGATACTGTGATTATCCAATTTCTAGAGTGTAATATCCTTTCTAGATTTGGCTGCCCCGAGAAAATCATCACTGACAACGCCTCCGCCTTTAAATCCAAAAAGATGATCAATTTATGTCACAAATATCATATCACCCTGGGCCACTCTACAACATATTACCCTCAAGGTAATGGCTTGGCCGAATCATCTAACAAAAGTCTCATCAACATCATAAAGAAGGTGCTGGAAGAAAACAAGAAGAACTGGCACAAAAAGCTGGTAAATGCCTTGTGGGCAGACAGACTTTCAAAAAAAAGATCCATCGGAATGAGTCCTTATGAGCTAGTATATGGCATGGAGGCCATATTTCCTTCATCCCTGGGCGTTCCTACCATCAAAATGTTACAGGAAATCCAAGGAGAACCAAATGATATTCAGAGAAGAATCAATCAGACCATTCACCTTCAGCAAACCAGAGAACAAGTTTATCACAGAGCTCAAATTCTGCAAGAAAAACTCAAAAAGATGTTTGATAAGAGAGCTATGGCCGAAGATTTCAATGTTGGTGACAAGTTCTAAAGTGGGATTCAAGAAGAGAAGACAAGGGCAAACATGCAAAGTTTGATTTCTTATGGAGAGGTCCGTTTGTTATTTCTGTTGTTCAGGGAAATAACGCCTATTTTCTTAGATCTATAGAAGATAGCACCATTGAAGAAGGCCCTGTGAACGACCATATGTTGAAGCACTACCACGATCCATTGTAAAAAGGGAGACAATGCAGCTTTGTATATGTTTTTCTACAAGTCTTATTCGTATATATCAACACTTTGTTCTTATTTTGTTTATGTAAGCAGGCCGATTGTTTAAGGAACACCAACAAGTTTTATAAAGGCACAATGCCCGGGCAATGTTGTGTATAATTATCAAGCACGCAGAAGAAAGCAGGCGTTGCTATGCAACCCACAAAAACTAGTTGAGAGGAGGTTGTCCATAGTTCAAAGTTTTACATTTTACCAGCCAGTACAAAGAAGTGTTTCAGTCAACAGCAACAAACAGAAGATCAAGGCAGTTTGACCTACTGTTCTTGACTTTTCACAAGTAAAAGCCATCCCCAAGTGGAGCCACTGTTAGCCTCCTGTTGCAACAGGGTTTCATTTTTCATGATTGACATTTTTACATGCCAAATATGTCATACTTTGCAGGCTGCAGTGTTCCATATTTCCACAAGATGCCATAGAGTGTGCTAGTTCAATTGCCACTGTTGTTTCTAATTTTGAATGAGTTGTTCCAGTTTTGAAGAAAGTTTCAATTAAGGGAGGTCCAAATAGTCTAATCTTGGTCTCCCTAGGTTTCAATTTCTTGTTTTAGAATATAGAGAATCCATCTGTCCAAACAGTTTAATCTTGGCAGATTTTGTAGATAGGTAGAGAATCAAAGGGACCCAATTGCTGAATCTGGGCCCTGGCAGAAATAAGTGTAGACTTAGATAGGAGGAAATTGAAAAGAAAAAATTGTAAATCTGGATCTGTAAGTCTAAGTGCACCCTCCAAAAAGAAGAAAAAATGTTAGGAAAGTAGGCTGGGTAGGTAGTTGTGAGGTTGCAGCATGATAATTAATGATCAATTTTGGCTTCAAATTGTTATATCCTTTCAGATCACAGTGCAGATAGTTTTTCATTCAAAGGATGCTCAAAGCTGGATTTTACTAATTTCCCTTTCTTCTAATTCCCCAATTCACTTACTAATTTCCCCAAAGAGGGTAGGATCTGCCTGTTTCCTCTTAGTTTCATCATGATTCATGCCATTTGTCTTGGTGAAGATCTGCTTCACTCAAAGATTTCATTTCTCTTCAGGTTCTTTTCCCCAAAATTAGCCTAAGGTCCCTTACCTTAGCGCCTGCTTATCATCTCCATATTAACCACTCATCCTAGTATATAACTCCCTATTAGTCTGCCCCCTCCCCTACTAAAATTATGTATATAAAACTCCCCTATGTAAATATCCCCTCTCTGGCAATATAGCCATATTTCTTCTAAGTCAGGGAAAAAGCAACCTATCTGGGGTTGTTTTTAGCCCATCCGTGTCACAACAGGAGTTAGATGACACCTGGTCATGCTAACAACCTCTCCCCTAGCCCTAAAAACCCTCAAAAACTCATAATTTGCCCCTATCCCTAAGTCCCAAGCGTAAAAAATATTAACCCGCCCATGTGTAACCCCATAACCCACTTTCCCTAAGTCTAAACCCCCGCCGCGCTTCATTAAACTCAGAATATTCTGCGCATATTCCCCACCCGTATACCTCCTCCGCCTCTCCATCACCGCCAGCGTTAGATTGCCCGCCCCATAGATCTACAGTGGGCGGGCTTTCCCATCTCCAACGTGCCCGAAGGTTAGCGTCCGGGAGATGGGCGGTATTGCCGCCGTACTCCAGCCACGCGTCACCTCCTGGGCTGTGGTGGAGCCCCCTTTGACGAAACCACCCTTCCCCAAAGGCGGTGTGTCACAAAACCACAATCTGCCTCCTGCCCAGTGACGTCACCTGTCCACGTCAACCCCCTACTGAGTCATCCCGCCATGTCATCCGCCTGCGTGACCGCCTGCCACGTGTCCTGCCATGTCACCATCCGTACATGATGACGTCATTAGCTGATGTCACCCTGGCAAGTCATCTGCCGTACCGCTGATGTCATACTGATGTCATGCTGACGTCAACAACACTTTTGGCGTGAAGGAGCAAAAATCGCACTTCGGAGCCCCGAAATCAGTTTTTGAGGCAGTTTTTGATGAGCGATAAATCGCTCATCGCTGGATAAATTAGGCCAAAATGGGGAATCTTTAGAGAATCTTTTCATCACTCATCCCCCAGAAGCCCCAAAAGGCGCAAAAATGACCCTTTTTCTTCACAAAGCATTCAGAAAGGACCCGAGGACAGTTTGAAGAAGACAAGGAGCCGAACAACGGCCATTAAATGCTGATTTAACACACAGCACATCACAGCAGCAGCCCAGATTTTTGTCAAAGAGTATCAGAGGAAGAAAAGAGCCAAAGAGTACCAACCGAGATTTTTTTAGGGGCTCGAAGCACCTGTACATTAATGAACCCCTCAGCAAAGTCAAATCAATAAGCAAAAGCCCATCATTGTCCTCAAATCACAATTAAGGCATTCAAAGCCACATGACAACAAGGAAGCAGTGACCCATACACATTTATTTCAGAAGACACTGCACCAAGCCACCGAGGACAACATGAGTTATTCAGTTTTGATACAGCCGCCCTCAGCGCAGCCAGAGTTATTTTCATGCATTTATGTCAAATAGAGTTAGGTCAAATCAATGATTCTTTTAGGCTTGATTAGGTCAAGATGTAATAAAGAACTCTGCAGAGAGTTTTGCCCTATAAATACTGCCCTCTACATTGTTTTAAGGGTTGGAAAATTGAGAATTTTCGATAGGGACTCGCATTGTATACCTGAGTTTTTTCTATAATCAAAGATTGCTGAAAGCTTAGAGAGCGAACTGTCTATTGTAATGAATGTTTAGAAGATTTGAAGATGGAATTCTTGTGCTACAGCCTGGAACAATAAGTGCATCTTACCTCTGTTTCAATGTTTACCATTATCTAAGTAGCAGAAAGAAAGAATAGCCTAGAATTTGTTTAATTACACTCTATGCTCAATTTCTGTTATTTCTTTATGTTTTCATTTGAATGAATTGGCTATGAATATGAATTCCTCCTGGGTCATGTTTACCCCAATTCGCCTGTGTTTGCCAATTATCTAGGGATTCTTTACTGCCCCTAGGTAGAGCTCTGTTATCTCCCTCTGTTAAGCTGATTGAGAGATTCTTAACTGCCTCTCATTACTTAGCATTTCTGTTCATCACTTGAACCTGAAACATTGTTCCATGCGCAGCTATCTTGCTCCATTTTCCCTCTATTGCAACCAAGAAAGCACACCAGCAATCCTCCTCCTCGACTCCACGCTCAATGGTTTCAAACCCTCATGCTACACCTGCCTCTTTACCTAAAAAAATCAATTCTCCAGCCAAACAAAACAAAACCCCTCGAACTAAATACCTAGCCTAAAACCCTTTTAACAAAGCCGAATCTGAAAGAGAGAGCCCTCTCTGACTGCAGGTGGGCTAGAACCTGTAGTCTAAAGTTGGTCTGCGGTTACCTCGGTCATATCCTTTTCCGAAGCTTAAGGACAACCTGAGTGATAACAGATAGCTATCAGATGAAGCTAAGATTCACTAAGAGTAAACCATTGTTGAAGGTTGTGGATGATAGACCTCTCATACCAGCACCTTATGAGGATGACCTATTTCTGATAGGTGCAGACCCTATGATTTGCAGAAGTAAGAGGGAGTCGGATTCCGAATGTGGAATGATAAACTGCAAGCTTGTGACTACCTCGAGGATCTTAACTTTCAGAAGTTATATGGTAGTGATGTAGGACCAGATTTGGGAAATGCCTCTGAGTTTCATAAACTCATTTGTGTTGAGGTTCTTGGTGAATTTCCGTCCGAATATATATTTTGCAGTTAGCATGGTGAGCTCATATTTGGTTCAGCCTCACTGGATTGGTGCCAAGAAACTTCTGAGATATCTTCGGGACACAATCTCTCATGGATTGAGATACACTGCCGGAAATATGAAAGTGCATGATTATTCAAGTGCTAACTGGGCAAGTAGGGTGGAGGATCAGTAGAGCACATCTTAGTGCTAGTTCTCTTTGGATTTTGCTTCAATATCATGGATGAGTAGGAAGCAAAATTTGGTTGCTATAAGCACCGCTGAGACTGAATACATAGCTACAAGTATGATCTCGTGTGAAGCTGCATGGTTGTAGAAGCTCTTAAGTGATGTTTTTACACGTGATGAATACCATTATGATTCTCTGTGACAACCAGAGGAGGGATTCTATTATTGAGGAATCCCATATTCGATGATTGCTCTAGAAAATAGACATCAGATACTACCTTATCTGGGATATGGTAAGTCAATGAGTGAGGAGGCTCTATCGCATTGAGCCTGATGTACAGGTTGCAAACATTTTGTTAAAGCCCCGGGGAAAGGTCAAATCCATGACTTTCCTGAGCGATTTGGAGTCATTGAGAGACCTTATTATAAGGGTCCTGAATGTTGCATGCATTGAGCTTTGGGAGATCTAGGGGGCTTGGGGTACTTACTGTAGCAACATATGACCACAGGGTGACTCACCCTCCCCTTGTGGTGCGCTATGTACAATATGACAAGTTCAACCTTCCCCTGTGATAACCCGTGGCGACTGTGGAATAGGATGATTAGTTCTCCTGTGGGCCGAGATGATTAGTTCTCCCATGGAAACTATGGAACATGATGATTAGTTCTCTTGTGGGCCAGGATGATTAGTTCTCCCAGGGCAACTATGAAACAGGATGATTAGTTCTCCTGTGGGCTGGGATGCTTAGTTCTTCTGTGGAAACTGTGAAGCAAGATGATTAGTTCTCCTATGGGTAGGGATGATTAGTTCTCCCATGGCGACTATGGGGCAGGATGATTATTTCTCCTGTGGACAAGATGATTAGCTCTCCTTTCGAGGCATCCTACCCATGCAATCTGGGACTCATGGGAAGTACCTCTCATCTGATCAATGAGAAGGGAAATGGGGTTAGGGACCATAGTAGTACTATCGATGGACGCATCGATGTATCTACCGTACTCCCTATTCTTGGATGACCTCCATTGATCTGGGATCATTATGAGTGGTTTGAGACACTCTCTTGTGATAATTATTAGGGATCAATAAACTGACTTCGGGCCAAGAAGAGTGATGTGACACACTCTCTTAAGATGAAATTGACTTCGCGTTAGTAGAGAATGGTATGAGACATTCTCGATCAATTCTTCTTCTTCTTCATGGTTTAGCGGAGCATAGCAGAGCTCAGTAAAGCAGAAATAGTGTAGGGCACTAATGGTAGAGATAGTACAGTTGAACATATGGATTAGTGGATGGAGTTCTTCCTAGTTGAGAGGGAGTGTTAGAATTGGAAACTAGGGCCAAACTCCATGTGGGTTATCTTATTAATGGAAGCTGATATTTTTCTTGGATCCCTCTCATCGAGAGGTGTAGGATTTATCTAAAGATCATCTGATTCCAATAAGTATTCATGAAGATATGAATTTATTTGTGTTATAGGACAATTTTTCAAGGTCGCCCAACAACCAAATAAACCCCACTTGTGCTCAACGTTTTAGTATAAATAGAAGTGGCCTTAAAGTCATTTTAACACACTTGGGATCTCTTCCTCTCTACTTGTCTTTGGGTTTTAGTAGGAGGAGAGATCCTAAGGGATAACACTGCCCTAATCCAGAGGGCAAAAGTCAGAACTACCAAAATTTCCGGAACTACCAGCAGAACTGCCGGAACTACCAGAACTACCGGAACTGCTAGAACTGGCAGAACTACCAGAACTGCTGGAACTGCCGGAACTACCAAAACTGCTGGGAACAGCCGGGAAAATCCGAAACTGTCGGAATTGCCTTGAAAAGCTGAAATTGCTAGAGCTGTTGTAATTGCCAGAACTCCCGGAATTGTCAGAATTGCCCGAATTGCCAGGAACTGTCGGGAAAAGCCAGAATTGACAGAACTGTCGGGAATAGCCGGAATTACCAGAACTACCGGCACTTTCGGAATTGCCGGAACTGCTGGAATTGTTGGGAACTTTCGGAATTGTCCGAACTGCCAGAACTGCCGAAACTGCCAGAACTGCTAGAATTTTCGAAATTGTCAGAACTGCCAGAATTGCTAGAACTACTGGAACTGCAAAGAACTGTCAAAACTGTCAGGAATAGCCGGAATTGTCGAAACTGCCAGAACTGTCGGGAACTGCTGGAAAAACCAGAGCATTTGTCTCCAAAGGAGAGCATCATGCAAGGGACAACTAACTAACATTGGGACAATTGTATGGTACTTAGCAGCAAATACACCAAGCATGCAATGTTACAACTAGCATGCAAGGGACAGCTAGCATGAAATAACAAGCATGCAAAGGACAACAAGCATGCTAGGGACAATAAGAAAGCTAGGGAAAACAAGCAAGCAAGATGCAACCAAAACATAGGTCAGTATGGCAACATGGTGCAGCAATGGCACATAATGCAGTATAGTGATGGGTACAGTCATGATTAATGAAGCATGATGAGATGCAACATAGTGATGATGGGTGCAACATGGTGAGGTGTAGCATGATGACGAAATGCATGACAACAATAGGTGAAGGAGTCACCTTGAGGAATTAGTTGAAGCAGCATGTCTTCAACTATTCTCATGTATCATCTTCTTAGAGATGATCTATGCTCTTATTTAGATAAGTCAAAGTGTTGAATTCTATTGTAAACGTACTATCTCTCTCTCTCTCCGCTGAATTATTTAAGAACATATAAGAAGAATTAATCAAGGGTTTCCCCACATTGGGATTTGTCCCTGGCTAGGGCCATCTCTTGTGTCCTCTTATCTTGGCTTGTGTTCTATGATTTATGTTTATGTTCTATTTGTAGTTTACTTTAATGCTGATGTGATTGCTAATCTGGAAAAGATATTGAGCTAACTTTGAAAATTGAAATAAATTTCTCTAAGGATAAAACATACCTAATATTTAACATTATTTGATTCACTTTTACTCTCCTACTAAGGTCATTTACAACTTTGTTCTCCTTACCTTTAGTGTACCTGATCTCGAAATCGAATGCATTGATCATGTCCAACCATCTAGATTTCCTAGCATTCAAATTTGGTGAATCAAAAACATTACTCAATCCACTATGGTTACTCATTGGTACAAACCTCCCACCAAGCCCTCTCTTTTAAACATATGTACACACTAAGAACTCTTTATATGGATCTGTGATCTTTAGGAGTGGAGCATTTGTCAACAACTGCGTTAATTGATCAAAATCGGTTGTACCTTCCTTTGTCCATTCAAAATATCTTACCTTTTCATTGCAATGAAAAATAGCATAGGAAACCCAATAGAAGTTCCTAATGAACCTCCTATAATAACCTTCTAACCCCATAAAGTACCTTACATCATCCACATTTCATGGAGTTTCCCACTCAATGGTATCCCTTATCTTTTCCAGATCCACTGCTATTCTTTCCTTGGAAACTACATGTCCCAAGTAATGTACCTTTGTTTGAAAGAAACTACATTTATTGAGCTTATCATACAACTAATTCTCTCTCAGCTGTCTCAATACTATTGCTAAATTTTTGGAATGTTCTTCCTTATTCTTAGAATATATGAATATATCATCAATGAATACAATAACAAACTTGTCTAAATAAGGACACAACACACTATTCATCAAGCACATAAAAGTAGTTGTAGCATTAGTCAAACCAAACGAAACCTAAACAAACTCATAATGCACATATCTGGTTCAAAAAGGAATCTCGTATATGTCCTCTTCTTTAATGTCTACCTAATAGTATCTTGATCTCAATTCAATATTCAAGAACACTGTTGCACACTTCAATTGGTCAAACAAGTCATCAATTCTCGTCAACGAATACCTGTTCTTGACGGTCACCTTGTTCAACTGCCTATAATCGATGAAAAACCTACGAGTACCATCCTTCTTCTTCAAAAATAGCAATGGTGCACCCCAAGGCAACGCACTTGGCTTAATGCATCCTTTCTCAAGCATTTCATTCAACTGCAAATTCAACTCCACCAAGTACATTGTACTCATCCTATATGGTTCCTTTGATGTTGGTTTTTCCCCTCATACCAACTCAATAGATAATTCCACTTTCCTCTGAGGCAGAAACTCTCAATTCTTTGTTAGAAACACATGCTGAAACTGTTGTAAAAGGGGTATCTAATCAAGACATCTTCATCCTCAACATCCTTACTTTTATCACTAGAGATATGTATTGTGAATAAAAAACACCCTTTCTTGCAACTACGCTTTTCCTACATAGTTACAACCATCCTCACTGATGTTAGCTTCTTCTTACCCATCAATATTTTATGTCCTCTGTTGTTGTCCAAGCACTTTGTGCTCCTTTGTAGACAATTCTAGGTTATGGACTTGTGCCAAAGAATCTCAAATAAGGGTTTTGATTTTGAATGGATGACCAATGCTTTAAACTTTTAAAGAGATGAAAATCCTAATTATTTATGAGAAAACAGAAGGGTTGATTCTTCATTCTAAACAAAATTAATCTTTAAAATGATTCGGAAAGCAGAATGTAAGAAGATATATAATTCCTTAAATTTTCATACTGAATATCTAATTTTTTATATACAACAAATGCATATATATGTTTTCTATAGCCAAACATTACATTTGCAAGACACGGCAGAAGGAAACAATTAAAATAATTTAGAACAATTAACTAA
The DNA here is from genome assembly GCA_031772625.1 of Pinus tabuliformis. Lineage (NCBI taxonomy): Eukaryota > Viridiplantae > Streptophyta > Pinopsida > Pinales > Pinaceae > Pinus > Pinus tabuliformis. The sequence goes on along the minus strand of CM062806.1, from coordinate 265,612,383 downwards.
GATAGATAGTTTCAATTAATTTATCTCTTTTAATAATGGTAACTTTGCATGAGCTTTCAGAGAGATTGGCACTCAATCTAATTTTACAAATAATTCTATGTTACCTTGAACAAGTGAAAATAAAATAAGAAATGAAAACATAATTGAATAACAAGAAGAACTCTGAGAGATACAGAAGTTGCTAAGAATGAATCTAGAATCCTTCTATTAACTTTAGAAATAGCTTAGAAAGTTACAAGCATGTCTACTGGTTCATCACAAGGGTTCAACTCTTTCTTCTGTGAAATACAAAATACTTATAGAGTTCAAATTAAACATATCTAAACTTGAATGATAATTTATCACAAAATTTAATATCATCAGAAAAAGTTTGGATATTATAAAAATGAACTGAATAATAGTAAATTTGAATGCATTTGAAAACTTTACACAAATTTTTGGGGTCGTTGTTGATGACTCTAGCTAGAAATTTTATTTTCTATTCACTACCCCTATTAGTCTATTATCTACTCATGCTTATATGTTGTCCACTCTATAAATTTAGCATTATGTTCTTTCGATAAGCTCACATAATTTATCCCATCGCTTTTCATTAGGGATAGGAAAATTTCACAATTTTTTGTATTACTCATCAACTTCATTATATTTTTCAAAAGTAGGCCTAGCTAGAAACATATGCTTAATTTCATGTTGAATTAGAAAATCATAACATAAACCTTAAACCAACGTTTTTTGAGTTATAATTCCTCTAATTTTGGCAAACTTGATCTTGTCCATTGTTATCCCATGTAACCTGTGTTGATAATATTCAAGTGGAATCAATTTTTGATCCAAAATGGATCTTGAATAAAACCTCTAAGTCTAAGTCTTCAAATATATTAACAAAGGAAAGACCCGACGAAGTTATAAAACAGAGTATGGCGGAGAAACAATGAAACAATGGCGGAAAACCCAAGTTAAAGTGAAAGCAGAGAAGCGCAACCTTAACACCCTAGAGCCGTTGGATATACGGGATCAACGGACGAGATTGAATCACATCGAAGAAAGGCAGTGGCATATTGACCTCTGCCTCAAGCGAATTGCGATCAGCGATGCTATATGGACCATTGATCAGGTGCACAGATCAATGGTGGAGAAGACAAGACAATAACGCATCGCAAAGACCCAAAGAGGAGGACATACCGCAAGCCAAAGACTCAGCAATATGTGATTACGCTTTATTGCATCGCAATATCGCATCACACATAACCAAAGGGGAAGGAACAATGCGACATTACAAAGGCCCGATGTGTGATAATGGTCGGCGATAGTTATCGCATTGTAGATTTCCAAAGGGAAGGGACCAAGACTCGTGACCATGCGATATGCAATTAGCGATGGGCCGATAGCGCCAATCAGTGATTGACGATCGGTGAATGGGATTGGTGAATCATAATACAAAGGGAAATGTGACATGCAATAAGGAAAACCCGAAAGGGTTTATAGATGCAGCTTTATATAATTTTAGTTCCGATATAAAGATTTTTATCGAGTTTTTTATGTATTTCTGTGTTCCAAGAAATGCTGCATATGAACCAAATATGTATTATTTCAAGGATTTTTTCCGGAGGAAGGTTGGGCAGTCAGTTTCACTCGTGCCCGCCAGTCCTTTCGTTTGTAAACAGGCTGCCTTGGTGCCTTAAGCGTTTCTTACAATGAGTGTTCAACGCTCAAAAGAGAGATGAACAGACAGAGGTTGGGAGCTAGAGAGCCTGAATAGGGAGACGAACAGACAACGTTGTTCGGCTTAAAAATCCATCAAATGACAGAATAGAGATAGTCAGAGGAGAGACAGATTGAGATAGAGAGTTAGAGAAAATGCACAGCTATGAACAGTTGATCAGAGGCACTAAGAGGGAGAGTATGTGTACTATTTAGACTCGAGGTTTTCGAGTGAAATCCCTATGTAATATCAGTGTTTGTTGTGTTATGGCTCTGATTGAGCTCACACCTGTAAACTCTATTCTTGAAGACATAATATAGAGGTTGACACTGAAAGCTGGACTAGGAGACGTAGCCAGGAAGTGTGGTGAACTCCTTGATTATTTACTATGTTGATGTGTTGAATCGTTATGTTTCCCAATTGTTAAAATTTGCAATCTTTTCGATCGATTGCACTAAATAATATAGGCATTCCTACACATGAGTCTGTAATACCTTTTCCTATTTATTTAGTATCCATTTTCGGATCAAGTTGTATCAGAGCTTTCAGTTTTGTTAAGGTTAGACAAGCTTGTGCTGGATTTTGAATGCTAACTAGATTAAAGCTCAGACTAGGAGAAAGAGAACTTTTTGAGGCTAATCCATAGATTGGAATAGTCTATTCTCAGAGGAGAATGGAAGAAGAAGCTTCATTGGTATCAGAATCTCAGTTTACAAAAAGTTTTATGACAATCTGAGCTATGGTGGAAGAGATGTATCTGGAGTTTAAGAAGGGTCGACGTGAAAGCACTTCAACACCCAAACCAGACAAAGGAGCAGAGGAACCTTTTCTAGTTTCCCCTCCAGAATGCAAAGGGAAAGGGGAAATGCCTCCTCCACCATCTCCTCCATCATCACCTTCATCATCCTCATCATCTTCTAGCTATTCTAAGAAGAAGAAGAAAACTTCCTTAATCAAATTAGATGTGAAGTTTGATTTCCCAATTTATGATGGAGAACTCAATGCAAAAAAGCTATATAATTGGATAAGACAAATTGATGTATATTGTAGGGTATAGAATTTTGATTCAGAAAGGAAGAAGATTCAGCTGACTAGCCTTCGACTTGGAGGAACTACACTAGTATGGTGGGAAGGCAAGAGACATGCTGATCTACAAAAACATGCTAAAAACATCTCTACTTGGAATGAATTTGTTTTTGCTATCAAAAAGAAATTCTATCCTTTAGATTACATGTAGCAGGAAATGATGAGTTGGAAAACTCTTCGTCAGTTGAAGGGTCAAATTGTACAAAGTTATACTCAGGAATTCAAAAAGATAGCTTTAACTCTAGGTATATCATTAGATTCACCTAAGACTTTATTGAAGTATATAGGTGGTCTTCGTAGCTATTTAAAGCATACAATTCTCATGTTTAATCACACTAGCTTAGATGATGTATCAGTTCAAGCTACACATCTAGAAGCTAGAGGTAAGAATGTAAACCCAGAGGTTGGGGGATCATCTAAATATTCTATAAGAAAGAGAAAGGTAAAGAAGAAACTGAAATGGAAGGAGAGGAAAGAAAACACTGTAAATAAGGATAAACCTTCATGCACTCATTGCAAGAAAGAAGGACACGATGAGGCACATTGTTGGTTTTTACATGCAGAACGGAAACCTAAGAAGTTCGGTGGTAAGGAGAGAAAGAATGTTGTTGCTATTCAGCAGGACTTGTGATCATATTTAGGTGATGTAACTACAATTATAGCCACCGGTATTAAAGGTAAAGATTCTTAAGCATCCACAAGTAATTCTGCACAATCTGTTGATAATGAAATTAATGAGAGGGAAAGAAATGAGCTTTTTCGTATTAGAGTAATTTCCAAGCATAATAAGATTGATACTTTTTTTGATAGTGGATCACAAGTAAATTTGATTTTTGAAACAATTGTAAAGAAGTTGGGATTACAAAAAAATCCTCATGAGAAGCCATATCCATTAGGTTGAGTGTGTGATAAAACAAATCTACAAGTAACGAGACAATGTAAACTTAGGTTTGCTATTGGATCAACATTTGTAGATGAGGTTGATTAGATATAGTTCCATTCAATATATGTGGTATTGTTTTGGGAAGTCCATACTTGTATGATAGGAAAGCTATTTTCTATAGAGCTGAGAATAAGTATCAACTCACTAAAGATGGAATAGAATATATTGTAAGAGCTCATAAACTCAAAGGTAACTATTCTCTCATAAATTCAAGACAGATGAAAAGAATTGTGAATTCAAGTAAGCAATTTTTACTAATGGTTGTAAAGGTAAAAATGATCCTGAAAAATCCAATGCATTTGAAGGTTGTGATTCTAAACAGAAAGCTGATTTAGTTAAAATTGTTTTAGAGTATGATGTTCTATTTCAAGAACCAAAAGGTCTGCCAACCAAGCGAGAAATAGTACATGATATTTATTTGTGGCAAGATGCTCCATTACCTAACATTAGAATGTACAGGTTGTCATCTTTAGAGAATGCAGATATAAAGAAGCAGGTACAAAAAGTTGCTTGATAAAGGGTTTATACGACCAAGCACATCACCATGTGGATCTCCAATCATGCTGGTGAGAAAGAAAGATAGTTCGTGGAGAATGTGCATTGATTATAGAGCACTAAATAAAATAACGATCAAGAATCGTTATCCTCTTCCTCGTATTGATGATTTATTAGATCAATTGAAAGAAGCAGTTTACTTGTCTAAGTTAGACTTGCGAAGTGGTTATCATCAGGTCAGAGTTGCAGAATAGGATGCATGGAAGACTGCTTTCAAGATAAAGCAAGGACTGTACGAATGATTGGTTATGCCTTTTGGCTTAACTAATGCTCCTACTACATTTATAAGAGTTATTAATGATGTACTCAGACCATTTATTGATGATTTTGTAATTATATATTTAGATGAAATTCTTGTTTTTAGTAAGACATGGGAGGACCATGTAAAGCATGTAAAGCGGACTTTAGATGTTTTAAAAAGATAAAATCTTTATGTAAAGCTGTCAAAATGTGAATTTGGAAAAACATCTTTAAATTATTTGGGGTATATTGTAGGGGGTGATGAATTGAAGATAGATCCCTCTAAGGTTGAAGTCATTGTGAACTGGCCTAAACCCAAATCTGCTATAGAGGTTAGGAGTTTCCTAGGGGAAGAACAATACTGGAGAAAGTTTATTGCTAACTTCTCATTGATTGCAACAACATTACATGCTTTAACAGGATTGAAACATGTGTTTACTTGGGGAGGAAAACAGCAGAAAGCCTTCAACACCTTAAAAGATAAAATCAATATAGCACCAATACTAGCACTACCAGATCTTCAACATCCATTTGAGATTGAGACATATGCCAGTGACTATGCCATGGGAGCAGTGTTGATGCAACACGAAAAACCCATATGCTATCATTCTGAGACATTTACTTCTGTAGTAGTTAATTATCCGACATATGATAAATAATTGTATGCATTAGTACAAAGTGTGAAAAAGTGGAAACATTACCTAATGGGTAAAGAAACAATCATACATACAGATCATCAACCACTTCAATGTTTGCACTCACAAACTAAATTGCAGCAATCAAGACATTATAGGTGGATGGGTTTTCTACATCAATTTCATCTTATCATTAGGTATAATAAAGGCATACGCAATAAGGTGTCAGACATGTTCTCAAGACCAATCATAAATGCATCTACTATACTTAAGCATAACTCAGTAATGCATGAAAGTTACATTAAACAATATGCTCAAGATGAAGATTTTAGAGATGTATATGAAACTTTAAGTCATGGCAAGCAAGTAGAAGAATTGGATTATTATGTAAAGTACCAACTCTTATATCATTTGGGAAAGTTATGCATTCCACAAACTAAAAGAGTTAACATAATCTGAGAAGCACATACTTCTCTCATATCAGGTCATTTTGGTGTAAGTAAAACAGTTGCATAATTGCAAAGATTCTGTTATTGGTCGAGAATGTATCAGACAGTTTCTAGATATATCAAAGGGTTTACTATGTGTACTACAAGCAAGCCCAATAATCGGAAATTAGGCTTGTACACTCCACTTACAATTCCTTCTCGTCCTTGAGAAAGTGTTTCCATGGATTTTGTTGGGGGATTGCCAAAATCTAGGAAAGGTCATGATTGTTTGTATGTTGTTGTGGATAGGTTCAGTAAAATGTGTATTTTGATACCATGTAACAAGCAGGTTACAACTGAACAAACAACAAAGTTGTTATTTTAGAATGTATGGGTTCATTTTGGGTTACCCACTTCTATTGTATCTAATCGAGACTCTCGATTTTTTGGGAAGTTTTGGTCAAGTTTATGGGAGTTGATGGACAACATGTTGAAGAAGAGCACAACATTTCATCCACAAACAGATGGTTAGATAGAAGTGGTCAACATGACAATGATCTAGTTGCTTAGAGGTTATTGCAGCAAGCATCCCAAGCTTTGGGATGAGCATTTGTGTTATGTGCAGCATGCTTACAACCGTGCCAAGAACTCTTCTACTCAAGGATCTCCTTTTGAGACTTGTTTTGGTTTTATACCAAAGTTTCCCTTGGATTTTGTCTTTGGTAAAGACATAGCATTTGACGGACAAAGTGATGTGGACAAAGCAACCAAGTTCATTGAACAAATCTAGGAAATTCACCAGGAAGTACAGGAATAGTTGGAAAGAAGTCAAGCCAAGTACAAGGCAAGACATGACAAGCATCGAGTTGAGAATAGTTTTCAAGTTGGTGATTAAGTCTGGCTGTACATCAGCAAAGACAGAATGCAGGGTGAAGGTAAGCAGCTAAAACCAATAATGTATGGACCTTTCAAGATACTTGATAAAATTGGTGAAAATGCTTTTCACTTTGATTTTCCAGCTTATATGCGGATCTATTTAGTTGTTAATGCAAAAAAATTGAGATTGTATGAACCTTCATTGATTGAAGATCCTGAAGAGCAAATTTAGTTGCCTTCTATTGGGGATTTGTTGCCTAAGTATCTCAATGAGTTACAGGAGGACATAGTTCTATCCAGGAAGGTAAGAACTAAGCATCAAGGGATGTTGAGTACCTGAGAGTAGAAATCAAAGGTTCAAATCCAAGCAAGGCACAATGGACAGAAATTGGACAAGTGAGGGAATTGTATCCTCACTTGATCAATGCCTAAAACCAAGTTTTGGTGGTCCAAAAGCTTTTTAGTGGGAAGGCGTGATCCAAAATGGATCTTGAATAAAACCTCTAAGTCTAAGTCTTCAAATATGTTAACAAAGGAAAGACCATGTTGGAAATAATACTAAGAGGGGGGGGAGGGGTGAATTAATATTAGAAAGTCAATAATTTTTCGTTTCCATAATCAGATTCATATACACTACTTCAGTTAATGGAACTCGAGAGTATACGCAACTGTGTTTAAGGAAACTAGCGTATATCTTGTAGATTTATGATTCAGTTAATTCATCATATGTTGATATTTAATTAGTGCGTCAGAACCATATAAATAGTAACCAGGTGCATAAAAACAGAACAAACAATCACACACAAGAACACAATATATAAGGTGGAAACCCAATGTGGGTGAAAACCACCTGTTGCAATCGTCTCTATCTTCTTTTAAATTAGAAACTTCTTTTTAAAAAAATTTTACTAGTGAAATCTTATACCAGTACACAGGCTTTTACCTGCAGAAGGCTACAACCTTCTCTCATACTTCAGCTTCTCCTGGAATGGAGCTACAACCCCCTAGCTCTTGTACTAGCTGATATGTGTACTAGTACGAAGGTGCCGACCTACAGAATGCTACAACCTTCTCTTTTCTTCCAAGGACCATGTTTCATAAATTTTCAGACTAGATCCATTAATAACATCAATCAAACATCAAATATATTTGCATCAACCAATCTCCTTTGCACCAAACACAACTAAATCAATCAACAACCCTTCAATCTGATCTTTCAGAATGTTACAACCAAAATACAGTAACCAGAACCCAAACCAGAACCTAGAACACTGCAATGGCAAACAGAAGTAGCTAAAACATATTTTATAATATATATACGCTACTTCACTGTCTCATACATGCGTGTATACACTCTTTCCTCAAGGCGAACCTGCATACAGATCTGCAAATCAAATTTAAGATGTATATGTAGAACCTGCATGTATACGCACCTTTTGTTAAGTGAACCTACGTAAAAATCTATAAATGATGATTTAACCACTACAACAATTCCAGACTTCAGTTATACCCATATCATCATATTTATATCTTACAACATGTGCCAATTATTCACATAAATGATCAAATCGTATAAAGATAATTAATTTCAAGCCTTAAGATCTTGACCCATCATTAGATCTTATCCTTCATCAAGTGCTAAGGTTCATCCTTGATTCAAAACCAGCCACGCAGCATAACCCGATAACCTGTATGCTAGATCTTACTCTTCATCAGATATTCAATACTTGAGTGCATTGGCCTAATGATCTTCTCCTCCTTTTATAGTCTTATGCCTTACTCAATACCATGGACCAAAACCACTTAGGACCAATACCTTGGTCCCAATACCTGGGGTCAATACCTCGGACCAGATACCTTGGACCAATACCATGGATCAAAATACCATGGACCAAATACCTTGGACCAAAACTTAGATTTCCAAGATATACGCGCCTTGAATTCTGTGAAAGTGCGTGTGTACATATATGTGACTTGTATATAGTGAACCCACATGTATACGCGTCTTGGCCAATGATGAACCTGTGTATACCTCTCTTTCTTCATCCTGTGAAGTATGATCTGAACTTTGAGAACTTTGAGCTATTAACCTGATGCAGTGTGATCTGTTATCTGAGTGAGTTGCCATCAAGTACAACACCTATGTCATAATGCCAACAATCTCCTCCTTTGGGCTTGATGGCAATACCAAGTCACTCTCCCCCTTTGTCATCAAGGGCAAAGGGTTATGATCCCCCTGAGTACATGCTGAATTCTCTGATATGCTAAAGTGTGCTGATTCAACTCCATGCTCCCCTTGAATAGAAGCAAGGTCTGCAGAAAGATGTTCTTAAAAGAAGAAACATGACTCTATACATACACCATAAATGACCTTCCTATCACTAATGACTCATACATACATCCATCTCCCAACGAAGTGGGGATATACCAAGTTTTACTCATCCACCCAACCAAGTGGGGATATACCAATTGTTTATACATGTCAAAACAATATCAACAAACATGATCTACCCCTGAACCTATTCCACCTGAATAAAAAACAACTGTGTGAATCTGTACCAAGATCTTCTAAGATAATGCCAACAACGCATTATTTGAAGCTTATGCTCCCCCTGAACCCCTTTTTGGCCCACTACTTTTCTTCAATCCAACATATACGTGATTGTAACCACAGAAACCAGCGTATGTATGCGACTTCGCTTCATGAAACTCATGATTACCAACCTTTTTCTGAAATAGATAGGGTTTAATAGTAGGATGATGCATGAACTACTTCCAGCTTTTGTCTGAGATATTCACATGTCTCTCTAGGCAATGCTTTGGTGAATATATTAGCAACGTGTTCTTTGGAGGGAACATACTCCAATTTGACCTTTTGTTCAAGCAGTCGCTCACGTAGAAAATGATATTTGATGGGTATGTGCGTCGTCTTGGAATGCATGATTGGATTCTTTGAAATATTGATGGAACTTGTATTATCACATAGAATGGAGATGGGTGGAGTACATGTAATTTGAATGTCTTGCAATGCTTGCATCATCCAAAGGACTTGTGTGCAACAAGATGAAGCAGCCACATATTCTGCTTCAGTTGTAGATAATGCATTTGAACTTTGTTTCTTGCTGAACCAAGACACTAATCTGGAACCCATATAGAATGCACCACCACTAGTGCTTTTTCGGTCATCAACACTTCCTGCCAAATCTGCATCTGTATATGCATGAAGTGTAAGATCTATATCTCTAGGATACCATAGGCCAGAATTATGTGTTCCTTGAAGATATTTGAAAATCCTTTTTACAGCCTGAAGGTGTGATTCCTTTGGATTTTCTTGGAATCTTCCAACTATTCCTATTGCATGCATGATGTTTGGTTGAGTACCTGTTAGATAAATCAGACCGCCAATCATGGATCTGTAAGTTGGTTGATGTACTGCGACTAATTCATCATTTGAGCTGAGACTGCATCCCGTTACCATTAGGGTACATACTGGTTTAGACTCTTCCATGCCATACTTTTTCAATATCTATTTGAGATATTTGGTTTGTGACAGAAAAATACCATCTTTATTTTGTTGAACTTGCAGACCAAGAAAATATGTAAGATCACCAAGCAGGGACATTTCAAATTCTTGCTGCATTACTGAAGCAAAATTCTGACTCATGGCTTCTTCATTGCTACCAAAAATTATATCATCAACATACACAAAAAGTATTAGCAATTTATTATTGTCAATCTTTTTATATAAATTTCTATCAGTTGATCCCTTTGAAAAACCTTGTTGATGAAGATATTTGTCAAGACGGTAATACCAAGACCTTGGAGCTTGTTTTAGACCATAGAGAGCCTTTTTGAGTCTGCATACAAGTTTTGCATCATTTCCAAGAATGAATCCATCTTATTGCTCAATATAGAATTCTTCTTCTAAGTCTCCATTAAGAAAGGTAGATTTTACATCCATTTGGTATACTTTGAAGTTCTGAAAACTAGAAAGAGCAAGGAACATTCTTATGGCTTCAAATCTAGCAACATGTGCAAACGTTTCTTCAAAATATATACCTTGTTCTGAGCATATCCTTCACAAACAAGTCTGGCTTTGTTTCTAATGACTTCTCCATTTTCATTCAGCTTGTTTTTGAATATCCATTTAGTTCCTATGATATTCTTATCATGAGGTCCAGGAACTAATTCCCAATTATTATTCCTTTCAATTTTCTCAAGTTCTTCATTCATGGCCTTGACCCAACATTCATCTTTGCATGCTTCATTTACATTTTGAGGTTCGGTGGAGGATAACAATGCTAGATAGCTTGAAGCTTCTGCACTATTTCTTCTTGTCTGAACACCTGCCTATTTTTGTCCCAAAATTTGAGTCTCTAGATGTTTTTTCTGAACATACCTGAATGGAGTCTTTTCTTCTTCTAGTGCTTCATTGGTTTCTTCTTCAGAATCAGTGTGATTTGATGTGGGAGATAATCTTCATCTTCTTCATAATCTTCGGTTTTTACTTGTTTTGGATTTTTACATGTTTCATCAACCACAGCATCAATACTTTCAACAATTTTCCCAAGACTTTTATTATAACATTTATATCCTTTACTTCGGGAAGAGTAACCAAGGAGAATACCTTCATCTTCTCTGGGTTCAAACTTCCCAAGATTTTCATCAGTCCTTTTTATATAACATTTTCTTCCAAAAACTTTGAATCATTTTATAGTAGGAGTCTTACCATACCAAATTTCATGTGGAGTTTGAGCTCTGTTTACCCAAACATTTTTGTTTGTTGAGAATAGTGATAACGGTGAATGCAACTTCACCCCAGAAGGTTGCAGGAGTTCCAGACTTATCTAGCATAGCACGAGCGATTTGTTGAATAGTTATGTTCATCCTTTCTACTACTCCATTTTGCTGAGGAGTCCTTGCGGTGGAGAATTCCCTTTTTATTCCATGCTCTTTACAAAAGTCAAATAATTCATCCAAGGTAAATTCCCCTCCTCGATCAGATATGAGGCATTTGATTTTGTGATCTGATTCATTTTCAACAAAGCTTTGAAGGCTTTGAACTTTTCAAATGCTTCATCTTTATGCTTGAGAAGTCTTATCCAACACATTCTGGAAAAATCATCAATGAACAATATAAAAGTATTCTTCTCCACAAGGTGACTTTTTCCTTGATGGTCCACATAAATCAGTATGAACAAGTTCAATAGGCTTACTAGCTAATCCTTCCTTTTCAGGGAAGTGTGATCTAGTTTTCTTACCAAATTGACATGATTTGCGTATTGTATCTTCTGGAATTCTGATATCAGGAAGATCACAAATAGCGTGGAATTTGCATGCTTTCCTTATTTGAGAGAAGCTTAGATGCCCCAATCTTCTGTGTCGTAGCCAGTGTTCATCATAATTTATTAGATAGCACTATTGTTGTCCCCCCTTGAGTATGTATAAGTTGTTTGGAGTTCTTATAACTTTGATCATGGTTTCTCCTGTATCAAGCTCACGAACAACACATCCATTTGATCGAAATACTACTTCATTTCCTTGATCACACATTTGACTGACACTCAACAGGTTATGCTTTAGACCATCAACATACATAACATTCCCAGCCTTAACCTTTTCTTTAACAAAATAGAGCCTTTACCTTTTATGATAGTAGGAGTGTCATTTCTAAATGAGACCTTCTTTTCCTTTTCTGAGGCATTATATGATTGAAGTTTTTCTTTGTCACCTGTCATGTCTTTTGAGCATCCACTGTCGATGTACCACTAATTTTCTTGTCCTTCTACATACAAGGATATATCACATCATTCTGTTTGTGGTTCTTTTTTTATTCATATTTTGGGACTTAAATAATTTTGTTCCTTTGAGATACTTGCCGAAATTTACTCCTATATTCATATTCTTCATGGCCAAAGTTGTTACATATTGAGCATTTCTGTTCATTTTCAAGAGGAGAAAAGTTATTGTAGGACCTTTTCATGATCCCTGTCACATTCCTTTGATTTCGTGCTTCTCTAGTCATGATGGTCTTGTAAGAAACACATTGAGCAGCTTTGTTTCCAAAGTTATGACATGAAAAACATTGGCCATTAAAGAAGTTCTTGCGATTATCGAATCTACTGACCTGGTGATTGTAGCTTCTATTCATTCTTGAGGCAGATTTAGTATGATTTACTTGAGGTTGATTGTAGCTTCTGTTCATCCTTGAAGTTAATTGAGCTTGATTTACCTGGTGATCTACTTTATTCCTTTGCTGACGATTGTCAAACTATTCATTGCTCTTTGTTGATCAAGTTAGCTTTTAGTGGAGGTTAACGCCTTCTGAGCTTGAGATGCTTCTTCAGTATATCCAAGACTTGTATTTATCAGAGGAGAATGCTGCACTTTGATAATTTCATTTAATGTTTTTGATCCTTTAGCAAATCTAAGGTTGAGAGCTTTTGTTTTCTCAATATCCTTTCTTAGACCCACAATTTCGCATTCCAGTTTTTCATTGTGTTTTTCTCTTTCAACAAGTTGGAATGTCAAAGTATCTATAATCATATTCTTTTCTTCTAAACAGATTTTGAGTTTAGATATTTCTTCATAAAGGTCATCTTCATCTAAAGCATTCAAGAAATCATCATCTTCAAAAGCCATTAGAAGTCTATAGTCATTACTATTTTCATCTTCATCACTAATTGATAAACCATCTCTATCTTCATGAGTATAGTAGCTCTTCTTACTCACATTTTGTTTTCTATTCCATTTTTCAGATTCCTTACCTTTATCAAATTTATCTTTATGAGGACATTTGGCAACATAATGACCAACTCTTCCACAAGCAAAACATTTGAAAGGTAGTTTACCTCTAAATCTTCTGAAACCTCATTGAAGGTTCTTGACAAAGTTTGCTTCTTCCTCTCCTTCTGAAATACGTCCTGATTCATTGAGTTCTTCTCTTCTTGAAGCTTTGAATGCGGCTTCTCTCATATCTGATGGACCTCCTTTTCTCGTTTCGAAAGTAGTTAAGATTCTGTGCAGCTGTGTCATAGTAATAGTATGAAGATCCTGCTTTTATTCTATGGTAGATACTTTTGATTCAAACTTAGTAGACATGGATCTTAAAACCTTTTCAACTAAAGTAACTTCTTTTATGTCTTCACCCAAGTTCTTCATGCAATTAACAATCTCATCTATACCTAAGGAATAACTAGATATACTTTCATCATTGTGCATTTTGAGAGTTTCATATTGAATTCTGATAGTTTGCAGTTTTGCACGTTTTACTCGATTGTCTCCTTCATAGCTTAGAACAATCTTGTCCCATATTTCTTTGGCCGTTTTTAGCTGCATAAATTTGACAAATTCTGATTGTGACATACTCCCCAATAATGTATTGACAGCCTTGGCATTGGTTTCATATTGCTTTTTACCTACTGTATCTGTCGGAATTGCTGATGGAAATGTATATCCTCCTTCCATGATTTCCCAGACATCTATTCCAAGATATTGAAGATAGGTTGTGGTTCTTACCTTCCAATAAATGAAGTTGCTCCCATCAAAGATTGGTGGTCTAATGGATCCCTCTCTTTCGTAGTTACTCATGATGATACATCTTCCTTCAAGCAATCAAGCTTCTTCTGAAGGACCTGCTCTATTTCCAATTGTTGGAAATAATACTGGGGGGGGTGAATTAGTATTAGAAAGTCAATAATTTTTCATTTCCATAATCAGATTCATATATGCTACTTCAGTTAATGGAACTCACGTGTAGACGCAATTGTGTTTAAGGAAACTAGTGTATATCTTGTAGATTTATGATTCAATTAATTCATCATATGTTGATCTTTAATTAGTGCATCAGAACCATATAAACAGTAACCAGGTGCAGTAAAAATAGAACAGACAATCACACACAAGAACACAAGATATAAGGTGGAAACCCAATGTGGGTGAAAACCACCTGCTGTAATAATCTCTATCTTCTTTTAAATTAGAAACTTCTTTTTACAAATTTTGTACTGATCTAGTCTTATACCAGTACGCAGGCTTCTACCTGCAGAAGGCTACAACCTTCTCTCATTCTCCAACTTCTCCTGGAAGGGAGCTACAACCCCTAGCTCTTGTACTAGTTGATATGTGTACTAGTACGTAGGTGCCAACCTACAGAAGGCTACAACCTTCTCTTTTCTTTCGGGCACCATGTTTCATAAATTTTCAGACTGGATCCATTAATAACATCAATCAAACATCAAATATATTTGCATCAACCAATCTCCTTTGCACGAAACACAACTGAATCAATCAACAACCCTTGAATATGATATTTTAGAATGTTGCAACCAAAATACAGTAACCAGAACCCAAACTAGAACCTAGAACACTGCAACAGCAAACAGAAGTAGCTAAAACATATTTTGTAATATATACGCTACTTCACTGTGTCAGACCTGCGTGTATACGCTCTTTCCTCAAGGCAAACCTGTGTACAAATCTGCAAATCAAATTTAAGATGTATATGTTGTTTTGATATGTAGAACCAGTGTGTATATGCACCTTTTGTTAAGTCAACCTGTGTACAAATCTGTCAATGATTATTTAACCACTACAACAATTCCAAACTTCAGTTATACCCATATC
The DNA here is from genome assembly GCA_031772625.1 of Pinus tabuliformis. Lineage (NCBI taxonomy): Eukaryota > Viridiplantae > Streptophyta > Pinopsida > Pinales > Pinaceae > Pinus > Pinus tabuliformis. The sequence goes on along the minus strand of CM062806.1, from coordinate 265,597,293 downwards.
GTCATATTTACAACTTACAACATGCGCCAATTATTCAAATAAATGATCAAATCGTATAAAGATAATTCATTTCAAGCCTTAAGATCTTGACCCATCATTAGATATTATCCTTCATCAAGCGCTAAGGTTTATCCTTGATTCAAATCCATCTATGCACCATAACCTGATAACCTGTATGCTAGATCTTACTCTTCATCGGATATTCAATACTTGAGTGCATTGGCTTAATGATTTTCTCCTCCTTTTATAGTCTTAGGCCTTACTCAATACCATGGACAAAAACCACTTAGGACCAATACCTTGGTCACAATACCTGGGGTCAAGACCTCGGGCCAGATACCTTGGACCAATACCATGGATCAAAATACCATGGACCAAATACCTTGGATCAAAACTTAGATTTCCAAGGTATACGTGCCTTGAATTTTGTGAAAGCGCATGTGTACGTATATGCGACTTGTATATAGTGAACCCGTGTGTATACGCGGCTTGGCCAATGATGAACCTGCGTATACCTCTCTTTTTTCATACTGTGAAGTCTGATCTGAACTCTGAGAACTCTGAGCTGTTAACCTACCGCACTGTGATCTATTATCTGAGTGAGTTGCCATCAAGTACAACACCTATGTCATAATGCCAACAGAACCAATGGAGTTATAAAACAGAGTATGGTAGAGAATCAGTGAAAGAATGGCGGAAAACCCAAGTTAAAGTGAAAGTGGAGAAGCACAGCCTTAATGCCCAGAGATGTTGGATCTACGGGATCAACGGACCAGATAGAATCACATTAGAGAAAGCCAGTTGTGTATTGACCTCTACCTCAAGAAAATTGCGATCAAGGATGCTATATGGACCATTGATCGGGTGTGTAGATCAATGGTGGAGAATACAAGACAATATCGCACTGGAAAGACCCAAAGGGGAGGACTTACTGCAGGCCGAAGACTCAGTGATATGTGATTGCGCTTTATTGCATCGCAATATCGCATCGCACATAACCAAAGGGGAAGGACCAAGGTGACATTATGAAGGGCCAATGTGCAATAGCGGTTGGTGATAGTTATCACATCACATATTTCTAAAGGGAAGGGACCAAGACCCGCGACCATGTGATATGCACTGGGCCGATAGCGCTGATCTACGATCGGCAATTGGCGAATGGGATCAATGAATCATAATACAAAGCGAAATGAGACATGCAATAAGGCAGACCTGAAAGGGTTTATAGATGCCACTTTGTATAATTTAAGTTGTGATATAAATCTTTTTATCAGGTTTTCTATTTATTTCTGTGTATTCCGAGTAATGTTACATATGAACCAAATATGTATTATTTCGGGGATTTGTGCTGGAGGAAGGTTGGCGGTCGGTTTCACTCGTGCCCGTCGGTCTTCCATTTGTAAACAGGATACCTTGGTGCCTTAATCGTTTCTTATAATGAGTGTTCAATGCTCAGAAGGAAGATGAAAGGAAAGAGGCCGAGAGCCAAAGAGCTCAAATAGGGAGACAGGCAGACAGCGTTGTTAGGCTTAAGAAGCCATCTAATGGCAGAAAAGAGACAGTTAGAGGAGAGACAGATTGAGACAGAGAGTCAGAGAAAACACACAACTATGAACAATTGATCAGAGGCACTAAGAGGGAGAGTGTGTGCACTCTTTAGACTCGAGGTTTTCAAGTGAAATCCCTGTGTAATATCAATGTTTGTTGTGTTATGGCTCTGATTGAGCTCACACCTGTAAACTATGTTCTTGAAGGGATAATATAGAGGTCGACACTAAAAGCTAGACCAGGAGATGTAGTCAAGAATTCTGGTGAACTCCATGATTATTTACTGGGTTGATGTGTTGAATTGTTATGTTTTCCAATTGTTAAATGTTTGTATTATTCGCAATATTTTCTATCCATTGCACTAAATAATATAGGCATTCTTGCACATGAGTCTGTAATACCTTTTCTTCTTGATTTAGGATCCATGTTTGGATCAATTTTCCAACAATATCCTGCAAACCTGGGAGTCCTTTCAGATGCAGAGCATTGAATTTCCTGTGAAATATTTTAATCTAACCTCTAAATTTTGGCACTTATTCTCAAGATGTAACATTAAATTCCTCTTGGTTAAAATGTTTCTTACCTCTAAGACAACTTCAGTTCTATCTTCAATGCTGAATTCTTCAAGTTCATCTTTTGTTTTTGAATTTAGGACTTTAATTATCCTTGTAGCATCTCTTGGTTTGTGGTCTAGGTCTTCTTTTGTTTCTGCTACTACTTATGAAGGCCAATTTTATCAATTGCATGAATTTTCTTAATATCAAAATAAAAAATGGATGTTTTATAATCTTCAACACTTTTAGGCACTGAAACTTTAGGTTCTAAGAAGGCTAATGGAAAGTGTCCCTTTTCAATATCAAGTGCAGAAAAAAGTCTAATCAGGGTAGTCGAACACTGTTTCCAAAATTATGAATAAGTAGAGGCCTTTAATGCTTCATTCTTCCTTTTTATTTCTATGTATCTAGAAAAAATATTTTTTTGCACTGTATCTTGAGAGATAGATGACACAGGATTATCTATTGTGATATCTTCAATTTTTAGAAAGGAAGTAGTATGAAAACATGACAACACCATTAGTGAATTATTTCCTTCTGGGGACTCTTCATGACTATTTGTTTTATTTCTTATTTTGAAAACTGTGAAACATACAACTTGAGTTTTTGAGTCTGTAGGAGATATACTGTCTGTTTATCTTTTAGTTTCTTTTTCTTGAGGAATTGGAGTCTTTGAAGTTGCCTGACTAACAATTTATTCCTTATTTTTTTGTAATGTTTTTTCCTTCCATTCTTCTTGATTTTCATATTGTTCTGCCTCTGGCTTGGTTGTATGTGCATAAGGTGTTGTTTTCTTCTCAACTCTCAACCCTGAAATAATTCCCAAGGGATCATAGAACCAAGTAAATCTTTGCTTGAATTCCATCTTCTTTAACAAATTATTTTCCTCCTTTATTGTTGCTCTAGTATTAACAATGAGAGGGCCAATTTGTGCCTTCAACTTGAATTGTGATTTCATCTCACTCGATACAAAATGAAAATCTTTCATATTCATAATTTTCCTGATGTATTCTAAGGAAAATAATTTGGTGAATTTTGAGGTCTAAAATGGGCCTCCTAGGGAAGTTATAAAATAATAGTGGAAATAATAAAATAATATTAGATTACATCATCAAATTTTAGAGGGAAAAAAGAAAAAAAAATATTTTGAACTCGTATTTTCCACTTATCTCCCTATGGGTTCACTAATATTTCGAGTGGAATCACTCATTGGATGAAAAATTTGATTCCTCATACAAGGATTACACATGTTGCAGACTTTCAATTGACCCTATTACACAACAAATGAGAAATACATGAAAAACGTGATTGCAATCACATTTTTCCATGCATTTCTCATTTTTTCTTTTTTGTATTAGCATCCATGGAAAGTATGCAACATGGGTACTCCTTGGATGAGGAATTCAATTTTGCATCCAACGAGTACTCCAACTCAAAATTTGAGTGAAGCATTAGGGAGATAAGTTGAAAATACATGTTGAAAAAGTATTTTTTTTACTTTATTATTTTTTAATCTTTTTAATTTTTTCCTCCAAAAATGGTGAATATCCCCCATGGTTGACATCATCATCTTGAATCCTTTTGGTTCTTATCAATTTTATTTTGGTTGTACATTTTCCTTAGGAGGCCCATTTTGGACCTCCAAATTCCCCTAATTGTTATCGGGAAATCTAGTGTCCATTCAGAGCTGCTAGTCCCACTAAGACAGGTAGCTATCTTAGAAACAAACAAACTAAAGTTACTTGCATTTTCCTTTATGGGAAGTGGATGAGAGAGAAGCAGAGAGTACCAACCTCAGTCTTTCACTTGTCTCCTTTCTTATTTCCTCTTCCCTTTGACAGATCTTTGCCGCTCCTTCCTCGCTTGTCCCGCTTCAAAGAACACCTATAGAGTCAAAGCAGCATAATACCATCAAAGCATAAAGATCTAAAATCATAAAAAATATAGGACCAGATATATATTGACCACACAAATGCATATATCAACTCAGACATACAAGAATATGGAGGAAAACTCAAATAGCTTTATTGATAGAAAGCGTAGAAGAGAGGATTACAACCCATTGATCTGACCCAACGTTATTCTCCCAGCATGAAAACCCTTCTTCACCTCATGAAAAGCTAGATCACCCAAAACTATGATGTTCCACAAAGAAACCAACAACACTTCCTTACAAAATACAAGATTCCAGCCTCTGGATCTCTGGGATGAGGGATCCATATATAGATGTTTGTAGGTGGGTGAGTCAACTTCTGGGATTTTGATTAGTGTCCTTTCTCTGATAGTTCTTGGTTCCACTTGGAGATTCATGATCTCTTACTCATCCCTGGGGGAATTCAGAGAGGCAAGTGTCAAATGGGCAGTTTGTAGAAGATTCTCTGGGTTTCCACCTAGCCAATTGCTTTTGCCATTTGTTTGCTCTCACTCATCGCACCCCACAGAAGGGATTTTTAATATGCATCACACTTTTTGCATGTGGCATGTGAGATGCATCGCACCCTTAGCACTGAGCAGTCTGTATGGTCCAGTTTTGACCAGTTTTGAGTAGTTTTTCAAGGAGAACTTCTGGTAGATGATGTAATCAGTTGACCTTGCTCCTTTAGGGTATGAAACAACACTTTTAGGGACTTAGAATCCCTTGGTTTATGGACATATGTGATTGGGGTTGCAGTGCCCAAATATGTCTATAACAGTTGCCCCCTAAAGCATGAGGTTGTAAATCTTCAGATGTCGGGTGAAATGCTTTATCAGGAGGATTCGAGGTTTTTAGAACTGGAAGGCGACCTATAATAAGATACAATACAATACATTATCTTCATAACATTTTCATGATCTAGCTAAGGCAGGCATTCCCATGCTCAGCTTTATAAATTCATTCTCATGTACATAGGACAGACAACCGTCTGTGTGGCATACTGATGATTCTGGTAGAGCCATCATCCTTTGGCTTGGATGATTATCTACGTAGAAATGATGTACATTTGATGTATTTATTTTCCTGAACATATCACAGCCCGAATGGATGAAACTAGGTCTGGGATCTTCAAAACTCATTCAATATTCACCCTAAGTACAAGTCGATCCATGTGAAAAGATGTTCTGGAGTCGAACATGGAAAGACATCTCCTGATTACCATCCAATGATGTAAGCTGTTAACAGGTGCGAGAGGAATCACCGATAATGATGATGACCCTCAAGGTACGACAGTACAATTCACGTGGTTTGAAAATGGGACTTGGCATTGAACACCACTCAAAATTTTTCGGTTGAAGGCCATTGATGTAAAATTGTCGCCGAAAGTGAGAAACTTGCCATTGAGGTATGCAAGCTTCAAAGTACTGAAAGGGTTGTTCCTAGGTCGAATTCTTGGATAATAAGCTGACGTCGAAAAGAAGTGACCTGTCGTAGGAGGGCCTTAATGAATCCCACATCTACGACACGAAACGGAGCAAATGATTTTGTGGAGGTGAAAAAAATCTAATGATATAAGGTTCAGGGTGGCGGTCATGAAAGAATGAAGCATGAAGGTATTGCAGCGGATGAGACACAAGCTGGGTTGGTGAATTCTTTGAGCAACTTCTCTTGAACATATTGGCGACACTGGAATGGATTGGTAGCGTTAACCCCAAAAATGGATGGTAAGGTGGACCAATGGTAATATGACCAGTGAACGGAATAACCCAACCCGACTCAATCATGGTGATGAAGTGAAAGTGTCATGTTCAAGAGCGACTTGCTACCAATAAAGTTTCTTCAAGTTTTCTTCCCAATATTTCCCTAGTCATTTCTGACCAGTACCTTTTTATTTTTGTTAAGCTTGAGGAGGATAACATGTGCTTGTTCTATAATTTTCCCTTCGGGCAAACCCGTCGCAATGTTTTAACAAGCCTAGCGATAGTGAAACTCGCTCTTGTCTGCATGGACAAGTTTGTCGCTATTGTTTTAACGAGTTTAACGACAATGATAACTCGGTTCTTTTCAATTTTAGAGAGTCTAAAAAGAGACGGAAAGGGAACTCCAACATTCCTTTTTTGTAATATAATCCCTTAAGTCTGAAAAAGTATAAAATAATACGAAAGGGATGAATTCTCAATAGTTTGAACGAGCCGAACAAGACAAGCGCTCGATATTTTTGTGTAATGATCCCTCAAGTCCAAAAAGATTAAAATCTAGAGGAGGGATAGCACTTCCGATAACTTTAATGAGCTGGAGATGCCAATTGCTTGACAATATTTTCATATTTTACGAGTCAGATGAAAAGAGCTTAAAGGAGACTCGTTTTTTAAGGAACGAGTGATATTTTTGAGTAGCAGCTGGTTCTAGATAAGGTTTGGAACTTTCCAATCACGACAGTGTAAAGAAGATGGATAACAGAATCACTCATCGCAGCTGTTCCTCAAAAGGGGTAAACAATCAAATGGAGGCGTATGATCGGTTAGAACAGAGTGGAGGTGATGGTAATGACATGACCAAGGCTCAAAAGCTGATGATAATGCGATCGCAATGGTTATTTACCGAAGGTGGGTTCATTTTTTAATGAGCTTAAACTCTGGTGGAACATATGCTCATCGTTAGGTTTATTTTTTAACGAGCTTGAACTTCACGTAACACTGCTTGTGCCAGTCGTATGATAAGGATGTCAAATCGATAGGTTCTTTTTTTAGGGATCTTGCCCTATTTGAAAATTTGCTCCGGATCCTTCCATTATGCAAGCTAGGAACGACCAATCCTAGGAGTTTAAAGGGTTAGCAACCTACAAACTAAGAAAATAAATGGTCACTTTTCACTTGCATGCAAAAACGTTTTCATGCCCCTAGGTATAGCGAAGTAGAGTTTCCAGGCTACCATACAGAAGTTCTTGCATCCACAAGATGGTTCCATCCACGCAACAGACAGAAACACTTCCTCGGCTTAGTCCATTGGATGAAGGTGATTCTAGCTCCAATCACCTAACCTTGACGAGGGAATCTTATTCCAGTCTAATCCCATTTTCCTAAACGGATGGGTGTGTCAGACTAGTCATATATCCTCCATGGAAACCTACCTTATACCTAAAGTTTTCTTGCTGAAGCAGACCAGGGTGCATGCCCCCTGGGTTTAGTCACATTCACCGAATCACTCGCGCTCATCAGGTGGACAGATTTGATGAGACACTCCTTGCGCAAAAAGACCAGTTAGGGATGGCACTTGACTATTAGCTACGTGTGAACTGGGGAATGAGAGATGGTCTACGAGCTGGACCACTTTGCCTTCATGCGGAAAACACATCACTCGAAAGAGTGAGGAAACAATAGCTCCCATGCTATAAGTGTAGTCACACCCAAGGAGTAGATTGTAATATAAAGGTCCTTGGACTACCATTACGTTCAGATAAATGGTTTTCCTTCTCAAAGTTATAGGCAAATTTGGAAGGATCCCTAATGGTCGACTGGTTCCTTTGTCTAAGCCTATCGGATTTTGCATCTCAGGCAGAAGTGATGGTGAACCAAGCGCTTTCCAAGTAGTTGAGGAAAGGATACTCATAGAAGCCCCTTCATCTATGATAGTACCGACCATGACCATTTTGTAAGCTTGTACTATGATTCGGAATGGTACATTAGATGGTAGACGGGGTCTGCCTAGTAGATTCCAATCGAAGGAAACGACTAGGTTGCTTGGAGGTGGGACCGAATAAATGACCAGATACATCTCTGAAGAACTTCCTTCCTGCTGTAAAGGAATGGGTAGATTGCCCCCATGTTCATCGGAGTCTATGTTTATGAAGAGAATTTGAACGGTGTCGTTCTCATTCTCCTTGATGACTGTATCATCTGAAGGTAGACCTTCTAAAGACAAAACTAGGTCGACTGCCGTCTCGACCTGTTGACTTTGGTCCGGTGTGGACTCAAAGGGTTTATCTTCAATGATCGATGCTTCGACTGACCGCAAATGTGTGTCAGTCAGATTCTCAATTAGTGATGGACTCGGCAAGAGTTTCTTGTATCCAGGAGGAAGTCGTAGCGGTGGAGCAGGACGGTTATCCAAGAATCTTTTAGCTTCGTCTAGGAAGGGACAACAATGGATGGCATGATCACCTTCACACAGTCTACAAGGAGATTTATATCTTCCTTTCTGTCCATTGACTTCGTTTTCACTAGTTGACGGTGTACTCTCAACATGATCATCAGAGGTTGACAACACCGGATTGTGCAAATGAGGAGACCAATGCCTCAAGATCTGTGGGATGCAAGGAAAATCTCGATGATAGTGGTCCCCTTTGCAGATGACACATGGAGATTTAGGTTTGGACGGTGCAGTGTGTGGATTTTCGCTAGATGATGTATGGTTGCCCCTTTTTGCTGTTGGCTCCTTCTTCTTCTTCTCCTTCCCTTTCTTCTTCTTCTTAGTTCCTTGGTTTTTAGTTTTATTAGCTTCACCAAGTGAAGAGGAAGAAGGGGAGGGAGAAACAAACGAAGTAGAAGGTTGGGGGGTAACTTTAGTATCATCTAGTTGCTGATTTGATTACTCAGGAATCATGGTGCTTTGAACGACAGAGGTCGAGAAGAGACATATTGGCAAGCCAATTGTCAGTCCTGGAAGGGACAATGTGGCCATATGAGGTGCACCAACATCCCCCCAAGAGGATAAAGGACTAGGATTTCCCCCAAGGGGAAATCCTTGGTTGGTGGACTCCATTTTCTCAACCTAAGATCAACGAGGGAATAGTGACGTTATTCCAATTAATATAAATTTTATGACGCTTTGACACAACTTGCTTTTTCAACTTTTAAGAGTCGAGAAAAATCTAAAGATGACTCTAGTCGCCTTCAATTTTTAATGAGCTTGAAGTGACAACTGCTCAGATGGACCTTTTCTTTTAAGGAGTCTGAAAAGGAATGAAAGAGACTACTCTAGAAATCTAGGCAGAGGGATTACCAAACCAATCACAAAACTGCAGAATACTTTTTACGGTACGGCAGTCAATCTTCCCGAATGTTGTGTTCAATGCATTGCGATCGATAGGGCAGCAGACACGGCTTCCTAAGGATAAAGGATATAGCCTATTGTGGTCTCCCAATATATACTCGACGGTACGTGGGAGCACAAGTCCATACTTGCACTTGTCGTCTCAAAGAGGAGGAATCACCCAACCTACGATGAAAGCGATAGTTACCAGGCTTTACGCCGTCGGAATACGTCTCTAGCCTAGACTTCCAAATGTTGTGCGTTAGGTTCCAAAGCATTTTTATGTTCATTGAATTTATTTTACAGTTGATCTTTCTTAAGAAGTTTTCCTTTAAGGTTCACCATGTGATGTAGATATACAATTCCTAAATATGCAATCTAAGATGATAAACAGTCGTTCACTCTTCTTTTTGAAATGAAAATCCTAGCTACTAAGGAAAGAGAAGCGAGATTCATTCAACATAGAGCAGAGAGCACACACTAGATGCACTGTCCTAAATCAAAATCAACAAGCAGTCTAAATGAAAATGCACATGCATGTATTTTTTTTCCGCTTTCTTAATGTGTGAATGACAAAAAGAATGCTAAGTACAAATTTGAACTATCTTTTCTCTCAAAGCGACAGTACTAACAATTTTCTCTTCAAAAGACGAAAGGAAGACGAAGACAACACTTTGCAATTTCAAATTCAAAAAACGAAAGGAAGACTAAGACGATACTTTGCGATTTCGAATTCAAAAAACGAAAGGAAAACTACTTTGCGATTTCGAATTCAAAAAATGAAAGGAAGGCTAAGACGACACTTTGCGATTTCGAATTTAAAAAACGAAAGGAAGGCTAAGAGTGACACTTTCAACTTCAATTTGAAAACTGCTTTCGACACTTTGAAATACTATTAATTTAGATCAAATACATGAGTAACAATGTAATCGACCATCAAAAAGAATAGAATTCTTTTCTGTAACTGAAAATGGCACTTGCGACACTTCCAAATCAAAAGACGACAGTTCGATTAAGCTACTTTTTTGTAAAGGAGAACTGTAAATGGCGAAAAATACATAAAACATTCACAATTATTTGTACAATGGAGGCTGAATAATGCAAAGGAAGGGAGTTTCAACAGAGGTATACTGATCACAGACAACAAAACTCCTGAATAAAGCTGAAGAGAGTGACGAAAAACTAAAATTTGGAGGCAGAAACAATCTTATCTGATCATTGCACCTGTAAAACAAGGAAACATGGATGCATCTCACCTACTACACACGGAGGTGCAGTGCATCCAGACTGTTAAAAGGAGACAGTGCGATGGTCCAATGACGAGACTTTAACTTGGTTTTTAGTCACAATTTGCAGCTTAGTTCAGGTATTTAGGCTGAGCTAATGATAGTCAGTAAATACAGGGCATAGGGGTTGATCTAATGAGGTTGCTTGAGCCACCACCAGGGAAATTAGGATGTTTGCAAATCAATTGTTCAGTTTATAAACAAAACCCAGAGATGGATTGAAGCAACATTGATCTACTTTGCACTTGCATAGCAAATGCAGTTCGAAGGCTAGCTAGCTTAACTTCAGGCTCCATCTGTAGTTTATAAAGCAAACAAATATAAACAAGAAAACAAGCTATTCGCTCCCCAGTGGAGTCGCCATTTTGTTATTGGTAAATATAGTGTCCATTCAGAGATGCTAGTCCCACTAATATGGGTAGCTATCTTAGAAATAAACAAACTAAAGTTACTCGCGTTTTCCTTTATGAGAAGTAGATGAGAGAGAAGCAGAGAGTACCAACCTTAGTCTTTCACTTGGCTCCTTGCTTGTTTCCTCTCCCCTTTGACAGATCTTTGCCACTCCTTCCTCGCTTTTCCTGCTGCAAATAACACCTGTAGAGTCAAAGCATCATAATACCATCAAAGCATAGAGATCTACAATCATAAACAATATAGGACCAGATATATATTGACCACACAAATGCATATATCAACTCAGATATATAAGAATATGGAGGAAAACTCAAATAGATTTATTGATAGAAAGAGTAGAAGAGAGGATTACAACCCATTGATCTGACCTAGCGTCATCCTCCCCGCATGAAAGCCCTTCTTCACCTCATGAAAATCTAGATCACCCAACACTATGATGTTCCACAAAGAAACCAATAGCACTTCCTTACAAAATACAAGGTTCCAGCCTCTGGATCTCTGGGATGAGGGATCCATATATAGATGTTTGCAGGTGGGTGAGTCAGCTTCTGGGATTTTGATTAGTATCCTCTCTCTAATAGTTCTTGGTTCCACTTGGAGATTCATGATCTCTTACTCATCCCTAGGCGAATTCAGAGAGGCAAGTGTCAAATGGGCAATTTCTAGAAGATTCTCTGGGTTTCCACCTAGCCAACTACTTCTGCCATTTGTCTGCTCTCGCTCATTGGCATTGCACCCCATAGAAGGGATTTTCATTATGCATCGCACTTTTTGCATGTGGCAGGTGAGATGCATCACACCCTTAGCACTGAGCAGTCTGTATGGTCTAGTTTTGACCAGTTCTGAGTAGTTTTTGTTATAGATATTTTTGGGCCCTATAACCCAAGCATAAATATCCATAAACTGAGGGTTCCTAAGTCACTAAAAGTGTTGTTTCAGCCCCTAAAGGAACAAGGTCAAGTGATTATAGCTTCTCCCAGAAGTTCTCCATGAAAAACTGCTCAGAATGGGTCAATTTAAGATCAGTGCACTTGCTCCATGGTCAAGGTGCGCTGCAGCCGACCTAAATACACTGTGGGGGTGTGCTACAATGCAGGAATCCCTTCTAGGTGGTGCGGTGAGCGGGAACTGACAAATGGCAGTGACATTTTTGCAAGGTGGAATGGGATGGAATCTTCCATAACTTTCTCCTGTGACACTTGCCCCTCTGAATTCGACCAAGGATGAGTAAGAGATGCTCAATCTCCAAGTGGAAGCAAGGACTATCAATGGGAGGACACTAATAAAAAACATAAAGCTGACTCATACCCCTTACAAGATATCTATATATGGATCCCTCATCCCAGAGATCCAGAGGTTGGAATTTTGCATCTTGCAAGGAATTGATGTTACTTTCTTGAGGTGATATCAATATATGTTGGGTGATATAAGCTTTGTATGAGGTAAAAAGAGGGCTTTTCTAGTCAAGAGGATGATGCTAGGTCGGAACAGCTGGTTGTAACTCCCTTGACTCTTCTTTAATTATAGATAAAGCTATTCTTGTTTTCTTCCATATTCTTGTATAATACATGATTTATGCATTTGTATGGTTAATTTGTATCTAACCCTAGATTATTTATGATAGTAGATCCATGTCCTTGCATAGTTTTTTGTTGCTGTGATCTTGCAGGTACTCTGGGAAGCTGAGTGTACAAGAGAGCAAGCGGCGAAAGACTGTAAGAAGGGAGAAGAATCGAACAAGGAGTCAAGCGAAAGACAAAGGTTGGCCTCCTTATTCTTCTTTGATCTATTTATTATAAAAGAAACCAAAGTAGACTTTCTTTTGTTGTTTCTAAGCCAGCTACCACACCTTAGTGGGATAGAGCAGTTTTGAATAGACACTTTTCCCTGTAATAAAATGGCGACTCCGCTGGGGAGCGAATAGATTGTTTGTTCATTTGTATTTGTTTGCTTTATAAACACACAGATGGAGCCTGAAGCTCAGCCAACTAGCCTTCGAACTGCATTCGTTTTACGAATGCAAAGTAGATCAACGCTGCTTCAGTCAATCTCCGGGTTTGTTTATAACTTGAACATTTGATCTACAAGCTCTCTACTTGTCCTTTGTGGTAGCCTTAGTAGCCTCATTTAGATCTACCCCTGATTATCAAGTTACTAATCATCTTTTTCACGGCCAAAAACCCTGAACTGAACAACAAATTGTGACCCGGAACCTGTTGAAAGTCTCGTCTCTGGACCAGCGCACTCTCTGTACTGAGAATCTGCATTTCAGCGCACTTCCCGAATGGTGAACCCGCGCTGCAATCCAGATTCCCTGTGTTACAGGTGCACTGATCAGGTTGGGCTTTGCCACTGAATGTTGGCTTCTGGATTCATTCTTTTCAGTTCTATTCTTGAATTTTGCTGCCTATGATCAGTAACCCTTTGTTTGAAACCCTTTTCCTTTCTTATATTCCACCTCTAATGTGAAAAGAACTGTCAGTGTTTTAAGTGTATTTTTGTCGCTTTCAGTTCTCTTTTTGCAAAAAAGTAGCGTAGTCGAGCTGTCGTCATTTGATTTGAAAGTGTCGTAACTGTCGTTTACAGCCATAGACAGCAAGCCTCCTGTTTGGTAGTCGATTATATGATCTACTGTTGCCTATGATTTGAATTGGTGTAATTTTTAAAGTGTCGCAAAACAATATTTCATTTCAAAATCATTGAGTGTCTCTTTACCCTTGCTTCTTTTTGAAAATAAAATTTGTTAAATTACGGTCGCTTTAAAAAGTAATTTAAATTTGCACATTAAACTTTCTTTTTATCATATACATATTAAGAAAGTCGAAAAACAAATACATGCATGTGCATTTGCATTTAGACAGTCTGATTGGTTTGATTTAGGAAAAGTGCATCTAGTGTGTGCTCTTTGCTCTTTGATGAAAGAAAATTGATTATCTTTCCTTAGTAGCTAGGATTTTCATGGCATAAAAGAAGATAAAAAGTTTGTTTATCATCTTAGACTGCATTTTAGGAATTACATCTATACATCACACGGTGAACCCAAAAGGCAAATTTCATAAACAAGATCAACTCTAAAATAAATTGAATGAATCTAACAACGCTTTGGAACTTAACGCAACATCTAGAGGTCTAGGATAGAGACGTGTTCCGGCGTCGTAAAACGTGGTAACTGTCGCTTTCACTGTTGGTTGGGTGATTCCTCCACTTTGAGACGACAAGTGCCAATATGGACTTGTGCTCCCACGTACCGTCGAGTATATTTTGGGAGACCACTATAGGCTTTATCCTTTATCCATAGGAAGTCGTGTCTGCCACCTTATTGATCGCAATGCACCGAACACAGCATTCGGGAAGATTGACTGCCGTACCGTAAAATGTATTCTGCAGTTTTGTGATTGGTTTGGTAAACCCTCTACCTAGATCTTCAGAGCAGTCCCTTTCATTCCTTTTCAGACTCTTTAACAGAAAAGGTCCATCTGAGCACTTGTCACTTCAGGCTCATTAAAAATCGAAGGAGACTAGAGTCATCTTTTGTCTTTTCGCGACTCTTTAAAATTGAAAAAACAAGTTGTGTCAAAGCGTCCTAAAATTTATTTTAAATGGAATAATCATCACCTTTCCTATGTTGATCTTAGGTTGAGAAAATGGAGTCCACCAACCAAGGAATTCCCCTTGGAGGGAATCCTAGTCCCTTCTCCTCTTGGGGAGATATTGGTGCACCCCACATGGCCACATTGTCACTTCCAGGGTTGACAATAGGCTTGCCTGTATGGCTCTTCTCAACCTCTGTTGTTATGAACACCGCAATTCCTGAACAGTCAAGTCAGCAGCTAAACGATCCAAGAGTTACCCCCCAAACCTCCACTTCATCCGATTCTTCCTCTCTTCCTTCCTCTTCGCTTGATAAGGCTGACAAAGCCAAAAATCAAGTACCTGAGAAGAAGAAGGAAAAGAAGAAGAAAGAGAAGAAGAAGAAGGAGCCAAAAATGAGAGGGGGCAACAAATCGTTATCTAGCGAAAATCCACACATTGCACCGACCAGGCCTAAATCGCCATGTGTCATTTGCAAAGGAGACCATTATCACCGAGATTGTCCCTGCATCCCTCAAATCCTAAGGGACTGGTCCCCTCGTTTGCACAATCCGGTGTCGTCAACCACTGAAACTCATGTTGAAAACACACCGTCGACTAGTGAAAGTGAAGCCCATGGACAGAAAGGAAAGTATAGATTTCCTTGTAAACTGTGTGAAGGCGATCATGCCATCCACCGTTGTCCCTTCTTAGATGAGGCAAAAAGAGTTCTGGAAGATCGTCCAGTTTCACCGATACGACTTCCACCTGGATATAAAAAACTCTCGCCGAGTCCACTACTAGTCGAGAATCTGGCTGGCCCTCTTAAGTGGTCAGCCGAAGCATCTATCATCGAAGATGAACCGTCTGAATCCACACCAGACGAAAGTCAAAAGGTCGAGACAGCAGTTGACCCGGTCTTGCCTTCAGAGGTTCCATCTTCGGATGATACAGTCACCGAAGAGAACGAGGATAGCACCGTCCAAATTCTTTTCGTGAACACAGACTCTGATGATCAAGGGAACATCTTATCCATTCCTTTACCACAGGAAGGAAGTTCATCAGAGTCATATCCGGTCGTCTATTCGGTCCCACCTCCAAGAAACCTGGTTGTTTCCTTCGACTGGAATCAACTAGGCAGACCCCGTTTATCGGCTAGTATACCATTTAGAATTATTGTTCAAATATATAAAATGGTTATGGCCAGTACCATCATTGATGAAGGGGATTCTGTGAGTATCGTTTCCTCAACTGCTTGGAAAGCGCTTGGTTCGCCATCGCTTTTGTCTGAAATGAGAAATCTAACAGGCTTTGATAAAGGAACCAGTCGACCTTTAGGAATTCTTCCCAATGTGCCAATCACATTGAAAAGGAAGATCGTTCAAATGAACGTGATGGTAGTCCAAGGTCCCTTAGATTATAATCTACTCCTTGGGCGAAACTATATTTATTGCATGGGAGCAATTGTCTCCTCAATCTTTAGAGTAATGTGTTTTCCGCACGAAGGAAGAGTGGTCAAGCTCGTAGACCAACTTTCATTCCCCGACTCACATATAGCAAACAGTCATACACCATTCCTAATTGGTCTTTTCACGCAAGGAATGTCTCAACACCCAGTCCGTTAGCCCGATGAGGGCAAGTAATTCGGGGGTGTGATTGAACCCCGGGGGGCATGCACCCTGGTCTACTTCGGCAGAGGAAACTTCAGGTATAGGGTAGGTTTCCGCGAGAGATATATGACCTCCATATCCCCATCCGTGATTGGAAGAGGGGGTTGGATTGGAACAAGATGCTCTTGTCAAAGTTATGTGGGTTGGCGGGCATCATCGTTCACCTTTGTTTATTTTGGTAGACATCGCCAAAGAAGATCTATTTCTTTGGTAACCTGTAAGAGGTAGGCCTCTCTCGGTAAAACAAATGTTTTAACGGAATAAAGTAGGGGTAACCTTGAAACCATATTTTATACCTGGGGGCATGCAAACCTTTTGGCATGCAAGCAAAGAGTGACCATTTATTTTTTAAATTTTTAGGTCCTCCCTTTAAACGTATAGGCTAACCCTTTAAACTCGTAGGATTGGTCGTTTCCTAACTTGCATAAAGAAAGGATGTGTGGAAAAGATCAGAAAAATTGCCATTTTTATATGAGACATTTCTATAATAACACTGGATTATCGAGCAGTTTTAATGTGGACTTCATGCTCGTTAAAAAATAAATATAAGCCATGAGCACATTTTCCCCCAAAGTTTAAGCTCATCAATAAAAAATAAACCAATTTCCGGTAAATGGCCATCGTGAATATAAGATTTCAGCCTTTTAAAGCCTTGGGTGTGTTTGCACCATCACCTCCACTTTTGCATTGGCTGATCGTTCACCTCCATTTTGATTGTTTACCCATTTTGAGGAACAGCTGTGAAGAGTGATCATATTAGCCATCCTTGTAACACTGCCATGATTGGAAAATTCCAAGCCTTACCTGGAATCAGCTGCTACCCATTTCATCACTCGTTCCTTAAAAGACAAGTCTTCTTTAAGCTCTTTTCAACTGACTCGATAAATATGAAAATATCGCCGAGCTATTGGCCTCTCCAGCTCGTTAAAGTGACCGGAAGTGCTATCCCTCCTTTAGATTTTAATCTTTTTGGACTTGAGGGATCATTACACAAAAATATCGAGCGCTTGTTTTGTTCGACTCGTTAAAAGGATCGAAAATCCATCCCTTCTGTATTGTTTTATACTTTTTCGGACTTAAGGGATTAGATGATGAAAAATGAATATTGGAGTTTCCTTTACGTACCTTTTCAGACTCTCTAAAATTGAAAAGGATCGAGTTATCTTTGTCGTTAAACTCGTTAAAAAACATAATAGCGACAAACTTGTCTGTGGCAAGCAAGAACGAGTTTCACTATCGCTAAGCTCAGTAAAACAAAGTGATGGGTTTTCCCGAAGGGCAAATTATAGAACAAGCATATGTTATCCTCCTCAAGCTTGATAAAAATAAAGAGGTACTGGTCAGCAATGACTGGGGAAAAATTGGGAAGAAAACTTGAAGAAACTTTGTTGGTAGCAAGTCGCTCTTGAACATGACACTTTCACTCCGCATCCATGTCGGGTTGGGTTGTTTCATTCACCGGTCACATCACCATGGTCACATCACACCATCCACATTTGGGGTTAATGCTACCAATCCATCATGTCAGTGTCGCCGATATGTTCAAGAGAAGTCATTCAGAGAATTCACCCGGGTCCACCCACCACAATACATCTATACTCCATTCTTTCATGACCACCATCCTGAACCTTATATCATCAGACAATTTTCACCTCCATAAAAATCATTTGCTCCTTTCCGTGTCATTGATGTGGGATTCATTAAGGCCCTCTTATGACAGATCACTTCTTGTCGACATCAACTCATTATCCAAGAAGTGGATCTAGGAATACCCCCTTCAGTACTTTGAAGCTTGCATGCCTTAATGGCAAGTTTCTCACTTCCGACAAAAGGTTTACATCAATGGCCTTCGACCGAAAGATTTTGCGTGGTGTTCGATGCCAAGTCCTTTATTCACACCACGTAGATTGTACTGTAGTACCTTGAGGGTCATCATCATTATCGGTGATTCCTCTCGCGCCTGTTAACAACTTACATTATTGGCTGGTAATCAGGCGATGTCTTTCCATGTTCGACTCCAAGTCAATTTTCACATGGATCGACTTGTACTTAGAGTGAAGATCGGACGAGATTGAAGACCCTGGATCTAGTTTCATCCATCCAGGCTGCGATATATATTCAGGAAAATAAAAACATCAAATGTACAGCATTACGACACAGATAATCATCCAATCAAAAGGATGATGGCTCTATCAGAATCATCAGTCTATTTTAGACAATTGTCTATCCTATGTACATGAGAATGAATTTATAAAGCTGAGCATGGGAATGCCCGCCTCAACTAGATCATGAAAATATTATGAAGATAATGTATTGTGTTGTATCTTATTACAGGTCTCCTCTTAGCTCGAAAGAACTCCGGATCCTCATTATAAAGCATTTCACCCGACATTTAAAAAAAAAATTAACGACCTCATGCTTTAGGGGGCAACTGTTATAGATATTTTTGGGCCCTACAACCCCAAGCATAAATATCCATAAACTGAGGGCTCCTAAGTCCCTAAAAGTGTTGTTTCAACCCCTAAAGGAACAAGGTCAAGTGATTATAGCTTCTCCCAGAAGTTCTCCATGAAAAACTGCTCAGAATGGGTCAATTTAAGATCAGTGCACTTACTCCATGGTCAAGGTGCGCTGCAGCCCACCTAAATACACTATGGGGGTGCGCTGCAATGCAAGAATCCCTTCTAGGGGGTGCGCTGAGCGGGAAGTGACAAATGGCAGTGACATTTTTGCAAGGTGGAATGGGATGGAATCTTCCATAACTTTCTCCTGTTACACTTGCCTCTCTGAATTCCACCAAGGATGAGTAAGAGATGCTCAATCTCCAAGTGGAAGCAAGGACTATCAGTGGGAGGACACTAATCAAAAACACAAAGCTGACTCATACCCCCAAGATATCTATATATGGATCCCTCATCCCAGAGATCCAGAGGTTGGAATTTGGCATCTTGCAAGGAATTGCTGTTACTTTCTTGAGGTGATATCAGTATATGTTGGGTGATCTAAGCTTTGTATGAGGTGAAAAGAGGGCTTTTCTAGTCAAGAGGATGATGCTGGGTCAGAACAGCTGGTTGTAACTCCCTTGACTCTTCTTTGATTATCAATAAAGCTATTCTTGTTTTCTTCCATATTCTTGTATAATACATGATTTATGCATTTGTATGGTTAATCTGTATCTGACCCTAGATTATTTATGATAGTAGATCCATGTTCTTGCATATTTTGGTGTTGCTGTGATCTTGCAGGTACTCTGGGAAGCTGAGTGTACAAGAGAGCAAGCGGCAAAAGACTGTAAGAAGGGAGAAGAATCGAACAAGGAGTCAAGCGAAAGTCAAAGGTTGACCTCCTTATTCTTATTTCATCTATCTATTATAAAAGAAACCAAAGTAGACTTTCTTTTGTTGTTTCTGAGGCAGCTACCACACCTTAGTGGGATAGAGCAGTTCTGAATAGACACTTTTCCCTGTAACAGTTTTTCAAGGAGAACTTCTGGGAGATGATGTAATCAGTTGACCTTGCTCCTTTAGGGTATGAAAAAACACTTTTAGGGACTTAGAAGCCCTTGGTTTATGGACATATGTGATTGGGGTCGCAGTTCCCAAATATGTCTATAACACTAATGATCCTTATTGGCACAAACATTGGTAACCCGTAGGGAGGGAGTTCACAACAATATATTCTGATTTTTTTATAATTTTGGTAAAGGTAACATTCTCCAACTTTAGCTTACTCAATAAGGTGCATAATTCTTCTTATTTTACGTGAAATCCTTGGTATTACATCATTACTAAGAAGACACAAGGACATATGAAAAACTTGTTTATAAAGTCACTGAAGGAATACTCTTCTCTGTTCTTCCTTACCAAGGAAGTCTAGTGAATGGCCGATTGAGGTTTTCCTTTTGAGCCTAGCTTCTTCAATGCAATTTTTGAGACCTTTCTTCTTGATGAAATAATAGAAAATATACAAGAAATGATTGATGTTTGAATGAACCTTCAACAAAAAAAAATAGAAATTAATCATGAATAATGTCTAACAGAATCTGATTGTAATTCAAAATCAATGAAGACTTATTACCCACAGAGAAAACTAATAAAAAACCTAGTATCAGTTCATCTTCCCACTGATCGATAGGATAACCTAACAAACAGATGACCATGGAAATAACATGTCTTGTCATTTATGGAAAAATTGAAGTCGAATAGGGCGGATTAGTTCTAGAAAAATTAGATTTTCCAGGTAGGAATGACTCAAAGATATGAGCTCGATGGGGAAATGTAAGTTTTAGATATATATCCATGATAGAATCAATAGAAAAATGGTGTAGAGGAGCTTGCAAATTGATTTGGAGTGCTTGGAATATGGATTTAGGTGTAATGGCAAATAAAACTTCATTATTTTGGGCAATTATAACCCTCTAACTAATAATATACTTGATATGGCATGAGGTGACAAATTCTACGAAGGTATGATTTTGTGGAAAGACAAATTGGGGAGGTAAAGACTCCCAAATACTCAATTTCTCAATAACATCTTGGAATTATTGGTTTTCTAAGTTGTGGAGTTCATACAAACTAAACTCGCACTGGGTCTCTAAGATTTTATATTGGGTATTGACTAGAGGAAGATCGTCTAGGTTAATGATAAAGGGAAATGTATGGCTTTCTAAAACTAATTTAGACTTGCCTTTGTGAGAATACATTGTAAATAACAAATTACCAGCTAGGGTGGCAAATTATCAGGCTATGGTGATCACTAAAATTGGAAAATGGTTACGTACTTATGAAATTCAAGGCCACACTTCTGTTGCTGAAAGAAGAAATTGTGGATAATAGTATGCAGGGTAACGATATTTTTTAGAAGAGGAGGAGATCATCACCATTTTGGCTCATCTAATTAATAAAACTAGACATTAGTGGGAAGGATTAATTTTATAACAACTACATACCTGTTTGGTGGGAGGAATTTAATTATGTAACAGTTATTTAGTCGTTTGGCAGGAGCGAATAGTAGAAGGGCAAGTGGCGGGGTATGAGCAAGAGTGGGAGTAGAGGCAAGAAAGCAAAGTGATTTTTAGGGGGGGTAGGTGGTT
Source organism: Pinus tabuliformis (assembly GCA_031772625.1). NCBI lineage: Eukaryota > Viridiplantae > Streptophyta > Pinopsida > Pinales > Pinaceae > Pinus > Pinus tabuliformis. Next base: position 265,576,213 of record CM062806.1, on the reverse strand, counting down.
TATGTTTTTAGAGTGGGGCGTCCCAAACTCATTTTGGATCCAGCATGTCTGGTTCGGTTATTTTGGAAAATAACTTTTAGGACCCCCCACCCCTGTTAACCTTCAAACGTGTGTTTGACTCCTAAATTAATCCTATTCCATTGATCCGGGTGGGGACGATCTCATACATCACTTTCTAATCAGACATTATCAATATGTGGCAAAGTGTCAAATCAAATTTATTTACAAAATAAAATAATCCGTCGGAAAACTTATGAAGGATTAAAAATAAAAATAATACAAAATAAATCAAAGCGACATTTCAATTAGCGCGCCAAATTATGGCTTTTTCATATAGACACACACACACACACACACACACACACACACATATATATTAAATCCTTTTTTCTTTATTTTTTATTTTATTTATTTATTTATTTCTTTTTTGCATTTTTCCTTACATTTCTTTCTCTCTTTTATTTTTTTAATTCTCTTTTCTATTTTTTTCTTTTTTGAACATAAAGGGAAAAGTAGAAAATAAACTACATTAAAAATAAGGTACAACCTTGACTCCATACGGGGATTGCTTCCCCCTATGGGATGCAGATAACTTGCAGATCCATGTGCCTTATGCTCGGGCTATGGAGTCTTTGTTGTGAAAAACACACTTGGATGCTGAATTTTAAAGAAAACCATAAATTTACAATCAACAATGTTGTAAGCACTTAATACTAAATATAGTGTTTGAGTTATTTCCCATTGACTCGAAATGAAAAATATTATCCTTCTAGGTTACACAGAATGAAAATATTATTACCCTTTACTTTTGCAATGTTGAATGGTCCTAACCATAAATTATCAAACTTTGCACGCTTGCCTCTTTCCTCTCTTCTGGCATCCCATCTTAGAACTAGGTCACCTTGCCTAGCATCTCTTTCTCTGCCCTTCCTTTCAAACAAAATTTTCATTTTGTTTTGATACTAATGAATTTTGTGTTGAACTTCATCTTTGTCTTGGTTTAGCTCAATAATCTAATTGATTCTCTTTGAAAAATCATCATCTTCTTCATATGATTCGTATAAAAAATCATGAATAGAAATGCTAGTTGTGTTGGGAAAATCGCTTCAATTCCATATACAAGTTGGAAAGGCAACTTGCCAGCAAATATTTTGGGTAATACTCTACTTGCCCAAACTCCATATTTGAGATGACTATCCCAACTTTTTTTGTGATTTGCCAATACTTTCTTGATAACCTTAACCAAAGTTTTATTTGATGATTCTTCTAGCCCATTACCTTGTGGGTAATATGGTGTAGAATGATGTAATTAAATATGATATTTTAGACAAAACTATATCATTTTAATACTATTGAAAGTATGTGCATTGTCTATAACTACTTGTTCTGGACACCCAAATCTAGACTGCATATTCTCTTTAATTAATCTAATGAATATTATATCAGTTTCATCATTAACAAGGATTGATTCTACCCACTTTGTGAAGTAATCCATGGGAATTAATATCTATCTATGTTTATTTTTGGAAGATGGAACTATTTCACCTATGAAATCTAATTCTAGTTGTAAAAAGGAGCTTCAATTAAAACTAGGACAATGGGAAGTGTTGCTAGTCTATGTTTTCCAACATCTCACATGGGATACAACTTATTACCTTTGCTCCAAATTGTCCAAATAATTTGGGCAAATAGAAACCCTCTCTTAAAATTTTGTATTTAATTGCCTCCTAAGAATAATTTCCTCCACAAATGCCGCCATGAAATTGTTCAATTACTCCGGTTTCAATTTCAGTCAAACATAATAAAAGGATATTCAAAGGATCCTTCCAACGCAAATTGGAATTTTTGATAAAATATTTCATAGCCTTGAGTGTAAGAGATCTAGATTGATTCATTGTGAATTCAGGAGGATACTTTAAATCTTGAATAAAATTCACTGTGTCTTTATACCAATCTAAAAGTAAAAAATTGTCATCAATATGTAAAAGAAGAGGAACATGATCTCAACTGGAAGAAGTTTATTGTGGATTCTTCTCACCTAAGATTTGAGAAGGTTCTTGTGGATTCTTCTCACATAAAATGTGAGAAGGTTCTTGTGGATTATTCTCACCTGATATTTGAGAAGGTTCTTGTGGATTCTTCTCACATGAAATATGAGAAGGTTCTTATGGATTCTTCTCACTTGAGATTTGAGAAGGTTCTTGTGGATTCTTATGACTTGAAATCTGAGAAGGTTCTTGTGGATTATTCTCACCTCATGTTTGAGAAGATTCTTGTGGATTCATCTCACTTGAAATCCACAAAATGGTGTTGATACCAAGAAGATTACAATTTGATTCAACAAAAAGTTTAGCTAAACCCTGTCCATTCACTAGTTTGGTAGGTTTGAAATCTAGATCAATTTCAAGTATCTTAGCAATCCATCTTCTCATATTTGCATCTGTATCAGCTTATGTTAAAATTGTTTTTATTGCATTGTTTGGGACATAAGAAGTTACAGGATAATGTAAGACATAAATCATGAATTATTTGAAAGCTTGTACAAGGGCATAGACCGGTTTCGCTATGATGTCATATCTCAGTTATGCATCTCTCATCACCTTACTAAAAAAGGAAATTATCTACTCATATCAACCACCATTCCTTTGTAGTAAAACAACTATTATGGTAGTGTCAAAGGCAAAGGAGAAGATACTACAAGGTTTTGAGTAATCTAGACTTGCTAGTACTCGGGCTTCTGAAATGGTTTTCTTGATTCATGAAAAATAATATCTAGCTTGTATTGTCCATTTGATTTCATGATCCTTTTTAAGAATATCAGTAATATATTTGACTATCACAACATAATTAGGTATAAATCTTCTTAAGAAAATTAATTTTCCTAAAAATGATTGAATATCCTTCTTGTTTCTAGGTAAACTAATTACCTAGAATGCTAAGACTGTTTTTGCATCAATTACAACTCCTTCCTTTGAAATTATATGCCCCAATAGTTTTCCTTATTTCATTGCAAAAATGTGACATGTTAGGATTAAGAGAACTCCCATATTTCCTACATCTTTAAAAACTTTTCTCAAGTGTTTCAAGTGTTTTGCATCAGAATAAAAAAATATAGTTAAATCATCAAGATAAATGACAATAAATTTATTTATCTTACCAACAAATGATAGATCCATTTCTCTTTGAAATGTTTCTCCAACGTTCGTTAAACCAAATGGAATTTTCACATACATAAATGTACCCCATGGAGCTGTAAATGTTGTTTCTTCTTTGTCTTCTAGGCTAACCAAAATCTAGTTATATCCAAAAAATCCATCTAACATTGTAATCCTATTTGAACCTAAAACCCTCTCAAGTAATTGGTCCATTTTTGGTAATGGATAATTATATTTTAAACATAATTTATTCATATTCCTAAAGTCAACACACATTCTTATTTCACCATTTTTCTTCCTAACATGTACTAGGTTGTATCCTTTCCAAATATCTTAAGGGAACAATTATTTTTGAATCCAATGGTTGTTTAACTTCTTTCTTAGTGATTGGCAGCGACATTGGATTTATTCTTCTTAGTTTTTGCTGAAATGGTTTAGCTTCTGGTTTGAGAGGAATTTTATGTTCAATAATGGTTGTGTCATAGGTTTTCAATCCTTCATATGAACATGCAAATACACATATCTAATGTTTGAAAAGATTAATATATTTATCTTTGATTTCTTGAGGCAATGATGTTGAAATTTAACATTTCGGATTTCTTCAGAAGTACCAATATGATAGCCTTGAATATCTTCTTACTGTGAAGTTAACAAAGAATTTTTTGAGACATCATTATAATCTAGCAATTTTTCTAGGGGAACTTATCTTTTTGTAATGTAATTATTTGATTATTGAATGATATCACAATAAAAAAAAATAAAAAATCTCTAAATGTGAATTGATATCATCCTCATTTGATTTGATTTCATCAAGGTGTTCTTGCACATGAAAAACATAAAATTCATCTATTGCTTGTTAAACATTTTTTAACTATTCATCATCTTCAAAAACCTGCCACTATTTGAGATTGTCAAGAATGGAAGGTTTGTATTTTACTTCAATTTGATAATTCAATTACAGAGGATTCGACATTTTATAGAACTAGCAGAAATTGCCAAAGCATCAACATGATTTTTTCTTCGAGATTGATGTGGTATTGAAGGTTTGAGAATAATTATCTGCAAAATACCAAACTTCATTCCTATAAGCTCTAATCCTCAGATGCTTAGTTTGACAAAGGTTTCTGATTTGTTTTACAATCATCTCTAAATCACCATATACAACCAAACTTTCAACTTTCAACCTCTTAGCTAACTCCAATCCTAAATCTACGACCTCATATTCTGCCACGTTGTTTGTGACTTTAAAATCTAATTTAAAAGATTGGGTTATATTTTTCTTATTAGAAGAGTACAGTTCCAGCCCCAGCCCCATCTTTGGAAAATTCCCCATGAAAATGCATTTCCAAATGTCAGTGTTTAAAATTTGAGGGGTATTAACCATTTCTCGAATGTTGATTTGAGGATTTGGAAGATCATTAGAACCTAAAATAAAGGATCCAAAATATTGATCAATTGCATAAGATTAATTTCTTGATTTTGTTTATAAACTCTATTGACGAATCTTACTTCTTTGTATATTTTAAATGTTCACCTTCTTAAACCAAGATTGTAGCATAAGACATGTCCATTTGGAGACTTCACCCTAGCTTGAAAAAGAAAGATATTGACAATAACATTCCAAATTTTGGGGGAATATCTGTAACAACAATTTCCAAGACTACACCCTTGACAGTGATCTGAACAAGTGTTACAACTAAATCCTTATTTAATCTGAGGTAAGGAACTTTCTTGGAATCAAAAGTATACATATAATGATATGCTCTAACGATTTGTAATTGAAGTTAATCCATGATTACTTTAGGCATTAGATTATGGGAAGCACCATAATCTAACACGCAATTATATAAAAAGTAATCATGATTTTTCAAGGTGACATAAAAATGAGATACACTTCCATTAATCATATTTGAACTATGACCATAAAAAAGTTGAGGTTTTTCATCCTATAAACTAATGGCATACTCATCTACATCAACACTTGAATATTGAATCCATTTAGAGACTTGTTGTTTATAACCTATATTTTTGGAGAGTTCAGATAATGGGATTGGAATTTTAACTCTCTCTAACTATTTTTCAACGTTAAAAACAGTTGGAACATATTTTCCAGCAATATTATGTTCTTGTAACTGATTTTGTGGTTGAATTGATGATGTTTGTGTTTCAGTTGATTTTACTTGAGGTTCATCAAAGGTAATCATTTTGACTAGTCTGCCAAGTCCTAGTTCTGGTCTAAGGTCATACCTTCTATTTAATTCAACAATGAGGAATTCATAAAAAGCTTGATACTTGGAAATTTGAGTACTTTTTCAATTTTGAATCAAAGATTGATCTTGACTTATTGGAACAATAGCATTCTGTAATGATGGATCTTGAAAATATTTGATATCATTTGTATTCACTAGAAAATATTCTTCAGGATCTTGATGATCAAGCATTAGGGGAGGTTGAATTTGTTGATCATTGTTTGGTCTTTTCAAAATTTCAGGTTGAAAAGATTTTCTGTATTGAACTTGTGGTCTGTTTGCAACTTGTTGGGTTACTCTAGGTTGAGTTTCCATTCTTGAAATTTTATTAGAAATATTTCTAAGTAGAGATTTTATTTGATCAATTTTATGTTCTCCGTCTTTAGTTTTTGATGATGATGTACCTTATTCTATGGATTTCATCCTATTTTCAACCTTTTCTTCCTTAGATTTCATTTTGGCAGATGCTGATATATTAGCTTTAGCTTCGATTGCATTAGTTTGCATGTCTCCTAAAGTTTCAGATTTTCTCTCCCTAAGCATTATAGAAAATTCATCTTCAAATTATTTGGAAAACCTAACCTTAGCAACACTTACTAGAGGTTTTCAATATGGAGACATGTTGTTATAAATTTTATTGAATCTCTTAATGAAATCAACTGCAGGTTCACGAGGGTTCCTTTTGAAGTCTTCAAATTCTGTTAAATAGTAAACATCATCCTTTTTTATTTCCCATTGATTTTTGAAATGTTGACTAGTTCAGCCCATGAATTAATGGAATAAGCTTGAAGTTGTCTAAACCATAATCTAACATTTCCTTCAAGTGATTGAATAAAAAGTCTTGTGTAGATATCTTCATGTTCAATATTAATGTTATCAGCAAAATCTAGGAATGCAACTAAGTGATCTTCAACAAATGGCCTTTTCTCTACATCAAATATAGGTAAATGTTTTAGATACCCATCAAGAAAAGCATGAAGTTGGGTTGTTGGTGGAAGAAATAAGTTTTCATAACGTGCTACCACAATTGGTTGAACACCAACCATTTGATGTTGTGGTGGAGTTGTCTTTTTAGGAGAAACAACTTTACTAGAAGAAGGAGGTAATGAAGGTTTGGGTTTTTGGAGGAATTGAGGATTAATAACTAACTTCTTAACTTTAGGTAAAACCTTTTCAGGATCCTCAAAATCTAGAGGATCAGTGTAAATACTAGCATCCTCTTCAGATTTAGTAGAAGTGGATGGCTAAGTATGTACAAAACAAGATTTAAAATCAAGTGGTTGAAACTCAGAAAGAGAAAGTGTAGGATCTTCCTCAATGTCAAAAAGTTCCAAATGGGAATAAGGTAGTTCAAAAGACTTAAGTTGATAGACTAAAAGTCTAGTTTGAAGATCTACTCCTTTATAAAGGAGTTCTAAAACTTTTGGAGGAAGATCTGATAATTCACCAGGTATTGGAGTTGACTGTGAAGGGTCAGATTGTGAAGGTACTTCAGATAGAAGAGAGGCATAAGCAACAAGAGAGGTTTCTAACCTACATCCAATAGATGTAATTCTAACTAATCTCTCTAAATTTGGTAAAGGAGAGAAAAGCTTTGGATCTGATGATGATATTTTATACCTACGTGAAGCTAGATTTAATATGTAGAGTTTCTAGGTGAACGATTTTAGCCTATTGACCTCTTATTCACCATTGAAAGGTAAGTATAATTGTTGTCCCAAGGAATCTAGATTCAACCTTCGTTCCCCGAAAACGGCGCCAATCTGATGTTCTCCTTTATAGACATTTCTAGGCTAAGGAACTATGCCAAAGAATCTCAAATAAGGTTTTTTATTTTGAATGGACGACCAATGCTTTAAACTTTTAAATAGATGCAAATCCTAAATATTTTTGAGAAAACAGAAGGGTTGATTCTTCATTCTTAACATAATTAAGCTTTAAAATGACTTGGAAAGTAGAATTTAAGAAGATGTATTATTCCTTAAACATGCATATTGAATATGTAATTTTTTATATACATTATATGTGTATAGAAGTTTTCTATAGCCAAAGATGTTGAGAAATGGAAACAAGAAATTCTAGTTTAATTTGTCCTTGAATAAAACTATGAATTAAAATCGAATTCTATTCTCATAGTAACTTGTAAATAGTTAATTAAGTTTAATTAACTTAATTAGCTAAGGAATTTTCAGTTAGAAGTCTTTCTGAAGTGATGTATATGTTCTCCCTAAGTTTTAGGGGTCCATGATGAGTTTAATTGTGAGTTGTTATTAGATAACTTAGTTTAGTGAGTTACATTCAGTTAAATTAGTTCCAAACTGTTTGAGGAACTAATCTAGAGTTAACACTGAGATGGTGCACTAGAGAATCCACAAGTGTCTCTCTAGTTAACTAAATATTCCCTCATCAGAAACTCATGCATGTCGATTCTGAGAAAGACCCAATTAAGACTAGAGTGTCGGGACTGTGTACTATTAGTGGAATTATTTACTGGAGTGTAAATATCATGCATGCATTAGAGATTGATACTATGTTTGGATTGCACAATTTTGGAAGAATGAATTCCCTTTTAATAAAGGATATTAATCTTAGGAATTACACAAGGGATTAGGTGCATGGAGAGCTGCAGAATTGTCTAAGTGTTGGCCAAGAGCTGACTTGTGAGCTGAGAGAGTTGAGCATACATGTACGGAATTGTTCTAGTGAGAACAAGATCTGTATCTTAACTCATATTTATGATATATGAAATACAAATAGTGAGGTTTTGAGTAGTGGCTTTCCCAAGATACATCTTGTGTTATGTGTCGTTGATTATCTTCTTCTTATTCATATCATTTTCATTGATTTATTGGTTTCCGTTGGTTGAAAGTAGAAGTAGATTCTTGTCCTGTGCTTTAGTAAATTGCATGAGCTTCTTAATCTACAGGATTTTCTACATGGTATCAAAGATGAGAAAAATATATTAGAAGATATTTCAAAGTTTTGAGTTTTGGGTTACAAATAAAATTTGAATTTGCAGTACATACTTCAGGATTGACAAATGGCATTCTACAGTTTGTGCCTTGAGTATGCCTTGGAAGGTAGCTCGAATTTTATAGCCCAAAGGGACAAAATGGAGGTTGTGCTAGAGGATAATGGCTTGAAGGAATTTGTTGATCAAGAAACTCCTAATCCAACAACATCGGATGCACAGAATTTGGCCGAATGGAAGAAGTGTGTGGCGAAGGCAAGGCAGATAATCCTTTAGGGATTTGGAGACAACATTGTCTCGATTCTCCATGGCAAGGAAACTCCATATGCTACGTGGAAAAAATTGACGAACTTGTATTAGAACAATAATGACCAAAGGAAATTGGCACTAAAGGACAAACTTCAAAAAATCAAAATGGAGAAAGGAAAGACAATTCCAAAATACTTGACTAGGTTCACTCAGTTTCGTGATGACCTTGGAAGTGTTGGAATCATGGTTGTTGAGGATTATATGGTGAGTCTTGCTCTTCTGTGACTCCCAAAGAGTTCACATAGTTATCAAGATTCTGTCAATTATAGGGAGAAGCTGCCAGATTGGGGACGATTGTTGTCGGATTTGATGCAGGAGGAGATCTAGAGGAATACCGGGGATGGCTCTTCATTAAAGACTGATGATGAAGAGAATTGTGCCTTAGTGATTAAGGTTAATAAGTGGAAAGCAAAATCTACCCATTAAAAATAAAATTCTTATCATGGAGGTATGTAGTATTCCTAGGGGGGATAATATGGGGTACAGTGGGAGGTATCCAAGTGAATAATGTAATAATGGGGTGGGCCATAGTAATAAATAAGGTGGTTAACCCGTATCATGTAAAGGACCACGAGTAGTTAGCAATAATGTAATAAGCCCATGGTATTATATAAATGGTATTGAGGGAACAATGGTAATGATCCATGGTATTGTATGTATGAGGCCTATATAGAGGCTAGAGACTCCTCATTGAGAGATTTCAAGGATTATTGTATGGCTTGTGGAGTGTTCTCCTTCCTTAAGGAGTGAATGTATGGTGTTGCCCTGCCTTAAGGGTTTTGATCAATAAAAAAACATTTCTATCTATTTCTATCCTATTATTTTTGGGTATATTTGCATTATCATCTATTTTTGGATCCCATCTATAGCAAGTGGTATTAAAGCACTTTCTTGGGCAAAGTAGAGATTATTTTTTATTTTTTATTTTTTGTGGGAACTTTTTGGGGCAGTGAGTTTGCAGATCAGATCTGTATGTTCTGGTGAAAATTTTTTCATAATATAATTTCATATCTTGGTTCCTTGCAAAAAATTACATAATTTGAAAAAAAAAAATCGGTCAAATCGGAGTCCAGATGAGGGAGGTATTACTGATTTAAAAATTAGTTGTGTTGCAGACATTTTTCGGGGCGATGAGTTTGCAAATCAGATCTGTACATTCAGTGGAAAATTTTACAGAATCGCATTGTAGATCTGGGTTCTTGGCAAGAAAATACCCAATTTGAAAAAAAAAATCAGTCGAATCAGAGTCCGGATGATGGAGATAACGCTGATTTAAAAATCAGCTGTGTTGTAGACATTTTTCGGGGCGACGAGTTTGTAGATCAGATCTGTACGTTTTGGGTCAAAATTTGAGAAATATAATTGCAGATATGGGTTATTTTCCAAAAAATATCCAATTTTATGGGAAAAAAATCGGCTGAACAAAGTCCGGATGAGGGAGATATCATTGATTTAAAATCAACTCTTTTTTCAAAAATTTTTGTGATGGAGGGATAGTTGCAAGCGCGAATATGAAATTCCAGTGCCTAGATCGAGATTTCTATCACATGGGAAGATGTAGAATGGTTGTTCCATTTCCGAAAATGGGTCATAATAAATATTCTGAGCAATATTGACTAGATGGTGGCCACTTTAAAATTTCACCAAGTGATTTTTTTCGTGTCGTCTAGCAAGATGTTTCTTACAGGAAAAGATGATAGCCCTACTATTGAAAAATTCATACAGAGTCAAAAGTTTACATATGGGAAACAATGGAAAATTTTATTATTGTTTGGTTTCCAAGATGAGACTTACAGATGGTGGAACTCAATTTACAACAAGCAGTTGTCCGAACTTTGAGATAAAGAATTTGAAAAACTCCTTTTGGACAAATGGTCTCATGCTAGAAAACAGGGGAATGAGACATGTAAGGGGTTATTTTCTATTGGTATCTCCTTATTGCAGGTTCATGGATGTATTCAGAAGGAGAAAATCATTGTGTCTATAAATCCTAGTTGCAAGCAAAATCTTATAAATGTTAATTTGGCAAAAAAATTGCAAGTTCCAGCAAAACAAATGGAGCACACATAGGTTAATAATGAGGAGGTGCAAGTTTATAAAGATTTGAAGCTTTCTATGGATAAGTATGTGTTGCATTGTGATTTTTATATTTCAGATATGGATAACATGGATGTTGTTTTGGGATATCCTTGGATGGAATCTGTGGGTACTGTCAATATTAATGTGCAGAAGAAATTCATGAAACTCTAGTATAAAAAGAAGAAAATAACATTGCAGGATATTTCTATTAAGACCCAAGCAGAGACTATGGAGGCAGAAGCACAAAGCTCTAATGACACTGACACATCAGATGATGAGCCTTTAATGGTTGACAACCAAACACAAACATCAAACCAGGTACCAGAAAAACAGGGAGAATCCAAGGAGGCTGAAGCAGAAAATATTACAGGTACTGATACATTAGATGAGGACTTAGTGGTTGAAGTAATATTGGAAGATAAGAAACAAAAATAGGTACCACAACATGTACCAGCTACCAAACAGGCTCCATTAGGTGGTGAATAAAGAAAAAGAAACCGTTGGTTAAAACTTTACATATCACCACCCACATCACCTTGCAAGAAAACAACCAACAAGATGGCAACAAATTAGCCACAAGGAAAACAACCCCTACATGATAGATAGAGAGGGGTGACAATCCACTTACTACACATCAACTTAGAGGAGCCGCCAGTTTCAAGTTCCATCTCAAGTGAGCAAGGCACCAACTAGATCGAGGGTTCACCTTTCTCTAGGATGGCTAGACGCACATGCATAGTACTAGTGGACTACTCTTTTGAGTAGATCTTATTATTTGTTTTCTTCTTATGTTTCAGGGACGAAACATGTTTAAGGGGGGTGGAATGTAGTATACCTAGGGGGGTAATATGGGGTACTGAGGGAGGTACCCAAGGGAATAATATAATAATGGGATGGGCCAGAGTAATAAATAAGGTGGTTAACCCGTATCATGTAAGGGACCACAAGTAGTTAGCAATAATTTAATAAGCCCATGGTATTAGATAGATGGTATTGAGGGAACCATGGTAATGACCCATGATATTGTATGTATGAGGCCTATATAGAGGCTAGAGACTCCCCATTGAGAGATGTTAAGGATTATTGTATGGCTTGTGGAGTGTTCTCCTTCCTTAAGGAGTGAATGCATGGTGTTGCCCTACCTTAAGGGTTTTGATCAATAAAGAAACATTTCTATCTATTTCTATCTTATTATTTCTGGGTATATTTGCATTATCATCTATTTTTGGATCAGATCTATAACATGTTAAGAAGAAGGAAATGAAAAAATTTAAGTGCTTCCATTGTCATGAGCTAGGCCATTTTTGTACAAATTATCCACTCAAGAAGTCCAATTAGAAGTCCTCATGACGAGCAGTGGGTGAGGTTTTGGCCTTTCAATTTGAATTGGACTTTTCCCTCATTGCATGAAAGGTGTCATCAATGATGGGAAGTGTATGGCACTTAGACAATGGAGATTCATTCCACATGACTGGCGACAAAGCATTATTCAATGACCTGGAGGAGAGAGTTCTATAGATGCATATCAATATGAGTGACAATAGGAAGAATAATGTTACCAGATTGGGCACGATTACTTTTCAAAGGAAGCATGGGGCTCCACTCATCTTGAAGAATGTTATGTATGTGCCTAGACTGAAGAAGAACTTGGTATTTGTTTCCATGCTTGACGATAGAGGCAATGATGTGATCTTCTCAAAAGGAAAGGCATTCCTTCAACACATATCCATGGGTCAATGTTAGGTCCCTATACTACTACTTTAACCCCTTCTTGTTATTAGTACAACCCCCTTATTATATTATTGTGCCCCATAGAAGCCCAGTATTGTTATTATTGTGCCCTTACATTATTATTGTTATGTCGGCTGTGATTATATTATGAGCCCCTAAACTCCTATATATATAAAGGAGGTCTTGTCATTTGTATCATCTAAGAATTGTTCATTTTTGTAATGTAAAGGAGGTTTCCCCCTTGAAGAGGCTTATTTCTAAGGCGTTGATATATCTTTTCTATCTTTTTGTGAGTTGGTTTTCTAACATTTGGTATGAGAGCTTTGGATTCTAGGGTTTCTCTGCTCCTCATTTCAGAAGCAAGAAAAGAAACCCATTTGAGACAAAATGATGTTGAACCTCTGATTTGAATTTCAGATCTTGTCTCGCTATATTTTCGGATATATGATCTGAGGAAGTTAGGCTTTTGGCAAGCTCCAGAATTTCATCTAAAATAGGCCATTGTGGAATTTTCGCTATATCGTTTTCGCTACGAAGTTTCAGAAGCTAAAAATAAAACCCATTTCAGAAGAAATTAGTTTGAACCTTGGGTCTATTTTTTAGAACTTGGATTGCTATATTTTTGGATATATGATCTAAGGAATTTAGGGTTTTGCAGACTCCCGAATTACATCCTAAATAGGTGACCTTGGGTAAATCGCCATAGCCTTCTCTTTGTACATAAGATTGAAATTTCGTAAGAGGTTAAAGAAAGAGAACGGACTGAATTTTGTTTGAGTATATATTTTAGAACCTAAAGTTGAAACAATGACATGTGGCATGTCCTACAAGTTCACTCTACTGAACTAGTCTATGATTAGGTCGTCGTGGGAGATTGGGAATAAATCTTTCTTCAAGAATCCAATTGTGATCACACTTGTGAATTAGAAAAAGGACTCAGACGGATATTACAAGCCAAAATTTCAAAACTTAAAGATCTGAAATTACGGAGTTACAGTCGTTTAAAGATCGAGCTCCTAAAATCAAGAAAAAGTTAGATGAGGAAGTTTGATGGCAAGGATCTAGTAAATTGGATACTACAGATGGAGAAATATTTTGATCTACATGGTGTACCACTGTTACAAAAGGTACGTATTGCATCTAAGTATTTAGAACCGAATCAATTTTTATGGTATAAAGGGCTTTGTTCTCGTAAACCATTTGTCATGTGGTCAATTTTTGTGGAGTAAATGATAGCACATTATGAGGATACCAAGAGCGACACCTTCTTTAGCCAATTTATAAATCTCAAAAAAAAGGGTTCAATGGTATAGCACATTGAGGACTTTCAATAATTGAATACAAGGGTAAATGATATTCTAGAGAAGCAAAAGATAAATAGTTTTATCTATGCCATGGACGCTAATATCAATGGTATGAAAGCATATTGGAAGAAACACATGGAATATTTGAGGAAAGACATGGAAGGTTTGAAGTAAGGTGGGACAAAGCTACTACAAGAAAGGTCTCCTAATGACGAAAAGGATCAAGAAATGTCAAAAGAAGAGGATATACAATAGGAACCAACCCTAAAGAAAGAACAAATGAATCCGACCATATCTTGTATTGTAATGGCAGGAATTACCTCTCCTCAAACTCTCAAGATAGAATGACATAGCAAGAATAAGAAGGTTCAAGCGGTGAGATATCAGGAAGAAAAGTATCAAGAAACATTAAAAGAAAAGGATACTCACCAAGAACCAACCCCAAAGAAAGAAGAAATGAATCCAACCATATCTTGTAATGAATTGGTCAGAATTACCACTCCTCAAACTATAAAGATAGAAGGACATATCAAGAAGGAAAAGGTAATTGTGTTGATTGATTCGGGTAGTACCCAAAATTTTATTCATTGTAAGATAGCCAAGGAATTGAATTGCTCCCTATATCCAACACCAGAGTGTCATGTGACGGTTGTAAGTGGAGGAGCCATAAATTGCACTGGAAAGTTCCATAATATCAAGCTAGCCATGGGAGAATATGTATTGAATAGCCCAATGCTTTCTATTCCAATGGGTGGTACTGATGTTGTACTAGGAGTCCAATGGCTACAATCCTTAGGTACAATAGATTTTAATTTTCAAGCACTTTTCATGAAATTTTCTTCGGAAGGAAAGGAAGTTGAATTAAGGGGTATCACAGGGAAACCAAGAAAGATAATCAGCTCTAATGGAATGACAAAGCTTCTAAAGAAAGAACAACAAGGCGTAATTGCACAATTATGTTCGCTAATGATTCCCACATCGAAATCATCGATTTTTCCAGATTTCCAAAAAGTCTTGGACAATCATTCCAAGGTATTTGAGACTCCCAAAGGTCTCCCACGTATTCGTGATCACGATCATGCTATTCATTTGATTCCAGGAAATGTTCCTCCAAACTTTAGGCCTTATAGATATCCATATGCCCAAAGGAGTGAAATTGAACATATGGTTGCAAAAATGGTAGAGGTTGGTATAATTATCCAACCAAATTTGATAAAGAAAGCAAGGGATGAATGGAAGAATGGCGAAGTATGGTGGGAACTCATTCAAAAGTTGTCAAAGACCCCAGTTCCAACAATATTGCCAAAACTTGACAAAGGGAAAATCATATTGGAACCTGAAGCATTCAAAGAATCGAGAAGTCGACAGCTACGAAATCGATCAATTTCATAGTATCTTATCAAGTGGAAGAACTTACCCACTGAAAATTCCACATGGAAAGATGAGAATTTTATACAAAAGCATCAAGAACTACTCATGCATTGAGGACAACACTTTTTGAAAGAGAGGGGCATTTTAGGTCCCTATACTACTACTGTAACCCCTTATTGTTATTATAACAACCACCTTATTATATTATTGTGCCCACGTAGTCCCCATATTGTTATTATTGTGCCCCATAGAAGCACACTATTGTTATTATTGTGCCCTTACATTATTATTGTTATGTCGGCTCCGATTATATTATGACCCCTTAGACTCCTATATATAGAAAGGAGGTCTTGTCATTTGCATCATCTAAGAATTGTTCATTTGTGTAATGTAAAGGCGGTTTCCCCCTTGAAGAGGCTTATTTCTAAGTCTTTCATCTATCTTTTCTATATTTTTGTGAGCTGGTTTCATAACAATCAAGTAAAGAAGATAAGGTTTCAGGTGAAGAATCTCTATAAGCTGGAGGTAGATAAGTGTGTTTATTTGAGTACAAAAGAAGAAAGGGTGCAAAGATGAGATGTTGGTGAGTTGTGGTTCAAGTGATTGGGAAACTTGCATCGTGGGGCTTTGAAGATATTGCATTAGATCTCTACTGGTCTTCCCAAAGGAACGCTTGAGGAATTTTATGCTAGTGGAAAAACCTGTGAACAATTTATGAAACCAATGTTTCGGACTAGCTAGGTGAGTCCATCATCAGGTTACATGAAAGGGGTAATCTTAGGAATATAAACCAAGTATTGCTTCCACGATAGAGACAACAGAGCAGAGGATATTCTAGAGCGAGACCATTCAGATTTGTGTGGACCATTCTTGGCAACATCCATGACCAAACATAGCTATTATGTTATATTTTTTGATGACTATTCTCGTAAATGTTGGATATTTTTCATGCAGAAAAAGGATCAAACTTTCACAAAGTTTTGTGAGTTTAAAGCATTGGTGTAGAAAGATTCGAGAAAGAAGGTTAAAGATCTATGGAGTAATAACAGTGGTGATTATGTCTCAAACGAGTTTAAGAACTTTTATGTAGCAGAAGGGATTAAACGGGAGTCAACAGAACCCCATAACCTTCTTCATAATGGGGTGGCCGAGAGGAAGAATAGAAGAATAGTAGGGGCAGCGAGGGTGATGTTTCGTGATCAGTGCCTACGACTACACTTGTGGGATGAGGAATCAAATGCAACAGTTTATGTTGAGAACCGTAACCCACATCAAATACTTGAGATGAAGACACCATGGGAGGCTTATTTCAGTAAGAGGCCAGGTGTTGGTCGCTTAAGGATTTTTGGGTCATCGATATATTTCCATGTGAGCAAAGATGCATGGAAGAAGCTTGAGCTGACATCGGAGTCGGGGATATTTTTGGGGTAGATCGATACACCTCACAACTATCAGGTGTACTTGTCTACCACTAAGATGACAGTGGTTCATAGGGATGTCAGATTTGATGAGGAGAAGGGCATGAGAGTTTCCCTTGAGAGGGAGCTTGAAATAAATTTGTATGAGGAGCTTTTAGTTCCTAAGATTGAGGAGCCTCAGATTGATGTGGAGCAGCCACATGCAAAGGATATGGGAGTGGAGACATCCACTTAGGCAAAGACATCCAGAGAGGAAAGAAAGCACATCAAAGATGCTGACAGATTGTTGGATGATACATGGGAGAATGTGGGACCACTCACTTCTCAGCGCAGGAATAGGAGGTCACCTAAGAGGTAACTAGATACAAGGCTCTTATGGGTGAATGTGTTGTGACAGAACAATCTTCCTTTAAGGAAGAAGTGCAATAGTTGGTTTGGGTTTATGCGATGGTGGAGGAGTATGACTCCATAGTTCGTAACAGTGTTTGGGATGTGGTCATGAGATTGGAGGACAATTTAGTGGTGAGCTCCCATTGGATTTACAAGGTAAAGAAAGATACAGATGGTTGTGTGGAGAATCATAAGGATATATTTGTTTCCCGTGTCTTTTCACAGGTAAAGGAGAATGACTATGATGAGATATTTGCTCCTATTGCAAGGTACTCGTCAATCAGATCTATATTGGCATTATCAACATAAATGGATTGGAAGATACATTATATGGATGTGAAGACATACTTCCTTAATGTCATGATTGAGGAATAGGTGTACGTAGAGCCGCCTAAATGTTTTGAGACCTTTGATCGTGAGTCACATGTGTGCCAGCTCAAGAGAGTGTTTTATGGGCTGAAGCAAGCACCATGTGCTTCGTACACTAGGATAGATGGCTACTTCACTAGCTGGGCTACATGAAGAGTGAAGTGTATGCAAACCTATACCACATAGTGGTGGAAGGTAAGTTGTTGATCATTGTAATTTATGTTGATGATCTCATACTAACAAGTGATGATTAGCTGGTCAAGTCTTACAAGGAGGACCTTTCAAGAGATTTTGAGATGAAGGACATGGGGCTCATGCATTAATTTCTTGGCATGGAGGTATGGCAGGGAGATGGGGAGTTTTTTGTTTCTCAGATAAAGTATGCCAATGAGATACTTAGGAGATTCTGCATGGAGAGTAGTGAACCCATGGAGATTCCTCTAGCAGGTAACTCGAAGAAGGAGGATGCTACTTCAAAGGACGTAGTCGAAGCTAATATTTACAGGAAGCTTGTGGTTTCACTCATATACTTGGTGAAGACATGATTGGATATGTGCTATGAATTTAACCAACTTAGTCAGTGATGGTTGGGCCTACCAAGTTGTATCGGAAGGTGAAAAAGCATGTGTTGAGATACCTCAGGGGCACTTCTCAATATGGATTATGGTACATACAGACAAAGGGAGTGAATCTTCAAGGCTTCTGCGATGCAAATAGGGCAAGGAGTCTGTCCGACTGGAAGAGCACATCAGGAGGGATCTTCAATTTGGGTTAGTCGCAGTTTCTTGGTATAGAAGGAAACATAGATCGGTTGCACTTAGTTCAATAGAGGCAGAGTACATGGTTGCAAGTCAGGAAGCATGTGAGGTCATCTAGATGAGGAAGATCCTAGTTTGTTTTTTTGGTCAGCCAATGGATCCAACTCTGATTTACTGTGATAATCAAAGTTGTATCAAACTCTTTGAAAATCTAGTTTTTCATGATCAGTCAAGGCATAATGGTATCTGATATCATCATCTCAGAGATTTTGTATTGAGGCGGATTATTTTGTTAGATTACATTATCACGGAAGAGCAAGATGCTAACATTTTGACAAAGGCATTATCAAGATGTAGATTCAAGTTTCACAGAGACAATATCAGGGTAGCTGATAATCCATTTCTTGTTGAAAGGGAGTGTTGAGAAATGGCAACAAGAAATTCCAATTTAATTTGTCCTTGAATTAAAGTGATAATTAAAATTGAATTCTATTCTCATAAAAACTTGTAAATAGTTAATTAAGTTTAATTAGCTTAATTATCTTAGGAATTTCTACTTGAAATTATTCTAAAGTCATGTATATGTTCTCCCTAAATTTTAGGGTTCCAAGATGAGTTTAATTGTGAATTGTAATTAGATAACTTGGTTTACTGAGTTATGTTCACTTAAATTAGTTCCAAACTATTTGAGGAACTAATAGAGAGTGAATAGTTAGTTGGTGCACTAGTGCATCCACAAGTGTCACTCTAGTTAATTGAATATTCCCTCATCATAAAATCTTGAATGTCAATCCTGAGAGAGACCCAGTTGAGACTAGAGTGCAAGGACAAACTACTATTAGTGGTATTGCGTATTGGAGTCTAAATATCATGCATGTATTAGAGATTGATCCTATGTTTGGATTGTGTAGTTTTGGAAGCATTAATTCCCTTTAAATATAGTCTATTCGTCCTAGGAATTATGCAAGATATTAGGGGCTTGGAGAGATGCAGAATTGGCTAACTGTTGGCCAAGAGCTAGCTTGTGAGCTAAGAGAGTTGAGAATGATTGTCAGGGATTGTTCTAGTGAGAAAATTATTTTTAGATTCACTCATATTTATGATATATGCAATACAGATAGCGGGGTTTTGAGCAATGCCTTTCCCCATATATATCTTGTGTTATTTTCCCTTCATTATCTTCTTCTTATTCATATTTTTTTCATCAATATATTAGCTTCTGCTGGTTGAAAGTAGAAGTAGATTCTTCTCCTGTGCTTTAGTAAATTTCATGAGATTGTGAATCTATAGGATTTTCTTATCAATTAATTAATCTCTGTTTATAATGCTAACTTTGCAGTAGATTTCAGAGAGATTGACATTCAATCGAGTCTTACCCAGACTTCTATGTTACCTTGAAAATGTGCATAGAGAATAAAAAATGAAAACATAATTGAATAACGAGAAGAACTCACAGAGATACACAAGCTGCTCAGAATGAACCAAAAATATTTCTATTAACTTCAGAAATAACCTAGAAAGTTACAATCATGTCAATTTCTTCATCACAAGGGTTCAACCCTTTCTTCTATGAATTAAAAATACTTATAGATTTTGAATTAAACATATCTAAACTTGAATCCAAAATTTATTACAAAATATATATCATTAAAAATATTTGGGATATTACAAAAATAGAACAGAAAAATAGTAAGTTTGAACTGATTTGAACACTCTGCATAGATTTCGAGGGTTGTTGTTGATGATTATAGCTAGAAATTTTCTTTTCTATTCACTTTCCCTATTAATATGTTGTCTTATCCTACTTATCTGTTGTATGCTCTTGAAATTTAGAATGTTGTCCTATTCGATGAACTCACATAATTTATCCCATCTCTTTTCATAAGGGATAGAAAACTTTAACAATTTTCTGTATGACTCATCATCTTAATTATATTTTTCAAAAGTAGGACTACTTAGAAACAAATGCTTAATTTCATGTTGAATTATCATATCATAACTTAAACCTTCAATGAAATATTTTCTAGTTAATCTCATGTAACCTATGTCGATAATCTTCGAGTGGAATCAATTTTACACCTATCTCCTGCAAACTTGGGAGTCCTTTCTGAGGTTGAGAATTGAATTTCTTGTGAAATTTTTTAAACTAAACCTCTAAATTCTAGCACTTATTCTCAAGCTGTAACATTAAATTCCTCTTGGTTAAAACCTTTCTTACCTCCAAGACAACTTCAGTTTTGTCTTCAATGCTGAATTCTTCAAGTTCATCTTTTGTTTTGGAACTTAGGACTTTAATTATCCTCTTAGCATCTCCTAGTTTATGGTCCAGATCTTCTTTTATTTCTACTACTTCTTATGAAGGTCAATTTGATCAATTGCATGAATTTTCTTAGTACCAAAAGAAAAAATCAGATGTTTTATAATCTTATGCACTTTTAAGGATTGAAACTTTATGTTCTAAGAAGGCTAATTGAAATTGTCCCTTTTCAATATCAACTAAAGACAAAAGTCTATGTTGGGTAGTCGAATATTGTTTCCAAAATTATGAATAAATATAGGACTTTAATACTTCATTCTTCCTTTTTATTTCTTTATATCTATAAAAAATATTTTTTGCATTGTATCTTGGGAGACAGATGACCCAGGAGAATCAGTTGTGATCTGTTCAATTTGTGGAAAAGTAGCAATAGGAAAACTTGACAGCAGCATTGTAACATGTTCCTATGAATTCTTCCTTTTGAGGACTCTTCATGAGTGTTTTTTTTCTTTCTCCTTTTGATAATTATGAAACCTCCAGCTTGAGTTTCTAAGCTTTTTGGAGATAGACTTTCTCTTGATCATTTAGTTTCTTTTTCTTGAGGAACTGAAGTCTGTGAAGCTGTCTGAATAACAATTTGTTCGTCGACTTCTTGTAATGTATTTTCTTTCCATTCTTCTTGATATGCATATTGTGTATCTATGGCCTACATGTATGTGCATAAGGTGTTTTTTTGTGCTCAACTCTCAAATTTGAAATAATTCCTAAGTGATCATAGGACCAAGTCAAACTCAACTTGAATTTCATCTACTTTAACAAATTATCTGTCTCCTTTGTTGTTGCTCTGGTATTAACAATGAAGGAGTCAATATGTTCCTTCAACTTGAATTGTGATTTCTCCTTCCTGGATACAAAATGTGAATCATCCATATTCATAATTTGCTTGATGTATTCTAAGGCAAATATCATTATTGACACAAAATATGGAAACCTATAGGGAGGGATTTCACAGCCATATATTCTGATTTTTGTATAATTTTTGTAAAGATACCAATCTCCAACTTTAGTTTTCTCAGTACCATGCACAATTCTTCTGATTTCAGGTAAAATCCTTGGTATTACATCACTGCTGAGAAGACGCAAGGACATATGAAAAAACTGGTTTACAAATTCACTGAAGCAATACTCTTCTATGTTCTTCCTTACCAAGGAAGTCTAGTGAATGAACAATTGAGAATTTCCTTATGCATATAGCTTCTAAAATGGGAATTTAAACCTTTCTACTTAATGAAATACTAGAAAATATAGAAGAACTAATTGATGTTTGAATGAACCTTCAGTATAAAACTTTAGAAATTTATCATGAGTAATGTCTGAGAAAAACTGATTGCAATTAAAAATCAATGGAGGCTTATTACCCACAAAGAAAACTGGCAAAAATCCTAACATCACTTCCTCTGCCCATTGATCGGTAGGATAATCTACAAATAGGTGACCATGGAAATAACCTCCCTTGACATTTATGGAAAAAATGAAGTGGAATAAGGCAGAGTATTTCTAGGAAACTCATTATTTTTAGGTCAGGATGACTCAAAGATATGAGTTCATTGGGGAAATGTAAGTTTCTGATAGATCTCCATGAGTTAATCGCTAGAAAAAAGGGTGCAGAGGAGCTTGTAAATTTATTTGGAGTGCTTTACATATGGATTCGAGTGTAATGGCGAATAACACTTAATTTTTTTGGGAAATTACAACCATGCGACTAGGAAGATACTTGAGATGGCACTAGGTGTCAAATTCTGGGAAGCTATGAGTTTGGGGAAAGACAAATTGATGCAAGAAAGACTCACAGATACTTAATTCATCACTAACGTCTTGGTATTTTTGGTTTTCCTAGTTGTGGAGTTCATACAAATAAAACTCAAAATGGGTCTTAGAGATTTTATATTGGGTATCAACCAGAGGAAGCTCATCTAGGTTAATGACAGAGGGTAATGTATGGATTTCTACAACTAATTTAGACTTGCCATTGTGAGAAGAAATTGTAAACAACAAATTACCAACTACGATGGTGAATTACCAGGCTATGACAATCATTGGAATAGGAAGATGGCTACTTAGTTGTGAAATTTGGGGCTACACTTATGCTACTGAAAGAAGAAATAGTTGAAAAGAGTATGCAGGGTAACAAGATTTTTTAAAAGAGGAGGAGATCATAACCATTTTGGTGTGTATAATTAATAAAATGAGATGTTAGATGGAAGGATTAATTATCTAACGTGGCAGGATGAATTTAAGTATGTAACAGTTATTTAGTCTTTTAGCGGGAGCTAATAGTAGAAGGGCAAGTGTCGGGGTATTATCAAGAGTGGGAGAAAAGGTGGGAAAGAGAAGTTGTTTTTAGAGGGGGTGGTAGGTGATTTATGGTCTTAGAGCAGGGGGTCCTGAAATCATTGTGGAACTGCCACATATGGTTCAGAGGTTTCGAAAAATCGACTTTTCAAAGCCCCTGCCCCTTGTAGTTAACCTTCAAAAGTGTGGGGGGGTCCCGAATTCATCCTCCATCATTGATCTGGGCAGGGACAATCTTATCCATCGCTTGCCAATCAGACATTATAAATATGTGACAAATTATTAAATCAACTTTATTTACAAAATAAAATTACCCTTCGGAAAACTTATGAAGAGTTAAAAATAGTAATAATAAAAAATAAATCAAAGCTCCATTTTAACGAGCGTGCCAAATTAGGGATTATATATATATATATATATATATATATATATATATATATATATATATATATATATATATATATATATATATATATATATATATATATATATATATATATATATATATATATATCCTTGTTCCTTCTTTTCTATTTTATTTATTTATTTTTTTTCTTATTTTTCTTTTCATTTCTTTCTCTCTTTCTTTTATTTTTATTTTTATTCTCTTTTCTATTTGTTTTTATTTTTTGAACATAAAGGCAAAAGTAGAAAATAAACTAGGGTAAAAATAAGTTACAACACACTCAATGGACTTGTCATAATAATCCACCTTGGTCCTATGAAGATAAAACTAATACATACCCAACAACATATTGTATGATCCCAACAGAAGTACATTCAAATGCATCGATGTAGACATACAATTGAATTCAAATGCACAAGCTTTTACCCAGTGATGAACTCTATTCTTTGTACCTATAACCAACTGAACTAACCAAGAATCTCATGCACTTATTTATTCAAGCCACACTTATCCACCAGTTTAGGATTAACATAACTATAATTAGGTTTAGGGTCAATCAAAATATAAACAACTTGATCACAAATCTTACCATCCATCTTAATAATATATTCTTAGTGATCTGCTTGCCTGTTATCGAACCTTGCATAAAGCCGAGGAATACTTTTTCCAACATCCCCCACTATCTATGCATCTCAAGCACTATAGATATGTGGTCCACCACCCTGATATTGTGGATGATCTCTCCTACGATTCTCTCCTCGACAAGTACAACATTGTAAGGGCTTCTAACCTGTACCCTTATTCTTCTCCTCAGACTAAACTCCTTGTCCTCTATCAGATGCATTGAACATCTTAGGTGGTCCGGCATTCTCTTTTTTTCCTTTATCTTCAGTTCTTGTTCACTTCTTATCCCTTTTTCCTTTATTCTTTGCATTACTTTTCCAGTCTATCGTAGTCTCATATTTGCGCTTTGATTGCTCATAACAATGCTTTAGCTTCCGGATGGCCTTCTCTAATGATATAGGTTATTCGAACTAAATCTTGTCCTTGAATGCTACCAGAAACCCATTGATGAATATTTAAATCTTGGCCTTATCCTCCTTGAGGTAAGGCACATATCTAAATAAATGCATAAATCTACTAGTGTACTCCTAATAGGTCATAGATCTCATCTTTAGCTCATATAATTCCTTTGCCCTATCATCATAATACCTCTCTAATAGATACTTCTTCTTGAATATTCTTCAAACTCACTTGAAGACAACTCCTCTTCGTGAAGACCTCTGAAACTCTTTACATCTTTCCACAAAATGTCTTCCTTACCCTTAATATGAACTTAGTTATTCTGGATTTCATGCTCATTGAGTAATCATGCAATTTGAAGAACTTATTCATCCCAAGAAATCATGCTTAGACCTCCTATGAATTCTTCATTTCTCCATCAAATTTAGGTGGATTTTCTTTCTTTAACTCATCTAGCAAATATCCCTTGTCACTCTCCTAAGAGGATGATAACAATGATGCCCATGATACATGTATGAACCGGAACTAGAGTAAATCCCATGTCTACTACCTCGTATATCACATGTATACAATAATCTTCCATCTCTGACGATGTGATATTTATCCAACATGTGCCCACCATGTGACCTCCAACCATATGCCCCATTAGTCATATCCTCTTATCCATGACTAATGAAAGGGTCCTTGTCTCTAAAAGTTCGACAAGCTCTGAAGGATAACTGCATTGACTTTTACTTATTTCTCCTATGCCCTTGCAAGTCTCTCTTTTGATTAGATGATTTCGTCATTGTCTTCTTTGCAACTCCTTATTTCTACCTTCAAACTTCTAAAAGTGTATGTTATGTGAGGGGAGTACTCATCACCATGTTGCTCATATGATCTATAGAGATAATCTTGTAAACTATAGTCTACCATCTTTCTAGTCACATTTGTTCTTATCTTCTTGCAAGGTATATCATGTCAGCTAAACCAAATCATAAACAAACCAATGTACCTTAGTTTAGTTCAGGGGAGGATACCTCATCTGCAAGATCAACTAGATTAACGTAATACATATATAAACATAATAATATCAACATTTAATCATCATTTCAACCATTATCCAGTCATCAATGCATGACCATACTAATCACATACCATGAACTCATGCATGACAACTATAACCATGTCCATGTATGTATAAAAACGTATAAACATTGACATGCATGACCAATGCACAACCAACATGAACTCATGACAACCACATCCCACAAAAACACCATCAACTTTCACATGAAAACACCACTGCAACTCTGACCAACATCATGAATATGAAACAAGAACATAGACCACAAGCATAAGAAACATATATGTAACCGACATGAATGTATCACCAATACACCGCCCATCCATTCCAAGGGGTGAACCATGCTCTAATACAACTTTGTAACACCCTCCTCCCACATTTTCCCAAGCTAACAGGTCCATCAAGGTAAACATGTGATGAGGGGCCACTATGATGTGATTCAAATCCCCATTTATAATTTAGGAAGTGGAACCAATGGAACTAAACCAAAATGACCCTCTAAACATGCTACTCGAAGTTCAGGAGCCAACCAACCCTTACAGGTGCTTAACCCCTGAGGAAACTTGTCTTTCTCCTGATATGGACCCTTACTTGCTCCCATGACAAGCCATGCATGTGACTGAGGCCCTCTAGTCCCTCCCATAACAAGGCATGTCAGTGACTGTGGAATTCTTCAGGTAGTTTTATGCCAGCTACCTCAAATTTTGTGCTACTTTTTCAAGTCGAGGACTTAGACTCTACCAAGAAGTTCATGAAACTTTTTGAAATGATAAACAACAAGAGAATAAAGCTACTAATGCAAACATTGGTACAAGCAGTTGATTGGACCCCTACTATCCATGACAGATATTTCGTGAAACATATCACAAATATGCATTCTACATGTCATAACGATAGATCTGAGCATAGGGTTCTCATACTTATCTGAGAATCATTAAGGAGCATTAATGCCTTATCAAATAGCTTCATTATGAACTATTAAGTCATATATTCATTTTTCATTCATTTACTAATCAAAAAATGATGAGAGCCATACATCATAACTGTCATAAAACTTTATAATAACCAACATATAACAAAAATAAATAGGGGGTAATATCCATATAAAGCACATAATGACAAGTACATTTACCCACTAAATACAAGAGGAAAAGACAACTTATTGACATATGAAAAATGAAACCAGGTTTGGGACTTCCACGAATTTCCTGAACATAGATTGGGTTGAACCAATTCTTTCTTTCACCCAATCACCCCCATGCCATATTCGAAGCATGAATGTGGGACCTTAGGAAACAAATCAAACAAGACCAAACCAGGGCTTCTAGAGGCCAAACCACCTCAACCCTCAACCAATAATTCCACCTCATGATCGGACATCACTAACCATCACCAGATCAATCTTTACCCAATATGTCTAGGGATCTAGAGCATTTGTTCCAACTAGGGATTCCATGACTAGAAACTCAACCCACAACTACTACCAGTCTTCCACAGCATTTGTCGAACCATGGCCTCTAGGAGTAGTAGCTCAAACAACCAAGGGCTTATAGAGTGTTTCTCAAACTAAGGATTACAAGAATAGTAACTCACCCAAAGTTGTTATAGGGCTTCCATAGTGTTTGTCCAACCAAGGCTTCCAGGAACTAGTTACTTAACCCACAACCAAAGGAACATGAGAACCAACTACAAAATAAATACAAAACCTACAACACCATGGATATCCAAGAAATGGAAAGGCTAGGAAACATCACTATCAATCTAGGAAATCCTCCATGCCAATGACAGATCATGACCTATAAATCACATGCATGTGTTGTGCATTCCAAAACTAGCAAGGAAATTATACATGCAACTCAGTATCTACAATTAAAACCCAAATGTAGTTGTTGATATCGATGTCCTATTTTGCTTTCCTACTCTAATTTCGCCTTATTTCTCCAATCCCAAGTATGTCACACTCCTCCAAGAGTGCTCCAGGAAAACTCTAATTGTCCAAGAGTATGTGAGAGAGAATAAAATGAGAGCTCCAAAACTAAACTAACAAAAGGTTACCCTGACTAAAGTTGTGAACTAATCCTCATAAGCCTTTTTATTAATAAGGAATCTATTTTCTTCAATTTCCATTATTTTCCTTCATTTTCCTCCTCAAATGCAATTTGCGACCTTTCACCTCCCTTTTCTTCTGTTTTCCATTATTTTCATAAATAAAATGTCAATTAATGTCTCATGCCTTTCAAAAGCCTTTATCATTTCCTTTGCCAATTTCTATAGCCATTAATTAATCATAAGTGATCCCCATCACTATGTATTTTCCCAACATTCATCTTGGAATATGTGTCCCATGACCTTGGTTATTATGTTTCATTTATTAACTTTATGACATGGATTTTTAACCAGGGTTGTTACAGTTGGATTCAACTAGCATATCGGCTCCCCTAACACAACAAAATAGAAAGAGGTTGGTAGAGAATGAAAAATGTGGAGAAGAATACCCTTCTCAATATTATGAAATAGTTAAATAAAATTACATTGGAGACATTAGTAATAAAGGACTACAATGAGACTGAATTACAACTCAACCGAACTAGGTTAAACTCAACTAACTATGACATTTGGATGGACGATTATGAACCTAGTAGGTGATTGGAATTAAATTGTCCAACACTCCCCCTTAATTACAAACACATAAAATATTAATTAAGATTCATGTTGGTCTATGTCTCAGCTACTTACAATTTAAAAACTCAAAATTTCATTTTCTTTTTCTTTTCTTCCAAATCCTATAGCCTCTAAATGATATCAATATTTTACTTCAAGGATGCATAAAAAATTGTATTTAAATAACATGTAACCAAGTAACGTAAACATATGAAAGAATCGGAAATCAAAAGAAACCATGAGATCAGAGACACAATACAATTTGATAACAAAGTTCACCCAATGTGGGCTACTTCTCTGGGCCCTGCTCAATGTGTGGAGGTCTCTTTAATTAAACAAAAATAGCAATAAATTACAATCAATTACATAAATGACACTTATACCTCCATTTTCCGAAATGGCCTGAAAATGCAAAGCTCACCTATAGAAACGGACATCACCATTGAAATTGTGGCGTGAAATAATGTCAAAGGACTATAATATTGACCCCGTTCTAACACCATCAAAAGCTAAACCCTCGAGAATGATGAGCCTCGATATTGCAACAAGAATTCTACAATTCTCAAGGCTACCGACTTTAATTATCAACCCAGGGTTCGTACAAATTTAAGAGATATCGACACTATATGTGCAACATAAAATGTCAAATTCCTTCGCTTTCTTGATGTAATGGAGTGCATGTACTGAAGTCAAATCCTAAACTAATTGCAGAAAATGAAATGTTCGAAATGGAACCTTAACATATTGCAAGAAATAAAGTGCAAAGAAAGAGACTGAAAGCATATCCTACAACAAAATTTTCTAACTAACTGCTAAGAGGCTTTGCTTCAAAATAATTCTAAGTTAACATGTATGTAATCCTAATGTCCTAAGCATGCATGTTCAAACCATCAAACCTTCTAATGTTGTGCATGTAAATGAATAAAATAAATCTGTTTTCTTTTTTGTCTTTTTTATGTGAGAGTGTAAAAGCTAATCTCTTTTGGTGATGTGGTAGGTGGCTTGGAGATGATGGTGAATGGTCATAAGGCTTGGGAGACAAGTAGGGACCCTTTTCTAGCTTCCTAGAGGCGTATTCCTCAATTCAGCCTCAAAATAGGTTTCCTACAGGATTCCACATGATTTGCTATACGATATCCTGAAAACCTACAGGATCCCCTAAAAACCTACAGGATACAACCGAGAGAAAAAGGATGGATGTTGAAGGTGATGGAAAGATTATTGAAGGTGGTTGGTGCATGGAATGAGGCAAGGGAGTGCCTAGGACCACTCAGAACTCAAAACCAAGGTTGGGAGATGGTTGGATTTGCTCAACATGCTTGGAGGAGTTTCCATGAAAAATGATGAAATTGGTGAGAGTCTTAGTGAAAGTGAGGAATTATCATGGAGGAGGTTTCTTACTATGATATCTCTCTCTACTTATGAAACACTTGGACTACATCAAACAATGGTATTTGCCCAAAAAACATGTAATAAAGAAGAATTTCAATAAGCTAGAAAAACAAAGTTTAATGAGCTAGTTGTCTACTTCATGCATGAGGAATATTTGCAAAATTAGATGAAATCATTGATGAGATTTAATGTAAGACTCAAGATAGAAGAAATGGAAATGAAATCATACTCTTGAAAACTAGCAAAATGCTAACCTGAGTGAGGGGCAAGAGGGTTAAAATAGTCTTGATGGCATGGAGGTCAAACAGAGGCCTAATCCCAGCTTCAATGATGATTTTTCTCAATTTGGGCTCAAAGCAGACTTTCCTCCAGGATGGTATAGTGATTTACTACAGGATGTTGAGATTTACTATAATTCATTGAATGACCAAGTAAATCAAATCCAAATTGGATGGGACAATTTTTGTTATTAACTAGGATCTCTTAGGTCCCCATTCTAAGTGGAATATCTCAAAAAGACCTTTGTTAGCCCATGCAAAAAAAAATAGAAAAACACTACTAGTCGAAAATCTAGAAATTCGAGAACTAATGGGCTAGTAAATCTAAAAAATGTCTAATTAAATCAAGTGAAAATGCAATGCGGTAATTTTTTTTATGAAATAAAATATTTTTTTGATCTAATGAAAGTGGAACCAAATCGATTGAAGCTTGTTAGCATGCTCTAAAAAGTAGCAGAAATTTTTTGTTCTTTGCTAAAAAGAAGGTCCAACAATCTAGATTTGAGAATAAGAAGACTAATCCAAGCAACTCAATGATTACTATGAACTTCCAAATATTTTCCAAGGATGAAATAATGCTTGTGATCCTGCAAAAGAACTTACATCAACCATTTAACTCAATCCTACAACAAGAAATCATTAATAGTAAATGCAGAAATAGAAAGAAATAAAAACAAGAGATGCATGTGAATAAGAAGTGAAAATAAGGAAAGAGAATGATAAAAAAGAGCTCTGAGGCTACTGGGATGGCCAAGCCCAAGGAAAATCACAGACTTATGGAGGAGAACAAGATTTAGAAGCTGAACATGACATCGATCTTCATTATTTTCATCAATAGAATTACATCCCTGCAAGAAAATACAATGGCTCTGTAAAAATACAAGCTCTCTACACAATAACACTAATGAAAATCTATGTCTAGCACTAAATTCGACTTGGTACTTATAAAAATGATTAGGAATTATTCCCGATGAATGAAGGAATCTTTCCCCACTAAAATCCCTTGAATAGTGGATCTGGTCCCTTGATTAGTGGAACACATTCCTAGATTTTCTCAATCATTGGAGTTTCACAATTTGTGCCATAATTCCATAATATCTTGTTGGTTTAATATTTATTATTTATCGTCTTGTAGTAGGGAACAAGTCCATAAATTATATCCTCCTTCAAATCTTCATAATCTTCTCAATATTCTCATAATATTCCACAAAAATAAATAATATTAGGCACAAATATCCAATTATTCATAAACCTTCCTAATGAATACATTAAAGTTAAAAATAAATTATTTTGTGTAGAAATAGAGGTTTAATGTGTTGAAGGATGGTTATAGGCCTTAATTTATGTTTTAATTTAGAGGCATGGGCCTTAATTTATGTCTAATTTAGAGGCCCATCATACCCCTTGCTGAAAGTGTTTCTCATCCTCTGAGCAACTTAGTGACCTCATTGTGTCTCATCCATGGCCCTGGTGGCCTTCTCTTGTGCATTAAGAAAAAGGGATACAAGTTCTACAAGGACAAGCCCAAAAACATATTTGTGCAAAGAAAAATCATTGTTTCTTGAGACCATTAGCTTGCCTTCTTCCCCTTATTCAATATGGGTTCTTGAATATTTTTCAATTTGGCAAGGTCTTCCACACCCTTATCAAACTTTTTCTACCTTGTTCCGCCATTTGGACACCTCTAAAACCTTCATAAATGCATTTAGATGAGAACTATGACACCCTGTACTAATTCCTGTCAAAACTACATGAAAACTACATGAAACCTACAGGAAACCAATTTTGAGCATAAATGATAGTCTGAGGTTAGGGTAGGCCCTCACCTTGACTCCCATGCCTTTTTATCATTTTTAGGCCTTGGACAAAAGCTAAAAATAGATTGGAGTCCTCTTGGATTGAAAATGGAGAGTATGCTCTACTTTATTTTTTTGAGAATGAAATAGGATGGATTAATGATGAATAGATAGTGAATATGAAGTGGATGGAGGGCTTAGAGTGTTGTGGTGACTTTTCCTTTGCAAAAATTTCTTCTTTTAACTGTTGTTCTCATTCCTTGAAATCATCACCCTTCATAATTTGACTTTTCAACCTTGCATGAGTGAAGAAGTGAGTTGTGATTAACTAGTTGAAGGAAATTGAGACTGTTGACCCATACTTAGCTTATAAAACCTCATCTCTCATGCATTGACCACAAATTTCTAACTATAATATGCTCAAGAGAAGAGATCAAGAATATTTCATACCTATACTTACCTGTTGGTTGTTGGAGAGACCTGCATGTTGTTGTTGAGTTGATGTTGATGTGTAGGTGTTGGATGGTGATGTTGATGATCGTAGTGTTGCTGCTAAGCTCTGGAGCAGCTTCTTTGACCTCTAGATATTCATGTTGAAGCTTACTGCAAATATCTAGCTACTTCATCATCATATCTCCTCACTTTTCCAAATAAACCTATCCAATTGTGTCTTCTAAATATCTCTTAGTATAGGAATGTATTGATGGATCCTCACTGTGCTGATGGATTCCCATTTGTTATAGACATATTTGGGATCTGCAACCCCAATCTTATATGTCGATAAACCAAGGGATTTTTAACCCCTAGAAGAGTTGTTTCATACCCTAAAGGATCATGGTCAACTAATTACATCATTCCCCAAAAGTTCCACCTGAAAAGCCACTCAGAACTGGCCAAAACTAGACCATACTAACTACTCCACTGTCAGGATGCGATGCATACTGACTCCTACACTAGCCAGGTGTGATGCATACTAAAGAGGCCTTCTATGGAGTGCGATGAGCGAGAATGGACAAATGTTTGAGACAGTTTGCTAAGTGGATGCTCATGGAATCTTCTAGAAACTTTTCCTATGACACTTGCCTCTTTGAATTCGCCCAGGGATGAGTAAGAGATCCAAGAAATCTCCAAGTGGAACCAAGAACTATTAATGGAATGACACTAATCAAAAGCCCAGAGATGACTCACACCCTTGTAGACATCTATAAATGGATCCCTCATCTGAGAGATCTGGAGGCTAGAGTTTTGTAATTTGTAAGGAAGTGATGATAGTTTGTCTTTCAGAGAAGCATTGTATTGTTGGGTGATCTTACTTTTCATGAGGTGAAGAGGGCTTTGATGCTGTGAGGATGATGCTGGATCAAATAGCTGGGTTGTAATTCTCCCTTCTATTTTAATAAAGTTCTTTGAGTTTTCCTCCATACAATTGTGTACGTGTGAATCTTGTTATTTGTAAATACCATTGTATGTTCAATGTATTTCTGATTCTACATTGTTTATGATATAATAGATTGAGATGCCTTGATGGTGTTCTGTTACTTTGTTTCTACAGGTATTCTCTAAGCGAGACAAGTAGGAGAGGAGTTGCAAGCTCTATCAAGAGGGAGAGAAATCAAGCAAGGAGTCAAGCGGAAGATGCAAGTTGGTCCCTTTGCTTCTCTCTTATCTATCATACATAGAGGAAACCGCAAATTGATTTGATTGTTTGTTTCTAGGATAGTTGCCAATCCTAGTGGTACTAGAAGATCGAAAAGACACTAGTTTTCCTAGAAACAAAATGGCGACTCCACTAGGGAGCGAATAGTTTTCTTGCTTTTTGTTATTTTTTGCTTTATAAACTATGGACGAAGCTTGATGTTAGCCAGATAGCCTTCAAACTGCCCTTGCTCTGCAAGCACATAGTAGATGAATGCTACTTCATTCAATCTCCAGTTTAGTTTATGAACTGAACATATGACTTGCATGTGTTCTAAATGGCCTTGTGGTAGCTCAGTAACCTCCTAAGATCATTCCTCTGTACTTTTCTCTTTACTATCCATCACAGCTAAGCTTAAATAACTAAAATCAGCTGCAAATTTGAGCAAAAACCCACCTCAGTTGCACTCCCTCTCCCATGGCACCGTCTATCACTGGAAGCCAGTATGCATCGCACTTCCTGAGTGTAGCAGATGAGATGCATCCCTATTTCTATGAAGCACAGGTGCGATGACTGAGTAATCCTATTTCTCTCCTTGAAATTTGGGTTTTTTGTCCTTGTTTTCCACTCTGTTTAATTGTTTTCGTTGCTTATGAACAGTATCTCATTGTTGAAGCCTCCTTGCAGTACATAGACCAACCTCCATTGATTAGGATTAGTAAATGTTTTTATGTATTTCTCCATCATTTACGATCCTTTGTCGAAAAGTTGCTTGAATCGATCTGTCATTTTGGTACAAAAGTGTCGTAATTATCATTTTGTGTCAAAAAAGGGAAGTGTCGTAAAGTCTTCCTTCTCTAGATAGTCAATTGAACTTTTTGTCATGTATTTGATTTGAATTGTTAGTATTTGAAGGGTCGAAAGCTTTTTATATTCGAAATAGAAAAGTGTCGTTTAAGTCTTCTTTTCATTTTGAAAAATAAATTGTCGAAATGTCGCTTTGAAGAAAATATTTCAGATCTATACTTAGTTTTCCTTTTGGCATTCTTCACATTAAGGGAAACGAAAAACAAATACATGCATTTGCATTTGCATTTAGACTGTGTGCGAAAAATGATATAGGAAAGTGATTTACTGTGTGCTCTTTGCTCTCTGTTTGAAAGAATCGTAATCTTCTTTCCTTAGCAGCTACGATTTTCATTGCTAAAAAGTAAACAACAACTAATTATCATTTTACATTGCATATTTAGGAATTTTACATCTACATCACGCGGTGAACCTTGAAAGGAAAACTTCTAAACAAGATCAACTCTAAAATAAATTTCAATGAACTTAACAATGCTTTGGAACCTAACGCAACATATCTAGAGGTCTAGGCTAGAGACGTGTTCCGACGTTGTAAAATCTAGTAACTATCATTTTCATCGAAGGTTGGGTGATTCCTCCTCTTTGATATGACAAGTGCTAGCACGGACTTGTGCTCCCCGTACCGTCAAGTATATATTGGGAGACCACAATAGGCTTATATCCTTTATCCATAGGAAGCCATGTCTACCGCCCTATCGATTGCAATGCACTGAACACAACATTCTGGAAGATTGACTGCCGTACATCAGTCCTTGGTAATTTCTCTTTAATTTATCACCAAGGTGTATTTTGCAGTTTTGTGATTGTTTTGGTAATCCCTCTGTCTAGATTTCCAGAGTAGTCACTTTCATTCCTTTTCGACTCCTTAAAAGAAAAGGTCCATCTAAGCACTTGTCACTTCAAGCTCATTAAAAATCGAAGGGGACTAGAGTCATCTTTATCTTTTTCTCGGCTCTTAAAAATTGAAAAAGAAAAGTTGTGTCAAAGCGTCATTAAAATTTATTAAATTCGGAATAACATCCCTCTTCCTTCGTTGATCTTAGGTTGAGATAATGGAGTCTACTAGTCAAGGAATCCCTTTTGAGGGGAATCCTAGTCCTTTCTCCTCTTGGGGAGATATTGGTGCTTCGTATATGGCCACATTGTCCCTTTCGGGAATCACAATTGGCTTGCCGGTATGGCTATTCTCAACCTCTTTCATTCAAAATATGTAATTCCTCAGCAATCGAATCAGTGACTAGTTAATACTAGAGTTGACCCTTCGCCTTCTTCTTCATTTGTTTCTCCCTCCCCTTCTTCCTCTTCGCTTGGTGAAAATAGTGATGTTAGTAACCAAGTGACTGAGAAGAAGAAGAAAGGGAAGGAGGAGAAGAAGAAGAATTCAGTTAAGCAAGGGGGAAACCATGAATCATCTGGTGAAAATCCACACACTAAATCTCCCAGATATCCTTGTATAATTTGTAGAGGAGACCATTTACATCGAGATTGTCCAGCCATTCCTCGGATCTTGAGAGCATTGTCCCCCTGTTCACACCAGCCAGTGTCATCAACCTCTAGTGATCATGTTGACACCACACCATCAACTAGTAATAGTGAAGTTCACGGACAGAAAGGAAAGGCCAAAACTCCATGTAGATTATGTGAAGAGTACCACACCCTTCCTAGTTGTCCTTTTTTGGATGAAGCGAAAAGAGTCTTGCGTAACCGTCCTGCTTCATCGCAGCGACTTCCATCTGGATACAAGAAACTCTCTCCAAGTCCTTTACTAGTTTAAAATCCGACTGACATAACTCAATCGTCGATCAAAATGCCTATCATTGAAAGTGAATCTTCTGAGTCCATACCGGACCAAAGTCAACAGGTCAAAATGGCATTCGACCCAGTTTTACCTTTAGAAGGTCCACCTTTGGATGATACCATTTCTAAAGAGAGTGAGAACAATACCATTCAAATTCTTTTTGTTACTTCAGAGTCCGATGAACTTAGGGGCAATCCAC
The DNA here is from genome assembly GCA_031772625.1 of Pinus tabuliformis. Classification (NCBI taxonomy): domain Eukaryota; kingdom Viridiplantae; phylum Streptophyta; class Pinopsida; order Pinales; family Pinaceae; genus Pinus; species Pinus tabuliformis. The sequence goes on along the minus strand of CM062806.1, from coordinate 265,540,378 downwards.
CGGTTCCTTCACAACAGGAAGAGAATGCCCTGGTTCCCGCTACTCAAGGGGTTCATTCAACCATTTATTTGGTACCCCCTCCAAGCAGTCTAGTCGCTTCCTTCGATTGGAATCGACTAGCGAGATCCCATCTTCCTTCTAATGTACCATTCCATATTATAGGACAAGTTTACAAAATGATCATGTCTGGCACTATCACAGATGAAGGGGCATCAGTGAGTATCCTTTCCTCAACTGCTTGGAAAGCACTTGGTTCGGCATCACTTATGCCTGTTACACAAAATTTTTCAGGATTTAACAAAGGAACCACTCGACCATTAGGGATCCTTCCTAAGTTACCCATAACTTTGAGAAGGAAAATCGTTCACTTGAACGTGATGGTAGTCCAAGGACCGTTAGATTACAATCTACTCCTTAGACGTGACTATGTTTACAAAATGGAAGCTATTGTTTCAACACTCTTTCGAGTGATGTGTTTCCCACATGAAAGCCAAATTGTCAAGCTTATTGACCAGCTTTCATTTCCCGGTTCAAACACAGCTCCAAGTCAAACATCATCCCTAAATGGGATCTTTGCATCAAGAGTGTCTCTTCAACCTTCATTCCATCCACTTGATTGGAGCAAGTAGTCCGGTAAATGTAATGAAGTTTAGGGGGCATGCACCCTTGTCCATTTAGTGGACGAACCCAGCTGAAAAGATAGGTTTCCCTGCAAGTTATGTGATTGGAGGTGTCATCCCACACCATTCACTTTTTTCCACTCTGTAAACAAAGCCAAGGAAGTGTTTCGTCGACTCTGCTGACAAAAAACAATCCTGCTTAACCATAGTGACTTCCATATGCTTACCTAGAGACTCTCCTTTTCTCGATGCATGGGGGCATGCAAACCTTTTTATGCAAGCGAAAAATGACCAATTTCATTTTTATATCTTTTTAGATCTTTTTAGCTTTTTAGTTTTTCAACTTCTCACGTTAGGTGATTGGTTTGATCCACCATTCACCTTTGTCTGCATCGCAGACAAAGCAAACGAAGAGTTTGAACCGTTCCATGGACGAAACCATCCTACCTAACCTTAGTAGTTCCTTAGCTTTCTAGTTTTTTTAGCTTTTTAGTTTGGTCATTCCTAGCTTACATAAAAAGAAAATCTAAGCATATGTTATAGTAGAGTTCAAGCTCACTAAAAAATGAATCTACCACAATGAGCAGTGTTTCCGCAAGGTTCAAGCTCGTTAAAAAATAAACCCACTGTTGAGCATATGTTCCCCCAGTGTTCAAGCTCGTTAAATAATGAACCCAGCTTCAGTAAATAACCTCTGTGATTGCCATGCTATCAGCCTTTTGAGCCTTGGTTTTGTTCTACCATCACCTCCATCCTTTTGGCCGATCAAGCGCTTCCACTTGATTGTTTACCCTTTTGAGGAACAACTGCGATGAGTGGCCCTGTTAGCCAACCTCTTCACATCACCATGTTTTCAGAAGTTCCAAGCTTACCCAAAACCAGTCACTACCCTAAAATGCCACTCGTTCCTCAAAAACGAGCCTCCTTTAAACTCTTTTCAGACTTGTTAAATATGAAAAGATCGTCGAGCTATTGGCTTTTCCAGCTCGTTAAAGTAATCAAAATGCCATCCCTCCTGTATATTTTAATCTTTTTCAGACCTGAGGGATTATCCCATGAAAAAGTTTGAGCGCTTGTCTTTTCGACTCGCTAAAGTTATCGAAAACTCATCCCTTTTGTATTCTTTTATCCTTTTTTGGACTTAAGGGATTATGCCATGAAAAAGAACTGCTGGAGTTTCCTTTTCGTCCCTTTTCAAACTCTCTAAACATGAAAAGGACTGATTTATCCTTGTCGTTAAACTTGTTAAAACAATAGTGACAAACTTGTCCACCCAGACAAGAACGAGTTTCACTGTCGCTAAGCTCGCTAAAACATAGCGACAGGTTTGCCCGAAGGGAAAATTATAGAACAAGCATATGTTATCCTCCTTAGGCTCGACAAAAATAAATAGGTACTAGTTAGCAATGACTAGGGAAAAAGGGAAGAAAACTTGAAGAACTTTATTGGTAGCAGGTCGCTCTTGAACATGACACTTTCACTCCATCACTGTGATTGAGTCTGGTTGGGTTATTCCATTCACCGGTCATTTCACCATTGGTCCTCCATACCATCCATCTTTTGGGGTTAACGCTACCAATCCATCTCAGTGTGGCCAATATGTTAAAGAAAAGTCATTTAGATAATTCACCATCCAATTAATGCCTCATCCACTGCAATATCTTCGCCCTCCATTTTTCATGACCGCCATTCCTGAACCTTGTATCATCAGATTGTTTTCACCTCCAAAAAATCATTTGCTATGTTTCATGTCGTAGATGTGGGATACATTAAGGCCCTCCTATGACGGGTCACTTCTTGTCGACATCAGCTCATTATCCAAGAAGTTGACTTAGAAACAACCCTTTTAGCACTTTGAAGCTTGCATGCCTCAATGGAAAGTTTCTCACTTCCGGAAACAGGTTTACATCAATGGCCTACGATTGAAAGATTTTACGAGGTGTTTGACATCGGATCATAGATTCACACCACGTGAATTGTACTATAGTACCTTGAGGGTCATCATCATTATCGGTGATTCCTCTCGCGCCTGTTAACAACTTACATTATTGGCTGGTAATCAGGCGATGTCTTTCCATGTTCGACTTCAGGACATATTTTCACATGGATCGACTTGTACATCGGGCGAATATTGAACGCGCTTGAAGACCCTAGATCTAGTTTCATCCATCCGGGCTGTGATATATTCAGGAATATAAATACATAAAATGTACATAGAAGTTTCACAAATGATCATCCAAGCTAAGGGATGATGACTCTACATATAAAGAATCACCAGTCTGCAACTGTAGAGGATTATCTGTCCTATGTACATGAAAATAAATTTAGAAAGCTGAGCATGGGAATAAACGCCTCAACTAGATCATAAAAATAATTTGATGATGATGTAGTGTATTGTATCTTATACAGGTCACCTTCCAGTTCGATACCTCGGATCCTCATGATAAAGCATTTCACCCAACATCAAAAGATTTACGAGTTCATGCTTTAGGGGGCAATTGTTATAGACATATTTGGGCACTACAACCCCAATCTTATATGTCGATAAAACAAGGGATTTTTAACTCCTAGAAGTGTTGCTTCATGCCCTAAAGGATCACGGTCAACTGATTACATCATTCCCCAAAAGTTCCACCTGAAAAACCTCTTAGAACTGGCCAAAACTGGACCATACTGACTGCTCCACTGTCAGGGTGCAATGCATACTAACTCCTACACTAGCCAAGTGTGATGCATACTGAAGAGGCCTTCTGTGGGGTGAAATGAGAGAGAATGGACAAATGTCTGAGACAGTTTGCTAAGTGGATGCTTATGGAATCTTCTAGAAACTTCTCCTATGACACTTGCCTCTCTGAATTCGCCCAAGGATGAGTAAGAGATCCAAGAAACCTCCAAGTGGAACCAAGAACTACTAGTGGAATGACACTAATCAAAAACCCAGAGATGACTCACACCCTTGCAGACATCTATAAATGGATCCCTCATCTGAGAGATCTGGAGGCTAGAATTTTTTAATTTGTAAGGAAGTGCTAATAGTTTGTATTTGAGAAGAAGCATTGTATTGTTGGGTGATCTTGCTTTTCATGAGGTGAAGAGGGATTTGATGCTGGGAGGATGATGCTAGATCAGATAGCTGGGTTGTAATTCTCCCTTCTATTTTAATAAAGTTCTTTGAGTTTTCCTCCATACAATTGTGTACTTGTGAATCTTGTTATTTTTAAATGCCATTATATGTTCAATGTATTTCTGATTTTGCATTGTTTATGATATAATAGATCGAGATGCTTTGATGGTGTTCTATTACTTTGTTTCTACAGGTATTCTCTAAACAGGACAAGTAGGAGAGGAGTTGCAATCTCTATCAAGGGGGAGAGAAATCAAGCAAGGAGTCAAGCGGAAGATCCAGGTTGGTCCCTTTGCTTCTCTCTTATCTATCATACATAGAGAAAATCGCAAATTGCTTTGATTGTTTGTTTCTAGGATAGTTGCCAATCCTAGTGGGACTGGCAGATTGAAAAGACACTAGCTTTCCCGGAAACACCCTTGTCATTTTTCACTGATGGATGGAGGTTTGTATATGTCTGATACCAAATTTAAAAATTCTATGTATACAATTCCGTTATGTTGCAATCACTTTCAACAAACTAGAAGGTTTTTTCATGTTCCTTTCACTTGGCAAGATGTGGGGAAATGTAGAACCTACCTCTTTAACACTACTTGATGAAGCCAACCTCTATTTTTCCCTTTTAAAACTGCTCACTGCCAATCCTATAGGTGTTGTTCTGTATCCATTAGGATCTCAGGGAATCTTGTAGGTTTTTAGGACAACGACTTGTTTTTTCCATATCTACCAAACGGTAGAATGGATTGACATGAAGATTTCTTATCATGTTCCCATCATCATTATGCACCTCTTCACAAAACAAATTTGGTCAATGGATGCACAGATCTCGAGAAGAACTAAAAATGGCTGAGGTGATGGAGGTTGATTTCTTGAAAAGCATGCACTAGAATTTGTTGAAATTTCTTGGGCATGTTACAATCATCCATATGCATCTCCCTATGAAACATTTTTTAAATGGATGCATGGATATAGAGACAATGGAAAAATGGTTGTAGGTGATGGAGACTGATTTCTCGAAAACTGTGCACTGGAATTTGCTGAAATTTCTTGAGCATGTCACCATCATCCATATGCATCTCCCCTTGAAACAACTTGGAAAATGGATGTATGTTTTTAAAGTTATGGTAAAAACAAATTTATGCTCTATGTAATTTTATATCCTATAGTAAAATACAACATCGTGTAGTTTTTTAGGACAGTAAGAAAACTGAATGGTAGAAGCTTGAGAATGATGGGTGGATGGTGAAAATAGATGATGGTGATGGATTGGCATGGCCTTGGCCTTGTTGGAGCATTTGAGCAAAGGAGGAGAAAGTCAAAATTGACTTCTTTTGACTAGGCTTGACCAATTTTTCTTTTGGTACCAACTTGTTTTTGTTGCTTGTGGATGTTGGAGATTACATGCATTCATCAGAGAGATTCATGAAGCAAAGATTTTTTTATTTTCTCTCTTCTTTTTTTACTAGCTGCCCCAAGGAGGTTTTCAACTAGTAGGTCTACCTAGGCACCTCAAAGGAGGTTTTCACCTAAGATATTTTCCTTTTTCCCTCCTTTTTCTTTTTTCCCAACCCATTGACCGCCTCATGGAGGTTTTCAATCAATGAGCCAATATTAAGTGCCTCCAAGGAGGCTTTCACCTGATATTTTTATTTTTTTCTCTTTTTTCGTCATTTTTTTTCTTCTACCCTACCCTACTTGAAAAACAAAATCATTTTCAAGCGTAAGAATATTTCCAGTGGAGCCATGTGCACATCAAAATGACAGAAAAAATGATGTGCAGGCTTGAAATGTATGCTTTGACATGTACTTGGATTTGAAAGATAAAATTATTTAACTTTGATGATATCAAACACTTTTGAGGAAGAGAGTATTGATGCAAATTAATGTCTGTATCGAACCATATTTCAATATAGTTGTGATGCCCCTGGTCCACTTGCTGATTTGGATCATTTTGGATGTCTTCTTCTTCCATGACCTTCAAATATTCCTCTTTTTGCTGTTTTTTCTCTTGAACACATGGAGGACTTGATGATAACCATGAGGGATATTTCTCAATATCTGATTTTATTGTTTGTTCTTCATCAAGTGCAGCCCATGATTCTTTGATCTTCTCTTTCAAATCTTGTTTTTGTGCATGTTGTCCCTCAATGGCATCAAGAGAATCACATTTTTGTAATAATATTCCTAAGCTATGGTGAATACCATTGAGCTCAAGAGGATATGTTTGGAAGTGTTGTACCTCAACATTGTAAGTGGGCTGAGCTACTTCAATGTGTGGGTTTGGAAATGGTGGTACAGGTAGTTGACTGGGAGTGTATGTAGGTTCTAACTCTATACAGAAATTACCTACATATGAATTATAAAACACACAAAACAAACAATGTGAGAGAATAATACATAAAACACATATACACAGAGATTTCCCCTGGATCCCAAAACCGGGACTACCAGCTTGATTTTTCCTTATGTTCCTTTCAATGTTACAATACATATTTATACATGCCAAAGAATCCAATACCATCGACCAAAAACCATCACGTCCAAAACCATGGACCGAAAACTATCATGTCCAAAACTATGTGTGAAAACCATGCACAAAACCATAGGTAGGTCCGCCCAACCTAATATACGGTCTAAATTTTTTTTCCTTGGGGTGCTACCTCAAACCTCCCTATGACCCCCCCACTACACAATCGGTGCAACCAAGGGGGGTCTCCACCCCCCTCAGTTCACTATGTGGGCTAGTTGTGGAAATAATATAACACAACCCAACATTCCCCCACTTGTTGTTTTCTTTCCACAAGGGGCCACAGGAGAGCTTAGTCATTTATCTAGCCCTACAATGCCCATTCTTTCTCTACACCAATAGAACTTCTCAGAGCTCACAGATTTTGTCAATGTATCTGCAATATTCTTCAAAGTGTCCACCTTTACTAGCAACACCTTTTTGTCTTCTATAATATCCCTCACAAAGTGATATTGAACATTAATGTGCTTTGTCTTTGAATGGTAAGAAGGGTTCTTTTCCAAGAAAATTGCACTTTGGTTGTCACAGTCTATCCTTATAGCTCCCTGTACTAAACCCATACTTGAACACAATCTCTGCAACCAAACTTCTTCCTTGCTTGCATGAGTGGCTACCATGTATTCTGCCTCTATAGTTGATAGTGCCACTACAGATTGTTATTATTCATCCAACAGATTGCACCTCCAAATATGTTAAACACATACCCACATGTAGATATTCTCTAATCCAGATCTTCAACCCAGTCTACATCAACAAAGCCATGAATATCCAAAACTTTCTCCAATCTTGGTCTTCCTTGGTAGAAAAAACCATAATCACTAGTGCGGCTCAAATACCTGAAAACCCACTTCATTGTTGTCCAATGTTCCTTCCCTGGTTTTGACATAAACCTTCTCAATAATCCCACTACATGTGCAATGTCTGGTCTCGTACATACAATCGCATATATCAGGCTACCAACTGCACTTGCATATGGAACACGAGACATGTGCTCTTCCTTTTCTTGTGTCTTGGGACACTGTTCACCAGATAACTTTACACCTATAGGAATAAGAACCTTCACCGATTTACTATCCTGCATATTAAACCTCTACAATATTGTCTCAACATACTTCCTCTGGTTTAACTAGAGCTTCCTCTTTGCCCGGTCTCTTTTAATTTCTATGCCCAAAATATAGTTTGCAGCACCAAGATCTTTTATGTCGAATTTGGAGGGCAATTAGGTCTTCAAATCTTGGATAATTTCTTTGTCATTTCTAACCAGCAACATGTCATGCACATACAAGACTAGATAAATAACATGGTCACAAATTAATTTAAAATACACAGTGATCTACTTTGTTTCTGGTGAAGCCAAGTCCCCATATAAATGTATCAAATTTATGATACCACATCCTTGGTGACTGTTTTAACCCATACAAAGACTTTTTTAACTTGCATACCAATTCTTTCTTACCCTTCACCGTAAAGCCTTCAGGTTGCTTCATGTAGATCTCCTCTTCCAGATCCCCATGAAGAAATGTTGTATTTACATCCATCTGTTCTACCTCAAAATAAAAGGTAGTAGCAACAGATAAAAGTAATCTAATAGAAGCTACCTTGGCAACATGAGAAAAAATATCACCAAAATCAATTCTGGCACCTAGGAATAACCTTTTGCTACCAACTGAGCTTTTTATTTTTGCACCTTTCCTTCTACATTTGTCTTCTTCTTGAACACCCATTTACTGCCAATGGATTTCCTTCTAGCCAGCAACTCCACCAGATCCCATGCCTTATTTTTGCGCAATGATGCCATTTCATCAACCATGGTCTCTTTCCAGAGTTTGCCATCCTCTGAATCTACTGCTTCCTTCACAGTTCTGGGATCATCATCAGTAATATATAAATAAAAATTTGAACAGAAAGCAGATGGACTATACCTTTTTGGTTTCCTTCTTTCTCGAACTGATATTCTCACACCCAAAGTTTATGGCTCTTCATCTTTTGATTCCTCTTCTGCTATAGAGTATGATTCTTCCTCCTTAAGCTCAAACTCTATCTTCTCAGGTTCCTTTGGTTGGAGTTCATGTTTAATAACATCTTTCAACTCTCTGAACACCACATCTCGGTTGTACACAACCTTCCTTGTTACTGGGTTCCAAAGCTTATAACCCTTTAAACCATCCTTATACCCAATAAAGATGCACCTTTTAAATTTACTATCAAATTTTGTTCTTTTCTTCTTTGGAACATGTACATATGCATCACATCCAAATACCCTTAGATGTGAAAGAGAGGGTTTCTTACCAGTCCATGCCTCTTGTGGAGTCTTATCCTCCAACGCTGATGAAGGTGATCTATTGACCAGGTAACATGTTGTTTCCACCGCCTCTACCCAAAATTCTTGTCCTAACGCAGCACCACTGAGCATGCTTCTTTCCCTTTCCATCAACGTCTTGTTCATTTGTTCTGCAACGCCACTTTTCTTAGGTGTGTATGGAGTAGTCTTCTGACGTGTTATACCACACTTCTTATAGAATTCATCAAATTCCTTGCTGCAAAACTCTCCACCGTTATTTGACCTCAACAACTTTATCTTCTTCTCTATCTGGTTTTCCACCAGAGCCTTAAATTCTTTAAACATGTCAAATACTTTAGATTTCTTCATAAGGAAATATATCCACGTATTCCTTGAGAAGTCATCTATAAATAATACATAGTACACAGACTTACCCAGTGATGGAACCTTCATAGGTCCAAACACATCACTGTGCACAAGCTCTAATATATGTTTCGCCCTCTTACCACCAGAGAGGAAACTCACCCAATTCGACTTCCCATATACAGAATTTTCACAGAAATCAAAATCCAAAGAGCTATTACTCATACCTTCTACCATACCTTTACCATGAAGTATTAGAAGGCCCTTCTCTCCAATATGCCCAAGCCTTTCATTCCACAACATGGTCTTCTCTCCAGAGACCACTAGATATTCTGCTCCACTTTTAGGAACCATAGAACTATTGCACCCATCAACAACAGTTCTACCTTACAGCTTGTACAGAGTTCCAATCCGAACTCCACACATAAATACCAGTGCTCCCTGAACCATCTTGCAAGTATCCTTCTTAAACATTGTTTTTAGATTTGCATCATCTAGCTTCAGATTTCTGGCCAATGCAGGAATATGCAGAACACCTAGAAGCGTTCTAACCCTTCCACCTTGCAACTTTAACTTTACTTTTTTGTGACCAATGATTCTAGCCTTCCTATCATCCCCTAAGAAGACATCACCACCATTGTATTTCTCATACTCGTAGAACTACTCTCTATGGGGAGTGAAGTGAAAGGATGCACTTGAGTCAATCAACCATGCCTCACGATCTACATGTGTACTTGAAGAAGCCAAGTACACATCCCCACCTTCATCTAAGGTGGTTTTCACCTCTGCAAAAGGAGCATCATCAGATCCTTTTCCTTTGTTATGAGCTTTAGATTTACAGTCCCTTTTGTAGTGCCCTTCCTTTCCACATTTCTAGCACACCACCTTTACATGTTTTCCTGGAGATTTAGGTCTCCATCTAGATTTAGATCTCCCACTTGATGACTTTTTTTTGTTTCTGCTCTGGGACCGTCCTCGTACAGAAAATCCATCACCATTCTGAATCTCCATATTTTTTTTGTCTCATCTCCTCTGTCAGCAAGGATGAGACTATTTCATCAAACTGCAAGGTAGTTGCATTGCTACCTATTGCAATAACCAGACCATCCCACAAATCTGGTAGAGAACACAAGAAACTAATGCACTTATCTTCATCTAAAATTTTAATATCAACAGACAATAACTAACTTACCACAGTATTAAATGCATTCAGATGCTCTGTCACTGAGTCTCTATCTTTCATCCTTAGGTTATACAACTTTTTCTGTAGGAACAGTTTATTCACCAGAGACTTATATTGGTACAAATTCCCCAACTTATCCCACAAAGCCTTTGCCATAGCTTCCCCTAATACATTCAACAATACTAAATCTGAGACACAAAATTGTGTTGTGCTCTCTGCCTTCTGATCCAACTTCTTCCATTCTTCATCGGACACTCCTGTTGGTTTAATATCTAGATCTACCATGATCCACTCATCTTTATCCACCAACAGATCCTCCATATTGAGTTTCCACAACTCAAAACTCTGGCCATTAAATTTCTCGATCTCTACCTTTCCATTGCTCGCCATCTTCTTTCACCACCAAAATCGATCCCACAGATCTCCCAATGAACAAGGTCTACCACAGGCCTGAGTGAAACCCCTCAGCAACAAAGGCATCCCCTTGAAGTCAAAACAACTTTGATACCAAATGTAGGTTTTAAACCTGTACAGAAATTACCTACATACGAATTCTGAAACACAAAAAATAAGCAATGTGAGAACATAACACATAAAACACATATACACAGAGCTTTCCCCTGGATCCCAAAACCGGGACTACCATCTTGATTTTTCATTATGTTCGTTTCAATTTTACAATACATATCTATACATGACGAAGCATCCAATACCATGGACTGAAAACCATCGCGTCCAAAACCATGGACTGAAAACCATCGCATACAAACCATGTGCGAAAACCATGCACAAAACCATAGGTAGGTCCACCCAACTTAATATAGGGTCCAAAAAAATTTCCCCGGGGCACTGCCCCATACCCTGTAGAGGGGGGCTACTCACCCCCTTTAAACCCCCTTGTGACCCCCTCGCTACAAAATTGTCACAACGAATTGGAGCTACGCCCCCCCTCTAACCCTCCAGTTCACTACATGGGCTAGTCGTGGAAAGAATATAACACAACCCAACAATGTATATTTGAGATGGATGTGGTTGGAATTGTGGTTGTGGTGGAGCTGAATGGTAGGGATAACATAGAGTTTGGTATGGAGGATATTGTGGATAGCTCCCATAAGTGCCTTACCAACCTTGTTGCCAAGATTGGTTTTTGGGTTGAGATGGCCAATGTTGCTAAGGGAAAGGTGTGTTCAAATTACTTTTAGGTGGATATGCATAACCTTGAAATTGTGAATTAGGCTCTTGCATCATATCAGGCTGAATACGCTGCCATGGTCCTCTTTGTGCTACATAACATTGTTGCATTGGAAATTGACTTGCTCCATTTTCCTCTTGGTGAAATTCCTTCAACCTTGGTAATGAGGAGCAACATTTAACATCATGTGATCCTGCATGGACAACACAAACATCTTTTTTTCACTCATTTTGTATTCTTAACATTTCTACTTATTTGGTTAGATTGCTACGAATTTATGTTTTAAAGTTATCAAGCAAGTTTCCAAGTTTAGCTTGACTTACCAATCTTGATGTTGATTTACTTACTCTTTCCCTTCCTCTTGATATGTATTTGCATGTTTCACAAATTTCTTCAAATGATATCTGGTATACATCGCCTTTACTCATGAGATCAAGGAGATAAATCCACTCACCCCTAATTGTTCTAAGTAAGAGGGTTTTTATTGTGTCAGATCATAAATGATGTAGTTTTCCTCTCTTAACATTATACATGAACCTCTCTATTAGATCCTCAAGGCTCTCATCTTCTCTTTGATTCATTCTAAATATTTCTTCCTTAAGATCATGATCTTTATATTTTTCTAGAAATATCTGTTGCATATCATTCCATGATCTTATTGAATTAGTCCCTAAACTCATGAACCATTTAAGAGCTTTATCCTTCAATGTTGGTGGAAACAATCTCAGTTTTTGAGTGTTTAATAAGTAACCATAAGATCTACAAACAATTTCAAATTCAAAGAGAAAGATTTCTAAATCCTCTGACCTTAGACCATGAAATTTTGGAAGAAAAGATGGACATATGTTCTTCATCTACACATTAACATCAGTATATTGAATGGGAAATCCGAGAGGATCTTCCTCATTGTCATCATCTCCATCCATTTATTCTTCATTATTTGTCATCTCCTTCTTCTTCTACCTGCAAAAGTGGATGGTGTTATGGCTCTTACTACACCATGTGATCGAATGAGGGGGTGGGTTGGTGTTGGATATTTTTTGTTTTTATGATTGAATAAAAACTATAATGCAATGAACTTTTCTACTTTTGAAATTAAATATGCCTTGCAAATATTTTTTTTGTTTTTTCAAAAAGTAAAAAGAAATGAATCAACTAGGGAAGAAAATAATGCATACTTTGACACCTCCCTGGCAATGGCACCAAAAAGTGATGAGCCTCGGTATTGCAACAAGAATGTTGCAACTCCCAAGGCAACCGACTTTAATTATCAACCCAAGGTTTGTACAAACTTAAGAGGTATCAGCACTATATGTGTAGCATACAATGTGTCCTTCCTTTTCCGTCATGATGTAATGGAGTGCATGCACTGAAGTCAAATCCTAAACTAATTGCAGAAAATGAAATGTTGGAAATTGAACCCTAACCTGTTGCAAGAAAGAAAGTGCAAGGAAAGACACTGAAATCAAATGATAACACACCATTTTCTAACTAACTCCTAAGAGGCTTTGCTTCAAAAGAATTCTAAGTTAACATGTATGCAATCCTATTGTCCTAAGCACACAGATTCAAACCATCAAACCTTCTACTGTTGTGCATGTAATGAATAAAATAAATCTGGTTTTCTTTTTTGTATTTTTTCATGTGAGAGTGTGAAAGCTAATCTTTTTTGGTGGTGTGGCAAGTGGCTTGTAGATGATGGTGAATGGTCAGAATGGTTTGGATATAAGTAGGGACCCTTTGTTAGCTTCCTAGGGGCGGTTTCCTCAATTCGGCCTCAAAATAGGGTTTCCTACAGGATTCTATAGGATTTCCTACAGGATCTCCTGAAAACCTATAGGATCCCCTGAAAACCTTTAGGATACAGCCGAGAGCAAAAGGATGGATGTTGAAGGTGTTGGAAAGCTTAAGGAAGGTGGTTGGTGGATATAATGAGGCAATAGAGTGCCTAGGACCACTCAAAACTCAAAACAAAGGTGGGAAATGGTTGGATTTTCTCAACATTCTTGGAGGAATTTCCATGAAAAATGATGAAATTGGTGAGGGTCTTAGTGAAAGTGAGGAATGATCATGGATGGATGAAGTTGGAAGGATGTTGCTTTCTATGAGATCTCTCTATGCATCTGAAACACCTGCACTGCATCAAACATTGATATTTTCCCACAAATCATGAAAACAAGAAGAATTTCAATAAGTTAAAAAAAGAGAGTTTAATGAGCTAGTTTTCTACTTCATGCATCAGGAAAATTTGCAGAATAAGATGAAATCATTGATGAGATCTAATGTAACACTGAAGATAGAAGAAATGGAAATGAAATCCTACTCTTGAAAACTAGAAAAATGCTAACCTAAGTGAGGATCAAGAGGGTTAAAATGGTCTTTATGGCATGGAGGTCAAGTAGAGGCCTAATCCCAACTTCAATGATGATTTTTCTCAATTTGGGCTCAAGACAGGCTTTCCTACAGGATGCTAGAGTGATTTACTATAGGATGTACATATTTACTATAATTCATTGAATGACCAAGGAAATCAAAGAAAAATTGGATGGGACAAATTTTGTTATTAACTAGGATGTCTTAGGTCCGCATTCCAAATGGAATATCTCAAATAAACCTCTGTTAAGCCATGCAAAAAAAATAGAAAAACACTACTAGTCGAAAATCTAGAAATTCGAGAACTAATGAGCTAGTAAATATAAAACATTCCTAACCAAATCAAGTGAAAATGAAATGGGGTAATTTTTGTTATGAACTAGATTTTTTTTATGATCTAATTCAAGTGGAACCACATTGATTGAAGCTTGTTAAATTGCTCTAAAAAATAGCAAAAATTTATTGTTCTTTGCTAAAAAGGAGGTCCAACAATCTATATTTGGAAATAAGAAGACTAATCCAAGAAGTTCAATGATTACTATGAAATTCCAAAGCTTTTCCAAGGATGAAATAATTCTTGTGATCTAGAAAAAGAACTTACATCAACCATTTAAATCACTCCTACAACAAGAAATCATTAATACTAAATGCAAAAATAGAAAGAAATAAAAACAAGAGATGCATGTGAATAAGAAGTGAAAAGAAAGAAAGATACTGATAAAAAAGGTCTCTGAGGCTCCTGGGATGGCCAGGCCCAAGAAAACTCAAAGAAATATGTAGGAGAACAAAATTTAGAAGCTAAACATGACACCAATCTTCATTATTTTCATCACTAGAATTACATCTCTGCAAGAAAATACAATGGAGCTACAAAAATACAAGCTCTCTCCACAATAACACTAATGAAAATATATCTCTAGAGGAAAATTCAACTTGGTACTTATATAAAATGATTAGGAATCATTCCCCACCAAAATCCCTTGATTAGTGGATCTGGTCTCTTGATTAGTGGAACACATTCCTAGATTTTCTCAATCATTGGAGTTCCACAATTTGTGCCATAATTCCATAATATATTGTTGATTTATTATTTATCTTTTATTATTGATCCTCCTATAGTAGGGAAAAAGTTCCTAAATTATCTCCTCCTCCAAATCTTCATTATCTTCCCAATATTCTCATAATTGTAGGTTTTAACCCTGTACAGAAATTTCCTGCATATGAATTCTTAAACAAAGAAAATAAACAATGCGAGAGCAGAACACATAAAACACATATGCACAGAGATTTTCCCCTGGATCCCAAAACCGGGACTACCAACTTGATTTTTCATTATGTTCCTTTCAATGTTACAATACATATTTATACATGCCGAAGCATCCAATACCATGGACCGAAAACCATCGCGTCCAAAACCATGGACTGAAAACCATAGGTAGGTTCGCCCAACCTAATATAGGGTCCAAAAAAAAAAAATTCCCGGGGCGCTGCCTTGGACCCCATAGAGGGGGGCTACCCACCCCCCTCAAACCCCCCGGATAGGGGGGGCTGCCACCCCCCTGCTGCGCAGTCGGCGCAACGAAGGGGGGGCTCCGCCCCCCCTCTAACCCCCCGGTTAACTACGTGGGTTAGTCGTGGAAAGAATATAACACAACCCAATAATCTCCCACTTGTTGTTTTCTTTCCACAGGGGGCCACAGGAGAGCTTAGTCATTTTTCCAACCCTGAAACACCCATTGTTTCTCTACACCAAGAGAACTTCTCAGAGCTCACAGATTTTGTCAATTCATCTGCAGTATTCTTCAAAGTGTCCACCTTTACCAGCAACACCTTTTTGTCTTCTATCATATCCCTCACAAAGCGATACTGAACATCAATGTGCTTTGTCTTTGAATGATAAGCAGGGTTCTTTGCCAAGAAAATTGCACTTTGGCTATCACAGTCTATTCTTATAGCTCCCTGTACTAACCCCATATTTGAACACAATCTCTGCAACCAAACTGCTTCCTTGCTTGCATGAGTGGCTGCCATGTATTCTGCCTCTGTAGTTGATAGTGCCACTACATATTGTTTCTTACTCATCCAACTGACTGCACCTCCAAATAGGTTAAACACATACCCACTTGTAGATATTCTCTGATCCAGATCTCCAGCCCAGTCTGCATCAACAAAGCCATGAATATCCAACACTCTATCCAATCCTGGTCTTCCTTGGTAGCACAAACCATAATCACTAGTGCCACGCAAATACCTGAAAACCTGCTTCACTGTTGTCCAGTGCTCCTTCCCAGGTTTTGACATAAACCTGCTCAATACTCCCACTGCATGTGCAATGTCTGGTCTAGTACAGACCATTGCATACATCAGGCTACCGACTGCACTTGCATATGGAACACGGGACATTTCCTCTTCCTCTTCTTGTGTCTTGGGACACTGCTCAGCAGATAACCTCACACCTACAGGAATAGGAACCTTCACCGTTTACTATCCTGCATATTAAACCTCTGCAGTATTGTCTCGACATACTTCCTCTGGTTTAACCAGAGCTTCCTCTTTGCCCGATCTCTTTTAATTTCCATGCCCAAAATATAGTTTGCAGCACCAAGATATTTCATGTCAAATTTGGAGGACAATTGGGTCTTCAAATCCTGGATAATTTCTTTGTCATTTCCAACCAGCAACATATCATCCACATACAAGACTAGATAAATAACACGGTCACCAATTAATTTAAAATACACACAATGATCTGCTTTGCTTCTGGTGAAGCTAAGTCCCCGTATAAATGTATCAAATTTCTGATACCACATCCTTGGTGACTATTTTAACCCATACAGAGACTTCTTTAACTTGCATACTAGTTCTTTCTTACCCTTCACCGCAAAGCCTTCAGGTTGCTTCATGTATATTTCTTCTTCCAAATCCCCGTGAAGAAATGTTGTCTTCACATCCATTTGTTCTACCTCAAAATCAAAAGCAGCAGCAACAGATAAAACTAATCTAATAGAAGTTACCTTGGCAATAGGAGAAAAAATATCACCAAAATCAATTCCCGACACCTGGGAATAACCTTTTGCTACCAACCGAGCTTTGTATTTCTCCACCTTTCCTTCTGCATTTGTCTTCTTCTTGAACACCCATTTGCTGCCAATGGGTTTCCTTCCAGTCGGCAACTCCACCAGATCCCAAGCCTCATTTTTGTGCAAAGATGCCATTTCATCAACCATGGCCTCTTTCCAGAGTTTTCCATCCTCTAAATGCACTGCTTCCTTCACAGTTCTGGGATCATCATCAGTAACAGACAAAGCAAAATTTGAACTGAAAGCAGATGGACTATACCTTTCTGGCTGCCTTTTTTCTCGAACTGATCTTCTCACAGCCGGAGTTTGTGGCTCTTCATCTTTTGATTCCTCCTCTGCTGCAGAGTCTGATTCTTCCTCCTTTGGCTCAAACTCTATCTTCTCAGGTTCCTTTGGTTGGACTTCATGTTGAATAACATCTTTTACCTCTCTGAACACCACATCTCCGCTGTACACAACCTTCCGTGTGACTCGGTTCCAAAGCTTATAACCCTTTAAACCATCCTTATACCCAATAAAGATGCACTTTTCAGATTTACTATCCAACTTGGATCGTTTCTCCTTTGGAACATGTACATATGCATCACATCCAAATACCCTCAGATGTGAAAGAGAGGGTTTCTTACCAGTCCATACTTCTTGTGGAGTCTTATCCTCCAACGCTGATGAAGGTGATCTGTTGATCAGGTAACATGCAGTACCTACTACCTCTGCCCAGAATTCCCGTCCTAACCCGACACCACTGAGCATGCTTCTTGCCCTTTCCATCAACGTCTTGTTCATTCTTTCTGCGACTCCATTTTGCTGAGGTGTATATGGAGTAGTCTTCTACCGTGCTATACCACACTTCTTACAAAATTCTTCAAATTCCTTGCTGCAAAATTCTCCACCATTATCTGTCCTCAACACCTTTATCTTCTTCTCTGTCTGATTTTCCACCAGAGCCTTAAATTCTTTAAACCTGTCAAAGACTTCAGATTTCTTCTTAAGGAAATATATCCATGTATTCCTTGAGAAGTCATCTATGAATGATACATAGTACACAGACTTACCCAGTGATGGAACCTTCACAGGTCCAAACACATCACTGTGCACAAGCTCTAATATCTGTTTCGTCCTCTTACCACAAGAGGGGAAACTCACTCGATTCTGCTTCCCATATACACAATTTTCACAGAAATCAAAATCTAGAGAGCTATTATTCATACCTTCTACCATACGTTTACCATGAAGTATTCGAAGGCCCTTCTCTCCAATATGTCCTAGCCTTTGATGCCAAAATATGGTCTTCTCTCCAGAGACCACTAGATTTTCTGCTCCATTTTCAGGAACCATAGAACTATTGCACCCATCAACAACAGTGCTACCTTGCAGCTTGTACAGAGTTCCAATCCGAACTCCCCGCATCAATATCAGTGCTCCTCGAACCATCTTACAGGTATCTTTCTCAAACACTGTCTTTACACCTGCATCATCCAACTTGCTTACAGAAATCAGATTTCTGGCCAATGCAGGAATATGCAGAACACCCGGAAGTGTTCTAAGCCTTCCACCTTGCAACTTCAACTTTACTTTTCTGCGACCAATGATTCTAGCCTTCCTATCATCTCCTAAGAAGACATCACCACCATCGTATTTCTCATACTCGCAGAACCACTCTCTATGGGGAGTGAAGTGAAAGGATGCACCTGAGTCAATCAACCATGCCTCATGATCTACATGTGTACTTGAAGAAGCCAAGTACACATCCCCACCTTCATCTGAGGTGGTTTTTGCCTCTGCAGAAGGAGCATCATCAGATCCCTTTCCTTTATCAGGAGCTTTAGATTTACAATCCCTTCTGAAGTGCCCTTCCTTTATGCATTTCCAGCACACCACCTTTGTAGGTTTTCCTGGAGATTTAGATCTCCCTCTAGATTTAGATCTCCCACTCGATGACTTATTTTTGTTTCTGTTCTGGGACCGTCCTCGTACAGACAAGGCATCACCATTCTGGTTGTCCATATTCTTCCGTCTCATCTCCTCGTCAGCAAGGCTGAGACTATTTCATCAAACTGCAAAGCAGTTGCATTGCTACCTATTGCAATAACCAGACTATCCCACGAATCTGGTAGAGAACACAATAGACTGATGCACTTATCTTCATCTGAAATTTTAATATCAACAGATAATAACTAACTTACCACAGTATTAAATGCATTCAGATGCTCTGTCACTGAGTCTCCATCTTTCATCCTCAGGTTATACAGCTTTTTCCGCAGGAACAGTTTATTCACCAGAGACTTAGATTGGTACAAAGTCCCTAACTTGACCCACAAAGCCTTTGTCGTAGCTTCCCCTGATACATTCAACAATACTGAATCTGAGACACACAATCGTATTGTGCTCTTTGCCTTCCGATCCAACTTCTTCCATTCTTCATCGGTCACTCCCGTTGGTTTAGTACTCGGATCTACTGCGATCCACTGATCTTTATCCACCAACAGATCCTCCATCTTGAGTTTCAACAACTCAAAACTCTGACCATTGAACTTCTAAATCTCGATCTTTCCACTGCTCGCCATCTTCTTTCACCACCAGAATCGATCTCGCAGATCTCCCACTGAATAGGGTCTGCCACAGGCCCGAGCGAAACCCCTTAGCAACAAAGGCGTCCCCTTGAAGCCAAAACAGCTCTGATACTAAATGTAGGTTTTAACCCTGTACAGAAATTACCTGCATATGAATTCTTAAACAAAGAAATTAAACAATGCGAGAGCATAACACATAAAACACATATGCATAGAGATTTTCCCCTGGATCCCAAAATCGGGACTACCAGCTTGATTTTTCATTATGTTCCTTTCAATGTTACAATACATATTTATACATGCCGAAGCATCCAATACCATGGACCAAAAACCATCGCGTCCAAAACCATGGACGGAAAACCATAGGTAGGTTCGCCCAACCTAATATAGGGTCCAAAAAAAAAAAATTCCCGGGGTGCTGCCCCAGACCCCGTAGAGGGGGGCTACCCGCCCCCCTCAAACCCCCCGGACAGGGGGGGCTGCCGCCCCCCCGCTGCGCAGTCGGTGCAACGAAGGGGGGGCTCCGGCCCCCTCTAACCACCCGGTTAACTACGTGGGTTAGTCGTGGAAAGAATATAACACAACCCAACAATAATAGTCCACGAAAATAAATAACATTAGGCACAAATATCTAATTATCCATAGACCTTCGTAATGAATATATTGAACTTAAAAATAAATTATTTGATGTAGAAAGAGAGATCTAGTGTGCTGAAGGATGGTCATAGGCATTAATTTATGTTTTAATTTAGAGGGAATGGCCTTAATTTATGTCTAATTTAGAGGCCCTTTAGAGAATCTCAAAGATTCCTGCAAAGATTGTTTCTCATGGTTGACTAGAATTTTGTTGTTCATATGTGTGAACACACCACATCGTCACATTCCCTATGAAATTATGATTCGTTTGGGTATAAACTTGGAATGATTCTATCACCATGATTTTTTTCCCTCTAGGGAATCTTTTAGATTCCTCACTGATTTTGCATGGAATATTCTATGGAATATTTCCCTGGAATTTCCTCCACCTCAGAAATCATGCTCGGCCTGGTCATAGTTCCTCCTTCGGGTTCCACAGCGCTCCTCTCTCCCCATTGGGAAAATGATAAAGTACCAGTTAAATAGGCCTTGGCGAGCAGATTTCCCAACAAGGTCGTTGAGAAATTTGGTAGCTATCTTTAGTTGGGTGTAGGTCACCTGGGTTCAAAACCCCACGGGCCCCCTAAACTTGGTGAATTGGTAATTTTTTTTAGCATTTTATTGGAGCAACGTTGATTTTTTAGGCGGGTTGTTATGGTAATGATATTAAATTTGGGGTCGCCTGTTTGCAGGTCGGCTTACCAGGTTGGGCGGATTTCAATCCCTACAACTTCCCATTAACACATGGTCATTCACCTTCTTTTTGACTTTTGCTGCTATATATATCTATATATATATATATATATATATATATATATATATATATATGGCATGTCATACCTCTTTAATATTTTTTTTTGTTTCTTGATAAAACAAACTATTCAAAATTTTTCCACTCAATTCTTGCGGTCACTAGAAAAATTAACGAGGCGAAAAAATTTCCCATTCCGGCAACCGAAATCTATGCACCTATAAACACCAAATTGTTTCCTCGTTAGTGGTTACCATGGGCTATAACTTTTTCATATGAACTTAGATTGAGGTGTCGTTTGCACCATTGGAAATATTGCAATGAGATCTTCGATCTAATCCTACTTTCACTTAAATCCAACAACTTTTATTTTTTAGCTTTTCCAAAGCCACTTTTAAATTCAGAGTGTTTCTGTAGCCACCTAGATCATTCCTCCCCACTGAGGAGCTTTTGTTCCTCTAAAAGCATGAACACATCTTGTAATATGCATGTGTCATTATCAAGCCACACTTTCAGCATTTAGATTCCATGAAAATTTGTAGTACATTCTTTACAATCACATACAAAATCAAACATGACTCAAACAACCCCATACTTTCCAAGAGTTTATAACACACACTCTTTGGTCAATTTTTCATCATAGTATAAATTTATACCTCGGTTATCAACAAAAGGAAAAAACTTCATCATTTCTTTAATAAGTGATGGAAAACACATCATCACTTTTACAATTATATCACAACACATGATTTACAAAATGTGGTCATGACAAGCTACTATATCTAGTAAAACCATATCTTACTCAAGAAAGTGAATGGATCATCTCCCTTTGGAGGATTCTCTTGTTCAACATCTTCACCAGTTGGTTTCTTCATAGGTGCTTTCAAGGCATGGAGTATCTGACACATGACCCTCTGGTGTCAATCCTTGTTGCAGTAACGCCAATGATTATTCATTCTCCAAACTTTCGAGATCATTGTGGAATACTTATTCTTGGTGTGCCTCTGATAATTTCCTATGGAATCCTCACCATTACTGGAATTTGATGAGGTGTTCCCATCATCCTTTGTTGGATGGTCACTAGTTGTCTTGGAGCATTCTCCAACCTTGTTTTTGACACACCCAAGTTCTGTATAACGACGAAATTCCTCCACTTTGATGAGATTCCTAATGCCTTGGCCAGTAATGATGAGGCCTTTCCCTTAATAACCCATATTCCTCAACAATTTTGATCCAATTCTTGTAGTATGTTTCTCAAAAGAAACAAAATCATCATCATAAAAAGTACATGAAATTGAAGAATCACTTTTTACCTCAGGCTTGTTATGCTACAACATTTCCAAGACCTCCTCCTTGGCCTGTGACTAATTCTGCAACCTTTTTTAATCCTTATTTGCTTCTTGTAGGAGTATCCTTAGATAAACATTCTCTGCCTTAATGATTTGGTTGATTTCTTCAAGTTTTTGGAACCATGCTGCATGTGGTGCCCTTTTCATTTTTGACAAAGCATCTACTGAAATATTTGTCTCATCAATTGAATTTTAACCTGTTGTAGCAGCTACAACACCCTCTAAAATTTTGGCCTCCAGTCAAATTTTGGAGGCTTCCTTGGTTTTTTCTTTGATGGTTTCAAACACTTGAGCTCATTCCTTGAGCTTTTTTAGAGTCTTTTTCACCATTTTTTTTGCTTAACCAACTATCGTCTTTGGCATGTTGATTTCTTTGTCATGCTAGCGATATTTTTCTAGTGATTTCGAAGGTTTATCTTTGTGTTTTTGGGTTTTCTTAACTATATGAACACCCGTCGCACTCACACACAAAGTTTTAAGAATTTTCGCGCAAATGTCATCACGATCATCTGAAGGTCTATACCAAGGGTCGCACTTGTCGCCTTCACCTCTAGACTATCCCAAAGAGGGTCATGCTTTGCTATGTTGTACCATTCGTTAGTGTTGTCATGTTGTCAAAGTATGTTAACTGTGTGGTCACAATGTCAATTCATCACAAGTTCAATTTCCGCTCACATGTAGCTATTTTCCTGAAAATCTCTCGATGGAACAACTCCACTACACCAGACCCTGAATGAGTTGCACTACACAGTCTCATCCCTTAGTGGTGTTGCTATGTCTCCTGGAACTTCGCAGTGCTTGAGGCCATACTTCGGGCCAATTTCACTACGTAATTCCAGAAGTGAGCAGTTGTCTTCCTTCCTAGAAATACGCAGAAACTTCATCACAACCTATCTAAACTGCACACTTCAAGAGAAAATTCATCAAGCCTCCTTCCTTCTTGCTAAAACCCTGCATTGCACAGTGGCATGAGCCTGCACTACTCCAAAAACTTATGTACAACTATCCTCCCAGTGACTTTGCTCAGCTGGGACTCACTGCTCTCAAAAACTGTGTAGAACTGTCCTCTAGTCCCTTTGTTTTCATGTCTTCTTCCCTCTTGAAACTGCGCAAAGGTGTCCCTCAGGGTCCCACCTTGCAACTGCTACTGATGCCTCCAATTGTGCAATTTTTCCTCCCAGTGGCCTCTGCACATTTTTCCGATACAATCAAGATTGTGCCCCGGAGTTCGTTCTCAAAGCTTGAGCTGCACTCTGCACAGTCTCAATGACCAATCCTCCCTCCCCGTCACCTGCAACTGTGCATTGCATAGTTGTTGGGCCCTCTCCTAGCTTATCATATGTTATGGGCCCGGAACATGGAAAAAAATGCATCATGCTAGTCTAGGAGGTTTTGGATTTGATGTCATCTCGTCATGAGCGAATTGTAGGAATAGGTACATTCATAGATCATGGAGAGACAAGTAATGGGATGAATAAGGAGTGCACATGCTAGAAGACGTACTTGCAGCTAGATGGATGAACAAAGCACATCAAGTAGCAAGCAAAAGGAACACATGCATTGAAACATCTTACAATACCAAGACCATCAAAGACCCCGAAGCACTAAGCCATGCGGAGGAGAAGACAAAGCACACCAAAGAGTACATCCATCACTTAGCAGCGCAACAACTTGACATGGACACCAAAAATAGCCAGTACATGTCAATAGTGTCATGTCAAGTTTTGTCATGAGTTGTCATGGCCACATCACCATTATGGGCCGAATTTTTGGTAACTGAATCTAATGTAAAGTAAAAGTCCAATGGATGCACACCAGAAGTTGAAGAGTCATGTAAGTTGAAAAGTCATAAGAAGTTGAACGATCATGATGGTAGTCTAAGAGTCGCAAGGGTCAAGCATCACCCTTGGCTATATATACCTCTCCCGTTATATAAGCAAGGAATTTTCACCTTGGCTCCTCCCACATAGCTTTGAGAGTTTTTAGTCTGTTCTTTGAGGAGAGAGGAGTGGCTCAAATCTCCCACTACTGGGATTAGTGATGTATGGTGTACAGATGTGTCTTGGAACTTTTTCTTAATTTAGAAGCTTATTAAGGCCAACACATTTTCACGGATTTTTGTAGCTGTTTGTAAGAATACTCTTTAAACATTCGTAATGCATGTTTTCATAACTTGTACTAAGATAGTTGAACTATTTTTGTTGTTTTAGTACTTACATTGTTGAAGATGTCTTGTATTTATTATCACTGTTGTCTTTTCCTTGTGGAATACTTTGCTGCACATTAGACAAACCTGTCTTGTACTAGATATAATGATCGTCACCTCTGTGTGGAATACTCTGCTTGATCGTGTACATGTTTTCCATTTCACTTCAATTTAACAACTGTTGCATCCACTATGGACTACACCACTGGATGTTGGACAAACCTTCTCTAGTTCGCATGTGTCTCTCCCTGGGTGGTAGTACTACCTCTCATCTTGAGGCTAATTTTACTCTCCCCTTTTACAGTAAGAGAATCTGGACACAAGTTACATTATGCAATCACCATGGATACTCACCTCGCATTTTGAAGATACAAGCATAACACTCTCATGTGCTAAACAACAAGAGATAAGGAAAATCTCTAAGTAAATGGAAATCCATCCATCATACTAGATGGGACTCCTACACCAAACAATGTGAGGTTTAGTTGGAACTTCATACTGGGGAGATCCCCTGAATGTTGGCGGGTATAGCACAATCAACAGAGCCAAAGTTGATGGGTCCATCTTCTACAATCCCAAGAGCGACAATGCTTATTTCTTCACCTGATTCTGATCCTCGGTCAATTGTTCCAGCACCTGAAAATCCTACAGTTGTGATCTTCTCATAGTCCTATGATTCAGAGTATTGGTCTTGTTGCACAACTGCAACTCTCTTATGCTTCTTATTTCTCGTGTTCCTCTTTGGCCTCAATTTGGGAGGCATTTTGCAAAAATTTTCCTCATCATGCCCTTCTTTCTCACAATGAGTACTAAAGGGATTTGCTTCCTTTCTCTTAGCTATTTTTGTCCTCTTTGGGTAGTCATCTTGTTCATGCTTCTCCATGCTTTTAATATGTACAACCATCACACTAGCTTCATTAAGAATTTTGGCCTCAAATAATAATAATGAATGACATAAATAACTATACAAAGAGTCAATATATTTCATCAACCTCTCAGGAGTGTCTAGTGGAACATTCAATTCTAACACTTGTTTCCTAAACTTCACTGTAAAATTCTGAACAATTTGACTATAACACCCTTCTCCCACATCCATCCAAGTAACCATGCCAACCGAGGTAAACATTAGATGAGAAGCTACTATGATCATATTTGACCTCTTATGAGACCTTAAGGAAGTGGAATCGATGGAAACATCAAACACTGTCATCCAACAACAAAAAGAGAACCCTTAAGAGACATGTCAGCCACTCAGACAACTTTTCCCTAGGTCACACTGTTTTTCTGAATCTCTTAGGCCATAGTCACTCTCATGTTATGCCCAAGGGAGCGATCATCATCCCAAGGTCACTCTCACTGGCTTGCCTGACAGCAACCAAAGACCAAAATTTCCAGTTCTGTGCCAACGACCCTGGGATTTATGCCACTTTTTCAAGCCCAGAGCCCAGGTTGCTGCCCAAAATGGAATGATAGCTTGAAATTAGTAAAAGTACAAGGAAATAATATGTAAAAGCAATAATTTCATCAAGACCTTAACCAGACCCCTACTAGCCATGACAAACATTTTTTCAAACATATCATCAACATGTAACCTACAGGTGTAAACAACATAATTAAGTGTGTGGATCTCATACTTATCTGAGAATCGTTATGAACCATCGTTCCCTCATGTCAATTGTTGCATTATCAGCTATTGGGTCATAAACACATTATCCATTCATATACAAGTAAAAACATGTTGAGAGCCATACATAGTTGTTGTCATAAAGTGTACATATAACCAACATAATAGGAACCAAAATACCATAAACATATCATCCATCAAAATCCATATTAATCTAGATTTAAACTGGAAAACAAAAAATTACATATATATAACCATAAATATAGAGATGTAGCAGAAATAATACTTCATTTCATTAATGTAAATACTTAAATATGCTTACAGACAGTAAAGGAAATAAACTATCTAGGGCAATGGTAGCTTATCTCTGAGAAGAGATGTGGCGACTACATGCCTCTGAATTGTCTTACAATGAGGCTCGAAGGCCCATTTATTGGTGAGAAACAATGGAAAACCCTAAACATCCAAAACATAACCCTAGGAGATGAAGCGCCAAATTATGGGCCTCGTTTGGGTAAATTGGTACATCAACTTCCCCGGGTCGTAACTTTGGCATACGATCTTCGTTTGACACGCACAATATCTCATTTGAAAGATCTATCCGAGGACTACAACTTTTGGGTATGAAACATTCATTTGTGGACCCATGTTGCTCCCAAGTTTCCCAAAAAATGCCATTTAAGGCCTCAAAACAGCTACGGAAGTTCAGTACCCGAAAACTGCTAAAAATAGTAAATTGTGCTACAATTAAGGAAACTAAAAAATTGAAAGAAAGAATGGTTGGGGTCCAAGTGGAATTGGCAGGTAGACACCAATATACACCTAGATCATTCCTCCACCCTTAGGAAGCAATGGTCCCCATTGCGTTGAGTTCCTCCATGAGATGAGGAAACTTCTGTTGAACTTGGTCCTTGGTGAGCCACTTGCCCTGGTGAAGGAGTTGGCCTGCTTTGACAACTCGATGCAGTTGGATCTTCTGTTGGTGAGTATGCTTGATCTGCATGTCCATGATCTGATCAATTACAGCTTGTTCCATACAATCTGGATTTAACTCTATTGGTGTGAGTTGTTCTACAATGTCGGATGTGTGTAGTAATGGTGAAAAGTATGGCTGAAGAAGGTCCACATTGAACACTGGGTGCAGGCCAAGGAATGGGGGAATGTTGAGCTTAAATGCATTGTCTCCCATAACCTTGGTAATGGTGTAAGGACCATATCATAGTGGTATGAGTTTCCAATAGGCTTCAATAAGGCGTTTCTTTTGCAAATGCAACCAGACTTTTTCGCCCACTTGAAACTGGTGTGTCACCCGATGTTGATCATGTCACTGCTCGTACTCGGCATTTAATTTCTCCATAATTTTGTTGATCTACTGGCAGATATGTTGGATGTGTTCAATGAAGTTGTTTGCCTTATCGGTTTCGGACTGGGCATGAGCCGAATCTGCCTATGTAGTTGCAAATGGCATGACCACATCAATGGGACATAGTGGCTGGCATCCCAAGCCCACCTGAAAAGGGTTGTGGCTAGTCGAGATGTGGAGAGCTCGGTTATAGCTTTGTTGAACATAGGGAAGGCTCTCATCCCATGTGCATGGATGCTTCGAGTTGTACATGCGAAGAATACGTACGATCATCCTATTGAAGACCTCTATCTGGCCATCAATTTGGGGATGGAAAGTTGTAGACTTAGTGAGTTTTCTGTCCAGCATCAACCAAAGACTTGACCAAAATGTTTTGAGAAACTCGTTGTCCTGATATGAGATGATAGACTGTTTGATAGTGTACCCACACTCGTTCAAAGAAGAGTTTAGCAGTGGCTTCTGCTGTGATATTCTTCTTGTAAGTCGCCATAATGGCCATCTTCAAGAATTTGTCGATGACCACAAAAACACAGTAATTTCCATGCTTAGTAGAAGGAAGGCTCGACATGTAATCGATAGAGATGGATTCCCAAGGTCAACTAGGAGTAGGTAGTGGAGTATAGAGGCCTTGCTTCTTGATGGTTGGTTTGGCAATGGTGTAAGCAGTGCAAGATCAGATGTACTTCCTGACATCCTGTCGAAGATTCGGCCAATAGAAATACCTCTGCAATACTACCATTGTTTCACCGTGAAATGCCCAGTATCCCGACTGTAGTGCGCTTCCCAAATCATCTTGGCACGCTCACTTAAAGGAACACAGAGGTGACCTAGGTGGCATAACAGGGCATCCTAGAGATGAAAATATGGAACATGCTGACCCTCCAAGAGTGTCTGGTATGTGTGGCCAATTCTAGGTCGCTTTTGTATATAAGTGGCCAATAAAAAGTCTCGTGCCCATAAGAGTTGAGCACGATGGTTAATGCCATGATCAATGGTCGACTAAGGCAATATACAATGTTATTGGTTTTTCCCTTCTTATAATTGATATTTAAATGGAACTGTTGTAGATATGTGGACCACTTTTTATGGTGATCATTCTGCAACTTCCCTTGCGTCTGTATGAACTGCAGGGGCTGGTGGTCTATGTGGATGATCGTTTCTTTCCCCAAAATGTAATGGATCCATTGTCGACATGCCTACACAATGGAATACATCTCTTTTTCATAAGTGGGATACTTCTAGACTGTGTTTGAAAGTGTCTCACTATGATATGCCACTAGATGCCCATGTTGAGTAAGGACTGCCCCAATAGCATAGTTAGAGGCATTTGTCTCGATCTCAAATGGTTGTTGCAAGTCTCGTAATGCGAGGACTGGTGTCGAGCAGAGGCGATGTTTCAACTTTGTGAATGCCTTCTATTGAGATT
This sequence comes from Pinus tabuliformis, assembly GCA_031772625.1. Lineage (NCBI taxonomy): Eukaryota > Viridiplantae > Streptophyta > Pinopsida > Pinales > Pinaceae > Pinus > Pinus tabuliformis. The sequence goes on along the minus strand of CM062806.1, from coordinate 265,511,710 downwards.
TAGACCAAAAGAATTTTTCTTTCTCTCCTCCCTTGGTGACTTGACTTAAGGGCCAAGTGATATGAGAGAATCCTAACATGAACCTGTGGTAGAAATTGGCAATACCTAGAAAGTTGCGGAGCTCTATTAGAGTGGTTGGAGATGGCTAATCTTGAATGACTTAGATCTTGGTTGGATCTACATGCACCCCCCGTTCATCAATAATGTATCCTAGAAACTGAACTAGGGTCATGCCAAAATTTAATTTCTCCAAATTGGTACATAGCTTGTGTTGTCGTAGTGTTTGGAGAACCTATCAAATGTGGTTGAGGTGCTTTTCCCAACCCTGGCTGAATATCAAGATGTCATCAAAGTATACCACCACAAATGAGTTGGTGAATGACTGTAAGATGTCATCCATCAACCTCATGAAGGTTGCAAGAGCATTCGTCAACCCAAAAGGCATAACCAAGCATTCGAAAAGGCCCTCCTTGTCTTTGAAAGTAGTCTTCCACACATCAGAGGTTTCAATTAGTACCTGGTGATATCCTGACTTCTAGTCGATCTTTCTAAAATATTTTCCCCCCTTCAGTTGGTTAGGAGGTCATCAATTCGTGGGATCGGGTACCTATTCCAAACAGTGATCTTGTTCAGCACCCAATAGTCAATACAGAGTCTCCAAGTCCCATCCTTCTTCTGTACCAACATGATCGGGCTCCCACAGGGCGATGAACTCGATTGGATGTTACCTTTCCACATCAGCTCTTAAATCTACCTCTTGATTTCTTCGTTCTCCAGAATGGAGTGCTGATAGATTGGCCCATTGGGTAGCGACGCACCTAGGGTCAGATCGATGAAGTGCTTGACCTGACAGTGCAGAGGCACCCCTACCGAGGTGGTGAAGATGTCCTCGTAATCCTCCATGACCTTGTCCATCTATTTTTGTCATGCAGAGGAGCCCTGTCTGGAGGTCGTGGCCACCATCTTCTTCTTTCCTTGAGAGTGTATCATCAGGAATACAAATTTCCTAGTTTTGGAAATGAGCTTACTGCATTATTTCGCAGTAACCAAAGAGATGGCGGTAGGCTACCTCTATTATCCTATACAACTTATTTCCCAAAGTAACAATAACAACATGAGGCCTTGAATCATACACAACGTGTCGCTTCCATAAGTATGGTTGTCCTAATTATACATCACAAACATCAAGGGGAGCAATGTCGCATAATACCTCATCCCTGAAGGGATTGATGTTATATGGAAGGCGACACCGTTGGCTCACGCAAAGATACCGTCCCTGGTGAAGCCACCCGATGGTGTACGGTTGTGGATGTGCTATTTGGTAAGCCAGTCGCTTCACAACCTATGCCGAAATGAGGTTCTTTTGGCTCCCGTTGTCGACAATGAACTATAGTGGGGAACCCTTTACCCACATCTCGGAGTGGAAGAGGCGTTCCTCTTCTTCTGGATCTTTAGGTTCCTCGTTTTGGATCTTCATCGTGGCAATGGTGGTGTTGGGCTCCGCATCGATAATATGATTCCCTTTGCCATTCCCCTTGTCAGGTTCTGACTCAGAGTCAGAACATGCATATGATTCTGAAGCCTTTAGCTTGGCCACTAGTACCTTCTTGTTAAGTCCCTATACTACTAGTGTAACCCCTTATTGTTATTAGTACAACCCCCTTATTATATTGTTGTGCCCATGTGGTCCCCTATTGTTATTATTGTGCCCCATAGAAGCCTGCTAGTGTTATTATTGTGCCCTTACATTATTATTGTTATGTCAGATCTGATTATATTATGACCCCATAGACTCCTATATATAGAAAGTAGGTCTTGTCATTTGTATCATCCAAGAATTGTTCATTTGTGTAAGGTAAAAGAGGTTTCCCCCTTGAAGATGTTGGTTTCTAAGGCATTGATCTATCTTTTCTATCTTTTTGTGAGTTGGTTTCATAACACTACCTGTCTCGACACTCACTTGTGTTGTGAGTGGATCTCTTAATGAACTCACACCACTTTCCCATGTCCTTCTTTGGCTTCGTGGTGTTGTTCTTTGCTTGCGGCTTTGGAAGGTTGTCCTGGGCTGCCCCGTCTTGGCTTTGTCCTTTGTTCTGTGGTTTTGGGGCGCATTTCCCTTGCTTCGGCTTCACAGATCCAAAGTCTCACTTCTTCTATTTAAAATTTTGCTCGATCTTGACGACATATCAGTATGTCGTGCCGAGCGAGGAGATGTTCAAGAATTCCATTTCATCTTGGATTTTCCTGTGCAGGAAGCCATAGTACATGAGAAATAGATGATTCTCAAAATCCTTGATACCCAACTTCGTGCGAAGGGTATGAAAAACATTGGTAAACTCTAGCACGTCTTGGTCCCTTCCCTATCATAGCATTGTCCACTTTATCTATTGATCCTCATAGCTCTCGATAGGGTAGTACTGCTCCTTGATGGCATATCGGAATGAGTTTCAAGTGGGTGCGACTGAAACCAGTGAGTTCGTAATTTCATCCTTCTACTCACAGTAGGTTTTCCACCAGTCCTTGATGTGGGTGGCTGCTTTGAGAAGTGAAAAAGTGATATTTTCCTGGCTGGAAAAATCATGAATGGAAGAATATCGTTCTAACAGATTTAACCATTTATCTACAGCATCTGCATCTATATAACCCTCAAATATGGGAATGTCAAAGTTAACTTGTACCTTAAAGGGTGTGTCGCTTCCAGAGTAGCTGCTGGAAGTAGATGTGTCGCCCCTGGGTAGCCGCTGAAGGATCTGGGCAAAGTTTTCCATCATCATGTTCCTTTTTCGCTCGAGGGCTTCTTCAAGCAAGATTTTGATAGGATCTCCTGCCCCCTCATATTTCTTTTCATCTACCATGGGAGGCTGTTGGGATTTGCGAGGTTGGTCTTGTAAAGTTTCAACCAGTTCAATCCCTAACTCCTTATATCTCAATCTCGTTGGGGACATGCAAAGAAAAACAGAGAAAGAGTAGACCGCTCTGATACCACTAATTCGGATTTAAACAGGAATGCAAAAAATTACATATATAACCATAAATATAGAAATGCAGCAAAAATAATACTTCATTTCATTAATGCAAAATACTGAAATATGCTTACAAATAGTAATGGAAATAAGCTAACTAGGGCAATGGTAGCTTATCTCTGAGAAGAGATGTGGCAACTACATTCCTCTAAATTGTCTTAAAATGAGGCTCGAAGGCCTATTTATTGTTGAGAAACAATGGAAAACCCTAAACATCCAGAAACCTAACCCTAGTAGATGAAGCACAAAACTATGGGCCCCATTTGGGTAAATTGGTACATCAACTTCCCGGGGCCGTAACTTTGGCATACAATCTTCTTTTGAAATGCACAATATCTCTTTAGAGAGATCTATCCAAGGAATACAACTTTTGAGTGAGAAACATCAGTACATGTACCCATGTTGCTCCTACGTTTCCCAAAAAACATCGTTTAGGGCCTCAAAATGGCTCTAGAAGTTCAAGACCCGAAAACTACTAAAAATAGTAAATTGTGCTACAATTAAGGAAACTGAAAAATTGAAAGAAACAATGGTGGGGTTCCAAGTGGAATTGGTGGGTGGTAAAAAATATCCACCTGGATCACACATATACATCAATACATTTACACATGAAAATCGAGGGAATGAATTTCTCATTAATGAATACAATGAACCTATTCCACAATGCCCCGAGATGATAAGGAAATCGACGGAGGTAACCACAGACCAAACTTTTAGTTTGGTAGCTAGCCCTACCAAACTAGAGAGGGCTCTCTCTATGAAATCACAACCAAGAGATGGCTAGAATGTAAAGGATTTTAGGCTAGATAGCTAGGCTCAGGTAGGTTTTGGAAAATTTAGGGTTTTGTTGTTGGATAAGGGAGAAAACCCGGGTAGCTAGGTCAACAGGATCAAAGGGTTACAACAACAAAGATATAAAGGAGAAAGGTAGAAATACTTTTGTGATGGATATTAGGGTTTTTCGATGTAGTGTAGTGTTTAATTAGCATGAAACATGAAATCATTAAGCAAGAAAGAAAGTAACACAATGATATTTCCATCAAAATAGAGCTTTATGCAAAGAATTATGTTTATAAACTGTAAGGAAAACCAATGAGGAATTAATAAATGGAAAGAGAAGGTTAATATATTTCATATAAAGCTATCATAGAGAAAATAAAACATCACAAACTCACTGCACATGAATTCCTAGATAATAGTTTCAACTGCTCCCTTGATTTCATGAAAATGCTCAAGCACAAGCTACAAGAGTTCTCTCCTTAGATGTCTAACCCCTTCTATCACTGAGAAAATGATACATAAAGAACAAAAAAACATCTCCCCACTCTCAGGGGTCGAATCCATGACTCTAGGAACTTCCCCATGAGGTGTTCTACCCAAACCCTATTGTCTAGGGAAGTTAAAAACAACTTCTTCAACTAACTTTGACTCTAACCACTCTCATAAATGAGGCCAAATTTACATCAAAACCACTTAAAAAGACTAATCAACCACTATTACATCATATTTACACTAGTATTAATCAATTACATCATTTACGTAAGCAAAAAAGTCAAACTAGGTCGAATTGCTGAAGAAACTAGCCTCCAAGAAAATGTGTAGTGAATTTTGTGAAAAGCGCAGTGTGCGCTGCAAAAAGCGAAGCATGAAATTGTAGGAAATTTTTTGAGGCCTTCCTAAACTCCAAATTGATCTCATTATAACTCATTGGAAATTTATTTATGTCTGCTACAAGACTAGCCAAAAATCAATTCTCCTAAGACTGGCCAAAAAGCGTAGCGTGGACTCCAAAAATAGGGCAAAAAGGTGTTTTTTGGGCATTTTTACCCTGTAAAAGTTGATGAATTGGGCTTCTAGGTGTCCAAAGTTGATGTAGGGGTAAAAGCCCATCCAACCATGTATATTTTTTCCATTTGGATATCTCTAGAAAGGCATAGTGTGGCCCACGCTATGGTTTTGGCAAGGTGACTCTGCTAAACATTGTGAAATTTCTGCGAAAATAGGGCTGAAAGGTGGAGAGATATCTTTCTAACCATAAAGATTTTGGAACACTGAGAGAGATTTTTATTCTTTTCTATGTTAGGAAGAAACACCTCCTCCAGGTTCAAAAATAGTTTCACATTTGTTCACAATATAAGTTTTAAGTTGGTCACATAAAATTAGAAAAGCACAGCATGCTCACAGCAAAAGCGCAGTGAAAAGTTTGGAGAGTGATTTGCGGGCCTTCACTTTATTCTAATTTAGATATTGATATCTCATTGGAAATATGTGGATGCATAGTTATCATTTGACTCATAAAGAAAGTCATTTGGACACTCCATGACAGAGAAAAATGCATTTTCCCAAGACTACTCCGAGAAGTGCAGCAACACTCTTGTAGCAATTATATTTTGGACATTCCTCCCAAATCATAACACCTATGTATAAAGTGAAGGATTTTTTTGTTATTTTTTATATTATTGACAAAAACCTATTTGACATTTGTCAAATTCATCTTCCTTACTTTAGAAACTAATTTTCAAGTAGAAGTGTCTCAAAATTTTCCAAAAATTCACCCTAACCAAAATTTCTCCAAATTTAATCAAAATAGGTCCAGATTTACTCCATGAAGTTCTTAAGTGGTATGATATGCTATGAGGGAATAATCAGCAATAAAATCCAACTTAACATTCTCTTTTTGCCTTATAAGGGTTTCCTTGGGTTTTTCCTTCAACTGCTTGATTTTGACCTTGGCAACCTGATTCCTTGTGTAACAATGGGTATCCATGTGTCTTTGCAGCCTATTGTGTCTTTTATCCCACTTGAGAAGCTTCTCCAAATCATCATTGACTTTGCCTATCCAATATTCCTTGTCTTCATTGATTTCTTTGTCAATGAGCTTTGATGTAGGGTTCATAGAATTGAGCATCCAACTCTTGAGTTTTGAACAATTTATCACAAATATTCGGTATCCCTGTGGTCGCTGCTATGGTGCTACTATGATGTCAGTTGATATAGTGAATGTCACCCCTGAAATTGTTACTTGATCCTTCTTAAGAGGTGTGGCAAACAAACTAGTAAACTAAGCATGACATTTGACTTTTTTCAACATGCTCACAAAACTTTAGACACCCTACATGTTGAAAACATTGCTTGGAGAGTGGTGAGGATATCAAATCCTATTTATTGAGGAGTTCATACCTTGCCATTTTCCCACTCTTGTTGTAAGCCCTCCTTCCCTTCTCCATAGTAAACTTGTGAGTGCAAACCCTAGAGGGCAAAACAGGGGAAGGGAATGAGGGAATATGATGAAGGGGTTAGGGAGTAGGAATGAGGGTAGGAAACATTTATGAGATGGGGTGGGATGTTAGGGAACTTAGGGAAGTGTATGGAAGTGAAAAGAGTGAGGGAATAGGGCTAGGGAATTTATACACAGTCCCAGCGATGAAGGCTGCCAAAAATGTAATGTAGGCTAGGCTTTAGGTATAGAAGGTTTTAGGATTGAGAGTGAGGGGGTGTGAGGGTTTTAGGGGTGTGTTTGAGTGTGAGGGAGGATAAAATGTATAGGAATAGGGTTTGTAGGCTTAAAAACATGAAGGGAGGTGTTCCCACAGAAAATGCAGTGAGGTAGCTTGAGACTAATATTTTGGAATGTCTTTGGCCATAAAAATCCTGAGGAAGTGGTTGATGATGAATGAGATCTCTTTAGCAATTAAACGAGCGAGGAAATGAGTGATGATGGATGAGATCTCCCTTGAAAATGTGATGAATGAGAGGAATGAGAAAAAAATGGTCTTTATAGGCCATAGAACTCAACTTTGTAATGGTAGGGTGGCCTGCCATAATTTTCATTTTTCTTTTTGATATAAACTATGTAGCATTGAAACATAACTTATTATATCATTCTGAAGTGAATTACACTTAGAAGCAAAACTTTTTGATCAAACCCTACCACTACTCCTTCATTTCTTGGTTTATTTAATGAAATGACAATCTTGATGTATCTAACCCTAATGACCTAGTGGAGACACTAAGCTCAATGAAGACCATGGTGACATGACTGAAATGATGATGATGATTTGTTCAATGATGGCACATCCAATTGAGTGATGGTAGTGACCAAACATGGAAATATTGAAGGAGTGGTAGTAGACCTAGACACACTAGCCAATGGCCAAATTTTATTCCAAAAACCTAGTGACATGATAAAATTTGACTTGAGACTCCTAAAAAACTTGGTAAAAGTATATTTGATCACTAGTGACAGGCAAGAAATGACTGACACTAACATTGGATCCAACTGGGGATGGAATCTCCTTGGAGGTGTCAAGAACACCGTAGACCCAGTAGTGTTATCCATTGGGCATGGAGTCAAAATGAAAAGACTAAACTCAAACTGAAAATGGACTGACAAATTGACTGACTTGACTATAAAAAACATACTGAGTGAAAAATTGACTTTACAAATTTAAAGAAAAAAATCAAAACAATAGTTGATCATAAAATCCTTATGGCCTTCTCTTCGGGATTCAAACTTCTGATGATAACTACCAACCTACTGAAGATGTATATATAATCATGTGTAATGACCCCTCTAGTGTAACCAATCCAACAAATGGATACTTATTTGAATTATGCTCGTACTTTCCTTGAGCAGGTAGAAAAAACAAAAGCTAGGCCACTCCAAGTGTCCACTGAACATGTGTACATGATCCATAAATATAATAAAACTCATATCCCTTGATGACTACAACAACTTAACAAAAGGATCTTGAAACTCATGAATGAATACCTTTTCTTGATGATCAACATCGAGACAAGAATCTTCTTCCTTTTTAGACTTTGCTTGTTTTATAGAATGAAGTTTGTCATTCTCAAGCGAAACAAACGTAGAATGCAAAATTTTGGATGAAATTTGTAACGAGACTCCTAGTGAACAAGGCAATAAAGCCAGCTTCCTGATCAAATTCATGTCATCTTTTCTTTGAAGCTCATAGTTAACTAATGGAGAAGGACTTTGACTATGGATATCATCCACAATATCAACTATTGTATCAAGGAGAACTTGAGAGGACTGCTGCAAATTTCCATAGATTGGTTCCAATGAGGCTACATGATTTTCTATAAGCTCTTCATGTTCCACACTTTCAGCTACATTTTCAAATGAAATTTTGCTTGGTAATGGTGATTGTGGACTGAAAAAAGGTTCTATATTACAAACAACATTCTCAACAACTTTAGGAGACGGTTGCCGCCTGTTGTCAAATTGCTTATTTGCTTCCTTGGTAACCTTATAGTTTTCTCTTATTCTTTCGAAAGAAGAGAAACATAAAGGTAAGGAGTCTTGATCAAGAATTTCATGGTCTTCTTTATGCTCAACATCAAAATTAAAAGACTGTTGATTTCTAATATTAGGAAAATTTTCTCTCCGTAATTGAAATGAAGTAAAACATAAAGGCAAAGACCTTTCATCTGCTTTGAAATTTTCTAGATTCTCTTCATTTCTGTCATGATCAATATGCATAGGCTAAGTGCTACATCTGAGTTGTTGTAATGAAGCTTCTTCCTCCCAAAAACATGTCATTGGTTGCCTTGTAGAGTCAGCCTCTATTTCAACAACATAATCATCATCATACTGATCATACTTGGGTAGCTCATCATTATAAGGAATGACATCAAACATAGACATTAGATCCGCATATTGATCCTCCATGGGTTGATCTATAGATCAATTTTCATGACTGTCCATAAATCAATACATAATGCAATCATTTTCTAATCTATGGTGATTGGAATGAGTAGGATAATGGTTAGGGTCAACAACCTCTTCTTCTTCAGTAATAAGAGGGACATGGTGTTTTTGAATAGTAAGTTTATCTCTCATGATGATATTTTGCATCATTTTTCCATTGTGCTTACCAAAATGATGAGCTTCACTTCTAAAGATGTCAAGTGTTTCTTCTCTATGTTCTCCCTCACCTCTTCTTTCAACTTTTACCTTTTGACTAGTAGATTAGCTTCCACATCTATTGCATTGTCTTGCATTTGTATAAGTGTGGTAGGATCCCTTTCTTTCAATTGAAATTCCATTTCCAGATCAAAGGCATCCGGATAGTGTAAAAGATCTAAATCGGGTGGCAGTTTGATATTAGCAGGCATTGAATGGTATACTTGATTGAACCTCGCTAAAAAGTGTTGCACTGTTTCTCCTGGTTGTCTTTCCAAATGATTATATTCTTCTAAAATAAAAAAAGATTTCTCTTTATGATGATGGAAACTGAAAATGATTGCATCTGGCAATTTTTTGAACCATTTCTTGGCTTCTCCTTGCAAACATAAAGTAAAAATCTTGATACTCACATCATCTTCTTCAACCTCAAAAGGTCGAGAGAATTTTCAAAATTCTGAATGTGTTTTTCAACAATGATGTTACAATATTATCCATCAAACCTGGGAAGATATTTTAGTAATTTTCAGGGAAATCATGGAGTATAGGAGGTAAGATGAGTGGCTTGTATATATCTAGAATTTTAAAAGGTATAGGGGCATGTATAGAAGCTATAGGATTAGTCTTCATCTCTTGAGGATCATCAAGTTGAATATGGTCATCATATGATTCGGAAGAAGGGTTTTGACCCAGATGAAAGGCGTACAAAGAGTTTGTATTCACAACCTTCAAAGGAAAAGAATTGTCGAGCAGTATAAATGCAAGATTTACACCAACATTTAACTTGTCAATTTGGGTTCGTAAGACTTAGAGGCATAGCACAATATATGCCAGAATATGACCTCGGGTATCTGTCAAATAAAAACCAAGCTTTTGAAAAAAATTCAAAAGAAGCATCATCTAGGAAAAATAAACAAGACTCTTCAAAGAAAAGTAAACACACTCCGGGAATCTACTTCTGGCTCCTCTTCTAGGTTGAGTTGACTCCTACAATAGGTCTTCCTTAGTTGTCCAAGGGACAAAGGGATGTAGGCCCCATTCAAAAGAAAGTGATTCAACACATAAGGAATGCAAAACCTCTTAAAAATTATTGCTATGTTACAAGCATGAAATTAAACTAGAAATCACACGACAACTTAATTCCAACTAATCTAAGGAAATAATCAAATGCTTTAAAAAGAATCAAGATAATAATGCACGGCTTCTCTTAAAGAAAATTCGGTACTTTAGTTGTAAGAGAAATATGTAATAAGAACCAATATATAATTCATGTTGTTTACCCTAATCTTATTAAATACTTCCTTATAATATATGCAACATTTAATTATAATGAAGAATTCTGTGAGCGTTTTGTCAACAAGATTCACAATCTTTCCTTATGTTGATCCTGGCATTTTCTTGCAAAAGTGCAGGAATAAATGTTTTTCTTTCAAAGTGCAGGAATCAGTTTCACATTTAAAATAATGATTTTAAGGAAATCATGAATGCTCAATGATACATGTTAAGTTGAATTAATCAGAACTCTTACTCAGCAATCATTTCCTTGACCATTATATCCTGAAAGAAAACCTCGTTATGCAACAATGAGATCAGGGCAAGTATCACACTTAACTTGTAATGGAAATAAGAGATGCAGTAAAACATTTGATGCTTATCCTCTACCTTGGTCTTTATAAAAATACATAACAATATTATTAATTGAACTAAAATGATCAAAGCTATGAGAAAGAGTTGTAGATAAAATCACCAATCGAATGATCAAAGCATAAAGCAGAAATCATGAAGCAAAATTGTGAAATGAAATTGCAAAGTTATATGAAATTGCACTCACATACTATGCAGAAAATAAAATGCAGCAAAAGAATTCTAAGAGGTTTGGGGCAACGGACTGGCTGGTGGGCCCAACCACCCAACTCATTTCCCTTGCAACAATTAAATCACAGTGCAAGCAGATTCATAAGAAACATAAATGTAAGTAGAATGCCAAAATGTTTACTAATATTGAAGTCTTGTTACATCATGACCGAGCAAGCTACGCTTGGCCCAAGTGGTCCCCTCCAGGTATCATCCCACTAAGAATGAAACTCCTCCTTCCCTGCACAATCAGAACCAATCCTCCTTCTGCAATGAAGTGCGCTTTACAATCTACAATCTGCCATCATGCACACCTACATAACTCCTCCTTTTATGTTATTTTTACATGATCAGTTCCTTAACAAATAACATGGGGATTGAATCCCAACTAATATTCATCAATAGAATATTAGTGAAACCATTTACCTATTGAAGGAATGAATATCTGACACGAATTTCCCAAATCTGGGTGTTTTCTGCAATTATGGAAAAACTGATATTTTTAACAAACTGCCTCCAAATAACTCTTCGTATCTCCTTAACCATTACGAATTTGGGAATTTTTTTTTATAGGAAACCTAGTTTTTTATTTTTAAAACAATAACCTCTCGCATAATTTTTTTGGTTCAGTGCCATTGCCTCAACAATCGTGCCCGCAACGGTCAGTTTGAAATTTGAGATCCTAAACTTCTGGAAAAACTATCTATTTTTATAAAACTGTCTGAAATCGATTTTAGGTTTAGTCAAGTTTCTATATTGGGACCAAAACCCATGTTCCGGAATTTCTCTATTCACATTTTCCTACATGTAAATTGAGGTGGAAGTTGGCAGTCTGGAAACTGCTCTGAATTCGGGGCTGAGGCATTAATTATCTCCTAAGAATAAATCCATACGACTTGGATGTATCTTAGCTTATGTGGAAGTTTTAAAACACCATTTTGACCAAAAACCTCTTTCATATTTTCCTATAAATGTATCAATGTATGAAAGCCCCATGTTGGTGCAGGCATGTTGGTGCATGCAGAGCTGGTGCAAGAATGTTAGCACCTACCACAAAAGATCCTAACATTAATGAAATTCTCACATTAAATACTTTTAAATTTAACAAAACAAGCATAATTCATAAATCAATAACTATTAGATCTAAATGCCTCTAAAAAGAATAATAACAATTATAAACACTTGGTACGGGTATAGAGTTATTCAACAAAGAGTGTGAAAATATGGACAAAATGGAGGCTCAATATTCCCCCACGGTGATCTTCTTGCATATCCTCATCCAACTGAAGCCATAAGATTATAAAACGATGGAAGAAGACAAGGGGAATGTTTAAATATCATGCTATGCTTCCTGATAAAAATGTTAGCAAAAATGTCAACAAGGAACTATGAAGATATCATTCTATGTCATCATTTAAAGCATTCATCAAGTCTGAAACATTATTATTATTGTGCCAACTAAAACCATGTTACATGCCTTATGAAAGTATCAAGTTCAAGAATGATAAAATTGCAACAAGATCAGGTACAAGAAAGCAATGCTTTGTACCATACATTATGGAAAAAGAGTACTACACCTTTATGATAGACATCACATACGTGTTATTATGTTTCAAATGAACTCCCTGCTTGTCATAAAGCTCTTATTTATGTCCAGAGTCTTATTAACAATCATGAGATCATCAACGCCTAGTGAGATCATCACTGAGCAATTCATCACTCTAAATACCATAAAGAGTAGGAGCTATGATACCAGAAAAGGGAAAGAAAAATAGAACAAGATGACACCTTCTTTTGGGACAGGGTCCCCTAGGGTCAATCTTGGGGTTAAAAGCCCAAGTTTTGGGTCAAAAAACCCAAGTTTTTGTATGTAAAATGTAAATTCTCCGCAAGTTGTGGTCGAGGAGCATGTAGATGGTAAAGGGTCATAAAAGGTTTTACCCTTTGTTTATGTAAGTTGTGTCAACTTTAGTAGATCTACCCATGGTCCGCGGATCATGGGATTATATAAAAAAGGGAAGTCTTACATAGTCTAAGGAAGTTTTTAGTAGGGATGTTTTGATGAAGATGAATTTAATGGGTCAGTAGAAGTGAAGAGTGAAGAGTCTTAGAGTAGAAGAGAGGCTCTACAGCTGAGTGCGCAGAGGCCTAGAGTAGACTCCGCAACTAAGTGCATAGACCCCTGCAACTGAGTGCGCAGGGTAGTTTGAGTCTGTAAGAAGATTTGAATTATCAATAAAGTAGATTATTCTGGAAATATCTGTGTTTGTGCATTTGCTTTTGTTATCTATGAATGTGATTATGTTATGATGAATAATGGGTTTCTGATTTAATACTGTATTGATGCGTGAATCTGCATATTGTGCATTGTTATATGAACGCAATTAATAATATCTCTTTACGCAAACAATATATTAATGCATATTAAAGTATCAGATACTCAAGCTAATCTGGGTAAAGACTGAAGTAGGAACAATCACAGAGGCATGTAAGTAGTTGATTCACCTATTTAGGGTCTGCGAAAGATAGTCGTGGACCTTCGTGAAGGTATAAAGGCCGATTAAGGGAAGTATATCAATAAGCCCTAAAAGGATTATTGATCTGCGCGAAGGCATAATTAGGGCATTAAATGAAATTAGGCTAATCTTTGGGTGCGGAAACTTGGCTCTAGCATCCCCCCATACTACTTTGGGTGAGACTTCATTCCATGCTACATGGGATCATGTTAAAAGGCCAGTAGTGTAGGGATTTGTTTACCTAAATTAACTCTGAACCTAGGTCAGGACCCACTAAACCAACAAATGGTTTCGTCTCTGGGACTGGGATCTGCATAAAGATATGTGTGATGTTGCATCACTGGAATCCAACTAAGAAGGAAATTGAAGATTGGTTGGATAGAAATATCCAACGAATTCACGGTGCAAGAAAACAGAAATCTATGATTGACGAAAAAATAGTGGTTGGACAGATATCTATAGATAGAGATACATGAAATATTCTTTTGTTCCTTCCCAATCGAATTATACGAGTGGATCGCTAAATTGGCAGATGACCAAGGAAGGTGGAGGCTTGACGGTTTGATAGTGTGGACATCGGAGTTAGCCTACAGATTGGAGGCCTTTGAAGATAAGATCACATGTGTTGTCGATCAGTGATTTGATTGTATCATAAGAGGATTTGTGACAGAATTTGCAGTCGATACCTTGGTCAGCTACAGTGAAGCAGAGCAATGGTTCTTCAAGGGACTGCGAGGTAAGTATTTAAGATCTTTGAATACTTGGATTAAGATGCTCTTGTGTGAAAATCAGATTATGCAATTACCTTTATGTTTGGAGCTATACGAAGTGGAAAAATATTCAGGGATAAAGGAAGAACAAGCCTTGAATATAGCCCACATATTGAACCTCCTCTGAGTGACAATGAAGAAACAGCTTTGGCTTCATTGAGTGTTGTCTAGCTAATCCGACAATCATCCCCATGAATACCCCATCTGCCCACACCACCTCCATATTCACCTCCACATCATACACCTTTTCCCACATTGCCACCACCTTTGCCACCATTCAGTATGGTGAATGTAGTGAAGTTTCCCTTTTTCAAGGGTTTGGGAAATGAGGATGTGGACCAATTTTAATTGATTGTGAAGGCTGTATGGGAAGCTCAGGGTATTACAGATGATTAGATGAAGAAAGAAACATTGGTTGCTGCTTTATAAGAGCGCGCACTGACGCGGAACATTAAGTACTGCACTGATAACCTGACAGCTCCATTGGCAGATATTTAGACTACGCTGAATAAGGAATTCAGTAGGCCCAAGTTTTAAGCACAACCAATCGTTGGATTCAAGGAAACCATGATGAGGCCTAGTGAGAGACCTTGGGAGCTAGATCAGAGATTTAAATGCAAGATCCAAAAACTAACATGAATCTTACGGATGGGAAGCACTGTGAATGGTTTGTGGCTTCGCTCTTGCCTCATCTAAGGGTTTCTTTATCACAGCAAAATATTAGGACCCAGGCGGAAGCCCTGACATTGCGATGAGATTGCATGAGACACCGTTTCAAGATGATACTTTGGGAGTCCATCAGATTCAGATGAAGTTGCAGAACCTTTGCCTAAAGTTTCAAATTTTGAGGAAGGATAGAGCAATTCGGCCAGAGGTGCGTGAAGAAGTTTGGTGTTTGAAATGTAAGAGTCAAGGGAATGATAAGGATCATTGCCATGTCTTCACAAATTATGTTATAGGAGGAGGGTCGATACCTATGAGGCTGTAAGTTCAAGCAAGACCAACTGTAGGGCCTGCATTGTGGTTTGCTATCTGTTAGGTAGCTGGAAAACATGTGACAGAAAATTGTCACTTGTTGCAGAAATTTGTATAGACACTGCAACAACTCTTCTACAACTTTTGTAAATCGGTGGGTCATGACGAGTGTAACTATCGTAGCTACGATCTAACAATGGATAGAATGGCCACATATCAAGTGCAGGTGGAAACTCGACCTCTGTATCAAGGCGCTAGGGGAGCATGAGGAGGATATCAGGGACGTGGACGAGGCCGAGGTGGAGGAGGACTTGGTAGAGGTTGGGGACAGGTCATTTGCTGCAGCTGTGGGAGACCATGATGTTACACACGAGAATGTACGAACCTGACGCGCCTGTCGTGCCACTACTATACTCAATTTGACCACGCGAAAAAATACTGCCCTCTACTACTAGCTAAGATACATGAAAATGGCACACAGCCTCAGCAGCCTACCTAGAACCTACAGATGATGAAGGTTGAACCCCGCGAAGAAGATCCTAATGTGAATATAGTGTTGCGAAGTGGAATGATGACTGGAAAAGATAAAGGAAATTAGATCGAAGAAAGTGAGTGGGTCTGCAAAGCTCCAAAAAAGGAGGTTGGCTTTGATTTGGGGCAAGCAAGCTAAATGTTTATGGAAGCAAAGAAAAGCTTTAGTGAGGCCTCTACCTCAGGAAGTCAAGATAAGGAGTCTAAATAAATGGAACCCTCTATGCTCACTACATTCTTAGAGACCTGTATGAAGTTGTTGCATGATAGCAAGGCTGTGAAGGGATTATAGGAGCTGATAAATAAGTTGTTGGAAAAGAAAATGCTCATGAGGGACCACACATAGTCAGGAAAATTGGTAAGAATAAGGCAAGAATAGTACGTGAGATGAGGCTCACTACGCAAATCAGAGAGTATGAGATGGATCAAGTTATTCTGGATCTGGGGTTAGATGTGAATGTTTTTCCTAAACAAACATGGGATAGAATGGGGAGACCTGCACTGCAGTGGTCTCCGATTCAATTGAGGATAGAAAATCAACAGAAGATTATCCCCATGGGAAGATTATAGGGAGTAACAGTAGATATTGAAGGCACGAGTGCGTTGGCTGATTTTGAAGTGATTGAGATTGTGGATGACGTAAATACCTACCCTACACTCCTTGTGATCAACTGGGCCACTGATATGAATGGTGTGATAAATTTGAAGAAGCGGACGATGACATTTGAGGAGAAATTGCTCCGTGTAGTAGTGCCCTTGGACCCTGCTGAGGGACCGCGCTATATTGAACTGGTCCGTGATTATGAAAGTGATGATGATTTGGACCAGATTGTTAAGATAATAGCGCGAGATCAAGATTGGGTGAATCTGACAGCTGATGGATGAATTGCATGGGACTGTGAAAGTTCCTACACATTAGATTCACGTGAGGAGTTGGAACACTAGAAGAATCGATTACATGAAGTATCTACACTGCGTTGTAACATGGTGACTAAATCGTTGCATTGTGTGTCGTCGAAGGTAAGAAGTCTGCCTTACTATGATGGTTTAACTGATGTTGATAAATTTCAGAATGCATTTGAAAGGGAAGTGCCAAAGAAGCATCGATTCCAAGCCTTGGATTTGGTGTTGCGTGCTATGCCCGCAAGATGGTGGGGTACGCCAAAAGATAGTTTTGATGAATGGCACGTGTACAAAAAAATGATGAGATTATGGTTTGGCTGCCAGAAAGTTTGACTGAGAGATAAATATGATCGAAGTAATGATCTACATGATCATTTGGAAAATGGAATGAATTTTATGGAGCAGAGCCACAACCTGAGTGGGTGCATTTGTTCTATCATACTCTAGATGTAATACCAAGGAACTGGTACTTGTAGTAAGAGCTCCACAATGGCACTAAAAAATGGTACATTTTGCGACAGGAATTATTGATAACATTCAGCTTTGAGGATGGATTTGAATGTATTGATGAGGCATTGCAAGAGGTCAAGGTAGAAATCTTCAGAATATTGCAGGATCCCTTGAATTTGATTCAACCATATTGGACCACCCAGTTGCGCCACGCGCTGGAGTGTTACAATGTGACCAGAGACAGAAGGTCACCACGAAGTTGAGGGACTACAAATAGAGAATCCAGATATCATCGCGCCATTGAAGATGAGACAAGTGAACATTGGCACAGATGTGGAGCCAAAATTTGTGAATATTGGGGACTATTGGGATGATGCCACAATGGATAAGGTCATTGAGTTTCTTCGCGAATATCAGGACTTGTTCCCTACGAAGTTTTCAGACTTGAAAGGGATAATAGGGGACTTGGGTTTTATGAATATTACTTTAAAGCCAGATGTGAAGCCGATTAAGCAAAGGCCTTATCGCCTTAATATAAAGTAAAAATAAAAGGTCCTCTTAGAGTTGGATAAAATGCTTCCAGCAGGTATTATTGAACCTATTGAAGAATCTGATTGGGTGATCCCAATGGTAGTTCAAGAAAATAAGTAGAAGGATGAAATAAGGATATGCGTAATTCTCAGGAAGTTGAATGACACATGTGTGCATGATCCCTTTCCAACTTCGTTCACAGATGAAGTGTTGGATAATGTTGGCGGGAAGGAGGCAAAGCAACTGCAACAATAGGTGGAAGCAGCACAACAGAAAGAGGTATTCCTGAAGGCCAAATTGGGGCCTTGGTTGGAGGAGGCCTATGTTATCTCCACCACCATTGGGGAGAAGTTGGTCAGCCTATAGACAACACAGCAGAAGATCTAGGTAGATAGCACAAGACGAGCAATGGAGTAGATGGTGGAGCAGGTCAAGCAAGTAGCTACGCGGTGCACAACTGGAGTTGTAGTGACGCAAGTGGATTTGGAAGGTCTTCGCAATAATATCTCCACACCAGTAGAGTGACTACGGGGCAAGTCACCATATTTTTTTGTGGGCCTGTTGGGACAAGATCCCCTAGGGTCAATCTTGGGGTTAAAAGCCCAAGTTTTGGGGCAGAAAGCCCAAGTTTTTGTATGTAAAATGTAAATTCTCCACAAGTTGTGGTCATGGAGTGTTTATATGGCAAAGTTTCATAAAAGGTTTTACCCTTTGTTTATGTATGTTGTGTCAAATTTGGTAGATCTACCCATGGTCCACAGACCATGGGATTGTATAAAAAAGGGAAGTCTTAGAGAGTCTAAGGTAGTTTTTGGTAGGGAAGTTTTGATGAAGACGAATGTAATGGGTTAGTATAAGTGAAAATTGAAGAGTCTTAAAGTACAAGAGAGGCTCTGTAGCTGAGTGCGCAGAGGCCTAGAGTAGATTCTGCAACTAAGTGCACAGACCCCTGTAGCTGACTGTGCAGGGTAGTTTGAGTCTGTAAGAAGATCTGAATTATAAATAAAGGAGATTATTCTGGAAATATCTGTGTTTGTCCATTTACTTCTCTTGTGTAGGAATGTTATTATGTTATGATGAATAATGGGTTTCTAATTTAATATTGTATTGATATATGAACCTGCATATTGTACATTGTTATATGAATGCAAGTAATAATATCTCTTTACATGAACAATATCTTAATGCATATTAAAGTATCAGATACTCAAGCCGATACGGGTAAATACTGAATTAGGACCAATCATAGAGGCACATAAGTAGTTGATTCACCTGTTTAGGGTCAGCAAAAGAGAGTCGTGGACCTTCACGAAGGTATAAAGGGCGATTAAGGGAAGTATATCAATAAATCCTAAACGCCTTATCGATATGCATGAAGACAAAATTGGGGCATAAAATGAAATTACACTAATCTCTGGGTGCAGAAACTTGGTTCCATCATCCCCCCATACTCCTTCAGGTGAGACTTCAATTCGTGCTCTGTGGGTTGATGCCAAATGGCCAATAGTGTAGGGATTTGTTTGGCTAACTTAACTCGGAACCTGGTTCAGGACCCACTAAGCCAACACCTTCTTGGACCAATCAACAAACACTCTAAATTTTTTTGTCATCTAGATGCAAAATAAGTTTCTTCTTAATCCAGTACAAAAAATTACCTTCACTTAGGGTACCACATCATTAAAGATTCCTAATTTTTGAAAGATAGAACTCAAAGCAACATGCTCAAATAATCTTAAAACCATTCTCCAAGAAATAAAATGATTAGTTTTAGGGAAAGAGAAGTATAACTGAGTAAACCTTAGTATGCAAATAACTTTAATACCACAGACATGGCCCTGCTACCTACACGCGTCTATAGCTTCGACAAGGATATCTTTTAACCCAACAAAATTCCTGTATCCCACTTTCTAGATATAGATTCAGAGTTATCTTATTTAAATTTTTAGATGAAGCCCACTGTCCTATTGGTAACTAGCTGATGGCAGTGCCACTCATAAGAAGTAACACTGATGAACAGGTCGGCTCGTGATGAGACCTCCTGTCTTCCAGCTTTTCCGCTGAAAGCCATTACTTTGGCTTGCTGACCAGCATATTAATGTCATGCATGTTATGTCTCCTGATCATGGTAGGTCGACTCATTAAGAGACCTCCTATCCTCCCCTAAATCTTTTTTAAACTTCTGATTGTAATTAACTTTGAAGATTACTTAATAAGTGGGGATGCAGATCTACTCCTTAAGAGTACAAAATGGCGTGAAATGTTTTTAATGACTAATCAATATTGGCTAGTTCCTCTACCCTAAAGACTTATGAAAAATATCCGAGATAATGACTGAAATATTCTTTAAGTTAAAATGCTAGTGTTCTCATGAATAGATTATTAAGATCTTTACAAGAGTCATCCACCATTGGGGGCTCTCCAATAGTACCTTCTAAGGAAAATTGAAAATATATATCGCAAATGAAAACTTCATTAGAGTGGTTAATCATGATTACTTTTGCAAAATCATGAGGTATTAGAGTGAATCATACTTAACAAGATTTTTCACAGATGTGTGTGTAACAACCAATGTGGATCAAAAGCAGTTTCAGTGGCTATGCTTTGAAATTCAAAACCCCAATTGCATTGTTGTAATAGATTTATTCATGGAATTTCTTTATTATTCTACCCTACTCTACCCTAAGAAGCGAAAGACTCCCTTTTAAGTATAAGAGGACTTCCAGTGAAACCAAGTGCAGAACAAGAGGATAATCATATTCATGTTCAAATTTAGAAAATACATGCAAGAAAATACCAGAACATGAGGTACCGGCTACATTAAATAATTTGATGCTACAAATTTTCGAATGATAAGGTAGGGATGAACATTGATAGTCATCTGAAACCAAGATTCTATGGGATCCATATACTCTTGGTCATTTAATTCATGGGCAACATCTAGTGCATCATGCAACTCCTCCAAATTTCTTTATTCATCCTTTAATGTGCAAGCTGGATCATGTTGGTGTTCTTCAATCTTTGCTTCTAATGGCTTCTCCTCATCAAGCATGATCCATATCTTCTCAGTCTCCCTAAGAAGATATTTTGGTTCTTCATGATTCTCTTCTTCCAGAGGAGTGTCACACGGAATCTGTCAAGGGTGCGGACACGACTGACCTTCCTAGAAGTCTAAGACATTCTAATGACAAACAAGACAAAATGGAGTGATCTTTCTCTAAATACACCTTTTACAACATGAAAACTACAAGTGTTTAGGCTTACCTTATTCCAAAACGCTGTTGTTGAAGTCCGTTCTTGACGATCCGGATGAGCTCCTCCTTCAAGTCAATTCCTGCAACCACAAACAATCAAACAATTACCAAGCACTTGCATTTCATATAATAAAACATATATTCAACATGCAGACCAAGGAACACATGAAATAACTCATTAACACAAGCTATTGAGAAAAATAAACCAGTTTGTATTAATAACGAAACAAAGAAACTCTTACAACCTGGCCTTGGTGTTGTGCAAGTTCCTCCCAGGGTCCATCAAGGGTTTTCCTCTACTTTGACAAAGCTCACCCTCTCCCAAGTAGAATCAAGTGAAGACAATCTCTCCTCACAAAGGCTCTAATGGAAGACCTAAATCCTGCAGCATTTACCCAAAGAAAATGTATAGCTCCAACCTCTTCTCCTTCTGGCTCAATGCCTTCATTTATAGTGCTGTAAAGAGGTTATTCAGGTCCACTATCAATGGGATCATCCCCCTCTATGGGTGGGATAGCTCCCTTATTGATGGGATAAGTTCCCCCTTAATAGAGATACATGAACCAACTGGAGGCGCATCCATTTCATCAAACCGACCTCTAGAATGTTCTAGAAGTAACCACAAGTAACTTTTTCAAGATAAAACTCGCGCATTTTGCCTTTTACAGAGGGACGCACCTGTCCCTTAACATACAGAGCGTCCATGGACGCAGATTTTGTGAACATGGTCAGCGTCCCCGCAGGTAAGGCTAGAGAGAACCTGCGACCCCAGAGATAAACATGATTTTTACAAGACTTTCTCTCTTCTTTGAGTTTGAGATGGATAACAGAGGCATGAGACTTGCCTAAGAGGGTAGCATGACTGTTGATTTGAGCCATACTAACTGTAAGTAGTCAAGGTGACATTTTTTAGTGTAACAGATTGCCCCCTAAAGTGCGAAGCCTGGAATAGAATAGGGTTTTGTAATTCTAGGAAGGGTGAAGCGCTTTATCATTTCAAGGATTGCCTTGTGGATGGCCTGGTTGGAACCTGCAATTTTCAACACAAAATACATGGATAAGATTATATCATCACTGAGGTAGGCATTCCCATACTCAGATTCAAAACTTTAACTAATGGACTAACTATTCTGATACAGGAATGATCTTGCAGTACATTATTTTTATAGACTTTTGTAGACACAGTATGGACGCAGCCATCTGTTTATGATAAGTCTACATAGACAATGAATACAAAACTCCTCGCAGCCTGGATGGTAGAAACTAGATCCAGGGTCTTCACTTCTACTTCCCGAATTGGTACGATTCTAGCCATGTGATTAAATGATTCGATGTCGAACATGGTAGAAACCACTTGATTACCAGTCAATGATGTAAACTGTTAACAAGCGTGAGAGAAACCACCAGTAATGTCAATGGTTCTCAAAGTACCAAGCACAACCCGTGAAATGTGAATAGATGTTTTGATGTCGAACACTTCACGGAATCCTCTGATCGAAAGTCAATGATGTAAACTGACGTCAAAGGCGAGAAACCTGCCATTGATGCATGCAGACTTCAAGGTACTGTCGATTCCTAAGTCATCTTTCTAGATAATGTGTCGATGTCGATAGAAAGCGACCCGTTGCAGGCAAGCCCGCAACACGAAATCATTGTTCAAGTTGAAGAAATGTTGCTGTAAGGACTGACTCAGGGATGGTCAAATGGATGACAAGTATTTTGCAGATGAAAGTTTTGCTTGCAGACCTCTTGAACACATAACGACACAACAGATGGTTTGGTGACGAATAACTCAAAGTTGATCCCTGAACCCGGTTAAAGATTTTCAAAGTGATTTAGTCAACTGTGAGGTAAAAGATTTCCCAACCCAGGTGAATGAAAAGTGTCGTGTTCAAGAGCGGTAATAAAGTTTCTTCTGAGGCAAAAGGTGACAAATAGGTTCATTCTTCTCTTTTTTCCCCCACCATTTCTGGCAAGTACCTCTTTATTTTTAACAAGCTTGAGGAGGATAACATATGCTTGATTATAAGCTCATCCTTCGGACGAGTCCAACCTAGTTTAAATGCGAACCCTAGGAAGGAGTGGTTCGTTCCTGTTTGTAATTGAACAGGTCCTTTACTGTAAAAGTTTAACGAGCCCAGTATAGGAGAAACTCGGCGTTTTTCAATTTTAGAGAGTCTGAAAAACTTAAGGAAACTCCACGTTGAACTTTTTCGTATATTTGTGTCCCTCAAGCCCGAAAAAGTATAAAATAATACCTGGGGGAACCGCTTGATCTTGCGACCAAGGAGTACTTTCATAATAGTATCGTTGACCTGAAAAGTAAAAAGCGATCAAAGACACGTCGTTTTATTTCCTTATCGAGTTTGAAACGACAAAAACCCGGCAATCTTTTCCTGATTTTGCGGTCAGAAAAGAGCTAAAAGGGGACCGTCTTTTAATTCCGTTTTAACGAGTGAAAAAGAAACACTCGGCGATCTTTTCATGTTTTAGGAGTCAGAAAAGGGCTTAAAAGATGACTCTGAAATTTTGTTTGTGAAAAATTACAATTTCCCTTGAAATCCCTTCGTCCTGCACAAAAGCGACACATTACTCATACCTGTTTAAAATAGGCAAAAATACATTTGAAAACATCTTTTCATGGTAAAAAATGAACTAATTCATCCAAAAAACCTATAAAAAGACCTTTTACCATGTCATTTTTACCGTTTCACTGTTGAGGTTGAAAAAGGAGCTTTTGACAAGAAACTTCCCGTGGTTGCTGCGGAAAATCTGACCGTCGGAATCGAACGCCGCTTCACCGAGGTATTTTACACATCCCACTCTTCATTTTTATCCGTTTAGTTTTTTGTTTTTGGTCTCTGTTTCATTTTTTGGGGGGTTTTGGGTTCAAAATGCGCCCCTCGGCGGACGCAGGTGCCCTTCGGGTGACCGCGTCCCCCGACTTTTTCTCACACGGGAAAAAGGTCTGGGGACGCAGTCCGCCTTCAGGCGAGCTGCGTCCGGACGCCCTGTGCTAAAAAGCCGGGGTGCGTCTTCCGCAAAGGGCGCATTTCAAAACCCTAACTCTCTCAAAAAACCACCAAATTTTCTCAAATTAATTTCTAATTGACTCTTTTGATGTGCAGGGCCCAAAACATGTTAGACTGGAGAGAGAGAGAGCACGTAGAAGACGATGAAGCTGCGATTAACCACCAACCCTCTCTGGATGCCTTAAGAACATGTGGATTGTACAAATATTGGACCATACCGGGCATGAGGGGCCAGGTAAGATTTTTGGAATGGCTGGTTGAGCGATGGAACGTTCAAGATCAATGCTTTTACATTGGAGGGCACCAGCTCGAGATAGAGCCCTCGGATGTATACTTTCTCACTGGCTTGCCAAACAGAGGTGAGCAACTCAACCTTGCGGGGACCAGGCCGGGTGGCCAATCCCTTGATGATCTCCGCGAGGAGTGGTGCAGACCAGGGACTCGCCATAAAAAAGGCGTGGAGATAAAGCACATCGCTCTGGCGGAACTTAGAGTTATTGCATTTACGGTCACTAGGATTTGTGGCGCGGCCGCCTTGCACATTGCTTCCGGATCCCAAATGCGGATGGCAGTTGACTGTTACCAAGGCACCATCTTCAACTGGTGCGAAGCTGTGTCGGCTCATATGAAGAGCCAACTAACCAAGGCAAAGAACGGACGACTAAAGACTTTTGGATATGGGCCTCTAGTCGTGAGCTTTGCCTTGGAGAGAGTTCCTATGCTGATCCCTCAGCAACTCACTGTTGATGACTTGGGTCCTCGGGAGCCAAAGCTTGTTCGATGGGTTGCGGTGATGGCCCGGCATCCTGACGAGGGTGCTGCAGTGGTTCGATTCTCAGACAGTTACTTCGACTGGCTAGAGGGCCAGCTTTTTGTGATACAAGACTTTCCATATGCCGGAATGGATTTCAGAGGTGATCCGGACATGGTTCTTCCACAGGGAGAACAATGGGATGACAGAGGTACTTTCATTTTCACAAGTTTTCTAATTATGTATTTTTTATTTTTCATATATATCGTCTCAAAGTAACAGTAAAATTTTAAAAATGCAGATGTTGGACCACAGCGTCCAGCCAATCTCCGGCCTTACGACAGACGACATCCAGCTGCACCGGCACCGGCCTTACAGGATGCGACAGCAGAAGTACTAGCCGATTTGGAGCATGATCTAGAGCGTCTCACGGCAGATATACCTGAGACTACTATGGATGATATTCCAATGAGGCTTCAGCGCTTCGTGGTCGCAGTCCCTGGACCGTTTAGGAGATTTCTGCGCAAGATAGCCCGCGCAGTGGTGTCGTACAGAGAGCACCACCAGTGATTGACTAGTCACTTTTGTAGTCACATGTGACATTTTTGACTTTTTGCACTATCATTTTGCCGATCATAAGGTGTGTTAAACCTATGATCGAAGACGATGTATATATTTTTGGACACACTTCTATCTATATCTATATATCACTATTATCGGCTTATCTTGTTTAACATGTATGATGAAATGTCTTTAAATTTACTTGCATGATTATTATAAATGTCTGTCCAACACTTGAGAAGCAATTGCATCTGCTAATGTATTCAAAGACCTTGGAATATGTTGATATTCAATGTAATCAAATTCACGTTCCAAGAGACGCACTCTCAAAAACAACCTTAATAACACAGGATTTCTAATGGCATAAACTCTATTAAGCTGTAATACAACAAGTTCAGAATCTAACCTCACTATCAAACGTCGAATTCCAAATGAAATAGATTCGGATAATAATTCAACCACTGCACTGTATTCTGCAATGTTATTCGTTGTTTGACCGAGGCTTACCCCATGCATAGAAACTAACTCGTCAGAGGGCGAATAGATAACCCAAGCTGCGGAAGAGATATTCCGTGTACTACGACAAGCACCATCAGCAAATCCAATGTATGTTTGGAGAGGCGTCGACATCTACAATATCAAGAGTAAAACCAAGATGAGCCAAAATAATGACGAAAAACCACACTTGCTAAGCTAAGCACACTGACTAAACTAACACACTTGCTAGCTAGAAAGGAAATCTAACCTATCTAAAAATTTCTCCATCCATCATTTTAAGCATAATACCTCTTTAGGTAAAGTCCATTTCTGGGTTTGCCCAAAGAGTCCCCATCAAAATCAACTAACTCATAAGCCCCTTTTGCTAGCTTTCGCTTTACAATGTAGGGCCCATGCCACATGGGAACGAATTTTCCAGCACCTAGCTTATCGTTAGCTTGATCATATAATAGTACTAGGTCTCCTTCCGAAAAACTTCGAGGGGTTACATTTTTATCGTACTGAGCTTTCATTCGTTTCGCGTGAGTCTCGATAGCTAAAGTAGCGTCACGTCGAGTCTCATCTAATTTAGCTAAGTATAACAACCGTTTCTCCTCTTCGGAAGTAGCTGGAAGTAATTCGACAGC
The DNA here is from genome assembly GCA_031772625.1 of Pinus tabuliformis. Taxonomy (NCBI): domain Eukaryota; kingdom Viridiplantae; phylum Streptophyta; class Pinopsida; order Pinales; family Pinaceae; genus Pinus; species Pinus tabuliformis. The sequence continues at coordinate 265,485,512 of CM062806.1, read as the reverse complement.
CATTTGAAGTGATGGGATTTCGCACTCAATAGGTAACACAGCTTCTAAGCCATAAACTAGCTGAAAAGGGGTGAAACCTGTTGAATTTTTCACTGAAGTTCGATATGCCCATAGCGCCGAAAATAACATGTTATGCCAATTCGTTCGATGGATACCAATGATCCGTCGAATCATGATGACTAGAACTTTGTTGATTGACTCAACCAAACCGTTGGCTTGCGGATAATAAGGTGTAGAGCTATCGTGGCGCAAACCAAGCTGGCTTGTAAGTTCAGTCATCATGACATTTCGAAAATGGCTTCCATGGTCCGTAATGATTGCTTGTGGGACACCAAACCTAGTTATGATATGATTGAATACGAAAAGTGCAGCTGTCTTGCCGCTTGCGTCGAATGTAGGCATCGCCTCGGCCCACTTAGTAAAATAATCAACCGCAAGGATGATATACGCATGCCCCCCGGCCGAGTGAGGGTTACAAGTAATAAAGTCAATGCCCCATTTGGCGAATGGACCAGCGGCAATTATAGGGTGGAGAGGAGCAGGTGGAGCGCGCATCTTGCGATCAAACACTTGACAGTTGTGGCATTTTCTGACGGCAAGGATACAATCTTTAAACATAGACGGCCAGAAATAGCCAGCGCGCAACACCTTCTGAGCTGTGGCATACCCAGACATATGACCGCCACATGCTCCAGAGTGACAATCATTCAAAACTCTCTCAGCCTCATCGTGAGTTAAACAACGTCGAAAAACTAAGTCTGCCCCCAGGCGATAAAGTGTATCTCCAATAATTCTGTATTGCTGGGATTGAAACCGAATTTTTCGACGGTTTTCCTTGGAAGCTTCAGGCCGAAAGGTTTGGGTTTGGAGATAGATGATTATATCCCCATACCACGGATCTACAGTGCTAATAAGAAACAAAGATTCGTCCGCAATGGACTCCTCTGCCACAGTCTCTGTGTCAGCACTCGGGAAATCACACATCAATTCCGCGAAGACTAAAGATTTCTTAGACTTGGACTTCTCAAACTCCAAGTCGAACTCTTGCAGGATGACGATCCATTTAGAGTACTTGCCCCCTAGCAGTTGTTTTGTCAAGATATAAATCATAGGGTTGCAATCCGAAATAACAGTAGTTTTGCGGAGAAGAATGTAGTGACGAAAACGCTGGACAGCTTGAACGGCTGCCAGGGCCAATTTCTCCACATGCGAATATTTTAACTCAGTTGGATTTAAGGTTCTGCTAAGGTAATATATCACATGCTCTGCTTGAATTCATCTTCTTGAACTAACACCATTCCAATGGTGGAATGCGAAGCTGCGAGGTATAAGAAGTAGTCCTGGTTGTAGTTGGGAGGATGCAATAACGGTGCATGGGTCAACGCGTGTTTCAGTGCATCAAAAGATTGTTGAGCAATCTCGTCCCAAAAGAATTGTACGTTCTGTTTCAACAACCGTGTAAAACCTTTAGTGACCTCGGCGTAGTTAGGGATGAATCGGCGTAAAAAGTTTGCTTTCCCTTGCAAACTTTGGAGTTGGCGCAAACTCGAAGGAGGAGGCAATTGGATGATAGCCTCGACTTTCGAGGGATCGACGCGAATGCCGGTTTTGGAAACAACAAATCCCAGCAATCGACCTGTTTCTATACAGAAAACACACTTGTGGGGATTCAACCGAATTCGATAATGCCTACACCTCATAAAGATTGCTCGTAAATGGACAAGGTGATCAGCTCGGTGTAAAGAATGAGCAGGCAAATCATCGAGATAGGGTTGCACAATGTGCTTGATGTCATGAAATGCATAAGACATGGCCCGTTGAAAAGTAGCACCGGCATTCTTAAGGCCAAAAGGTAATTTGCAATAAGCAAATGTCCCCCATGGACAAATGAATGCCGTTTTTGGTTGATCGGCAGGTAGAATATTGATTTGATTATACCCTGAGAAACCATCCATGAAGGAAAACATCTCACTTCCGGCACAATCATCAATAATTTGATCGATATAAGGCGTAGGATAGTTGTCTTTTGGACAAGCTCGATTGATATCCCTATAATCGATACAGATTCTTATTGTTCCTTGTTTTTTATTGACGGGAACAATATTCGATACCCAATCCGTTAACGGGATCGGATAAATGAAACCTGCTTTCAACAGCTTTTCGACTTCGGCTTTGATTGCAGCTGCTTTTCGAGGGTGAATCTGACGCAACCGTTGCCGAATGGGTTTAGCATCCGGGTAGGTTTTGATTTCATGAACAACAATGGCAGGATCGATTCCTGGCATTTCTTCGTAGGACCAGGCAAACACGTCGCGGAATTCTTGGAATAGGGCCTTGTAAGTTTCAATTTCTTCGTCAGTACATGCGGCACCTATATGAATGTTCTCCTTGATTCCGGGCTTCACTGAAATATCAATGGGAATAGTACGAGAAATATTCCCTAAATTCAGCTCTGAATCAGAATGTTTCGTTGGATCCTGAGCGTCTTTGACATATTCAGCGGTAAAGATAGATGAAAAATCATTTTCAAAGCATCATCCTTAGGTAAAAACGAAGATCTGTGATGGAGATCTTCCCATGGTAGATCATCTACACTTAGGATTTCGCGAAGTTGTTCGTCAGATGACACTTCTTCGGGAAACGTTATCCGTTCTAAGGGTGAGGTGAAAAGTGACTCTTCACTGACCACATTCATTTGGTCGGTTGAATGAAAGTCGGTAAAAGACATAAGAGCTTCATAAGCAATCTCATACGGACTCAACGGCATAACATCACCGAGTGAGTCTAGCTCAGAGTCAGAGGGAACATACCAAGGATCATCATAAATAATGTTTTCTGACGTGATCATATGAATTGTTGCGAACGAAGGGTCTGCATTGAGTGGAGGGAGAGGAAAAGTTCCCAGTAAACCGGAATCCTTAACTAAACCTACACCAATGTCCCTATAAGGGATTGTCGTTTTACCAACATGCTGGATAGTTTCTAAAGAGGTTGGGTCGGATGAAAAGTATGTCAGCTGATCAATAGTCACGATCTTACCGTTATGTGGAAACTTAATGACTCTGAAGACCGATGAAACGACCGCTGTCATAGCATATGACCAACTTCGACCCAAAAGAAGGTTGTAGTCTAGAGGGGCATCAACCACTTCCACATCCAGACTAACGGTTTTACCTTCGACCCCTATAGGCAATTCTTGTAGAATACCAAACGGACGGAACCCACGGCCATCAAAGGCCTTAAGGATGGTGGGGGATTGGTTCAACGAAGGAGAACCAAGCGATCTCCAACATTGAATCGACATAATACACGTAGAAGCTCCCTCATCAATCACAGTCCGATGAATAGGCCTGTTTTTGACTATCACTGGAATTTGGAAAGCCATTTGATGGGGGAGACGCGGTGTACTACTTTCTAGATCAAAGATCATTAGGTTCGGGTCCTGAACATCGACAGCTCCAATAGCCGACAAAAGCAATTTTCGTTGCGCTGGACATGATTGCAGCACTTCGAGTGCCGACATTGCTGAAGGTGAAACAGCTAAGTCTTCAACAATGTTGTAATTCTGGGCTGCTCTCGCATGTGGATTGAAAGCAGACCTTCGAAGTACACCCTTGGCGGGCGGCTTAATCACTAAGTCTGGGTTAGGTTTTTCGATCTGTAGTGGATCGGAACCAGGAGCTGAGGTTGATGGGTTAGAGTGAGAAGATTCTGCTTCTTTACCATCAACAGGAGCCTTACTACCATAATCTTGCGATCGAGTCGCAATCCTGACATGAGACATCATCAAAATGGGTTCTTCACTGGCATTCGAAGAAGAACCTATCATCTTATTTTCCTGCTCGGGGAATGGATTCTTTAACACAGCAGGAGTCGGAGAACCTTTAACTATTTTCACTACCTCGGCCCGATGAGGGCAGTCTCTCGTAAAATGATCTTCTTCACAAATGAGACAAGGATAACGAGGTTTGCGCTTTTCGTCATTGGTTTCCGACTTTTCCGTTTTCTCCTTTGGAGCCTTGTCTGCTTTAGCCTTCTTCTTTCCTTTCTTCTTTCCACCGTTTTTGGATTTGGCCGTAGATGACTCTACAGCGTGAATGTCGGCGGTAAGTTCAGGAGGAGAAGACTCTCCTGTCGGAGAATCAGGCAAAGTGATAATTGGAGTATTGGAGGTCTTGGAAGACTTCTTCTTACTCTTCGTAGTCACGATACCGATCATACCATCAGCGGCATGAGATCCCGAAGGAGCAGCAGCGATTTGGTTTGACTTTGGAAGATCCGGAATTTTCTCGTGTAACGTACCCGACTGAGTGTAAACTAAGTCAAGGTATTGTGCCTGAGCAATGACTTGCTCCTCAGTAACTACGCCGGCCTTAGCTACATCTTCAGTAATTCTTGGTAATAATGATTTTACAAACCATTCAGCTAAAATTTGGTCCGGGATAAAAACTTTCACTAATCTCCTTCGACGTCTCCACTCATGGATGTGATCAGAAATGTACGTGGATGTCGATTGTTTTAGCGAAGTTAATAATTCCGTACCATTATCGTATCTGACTGGTAACTGAAAATGAGTTAAGAATGAAGTAGCTAACTGGCTAAAGTTGTAAAAAGAAGCCCGTGGCAACTCAATGTACCACTTGGCTGCGAGACCAATGAGTGTACGCTGGAAAAGACGTAAGCGGATAGAATCATCTGAGATGGAATTTGATGCACACCAGAGGTGGTAAGTCATCACGTGATTAGACGGATCCTCTCCAGACTTACCTTCGAACTTGGGTATATCGCTGGGCAACTTATTTGGCATTGGCGGCCAGAACGGAAGATATTGAATTGGATCGTTCGTTAGGCGCGTCAAGTCGGGTAAATCTAAAGTCGCAATAAATGGTAACTGCCGGTTAGGATCTCTGAAACTCTGAGTCACAATACCAGCCCCAGGAGGAGGATATCCAGGATAACTAGGAACAGGATTCGCATTGGGATATTATATCCTCCTGGAAAACCAGGATTAACCGGACCGTACTGGGGTTGTTGAGGTGGTTGATAATTGTACCCAGGATACGGTTGATACTGGTAAACCGGTTGTTGGGCAGCTTGCCCAGGTTGATACTGTCCCTGGTACGGAGGTTGAACAAATTGAGGTTGAGTAGTAACAACCGTACTTGTACCAGGTTGACCTGCAGGCATCTGGACTGTGGTTTGAACCGTGGGTCCAGACAACGGTACAGATGTCTGAGGAGCGGTTACAGGGACAGTAGAAACCGGAGCTGCCGATACTCCAGATGTAAGCATGGTAGATGAAGCGGTAGTTGCTGCAGCCGTGTGAGGTGGAGTACTCGGTGCAATTGGCGGCTGAGTAACTACAGAAGTTACAGGGGTCTGAACACTTGACTGGACAGGTTGCGGTTGCTGGGGTGGACCAGGAACTGCAGGTTGTCCTGCTTGAGGTACCGACTGTATACTTGGTTGCGACATCTGTTGACCCTGTGACGGATCCCATGTTAACATTCCAGGGTATTGACTCGTAACAGGTTGAGGATACTGAGATCCATAGCCGTATTGAGGATAGGGTTGATAACTGTAAGGTGTAGTCCCATATGATTGCCCTTGAGGTGGTTGATAACCTTGACCAGGGTATTGACCCGTAGGTTGATAACCTTGAGGTAAATACGAATACTGGGGTTGACCTTGACCTTGAGGTTGGTATCCTTGAGGTTGATACCCTTGGGGTTGATACCCTTGGGTTGATCCTTGGGGTTGCCATCCTTGAGGTTGCCATCCTTGAGGTTGATACTGATACTGAGGTTGACTTTGGGGTACGTATTGAGGCTGGGGTTGATACCCTTGAGGTTGCCCCCCAGTCACAAATGAAGTACCTTGAGGTTGCCCCCCAGGCATTAACGAAGGTTGCCCCCCAGGCGGTAATTGGCCACCTTGAGGTTGGTTAATGGGAGTTGAACCTGACATCATATAAACTTCACCTATACTCAATGGTACATTACCACTGTTTCCAACTAATAACCCATGATCAACAGGTTGAGGAGATGCTCCCGCAAAGGTACCAGAAAGTGACTGATACCCAGTAGGAACAGAAGGACCGCCATGTAAAAATGATTCAGGACTTTGTGAAAACACAGATGACTGACCAGACATATTTACAGGAGAATGAATTCCTCTAGGTGGAACCGGAGTACGAGGTGTAGAAAAACCTACTGAGTTGTCTAAAAAATTGGTTAATGCAAGGTACCAAGATTCACTTCTAGGAGGACTGTAAAAGATGGATTCACGCTCCCTTAGATCAAGGGTAATTAGATCTTCAGAATCAGAAACGCCTATTTCTTCCTCTGGAACAAGTTCTTCTATAGCAATTAATCCAACAGGAAGATTTTCGGTGATAATTCTTTCTATTCTTGGTGAATCAGGAACACTAGGAGTTGGAGTAACAGGTTCTGAAATTTCAGGTTCTTCGCCTGTTTCACTGGCAGATGAAAAACTACCAGCAAGCTCGGAAACTGTAACAGCTTCGGGATTGTAACCTGTTTCTAATCTTTGGTAATCTGGATGGACTACCAAAGAAGATTCTCCTTCTTCAGGTGAACCTACTCTACTGCCACTAGGAGGAGTTACAAGGACCTTTAAACCCTCTAAATAACTGGGGTCGTCTCGAGGAGGTGAACCCTAAGTTCACGGATCTTCTCAACAATTCGGCCACAGAAACAACTTCAGGAGACTGGCCCGCAATGCGACGGGACCTTCTCGGTAATTCCGCCACAATTAAAGATTTTAACTACAACACACGAAATCAAAGTAAAAAATTTCAAATCAAACCACCTAAAGTCTTCTAAAGAACCAATCAAATTTGAAGCACACGCCTAAATAATCTAGAGCGTCAAACCACACACAAACAGTAGTCTTCCGGACCAAAAGCGCTAGTTGGTGATTAGGCCCAACCTCGCAGGATTCAGTACAGAAATAGTGGGTGGAACAGTTACCCCGGCAACCTGCTTAATGAATAGACTGGACCAAGTTCCTCCACTTTAACCGTCTCGAAGTGAAGCGAACCCCCCAGAAAATCCAAGTGAGTATAACCGACGTCTGCTCCAGGTACAGTGGGACCTTCCCTCCACCGTCACCTTGGGTAGAATCCTAGATATTATGGCCACTAAGGTTACCAATCACAACAATTACACCTGGGGGAACAGTCTAAACTCCGACAGCACGCAAGGGCAGAGTAGCAAGCTCCAATCCCCTTACCGGCTCCTTGACAACAATCCAAGGTTTACCGATAAGTGACCCCTGGCTCCTCGACAATGGTTAATCCGAGGTTTACCGTTTGTAATACGTACTGCCTGGCGTCGTTCCCAACGAGGGAGGAATGATCCCCTCACTGGTTCGGACACGAGCTCGTGTTTCTCCTTTAAGAGGAGCTTTCCCAGAATGTAACTGAAACAATTGGATTTGTTCTACTCAAGATAGACTATCTGTTTGGTTTTGTAGTCTTGGAGAGTTAAGTACTCACCTACTCCAAGACCCTAGCCTAAGCTATGTTGGTGCTTCAGAGCCCTAGAAAAATAAAGATTACTAGATTGATTTTAATTTAAGCGTTACTTTTAAGGTTGTTTCTTAAGTCAAAAGGTGATGGAAGTGAAACTAGTGGTGTGTTGACTCGACTCGAAACCACTACAAAATGCACCTAAAATGATTTATCCACTACTTTACTTTTTCGATGAATTGCTTAACTAAAAAGTTGAGAGAATGCAATCTTTATAAAAGCAACTTCTTAATTGAAGACAATCAAAGAAACAATTCGTTTTTCTTTTCCAAGCATAAAAACATAACTTCTCTTTACATGCACGAAAAAAACTCTTTTCTTCTTTTGAAAACAAAAAGCTACTTGAAACAAGACTTTTTAAGAAGATGTTTTTGTATTTTTCTTTTAATAAAGCAAATAAATCTAATATAACCAAAAATCAATCTTAAAACTCTTAAAATCTATGAAAATGCACTCATAAGCAAACTAAAGGCAAATTTACTCTAAGCAATCTTAACGAGGCCAAAACTAACAATGATTATTTCTAAGGTGTTTTACTTGATCACAATCAAATCAAGGACTAGCTTATTGCAGAACCAAAAACTAGTCAAAACAAAATTCTAATCTTTTTGTCCTTTTTGAAAATGGAAATCAATACTTTAAAAACAAGCAATTCGAAATTTGACCCAAAACAACTCAAATGACAAGTTGCTCAAACAAGGAGACTTTACGACAGGCTCAACTTCTAAGAAGGTTGACTAACCAGAGATATCTAAGGCTGGACAACTTTCTAAGCTCAAAGTCACTACAAAGCCTTTCCAAAAATCAAACCCTAGGTCTAAACTTCGTTGAAAACCACTAAAACACTCAAAGCTCACAAAACGAGTTCAGGTGAGAATTCTTGACAGGGTACTAAAGGATCTGGGCAGAAAACACTAAGAAAAAACAAAATCTAAAAGTAATTTAAGGCAAAAATGGAATTTTCTTAACTTTTACAGGAAGACGCAGGCCACCCGTTGTCACAGGTGCGGCCCCGCACTGTGCAGTCGACAACAGCGCGTCCAAGGACGCACTGTGCAGCACACAGAGACTGCGTCCTTCTGGAAAAAGGAAGAAAAACTAAAGCCAACTAAATCTAAGCTAAGCCACCCAAATACTAATTCTCACAGTCAAAAACCAGAAAATAAAAATGATTTTCTCAAAGCAAAGTTCATATAAAGGAAAAGACTCTCTCATTAATGGATTCCCCAGCGGAGTCGCCAATTTGTCACACGGAATCTGTCAAGGGTGCGGACACGACTGACCTTCCTAGAAGTCTAAGACATTCTAATGACAAACAAGACAAAATGGAGTGATCTTTCTCTAAATACACCTTTTACAACATGAAAACTACAAGTGTTTAGGCTTACCTTATTCCAAAACGCTGTTGTTGAAGTCCGTTCTTGACGATCCGGATGAGCTCCTCCTTCAAGTCAATTCCTGCAACCACAAACAATCAAACAATTACCAAGCACTTGCATTTCATATAATAAAACATATATTCAACATGCAGACCAAGGAACACATGAAATAACTCATTAACACAAGCTATTGAGAAAAATAAACCAGTTTGTATTAATAACGAAACAAAGAAACTCTTACAACCTGGCCTTGGTGTTGTGCAAGTTCCTCCCAGGGTCCATCAAGGGTTTTCCTCTACTTTGACAAAGCTCACCCTCTCCCAAGTAGAATCAAGTGAAGACAATCTCTCCTCACAAAGGCTCTAATGGAAGACCTAAATCCTGCAGCATTTACCCAAAGAAAATGTATAGCTCCAACCTCTTCTCCTTCTGGCTCAATGCCTTTATTTATAGTGCTGTAAAGAGGTTATTCAGGTCCACTATCAATGGGATCATCCCCCTCTATGGGTGGGATAGCTCCCTTATTGATGGGATAAGTTCCCCCTTAATAGAGATACATGAACCAACTGGAGGCGCATCCATTTCATCAAACCGACCTCTAGAATGTTCTAGAAGTAACCACAAGTAACTTTTTCAAGATAAAACTCGCGCATTTTGCCTTTTACAGAGGGACGCACCTGTCCCTTAACATACAGAGCGTCCATGGACGCAGATTTTGTGAACATGGTCAGCGTCCCCGCAGGTAAGGCTAGAGAGAACCTGCGACCCCAGAGATAAACATGATTTTTACAAGACTTTCTCTCTTCTTTGAGTTTGAGATGGATAACAGAGGCATGAGACTTGCCTAAGAGGGTAGCATGACTTGTTGATTTGAGCCATACTAACTGTAAGTAGTCAAGGTGACATTTTTTAGTGTAACAAGGAGTAAACTGGTTTCTAATTGATGCCAGGATGTGTTCTTTCTATGAAGAAGAGACCCCAACTTCTGCCAGAATTTGAGATAGTTATTTGAATATCATCACATTTATTGGCATTTTCCTGCTAACTGAAAAGTCTTATCAGCACCTGGATTGAGAGCGGGGGGTTCCTTTATCACTTGAAAAACTCAAAAGATCAATTGTAGTAAAAATAACAAACCAAGATTGTAAACTAAGGAAATCACACTTGCGGAAATTAACTAACCTCTATTGTAGAACAAAAAAGTAACACACCTTGTAGTAAAAGAAATTTCTCATAAAAAACTCAATTGTGGTAAACAAAGCGTCACACTTTACAGAAAGAAAAATTATTAATAAAAACTAAATTGCAGTAAAAGTAGAAAATCAGGCATCACACTTTGCAGTAAAGGAAGTCACTCATTTGCTGAAATGAAAACCTGGCTTATGAGCTCTCTTGGAATGTCATCCAGTATGATTCAGCAACCAAAGGGAATCTCATTAATGTAGAAATTCAATTGCGAAAGGAAAGGGAAAAGCATGAAAAATCATTAAGGCCTTATCCTACAACGCCTCCCCGGCAACAACGCCAAACTGTCGGGCGTATAAATGCAAGATTTACACCAACATTAAATTTTTCAATCTGGGGCCGTAAGACTTAGAGGCGTAGCACAATATATGCCAGAATATGACCTAAGGGTTTTGTCAAATAAAAATCAAGTTTTTGCAAGAAATTCAAAATAAGCATCATTCAGGAAAAATAAAAAAGACTCTTCAAATAAAAGTAAACACACTCTAGGAATCTACTTTTGGCTTCTCTTCTGGGTTGAGTTGACTCCTGCAGTATGTCTTCGTCATTTATCTAAGGGACAAAGGAATCTATGCCCCATTCAAAAGAAAGTGATTCAAGAAATAAGGAATGCAAAACCTCTTAAAAATTACAACTATGTTGCAAGCATGAAATTAAACTAGAAATCACAGGGAACCTTCATTCCAACTAATCTAAGGAAATAATCGAATGCTTTAAAAAGAATCAAGATAATAATGCACTGCTTCTCTTAAAGACAATTCAGTACTTTAGTTGTAAGAGAAATATGCAATAAGAACCAATATATAATTCGTGTTGTTTAGCCTAACCTTATTAAATACTTCCTTATAATATATGAAACATTTAATTGTAATGAAGAATTATGTGAGCGTTTTGTCAACAATATTCACAATCTTTCCTTATGTTGATCCTAACATTTTCTTGCAAAAGTGCAAGAATAAATGTTTTTCTTTCAAAGCGCATGAATCAGTTTCACATTTAAATTATGATCTTAAGGAAACACGAATTCTCAATGATACATGTTAAGTTGAATTAATCAGAACTCTTACTCAACAATCATTTCCTTCACCATTATATCCTGAAAGAAAAACTCATTATGAAACAATGAGATCATGGCAAGTATCACACTTAAGTTGTAATGGAAATAAGAGATGGAGTAAAAAAATTCGATGCTTATCCTCTGCCTTGGTCTTTATAAAAATACATAATGCTATTATTAATTGAACTAAAATGATCAAAGCTATGAGAAAGTGTTGTAGATAAAATCACAAATTGAATGATCAAGGCATAAAGCAGAAATCATGAAGCAGAATTGTGAAATGAAATTGAAAATTTATATGAAATCACACTCACATACTATGCAAAACATAAAATGCAACAAAATAATTTTAAGAGGTTTGGGACAACGGACTAGCTAGTGGGCCCAACCACCCAACTTGTTGTCCTTGTAGCAATTAAATCACAATCCAAGTAGATTCATAAGAAACATAAATGTAAGTAGAATGCCAAAATGTCTATTAATCTTGAAGTATTTTTACATCATGACCAAACAAGTTTTGCTTGTCTCCAATGGTCCCCTCCAAGGACCATCCCACTGAGCATGAAACTCCTCCTTCCCCACACAATCAATACCAATCCTCCTTCTGCAATGAAGTGCGCTTTACAATCTTCAATCTCCCATCATGCACACCTACGTAACTCCTTTTATATTATTTTTACATGATCGTTTCCTTAGAAAATAACATGGGGATTGAATCAAAACTGATATTAATCAATAGAATATCAATAAAACCATTTACCTATTGAAGGAATGAATATCTAACACGAATTTCCCAAATCTTGGTGTTTTCTGCAATTCTGGAAAAAAATGATATTTTTAACAAACTGCCTCCAAATAACTCTTTGTATCTCCTTAACCATTACGAATTAGGGAAAAAAATTTCTAGGAATCCTAGCTTGTTATGTTTAAAACAATAACCTCTGCCATAATTTTGTGGTTTAGCTCTATTGCCTCGAAAATCGTGCCTGAAGCTTACTGTTTGAAATCTGAGATCCTAAAATTCTGGAAAAACAGTCTATTTTTATAAAACTACCTCAAAGAATGTTATGTAACTTTTAGAAAGCTACGAATTTTAGAAATTTTTTCTAGGCTTTGTCAATTTTCTATACTGGGACCAAAACCCATATTCCAAAATTTCTCTATTCGCCTTCATCTGCATGGAAATCGAGGTGGAAGTTGGAAATCTAGAAACTGCTGTGAATCAGGGCTGATGAGTTAATTATTTCCTAAACATAAATCCGTATGACCTGGGTGTATCTTAGCTTATGTGGAATTTTTCAAACACGATTTTGAACAAAAATCTCTTTCATATTTCCTGGAAATGTATCAATGCATGAAAGCCCCAAATTAGTGCAGACATGTTGGTGCATGCATGTTGGTGGAGGCAGAGCTGGTGCAGGAATGTAGGCACCTGCCACAAAAGATCCTAACATTAATGAAATTCTCACATTAAATACTTTTAAATTTAACAAAGCAAGGAGAATTCCTAAATCAAAAATTGTTAGCTCTAAATGCCTCTAAAAAGAATAATAATGATTATAAACACTCAGTACAGGTATAGAGTTATTCAACAAAAAGTATGAAAATATGGACAAAACGGACACTCAACAAGAATCAAATGCGGGTCTGGGATATTTTCTCAAATACGGCATATCTGGAAAACCTTCTTGACATTCTTAGGAAAAGAGAAAAAATATTTTACAATAAAGAACATGAAGTCTTGGATGAAATTCCAACTTGAATACCTAATCTTCCGATATTGTCCTTTCATTTTTATGTTGGTAAGGTTCATCCTCCAATGGAGTCTTCGAATTAAATTTGAAACTAATTTAGGGTCGCCAAGTGAATGATTTCAGCCTTCATATGTGCCTAACAGCTGTCCACCATCAACAATCAGATCTGATTCTTGTCATTTTTCCGAGGGAAGATATGATCTTTCGTTCCCTAGCAACAACACCAAAAGTGTTATCCTCCACAATGTCCCAGGGTGATAAGGAGATCAACGGAGGTAACCATAGACCAAGATTTTATTTTTGTAGCTAGCCCTACCAAACCAAAGAGGGCTCTCTCTATGAAATCACAGCCAAGAGATGACTAGAATGTAAAGGATTTTAGGCTAGATAGCTGGGCTCAGGCAAGTTTTGGAAAATTTAGGGTTTTGTTGCTGGATAAGGGAGAAAAAATAGGTACTCAGGAGCAAGGTAGAAATACTTTTGTGACGGATCTTAGGGTTTGTTGGTGTAGTGTGGTGTTCAAAAGAAGATAAAGGTCTTAATGAGCATGAAACATGAATTCATTCAGCAAGAAATAAAGTAACACATAATGATATTTCCATCAAAATAGAGCTTTATGCAAAGAATTATGTTTATAAACTGTAAGGAAAACCATTAAAGAATTGATGAATGGAAAGAGAAGATGAATATCTTTCATATAAAGCTATAACAGAGAAAATAAAACATCACAAACTCACTGGACATGAATTCCTAGATAATAGTTGTAACTGCTCCTTTGATTTCTTGAAAATGTTCAAGCAAAAGTTATAAGAGTTCTCTCGTCAGATGTCCAACCCCTTCTATCACTGAGAAAATGATACATAAATACCAAAACAACATCTCCCCACTCTTAAGGGTTGAATCCATGACTCTAGAAACTGCCACATGAGGTGTTCAAACCAAACCGTATTCTCTAGGGAAGTTAAAAACAACTTCTTCAATTAACTTTGACTCCAACCACTCTCATAAATAAGCGAAAAATTACATCAAAACCACCTACAAATACTAATCACCTACTATTACATCATATTTACACTAGGATTACTCAATTACATCATTTAAATAATTGAAAAATTTTAACTAGGTTGCATTGCTAAAGAAACTAGCCTCCTGGAAAAAGCACAGTGAATTCTGTGAAAAGCGAAGTGTGGGCTGCAAAAAGCGCAGCGTGAACTTGCAGGCCACTTTTGGAGGCCTTCCTGAACTCCAAATTGAGCTCATGATAGCTCATTGGAAATATCTTTCTATCTGATACACAATGGAGTCCTCACAAACTGAAAAGTACTAACTATATCCCCATCAAAAATCAATTTTCCCAAGACTGGTAAAAATGTATAGCGTGGCCTCAAAAAACAGGGCAGAAAGGTGTTTTTAGATGGTTTTTGGGCATTTTCACCCTGTAAAAGTTGATGACTTGGGCTTCCATGTGTCCAATTTGATTTAGGGGTAAAAGGATATCCAGCCATGTAGATTTTTTTCCATTTCGAGCTCTCTAGAAAAAGTGCAGCGTGGCCCACACTACGCTTTTGGCAAGGTCACTGTGCCAAAAACTACCAAACTTATATGAACATAGGGCTGAAAGGTGGAGCGATATATTTATACCCATAATTATTTTTAGAAAACGGAGAGAGGCGTTTGTTCTTTGGTATGTTAAGAATAAAAACCTCCTCCAAGTTTCAAAAATATTTTCCCATTTGTTCATAATCTAAGTTTTAAGTTGGTCACTTAAAATTGGAAAAGCACGACGTGCTCAGAGCAAAAGTGCAGTGAAACGTTTGGAGAGTGATTTGAGGGCCTTACCCTACTCCAAATTCATCTCTTGATATCTCATTGGAAATATGTGGATGTCTAGTTATCATTTGACTCATCAAGAAAGTCATTTGGACTTTCCATGCAAGAAACAAATGCATTTTACCAATACTACTCCCAAAAGTGCAGCAACTCTCATGTAGCAATTATATTTTGGACATTTCTCCCAAATAATAACACCTGTGAAGGAGGTTTTTTTTCTTTGGTCTATTATTCACAAAACCTTTTTACATTTTGTCAAAATCATCTTCCTTACTTCATAAACCAATTTTGAAGTTGAATCAAGGATAACTTTAGGGGCGAATGTTCCCCCTTTGGGGAAATTAAGGGGTTTTAAATTTTTAGTGGGTGAATATTTTGTATCATAGTACATTTTTACAAATCACCTCAAATAGACCACCTTATTTTAAGGGAGAGGGTAAAAAAGGTAAATTTAGCCCTTGAAATTAGGACTTACAACCTTCCATTCGCCCATTTTCAAGAATAGGTTTTATTTAAGTGAATCCATTTGCCCATTTTCAAGAATAGGTTTTATTTAAGTGAATCCTATGGGCCAAATACCATATTTATAAAAGAGGTATGGTAAATTAATAAAAATATAAATAAATGAGAGGTATGGTAAATAAATAAAACATTTTTTTATATTTACTCCATAAGTCACCTTATATACATGTAAGGGTGTAAACAAATAAAAATATAAATAAAGTGGAGGTATGGTAAATAAATAAAACGTCTTTTTATACTTACTCAAAAGGTATGGTAAATAAATAAAAATATAAATAAACTAGACGTATCGTAAATAAATAAAACCTCTTTTTATATTTAGTCCATAACCCTCGTTCTATTTATGAAGGCTCAAGAAAGAGATTTTATTTAAGTGAATCCTATGGGCCAAATACCATATTTGTAAAAGAGGTATGGTAAATTAATAAAAATATAAATAAACGAGAGGTATGGTAAACAAATAAAACATTTTTTATATTTACTCCATAAGTCACCTTATATTTACAAACACTCAAAAAATGGGTTATATTTAGGTGAAACCTATGGCCAAAATACTATGCGACAAATACCATGGACTAGATTGTTATTAATACCATGTAAATAACCATTATTAACCCTAATATTAGAATTAATAAAAATAAAAATGGCACATGGTATTGACCCATGGTATTCACCAAAATGAAACATGGTATTGACCCATGGTATTCACCTGGAATGTAGCCTATTTAAATGGGGGAATTAAACCAGCATGTAGCCTATGCTAACATTCACTAGAACTTTACAAAGTTTTATTATTTAGTGAAAGACTCGCCAAGATCTTACAAGATTTTATAATTGAGTAAAATATTCGCCATGCCTGGTGAGAGATTCACCAAAAAATTATATATACATATTATATTATTGATAAAATCGCCTTCCATTTTTCCTATATACCATGGAGATTCGCCCATTTATTATATTTATAAATTTAGGGGGGTTCTTAAAATTTTCCCTGAGTTGAATTGTCTCAAAATTTTCCAAACATTCACCAAAACCAAAATTTCTCCAAATTTCTTCAAAATGGGTCCAGAGTTGCTCCATGAAGTTCTGAAGTGGTATTCTATGCTATGAAGGAAGCATCAGAAAGCAAATCCATCTTAACATTCTCTTTTTATCTGATTAGGGTTTCCTTTGGTTTTTCCTTCAACTGCTCGATTTTGACCTTGGCAACCTAATTCCTTGTGTAATAATGGGCAGCCAGGTGCCTTTGCAACCTATTATCTCTGTTATCCCTCTTGAGAAGCTTCTCCAAATTATCATTGAATTTGCCTAGCCAATATTCCTTGTCTTCATTGATTTCTTTGTCAATGAGCTTTGATGTAGGGTTGGTAGAATTGGGCATCCAACTCTTGAGTTTTGAACCATTTCTCACCAATATTCGGTATCCCTATGGTTGTTGATATGCTTTCAGTTGATATAGTGAATGTCACCCCTGTAATTGTGACTTGAACCTTCTTAAGATGTGTGGAAAACAAACTAGTCAACTTAGCATGACATTTGACTTTTCTCACAAAATTCAAGACACTCTACATGCTAAAAACATTGCTTGGAGAGTGTTGAGGGCATCAACTCGTGTGTATTGAGGATTTCATACCTTTCATTTTTCCCATCCTTTTTGTAAGGCCTCCTTTCCTTCTCCAAAGTAAACTTGTGAGTACAAAACCTAGAAGGAAAAATAGGGGAAGGGAATGAGGGAATAGGATGAAGGGGTTAGGGAGTAGGAACGGGTGTAGGAAACATTTCTGATATGGGGAGGGATGTTAGGGAGCTTAGGGAAGTGGAGGGAAGTGAAAAGTGTGAGGGAATAGGGATAGGGAATGTATACACAGTCCCATCTATGAAGGTTGTCGAAAATGCAGTGTAGGGATAGGTTCTAGGTATAGAAGGTTTTATGACTAAGAGTGAGGGGGTGTGAGGGTTTTAGGGGTGTGTTTGAGTGTGAGGGGGGATAAAATGTATAGGAATAAGTTTTCTATAATTGCAAACATGAAAAGAAGGGTTTCCCACAGAAAACGCAACAAGGTAGCTTGAGACCAATTTTTTGGAATGTCTTTCGCCATAAAAATTTTGAGGAAGTGGTTGATGATGAATGAGCTATCTTTAGCAATGAAATGAGTGAGTAAATGAGTTATGATGGATTATATATCCCTTTATAATGTGATTAATGAGAGGAATGAAAGAAAAATGGTCTTTATAGGCCATAGAACTCAACTTTGTAATGGTAGGGTGGCCCACCATAATTTTTAATTTTCTTTTTGATATAAACTATGTAGCTTGGAACCTTTTCATGCATCTTTGAAACATAACTTATTACATAATTCTGAAGTGAATTACACTTAGAAAGGGAACCTTTTTATCAAAACCTACCACTACTCCTTCATTTCCAGGTTTATTGAATGAAATGACAACCTTGATGACTCTAACCCTAATGACCTAGTGGAGACACTGCGCTGAATGAAGACCATGGTGACATGACTAAAATAATGATGATTATTTGTTCAATGATGGCACATCCAACAGAGTGATGGCATTGACCGGATAGGGAAATCTCGATGGAGCAGTAGTAGACCTAGACACACTAGCCAGTGGCCAAATTTATTCTAAAAACTAGTGACATGATAAAATTTAACTTGAGACAAAACTTGGTAAAAGAATATTTGATCACTGGTGACAGGCATAACTAACTCACACTAACAGAACCAACAGGAGATGTGAATACCATGTTCCACCCGACCATAGATTGTTTGAGCCAAGTCCCTCTTCAGCCAATCACCCTCGTGCCATATTCCAAGAATGAACGTGTGACTCATAGAACACATCAAAAACATCAATCAACATGGATGCCACCAAAGTTCTCCACCTACATCGTGAAGAATTTGAGTGCCTCCTACTCTCTCAGGCTTTACCATGCATCCACCATCTGATCCAGGGATCACTAGGCCCTACATCGAGACATATTCTCCAGGCTTTACCATGCATCCCATCTTGGGATCACTAGGCCCAGTGGAGAGAAAATCCACCTCTTGTCTTTACCGTATATCTCGACATGCAACGGGAAGGATTCCTAGGCCCATCTAGGGAAATAATATTTCTTTAACACAACCCATAGTCTAGTTCAAGGGTTCCTAGGCCAGTGGCTTCATGATCCTTAATCTGGTTCAGGTACCACTCAAGCCATGTGTTTATCAATTCCTAGATCCACCCCACTTAACTTCGAATCCAATTCGGCCCATCTCACATAAACTAAATGAGAGAACCCATCTCATCAAAACTATCAAGAAATGGCAAGGCTAGGCTGAAAATACAGTCACACTTGGCAAAACCCATGCCATGGTAGGAAAGAAACACATGAAATCCTATGCATTCCAAATATTGCAAGGAAAATACACATGCAAGTTGATACCTATAATGAAGCCTATTGTAGTTGCTTGGTCTTGCCTTTCATTGCTTTATATTTTCTTCCACTTTCCTTCTTTTCCTTTCTTTCTCCAATGCCAAAGTGCTCCAAGAAAAGTATAAGTTTCCAAGAGTATGAGAGAGAGAGAGAGAGAGAAAATAATGGGAGAGTTCCAAAGATAATATGACAAAAGGTTACCAACTGATCCTCAAAAGCCTTTTTATTGAGGAGGCCTCTATTTTCTTCATTTCCCATTATTTTCCTTCATTTTCCTTCTCACATGCAACATGTGACCTTTCACCTCCTTTTTCTCCTAATTTCGATTATTTTGATAAACAATTTTGCCAAAAATCACATTTTTCCTTTCCAAAGCCTTAGCCATTGACTTTTCCAGTTTCCTTAGCCATAAAAAAACAAATGAACACACACTAGGATGTATTTCCCAACGTTCATCTTGGAATTAGTGCCCATTGACCGTGGTTATTGTTTTTAACTTTTATTTCATGGAATTTTCACTAGGGCTGTTACAGAACCTTCCCCCTTGGGGGACATCGTCCTTGACGTTCAATCATGCATATACCTCAAAAACCTGTTGAAAGAAGACATACTTCTCATGGATCTTTATAATATATAACATTGCAGTATTTACAATGAAAGACCTGCTAAAGAGAAAACATCATGAAAACATACCGCATAGTGGAGCTTTATAACACAGTTGATTACAATATCTACAATGTTCATCCTGCTGAGTGCCAATCCACATAACATCATAAAATCATGATAAAATAACCACATGATAGCATAATAACATGAAAGCATAACCATAATGACATGACACCCATAACTCATAGTAGAGCTTCATAACCTAGATCATGGTGGTATTTACATCCATATACATATGTACATATAGCAACATCACCAAAAAATATATGCGAACAACATATACCAATCATATACCAAAAAGAATATCAAAACATATACTAAAAACCATATCTAAGCATATATTAAAACATCATATCAAAGCATATACCAAACCACCATAAAGCCTATACCAAACCACCATATTGAAGTTGTTTTTTCTCAACCGACAAACAAGGAAGGATACATAGCCCGCATCTAATCCACCATCTCCATGTAGCTTCATCAGGCTTTTTGTCTCTCCCAGATACAACCTTGAGTTTCTTACAAGACTAGTGCCTAGGCACATCTAAATTCTATGTATCTCATATGATCCTCAAGAAACCAAAGGTATCATATGCATCTTCTACAAAAAGTAATTACACATATACAAATATACACATAAAAACATGGGTTGCTTCCTTCATCCAAGGATATCCTTTCACATATACAACTCACAATAATAAGGCAAAAACAAGTGGAGGCTTAGTAATCAAGGACTTACAGTTTAATTAGATTTTGCAGAATAATGAAAGAAGAGAAAGATAATACTAACTCATCACATAGAGCTTGAAACACCAATATTTATATACTTATTTGAGATAAAGATAGACAGGTGGATGTAAGTAGATTGAATGTTATGCTTTCAGGAAGCACAAACTTAAAGATATAATCTTAGACTTGCATACAGGCATATATATTAACTAGTTAACACCAACGAATCTGTAAGAATATAAGATATATTTTTGGTAGCTACAATTGCTTGAAATCAGAGAGGAATTACGAACATAATTGAAGTTTAACAAAGGAAAAACATACTATAATACTCGAATATGGGAATCGCCACTGTTTCATTCATATTCAGAAACATGTAGATCTAGAATCCATACAACTTCAAAAGCATGTGTAGGTTTTTCCTAGAATTAAGAACCTTTCTTCAATGTTTCTTCCTCCTTTTTATAATGAGAGGGAGGACAAGAAAATCGGTTACATAAAATATCTTTTCGGTTGAAGTTAAAATTGTCTCTATGAATCAATGTCTTAAAGTGAATCCTCTAACTATTAGAGCAGGGGGATTCCTTTCTTGAAAGAAAAATAAAATAACAATACAATGATCACAACAACAAAACAGATTTAGTTCATAGAAACGGAAATGCTAGTTTCTGGAAATATCTTCAGGCCACTCCTCTTTGCTAGCCTTTGGTCTTGGCATGCTCCTGCTAAGTCATGATTGATCCTCTCTCAATAGGTTCCTAGTCACTGTATGACTTAACCGCCGACCCATCACACCTTCTTCCCTCTGTCCTGTGCCATCAGTACCTTGCTGAAGTGTGATAGATAATTCTATCAGTCGTGGGCCTTTAAACATTAAAAAATGGATGAAATAGGCGGGCACCTTTAATTTTCCCCTTAGTCTCTATGCTCTAAGCCCCTTTTATGAATTTCCCCATAGGACTATAGGCAGAGACTGGGGTCTTTTCTTTGAAGGCCCTCAATAAATGCACAAGGGAACTTTTTCTTTATATCACAATATCCCTCACCATCTGATTTCCCAGACCCGAAACTTTTATAAGCTGCAACTCATGAAATATCACATCTGGGGCCTTCCTTATCACATCACAATCGTCGATAAGCCTGAGGCTCAAAGCCATTGATCGATGCTAACTTGTTGACGTCATTGCTAACATCATCACTGCCACATGTCATCCTATGAGAGGTGCCATGTAGCACCGGAAAATAGCCCCATAGGACCCCTAAAAACGCAAAAAATAAGTGACACGTGTCCACCACCACGTCATCATCCATACACGCCATTTCATCCACCACATCATCTCGATGGACCAATCAAAGGCCACCACGTGGCCCTTGGAGGAGAGAGAAAAAGGCCAGCCAAGCCTTGGTTTTGTCGGGAATTCCTTAGTATTTGATTCCTCAATGCCCCGATAATGCAACATTTTCTTGCCATATCGATGACTGGTAGGTCACTTTGAATTGACACTCCACCGAATGGTCGATCTCCAATCGTTGATGGAGGAGAGAGAAAGGAAGACCTGACCCTTGGTTTTTTCATGTTTTTCTTTGTTTACACTTTTCAGGCCCTGCCTAGAGGTACATCCTTATATGGAAAATCGCCCCCCACAAAGGTCCTTTAAATCAAAACCCCACCGATAAATGTTTGGCCTTGACCCACCGATAACCAATTACCGACGCCACGTGGAGGAGAGAGAAGGGGAGGCCTGACCCTTGGTTGTGCAATCCATTCTTGTGTTACGTTGTTTTAACTCTACCCCGGTGGTTCAATGTTATATCGCAGATCAGCCCCCCGCTGATAACAATTTGTCTGTGTCTTGGGAATCCTACCAATGGCCGATTGCAATCTACCTGGGACCCTAATTGTGCTTCATCTCCACACTTAGCCATTTTTTGGGTTTCCTAAGCTTTCCAAGGCAATCTTCAACAAGCTCTAACTTTTGATCCGGAAGTCCATTTTCGGACTTCTACATACCGTTGGAAAAAAATTTCTGAGCAATTGGAAATGGAGATGGTCTAGTTAAGCTATGATAGCTTTTGTGGCCTAAAAAATGGCTTTAAATTAACTGCTCTTGAGAAACTTTGACCAGTGAAACCCACAATGTAGTGAGTGACAACATTAGCTCTAACTGGGGACAGTGTATTGTTGGCAAGGTGTTGAGGACTTGCAGACCAGTAGCCTTTCCTTCCAGTGGGCATGGAGTTATTCTTAAACAACATATAATTATGTGAAAGAAAGGACTTTTTTGAGAATAAATTGAAAATTCAAATAACAATTTTCAACACAGACATTGGATATTTACAATAAGTAAGAGACAACTATCTCTAATTTTTGAAAATAAAATTTTAGGAACTGACCATTTACAGGCAGTTCTAACAGTTCACCATGCAAGTTGTCAAGCATGTAAATGTTGTTTCCCCTCTCTTCTGCAATCTTGAAGGGGCCCAACCATAGTGGATCAAATTTCCCATTCTTTCCTTTGTCTTCTCACTTGACATCCCATCTGAGAACTAAATCTCCTTGCTGAAGCGGTCTATCCTTAGCCTTCTTGTCAAATAGAGATTTCATCATTTGTTGGTAGTTTGACAGTTTGGTCCCCGCCTTCTCTCTGTTCCCATTAAGCTCCACTAGTTAATTTCCCAACATAGCTATTGGCATTGCTAATTGGATAGGATAGACAATAACCTTGCCATATACTAGCTCAAAAAGATATTTCCCAATGGATATTTGGGGTGTTACATGGTTAGCCCACAAAGAAAACTTTAGTTGAGAGTCCAAGTTCCTTTGATTTTTAGTGATGATCTTCTTTGGAACTCTCACCACATTTTTGTTAGAAGACTTAGCCAAACCATTCCCTTAAGGGTAGTATGTAGTGGAGTGTCTAATAACTATGTTAAATTTGTGGCAAAAGTTGGTGAACTTGGCCAATTTTAAGACATGTGCATTATCATTGATGATTTTAAAAGGACACCCAAAGCGGGACATTATGTTTTCCTCCATGAATTTTATCACCACTAAATCAGTAGCATTCCTAGCTGGGATAACCTCTACCGACTTGGTTAAATAGTCAGTGGTTGTTAGAATCCATTCGTGTTGACTGCTAGAAGCTGGGTTTATTTCTCCGATGAACTCCAATCCCCACTGTCTAAAGGGCTCCTCTACCTATGCAGGAATTAGGGGGAGAGGAGAAAACATTTGTCTTTCAGCAAACAACTGGCATTTTTTCCATGACCTGACCTTAGAATAAACATCTCCAAATAGCATGGGCCATTAAAATCCTTCCTTGAGGACTTTTTTGTGTTGTTTCCTTCCAACTGTAGTGTCCTCCATAGACTCCCCCATGGAAATCCGCAATCACTTCATGGGTCTCTCCCTCAACCAAACACAACAGTAATACACCCATCGGGTCCTTCCAGTACAACAATCTATTGGATATAATGTATTTATGTGCCTACAATCTCAGACTCCAGTATTTTGATCTATGCAATCCCAACGAGAATATTAGAAACAAGAGGTAATGAACAATGTTCTTATACCTGGGTGATCCCTCATACTTGGCATGTATATTATGTTCATCCATTTTAATTCTACTTTGTTCATCCTCTAGACTACCCTCCTCTGTGATCAGGCTTATCCCTAGAGCTTGGCAGTTGGATTCAGAAAAATTCTAGGCCAACCCCTGGCCTTTGATAAGCTTGGTAGGATTTATTTCTAGCTCATATTCATGTATTTTAGCTATCCATCTACTCATCTTTCCTTCGATGTCTCCTTGCACCAGAATGTCTTTGACTGTAGTCATTGGGACAAACATTATGATTTTAGATTGTAGTACATACATACGGAATGACTTCAATGCCTTGACCAGTGCATAAGTCTGTTTCTCCAATATATCATACTTCATCTCAGCGTCCCTTAGGACTTTGCTAAAAAAGGAAATGGGTTGCTTGTGTCCTTCTTTATTTTGCTGTAACAACACAACAACAATGGTATGTGGAGAGGAAAAAGAAAATATGTAGAAGGGTACTGAATAATTGGGGCTGAGTAGCACTGGGGCCTCAACGAAATATTATTTGATCCTTGTGAAAGAATCATGAGGGACGAAGCTCCACTTAACTTCATTCTCCTTCTTGAGCATATATGTGGTTCCTTTAACTATCTCAGCATAGTTGGGTATGAATCACCTTAATAAATTTATCCTCCACAAAAAGGCATGGACTTCTTTCTTGTTTCTAGGCAGGGGAATAAGGCTGATGTCTTTGACTCATTTAGGATCAATATTTACTCCTTCTTGAACTACTGTGTCCAAGCAACTTCCCCTCACTCAGGGCGAACTGAGATTTTTTCGAATTCAGAGAGAGATCATACCTTCTACACTTCTCGAAAGTGAGTTTTAAATGGAGGATATGCCCTTCATCAGTCTTAGAAAAGATTGTGATGTCGACTACGTAGACTACCACAAATGTATCTTGCTCACCCACAAAAGATATGTCCACTTCTCTCTAAAATGTGGCCCCTACATTTATCAACCCAAACGGCATGCGTGTTCCCCACGGGGTGGTGAAAGCATTCTTTCTTTGGTCTTTGGGGTGGACCGACACTTGGTTATATCTTGAGAATCTATTGATCATGGACATTATGGCTACACCTACTACCTTCTACAGTATATTATCCATCTTTGGAAGAGGGTAGTTATCTTTTAGAGATGGCCTGTTTAAATTCTGAAAGTCCATGCATAGCCTTATCTCTCTGCTCTTTTTACGGACAGGGACTAGATTAGCTACCTACTCAGAGTATCTTAGAGGGAATATGATCTTGGCTTGCAATAGCTTCCTTACCTCCTTTTCAATTGAGGGCAATAAGAATGGATTTAGTTGTCTGAGTTTCTATTTGCATGGCTTTATCCCACCCTTCAAAGGAATTTATACTGAATAATATTTGTATCAAAATATTTAAAATCATTGTAAGACCAATAAAATACATCTTTGTAAGTTTTGAATAGATCTAAATAACTTCGTCTTTATTGCAAGGGGATTTCTTTGGACATCCTGATCATCTGGGGTTCCTCCTTTGATATGATGTTGCAGTCCTCTATGTTGGAATATCTAATTCCTACTTGTCTCAGTTGTGATTCTTACTAGGTAAAGGAGTCTGTTCCTAGTAGTTATGATCTATTTCCTACATTAGTGTGTGGTTGAGATATTATCTCAACCAACAGATTGTGTATGCATGCATATATGTAATTGCATTTTATTAATGATATATAGATATTATCAGAGTTTATCATTGTATTAGAGCCCTGAGGGCCTTTGCCCTCGTGGACTTGGCCTCTCCTAGGCTAAGGAAATAAAGAGTTGGTAATATTTTTTTATTTGTCCATTCATTCGGGCTGAGCTTGGCATGTAGAGAGTCGTTTGTGGTTTTTCTGCTGTTGTTGAAGAGGATGCGGAAGATCAGTGTTTGGACATTCAATTTTTTCAAAGTTGTGGAGCTGTTTCACAGTCAAGTTGTATACTGTGTAGATCGAAGTGGCACACGACGTTGTGTTCAGATTGTGCTTGTCTGGTAGTAATCATATCTGGGTGATGGAGCTGCATCACATTCGCTGCCCGATTTGGTGAGGTTGTGTATTTTATCTGGTGTGGTATGAAGTTGAAGATTCGAGTTAACTACTTGGCACAGAGCCCTAATCAAGCCCTGAAATTCGCAAGGGAGCACACGTCCTGGCCTATTGATAATCCAAGAGACCATCCACCAATTATTGTGATTGGATGGAGGTATGGGACAAGCACAGAAGATCTGTTGACAGGATTAGAGATGCATTGTCTGGGTTGGAGATCTATTTACTTTTGGCCTACTCGACCTGCATTTAAAGGGGTGGCACCTGCTATTGCTTTGGATCATTTAGCACAAAGGAAACAGATATCTTGTGGACTGTGTTGGTAGTGTTGTATGCGATATTGCATGCTGCTTGTTTATTGTCTGCCAAATCACTTACTCCTAAGATTTCAGACCCAGAGAGCATTTGGTTTTTATCAGCAATGTGTTTCCAGCATGTAATGAGCTTTCTAGAGTTTTGGTGGGCTAGTGATGGAAGTTTTCAACAATGGTGGAATGAAGAGCGATTTTGGTGGATATCAAACGCATCATGTTTCCTATTGGGCACTCTGGAAGCATTCTTCATATCTATTGGGTTGGTAGAAATAGGGTTTTCAGTCACACCCAAGAATTCAGAAACAGATAATGCAACCCCCTATAAAATAGTTGCATCGCCTCTGTTCACTCCTCTGGTAATGCTGGTCATGATGTTCTCGGTTGCCATGGTGACTGCAATAGCACTTGTGTGGCATGTGGAGTTTGGTGATACTGCATCCCATTCTTTCTCAATTTCTCGATGTGAGGAAGGGAATTGATATGGTGCCTATCTCTGTGATGCTGATGTTTGTTATTGGTACTAGTATTTTGTGTGTGATGGTTGAGCATCCCACTGTACATTTCAGAGGCATCTCCCACTAAAATCAGAGGAGCGGCCTTTGATCAAATCAAGAGTTGTGACTATTTTTCAAATAGTGATCAAAAGTTATGTTGGGTAGAGATAGAGAAATTTGATCAACTATTAATCGGAAAGTTTATTTTTTTATTTCTTGGAGTCTTGATAAATTTATTGTGCCTTATTGAGTCTAGCTAACTCAATTTAGGTAAAGTTATTTTCTTAGAATTCGTGACTCTAACAAATGACGACAGGTTAAGCATGGAGTTCCAAGATTTAATTGACAAAGAAAAATATGCCAAAGATGTGAAACGAGTAGAAACATCTATTAAACGATGATGGACAGTGAGGTGAAAGTGTGAGTTTGTTTCTGTTTGTGGAATAGACTCTATTATGTTGTAATGTGAATCACAATTGTAATGTAAGCAAGTCTAGGATGTTTTGTAGTGGTCTTTGTAATGTATGTACCTGGTAAATCCAAAGAGTTGGAGTTGTGTTGTAAGCCTTGTAAGGCGCGTGTATCCCCATATAGTTCGTGGTCATCTAAAACCACTTTGTATTTGCAATGTTGGTTTGTGGTAAGCCAGAAACCACATGTAAGAGTGAAGTGGGACAGAGATTCCTATTAGCATGGTTTAGGGTTAGCCGAGAAAACCCTTGGCCTAGTTGAGTCGAGTCTTTGGTGAGCCTTAGTAGCTGGAGTGCCCTAGTGGTAGGATTGTAGCCTAGAGTGGATGGAGTGCCCTAGCGGCAGATTTGTGGCCCATAGTGGCTGAGGTGAGCCTTCGTGGTTGTGTTTAGCCTTGGTGGCTGAGAGCCCTTAGAGGCATGGTTGAGGGTGATCCAATAAAACCCAATGCATGGTTATGGGTAATCCGACAAAACCCAGGTTAACAATGATGGAGGGGGATTTACAGGTACAGGTACATGTATGCATCTATAATGGTTGACAGAACCATGTATGCGAAGGACATCCTACAAGACTGGCGGTTGCAGCGGTTGGCACCCATGCATTCCGATAGATGGTTGTTCCTTTATATGGACGTTGACATATTCTTTAGTTATGTTTGACCACAACTAGATTTTGTAGATTGATATGGAGACAAGTACTCATTAAGGGGGAGTGTTGGAATATCTAATTCCTACTTGTCTCAACTGTGATTCTTACTAAGTAAGGGAGTCTATTCCTAGTAGTTAGGATCTATTTCCTACATTGGTGTGTGGTTGAGATATTCTCTCACCCAACAGATTACAAATGATTAATGATATATAGATATTATCAAAGTTTATCACTCTACTTGCTCAGCCTTCTCTGGGGCCATTTGCTTAATGGTATATTATCTTTATTGAAAAGTCTTTCAAGTGGAATAAGTCCACGAGGGATTGTGTTCCCTTTTAGTTGCAAATTTTTTTTCCCAACCACTGTGTCTTTCCATGGAGTGGCTTCTTGTTCTTATTCTTCTTCTTATTCTTCGATGGTAGAGTGGGAAAATTCTCTAATGACTTCATGACCTGCTCGTCATCTTCGAATACCTACTAGTGTTTGACATTATCAGGTTTGAAGGCTTGTGTCTCACTTCTATCCCATATATGAGCAGTGGATTATGTGGGGGTCTGAAAGTGCTTGCAACTACTGCAAGAGAGTTAGAGATCCTGTTTTCTTCCCTGGGTAGAAATTAGATGTTAAAGGCCAAGAAGAAATTTTTGATTAAGTCCCACACTTCATTTCGGTACGTCCTCAGCCTGGGTTGTTTGGCGTGGCATTATTTTTTTATCTGCATTACGACTAGTTCAGAATATCCATAGACTACTAGGCATTTGATATTCATCTTTTTGATTGTTTGTAACCCCAGGAGTAATGCCTCATACTCCGCTACATTGTTGGTCACCTCAAATATTCAAGATTGAATGAGAGGGGTATCATGCTGCCTTCCAAGGATACTAACAATATTCCAGCTCCATTTCCCTCTTTTGAGTTTGCTCCATCGAAGTACAATTTCCATACTTCATTTTGATTTAAATTTTGTTATTTCAATTGCCTTGTCAGGTGCATTGATTCTTCTTCTAAGAGGTTCTCATCTTCTTCTAAGAATAGGCAGGAGATGTCACTATCTTTCCCATGCACTGGGAGTTTTTTGAGCCTTTAGTTGGGGTTACAGTTTTCAAAAACTGAGATTCTCTGTATAACCTTCTCTGTTCACCTCCAAAAGTGGGAATGGTGGAATAAGTCAAATCTAGCTTGATAGAGCCACCCACCTTGGAACCACAAGATATGGATAAGAGCATTCCAAAGTGAGGAGGTATATCTGCCACCACTATATCCATGACCACACTTTTCAACATGATGTGGGACAAGCTTACCAACAGATCCTTTAGCATGCCTAAGCACTTGACTCTCTTGCAATCAAAGGGGTACAAGTCTTTGTATGGTCTGGTGATGTCCAAACCCAGTTGTTCCATTACTTATAAAGACATGAGGTTGTGTGAAGCTCCTAAATCCAGCACAACATTATGTAGAAAAAGGTCATGGATCACCAAAGTCACATAAAAAGGTGTGGTAGAAGGATCCAACTCTTCCACATGTAGCCCAAAAATGACCATTAGCCTCTCCTCCTAGAGGTTTAGACTATCATTGGTCGGTGTTGAGATAAAGGGATACATAAATTGAGAGACCTGAGCTTTATAAATAGGCTTCTTTAAAAGCTCAGTTAGGGGAATAGGAATTTTTACCTTCTCAAGCTCTTTTTGGAGATTGAATGCAAGTTGGACCTTTTCTGTACCTCTTGTATTTGTTACTTCTTCCTTGCCACTGGAAATTTTTGGCAGAATAGGTGTCTCTTTTTCTATGTGTCCCTATGAACTAGTTCTTTCCTGATTAGGGGAGACTTCTATCTTGGAAGGGTCAGGATTCAGCTTACCCTTCCCTTTATTCAGTACTGGTGGAACAACTTGGGGAGCAGCTTCCCTGTGTTGTTTCAGTTCTCTCATCCTCTTTTTTGAAGATCTTAAATCATACTTATGTTGTGGTTGTGCTTGCATGAACTCTGCAAAACTTTTGCAATAATAATCCATATGTTCTTCTTCTATTGATCATTCTCTATCATGGTTGGCCTCGTAGTGAGCCATATTCTCATATTCTTCTTTAGTAAAACAAGAGTACATATTTCCCTGCATCTCTTGTGTATCCAATTATTGTTCATCGGGGCCATATTCCAAGTACAAAGGATGATGGATCTGATCAAGTTGTTCCTTTATTTCCCTCGGAAGTAGTTGCAGTGGAGGCCTTCTATATTAGCCTTCATTGTTGACTTGAGCATTCTGTATGGAAAGGTTCTTATTCTCAATTTCAAGCTTTCCAACCTTTTGTGTTAAACTATTGACGAGTTTGTACAGCTCACCCAACTTTGGGTCTGATGATTCTCTACCTTGACTAGAGGAGGATGCCTCCTCTTTCCATATTTTGGATTGAGTAGTTTCTTGCTTTACCCTTGAATTTCCAACGGAGACCAGATTTGCTTCCACTTCAAGAGCATCAGTCTATAGTTGGTCTAGAGTGAGAGACTTCCTTTCTCTCAAGGAAAAGAAAAATGTCAGACTCAAAAGCTCCCAGGAAAACCACACGAGCCACAGTTTGAGAAGGTTTTTTGTGAGTAGGCAGGTTATGGTACTGCTTATTGAATCTTTTGATAAATTTTTAAGTATCCTCCTTTGGATTTTTTTGTAGGGAATTAAACTCAATGAGGAGGTACTAATGATCCCTCTTTCCTCCCCATTTCTAGGTGAAATAATTTTCCAGCTCTTCCCAGGTAGCGATGGAGGCATTGGGTATATCTTTGAACCATTTTTTGGATTCTCCACCAAGACTTTGTATAAAAAGTATCATGACCACATCTAGGATGTGAGCAAAAGAACTAAAGGCTTCAATGTGACTCTTTGAAATGTTATCATCTTCCCCATTGAACCTAGGAAACTACTTTAGGTGGTTCTGGGGAATTGCACTTAGAGGCTGAGGTAAATTAAGAGGTACATACTTATTTAGCAAAAATATCAGAAGATTCATCTGGATGGGTGGAGGGGGATTAAAATTTTCTTCGGGAACTGGGGTCAAGACCACAGTGATTGGAGGATAAGTAGGGTATGTCAGGGCCTTAGGAGTATGTCCTGAGTAGTGCACAACAATCGACTGAGAATTGGAGGCGAAGGTGGTAAAGGTTGATGAGATGGTATTACAAGCCGATGGAGTTTTCTCTTTCTCGACTTTCTTGGAAATTAACTTATCTAGATTAGATACAGATGGGACTTTCTTTTGGGATGTATCTGAGTAAGTATGATGCCTTTTAAAATTCAAGGTTATTAATTATAATGAGGGGAGTGTGAAGTCACCAAGGTGATATGAATGCAATCAAAACAGGCTTCACTCATCTACACAAAGGGTGTTCAACTTGTCATATCCTGGGGGGAAAATACCTCAATAAGCTCCCGGGAAATGGCGCCAAAAGATGTTGTCTCTCCCAGAGAAAAACTTGGAGTGCTTACAAGACCAATTCCTGGGCACATCTAAATTCTATGTATCTCATATGATCCTCAACAAACTGAAGGTATTATATGCATCTTCTACACAAAGTAAGTACAAATATACAAATATACACATAAAAATATGGGTTCGTTCCTTCATCCAAGGATATAAGCCATGTCTTTCTAGTATCCTTTCACATATATAACTCACAAGAATAAGGAAAAAAACAAGTGGAGGCCGAATAATCAAGGACTTACACTTTAATCAGATTTTGCTGAATAATGAAAGAAGAGAAAGAGAATACTAACTCATCACATAGAGCTTGAAACATCAAGAGTTCTATACTTATTTGAGCTAAAGATAGACAAGTGGATGTAATAAGAGTGAATTATATGATTTTAGGAAGCACACATCTAAAGATATAATCTAGACTTGTATACATGCATATGTATTAACTAGTCAACACCAATGAATCTACAAGAATATAAGAGATATTCTGGAAGCTAAAATTTCTTGAAATTGGAGAGGAAGTGCGAACGTAATGGAATTTTAACAAAGGAACAACATATTATAATACTCGAATTTGGGAATCACTGTTGTTTCATTTATATTCAAAAAGATGTAGATCTAAAATCCATACAACTTCAGAAGAACATGTAGTTTTTTCCTAGAATTCAGAACCTTTATTCAATGTTTCTTCCTCCCTTTTATAATGAGCAGGAGGACAAGAAAATCTATTACATAAAATATATTTCAAGCTGAAATTATAGTTGTATCTATGAATTGGTGTCTCAGTGTGAATCATCTAACTATTACAGTAGGGGGATTCCTTTCTTGAAAGAGAAATAGAATAACAATACAATGATCACCACAAAAAATTAGAATTAGTCCATCGAAATTGAAATGATGGTTTTTGGAAATATCTTCATGCCACTCCTCTTTGTTGGCCTTTGGTCCTGTCATGTTCCTGCTAAGTCATGACTAATCCTCTCTCAATAGGTCCCTGGTCACTGTTTTCCTTAACCACCGACCTATCATGACCTTTTTCCTTTTGTCCTATGCTATCGCCCTTGCTGAAGTGTGGTAGCTAATTCTCTCAGTCGTGGGCCTTTAAACGTTAAAAAATGGATGAAACAGGCGAGCGCCTTTAATTTTCCCCTTAGTCTCTATACTTTCATCCCCTTTGCTGAATTTCCCCATTGGACCATAGGCGAAGACTGGGGGATTTTCTTTGAATCGGTTAAGCCCCTCAATAAACTTGTGGGGGGAATTTTTATTTATATCACAATATCCCTCACCACCTGATTTCTCAGACCCAAAATTTTTATAAACTACAACTCATGAAATATCATATCTGGGGCCTTTCTTATCACATCGCAATTCTCGATAAGCTCGACGCTTAGAGCTACTGATCACTGATCGCCAATAACCTGCAGACATCATTGTTTCCATCATCACTACGATGTGTCACCATGTGAGTGGTGCCACGTGGCACCCAAAAACAGCCCCATAGGACCCCTAAAAATTCCAAAAATGAGTAACATGTTTCCATCTCGACATCATCATCTGTACTCACCACGTCATCCACCACATCAATTTGGTGGACCAATCAGAGGTTGCCACATGGCTCCCAAGAGGAGAGAAAAAGGTCGGCCATGCCTTGGTTTTGCAGGGAATTCCTTTGTATTTGATTTTCTCAGCCCCCCCCACGATGTAACATTTTATCGCCATATCGGAGGTTGGAAGATTGCTTTAATTTGACACTCTGTCGAATGGTTGATCACCGATCACCGATGGAGAAGAGCGATAGGGAGGTCCAACCCTTGGTTTTTTCATCTTTTTCTTTGTTAACACTTTCCAGCCCCTCCCCAGTGATATAACCTTATATTGCAAATTGGGTCTTGCAAAGGTCCTTTAAATCAAAAACCCACCGATAAAGGTTGTGCCCTGACCCACCGATAGCCAATTTCTGACACCACATGCAGGAGAGAAAAGGGGAGGCTTGACCCTTGTTTTTGCAATCCATTCATGTGTTATGTTGTTTTAACCCTCCCTTGTGGTTCAACGTTATATCGCAAATCTCCTCCCCCCTGCTAATAATAGTTTAGTTGTGCCCCAAAAATCCTGTTGATGGTTGATTCTGATCTATCCAAGACCTTGATTATGCTTCATCTCCACACTTAGTCATTTTTTTGGGTTTCCTGATATTTCCAAGGAAATCTTCAAGAAGCTCTAACTTTTGATGTGGAAGTCCATTTTCAGACTTCTATATACCGTTGGAAAAATAATTATGAGAACTTGGCAATGGACATGGTCTGGTTAAGCTCTTTTAGCTTCTGTGGCCTGAAAAATGGCCTTAAAGTCACTTCTCTCGGGAAATCTTGACCAATGAAACCCACAATGTAGTGAGTGACAATGGGGCCCAAAGTCCTTCCATTGCAATTTAGCTTTCTCAATTGCTTGGTTTTGGAGCATGAGTACCTTTTTCTAAAATATATACTGAGGCTTCGACTGGAATTCTCCCTCTGGTTCCACCTATAGTACAAACCAATCAATCACATGATCAACATACTTAACATACTTCTTAAGCAAAGATACATGGAAAACATCGTGGACTTTCACTATCGGAGGCAATGCAAGTCAATATCCTAATGGCCCAATCCTCTCAATGATACTGAAGGGTCCACAAAATCGTTGTGCTAGCTTGGCACATGAGCCAATTTGCAAGGAGCTCTTCTTCGGTTTGATGTACAAGTACACATGATCACCAACTTGGAACTCCTTGAACAACCTGTTCCTATCTGCATAACTCTTCTACCTATGATGTATTGCATTTAGATTCTTCTTGATCACCTGCATTTCGTGCTCCATGTGTGCCAACATATCTTGTCCAATCAATACCTTGATAGTCGGATCACTCCAGCTAATAGGAGTTCTATAACTCCGCTCATACAATGTATCAAAAGGACTCATCTTCAATGAATCTTGATAACCATTGTTTAATGCAAACTCTACCAAAGGGAGATACTCTTCTGACTTCCTCTGTTGATGCATAACTTACATCCTCAACATGTCCTCCAATATCCTATTGAACCTTTCTATTTTTTTATCTTTCTATGGATGATAAGTTGTGTTGAAGACCAACTCTATGCCCAAACCTGCAAATAACTCCTTCCAAAACTTGGAAGTGAACTTTGCATCCCTGTCTGACACAATATTCTTCAGAACACCATGTAATCTGACCACATCTCTGATGAATACATATGCCACATTGTTAGCTAAGAATGTAGACTTCACCAGAATGAAGTGTGCAACTTTCGTCAACCTATCCACATTGACCATGATGATATCATGCTGCTTCACTCTGTTCGGAAAACTTGTGATGAAATCCATGGAAATAACCTCCCATTTCTACTCTGTAATTGCAATCTGATGTAGCAGTCCACCTGGATGTTTACATTATTCTTTCACTCACTGACAGTCAAAACACCTCACCATAAACTCTGATACATCCCTCTTCAAATTTTTCCAATAGTAGAATCTCTTCACTATTGTCAGTGTCTTCTAATATCCTGGGTGACCCAAATATAGTTTCGCATGAAACTCCCTCAAGATAGCCTTCTTGAGCTCATTTTTATCATGTAGCATAACCTGACCAATCCACAACTGTAAGACAATAATCCACACCTTATTTTCCTGCACCTGTGCTTATACCTATACTGCCACTTATACCTGTACCAGAATCTTGCTGCAATCTATGCACAATCTCCATGTATCTAACATCCTACTGACCTTCTTGAAAGATCCTATCTTGTAAGTTTGTACCATAGGAGCTCATAGTTTCCAAGTGGTGTACCTGTACTCGTCTACTTAGAGCATCTTCCACCCTATTCTCTTTACCTTTGATGTACCTGATCTCAAAATCAACCTCACTAATTGTGGCCAACCATCTAGCATGCATGGAATTGAGATTTGGCTAGTAAGATAAATAACTCAACCTAATATGATGACTCATAAGTACAAACCTCCTGCCAAGAAGATAGTGTATCCACATCCTCAATGCATATATAACCCTTTCCAACTAAATATCGTGTGTCAGTTAGTTCTACTCGTGCGCATTTATTTTCCGTGACTCATAACATACCACCTTTCCATCCTACATAAGGACTCCACCAAGCCCTCTATTGCAAGCATATGTGCATACCACAAACTCTTTGTCGAGATCTACAATCTGTAACACTGGTGCATGTGCCAACAACTTCTTAAGCTACTCAAGAATATCCTCGCACTCCTATGTCCATTTGAACTTCCTAAATTTTCATTGCAATGATATAATAGGATAATAAGTATATGAGAAGTTCCTAATGAACCTCCTATAATAGCCTACAAGACCCATGAAAGATCTCACCTCATCCACACTCTTAGGATCTACCCACTCCATGATGGCCCTTATCCTCTCTGGATCTACTGCAATGCCCTCCTTGGAGATAACATGTCCCAAGTAATGTACCTCACTCTGAAATAAACTACACTTCCTAAGCTTAACATACAACTAATGCTCCCTCAACAACCTCAACACTGCTGCTAAATTCTTGGCATGCTCTTCCTCCTTTTTAGAATATACCAATATATCATCAATGAGCACTATAACAAACTTATCCAATTATGGATGCAACACACTATTCATCAAACACGTGAATGTAGTTGGAGGATTAGTTACTCCAAATGGAACCACGACAAACTCATAATTCCCATACCTGGTCCTAAACGCAGTCTTGTAATTGTTCTCCTCTTTGATGCGTTCTTGATGGTATTTGGATCTCAAGTCAATCTTCGTGAACACTAATACTCTCTTCAGCTGATCAAACAGATCATTAATCCTCGACAAAGAGTACTTGTTCTTGATAGTCACTTTGTTCAATTTCCTATAATGAATGCATAGTCTAATAGTACCATCTTTCTTCCTCACAAACAAGACTGGTGCGCCCCAAGGCAATACACCATAATGTGTCCCTTGTCTAACATTTCCTTTAGCTACAACTTTAACTCAACCAACTCAGGTGTTATCATCGTGTAAGGTGCCATCAATGTTGGAGTTGCCCCTAGCACTAGCTCAATAGAAAAGTATACTTCCATGAGAGGTGGCAACTTTGTAATTTCTTGTTGATGCCTCTAAAATCGCTACATCAACATCGAGAAAAACCACCCAGTCCATACCTTAAAGTAGCTCCTTTTCCATTTGGTGTGGTGGCTCTGACTTGATGTAATGGGACCAGTTTCCCAGTGATACATGAGTTGATGGATGATTGGTTTGTAATGTATAACAGGAGTGATAAGTGCTCTATTCTAAAGTGCAAAAAATATACAAAGATAACTAATCTATCCTGGGTATCCTTCTCACAATGCGGTTGTTGATTGTTTCTATTGACAAGTGAACATGAAGATGACTTACTCATATATAAAAATATATATTCATATGATAATTACTTTGTTCAATTAATTGAACAAAGGAATAATTAAAACATTATCGCACTGATCGTAATATATCACTAACATATATATATGAAAGATGATAATTCAGAAACATTCAATAGTGACAGGTTAAAGAATTTTTGTAGAAACATATACTCATCAACAATATCAAAGTTGATAAATGCTAATTCACATAGAAAAATAAAGCGAAAACATAGATAGTAGTACCGTATGCATTTGAATCTCCTCCGGTGCAAATCAAAATCAATTTTTTCCTTCTAATTTAGAAATACTTTCATAGGAAGCAAAAGTGCATATCTCATAAAAGCCTTCTTTGTCAAAATTCAGAATTCTGGTCCAGTCTTTTATAAAAGTTATATATCGGAAGTACAATAGTGAAACCTCCGATTTAAGTCTTAATACAAAATTGAGGACACTTTCTAAAAACATGAAAGGGTCTATAAATACTATAATTAACAACAAACAATGAAATAAATATGTTATGCACTGGTATAACTAAAACATAGAAATTTGGGATTTATCTTGGAATAGCAGTGCTGCAGTCGATCGCAAGGATTCACTTTATCGATTTGTCTTCTTATGATCGTAGTTGACAAATGGCAAGCATTGGCTGGACCTCTGGTGTCTGACTCATACGAGAGTGTAACTGAGCTTTAAATGTTGCATCGACAAGTTCGGGGATCATATGGTTGATCTCATCTATGAGACACTTCATCGCCATTCACTGACTATGTGGTTTTACAAGGAAAAACCAAAACGTTTCCCATGTTAAGTTGTGAATGCCTTCGATCAGTTTTTCTCTTTTTATTAGCTCTTGTTTCCACTGTTGTTCTAATGATTTTACCTTTGGGAGCTTTCCTGGAGATAATTCTGTTATTAGATTAGATAAATACAGACTGTTGTTGATTAATTCAATCAGATTGTTTGTTGTTGATCTGCATCTGGATGTAGCTCTCTCAGCTTTCTTTAACTGAGACTCCCATTCAGAAAATAGGATTTCTTTATGTGACTCCTATATTTTTGGTAGATTGGAAACTTTTCCTTCCTTTGAATCTTGCCAAGATAGAAAATTAGTTAAGCTTTCATCTGCATTCTTTAACTCAAGCCTTGCATCCACTGATTTTTCGATCATAGCTGCTGAGATATCACATAAAGGAAGGGCCAATGATATATTATGACATAGAAGGTCTAATTTCCGAGATAAAACCTTGGTCATCTCCATGGCTTCAGTTCTAAAGTCATCCACCTGGGGATATCCTTTAAATCGCTCTATTTGATCTTTCATTTGGGAAATCTACTCTTCTTTTGATTTCTTCACCTGCTCATTCAATAGTTGTAGTTTGTTCAATGCTTGAGACAACTGTTGCTGCTTATGGATGGCCTGTTCATCAATTCTCTGCTTTTCATTAATTAATTTCTCATTCAATTATTCATTAAGTTGTCTATGTTTCACCAACTGTTGTTCAAGTTGCTCTATTTTTTGTTGTCATTCTACCAATTATGCCTCTTGCTGAATGATTGCCTAGTCTTTTTCCTTCAACAAATGATTAACTCTGAAACCTTATCTATTGTTTCTGCTGAATATGCTCTGGCATACTGAGAAAGTTTGGTTAAATGTTCAGAGGGATTTATTTCCTCCCTCCACACCACCTTCATCATTTCCATCTAAGGAGTCAAAATAGGAGAGTGATCAATCTTCCTCTTCTTCCTCTGTCTTTTGACTACAACCCTATGCTTAGGGCTATAGAAGACATCTAATGGTGGTGTTTCTTTTATATGCAAAACAATCTCATCAGTGGGATTTTCAAGGATGATCTCTATGTATTTGTGAAGCTGGAGTGGGCCACTTGTTCCTACAATCAGAATTGTGTTGACTACTGATTTTGTGCTTTAAACACCTTTGGTGAAGTGAACCCTTGGGTGTTCTCTGGATTACTGATGATAGAATCAAACTGTTCCCATTCCTTGATTAACTTAGGGTGAACATTAATGTGTGTATCAAGGGGTTCACTAACTGTTACCTACCTCTACTCCTGCTCTAGTGTCTACTTCTTCTCAGGGACCTTTTCAATTTCAGGAGCATTCTAAGTAATTTTCTCCTCAACGTAGCCTTGAGTTCGTACCATAGATGTCATTTCTAATAAATCTAGCGGCAGGGTTTCCAATCTCTGGGCCCTGAGCTTATTGAATTTCTCTAATCCTTCTGTTCCCAATTTAGTCTTAGCCATTTCTTTGACCTGGTAAAATATTTCTATTGAAGAAAACAAGTTGTTAAAGCTATCCTCTCCATTATCAAATCTGGCGATTTTAGCCTGAGAGGCAACATTGTAGGCAACCTTTCTAGAGTCATACTGCCTTTTTGGTATAGTTGCAACTTTTAACAATTTGTTTTTCTCATCCTCTTTCTCTGCATGTTTAAAATCATGCAAGGTAAAGGCACCACACCGAAGAGGAAACGTAGGCGACATGTTTTTCTTGGAATCCCTAAGGATCTTTGACATCCCTGCAACTTTTATCTGATACGCTAATTCCCGGGCCAGTAGTTTATCGGGGATGTACAGAGGAGGAACACGAGGATCAGTAAGACTGCTGAAAATCCTTATATAGGTGAATTTCTCTTCTCCAAACCAACTGCCAACTAATGTTAAGTCGATCATTGCCTCCTCGGATAACCTAGGAGCAGGCTTATTGAACATGGCAATATGTGCAGGAAGAATAAAACCATGACAAATTATATATAGATGCTTTTGATAATGGGCTTTCCATAGCTCCTTATGATAGATGTGAATGGGTTTGGGATCATGGGGAGTCCATTTCCATCTGAGAATAGGGTATTCAGAATTGAAATAGATGGTGTCCACAATATAGGCACTAAAGTAAAAGGGAGGTATCACCTGGGTAGGCACAGACCTCTTTCTTCTATATTCAAGTATCTCGATGGCCATTTTATCAAACAGAATGTTTGCCCAATCCATGATATAACCATTAATTGCAGCCTCCATTAAAGGAACCATATCTATAGAGAACGTAGAAGAATTGTGGACTCCGAAGAGTCTGCACATCATTGCGCCAGCATAACAATAAGG
Organism: Pinus tabuliformis; assembly: GCA_031772625.1. Classification (NCBI taxonomy): domain Eukaryota; kingdom Viridiplantae; phylum Streptophyta; class Pinopsida; order Pinales; family Pinaceae; genus Pinus; species Pinus tabuliformis. The sequence continues at coordinate 265,445,726 of CM062806.1, read as the reverse complement.
AGAGGCTAATGAATCTACAAATTACATACCTGATGTCTCATGCTTGTGTTTGGCTAAGAAATGTCTCCATTGCCTAATAGGGTTTGATTCAATGTCTTTTTCTTTGGAAAAAGCTTCTAAGAATGCTTTATTATACTACTTCTCTGGCTGGGGTAAATGGTACATTTGTCTGAGATCCTCTGCTCTAAATGACCCGAACACTTTTCCTTCTATTGTAGTAAATTCCTTGTCTATGGTTTCAATGCTCTCAACAATCCATCTGACGACATTATTATATGGCAAAACCTTGGCACGCACTGCTATTATGTGTAGGTATGAGCAGGCTAATTCTTTCAATGTATTCTCTGGTTTTCTTGTAGAATCTGTTGTAGCTTCATCTTCGAGTTCTTCAGGCTCTTCCACTTCTAGTAAATTATAGATACTCTCCTAGCTTGCTTTTCCTAAACTAAGGCAAGTTGTATCTGATATTAATCCTTTCTTATTCAGCTCTGGTTCTTTGACTATGACAGGGGCATTAGCTTTCTTCACCTTCTTTCCCATTTTTTCCAGATTCATCGGTTCAGATTAGCTCTGCAAGGACAATGGAAAACGTAACAGAGAAATACCTGCTCAAAGCTAATATGAAATGAAAATAGTTAAAATAATTCACACATGATAAACCAAACGTAATTAAGTGTTAACACAGGTGAAATTCTTGAAGGATTCACCCTTAACTGCAAACTTAATGACCATCATAACCGCCAATCTTAGTTAATAAATGTAATAATTACCCATCGCATCACACATATGCTTAATGGTCCTTTTAAAACGTAACTTTCAATTTTCCCAATCAGCGATCATCGATAAATCATGGATTGAGATCAGGAGATTCAATGGTTCAGGCTTAATGCTTCAGACTCATAGCTCCGATTGCGATAAAATAATATAATAAGGCAGAGGGGTAATCAGCGCGTTATTTGATTTATTACCTTTTCATCTATTACTGCTTATTTGTTTTCCGCCTGCCCATAAAACCTTTTGGTGGTTCTTGAAACATGTGCCTTACTCCATGATATCGCAATCAAGAAGTTCAAAAGGGCTTCCGCTATGTGTCGTGTGTTACCTCTAATTGCTAATTGCGATTATGTTATCGGATAGGAGGTTTAGAAAAGAGCGTTCAGGATGCATTGTGGCTTATCTTAGCGATATGCGATCTCCGATTGCATTATCGCATCGGAGATTTACTTATGATGGCTTTATAAAAGGATATTTCATATTTTATCAAAAGGCTTTGAATAACAGCTCTATTGCATCGGGCCTTTTGATAAGGGTTTTTATGTGTGATGTGATTAATGCCAAGAAAGAGGTTTTATTAAATCACTAATTTGTCTTAGTTTATTAAAAAGGGACCCATTTCTAATTAAAGTTTTTTGATAAAAAATTAGAAAATGGGGGGTTGTTGTATAGCACAACAATTAGCGATTCACTGGATGAAATAGTTATCTCTGAGAATATAATGCAATAGTCTGAATTTCTTAATTTGGAAACCTTAGAGTCTAGAGAAAATAATCTAAGAACAATTAGATAATCATTAACTCTGAATAATGAAAAAATGTTTCTGTAATTTCTTTCACATCTCAAAAATAAAAACATTCTAAGTTTATTTAAGTCTTGATTGGTTGATAAAGATAAATAAGAGGACATCTCCAACTTAGCTTATATGATGACTCCATTGTCATAGGTAGAGCCTCTGTTGCCAGCAAACATTTATAGTCTCGACAGGGTTACCTTTTAACCATTCAATCATTCATTGTCCCATCCATTTCAAAGTATAATTTCTAAGAGTAAATGCAAAAAGTTATGTTTCCACATATTTTCTTTTTTTGCATTTTCCATCTTCTTTATTTCTTATTTTAAAAGATAAAAAACCATTATCGTGGTTTGGTGGCCAACTGTTGACAGTGCCATTCACTGCTTGTAATTTAACTGAACAAGCTGGCTCGTGATGAGACCCCTTGTCTTATAAATATAAGCCATTACCCTGTTTTGATATGCAGTATTGGTAATGTTAGTTTAATTAGTTCCCTATGATCATGGTAAGCAGGCTCATAATGAGACCTCTTATCTTTTATACCAAACATATTTTAGAATTACAATCTGAAAAATCACAATCTTTGTGGATGGGGTGAATGATTTACTCCTTAAGAGAATATGGATGAAAATGTAAGAGTTGTAGATGCTAAGTTTGGATAGGCCTTTGCTTTTTATAGATAACCTTATTTGGGCTTTAACAACTTGGAATGATTTACAGTGTTTTCAAGGTTTGAAAGGATCTTACAAAAATAAAAGAGGTTTCCAGAGTTTAATTCTATCTAATTTCCTAGCTCTTCCTTCTTTTCCTTTAAGGCTTCCATTTATCAAAAGTAAATATTAACATTGTTTTCTTTAAGCAACCTTCAAAACAGTAAAGGCCAATAGAAGGCTATTTACAGCCTTATTTTCTAGAAAACAAACAAAACTGCAAATTAACACAAATACGACTGCAAATTGAATATTTACAAATAAGAAGGGGTTACCTCCTTAAGTAAAGAATTTCTTCAAGATAAGCCCATTGACAGGAAGGGAATCTCTATTTCTTGATAGATTTTGCAATATGAATGTTGATGGGCCTATCTTCTCGATGATTTGAAATGGTCCTAGCCACATTTTTATAAATTTAGTGTGTTTACCTTTATCTTCGTGAACTTTGTCCCATTTCAAAACAAGATCGCCAATCTATAAAAAAATTGGGCTGGTGGAAGTTGTATCAAAAGAGGAATTAATAACCTGTTGATGCTTTGCATGTGTAATTCTAGCTTTTTCCCTTTCTTCTTCTAATTTAAGGATTTGATTATATCTCAATTGAATAGAAGATGAGGGATTTTCTTCAATAAACTGCACTAAGGCTAGAGATGGGAGTGTTAAGTTTGTTGGTATGACAACTTCATTCCCATACACTAAATTGAATGGAGAAGTACTTATTGAGGCCTTATGTGTTATGCGATCTTCCCATAATTCAAATACTAAATACTTGTGCCATTTCTTTTGATTCTGATCGACATTTCTCTTAATTATTTTGATGAGATTTTTATTGGTTGATTCTGCTAAACCATTACCCTGAGGGTAGTAGTTTGCAGAATATTTAAATTTAAATCCTCTTTTAATAGCAAATTCAAGTATGGTATTTCCAGAGAAATAAGATGCATTATCGAAAATGAGAGCATTAGGTATGCAAAATCTGGTAATGATGAATTGATCTATGAAGTCAATAATTGCCTCAGAGTTGCCTACCTTCAAAGGAATTGCTTCTACCCACTTCGTAAAGTAATCCATGGCTGTAAGGATATATCTGTGCTACTTGGATGAATGTGGAATAATTTCTACAATGATATCCAGTCCCCATTGTTCAAAAGGTTGTTCAATGTTGACTGGTTGCAAAGGGAAGGCTGGCTTTATTTGTCTTCCACTGGCAGTCTGACACATTCTGCATTTTCTTACATATTCAAGGGAATCCTTAAACAAGGTGGGCCAATAAATAACCAGCATGTATAATTTTGTGAGTTGTTGTATCACCTCCAATCCTATTGGACCATCATGTAATTCCTGCAAGACCTTTTGTGCCTCATTTTTTTCAACGCATCTTAATAAAACCAAATTATAATTCCTTCTAAACAACACATCATCAATAAACTCTAAGTGTTTCGCTTTCAATCTTAAGGCATGTTTATTTTTGTAAGATAGATTAGGAGAGTATCCATTTTTTAAATAAAATAACAAATCCGCATATTGATTTTCAGGGTTGATGTTACTTATCTCATTGATTTCCTCAATATATTTGAGCCTTCATGTTCCTTAATGTTAGAAGCTCCTGCTAACAACCTGCAAAAACCTTGACCTTTGAAATTTTTCACTGGTTTAATGTCCAAATCATATTCTTGTAATGATGTAACCCAGTTTTCCCTCTTTTCTCCTAAGTCCCTTTGGACTAGTAATTGTCTCACTGCTGAAAATGGGACTATTATTTTCGTATGAGTTTTCAAGAGGAAAGGCCCAAAAAGTTTAATAGATTTGAACACAGCAAGGATTGCTTTTCTACTTCAGAATAATTAAGTTCAACACCCTGAAGATTTGAACTAAAAAATGATATGGGTGCTTCCATGTTTTGATCATTGATTTCTGTCAACATAGCTGCATAGGAAGTATCAGATGCTAAAGTATATAAAATGAAATGATTGGAAAAATTTGGAGTGTTTAATGCATGAGCATTTATGATTGCCTATTTGATTGAATCAAAAGATTCCTTTTCTTTATGCCCCCATCTGAACATTGAGTTTTTCTTGATCATGGTTTGTAATGGTAAAACAATATGTGAAAAATATGGAACAAACCTTTTTACAAAATTTATTTGACCTAAAAATGATTGCATTGATTTTTTATTGCGTGGTAGTGGAATATCAGAAATATCCTTGATCCTTTATGGATCGATATAAGTACCATATTTTGAGACAATAAACCCCAAGATTTTACCTTGGTCAAGAGCAAAAAATGATTTCTTGGGATTCAATGAAATCCCATATCTTTTACAGCGTTCAAAGATTTGTTTCAAATCATGTAAACGATTTGCTCTTTTCTTTGAGAATATAGTAATGTCATCCAAATAGACAACAACTGACTTATTAATTAAACCTTTGAATGTTATATCCATTGCTCTCTGGAATGTAGCCCCAACATTAATCAAACTGAAAAGCATTTTTTGGTAGGCATATGTTCCCCACTTAGTTCTGAAAGTAGTCTTGAGTCTGTAATCTGGATGCAACCAATATTTGGTTATATCCAGAAAAACCATCTAAGAAAGAAGTTAATTCAAAACCAGCTACTGAATGAAGAGTTTGCTCCATTGTTGGTAGGGGGAAGTTTTCCTTTTGACTTGCTATTAAGATTTCTAAAAATCAATGCAAATTCTAATGTCACCATTCTTCTTCCTAACAGGCACTAAGTTAGAAGCCCACTTTGAATGTCTAACAAGAGAAATTATCTTAGCCTTCAAGAGTTTGTTTAACTCCGCTTTAATTTGACTTTCTAGGTTCGGATGAATTTTCCTCAATTTTTGTTTTATTGGTTTCTCTTCAGAAATCATTGGAATTGTATGTTGTATGATACAAGTATCATATGTTTTTAAGTCATCATAATTCCAAGCGAAAACATTTTTATATCTACTCAAAAATCTTATAAAGGCAAGTCTTTCTTCTGAAGTAAGTCCTAATCCCAAATTGATATTTTGTGGTTTGGCCTCAGTGCCAAGATTTATTAATTCACATCTCAAAGTAGAACTTTGAAGTTTTGAATTAGTAACTTGCTTAAACCTATCCTTGATATCATATAGATCCTCAAGCTTAACTACCGATTTAGGTATGAAAATTTCCTCAAGTTTTTGCTTCATTTGAAGATCATGATCATTCTCATCAATAATCTGGTCATCATAGGATTTATCAGAAGTTAAGAAATTCAAAATGTCATTGTCATGATTAAATACCCGCCAATTAGTGACCTTGTCTGGAACTGATGGTCTAAAAATTAATTCAACTGAAAATCTATCAGGGTTGTAATCCTCGGATGGGAGGAGCTTAGAAGCAACATTGGCTAGTAAATCAGTTGCTGCATTCTGAGATCTAGGAATGGGAGAAATATTAAACACTATAAAATGAGATATAAGGTCTTGAACCAAGGACTGATAATGTTTAAGATGACCAGAAAGGAAATGTATAGCATTTCTTACTTGCTTAATAACAATTTCAGAGTCACCGAATACTTCAAGATATTGCACTTTCGGGCCTATTTCTTTGTAAAGTCCTTGGATCAATGCCTCATATTCAACGGTATTATTTGTACACTCAAATTCTAGTCTACAAGATAACATAGTTTTTTCTCCCTCGTGACTAACCAAAATACATACTACTCCTGCACCGTCATTGGATTTTGACCCATCAAAATATAAAGACCAAAATACAGGCTTATCTACAATTTTATTTACAATTTCTTCAGCAATATTAACACATCTTGATGTTTCTGTATGAGAAAAGTTTTCTATTTGAGATGTGAAACTATTAACTGAGAAAGGTGATGATTGAGCATTAAAATTACCAAAGAAAGATTCAGATGAGTAGTTGCCAAGAATGTTATTATTGAAAGCTATGGGCTGGTTTTCTTGCTCAAATTCTGTTACAGTATGAGTCATATGCTTCTCCCAATCGATCTTAATTTGATTTGGCTTTCCTTTATAGGGAAGCCACATATGAGACCAATCGGTAGAAATGTAACCATGGAGTTTCTTAGACCAATCCCTGCTTAGAATTAAGCCATAAAACTCAAGAATGTCAGCAATAAATATATCAATTCTCTGAACTAACCTAGGATCATCTGATAACCTAATGGTAACTGAATTGATTTCTCCTAATACTTGAACCTTAGTTCTATCCAACTGAATAATATGTACTGCAGATTTTTGATGTTCAATATTCAATTTTGAACAGACTAAAGTTGGCATTATATTCGATGACGCCCCTGAATCTATCAAGAAATTATACAAGTTTCTATTGTAGATTTCATAGGTCAAGAGAAAATGAGGGGTATGAGAATTAGATCTGTCTCCGATCAGCACAACATCAGTAGCGTCTACTCTATCGGATGGTGGCTTACCCATTCCATTAGCTGCCTTGGACAATACTGCATTTAATTCTTTGAGTAGCAATTTCTATTGATGTTTGAGCTTGCTAAGCTCAAATATAGATATATTTGCTTTAGTCTTCTTCATGTCTTCAATGATATTGTAATACATAGAGTCAGCAACTACTAATGTCTTGGATGATGAAAGTGGATTGGAAGATGATGGCTGATTTCGAGTAGGCATTATTGTAGATTGCTTTGTGGGGACCTTATTTCTGGTAGTAGGACTCACATTTTTCTTCTTTTGAGTTGGTTGAATAGGTTCTATGGTTCCTTTACTCCTGGTACTTACTGGGAAAGCTTCCTGTTCACTTTTGGTATCTGAATTGGGCAAAATAAAATCCCACATACCATGACATTCTACAACCTCTTCTTTCTCAATTTCCTCTGATGATAAGATTGTATCTTCCTCTTCATTGTTCTCCGGATCTCATTCTACATTTGATATAGCATTAGGTGGTTTTGATTTAGGTCTTTTGAAGTTTCTAAATTGCTTGTTAGTGGAGGTATCGGCTACTTGTTTTTTAATTTCTACCATCTCATTTGACATAGTCTTTAAAACCTTTTGCAGAACTTCCATATCATATGGATCTTTAGCCATTTTCTTCTTTGAATCATCTTTAAAAGTAACTCTTTTGGAATTTCTCTCCTCAAGGGCAGTTTTCTTTTCTAAGGCATTGATACGTTTTTTCCACAGCGATTGCTTCCTTTGTATTCTCTGCTAAAGTGGGCTTTGCAGCACTATCAACAAAGACTGTTATATTCAAAGGTAAGGCAGATATATACCATTCAATTTGAACCTCTTCACTAGGTTTAGAGGAAGTAGGAATTTTATTTAAGAGCTTATTAAATCGTGAGTTGAAATCTTTGACTGGTTCTCTTGTTTCAGTTTTGAGATTTGAGAAATCATTGATTAATGTCGTTGTAGACCTATCATCTCCGAATTTAGTCAAGAACTGTTCTTGGAAGATGTTCCAACTAGTAATGGATCCTGATGGTAATGAAAAATACCAGGACCCAGCTACTCCTTGTAAGGTATATGGGAAAAGCCTAACAACATCGTCTTCTTCAGTAACTCCATTTAAGTTTACTGACAACATAAATTTGTTTATGTGTTCTTATGTGAGTATGCCTATATGTGGGTTAAACTTTGGCAACCATTTTTCGAGTGAGCCAGCAATTGACTCAAGGGTGCAAGCATTGTGATTTCCCCTAGGTAGTTCCATGGTCTTTGAGCCATTGTTGAGCTACTAATAGAGGAAAGCGCAGATGAAGTTCCTAGTGGTTGGGAAGAAGATGTCGAAGTTCTAGTACCCTGTTGAACAAACTATGGAATGGAGGAGTGGATGGTTGACTTTACAATGGATTAGATGAAATGGATGATGATGATGAAAGAGTCTCACTATCAAACTCCTTAGGTGTCTTCCTTGCTCTTTTTCTTTTAGGTAGAGGGAATTCTGTAGGTTCAATACCAAGCTTTTCACTCTTTATTTTGGTAAGAGGATGGGAAGGAATGTATTGCGAAGTCACACTACCTTGAGATAACTCAGATTTCTATGGTTATATTGAAAATCGCTGAAGTTTATGAATTAAATACTGAACTTCAGAAGTTTCAAGAGTGGATTTATCTGAGATTTTTTGGGGTTCAGCAGTGGTTGTCATTTTCTTAACTTCTCGCTTAGAAATTGGAGATTGAGAATACAAGGGAGAAGTCAAGGCTAATGTGGAGGGAGATTTACTCTCATAATGGACTATAGATTTGGATTTTCTTGTCATTAAAAGCTCATGCCCTCCTTCTAGTCCCAAAAATGTTGATGCCTCTAAAATTTCCGCATCAACATTAGGGAAAGCCACCTGGTCCGGACCTTAAAGCAGCTTCTTTTCTGTTTGGTGTGGTGGCTCCGAATGGATGTAATGGGACCAGTTTCCCAGTGATACATGAGTTGATGGATGATTGGTTTGTAATGTATAACGAGAGTGATAAGTGCTCTATTCTAAACTACAAAAAATATACAAAGATAAATAATCTATCCCGGGTATTCTTCTCACAATGTGGTTCTTGATTGTTTCTATTGACAAGTAAATATGAATATGACCTACTCATAAATAAAAATATACATTCATATGATAATTACTTTCTTCAATTAATTGAAAAAATTAATAATTAAAACATTATCGCACTAATCGTAATATATCACTGACATATATATATGAAAGATGATAATTCAGAAACATTCAATAGTGACAGGTTAAAGAATTGTTGTAGAAACATATACACATCAACAATAACAAAGTTGATAAATGTTAATTCACATAGAAAAATAAATAGAAAACATAGATAGTAGTACCGTATGCATTTGAATCTCCTCCAATGTGAATCACATTCAAATTCTACATTCTAATTTGGAAATACTTTCATAGGAAGAAAAAATGTATATCTCATAACAGCCTTCCTTGTCAAATTCAGAATTCTGGTCCAGTCTTTTAAAAAAGTTATATATCGGAAGTACAATAGTGCAACCTCAGATTTAAGTCTTAATACAAAATTGAGGAACCTTTCTAAAAAAATGAAATATTCTATAAATACTATAATTAACAACAAACTATGAAAGAAATATGCTATCCACTGGTATAACTAAAACATAAAAGTATGGGATTTATCTTGAAATAGCACTGTATCGGATTATCTTCTTGTGATCGCAGTTGACAAATGGCAAGCATTGGCTAGACCTTTGGTGGCTGACTCATACGAGAGTGTAACTGAGCTGTAGATGTGGCATCGGCAAGTTTAGGGATCATATGGTTGATCGCATCTATGAGACACTTCATTTCCATTAGCTGACTATGTGGTTTTACAAGGAAAAACCAAAACGTTTGCCATGTTAAGCTGTGAATGCCTCCAATCAGTTTTTCTCTTTGCATTAGCTCCTGTTTCCACTATTGTTCTAATGATTTTACCTTTGGGAGTTTTCCTAGAGAGCATTTTGTTATTAGATTATATAAATACAGACTATTTTTTATTAATTCAATTAGATTGTTTGTTGTTGATCTGCATCTGGATGTAGCTCTCTCAGCTTTCATTAACTGAGACTCCCATTCGGAAAATAGGATTTATTTATGTGACTCCTGTATTTTTAGCAAAATGGCAGCTTTTCCTTCCTTTGAATCTTGCCAAGATAGAAAATTAGTTAAGCTTTCATCTACCTTCTCTAACTCAAGCCTTGCATCCACTAATTTTTCGATCATAGCTGTTGAGATATCACATAAAGGAATGGCCAATGATATATTATGACACAGAAGGTATAATTGTCGAGATAAAGCCTTGGTCATCTCCATGGCTTCAATTCTAAATTCATGCACCTGGAGATATCCTTTAAATCGCTCTATTTGATATTTCATTTGGGTCATCTGCTTTTCTTTTGATTTCTTCACCTACTCATTCAATAGTTGTAGTTTTCTCAATGCTTGAGACAACTCTTGCTGCTTATGGATGGCATGTTCATCAATTCTCTACTTTTCATTAATTAATTGCTCATTCAATTGTTCATTAAGTTGTCTCTGTTTCGCCAACTGTTGTTCAAGCTGCTCCATTTTTTGTTGTCGTTCTACCGATTGAGCCTCTAGCTAAATGATCGCCTGGTCTTTTTCCTTCAACAAATGATTAACCTCTGAAACCTTATCTATTGTTGCCGAATATGCTTCGGCATACTAAGAAAGTTTGGTTAAATCTTCAGAGGGATTTATTTTCTCCCTCCACACCACATTCATCATTTCCATCTCAGGAGTCAAAAGAGGAGAGTGATCAATCTTCCTCTTCTTCCTCTATCTTTTGACTGCAGCCCTCTGCTTAGGGCTATAGAAGACATCTAGTGGTGGTATTTCTTCTATATGCAAAACAATCTCATAAGTAGGATTTTCAGGGATGATCTCTATGTCTTTGTGAAGCCTAGGTGGGCCGCTTGTTCCTACAATCGGAACTGTATCAACTACTAATTTCTGTGCTATAAAAACCTCTAGTGTAGTGAACCCTTAGGTCTTCTCTGGATTACTAATGATAGAATCAAATTGTTCCCATTCCTTGATTAACTTGGGGTCAACATTAATGTGTGTATCAAGGGGTTCACTAACTGTTACCTGCTTCTGCTCATGCTCTGGTGTCTTCTTCTTCTCAGGGACCTTTTCAATTTTGGGAGCATTCTCAGTAATTTTCTCGTCAATGTAGCCTTGAGTTTGTACCATAGATGTCGTTTTTAATAAATCTAGGGGCAGGGTTTCCAATCTCTGGGCCCTGAGCCTATTGAATTTCTCTAATTCTTCTATTCCCAATTTAGTCTTAGCCATTTCTTTGACCTGGTAAAATATTTCTACAGAAGAAAACAAGTTGTCAAAGCTATCCTCTTCGTGATCAAATATGGCGATTTTAGCCTAAGAGGTAACATTGTAGGCAACCTTTCTAGGGTCATACTACCTTTTTGGTATAGTTGCAAGTTTTAACAATTTCATTTTCTCGCCTCGTTCTCTGCATGTTTAAAATCATGCAAGGTAAAGGCACCACACCGAAGGGGAAATGTAGGCCAGATGTGTATCTTGGAATCCCTAAGGGTCTTTGACATCCCTGCAACTGTTATCTAATACGCTAATTCTCGGGCCAGTAGTTTATGGGGGATGTACAAAGGAAGAACATGAGGATCATTAAGACTACCAAAAAGCCTTATATAGGTGAATTTCTCCTCTCCAAACAAACTTCCAACTACTATTAAGTCGACCATTACCTCCTCGGATAACCTAGGAGCAGGCTTATTGAACATGGCATAATGTGTAGGAAGAATAAAATCATGACACATTTTATATAGGTGGTTTTGATAATGGGATTTCCATAGCTCCTTATGATATATGTGAACGGGTTTGGGATCCTAGGGAGTCCATTTCCATCCGAGAATAGGGTATTCGGAATTGAAAGAGATGGTGTCCATAATATAGGCACTAAAGTAAAAGGGAGGCATCACCCAGGTAGGCACAGACCTCTTTCTTCTATATTCAAGTATCTTGGTGGCCATTTCATCAGACAGAATGTTTGCCCAGTCCATGATATAACAATTAATTGCAGCCTCCATTAAAGGAACCATATCTATATAGAACTTAGCAGAATTATGGACTCCGAAGAGTCTGCACATCATTGCACCAGCATAATAATAAGGAGAGGCTAATGAATCTACAGAGTACATACTCGATGTCTCGTGCTTTCGCTTGGGCGGGAAATGTCTCCATTGCCAGATAGGGTCTAATTCAATGTCATTTTCTTTGACAAAAGCTTCTAAGAATGCTTTATTATACTACTTCTCTGGCTGGGGTAAATGGTACATTTGTCTGAGATCCTCTGCTCTAAATGACCCAAACACTTTTCCTTCTTCTGTAGTAAATGCCTTGTCTGTGGTTGCAATGCTCTCAAAAATCCATTTGACCACGTCACTATATGGAAAAACCTTGGCACATGTTGCTATTATGTGTAGGTATGAGCAGGCCAATTCTTTCAATGTATTCTCTGATTTGCTTGTAGAATTTGTTGTAGCTTCTTCTTCGAGTTCTTTAGGCTCTTCTGCTTCTACTAAATTATAGATACTTTCCCAGCTTGATTTTCCTAAACTGAGGCAAGTCGTATCTCATATTAATCCTTTCTTATTCGGCTCTGGTTCTTTGACTATGACATGGATCTTAGCTTTCTTCACCTTCTTTCCCATTTTTTCCAGATTCATCAGCTCAGAGTAGCTCTACACAAACAATGGAAAATGTAACAGAGAAATACCTGCTCAAAGCTAATATGAAATGAAAATAGTTAAAGTAATTCACGCATGATAAACCAAATGTAATTAAGCGTTACCACGGGTGAAATCCTCGAAGGATTCACCCTTAACTGCAAACTTAATGACCATCATAACCACTAATTGTTGTTAATAAATGTAATAATTACCCGTCACATCGCACATATGATTAATGGTCCTTTTAAAACGTAACTTTTGATTTTCCTGATCAGCGATAAATCGCAGATCGCAATCAGGAGATTCAATGGGTCAAGCTTAACATTTCGAACTGATAGCTCTAATTGCGATAAAAGAATATAATAAGGCAGAGGGGTAATCAATGCATTGTTTGATTTATTACCTTTTCATCTATTACTGCTTATATGTTTTCCGCCTGCCAATAAAACCTTTTGGTGGTTCTTGAAACATGTGCCTTACTCCACAATATCGCAATCGGGAAGTTCCAAAGGGCTTCCTCTATGTGTCGTGTCTTACCTCCGATTGCTGATTGCGATTACATTATCAGATCGGAGGTTTAGAAAAGAGCATTCAAGATGCATAGTGACTTATCATAGCGATATGCGATCTCTAATCACATTATCGCATCAGAGATTTACTTATGATGGCTTTATAAAAGGATACTTCATATTTTATCAAAAGTGTTTGAATAATAGCTCTATTGCATCAGGCCTTTTGATAAGGGTTTTATGTGTGATATGATTAATGCCAGGCAAGCGGTTTTATTAAATCACTAATTTGTCTTAGTTTATTAAAAAGGGACCCATTTCTAATTAAATTGATCCGGATTTAAACAGGAACCAAAAAATTACAGAGATAACCATAAACACAAAGATGCAATGGAAATAATACTGAGATATGCTTACAAACAGAAAATGGAAAGAAATAGCTAGGGAGATGGTAGCTTATCTCTGAGAAGAGATGTGGTGGCTACATGCCTCTGAACTGTGTTGCAATGAGGCTCGAAGGCCTATTTATTCTTGAGAAACAATGGAAAACCCTAAACATCCAAAAACCTAACCCTAGAAGATGAAACGCCAAACTGTGGGCCCGTTTGGGTAAATTGGTACATCAGCTTCCCAGGGTCGTAACTTTGGCATACGATCTCCATTTGACGCATACAATATCTCGTTAGAAAGATCTATCTGAGAACTACAACTTTGGGAAGAGCAACATTCGTCCATGGACCCATGTTTCTTCCAGTTTTCCCAAAAAACATCGTTTAGGGCCTCAAAATGGCTCTGGAAGTTTAGGACCCGAAAAACTGCTAAAAATAGTAAACTATGCTACAATTAAGGAAACTGAAAAGCTGAAAGAAAAAATGGTGGAGGGCCAAGTGGACTTGGCGGGTGGCCACCAATATCCACCTGGATCATAATTTTTTTGATAAAAATTTAGAAAATGGGGGGTTGTTGTACAACACAACATGTCCTCAAGAAATACATCCTGAAACTGCTGCAAAACTGGGTACTTGTTCAACACATCTACACCCGCAGCCTCCTTGCCATTATCACTAGAAATGTGTACTTCAAATATATTTCACCCCTTCCTGCGACTACACTTTTCTTGCATATCTGTCACCATCCTAACTGATGTGGCTTTCTTTTTATGCTATAAGACTCTTGGTTCCCCATTGTCATCAACAAACTTGATATATTTTTCATAGTATTCTACCTTGGTTCTATGAAGATACAACCAATCCATGCCCCACAACATATTGTATGAACCCAACAGTAATACATTCAAATGTGCTATGGTATGCATACTATTTAACTCAAATGCGCAAGATTTTATCGAGTAATGAACTTGCTTCTTTGTACATGTAGTCAACTGCACTAACCAAGAATATGCATGAAATTCCTTATTCAAACCACACTTATCCACCAAGTGATGACTAACATAGCTATAATTAGATCTAGGGTCAATAAAAATAGAAATAACTTGATCACAAAGCTTACCATCCATCTCAATGATAGATTCATAGTGTTCTACGTGCCTATTGTCCACTTCTACATAAATACGTTGAATACTTTGACCAACATTCCCAATAGTCTGTGCCTCCTATGCACTGTATATCTTAGGCCTTTCACCCTGATGTTGTGGAGAATCTCTCCTACGGTGCTCCTCACCACATGTCCAACACTCCAACCAACCAGTGCCCTCACCTTTATGTTGTTGCTACTATTGTGACCCATGTCCCTATTTAGCTGCATTAAATCTCTTTTGTAGTGCCATATTTTATTTCCCATCTACATGTTGGGGCCTTGTTCTCTTAGGTTGTCATTTATCTCTAACTTTATCCTTTCCCTTCCATCCATGCTGAGATTCATTCTTACGCTTTAACTATTCATTATTATGCTTCAATTTCCCAATGACTTCCTCAAGTGACTGAGGCTATCGTATGCAATCTAGTGTCTAAATGCTATTGGAAAACCACTCACAAATCTCTGAACTCTATCCTTATCATCAGTAAGATATGATACGTGCCTCAATAACTCTAGAAAATTGGTCGTGTACTCTTAATTTGTCATCGATCCCATATTTAGTTCGTAGAATTCCTTAGCCTTACTGTCGTAGTAACTCTCTGACAAGTATTTGTTCCGAAAAAGACTCTTGAACTTCTGCCAACTCAAGTCATCTGTCCTGATATCTCTGACCCACTTAACATCTTCCCACCAGATGTTTGCTTTACCTTTCCAGCTGAAGATAGCTATTCTAACCTTCATATCATCTGTGTACTCATGCAACTCAAAGAATTTATTCATCCCAAGTATCCAAGCCTCTTCCTCTTCCAACTTCTTCACATCTCCATCAAAAGTTGGTGGCTTCACTTTCTTGAATTCATCCGAAAAATATCCCCTATCATTCCTCCTCTAAGGATGATAGTGATGATGATCATGATGTCTATTAGAAACAAAACTAGAATAGTAATTGCACTCATCGCCCCTCCTATACGGAGCATCTAACAATCTAACATCTCTCACTCTACCAGATCTAGCCGACCTGTGTCTACCCAGAGACCCATTTCCATATGCCCCATTAGTTCCACCCTGATTTCCATGGTTGATCCAAAGTGACCCTTGTTGTTGCAAATCTGACAAACTTTGCAGAAGTATTGCATTAACCTATGCTTTCTTCTCTTGTGCATGTATGATCCAATCATTATCTTCCTTACAACTCCTTATCTCTTCCTTCAAGCTTCTCAATGTATCGGCCAAATCAGAATTATGCCCCACACCAAACTACTCATCTAATGCATAGGGAGACTCGATGTAGTCTATGACCTTGCTAGCCATTTGATATGTTTCCTGCAATGCATAATATGTCAAATAAACAAAATCACAATGAATAAACGTACCTTAGTATAGCTTGGGGAGGATACCTTATCTCCAAGATCGCCAAACCAATGTGATACATGTATAACATAAATATAACAATGTATAGACATACACCAATAAATGTATAAACATATAAACATCATCCTAGTTAGGGTCCAGTCATCAATGTAGGGCCATATCAACAATGCATGTTATGACCTCTTGCATGACAATCAACCATTACTCCATTGTACACATTTTCACATGAAATTATCAATATGCATAATCAATGCCAGGTCAACTACACATATGCATAAACACATGTAGTCGAGCATAATTGATCAATTCTTGTGATCAACCTACAAAACAATTGATACATGTAATCAAAATATTCAAGAATGTAACCTAACATACAAGGATGTAAGTAGATGACATAATATCTTCATGTAAGTGACATATAACCATATGCAACCAATCACATACTCATGAAAAATGCATTCCACGAAATCAATATCAAATTCTCCATGATAACCATGCTACAACCATTATTAATCATCAAGCAAACACAACAAGCACATGAAATGAATATGTAAGAGACACACATGCAATTGACATTCATGCATGACCAACACACACTGCCCATCCAGTGCGAGAGTTTATCCATGCTCTGATACCACTCTGTAACACCCTCCCCCACATACACTCAAGTAACCATGCCAACCAAGGTAACATGAGACGAGAGGCTACTATGATCAAATTCAACATCTTCTATGACCTTAAGGAAGTGGAATCGACAAAAATATCACACATAGTCTTCCAACATCATCAACAGAACCCTCAGAAGACAAGTCAACCACTCAGATAGCCTGTCCCTAGGTCTCACTGTTGTTCTAGATCTCTTAGGCCATAGTTTCTCTCATCTTATGGGCAAGGGAGTGACCAACAACTCAAAGTCGCTCTCACCGGGTTGCCTGCCACCAACCAGAGACCAAAATTTCCAGTTCTATGCCAGTGACCATAGACCAAAATTTCCAGTTCTGTGCCAACGACCCCAAGATTTAAGCCACTTTTTCAGGCTCAGAGCCTAGACCACTGCCCTGAATGGCGTGATATCTTGAAATCAGTAAAAGTACATGGAAACAATGATGCAAAAGCAATAAGTTGATCAAGAACTTAACCAGACCCCTACTAGCCATGACAAGAATTTTATCAAACATATTATCAAGATGTAACCTACAAGTGTAAACAACAAAATCAAGTGTAGGGATCTTATACTTATTTGAGAATTTCTATGAACCACTTTTCCCTCATGTCAATTGCTGCATTATCATCTATAGTCTCATAAACGCATCATCCATTCATATACAAGTAAAAACATGAAGAGACACATACGTAGGCATTGTCATAAAATGTACATATAACCATCATAATATGAACAAAAATACCATAAACATATCAGCCATCAAAATCCATATATACATCAGTATATTTACACATGAAAATCAAGGGAATGAATTTCTCATTAATTAATACAATGAACCAACGGGAGATGGGACTACCACATTCCACCCGACCATAGATTGGCTAAGCCAAGCCTCTCTTCATCCAATCACCCTCATTCTATATTCCAAGGATAAATGTGGGACTCATAAAACACACCAAAAACACCAATCAACATGGATGCCACCGGAGTTCTTCACCTACACCATGAGGAATTTGAGTGCCTCCTAGTCTCTCAAAATTTACCGTGCATCCACAGTCTGATTCAGGGATCACTAGGCCCTACACCAAGACATACTATCCAGCCTTTACCGTGCATCCCATCTTGGAATCACTAGGCCCAACGGAGAGTAAATCCACCTCTTGGATTTACCTTATATCCCACCATTTAGTGGAAATGATTCCTAGGCCCACTGAGGCACACAATCTGGCTTTACTGTAACCCATAGTCTGGTTCAAGGGTTATTAAGCCAGTGGCTTTGTGATCCTCATTCCAGTTTAGGGACCACTCAGACCATGCGTTTTTCAATTTGGAGATCCACCCTACTCAACTTTCAATCCAATCTGGCTATCCCACATAAATCGAAAGAGAGAACCCATCTCATAAAACCTATTAAGAAATGGTGAGGCTAGGCTGAAATATCATCACACCTAGAAAAACCCATGCCATGGTAGAAAGGAGACACATACAATCCCATGCATCCCAAATCTATTAAGGAAAATATGCAGGCAAATTGATACCTGCAATGAAGCTTTTTGTAGCTGCTTGATCCTCCCTTTCCCTTCTTTATCTTTGCCTCCTCTTTCCTTCTTTTCCTCTCTTTCTCCAATGCCAAATTTCTCCAAGAAAACTCCAGCTGTCCAAGAGTATGAGAGAGAGAGAGAGAATAATGAGAGAACTCCAAATATAATCTGACAAAAGGTTACCAACTGATCCTCAAAATCCTTTTTATGGATGAGGCCTCTATTTTCTTCATTTCCCATTATTTTCCTTCATTTTCCTCCTTACATGCAACCTGTGACCTTTCACCTCCTTTTTCTCCTAATTTCCATAATTTTCATAAATAATTATGCCAAAAATGCCATTTTTACTTTCCAAAGCATTAGTCATTTACTTTACCAATTTCCTTAGCCATAAACAACCAAATGAACACAAACTAGAATCTCTTGCCCAACATTCATCTTGGAATAAGTGTTCCATCGACCATGGTTATTGTTTTTAACTTTTATTACATGGAATTTTCACCATGGTTGTTATAATGACCTAAACTTAGTTTCAAATGTTTCCATTCCATCATGGCCTTTTCTCTATAACCCAATGGGTAAAAGTGTCCCCTTAAAGCAGAGACAAACTCAGGCCAAGATGAAAGAAGTTTACGACTATTCTTACCACCTTTCTGTAGTTTCCCTTCCCACCAGACGAGAGCAATGCCACTCAATTGAAAGGATGTTGGCTGGATCTTGGCTTCTCCCTCTCTTATTCATTGTATGCGACAATACCCTTCAACCTATCTGATCCATATATCTAGCTTTTCTCCATTAGATTCTCCGCTAAACATAGGCAAATCAAACTTGTCATCCAACTTAAAAAAAAAAAGGATTTTTAGATTCATTTTGATGATGCCTATTAGAGTGATGACAAGTGACAGAAGAATAATTTCACTAGAGGAAGGAGAGGGAGGAGGCTCTTCTCCTCCACTTTCATTATGTACCGAGGCATGATCATTTGGTTCTTTCTTCTCAGGCTTTATTGTCTTCTCATATTCTAGAAACAACTTGCCAACTTTCTCTGCCATGGTGAAGAAGATCTTGTGATAATTTCGCTCTTCCTCCATGCAATCTTCCTCATCTGCCATGTTCAGTCTTCATGTTGCACAATCAACTTTGGGACCAAAGGTTTTGAGTTTTCCTTCTCTTTGGAGCTTATTCTTGGTTATAATTCACTCATGCAACTCACATCAATAAGACCTGCTTGGATACCAAACTTGATCCAGATCTTTTACTTCAAGGATGCATACAAAATTGCATTTAAAAGAGTGTGTAACCAAGTAACATAAACACATGAAAGAAGCAAAAATCAAAAGAAACCATGGGATCAAAGGCACAATACAATTTGATAACGGAGTTCACCCAATGTGGGCTACATCTCCGAGCCCTCCTCAATATGGGGAGGACTCTTTCACTAAATGACAACATAAATAAATTATAATCAATTACATAAATGACCCTTATACCTCCATTTTATGGAATGATCTAAAAATGCAAAGATCAGCTGCAGAAAGAGACATCACCATTGAATTTGTGGCATGAAATTGTGAAAAAACGACTATAAACTTGACCCCGTTCTAACACTGTCAAAATCTGGACCCTCGAGAATCTTAAAGATTCCCCTAGAGATTCCTTCTCACTAGTTGACTGAAATTATGTTGTTCATACGAGGAAACAAACCATGCCATCACGTTCCTTGTGAAATTCTAGTTCGTTTGAGTATAACTTGGCATGATTCCATCCTCTAAAATATTCTCTACCTCAGAAATTGTGCCTGGCCTGGGCACAGTTCCTCCTTCGGGTTCCACACGCACTCCTCTCTCCCCCTTGGGTGAATGATAAAGTACCAATTAAATAGCCCTTGGTAGGTGGATTTCCCAACAAGTTCATTGAGCAAGCTGGTAGCTATCTTTAGTGGGGTGCAATTCGCCGGAGCTCAAAACCCCATGGGCTCTCTAAACATGGTGCATTGGTGATTTTGTTTGGTGTTTTGTTGAAGCGGCGTTGATTTTTTGGGCAGGCGGTGATGGTAACGATATTAAATTTGGGGTTCCTCGTTGGCGGTCCAACCCACCTGGCGAAGTGGGTTTGAATCCCGTCGACCTCCCATTAACACATGGTCGTTGGCCCTTTTTTTGATGCTTCTTCATATATATGTATATGTGATGTGGGTGTTGGCCTGCCACCCCTTTTTAATACTTTTTTTTTGTTATTTTACAAAACAAACTATTCAACATTTTGCTGCCAAATTTTTGGGGTTACCAGAAAAATTAACAAGATGACAAATTCACCCCTTTCATAGGCCAAATATGTGCATCAGTAAATGCCAAATTGTTGCCTCATTAGTGGCTACCACTAGGCCTAGTTTGACCAAAACTTTGACTAGCCATAACTTTCACATACAAACGCAGATTGAGGTGGAGTTCACGTCATTAGAAATCTTGCAACGATATATTTGACCTGACTTTGATTTCATTTAAATCCAACAACATTGATTTTTTATTTTTTCCAAAGCCACTTTTGAATTCAGAGCATTTCAGGAGCCACCTGGATCACTAAATTGTTTCAACTTTTTATTTTTCTTTTATCCTTTAAACCTCAGTTTCTTCATTTACAAGTGCAAGTATTCCATTGTTTTAGGTTGTCCAAGCATGTCCTGGACTTCTTCAAAACCCAACTTCTTTGTGGGCTACTACCACATGTATTCTTCTATATGTGCTTCTCATCATCAATATTTTGCTGCAAGTTCATAATACAATTTCATCTCTTCGGGACTCCACTTCATGAAAATACCATTGATTTTTTCATCATGCATATTTTCTTCAACATTCATTTTTGTAACTTCTATGTAGACTTTATCAAGGCATGGTGTTGCAAGCCATGTTTGAAGGAACTTTAACTCTTCTTCATAGTCATCATGTTTACCTGCACACTGGAAATCAATGTTAGGATTAAAAAAAATTGTAGAACCATATTGGTTTGGTTCTTTCTGCTTTGCAATGAGAGCTTTGTCTCGTTGTGCTTCCTTCTCTATGTCTATTTCTTCAACTGCTTTAAAGAGTTTTTCTTCCACTTCGTTTGTAGATTCAAGTGGGATTTTTTCACCAAATAGCATGATGTCAATATCATGTTTTTGTGCCATCATCTGTAACCATTCATCATTAGGAAAACAATTCTTCATCAAACTTAACATCAACTAATTGAATTGTTGGATTCAACACAACATTGGTTGCTTCAATGTCAACTTCATTTTCATTAACAAGCTTTATTGTTGAATTCACCAAATCTTCGTCCGCTTGCGGTTGTGAATAGTGGGGTTCACGAGAATCTACGTGCTCCTTATCTGCCATTTCTGTACATTATTTACAATCATCATCCACTTGTGGCTTAGCATAGTGGGATTCACCAAAATCTTCATGTTCAACTGGATTAGTCCCCCTTATACCAAAATTATTCTCAAGGGTGTCCCCGACTTCCTTTGTTGTTTTCTCATCTTCTATGACATATAGAATGATGTCATCTATAGATTCGTTTATGCATTTTAATGTGAAGGAATTATTTTTCTTTTTTCACTTCCAACTCTTTCAAATAGATTTTGAACATCTCTTGTTGTCACTTTGACCTTCATAGCCTCTCCAGTTCCATATTTGTTGAGTACTAGCTCACTTTAACTAAACAAATACATTAATTTACAGATATAATTGTTGCCTATAATAAAAACATCTTTATAATAGCTTCTTTGTTATTTTCTTAAAAAAAACAAATCTACAAATTCTCCAAAAAGAAACTCTTACAAAAAGCTATAACAAACTTTTTTTTAAGTGCAATACCCGCGACTAACTTGAACAACGTCCCCTTTGTATTTAACAAAAAAAAATATTGATATCGTGTTGTTTTTAAAGAAATATTTGTCCTTCAAAAAATAACTATAGAAAAGGTCATTTTTAAAAACAATATAAGAGCATTTAAAACAATACTCTCTTTAAAAAAACGAATGCCTTTTGATGTAATCAACCAATCCCTTTGTTTTTAAATTACGTAAGCCTTTTTGTTAAAGTGCATGAGCTCTTCCCAAAAGGAGTTGTCTATAATGCGACTTTTTGAAGATTCCGGTGATGGAATCCGGCGAAGAAATTGAGGTCAAATCTTGATTTCTTGCAGTTAAAATGGTTTTTTAACTGCATATTTGGATTCAGCACCCTGAAAAACCCCTGGGACGCTTTCATTGTGCAGAAACTAGCTATCAAACTTGCGATTCCAATAATTCTTGCCGGATTTCGACCGGAAAAATCCGCCGAAAAGGCTTTCAAAAAGTCGCGTTATAGACAACTCCTTCCCAAAATCACGAAAGCTTTTTTTTTAATACACCTTAAAAATAATGCAGTTGTCTATAAGGTTATTTTTTGAAAGTTTTTTCGGCGGGTTTTTTCGGTCGAAATCCGGCAGGAATTTATTGGAATTGCAAGTTTGATAGCTAGTTTCTGCACAATGAAAGCGTCCCAAAGGTTTTCAAGGGTGATGAATCCAAATATGCAGTTAAAAACCCATTTTAACTGCAGCAAATCAAGATTTAACCTCAATCTCTTCCGCTGGATTCCGTCACCAAAATCTCCAAAAAATCGCATTATAGACAACTCCAAAAATAATACTCCGGAATTCTCAAAATAAAAACATTATTCATGAGTTTTTTTAAGGCCTCAACAAAAAAATATTTTAAAAACATCTTTACTCGTTCGTTTGACTTTTGGGGTGTCTTGCCTCCAATCAGATCCCTATGACGGTGTTCCCTCCATATGAAGACCCACTCTTCAGGATTTCGTGCTTTTCAACGGAATTCGTGGAGGCGTCAATGGAATTTGGCTAATGCTGGTTTGGCGAACAGGAGCCGCGTGTTGCCAAATAGGTTGCAAGGCATTGAAACTAACGCGACTCTTAAACCTTATCAGTTGGGTTAGTAATTCCTATTGTTGATTCACAATTGTTGGCCTGTGGTATAACGCATTCCTACACGGCTGGGGTGTGTTAATAACGCAACTCGATAAACTTTTGGGATGTGATACTCTGGTCGTAGTTTAACTTTTTCTTGCTTTTTTTCCTGGGCTGAAGGAAACAATCCCTCTCATCATGGCCTTCCATCACTAGCTATGTAACAACTGAATTCTCGACCGGAGCACCTTTTTCAAAATTGTCTTTTTCTCCTTTTCGACCTCTTGATATTTGTTGTCTTCATGGAGTCTTATGCGGGCTCACCTTTTCTCTACCGTTCACTGCGCTCAAGAGTCTTACGTATACCAAGCTCTGATACCATGATAAAGAATGAAAAACGTGGAGCAGAATACCCTTCTCAATATTATGAAACACTTAAATAAGATTATGTTGGACAAATCAATAATAAATCACTGCAGTGAGACTGAAATACAACCCAACTGAACTCAACTCAACTCAACTAACTATGACACTTGGATTGATGGTTATGACACCTAGTAGGTGGTTTGAATTAGATTATGCGGGCTCACCTTTTCTCTACAGTTCACTGCGCTCAAGAGTCTTACGTATACCAAGCTTTGATACCATGATAAAGAATGAAAAACGTGGAGCAGAATACCCTTCTCAATATTGTGAAACACTTAAATAAGATTACGTTGGACAAATCAATAATAAATCACTGCAGTGAGACTAAAATACAACCCAACTGAACTCAACTCAACTCAACTAACTATGACACTTGGATTGATGGTTATGACACCTAGTAGGTGGTTTGAATTAGATTCTCCAACAGAGGTGACACGTATACCAAGCTTTGATACCATGATAAAGAATGAAAAACGTGGAGCAGAATACCCTTCTCAATATTGTGAAACACTTAAATAAGATTACGTTGGAAAAATCAATAATAAATCACTGCAGTGAGACTAAAATACAACCCAACTGAACTCAACTCAACTCAACTAACTATGACACTTGGATTGATGGTTATGACACCTAGTAGGTGGTTTGAATTAGATTCTCCAACAGAGGTGACAAATCTAGTATTTTCCACAATCTCATTTCTTCTTCGGTCGCACCAATACCGAAAATGTTATTGTCATTGCGAATGGTGGTTTGTGGAGACATGCAATTAATAGATGTCAATCCTCTCAAACTACATAGGTACTTTTGATCTACTTCTTACAAGACTAACATAGCTAGAGAGTGATTGTTTTATGTGGATTAGTATGCCTAGTTGGAGGGTCGTTCAGTAGAAGGTGCATTGTTAGGAGGTGACTGATACAAAGCATTTGATTTGGATCATGTTGTTGTGTTGGAGATGCATTTTGTATAAGATGGGTGTGCACGACAAGACTTGGCAACCATATTAATTCTCGCATTCCTTGAGCCCCTCATGAAATGGAAGGCTATTTCCTCTCTATTTGGAATTGCAATATTTTCAATATGACTCTTGCAACATAATTAAGTCTTTCACATCCTATAGGAAACTCCCAGAAGACATCTATTAGGCTTAATATTCTCCACATTAATGCTTGTTACCTTATTTCTAATGGTTCTAGACTGGTCTTATTCTATTAAGATATCAAGATCCCGACAAGGAACGTGTTTCATGAATCATACCTACATGCTCCACTATTGTCCACTCCAGTGAAAGCAAATTGTTCATAAACCTTTCTAACACCCTTTCGAAGAGTTTTTTTTGGGGGGGAGAGGGGGGAGTTGTGTTCTTCTAATTATATGATAAAATGTATCTTCCATCATGCTTAGATGTAAATTTATGGATCATATTATCATACAAAAAAAATGAAGGTTGATACATTGAGTTTTTACTCTATATCTTTTTTTAAATGTTGGTTTTCCTTGAGTTAGTTGGACGAATATGAAAATGAAAGAAAAAAGAATAGAAAAAATGTGCCTCGTGGGATTTGAAGTAGGGTGGATGTTATATTAATATTATTGTTACAAAAATGGTTACATTAATGGTTGAAGAGGGTTGACTATTTTTGTTCAAGGTAGAACATGGTTGACCAAGATTAACTGTGATTACCATGGTTGACCATAGTTGTTGAGGTTGATCAGGTTGAAGAGGGTTGAGTATGGAAGACCATAGTGGACCATCGTCAAATATTAATATAACAATGTATTTATGTTAGATTAATCTAACTATGTAACATTAATGTTAACAATTGTTATGTTCTTTCATTAACGTTGACCATGGTTGATCTTACAATAATGTTAATGTTACATCAACATTACAAAAATGGTTACTTTAATGGTTGAAGAGGGTTGCCTATTGTTGGATGAGGCAAACCATCATTGACTTTTGTTGATTATGGTGTGTTATGATTATAATGGTGACCTAGGTTGAAAAATATAGACTATGGTTCACCTTGCTTGATTGTGGTTGGTTATGGTCATTGACGGTTTAGCATGGTTGATCTTAGCTTATCATGGTCAACCATCTTGACCATGATTGCAATAGTTGAACAAAGATGAAGAGGATAGATTATGTTGGAGTAAGAATGACCCTGGTGACCTTGGTTAGGGATGGATGCATATTGTTTTACCATGTTTTCCATGGTTGACTATGGTTGAGCATGGGTGAGAATGATCACCATTATTTAGATGGTTGGACCATGCTTGAATGAGGTCAATTAAGGTTTAACTTTGTGACCATGTTTGACGATCCTTGAAGTTGTTAGTCAAGGGTTGATTATGGTTAACTATGAGTGACTATGGGGGATATGTTTGATTGTGGTTGTCAACATTCAACTATAGATGACTATGTTTGACAATGTGGGATATGGTAAAACATGGTTGACTATTTAGATCGTTCAACCATGTTTAATGATGGTTTATTATCTTGGTCATGTTGGCCATGCCTAAGCATCATTTAACTAAGTTCATTCTTGTTGGCCATGTTCTATATGGTTGTTTATGGTTGGTATTGTATGAACATGTTGGCCATCTTAAACCCTTATTAATCATGGTTGGACATAATTTACTAAGTAAAGTATGTATGGCCACATTAATTATGTTTAATTATTTTTTAAAATGGTTGACCATGTTTGACCAGGATTAATTATGATGTCCATATTAACCATGGCTAAGTGTTATAGACATTTTTGTGCCTTACAGCATGAAGCATGAAATGTCAATAATCTGAGGGATCCAAAGTCCCTAAACATGTTGTTCCTACCCCTAGAGGAACAAGGTCAGCAAACCACAACACTGAAAATCAGTTCTCCACCTGAAAGCACTCAGAAACAAGCTAATTCTGAATCATGTCAACTGCTCCACTGAGCATCTGCGCTGAATGTCAACTACTCCACTCTGTACCTGCGCTGAATGTCAAATCTAATGAAGGCTACCTGCACTGGGCGAGATTGGCCAAGTGGCACAGTCATTCTGCAAGGTGTCAAATGCCCAGGAAGCTTCCAAAATGACACTTGGATCAGGGAATTCGCCTTGTAATGAGTAAGAGGATCTAGATCTCCAAGTGGAAGCAAGAAACTCCAAGTGGACTCAAGAACTGAAGTATAACTGAAGTGGGAGAGGACACTAGTCAGCTTCATGCCAAGCTCAAGCTGACTCATCCCTTCTCCAAAACTCCTATATATAGAGCTCTCTCATGAGGTCTAAAGGAGGCTGGAATCTTGTGAATGTAAGGAAGTGCTGTTGGTTTGTGCATAGAACTATTGGGTGATTGCTTTGAAGGAGGTGAAAAGGAGATTTCTTTCTGCTGGGAGGTGTTGCTGGATTGGGCCTTTTATGGTTGTAACACTCTCAGAACTTTACTTCTTCCATTAATAAAGCATTTGAGGTTCTTCTATATGCATGTGTCTCTGTGGCGTATTGATGCTTGTATATTTGATTTATTCTAATCCTTGAATCAGTTATAGATGTATGCTTCTTGTAGTTTCCCTTTCTTGTGCTTTTGCAGGATCTTTGTGTAGTTGGGCTAGTGAAAGAGCAAGGAGCTGGGAGCAAGCAGCAAAGAGGGAAGATTGGATCAACCATTAGCGGAAGACAACGGTTAGTGGATCCCTTTCCCCTCTCTCTTACATCTCATAAAGAAGTAATCTTGAATAGCTTTGTATTCAGTTGTTGCTGAGGTACTATCACCCTTAGAGTGGGATAGGGTCATTCCGTATTGGATACTTTTCCCAACAACAAATTGGCGACTCCACTGGGGATCGTATCTTGTTCGTTGTTTGTGTTTTTTGCTATTCATTTCATAAACACAGGGAGTACCGAATCGAACTGCATTTGGATCTTTCAAATGCAAAGTAGAGAGCAGCTACTCTAGCTCAGTTTCTGGGCAAGTTTATGATTTGAAGAGCTGATCCACAAGGACTCTAATAAGCTCTTAGTGATAGCTTTTCATCCTCCTTTTCATCCCTTAGTGTGTCCTTGACTGATAGCTTCTGATTTGGCCAAAAACTGTGAATTTTTTAGCAATCTGTGACCCGGAAACTGAGAAAAACGAAAGTTTGAATCTTCAGTGCAGGTGCTGTGAAGGCAGTCTGCATTTCAGCGCAGTTCACAAAGGGGCTACCTGCGCTGAATGTCAAACTGACAGTGTACCACCTATGCTGAACCAGTCTTGCCTTGTGCTATTTGGGTTTCCTGCTGTTTCTTGCCCTGTTTTCACCCTTGTTTTTGCAACCTGTTACCAGTCAATGTACCTATCTGAAACCAACTTTCCTTGCCACTATTTCGCCTCGGTTGTATAAAGAAACTGTGTTTGTTCTTTGTATATTTCTTGTATCATTTACAGTTTCCCATAACGAAAGTGAACTAGTCTTGTTGTGGCCTCTTAGATCTAGACCTGTGATAAAGTGTCATTCTGATCTTAAGAGTTAGTTTGTTTGTTGTTCATAGCTGGTTAAGCTTTTGCTTTTGTCATATGGTTTGAATTTATATATTTCTAGTGTTGAAACAAGTAAATCTTAAGGTGTCTTTTGATTTTGGACAAGCTTGTTTGCTTTCACTTGAAATTGAATTCAAAGTTATACAACAGCTTTCTTTTTGTGTCGCACAAACATTAAGAAAGAGAAAAGAAATACCTGCATTTTTGCATTTTGCATATAAGTTTGTATGTTGATTTAGGGAAAAAGTGCATTAGCGAGTGCTCTTTGATCTGTGTGAAAAGATTTTGTCTCTCTTTTCCCTCAGTAGTTAAGATTTTCATAAGTCGAAAAGATTGAAAAAGCTTGCTTCTCATCTTAGACTGCATTTAGGAATTTGTATCAAACATCTCGTGGTGAACCTTGAAAGGCAAACTTCAAAAAGATCAACTTAAAATATATTGAATGAACCTAACAACGCTTTGAAACATAACGCAAACATCTAGAGGTCTAAGCTAGAGACGTGTTCCGGCGTCGTTAAACGTAGTGACTGTCGATCTCGACGAAGGTGGGTGATTCCTCCTGAGAGTCGGTGGCACTAATACGGACTTGTGCTCCCACGTACCGTCGCGTATATATTGGGAGACCCCTATAGGAACAAAGCCTTTATCCATAGGAAACCGTGTTGTCCGCCCTACTGATCGCAATGCAGTGAACACAGCATTCACGAAGATCGACCGCTCGTACCGTAAAACGTATTCTGTGGTTTTGCGAAAAGTTTGGCACACCCTCTGCCTATAACTCCAGAGTAGTTTCTTTTGGCCTTTTTCAAACTCTATAACTGAAAAAGTCCAACCGAGCATTTGTCACTTCGGGCTCGTTAATACATCGAAGGAGACTAGAGTCATCTTTAGCTTTTTCTCGACTCTTTAAAACTGAAAAAGCAATTTGTGTCTAAAGCGTCGTTATAAAATTTATTTTAAGCGGAATAATCATCACCTTTCCCTCGTTGATCTTCGAAGTTAGTCCACCACAAGTGGAAGTTCCTGTAGAATCGCTAAGAAATCTTTTGGATAGACTAGATATGTCTGAACAACCGTCGACATCTAGGACTGTGTCGTCCGACACAGCAGTAGCAGAGCCTCCTGCTACTACTCCAACGATGTTCGTTGGTATACCATCTGTCCCGGAAAATTGTCAACAACAAGTCGGAGTCCAATCAGGGACAACGACATGGTTAGTTCCTATTTCCTCATCCGGATTATCATCTGGTATTTCTTATGTTGAAACTCAACAAATTGATCCAATGTGTCTTCAAAGGCCAATTTACCCTTTAAGTACTGGATTTCCACCATATGGAGGGCAGTATGCTCTTTCATTGTTCCCTCCCAGAGAACAACCATATGGGAGTTTACAACAAAGTTCAGGTCAAACTGGAATTACATCCAGCGGTTGGGTACCAATACTGCCTCGACAACCAGGGGTTGTATATTCAATGCAACTAATACACCCTGTGTCGGATATTCCCACCACACCTGCTATGGTGAATGCGTCGCTAGTACAAGCGCTACCTGTTGTATGTCAACCCCAAGTTTCTCAGGTTGCAATACAACAGCCTCTTGTCTCAACGACTCAATCACAATCTCAGGGTAGTGCCTCCTTATCTGGAGCGACTCAGGCTCAAACAAGTATTGTGACTCCTCATCTTGGTCAATCATCCAGTATTGGTCAACAGCAAATGGTCCAACAACCAGAACTGGTTCAATCTCAACAACCGCCATTCCAACAATCATATCAAGGACCTGAGCAACAAGTCTTTGTAAGTAATGGGCAACCATACTATAATGGTTATGTCCATCAACCTTGTCAAAGTTGCCAGCATTATGCTAGTCTGCAAAGACCCATTGCTCAGGCGATACCATCTTATCCTGGATATGCTTCGCCTAACCTGAACCAACAGTTGCCCTTTGTAGCAACTCTAGAATTACCAGATCTAAACCGGCTGACGAATGATCCAATTGCTTATGCTCCTTGGTGGCCAGCGATTCCGCATAAACTTCTGTCAGATATTCCTAAATTTAATGGAAATCCGGGTGAAGATCCGTCGAATCATGTGATGACATTCCATCTATGGTGTTCATCGAACACCCTCAATGATGATTTGATAAGACTTCGCCTCTTTCAGAGGACGTTAACGGGTCCAGCGGCAAAATGGTACATTGAATTGCCTAGAGCTTCATTCGACAACTTTAGTACCTTAGCCACAACCTTTTTAACCCATTTTCAATTACCAATAAGGTATGAAACGGGAACAGAACTCCTTACCAACTTCAAACAGACGACTGCCACCCACATATCTGATCATATACATGAGTGGCGACGTCGTCGTAGGATGGTAAAAATGTACGTTCCCGATCAGCTATTAGCTGAATGGTTTATCAATTCATTACTTCCTGCCATAACGGAAGATGTGGCCAAGGGGGGAGTCGTAACAGAGGAGCAAGTTATCGCTCGTGCACAGTATTTGGACTTAGTTTATACTCAGTCCGGCACGCTCTACGACAAAATACCCGACGCTCCTAGACCGGAATTTTCAATTCCTCCTCCTCCTAAATCAAACAATGACTCTCACGCCAGCGATGGCGTGATTGGCAAGCACAAAATTTATAGTCAAAATGCAAATGAAGAACTTCTTGCCTCAGAAGTGAATGCTATGTCGACCGACAAGGGCAAACAACTGAAGCAACCAGGGGGCAAGAAGAAAAAGAAAGGGAGAAAAAGGAAACCCCCAGCAGGGTGTCATATATGCGATGAGGATCATTGGACGAAAGATTGTCCACATATAGCTGAAGTTAAGAAACTCTTTAAGAGTTCAAAAGCCCCAGCAGTATTGACTGATCCGTTTCCTAATCCAGGTCAAAATCTGGTTGCTAATCAAAATGCTTCCCGATCCCAAGTGCTTATGTTGTCTACCTCAAAGCAGCAAAATAATGCTTTGACGAGGAATAAGGATTACAGGAATCCAAAGCTGTCGAACAACAAGGCTAACGAACAACCTAGTAGTTCGACAACAACTTTGACCGAAGTTGTGCCACCCATCGTCCCTGAGCCAATAATAAAGTCGCAAAAGGGAGCAGTACACAAATCGACATTTAATCCTTGTGCGAAAATAGCACAGATAGAGGACCTGGCCCAATCGTCATCCGTTATGTCGACACTTGAGGTACCGCAAAATTGCTTCTCCCAAGAACAAGCTTTATTATCAGCAATAGGTGGAATTTACCCAATGGATTCCAATCTTGTCGCCTTTGATCATAAAGGATATGACTCTCAGTTACCAGCTCAACTAGCTTTCCTTATTCAAGTGAAAGCCCTCAACAAAACTGTTCATCGAACAATTATTGATGAGGGGGCATCTACATGTCTTATGTCGATGAGTTGCTGGAAAGATTTAGGCTCACCACCCCTGTCGAAATCGTCAACGACGTTAAAAGCATTTGATGGACGATCATACACTCCATACGGGATTTTAAGTAACTTGCAAGTTGAACTGGGGGGCAAAACAATAGGAATTGATGTTGAAGTAATTGATGGAAACCTCGATTACAACATCCTACTCGGAAGACCATGGATCTATGCCATGGCCACAATTGTGTCAACCTACTTCAGGAAGATTGCATTTCCCTTCCAAGGAGGAATTACAATCGTCGACCAACAAACTTTTCTCCACAACAGTTCACAAGTTACGGGAAGCATTCCAATGATCCATGGAAGGAATCATTCGCTCCAAAATATCGGAGTAGGTCTCCTAAAAGACCCTGCCTTAATGGGTACTTTTTCCCTACCGCCCCCAAGTAATCTGGCGGAAGTGGCCACAGTGGAATATGAAACCTTCTATGTCTGATGGATTTGGACTCCGAGGACGGTTCTTATCTTGTGTCAACCTCATTAAAAAATGAAACAAATCCCCTTCCTAAAAGGTAAACCTTCATTCCAACCACCGAGTTGAATGCAATGAATCTTGGGGGGCATGCACCTCGATTTGCGTTATTATGCTGGGGGCATGCGAACTTATCACCGAGCAGTTTTAGCACATAGTTCATGCTCGTTAAAAAATAAACATAAGATTGAGCAGTGTTTTGGTGCATTCAAGCTCGTTAAAAAATGAACCCATCTCGGTAAATAACCATTAAGTATATAACCTGATCAACCATAAAATCCTTGGTCGTGTTTTGCACCTGCCACCTCCACTTTCATTTGGCCGATCGTTCACCTCCATATGATTGTTTACCCATTTTGAGGAACAACTGCGAAGAGTGATTTCACCTAGCCATCCTTGTGACAATGTCGTGATTGGAAAATTCCAACCTGTACCTGGAATCAGCTGCTATCCCTGTTCATCACCCGTTCCTCAAAAGACAAGTCTTCTTTAAGCTCTTTTCAACTAACTCGAAAAATATGAAAAGATTGCCGAGTTTTGGCCTTCCAGCTCGTTAAACGACCGGAAGAGCTATCCCTCCTCTAGATTTTAATCTTTTTGGACCGGAGGGATTATTGCACAAAAAGATCGAGCGCTTGTTTTGTT
Organism: Pinus tabuliformis; assembly: GCA_031772625.1. Classification (NCBI taxonomy): domain Eukaryota; kingdom Viridiplantae; phylum Streptophyta; class Pinopsida; order Pinales; family Pinaceae; genus Pinus; species Pinus tabuliformis. The sequence goes on along the minus strand of CM062806.1, from coordinate 265,413,160 downwards.
CGGCTCGTTAAAACTATCGAAAACTCATCCCTTCTGTATTGTTTTATACTTTTTCGGACTTAAGGGATTAGATGACAAAAAAGGAATTTTGGAGTTAACTTTCTGTACCTTTTCAGACTCTCTAAAAAATGAAAAGGACCGAGTTTTCCTTGTCGTTAGACTCGTTAAAATGATTAAATAGCGACAAACTTGTCTTTAGACGAGAACGAGTTTCCCTATCGCTAGGCTCGTTAAAACATAGCGATGGGCTTGCCCGAAGGGCAGGTTATAGAACAAGCATATGTTATCCTCCTCAAGCTTGACAAAAATAAAGAGGTACTGGTTAGAAATGACTGGGGAAAAATTGGGAGAACGTCAAAGCTTTAATGGTAGAAAGTCACTCTTGAACATGACACTTTGTCCTCCATATCACATCAGGTTGGGTTGTTTCATTCACCGGTCTCATCACCATGGTCTTCGCCAAACCATCCACATTTGGGGTAATGCTACCGATCCATTGGGTTGGGTTGTTTCATTCACCGGTCTCATCACCATGGTCTTTGCCAAACCATCCACATTTGGGGTAATGCTACCGATCCATCACATCAGTGTCGTTATATGTTCAAGAGATGTTGTTCAGAAATAGTCAACCGTGTCCCATCCACTGCCATACATTATCCTTCATCCACCCATGATCGCCACCCTGAATCATATTTCACAGATTGTTTTCACCTCCACTAAAATCATTAGCTCCGTTCCGTGTCACTGATGTGGGATTCATTAAGGCCCTCCTTTGATGGATCGCTTCTTGTCGACTTCAACTCATTATCCAAGAAGTTGATCTAGGAACACCCCCCTCAGTACTTTGAAGCTTGCATGCCTCAATGGCAAGTTTCTCACTTCCGGCGACAGGTATACATCAATGACCTTCGACCAGAAGATTTTGCGTGGTGTTCGACGCCAAGTCCTATATTCACACCACGTGAATTGTACTGCAGTACCTTGAGGGTCATTATCATTATCGGTGATTCCTCTCGCGCTTGTTAACAGTTTACATTATTGACCGGTACTCAAGCGATGTCTTTCCATGTTCGACTTCAGCGCAATTCTCACATGGACCGACTTGTACTTAGAGTGAAGATCGAACGAGTTTGAAGACCCCGGATCTAGTTTCATCCATCCGGGCTGCGATATATATTCAGGAAATATAAAAACATTCGATATGTACATCATTGCAGCAGATGATCATCCTACTCAAAGGATGATAATTTCAGCAGAGAATTATTAGTCTACCATTAGACGATCGTCTGTTCTATGTACCAAAATGAATTTATAAAGCTGAGCATGGGAATGCCCGCCTCAGCTAGATCATGAAAGCAGAATGAATCATAATGTATTGTATTGTATTTTATTATAGGTCACCTCTCAGCGATTGAATGAACTTCAGATCCTCCTGATAAAGCATTTCACCCAATAAACGACCTCATACTTTAGGGGGAAACTGTTATAGACATTTTTGTGCCTTACAGCATGAAGCATGAAATGTCAATAATCTGAGGGATCCAAAGTCCCTAAACATGTTGTTCCTACCCCTAGAGGAACAAGGTCAGCAAACCACAACACTGAAAATCAGTTCTCTACCTGAAAGCACTCAGAAACAAGCTAATTCTGGATCATGTCAACTGCTCCACTGAGCATCTGTGCTGAATGCCAACTGCTCCACTCTGTACCTGCGCTGAATGTCAAATCTAATGAAGGCTACCTGCGCTGGGCGAGATTGGCCAAGTGGCACAGTCATTCTGCAAGGTGTCAAATGCCCAGGAAGCTTCCAAAATGACACTTGGATCAGGGAATTCGCCTTGTAATGAGTAAGAGGATCTAGATCTCCAAGTGGAAGCAAGAAACTCCAAGTGGACTCAAGAACTGAAGTATAACTGAAGTGGGAGAGGACACTAGTCAGCTTCATGCCAAGCTCAAGCTGACTCATCCTTTCTCCAAAACGCTTATATATAGAGCTCTCTCATGAGGTCTAAAGGAGGCTGGAATCTTGTGAATGTAAGGAAGTGTTGTTGGTTTGTGCATAAAACTATTGGGTGATTGCTTTGAAGGAGGTGAAAAGGAGATTTCTTTCTGCTGGGAGGTGTTGCTGGATTGGGCCTTTTATGGTTGTAACACTCTCAGAACTTTACTTCTTCCATTAATAAAGCATTTGAGGTTCTTCTATATGCATGTGTCTCTGTGGTGTATTGATGCTTGTATATTTGATTTATTCTAATCCTTGAATCAGTTATAGATGTATGCTTCTTGTAGTTTCCCTTTCTTGTGCTTTTGCAGGATCTTTGTGTAGTTGGGCCAGTGAAAGAGCAAGGAGCTGGGAGCAAGCAGCAAAGAGGGAAGATTGGATCAACCATTAGCGGAAGACAACGGTTAGTGGATCCCTTTCCCCTCTCTCTTACATCTCATAAAGAAGTAATCTTGAATAGCTTTGTATTCAATTGTTGCTGAGGTACTATCACCCTTAGAGTGGGATAGGGTCATTCTGTATTGGATACTTTTCCCAACAACACTAAGGACGGTTTAACCAAATTCACCAAAATTGACCTTGGTTTCTAAAGTTGGCTATGGTTCACCATGGGTGAAAATGTTAGCTAATTTTAATGATGGGAGGACATGGTTGATCTACTTAGATATGGTTGACCACGATAATGTTAGTTAACTAACATTAACCTTGGTTTTGTTTCTCATCTTTTGAGATGGATATTCATCTAATGTATTTTAATGATGTTTGTATGTTGTTAAAAATACATCAATGTATGTTCATCACATTATGACATCGATTTATATTCAATACATAGCAATAACAAAAAATATGGTCACATTACAATGCCAATTTTTTTATGATCACAATGTACCATAGCATTTATTGTCGCATTGCAATATCAAATTTCATTTTTTATCTTTAGTTTTTAAATATCCATATTTATTTATTTATAAATAATTAGCAAATCACAATTATTATTATTTTAATTTATTAATATTCATTAGTTATTTAACTCAATGAACCTGTTAAACTTCGTTGAATATTTCATGAAAAGATGACCATGCTTATACAAAAAAGCACAAAAAAAAAATATGAATTTCTAATATCAAATACATAATCATCTAATTATTTATGATAAAAATTTCAATTTTTTTAAATCCAAAAAAACTTTTTTATTAATTTTATTCAACAACATAATTTTTAAAATCCTATAAATACAACAAATCACTCTAATCATACTATAGAGATCAGCTATCAAAATTACTTTGTGAAGAGTAGTTTGACTATCAATATATATATATATATATATATATATATATATATATATATATATATATATATATATATGTTTTTTTTATTGATGATGATGGTGGTTAATCTATATTAATATGATAGTTTTCAAACATTGTTTTGTCCTTAAAAAGTATTAAGAAAAGTGTTCCAAGGTAGCTATAATTTTCATGGTTTAGAAAGTTAGGAAGGTTGGCATTGTGACAAGTATTTTGAATATGTGATCTAACTTGAATATATGCAAGACAATTAAAGAGAAAGTGTTTCTTTATTTTTAGCCCTCTTAGTTTCACAATGATGATAGATTTTCAAATCCCATGGTCTTTTTAGAAATTTCCACCACCTAGTTAATTTATGTAGCTCATGGTAGTTGGTTCAATTTTTTCATGAAAAACAGGTCTTTCTCCCATTTATGAACAATAGGATAACAATAGGCTCCCAAAAATTGCTTCAAACTCTAGTTCAACTAGTGAGAAGCCTTAATTTGAGGTCTCAAAGACGTTTATAATTCATTCGATGCTTAATATGGAATTGTCATGTAATATTTTTAAAAACACACACACATATATACTTCTCAGTATGAAGGGATGTGTACCTAAAAATATACTAATAAGACATTTTAGTATGGAAATGTTCATCATAAATAAAATATTATTGACCATGTTGATAAGATATTTTAATGTCAACTATGTACATATTATATGAAACAAATGAAAGTAAAATGATTCTTATGGTTAAAACATTTTCTTAGTGTGTTGCTCAAAATTAAGGAGAGACTCAATTGAAACTATACCAGCATAGAGCATAGACCTGACCCATGTTAAGTGTCATTCTCTCAAACTCATATATGCATCAAATCTCTGAAATACAAACCTCTTTTAGAGCAGAAAACTTAAACAAAGATTTTCATCTACAAAAAATTGATTTTTTTAAGACTGATATAAATTTAAAGTTAACAATGATCTATACTTATGTATATGTATATACCAAACCATTTGTAAAAACACACTTATTTATTTAAAATAAAAATACTTTTATTAATATTATACCTTTAAAATAAATAAATAAATATATATATATATATATATATATATATATATATATATGTATATATATATAACTATGTTAATAAAATCAACATATTCAGACAGTTAAAGTTGTGCCTACATCGTCTAGTTGATCCTCCCATGCCAATAAACTCTTTGAAGTTATTTTGTTTTAAATACATTGTATATAATCTACAGCCACTACAGATTCAATAAGTTAAATTAAACTATTTAATATGAATGCACTGCTTTCATTACTGAGTTGTTTCTCTACACGTGGCTTTTCTTTACACGGTCGCACGCGAAGAAAATAGTGGGGTGCACTGACATACCAAGCATTTCTGCGGAGGGTCACTTATGAAAGAAAATAATCCGGTATGCCATAGTCTAATTAGCCTGAGGAATTTCCCGGAAAGCTATGGAAATTCTGATTATACTTAGAGAAAATCTAGCAAGGATTTTTATAAATCTAAGTTATAGTTGTTAAATTTCAAAATTTTAGGTGTTTTAGACATTTTTGATAGTGTTGAATCCATTTCCACCATCAAAAACACGATTCAAACACTGCCTTTATAAGATTTTTTGAAATTTTTTTGCCCAGATTCCGACAACTTTTGACCGTCCGAACAATTCTTCCACCTTGATAGATGACTCCATTTGATATACTATGAGCATGCATAAAATCTCTAAAAATATAAAGTATATAAAACATTCTAACCATCAGAGAAACCGTTATAAAAATGGCGCTCTGAGAACACTACATTACCAAGCTTTCTGCATATTGTCACAGGTGGACTAAATTAGTTCATTACACTATGGGTATGCAAAAAATCTCTAAAAATTTAAAATCGTAAAATAAATGCTATAAAGATTTACAACTGTCATTAAAAATAAAAAAACCTATAAAATTTTATAACCGTTATGAAAAAGGAAAAATGATTTTAAATTCCAAGTCGATCTCGACTCTACATGTACTTAGATATTGCTCCGATACCATAACAGAGAGAGCAGGAACGCATAAACACAACAAAAAGCACATTCAAACAACTCACAACTTACTTCCATTCATCGATTAAACTGGTATATATACAGGATGAAGAAGGTTCTGGATATCAATTCGGGTGGTGGCTTCCTGAAGAAGTTTGCCCCTTTGTCAACAGTTTCTAGATACTACATTAAAATCACTATTGAAAATTGGTTCTGGGTAGTTGGAATTACTTCCAGTTTCTTCCAACACTCCCCCTTAATTCCAACTATATAACAAAAGCACAAGACACTATACTCTTAATTGTCATGCCTTCTGGTCTAAGTCTCAGCTAGGCTTACAACAAAACATTTCTTTTTTGACTTCTTGCTAAGGGGTCCATGTTTGTTCATTTTCCTTTGCTGATGCAGTTTCATCTTCACCTTTATTTTCATAATATGGTGATTGAGTTTCTCCTTTCTTGATTGCAGGGTCACATTCTTTGTATTAAACATTGCTTCATGTTCTTGGGACTTGTACTTGGCCTTAATGCTTGAAATTTCTTCAAGTTTTGTTACTTCTTCCTGATTGTGAATATCTGCACACTCAAAAGCAATGTTAGATTCATAAACAGAACCATCGTGCTCTTTGGAAAGAGATTTTCTTTCTTCAGTTTTCTTTGCTGACATAGTTGGTTGATTCATGTCTTCAACCTCTTTCACCAAATCTTTTGTTGCAAACATTGTGTCCTACATTTGATTTGTGTATGGAGGTAGGCAACTTTTCTCACCAAACAACAACTCATCAATAAGATGCTTTTCATGCATCATGTTTAACCACTCATCATGGGATACATAATTGTCATCAAATTTGACTTCATATGTTTCTGCATCACAGGTAATTTCCTCACTATCACATGCTATTCTATTGTCAACTACAGATATACTTTCAGTCTTGATCCCAGCTATGATGCTTTCAACACAATTACCTTTAGCAACAACACCTTCATCAACTTCAACGTTCTCACTACCTTCCATATTGTATTTCATTTCAAGAATATCCCAAAATATTTTTGCATCACGTATTTCACCAAATTCATACAAAATATTAGACAAAATATTTTCATCTAAAGCTGATATGATGAGAAACAATGCTACTGCATTTCTACGCTTATCATCAAAATTTATAGAAGCTTCTTGGACAAATTTCCATAAATCTACTGAACCAAGCAATCCTTCCATTTTAATTGCCCAAAGCTTAAAATTTTTACCTGAGAAAATTGGCAGAACTGGCATTAATCATTTCAGTATTGCATCAGTGTCTTCAAATTCTTCTATCTGATTCATATCTTCATTAAGCATAAATTCTATAACTGGAAACATTTCTAATTCTTCTGCAACTTCTGCCATTTCATTCTTTCTCTTCAAGTATTTCAATTTTCTCCGTGATTGTTTGAGTCTCTTTTGCTGACCCATCACTCTAATCATAGAACCAAATAAGACTTTTACTCCATACTTCGCCTGGCTTGAGCAGGGACAAGCTTCACAACTTAGCAAAAACAAGCCTCCTCGCTATGATCTGCACCACGTTGGCCACATACAAGCTTGGTGTTCAGAGAACACACACTGAACTAGCACAGCTACTGCATGCTCGATATAGACAGCACAATAGGGGTCCATGGTCCACAACTTTACACGGTCCAAGCTGTTCAAGCGGATAGATTCCCAAAGATAATTCCCTCGTCAGTACAGGCTTACAACTCCAGCAACTGAACACTAAAGGCTTCTTTCACATGCTCTATCACAAACCTTCAGCGTAAACTCAATTAAAAAACTTCAATTATCACTAGGTATGATATGGATTAAATATAGTGCAACCAAAAAATATTGAGAGTATGGTTTTACCCTTCTATTTCACATGCACCCAGGGCCTTCTCTTACCAACGCTTCAAATGCTTTGATCTTTCCATGCTCTGCCACAGTTCACGACTTTCAGCGTCGAACTATGCTCTCTAATCACGCCAATTGCAACAATTAAAAATAAATGTGTAGCAGTACTCACGCTCGCTGCTTCTCCAGGAAGTTCCTCATGGCTCTAGCCCGTAACACACAGTGTCCTCCAAATGGCAATGATCGTTCCAGCAGCCTCACCTTCGACTGAAAATCCTTTACAACTTTCAGTAGCTTTGATCTTCAGCTCAACACGTCTCGGACAGGAGCTCACACAATATCACACCAATATCTTCAGGACTTCACTTAAACACTCAGCACTTCACTTGGCCTCACCCAGTGATTCACCACTTGGCCTCCTCCAAGCAGCTCACCTGAGCTCTATCTTCTCACAGCTCACTTGGCTCTTTCAACAGCGCTATCACCGAGCCCTCCTTTGGCTCTGACTGTTAACTCCAACTCAGAGCACACAGCTCCAACTCACAGCACTCACTGAGCTGTCTCACAGCTCTTCACAACTCATCCTCACACCTGCTCTGCGACCTCACAGGTCACCTCTTTTTCTCAAGCTACGGATTCTACAGTCTGCTTCTCCTTACAGCCTTTGCTGGCTACTTCTCAAAGCGGCTCCTCCATGCCACTTCTCCTCTACACAGCTTCACACAATGGCTCAAACGCACTCTCCACCACCAACACACCGTTCTTTGTTCACACAGTAGACACAGCGGAGACCCTCAGTACAAGCTCACCGCTCAGTCGCCCTCGCTCACGGCTCACCAATACTCACTGAGCTCACACCCTCAGCTCCAATACCATAATAGAGATTACATTGCTGAACACACAACACTCAACCTCTACCGCTCTGATACCATATTAGATTTTGCTCTGATACCAACTTAGGATGCATAAACACAACAGAAAGCACATTCAAACAACTCACAACTTACTTCCATTCATTGATTAAACTGGTATATATACAGGATGAAGAAGGTTCTGGATATCAATTCGGACGGTGGCTTCTTGAAGAAGTTTGCCCCTTCGTCAACAGTTTCTAGATACTGCATTAAAATCACTGTTGAAAATTGGTTCTGGGTAGTTGGAATTACTTCCAGTTTCTTCCAACACATGTTTGCTGTGGGTTCTAGGCTGTGATTTGTGACAAACCTATTGGTTCGAGTCTTAATTCTCTCCGATGTCAATATTGGGCATTTACTGCTATTTTGAAGGACATTTGGTTCTGTGTTGAATCTCTCCATGTTCACTGTGAACTCTCGGCTTATTTATTACTTACAAACGCACTGGTTTGAGGTTCATTTCTCTACTATGTCAATACTAGGCATTTAACGCCATTTCAAAATACATTTTAACGTAGGACATGAATTTGTTAAAATAAGTTAATTGTAGTTGGTGAAAATTAAGAGTCAATTAATTGAGTGTGGAGTCGAGTAGAGTTAATTTATAGTCGATAGCCTGTAGTTGCATGTTAGGGTGTTTGGTTACATGTGAAGTTATTTTCGGCGAGTCGTTAGTTTAAAAAATGTTAAATACTTTTCACTAAGTTTATTATAATCATTAAATTTTGGTGTGATTAATATAAGAGCCCAAATTCATGTATTTTGTGTGAATTTTGTGTTTAATCTCCTTTATCTTTCTAACAAATTGGTACAGAGCTGAAAAAAGATCCCAAAATCTATAGTGCTCGCAGTACCAATCAGAAAAAAGCCAACCATTTTTTGGTCAAAAAGCGACATAATAATTCAAAACGGTTTGAAGAATTTTGTTTGGGTCCAAGTCAAATGGGTGCCCCGTACATCATATTAGGAGCTGCATACGTATTAAAAAATGTTTTACTGACACAATACGTATTAGGAGCTGCGTACGTATTGAAAAAGTGTTTTATTGACACAATACGTGCATTTTATTGAAGAAGGCTTTAATCAAGCACAGTGACTTTATAAAAAGTATTTTTTATAATAATTTTTTGAAAGGAATTTTAATAGAGTGAAGTTTATTGAAAGGAATTTTTTTTTAAGGTTCTTGCAAAGGTATGGTGGAAGGTTTATAACAGTGTGTGGTTTAATATACATTTTTTTTATATAGGTTTTTTTAATATTTTTTTATATATAAAAAAAATAACGGTTTTATTAAAAAAGGAGTTTTGCAAAATTTATAAAAGAGAAATTTATGGTTTTTTAAAAAGAGAATTTTTGAATAAATATGGTTTTCTCAAATTTTTAGGCACAATTTTTATTATTCACAAGGAAAGATTATGATGTGTGGGTCATTAAAATGACGACTAGGTTGTAGGCTCATGATGTTTGGGATTATGTCTAGTTTGGATTTTCAGAACCTAAGGATGAAGCAGAAGAATGAGTTTTCACTAATGCATAGAGGGAACAATGGAAGAAAGACAAGAAGAAGAATGTACAAGCGTTGTAGCTTATTCAGCAAGGAGTGGCCCGAATAGTGTTCCAAAAGATTATGATCACGTCTTCAGTAAAGGAAGCATGGGATACTTTGGTGGCAAGTTATAAAGGTATTACCAAAGTCAATATTGATAAGTTGCATAATACTAGGAGAGATTTTGAATTTCTATAGATGAAGGAGACAGAGGACATTGACTCTTTCATGAATCAGGTCATGGTTGTCGTAAATCAATTAAAAATTTATGGTGAGGAAATTAAAGATCAAACAATGGTTGAGAAGCTCCTCAAATCTTTATCTACCAAATTTGATGTTGTGGTAGCAATCATAGGAGAAGCCAAGGATAGACAAAAATAAGGATTCCACTTTACAAAATGCTTTCAAAAGCTAGGTTTCTATTTCAAGAGGCATAGATTGAGGCAGAAGTAAACCAAGAGGCAGAGGACAAGGCAGAAGACATGGTCGTCAGAGAGATGGCCGAGAAGATCATGAACATGAAAGTGGAAGCACCAGCAGAAGCTTCAACAATAATCAAAGAGTTGACAAATCAAAGGTGAGATGTTATTATTGCAATAAATTTGGTCATTATTCCCATTATTACAGGAAGAGGATAGTTGATCAAGGGAACCAGAGAGCTAATGTCACTACAGAGAGTACTAACTCCATGTTCCTAGCTTGTCATACCATGCATGAACCTTCTAATAATGTGTAGCTATTGGACAGTGCTTGCAGTAACCACATGACAGGCAATAAGAATTTGGTTGCAAATTTGGATCAATCTATGAAAACAAAGGTAAAGTTGCGGACTGACAAGATTGTGGATGTAGATGGAAAAGAGTGGTGAACATTATGACCAAGCAAGGGGAGTCGAAGACAATCTTAGAGGTATATTATGTTCCTGGTCTCAAGCATAATTTAATAAGTGTTAGTTAATTGGCACTGAAAGGATACAGAGTTATCTTTCAAGGACAAGAGTGTGTTATATATGGCAAGCCCCCAAACTAGCAACTAATTGCGAAGGTGCAGATAACAAGGAACAAACTCTTTCCTCTAATTATGAAATACAATGAGCAGGTCAATTCTTTTACGATTTCATGTTTTAATGATTATTGGTTATGGCACTTTGAGTCTGGACACTTACACTTTTCTAGTTTAAAATTGTTGCAGCAGAAAGAGATGCTCGAAGGATTACCTCCCATCAAATAATCTGTTAATATTTGTGAGTGTTGCATCTTGGGAAAACAACATCGTGAAAGTTTTCCAAAGGGAGTTGCATACAGAGAAAAGAAACCTCTTAAGCTAATGCATACAGACTTGTGTGGACCTATGACGACACAGTCAATTGGTGGAAGTTGTTACTTCCTCAATTTCAATGATGACTATAGCAGAAAGACTTGCGTTTACTTCTTGAAGCAGAAGTCCAAAACTTTTGCAAAGTTCAAGGAATTCAAAGCCTTAGCAGAGAACCAAAGTGATCGATAGATCAAGGTATTGAGGTCAGATCATGGTGGAGAATATCACTCAAAGGCATTCCATGATTACTGCAAATAATATGGAATCGGAAGATAGTTTACAACCAGGTACATATCGCAACAGAATGGTGTAGAAAAGAGAAAGAACAAAACCATTATGAACATAGCAAGGAGCATGTTGAAAGGCAGAAACATGTTGAATGAGTATTGGGCAGAAGCAATTGCATGTGTTATTTATGTGATCAACACATCTCCTACAAAGATTTTGATGAACATAGTACCAAAACAAGCATAGTTAGGTATGTCATGTAGCGTATCTCATATAATAGTATTTGGATGTGTAGCTTATGCACATGTGCCTAAAGAGTGAAGAGGAAAATTGGATGATAAAAGTGAAAAAATCATATTTACTGCTTATAGTGAGCAATCAAAAGCCTACAAATTGTATAGCCTTGTCACCAAGAAGAACATAATTAGCAAAGATGTTGTGTTCAAATAGCAAGATTCATGGAGCCCCAAGGGATAGCTCAATTGGTCGAGTTCCCGTTGCTAAAGTACTTTCCCAGTTGGGAGGTCCGGGGTCAAATCTCCTTGATGCCCTCGGGGTTAGGCCTGTTAAGATTGGCTGACGGGCAGATCCCTTCGGGTGGAACTGCCCCGATATTTCCCGTGGATGTAGCGACCACTCAGTGATCGTGAACCACAACTTAAAAAAAAATAGCAAGAGTCATGGAATGGTAGTATAGACAAAATAGTTTATGCACAAGTGCCACTGATGGAAGAATATGATGTAGCATAAAAGGAGCAGCGAGAACTACAAGTGAAGACACCAAACAGAGACACACCAACAAGGACTCCAAGATTTTTAGAGCAGCATGGGTCTTCAAGAAGATCAACAGATCAAGGTTCTCCTAACAATCAATCAGGTGATGAATCAAGCAACGGTAAGAGAAAAATGAGAAGTCTGGAAGATAGTTAACATGATAAAATTTGAAACGGGAACTGATATTGTTACCCGTTTCATAGAGATAGCAAAAACGTGACCCGATTTTGAAAAGGGGTGATGTAGAACACACATAATTTTTTTAAATCATAGTTTTTGGCACTTTAATTATATATATATATATATATATATATATATATATATATATATATATATATATATATATATATATATATATATATCTATATCTATATCTATATCTATCTATATATATATATATATATACGTTTTAGAATGGTAGTGATTTGCATGCTGATTTAAAAAAGTGGCGATTTTGCATCAGGCCCTTTTTTTAAAAGACATTTTTTTTTACATTAAATTTTCTAATGCATGAAATGTAAATAATTATTTTCTAAATTTAACAATTTTTGATACTTTAATCTTTTAATGTATTAAGTGTGGATATTTTTTTTAAAATGTTACATTTTTGTACACTTCAAAAAATTTTATGTCATTTTTTTTTGACATAGAAAAAGCAAATATAAAAATATATGTAAAAAAGAAAAAAAAAAATAGCATAAAAAAAGTAATTGAAAAAAAAAAAAATTCTCATAAACCATAAAAATAATAATAATAATAATAAATATTGGAAAAAAAACAAAAAAAATTAAAAAAAACTATAAAATTAAGTAACTAAAAATAGAAAAACTTAAAAAAGTATTAACAAAAAACTAAAAAATAAAAAACAAACTACATTAAGCAAAAAAAAAAAAAGCCCAATAAAAATCTAAAAAACTATCAAAATCAAGATTAAAAGCATTAAAAAAAATAAACTAAAATATACCCAAAAAAAAAATGAATTTTAAAAAATATTAACATTTTGGATTAAAAAAAAAAAAAAAAAAACATATATTTTCAATTTTAAAAAAATAAAAAATAATTAAAACTTTAAAAAACATATATTTACGATTAAAATTTTGAAAAACATATATGCATGCAACTTCATTGCCCAGGGCTGCGCACCCATGGGCGGTCGGCCGGTGGCTATCCAATTCTGAGAATCAGATAGCCACCTCCACGGGCAGTCGGGCGGTGGGTATGAAATTCAGAGAATCAAACAGCCAATGCCCGACTGCTCATGGGGGCGCAACCCTGGGCGGGAGAGCTCCACGCAGCTCCGCCACCCAGGGCCATGCCCCCACGGGCGGTTAGGCGATGGCTATCCGATTCTTGTAATTGGATAACCACCACCTGGTTGCCCACGTGGGTGGCTATCTGATTCTTGGAATCAGATAGTGTTAGGCATGGAATCCCGCCAAGGCATGTTTTGGGGCTTAAATCCCAAGTTTTGACTGAATCTTGTTGTAAAAGCTCTGCGAATTATAGGCGTGAGGCGCGAAAGTATAATAGAGTCACAGGGTTGTCCACCCTAGTTTTTGGTAATGTAATGTCAGTTGGATAGACCTACCCATGGTCTGCGGACCATGGGATTGTATAAATAGAGTGAGGCTCTAAGTATAGAAAAAAGGATCAAATGGAGAAAGGAATAGAAGCATGAGAAGTCTAAGTGGTTGAGTCGAAGTGTAAAGTGTGTCTGTGGTTGCAGTGTAGGAGAAGGCTCTGCAGAGGCCTAGTAGTCCACAGATGAGTGCGCGGACTCATGCAGCTGAGTGTGCAGGGCGGGTCAAGTCTATAACCGTTGGAGAATAAATAAAGAGAAGTTTTTCTATAATTATGGGTATCTTTTCCTGTTTTAATGCATGATTGGATATAATTTGCAAGTATAATGTTTATTTACTACGCGAACCTGTATGAATGTTTTGTATTGTCAAATATAACTTAAGACATTTAAGTAGGCAAAGATGCTTAATTAATATTGGAAGAAAATAAGATCTTGGGAAATAGCGTAGAGCGCGGCACAACCCTTGGTTAGGGCTGCACGAAGGTAGGGTATTAGGCAGCGAGGAACAGTAGGTGCGCGAAGCCACCTGTGCGCAAGAACAAACAAAGGACCAGTCAAACCTCTCAGACATCTCAAGGGTGTGGAAACCTTGTTCTAGCACCCTCCCATACTACTTCGGGTGAGACCTCAGTATGCGCTCCGCGGACTGTTACCGAAAGGGCCAGTAGTACAGGGATTTATTTGGCTAATTAACTCTGAACCTAGGTCAGGCCCCAACAAGCCAACAAATGGTTCTGTTGCTAGGATTGGGATTTGCATAGAGATGTCTAATGTTGTATCACTGGAATTCGACAAAGAAAGGGATTGTAGGATGGTTGGATAGAAAGATTCACAAGTTCGCGGTGCAGGAAAATAGGAATCCATGACTATCAAATGAAGAGTGGGTAGATTGCTACTTGTATACGAAAATCCATGAAATTTTCTTTGCATCCTTCCCGACTGAGTTGTACGAATGGATCGAAAAGCTAGCATATAGCCAAGGAAGGTGTAAACTCGACAAACTTATTGTGTGGACTCCAGAATTGGTGCGCAGACTGGAAGCATTGGAAGATAAGATTGTGCACGTTTTCGATCATTGGCTCGATCGAATCATAGGAGGATTCATCAATGAATTCACAGTAGATACTTCAGTCAGCTATAACGAGGCAGAACGACGCTTCGTTAAGGGACCGCGAGGTAAGTACATTAGATCTTTGAACACTTGGATTAAAATTCTACTACGTGAAAAATGGGTTATGCGAATAAATTGATGTTTGGGGCTACGTGGACTGGGAGAATCTACAAAAACAAAGGTAGCACAAAACTAGAAACTAGCCCCTTGATTTCACCTTTGCGAGGGGGTGAAGAAGATATTGCGAACGTTTTGCCAAGAAGTGTGATCAATCTGATAAGGCAGAGAATCCCATGCATACCACCCCACCCACACCACTGCTAGTTTCATTTTCTTCACCGCCGCCTTCGCCCATACCGCCTCTGCCACCACCACGAAGCAATATGGTCAGCGCGATAAAGCTACCATTGTTCAAGGGAGTAGGGAATGAAGATCTCGACCAGTTTCGGTTCATGATAAAAGTTGTATGGGAAACACAGGGTGTCGCGGATGACAATATAAAGAAGACAACATTGATCAGTGCTTTGTAGGATCACGCGCTGACCTGGTACATTAAGCATTCCAATGACAATCCGAATGCAGGGATAGTGGATATCCAAGCTGCGCTAAACAAAGAATTTAGCAGGCCAAAATTGGAGGCACAATCGATCATTGGATTCAAGGAAATCACAATGCTACTAGGTGAAATCCCATGGGAGTTGGATCAAAGACTCAAGTGCAAAATTCGAGAAGCGAACACGACATTAACAAATGGGCAACACCATGAATGGTTTGTAGCATTGTTAACACCACATCTATGGAATGCATTGTCGCAACAGAGGCTAACCACTCAGGCTGAGGCTTTTAAGGTTGCGATGAGATTGCACGAGACTTCGATACAAGATCCTAACTTGGGAGTTCAGCAGATTCACACGCAGTTGCAAAACTTGTGCCTTGAGATGCAGAGTTTGAAACAAGACAGGACGGTTCGCCTGGAAGTGCGTGACGAGATATGGTGCATAAAATGCAAGGGCCAGGGGCATGACAAGGACGACTGCCCAGTGCTTGCAAATTACCTTGCGGGAGGAGGGCCAATGCCACTAAGATCGGAGGCACAATCATGACCAACTACAACGCCTGCGTTATGGTGTGTGATTTACCAGATAGGAGGAAAGCATGCTACAGATAACTGCCATCTATTACAGAAGTATACGCAGAATTCCTTGCAGTTGTTATGTAATTTTTGTAGGTCAATAGGACATGATGAGCGCACCTGTAGAAGTTATGAACTGATGATGGATCGAACTCCTACCTACAGAGTTCAGGCCGAAAGACGAGCCCTCAATCAAAACATAGGAATGGCGCACACCAGACTTCAGGGGCGCGGACGAGGCCGAGGTGGAGGGGGACCAGGAAGAGGACGCAGACAGCTGATATGTTACAATTATGGAGGGTTAGGGCACTATGCCCGCAATTGTACGAATCCAATGCGACCATCATGCTTGTATTATATGTTGTTTGATCATGAGACAGAGGACTGTTCAACACTGATAGTGAGGTTGAGCGATAAAGGAGCACTCCAACCGAGGAAAACCCTAATGTAAATATCCTGCTCCATAGTGGTATTATGACAGGGGATGACAAAGGCAAGCATCCTGAAGAAAGTACCTGGGTTTGCAAGGCTCCAACGAAAGATCCAGAATTTGATTTGGAGCATGCTACAGAGACCTTCATGGAAGCTAAGAGGAGCTTTGTTGATGCCTCCACTTCAAGAAGTAAAGATAGACTGGAGCCGCAAATGGACCCATCGATGCTCACTATATTCTTGGAGACATGCATGAAGCTACTGCGCAACAACAAGGCTATAAAGGGGCTACAAGAACTCATAACTAGATGCACTAGGACTATGCTAGGAGAACCGTGTGTAGTCCGGAAGCTCAGGAAGAACACGACGCGAACAGGGAGGGAGATGAGATTGACCACGCAGATCAGGGGATATGAGATGGACCAAGTGATTTTGGACCTAGGATTGGACGCTAACCTCCTACCAAAGTAGACATGGGAGCGCATGGGCAGACATGTGCTACAATGGTCTCTTATCCAATCGAGAATAGTGAACCATCAAAAGATCCTACCTATGGGGAGATTGCATGGAATCGTAGTAGATATTGAAGTAGCAAGCGTGCTAGAAGATTTAGAAGTGATAGAGATTGTTCATGACAGCAATCCCTACCCCGTGCTATTGGGAATATATTGGGCAACTAACATGAATGGAGTAATAAATCTAAAGAAGCGCAAGATGATGTTTGAGAAAAAGTCACTACGCGTAGTGGTACCTTTAGACCCTGGAGAAGGATTGCGCTACATAGAGCTAGTGCGTGACTATGACAGTGATGATGACTTGGACTTTATATACAGAATAATCGCGCGAGAGTAGGACTGGGTAAATCCAACCGCAGATGGTTGAATCTCATGGGAGTGCGAAAGCTCCTGCACATCAGATTCTGACGAGGAGATATATTGATGTCAAAATCGGTTACACGAGATAACCATGGTCAACTGTAACATGATGACAAGGTCGTTGCACTGCATAGCAACAGAGGTAAGAGATTTGCCTATGTATGATGGGTTGAGCGAGGTGGATGACTTCCTGAACAAATTTGAAAGTGAAGTACCAGAACAACATCGTTTTGACGCTCTAAAATGGATACTGCACGCTACACCCGCAAGATGATGAGGTACGCACCAAATAAGTTTTCAGGACTGGCGTGAATGGAGAAGGACGATGCTCATGTGGTTTGGGAAGCCTTAGATGCAATTGAAAGGCAAGTATGACAGATAAAATGACCCACACACCCACCTATCCAGGCAGATACAGGCATATGATGTGAATCATGCACAAATACATACCACCCTCATTGTAGGAGACACGATCGGTAAGCAAGTGCAGGTAAAGCAAGGGCATGAACGACCCCTCCAGTTGGAACCACAAAGTATGGAAAGACCAAGTGCGTAGAAGAATATCCACACAGAAGCTTTTAACAACGTCTACGAAGCACTGAACAAGGTCCACAATGTGAATTGGAATCACTGGGACCTACACGTACCAGCAGTTCTCTAGGCTTATAGGACCGCGTGCAAAAACTTGACCGTGCAGGCACTACCAAGGTTGGAGTATGAAGCAACCGCAGTAAGACCTATAATACTTGGAGAACTTAGACTGCGCATGATAGCACCGATAGATACGATGGTTCACGAAACCTTGGAAGCAGAAATCCAACAAGGAAATCTTAGACTCCAAGAACTTGAAGAAGAAAGGGTAGAGGTAAGGAAGAAAATCACTTTGGTGGACGTGGAAGTCAAGAAGCTGGAGGACGAACTAAAGGAAGATTTTCTCGGAAAAAATACCACGGTGAAAAGGTAGGATGCATATGATCACGATGATAGGTTTAAGGCCTATCGCAGCGGATTGATCAGTTTGATGCCTTGGCTTAGACTGCACATTGCTAAGCATATTGATCAGGGTAGCGTGTTGCAGATGGTAAAGTGTGCGATGCTGATCGTAACAATAAAAGGTGGGTATTCTCCAGGAAACATGATGGATGACAGGATGAAACTTTTCACGGGTGGTGCGACCACTTGACTAGCTGAAGGAAGAACATTCTTAGCACTCTAGGCAATTTAAAGGGAGTGCAAGACTATAAACTATTCTTCCCGGGAGCTACGCGATGTTCGCAACCACACATGGGGGGTTGTGCTTCCGTGCGGGTTGACTAGAAAGTGATTGTTGAAGGCACTATTCATGATGGGATGCTCGACTTGAGGCCAAATGGAGCAAGCAATATGCATTTAAGATGCAATTTATGGGCAAGATTTGGGAAAATATACTGCCAAGCGAGCATTAATGAATTGGATTTGGGGGGAACGGTCGAATTCAAATTCAAAAAGCACTATAAATTACAAAGGGCTGCCCAGAAAACACCACTTGGTTATTTGCGAATTGAGCTATTGAGCAGAGCCCTGATTATTGGGTGCCGAGTGTTGATTGAGCCCCTAAGTTTGCGAGTGCTAGATTTCTGGACGGATACAATGGCAACCGCCGAAGACGTTATGGAGATAATAGAAATGACCATCGAAGAGGTCGCACAGGCCCTGACTGTGGGGGATGCTCTAGAAGGTGTCGGGATTGTGGCAGAAATCTCGAAATCACTGTGCACGGAAAGACCCAAGAAGGACAAACAAGCGATGGTTCCCATACGTGAGTCCCCACGGAACCCACTGCGCACCAAGATGTCAATGGAGGAGAAGGGGAAAGCCGTCACCATAGAGACCAATGAAGAAGAGGAAGACCTCAAGGACCTAATCATCGCAGAAGATGACGATGAATGCGTGGAGGAGCAAACTCAGCCTGCGCACCTGCCGAAAAAATTGCCGCCTATGTCCCCCCATGAAAAGGGAAGGCTAAAGTGCCCAAGGACCTGGACGAGACCAAGAGCTTGCTCTAGACCCCACTCCTCCCAAACAACATTATGTTTGAGGGCACGCACCTGGGACAGGTGCCGAGCCTAAAATTAGAATATTGGGATCTTGCTGACCACGAGAAGTTTCTCACCTTGAGACCAGGTACCTCATGAAGCCCAAGAAGAACACCGTGGTGGGGGTTACAGAACTAGAGCCGTGAAAGTGGTTGCACGGAGTGGAAAGGCTGGGCTACTTAACCTACTCTGGGTGTCACATTTCTACCGCACCCCAATAACCATTTTCGTCATCAAGAAGCTGCTTTGCCTGATGCATGATGGGTGTTTGTGGCTGGAGGAGCCCATCCCCATCACAACAGACTTGATTCACTGCATCTCCTGGATTCCATGCAAAGGAGAGGACCCCACGGACATCTCGGAAGGGAAAACTAGTGACTTGGCCATCACGGAGGCCATGAAGAAAAAGTACAAGCTAGAAAAGAAAAAAAGGGGCTACGCCATATCCATCATCAACGACAAAGTAGTGAAAGTGGCAGCCCAAATACTGGCTGGTAAGGTTATGCGCAAGTGCCGCGCAGACAAGGTACCCTAGCCTGTGGTCGCATTAACTGAGCAGTGCGTGGAGGAGGTCCAGTTTAACTGGTCCGAGTTCCTCTGCAAGGAGTTTTTAGAGAATTGTTGCAAAGCTCAGGAACAGGGTAAAATGTTCCACTATGCATGGCTTCTACTGTCCATAGTGCTCATGGCAGGGGAATTACCAGAGGATAGTCAATTCCTCATAATTGACAGAGACCTGCTAGAGGCCATGAAGTATGCTTCGCTCTAGGCCACAAAAGATGCCAAGAGGATCTGTGATAGTAAAATATTATGGTTGTTCATGGAGATGAACGTCAAAATGGGGATCAACCGCGAACCGCGGTTGTCGCCCACTCTCTACAACAACGTGCAGAGTTTTGCGGAATTCGGAGCAGACATCCACAACGTTTACATCAGAGCGCACAAGGACTCGACCAAACAGTGGATAAAGCTACCATTCGTAGCCATAAACAACATCTTTTTTAACGTACTAGAGGCATGGCCGCTAGAGTGGCGCACCCTAGACATCGCAGAGATAGAGAATTTAGCGCACAAAGAAAGAAAGATGAGGCTAAGCTATGCATTACACAGTTGGCCGAAAAGCGAAGGAAGGAAGCAACGGCAACATAAGTACGAGCGCGCGGGATGCTGCACAGACAGCAAATGAGCAGGAAAAGGCCAGAATAGTAGCAGCAACAATGCAGG
This sequence comes from Pinus tabuliformis, assembly GCA_031772625.1. Classification (NCBI taxonomy): domain Eukaryota; kingdom Viridiplantae; phylum Streptophyta; class Pinopsida; order Pinales; family Pinaceae; genus Pinus; species Pinus tabuliformis. The sequence goes on along the minus strand of CM062806.1, from coordinate 265,392,741 downwards.
AGGCAACCGTGAAGGCGTACGAGGGCCAACCATCGCCTTTGTATGGGTAGGAAGCATAAGAAGAAGAGGAAGGCGCGAACCCACGAACTGCGTCAACACAGTTAAAGTGCCAACACCCAACCGAGCGGGCAGGGTCGCGTAAGAAGGTCAAGGCATCGAAGTTTTTGATTGACCCGATCACCCTAACCGAGGGTGATCTGCATGACATCAATGAGACAATGTGCGATGTCACCTCCGATGACCTCCAGAATTTCATGCAGGAGAACCAGATTTTGCTGGGGGCCCTCAGAGCGTAGCTATAGGAGTTGCAGGTGCACCCTCCTCTCGCTGGTGCCCTTTTGACCAGCCTTGTAATTTCCTCAACCACAACAAAACAGATGTTGCGTGCGTAGATGACGAATGCCATAGTGCTGCAGGAAGGAGCACTAGTGACAACAAATGAGGCCGACAGGCCTATGGTTAGTGCATTGAAAGGTCTCGGTATCAATATAGCTGCACTCCCGCAAGAAACCTTATATGTTCTGCAAGATGGGATAATTGCAGAGTTGCGGGCTAGGGAGAGCAGTGCACTGCAAGTCCTCAGTGAGCAGAAAATCAATATGGAACAAATGAGCTTGCAACGCGACAAAGTGGTGGCACAGAATCAACATCTGGTACAGGTAATAGACAATGCTTACCCAAGCTTCTCGGAGCTGGCCATCCTAACAGACATGCCAGCAGAGGCGCAGATCCACATGTTAGTAGCAAGGGTACGTGAAGCGAGGGAAAAAATTGCAAAGGTTTAGCTGGAGCTGAACCTTCAGATCGCCAAGCTGCGGCTAAAGCTGTAACCGTCCACCCCCCGGGAAGTCAGAGAATAGGGTGCTAACGCTATCACAGTGGGACTAGAGGAAATTAGCAGTGCAGTGCGAGACTGCACCAGCATGTTGGAAGAATCATTTGAAGTCCTCACAAATTTGCAGGAGGACCCCAACATCCAGTGCTTAGAGACATAGGCATGAGAAATTCAACAATATTATGCCAGTGTCAAAGGATCTACGTAGACGGTGGCCCTCACTTAGAGACTCACGTGGATGCAACAGGCTAAAGCATTGAAAGAATAGGTGGACGTGGCATGACACAAGGAAGCAGTCCTGAGGGCGCACATTTAGCCTTGGATCGTTGAGGCCTTCACCATCACAACAGAAATTGAAGGCAAGCTTGCACAGATGCAGGAGATGCATGCATTAATGCAGAGAAGCACTTCTGACACAGAGGTCTCGGAACAACATATGCAATAGCAGCACGCAGCAGCTCAGTGTGCTGCTGACCTTGTCACAGTTCGAGAATAGTTGGAGGGACTCCATGCAAAGATCTCTGTGCCGACAGAGTGACTCGAGGGTGAGTCACGATGTTTGTGTTGGGGACCTGTTGGGCATGGAATCTCCCCAAGGCATGTTTTGGGGCTTGAAGCCCAAGTTTTGATTGAATCTTGTTGTAAAATCTCTGCGAATTGTGGGCGCGGGGCGCGAAAGTATAATAGAGACATAGGGTTGTCCACCCTAGTTTTTTGTAATGTAATGTCATTTAGATAGACCTACCCATGGTCCACGGACCATGGGATTGTATAAATAGAGCGAGGCTCTAAGTATAGAAAAAAGGAACAAATGGAAAAAGGAATAGAAGCTTGAGAAGTCTAAGTGATTAAATCGAAGTGTAAAGTGTGTTTGTGGGTCGTAGAGTAGGAGAAGGCTCTATAGCTGAGTGCGCAGAGACCTAGTAGTCCGTAGCTGAGTACGCAGACCCTTGCAACTGAGTGCGCAGGGTGGGTCGAGTCTATAACCGTTGGAGAATCAATAAAGAGAAGTTTTGCTATGATTCTGGGTATCTTTTCCTAGTTTAATGCATGATTGGATATAATTTGCAAGTATACTGTTTATTTACTACGCGGACCTGTATGAATGTTTTGTATTGTTAAATATAACTTAAGACATTTAAGTAGGCAAAGGTGCTTAATTAATACTGGAAGATAAATAAGATCTCAGGTAATAGAGTAGAGCGTGACACAACCCCTGGCTAGGGCTACGTGAAGGCAAGGTATCAGGCCGCACGGAACGGAAGGTGCGTGAAGCCACCTACGCGCAGGAACAAACAAAGGACTAGTCGAACCTCTCAGACATCTCAAGGGTGCGAAAACCTAGTTATAGCACCCTCCCATACTACTTAGGGTGAGACCTCAGTTCACGCTCCGCGGACTTTTGCCGAAAGGGCCAGTAGTACAGGGATTTGTTTGGCTAATTAACTCCAAACCTGGGTCAAGCCCCAACAAGCCAACAGATAGCCACCGCACGCCCACCCATGGGGGTGGCTATCTGATTCTCGGAATCAGATAGCCATCGCCCGACTGCCCATGGGAGTTGCTATTCGATTCTCGGAAACGGATATCCACCACACGGCCACCCTTGGGGGTGGCTATCTAATTTTCGGAATTGGATAGCCACCGCCTGACTACCTGTGGGGGTGGCTATCCGATTCTCGGAATCAAATAGTTATCGCCAAGTCACCCGTGGTAGTGGCTATTCGATCCTAAGAATTGGGAAGCCACCCCCATGGGCGGCCGGGTAGTGGCTATCTAGTTTCGAGAATCGGATAACCACCCCCACAGTCGGTCGAGTGGTGGCTGCTCGAGGGGGCGCAGATCAGATAACCACCGCCCGGCTGCCCATGGGGGTGTCTATCCGATTCTCGGAATCGGATAGCCACTGCCACGGGGTAGTCGGGTGGTGGCTATCTGATTCCGAGAATCGGGAAGCCACCCCGACAAACAGTCGGGCGCTGGCTAACTGATTCCGAGAATCGGATAGCCCCAGCCACCCGTGGGGGCGCAGCCCTAGGCGGCGGAGCTGCATGAGCCACTGCCCGACCGCCTGTTGTGGTGGGGCATGGCAGTTTCCAATAATTTTTTTTTTTTTAATAACTTTTTTTTTTGTTAAATATGTTAATTATAGTAAAAAAACCAAATTTTAAATGTTTTTTTTTTTAATTTTATATATATTTGTATTTTTTTTTTAATATTTTAAATGTTATTTAAAAAATATATATATTATTTAGCTTTTTTAATTTTAATTTTTTTTAAATTGAAATTTTAAATCAATGTCAAATCCAAATTTTTAATTTTTTAATATAAAATTTGAATTTTTTTTAAATAAACTATATATTTATATCATTTTAAACGTTTTTTAATTTTTTATTTCTAAATTTGAAAATATGTATATAATTTTTAAAATTTTAATTGATTTTTTTGTTTTTTTTTTTTAGCATATTTTTGTTTTTCTAGGGTTTTTTTAAATGTTTTTAATCTTAATTTTAATAGTTTTTTTTGGGTTAATTTTCTATTTTTTTTAATCTAATTTGTTTTTAATTTTTTTTTTTGTTAATATTTCTTAAAAATTTCTTATTTTTACTTACTTACTTTTATAGCTTTTTAAAATTTTGTTTATTTTTTATTGAACATTTTTATGATTTATTTTTATTTTTATTTTATATTTTGTTTTCAATGTATATTTTTATTTACTATTTGTTTTTTGGTTTTTGTGTTTTTATTGTTTTTATTTTTGTTTTTATTTTTAATTTTATGTTTTCATTATTCTTTTGAAATTTTAATATTTTTCGGAGTTATGATAAAATCTTTTACACCATTATTTCAAAATGTTGAAAACTTACCCTAGAAAAAAGAAGTGTTATTCTAGCATCAACACTTTTCGTTTTGAGGGTGTTTTTTGCACAATTTTTGCACATAGAAATTTGTTTTTACTCGCATTTTTTAAAAATGTTGAAAATTTACCCTGAAAAAAAGTCATCGTTCCAATATCAACACTTTTCACCCTATTCGTTCTTAACTCCTTTTAGTATTTTTATTTTCGACTTAGTCACCAGAGAATCCACAGTAAGAACGATTTTCTGCCAACGTTTCGAATCCCAACCGGGATCCATCATCAGGACAACTTGAATGCTTTGATAGAAGAAGAGCAGACTATTAGGGTTTAAATAGAAATGAGGAGGGAAAAGAAGGGAAGGGAAGGTTGGCTCTCAATTTTTTAGAAGTCGGCTCCCTCATGATTAAATTGATTAATTAATTTTAATTTTAATTATTTATTTATTTATTATTATAACTTTAATTATTATTATCAATATAATAATTAGTAATAAGTACTTATTAATTATATATTATTATTGAAATTAATTAAAATTATTATTATTTTTAATTATTATTATTATTAATATAGAAATATTAATTGAAATGATCGATTATTATTACTTCAACTATTATTATTATAATATTTGTAATATCAAATAATGTATATTATTATTCAAATTAATTGAAATGATTATAATAATTTATTTAAATTATTATTATTTATTTAATATAATAATTAATTATATTATTTTTTATTAATATAATAATTAATATAATAATTAATTATAATGATTAATATAAAATTAGTTATATTAATATAGTAATTAATTATATTAATTATTATTATTAATTATATTATTATTATTAATTATTAATATAATTGATTATTATTACTTAATATAATTAATTATTATTAATTAATATAATTAATTACTATATTAATATAATAAATATGATTATAACTATAATTAAAATAATATAATTAATTATTATATTAATTATTATTAATTAATATGATTAATTATTATTAATATAATAATTAATTATATTGATTATTATTGACTTATTAATAACTTTTATAATTATTTGAAAGAATAAAAATTTAATGATTATTATTATTATATTAAAATAGATATTTTTATAATATGAAATTAATAAGGGTGATTAAATTAAAACCTAATTAATTAATATTGTAAAGTTTAATGGAGAATTATTATTATTATTATTATTATTATTATTATTATTATTATTATTATTATTATTATTATATTGATATTGGGTTAATTTTTCTTTGATCAGGGGAAACCAGCTTCCACTGATCTCCATACCACTGTCTCTGTTGAGATTATGCGGGTGTTTGATAATTTCAAGAGCTTCTTTGATCTTTCGTTTATGGTGTTGCTCTTCTTTAGCGATAATGGAGGCGTTTTCCAAGAAGACATGGTGCTTAGTTTTTGACGAGTGTTCTGCAAGGGCGGAAGAACGAGACCTTTCATTTTTAATATCAGCTCCATGTTCCTTGAGTCTCGTCTGCAGGGAGCGACCCGTTTCACCAATGTAGCTTTTACCACATGAGCAATCGATTTTATAGACCCCTTTAAGTTGATGTTTATCAATATTATCCTTAACCGATCTGATACTTTGCCTAATTGTTCCAGGGGCTGAGAATGGCGTGCTAATGTTTTTCCTTCTTAGAACTTTCGCAATCTTATCTGTAACTCCATGAATGTAAGGAAGAAAAACCCTACCACCCTCAGTTTGATCTCGGGCTTTAGGTTCATGAGATAACATCCTTTTCTCGGCTTTCTGAATTGCTTTCTTAATCTCATTTTCTTTGTAGCCTAAACCTTTAAAGGTTGAGACTAAATGCTTCTTTTCTTCATCCAAATGACCAGCGTCAGAAATTCGAAGGGCCCTGATAGCAAGAGTGTTTAGAACACCAAGTTTCTGGGCTGGATGATGGTGGGAGTTAGCGTGGAGGTAGTTCTCTGTATGGGTAGACTTTCTGAAGACTTTGTGCCCTATGGATCCATCATCTTTTCTCATGATGAGGATGTCTAAAAAAGGAAGGTTCATGTTTTCTTCAAGCTCCATAGTGAATTCTATTTCTGAGGAGATGGAATTTAGGTGAATAAAGAACTTGTCAAGCTCTGCTTTACCATGAGTCCATTTTATATTAGTATCATCGACGAATCGCTTCCACCATGCTGGCTTCAGAGGGTAAGAATCCAGGGCCTTCTTTTCAAAATATTCCATGTATAGGTTGGCCACGATCGGTGAAAGGGGGGATCCCATTGCCACTCCAGATGTTTGCTCATAGTATGTTCCTTGGAAGGTGAAAACTGTTGATCGCAAGCAGATTTCGGCCAATCTTGCAGTCCCTGGATCAGTAACCTCTTTTATAACCTGAATGGCTTCTTCAAGAGGGATCTTGGTAAATAGGGACACAACGTCAAAGCTGACAAGGAGGTCCTCACGCTCTAATTTCTCATTCTTAATGAGCTTCACAAAGTCATGGGAGTCCTTGATGAAAGAATCAGTGTTTCCGACAAGGGGTCTCAGGATTTTTGCAACGTATTTAGCGAGCTCATAGGTTGGGGATCCAATTGTATTGACAATTGGTCTAAGAGGGACACAACGTCAAAGCTGACAAGGAGGTCCTCATGCTCTAATTTCTCATTCTTAATGAGCTTCACAAAGTCATGGGAGTCCTTGATGAAAGAATCAGTGTTTCCGACAAGGGGTCTCAGGATTTTTGCAACGTATTTAGCGAGCTCATAGGTTGGGGATCGAATTGTATTGAAAATTGGTCTGAGAGGGACTCCTTCTTTATGGATTTTGGGTAGCCCATAAATCCTAGGGATGCATTCACTAGAGGGAATTAATCTCTTTTATTTGTTTAATGGGCCTTAGCCCCATATTTTAGTGTTGACCCCGTTTTATTTATTGATTATTTTTCTTTGGATATATATATATATATATATATATATATATATATATATATTATATTTATTTTGACGTGTGTATAATTTTGTTTTATTTTATTTATTTTTCCATTAATTATTTTAAATTTATTTTATTTTATTTCCATTAGTTATTTTGTTTATCAAATGATCTTATCTCGAATAGTGTCTTTGCTTGTTTTTATAGTTTTTTTTTTTATTTTTGACTCCCCTCCTTTAGAGTTTGACATTAATTATTTATTTTAAAAACTAGTTTTTTTTTTTTTTTTTTTTTTTTTTTTTTTTTGTAGTTAAGACTAACCTAAGTACCCACGGGAGATTTGAACCGGTGACCTATTGCAAGGAGTGCCTTAACAACACACCCATTCACCGTCAATCCAAAGCCCCGTGGGCCCTAATTGTTTAATATAGTGGTTACTTATTAATATTTGTTTTTAATAAATTAATAAACTAATATCACAGTTTAAATATTACTTTTCAAAAACTAGTAATATTTGGTTTCAATAAATTAATTTAAATATTATTTTTGAGAAGCTAGCCGCTAATATAGCTGTTACATATTAATATTTTAATAAATTAATAAACTAATATCATTATTTAAATATTACTTTTCAAGAACTAGTAATATTTGGTTTTAATGAATTAATTTAAATATTATTTTTCAAAAACTAGCCGTTTAATATAGCCATTACCTATTTATATTTTTAATAAATTAATGAAAAAATATCATTATTTAGATCTTTTTAAAAAAAATTAGTCATTTAATATAGATGTTACATATTAATATTTTAATAAATTAATAAACTAATATCATAATTTAAATATTATTTTTCAAGAACTAGTAATATTTGGTTTTAATAAATTAATTTAAATATTATTTTTCAAAAATTAGCCATTTAATATAGCCGTTACCTATTAATATTTTTAATAATCTAATGAAATAATATCATTATTTAAATATTTTTGCAAAAACTACCCATTTAATATAGTCGTTACTTAATAATATTTGTTTTTTAATATATTAATAAATTAATATTATAATTTAAACACTATTGTTCAAATATAGCCGTTACTTGAAATTATGTTTCTACATTGCTCTCTATTGAAGCCTTTGCCATGGTCTGCCTCTTCATCTGGTCCTAAGGATGAACCACACTTGTTAGTTCGAAATGCATTGACAAAAAAAAATGTCTCATGTGATTTCTACCAAAAGACTTTGTTTAATTCATTATGGATCACAGGAGCTTGAATACATAAATCAAAATTTTTCATTTTTAGGGTGTTTTTTGCACAATTCTTGCACAAAAAAATTGTTTCAACTCATCAAAATAAGTTTCTGATTCCTCTTCTTCGCTAGGAACTTCTAATTTTTCTCCCAAAATTTTCTCACTAGTGGAGGATAAAAAAATTGCTCCTGTATTTGGGGATGTAGGATTTTCTTCAATTACAGCTCCCATAGAGGAAGTTGGTGAAGTTCTGGATTGGATTTCTGATCTTGAGATTTCAGGAAGCCTTTGTCGACCTCTAAAAGGAATCCGGGTTTGAGTATGTGGTGTGGATTCTCAAAGTCTAGGTGAAGTGAATGAATTTGTGGGAATTAAACTTCTTCCTTGCCCTACAAATCTATCTCTAGAGTCTCTATCCCTACGCATATCTTGTCTTTTTTTTTTCTTATCTTCTATTTATACTTCCCCAACATTAATGCTAAAATGTTTGGCCAATTTATGTCTTTAAATTGTCAATCATAAATTTTTAACCAAGGTGCGTACACTGATGGAGTACAGATGCACTATATGTGCTAGAAGTTATTCCATAGATCGCTATGTTCCTATTAGGGTCTAAACTTAAGATTAGTATGGAGATGGTGTCGTTGATTATATTAATGTCTTGATCCCTAAAGTTATCAGCTAATTTTTTAGATATTCTCTATTGAATTAGTTCATGGATGATATGACAGTGCTTCTAACTTCTACTTGTGTTATATTATTTTGGGATTTTTGTCTTGAGCATTTAGGCTGCAGCTCTAATTCACTAAGTGAAAAATAAACCTATTCTATTAAACTGAAAAGAAGTATTGTCTGAATTCGATTGTCAGGAAGAAGGCTCTCACACTTTTACTTACTCAATCTTATTCAAACAAGATATTCCAAACAACATCTATACTCATTGGGTAAACACAATTAGGCTATTTTAGATAAAAAGCAAATGAAAGAACCATGTTGTACCAGGTAGAAAGCAATTCAAATAGAAAATTAATCTAGGTATAAAGCAGATGAAAGTATGCATGCATACAACAATTCACTGGTGAACTCATCATACTGCATTTCTCACAAAAAAACAGAGTATTCAAAAGAATGAAAAGAAATCTAATTGCATTTGGTTAAAGACTTATCACTGTCGTAGGGGCCCTCCACAGATCAGTCCATAATCTTCAATCAATGCAACACATACACACACAAAACCAGTTCTATTGCTTGTAAACAAAATTTAACAAACTGTCTCAAAATTACATCATCTGGCGTGCACCAAATAATAGTGCAGCCATAGTTTTTATAACAAGTCTTTGTCATAACATTCATGAGTAATTTCCCCGGATGCGGGTGCTGGCACGTCAGAGGGGGTCGAGCCACATGCCCAGCATGTGACACCCCGTGTTAACCTTAATTTTTAATGGAATACCGCCGTCATAGTTTCATGTTTCGCTATCCGAGCTCTGGGCATTCAATGCCGAGCAGAGTGAATAGATGGCGTTGCAGAATGCAGTTAATGGACACTCGCAACGAGGGAATGATGCTCGATATCAAGGGGCAGGTGAGGCGACGCAGACTCATAGGCATGGTGAAGCTGGGAAGGTGAGAGCGCAGAGGAATTCGAGGTGGGTGGATGTCTTACCACCTCAACACGCAGTCTTGGCTTTCCGCCGCTGCAACACAAGGAATTGCCTTAGGTGGAAGCGGAAATTCAAGAGCATTCAAGGACAATTGGATGCGAGGAGTGAAATCTCCCCCTCCGGCGAAGTTTGCTCAGTGGTTATCATGCCTGTGTGTGGTTTGGGGCGAAATCAGCACTGTGCCTGTTTTTACAATTCACTTTAGGTACTCGAAGGAGGCAGCAGGGAGTTCATGGCAAAGTTGCGGGAACGAAAACCGAGCAGAAGGGGACTAGGGCGTGGTTCATCCTCTCGACCCCCTGTAGCTGATGAGCACCACCATTGCTGCTGCTACTACTATTATAGGAGGGCAAGAGCCACACCAATTCCAGCCGGGCAATTCACAGAGGTTGGCATCTCAAGTGAAGGAGAGCCAGTGCTTCCAGCATTTGGCTCAGTCGTGTTCACTCTGGGCAGCTCAAATGATAATGCAGGTATCAATGCTCACATTTCAGTTCTTTTCACTAAAGTCCTGAAGGAAATTTTGTTGGAAAACCTCCAGGATCGGTGGAGCAGCCTCCAGGAGGTACTGGTGAGGAGAGCCCTGTTTTGCAGCCACCAATTGAGGCGGGCACCTCAGGGAAAGAGATTCTGCACGCCCCCTCACATCCCTTGGTGCTGGAACCTCAGGGCACTGCAAAGGATCCATGGACCACCATGTGGGAAGGAATCCCTGAGGGCCAAGGGTGGAGCTATATCGTGGAAGATAAAAGTCTCTGCGATGACTGAGCCTCCGACGCACGCACCGGCACATGCCTTTCTCTCTCAGCTCGGGTCCAGGATAAAAGTCTCTGCGGGTATTGGGGTTCTGGTCATCACTGTCTCTGTTTGCTTGCAGTTTTTAATACTGTCTTGTTTATGTCGGTCTTGTTTACTCTCAGATTTTAATACTATCTTGTTCATGTCGGTCCATTGTAAGTTCTTTGATGGACACGGTCCACAGTCAGTTTTGGATGGAAGCCCCTGCGTGGGCCGTCACGTTCATGTTTAACTCAATGCGGTTCTAGGTTCTGATGTTAGTCATGTCATTTTGGTCTCCAACCTCAGTAAGTTTTTGGAGGGATTTTGGAAGTCCTATAGGTGCTGCCCCTGTGAGGGAGCTTTTTGTTTCAAAGCTAAGCTATCCAAGGTGCTACTGCTGGCCTTGGAAGGCATGTCTCACTGTTTGTAAAGTTTACCTGTAAATATAATACAATAGACTAGCTAGTTTTTTACCGAGAAAAAAAAAACATTCATGAGTAATTTAAGTCTAGATATCTTTATTCTAACTAACTATATCGCTAAACCTTCGATTTTCTATTCTGAAAGAAAATCGATAAGGTTTTGATGAAACTCAGATTTTGTTCTTCCAACGATCCTATGGTTGACTTTGGGGTTTGACTGTGACATCCTGCGCTCATCTTGATGAACTGGTTCAAGGGGATAGGAAGGGATCCATGAGGGGACCATTCCCTATCCATCCATATACTTTTTCGCTGACGTAGAGCTTCTGAACCTTGCAAACAATGGAGACAGCTACAAAAATATGGATTAGCTGTGGAAACAGACCAATTATGTAGCTAATTTCATTCTTTAACAAACAATAGGGCATATAGTCAAACATGAAGAACAATACATATTATTACTTTTATCAAAATCCGATGGATGTGGCATTATTTAGGTGGCAAATGTAGGAAAAGAGAGGAAACATAGGCAAAAAGGGGTGTCATGGTAAGACAATCTTTGGACTCTACATTCCCCCAGGCTGGAGGTTTTGTATGTCCTCATACACTTCATCCTTGTCAGTCACTTGTGTCTTCTGTTCATCACCTCCAAGTTTCACTATTTTCCTCTTTTTGGAAGCTACTCGCATCCTAGGTTTTCTCATGAGAATTTTATATTTTATGTTGATAATCTCTCTTTGTATCATCCTATTTTCCTTCAACTTTTTGTTCTTTTTATAACACAAGCTCCAATGGAGGATCAGATTGTCACTTTTTGCAATCTGGATCTCACTTTGTGCCTTCAATGCTTGATTCTCATTCTTGAGATAACAGTTCAACGTTTCTAATTCAAAAATCTCTTGCTTTAAAATGTTTGTGGCTGAGTGTTCATGTGGTTCATTTAACTGGTTGCTCCCTTCTCCAGGACTCTGAATTGTTTCCTTGGTTGTTGTCTCCTTTCTTTCCAATGACTCTATATAGTCTTATTTCTCCTGCTGGACAGGGTCAATACCCGGACTATGCACTGGGATTCTCAGAGGTGAGCAACAAGGTGGTGGTGATGCCCTCGGTGATGATTCTGGTGACCCTTTTGGAGGACTTTCAGGGTTTTCAGTTGGCTCGTTCTCAGTTGGCTCATTCTCAGTTGGCTCATCCACAGTTGGCTCATTTTCCTCGAGATCAATGTACTCTGTAGCTTTCAGGATTGTCTGTTGGACTGTGCTCAACCTTGTGCTCCTCCTCAGTCCTGAGGTTTGTGATCCCTGAACCTTCTTTATTTTAGTTTCTGAGTTTTCTTCTTGAGGAAGGGTCTTGATTTGTGGTATTTCTTTTGCTCTTTTTTTAACATTCTTCCTTTTAAGATTCCCCTTTTTCATTTTCTGTAATATGTCTACTATGGACAACTCTTCTTCTGATAATTCTGGGTGACTCTGGGGTTCCTACTCTTTTACCCCTTCTATGGTTCTCCTCCTTCCTATGAGGGTCCTACTGCTGCTAACTTTTTTGGGGATCTTTCTTCAAAATGGTTCCTAACTAGGAAACTCTCCAGTTATCCCCTATACTCCGAAGATGGAACTCGACTAATATCTTTATTAGACCATGATGATACATGGTGTTTTCTGTACACTGAATTTTCTTTTGAACGTTTGTAGACATTTTCTTGAGACTATTTAGGAGAAAGTAAGGAAGGTTCATGTGGTGATCATCAAGAAAATGCATCATCATTCTAACATGGTAAAAATACATATACCCAAACTTGCCTTCATAGATGACAGATTTTTGAAGTATAAGCAATAAATTTCTCCATTTTCTCTTAAGGCTATGTTGGGAATACCTTTCTTGAAGACAATGGTGTCCATATTTGGATTTTTGAGGAAGACCTTCCAATCCTCTCCATTAATTCCCCTGTTCTTAAACCATTTTTCATCACTCCTTGGTAATTGTGTAGCCTCTGCTATCATGGATTCTGTTATGGTGATCTTAATGTATCCTATTTCAGTTTTAGTTCCATCAAACGAGTGCACGAATGTCTTGGTCACTTCCCTGTGAAAGCCGTTGAATTTTTCAATGAACTACGACCATTGTTTCTTTTACAACAGCTCTTTGGTCTGAGGGTATCCCTCTAGGAATTTCTTCCTTGCTGGCTCAGTTCGAACAATTATCCCCATTATGGACGATGATTTGCCTAAATATTGGTTACCTTAACATGAGACTTGTGTTGGTAGGGTTTTCCTAAATGGTGGAAGGATGGAGTGGCTTATGAAAATTCAGAGGAGTGTAAGAACAGGTGGATTACTATAAGGGTTATAGGAATGAATTAGACTGTTAGGCACATTTAAAATGATGATTTGGTAATTACTTCGGCGGATGCAGAATGAGGACATGACATGAATTTTTAAGTGGTGGCTTATGATATTTTGTTAGCCAGGCATCACCCTTAAGTTATAATGATTTCATTTTAATCTTTGGTAGTACTATGTCTTCTTAGTCATATATGCAATATATCAATCCCTATTGCTAAATTAAAGTAGCACATACCTTTGATCCACTTTTGCTAACCTTGTTTGTTGTTCTGAGATCTCCTACAAGTACTTTTCTTTGTTAGTTGTCCTTTAATTCAAATCACCAAGTGTCCTTGTAGGCTGAAAAATTATTAGGCTATAAAAACTTGTTGTAGCTACGGAAACTTGTCCAAGCTGCAGAAAGTTGTTGATTCTGCAGCTGAGAAAGAAAAACTTTTTAATAAAGGAACTTTATTATTTTCTTTTGAAAGGAAAATTTGAAGTGCCAACAAAAATTGGTTTTCACTCTAAATTTTCTGTATAAACCTGCCAACACCATGTTGGTTTTCATGTTTATACCTTTTTTATATTATTATATGTCTATATCTATATATATATATATATATATATATATTACTTATTATATATTATTATTATTATTATAGAGAGTAAATTGAGTAAAAATTTCTAAGGTGGAAAAGAAGAAGACTTCTTATAGAGTTGAGACTTCTATGATCCATAACATGCTTGTGAGAATAATTTCGGTAAAATCACATAAAAAATCATTTGTTGACGCGTTTTGAACCAACCAGTGTGGTTCATCGTCAGGACAAGGCTTCTTCTTGATCATTTTCAGTTCTGAATTATCTTGGAACATTTTAACAAACTCCTCTCTTGTCAATGGCTTCTTGTACAATATGAGTCAATGTCCATTTACTAATAGAGGAATTTTCTCTTCATCAATAGTCCTGATTTTGATTGCACCATTGTCAAAAACACTTTCAATTTCATAAGGTCCAAGCTAGTGGGTTTCGAATTTCCCTTGAAAATTCTTGAACTTTGAATCAAAGTGTAATGCCCAATCTCTTGGATGAAATTTCTTTTCCTTAATGTACTTATCATGCCATCTAGATCTCTGTTGTTGAACTAGGCTAGTTCTCTGGAATGCTTCTTGTCTGATTTCATCAAGTTCATTTAGTTTTGTCATCCTTTGCTTCTGTGCTTCTGATAAATCGAGATCTAACTGGATTGTTGTCTTATAGGTCTGGATTTGGAATTATATCAGAAGTAACACTTGCTTCTATAAACAAAATCATAGGGAATATGTCCTGTAGTATTTCTCCATGTAGTTCTATAGGCCCATAAAGCTTTTGGAAGTTTTTTCACCCAATCCTTCCTATGTAGATGTATTGTCTTGGTAAGGATAGCTTCAATAACCTTATTTTTGGACTCAACTTGTCCATTGGCTTGTCGATGGTATGGAGTGGACTTCCGATGTTTGATTTTTTATTGATCCACAAGTTTTAGCACTAGTCTAGATGTGAATTATGTTCCTTGATCTGTTAGAATTTCTCTTGGAAGACCAAAACGAGTAAAAATATCCTCAAAAAGAAATGAAACTACACCATTTTTAGTAACGAAAGGAAGTGTTTTGGCTTCTACCCATTTAGTGACATAATTAGTACATAACAAAATATACTCATTTTGCTTTGAAGGTAGGTTGATTGGTCCAACAAAATATAGTGCCCACTTCTCAAATGGTTCGATGATTACCTTTGGTTGTAGTAGCATTTCATTTAAAAGAGTGGGTTTTCCCATTCTTTGACAACTTTCACATATTTTAACATATTCTTTGGTGCCCCTGAAAATGGAAGGCCAATAATATCCTAAAAGAAAGATTTTGTAAGCAATCCTTTTTTCAGAAAAATGTCCGCCACATAGCTCATCGTGGAAGGCTTTAAGTATTTCTGGTATTTCGTCCTCTCGAACACATCTTCTGATGATGAGATTTGGTCCTATCTTGTATAAATCTTCATTTATTCATGAATAAAATGTGCTATTGTGGACTATTCTTCTCTTTTCTCTAGGAGATAAATGAAATGGCATTTTTCCTGTAGCTAATTAGTTAGCAATATCTACATACCAAGGTGATTTAGTAGATATTGCAAAAAGATATTCATTAGGAAATTTGTCCTCTATGAGTTGATCATTATTTTCATTTTGTATTCTACATAAAAATTCAGCAATTGTATTCTATTTTCCTAGCCTATCTAGAATGGTTATCTTGAATTCTTGTAACATTAAGAGCCATTTGTTTATTCTTCCATTAGCGACTGGTTTATTCATTAGGTATCTGATGGCAGAATGGTCTATGTGAACAAAAGTTTCATAGCCAGTTAAATGTAATGTCTAAATTTGTTAATGGCATGAATTTCAGCGAAAAACTATGTTTCAGTTATAGTATAATTTAACTCTGCACGAGTTCGATTTTCACTGGTATAATATATTGCATAAGCAGTAAGATATTTTTGTCCTAACACAGCCCCTAAGGCTGAATCTGAAGCATCTGTTGAGATATGGAAAGGCAATTTCCAGTTAGGTCCTTTTAAAATAGGTGCTTCAGAAATTCTCTTCTTCAAAGTTTCAAAGGCAGTTTTACATTCAGAATCCCAATGGAATTCATAGTCCTTTATGAGTAATTTAAAGAGTGGGGATGCAACTTTTGTGAAGTTTTCTATGAATCTTCTATAATATCCAGTAAAACTGAGGAAGCTTTTAACAACTTTTTGACAACTTGGCACTGACAGCTTAGAAATGACATCAACTTTAGATGAGTCTACCTTGATTCCATCTCCTAAAATATGATGACCTAAAACAATCCCTTTGTTAAACATCATGAAACATTTTTCATGGCTTAACGAGAGATTTGTTTCTTTACATATTATTAGTACTTTTTCCAAATTTTCCAATGCTTCGTTGAAAGAATCTCCATAAACCGTGAAATCATCCATGTACACTTCCACACAGTCATGAATACGATCAAAGAAAATTCCGAGGACTGGTCTTTGGAATGTTGTTGGAGCATTCCATAATCCAAAGGGAAGTACTTGGTAAACATAAGTTCCCCATGGGCAAGTACTTGGAGCATTACATAAGTTCCCCATGGGCAAGTGAATGTGGTTTTATCCTGATCTTCAGGGGATACCTGAATCTAGTTATATCCACTGAACCCGTCCAAGAAGGAAAAATATTTTTTTCCTGCTAATGTGTCTAAGACCTGATCTATAAAAGGTAGTGGAAAGTGGTCTTTTAATGTTGCTTTATTTAGTTCCCTGTAATCGATGCATACTCTCCATTTTCCATTTTTCTTAGGAACGATTACTAGGGGTGAAACCCACTGATTGTCAGATATTGAGTAGATGAAATTTACATTTAACAATTTTTGCAACTCCTGCTTAACAATTTCTTTTAAATTTGGGTTCATTCTCCGCTGAGGCTGTCTAACCGGTCTTGCATATTTTTCAATGTAGATATGATGTATGCAAGTTTTAGGATCAATCCCTCTCGTGTTAGTGTATTCCCATGCAAAAGTAGAAGAATGTTTATGTAAAATTTCTATCAACTGATTCTTTTGCACTTCTTCCAGGTTTTCATTGACATTCAGGGTTTTTCCTGGAAAAATTTCTATCGAGGAATTCCCAAATTTTTCCATGGAAAGAAATGATACTTGTTTGGATGAGAGATAGTCATTGCGACTACGATCATAATGTGAGGAAGACTCATTATTTTCTAGTAAATTTAGAATTTGGTCTTCCTCTTTTACTTGTTCAGTAGTAAAAATAGGTTGTATATATTATTCATCTTCAATTCATTCTTTACTTTCCGTATCTATTGTTGTTCTTGCGGGAGGATATAATGTAAATTTACTCATAGAATTTCCATTTGAGATAAACATTTCACCTAATCTACAACCAATGAAAGCATCAACTGTAGCTAACCAAAGTCTTCCTAGAATTAATGGATGTCCTCCTAAATTATTCTTGGGTGTTAAGACCATGAAATCAACAGGATAATCCTATGAATCTAAGGATATGAAAAAATCTTAAAATACACCATCAGGTTTAATCACAAACCTATCTGCTAATTGCAATAAGGTTGGTGTGTATTGAAGATTAGGAAGCCTAAGTGTGTCCATAACTTGTTTTCTCATTATGTTTATGCCTGCTCCTAGATCAATCAATGTGTTTGGTATTTCAGTTCCATTGATGTGAATTTTTACTATGGGGCTTCCTAGATCTAAGTATTTTTGAATTGTTGTCTTCCCCATCATAGTATCTACAATTTTTCAAACTAACTAAATTCCTTTTATATCTTTTTTTTTTCTCCTTGATATTTGTGTACTTAGTTTCTTAATTGTTTTTGCAAAAAATGGTATTTCTTTTATGGCTTGTAGTAAAGGAATCTTAATACAAACATTTCTCAATTCATCCATCATGTTGTAATCAGGCAATATAATTCGTTTTTCTACTCCATCAATTTTCAACCGTTTAGGGAAATGTGGTCTAATTGATACCGAGGGTTGTTCTATAATGGGAGTGTTTATTGGAACTTCTTTTGTTTGTTTGTTTGTTTTCTTTCTTAGGGAGAGAGGTCTCCCCTTCTTCTATTTGTTTTTTTTTATTTTTGAAGATCGGATCTTGTTTCTTGAATGAAAACAGGGGGTTTTCTTGGTAATACTCTTCTAGACCTTAATTGAACATTATTTAGGTCTAGTGGAGTTATTACATAAGTTTGAGGATTCTGCCCCTCCATGTTGTATACCGGTTGTTATGGTATTTTATTATTAGGATTCAGAAGTGGTTGAGTGGGTAATTGATTTGGTTTTTGTGGAAATGGTAGGGAGAGATGTGGGTTTTGATTCTGAATTAGAACTTGTGGTAATTGGCCAGCTTGGGGAATTTGATTAGATGGTGGTAGAAATTGTGGTGGAAGGTAAGATGGCGAGTATTGTTGATATTGAGCATAGGCTCCATAAGGATTTTTCCATCCTTGATTCCAAAGTTGTGACTGTGGTTGAGCCCAAGGTCGCCAGGTTGAATTCCAATTATTTTGTGAAGGTTGGGCAAATTGTTGTGGTCTAAATCCTTGTGATTGATTTGGTTTGGGATTTTTACATGGTCTTTTGGCTATAAAGTAGAGAGGTTCTACTGGTTCTGATATTCCTTCATCATTAAATACAACCTTAAGACCTGGTAAGGATGGGCATTCCTTTGTATCATGATTATCTACACATATGATGATGGTTTCTATGGTTTTTGAATCTAAGGGACACTCTCTTAGAGAATGTTTCTTTCGACATTTGCGACAGAAGATAGATAATGCAACGTTTTCAGAATTTTGCTTGTTTTGTATTTTAAGGGTGTCTATCTGCTCACTTAGGCTCCCTAAAATATCCGTTTTGAAGGTATCAAGCAAATTTCCTAGTTCTGCCCTGTTGACTGTCCCAACTACGGATTTGTTAATACTTGACAAGAGAGGGTCTCTAGGATTCCTTACAAATCGCGATTTCCCCCTTGAGATATGTACACATAAATCACAAATATCTGGAAATGGTAGTTGGGAAATATCTCCTTTCCCAGTTAGGTTAAGGAGATTGATCCACCCATCTTTAATAGCTCTGAGTAAGAGGGCTTTTAAGGTTTCTTCATCCAAATTATCCATTTTTTCTCTTTTAACGTTGTAAACAAACCTTTCTACAAAGTCTTTAAGAATTTAATCTTCTTTTTGTGTCATTTTGAAGACTTGATCTTTAAGGTTACTAGGCATACAATAATCTCTATATTTTCCTAATAAAGCCTCTTTTATTTGTCCCCAGGTTGTTATAGAATGCACTCCTAGACTCATGAACCATTTTAATGCTGAGTCTTTTAATGTGGGGGGGAACAACTTTAACTTTTGAGCATCATGCAGATAGTCATACGATCTTCATAATACTTCAAATTCGAAGATAAATGTCTTTGGATCTTCGTTTCTTTTTCCGTGGAAATTAGGAAGAGTTGAGGGTGATATATTTTTCATTGTGAGGGTTGTATCTTCATCAAGAATAGGGAATCCAAAAGGATCTTGGTTTCCCTTGCCTCTACCCCCTCCTCTATTCCATTCTCCACCTCTACCTCTTCCTCTTCCTCTTCCTCCAATCCTCTCTTCTTCGCCATGGACATTGTGTACTTCTCCTCCCCCTTCTTCAGCCATGATAGATTCTTTAGAACTAATATAGTGTTCTTCTAGTCTTTTTGGTTCCTGTATCAATGGTAGCTCAAAATAAGTCTCTGATTCCTCTTCTTCACTAGGAACTTCTAATTTTTCTCCCAAAATTTGCTCATCAGTGGAGGATAAAAAAATTACTCCTGTAGTTGGGGATGTAGGATTTTCTTCAAATACAGCATCAGTAGAGGAAGTGGGTGAAGTTTTGGATTGGAGTTCTAATCTTGAGATTTTGGGAAGCCTTTGACGACCTCTAAAAGGAATTTGGGTTTGAGTAGGTGGTGTGGATTCTCAAAGTCTAGGTGAAGTGAGTGGATTTGTGGCAATTAAACTTCTTCCTCGCTCTACAAATCTACCTCTAGAGTCTCTATCCCTAGGCATATCCTGTTTTGATTTTTTTTCTTATCTTCTATTTGTACTTCCCTAGCAATGGCGCCAAAATGTTTGGCCAATTTAATGTCTTTAAATTGTCAATCATAAATTGTCAACCATGGTGCATAGACTGATGAAGTATAGATGCACTATATGTGCAAGAAGTTATTAATTATGTCACTATGTTCTTGTTAGGGTCTAAACTTAAGATTAGTATGGAGATGGTGTCATTGATTATATTAATTTCTCGATCCCTAAAGTTATCAACTAATTTCTTAAGAGTTATTCTCTATTGAATTAGTTCATGGATGATATGAGAGTGCTTCTAACTTCTACTTGTGTTATATTATTTTGGGATTTTTGTCTTGAGTCTTTAGGTTGCAGCTCTAATTCACTAAGTGAAAATAAATCTATTCTATTAAATCGAAAAGAAGTATTATTCGAATTTGATTGTTAAGAAGAAGGCTCTCACACTTTTACTTAATCTTATTCAAATAAGATATTCCAAACAACATCTATACTTATGGAGTAAACAGAATTAGACTACTCTAGATAAAAAGCAGATGAAAGAACCATGTTGTACCAAGTAGAAAGAAATTCAAATAGAAAATTAATCTAGTTATAAAGCAGATGAAATTACTCATGAATACAACGATTCACTGGTGAACTCATCACACTGCATTTCTCAGACAAAAACAAAGTATTCAAAGGAATGAAAAAAAAATCTAATTGCATTTGGTTAAAGACATTTCATTGTCGTAGGGTC
This sequence comes from Pinus tabuliformis, assembly GCA_031772625.1. Classification (NCBI taxonomy): domain Eukaryota; kingdom Viridiplantae; phylum Streptophyta; class Pinopsida; order Pinales; family Pinaceae; genus Pinus; species Pinus tabuliformis. Next base: position 265,372,287 of record CM062806.1, on the reverse strand, counting down.
CCTCCACAGATCATTCCATAATATCCAATCAATGCAACACATACACACAGAAAACCAGCTCTATTGCTTGTAAACGAAATTTAACAAATTGTCTCAAAATTACATCATCCGACGTGCATCAAATAACAGTGCGGCCATAGTTTTTACAACAAGTCTTTGGCATAACAGTCATGAGTAATTCAACCCTAGATATCTTTATTCTAACTAACTATATCACTAAACCTTTGATTTGCTATTCCGAAAGAAAATCGATAAGGTTTTGATGAAACTCGGATTTCATTTCAGTGACAATCATGTGGTTGACTTTGGGGTTTGACCATGATATCCCACGCTCATCTTGATGAACTGGTTCAAGGGGATAGGAAGGGATCCATGAAGGGACCATTCCCTATCCATCTGTATACTTTGTCATTGACCTGGAGCTTTTGAACCTTGCAAACAATGGAGACAGCTACAAAAATCTGGATTAGCTGCGGAAACGGACCAATTCTGTAGCTAATTGCATCCTTTAACAAAACAATAGGGCATATAGTTAAACATGAAGAATAAGATTATTATTACTTACTTTTATGAAAACCTGGTGGATGTGGCATTATTTAGGTGGCAAATGTAGGAAAAGAGAGGAAACATAGGCAAAAAGGGGTGTCATGGTAAGACAATCTTTGGACACTCTATATTGATACTAGATATCACTTTATTAGAGAACTTGTGAGCAATGGAGAAGTTCACTTGAAGCCTTGTAAATCTCATGATCAATTAGCTAATATATTTACCAATTCATTAGCAAAAGATTTGTTTGAGTTTCATAGAAGAAACTTGGGTGTTGTAAGCCTAGGTGAGACGTAGACCAGCAAACATGTTTGAGTTGTTATGAGTCAATCTTAGTTTAGTGGTCATAATTAAGGGGGAGTGTTAAAATAAGCTAATTATTCCCCCATGAGGATTTAACTAAAATTAGAGAGTCAGTTAACTGAGCATTGAGTCAAGTCGAATTTATAGTGTGTGGTTGCATGTCAAGTTGTCTAGTTGCAGGTCAAATTATTTTTGGTGAGTCACTAGCTGGAAAAAGGTTAAATACCCTTCACTGGGTTCATTGTAATCATCAAGTTTTTGTGTGATCAATAGGAGAGCCGCAGATCATGTGTTTTGTGTGAATTATGTGTTTAAGCTCCTCTTCCTTTCCCACATGAATGAGTTCATTGACCCGAATGTTATTGAGGGCAATGTGCATTGTCTTTGGTTTCCGAGCAATGGTTGAATGACCTGCAATATTTTGGATCTACTCAAATAATGGGGTGGTCACTGCAAATTAAACTCAGTAAATTTGGGATGAATTACAACACTTTCTAAAAAAAAATTGTTGGATAGAACTAACAGATCGACTCTTCTAACACTATAGAATAACATGAGGCGATAGATCTAGGATCCACTAGAAACTCATTTCCTATACAGGACGCACTAATACAGAAAATGTTATCGTCGTTGCCAATAGTAGTCTGTAGAGACATGAAATTAATAGATGTCGATCCTCTTGAACTATGGGGGTACTTTTGATCTGCTAGTTGAGAGAGTAACAAAGGCAGAGAGTGATCGTTTGATGTGGATCAGGTTGTCGCGTTTGAGGGTCATTGTGTAGAAGGTGCATTGTCGAGGAGGTGGCTAATACATAGCATTTGAATTGGATCATGTATCTGTGTTTGAGGTACAATGTGTAAGATGTGACTTTGCACGACAAGACTTGGCCACCAAAATAATTCACGCATTGTTTGTGCCCTTGATGATGCGACATGCTATTTCCTCTATATTTGGGATTGTAACAATTTCAATATAACTTTTGAGAAGTGTCTACCGATGTGGACGAATTGCACCAAAAGTGGAAGGAATCTAGGCAAAAAAAATTATAGATCTTGCACTAGTAGCGTTTGCATCATGTTTTTTATAGTGGAAATGGATTCAACACCATCAAAAACCTCGGGGGCACACAAAACTTTGAAGTTAGACAATTGTACCCTGGATTTACAAAAATCTCTGCCAGATTTTATGAAAATCTTGCCTAAATTTCCATAAATTTTAGAGAAAAAAACAGTCTAAGTAGACTACGACTAACTCTTCTTCCAGCAAAATTAAGTGTCTAACAAACTGCACGGAATTAGTAGCAACGAAGAGAAACTCTCTGAGTGGACACCTATTAGACTCAATATTCTCCACGTTAATGCTCGCTGCTTGGTTTATACTGGTTCCAGATGGGCCCTATTCCATTGCGATATCAAAGATACCGACATGGCATGTGTTTCATGGTTCATGTCTACCTAATGAACGCCGGCTATTCATGAAACCATTTTCAAGAATGTGTTTTTTCTTTTTCTTTTTTCTATTCTAATTATATGATGAGATGTGTCTTCTCATCGGGCTTAGATGTAAATTTATGGATCGGATTATCATACGAGAAACCATAGGTTGATGATTTGATTTTCCACAGTATACTTTGTTTCCCAATACTCGTCCTTATTAGGGTAAGGAGGGAGAAAATGAAATTGAAGGACAAAGCACAACCAATTCATATAACTGCATTATGTCATACTATCGACAAGAAAATTAGATATCCTATATAAAAACAGAAAATTAGATATCCTATATAAAAACAGATATTTGCAGTGCTATATGGACGGAAAGATTAGCAATACAACTGTATTTTCGTTATGATTTTCAGTCTAGATTTCTAATTTTTTAAACAAATATAAAGTAATTCAACACGGACTTTTCAGTGGAGATTTATCGCTTTAGAAACTTTGGAAGTACATCTATAGAGAATCAATGCACACAATTCGCTTGTTTATAGTTTAATTTATGGGTGAAATCTGTATATCATAATATAAAAATAGAAATTCACATTTTATGAATTCAAATAAAATGTCAAGAGCACCAACAAAGTGAAATTTCATTACATTTTCATTTTTAACCACTAATAGAACTCAAAAAACTAAATCCATCGCAGGTTAGTTTGAAGTTAATTTTGGTTGAAACATATTGGAGGGTGAAGGCACAAAAAGGGTGCCCTAAATCACTGCCAACTCAAACAATAGGGCACATCTTTCAAGATTTTGACGTTTTAAGCATAGTGACTAAATTGGGCAGAACTATGCTCAACGATACGGAAATTTGGTCATTTTGATCGATGAGGATAACTTTTCAATTTGTTTAGTTCGATTTGTTCAATTATTATTCCCAATCTTACTATCGAATTTTGATAGATTATTACATTAGTGAAAACTAATTTACAAGGGAGGGTAATGGGTAAGAAACTCATCCTTTTGATGGTTAATTTTTGAAATATTTTGAAATGTGAGATCAATTTACTTTGTCTCTCGAATTTCGGAGTATTTCCAAAATGGGAATATTTTCAAACTCAACTTTTAAGTTCAAGGGCTAAGAATATTTTTTTTAGATATGATGTATTTCTAACTTATTGCTGGAACTCTACCCAAGATCTCGTAGATTATAATCATGAATATGTCCAATTAAATTATTAATTGAAGGTCTTTTTTACTCGTTCATTATCATGGCACCTCTTGCTTTCATTTTAGGTCCATAGACGCCAACTTTGTACACATTAATGCTTACTCTTATGGCCCGTTTCACTAGATCACTTTTCCATGCTTGTTAGCCTTTCAAAATAGAGACAAAATTCAAAGATGATGCACGAGCATCTTAGCAAAGAGTTTTTGTTTTACCCACGTGAACAATTTCCTTTTTGTTATTACTAGATATCATTTAGCTAGGAGAATTTGTGTTAAATTAAAAGTTATGATGAGGTGTTTATACGAAACATGTGTAAATATTTTGTTAGTTGGAGTTGTATTTCCTTCTAGAAGGAGGACATATGTAGAGATACTAGAGGGTTGTTAGTTACAACCTCTACTTTTTATTAGTAATATTTTGTCTAGGGAGCATGAAAGAGAGAGAAGAGGATAGAAAATCGTGGTGTCATGGATAGTATTGGCCTGCATAATAGAATAATTGTATGTTCTACATAATAAAAGATTGATGAGTTATGTTATTTATTCCCTGTATGCTAATTTTGTGGTTTGCATTTAGCTCTTAGAAGAGGGGAGATGATTAAATCCTTGTATTGATCGATTTGTGTAAAATTACCAATATTGCAAGGACCCTACTAAGAGGCCGAGTAGTTGAAGACATCATGACTGTGGTGAAAAATTATATCTGAGAGTTGTGAATCTGGGGAAAAAAAAAGTGCAACTATAAGGCAATAATCAGATCCTAGATTTCACAAGTGCACAAGTATCAAGGATGGTTGGACCAGATCCAGCACAAAGGAAGCACATTGTTTGGGAGAAAAAAGGGTTTAAAGAAGCATGTAAGGCTAAATCCCATGACCTTTGGATTAAAATTTTAGCGAGGAGAATACATTTGGCATAGGTCCCACACCAGGACATGAAATAACAATTTAGGAAAGGAAGGATATCTAGGCCAATATGAAAATATCCAGAACACCAAAGGTTTCCTAGACCATGAATCTTCTAGTTGATTGGAGCAAAGGAAAAACCAAAGTGGTTTTTCTAATAATGGATTTTGGTTTGAGACCCTCCACCTACATTAATCCATCGTATACTAGTGGGGCCCTGGAGTGAATCACGATCGTAGATTAACACAATGTTACAATATTAGCATCTAATTTTCATGCCACATGAACGAGAACTCATGGTGGGAATTTCGATATCAAAATACCCCCTCTTGTTAACGCACAATAAACATAGGGGACCTACGGATCACATTGGCGTGTTGATCTACCATGCCCTCAATCGACATCGAAGAAAGGAAGCACTTAATAATGAGGGCAACCCCATCAATAGATGGTCTCAACATATTCAAATAGTTTCAATAGTTGGAGTTACTACCACTGCCCATGGTTAAAGCATTAAGACTTCGGGTGAAAACTGGGTGACGAGAGACAAATAGTTATGTCAGTTAGCGAGACCAATAGATGGTAAATTTTTCCAAAATTTGACAATTATGTCCTAACCTTTGGATCTCAAGAATTTGTGCAAGTTCACTAATAATCCACGGTAAAACACAAAACCCTATAGCCACTTCCTAATAGGTATTAGGTCACATGTAGAATAGCACCGGAGGTCAAAAACGTCGTGAGACTTAGGAGAAAACAAGTGGAAAGGGAAAAAGTGTAGTGACATAGGAGAAATGCATAAAGGAGCAACTCAAGGAGTAGGTGGAAGGAGATTTACGAACTGGAGATTACATGTAATGAATGCAACCTAACTAGAGGAGGAGATGAGGCAAATTCAAGACAGGTTGGCAACAATGGAGATTTCCCAAAGGTGAGGAGGTAACATTGGACATGTCAATGAAACAAGGAAGAGTATTTTGGTGAAGAAGAAGGAGGATAATCAACATGGGAAATAATGTTGGGAGTGATAACAAAATTAGGTGCTAGGCCGAGGATGCAAATACCTATATATGAAGGTAATTTGAATGTTCATTAGCTAATGGATTGGATAAATGCCATGGATAATTATTTTGATTGTGAAGAAGTGTATGAGGAAAAGAAACTAAAGTTTGTTGTTAGAAGGCTAAAGGGACTTGCAACTATGTGGTGTGATGAAGTGTGGCAAGTAGGAAAAGATAATAAAATACTATTATCAAAACCAAGGACATAATGGTGGCAAATATTAACAATAAGTTCCTACCCAATGATTACTAGGTAAATTATTTCATGCAGTTGCAAAACTTTAGACAATGATCCATGACATTGAAGGAATTTACTAAAGAGTTTTACAAATTAAATATTAGAGTTGGACACATTGAATGGGACATTGAAAAGGTTATTAGGTACCTTAATGGATTCAAGTATGAGATTCAAGATGACATTAGTATCATGGATATCAAAATAGTTGGGGTTGCTTACCAAGCTTCTATGAAAGTTGAGGAAAATATTTCTAGAAAATAAAGTCAAAAGAGTAGGGTGAAAGGTCATCCCAAAGGCAAAGGGAAAGCAAGTTGTGGTCAAATATTTCAGTAAGCAAATGAAGAAAGTAGGAGTCCAAGTAAATGGCCATAAAGAGGAAGTGACTTTATAGGAAGAAGCTATTTCTCCAAAGTTAGAGGTAGAAGTAGAGACTACTAGCCTAGATCTTCTAAATGTTGATTTTTAGGATCTTCTAGTCTAATAATTACTTCCAATGATTTCTTCTTTAATTCGTTTTGTATCACATACATCATTAAGTAAATATACATAGAAAATATTCAAGATTAAAAGAAATAATGATAGTAGGATCATGAAGAGACAATCAAACACAAGGGACACACAAATTTTCCTTGGGAAAACCCTATCTAGGGAAAAATCTAGAAACCTTTTCTTAGAGAAATTATTCAATTTAACAAGAGATACAATCTGATCCATTTTAGTAAAAAACAAAGTCAAAATGAGCAAAACCATATCCAGATAAAACTCGGTCAACAAGAGACAAATTTAGCTTGCTAAGATAACATCATAAATTTGGTCAACTAGACCTAAAAAAATCAGGCATTTGTGCTTTAGAAGATTTCGATATGCTTCCTCAAAAGAAACTTGAACAATTTCCTCAAAAATTGTCCTTTTAAACTCCCACATCCAAATGAAAGATGAGTATGAGTAATCTAAATTAGTGTCAAGAGGAGGACGAATTTCCCTTAGATGATGACCTAATGAGCCCAAATAGGTGTGTCTTTTGGAGTTGGCCGACATGAGCTTCTTAGAGCCATCCTTCAACAAATTAATTAAATTTAAATATTAAATTTTTGGTTCTCTCCATTTATTTATTTTTTCATGGTTGACTTGGAGTATCTAGGAATACCAACCGTAGCTACCCCAAAATTTCAACACTCCCTCTTAGCTACGGAGTATTCTCTTTGACTTCTTCAGATGATCTCTTGTTGAAAAATTTCTCTATCCCAAGAAAAGTTTGAAATAACTTGCTATGTTGATGAATCCATCCACCTCATGTTCTATTACAAAACCATGTGTAAAGCATATTGCAACAACATCATGCTCAATAAGTTTTCACTTGGAGAAAAGTCACCAATTATCTAGGTTGTCACTTGGAACCTAGTCAACACCTATGACCTATGGTGAAACCATGCGCTAATACCATTTTTGCATGGTAATTGAATGGTAACATGCATGTATGATGCTAAAGCACTCATTGTACCCACTATCCAGTACGTCTTGGCAATCTAGGGGAGTTACATGGCCCCCGATTAATATCTTTGACCTGTCAATATCTTCACCTGGGGACAATGTCTACGCCTTGATGCTACAACATAAACACTCCCTCTAACTCAGAGAAGCATTATCATCCTATCTAATATTTTCCCTAAAGTATACAAACTTCACCCTGGGACAAAGACTTTATAAGAATGTCAACATCCTACTAGTCTATATAAAAATCCATTACAGCCTCACTTCTCCCTTCTGTACCATGTCCCAGATATAGTGGTACCATGTGCTTTAACATAACATCACAATTGTCTCCTACACCTATTTAAACAATATTGTGAGTAGCTTCTAAATCCACGCTGCTTCACAACTCACCAAACTAGTTGCAATATAATTGGCTTTTGCAGTCTTGAGTGTGTGGGATATATACTTCTTTCCCAAGTTGAAACCAAATTGAATCATCATCCTAATGTGCTCTTCCCATTTTCAGTACTCTCTACCCAATCTAAATTTGTATATCCTTGCAGTTGCTTCCTTCGTTGGAACCATCACAATAGTTATTTAACATTGAAGTAGATCATGTTGAAGCAATTTAGTTTCTCCCTCCAAATTTTGCAACACTTCTAGTTCCAAGAACTAACATATCCAACCAAGAACCTTCATTTCAAACTTATTGGTCAACTCCCTTTGACACTAAAATAGGGCTTGAGTAATCTCTTTATCATGGAAGTAAATCCTCTTTCCACTGTTGCTCCCTTTGTCATGTGAATCCTTCTGCTCCCTTCAGAAAAAAATGATATGATAACAAGATCAACCAAGACTCATCAAATATCCATCCATTGGAGAATACCATGCCTAAGGTTCATACATAGCCTTATTCATCCTATAAATATGATATTTCCTCTCATGTACCCCAAAGCCCTAAGGTAGTTGTATGTGCACTTCTTTTCCCTCAATTACTCCATTGAAGAAAGTGATATCCACATCGACCTAATGTAATTTCTATCACATAATAGAAGTAACAAAAATAATGATTTAGATAGAAGTGTACATGGAAGCTGAAGTAAATGACTCCTCATAGTCCTCTCCCTAATTTTGGAAGAATCCTCATGAGTCTTGCTTTTTACTTCTCTATGTTGTCATCTATCACATAATTCATGTTGTAGATCCACTTCAAAATCACCACTGACTTTTCTTCAACACAATTTCCTTCAGTATAACATCCATCAAGCCTGTTGGTTTTCCTGCTCCCTCTAAACTAGGAGCTCTTATAGTGATCTAGGTGGATGTTGGTGGCCACCGACATATCCCATTTGGACCCCCACAACTGTCTGTTTCAACATTTTCAGTTTCCTTAATTACAACACAATTTACTATTTTTAGCAGTTTTTCGGGTCTTGAACTTCCGGAGCCGTTTCAAGGCCCTAAATGACGTTTTTTGGTAAATCTAGGGGCAACATGGGTCTGTGGACCAATGTTTCCCTATCCAAAGTGGTAGTGCTTGGATAGATCTTTCTAACGAGCTATTGTACGCGTCAAACGGAGATCGTATACCAAAGTTACGACCCCGGGAAGTTGATGTACCAATTTACCCAAACGAGGCCCACAATTGGTGTTTCATCTTCTAGGGTTAGGTTTTGGAATGTTAAGGGTTTTCCATTGTTTCTAAATAATAAATAGGCCTTCAAGCCTCATTGTAACACAGTTCAGAGGCATGTAGCCACCACATCTCTTCTCAGAGATAAGCTACCATCGGCCTAGCTGGCTTATTTACATTACTGTTTGTAAGCACATTTCAGTATTTTATATTAATGAAATGAAGTATTATTTCCGCTGCATTTTTGTGTTTATGGTTATCTCTATAATTGGTTGTGTTCCTGCTTAAGTTCGGATCAGTGGTATCAGAGCGGTCTGCTTTTTCTCTGTTTTTCTTTGCATGTCCCCAACGAGGTCGGGATATAAGGAGTTAGGGCTTGAATTGGTCCAACCTTTGCAAGACCAGCCTCACAAATCCCGACGGCCTCCCATGGCGGATGAGAATAAAGACGAGGGGGCAGGAGATCCTATCAAAATCTTGCTCGAAGAAGCCCTCGAGCGACAAAGGAACGCGATGATGGATAGCTTTGCGCAGATCCTTTGGCGGCTACCCAGAGGCGACGCATTGGCTTCCAACAGCTACTCTGGAAACACCACGCCCTTTAAGGTACACGTTAAATTTGAAATCCCCATATTCGACGGTCAGATAGACGCAGATGTCATAGATAAATGGTTAAATCTGCTAGAAGTATATTTTTCTGTTCATGAATTTTCGAGTCAGGAAAAGATTGTTTTTGCTCTTCTCAAAGCAACCCCCCACGTCAAGGACTGGTGGGAAACCTACTGCGAGTAGATGGATGAAAATACGGGCTCACTATTTTCAGCTGCACCCACTTGGGATTCATTCCGGGATGTAGTCAAGGAGCAGTACTACCCTGTCAAAAGCTATGAGGACAAATACATTAGATGGACCACACTGCGGCAGGGGCGGGACCAAGATGTGCCGGAGTTCACAAACATTTTTCATACCCTTCGCACACAGTTGGGTATCAAGGACTCTGAGCTGCATTTGGTACTCAAATACCGCGGTTGCCTACACAGATACATCTAGGAAGAGATGGAGTTCCTGAACATCTCCTTGCTCGGCACGGCATACCGATATGCTATCAAAATCGAGAAAAATTTCAAACAGAAGAAGCGAGACTTTGGATCTACAAATCCGAAGCCCAAAGGACAAAACCAAGGTGGGGTGACCCAAGACAACCTGTCGAAGCTGCAAGAAAAGAAAAACACCATGAAGCTGAAGAAGGACACAGGAAAGTGGTGTGAGTTCCACAAGAGTCCCACTCATAACACAAGTGAGTGTCGGACCAAGCAGTCGCTGGTGGCCGAGTTGAAGGCTTCCGAATCATATGCATGTTCCGATCCTGAGCCAGAACCTGACAAGGGGAATGGCAAAGGGAAGTAGATCATTGATGCGGATCCCAGCGCCACTGTTGCCACTGCCAAGATCTAGAAAAATGAGCTCGAAAATCTGGAGGAAGGGGAGCGTCTTTTCCACTCACAGATGTGGGTGAAGGGTTCGCCGCTGCAATTCATTGTCGACAGTGGCAGCCAAAAGAACCTCGTTTCAGCAGAGGTCGTGAAGCGATTGGGCCTACCGACTACACCACACCCGCAGTCGTATAGTATCGGATGGCTTCATGAAGGACGAGATCTCAAAGTTCGTCATCAGTGCCGCCTTCCCTACAGCATTAAGCCCTTCATAGACGAGGTATTGTGTGATGTTACACCTCTGGATGTTTGTGATGTACTATTAGGCCAGCCATACTTGTGGAGGCGATATGTTGTGTATGAGTCAAGGCTCATGCTGTCATTATTTCTTTGAATAATTCATTATACAGGATACCAGAGGTAGCCCCACCTACTGCCACCTCTTTGATCACTTCCAAGAAAGGCAGCAAGCTCATCTCCCAGACTAGGAAATTCATTTTTTGTCTGTTTCACTCTCAAAGTAACGGGAAGATCGTTGCTACATCCATGACCCCTGCAAAAGGTTCCTCCACGCAGCAGCAACAACAAACGGATACGGTCATGACAGAACACAGGAACAACTTCTCCTCACCCACAGGGGTACCAAACAAGTTTCAGGTGGGCAACAAATTTTGGTTACATTTGCAAAGAGAACGCCTTACCAGAACCCATCAGAAACTCAGACCACTCCGACATGGTCCTTAAACCAGTACCAAGGCTATGGTCAACAATGCTTCGAAGCACAACATTCCTCCATTCCTTGGCTTGCATCGAGTGTTCAATGTGGACCGTCGTCAACCATGTTTCCCACCATTTCTGGACACATTAGAGATTGCAGAACAACTCACAAGAGACCCAGCTCAGCAGAAGCTTCCTCATCTCAGGGGGGAACTCAACGCAATGGGGACCATTGCTTCCTAAGGGGGGAAGAATGATCCAGGCGGATGTTGGTGGCCACCCACCTATCCTATTTGGACCCCCACAACTGTCTCTTTCAACATTTTCAGTTTCCTTAATTACATCACAATTTACTATTTTTAGTAGTTTTTCAGGTCCTGAACTTCCGGAGCCGTTTTGAGGCCCTAAATGACGTTTTTTTGGGAAATCTGGGGGCAACATGGGTCCATGGACCGACCGATGTTTCCCTTCCCATAGTGGTAGTGCTCGGATATATCTTTCTAACGAGCTATTGTACGCGTCAAACAAGATCGTATACCAAAGTTACGACCCCGGGAAGTTGATGTACCAATTTACCCAAACGGGGCCCACAGTTTGGCGTTTCATCTTCTAGGGTTAGGTTTTGGAATGTGAAGGGTTTTCCATTGTTTCTCAACAATAAATAGGCCTTAGAGCCTCATTATAACACAGTTCAGAGGCATGTAGCCACCACATCTCCTCAGAGATAAGCTACCATCGGCCTAGCTGGTTTATTTCCATTACTATTTGTAAGCATATTTCAGTATTTTATATTAATGAAATGAAGTATTATTTCCCCTGCATTTTTGTGTTTAAGGTTATCTCTATAATTTGTTGTGTTCCTGCTTAAGTCCAGATCATCTAGCCATCATACATGGTTCTAGATGTCAATACAACTTATCCCTCTTGAACACAAATCAATTTTGGAATCCTCTTGTCACGAACTTTGCTTCATTCTTACCAATGCTTTCATTTTTTTCCAGAGCCTTGGAAGCCTTTATGATGTAGCTGCAACCCTCACTAGAATGTCATGCAAAAAATGATTATAACTCAACAAAAGAAATAAAGATAACATGTTATTTAATAATAAAATAATATTAATCAACCAAGAGAGATATAAATTACTGATCTTTTTAATCTTGAGGATTGTAGGGAATTATCAACTCCCTCTTGATCCTTTCCTTCTTGTAGAAATGAAATCCATATGCAAACTCATCATGCTCATCCTTATCATCATGATGTTGCTTTCCTTTCCTTATTTGCATGACCTATGGTTTATCTTTTCAAAATAAACATTGATCTAGGTCTAGATCTAGGGTTTTATCCACAAGTCCTATGGATTTATTATCTAAGCCTTAAAACTCTAGGACTAAATACAACCTTTGTCATGTGCTAATTGGAATTTGTTCCTTTATAGGAGAAGAACACTTTCTCCTTTGATTGAATTTGTAACATCAAGGACAAAGCAATGGCACCCTAGTTCCAAAAATGTAATTTAGCCAATACAATTATAGCCTCAATAGTGCGATCCTAGCAGCCAATGGATGGCATCTTCTACATACTTGACAAGAGCCCTTACTCGATCATATAAGATATTTCCATAGTAGTACAAGGTATATGGCATTAGAGGCTTAGATTTTTGCAACAACATTATCTTGTAATATAATGTGATTAAAGGAAATATCCCTACTAAGTTCCATACAAAAATTTAATCCAAACAATCTCAACACAATTGTTCAATCCACCTCTATAGGCCTTATCTAACTTTAAACCATAATTGAAATTCAAATTTGTGATGATGTCATTACTTCTTGAATTACCAAGATGACTTATATGTTGTCACATCCTCTCGTGTTAACAAATAAGATCATCAAATCTGTCATGTGCGACTTTTCTTTTCTTACTATAGTATGGTGAAAATTCATCCAAACCAGAATAATGTGCCATGGATTACATGCCTAAAAGTGATGTTATGAGTTAGTAAACGAATGCACCATATGCCTCTAAATAGGCTTTATGAAAACAAACAAATTGTAATCTATGCAATATCTATCATATTGGAGTATTATCCTCAATCTAGGTTAAACTCCAAACTTACCAAAGTGCATGGGAAAATGAATTAGTTCAATGGAACTTGTCATCAGACACATCAAAACAAAGAGCTAGCCTTATTAGAACCGGAAGTTCATAGTTAATCTTCCGTAGAAGAACAAAATGTAGTTATGCAATATCTATCACATTGGAGTATTATCCTCTATCAAGGTTAAACTCTAAGCTTACCAAAGTGCATGGGAAAATGAATTCGTTCAATGGAACTTGTCATTAGACACATCGGGTAACCATAATGAAACGAAGAGCTAGACTTATTAGAACCTGAACGTCATAGTTAGTCTTCCGTAGAAGAACAAATTGTAGTTATGCAATAGACGTAGTCTTTAACGCGACTTTTTGAAAGCTTTTCTGACGATTTTTTCCGGTGAAAATCCGGCAGTGATTTATTGGAATCCAAGTTTGATAGCTAATTTCTGCACAATGAAACCGTCCCATTTTTCAGGGTGCTGAATCCGAATATGCAGTTAAAAAACCATTTTAACTGCAACAAATCATGATTTCATCTCAATTTCTTCCGCCGGATTCCGTGGAATCTCAAAAAGTCGCATTATAGACAACTCCTATGCAATATCTATCATATTGGAGTATTATCCTCTATCAAGGTTAAACTCTAAACTTACCAAAGTGCATGGGAAAATGAATTCATTTAATGGAACTTGTCATTAGACACATCGCGTAACCATAATGAAACCAAGAGCTAGACTTATTAGAACCTGAACTTCATAGTTAATCTTCTGTAGAAAAAATGGGTCGCGCATCTGGCTAATTTACTTGTTTGAAATATCCAATCACACAATATTGGCCCTGTCATTATCTACCTCCAGTTCAACATGCTGCATTCACGATTGTTAATTCGCACAACACCTGAATCGTGGAAGCTCAATGCACAGGTATACGCATTATTGTCTCTCGTGTAGCATCATGCTTCCACAGTGCATTACATTATATATTCCAATGGCTGACTTCTATGTTGAACAAGTCACGAATTAATAGATTCATGTGAATCATGGCAGAGTGTGGCCCTGCGCACAATTTTGGTCAAAGTTTCAATGTATCAATCCACATTGTATGCAATTTTTTTTTCAACGTCCACAGTCGACGTATGTGATGCAGAGTGTGATGGATATGTCCTATGTCGTGTCCCAAATTAACTGGAGATCCTTATGAAGCACTGATTAGTAAAATTGAAGCTACAAATCAATCAAATTGTCGCCAACCGTGAAATTTTCATTTTTTATTTCTCCAAGTACAATTCATATTTTCGTCACCACTAGAAAACATATTTTTTTTTACTGTAGCTCTCTCCAAGCATATTAAAATATTTGAATCTAAGAGAAATCGTATCCACAACTAGAAAATAAGTTCCTATTCTCAGAATGAAACGAAAGCATTCACACTACTGAACACAAGGTTAAAGTTCCTTTTTGCGAGAGATGTGGTGATATCATATACGACCGGAACCTGATATCAGAGAGCAAGAGAGACTCAACTCATAAACACAACACACAGCTTAGAACTTCACAACTTGGCTTCATTAGCTGATTAAACATGTATTTATACAAAACAAAGATCTTTCTGGAGATCGATGGGGCAGTGGCTTCTTTAAGAAGCTTTCCCCATTGTCAACGATTTCTAGAAACTGCATTAAAAACCTCTGTTGAATTCTAGCTGCTCTATGCAGACTAACTCTGATGACTACGCCGACTATCACTGTCATACAGTCATTGTGATTAATGGTCTAACACCTCCCCTTAATTACGACGACCTAAAATTTAACTTGCCTGCTGGTCTAAGTCTCAGCTAGGCTTACAACAAAACATTTCATTTTTTTTTTCTTATTAAAGGGTCCATGCTTGTTCCTTTTCCTTTGTTGGTGCAGTTTCATTTTCACCTTTCTGGGTTTCCTTATGAAATTCCTTTGCTCCTTGCTTACGTACTTATCGTCAACAACCTCTTCTGGATTGGGATGCAATGCAAGATCCCGAACAAGGTAATCTAATTCAAGTTCTTGGGAGTTATACTTGTCCTTAATGCTTGCAATTTCTTCAAGTTTTGTTGCTTCCTTCTGACTGTCAATATCTGCACACTCAAAAACAATGTTAGATTCATAAACAAAACCATATTGATTTTTGTCATCGTGCTCTTTGGAAAGAGCTTTGCTTCCTTCATTTTTCTTTGCTGACATAGTTGGTTGATTCATGTCTTCAACCTCTTTCGTCAATTATGTTGCTGCAAACATGTTGTCCTGCATTTGATTTGTGTATGGAGGTAGGCAACTCTTCTCACTAAACAACTCATCAATAAGATGTTTTTCATGCATCATATTTAACCACTCATCATGGGATACATAATTGTCATCAAATTTGACTTCATAAGTCTCTGCATCACAGGGTGTTTCCTTAATATTACATACTACTCTATTGTCAGCTAAATACATACTTTCAACCTTAATCCCAGCTATGATTCTTTCAACACAATCACCTTTAGCAACAACTCCTTCATCAACTTCAGCTTTCTCACTAACCTCCATATTGTATTTCTTTTCAAGAATATCCCAAAATATTTTTGCATCACATATTTCACCAAATTCATACAAAATATTAGACAAAATATTTTCATCTAAAGCTGATATGATGAGAAACAATGCTATTGCGCCTCTACTTTTATCAATGGAATTTATGGAAATTCCTTGAACAAATTGCCATAAATTTACTGAACCAAACAATCCCTCCATTTTTATTGCCCAAAGTTTAAAATTTTTACCTGAGAAAATTGGCAGAACTGGCATTAATCGTTTCAGTATTGCATCAGTGTCTTCAAATTCTTCTACCTGATTCAAATCTACTGTTGGTTGAAGAATTTCATATTCTTCTGCAACTATTTCCCTTTCATTCTTTCCCTTCACCTGTTTCAATTCTCTTTGAGACTGTCTCCTCTATTGACCCATCACTCTACCATAGAGTCTAATTCAAAATAATTTGCAGCTGAGGATTTATCACACTTCAAACAAAACGCCTCTTCCACTGCTTCTCTCGGCTCTCCTTGGCCCTCCAGGCTCCTCCAATCGGACCAGTGACCTTCTACTTGGCTTTCCACACACGCTGGCTATCACAAACGGTGCTCACTAATAGAGAACACAGTCAACACTAAACACTGAACACGCAAAGCTTTCACAACTTTAATGACATTGTGTAAATGCATTAAAATATTTCTTTTATTTGAATTGACCCTCCTTTATTTTTTTTTGTTTCAGGTTAAAATAACACAGATAACACAACATAACAAAAACTTTTTGACTTTATAACCAAACATGTAATGAACTTGGCTCCTTTAACATTCACGCCACTGCACTTCTCGCTTTCACACAACACTTCTGAACAATGTTTTCCAACAGAACGCTCACCTTCAAGCTTGTCGCTTCTCCTCACAGCCTATGCTTGCCGCTTCTCTAGTGTTCACAGAGGCTACACCTTTGTATGACTCACATATCTCAGGCAAATATCTCTAACACATGGTGTCTCACAACACACCCAGCCAGCAGCTGCTTGTCACACCAGGGTCACTAGGCCTCACAACCTAGCAAGCTTTGTCTCCTTGCAACTCTTTATATCATTGGGCCAACAACTCCTCAAGCACTATGGCAGTCGCCCTGAATGCATATCAGTCGCACTATGTGCTTAAATGCATGCATCGGCTCACCAAAACGAGCCATGAAATGCCCCTCACGCTCCAACGTCGCTCTTCAGGCTCCTTAATGCACCAGAATCTCTATGAGATCGATTCATTCATACTATTCTAGGCAAGTGTCACTCAATAGCAACTCACTGAACCTCCACAATTGACTCTCTGCACAACCGAAACTCTCCACAACAAATCCGTATGGCAGATCTCCCTAATACAACTCGGCTCAAACTTCAATCATGAAATAAAATGCACTGTTTCAAAGGACCACATGTGCAGATCCATAACTTGGATCTTGGCTCAGCAAACACCAGCAAAGATTACGGACATCAGGGACAACACAGCAACACCGCAAAGCCTCACAGATCTCTGCCCTCTGGTTCACGATGGTAGCTGCAACAACAGGACAAACACTAGTTGTGATAAAACCAGATCACACACTCCAAACACTCTTATGACTGCAACCCAAAACTCTTGGCTCCACTGAGCTTATTCGATCATGGCTCTGATAGCCTCTCCCACAGCACAGCTCACCTAAGCTCTGATACCATATCAGAGAGCAGAGAGACTCAACTCATAAACACAACACATAACTTAGGACTTCACAACTTGGCTTCATTAGTTGATTAAACATGTATTTATAGAGGACAAAGATCTTTTTGGAGATCGATGGGGTGGTGGCTTCTTCAGGAAGCTTTCCCCATTGTCAACTATTTTTAAAAATTGCATTAAAAACTTCTGTTGAATTCTAGCTGCTCTATGCCGACTAACTCTGATGACTACGCCAACTATCGTCGTCATACGGTCGTTGTGATTAATGGTCTAACACCCAATAATCCTTAAACCAGATATTCTCGAATCAAATGTTACCTTATCCTTATAAGAGACCTCTAAATTGTCAACCTTTGCATCAAACTCCTTCCTATGCTTCAAATCCTTACAACCAAAGTCAATTTTAAGGTTATCTTTTCCGACAGATTCATTAGTCTTTCCATTTCTAAAAATTCCTCAATATTGATATTGTAAGAAATCTCCAATCCTACAACATTCTCATCAATACCTTATTGAATTGGAACAACTTCATGGTCAATGGGAGAACAACTGAAGTTACCAAAATGAACTATCACAGTATGGAATTCATTTAATATTTACATCAATCTCGTTTTCACTTTGAAAGTCTTCTAGATTCTTTGGCTCTGGACCTGCAACATAAGTCAATGTACTAAGAGATATGATTTACCAATCTTGTGCGCTCTTTGTGGTTTCCTCAGAGCCTTTTCTTCCTTTCGCCATATTTGAAAATCTTCACAATTAGATAAAGCCCGCTCAATTCCTTGAATTTAGTGTCAAATTACATTACATTGCACCAAATGATATAACTAAATGTGTCTAAATGCAGATCTTCTCCTCATCTAAATGCTCAAGAAACTTTTCAAGCGATTGAAAGCCTAAATTTTATGACTCGTGGGAAAATTCAAAATCTCGCATACAAAGCATGTAAATCTTTGCGGACACAATGAATCAATCAACCCAATAGATAAGACTCTTAAATGTGGGTTCCACACAACTAGTAGAAGTCAACCCTTATAAATGAGGTTGTGGAATTCTCTTTCAACTGCGTTAATACCATGTTGATTTTTTGGATCTTCTAGTTTATTTTCATTAATTTGTTTTGTGCCCCCTGCATTATTAAGCAAATATACATATAAAATATTCAATAGTAAAAACAACAATGAAAGTAGGATCATGAAGAGACAATCAATCTGTAACATTCCTCGCTAGACCTTGTGTAAAAATATGCAAGGTTAAATTTTTTTTACTAGATTTACTAGCATGTAATATTCCCAACAACTTATTTCATATTCCTTAATTGAACATTAGATAAAATCAACAAAATTAAAAGAGTAACCTTAGAAATGGAATAACCTTTAATGCAACTTGTTAACATAAAGCTTTTGGTTGTAACCTAGTGTCATTATTATTGTTCATTTAATTAGGTTAGTTAATAACATATTTTTAAGTGTTAACGGCATGCAAGGTAGAAATATCATCAACATAACAAAATAGACAAACACATAAATGCATAATGATATACCTTGGAAACCCCAAAGGGAAAAACCAACAAATGTTTATTTTACTAAATGTTTCGTGAGGGAGTTGACCGCTCATTCAATGGAAGCAAGGGACTTCATCCCTTGTCCATTGTAAAAAATTTACAAAAGAATATAATCTTTAATTCAAACATAATTAACTAGAGGTCAATACATTCAACATGATGTCATGTTTGTCAAACACTTTATCCCACATTTCTCGCACATAGTATCTTTATGACATGTTAAGTTATCCCTTGTAAATTGTGTTTGATGATCCTTCACTATGCACGATCCAATAGTAAAACATGATGACCTCATTGTGTTCTATAGTGTTAGTTATCATCCGTCTTTCGGTTTTTTCAAAATGGATAGATTAAAAATATCAATCATTTCTTCACATAAGTCATGATTCTTTCCTGTAATTTCTATCATTAACAACTCTAACATCATGGTTAGGTAAAATATTCATTTAACAAAACCCCTGTAATCAATGTCTACCAGTTATCACTAATAACCTTCCATGCATTTTGCATCTTTTCATGTTGCATAATAACATTAAAAATCATCTTTAATCTTTTACTTTTACATGCATCTCAAAGTGCAAGACCACTTCCTTGCACATGCATAAGTAACATTAAAGGTTGTCTTCTAATCTCTTACTTTTACATGCATCTCCAAGTGTAAGACCATAGTTGTTTAACACATGCAACACCTTAATTTCTAACTACAAAACCATGTCTTTAATACTTTTAATCAAAATGTAAAAATATCCGAATAAATTGGCTCAACCACAACATTGTTTTTTTTTTTAAATATGCTTCTTATTGCCATACATTGCATAACAATCTACTTGTTCCCTTAATACAAAACCATACTTGTTTGTACCAATTTAATAACATTGGTTATTAATAGAAATACAACTAACATCTTGTTGCTATATTCTATTGCATTATAGAAATGCACATCTATCTTTCAAATTTTCAATGCATTAATGAATGCATACAAAAAACAACGCATATTTATTTTGCAATAAATAAATTGATAAACTTATAAAATCATTTGTTCTTATTTGTATTTCACATACTATAAATACATGCATACAATTATAAAAGAAGGCTTTATTATCCGTACCATACATGCATTAAGTAAAATTCATAAATAATATTAAGCATCCCTATTCATACAAATTAATTGAATGCATAAAAACCCCCATTTTCATCATTATTCCAACTAAAACACTACCTTTAGCTATATAATAATAACTTTCAATTTGCATGTGAATAAAGAACATGCATGCAATTTACCTATATCTCATATGTAATGATATTTATATTAGCTACAAAACCTCGTTTATTCAAGAAATCAACATGGTTAACTTATTATTTTACACTCAAGAACCATGCAATATTCTTGAATAGATTAAAATACAACAACCATGCAATCTTTTCCAAGAAAATAATGTGACTAACCTTTTTATGCACAAGATTCATATGCAACCTTTTTCAAGAAAGTAACATGATTTCTTTATACTTTTATGTGCAAGGTTCAAATCCAATATTTTCCAAGAAAATAACATGGCTACTTATCATTTTATGCAGAAGATTCATATGCATTCTTTTTCAAGAAAATAACGTGGTTGCTTTATCTTTTTATGTGCAAGGTTCAAATGCAATATTTTTCAAGAAAACAACATGGATACTTATATTTTCATGCACAATGTTTATATGCAGTCCTTGTAGGTTTTAACCATGTATATAAATTACCTACAAGCAAATTATTAAAACAAAAAAATAAACAATATCGAGAACATAAAATATACACAAAGATTTTTTCCTTGAACCCAAACCGAGAGAAATAGATTGATTTTTCATTATTTTCCTTTCAATCTTACATTACATTATATACATGTCGAAGCATTCATAAACCAAAATCCATTAACCATGTGTTAGAACATACCGTAGGTTAGAACATAATCGTAGTTCCCTTTATCGGAACTACAAAATACCATGGCCAAAAACTATCATGCCCAAAACCATGCGCAAAACCAATGTAGGTCCGACCACCATCCATGGGTCCTCCCCCCACCATCATTGGGTTCATCTAACTATTATTGGGTCCACTTAAAATTTCAATTTTTTAGGGTGCTTCCCTAGACAACATGCACAAGGGCTACTACCCCCTGCGAACCCCCTGGTAGGGGGGCCGACAACCCTCATTGCAATCCCGTTGTTGGATCTTGTGCAACATAGTAGCACCTGGGATTAGTCATGGAAAGAGTATAAGATATACTCAACAATCATTTTCAGGAAAATAACATGTCTACTTTATCTTTTTATGTGAATGGTTCAAATGCAATATTTTTCAAGAAAACAACATGCCTATTTAGCTTTATATTGACAATAATCCATGCAATATTTTCAAGAATAGAAACATAATTACATATTTATATTTGCACAAGAGTCCATGAATTTTTTTCCAAGAAACAATAACACATACCTTAAACTATGCTCGACTAACTTGTTCTCAGTCTTCAAAAGAACTCGGGAAATGGTAAAAATCAATATGGTCTATGTTCATAACAAAACCATCTTTGAAGTCAAGGTGAGTGGGAATTCAACTTATGTGTCTCATGCATGTCCATTTGAGTGTGTTTTCTTGGTGTGACCTTTCTTCTCTTTTCTCCTTTATTGGATTTCTATATCGAGCACTTTCATAGAAACTCATGGTTCTACTTCTGCATGCAAGCTCCCATGCCAGTATCGTGAATCAATATAAAACTATACATCATCTGTTTTGTACAACTTGAAATAGAGTGTATTTAATATTCATGCCATCACTGATTTGTTACTGGCATTTTAGCGAGCATACAAAACAAAGATCTCATATTTTCGAGTGCATCACCTAGAGTTTCATTTCGATGGTCACTCCCAAACAATAATGCATACCTCAAACTATGCTCAACTAACATATTCTTAGTGTTTAAAACAAATTGGGACATGGTAAAAATCATATGGTCTATGTTCATAATAGAACCATATTTGAAGTAAAGGTCAGTAGGAATTCAACTTATGTGTCTCCTACATGTCCATTTGAGTGTGTTTTCTTGGTGTGACCTTTCTCCTCTTTTCTCCTTTATTAGAGTTCTATATTGAGGGCTTTCATAGAAACTCATGGTTCTACTTCTGCATACAAGATCCCATGCCAGTATCGTGAATCATCAATATCAAACTATACATCATCATGTTTCGTACAACTTGAGATAGAGTGTATTTAATATTCATGCCATCACTTCTTTGTTACTGGAATTTTAGTGACTGTAGAAAACAAAGGTCTCATATTTTTGAGCGCATCACCTAGAGTTCCATTTCGATGGTCACTCCCAATACACGACGGTGATTGTATCCATTGCAATGACTTGATTTAGCATTTCATCCTTTATGCTATTCCATACCTCCTCTTATTGTATTAGGTATCAATGGAATAGTTCATACATTCAACCTTAGAGCTATGAAACTTTTATTTCAAAAACCCTTCTTGAGATGAAAGTCGTTACCTTACTAAAAATGAAATGCATTACTAGCTAATCAATTCTTTGCTTTATTGCCTTATATTTATTATTTCTTGGGTTATATTGATTCAAAAAACTAATGTGTGCATTCTTGTTATTTTAACCCAATGGAACATGTTTTGATGTGTGGTCTTAGGGATATTACATAAACCCAAGAGAGACAAAAATTTTACCCTAGGAAAACCTTAACTAGGGAAAAATACTAGCAATGATTTCTTAGTAAAATTATTCAATTCAACAAGAAATACAATTTGATCTTTTCCAGTAAAAACCAAATTCAAAATGAACATAACAAAACCGATGTCAAACCTAGTCAACTAGAGATAAATTTAGCCTACTAAGATATCCTGAAAAATTCAATCAACCCGAACTCAAAATTTGATCAACTATTCTTTAGAATATTTCAATTTTCTACCTTAGAAGAATCTCATACTGCTACCTCAGAATTCGTCCTTCTAAACTCCTACATGTGAACAAAATATGAGTATGAGTGATCTAAATGTGTGCCAAGAGGAGGATAAATTTCCTTTATATAATGATTTAATGAATGTGAATAGGTGTGTCTTTTGAGGCTGGTTGGATTGAAATTTTTGGATGACCTTAAACAAATTAATTTAAATTAAATATTAAATTTTATTTTCTCTCCATTTAAAATTTCTTTCATGGACGACTTGGAGTAGTTGGGAATATCGCCTGTAGCTACCCCAAAATTTCAACATTAGATGTGGATGACTAGGTTATATGTCATGGGAATTCCTAGAGAATACTTTAGTAGGTCAAAGGAGTGCACATGTGGAAAAATATAAAGAAGAGAATGCATGTACAATGGAAATTAAAGAAGTTGGAAAAGCAAGAGAATATGTGTTGCTAAAGAGATTTATGGTTAACTCTGAAAGCTAAACTAAAGAACCATCTCATAGGAGACGTTTGTTGAGGACCATGCACAATTAAATAGGTAAGTATTGTTAGGATGTATTTGATAGTAGTATTACAAATAATCTTATTTATATAGAGATGGTAGAGAAAGTAAATTTAAAAATGCTACCACATTTTACCCTTTACAAATTTTCATTTTTGCAAAAAAGGTCATCAAATCTTATGCAATGAATAATGTAAGGTAGATTTGTAGATTGGAAGATACAAGGATGAAATATTCTGTGTTGCAATGCCCATGGATGTTTGCCATATTTTGGGAAGGCCATGGAAGTTTGATAGGAGACTTATCCATGATGGAAGAAGGAACACTTAAACACTTATGAAGGATGGTTATAATAATACATTGTTTACTTTACAATATGAAGTATCTAAAGTGGAAGTTGGTCCTAGTGTATTGCTGATGAGTGGCAAAGATTTGGTACAAGAGGTGAAAAAGAAGGAAGACCATTTTTCCTTGATTGGTAGACATAAGATAATTCTTGCCAACACATGTTTCGATTATTTTCATGAGGAAGTCAAGGATATTTTGAATTAATTTTCTGATATAGTTATGGATGAATTGCCAAGTAAACTACCCTATATCAGAAGCATCATCTATCATATAGATTTGATTACTGGAGCAAAGCTTTGAAACAAGGTAGCCTATGTAATAACTCCTCAAGAAAATGAAGAGGTATGGAAACAAGTGCAAGAGTTTTTAGACAAAGGTCTATTAGGGAAAGATTAAGCCTATGTGTTCTTTCAAGAGTCCTTATCCCAAAGAGATATTGTGGATGGAGGATGTGCATTTATTGAAGGGCCATCAACAAAACCACAATCAGGTATAGATTTCCTCTTCCATGCAATAATGATTTAATTGATTGTTTGATTGGTGCTAGAATTTTTTATTTTTTTTTTAAGATTGAATTGAAGAGTAATTACCACAAAATACAAAAACTATAAGGGAATGAGTGGAAAACAACTTTTAAGACAAATGATGGATTGTATGAGTGGTTAGTAATTCCTTTTTGTATTACAAAAACACCGAACACCTTCATAAGACTAATTAATCAAGTGTTGAAGGAGTTTAATAATAAGATTTTCATTGTTTATTTAGATGACATTTTAGTATACAACCAAACAAAAGAAGAGTGTTTGAGACATGTCAATTTTATTTTGAGCACCTTGCAATAGGAGAAATTGTTGATTAATTTGAAGAAATGCACCTTTATGAAAAGGAAATCGATATATTTGGACTTCGTGATTTTTTAATATGGATCTCGAAAAGGTCAAATTAACCATTGATTGGACCGTTAGGTTTAATTGACTTGAGGATAGAGTCAAATTTAACTCGGTTATAGTAGTGCTTTTGGGCCCATGGTTCTTTGGTTTCCCACTTTAATTTTCTGGTGGAATTCATGTAATAGAGCCTTCAAAAGACTAGGAGGACTTCATTGTAATGTTTCCAAGGAGGTGAGTGGTGAAGGATCGCTTGGTTAGGCTTCGCTACAACTTTTGGCCAAGGGATCTAATCGAACTCCGTCAGGTTGGGTTTTTCCCCATAGTTGGGTTTTCCCAAGGTAAAAAATATGTTGGGAATAACACTGAGAGGTGGGGTGAAGCAGTATTTACAAATCAATAACTTTTTATTTTCCTCCCTTCCAATAGAAGATGGAGAATGAGAGAAGGTTGTAGCCTTCTGCAGGTGGGTGTCTACGTATTGGTATTAGTCTGCACCAGTACAAGATTGTGGACATGTTTTTCTTATATTAAAATAAGATAAAGATGACAACATCAGGTGGTTTTTCTTTTGCATTGGGTTTCCACCTTGAATCTTGGTGTTCATGTGTGTTGCTTATGTGTGATGGTTTATTCTATTATTACTTCACATGGTTACTATTTAATGTTTAATAAAGTACCGATTCACTAATTAAAAATCAACATATGATGAATTAATTGAATCATAAGTTCACTAGATATACGTTGGTTTCCTTAAGAACAGTTGCGTGCACACGCGAGTTCCCTTCACTAAAGTAGCGTATACAAATCTGATTATCTACAACCCCCTAGGTCTTGTACTAGCTGATATTTTTACCAGTATGTAGGCACCGACCTATAAAAGGCTCCAACCTTCACTCATTCTCCAGCAGCTACTGGAAGGGAGCCCCAACCCCTTGGCTCTTGTACTGGCTGATATGTTTACTTATATGTAGGTGCCAACCTACAAAAGGCTACGACCTTCTCTCTTTCTCCAGAGACCATGTTTCATAAATTTTTAGATTGGATATTCCTGGTACACAACAACACAATATGAAGACCACTTTTCATCCAATTTTCATACTGGACCCATCAGTAACATTGAAGCTCAAAATCAATCACCACTGCAATACAATTAATCATTGAAATCCATCAACTCTGAAGAAAATCACATTCAGTCAATCTGAGCAATCAGATTACTATCACCAAAACATAGAGCTAAACCCAGAACTATGCATCAACAATCAAAACCAACTGCAACTTCAAACATCATATTTCAAAATAGATACACTACTTAGAAGTACTGAACCAACGTGTATATTTTCCTTCACCAAGGAGAACCAACATATAGATATGCAAATAATAACTTATAACTTCTATTCTATTACAGAATTCATACATACCCAGATCATAACATTTAAAGAATAAAATATGGATAACCAATCATATCTAGCCCAACCATTATCATATCATATAATGATAAGTCATTTCAGGTCTCATGATCCTGATCCAACATTGTATCCAAGGTGAACAAAATATTTCATATCATATCATAATCATAGCCCCTGCAACATCAAATATACTTCAAATAGAAGTCTTCCTGAGAAACCCTTTCACTTGCACATTTGACCCTTTGGTCTTCTCCTCCTTATACAGTTTTAGTCTTTCTCAATACCTCGGACCAAAACAACACTTAGAACCTGTGGTATTCTTGGATGGGATAAAATCTTCATTACTCTACTCAATATTGTGCGCTAATACCATGGTATGGACCCTTGGTATTCTTTTAACCTTAATTTTCCATCCCATATGCACTTTTCGTCTTGTGAAAGTGCATGCATACGTATACGCACTTTTTGTTCTGTGTACCCACTTGTATACATGACTTCGTCTATGTGAACCAACGTATACTTCTTAAAACATTCTCTTTCCTCAATTTTGGAGTCTGATTTGTAATCCTTTGTCGTTAACATGTTTCACTGTGAATTTCCATCATTCATCATGAGTTTCCATCATGGACAACACCTGTATCATAATTCCAATAATCTCCCCCTTGGACTTGATGGCAATCATATTGGTGCTTATTACGTCAAGTTGTAAAACCTGTTAGATCTATCAAACAACCCAAGATACTCTCCCCCTCTGACATTAAGGGCAAAGGGTGGACCAAAATATTATCCCCCTTAGAGATGCAATATGTTGTCCATGCTCCATTTGAGCACATGCAGAGTCTGTAGAGATATTTTTCAAAAGAATAACATGACTCTATAACTCAACTATGTGAGTATGACCTACCTATCACCAATGGCTGATACATACATCAATCACCCAATCATGGGGGGATATACCAAATGTTGATACATGACTGAAAAATTATTACATCATCCTTCCCATGCATAGTGGGGTTACAAATTATATCATAGGTCTTTACAAGACCTTTACATAAAATGATATACATAGCATTTATAACAAGGACCAACAATTTAAACAAGACCATGATATTTATCGGCAACTATCATACACCATATATGATCTTCACCATCAACATCTATCAACGGCATCAAGATCAACAACTTGTATATGTCCTTCATCAAAAGAGTCAACTGAATCAAAACATCTATGTGGATCAAGAAATATAAGTGTTGTGTGTGGAGCATGATTTTTCAGAGGTCTTTGTTTCAGTTGGATGTATACCCCAAGAAGTTTGTACACCCCTCCACGCGGGGGGGGTGCGGGGGGGACTTGTCCTCCCCGCGGGGGTCAGGGGGGGCTGATCCCCCCTGGCTAGGGGGTCTGGGGGCCAGCGGTCCCCCGGCGGGGGCTTGGGGGCAACGCCCCCGAAGCTAAAAACAATGTAAGGTTTCCTTGTAAAGTATAGTAATTTCTAGTCAATCTAGGCCGTTCATTAGGCGGATGATCTGATGGTAGAACTTATGTTTAGTTTAGGGTTTTTTTCCCTAGAAGGCAACCCCTCTCTTCGTATGAGGGCATTGTATTTGAGGCTGTGTAATAGATGTGTATTTTGGTGAGCAAGAAATAGAGAGGTGAGACTGTGAGAGAAAACAGAGGATATTACAACGGATCTGCTGTAGGTTGTGTCTCTTCATTTTGCTGGATAATAGAAAGGAAGGATTGGTTGTTCGAGGTGGACGTAGCCCAAACTAGGTGAACCACGTATATCTGTGTCTCTCTTGTTTTATGTGTTTTCTGTGTTTATATTTCTGCAATATTTTATGTGTTCCATTGCTCTGTAATATATATTTTCTAACAATAAGTATCATCTGAGATTTCATCATAGGCCACCTTTGCCTTCAGCAACATAAGCATCATTATGTACCAAGGTCTTCCAAAGCAAAACATAATGCCAACAACACATTATTAGAAGCATAGGATATGCTCCCCCTAAACCTTTACCAAGTATTCACTGTTAGATCTTATCATTGCATTTGTCAGTAAGCATCATCATCAACTAGTTATTTATCAAGTCATTAACAACTTATGAGAGTCAAAAGCACTTCTACTTATCATCAGTAGATTGTAATCATCATCAATCACAACATAAAAGATAATTGATAATTGATTGAACGAAATCAGATCCATTTTCCTGAGTCCGTCCCACTATTTCTTCATCAAAACAACATATACGCGACTGTGCAACTTATAACTCGTGTATATATGCGACTTTCCTTCATAATAACTGCATATGATAATTGGAATACTAGCGTGTCACACTTTCAGCTCCCCCTGAGTCTATTATGTTTGTATACTGAGCTATGCCACATCCTTCTGGCTGAAATTCCTTC
The DNA here is from genome assembly GCA_031772625.1 of Pinus tabuliformis. Lineage (NCBI taxonomy): Eukaryota > Viridiplantae > Streptophyta > Pinopsida > Pinales > Pinaceae > Pinus > Pinus tabuliformis. Next base: position 265,343,862 of record CM062806.1, on the reverse strand, counting down.
TTCTTCCATACCTTGGAGTGTGATGATGTTTTCTCCTTTTGGTATCTTGGCCGAAATTTGCTCCTGCATTATTTTGCTACATGCCTAAAATTGTTACAAGTATAACATCTTATATGTTTCATATTCCTTCTATAGCAATCAATGGCTTTGTGACCAAACATATTGCAAGAAAAAAAATATCCCTTCAAGTACCTGGAAACTGAAGATCTTTCTGTGTGATGGTTATTAGCTTGAACCGTTCTACTTCTGCATCTAGATGCAACATGTCCAAAATTATGACATATAAAACATTCAACATTATTCATCAGAGGAAGGAACTGATTATCACTTCCATAGTTAGGAGTAAATGATTTTCTTTGAAGTCTTTCTTTCCTTGGTTGTTGATGGGGTTGACCTCTTATCTCCTTTTTGAGAATTTCAAAATTTTCATTAGACTTCCTTACCTCATCTTGTGAGCTAGATTCACCTTCAACAGTTTCATGAAAACGAAGATCAGTCTTTATAAGTGGAGAACACAGAAATTTCATGATTTCATCCAATGTTTCCAATCCTTTAGCAAATCGAACATTCAGATTTTTTAGTCTTCTCAAGTTCTTTTCTTAGACTTACTACTTCACACTCTAATTTTTCATTGCGCTTTTCCTTTTTAGTGAGTTGATGTGTCACTATGTCTATGACTGTATCCTTTTCTACCAAACAGATTTTCAGTTGAGTGATTTCTTTAAATAGTTTAAAATCTTGATCATCTTCATCACTATTAGATAGGCCATCACCATCTTCATGAGAGATAACTTTTTCTATTACCTTCTGCCAAATTCTTTCCTTTGCTATGAGGACATTTAGTAGCATAATGACTAACTCTTCCACAAGCAAAAAATTTGAAGGGAGGCTTACCTCTGAATCTTCCGGAACCCTGCAGAAGTTTCTTCACAAAGTTTACCTCATCTTATTATGATATATATCCTGACTCTTTGAGATCTTCTTTTTCTTTTCCTTTTGCAGAAGCTTTGAAAGCGGATTCTGTGATTTTTTATGAACCTCCTTTCCTCATTTCAAAGGCAGTTAAAATTCCATGAAGTTGAAAAATAGTAACAAAATGTAGATATTTCTTTTCTTCAATGCTAGATACTTTTGACTCAAATTTAGAAGACATAGATCTCAAAATTTTCTCAACTATAGTAGCCTCCTTTATTTATTCACCCAGGTTTATCATATGATTTAGAATCTCCTCTACTTGTAAGAAATAACTAGCAATACTTTCATCACTTTGCATCTTGAGAGTTTCATAATGGATTATGAGAGTTTGGATTTTAGCATGTTTTACTTGGGAGTCTCCTTCTTAGCTCTAAATGATTATGTCCCATATTTCCTTGGTTGTGTTGAACTACATGACTTTGACGAACTCTGATTCTGATAGACTTCCCAATAAAGCATTGATGACTTCGGCATTGATTTCGTATGATTTATTTTCTGCTGGATTCGTGGGGACTGCTGCTAGATATTGGTATCCTCTTTCCATAGCTGCCCAAACATCAGTTCCAAGTTACTGAAGGTAGGCTCTAGTTCTTGTCTTCCAACATACTAAGTTATCTCCGTTGAAGATTAGTGGTCTGATAGATCCCACTCCTTCATGATGCTCATCTTGAGAGATCTTCCTTCAAGCGATCAAGCTTCTTCTGAAGGACCTCCTCTGGTATCAATTATTGGGAATAATAATGAGAGGGGGGGGGGGGGGGGAGTGAATCAGTATTTACAAATCAATAACTTTGTCTTTCCATAATCAAATTTGTATACGCTACTTCAGTGAAGGGAACCCGCATGAGCACACAATTGTTCTTAAGGCAACCAACGTATATCCAGTGAACTTATGATTCAGTTAATTCATCAAATGTTAATCTTTAATCAGTGCATCAATACTTTATTAAACATTAAATAATAACCATGTGTAGTAATAACATAATAAACCATCACACATAAGAAACACACATGAACACCAATATTGAAGGTGGAAACCCAATGCGGGAGAAAAACCACCTGTTGTTGTCATCTTTGCCTTGTTTTAATATAAGAAAAAATTGTTTACAATCTTGTATTGGCACATAATCATACCAGTATGTAGGAGCTCACCTGCAAAAGGCTACAACCTTCTCTCATTCTCTAGCTTCTACTAGAAGGGAGCTACAACCCCCTAGCTCTTGTACTAGCTGATATGTTTACGAATACATAGGCACCGACCTACAAAAGGATCCAACCTTCACTTTTTCTCTAACTACTAATGGAAGGGATCTCTAACCCCCTGGCTCTTGTACCTGCCGATATATTTACCAATACATAGGTGCCAACCTATAGAAGGCTACAACCTGCTCTCTTCCCCCAAGGACTATGTTTCATAAATTTTTAGACTAGATACTCTTGATACACAACAACATAATATAAAGGCCACATTTCATCCAAATTTCATACTGGACCCATCAGTAACATTGAAGCTCAAAATCAATCAGCACATCAATACAATCAATCACTAAAACCCATCAACTCTGAAGAAAATCGCAATCAATCAATCTGAACAATCAGATCACTATCACCAGAACATATAGTTGAACCCAGAACTCTACATCAACAACCAAAACTAACTGCAACTTCAAACACCATATTTCATAATATATATGTTACTTAGAAGTGTCGAATCAACGTATATAAGTGCCTTCACCAAGGCGAACCAACGTATAGATCTGCAAATAATAGCTTATAACTTCTCTACTATTCCAGACTTTAGATAGACCCAAATCATAACATTTAAAGAATAAAATATGTCTAAGCAATCACATCTAGCCCAACCATTATCAGATCATACAATGATAAGTCATTTGAGGTCTCATGATCCTGATCCAACATTGTACCCAAGGTGCACAAAATATTTAAGATCATATCATAATCATAGCCCCTGCAACATTAAATATACTTCAGATAGAAGTATTCCTAAGAAACCCTTTGACATTCACACTTGGTCCTTTGCTCTTCTCCTCCTTATATAGTTTTAGTATTTCTCAATACCTCGGACCAAAACAACACTTAAAAGCTATGGTATTCTTGGACGGGATCAAATATTTGTTACTCCACTCAATATTGTGGGCTATACAAAGGTATTGACCCTTGGTATTCTTTTAAGCTCAATTTTCCATCCCATACGATCTTTTTCTCTTGTGAAAGTGCGTGCATACGTATATGCGCTTTTTGTTCTGTGTACCCGCTTGGATACGCGACTTCGTCTAGGTGAACCAATTTATACTTCTTAAAACATTCTCTTTCTTCAATCTTTGGAGTCTGATCTGTAATCCTTTGTTGTTAACCTGTTGCACTATGAACTTCCATCATTCATCATATATGTGCGTTACCATCAAGGAAAACACATGTATCATAATGCCAACAAAATATGCATATTTTGTTTTTATGTTTGCATGTGTATTATTTTTGTTGTTGGTTTTACATTTCCCTCTCATTAAATTCCATCACATTTTATATTCTTCTATAAATTTCTTATATGTGGTACCAAAGCCAAAGGTGGATGTGTTTTGACTCAAGGAGGATGCTTTTATTGTCAAGGGTTATTTGGATCAGTGGATGGAGAGATTGATGTGAAGCTTATTTATATATTTGGAGAAGGAAGCCAGATTGAGGATAGATTTGGTTAGATCCAATGTGGATCTATAGCTGAGAGTGAGGTTTGAAGCTTCCTATAATGAAATTATTTCTTGGATATTGTAAACAAAACAAAGGTTTGGCATTGACAACTCGTGAGTTTCCTTGGAGTAGGCAAAGGTCTCAAATTTTGGGTTGGTCAATCTGGCCCTTGAGGAAAAATTATCTATGGATGCCAAGATTTCCATTTTCTTTAGTTACTTAGCTCATCAATACATAGTGATAGGCTAGGTGACAACCAAGGTGGACATTTTCATCTTTAGTCTTATGTTGATAACTTGATACAAGTCTTTGGATGAGAGCCAACTAGAGGATATCCCACGATATATGATGGCATGCCCTTAAGATGATGTGTGAGTGATTTTATGTTTTTAAAACTGGTGAGAAAGGGAGAGGCGATAGCATTCAGTAGATCCATAGGGTAATGAAAAATTATAAGGTTTGTTGGACATGGTGAGATTAGCGGAAGAGGTCGAGCGGATCTGAAAAGCACATGAACAATCAGAAGAAGAATCAAAATATTTGAGACATGTGGAGTTGTTGTTAAGAAATGGAAGAAGAGATGGGATATGAGAATATGTTTGCATGTCATTCCACTTACGCATGGAACTCCAAGTTGCGGGAGGCCATCAATACCAAATGACTAGTGGTGTTTGATTTCACTACTTTGTGCTACAGACCTTGTCAAATCAACAATATAGTGTTCATAGAATTGTCAAAGAAATTCTCATATTTTTTTAAATAAAGGTCAATGTGGACGTGATTTTGATTGTGTTGGTTATCAAGATCATAGTTTACATTCTGCATCGTGTTGTTGGACACTTACAATACTAATGTTGTTGTGTGTTATGGAGGAGGAAAGAAATATCTATTTTTTAGTGTGTTTTTTCTCTAAAAAATTATGCGAGTAAACAAAAATTGAAGCTCATGGATACCAATACGGGCCCTACAAGAAATGAAAAATTATGGCATAGTTCGAGAGTCTAGTTAATGCATTGGCTAATACCAAGAATGTGTAACATTTTTACAAAAAGTGATCATGGAAATTAACCATTAGTTGATCCGGGTTCCTTCAGCTACCAAAATTATCCAAGATCTTTTACTTCTATGATGTTTTTAGAATTTCATTTAAAAGAGCATAAAATAACCACATGTGCATGCTTCGAAAGGAGGAAATGTGACAACAATCAACAAATCAAGAACACGATACATTTGATAACAGAGTTCGTATAGTGTGGACTTTATCTCTGAGCCTGGTGTCAAGATGGTGTTGGACGCTTCATATAATGCTGGAAATGATGATGTTGTACATGGACAACACTTTGTCATAGAAAGGTCATATGCCCTCAAACAAGAGTTGCTTGTCTCTCCATGAGAAGTTCCTCTTACAAGAATTCTCACTCAAGAAGGCTTCCTCTTAGCATGACAAACTAAAATGATCTCACACAATGTGGCAATGAGCATCCCTTCAACATAGTTACATAGGGATCTCCACAACAATACATAGCATGACAAGCTAAATATATCTCACATAATGTGGCAAAATCGATCCCACAGCATAACATCAAACAGGGATCTCAAAACATAATACATCATCTCAGCAATTATGAAGGAAAACATGACATGACTAATTCACCTGCACCTCTGAAGTTGGCCGGAAAATGGAAGGCTCAACTGCAAAAAATTACTACAGCATTGAATTTATATCATTGAGAAGTGTAAAAATGACTATCCATTTGTTGAATTACGACACCATCAAAACTTGGGCCTGTAGGAATCCTTTAGATTCCCTGTGTTTCTCCAAAGGTTCCATTCTCTGGGCTGACTGGAGATCTACTACTCAGATCACAAATCTGATCTTGCCATCATGATCCTTGCAAGATTCTGAGAATTTTGAGTATAAAATTTGTTTTATTCTGACTCTAACGAATTTCAACCTCCAAGGAATCTTGAAGATTCCCTCAAGATTCTTCAAAGATTATGCCCTGCGAGTGAAAATCTGCTGCTCAGATGGTGATTCTAATTTCACCATCGTGTTCTATGAAAAATTCCTGTAAAAATGATTTTAAACTTCATATCACTCTAACAAAATGAAAATTTACCTCCCCATAGAATCTTTCAAGCATCAAGGAATATTCTCTGCAAAATTTTCTTTGTCTCGGAATGCATGCCATCATGGTTCTGCCTCTACACTAAAAATCATGGTTCCACTCCTGGCTCAGGGTTCTGTAGTCTAGGTTCTGCCTTTGCAATAAAATAATAATATTTGATGAAAAACGTGTCGGCTCCATCCTCGGACACATCTTGAAGGCGAGCTCACATATTTGTTCCTAGGAGAACTTTACCACATTAGGTCGTTCAGCACAACGGTAAACTTAGTGTGATGGTTGAGGAGAGCTATGGGGATCAAATCTCGCCCCTTCCAAACTTGGCTTGCATAACCCTTTTTGGCGTGGTGGTTAACTTTTGTTTTGGGTGGTTAAAATTAAATTGTGAATGGCTATGAATATATGTTGGTGTCGTTTGATGGTAGTGATACTGCCCGATGAGGGCTCGCCCCGTGGTTAATTTTGATGGGTTCCGTGAGCCATGAAGCAAGGTTCTTGGTTAGTCAAACCCCAAACCCCCATATTGTATATCCGTTACACTGTGGAGCGGGGGTGGCGGGGTGACAACCCGCCCCCCATGTAAAGTAATTTTGTCATATGGTCGTTGGGGGTGGCAGGGTTGGTGGCATGCCAACCATTTCAATATATATATTTTTTTTCACCATAACAACACGTTATTTTTTTTCAATATCAGGGATACTAGACAAATTAATCATCCCACAAATTCTCCCGCTTGGGAGCTGGGTTCCAGAGCTGGGTTCCGGGCACCGTTCCAGTCCAATTTGCTGCCTTTATAGTCTGCCACTTGTCCAAGTCAACCCTGCACTTTGACTAGCCCTATCTCCTCAATAGGAGATCAGATTTGATTGTCATTCACAACATTGGAATCAGGGAGATGAGCACTTCGATCTGAAGTTGAGCTTGTCTCAATTTTACCATTTTGAATTTTGACAATTTCAGAGTCCTCTTGGACTCCTGAGGGTGTTTGGAGCCACCTAGATCATTAGGATATTTTCACTATCCTTGGTTGAAGACATTGCAATGCGCTTGATATATGTGGATGATCGACATCAAGGGGATGATGCAAATGAAAAGGAGAGAGGAAGGAAATAGAGATAACAAAAAACAAACAATTTTTTATTTATTATAATGGTGTAAAAATTGTATTGCATGTAAATGGGAATATTATTATAAGACCTTGTAAGGCTTGCGTACCCATGGGAAATTGTTGGTAAAGTATGGCTTAGACCTAGATGAGAGGGGGAATGCTGAGTTAATATATACTTTGGGTATAAAATTTGATGGCGGTAAGGGCGAGAGAGAGCAGGGTTGTCACACTTGGCAGGTTTGGTTGGATTTAGTCAAGGAGATTCCAAATCAATGTTTAAGGGGGGAATGTTAGGTAAACTTGACTCAAGGATAGAGTCAAAGTTGATTGGGTTATAATAGTGGTTTTGGGCCCATGGTTCTTTGGTTTCCCATGGTAATTTTCTTGGGGAATTCATGTAATAGAGTCTTTAAAACCCTATGAGGAATTCATTGTAATGGTGCAAAGGGGGTGATCGTTGAAGGCTTACCACACCAAGCTTGGCTAGGGTTTCTAGCAAAGGGATCTAATGAAATTCTATTAGGCTAGGCTTTTCCCCAGTGTTGAGGTTTTCCCATGGTAAAATATGTTCATATTATGTTGCTATGTTTGCATGTGTTTTATTTTTGTTGTTGTTTTCAAGATTTCCTCTCATTAAAAGATCTCTATAATATTTTATTTCTCTTTTGTAAATTTGTAACATGGCCTATCCCACAAAATTTGTTTGAGGTTAGGATATTTCATGGCCTTGCAAGTTTCTTTAGAAAATTTATTAAAATTTTGAATACACCTATTGCACCTATTGTAGAAACCGTAAAACAAAAGCAAGCTTCCATTTAAGTGGACTGTAGCAGCAAATAGAAACTTTAAGTTGTTGAAGAAAATGGTCATAAAGTAACCTGTTTTCAATCTACCATGCTTCAATAAGATTTTCCATGTTGAAATAGATGCAAGTGGAGCTTCCATTATAGTAGTCTTGAGTCGTGAAGGGTGAACAATATATTATTTCTGTGGGAAACTAAATGAAGAGAAATAGAGATATTCTTCTTGTTATAAGGAATTTTATGTTATAGTTTAGGTTTTAGAGAAATGTAGACACTACCTTGTGCCAAAGGAATTTGTTCTATATATTGATAACCATATTGTGAAGTTGATTAACATCCAACCAAAACTAAATCAGAGGCATGTAAAATGGGTTGAATTTCTAGAGAAACTTACTTATGTGATTAAGCATATGAGTGGTTCATCAAACAAGGTAGTTGATGCCTTAAACATAATCAACTTCGTGCTACGAGAATTCTAAGTTAATATCTTAGGGATTGATGAACTAAGATAAATGTACAAGGATGATCGAAATTTTAAAGAGATGTATGTAGCCTTTGAAAACCAAACCAGCATGAAAATAACACAAAGGTCAAGCTATATGATATATGATTTCTTATCTTTCAAAGACATCTAAATTTTCTTACCAAAATTTCCCATGAGAGATAATGTGATAAAGGAGAAACATAGTGGAGGATTATCAAGACACTTTGGGACTCAAACAACTTTTTCCTTGTTAATTTTTTTTATTATTTGTGGAAACATGTAGCATGTGCCAATATGCCAAGGGAAGGAGGAAAAATATAGGATTTTGTGAGCCAATACCCATTCAAAGTAGGGCTTGGGATTCATTTAACATGGATTTTATTTTAGGATTTCCTTAAACACAAAGAAGTAATGCTTCTATTTTTATTGTTGTGGATAGGTTTTCTAAAATGACTCATTTTATACGTTGCACAAAAATCACTAATGCAACCGATGTTAACAATTTATTTTTTAAATAAGTTGTAAGATTGCATGGTTTGCTTAGAACCATTATTTCATATTAAGATACAAGGTTTGTAGATCATTTCCGGAGCACCTTATGGAAGAAACTAGGCACCAATTTAAATCTTAGATTAGCTTATCATCCACATAAAGACGTAAAAATAGAGGTGGTGAATAGAAGTCTTGGAGACATATTGATATGTTTGGTAAGTTAACACCCCATGCAATACTTCTATTGACTCCTCCAATAGAAGTACCATAACGATTCCATTCCAGGTAATATAGGGAATGCACCCAAGATAGGTTTATGAGTTGAGGAACATGGGAAAGCAAGAAATTAGAAGTGTTGGAGGTAAATATTTTTAACAAACATCTAGGAACTGCATGAGAGATTCAACCAACAACTACAAGAAACTCATAACAATTACAAACAATAAGTTGACACAAAAATGAGACAGTTAGAACTTGAATTTGGTGAATTAGTAATGGATTTTCTCATAAAGAAAAGCTTTCCTAAAGGAACATACAAGAAAAAAAATAGCCCATACAAAATCCTAAGGAAGCTTTCTTCCAATGCTTAAGAAGATATTGGGATTTCACCAATTTTTTATATAAAATATCTATATCCCTTTAAGGAGACATTGATGCACCTACGAATGATGAAAGCTAGACCTACAATTGGGAGGAACAATTGCCGAGATCAATTTAGAAGGGGATTGAAGTAGTACTACAGAAGAGGATGACCAAGAGGACCAGAGGAAAATAATATTTTGAGTACTTAATTAACTGGAAAAATCTACCAATAGAAGATGTTAGTTGGATCATAGTAGCAAAAAATTCAAAATTTTGTATGAATGTTGAAGACATGATGGGGGAATAGTTTTCCCCAACAGTCTGATGTAGGAGCATCTTAGCAAAAAAAAAAATTACCCACATGAACAACTTCATTTTTGTAATTATCATGATATTTAGCTAGGAGAATTTGTGTTAGTTTGGAGGTTATGATGAGGTGTCCTTATGGGACATATGTAAAGATTTTGTTAGGTGGAGTGGCATTTCCTTGTAGAAGAATCATAGATGTACAAATATTAGGGGGGTTTTAGTTATAATCTCTATTTTCTCTAGGCCAGCGAGGATGAGAGAGAAAGCCATTAGGGAAATTTTGAGGTCCAAAATGGGACTCCTGAGGAAAATAATAAAACTAATAGTTAAAATAAAAAAAATGAGATGACAATTTTTAAACAAAAATAAATGAATCTGCTTTTTAGATTGTATTTTCAACTTATTGCATTGTGGGTTTACTTAAATTTCAAGTGCGGACGCTCATTGGATGTGGAATTTAATTCCACGTCTAGTAACACCAACTATGCATACGTTTGAGTAGACCCACGTCGAAAATAATTGAAAATACATTAAAAAAGACTGCTCAACACATTTTTTCATGTATTTTCAATTTTTTTAATGTGGGTATACTCAAAAGTATACATAGTGGATTTTGTTCGATGTGGAATTTAATTATGCATCCAATGAGTGTCTACACTTGACATTTGAGTAAACCCATAAGGAGATCAAATGAAAATACAATTAAATTAAATAGTTTTCTTCTTTTTTCTCCAAAGTATTTACCCTTGGGTATGACATCATCACCTTGAATCCTATTGGTTCTTTTAAATTTTATTTTGTTCCTACATTTTTTCGTTTAAGGCTCACTTTTGACGTCGAAATGCCCTTAATGAGAGGAGACAAAATCCTACTGTCTTGTCTAGTATTTTTCTAGTGTAATAGAATCACACAATCTATGTAATTATCTGTTCCGCATAATACAGAATCTACAAGTTATGTATTTGTTCCATGTGTGTTAGTTATTTGGTTTGCATTGATGTTCTACGAAGACGGGAGACGATGAAACCCTTGTATTGATCAATATGTGTAAAATTACCTATATTGCAAGGACCTTTCAAAGATGTTGTCGCTATGGTGAAACATTGTATTTGAGGGTTGTGTATCAAGATCAAACATAAAGTGCAACCATAAGCTGATAATTGGATCCTAGATTTCAAAAGTGTGGCAGTATCAAGGAGGGTTGGCTCATATTCAGTTAAAGAAAACATATCAAGCTTGTGGAGCCTATGAGAGCGAAAAGGGTGTGAAGCAACATGTAAGGCCAAATCCATGGACCTCTAGATTAAAATTCTAGTGAGGAGAATACATTTGGCTTAGATCCAACACTAGGACATGAAATAGTCATATGACCTAGGAAGGATATATAGGTTAATAGGGAGATATCCAGAACACTAAAGGTTCCCCATACCTTGAAGCGTCCAATTGACTTGAGTGGGGGAAAAACTGGAGTGGTTTTTCCAGGAGTGGATCATGGTTTCAAAACTCCCTCCCCCCCTTCATTAATCCATAATATACGGGGGTACCTACGATGAATCATGATTGTAGTTCGAGGTCATGTTATAATCTTATCGTTTGAAATTGGTACCACGTGAAGGGGGGTTCCACAATAGGAATTTCAATATCGGACCCCCAACCCCCACCCCCGCTCTCCCGCACCCCCACCCCTACCCCACATCTCCCCACCTCATATTAAGCCATAATAGACCTAGTCATCCTAGGGATCACGTTGGGTCATTGATCTACCATGCCTGTGATTAACACAGAAGAAATAAAAAGCACAATAATGAGGGAAAACCCATCAACGGATGATCTCAAAAGATGAAAATAGTTATGCCAGTTGCAATTACCACCACCACCCATGGGTAGAGTGTTGAGACTTGGGGTGATCACTGAGTAGTAAGTAGTCTCATCAGTTAACGAGACTAATAGATGGTGAATTTTCTCCACAATTGTTGGAATTGTCTTGGCCTCGAGATGTCGAGAATCTATGAAACTTAACTAATAGTTCAAGATAAAACTTTGACCCAATAACCACTTCTCGATATTCGTCAGGTCATGTTGAGTATAGCATCAAGACTAAAAACATTGCAAGGCCAAAAGAGAGAACAAGTGAAAAAGACCACAACCACAACCCATCAAAAGTTATCTAAAGTGAGAAAAAGCACAGGAAAACAAAAGAAACCCAAACAACTTCTCAAACAATATTACCATGGAATAGAATTGGAATTCAATAAATACATATTATAATCATGCAATAGAATAGGGATTGAAAATCTTTTATTTAATTATCCTTTTACATATTCAAATTTAAAATTGATAGCTATGATGTAACGTAGCCTGAGATTCAACTTCAAACTTGGTAAGTGTAGTGTAAGGTAGCTAAACATTTTTTAAGATATTAATGTTGTTACATCTATAGGAAGGCGTGGACATAGTAACGTGTTTGCACCAAAATTAATTATTTTCCATGGTTTGAAAAAATTATAAAAATTGATTTATTTCATGGTGGGAAAAATTTATAAAAATTTGAATTAAAAATTATTAAAAATAAATTGATGGTTTTATTTTGTGTTGGCTGATATTTTTTAGAAGACAATTTTTGTACATAATTATCCAATATAAAACAAGAGAAGCTGCGAATATAAAACAAGAGAAGCTGCATCGCAGCAAGTCCCTGCCAAGTTACTTTTACAAGTTAAAATTATAAGAATATAAAGTTATTAAAGAGTTGCCCAGCAACAATTTACATTATAATTCTTTTAAGCATCAGTAGCATCAGCTGCAGTTTCTTGTGTGAAAGATCCACGAGCAGCTGCATATCCATACCGTGCGTTATACCAAACTTACCGCAACGAAAACGGTTACAAGGTGAGTGCCTGAGAAAGTGTTGCATGATTCACTGGAAAAGCCCATCAACCTGCCTTCAGAAGTCAGATATAGTAAGGACATGTTGAATAGACCTACCAGTACCGAGTCGATGTATTTTTCTTGTTGATTCTATATCAACTGCAATAAAGAACCATTGTGAGGGGCATTGAACACCTGTCAATCAGGGGAGAAGATAGAGAAGATATACTCAGTAAAAAGTGTGCCTTCTTTTCCTTTCAGACAGAGTTGAATTATAAAGCTTTCGTGGTGAAAAAGAAAAACCAATTCCAGAAATTCGCCAATGTGCCAAGAGGATCTATCTGTTCATCATTATGAAGCTCGATCATGTGGGTACATAACAAATTGGCATTCCACGTGCAAGCATATCAACAATTGTTGAGACATCTTGGCATGTGTCCATTACAGATGGAAGCATATCAGCCCGGCTATGAAACAATTCAATATTGCTGGGCAAGCAGCTCAATATTGTTTGTTTGGTGGAGAACTGAATTCAGGTTAACAGAGAATCTGTACAGGTGACAGGATCAGAACTTCAATCTGCATAGTCATGGGTTCTCATAGATCTCAGGATTTGCCTTGCTCGTTGCTGAACTAGAAAAATTCAGCTGATGGATCACCATTGCAATAGCGAAGGCAAGCTCTTGTCCACAAACATGGATGGAAAAGTCATTACCTGCAAAGGTATGGTATGGTTTGGTTTGTGTTTTCAGCTTTTCTTTCTGTAAATAGTATTGCAGCTCTGCTTGATCAAAGATAACACAATCATCATTATCTGTCCCTTGGCTCCGGCCTTCATCACCAAAGCGATTTTTTTCTGCACAGAAGAATGTTTTGGATTAGGAATTTTGATAAGTAATGCTTTCAGGTTGAATTTAGAGCAGTACCTAGAGTAGCCTCCGATTCTGATGTCCCTCTATATATATCTGAACAGATAAATCAGATAGTACATTCCTATAGGCTCAGTTTCATTAATTTTGATGTCTTTTAATTCTTCTGAACCAAACAAAAAATATAAAGAGAGGAGAATCCACTTTATATATTACGTAGTATACATTGAGAATGCGAGGATTCATTTTACGAAAATCAGTGTTTAGATAAAGACTCGAGTGGAAACAAATCGATGGTGTTCACATAGAACTAACTTGAACAAAATCCAGTCTATTTGATGTTTTGTCCATGTCTTGGTCAAGGTCCTCCAAAATTCTTTCCTGCAGGCAAAGGCAGATTTGTGGTACGCATCAGTCGACATGATTCACTTCTTTAACATCTTTTAAGAAATGTTGATCTAAAATCAACAGGAATTGATAGGCAAACACTGATGAACTCGATCACTTGAATGCATTAGATCATAGTACTAGCAGTTTAATAACCAAAGGAACAAATATGCCCAAGAAAATTCACCTGTCCCATGAGCTCCTCATGTATTGTGAGACCAACACTGCCAAGTCTCTCAACACTCGCACTAAGCGCATCTAACTCTTGATCTTGTTCTCTGGTTACCAGGCAAAGCAAGTTAACAGGCTACCAGATCAATGCTATTCAAGAAAAAGGCTGACAGGTGTAAATTCTTGGAAGAGAAAAACAAATTTTGAAAAAGGCTCTTTAGCAGAGGTGTCCAACAAGTGTAAATTCTTAGAAAGGAAAAACAAAGTTCGAGAAGGCTCTTAAGCGTAGGTGTCTAGACTCTAGAGCACTGTTATAAAAAAAGCTATATTTAAAAGTGATCTTCAACAACATAAATTTGATCATACTTCTAATAACAGAATACATATATTGGGAATTCATAGAAAGGATAACAGTCATTGACGGCTTTGAACTGCAGGAAATACCAGCAAAAAAGTCGCTATATTGCGAAAGCTAGTATTGCTAGTGGCCATCCCACAATTGTTCTGGTCAGAGAATCCACGGCTTCTAATCCTGAGAAAGCCCAGCTCCTCGAGTCCTTCAAGGCCTCAGCTCCTCGAGTCCTTCAAGGCCTCAGGAATATCTCTAGTCCAGGTAATCTCATTAATCTCTTAATTGTTTCCAAACCCACTGCTATTCTATCAAGTAATCATGTTATGATGACCAAAATTTAATCCTATGATCAGTTTCACATTAGAAATCTCACCTTGTTCATTGCTTCTCACTGCAGGAACATAGCTGTTGCAGAGAGCATTAGAGGTTTTGGGAACGGTCTGCTGTTGCAGAGAGCATTAGAGGTTCTGGGAACGGTCTGCCTTGGAGCAATCCAAAACCAAGTCATCCTTCGGGCCTTCGACAGCAAGCTCTGCACATGAATAAAGCAGCATGGCGGTTTCGGCCCAAATGGGCCTCTGTGATGATTTGGTGCCCACGACAGCAAGCTCTCCACATGAATAAAGCAGCATGTCGGTTTCGGCCCAAATGGGCCTCTGTGATGATTTGGTGCCCATGGAAGCGCAGCCTCAGGCGACGAAAACAGCGGCAAAACTCAAGAAGATAATGGCGCGGTGTGGCAGAGATATGGAGGTCGTTCTCAATGGAGGAGAGGCAGAAGAAAATGGTGAGCAGCGGAATACTAGAAGGCACAATGAGCCCCATTCGGACTCTTTCAAACGCCATTGTAAACGAGGTAATCCGCCATTGTAAACGAGGTAATCCGCTTCAGTGGAGGCAGCTGTAAGTTGCTTTAATGCAACAGATGGGGTGCATGCAGCCTGCATGCTGCTGAACCATATGGCGGACACCTGCACAACAGCAACCAAACCTTACCATATGTATGTCGTTCGGATATCATACGAAATAACATTAAACATTAGCCAATTAATGTTAGCATTAAGAGCAAACCGCTAACGGTCAGGCGCTGTTCATTGTGCCTAAATAGCAATTTAGGCTATGGTCGGGCCTCTTCCGCCTCGGGAAGAGGCCAAATAAGATGGCGAAGGCAAAGTCAACTCAAGTCAACTGCAAACTTTACAATATAACTGCAAATAACATACGAAAAGTTTGCAAATTAATGCTAACTCGGCTCCGAACGGTTACTATAGTCCCTGCCGGATGCCAGATGGCAGGGACTAAAAATGAAAATTTTAAATTTGAGGTATGTCATATCCATTTCTACGGACTGTACGGTGTGTCTTTCTATGAGTACGTCAATCAATTAATCACTGTATGATCTCATTTGAATTGTCTTTGTTGCCGGTCTAAGTTTTAAAAGATTACTTTCCTTTTCTGCTGATCTCAATAGCTAATTCACCAAATTACAGGTCACTGACATTCTTTCTTCACATCTAGCCACTACACTGATGTTCTGCTCGTCCGTATAATGGGCATATACATCAGCCGTTGCACTCCGAAGTTAACTTTATTCAGAACATAATATACATATACATTAGTCTGTGTGGCCAGCCTGTCCGAGGGCAGGACACGATATACTCTTGGATGGCATCTTTGAGATATATGGGATGGGTGCGTAAATTAGTAATTGCATTAGATGTTGTAAAGGACACGCTTTAAGGTATAATTAACTATTATGTTTCTTAATAAAACATAATTATTATTTTTATCATTGTTTACTTTAACATATTGCTATTTAATCTTGTCTACATGTAGGGTAGGGCACAATATGAAGAATTGTGTCACAACATTGTATCCTAAAATTGTGATTTTTTAATGGATCTAGAAAATTTCGAACCTTGAGTCTCTTAATTGGGACCTGCCACTAACTTAAAAGGTACTCCCCCAATAGTAACACCTAATGTATGTGGCATAAAAGTGGGAATGGACATCTTAGTAACCAATGGAATGAAGGTGGGCATAATCACTGGTTATTCTACATTTCAAAAGTGGGAAGAAGTCCTTCTATATTGGATGAGCCACTAATTCTTAACATCATGTGAGAACTATACAAAAAGGAAAAGAGGATAACCAAAATTAGGTTTATTCAATTGAACAAGTGAAGAGTCTAAAAGTATCTATCAAAGAGGTGTTGTAATTGAGTGGAAGATGTTAATTGATGGATTCAACTTTTATGTGTTAATCTTCCTTTAGATGTCATGTGTGAGTCCTAACTATATGATTCTATGTTTGTTTCATTATTTATGCATAAACTATTGATTAATGGTTTGTTATTCCTCTACCTTTTGAGGAAATACTCTAATAGTTCTTGAATCAAGTTTATTTTCATCTATCTATTTACTTCCTGAGGACATACCTTGCTAGTATTGTTCTTGAATTAGTTAATAGTCAACACTCTCTATGATGATAATCTCATAACCATTATTAGCTAATGGAACTCTATCTCTATCATCTAACAAGTGTTTCAAGTTCTATTAGTATTGTGGCTTAAGCACAAAATGAGGGTTCAAACCTCACAATAGACAAACACCTAATCATTGACCTACCGACATCTAGTATCCATGTCACTTGTTACTACCATCCAATTTCCATGTTAGCACCATTGCACATGCTAATCTATATCACCTTTCCACGTAATGTGTCCATGTCAACAACATTTCATCTCCAAGTGTATGCCACATTGATACCACAAAACCTCCACATTGATGCCATATGACCACCACATTATTGCCAGATCATCATCATGTTAGTGTCATGTTATAGCTATGTGCCATGTTATATCTATGTGAGTGGCACATTAAAGCCACATTATCATCTACAACCTTAGGGCCCTTATCAACTTTGGTAAAATTGGAAGAAAGTTATGATAGGAGGGCCTGAGGATCTGAACCTGATATCCATCACTCAACAATATTTGACTACATCACCATTTACTAATGGACAATGTGGATTTCGTTAGAATCAAGTAGTTGAGCTTCTGCTTCGTGGAGAATTTCTACCAACTACATCACCATTTACTAATGGACAATGTGGATTTCGTTAGAATCAAGTAGTTAAGCTTCTGCTTCCTGGAGAATTTCTAGCATTGACCTCCCAATCTCCCAACCCAGCACTCAACAATTGCCTAACTTCTCGTTAAGCAATAGAAGTTTAGATTCTATCTACATTGGGAGTTTCCACAAGACTCTAATGCATTCTCTAATCATTGAAAATCAAAAGTATAATGCTTGAAAGACAACAACTCTATATCCCCTTTTAGATAGCTCTTAGTCATGGCCCTTGATTCTATCTGCATTGGGAGTTTCCACAAGACTCTAATGCATTATCTAAGCATTGAAAGTCAAAAGTATAATGCTTGAAAGGCAACAACTCTATATCCCCTTTTAGATAGCTCTTAGTCATGGCCCTTATGTTAGCCATATGACTAAGAGATTAGGATGAGGCCCTCCTATCAAGAATTTTTTTTACATTGTTTCTCTACTGGAATCCATCCCAAAATTTCTCTCCATCCTAAAGGGTTGTCAATCCTCAAATTTCTCCATGGCATAAAACTTGGTAGAGGGGTCTTGAGGGTTGATAATGACTTTTAGAAGGAAGTGAAGGAAGACTTCTCATGTATAGAGATCATTCCCAACCATGAAGGCACCCAAGCACTCCACCCTCACTACAAGCACACCACCCTCACTACTAGTAAGCATTTAACTTCTCACATGAAGTCACGTAGGACACTACACATGATTTGTCTCTTCTGAGGCCTTTAGATCTATTGTCCTAACTATGGAGGTGTTTCTCATGTTCGTTAGTCTATTGTTAGTCTAAAAAAACATACATTTGCAAGTGCTTCAATCGCCCAACAGAACGATTCTAATGTGTTTAACATGTGGTGAAATAAGTTATTTTCAAATTAATTTTTTTATTTTTATTTTTTGAAAATAAAAACCCTTTCAAATAGCTTTCATATTATCCATTGGATGATGTAATAGACAAAGAATATTCTCTTAAAATCAAATCTTGTCCACTCATTTATCTAAAACTCAAAATTCCTCAAGTCCAATTCCAATATAGACCAAACCTATAACATGATAACTTTAAAGTGTTCTTAATATAATCACATCTAAAATTTAATATCGTTAAAAAAAAAAAATCTAAAATCTAAAATTTCATATTGTTAACAAAAAAAATGCATTTCATCACATAGCCTTTTTATATTTTTTGCATAGCATATTAAAAAAGAAAAGAAAAACATAACCATTAAAAGAACCCATAAACCATATAAAAATAAATTGAATAATAAATTCAAATTCTTTGAAGTTTAATAGAATTAATTTAAAGATCAATGTTTAGAGATGATAAAGTAGATTAAAAATGAATAAAACAAAATATAAAAACCCTAAATTGAAAACAACAAAGTTAGTACCTCATCAAAATATAAATAACTATAATTTATTTCAATATAGCAATCTAAAATTTTATTTTGAAATTTTATTTTTATATAATCACATAAAAAATTTAATATCATAAATTTTATACCAAAAATAAAAATAAAATAAAAAATTTAATATTGTTAACAAATTTCTAACAATAATACAATTCCTGAGAGCAATAATTCTTTTACAACATCAACCATGAGTTGAGTACCCATTTCCAATTCTCTCCATCACTTTTGTCGATGAGATTATCACCTAGAGATGATTCGTAATATGAAATTTAATGAATAAAAAGTGAAAAAACTGAAATGCACAGAAAGACAATATTAAGAATAATGCAAAAAGAAAGACAATATTAAGAATAATGCAAAAAAAATCAACGGCTGAAAACTAAGACATCACATGCGTTCAACTAGTGAAACATTAAGAATAATGCAAAAAAAAATCAACAAAAATCAACAACCGAAAACTAAGACATCACATGGGTTCAACCAGTGAAAAGTAAGAGATGGAACATAGACTGGAAAAAATAAATTAACATATTAAAATAAAATAAAACAAAACAAAATTTGTTGCCATAGAACAAAGCATCAATGAAGTTAAAAAAGGGGACAATACCAGAAGATAATTCAATCTGAAATCAGTGCGAGATGATCTTAAAATAAATTAACATTATTGTTTATCTAATTAACGATGACCAGTGTAGGGTGGCGATTTAGTGGGTGGCTACTTTTCTTACCTAAAAAACATGGAAGAAGCAGTTGCTTTTCCTATGAAATAAAGTGAAGTCGGCAGCTGCATTTTTACAATAATGTCGTTTCTCCAAGAATAATCTCATAATCTCATCATTATGTTAGGATTGAGAGTGGCTTCTTTCTCTCAATAAATGTGGAGGGAGCAGATGCTTTTAATCGAAATTAAAGCAGAGTAGACAACTAAGTTTTCAGAAAAATGCCATCTTTTTTTAATAATATCATCTGTGTAATGCGGTTGACAAGATTTAATCATTACTTTATTATTTTCTCAATATGATCGTGATGGATAACTTTTGGCTAGATTTTAAACCAACGGAGATAATTAGTTTTTAAATAAACGATTGTTGCATGGCGGCGAGGATGGAGATACTAAAACACGAGGGACTGACTGGGTTTTCTATCAAAAAGAAAACTGCATTTTTAGAATAATGCCATCTTCTTCCAGAATATTTTAATCCTTGTTCCATGTGATATTTAAACATTGTCTTCTCATTTTATTTTCTGAATGTGATGGTGACGAGTAACTATATGCTAGCTATCATGACGATTAACTATCTGTTAGCCATAAAAATATTTAAATTTAGTATTCTGTGAATAGAATGTGAGAATTCCAACAACTCTATATCCTGTTTTAGATAGCTCTTAGTCATGACCCTTATGTTAGCCATATGACTAAGAGATTAGGATGAGGCCCCCCTATCAAGAAAATTTTTTACATTGTTTCTCTATTGGAATCCATTCCAAAATTTCTTTCCATCCCAAAGGGTTGTCAATCCTCAAATTTCTCCATGGCACAAAACTTGGTATAGGGGTCTTGAGGGTTGATAATGATTTTTAGAAGGAAGTGAAGGAAGACTTCTCATGTATAGAGATCATTCCCAACCATGAAAGCACACAAGCACTCAAAGTAAGTGCCTCATCAAAATATAAATAGCTATAATCTATTTCAATATAACAATCTAAAATTTAATTTTGAATTTTTTTATATGATCACATAAAAAAATTTAATACCAAAGATAAAAATAAAATCCAAAATTTAATATTGTTAACAAATTTCTAATAATAATACAATTCCTTAGCAATAATTTTTTTTATAACATCAACAATTAGTGAATTCCAAAGTTAAATTACCATTGGTAGTTATAAAGAGTTGCAACCTACACTAAAACCCCAGGTCTTATTCATATGTATAAATTCATTAACAACTGGGTCAGATCGCTGGTTATGAAGTATCAATGCAGAAATATGCTCAGTACTCTTTCAAATAACATAGACTCTCACTTTTACAGCCACCCTTTCCTTATCCACCCGGAGACTCTGAGGCTTCAAGACCCTGCACACCCAAATCATTGGCATTGTATGTAGTTAAAGTACGCAGAGAACCGAATGTACCAAAAGCATTTTTGCAAAACCATTTCAACAAAAAACAATATGAAGGAATGGTAGATGTGAGCCCCTATGCATTACACACAACACACCTAACTAGAGGTGAAAGAACGCATACATTTTCCTTTGGTAATATCTGGAAATTAGAAAAATAAAATGAATAAGAACATGGAATGTTGATCCGCTTACATATTACCCCAGATTTCGTCATTATACACCAAAGATGATTCTTTGGATAGGGGACAAATAAACCCCTCATGCGATAAGTCTTGGATTCCACACATGATTTACGCCACTTTAAA
Source organism: Pinus tabuliformis (assembly GCA_031772625.1). Lineage (NCBI taxonomy): Eukaryota > Viridiplantae > Streptophyta > Pinopsida > Pinales > Pinaceae > Pinus > Pinus tabuliformis. The sequence goes on along the minus strand of CM062806.1, from coordinate 265,322,679 downwards.
CTAGATCTCATTTCAATCCATCCTCAAAAGAAGAAGAAGATACACTACCATTTTGAGCCACTTTGGTTAAAAGAAAGAAAGAGGGCGTTCGGTGCTGGTTCAATTAGGTCTTATCGGGATGTGCTTGTATTATATTAATGATTGAGTAGTAAGGAGTAAGTTGGAGTCAGATCAACGAAGAGAAACGTCTTATTAGTCCCTGCCCTCAGGCATGGACTATAGTAATCGTTCGCGAGCTAGATAGCATTAATTGACCTGCTTTTAATGCCCGGTCATCAACTATATACCAAGTTTTTTGAAGACATATTTATAAATCACGTTATTTGGCCTCCTCCCGTTAATTGACCTGCTTTTAATGCCCGGTCATCAACTATATACCAAGTTTTTTGAAGACATATTTATAAATCACGTTATTTGGCCTCCTCCCGAGGACGTTATTTGGCCTCCTCCCGTTAATTGACCTGCTTTTAATGCCCGGTCATCAACTATATACCAAGTTTTTTGAAGACATATTTATAAATCACGTTATTTGGCCTCCTCCCGAGGACCTAACGTAATCCGAAGCTAATCCGAAGCTAAACCATATGTTATATATTTTGTGTTCCCTTCATATTTTCAAAACTGCTAATCTAATGCTGGCATTAGTCCTCCACAGCACTAAATGCTAGCACCGATATTTTGGATTTCCATGGTTGTATTTCCATGGTATATCACCGCCTATACCCCTATATGCCTGCCTGCCACAACTTCCAGGTGCCATTTCTTATGTTCCAGGTGCCATCTGCATGTAACCAGGTGTAATGTTATTCCAAATCGTATGATTTATCTGTTCAGATATATATAGAGGGACATCAGAATCGGAGGCTACTCTAGGTACTGCTCTAAATTCAACCTGAAAGCATTACTTATCAAAATTCCTAATCCAAAACATTCTTCTGTGCAGAAAAAAATCGCTTTGGTGATGAAGAAGGTCGCTGGAAATTCTCTGAAGCCGTCGCTGGAAATTCTGTGGAGAGCTTGCTGTCGTGGGCACCAAATCATCACAGAGGCCCATTTGGGCCGAAACCGCCATGCTGCTTTATTCATGTCTCTGCAACAGCTATGTTTCTGCAGTGAGAAGCAATGAACAAGGTGAGATTTCTAATGTGAAACTGATCATAGGATTAAATTTTGGTCATCATAACATGATTACTTGATAGAATAGCAGTGGGTTTGGAAACAATTAAGAGATTAATGAGATTACCTGGACTAGAGATATTCCTGAGGCCTTGAAGGACTCGAGGAGCTGAGGCCTTGAAGGACTCGAGGAGCTGGGCTTTCTCTTCCAAGAATTTACACCTGTCAGCCTTTTTCTTGAATAGCATTGATCTGGTAGCCTGTTAACTTGCTTTGCCTGGTGACCAGAGAACAAGATCAAGAGTTAGATGCGCTTAGTGCGAGTGTTGAGAGACTTGGCAGTGTTGGTCTCACAATACATGAGGAGCTCATGGGACAGGTGAATTTTCTTGGGCATATTTGTTCCTTTGGTTATTAAACTGCTAGTACTATGATCTAATGCATTCAAGTGATCGAGTTCATCAGTGTTTGCCTATCAATTCCTGTTGATTTTAGATCAACATTTCTTAAAAGATGTTAAAGAAGTGAATGATGTCGACTGATGCGTACCACAAATCTGCCTTTGCCTGCAGGAAAGAATTTTGGAGGACCTTGACCAAGACATGGACAAAACATCAAATAGACTGGATTTTGTTCAAGTTAGTTCTATGTGAACACAGAGGCATAGGAGCAAAAAACATAGTTTCGATTATCAACTACAAATACAATAGCCATAAACCAAAAGGATCTAGATTTTCTTGACACCAAGCTTTGCATGGTTTTGGATCTAGATTTCCTTGACACGAGGCTTTGCATGGGATAATTAGGTGGCAAAGCAGGTGTAGTAGGTGGCAATTCATAATGGAAGCTTTAGATATCTTAAATTTTTAGGCGAGGTCATTTTGACACTAATCTTAACTTGAAAGTTAGCATTAGTTCTTATTCATATGTATAATACTTTCGGACTTTGAATAGAAATAAAATAATGCTCGACTTTTATTTCATACTTTAGATAAAAATAAAATTGGATATTTACATGTGTCTCGAAACACATGAAGGTGCCGCCTTGCGCATCCTCAGCTGGCTTGCGAGGAGCCTGACCAACTTAATGAACCACCTCAACATATATAAGATATTGGGTTATTTAATTAACTCTAAGAAACTGTTATTCAAGCCGTGTTTTATTCGATAGACACAAAATTTATAAGATTTACTGTACCAAAGACAAAAAACAAAATAATATTGATTGAGAAATAATTAACCCTGATAAAATTGTTGTGCAAGCCGAGGTGGGTTTCTTGATCTCTACCTGCAGTTGGGCTGAACCAGGTTTCCTGGGCCGTCGTGGTATAGCTATAATCATTAATGTCAAGGGAGCAGCAACAGAAATCCAAAATAGCTTGGGATTCCTCTTGCTCTGCCATACAACAAAAAATAATGAAAAACTGGATCATTTCAGCACTTGCATGTTGCCTGATTCAAATTCAAAGTTTAACAATGTTATTAACAAACGTGAGAAGAAAATTACACTTACAATATAGCGTGCTGTGAGCAGCAATGCTAAGAAAAATAGTCCCGTCACAATTGTCTGCCATGCCCACTGTACATAGAAGGATAAAATTTGTTGGGCAGAGTCAATAAAATGTATGTAAACTCATGGCAAATTTACTATCCAAGTAAACTAAACTAAACCAGCCTCATTTTTACGTTCCAAAACAGAATTCAAAACAGAAATCATGTCCATCTTGGTAGTGAAGTGTTGAATTCCCAAAAGGCCTTGCTGCAGGGAAACTATAACAGCTGCACCTGCAATTGAGCAGATAGAGCTCGTTCTGCAACAGCTCCAGTATTCGACAGTGAAGGCGATAATGGCAATGCTTACAGATTGGGTTGCTTATAGCGAAGGCCATAATGACAATGGTTACAACGAAGGCGATAATGGCAATGCCACTGACAACTCGTTAGTCTTGCTGAAGCCGATACCTGGGCATAGTGATGATGGAGTTAAAGCGAATTTGACATGTTACATTAACCATGCATGCAACCAATGGTTTATGTGCACGGTGTTATGCTCTCGAAAATCATGCGGCCAATGAATTATCAGCACAGAGGTTATGAGCTGTGTCATGCCAAAACCTAAATTGAGATGGTTTTAGTAATGGCTGGCCCAAGAAAAGCGTGAACCGAAGGAAAAAAAGGTCTAATCAAACGACCCCACGATAAGCATAATGTTTCATTAACAAAATACCATCGAATCGTGCACCAGCTCATGTTTGGCCTTGCCATATGTATTATTTAATCTACAATCGTAATGATTACTTTCTTGAATTATTCTTTATCCACATGACAGGAAATTAAAACGAAGGGAGTGCGGTTACTTATTTCAAATTACTTTTTCGATCAATTCCAATCACAACGAGTGTTACACCGGGACTTCACACATGCCTTCCTTACTTTCTAATCGTAATGAATACTTTAACTATTCTTTACTGGTATCTACTTTAACATACGTGGGCCTTTACTAGGTAAATATAGTAAATACCATTTTTATAGTGATTATGAAACACCGATTTCGTGGTGATTATTGAGTAATTTTATATCCGTGGAACCCCATTTTGTCATAGGGAAGGACAACTGGCCCGTCATTGTTTGACTATACAGTGACGATTAGATTACCAGAATCTAGAAAGACCGTATTTGGTTTATTTCTGTCGTTGTCTGCGGAAAAACTTCCAACCTATATACTAAATCAATCAATAAAACAAATCACAGACCATATACGCGTACCTAGAATTAGCATAGTTGATTATGCATTTGCATTGCCTTCAAACGTGAGTGTAAGATTTTGAGAAACACAGATAGATCTAGATCTGTAAAACAATAACAAGCTTGCAAGGCAAAGAAGAAAGCGAGCAAGAATTGAGAAAGAATGAAAAGTGAATTCTACATTATGAGGTTGAGAATAAATACATAAAAGCACTTAAGTTAAGCTTAGTTGTGCATGCAATAACTAAAGCTAACTAAAGCTAAGTGTGCTGTGCCGCATGCATGCAAACAATGAGTTCACTGGACCTAATCTAGGTGCATGTACACCAGCACAACTAGTCTACAGCTAGTCTAAGTCTACGGCTAGTCTACAGCTAGTGCATGTACACCAACACCCCCCCTTAAGCGTAACTTAGGTGAGTGTGATGCAATAATGAATGGGTCCCGGCAACACGGCCATTTTAGGTACCCATATACAATGCATAAAAAATGAGGAAAGAGGGAAAACCCAGTGGGAATAAAACCCCCCCTCAAAATATAATGCAAAAATAAATAAAAGACAACTGCTAAGCAGTCGTGTACTTCACCCCGGGACGATCTCGCAGTGTATGATCTTCTCGAGAATGTAGTAATGATTAAGAAGATCTTTCTTATAAGAGACTTTCAGAAGGCCGAATATGGAATAGATTCCAACTTCAAATGCATACTTTTTCATTTCCTGATACGTGACGATCGTCTGGCCTTTCCATGTCTTTAGAATATCGAGCGCGATATTCTCGATATCTGGCACACTGCCCCGGACAGCCTCGGGAAGAAATGAACTCAAAATGAGTTTCCTAATGCGTGCATGATACTCTCCTTGATGGAAAAATACAGCATTTCGGCCCAAGATCCACTCCTTGCTTGCAGGAAATGTCGGTTTGAAGAGATCAGCTTTGTTGACAAGAATGAAATTCACAGCCTCCGGGTTGGCAATCATAATGCAAGGGCATCCTAGTATATGGGTTTTAAAGATATTTCCATACCCTATCTCTCGTGAAGGACTGCAGTCCGCGTGGAGATAGGCCAGAGCCTGCGCGGTGTCTAGCGCGATAGCGTAGCGCTCTTCCCACTCGAGCACCGGGAGCCCCACCGAGCCGAAGAGAGACCGGTCCAGCGAGTCACGATTCATGAACTCGTAGACCAGGAGTCGGTGTGGGCCCTCGACGCAAAAGCCCAGGAGCTTTGCGTGGTGTATGCTGCCGATTGTGGCGATCTCCATAATGAATTCATGCCTCAGCTTCGCGTCGGTTGTGCAGCGGAGTTTCTTGACCAGACCGTATGCAAGGGCGGCCGCCGTGGGTTCGTTTACGGCATTCTTCAACGTCTGTCCCAAATACGCCTCCGCTATCTCCTTCATCTTGGTGAGCACCATCGAACAAATCTCCTCCGGCGCGAACTGCTTTCTCTCCCCCTTGTAATCAACCTCGATCATGGGCTTATCGGGGTGGCCCTTTTCTTGGGCGTTCAAAACAGTAGGCGAATTAGCAGCAGGATCGGTACCAGGTCTTCGTTGTTGTTGTTGGACACGGACATCACAAGTACGTGGCTTATCCGAGGAATTAGCGGTGGCCACGTCGCGTTTCCTTGAGAGGACTTCATTGTTGATGGACTTAGCGGTCTCTTCAACATCGTCGGCATCCTGGGTATCGGAGGAGAGAGAATGTTGGGAATCGGTCCCGTGGCTCGAGATGGGTACAAGATCCAAAAACTGTCGTTGCACTGGGCCGGCTATATCCACCTTCAATCCCTCCGACGAACGATCTTCGTGCACCTCCAACGGGTTAGGGTCACCACCGTCGGTTTCTTGGAGACCTTGGACATAGTTGGTGGCGTACACGCTGGCGACATGAGGGTCCTCCGGTTCTAAGCTAAAGCTTTCATGACAATTTCTATAGATTGCAATTGAATCCTCTACCATTTTAAGCATTTCATTTTGTTTTCCAAACAATTCTTCCAAAATTTTCCATACCTGATTTGGAGTTGAACATGATTCAACATAAAATAGCAGTTCCGGAGAAATAGAAAAACATAGGATGCCGAAGGCCTCGTCCATGCGATTGAAATATCTTGATTTCTCCACTGCCGATGTTGGTTCAACTTCTGTTTCCATGGTTATTCGAAATAAGCCTCTACTTCTGAGATGAAGTTGAATCTTTGGCTTCCATTCGAAATAGTTATATGGAGTGAGAATTGCCGATTGTGGAAACTCCAATTTAGACTCCATTCTTTGTTGTTGCTTCAATCTTCTGAACCTGCAAATAAATTGCTTGTGCACTGATTTACAAATCCCTGTGCTCTGATACCATGTAAGATTTTGAGAAACACAGATAGATCTAGATCTGTAAAACAATAACAAGCTTGCAAGGCAAAGAAGAAAGCGAGCAAGAATTGAGAAAGAATGAAAAGTGTATTCTACATTATGAGGTTGAGAATAAATACATAAAAGCACTTAAGTTAAGCTTAGTTGTGCATGCAATAACTAAAGCTAACTAAAGCTAAGTGTGCTGTGCCGCATGCATGCAAACAATGAGTTCACTGGACCTAATCTAGGTGCATGTACACCAGCACAACTAGTCTACAGCTAGTCTAAGTCTACGGCTAGTCTACAGCTAGTGCATGTACACCAACAGTGAGAAAATATCATACATGTTATCGTTTCATAATTCTAAGTTGTTTGACTGTTGCAATCCGTGGAGGGCTAAAATAACATATTCTTATTGGTCGTCTCATTCATGGGTTAAATAATTCAACTCACTTTTTCCAGGAAAAGACCGTGCAAATCTTCCTTTTCTCAGCAACCAATGTTAAATGATCTTTAAATTGTGCCAACTTGTAATGAATTCTCTGTTCAAAATCAGGTAAGAAAACCTCTGGTCATAAACACCCCTATTAGGAATAGCTTTACCATTAGAATCATTTAATGAAATAGCTGAGCCAACACTATAAGAAACATCATCTCCTTTTGGGATTTTCATGACATAACCTATTGTAAATTTCCCACGAGATAACCCAGGATGGTAAACGTACTTCATTAAAAGTCGCATCACAGCTAATGAAATCACTTCACAGTCAGCACATTTGACTTAAGGTCTAAATTTGAGTTCGACTACCCTCAACCCATTATATGGATCTCGACAGTGTTCACTCTCTATACTACTCTTCAAACGGATAAGAGCTGCCTCTAATAAGATATCGAAAATTGTCTTCATTGCATTGTTGCACTTCTAATCAAAAGTGAAGGCTGTAGTTATAATTTAGATACTCCCAGGTCTTGAGAGCAGAACGAAATCGATTCAACTTATTAACATAACCCGTCACCATTTTTTTTATCGCACACTGTATCGACATATGCATGGTAACAGGCTTCAGTCTCACCTAATTTTTTCTCCGATTTAGCTGTATCTATTCTTTTATCCGCAGGCACCATAGCTATTAATAGCTTTCTAAGAACCTTCTCGGGAATAGGCTCATTCAACCAGTCCTCAGAGTTTGTTTGAAGAAACACTTTTGTTGTTTTAACATGTGTTATGAAGTGAAGCCTTATCCTTAGCATCATTAACTGGAGTTTGCATTGGTTAATGCAGATTGAGCTTGTGGAGTTAAGAGCTTGTGGCACCTGCTGTGGCAAATGCAACATCCGGACACAATCATGTTAATGATAGATTATAAAGATTATTCCTTCTTTAATAGACAGGCTCAACTTGCTTCTTAAGAACTCAGTGCGTAATAGACAGGCTCAACTTCACGCAGGGACTCGCTGCGTCGCAGCTCCCCTTGTTGGGGATGTGTTTGGATTATATTAATGATTGAACGTAAAAAGTTGGTAGAGGGGTCTTGAGGGTTGATAATGACTTTTATAAGGAAGTGAAGGATTATTTATCATGTATAGAGATCATTCCCAACCATGAAGGCACCCGAGCACTCCACCCTCACTACAAGCACACCACCCTCACTACTAGTAACCATTTAACTTCTCACATGAAGTCACACATGACATTACATATGATTTGTCTCTGCTGAGGCCTTTAGACCTATTCTCCTAACTACGTAGGTGTTTCTCATGATCGTTAGTCTATTGTTAGTCTAAACAACCATACATCATGCATATGCATTGCAAGTGCTTCAATCGCTCGATGGAACGATTCTAATGTGTTTAACATGTGGTGAAATAAGTGATTTTTAAATTGAATTTTTCATTTTTTTATTTGAAAATAAAAACCCTTTCAAATAACTTTCATATTGTCCATTGGATGATGTAATAGACAAAGAATATTCTCTTAAAATCAAATCTTGTCCACTCATTTATTTAAAAATCAAAATTCCTCAACCCCAATTCCAATATAGACCAAACCTATAACATGATAACTATAAAGTGTTCTTAATATAATCACATCTAAAATTTAATATCGTTAAAACTATATATATATATATATATAATCTAAAATTTCATATTATTAACAAAAAAAAATTAGCATTTCATCACATAGCCTTTTTATATTTTTTCATAGCATATTAAAAAAAAAACCTAACCATTAAAAAAACCCATAAACCATATAAAAATAAAATGAATAATAAATTCAATTTCTTTGAAGTTTAATAGAATGAATTTAAAGATCAATGTTTAGAAATGTTAATCATAATAAAATGAATTAGATTGAAAAAAGAAAAGTTGACTATAGCCTAAATAATCGATGCTTTAAAACATGCATTATTTATCACAAAAAAGCCGAAAAATATTATTTAATTATTAAAATTTAAAATACACATACTTTAGGTTATGAATACTATTGTCATTAACATTTAACTTAGACAATAAAGATATTGAAAGGCCATAATGGATTAAGTAGTTTAAAAATGAATAAAACAAAATATAAAAACCTTAAATTGGAAACAAAAAGGTTAGTACCTCATCAAAATATAAATAACTATAATCTGTTTCAATATAGCAATATCTAAAATTTAATTTTGAAATATTATTTTTATATGATCACATAAAAAAAATTAATATCATAGATTTAAAACCAAAAATAAAAATAAAATCCAAAATTTAATATTGTTAACAAATTTCTAACAATAATACAATTCCTCAGATCAATAATTTTTTTTATAACATCAACAATCAGTTGAGTGCCAATTTCCAATTCTCTCCATCACTTTTGTCGATGAGATTATCATTAAAAGATGATCCGTAATATGAAATTTAATGAATAAGTGAAAAAACAGAAATGTGCAGAAAGACCCAAAAACTAAGACATCACATGCGTTCAACCAGTGAAACGTAAGAGATGGAAGGTAACCTGGAAAAATTAAATTAACATATTAAAATAAAATAAAACAAAACAAAATTTGTTGCCATAGAACAAAGCATCAATGAAGTTTAAAAAGGGAACAATACTAGAAGATAATTCAATCTCAAATCAGTGTGAGATGATCTTAAAATAAATTAACATTATGGTTTATCTAATTAAAGAAGACCATTGCAGGGTGGCGATTTAGTGGGTGGCTACATTTCCTACCTAAAAAACATGGAATAAGCGGTTTCTTTTCCTATGAAATGAAGTGAAGTCGGCAGCTGCATTTTTACAATAATGTCATTTCTCTGAGAATAATCTCATCATCTCATCATTGTGTCAGGACTGAGAACTTGGCTTCTTTCTCTCAATAAAAGTGGAGGGAGCAGATCTTTTTAATTGAAATTGAAGCAGAGTAGACAACTAAGTTTTCAGAATAATGCCATCTTTTTTTAATAATATCATTTGTGTAATGTGGTTGACAAGATTTAGTCGTTACTTTATTATTTTCTCAATATGATCGTGACGGATAACTGTTGGCTAGATTTTAAACCAACATAGATAATTGGTTTTTAAATAAATGATTGTTGCATGGCGGTGAGGACGGAGATACTAGCTGCTTTTTTTGAAAACACGAGGGACTGACTGGGTTTTCTATCGAAAAGAACACTGCATTTTTAGAATAATGCCATCTTCTTCGAGAATATTTTAATCCTTGTTTCATGCGAGATTTAAACACTGTCTTCTCATTTTATTTTCCGAAAGTGATGGTGACGAGTAACTATATGCTAGCTATCATGACGATTAACTGTCTGTTAGCCATAAAAATATTTAAATTCAGTATTTTGTGAATAGAATGTGAGAATTCCAAAAACTCTATATCCCCTTATAGATAGCTCTTAGTCATGGCCCTTATGTTAGCCATATGATTAAGATATTAGGATGAGGCCCTCTGTTACAGGGAAAAGTGTCTATATAGAACTGCTCTATCCCACTAAGGTGTGACAGCTGCTTTAGAAACAAACAGAGAAAAGCTACTTTCGTTTTTCCTTTATGAATTATAGATAGAGAGGAACAGAAAGACCAACCTCTGTCTTGCGTTAATCTCCTGATTTGATTCCTCTCTTCCTTGATAGTCTTTCGCTACTTGTTCCCTTGCACGCCCAGCTTCACAAAGTACTTGTAAGATCACAGTAGCATAGTACTATACAAAGACATGGATCTATAATCATAAACAATCTAGGATCAGATGTAAATTGACCATACCAATGCAGCAAACATCAATGACACAAGAGCATGGAGGAAAACTTGAATAGCTTTTATTGATAAACAAGAAAGAGCCAAGAGGAGTTACAATCAGTTGTTCTGACCCAGCATCAACCTCTCAGCAAGGAAGCCCCTCTTCACCTCATACAAAGCTTAGATCACCCAACAATCTGATGTTTGTCTCAAGAAACCAACAGCAATTCCTTACAATATGCAAAATTCCAGCCTCTAACCTCTGGATCTCTAGGATGAGAGATCTATATATAGATATTTGCAGAGGTGTGAGTCAGCTCTGGGTTTTTGATTAGTGTTTTCTCTCTGATAGTTCTTGATGCCACTTGGAGATCTCATTGATCTCTTACTCATCCTTGGGCGATTATGAGAGGCAAGTGTCCCAGGAGAAGTTGTTGGAAGATTCCATGATCATCCACCTGGCAAACTGTCTCCGCCACTTGTCTTTTCCCGTCCATCGCACCCCATAGAAGGGATTTTTGAAATGCAACGCACTTCCCGTGTGTACAAGGTGCGATGCATCGCACCCTGGCCATGGAGCAAGTGAAATGATCCATTTTTTACCAGAACTCTGAGCAGTTTTTCATGGAGAACTTCTGGGAGAAGCTGTAATCAGTTGACCTTGTTCCTTTAGGGGTTAGAACAACACTTTTAGGGACTTAGGAGCCCTGGGTTTATGGACATTTCATGCTTGGGGTTGTAGGGCCCAAAAATGTCTATAACAGTTGCCCCCTAAAGCATGAGGTCGTTAATCTTTTGATGTCGGGTGAAATGCTTTATTATGAGGATCTGAAGTTCTTTCAAGATGGGAGGAGACCTGTAATAAGATACAATACAATACATTATCTTCATAATATTTTCATGATCTAGCTGAGGCGGGCATTCCCATGCTCAGCTTTATAAATTCATTTTCATGTACATAGGACAGACAATCGTCTGAGTGTAGACTGATGATTCTGGTAGAGCCATCATCCCTTTGATTGGATGATTATCTGTGCAGCAATGATGTACATGTGATTTCTTTATTTCCCTGAATATATATCGCAGCCCGGATGGATGAAACTAGATCCGGGGTCTTCAATCTCGTTCGATCTTCACTCGAAGTACAAGCCGATCCATGTGAAGGATGTTCTGGAGTCGAACATGGAAAGACATCGCCTGATTACCAGCCAATGATGTAAGTTGTTAACAGGCACGAGAGGAAACACCGATAATGATAATGACCCTCAAGGTACTGCAGTACAATTCACGTGGTGTGAAAAAAGTTCTTGGCGTCGAACACCACGCAAAATCTTTCGGTCGAAGGCCATTGATGTAAACCTGTCGCCGGAAGTGAGCAACTTGCCATTGAGGCATGCAAGCTTCAAAGTATTGAATGGGGTGTTCCTAGATCGACTTCTTAGATAATGAGCTGATGTCGACAAGAAGCGATCCATCACAGGAGGGCCTTAATGAATCCCACATCAATGACACAGAATGGAGCAAATGATTTTAACGTTCAGGGTGGTGGTCATGAAAGAATGGAGTATAAATGTATGGTAGTGGGTGAGACATAGGTGAATTCTCTGAATGACTTCTCTTGAACATATCGGCGACACTGATGTGATGGATTGGTAGCATTAACCCCAAATGTGGATGGTATGATGGGACCATGGTGATGTGACCGGTGAATGAAACAACCCAACCTGACTCGGACGCGGAGTGGAAGTGTCATGTTCAAGAGCGACTTGCTACCAACAAAGTTTCTTCAAGTTTTCTTCCCAATTTTCCCCAGTCATTGCTGACCAATACCTCTTTATTTTTGTCAAGCTTGAGGAGGATAACATATGCTTGTTCTATAATTTTCCCTTCGGGCAAACCCATCGCTATGTTTTAACGAGCCTAGCGATAGTGAAACTCGTTCTCGTCTATAGACAAGTTTGTCGCTATTAAAATTTTAACGAGTTTAACGACAAAGATAACTCGGTCCTTTTCAATTTTAGAGTGTCTGAAAAGGAACGTAAAGGTAACTCCAAAATTCCTTTTTCGTCATCTAATCCCTTAAGTCCGAAAAAGTATAAAATAATACAGAAGGGATGAATTTTCGATACTTTTAACGAGCTAGACAAAACAAGCGCTCGATCTTTTTGTGTAATAATCTCTCAGGTCCAAAAAGATTAAAATTTAGAGGAGAGATAACACTTCCGGTCCCTTTAACGAGCTGGAGAGGCCAATGGTTCAGATATCTTTTCATATTTTACGAGTTAGTTGAAAAAAGCTTAAAGGAGACTCGTCTTTTGAGGAACGAGTGATAAAATGGGTAGCAGTTGATTCCAGGTAAGGTTTGGAATTTTCCAATCACGGTAGTGTTACAAGGATGGCTAGTGAGACCACTCTTCGCAGCTGTTCCTCAAAATGGGTAAACAATCAAATGGAGGTGAATGATCGGCCAATGCAAAAGTGGAGGTGATGGTGCAAACACAACCAAGGTTTTAATAGCTGAAGTATTACATTCACGATGGTTATTTACCGGAAATTGGTTCATTTTTTAATGAGCTTAAACTCTGGAGGAACATGTGCTCATTGCTTATGTTTATTTTTTAACGAGCATGAAGTCCGCGCTAAAACTGCTCGATGCGGGTTTATTTTTTAACGAGCTTGAACCCTGCGGTAACACTGCTCATGGCGGGTTTATTCTTTAACGAGCTTGAACCCTGCAGTAACACTGCTCATGATAAGTTTGCATGCCCCTAGCATAATAATGCAAATCGAGGTGCATGCCCCACAAGCTTCATTGCATTCAACTTGGTGGTTGGAATGAAGGTTTACCTTCGAGATCTTCGAAAGACTCGACTTTGATTTTACGAGATAGTAATCAAAGACTCGATTTGGAAAGGGAGTCGTTTCATTTTTTAATGAGGTTGACACAGTAAAAGAACTATCCTCATGAGTCCCTGTTTCATTTTTTAACGAGGTCAACACGAGATGAGAACCGTCCTCGGAATCCACCGTATTTACAGTATTTGATAGAAAATCAAAAACTGATGGATGATTAAGGTTGCTGGAATAATCTTCGTGGTAATCCGAGAGATGGGAACGATGGTAATAATCTTCCCATGGTGCCTCTCCTAACATCATTGACTGAATGATTCCTTTGTCTGTAGAATGCACATGCGACCAAGGATCTGAGGAGGTACCATATTCCCTAGACTTATCTATCCAAACACTCGATGAGCGTTGATTTGGGTTTGCCCCCCAGGCCAAGAAAATTGATTGCTACAATATTTCTAAAATGGCGATGATCCATGCTGACAAAATGTTTAGGAATCTTCTGAATCCATTAGATATAGAAAATTTCATATTGTAGGTTTCCACTGTGGCCACTTCCGCCAGATTACTTTGAGGCGGTAGGGAAAAAGTACCCATTAAGTAAGGGTCTTTTAGGAGGCCTACTCCAATGTTTTGAAGCGTATGGGGGCTTCCATGGATCATTGGAATGTTTCCCTTAACTTGTGAACTTTTGGGGAGAAATGTTTGTTGGTCGATGATTGTAATTCTTCCTTGGAAGGGAAATGCAATCTTCCTAAAGTAGGTCGACACAACTGCAGCCATGGCATATATCCAGGGCCTTCCCAGTAGGATGTTGTAATCGAGGTTTCCGTCGATTACTTCAACATCAATTTCTACTGTTTTTCCCCCCAGTTCAACTTGCAAGTTACCTAAAATCCCGTATGAAGTGTATGATCGTCCATCAAATTCTTTTAACGTCGTTGACGATCTAGACAAGGGTGGTGAGCCTAAATTTTTCCAGCAACTCGTCGACATAATACATGTAGATGCCCCCTCATCAATAATTGTTCGATGAATAGTTTTGTTGAGGGCTTTCACTTGAATAAGAAAAGCTAGTTGAGCTGGTAACTGAGGGTCATATCCTTTATGATCAAAGGCCACAAGATTGGAATCCATTAGGTCAATCCCACCTATTGCTGATAATAAAGCTTGCTTTTGGGAGAGGCAATTTTGCGGTACCTCAAGTGTCGACATAGCGAACGACGATTGTGCAAGGTCCTCTATTATATTATAATTTTGTGCTACTTTTACACGAGGATTAAATGTCGATTTGTGTTCTACTCCCTTTGGCGACTTTATCATTGGTTCAGGAATGATGGGTGGCACAACTTCGGTCAAAGTTGTTGTCGAACTACTAGGTTGTTCATTAGCCTTGTTATTCGACAACTGTGGATTCCCGTAATCTTTATTCCTTGTCAAAGTATCATTTTGCTGCTCTGAGATAGACAACATAAGCACTTGGGATCGGGAAGCATTTTGATTAGCAACCAGTTTGGTTCCCGGGTTTGGAAACGGATCAGTCAATACTGCTGAGGTTTTTGAACTCTTAAAGAGTTTCTTAACTTCAGCTTTATGTGGAAAATCTCTCGTCCAATGATCCTCATCGTATATATGACACCCCGTAGGGGGTTTCCTTTGCCCAGAAGGGTTTGTAGAAGGTTTTTTAGGAGATGACTCATCCTGCTTCTTTTTCCTTCCTTTTTTTTTCTTCTTGCCCCCTGGTTGCTTCAGTTGTTTGCCCTTGTTGGTCGACACGGCATTTACTTCCGAGGCAAGAAGTTCCTCATTTGCATTTTGACTAGAAATCTTACGGGCTTTCTTAGATGTAGCCTTTGTCGATTTTGTGTCTGTTATACCAATCACGCCATCGCAAGCATGAGAGTCATTGTTTGATTTAGGAGGGGGAGGAATGGAAAATTCCGGTCTAGGAGCATCAGGTATTTTATCATAGAGCGTGCCAGACTGAGTATAGATCAAGTCTAGATATTGTGCATGAGTAATAACTTGCTCTTCAGTGACGACTCCTCCCTTTGCCACATCTTCTGTGATAGAAGGTAATAATGACTTAATAAACCATTCAGCTAGTAGCTGATCAGGAACATATGTTTTTACCATTCTGCGATGATGTCGCCACTCATGAATATGATCGGATATGTGAGTGGCCGTCATTTTCTTGAAATTGGTAAGAAGTTCTGTTCCCGTTTCGTACCTTATGGGTAACTGAAAATGGGTTAAAAAGGTTGTGGCTAGGGTACTGAAATTACCAAACAAAACTCTGGGCAATTCGATATACCATTTTGTTGCCGGACCAGTTAACGTTCGCTTAAAAAGGCGAAGCCTAATCGAATCATCATTTAGAGTGTTAGATGAACACCACAGATGAAAGGTCATCACATGATTCGACGGGTCTTCACGCGGATTTCCATTAAATTTAGGAATATCTGACGGAAGTTTATGCGGAATCACCGGCCACCAAGGGGCATAAGCAATTGGATCATTCGTCAGCTGGTTTAGATCTGGTAATTCTAGAGTTGCTATAAAGGGCAACTGTTGATTCAGTTTAGGTGAAGCATACCCAGGATAAGATGGAATCGCCTGAGGAGTGGGTCTTTGCATACCAGCATAATGTATTTGATGCTAGCAACTTTGACAAGGTTGATGGGCATAACCATTATAATATGGTTGTTGATAACCGCTTTGGAAATGTGATTTCCCATTACTTACAAAGACTTGTTGCTCAGGTCCTTGATATGATTGCTGGAATGGCGGTTGTTGAGATTGAATCAGCCATGGTTGTTGGACCGCTGGCTGTTGCCCAGTACTGGATGATTAACCAAGATGAGAAGTCATAGTACTTGTTTGAGCCTGAGTCGCTCCGGATAAAGAGGCACTAACCTGAGGTTGTGATTGATTCGTTGAGACAAGAGGCTGTTGTATTGCAACCTGAGAAACTTGGGGTTGACATACAACAGGTAGCGCTTGTACTTGCGACGCAGTCACCATAGCAGGTATAGTGGAAATATTCGACACAGGGTGGACTGGTTGCATTGAATATACAACCCTTGGTTGTTGAGGCAGTATTGGTACCCAACCGCTGGATGTAATTCCAGTTTGACCTGAACTTTGTTGTAAACTCCCATATGGTTGTTCTCTGGGAGGGAACAATGAAAAGGTATATTGCCCTCCATATGGTGGAAATCTAGTACTTAAAGGGTAGATTGGCCTTTGAAGACACATTGGATCAATTTGTTGAGTTTCAACATAAGAAATACCAGATGATAATCCGGATGAAGAAATAGGAACTAACCATGTCATCGAAACAGTCCCTGAGTGGACTCCGGCTTGTTGTTGATAACTTGCCGGGACAGATGGTATACCATCGAACATCGTTGGAGTAGCAGCAGGAGGCTCTGCCACTACTGCGTCAGATGACATAGTCCTGGACGTCGACGATTGTTCAGACATATCTAGCTTATCCAAAAGATTTTCTAGCGATTCTACAAGAACTTTACGATGAAGGGAGACTAATTTCTAAGACCAACGAGGGAATAGTGACGTTATTCCGATTAAAATAAATTTTAGACGCTTTGACACAACTTGTTTTTTCAATTTTTAAGAGTTGAGAAAAAACAAAAGATGACTCTAGTCGCCTTCGATTTGTAATGAGCTTGAAGTGACAAGTGCTCAGATGGACCTTTTCTGTTAAAGAGTCTGAAAAGGAACGAAAGGGACTGCTCTGGAAATCTAGGTAGAGGGATTACCAAACCAATCGCAAAACTGCAGAATACTTTTTACAGTACGGCAGCCAATCTTCCTGAATGATGTGTTCAGTGCATTACGATAGGGCGGCAGACACGGCTTCCTATGGATAAAGGATTAAGCCTATTGGGGTCTCCCAAAATATACTCGACGGTACATGGGAGCACAAGTCCGTACTGGCACTTTTCGTCTCAAAGTGGAGGAATCACCCAACCATTAGTGAGAACAACAGTTACCAGGCTTTACGACGCCGGAATACGTCTCTAGCCTAGACTTCTAAATGTTGTGCGTTAAGTTCTAAAGCGTTGTTAGATTCATTGAATTTATTTTATAGTTGATCTTGTTTATGAAGTTTGCCTTATGGGTTCACCGTGAGATGTAGATGTAATTCCTAAAATGTAATCTAAGATGATAAACAATCTTTTTATCTTCTTTGTGCAATGAAAATCCTAGCTACTAAGGAAAGAAAGACAGAATCTTTTTACAAAGAGCAAATAGCACACTCTAAATGCACTTTCATAAATCAAACCAATCAGACTGTCTATATGAAAATGCACATGCATGTATTTGTTTTCTACTTTCTTAGTATATGAATGATAAGAAGAAAGTTGATGCACAAATCTGAATTTCTTTTCAAGCGACAAATATCAACAAATTTCTTTTCGAAATCAAAAATGGAGACGATCACAACACCTTATGATTTTGAAATGAATACTCGTTTTCGACACTGGAAAAATTACAAATTTAGACCAAAAACAATAGTAACAGGATAATCGACCATCTACAGCAATCAAACTCTTTCCTATGATTGAAATCGACACTTGCGACAGTTTCAAATCAAAGGACGACAATACGATTATGCTACTTTTGTAAAGGAGAACTGAAAATGACTCAAAAAACACACAAAAACATTTACAGTTCTTTTGTACAAAGGAGGCGGAATAA
This sequence comes from Pinus tabuliformis, assembly GCA_031772625.1. NCBI lineage: Eukaryota > Viridiplantae > Streptophyta > Pinopsida > Pinales > Pinaceae > Pinus > Pinus tabuliformis. The sequence continues at coordinate 265,304,674 of CM062806.1, read as the reverse complement.
CAGCAAGGAAAAGGGGTTTCAAACAGACATATACTGATCACAGGCAGCAAAATTCAGGAATAGAACTGGAAAGAATGAATCACAGAAACCAACACTGCACAAAGCCTAGTCTGATCAGCACACCTGCAACACAGAGAATTTGAAATGCAACACACCTTCTCCACTCAGGAAGTGCGCTGAAGTTCAGGTTCTCTGAACAGTACCTGCGCTGGGCCAGAAACGAGACTCTGTTTGGGTTCGGGTCACAGTTTGCAGTTCAGTTCATGGGTTTTGGCCGAGCAAAAGGTAATTAGTAATGCAACAATCAGGGGTAGATCTAAGGAGGATCTAAGAGCTATCACAAGGGAAATCAGAGAGTTTGTGAATCAGTTGTTTAAATCATAAACAGATCCAGTAGATGGACTGAAGTAGCAGTTATCTACTTTGCATTTGCTATGGCAAATGCAGTTCAAATGCTACCTGTAAGTTTATGAAATAGACAACAAGCAATAATAAACAAACAAACTAATTTTTTCCCAATGGAGTCGCCATTTTGTTACAGGGAAAAGTGTCTATATAGAACTGCTCTATCCCACTAAGGTGTGACAGCTGCCTTAGAAACAAACAGAGAAAAGCTACTTTCGTTTTTCCTTTATGAATTATAGATAGAGAGGAACAGAAAGACCAACCTATGTCTTGCGCTAATCTCCTGATTTGATTCCTCTCTTCCTTGATAGTCTTTCGCTACTTGTTCCCTTGCACGCCCAGCTTCAAAGTACTTGTAAGATCACAGTAGCATAGTACTATACAAAGACATGGATCTATAATCATAAACAATCTAGGATCAGATGTAAATTGACCATACCAATGTAGCAAACATTAATGACACAAGAGCATGGAGGAAAACTTGAATAGCTTTTATTGATAAACAAGAAAGAGCCAAGAGGAGTTACAACCAGTTGTTCTGACCCAGCATCAACCTCTCAGCAAGGAAGCCCCTCTTCACCTCATACAAAGCTTAGATCACCCAACAATCTGATGTTTGTCTCAAGAAACCAATAGAAATTCCTTACAATATACAAAATTCCAGCCTCTAACCTCTGGATCTCTGGGATGAGAGATCTATATATAGATATTTGTAGAGGTGTGAGTCAGCTCTGGGTTTTTGATTAGTGTCTTCTCTTTGATAGTTCTTGATGCCACTTGGAGATCTCATTGATCTCTTACTCATCCTTGGGCGATTCTGAGATGCAAGTGTCCGAGGAGAAGTTTCTGGAAGATTCCATGATCATCCACCTCGCAAACTGTCTCCGCCACTTGTCTTTTCCCATCCATCGTACCCCATAGAAGGGCTTTTTGAAATGCAATGCACTTCCCGTGTGTACAAGGTGCGATGCATCGCACCCTGGCCATGGAGCAAGTGAAATGATCCAGTTTTGGCCAGTTCTGAGTAGTTTTTCATGGAGAACTTCTGGGAGAAGCTGTAATCAGTTGACCTTGTTCCTTTAGGGGTTAGAACAACACTTTTAGGGACTTAAGAGCCCTTGGTTTATGGAAATTTCATGCTTGGGGTTGTAGGGCCAAAAAATGTCTATAGCACCCTCCTATCAAGAATTTTTTTTACATTGTTTCTCTATTGGAATCCATCTCAAAAATTTCTCTCCATCCTAAAGGGTTGTCAATCCTCAAATTTCTCCACAGCATAAAACTTGGTAGAGGGGTCTTGATGGTTGATAATGACTTTTAGAAGGAAGTGAAGGAAGACTTATCATGTATAGAGATCATTCCCAACCATGAAGGCACCCAAGCATTCCACCCTCACTACAAGCATGCCACCCTCACCACTAGTAACCATTTAACTTATCACATGAAGTCACATAGGACATTAGACATGATTTGTCTCTTCTGAGGCCTTTAGACCTATTCTTCTAACTACGGAGGCATTTCTCATGATTGTTAGTCTATTGTTAGTCTAAACAAATATACATTGTGCATATGCATTGAAAGTGCTTCAATCACCCGATGGAATGATTTTAATGTGTTTAACATGTGGTGAAATAAGTGATTTTTAAATTAAATTTTTTATTTTTTTTAATTTGAAAATAAAAACCCTTTCAAATAACTTTCATATTATCCATTGGATGATGTAATAGACAAAGAATATTCTCTTAAAATAAAATCTTGTCCACTCATTTATTTAAAAATCAAAATTCCTCAAGCCCAATTCCAATAGAGAACAAACCTATAACATGATAACTATAAAGTGTTCTTAATATAATCACATCTAAAATTTAATATCGTTAAAAAATAAAAAAAATCTAAAATTTCATATTATTAAAAAAAAATGCATCCATTAAAAAAACCCATAAACCATATAAAAATAAATTGAATAATAAATTCAAATTCTTTGAAGTTTAATAGAATGAATTTAAAGATAAATTTTTAGAGATGTTAATCATAATAAAATGAATTATATTGAAAAAAAAAAATTGACTATAGCCTAAATAATAGTTTTTTTAAAGGGAGATCTTGTGTTAATGGATTTAGGGCTCGGTCGATGGCGTTTTCTCAAGCGAACAGGGTTTCAGAAGGTCTGGCTACCGCCGCTGCTCACAAAGATCAGCACTGCGTAGAATCGGAGGGGTGCCTGGCAGATGGACTCGCCGCGCATGATTTCTCCCTTTGGATTTGGCCCGGATCTACCATCGGAAAGCAGTTTCAAGAACTGGAACAGAGCAAACAGAAACTAGAGTTTAACCACCCCTTCTCGGCTCAGGATGTTTCATACATGACGGATCTGGGTGCTTTTTGTCACTGTTCTCGGCTTCTTGCATCAAATAAGCTGGACCGCAACCAATATCGAATGGAGGCGACGGCGATTGCGTTTCTCAGGGTTACAGTAGATCTGGCTTGTGCCGCCGTTAATCTCATAGAACAACAAAGCGTAGAAATGGATGGGGGCCTGGCAAATGGATGCGCGAAGTATGACCTCTCCATTCGGGTTTGGTCTGGATCTACCACCGGAGAACAGCCTCAAGTTTTGGAACAATACAAACAGAGATTGGAATTTTATCTCCGTTTCTCGGTACAGGATGCATCATTCAGGACGGATTTGGGTTCCATATTTCAATGCTCTTGGCCATCTGTATCAAATCAGCTGGACCCCAATCAGTATCGGATAGCTGCGCTTCCCCCAGTGAGGTTTATGCCCGGGATAGGAAGCAGCGCCTGCGTTTTTGGAAAATCGATCCGGCAGACTAGTCCCCTACTCCCTCTCAGAAAGCAGCGGGCCTGATCTGACACTTTCTGGCAGCTCTCAACCAATTTGTTTGATGACCAAGCATGGGGCGAGAGCTTGGCTCTGGATCCACAGCGATCTACAAAACAGCACATCTGGATGAGAGATAACAAGGAAATCCCTCATAGATCTGGATCACAGATTCAGATCATAGATCGAATCAGGGAATAGAGAGAGGAGTTGATTAAAATGGAAAAGATAACAAGTCAAACAACATCTGTAATGGTTATGCGGGAAGAAACAAACAATAATCTCTTCATCAGATCCATGGAAGGAATTATAATATGCATCAGAATAGGAAAAGGGGAGGTGACAAACATCCTCAAACAGAGGATACAAGAAAGAACTGGAATCCCTCCATGCAAACAACTTCTTCTCTACTCAGGAAAAGTATTGTAGGAAGATCGCAAACTAATAGAATATGGAATAGGAAACAACTCAACAATATGCCTTAACACAAGGATACGCGGAGGCTGTTCCGGCACAAGCTCAAAAGGACCTGCATCCTTCAAAGATGCACTAAAAGGGAAGGTGGAACCACAAATGAAAACAGAACAGCAAACTACAGTACCTGGGACCTACATTGTTGAGTAGACATCACATAATCCAGCCTTAACAATTGCTATACCAGAGGTAAATGAAATACACACTGATTATCTAACCAAAGCGGTGATTTGCAGATTCAATGGATTCTGGCCCAAACCAGAAGCTCTCCGTCAATGGATCTATTCCATATGGACAGAAAACTGTGACATCCATTTATGTTCAAAGGGATTCTTCATTGTCAAATTTGACACCATAAAGGACAAGGAATATGCATTAAACGAAGGGCCATGGTTCTGGGGCAATGCAGGCCTGTTTATAAAACCTTGGTTCCCAGATTTTGACCCCAACAACATGGTAGTCTCCAAAATGCTTGTATGGGTAAAACTGTTTAATTTACCTATACACTTTTGGCACTACAAAGTACTAGAAGGAATTGGCAACGCTTTGGGGACATTCCTAAAAGTGGACAGCGAACGCCTATCAAAGGATATCTACACTTTCGTCAGGATCTGTGTGGAGGTCGATCTCAGTCAAGGCCTACCGGAACACATCCTCTTACTCCACAATGGAAAGCAATGGACACAGTCACTTGACTATGAAAACACTGCCTTTCACTGCCGTATATGTAGACAAACTGGTCATCTTCAGAGTGCATGCCCACAAAATAAAAAAGAAAGGAAAAGAAGACATCCCACAAAACCAAAAGGATGGCAGTTTTCAGCCACATGGACAGAGGATATAGAAAAGGAACAGAAGGAGGAAGACAACAGCGTACCTCAAGAAGTTGCAGAAGAAGGAAATAATCCAGAAATCAATAATGAAAGCAGCACACAATACCCACAGAATAATGAAAATCTGATTAGATATGCTACAGATCCAAATGATAGCAAGTCACAGCAGCAATATGAGAACACAGGACAGGAAGTCGGGGGCAGCAAGAGAGCACACTCTTCATCAAGATCAGATTCTGAAAAAGAAATCATGGCTGATACAAACGAACTTCAAATGACTATTGTAACTGCCACACCCAACAATGAAGGTTGGCGGAAAGTGGAGAAAAAGAAAGGTAGGAAGGCATAGACAGCTTATTTTTTAGATCATGTTCTTAGCAGAACAAGTTTGATAACGCATATGCTATTATAGCATCTACAACATGTAATTTTACTCAATTTTGAATAAAATTACGATTTTTCCAGTGGAAAAAAATAGTTTTTTTAAAACATGCATTATTCATCACAAAAAAACCGGAAAATATTATTTAATTATTAAAATTTAAAATACACATACTTTAGCTTAGGAATACTATTGTATTAGCATTTAACTTAGACAATAAACATATTGAAAGGGCATAATGGATTAAGTAGATTAAAAGTGAATAAAACAAAATATATAAACCTTAAATTGGAAACAACAAAGTTAGTACCTCATCAAAATATAACTAACTATAATTTGTTTCAATATAACAATCTAAAATTTAGCTTTGAAATCTTATTTTTATATGATCACAAAAAAAATTAATATCATAAATTTAATACCAAAGATAAAAATAAAATCCAAAATTTAATATTGTTAACAAATTTCTAACTATAATAAATTCCTCAGAGCAATAATTTTCTTTATAACATCAACATTTAGTGAATTCTAAAGTTAAATTACCACTGGGAGTTATACAGAGTTACAACCTACACTAAAACCCCGGGTATTGTTCATATGTATAAATTCGTTAATAGTTAGCTCAGATCACCAGTTAGTTGAAGTATCAATGCAGAAATATGCTCAGTACTCTTTCAAATAACACATGCTCTCACTTCTACAACCGCCCTTTGCTTATCCACCAGGAGACATTGAGGCTTCAAAACCCTGCACACGCAAATCATTGGCATTGTATGTAGTTAAAGAACGCATAGAACTGAATGTACCAAAAGAATTTTTGCAAAACCATTTCAACAAAAAACAATATGAAAGAATGATAGGTGTGAGCCTCGATGCATTACAGACAACGCACCTGACTAGAGGTGAAAGAATGCATACATTTTCCTTTGGCAATATCTGGAAATTAGAAAAAGAAAATGAATAAGAACATGGAATGTTGATCTACTTGCATACTACCCCAGATTTCGTCATTATACACTAGAGGTGATGCTTTAGATAGGGGACAAATAAATCCCTCATGTGACAAGTCTTGGATGCCACACATGATTTACGCTGCTTTAAACTAGATCTCATTTCAATCGATCCTCAAAAGAAGAAGAAGATACATTGCCACTTTGAGCCACTTTGGTTAAAAGAAAGAAAGAGCACGTTCGGTGCAAGTTTGGTTAGGTCTTATCGGGGATGTGCTTGGATTATATTAATGATTGAGCGGTAAGGAGTAAGTTGGAGTCAGTTATGAGATCAGCGAAGAGAAACATGTTATCGGGGATGTGTTTGGATTCTATTAATGATTGAGCGTTAAGGAGTAGGTTAGAGTCAGTTATGAGATCAACGAAGAGAAAGACTTCAATTGTCTAACACCTAATCTGATGGTGCATAGCTAGGACAACAAGGATCAAAGGAAAGTTCATTTCAAAAGGAAATGCCTTACGGCGTAATTATTTGAAATTTATTATAAAATATTTATAGATATTTAATAACTTAATGAATCTAAAATGAATATAAATTTAGTTTATAGATTTTCAATATATAATGATATCATATAACAATATGTCTAATCAAAGAATTTGAGTTTAGTCTTATAACAAGATATTATATTCACTTCGGTGTAAAAAATTATTAAAGATTAAAATAGGTAATAAACCTTTTAAAACTAGTATATGAAATTAGTAAAAGTTTTTGATATGTGTTGATGGATTTCAATCGACTCGTAAAAGGAGGAAAATGTTGTCGATTGGCTCATATCAACCATATTTACTAATCGCGTGGTGTTAGTTGACATCCAAGGTGCATGAGGTGGATTTGTTGATCATGATTGGCTATGGTTCATATTGTCTAACTATGGTTAATGAGGGTTGACCATGGTCAACAAGGGTTGTTTATAGTTGTTCGTGGTTGATAAGGTTGAAGATGGTTGATTGTAGTCAACCATTAATGTAATAATGTATTTATGTTAAATTAATTTTACAATGTTACATTAATGTTGACTATTGTTAGATTGTTATATTAATATTAACCATGGTAGATGTTATATTAATGTTAATGTTATCTAAATGTTATAGGAAATGTTACATGAATGGTTGAAAAAGGTTGACGAAGTTGAAAAATATTGACTATTGTTGGCTAAGGCTGAATATGGTCGTTCAAGGTTGACAATGGTTGACCTTAGTTGAACATGATTGAAAATGGTTGCCATGGTTGACAAGGCTTTTAAGAGGATAGATGATGGTTGACCTTAGGTGATATGGTTGGTTATGGTTGATCTTGTCTTATTGTGGTTCACAATGGTTGTTAACATTCACTGAGGTTGAAGAGGGTTGACTATGGATAACTATAGTGGATTGAGGTTCACCATAGTCAATGACTGATGTAACAATGTATTTATGTTACATTTATCTAACAATGTAACATCAAGGTTGAAAATTGTTACACTATGAAATTATTGTTGAGCATGGTTGATGCGACACGAATGTTAATGTTAAAAAACCGGTTACATTAATGGTTGAAGAGGGTTAACAAGACTAGCAATGAGGGTTGACCTTAGTTGGTCATGGTCAAACATGGTTGATCATGATTACCATGGTTGACAAGGGATGAAGAAGATATATTATGGTGGAGTAGGCATGACCATGGATGACAACAATGACCACGGTTTGGCATGGATGTATATGGCTTGACCATGTCCATTGTAGATTATGGTTGAGCATGGATGAAAATGGTCACCATTATCAAACATTGTTTAGCCAGTTGGACCATGCTTGAACATGGTCAACAAAGGTTGAACTAGGTGACCATGTTTTACCATTGTTGAGGTTTGTTTACCATGGTTGAGGTTGTCAGACGAAGGTTGACTATGGTCAATTATGGGTTACTGTGGGAAACATGTTTAAGTAAGGTTGTCAACTTTTAGCCACACATGACTATGGTTGACCATGTGGACTATGGTAGAACATGGTTGACCATGTATGCCACTCAACTATATTTAGTGATGGTTGATTATGTTGGTTGGTAATGGATGAACATGTTAACCATCTCAAACCATGGTCAAACATGGTTAGCCAAGTTTGACAAAGTATGTATGGCCACATTAACCATGGTTGACTACAATTGAGAAGGTTTGACCATGGTTGACTATGATTAGTATTTTTTTAACATGGTTGACCATGTAGACCTTATGACCATGTTCAATAGGGGTTGCTTATGTTGTACATGTTTTCCATAACTAAAGATGATTTGATCAAATGTTGTTGACAATGGTATCTATGGCTAACTATGGTTGGTCATGGATGAACATGTTGACCATGTTTGACAATGGGAGAACATGGTTGACTTGTATAAATATGGTTTACAATGATAAAAATAGTTGACTAATATTGACATTGATTTTGTTTGTCATATTGTGACATGGATATTTTTTTGATGCATTATAGTGACATGTTTTGTGTTGCAAAAAAATAAAACATCAATTTATGTTCATCACACTCTAACATCAATCTATATTAGACAAATAAAAACATCAACATTTGTTTGTCACAATACACCACTAATTTTTTGATTGCCACATTATAACTTAACATTATATTTGTCACATTGTGATCTCAAATTTCAATTTTTTATTTATAGTGTTTAAGTATCTATATTTATAAATAATTAACAAATAACAATTATTATTATCTTAATTTGCTTTATTTCAATATCAAATTTTATTAATTTATTAATATTTATTAATTATCTAATTCTATAAAGTTTTTGAACTTCGCAAATTATTTGATGATAGGACGGTAATGGTTATAGGAAAAAACACACAAAAAATAATATATAAAATGATTTATATATATATATATATATATATATATATATATAAGAATATTTTTCATAAAATTTTAAGAACACAAACTTATTGTGTTTAACCCTATTATCAATGTGAATTTATAATACCCTATAAATGCTAACAAATGGCTCATACATTATTTTAATCATTCAATAATTATTTAAGATTGAAAGACGTGAATTATTTTAATTATAAGTATTTGGACATTTGTAAAACTCATTAATTTGAAATATAAATATTCTCACATAATTATATTGTTTGCATATTGATATTTATTAATTAATAAATTTTATAAATTTATTGAATTTGAATATTTATCCTATGGTTCAAAATGAAACATGCATGGATCTTTTTTGTGTTGGAATTGACTATAGTTGAATTTGTTGTCTATGTTTAACCATCGCTAGGTTTGTGTGACCATGGTCACCTATGCCTTACTATGGATAAAAATGGTTGCCAATATTTAACTATAGATGGCTATGGTTAAGGATGTTTAATATGGTTAATAACTTTTTACTATCATTGACCAAGTAGACCACTTGACCATGTTTGATAAGGGTTCCTTATGTTATGCATGTCATCCATGACTAAGCATGGTTTAACCAAGTTTGTTGTGGTTGGCCTTTTTGTTTAGGGTTGACTATGGTTGAAAATGAATGATCATGTTGACAATGTTTGATGATGGTAGAACGTGGTTGACACATTTAGCTATGGATTTCCATAGTTAATGAAGATAACTATAGATGACCAACATTAAATTGGTTTGTTTGTCACATTGCGACATGGATATTTGAAAACGCATTGCAACGAAATTTCTTGTATTACTACAATTACGGCATCATTTTATGTTCATCATAATGCAACATCAATTTTTATTCATCCCATATCGAAATCAACATATGTTCTTTCATTAGGACCTATATGAAGGTTGATGAGGTTAACCATAGTCGAGTGAGGCTCACCGAGATTGGATATGGTTGAGCGAGGTTCACTGTGATCAAAGATTAATGTAATAATGTATTTATGCTACACTAATACAATAATGTTAACGATTTCTACATTAATGTTGACCACGTGAAAAATGTTTCAATTACTTTTAATTAACTTAATGAGCAATTGATTAGTTGTTCATTTAAATTTTCAATTCGAGGTTCGTTTGGAAGTTGCAAACTATCATGCATAATCTATGCTAGTTCAATTTGTTATGTTCCAAGAGGTTGTAGTAATGTAAAAGATGTTGTAGTTCAAGATTTAGATGTTTTCACAGGTCACTAATCTAGGACACCACACTAGTTGGATATTAATCATACTTGCACGAAAGTAAATTGTAGGAAAAGTAAATTACAAGAAATGTAAATTATGTTTGCAAATAAGGAAACACATCAATTACTAAGATTTACCTACAAATAAAATATATACAAACAACCTACAAACACTGTGCATGTGTTAAGTATTATGACATATGATAACCGAAGAATATGTAGCACAATTTGCAAATTTTCTCAGTATTTAAAAGCAGTATTCTTGAAAACAACTAAAGAGATGTTTGCCAAATATGAAAGAGTCAAGAAACAAATTTTAATGGAATAAAAAATGTGTGTACAACCAATTTTATTTTCAAATTTCAGTGAAAATTTGTTCCGAAAAATGACTTTAGAAGCAAAGGATGTTAAATATACTTACAAAAGAAACCAAGGGCCATGAAACATGCAAAATTGATGAGATTTTTTTGTGTTTGAACCCTTATAATTAGACCATCCTAGTGGGATATATACAAAAAGGACACTATTTAGCACTAAAAGTAACCAAACCTTCTAAAAAGGATTAAACGTTACACAAAGATTAAACAACCTTATATGCACAAATAGCAAAAAAAATGTAATCACCTCTTCGTTTTTAGTCCTTAATAAATTTATGTTTTCAATAAGATAATTAGGCTCATCACTCAAGAAAACTAATTATATGATTAGAAATATAAGAACTTAGGCATATAGCTTATATTTCTTTACTTTTGAAAAATGGTCCTTCTTCAATAGCAAGTTTCTCCTTTTATAATCTTATTCAATGAGTTACATGATAACTGTTTTCTTTTCTTCAAATGAATTTAGTTAATAAATTTTTTTAATTTAAGAGAAGAGGAATTTTTATGCATTCTTTAATAATAATTATTTTATTCATTTGAAGTAGGTAGGGCTCCACTAGGCTTATTTCCATTCTAATATATAATTTTAAAAAGTAATGTTCTAATTACAATAAAAATGAAATATAAATAGTAAGATGATAAAACTTTCAACGCCATCTATTGTGATTTACCACATCATTTAAATGCATCATCAAACAATGTATATCATCATCACAAAAAGTCGTAACGAGAATTAATGATCAATTTCACAATGACATATATGTCAAAAACCTTGTGTCTCCCTTATGCCCATAGATATAAATATAACCAAAAGGATGATATTAATGTCATAAAACATGTCCAAAATATAAAGAGTATATATGCTTAGAGTGAAGTAAATATCATAGCCAAAACAACTCTAGATACATATCCTGAATAGTAACCTTCCAACCTTCCTCTTTACTTCACTTTTCCTTTCTTCACATATCTGGGGGTGCGTGTCTAGGAAATAAATCTATTTTCCTCCCTCATTTTAAGTCCTAGGTGTATTGGCATGTGAATGAGTTGAAGTAGCTTGAGTGGAATATACAATATGTGAGGAAATTACATATTTCTTTCCCTTTGCTATATGAGCATGGGAAATTGGAGGCTCTTCTCTGGAGAAGTTTTGGATATGAGTTAAAGATAATTGAATTTGGGGGACATCAATGGGTGATTGAACATCATATTGAGAAATGGACGGCCAATGGGCAAGTTTAGAGGTTGGTCTGAGAAGATTTGGTTCCCATCCATATCTCCACTAAGGTGGTTGTTGTGGTAATAGATATGTCTTGAGAATCTCCAATATTCTAGGATGTAGCTAAAGAGAGTTATGTGAGTGCTGGCGCTGCTAGACCTTCCAACATTCAAGGAATCTCCCTGATATGAAGTCCCAGCCAGAACTCACACCGTTTGGTGTAGGATTTCCATAAGGTATAAAGACCCAGTTGTCAAATCCTTCAATATTTCCCTTGGCTCTAGCTTTCAGCACAAGAGAGTGATGCAATGGTATCTTTGAAAAGCAAGGTGAGTGTACCATGTGAGCGTGCAATGCAGCTGTGTCTAGGTTCTCTTACTGCAAAAGGGGGGAGAAAAGTGAGCCCTTAAATGAGAGATAATAGTACCACCCAGGAAGAGACACACATGAACTAGAAGGACATGTATAACACCTAGGAGAATAGTCCACAACGGACACCATAGTCCACAACGGACACCATAGTCGTTACAACCAACAAATGAGGCAAGATTCATCTAACATCCAATGGAATAGGCCACAACATTTTTTATGGTCGTTATAACCAATAAGCAAGGAAATATATGTCTAGTATCCTGCGGAATAGTCCATAAGGATGTGACAACAATAACAACCATTACAACACATTCTCAACAAGATAAGTACTAAAAGAATGGAAATAGTTCAACTATCTTAGTACATATGAAAGCAAACATGAAATAAAAATGTCCACATAATAGTCTAACACATATTCATAAGTCATGCATGAATAATGTGTTGGCCTTAAAAGGCTTCTATTATAAAGAAAAAGTTCCAAGACACATATTTACATTGTACATCACTAGCCCCAGGTAGTGGGACATTGGAGCCACTCCTTGCTCCTCAAAGAACTAGCTGGTCTCTCTAATGCCTTGCGAGAGTAGCCAAGGTGAAAAGTCCTTAGCTCAAATAATGAGGGGGTATATATAACCAAGGGGTGATGCTTTCCCCTTGTGACTCTTTGACTACCCTCATGATTGTTCAACTTTATATGACTTTTCAACTTACATGACTCTTCATATTATGTGTGTCCATTGGACTTCCACTTTACAATACATTTTATTTACAATATACGTGGCCCACAATAGTGATGTGGCACATGAAAACTCATGACACAGTTTGACATGACACTCTTGACATGGACTGGCTTTATGAGGTGGAAATCTCAAGTCATTGTTGTTGCTCAGTGCTAGATGTTTTCTTAGATATGCTTTCTCTTCTCCTCTGCATATCTTGGTAATGCATGGTCTTCAATGATCTTTAGTCTTGGAAGGTGGTTTCACACTTGTGTCCCTTTCTTGTTCTTAGTAGGTCCACTTTTTCATTCAGCTACAAGTGAGTCTTTAGGCATGTTTCCCTCCTTCTTCTCCTTCTTCATTATCTTGGCATGACTTGATAATGTACATGTTCCTACAATTCACTCATGATGGTACAACATCAATCTAAAAACTCCCTAGTCTAAGGTGATGCATTATTATCCATGAAATGAGCCTGGGAAAGGTGATGAGCTTGGAGAGAGGGCCCAGTAATTGCGCATTACATAGTTTTAGGTTACAGGGAGAGGGATTGATCATAACGACTCCACAAACTATAACTCAGGCTTGACTCAAGAACTTTTCAGCACATTCCCCACTGGGGAGATAAATTGTGCAGTGGCCACTGAGGTTCATAATTGCACAATTCAAGAAAGAAGTGGATGATGCATGATGAGGCCCTCAGTGGTCCTAGTTTTTAGAGGTAATGGAGACTGGGCATCAGAGAGGTCTGGAGGAAAAATATGTGGAGTTCCTGAGGATAGTAAGCTCCGGCTGAGGGAAGGACACTGGAGGACACCTCTATGCAACTTTGGAGGCTAGGCGAGGCTGGGCTCTCTACGCATTGTGGGGTTCCAGTAATGAAGAAAAAACCTGAGGACTGAATGTGCGAAGTGTGTAGTTCAAAGGAGACTGGGAGGCACAACTATGCAATTCTAGGGGTCAAGGAAGGTTGATGGGCTCTAGGATGTCCCATTACAAAAAACTTGGAGGATAGTGACTGCACACTGTGCAGTTCCAAGAAGAAAAGTCACATCAATGAGGGTTGAGGTTGTACATTGCACAACTCAATCGAGGTGAGGTGAAGCTAAATTTCTCATTAGGGAAGATTTTTCAAAAATGGATAAGTGTGGGAGGAAGATAGACTCGTGATAAAATTGAACTTGTGATTACATACTTAGAATACTTCAATGACATGTCAACATAGACCACTGAAGAAACAAATAAAGCATTACCCTATGTGTGATTGTCTCATGAAAAGAAGGGACAAGTGTGACACTTGAGATAGACTTTAGGATGACCGTGAAGACACTTGTGCGATAATGCTCAAGACTTTATGTATGAGTGAGACATATGTTTACATGGCTAGGACAACTCATATACACAGAGACCAACCTTCGAAACCACCATAAAAGGTTCACAAACATGACATAATATTCAAACATGCCAAAAGATGATAATTAATCCAACAAGTTAAAAGGTTCAAAGAGCTTTGGGAAAGCTCCTGAAATGAGCTTAAGTGTTTGCAACAATCAAGGGAAAGACTAATGAAGGCTCTGAAATTTGAGTGCAGGCCAAAATTTTAAAGGGTGTTGCAGCAGCTACAACACTAGGAGACACACTAGTTGAATTTGAGCTTCTTTGTCTTGGTTAGTTTCTTCTGTGCAGGTCCCTTCTTCTTTAGGGAGTATTGATTCATCATGCATATTACTTTCCCTTCCCCACTTACCCCATGGGAAGATATGGTCCCCTCTATACATCCTCAGTTAAACACACATAAAATTCAACATAATCAAAATGTTTCGAGTTGGGAAGGGTAGTTTAGCTTGCGAGTTTAAGATTTTAAGAGTATATTTTTTCATCTCTAGTGTTGCTCTGCTTCCAACAGGCCTGGATAGTACCTCGACGAATTTATGCGGGAACACAAAAATTTCTCCGCTAGCAGCGAGCCTGGATAGTACCCTGACAGAGTTCCTTGCTTTACCTCTCCGCACAGGAAGCCTTTTTCTTCTTTCACCTTTATTTATTTATTTAAAGAGAATTGTGCATTGAAACTTATTTATTTTGGGGCAGAAGAGGGATCTCGACTTATTGAGAGCATGCGAGGTTGTTCCTTCAGAGAAGCATATAAATATCTTTGATTTAGGTTTTGCCGTTTATATTTTTCCCCTTCTTAGTTTCTACTAGTTGGATAGGCTTGAAAACACCAAGAATAAAACTGAGTATAGGTATGAAGTTCCCAGACTAGACACGGGTTCATGGTTGGACCAAAAATCTCCTTATAGATGAATCGTACTTTCCGTCAGAACTTCATGGGTCAAAAGATGAAACCAACACAAGTAGGACAGATAGAATGCATCCAAGAACTATAGTGTCACAAGACTCTTTAGAATTCAGCCACATGCACACTTAGAAGCATAACGTAGTTAGGCACAACACTTATTCACATGACAGAACAACACAAAACTAAAACAAAAGACATAAACAAGAAACAAAAAAATAATGTGTACATAGTGTGGGGCATAGCCCCAGATCTTCATTGAAAATATTGTTTTAAGTCTTGGCCAATGACATGGAGAGAGTCAATCTTCCCTTCAAGTCACTGAATATGATAAGTGTGTTGGCCAAGCTTCTCGTGCAAAATGTAGTGTGTTTTCCTTTGTCCTCATGGGTTTTATCTCACTTCAAGACTAAGTCACCCACCTTAAAGCTATTTTTCCCTACAAATTTTTTATCAAACTAGCTCTTGATACGACTCTAGTGAAGTAAATTTTTTTTTTTTTATTTTAACCTCTCTTCATGTAGCTTGTGCAAAGTGTCCATCCTATGTTGAACTAAAAGACTTGGCTTGCCTTGGGGTCCTTGGGAAAACTGGAGAGAAGGAAAGTAGATGTTCGGTGGAAGGATGACTTCTTTTCCGTATACCAGGAAGTAAGGGGAGGTGTTCAGAGAAGGTTTAGGCGTGACTTGCTCAACCCATAAAGAATTCACCAAATCAGGGTGCCAGTTTCACTACTTAGAGAATATGGTCATTTTGATGATACTAATGAGGTTCTTGTTCGTGGATTCAATAAGACCATTCCTCTACAAACAATAATTAGCATAATTTTTCAAGATAATACCATTTTCCAATGCAAAATCATTAAGTATTAAAGATGATAAATATGTTGCATTGTAAAAAACAAGTGATGTAGGAACGTCAAACTTGGAGATGATGTTCTACTATAGAAAGATAATGACTTTTTGATTGTTGACCTATTTTATTAGAACTGCCTTTGTCCACCATGTGAAATAGTCTGTAGCAATTAGGATATAGTGGTGTTTCTTTGAAGAGTGTGGGAGAATTTTCCTAATGATATCCAAGCCCCAATGTTGAAAAGGATCTTCCACTGCAACGAGCTACAACAGGGCTGCTGACTTCTGATTTTTGCTGGCACACCTTTGACAATCAGACACTTTCGAGCATAGGCATGAACATCCTTGAACAATGTAGGCCAGTAAAAACCAACCTGCATAACCTTATATCTTGTAGTGTTGCGTGTGAAGTTTACTGCAACTGGTCCATCGTAGAGACCATGTAACACCTTTTATGAATCATATGCCTCCAAACACCTGAGCAATACTCCATTGTGGTGCCTCCTTAATAGCACTCCATGCACCAAATGATATGAAAATGCTTTAAGTCGGAGTGCCCTCTTCTTCTACATAGAGAAGTGAGATGACATTGTGCCATGCTCAAGGTA
Source organism: Pinus tabuliformis (assembly GCA_031772625.1). NCBI lineage: Eukaryota > Viridiplantae > Streptophyta > Pinopsida > Pinales > Pinaceae > Pinus > Pinus tabuliformis. The sequence continues at coordinate 265,288,157 of CM062806.1, read as the reverse complement.
TTGGCGCACATCTATGTACCAAGAGTTTATGTCCGAGGTGGGGGAGACTCAACATTGTACATTTCAATATCTTGCTCCCATCCTGTGAGCTCTTCTTCTTCCTTTTTTGCATTAACTACTTATGTTTCTAACTTGCAAATACCATGACCCTTGATTGTGTGAACTGGCTTGATGTCAAGATCATATTCTTGTAATCTAGTCATCTAGTTTTCCCTCCTTTCACCAAACTCTTGCTGAACAAGTAGTGATCTGACTACTGGGTGTGGAACAAATATAATGCAATGAATTTTTTACAGATAGGGTATGAAGTCTTTTGCTACCTTATACACTGCATAAACATTTTCCTCCACGATGGGATAATTGCGCTCTAGTCCTTGCAAGCTTGCACTCATGAAGGACATAGGGCGCTCATTGTTCAACTCATCCTTCTGAGTAAGCATATCAGTAAGAGAGGTGACATAAGTAAAATTGTAGAAAAAAAGTCTTTACCGAAGTACGAGTTGTACAACATGGGTGCTTATGCTATAGTTTGCTTGATATGGTAAAACACATCATTTTCTCTCTTCTCCCATTTATAAAATGTGTCCTTCTTGATCATCTCATATATTTTTTTAACAATCTGACCATAGTCAAGTATCAACTTTCGAAGGAAGTTGATCTTCCCTATGAAAGACTACTTGTCTTTCTTGTTCATTGGGTTAGGAATCTGCATAGTGGTCTTGACCCTATCTGGATCCACCTTGATCCCAATTTTAGCAATGATGTTTCTTAGGAGGTTACCTTCAGACACTACAAAGATACTCTTCTTGGTATTCAAGGATATCCTATATTTTTGGCATCACTTAAAAATATTGTTCAGATGGCACCGGTGGTTTGACCTATGTTTGGAAAATACTCTCAGATCATCAAGGTAGACCACTATGCTCTATCTAGTAAATCTGTGAAAGGCGATGTCCATCAAATGTTGGAACGTTGCACCGACATTGACTAGTGCAAAAGATGATTCGTCAAAGTGCGAACTTGCCCCACTTCGTCCAGAATGTAGTTTTCAGTCTGTCAGTCTCTGCTACTAGAACCTAGTTATATCCTAAGAATATGTTGAGCAAAGAAAATATTTCAGCCCCCGATATCGTTTGCAGTATTTTCTCCATGGACGACATGGGGTAATCATTAGGGGATTTTTGAGGTCTAAAATCGGCCTCCTAAGAAAAATGTACAACCAAAATAAACTTTATAAGAACCAATATGATTCAAGATGATGATGTCAATCATGGGGGATGATTAACCATTTTTGGAGTAAAAAAGTTCAAAGATTTAAAAATAATAAAATAATAAAACTACTTTTCAAATTGTATTTTTAACTCATCTCTCTAAGTTTTTACTCAAATTTCAAGCGAGGGTACTCATTGGATGCAAAACTTAATTCCTTATCCAAGGAGTACCCATGTTGCACTTTCGATGGACCCTACTACATGAAAAATGAGAAATACATGAAACAACGTGATTGCAATCACATTTTTCATATATTTCTCATTTTTTGTGTAGCAGGGTCCATAAAAAGTATGCAACATGGGTACTCCTTGGATGAGGAATCAAATTCTACATCCAATGAGTGTTTCCGCTCGAAATTTGAGCAAACCCATATGGAAATAAGTGGAAAATATGAGTTGAAAAAATAGTTTTGTCTTTTTTCCCTCTAAAATTTGATGATTTAATCTAATCTTATTTTATTATTTCTATTATTATTTTATAATTTCCTTAGGAGGCCCATTTTAGACCTCAAAATCCCCTATTGTGTCCCTCTTCGAGGCATGGTTGAGATTCCAGAAATCTATGCACAGGAGGATCTTTGCAGACTTATTTATCACAGGGACCATGTTTGATACCTACGTTGAATGTCACACCTTGTAGATGATTCGAGCATCGAGCCATTTTCTCAACTCCTTCTGTATGAAGGGCTCAAGTGTTGGGTGAACTTTCCGCAGTTTTTGTTGAAATTTCTTGGCCCCTTCCTTGATGGGTATCACATGTTGGATGATTCGCGTGTCATAAGTCTTAAGTTCATCATATGTCCATGCGAAGACATCATGATACTTCTTGAATAAGAAGATGAAGGCTTGTCACCCCTCTGGTATGCAAGAAGTATCGAGATTAATAGATTTCGGATCTTTCACAGTTCCCATGTTGATTTTCTCATGTGACAAAGTAGAACTGTGGGTTTTGGCATTAATAGGTCCCTGCAGTTCTGCTGATCATGCAACTTTTCAAGTGATACCACACCCTTAGGGATGAGGTTACCTTTACTTGCACTGGTTGCGTCTTGTAGTGTATGTCTGTTCTTGTCCTCATCGATCGATGCATCTTCGAATATGTTAGCATTCGAGATAAAGTATAGTATTTGTTGGTCATCATAAAAAATGTGTAACTTAGTTATATTATTTGTGACAGATGGTTTATACAAAATTTCAATAGAAAGTTCGTCGCTTAAAGGTAATATCCTAGCAATAGTTTTTTTCCAAGGAATCTGCAGCTGCATTATGCATTCTTGGTACTGAAATAATATTTAAATCTTGGAAGTGAGAGATAAGTCACTGTACCTCTTGTTGATAACTCTTAAGATAAGGTGACACACAATGTATAGTGTTACGTACTTGACGCGCCATGATTTCAAAGTCACCTACCACTTTTACAATGACAACATTGGGGTTAATGACCTTTTGTAAGCCCACGATGAGTGCTTCATACTCTCTAGTGTTATTCTTGCACTTGAATTCCAGGTTACTAGAGATCAAGTGTTTTCTCTGCAGCAGGTCTATTAAAATGCAGCCAGGTCCAGACTCCTCCTATGTCTTGGATCCATCAAAGTACATTGTCCACATATCATATGTACAAGGACTTCTCACCACACTAGTACTACTATTGATACTACTACTACTAACTATACATAGTTCATTATCACCAGTTAGACATGGAAGGAGATCCAACTATGTATCTGGTGGAACTGGGGATGACTTTGCAAGATAGCATCCCAACCGTGTTTCTAGAAAATAATTGACAAATAATAATTCTAAGCAAAGCCATTGGTTCGTTATACCTTTCAAAGGGATCATTGTGTGCTTCATGTATCTCTCTGACTCTACCCGGATATGATTGTTCCTACCCTTGTATGGAAGCCATAAGTGTGACTAGTCTGTGGCAAAGTATCCTTGAAGCTTTCTTGACTGGTCTCTGCTCAGCGACATTCTGTATGCTTCCAAATTTTCCACAATCACTATGTTGATACATTGGTGAACTCTTCCATCAGATGATAACTGGATGATGAATTCCCTGAGTTCATTAATTTCCTGGACATGAGTTTTGTCGAGCTGAATGAGTTTTTCATCTATATTGTCCCATTTAGCATTGATCTTCTTGGCCACAGATAGTGGCATGACATTCACCGATGCACTAAAATCAACTAAAAATTTGTGTACATTAAAGTTGAAGATTTCGAATGTTAACAAGAATGGTGGTAAAAGTGTGTTTGCGTCCATCATGAGTGCATTAAGTATAGATGCATGAGAATCAGTTGACTTACTAAATCCCTTGTTTGAAGAGGTAGAATTACCATTAGAGGTTTGTCCAAGTTCCCATAGAAGGACTTCTTGCTGGCTCATGATATTTGTAAGTTAAAACAGGGAGATTTTCGCACACAACTTCTTCATGTCATCTACAATGTTATAATCCACAGCGGGAATACTAACTAAGGTGTCCAGCGATGGAACTTGGTTTGTGGTTTCCGGAGGTATGATTATGTTTTTATTGCTGTGGGAAACAATTTTTGTTGAAACTACTTACGTGGACTTTCTCTGAGTGTTATGCACTGAGTTAGCCGAAGGATTGAGTTTTCTTAACAAGTTTTGTTTGAATTCTTGTTTCGGAACCTCAATCATAGTGGTCGGCCCTTGGCTTCTCAAGTTATATCGGTTTCTTTTCTTCTGGGCCAAACCATCACTCAGTAGTTGCTTATCGACAGTAGCCTTCTGGGCTGCAAGAACGCAATGATACATGTTCACTGCATGCCCAGTGCTTGGAGATTTATCAGCTACAACAAGCTCTTCCTTCTCTTCATCGGGCTCAGCCTGCTCCTCAACCATGACTGAGTCAAAAAACTACACAACCATTCTTCTCATGAGTTGGTTCCATTGCGGGCATGTTTTCTTGGATGATGTTGATTATGTAACATGCAATACGAATCCGTGCAAATTTTTTTAATGTTCAGAACCACATTGGAACTTTGCGCAGATTTTGTCAGTTGATTACTATTGTTGTCAGAAGTTGAATTCCTTCTGAGCATGAACTTGGGAGGCTTGTTGCTCACAGTAGTCTCACTTTTCCTTTGTTTTATTTTAGCCATTTTAGTGGTTAGGGACTTCACGAAACAAGTTAGGCTTTGAAGATAATTTGGTTTTTTTTCCTTAGCCTTTCTCACGGAGGCTTGAGAACTCTTAGTCATGTCCTTGGAGTATTTTTTTGGTTCATCATTTGTGATGACTCCAATAGCACGCAAGTCCTTCCTAATGGAACTAGACTCTTCGTAGTTTTTTGTCAATGTATATTTCGTAGTTCGCTTTACAAACTGCACAATACTTGTCAGCAAGGCAGAAGTGTAGTAGTCTATGGTGATGGAGTCATGAGGTTTTGTGTCTTCCAAAAACTTGTTCAAAATGTGATTGAACCTCTAATTGAAATCTTTAACTTTTTCCTGATGCTCCATCTTAAGACTACCTGTCTCCTTTAATAATATGGTAGGGGTCTTGTCTTCATCAAAATTTTCAAGAAAGTTTCTTTCGAATTCCCTCCAATTCTAAATGGAGCTTGGAGGAAGGTTGTGATACCATACAACTGCACTACCATCCAAGGTACATGGAAAAAGTTAGCATACAATGTCATCGTAATGTACCTCAAGTGTTTGTAGATGTAGGTAAAATTTATCCAAGTGATATTCACCCTTCACTGTCTTGTCAGCATCATATTTCGTCAAGAGCATTTCTGTGTGGCTCAGCATCTTGTGCAGGACACCCAAAAGTACTAGTGGGCCCTAGGTCATCCAATCCATATTTTTCTCTACCATTTTTTCTTCTTTGTTGTCCTCCTCTTCCTCTTTCTAATCTAATGGTTCCTTTCCTTCTTCTTCCTTTTCTTCTTCTCCACCTATCCCACCAAACATTGAACCCGAGAGTAAGGGGTTACCTCCTTCTCCTCCTTGAAAGATTGGAGGCTCTTCTTCTCTTTGAAAAACACCTGCTAGTTCTTCATGAGTGGCAAGGACCACTTCTTCAATAGACGAGACCACTACTCCTATGGGATTGGTCTTGTTCTTCTTTTGAGAATATGGAAGAGTGATTACTATAGAAATTCTCACTGTAGATTAACCTGATAATGCAATATAACTAAAGCAAAATACTTCAATCTAATTCTACAATGAAACTTGCGAGAAGCTTAACAAATTTGAGCAAGATCAAGCATAACACATATAACCAGAAGAAGAATCAATACACATGAAACACAGAAGAATACTCAGGGGAAAGCCTCAGCTAAAAACCCCATTATCTATATTATCATGCAAGTGGAAATATCTTAGGATTACACATAGCTTTAGCTCTCACAACTATCTAGCTCTCAGTATAGTCCCTCACTATCAGTCACAGAAAAAATAGACTACTCATAAAGCCTTCTCTCTTCCCTCCAAGCTCCTATTTCCTTGTGCATTTTTCCCTGGGTGCTCCAGCTGTAAACTTGTGTGACACTAATCTCACACACTGTAAAACTATGCAAATCTCAAGGAATGAATTCCTTCTTCATGGATGAGTTTTCCTTATAGGAAAATTTCTCCAACTGATAGTACACTGTCCCTGTCTTTAATCTGAACTGGGTCTTTCTCTGAATAGATATGCATGAGTTATTTATGAGAGAATCTTCAGTTATATGGAGTACACTAGTTGCATGCATGCATGCATTAACTGACTGAACTCACAATTAGTTCCTCAAACTGTTTGGAAATAATTTAACTGGACATAACTCAGTTAGCTGATCTAACTAATTACAACTCAACTATAACTCATCCTTATCTCCTTAATTAAGGGAAAATATCCTTAATTTAAGGGATAACTGTTGCATGACTTCACAAAGAATTCTAGCATGAATTTCTCCAACTAATTAATCCAAGATGAATTAATTAATTACTTTTCAAACAGCTGGTGAGACTAAATTAAAATTTGAATTCTCAATTTTAATTCAAGGACAAATTAAAATTGGAATATTCTTGTTGCCACATTTCAACACTCCCTATCAACAAGAAAGGGATTATCTGCTACCCCGATCTTGTCTCTATGGAACTCGAATTTACACTTTGACAATGCCTTAGTCAAAATGTTAGCATCTTGCTCCTTGGTCGAAATATACTACAACAACATGATCCTCCTCGCTACACAGTCTCTAAGATGATGATACTGGATATCGATGTGCTTGGACCTATCATGAAATACTAGATTCTCAGAGAGTTTGATACAACTCTAATTATCACAATATATCACAGTTGCATCCATCCTCTGATCAAACAAACCAACTAAAATTTTCTGAATCCAGATGGCCTCACATGCTGCCTGACTTGCAACCATGTATTCGACCTCTACCATGCTGAGTGTAACCGATCTCTATTTCTTGTTGTACCAAGAAACTGTCGTTGACCCAAGGTTGAAAATTCCACCTGATGTTCTCTTCCGATCTGATAGACTCCCTAACCAATCTGCATCGATGAAGCCTTGTAGCTTCACTCCCTCTGTCCGTATGTACCATAATCCATACTGAGATGTGCCTCTGAGGTATCTCAATACATGCTTTTCCACCTTCCAAAACATCTTTGTAGGCTGAACCATAGCCTGACTCAGTTGGTTCACCGCATAGCACAAATCTGGTTGTGTGTTCACTAAGTACATCAGTGAACCGACAACTGCCTGTTAGAAAATTATATATTACGGAGCAATGGAACACATAAAATATTGCAGAAATATAAACACATGAAACACACAAAACAAGAGAGACACAGATATACGTGGTTCACCCAGTTTGGGCTACGTCCACCCCGAACAGCCAGTCCTTCCTTTCTATTATCCAGCAAAATGAAGAGATACAACCTACAGCAAAACCGCTGTAATATCCTCTGTTTTCTCTCACAGTCTCACCTCTATGTTTCTCGTTCACCGAATGCACATCTATCTCACAGCCTCAAATACAATGCCCTCATATAAAGAGAGGGGTTGCCTTCTAGGGCAAAAAACCCTAAACTAAACATAAGTTCTACCGTCAGATCATCCGCCTAATGAACGGCCCAGATTGACTAGAAATTACTATACTTTTACAAGGCAATTTTACAGCTGTTTTTAGCTTCAGGGGTGCTGCCCCTGAAACCCCCCGCCAGGGGGGGCTCCCAAAGGTCGCAGCCGCCCCCCCTGGACCCCCCCTGCAGCGAATATTTTACGGGCGGCGTTGCCGCCCCCATTTCGAACTGGGGTCCTATGTGGCAATACCTTTGAATATAGAAGATAATCAGGCTCCACACCCAACAATCTCCCACTTGGAGACTGATTGTAGCAACTCCACCGCTGCTCCATTTGCTGGACAATGACTCCTCTTTGGACCTGGCTGTTTCTCATCTTCATCGTCATCCTTGAAGACCAACTGAAACTGAGCATATTCTCAGTTTCTCCCTGGTTACAACTTTTGTTAGCATATCTGCACGGTTCTGGCTAGTGTGTATCTTTTCCAGCTTCAACTCTCCATCTTCCAACACTGATCGTATGAAATGGTACTTGAGCTGTATGTGTTTTGTCTTGGAATGAAATGCTGAGTTATTTGCAAGATGAATGGCACTTTGACTATCACTATATAACGTGCCCATATCATGCTCCTTACCCAATTCACCCATAAACCTTTGTAACCAAATCATTTCTTTACTAGCCTCTGTAGCAGCAACATACTCTGCTTCTGTTGTTGAAAGTGCAACAACACTTTGGATTTTTGAAACCCAACTGACAGATGTTCCTCCGACAGTAAATACATATCCTGTAGTGCTCCTCCTATTATCTCTGTCACCTGCCATATCTGCATCAACATATCCTTGTAGGGATATGTTTGAACCACCAAAGCATAATGCCTGATTTGTGGTACCTCTCAAATATCTGAGAATCCATTTCACTGCCATCCAATGTTCCTTTCCTGGATTGTTCATGTACCTGCTTACAATTCCCACTGCATGTGCAATATCAGGCCTTGTGCAGACCATTGCATACATTAAACTTCCAACTGCTGATGCATATGGAACTTTAGACATATAATCCATGTCTTCTTGGGTCTTTGGGCACATTTCTTTGCTAAGTTTGAAATGGCTAGCAAAAGGTGTACTAACTGGTTTTGCATTTTGCATGTTAAATCTTTTCAACACATTTTGTATGTACTCATTCTGAGACAATGTTAATTTTCTATTTTTCCTGTCTCTAGTTATTCTCATACCAAGGATTTGTTTTGCAGCACCCAAATCCTTCATTGCAAATGAATTTGCCAATTTTCTTTTGAGCACATTTATTTCCTGCATGTTAGATCCTGCAACAAGCATGTCATCTACATACAATAACAATATAATATAGCTGCCATCATTTTGCTTTTTCAGATAAACACAATGATCAGAGTGACATCTAGTATAACCTTGTTCAAACATAAACTTGTCAAATTTTAGATACCACTGCCTTGGAGCCTGTTTTAAACCATACAAGCTCTTCTTCAACCTGCACACAAGTTTCTCCTTCCCTTTCACCTCATATCCTTGTGGCTGCTGCATATATATCTCTTCCTCCAAATCCCCATGGAGAAAGGTTGTCTTTACATCTAACTGCTCAAGATGCAAATATTCAGCTGCTACAAGACTTAAAATAGTTCTGATTGAAGTCATTTTAACAACAGGAGAAAATATTTCATCAAAATCAATACCTTTCTTCTGTGCAAACCCCTTCACCACAAGTCTAGCTTTGTACCTTTGCTTTCCTCCATCTTCTTCCTTCAGCCTGTAAACCCATTTATTCTTCAATGTAGTTTTTCCTGCAGGCAACCTAACTAAATCCCAAGTCTGGTTATGCATTAAGGAGTCCATCTCTTCTTCCATGGCTACCTCCCACTTCTTCTTGCTTTCAACCTGCATTGCTTCTTCATAACATTCAGGTTCACCGGAATCAGTCAACAATAAATAATATAATGAAGGAGAGTATCGTTCAGGAGGTCTACTTGTCCTGGTAGATCTTCTAACACCACTTTCAGGTGTTTGGGGTGCCTGTTGTTGTTGTGATGGTTGTTGTTGTTGTGGTTGTTGATTATTATTATTTTCAGGCACCTTTACTTTTTCAGTAATTTCATCAAGAACTGCGTATTCCTTATTTTCCTTTTCCTGTTTCTTTTCCTGCAACTGATTCTTATACAAGACCTTTTCATTGAATATTACATCTCTGCTCCTAATGATTTTATGATTTTCGTAATCATATAAGCGATAACCAAAATCATTAACACCATATCCAATAAAGGTACATTTCTTTGACTTTGCCTCAAGCTTTGTTCTATTTTCTTTATCAATATGGACAAAGGCCTCACAACCAAAAGGCTTTAAAATAGAGTAGTTTACCTTTTTACCTGTCCATGCTTCCTCTGGAACACCACCATCCAAGGAACTTGAAGGCCCTCTGTTTATTAGATAAACAGCAGTATCTACAGCATCTGCCCAAAACTGTAAAGGCAATCTTGCATGCAATCTCATGCACCTTGCACACTCCATGATTGTTTGTTCATCCTTTCTGACACACCATTTTCTTGTGGTGTTCTTGGAACTGTCTTCTCTCTGCGAATTCCATGCTCTGAACAGTACCTATCAAGCTCTTTGCTGCAATATTCACCTCCATTGTCTGATCTAAGACACTTCAATTTCTTTCCTGTCTCAATCTCAACCAAAGCTTTCCATTTCTTGAAAGTATCAAATACATCAGATTTATTCTTAATACAATAAATCCAATTTTTTCTAGTTGCATCATCAATAAAAGTAACATAATAACGAGAGCCACCGAGAGATGATACCTGAGCAGGTCCCCATACGTCTGTATGCACAAGCTCTAATTTTTCGTTCTTCTTTTCTTTCCCAACTCTGAGAAATCTGACTCTCTTCTGTTTTCCATAAATGCAGTTCTCACAGAAGTCCAAATCAACATTCTTCAAACCCGGAAACAAATTCCTTGAGTGAAGAATCTTCATCCCCTTTTCACTCATGTGTCCGAGCCTATGATGCCATAATGCTGCATCTACTCCTCTGGAAGTTAAAGCATTAACAGAGTTAGAAATACCATTGCATAAATACAATGTACCAACCTTTTCACCTTTTGCTATTACCAGGGCTCCTTTTGTGACCTTCCAAGCTTTATCTGTGAAAGTTGTCACACAACCTTCACCGCCTAACTGCCCTGTTGAAATCAGATTTTTCTTTAGATCTGGAACATGCCTTACCTCCTTTAATAGCCATTGGTTTCCATTCTGCTGTTTTACAAGAACCTTACCCATTCCAACGATTTTACACGGTTTATCATCACCTAGACGAACTTGTCCAAAATCTCCTTGAACATAGTCATGAAAGTATTTCTTATCAGGTGTGGCATGGAATGAAGCCCCTGAATCTACCACCCAGGAATCAGTAATATTTTCGAAAGAAAGAATCAAAGCATCTTGTAACACCTCACCTGTCACATTTGCTTCATGATTGTTTTCTTGTTGTGCATCTCCTTCTTTTTCCTTCCGAGATCTACAGTCTTTCTTTAGGTGTCCTTTCTTTCCACATTTCCAGCACACTATCCCCGATCTGGACTTGGATCTGCCTTTCCTTGATTTACTGCGATATCCTGAGTTCTTTCCTCTTTCCATTTTTCTTCCTCTAGACTCTGCACTCAAAGAATTTCCCGATGTCTCACCGGAGCTTTTCCGTCGCATTTCCTCGCTAAGGATAGCACCGACAACATCATCAAACTTTAAAGTACTAGATCCAGAAACGGAGTTACTAATGGCCATTACCAAACCATTCCAACTTTCTGGTAATGAGCACAAGAATAACAGAGCTCTAACTTCATCATCAAAGTTTACCCCTACAAAACTTAACTGACTTGTAACTGTATTAAAATCATTTAAATGGTTTGCAACAGATCCACCTTCCGACATATTCATATTAAATAACCGTTTCATAAGAAATACCTTGTTTGAGGCCGAGGGTTTTTCATATAGTTTCGACAACATCTGCATCAAACCCTCTGTCGTGGTTTCCTTCGAAATGTTGAAGGCGACTGACGCAGCAAGGCACAACCGTATTGTTCCGAGTGCCTTTCTATCGAGAAGGTTCCATTCTTCGTCTTTCATACCCGTCGGCATCTTTGTTTTTCCACCCAATGGTAGGTATAGATCTTTCTGATACAGATAATCTTCCATCTGCATCTTCCACAGCGAGAAGTTTTGGCCGTTAAATTTCTCGACCCTAAACTTACCATCTTCCGCCATTGCTCCCACTCGAACCAAGAACCCTTCTTTCCTGCGAGTTTATCAGCCAAATAGACCTTCGGCTCTGATACCAGTTGTTAGAAAATTATATATTACGGAGCAATGGAACACATAAAATATTGCAGAAATAAACACAGAAAACGCACAAAACAAGAGAGACACAGATATACGTGGTTCACCCAGTATGGGCTACGTCCACCCCGAACAGCCAGTCCTTCCTTTCTATTATCCAGCAAAATGAAGAGATACAACCTACAGCAAAACCGCTGTAATATCCTCTGTTTTCTCTCACAGTCTCACCTCTATGTTTCTCGCTCACCAAATGCACATCTATCTCACAGCCTCAAATACAATGCCCTCATATAAAGAGAGGGGTTGCCTTCTAGGGCAAAAAACCCTAAACTAAACATAAGTTCTACCGTCAGATCATCCGCCTAATGAACGGCCCAGATTGACTAGAAATTACTATACTTTTACAAGGCAATTTTACAGCTGTTTTTAGCTTCGGGGGCGCTGCCCCCGAAACCCCCCGCCAGGGGGGGGCTCCCAAAGGTCGCAGCCGCCCCCCCCTAGACCCCCCTGCAGCGAATATTTTACGGGCGGCGTTGCCGCCCCCATTTCGAACTGGGGTCCTATGTGGCGATACCTTTGAATATAGAAGATAATCAGGCTCCACACCCAACACTGCCTATACACAGTGGCCTCTACTAGTTCTCCTGAAGTAGCATCCTCCTTCCTCCAATTACCTATTAGAGGAGTCTGCATGGGCTTGCACATATCCATGTGGAATCCTGAGTATCTCATTGGCCTACTTGCATTGAGACACAAATAACTCCCCATCCTTCTGCCACACTTCCATGCCAAGGAAGTAGTGCATGAGACCCATGTCTTTCATCTCGAATTCTCTTGCAAGGTCCTCCTTGCAAGACATGATCAACTGATCATCACCTGTCAATATGAGATCATCAACATAAAGTACAATGATCAATGGCTTACCTTTTACCATGATGTGGTACAAGTTCGCATCCGCTTCACTCTTTGTGAAGCCCAACCCGGTGAAGTAGTTGTCTATCCTGGTGTACCAAGCATGAAGTGCTTGCTTAAGCCCGTACAAATCTCTCTTGAGTTCGCACGCATGCGACTCACGATCGAAGGTCTCAAAACCTTTTGGCTGCTCTATGTAGACCTCTTCCTCAATCTTGCCATTGAGGAATGTAGTCTTCACATCCATCTAATGGATCTTCCAACCCATCTGTGCTGATAGTGCCAACATCGATTTGATAGATGAGTACCTTGCAACAGGTGAAAAAGTATCACCATAGTCAATCCCCTCAATCTAAGAAAAGACAAGGGAAACAAATCTTGCCTTATGCTTCTCCACACTACCATCAGCAGCTTGCTTTACCTTGTAAAGCCAACAAGAGCTCACAACTGACTTGTTCTCCGTTCTTGGAACCACATCCCAAACACTATTCCGAACTATGGAGTCATACTCCACAATAGCATCAATCCAAATTGGCTGTTGCACTGCTTCCTCAAAGGAAGATGGCTCTGTCTCAATACATTCCCCAACAAGGGCCATGTATCTAGTGTACCTATTAGGTGACCTTCTCTATCTATGCTGAGAAGATGGTTCTCCCACATTCTCTCTCGCATCCAACAACAATCCGTCAGCTTCTCTTTTACACTTTCATCCATATCTGAAAGACTCTACTTGATTGGATGTCTCCACTCCTGGAACCTCTGCATGTGGTTGCTCCACATAAGTCTGAGGCTCCTCCTCCTTAAGAACCAATAGTTCCTCCACAGCCTGTAGTTGGAGCTCCTTCTCAAGGGAAACTCGCATGGCCTTCTGCTCATCAAACTTAAGATCTCTGCGAACCATGTCCTCCGAATGGTAGGCAACTACAACTGATAGTTGTCGGGTGTATTAGTGTACCCCACAAGTATCCCCAACTTGATTGTCGGCTCAAGCTTCTTCCGTGCATCCTTGGTCACGTGGCAATATACCGATGCGCCAAAGATCCTGAAGTAACCCATATCTGGTCTCTTACCAGAGAAGGCTTCCTCTGGTGTTTTCATCCCAAGTATGCGATGCGGGCTTCTATTCTACAAATAGACCATTGTGTTGCATGCCTCAGCCCAAAAATGAAGTGGTATGCCTTGGTCATGCAACATCGCCCATGCAGCCCCTACAATTGTTCTGTTCTTCCTTTCGGCCACCCCATTCTGCTGTGGGTTATGAGGTGCCGTAAACTCCCGTTTAATTCCTTCCACTGCACAGAAGTCCTTAAACTCTTGAGAGACATATTCTATGCCATTTTTGCTTCTCAAGGCCTTGATCTTCGTCCCTAATTCTTTCTCAACCAAATCCTTAAACTCACAAAACTTTGAGAAGGTTTGATCCTTCTTCTGCATGAAATAAATCCAGCATTTACGAGAATAATCATCAATGAAAATCACATAATACCTTTGCTTCGGGGTGGATCCATCGAGAATGGTCCACACAAATCAGTATGAACTCACTCTAAGATCTCTTCTGCTTGACTGTATCGATCGTGAAAGGAATACTTGGCGTACTTCCCCAAGGTACAACCTTTGCATGTGTCAACTTGCTCAAGTTTACCTTTGAGAAGTCCGATAGATATCTATTGCATTATCTTCAAGGCCCCATGATGAAAATGGCCCAACCACCTATGCCACAATTCACCAATGTCTTGGCTTTTCACCAATTCTACTTTCGAACTCAATGCAGCACAATAATCTACCTCTAGTTTATAGAGATTCTTCACTCGAATCCTGATCCTCTTGGTCTGACCCGTGGCTATGTGTCTTAGGAATAGCTTTCCTTTACTGAAGACAACATCATAGCCTTTGTCTTCCAACATCGCGATCGATACCAAGTTCTTTTTCAGTCCAGGCACATATTTCACATCAGTTAAGGTGAGAGGAGCTCCATGCTCCCTCTAAAAAGTAACCGTGCCCACTCCTGAAACACTGTACTCCCCATCGTCACCCATCTCTATGCGTGTCTTGAGATGTTTCTCCTCCAAGATACTGTATAAAATTTTGTTGCCAGTCATGTGGAATGAGGCTCCACTGTCAAGATACCAAACACAACCCACCATTGATGAAACCATGCATGTGATGAGGGTGAAATCCATTTCGAACTAAGAGGATAATGCCTCACCTTTCGATCCTTTTGTGGATCCCTTCCTGGACTTCTTCGATGGGAAATTAGTTGTATAATGTCCCATCTCGTGACAATTAAAGCATCTCACTTTAGATTTGTGACCCTTCTTGCCTCCATGGGAATAATTCGATTTGGAATGGGAAGCCTTCCCTTTCCATTTCCTTGCCTTACTTGCTAAGGCCAGATTTTCTTCATCATCATTATTTGATGAAGAACCATCTTGAGTGCTCCTCCTAATCTCCTCCCGCATGAGATCCGACCACAGTTGTTCCTAATCTGGCAGTTTCTCTCTTCCATTCACAGAGTCCTGGTAGCTATTCCAGCTCTTTGGGAGACCGAGGAGAGCAAGGCTCACCATATCATCATCGACAGTAATTATTCCCACACTACCAAGCTCATCTCTGCAGGTGGTGAGCTTGTTCAGATATGTGGAAATAGTATCTCCCTTCTCCATCTTGATTTTTTGAAGATTATCCTTGAGTGCCAGTTTCCTCTAGTCGCTTCTGTTCTGATAGAGGTCCTTCAATGTTTTCCACATTGAAAATGGATTCTCCTTGCCATGAAGACTCGAGACAATGTGGTCTTGAACTGCCTCTAGAAGAATCCGTCTCGCCTTATCTACACACTTCTTCCATTCAGCCAATTCTTGGTCATTAGCTACAACTAGCTTGGGGATTTCTTGATCAATGAAATCCTTCAAACCATTGTCTTCTAATACTGCTTCCATTCTATCTTTCCATGCTATGTAATTCGAGCTGCGTTCCAAGGCATACTAGAATCTCAAGCCATAGAACGCCATTGACCAACCTGAAGTATGAGATGAATTCGACTTGTACCTACAATCCCGAACTTCAAACTTCGAATTCTCCTCTTTGTATACTGTTTACTGCTTTGATAACATTTTCTCTAATACCATGTAGAAATTCTCACTGTAGATTAATCGGATAATGCAATATAACTAAAGAAAAATACTTCAATCTATTTCTACAATAAAACTTGCGGAAGCTTAACAGATTTGAGTAAGATCAAACATAACACATATAACCAGAAGAAGAATCAATACACATGAAATAGAGAAGAATATTCAAGGGAAAGCCTTAGCGAAAAACCCCACTATCTGTATTATCATACAAGTGGAAATATCTCAATATTACACAAAGCTTTAGCTCTCACAGCTATCTAGCTCTCATTACAATCCCTCACTATCGCTCACAGAAAAAATAGACTGTTCATAAAGCCTTCTCTCTGCCCTCCAAGCTCCTATTTCCTTGCACAGTTTTCCCTGGGTGCTCTAGTTGTAACCTTGTGTGACACTGATCTCACACATTGCTCCAACATACTGTAAAACTGCGCAAATCTCAAGGAATGAATTCCTTCTGCATGGATGAGTTTTCCTTATAGGAAAATTTCTCCAACTGATAGTACACTGTCCCTGTCTTTAATCTCAACTGGGTCTTTCTCTGGATAGACATGCATGAATTATTTATGAGAGAATATTTAGTTATCTAGAGTACACTAGTTGCATGCATGCATGCATGCATTAACTGACTAAACTCACAATTAGTTCCTCAAATTGTTTGGAACTAATTTAACTGGACATAACTCAGTTAACTGAGCTAACTAATTACAACTCAATTATAACTCATCCTTATCTCCTTAAGGGATAATCTCCTTAATTTAAGGGATAACTGTTGCATGACTTCACAAAGACTTATAGCTTGAATTTCTCCAACTAATTAATCCAAGATGAATTAATTATTTATTTTTCAAACAGCTGGTGAGACTAAATTCAAATTTTAATTCAAGGAAAAATTAAAATTGGAATATTCTTGTTGCCACATTTCAACAAATACTCCCACAATCAATCCAAAAACTTTTTCAAACTGACGAGTGATGGGGTAGATGGCCTAAAGCTGATGATATGATATTTCATGTTCAAGCCTAGGCGATGACGAGTTACCAAATTCTGAATTATGAGTAGGAGAGACGAAGTGAGCATTACTTCCTTGACTAGAATATGGATGAGTGGGGTCTTTGGGTTAATTAGCCACAAAATACTGGTGGCCCTCCTTCTAGCATCATAAATGTGGATGGTGATGGACCCGCCAACATTAAGGGGATCTCCTCGATTTGAAGTCCTAATTAGATCTCACACCATTTGGTGTAGGAGTCCCATCTGGCATAAAGGCCCAGTTTCCAAATCCTTAAATATTTTCCTTAGCTATAGCTATCAACACGAGAGTGATGCAACAATATCTTTGAAAATCAAGGTGAGTGTGGATGGCGAGTGTGCAACGCAACTGTGTCTAGGTTCTCTTACTACAAAAGGGGGGGGGGTGAAAATTGAGCCTCTAAATGAGAGGTAATAGTACCACCCAGGAAGAGACACACATGAACTAGAAGGACCTATCTAGGATCTAGCGGAATAGTCTACAACGGACACGACTGTCATTACAACCAATAAACAAGGGAAGATTTGTCTAACATCTAGTGGAATAGTCCATAGTGGATGTAAGGGAAATATGTGTCTAATATCCTGAAGAATAGTCCAAAAGGATGGGACAACAATCACAACCATTACAATACATTCTCAACAAGATAAGCACTAAAATAACTGAAATAGTTCAACTATCCTAGGACATGTGAAAGAAAACATGAAATACAAACGTCCACATAATAGTTTTACAAGCATTAATAAGTCATGCATGAAGAACATGATGGCCTTGAAAGGTCTATGTTATTAAGAAAAATTTCTAAGACACATATTTATATTGTATGTCACTAGCCTCAACAATGGGATATTGGAGCCACTCCTTGCTCCTCAAAGAACTATTTGGTCTCTCTAATGCCTTGCGGGAGGATCCAAGGTGAAATTTCCTTTTCTCATACAATGTGGGGGTATTTATAAACAAGGGGAGATGCTTACCCCTTCTAACTCATTGCCTACCCTTGTGACTGCTCATTGTCCTATGACTTTTCAATTTACATGACTTTTCATATTCATGTGTGTCCATTGGACTTCCACTTTACAAGACATTTGATTTACAATATACATGGCCCACAATAGTGATGTGGCATATGGAAACTCATGACATAATTTAACGTGACACTACTAACATGGACTGGGTTTATGCGCTGGCAATGTCAAGTCACTATTGTTGATGAGTGTTATATGTGTTTTGATATGCTTTATCTTCTCCTTTGCATAGCTTGGTAATGTAGGGTCTTCAATGATCTTCGGTCTTGGAAGGTGGTTTCACACTTGTGTCCCTTTTCTTGTTCTTCGTAGGTCCACTTGTCTGTTCAGCGACAAGTGAGTCTTTAGGCATGCCTTCCATCTACGTCTCCTTCTTCATCATCTTGCCATGACTTGATAGTGTACATGTTCCTGAAATTCACTCTTGACAGTAGAACATCAATCTGAAAACTCCCTAGTTTGAGATGATTCATTACTATCCATGAACTGAGCCTGGGACAAGTGATAAGCTGGGAGAGAGGGCCCAGTAACTGCACATTGTGCAGTTCCAGGTGATAAGGAGAGGGCTAGATCACTGAGACTGCACAGAGCATAACTCAAGCTTAACTGAGGAACTTTTCAGGATAATCCCCACTAGGGAGAAAAATTGCACAGAGGCCACTGAGGTTCAGGATTACGTAGTTCAATATTGCGTAGTTCAATAAAGTAGTGGCTAATGCAGGATTAGAAGAGGTCAGTTCTGTGCATTTTTCAAAACCAAGGGGGACTAGGCAACAGAGAGGCCTGGGGGAAAATCTGCGCAGTTCTTGAGGATAGTGAGCTCCGGATGAGTGAGGGACACTAGAGGACACATCTGTGTAGTTTTGGAGGCTAGGCGAGGTTGGGCTCTCTATGCATTACAAGGTTCCAACAAACAAGGGAAACACTTAAGGACTGAAAGTGTGAAGTGCGCAATTCAAGGCTGACTAGGAGGCACAACTGAGCAATTTTGGGGCTCAAGGAAGGATGTTGGGCTTTGGGATTGTGCAATACAAAAACCCTGGAGGATAGTGACTTCACACTACATAGTTCTAGGTAGCAATGTCACTCCAATGAGGGTTGAGACTACGCAGTGTGCAACTCAGTTAGGGTCTGGTGAAGCTGAGATGGTCGGTCACGAAGATTTTCTAAAAATGGCTAAGTGCAGGAGAAAGATAGACTCGTGATAAACTTGAAATTGTGATAACACACACAACATACTTTGACAACACAACAAAATATAACACAAGATAAACAAACAAAGCATTAACCTTTGTGTGACTATCTCATTACAAGAAGCGACAAGTGCGACACTTGAGATAGACTTTAGGATGACTGTGACAACACTTGTGTGACAGTGCTGAAGACTTTGTGTATGAGTGCAACAAATGTTTACATGGCTAGGAAAACTCGTATACACAAATACAAACCTTTGAAACCACTAGAAAAGTTCACTAAGATGACATAACAATCAAACATGCCAAAATATGATAATTATTCCAAAAAGCGAAAGGGTTCAAAGAACTTGGGGAAAGCTCATGAAATGAGCTTAAGTGTTTTCAACAATCAAGGGAAAGACCAAGGAATGCTTTGAAATTTGAGTGGAAGCCAAAATTTTTGAGGGTCTTGCAGCAGCTACAACAATGAGATATGAGGAGTAGGGGGGGATCCTCCTATATGTAGATGCCCTACTTGTGTCAATTAATTTAATTTATTAGAATCAACATAAAAATGGATGGAAATCATGTTATTTTATTTTCGTTCTCATGCCACAATACATATGTTCTCTTCCCTTGTCCCCTCTTATTTCTTCTGGAAGCATAATTGAAAAAAATCATCTATGAATGATAAAATAAAAATACAACTCTTATAATGAAACAATCTACTCCATTCCGATGATTTAAAAAAAAAGAAAAAATGAAAAAATACTAATGAAGTAGTACTCTTCATAGCTCTTATCTAGTAACAATTTAGGTAGTTGAAACAAACATATGATACATGGAGTAGTTAAAATAAGGGAAGGAACATCATAACTGAGAGGATTTAATCATGCATATGCATCAAAGAAAATTAGATATTATCATGCAGAGTAACCATTTATGTAGGGTTTTCTATAGCTGCCATAATATACAAATGAAGATCTATTGATCTTCTTTGAAAAATTAATGTGTGGCTGAATAACACAAGTTAGAAAGTAACCCACATTAGAGACACATTTTTTTTGAAATATGAGGATAAAATTTATTTGTTTTCTTCATGTTATTACCCACATACTATTAGAGGGTAACAAACAGGTGCAGGGATCACATGAGATAGTGTAAATTGTTAAATATTAAGAAGATTTAGATGCTTGAATGGTGGTGAGTGAAAATAGAATGGAAAATTTTCAAGTAGAAATTCAAATTGATGACTTGTCAAAACGAAAATACAGGTCTATTATTGTAGACAAGTTAAATGTTTGTTCAAGTTTGTCTTGAAAATCCCCAATCTATGATATGACATGTAGAGTAAATTGGCATAATTACATATATAGAGAGGAATCAATTGAATGGTTGAGGGAAATAAGGGAAGTTTTAATCACTCAAAAATGACTTTGAGAAAAGACCCTTAATCAGCCACACAAGGCTAGAACGAAGATGTCCAATCTACTAGTAATAATATGGCTTTTAGTTCAGGAAATATCTCAGCCACGATACATTTAAAATGAGGAGAAGGGTATTATAATTTGCTAATGTGGCATAAGAATTATAGGCCTGGTGTATTTTTTTGGTAATAGAACAATTTGGTATTAGTATTGGTGTAAGGAAAACATTGTCAACGTGGATGATTTAATAGTAAATATTGTGCCTTGTATATATAAAATTGTTGGGTTGTGTTATATTCTTTCCACGTAGTTAATAGGGGGTTTGAAGGGCACCCGTAACCCCACTTTATGGGGTCCGGGGCAGCGCCCCGGAAAATTTTGGTTTTGGACCATATGTTAGGTTGGGCGGACCCACCTATGGTTTTGTGCATGATTTTCGCACATGTTTTTTGGACGCGATGGTTTTCGGTCCATGGTATTGGACGCGATGGATTTCGGTCCATGGTATTGGATGCTTCGGCATGTATAAATATGTATTGTAACATTGAAAGGAACATAATGAAAAATCAAGCTGGTAGTCCCGATTTTGGGATCCAGGGAAAAATCTCTGTGCATATGTGTTTTATGGGTTATGCTCTCGCATTGTTTATTTTCTTTGTTTAAGAATTCGTATGCAGGTAATTTCTGTACAAGGTTAAAACCTACATTTGGTATCAGAGTTGTTTTGGCTTCAAGGGGACGCCTTTGTTGCTGAGGGGTTTTGCTCGGGCCTGTGGTAGACCCTGTTCAGTGGGAGATCTGCGAGATCGATTCTGGTGGTGAAAGAAGATGGCGAGCAGTGGAAAGATAGAGATTGATAAGTTCAATGGTCAGAATTTTGAGTTGTGGAAACTCAAGATGGAGGATCTGTTGGTGGATGAAGATCAGTGGATCGCGGCAGATCCGGGTACTAAACCATCGGGAGTGACCAATGAAGAATGGAAGAAGTTGGATCGGAAGGCAAAGAGCACAATACGATTGTGTGTCTTAGATTCAGTATTGCTGAATGTATCAGGGGAAGCTACGGCAAAGGCTTTGTGGGTCAAGTTAGGGACTTTGTACCAATCTAAGTCTCTGGTGAATAAACTATTCCTGCGGAAAAAGCTGTATAACCTGAGGATGAAAGATGGAGACTCGGTGACAGAGCATCTGAATGCGTTTAATACTATGGTAAGTCAGTTATTATCTGTTGATATTAAAATTTCAGATGAAGATAAGTGCATCAGTCTGTTGTGTTCTCTACTAGATTCGTGGGATAGTCTGGTTATTGCAATAGGTAGCAATGCAACTGCTTTGCAGTTTGATGAAATAGTCTCAGCCTTGCTGACGGAGGAGGTGAGACGAAAAAATATGGAAAACCAGAATGGTGATGCCTTGTCTGTACGAGGACGGTCCCATAACAGAAACAAAAATAAGTCATCGAGTGGGAGATCTAAATCTAGAGGGAGATCTAAATCTCCAGGAAAACCTACAAAGGTGGTGTGCTGGAAATGCGAAAAGGAAGGGCACTTCAGAAGGGATTGTAAATCTAAAGCTCCTGATAAAGGAAAGGGATCTGATGATGCTCCTTCTGCAGAGGCGAAAACCACCTCAGATGAAGGTGGGGATGTGTACTTGGCTTCTTCAAGTACACATGTAGATCATGAGGCATGGTTGATTGACTCAGGTGCATCCTTTCACTTCACTCCCTATAGAGAGTGGTTCTGCGAGTATGAGAAATACGATGGTGGTGATGTCTTCGTAGGAGATGATAGGAAGGCTAGAATCATTGGTCGGGGAAAAGTAAAGTTGAAGTTGCAAGGTGGAAGGGTTAGAACACTTCCGGGTGTTCTACATATTCTTGCATTGGCCAGAAATCTGATTTCTGTAAGCAAGTTGGATGATGCAGGTGTAAAGACGGTGTTCGAGAAAGATACCTGCAAGATGGTTCGAGGAGCACTGATATTGATGTGGGGAGTTCGGATTGGAACTCTGTACAAGCTGCAAGGTAGCACTGTTGTTGATGGGTGCAATAGTTCTATGGTTCCTGAAAATGGAGTAGAAAATCTAGTGGTATCTGGAGAGAAGACCATGTTGTGGCATCAAAGGCTTGGACATATTGGAGAGAAGGGACTTCGAATACTTCATGGTAAATGTATGGTAGAAGGTATGAATGATAGCTCTCTGGATTTTGATTTTCGTGAAAATTGTGTGTATGGGAAGCAAAATCGGGTGAGTTTCCCCTCTGGTGGTAAGAGGACGAAACAGATATTAGAGCTTGTGCACAGTGATGTGTTTGGACCTGTGAAGGTTCCATCACTGGGTAAGTCTGTGTACTATGTATCATTTATAGATGACTTCTCAAGGAATACATGGATATATTTCCTTAAGAAGAAATCTAAAGTCTTTGACAGGTTTAAATAATTTAAGGCTCTGGTGGAAAATCAGACAGAGAAGAAGATAAAGCTGTTGAGGACAGATAATGGTGGAGAATTTTGCAGCAAGGAATTTGAAGAATTCTGTAAGAAGTGTGGTATAGCACGGTAGAAGACTACTCCATATACACCTCAGCAAAATGGAGTCGCAGAAAGAATGAACAAGACGTTGATGGAAAGGGCAAGAAGCATGCTCAGTGGTGCTGGGTTAGGACAGGAATTCTGGGCAGAGGCGGTGGATACTGCATGTTACCTGGTCAATAGGTCACCTTCATCAGCGTTGGAGGATAAGACTCCACAAGAAGTATGGACTGGTAAGAAACCCTCTCTTTCACATCTGAGGGTATTTGGATGTGATGCATATGTACATGTTCCAAAGGAGAAACAAACCAAGTTGGATAGTAAATCTGAAAAGTGCATCTTTATTGGGTATAAGGATGGTTTAAAGGGTTATAAGCTTTGGAACCCAGTCACACGGAAGGTTGTGTACAGCCGAGATGTGGTGTTTAGAGAGGTAAAAGATGTTATTCAACATGAAGTCCAACCAAAGGAACCTGAGAAGATAGAGTTTGAGCCAAAGGAGGAAGAATCAGACTCTACAGCAGAGGAGGAATCAGAAGATGAAGAGCCACAAACTCCGGCTGTGAGAAGATTAGTTTGAGAAAGAAGGCAACCAGAAAGGTATAGTCCATCTGCTTTTTCTTTGTCTGTTACTGATGATGATCCCAGAACTGTGAAGGAAGCAGTGGATTCAGAGGATGGAAAAGTCTGGAAGGAGGCCATGGTTGATGAAATGGAATCTTTGCACAAAAATGAGGCTTGGGATCTGGTGGAGTTGCTAGCTGGAAGGAAACCCATTGGCAGCAAATGGGTGTTCAAGAAGAAGACAAATGCGGAAGGAAAGGTGGAGAAATAAAAAGCTCGGTTGGTAGCAAAAGGTTATTCCCAGGTGCCGGGAATTGATTTTGGTGATATTTTTTCTCCTGTTGCCAAGGTAACTTCTATTAGATTACTTTTATCTGTTGCTGCTGCTTTTGATTTTGAGGTAGAACAGATGGATGTGAAGACAGCATTTCTTCACGGGGATTTGGAAGAGGAAATCTACATGAAGCAACCTGAAGGCTTTGCGGTGAAGGGTAAGAAAGAACTGGTATGCAAGTTAAAGAAGTCTCTGTATGGGTTAAAACAGTCACCAAGGATGTGGTATCAGAAATTTGATACATTTATACGGGGACTTGGCTTCACCAGAAGCAAAGCAGATCATTGTGTGTATTTTAAATTAATTGGTGACCATGTTATTTATCTGGTCTTGTATGTGGATGATATGTTGCTGGTTGGAAATGACAAAGAAATTATCCAGGATTTGAAGACCCAATTGTCCTCCAAATTTGACATGAAAGATCTTGGTGCTGCAAACTATATTTTGGGCATGGAAATTAAAAGAGATCGGTCAAAGAGGAAGCTCTGGTTAAACCAGAGGAAGTATGTCGAGACAATACTGCAAAGGTTTAATATGCAGGATGGTAAACGGTGAAGGTTCCTATTCCTGTAGGTGTGAGATTATCTGCTGAACAGTGTCCCAAGACACAAGAAGAGGAAGAGGACATGTCTCGTGTTCCATATGCAAGTGCAGTGGGTAGCCTGATGTATGCAATGGTCTATACTAGACCAGACATTACACATGCAGTGGGAGTATTGAGCAGGTTTATGTCAAAACCTAGGAAGGAGCACTGGACAGCAGTGAAGCGGGTTTTCAGGTATTTGCGTGGCACTAGTGATTATGGTTTGTGCTACCAAGGAAGACCAGGATTGGACAGAGTGTTGGATATTCATGGCTTTCTTGATGCAGACTGGGCTGGAGATCTGGAACAGAGAAGATCTACAAGTGGGTATGTGTTTAACCTATTTGGAGGTGCAGTCAGTTGGATGAGTAAGAAACAATCTGTAGTGGCACTATCAACTACAGAGGCAGAATACATGGCAGCCACTCATGCAAGCAAGGAAGCAGTTTGGTTGCAGAGATTGTGTTCAAGTATGGGGTTAGTACAGGGAGCTATAAGAATAGACTGTGACAGCCAAAGTGCAATTTTCTTGGCAAAGAACCCTGCTTATCATTCAAAGACAAAGCACATTGATGTTCAGTATATTTGTGAGGGATATGATAGAAGACAGAAAGGTGTTGCTGGTAAAGGTGGACACTTTGAAGAATACTGCAAATGCATTGACAAAATCTGTGAGCTCTGAGAAGTTCTCTTGGTGTAGAGAAGCAATGGGAATCTCAAGGCTGAAAAAAAATGACTAAGCTCTCCTGTGGCCCCCTGTGGAAAGAAAACAACAAGTGGGAGATTGTTGGGTTGTGTTATATTCTTTCCACGTAGTTAATAGGGGGTTTGAAGGGCACCTGTAACCCCACTTTATGGGGTCCATATGTTAGGTTGGGCAGACCCACCTATGGTTTTGTGCATGATTTTCGCACATGTTTTTTGGACGCGATGGTTTTCGGTCCATGGTATTGGACGCGATGGATTTCGGTCCATGGTATTGGATGCTTCGGCATGTATAAATATGTATTGTAACATTGAAAGGAACATAATGAAAAATCAAGCTGGTAGTCCCGGTTTTGGGATCCAGGTAAAAATCTCTGTGCATATGTGTTTTATGGGTTATGCTCTCGCATTGTTTATTTTCTTTGTTTAAGAATTCATATGCAAGTAATTTCTGTACAGGGTTAAAACCTACAAAAATTAAACTCAAAGCAAGTGAGTAAGTGAGAGACATTAGTGTGTCACTTTGAGTATATGTATTTCATTGGTTTTTTTTATGTAGTAGAGATTTTGTTGGCCACAAAACAAGAGAATGTCTCACATTGTGGAATCATGGACTTAGTCAAGCGCATATAGGTACATGCCTAGGGACGAAGGGTTGGGGTGGTTAATAAATAAACCAAAAATGTTAGCAAGTGTAGTTGAAGCAAAGGGAATTATTAGGTTGGAGATGTCTAGCCTTTATCTCTAAAATAAGTGAAAATAGTTTGCCTAGATATAAAATAAAAGGGGTACATCAAAAGGGAAAAATTTAAGAGAAATTATTCTTTCTCATATGGTTATGGGATGCTTGTATTTCATCCTTCCCCTCGCCCTCTTTATCTTGGTGGATTACTTTTAAAAAAACGACACTATATTGGTTGATAACTCGTAGTCGATTTTGCATGCTTCTCCTTCCAAAATGATTGAATATAGACAAAAATGGTGGTATGTATATGATATTATGTCATATGAAGTATCAAATAGAGAGAACCCATGCAATATTACCATCCAAAAGAATCATAAACATTATCATGTAGAGAAAGCATGAAAAATTGTGCATGCATGAAATTTATAAGTGGAATAGAGTCAAAATACCTCATGGGGAGGTAAAATGGAGTAGAAATAAGAAATGAGGGAGGGGATTAATCCAAAATATGTCACATAGATAGAGCCATGATAAATAAACTACTTAATTAGGTAGCTTTCAAGAGAAATTTATCTTCCGAGAAGTCAAAATTATGCATACCTAGATTATCGAGCTCTTATAATGTTTTCTAATAACCCCAAGACTCTTATAGTGCAACTTCTAACCATAATTTCCTACTATTTTTCCTCTATATGCTAGGGCATGAGTAGAGCATAAGGGAACATTTTCCATCGAAGTGTAAAAATAATGAGGAGGTGTGTTTGTGGCCTACCTCCCACGTACAAAATCCTTCCATATGTGAGGCATGCATCCCAAGGTATGCCTCGGGATGCACCTTGTCAATCCAACACAGTCACCATTATAACAATATTTATCTTGTTTACCACTGAAACATGGATAACCTTTCCTCTTTGTGCACCATTCAAACATTATATACACCTCTTACAACATAGAAAAGTTTAATTATATGCCATCAATCCTATTTTATGTCCAACCGCAAGTCATATAGTGCCAAAACCATATGCCCAAAGACATTCATGTAATATTCCCTATGATAATCTTGTTATGTTTCTTGTAAATATAGATAGAACAAGACTTCATATAAAACAATCAACAACCTCAATATAGAATTCCAACACACAATAAATAAAAATTTGTTCAACTATGTCATATAAATATACCTCAATTATAATGCTTTAGGACATCCTCTTTCTAAGAAAAATGAGAACTGCCATGAAGAAAATTTTCATGTACTAGTGATATCAAACTAAAATTCTTGTGTGCATTCATAATTAGGAAAATTGGGTGAGATGATTGTTAACATTCATTAGTTGAGTCATTCTTCCTGATGAGGTTAGAAGACATCAATGAAACTGACACATCATATTTTAGTTTTTTTTCTGATCTATTGTCACAAGTGCAGGGAATCATAGCACACATTAAAAACCATAATAGTCATAAAGTGATGAAACCAATCTAAGAGCCACATCTCTTCATTTCCTATGAAAACCCCAACTACTTAAAAATTTCTTTATTTTATTGCATCAAATTTTCTCGAAGGCTTGCATAATTTTTGTAGGGCGAGTCATTCATGAGTCAATAAAAACCAAATGTGGGGGTATACACCAAATCTCTCTCTGCAAAATCATGTACAATATCATCTCCAAAATTTTCCAAGACTAAGTAAACTATTTCAAAGCAAGTCTCTACAAAGTATTTCAGTTTTCTTGAAATATATTAAATCCATGAAGTTATTAACATCTCTCAAGAGGGAAGGGGTTCCTGCATAACCTTGCCGTCCTTCTCCATGGAGCTCACTGCTACCCTGACTCTGTGTCTCTGCTGACGCTGACTCCATGAATCCGCCCTCCGGAGGGGCGGGTATGACCCCCTCTCCACCCACCGGTCCCTCTTCTGACAAATCGGTAGGCGCAGGAACTCAGGCCAGTCCCGGTTCATCCCCGCTAGCCGCGCATGACATCGATCCTGCCCTCAACAGTGATGGTGACTTTGCTGCTGGTCCAGCGACCGCCAAAGACAAAGGCACTGACCAGAATGCCTCGACGTCAAGGCCCAAAGCATCCTCTGCAACATGCATCCCCAGGTCTACAGAAAGAATCAAAATAGATCTCCCCAGTCACCGTATCAATAGCCAAATCCAATATATGAGGGATCATGCACTCATAGGCAAGTTTCTTGGATTCTGGCCAACTGAAAAGGCCTTGCAAGGATGGATTGCCTCCAAGTGGAAGCCCAAAGGACAAGTTACCCTGCAGCTCGGTCCTAAAGGCTTCTTCACCGCTACTTTCAATTGTCTGGAGGACAAAACTCGTATCTTCGAGGGTGGCCCGTACTTCTTCAACTCTGCAGGCCTGTACCTTCGTGATTGGATTGAGAGGTTCAATCCAGATAAAGAAGACTTCAACTGGGCTCCAGTATGGATCCGGATGTACTCTCTTCCCCTGGAATACTGGAACGAGGAAACCTTAAAGGACATAGGTAATAGCCTGGGGGTTTTTATCAAGGTCGCTGAGGAAACAAAATTCCGAAGATATACCTCATATGCCAGGATCTGTGTACACATGCACCTAGCCAAAGCTCTCACAGATTCGGTAAGTTTATTTCATGACGATTTTGAATGGGTCTAAACAATAGACTACGAGCATGTTCCCTTTGGCCATCTCTTCAGGGATTGCCCACTGAATCTGCAGTCTAAAACCCCTGTCACTGAGACAAGCAAAGATGCTGAGGGTTTTACAAAAGTTTCAAGTAGAAGAAAGCATGCCAAGAAAGCTCCAGTCGACCCTGATAATCTCAAGAAACCCGAAACTCGGAATAGTTTTGAAATCTTGACTTCTCAAAATAACATGGAGGATAACCTTTCAATCCCCCCCTCAGATCCATCTCCTTCCTCTCCCCCTCCTCCTCCAAAATCTTCAGATCCGCTCCCGGCCTCCGATCCCATCAGCATCCCCGTCTCCACCTCCTCTGAAAAAAAAGATAAAGATACAACCCTACAATCTTCCAACATGGAGATAGATGCAGCTCTAGCTCTCAGTATTCATCAACAGTTAAATGAGGAAGAACAGAATACACCGATACACATGGAGGAGGAACCAGAAAGTGTAGATCTGGAAGGTCTGGACATTCTCAGGCTGGAAGCAGTGTGTAGACAGAAAGAATTCAGCGCTATACCCCCTCGGGAAATCGAAAGACTTGAAGTAGTTTTAGCCAGAGCACAGCACAAAAAATGTCTTGGTATTCAGGCAGGCAGTCCTTGGGATGGGAAAAAAATACTGAAAGATACGAAGAAACGCGGACGCAAAACGGATCTGCAGAGGACCATTATTATTGGAGAAATGCTGGTGGAGTCTGGAAGATTTCCCAAGCTGACCAAGTTTTTCAAAACTCTTCCCCACTGTTCCTCATGAAGCTAATCTCATGGAACGTGAGAGGGCTTAACAGCCCTGCAAAACACAGAATGTTAAAAAATATGATCCAGCAAGATAAGCCCTCATTAATTTACCTACAAGAAACAAAATGCAATAGTATTGTTCTGGAAAAAATACTAAATAAAGCCTGGTCGGGATGTCGTTCAGTCTCGGTGGATGCCTCTGGGGCTTCCGGAGGGCTCGCAATCATATGGAATCCTCAAGTGCTCTCCCTTCATGATTTCCATGCCTCACACTTCTTCATTCAGACAACTTTCCACCTAATCGGTACCAATATCCATGGACATCTTTCTAATGTGTATTTCCCACAAGAATTACAAAGAAAGTTGGATCTGCTTGATACTCTTTCAGCGCTCAACTCTGACAGGAGCTTTCCCCTTTGGATTTGTGGTGGTGACTTCAACATCATCACTGCTTTGGAGGAAAAGTCTGGTGGACGTTCGAGGTTGGATGGAGATAGTATCGGCTTCAAAGACTTCATCCACAGAAATCAGTTAATGGATCTACAGACTTCCAATGGTACATATACATGGACCAATAAAAGAAGGGGATCACAGCAGATAGCCTCCAGGCTGGATCGATTCCTTATGTCGGATAATGCCATTCATCTGGGGGGGGACTTTCATGCCTCCATCATGCCTCAAGTGGGCTCTGATCACTGGCCCATAATGTTACAATGGTCACGTCTGGGTGCTAGGTGCAATAGGCCCTTTCGCTTCGAATCTTTTTGGTTTTCACATCCTAACTTCAAAGATGTTGTTATCGATGCATGGAAATCTTTCAGTCCCCCAGAAGGAGCCAAGATGTTCCAGTTTCAACAAAAGTTAAAACATCTCAAACAAGCTCTCAAATCTTGGAACTGCTCTCAGTTTGGAAATATTTTTGACCATCAGAAAGAGCTGGAGAAGCAAATGAACACATTGCAACAACGCATTATCACTGAGGGAAGAACTGAAGATTATGCGCAACAGGAGAAGACCCTCCTAACCAAGATCAAAGCACGACGGCAACAAGAAGAGACACTGTGGCGTCAAAAATCCAGGGTCAGATGGCTCAAGGATGGGGAGAAAAATACCAAATTCTTTCACAGGTCCACTATTCAAAGGAGAATGCACAATTACATTGCCTTCATCAATAATAGGCAAGGAGAGCGTCTGGAGGTGCATGAAGAAATGGAACAAGAATTCAAAGAGTACTTTCAGGACATTCTTCGAGAGCCTCCAGGTTGCAGAACTCAGGCAATACGTTCTATCACGCAGCATATACCAAAGATCATCACGGAGGACCATAACAATATGCTACTCCAGCCAATCTCTATGCAGGAAGTGGAGGATGCGTTGGCCCAACTTAAGGATGGCAAAGCGCCTGGACTTGATGGCTTCACAGCCAATTTTTTCCACGCTTTCTGGGAGCACATCAAAACAGAGGTTTGGGAACTCGTGGAAGAAGCGAGATCGATGCACTGGATCCTCCCCTCCCTCAATACGACCTTCATAGTGCTGGTACCTAAGGTGGAAGAATCCAGCACTCCAGACAAATACAGGCCCATCGCTCTCTGTAACGTAATCTACAAACTCATCTCTAAAGTCTTGGCGAACAGGCTCAAACCTCTTCTCCCTCTCCTTATCTCTCCTGAGCAGACAGGCTATGTAGAAGGGCGCCAGATTCTGGATGGTATCATTCTTTCACATGAAGTGATCCATTCTCTCAAGGTTCTTAAAAAGCTAGGTATGATTCTCAAGTTAGATCTTTATAAAGCTTTCGATAAACTTAGCTGGACCTATATCAATCAAATGATATTAGCTTTTGGCTTCAGTGCTACTTGGACACGATGGCTCATGAATCTTATTACCTCCCCCTGTTTCTCCATCCTTCTGAATGGTTCTCCTTCCTCACCTTTTCGACCTTCCCGGGGCATTCATCAAGGTGACCCTCTCTCTCCGTTCCTTTTTGTTCTCATGGCCGAAGGTCTCAGTCGCCTTCTTCATTCTGCCATCTCTTCTCACTCATTAAAGGGAATTTCTCTTCATGGTCAACCTCCCATCTCTCACCAAAAATTTGTTGATGATAATATGCTTTTTGGCCACCCTTCAGTTCAAGAGGCCTCTGCCTTCCTATCCCTGCTCAATCTCTTCTCAGAAGCTTCGGGCACCACCATCAATGCCTCTAAATCCCAACTCTTCTTCTTCCACACCCCCATCCTCACTCAGAGAAATATAGCCAGGATCTTGGGCTTCCCGATAGCTGTGCTTCCTTCGAAATATCTTGGAGCTCCCCTGGTAGACTCAGTCATCAAACATGCCTCCTAGAGAACCCTTCTTGACAATTTAGAAACCAGGCTCTCTTCCTGGACCTACCACTCGCTCAACATCGCCAGCAGGCTCATCCTAATCAAATCCGTTCTCCAAGCCATGCCTCTATATTTATTCTCCATATTGGCAGCTCCCAAATGGGTTCTTAAAAAAATTCGCAATCTTCAAAGAAATTTCCTATGGGGTTCTTCGGGTCTCAACAGAAAATGGGCACTTGTCAAATGGACTGAAGTCTGTCTTCCGAAGTCAGCTGGTGGGCTTGGTCTAAGGGATCCCCTCCACAGCAATAACACCATGGGCGCCCGTATCTGGTGGAATTGGGTCTCCAAACCGCATTCTCCTTGGGCTCATCTCTGGCAAGCCAAATATGCTCCAGGAAGTCCCCTGGAGGAGCTCATCCGTATAAGTACTACCACCCCTGGCTCATTAATTTGGAATGTAGCCAGGTAGCACAGTGCCTTTATACAAGCGCACAGTTTTTGGGAAATTCATTCGGGCACCACAACAAGATTTTGGGAAGACTCCTGGCAGCAGCTTCCCAAACTCGCTGCTCTCTTCCACAAACCCAAATGGCAGGCTACTATGCAGCACAATGATCAAATCCATGTTCATCAATTTTGGCAGCAACAATCCCCTCAAGGCTTTCAACTATGGAGATCAGCCGATACCTGGCAGGCCAACTGGCAGGAGGAAACTTATGAAGAGATCGATCAAGAGCTCAAACTAAGGAAAATTAAATTCTCTGATCAGAGGGACAAAGTTCGATGGGGATACACTCCCAAAGGGATATTCACTACCAAGGAAGCATACCAACTTCTCTATCATCCAGCGCAGATAATTAAGGATCAGCTATGGGATAAGGTTTGGCAACCAAGCATCTAGCCTAAAGTCTCTACTTTCCTTTGGCTTTTAAGCAAACAACGGATCCTCACTTGGGACAATCTTCAAAAGCAAGGATTTATTGGGCCTTCCAGATGTCCCAATTGCAACCTCCACACAGAGACCATCTTGCATCTTTTGGATACCTGTCCATTAGCAGCAGAACTCTGGGAGAGAATAGCACAGTGCAATAGAAGAACAGGCAGACGTGTGGGAGACATTATAAACACCATCAGGAACTGGCCTCGGCATCCTTTCCAAAGTCTTGTACTCAATTCCCTCTGGAACCTTTTACCGGGCTTCATTTATTGGATCATCTGGAAGGAGAGAAATAACAGGATCTTTAAAAATCTCCATTCGCCCCTGGACTCCCTTTGGCTTCTTCTCAAATAGAACCTTCAAGAAACTCTAGCCCTGAAACAATGGAAAAACTCGGACTTGCCTGCCTCTCCCCAGGAATGCCTCATTCTGGAAAATTGGAATCTGAACCTCACTTTCTCAGCTCACGTCAAGCACAGTCCCTCCATCCATTCTGAGTCCCCCCAATTCTGGTCTCCTCCTACCTCCCAGTCTTTTAAGCTGAACTTCGACGGTGCTGCCAAGGGAAATCTGGGGCCGGCGGGTTATGGTGGTATTTTCAAAAATGCTGAAGGCTTGGTTCTACATATATATCATGGTTCACTTGGAAGAGACACCAACAATGCTGCCAAACTTGAAGGCTTATGGAAGGGCATCTGCATAGAAGAAATTGAAATTTTTTTCCTTCTAGTGGTAGAAGGGGACTCACAAATCTTAATAGAGGCAGCTATTCGGATCCATTCAGGCACCTCAGCAGGAAAGATCGCTTCAAGCTGGCAGCTTCTAAGTAGACTGGAGCAAATTGAAGAATGGCTCAAGGCTCCCCGCAGCATTACCTTCCAGCACATTCAGCGATCAGCCAACAAGGTAGCGGATAGATTAGCAAATCAAGGATCTGATCAGCAATTCCCTTTCTTCTCTGGTCCACCGAGTAGTTCTAATGATGAGCAACTTAAACAAGACTGCACTCTTCTGGTGCAACAAGATCTATCCCTCCTGGATGCGGGTGTGTAGTACAGATCATGGTACGAAGACGGCTGGATGGGCTGGCGCGTGGTTCACTCCCAACGCCATCTGGCCTCACATGCTGCCAGCCTTCATTCTCTCTGAAAGCTCCTTCAATGTTGCGTTAATGCAGCTCGACATCCCATACCGGCATTCTGGCTCTTATGTTATGGTGCTCCTCCAGTTCTTCACTGTTCCTCCCCCGCGAATGTTTTGCTTCCTCGTTGCCGCAGCGCTCTGCTCTCGGGTCAGTCCAGGAATTCGCTGCGCTCAGGAATGTGGTGTTGATTCTCAGCTGGGACTTCTGGCTTTCCAAAGTCCTTCCTGCAACTTTAAGTGGTGCTTGTCCTTCATCATTCTTAGTGCTCCTGCGCGCGAGATTGCTCTCCCCCTTTCAGTCTCTCCTGGCCTGCAAAGTTCTGTTTGTTGTTCTCCTCCTTCTGCTCTGTTCAACATGCCTAAACTGCGCCAAAGAATGGGCTGCAGAAGGGGAAGCTCCCGTGGGCGACCCATCCGCCAGCCCTCCTCCTCAACCACGGACTCCTCTTCTTGCTCCTCAGGCTTCGACTCTGATCACCATCCAGCTACTAGGAGAGGTCGTGGACGAGGTCGGGGGCAGCATGTTTTACCGTCGAGCTCTCACAATACTCACGCTCATACGGTCCATTTTCAAATCCCCTGCACTCTCAGTAATCACTCTTTCATTGCTTCTACTACTATTGAGCTGCGCGAGGGTACAGTTGGTTTGGTGGCTGCCACTCCAGTAGCGACTACAGAGACGAGGGCGGAAGAGTCGCTTGGCTCTTATATGTTTCACAGCTAGTAGAATAAGGTTCCAGGTGTTACTGCCTCCAAGGATATGCAAACTCAGGCGAGTCTGAGTGTTCCAATTGAAGGCGGTTCCTCAAGCAAAGAGGGCCATCCCTCCGATGATGATGATCCCTTCAGTTTTGGATGTCGAATCGTGGAAGAAGCGCCTTCCACCGCTCATGATGCATAACCAGGTCTTCGTTCTTTGGTTGTAGTTTCCCTGTTTGTTCAAAGTTAAGGGTATAGTTGCTTTACGACTTAGATTACAGCTTTGATCTAGGCAACGATCCCCTGTTCATATGTATAAGCTCGGACAAGTCATTTTGGTCCTTTGGTCAGTCTATAGTTTTGACAATGTTGTATGCTATCTTTATGCACTAGTAATGGTCCTGGTTCTAGTCA
This sequence comes from Pinus tabuliformis, assembly GCA_031772625.1. Classification (NCBI taxonomy): domain Eukaryota; kingdom Viridiplantae; phylum Streptophyta; class Pinopsida; order Pinales; family Pinaceae; genus Pinus; species Pinus tabuliformis. Next base: position 265,253,432 of record CM062806.1, on the reverse strand, counting down.
GTCATTAGCTAGTATTTTTGAGTCAATTTTCAGCTATGTAATGTGAGTACGCCGCCTCTCTGGGCTAGACTTATCGAGGCGGCTGCCTCTATGTAAAAATATTTTGTATCAATATAGAAGTAGACTAATTCAGACAAAAAAAAAAAAAACATCTCTCAGGAGGTATTAAACTTTGTGTGTTTAAATTTAAAAATAAAGAATCCCTATGATTTCAAAATTATATCACTCTAAGGCATTTCATCTTGGTACCTAGCTCTTCCTACAACTCATCCTCATCCACTTGAGATTTAGCTTACACTTTGTGATGTAGTTTATGGTTTGCACTAGCTCTATAAATTTTGATTTCCTAATCAATGGATCAATGTCTCCCTTATTTATGTCTAGCGAGGCATAAGGAAATGATTTCCTCTCCATCACTTATACTCCTAGTAGAAAAAGGGTTATGCAAGAGCTCTTCAACAAATATTTCATTTAAAGTATCTTAATTGAATATTCTTACATCGTTTCACCTGCAATTTTCATTTAGGACATACTTATATATTGTGATGGTTCAAAATGTATGGTAGACAAATTGAAGGAAGTTCTAGACCTCTTTTTTAAAGCCACAAGTATGTTCATAAACTCTATAAGGTATTTGGTTATTTGGTGGCCTCTCTTGAAGCCTAAGAATCTATATCATTCAAATATTCCCCTTGAGGTCATTTTCCTTTGAGGCTAGTTTAAAGAACACATAGTTCTATTTGAAGGAAAATATTGATATAAGAGAGACATGATTTTCCTCTTTGTCAAGACAAAAATAATTAAATACCTAGTCTAATATATGGCTCTCTTGGTGGGAATCTAGTTTTAATAAAATCAGTATTAGAAGCCCTCCAAAATTATTGTATGTCTCTAACATAGATTCTAAATGGAGATCTTGATAACATTCATAAAATTTGGTACCACTTCATCTAGTAAAAGGATAGGGAGAAAAAAGGAATAGCTCTAGTCCCTTAGAGGAAAATACTTATCCCAAAGACTCTATGGGTTCATGTTTTTTTTTTCCATTTTTCCAAAACCTATTATCCAAGAATATCTTCAGGCTCTTCCTTGGCCAAGGCTTATGTTATGCAACCAACTCACAAAATAGAAGAAAATATAGATCAATGACTTGACAAATAACCTCTTTGAGGGGGAAACATCATTTACATTACATAAATGAACAATTCTAGGATGATACAAACGAAACAAACTCCTTGGTATATATAGGAGTCTAAGGGGTCATAATATAATCAGAGGCTACATAACAATAATAATGTAAGGGCATGACAATAATAGTATTGCGCTTCAACGGGGCACACCAATAACAATATGGGGGATACATGGTCACGACAATAACAACAGGGGGATGCGTTAACAATAACAATAAGTGGATTACACTAGTATTATAGGGACCTAACATGCCCCTCTCCTTCAAACAAATTGTTGTATTTAATGCTTGAGTAGTTCTGAATGCTTATGTATAAAATTCTCATCCTCCCATGTGGAATCTTCAGTGGGTAAGTTCTTCCACTTAATGAGGTACTCTGAAATTGATCGATTTCAGCGTCTTGTTTCCGTGACTGCTTCAGGCCCCATTATGATTTTTTATTCTCCATCAAGTTATGGAAATACTATTTGAACTGTGGTATTGTCACCAATAACCTTATTTAAGCATGAAACATGGGAAACTAGGTGAACTCAGGAAGATGCAGGTAGCTCCAATTTCTATGCCATAGTACCAATCTGTAAGGCATTTTAAGGACCATTGTACTTGGGTGATAATTTATTATCCTTCTTAATTTTATTGAGGGACATTTGATTGTATGGTTGTAGCCTATTGTTTCATTCGATTTTGTGCTAGAGTGAGGTTATCCTTTAAGATTTGGAGAACTTGTTGTTGATGCTCGATCTGATATTCTACTGCTTGAACCTTACACTTTTCTCTTAAATATGATGTGATGGATGGTGGATGATATCCATAAAGTGCCATAAATTGGGTCATTTTTGCTACAGTATGGAAAGAAGTGTTATACCACCATTTGGCCAGAGGTAACCACTTGACCTATTATGTTGGTTTATTAGATACAAACCAACGAACGTATCCTTCCAAACATTTGTTCACTATCTCAGTTTTCCCTTTAGATTTAGGATGATAAGATGAGATATGAGCTAATTGAGTACCAAGACAAGAAAATAATTATGTCTAAAAATTTCCAGTGAAAATGGGATCTCTATATTGGGTTTCCATGTAGCTTTTGAATTGTTTCCAAAAATGCAGTAGCAACTATACGGGTTTTAAAAGGATGAGATAATGTACAAAAGTGTGCATACTTGGTAATTCTATCAATTACCACCATGATGACACTCTTTCCTTTGTACTTGGGTAAACATATGATAAAATCCATTGAGACCTCCTCATAATGTTGACTTGGAATGGTTAAAGGTTGTAACAAACTTGAGGTATTAATTGTTTAGACTCTATGTTATTGGAAAACTAAACATTTTTCCACAAACTTCTGAATATCAGTTTTAAGGCCATCCCAAAAATATTCCTTCTTGACCCTATGGTAAGTTTTTAAAAATATCGAGTGCCCTCTTAAGGGGGAGGTGCACAATTCCAAAAGAATCTTATGTTTGAGTTGAGAATTCTTATAGACATATAAGCGATATTTGTACCATAATGAATGATTTTTCCAGATAAATGTATCATATGTATTGGGAACTTGTTGTAACTTTTGAGTGAGTGTCCACGCATCTTCTTCATTCTTCCATTCATCTCTTTCTTTGGTTATCCAATCAGGTTGGATAATAGAAATGGCAAAGAGCAATGCTTCGACATTCTCATACTTTCTTGAGAGTGCATTTGCAACAACATTTTGCTTACCCTTTTTTTATATGATTTCAAAGCCATAACCTAATGCCTTTGTGAGCCTTTTTTCTTTCTCTTCTAAAGATAATTTCTTTTTCCAAAAAGTATTTAAGAATATCGTGATCTATTCTTACCTTCAAGTTTCTTCCCATTAGGTAAGGTCACCATTGCTTTAGTGCATGTAGTAGTGCCAACATGTCCTTCTCATAAATAGGTTTGTGTAAATACTTTCCCTTGATTGGACGACTTTTGAAAGCAATGGGTCTTCATTCTTGCTTTAAAACACCACCATTTCCATTTCCTGATGCATCACATTCTGCAATAAAGTTTTTTTGAATTCTGGTGTAGTTAAGACCAGTGCTTGGCACATTATCTCTGTAAGATGTTCAAAGGCCTTAGTTTCTTCTCTAGTCCAAGAAAATTCATCTTTCTTCAGTAACGTTGTTAGAGGTGCTATTATTCTCCCATAATTCTTAAAAAACTTGCCATAATACCCTGTCAACCCGAGAAATCCCCAAAGATGCTTTAGGGTTGTGGGGATTTTCCATTCCTTAATGGATTTAATTTTGTTAGGGTATACCTTAATTCCCTCATGAGATACAATATGACCCAATTATTCCACCTCCTATACTCTAAAGAAGCATTTGGAGGTTTTTGTATATAATTGTTTCTCATCCAATAGTTTGAGCACCCTTTCAACATGTTGAACATGATCTTTCCAAGACTTGTTGTAGATTAGTATATCATCAAAAAATACTAACACAAATTTTCTAAGGAAGGGTTTAAAAATGGAACGATTAAACCTTGAAATGTTGAAGGTGCATTAGTAAGGCCAAAAGGCATGACCAAAAAATCATAATGACCTTCATTAGTTATGAATTTTCTTTTTAGAATTTCTTCATTATTCATTCTAATTTGATGATATCCTGAACAAAAATCCAACTTGGTGAAGTAAATTTCTCCATGTAATTCATCCAACAATTCATTAATGACAGGAATGGGAAATTTACATATGATAAATCCTTCTTATTCACTAATACTACTGGAGAAGAGAAATAAATTTGACTAGGTTGAATTATACCACCCTCTAGCATTTATGCAACCATACATTCAATTTCACTCTTTTGGGTATAGGGATATCTGTAAGGCCTGATGTTTGGAGGAACACTTCCTGGAATCAAGTGAATAGCGTGATCATAATCCAGAATATGTGCGAGGCCTTTAGGAGTCTCAAATACCTTAGAGTGATTGTCCAAGAACTTTTGGTGACCTAGAGAAATAGATGATTTTGATGTTTGAACCTCTAGTGAGCATAATTATGCAATTATGCCATGTTTTTCTTTCTTCAAAATACTTTTCATGCCATTAGAGATGATTATCTTCCCTAGTTTCACTTTGATACCCCTTGATTCAGTTTACTTACCTTCCTAAAAAAATCAAGAAAAATTCTTGAAAATTAAAAGTTATAATCCCCAAAGATTGTAACCATTGGACTCCTAGTACAACACCATCACCACCCATTCGAGCGGAAAGCATTAGACTATTTAATACATATTCCCCCATGGTTATAATGATATTATGGAACTTTCCAAAGCTATTTATAGTTGTAATTCCCGCTAATTCATTGCAATATATGGTTGGATTCATTTCTTATTTTTATGGGGTTGCTTCTTGGTGTATATCCTCTTCTTTTTATGTTTCTTGTTCATTTTGTTCCTCCTATTCACAATCTATGTAGAATAATTTCTTCTCAAAACACTTATGTATGACCTTTAATGTATTTTATATCACAACTATAATAAAGCCCTTTTACTCTTTTTTCCTCCAATTGTTGTGGTGTTAACCCTATAGGTTGTGGAAGGTTAGGAGAAAGAATACTACCATATTTATAGCTGTGAGTGGTAGACTTCCTTGTTGCCAAAATTTTGCTTTCAACTTTTCTTGCCACCTTGGATGCCTTCTCCAATGAATCAGGTTCCTAATTGCGGACCTCATGTTGGATGTTATCCTTTAAATTCCCTATGAAGAAATAAATCTTATGATCCTCTAGAATATAATTTACCTTGATATTCAATCCTTGGAAGTCCTTAATGTAATACGTCATTGAACCCTTTTGTTTGACATTTATCAATTGGCTAAAGAAGGTATTGCTCTTTGTATCCTCATAATGTGCTACCAAATCTTTAGCAAAAATTGTCGAAGTGACAATTGATTTATGATAACAAAGCCATCAATACCATATAAACTAATTTTGTTCTAAATATAAAGATGCAATGCGTACCTTTTGTGTGTGCAAAACATCATGTATATCAAAGAATTGCTCCATTTATAGTATCCATGTTATGGGATCCTTGCCATCAAACTTCCTCCTCAATATTTGGAATGTGGTTATTCTTCAAACCACTATTGGAGTCTCTAAAATCATAATTCATATTACTTTCTTCCTCATCATGATTTTCATGGAGTACGTTGTCACCACTAAGAAGCATTTCTTGTAGGAAATTTGTCAAACCTTCCTTCAAACCTTTAAGGTCCCTTTTCAATTATGTTTTTAAACCATCCTTCAAAATTCCATCTTGACATTCATCATTAATTCCATGTCATATTTTAAACCATTCTTCAAACCATCTATCTTACCTTTCAGTTCATTTTTGCGAGAGTGAAATTTATTGCATTTGGTCTCGTATTGTTTATATATCATGTTGCATTTCTTCCTCTTCTTCATGTGTTATAGTATAGCTTTCTGGTTTCTTACTAGGTGTGACAATTTTTTTGTTTCAAGACATTTTGGAATCAAAAAATGATATTTATGCTTTACTATGCCCTTTGAATCACTTCAAATTATCTTTTCAAACAAAAGTTATGCAATTTTTTTAAAAAATACACACCGTTTTCTGACTAGATTGAGATTTTTGTATCTTTGTAATTTCAAGTCTTCAAGTTCTCAAACTTCATCCTTTGGTAGCCCTCTAAGTCTTCTTTCCAACTCCACAAGTCTGACCAAGATTGGATTCTTCAAGAAACAATTATGCCTAATATACCATGATGAGTTAATTATAGATTGGTTCAATAGAGTGAACTTGTACGGAGTGCCATGTGTCATTGTTTCAACCTTCGGCCCTGAAAATGATACACGAAAAATATGGTTCATGCAATTTCAACCACTTTTTATGAAATTCAAATCTGATGCTTGGAGAGAAAGCTATGATAATTTTCCCTAGGTCACATGTTTAAGATTGAATTCTGGAGCCTACGAAAACCTTAGCTTCTTCATACCACACTAAAAAAAATATAGCAAACTAAGATCTAAAATGTTTACATGAAATTCACTAAGATTTTGGCTCCATGTTGTCAAAATTTTGGCTTATTAAGCCTGATAGAAAAAATCTATAACGAAAATACCAAGATGACCTATTTGAAGCAGAGAAACCCTAGAAACCAAAGCTTTGATTCCAAACGTTATGCAACCAGCTCACAAAATAGAAGAAAAGATAGATAAATGATTTGTTATATGTAATGACCCTGGTTAAAAATTCACGCGAGACAATATAAGACCATGGTCTGCAACACGTATTCCAAGCTAAATGGTGGGAAAATCATCTTATTGCATGTTCATTTTAGTTATTATGGCTAAAGGAAATTGGAAAAGGAAATGGCAAAGGCTTTGGAAAGGCAGGATGCATTAATTGATATTTTATGTATGAAAATAATGGGAATTTGGAGAAAATGAAGGTGAAGATTCATAATTTGCATGTGAGAAGGTTGAATCATATCATAGTAACTCTTCGTCACATGCTTACCTTGGTGGACTGGTTAGCTTGGGTAAATGCGGGAGGAGAGTGTTATAGAGTGGTATCAAAGCATGGTTCAACACTTGGAATGGATGGGCGTAATGAGTTTTTCATGCATGCATGTAGGTTACAAGTATATGAATTTGTTATGCATTTGAATGTATATATGTTGTTATGCATGCATTGTCATGGTTATGGTTATGCATGTATAGTAGGTCACACATGCATTGTGAGGTCATTGAATGCAATTAGGTCATCATGATGCTATTGCTATGTTATGATGCTAATGTGTTGGCTGAGATAGAGAAGGAGATGAAAAACATCAAAGGGAGGTTGCGGCACTAGTCTGCGGGGTAAGAGTAGATTATCATGCAGGTTTGTATGGTGAGCATGCAGGTATGTTGGTTAATGGTTGTTATAGGCATTAGCATTATGTACATTCTTGTCATTTTATTTTTTTGTACTTACATGTATGATAGATGCTAGTTTATCAATGTGGTAATATGCACATTCATCAAATAGCCATACATGGTAGTAACTTGTTGTTTTTCTATGTTAGTTAGTTACGTTGATCATTATGTTATGTGTTTTTGATGAGTATGCCATATGTTAAATTATTTTCGTTATACATTATTTAACTTGATGATTAGAGTTATTTCATTTAATATCTTGATGTTATATGTATCATTCTTACCTAGACTAACTATGCATACGTGACTATTATGTATGAATGAAAATTGTTTATGAGCTTATGATGTGAACATGTTAGCTAGTTATTGTTGTGGATATCATGAACTTATTTATTTTTGAGTTAATATATTGTGAATTTATATCGTTCTAATCTAAATTGATTGTGCAGACAAGATAGCCTCCCCAGAGATATATCAAGGCATGATTTTGCTTATGTCATCTACTTAGTGCTTGAATGTTTCAATATGTCGTTTATCTGTTGTTTGAGTGTTTGGTGTCTAGTATGTCGTCTATCTCTTGTTTGAATGTTTGATTAATTGCATGATATGAGTTTTTATCTCTAAGATTCCATGACGGAATGATCTTGTTTAAGACAGTTGTACGAACACATATGTGTTGAGAATGACTGATATGTTCTTGAGTGCAAGTAGGTGATATTTGTATCATTATGTGTTATGATTGATGACTATGAGTTGATTGTTGGTTATGGCATGACTGCTCATCTTAGTAAATGTTGATTACTATACATGATGCCTTGATTTTTGGAACATGTGATTGACATGTGTGAAGAGTTGCAATGAAACATGCTTGGTAATAGCATGAAAAGGTAATAGTTGACGTGTTTATATAACTAATAGTTGGTTGATGTGACAGTGCGTAGTAAGACTCAGTTGTAGCAAGGAAAGGGTGAAAGAAAAGAATTGGGTGAAAATTACTTTCTCTATGTTTGGAAACTGCAAGTCCAAACAAATGAGTGCTTTGCATACAGGAAGTATTCTTAACCTTGATTTTGTTTGACATTATGTGGATGAGTGTTATATTCTTGAACATGTATTTGACAGGTATAAAAAATAGTTTCCATTTATGGCTGGATTCGTAAAGGGAATTGGAGTCCCTTGATAGATGGCATGGATTTGTTTAGGTACAAGGCAATGTGTTTGTCATGATAAGGCAAGGTAACTAGTATATTGTTATGTTTATTTATGCACTGACATTTATGTGTTTATGGAAATATGATGCAAGGGATTGCATGGAAAAGAGGCTACGATGAAATCTTGAAGAAGGCTTGGGTTGAATTTCCCTTGGAGGCATTGGGAACCCATGGTATTGAGTCATGGTGTTTGTTGCTAGTCTTGTGCTTTTGGTCTTCGTGATTTGTTGTGCTTTATTTGTGGCTTTGTTTATGTCTAGGGTATGGCTATACCACTTTGTTTGTGGTATCGTATTGTTATTGGTTTTTCATGGTTTCTTCTTGTTTGTTTCTTGTTATTTCCTTTATGTTTTGAGGATCTTGGGAATTGGTTGGGAAAGAAGAAAGTTAATGGAGATTAGGGAGAGTTGAATGAAACCTACCAGATAATGCAAGACACCAATGAAGCTCAGTGCATGACTAAGGGTAGTTGAAGGTAAGAATATTACAATCGGTTGGATTGGTTCAATCCATTGGTGTAAATGGACAATGTCGGTACAATCATGAGCAAGGTAATCAGGAAAGGTAAGGTAAATAGATTTGATTCATCAGATGCCTTGGCTATGTTGGGAATTGTTTTTCTCAATGTTGTGCATATTGTGCATGGATAAAGGGCGTTCTCTTAACCTTGACCTTATGTTATCTGGTAATTATGTTGTGATCATGATTATTTTGATGTTTATATATGTATACATGTATGTATGTATGTACATGTCATGTCTGATAAGGTCATCATGGATCATGGTTGTTTAATGCTAATGTTTATATGTATATATGTGTGTATGTATGTCGACATGATCATGATTCTTTTATGCTAATGTTTATATATATTTATGTATGTATCTATGTATCTATGTCATTGTCTGATAGGGTTGTCAGGGATCATTCTTTTGGGGGAATGATTTCTTATGTAGTTGAATGGCATGAAGAGGTTCTTGGTCTTATGAGGAATCAAGTGGGAAGAGTAGCCCTGACAAATTTATGAGGTAAGTATCACATGGATATGAGTTTATATTATGTGTTTATACTATGTTTATGTTTATATTATGGATAGGTTATGTTGAAGGATACATCAGCGGAATGAAAGCAGTGTGCTTTGCGACATATTGGGGCAAGCATGGATAAGACACTAGAAGCAAGGTTGCTTAGTAGAGATAGTGTGGTTTGGATGTGCAGTGCTAATGTTGTGTATATGTTGTGCATATTATATATTTAGTAATATTACATATGGCGTTGTGTGTCTGTTGTATATATGGTGCTCTGCATATATTGCATATGTAGTGCTCGGCATATATGGTGATATGTACATGTTGGGTATGTTGTGTTATCTACATATTGTATTGTGCACATGATGGATATGTGGTGTTGGGTGCATATGGTGTTGTGTGCATTTTGGATATGTGGTGTTGTGTACATATGGTGATATGCACATGTTGTATATGCAGTGCTATGTACGCCAGGTGTAGGTACATATATTGTGTGGTGTTGTACATCGGGTATAGATGTATTGTGTTGTAATGTATACCAGGTACATGTATTGTGTGGTGATATACATTGGGTATAAATGTAGTGTGTTGTGTTGTACGCCAGGTGTAGGTACATGTATTATGTGGTGTTGTACATTGGGTATAGATGTATTGCATTGTGTTATACGCCAAGTATAGGTACATGTATTGTGTGGTGTTATACATTAGGTATAGATGTATTGTATTTTGTTGTACGTCAGGTGTAGGTACATGTAGTGTGTGGTTTTGTACATTGGGTATAGATGTATGTGTTGTATTGTATAACAGGTGTAGGTGTATATATTGTGTGGTTTCGTATGCTCTATGTATGTATATGTATTGTGTTGTGTTTTACGACATGTGTGTATGTATGTGTTGGGATGTACATTATGTGTATGTCTATGTGATTGAAGAGAAGAAAAGGCACTGGGTGGTTGCCAAGTGTGGCAACTGATCCCGTGTGTGTATGGAAAGGATAAAGGTAGAGGCTGAGAATCGACGGAATGATAAGTATCGGTATTTCATTTCAGTTTTACTATGCATGTGATCTATGTTTATGATTTATGATGGTTACATGTGATCTATGCCTTTTGTTTATGATGGTTGCATGTGATTCATGATTTTGATCTATGATGTTTATGTTTTGAGCTAATTGGATGTGATATGTTTATACATGATGATTTGATCGAACAACAAATTATGACCTACTGTGACAATGAGTGAAGAAAATTACAAGTGTACCTTATTAACAAACCATCGATGAGCTATTATTAGAGTTTATTTAAATTTATTTTAACTCTAATGGAAATTATGTGCATGGTACAGGAAAGCATGCAATGCCCAGTTTGGGATGGTTGAAATTGACTGCAAGAATTAGTAGCGGCGACAGTTAAAGGAATTGGAACAAGAAGAAGTATGTCGGTAAAGCACTTAAGGAGAAGGGCCTTTGTGGGACACTGGTACTGTCCATTTATTTCCATGATCATCCTATGACCGGTATGATGGTTTTGAGGCAGGTATATGCCTTGGTTTTTCGACCTTCTAATGTGAAGAAACCTTACCAAGGGATGGACTACTCGAGATTGGGGTGTCAGCGAAACTTGGAAGGTGTGTGACTATACAGAAGGGGGTGAGCCAAATGCTCGAGGGACTGTGTAGAAGAGAAGGAAAGGTCAGGGATGGATTTAGTTTGGTCATTAACATTTCCATAAGGAATCAAATGCACGTTGGGAGTGTGCCATGAAACAATGAGTCGGTAAGTGTTCATTGAGAGGAAAAGTCGTGCAGGATTGTAGCATTGGGCATTAGATGCAGACTTTGACTTTGAAAGTGGATTCTAGACTTCCTAGGAAGGAGGTGAATCTTGGTACTACTTTTAGGGTGGAGGTGCGAGCCTCTGGATTCCCTTGTTGTGGATACAAGCATCATATCCTTTTATTTTTTGGTTGCGCAAATGTGAATATGTGTATGTGTATATTATTGTAAATACTATATCAAGTTGGATTTATAAAGCTCCATAGACAGTATGGTTATTTTCTGGTTGAGAAAATGTGGTTTTTATTGTAAATACAATAATGAGTTGTGTTATAACACTCTAGTAAGAGGTATGTTGTTTATTTTTCAAGAAGATGTCATTGTAAATACTGCAATGAGATGTGTTATAAAGTTCCATGGGAAGTATCTTTTGCTTTTCAGTAGTCATGTTGGTTGTAGGTGTCATTGAACACCAAGGACGGTGTTCCCTCAAGGGGCCAGGTTCTGTAACAACCCCGTTAAAAATCCATGTGAAAAATATAAGACTATGGTCACGGGACATGTATTCTAAGTTGAATGGTGGGAAAAACATCCTAGTGGGAATTAATTTAGGTTATTTTGGCTAAAGGAAATTGGAAAAGGAAATCACAAAGCCTTTGGAAAGGCGTGACTAATTAATTGGCATTTTATTAATGAAAATAATGGAAATTAGGAGAAAAGGAAGGTGAATATTAATAAGTCGCATGTGAGGAGGTTGAATCATATCATAGTAACTCTTCATCACATGTTTACCCCGGTGGATGGGTTAGCTTTGGTAAATGTGGGAGGAGGGTGTTACAAGAAATAACCTCTTTGAGTGGGCAACCTCGTTTACATTACATAAATAAACAATTCTTGTATGACACAAATGAAAAAACCTCCTTCATATATATAGGAGCCTAAGGGGTCACAATATAATCAGAGCCTAAATAACAATAATAACTTAAAGGAACACCAATAGCAATAGTGGGCTTTAATGGGGCACAAAAGTAACAATATGGGGGCTACATGGGCACAACAATAACAATAGGGGGATACACTAACAATAACATTAAGGGGACTACATTAGTATTATAGGGACCTAACAACTTAGGGGGGTAAGATATAATAGACAATATCTTGTCCCTAAATAAATTAGAATAGAATCCATAGCTCACAAAACAAAACACTAATCTCCATTATATGGAATGTGACAACCAAAGCATCCAAAATATTTGGAAAATGGCTAATTTACAAGGTCGAAAAGGGGGATAGGGTCCCTATCATCACTAACCCTTGGATTGGAAGTGAAAATAATCATAAAATATCAAGCCCTTTCATCCATAATCTCATATTTCATTTCATTACAATAGGCCAAGCATTAAAATCTAAAAGTCAACAATCGTTATCTTGGAAAGAGATAGAGTTGAATGAGGACTACATGAAGACTCGGATTTCCTATGTGGACAATTCAAGGAAATGTAATATTTTCATAAGTGAAAAAATGGATGAAACTCTGGTGGTTATTAAACACCACGAGAGGTTATGTGTGCAAAATAATATATAAAGTGTTAGACATGTAAAGCTTTAACTAGCCTTTGCATTGGTAGTGGAAGAAAATTTGGAAAATTATATAGACGCACAACAAAAGCCAAAACTTTTATCTGAATACTTTTAAACGACAAATTATTAACTTGGGATTTCCTTTCAAAATGAGGCTTTGAGGGCCTTAGTAGATGTTTATTATGTGAATTGCTTAGAAGAAATGTTTATCTCATAATTTTCTATCCCTACATAAAGGCATGGGAGGATGTTGAAGGCATTATAGGATTGAAATCCAAATTATAGGGGAACAACATGTTAGAATCTCTCCCATAAATATCAACACCTAAATCCCATGGGCATTTTCTAATGAAGCATATCAAGGAGACCTACTGAAAGTAGAAGGAGGGAGTCTTTTGTAGCCCTCTCAAAACAATTTAATCAACTTCAAACTCAAAACATGATGTTCCTTAATAACCACAACAAATTCACAACACCCAAGTTGGTATCAATCCTACCCATGAAAAATGGAATCAAACAAATTAAAAAATCCTAGTGACGTGAAAATGAAACACTCATACTGAAGTCCTTAAATTCCTTGGTGATAAAATGGTTAACTATGAGAATATTCTTCATATGCCCCAATGAGATCAAATCACTTCCTATTTTCATCAATCTTGGATTTAACATCCTTTTAGTTTTCAATGAGGATTTAGCTAAAAAAATTCCTTCAATGATGTTTCAGTCCATTAGGGGAATTTTGAAGTCTAAAATGGGTCTCCTAAGAAAAATGTACAACCAAAATAAACTTTATAAGAACCAATAGGATTCAAGATAATGATGTCAACCATGGGTATGATTCACCATTTTTGGATTAAAAATGTAAAAAGATTAAGAAATAATAAAATAATAATACTACTTTTTCTACTCGTATTTTCAACTTATCTCCCTATTTTTTTACTCAAATTTATAGCAGGAGTACTTTTTGAATTGAAATTTTAATTCCTCATCCAAGGAGTATCCATGTTGCATACTTTTGTTGGACTCCACTACACGAAAAATGAAAAGTACATGAGAAAACGTGATTGCAATCACAGATTTTATGTATTTCTCATTTTTTGTGTAGTAGGATCCATCAAAATTATGCAACATGGGTACTCCTTGGATGAAGAATAAAATTATTCATCCAACGAGTGTTGTCGCTTGAAATATGAGTAGATTATTTTTATGCCTAAATATTTAAAAAGTTGTTAATATCTTCCTAAACACTTTTGGATTAAAAACTACTTTAGAGTAATCTATTATCATGAATTTTAAAATGAAGATTAGATTACTTTTATGCCTAAATATTCAAAAAATTGTTACTATATTCTTAAGAAATTTTGGATTAAAAACTACTTTAGAGTGATCTATTATCCTAAATTTTAATATAGATTTGTAAACTTTTAGTTCAAGCTCTTAATTTTATATTTATATACAAACATGCAACACATTCTTTTTAACCTGGTAAGACATATTCAAATACAATATTTTTTAATACAACTTATAGTCTTCACATGTGATTTATTTTTTAATAAAAAATTTATTTTAATATATATATATAGATATAGATATAATTAAAAATTATATTTTCAATATCTAATTTTTTAATGTATTGATAATTTAAAAAATAAAATATATTTAATAATTCTTAATTTAAAAAAAAAAAAAAGTAAAAAATGGTTATTTGATTTTGAATAGATTTTCAGTTTCAAATGAAAAAATAGCCTATTTAGTTTAGAAATTATTTATTTCATCCTCTCTTAAGAGCACACCACATGTTTACATAAATAATGAATACTTATCACACCATTTAGCTGGCGGAGAGACGAAGGGATAATATTCTTTGGAAGCATAACCTAATCTGTGTACACTTGACTGCAGATACTATTCAATTTCACTTCTAATCAAAAGGAGAGAACACGTTTAAAGACATTAAATGGAGCTAGTATTACGACTGAAGATACTATTCAATTTCACTTCTAATCAAAAGGAGAGAACACTTTCAAAGACATTAAATGGAGCTAGTATTACTCATCAAAGATTTAACCCAAAAAATGAAAAAAAACAAAACAAGAGAGGCTGCGATGCAGCGAGTCTCTGCACTAAGTCGAACTGGCAAGCAACTCTAGCTCTCAAACTCAAAAAGAGAGGCTGCAATTTTAAAAAAAGCAGTGACTAATATTGCAAGACTACAAGGAAGATCCAGTTTTGTCTTAAAACAAAGAGAAACTTATCAAAGCTTCGAAGGATTAAAAAGAAGATTTGCTTTACAGCACTGAGGACTTTACAATTTTTCTTCATGCTTGGGGATATTTCATTATCTACTTCAGAAATCTTGACGATAAGAGTATTTTTCATGAGTTGTTTATATTGATTTTCTCTGTGATGACAGGGTTTAATATTATTGCTATTTAGCCAAGGAAAAAACTCGCATGCTTTGAGACCTGTAGCGCACTAGTGAAGTCTACAGTGAAATTAGTAGCTAAATTTCATTGTACTAGAACATTGATGGACAAGATAGCGAAGGAAATTTGAGAAGCGCAAAGCGTCCTTGAAGAAACCACATCATATGCTTAATATATGCATATGAAGCTACAAAGTACTGTAATTAAGTGACAAAAAAAACTAGAACAATCTTCCATAAACATAGAGACATTCTCGTTATTGTTGAAACAATGAAATAAGCATTTTATAGACGTAAAGAGTCTGAAGAAAACGTAGGGAAGACTCCCAATAAGTTATAGGCGAACATACTCTAGTAGTGAAATAAAAAGAAAACAGATCTGTTTTTTCTTAATTTGCACGTTAAACTCCCCAAACCACATAGAGCACCAGTAAACCATATCTAGTCAGTGCGTTAGGTCAACTGGGTTGAACGGACCACATAGAGCACCAGTAAACCATATCTAGTCAGTGCGTTAGGTCAACTGGGTTGAACGGACAGTTTCAATCTGGGGTTCGTTGTGAGGTCTCTGGATCTAGTTTGGATAAGGCACTTCTTGAACCCAGCCACATCACGCAAGGCAAGAGACGCCACGTCACAAAAGAAGGTCCCACCGTACAAATAGATTCAACAAATCAAGCTAACAAATGCAATTAAATCCACATGCAGGTAACTATTTTATAAGACTGTATATACATTGAATTACCCGGATTTAGTCCCATCTGATATATTAGCAATTCATTCAAGAATCCTATGATATAGAGGCGATTATAAATGACATAATTAAACTACGTTGTAGCTATCACATGTATTGATTTAAACTACATTGTAACTATCACATGTATTGATTTATAGTAAGAGATAGAGTACACAAAGAAATTTTGTAAAAACCAGCAATGCATGAGTCGAACATAACTTGGAAATATCCATTAGATGACTATCATAGCTCTGGAAATAGATTAACCAGATCAAGTAGTACTCCATTAAATTCTCAGATGTGAGAATCCAAACTAATGTACGAAATAAAAAAAGCAAATGAAAACCGTAATCCAAACTAATGTACGAAATCAAAAAAGCAAATGAAAACCGTAGAGAGTGCATGTCATTAAAAGATGGCCAACACCTCCGTGGGTTCAGCAAAGCGTCCTTGAAGAAACCACATCATATGCTTAATATATGCATATGAAGCTACAAAGTACTGTAATTAAGTGACAAAAAAAACTAGAACAATCTTCCATAAACATAGAGACATTCTCGTTATTGTTGAAACAATGAAATAAGCATTTTATAGATGTAAAGAGTCTGAAGAAAACGTAGGGAAGACTCCCAATAAGTTATAGGCGAACATACTCTGGTAGTGAAATAAAAAGAAAACAGATCTGTTTTTTCTTAATTTGCACGTTAAACTCCCCAAACCACATAGAGCACCAGTAAACCATATCTAGTCAGTGCGTTAGGTCAACTGGGTTGAACGGACAGTTTCAATCTGGGGTTCGCTGTGAGGTCTCTGGATCTAGTTTGGATAAGGCACTTCTTGAACCCAGCCACATCACGCAAGGCAAGAGACGCCACGTCACAAAAGAAGGTCCCACCGTCCTGTGCTAGTGTCAAAGCAATAAGGCACCCACATGATTGTTTTTTCATGATAAACACAGCCACGTATCGCTCATGCTGAACCACAACCTGCATGTCTACCAAATGGTGTATGCTTCTGAGCTGAGATTTGTCAACTTGTGAAGGATTTCGTGGCACTGAACTCTGTAGTTACCCCTTTGAAGAAGAGAGGCTTGATACCCGCATACGACGCTTTGAGTCTTGTCTGAAAGTCCGAAGGCACGTCAACATAAAGCTGCAAATTTACAACATTGTGATACAAAATCTCATTGAAGGTGAGAAAATAATCTTGTATGGAATCCTGTATTTCCCTTGAAGGAGACGGAAGAAGATTCGTGAGCCTAGCCATTTCATGGTTAAGCAAGAGGTAACCATATCACATTTCAGCACCGGTTTCTGCCGCTAAAACGTATGAATTGTTGCATTGATGAATAGCACTGTAGTTGTATCAGTTCACACCAGAGGAGGAGAAGAACCTCATGCATGGTTTGATAGCTTATTTTCTGGAGTGACGACTCAGAAATCCTTAGTAGGCTTTGGCAGGGCTACTTCTGACTCCAGGTTAACTGCATCAATTTATGACATTGCGGTGAGTATTGTAATTGTGAATCAAGCAGTTATACACAGTAGGAAATATTAACATCAATAATCGGTCTGTTCTATAGGTCGCTCCCTCATTTCAAAGATTGCGTATTGGCAGAAAGATTTTACGAAGAATAATTAGGTAAATTCAATTGAATTTCGAAAAAATAATTTCAGATTATTTCAGATTTGCTAGGAAACATTATTAAATTGGCACATACAGAACTGTTGAATTTATTATTTTACAGTCAGAATCGTAAGGATAATAGGGATTTTAAGAAAGAACCTGCGCAAGTCATGTAAGTAATGGCTGCCATTCGTGTATCCTTAGCAAATTCCGCGCCTGCCACTTACCATGGCGTCTTTGCAGAATAATTAAAATGACAAACGATTGAAATTAGAGGTATTATCAGATATTGCTTGCAACAGTTGAAATTGAAATTAGAGGAGAGCTTTAATGGTGTTTTCAGAAACACCATTTACACGGAATAAATAAAATGACACACCATGCAAGCATGTAATTATTAGATATTACTAGTCTTTCACTATGAAATTGAAATTAGAATTAGAGGAGAGCTTTTCAAAAACCTGGTAACCCCGCGATACTTGGACGTGCCTCCACAGAATTGCAGGCTTGTTCTGTGTAACGAAAACACCACTCCATCGGGCTTTACAGCTTTAGATCAGAGGTTTGGAGTTTACAATGTAGAGGGATAAAGAAGATTAATGCAAAAAATACCAAAATTTTGATATACATTGAATACAATGAAACCAAGAAAGAAGTCATACTGGAAAGTTGGTTTTGGCAGTTAAACCCCAGAATTTAATCGCTGCAACATCGTAAGCTATACCGAGGTCGGCAGCCACCACCAGCAAGTGGAGAGCTTCAAGGTAAACGGGAATGATTCAGAATTTGAGGATTATGTGGAACGAGTTGTAAATGAAGATGGAGCGCCGTTGTATTCGGCGCATCAGATGGGGAGCTGTAGAATGGGTGCGACGGAAGGAGATGGTGTAGTTGATGAAATGTGCGAGAGCTGGGAGATGGAGGGACTTTATTTGGGAGATTGCAACAGCCATTCAGTGGAGACATCGACACGTACACCACTTCATGCAGAACAGCTGCCAACCTGCAAACAAACCTGCTATACCAACCTGCAAACAACCCTACAAACAAACGTTAGCGAACTAATGCTAACATACCTGTAACATTAATATAAATATACGTAGACCGCCAGAGATAATAAACACGGTAAAGGCAAATAAACCTATGGTCCAGCCTCTTCCGCCTCGGGAAGAGGCCAAATAAGAAGGCAAAAATGGTCACTTTCCGAAACTTTGGTTATGCTGATCATGGTAAACACAGCAGCGTTCAAAAACTTTGGTTACCTTGCCATAAGCCGCTTAAAGTCGCCCCGAATTAATGCTACAGCATCGCGGATCGATTACTATAGTCCCTGCCGGATGCCAGATGGCAGGGACTAATAAATATTGCGGCACATGTTACCATCTATACTCCCATAATAATTATTAGAAAAGGTTCAGTTGCACTGACCTAAAATGGTTGAGTTATCGAAG
Source organism: Pinus tabuliformis (assembly GCA_031772625.1). Classification (NCBI taxonomy): domain Eukaryota; kingdom Viridiplantae; phylum Streptophyta; class Pinopsida; order Pinales; family Pinaceae; genus Pinus; species Pinus tabuliformis. The sequence goes on along the minus strand of CM062806.1, from coordinate 265,234,513 downwards.
TAAAAAATCTCAATCGCACAAATATGATAAGAAAAATGGCATAATTAATATTAGTATAATCAATATTATTATTATATTGATTATAATAATATAATTAATATTAATATTATAATATTGATTATATTATAATTTTTTATTATTAATAATAATAATATAATAAAATTGTTATTATTTTTTTTATAATTTTATATTATTAGATTATTTAAATAAGATAATGATAATTTAATATTATTATGAACTATTTTTATTATTAATTAATATATATTAGGAATTTATATAATTATTATAATATTAATATAATATTTATATAGTAATATATTAAATAATCTGGTTGTTAATATTTATATAGTTATTAATAATCTTATATAGTTATTAATAATGGTAAATAACCAGGCTATATATCATTGATTGGTTTGTGCTGTTTTTTATATATGAATTTAGTTTTAATGTTACTGGTAATAATTTAAAGAATGGAAATAAAAGGGAAATGAATTTCAGTCACAAGATGGAATTTTTCGCAGTATTGCATTTAATGGAAATGGTGAATTCCGTGATTCTGGTATCAAATCATATGAGATCCAACCGCACACATATTTTTATACTGAGAATTAAACACCATCGCATTCTTTGTTTTAGAAGAAATAATTATTGAATCCTTTTTCAATCTCCAATGGTTCTTGTTATTAGTTTTAATATGTGAATAGTAATGTCTTCATACATATTAAACAGACAGAATGTCCTCACACTGCATCATATAAATAATAATAAGGGAAAAGCTACAAATAGTAGAACTCGCGAGGCTTGAGTAACTGTAAGGTGCACCCAAATTCTTGAGAGATGTTAGAGTAAAATGTGGGAGACTTGTTTTAAACTCGGTCGAATTTGAGCATGGCATTGCCATCTTTCTCTATTGCATTGGGAAATACTTGAAGCATCGTCTACCGTCTGACCTCCTTTTAAATTAGTTGTGGGGAAAAAATTTAATCAAATTTTATTTTCCATACTTTGACACACGCCATAAATTAAGAACTTCAACCAAATCCCACTGTTTAAATTTTCTTGAAATTAAAAGAATTAACTAAAATTCATGAAGAAAAGTTGACAAATGAGAAGAACACAATACTAAGAAAAGATAAAGTACCAAACCGTGAAAACTGGGTTATTTTGACCTTATCGACATCCCTTGCAAAGCTTTTTTTACTTTGACATGAATTGGAATTAGCATTATGTGATTATTATTATGGTTATTAATTATGAAAACTTGATTAAAATATGAGTTTAGTATATATAATAAAAAACTTGTGACATAATGTTAGACTATTTAGCTTAGCTCCACTTTAACATGTTGTTATACTACAATGAGTTCCAAAAATCATAATTCATATTTATGTGATTTTTTTTAATAAATCAATTTAAATAAAAAATAAATAAATTATAATTATTTTTAAGATAATTTTTTTTCCTTTAGTGAGATTAAAGAATGGCCTCGATCATGCAGAGTTGCTCGAAAACCCTCGGCAGGGATAGCAAGAGATTGATAGAGGACATCGATTTGTATGAACTCGGTGCAAGCAGGAACTTTTCTCGCCAACACGCAAGGGTTTATTATGATTTCGACAGAAAGAAACGTGCTCTGGAAGTTTTGGGGAAAATCGGGGGTTCTATGAAAGGGGTACTGTATCTTCCCAAACACCATCCTTTTAAGCTCGATTTGCAGGATTTGTTGTAGATTAGGGACAAGAAGTCCTATTTCTTGCTCCCGGTTAGAAGTATCGTGAATCCCCTTGGCAGCGTACATGCAATTGCTTCTACTCCTCATGCATTGAACCCCGGTCCCATTGTTGAGACGGTAACGGCAAAGACGAGACCTAGGGGGCCAAAAGGAGTCGGCGATGAGGAGGTTACAGCGCTTGTCGGCCAGGTGTTCCCCATCAAGCCTGATGGATTGAAAGGATGATCGCAGAAAGGAAACAGCCGAATGCTAGGAGATTTGGACGATGGAAAATTGTTTTCAGGAAATCTGCCGTCTCTTAACCTGAAATTGTCGTACTTGGAACCCTCAACAAAGGGGAAGAGATGATGGAATTTTGCTACGTACCCAGAACGGCTTTACTTACTACCCTGTTGAGCAAGCTCGATACTGTCAAAGACACTGATCTGCTCATATATAGGTTGGATCTTGAGTCATGCCTATCTTCTAGGTTATACTCTAGACCAGATCTCACTACTAATATGAACATGGTCATACAACAAGAGGATCTATTCCAGAATAGGCTGGCACAAAAGAGCGGCATATATTCGAACATATATCCAGGAAGGGTTTCATCTATCGGCATTGAGGAATCCCTATTACCACCCGAACAGGCTGTAGACAATATGGGGATAAGGAACACACACAGACCCAAGCAGCAGGGCAATGCGGCTTCACCACTGCAGCTACAAGAAGAGTTTCATAATCCGGAATGCATAGACCTACAACTTCAGCGCCCCAAATAGAAGATGGACCCTGGCCAAGAACAACACTATCCACCAAGGACTCCGGTCAGGATATAAATCTTTATCAGAACTCTGTCAGGAAGAATGATTTGCAAGCAAACCTAGAAGGGGAGGCTGATAAAAGATATAAAGTATGAAATACAAGCACATACAGGCATATCAGCAAGCATGCAAATCTTGATATATGGGGACAAATTTTACAGGACCAATACATAGGGCAGGACTATGGAATTGTGTCAGACTCAACCATCATCCTAAACATGAGGCTGAGAGGTGGAAGCTTTGGATCTAGCTCAAAGGGCATAGGTTCTTTCAAGAATGCAGTCAAAGGAAAGGGAGAAGCCATCACCAAACCAGCACCACCACAAGATCTACCTGGACCCTACATTATGGAGCAAAAAACGCAAATTCAAGTGCTGACAATCTCTCTGCCTGAGGTAAATAATTTTTATACAAATGTTGTCATATGTAGATTCAATGGCTTTTGGCCCAAATCACATGCATTACAACAATGGATCTACTCCACATGCACAACAAATTGTGACATCCATTTATTCTCCAAAGGTTTTTTTATTGTCAAATTCGACACGGTCAAGGAAAGGGAATATGTCCTCCATGAGGGACCATGGTTCTAGGGCAATGTAGGACTCTTCATGATTCCCTGGTTCCCAGGTTTTGATGCCACTACTATGGTGGTTTCCAAAATGCCTGTTTGGGTCAGGATACACAACTTCCCACTACACTTCTGGCTACCCAAAGTCTTTGAAGGAATAGGGAATGCGATAGGAAAATTCCTCGAGCTAGACGTGGAAAGAGTCTCAAGAGGCATACATACCTTTGCCAAAATTTGTGTAGAGGTAGATCTTAGTCAAGGCTTACTTGACAGCATAATTCTAATCCATAACAACACACAGTGGAAACAACCACTAGATTATAAGAATATGGCATTCCGGTGTTGTGGCTGTCAACAAACAGGTCACCTTCTTAGTACCTGCCCACAAGCCAAAAAAGACACCAGAAGAAATAAGAAACAACCACAAAAACCAAGAGGCTGGCAATGCACAGTGAATCCATATGAAACAACAAAGGATGAGGAGGCAACAATCCCTCCACCAGATCCTGATGATGTCCATGTTGAGGAGGAAGTTAAGGAAAAAGAACACCCCATCCCCAAAGTGAACAATCAGACACACAAGGCGCCAGAAAGTAAGGAATTTGTATCAGATGATCAAATGGACTCTTTGCCGGAGAAGATACCAGACACAACGGACACCAGTGGAGCCAAAAGGCATCATTCTTCAGACCACTCCAATTCAGAGAAGGATAAATCTCGCCCTATGGAGAACACTTCTCTTGTACTGTTTTCGTCCTCGCTGACTCAACGGTAGTGGCGAAAGGTTGAGAAGAAAAAAGGGAGAAAAGCATAATTTTCTCAAATGTACATTATTTTCTTCCCATTACTTTCTTTATGGTTTTTTCGTTTGACAGCAATCTTCGACCTGCTTTTGGATATGCGATTCAGCGTCTACAAAATGTAATTTTGTTATTATTAGTAAAATTACAAATTTTCTTATGGAAAAAAAAAAAACAACAACTTTCTTTCTTTAATTGGTTACTACTTTCTTTAATGGGTTACTACTATTTAAAATATTCTATAAAAATTAGATCCTACCATCTTTTACTTTATGAAATCAATTTATTGACTGTACTAGCTTTTCAGGCCTTCGAATCCATCTGCTACACCAACGACATCCATTGTTATGCGTTTTTGGCTGAATTTTCCTCGACAAAGTTAAGTTGTAACTGGTTTTCTGACTGCTCTAAAAAAATATTACCAAAATAAAGTTATTATCTGAGAAAAATCAATGTTGGTAGCTCTCCATTTTTATTGTGTGACTACACCTCCTGCAATGTGATTAAAGGAGTACACTAGACGGCGGAATGCCATTTCAACGGTTGCAAGGATGGTCCACAACAAATACGTGTCATTTGCCCAGGACATTTTCGTTATAACGTGGAAACATAGATAAGAATACCTCAAAAAAACACTCAACGTGACCCTGATTACTATATTTTAATGCGGGGACTATTTTATATAAATACCAAGGAAAAATTAAGGACTAATATATGTGTATTCTAAACATGTTAATATAGTTAAATAAGTTTATTTGATAATTTTAAATATAGTTATAAATTTATTTATTAAATTATCCAACATTTATTAAAAACACGGAAATTATTAATTTATTAAAACTGTGAAAATAGAAGTTTTCCATTTTTAAAATATATAAAATATTTAATTTAAATATATATATATTTAAAGCTAAGGACATTGAAGGTTACCAAGCGGAAATCTTAAAAATTGGAGGTCTTGTCCTCATTCCCCACATCCACAAGCTTTTCAATCAAGCAGTCAAGCAAGGGTTCCCTAAACCTTGGATTGAGAACCTCATTATCCCTATTTTTAAAAGTGGGGATACAAATAACCCCTCTAATTATCGAACAATTATGATCAGCCCTCTCTTACCCAAGTTATATGGTAGTATTTTGGAAAAAAAGTTAAGCATATGGCTTGAAAGTGAAGGTAAGCGGGCTAAAGGCCAAGCAGGTTTTAGAAGGCATCACTCAACAACAGACCACCTTGTTACGCTTAGGATCATTGCGGAGGAATGTTGTAATGATAAATCCAATTTATTTTGTTGCTTTGTGGACTTTAGAAAGGCTTTCGATACGGTTCCTAGATCCAACCTTTGGAATAGATTAGAAGAGCTAAAGGTTCCTCTCGAGTTGAGAGCTGCCGCTATAAGGTTATACGAGAATGTAATTGCCAAGCTAAAGAGCAATGAAGGGTGGTCGAAAGATATTAAGTGTAACATCGGAGTTAAACAAGGTTGCCCCCTCTCCCCTACCCTATTTGGCATTTACATCGATAAGCTCGAAGGCTATTTAGAGGAAGCAGGATGTGATGGCACGATCTTAGCTGGGATAGTCGTCATCCTTCTTCTTTATGCTGACGATATTGTTCTTTTGGCAAGGTGCCCATCTGATCTTAATAAGCAACTCAGGCTTCTTAAGGATTTCTGCTCTACCATGGGTATGACTGTTAACACTGACAAAACAAAAGTTATGATTATCAAATCCAAGAAGGACACTTACGCTAATTTTATGTATGACAACAATAACTTGGAGGAAGTATATTCTTACAAGTACCTAGGAATTGATATTCGTCACAAGCTCAACTGGAACCATAGCATTGAGAAAAGGATTAATGGGGGGTGGAAAGCTTACTATGGTCTTGAAAATAATTGTAAAATTGCAAACCTTGTAATGTGGGATAAAAAGAAGTTCCTCTTTGAAACTTTAGTCACTCCTGTTATCTTATATGGCTGTGAGGTTTGGGGTTGCAGCATCTCCAGAGAATCATGGAGAAAGATTGAGCAAATCCAGAAGCGTTTTATAACTTATAACCTGAAAATTAAAAGTAATACACCCTATCCTATTCTCCTTATAGAAGCAGGTCTTTCCCCTATTGAGAGCCTAGCTATGCTTAGGTTTCTGTTGTACAAGCACAAAATCAGTAACATAAACAATCATAGATATCCTAAGCTAGCTTTAAATTCTAGCCAAAACCACCTAAGGCTCAATCGAGGGTGGCATAAAGACACAAGGGCCTGGTTAAACTATTGGGAGATCAATGAAAATGATGCATTGCAAAACATAAATAACATTAAAGATATTGTTACTTCTAAGTTCAAAGAAAAAATGTGGTGTGAGAAAGACTTAGCGGCTAAAAGAAAATCAAGTTATTATAAGAAGGTCATCAACCCCACCCTAGAAGATCAAAAGTATCTCTCTATTTTAACTAGCTCAAAGAAGAAAACTAATATAGCAAAGATTAGAACGAATTCTCATGAGCTCCATAGTGAAACAGGTCGTTGGGTAGTTCCTAAAACGCCATGGACAGAAAGGATCTGCCATATATGTAAGAATAGGAACATTGAGGATGAAAACCACTTCCTCTTAGAGTGCCCCGCGTATAACCATATTAGATCTCAGTTTCACAATCTTTGTTACAATACTGACCTTCCTAGCCTTTTACAATGTCAAAATTATAGTGAGCTCGGGAGGCTTCTCTCCAAGCTTTTTGAGCATAGGAATAAAATCTTAAATCAAAATAGATAATTTGTTTCTTTAGGTCCGATAGACCATTATTTGGTCTCAGCGGACGTTAACCATCATCATCATCATCATCATCACACACACATATCGAAATGAGTATAGTTAGGATAATAATTAAATTTTGATTCTAATTAATTAACCACAAATTAGAATAAAACTTAAAATTAAATGTATAATTATATTTTTAAAAATTCCTTTGCACATGTAATTTTATAAAAAAAATATTATATAATTTTTCCCTCTTTATGTTTTAAAAAATAATAAAATTTAATAAAAAAATACATAATTACTAAAATATTTTAAAATTATAATAACATTGTTTTGGTAAAAAACTATATAATTTTCCTTCCTATTATCATTTAAAAGATAATGAAATTAAAAAACAAATATAATATTAACAAAAAAACTTTAAAATTATAACGAAATTAATTTTAAACAAGTGGACTCAAACAAATTATGATCATCCCAAAACTATTTAAAACTAGTAAAGTGAACCTAGTTAACTTGACTACACGTGTCCTGCAATGCGATTAAAGGATAACGTGGAAACTAAGATAAGAATAACTCAAAGAAACGCTCAATGTGACCCTGATTACTATATTTTAAAGTGGAGACTATTTTATATAAATACCAAGGAAAAATTAAGGACTAATAAATGTGTATTCTAAACATGTTAATATAGTTAAATAAGTTTATTTGATAATTTTAAATATAGTTATAAATTTATTTGTTAAATTATCCAACATTTATTAACAACGAGAAATTATTAATTTATTAAAACTATAAAAATAGAAGCATTCAATTTTTAAAATATATAAAATATTTAATTTTTTCCAAAAAAAAATATAAATCAAAATGAGTATAGTTAGGATAATAATTAAATTTTGATTCTAATTAATTAACAATAAATTAGAATAAAACTTAAAATTAAATATATAGTTATATTTAAAAAAATGCCCCTACACATATAATTTTATTGAAAAAATTATAAAATTTTTCCCTCCCATTATGATTTAAAAAATAATAAAACTTAATAAAAAATACATAATTACTAAAATATTTTAAACTTATAATAACATTAATTTGGTAAAAAACTATATAATTTTCCTTCCCATTATAATTTAAAAGATAATGAAATTAAAGAACAAATATAATATTAATAGAAAACTTTAAAATTATAACGAAATTAATTTTATAGAAATTCTCTAATATTTCAAATGAAATTAAAGAACAAATATAATATTAATAGAAAACTTTAAAATTATAACGAAATTAATTTTATAGAAATTCTCTAATATTTCATTTTATTATAATTTAAGAGATAATAAAACCTAAAAATAAATACATGATTAAAGGAGATTTAGAAAGTGTAATGAAATTAAAATTAAAATATTTTAAGATTTTAATTATTTTCTTAAAAAAAAACAATTATTCTTTAATTTTTATTTCATATATTCATTAACATAATAATAATAAAGAACATTACTCGGCTTCTGGGCTTTGGAGAATCTTTCGGAGAGCGCGCTCTGCAACCTAGGGTTTTTTGTTCGCCCCTGCAACGGCGCAGTCTGAATCCTCCCTACTTCTATTTTCCGTCAGCCTTCCTCCTTGCGACAACAGCTCGCTAGCATAGTTCGCACGGCAATCGCTGACCCTCAGGGGGGGGCTTCAAAGCCTTCCCCCTCAGTCGAGAAAGATAATCAAGCGAAGAAACCGACAAAGCCTTCCGGTCCAGAACAAGTAAACACGGATACAAAAGATTTCCCAATGCAAGATACGACAAACGCTCCCATTGATCAGTCAGACAGGAGCAGTGAAGTACAAGAAGAAATGATTGGGCAACAGGAAACGCCCAAGGTTACCTCAACGACATGCAAACCCATAGCAGCTGAACAACCCAAGATAGAACTTCCCAGCCATAGAATCAATGGTCAAATCCAGTACATGTAGGACCATGCGCTCATTGGAAAATTTATTGGATATTGGTCAATTGAAAAATCTTTGCAAGGATGGATCTCTGCCAAATGGAAACCCAAGGGACATGTCACCCTGCAGCTAGGACCAAAAGGGTTTTTCACTGCGATTTTCATTTGCATCGAAGACCGGAATAGGGTTATGGATGAAGGTCCCTACTTCTTCAACTCCGCCTGTCTGTATTTAAGGGAATGGGTAGAGAGATTTAACCCTGACAAGGAGGATTTCAGCTAGGCACCAGTTTGGATCCGGATGTACTTGCTCCCGTTGGAATACTGGGATGAAGAATCGCTGAGAGACATTGGCAAGGGGTTGGGGGAGTTTATAAAAATTTCTGAGGAAACGAAGCTGCGCAGATACACCTTCTATGCTCGTATTTGTGTCTTCATGCGCCTGGACAAATCCCTTCCGGACTCCGTAAGCCTCTACCATGATGACTTTGAATGGATCTAACCCTTAGATTTTGAACATGTACCCTTTCGCTATCGCAAGTGTCATGCCCATGGGCATCTCTTTCGGGACTTCCCTATAGATGTTAAACCCAAACCTCTGACCCCTCAGACAAGTCGGCTCACGATGGCTTTACCAAGGTCGCAAATCGAAAAAGATTGTATAAAAAACCCTCCTCCGGGAAAAAGCCCATGCAGGACGCTGCCTCCATTCCCTCCACAAGCAATCGCTTCGAGGTTCTTGCTAAAACTTCAGAAGACCCACCTCAGAACATTTTTCCAATCCCACCGCTGATCATCACAACCTCTCCCCCCCCCACCTCTGTTTGGCTCTTCTCCCACTCCCTTGCCCCTGAGTGACAACTTTGGGATTCCTAAGGCGGCTCGAAAGGACCCTAATTGGAAACCTAATGGAATGGATGTTGACGGTATCCCCAGCCAGACCCCACACATAGCAATCACCTCAGCAGAAAGCAGTCAGACACAACATATGGAAGAAGAACCGGAAAGCATTGATTTGGGAGGACTTGACATTTTCGAGCTTGAACAAGCATGCAGAAGGAAAGACTACGACAAGATTCAAGAGCATTAGCTTAATGCCCTGGAAGTCATCATCTCTAGGGCTTACCATCAACAACAACTGGGCAGTCAATGGGATGGCAGCTTCTTTCCTAAAGGCTCCAAAAAACGTGGAAGAAAGACAGATCTTCAAAGAACTATTGCAATAGGGAAAATCCTAGTAGACTCAGGCATATACGCTAAGTTGACAAAGTACTACAAACCCACCACAAATAGTGAATCATGAAGCTCACTTCATGGAATCTAAGAGGGCTCAATAGCCCCGACAAACTTAGAATGATAAAAAACATGATAAAGTAGGAGCAGCCCCAGATCTTCTTTATGCAGGAAACGAAATGTAATAGTAACACACTTGGAAACATCCTCTCTAGAACATGGTCAGGTTGTCACTCGGTTGCAGTGGATGCTTTAGGTGCCTCTGGGGGACTGGCAATTTCCTGGAACACGCAAGCTATAACGCTATCAGACTTTCATGCCTCCCATCACATTATACAAGCTACTTTTCATATAATTGGCACCAACATTCATGGCCATCTCTCCAATGTCTACTTCCCACAGGAAGCAGGCAACAAAATTGCTCTTCTAGACACAATAGAAGTGCTCAACTTCAATAGACTCCATCCTCTTTGGATCATTGGAGGAGACTTCAACATGATCAACAAGCTGGAGGAAAAGCAGGGAGGCCAAGCCAAGCTGGAACAGGAAAATGGCCACTTTAAAGATTTTATCCAAAACAATATGCTAATCGATCTGCAATTCTGCAATGGAATGCACACCTGGAGCAATCGCAGGGTTGGGCGACATCAAATTGCTTCCAAACTAGACAGATTCCTCATCTCAGATAATGCAGTGCATCTTGGAGGCAACATCTCGACATCAATTCTTCCCCTTTCAGGCTTAGATCATTGGCCTATCACTCTCCAATGGCAAAGACCAGGCAACTCTACCAGGTGTCCTTTCCGCTTTGAAGCTTTTTGGCTCACCCACCCCGCCTTTAATGACCTCATCAGATCCACCTGGACCAACTTCCCTTCACCAGAGGGATAAAAAATGTATCAGTTTCAACAGAAACTCAAATTCCTGAAATCTTAAATCAAGCGTTGGAATCAAGAGACTTATGGTAACATCTTCCAAGCTCAGCAAGATCTAAACAAAGAAATGAGAGAACTCCAGCAACAAATAATCACAGAGGGCTACAAGGAAGGGACTTTGGAACAGGAAAGGCACATTCACAATCAATTGGAGGAGAGAAGAAAGCAGGAAGAAATTCTCTGGAAGCAAAAATCTAGAATTAGATGGCTGAAAGAAGGAGAAAGGAACACTAAATTCTTCCACAGAACTACAATACAGAGAAGAATGCACAACACCATCTCTTTCATACAAAAGCAAGGGGGGGAAAGAGTGGAAAGCCATGTAGAGATGGAACAGGAGTTTATCAATCACTTCTAGGAGGTTCATCAAGAACCCCAAATTGATAGACGACCTGCTATAGAAAAGATCACTCAAAATGTGCTGAAAATTATCACAGAAGAACACAACCAACTTCTTCTTCGACCAGTAATGCCTGAAGAGGTGGATTTGGCTATGAACCAGCTCAAGGAGGGCAAAGCTCCTAGTCTGGATGGCTTCACTACTACCTTCTTCCACTCTTTCTGGGATCTTATCAAAGAGAAGGTGTGGCTAGTGGTGGAGGAATCGCGCACTCTTCATTGGCTTCTGCCCTCTCTGAAATCTACTTTCATTGCCCTCATCCCAAAAGAAGAGAATACCAGTACTCCGGACAAATTCCGTCCAATCGCACTATGCAATGTTATCTACAAGGTGATATCCAAAGTCATTGCTAGCAGGTTGAAGCCGCTTCTGCCCTTGCTCATATCGCCTGAACAATCTGGATACATAGAAGGACGACAAATATTGGACAGCATTATCCTCACTCATGAAATCATACACTCCCTCAAGCACTCCAAACAGGCAGGTATGATTCTCAAGATTGACCTCTCTAAAGCTTTTGATAAGTTAAGCTGGACCTATATTCAAAAAATGCTAATAGCCTTTGGCTTTTCCCTAATGTGGGTTCGATGGATTTTGAGTTTAATTTCCACAACATTTTTCTCTATCCTCATATATGGCATACCCTCTCGACCTTTCAGCCCCTCTAGAGGCATCAGACAAGGAGATCCACTTTCCTCATTCCTTTTTGTTCTAATGGCGGAAGGTCTGGGTCGCCACATCAATCATGCCCTCCTCTCCCAGCATCTCAAAGGTCTTTCCATACACAATTCTCCAGCCATCACTCATCAACAGTTCGTGGATGACAACATGTTGTTTGGGTACCCTTCTGTTCAGGAAGCCTCCCTTTTTAAATCCCTTCTGAATGATTTCTCTGATGCTTCAGGGATGAGCATAAACACAGCCAAATCGCAGATCTTCTTTTTTCACACCCCCCTGTTACTCAACATGCTATTACCCGCATTCTGGGCTTCTCCATAGCCTCCTTACCTTCCAAATACCTTGGAGCTCCCTTAATAGATTCTGCCATCAAGCACGCCTCTTGGTGTATGCTCCTTGAGAAACTTGAATCTCGTCTCACTTTATGGACTCATAGAACTCTGAAAATAGCTAGCAGATTAGTGCTAATCAAAGTTGTGCTACAAGCAATGCCTCTCTACCTTTTCTCAATTTTGGCAGCACCTAAATGGGTCCTCAAAAAAATAAAAGCTCTACAGCGCAATTTTCTTTGGGGTGCAACCGACACAAATCGCAAATGGGCCTTGGAAAAATGGACGACAGCATGCAAGCCCAAAGAATAACGGGGTATAGGCCTAAGAGATCCTCATCACAACAATGCAATCATGGGTGCAAAAATATGGTGGCAATGGCTCTCTACTCCCAATAAGCCATGGGCAGCCATCTGGACAGCCAAATATGCCAATCACAGACCAACGGAGGAGCTAATTAGATTCACTCCAATGGAAAAGGGATCACTAATATGGAATGCTGCCAGACAACACTTCTTGCTGATCCAACAACACAGCTTTTGGGAAATAAGGAATGGCATCACTGCTTGGTTCTGGACAGATGCCTGGAACAAACTACCAAAGCTCAACGACATCTATAGACTGCCTCTTGGCCAAGAGTGGGAGGAGCAACAAAAGGAATCCGTCCAGCAACAATGGATTCCGGAGATAGAATAGGGGTACAGACAATGGAAGCAGATCGACAGGCTGATTAGGAATGCAGATAAGCAGACTAAGGAGGTCATGGTGATTGAGCTCCAGAATCGACGCATTAGATCATTCGAAGGCAGGGATATTTTAAGATGGGGATATACCCCAAAAGGTTCCTTCACCACCAAAGAGGCTTATAAAATTATATGCAATGATCCAATGCCCCTGGATCCTATCTGGGGTAGAATCTGGTCACCGGGTACTTGGCCCAAAGTCTCCCTATTCCTCTGGCTTGTTGGGCACCAGAAAATCCTCACTTGGGACAATCTTAGGAAAAGAAACTTTCACGGGCCCTCCATATGTCCCAATTGTAATTCTCAGGAGGAATCGCTCCAACACCTCTTGGACTCTTGCACTCTTGCCAACCAACTGTGGGAGAAGGCTAGCTTCCATTGTCAAAAAAGATGCAGAGTGTCCGAAGATATAATCAACTCCATTCGCCATTGGCACCAGAACCCATATAAAAGTGAACTACTCAACCAATTATGGAGAATGATTCCCGGCCTTCTCCTCTGGACAATATGGAAAGAAAGAAACAAGCGCATATGCAAAGATCAAATCACTCCTGTAGAAATCGTTTGGGGCAACTTTTGTCTCAATCTTAAAGAGACCTTAGTGCTTCAAACTTGGCATACGAAAGATTTTTCCACTCTTTCAAATGAGAAAGCCATCTGGGAAAATTGGAACATACAACTCCCACAAGGTACTCACAATCACAGACCTTCAGAAGGCAACAACATCAGAAAGCACTTATGGACCCCCCCTCCAAAACATACTTTCAAACTCAACTTTGATGGAGCTTCAAAGGGCAATCCCGGCAAAGCAGGATTTGGTGGCATATTTAGAAATCATGAGGGTTCACCTCTCCTAATCTACTTCAGAAACATTGGATGGGACACGAACAACTCGGCTGAACTGGAGGGTCTCTGGCAATGATTACTCCTTTCCCAGCGTTATGGCTTCCAACCTCTGGAGAACGAAGGTGATTCCCTAGTCCTCATCAACCTAGCCAATCAACTCCTCTATGGAGCACATGTGCATAAAATTGCCAACAGTTGGAGACTTGAATCCAAATTGGATGCAATAGAACAATTGCTTCACACCAATCATGCCATCATATTCAATCAGGTCAAATGGGAAGGAAACAAGGTCGCTGATCTACTTGCCAATTTGGGGGTGGAAAATGGGTACACTCTTCTCACTGGAGCTCTAGACATAATTCAGAATCATGATCAAAATCAGGAGTGAAAAATACTGGTCCAAAGGGATGCAGCTCTCTCGAATGCGGGTTTATAGATGGGCGTTAAATATGACGGGACAGGGGTGGGGAGAGATGGGGCGACACCTGCCTACCCAGGACAAGCCAGATATTTGGCCTCTAATCAACAGATCTCTGCACTTGAGAAGCACAGGGTTCAATGACATCGTTTTAAGTGGTTCCGGATATCATATCCTATCCTCCGCTCCGGTTCATGCCTCAGTTCGCTCCAACATGCCTCAGACTCTGGCTCTCTTCAATACAACAGTAATGGTGGATCATAGATCGATAACCCGCAATATGTGATTGCAATCAGATCGCATCGCAATATCGGCGGATTGCAGAATGGGGAGACCAAAGGGCAAGGCCTTAACTTATAGCGATATGCGATTGCGATCAGATCGCATCGCAATATCGCATCGGCGGAAACCAAGGGGCGGAGCCTCCACACTTTCACATGTGCGATGCGATGACGTGGACCTGACAACGGATCGCAGAATGGGCAGACCAAAGGGCAAGGCCTCAACTTTAAGCGATATGTGATTGCGATATGATCACATCGGCGGAAACCAAGGGGTGGAGCCTCCACCCTGTCTCATGTGCGATGCGATGACATGAACCCAACGACGGATCGCAGCTTGGGCAGACCAAAGGGAAAGGCCTTCACTTATAGCGATATGCAATTGCGATTAGATCGCATCACAATTTTGCTTTGGCAGAATCCAAGGGGAGGAAACCAAGGGATGGAGAATAGGCAGGGGCTGCCTGATGATAGTACGAGGCCGACTGTCCAGGTGTTAATCATCTGGTCTTTTTGTTTTTTGCTAGTGTTGCTTGGGGTCTGGATTCCTATCTGAACTAATCATCAAGGAACCATCTTACTGTTTTTTTTGTGGGGTCTGGACTTGAGAAGTGATACCATTTTTGAGGTCTCTTCACTCACTGGACTGGTTTCCCCAATGTTGGGGCAGTCCAGATTTTGTTGATACTCTACAATACCTTGGTCGAGGCCTTGTCCTCTTTGTATCTTTCTGTACATATTAATAGATTACTTTTACTTAGAAAAAAAAAACATAATAATAATAATAATAATAATAATAATAATAATAAAAATAATAATAAAAATAAAAATAAATTTAATATAATTAATATCAAAATTTAATATATTCTAAAGTCTCTTATGTCATGGAATTAGTCTGATCATGATATTCAAATTATTGTAAAAACAAGATTTGGATGCCAAACCAAACCGATTTTTTTCTTTAATGCTCCTGGATTGGATTGTAGATATTTCTCTAATAGCTGGTAATAAGGACATAATATTACATTTATAACCAATAATCCACTTACCATAACAAAAATACACTTTTAATTCACAAAACTTTACTATTATTAATTATTCATATCTATTTATAAAGATTTGATAAATTATTTTATTATTATTTATTAGGCCCTTGGGTTATAGTATCAATCCCTTTAGTGTTTTAATCTAAGGGTTCATATTCTTAGGGTATAATATTGTTCATGGGGTTTATAATATTGATCCTAGGGTTTAATATAAATCCCTTAGGCTGATAATCTTGGTCAACCATGGTCATCCATGGTCCAACATCACATTGTAATAAAGATTTTTTTAATATGAAAATCAATCATCGTTAACCATGTACAATCATGGTCAACCACAGTCCACCATGGTCCAACGTCGTATTGTGACAAAGATAGTCTCAATGTTAAAATCGATCATGGTCAATCATGGTCAGTATCAAATTCAACAATGGTCAATCATGGTCAGTCATGGTCAACCATGGTCAACTATGCTCAACCATGGTCAATCATGGTCAAGCATGGTTAATAAGCATGGTCATATTGTCACAAAGATTGTCTCATTGTCCAACATCAAATTTCGACAACCATGCTCAACTATGGTCAATGATGGTCCAACATTGCATTGCGACAAAGCTTTTCACAATATAGAAATAAACCATGGTCCAACGTCACATTATCATAAAGATTATCTCAATATGAAAATCAATGGTACAATGTCACATTGTGACAAAGATTTTCTCAATATGAATGTCAACCATGGTCAGTCATGGTCAAGCATGGTCCAACATCGCATTACGAGAAATATTATCTCAATATGAAAATCTACCATGGTAAATCATGGTCATCCATGGTAAATCATGGTCATCCATGGTCAATAACCATGGTCAATCATGGTTATCCATGGTCAATAGCCATGGTCATCCATGGTCAACCATGATCCAATGTCACATTGTAACAAATATTGTCTCAATATGTAAAGCATCTATGGTCAACCATGGTCCAATGTCGCATTGTAACAAATATTGTCTCAATATGAAAAGCATCCATGGTCAACCATGGTCAATCATGGTTAACCATGGTCCAACATCACATTGTGTCAAATATTTTTAACCACCATCAACCATCTTCAACCATTGTTAACCATTCTCAACCACGGTCCAGTGTAGCATTGTGACAAATATTGTCTCAATATGAAATTCAACCATAGTCAACCATTGTCACATTTTGTCAAATATTGTCTAATGGTCCAATGTCACATTCTGATGACCATGGTCTAACATCGCATTGTGACAAAGATTGGTTCAATATGAAAATCAACCATAGTCAACCATCGTCAATCATGGTTAAACATTGCCAACCATCGTCAACCATGGTCCAACATTACATTGTGGAAAATATTGGTCAATTTTGATCGACCATGTTTGTTTTAGGGTTTATAATATTTATCTTAGGGTTTATAGACCTTTTTTTTGCAATATTAATCCCTTGGGTTTAATATTATTCCCTTAGGTTTTTAGTATTAATCCCTTGGGTTTATTAGTGCCTTGGGTTTATAATATGATTCCCATGGGTTTATTAATCTAAGGGTTCATATTCCTAGGGTATAATATTATTGATAGGGTTTATAATATTATTCCTAGGGTTTATAATCCATTGAGTTTATAATATTAATCCCTTGAGTTTATTAACCTACTCAGTTTTTAGTATTAATCCATTGGGCTTATTAATCCCTTAGGTTTATAATAATCCCAATATGGGTTTGTGACAATGATTTTCTCAATACAAAAAGAAATCATGGTCATTGGTCAACTATGGTCAGCCATGGTCGAACGTCACATTGTGACAAAGATTGTCTCAATATCAAAATCAACGATTTCCAATCGCGGTCCAATGTCAAGTTGTGACAAATATTATATGATGGTCCAATGTCAAATTGTGACAACCATAGTCATCCAAGGTGAAACATGGTCCATCGTCGCATTGTGACAAAGATTTTCTCAATATGAGAATTAGACATTGTCAACCATGGTCCAACATTGCATTGTGACAAAAATTATCTCCATATAAAAATCAATCATGTTCAACCATGGTCCAACATCACATTGTGACAAAGATTGTCTCAATATGAAAATCAATCATGGTCAACCATGTTTGTTTTAGGGTTTATATTATTTATCTTAGGGTTTATATTCCTTGGGTTTACACTATTAATCTCTTGGGTTTAACATTAATCCCTTGGGTTTATAATATCAATCCCTTCGGTTTATTAATCTAAGGGTTGATATCCTAAGGGTATAATATTATTGATAGGTTTTATAATATTTTTCCTAGGAATATGAATATAAATCCCTTGTGTTTATAAGACTTTGGGTTTATATTATAAATTACTCAGATTTATTAATCCCTTGGGTTTATAATATTAATGATCACTTACGTTTATAATATAATCCCAAGAATTTAATCCTTTAGGTTTATAATAATAATCCCTTGGTTTATTAATCTTAGGGTTTATATTCCTATGGTTTAATATTATTGCTAGGGTTCAATGTTATTCCTTTGAGTTTAAAAATCCTTGGGTTTTAGATATTAATGTCTTGGGTTTATAGATCCTTTGGTTGTATAATATTAATCCTCATGTTTATAATATTAATCTTAGGGTTCAATGTTTATCTTAATGTTTATAATATTTATCTTAGCGTTTATATCCATAGGTTTATAATATTAATCCCTTCGGTTTGTGACAAATATTTTCTCAATATGAAAATAAATCATGGTCAATCATTCCCAACAATGATCAATCATGGTCAACATTGGTTAAACATGGTTGACCATGGTCAATTATGGTCTACCATGATCCAATGCCACATTGTGACATATATTGTCTCAATATGAATATCAACCATGGTTTATAACATTAATCCTAAGGTTTAATATCAATACCTTAGGTTTATAATCATGGTCAACCATGGCCAACCATTATCCAACGTCACATTGTGACAAATCTCAATATGAAAATCAACCATGGTGAGTCATGGTCAACCATGGTACAACGTAAAATTGTGACAAATATTGTCTCAATATGAAAATCAATGATGGTCAACCATGTTTATTTTAGGGTTTATAATATTTATCTTAGGGTTTATATACCTTAGTCTTACAATATTAATCCCTTGGGTTTAATATTGTTCCTTTGAGCTTTTAGTATAAAACCCTTGGGTTTATAATATCAATCTGTTGGGTTTATTAATCTAAGGGTTCATATACCTAGGGTATAATGGTAATGATAGGATTTATTATATTAATCTTAGGATTCATATAAATCCATTGGGTTTAAAATATAAATTGCTTGGGTTTATAATATAATAACCAATTACGTTTATAATATTAATCCCTTCTGTTTATAATATTAATCCCATTGGGATCATAAACCCAGGAGAATAATATTAAATCCAATGGAATAATATTAAAACCCTAGGAATATGAATCCTTAAATTAGTAAACCCAAGAGATTGATATTGTAAACTAAAGGGAATAATATTAAACCCCAGAAATATTTATGCTTGGGTTTATAATATTAATATTCTCTTAGGCTTTTGATATTATTCTCAAAGATTTTTTAATATTAATGGGTTGGGTTTATTGATTTCTTAGGTTTCTAATATTAATAATACCTTGCGTTTTTAATATTAATTCCTTTGACTTATTATTAATCCCTTGGATTTTCAATATTTAATCCTTGGGTTTATTAATTCCTTGGGTTTAATCCTTTGGGTTTATGATTCCTCGACTTTATAATCTTTGAGATTTTTATATTAATCTTAGAGTTGATATATTAATATATTAATTTAACATATTAAGTTTATAATATAGCATATATTAAGTTGATGCCTACGGTGTATATCAACCACATTTATTAGTGTGGTTGTGCTAGTTATGAGAGTAAAATGAGGTCATCTTGATTAACTTACATATGCTAGGGTTTGAACCCTAATTTAAAAAGTTTAAGGCTTAATCGCAGAAAATTAGTCTATTATTAGACAATGAAGGGTTACTCATCTGATGAATCTAGGGTTGAGACTCAGTTAAAGTTGCTCTAAGTTACAATGATATGATTGGATATTTATAGGATGAAACTGGATATTTTAAAAGTTGTTAAGACTTATATAAAATTATCTATTTAGATAGATGTCTTTCAGATTAATCACAATATTAAGATTTGGTTGACGTTTCGAACCAACTAATGTGGTCCATCCTCATGACAAAGTGAAAAATCAATCAATCTTAAGGAATAAATAGCATGGATGCATCATTGCCCAGAATTAGCTATTGAAAATTAGTCGTTGGTAAATTAGTTAATAAGGTAAGTAAAATATTATTTAAAAATTAGAGGTAAGGAGTTATCTATTAAAATAATATATATTTAGTTAAAAACTAGTTGTTAGGAATAAGTAAATATAAATATAATATATTTTATACCAATATTTTAATAATTAATTAATAAGGTAAGTAAAATATTATTTAATGTTCGAGATAATGAGTTATCTATTAAAACATTATATATTTGAGAGTAAATAAAATATTTTATTCTAATGTTTTAATAACTAATTATGTAGTGAGAGATAATTGATATTATGAATTTATTAAATATTACTAGGGCCTAACTTATTCCAAATAAATTAAATATACGTAGAGTTATAGGTTAAGAACTCATTCTAGAAATCTTAATATATAAAATGAAAACAGAGGTTACTTATTATTATTTAAATATAAAGAGGTTATTAGGCATATACATATATCAGTTATATTAATTGACTTAATAATAATAATAATAATAATGCGAAAAATAAATAGTAGAGAAAGACTCAACTTTTATATATATTTAGAAAGATGAAGGTCAAGAGGGGAACAAAATAATAACTAATATCTAGAGGGTTACAAAAATATGTATAATATAAAAAGGAGGAAGAAAGAAAAATAATAACTAAGTAAAACAAACAGAGTTAAAGAATAAAATAATAATAAAAATAAAAAACCTAAAAATTAGCTACAAATAAAAATTCAAAAAGAGAAGTTGAAAGGGAGGTAGAACCAAGAAGTGAGAGCCGAAATCCAACTCTTACTTAATTTCCAACCATCATCCCTATAAAGATTTATGGCATGCCTCTCAATCTCAATCGCTTCCCTAAGCCTCCCATGGTGGAAGTGATCAACCCTAGCAATGACTTTGGATTCTTCAATGTAGACATGGTGTTTCGTTTTCTCTGCATGCTCGGTTAGGGCTAATGAGTGGGATCAATTGTGTCTAATATCTGTAGCATGCTCACGAATTCTATGTTTAATAGACCTACATGTTTTTCCAATATAGGGAATACCAGAGGAGCAAGGAACAAGTTAGACACCCTTCGTGTCCTTAAGGTGAATAGGGTCTTTAACAAACCCCAGATCATTTTTAATGGTATTGAGAAGCCTGAATGAAGAAGAGACATTAATCTTCCTAAGGATATGGGCAATCCTATCCGTGGTTCCTTAGAAATACAGGAGATGAACCTTAGAGACAAGATCAACACGAGCAGGTTTAAGTCTTGGCACTTTGCAAGCCCTATGAAAGGCCTTGAGGCTTTGAGATTTTCTATACTTATTAGTTTTAAAAACCTCAAGAAGATCAGATTTCTCCTGTTCAAGGTGGTTATCATCAGAGATTCTTAGAGCACGAGTAGCAAGAGTGTTGAGAACCCCGAATTTCTGAGCCGGAAAATGATGAGAACTAGCATGGAGATATTGTTCCTCTTAAGTTTTCTTTCGAAAAACTTGGTGACAGACAGAACCATCATCTATCCTGGAAAGGAGAATGTCAAGGAAGGGAAGACATCCATTCTCTTTAACTTCCATCATAAACTTGATGGAGTCTAATTGAGAATTAAGGTAATTTAGAAACAGATCCAACTTCTTGCAACTATGAGGCTAGATGACACAAGTATCATCAACAAACCTTTTCCACTTTTTAGGGCGAAATTAAGTTGTGGCTAAAGCCTTGGTCTCAAAATATTCCATAAACAAGTTAGCGAGGATAGGGGAAAGAGAGGAACCCATCACAAAACTGCATGTTTTCTCGTAGAACTCACCTCTAAAATTGAAGAAAGTCGAGGTGAGGCATAGGTCAACAAATTTGGCATTGTCTTTGTCAATCATGTGATTGATGATATCAATGGCCTCTTGGATGGGGATTTTGGTGTATAAAGATACAAGGTCAAAACTAACTAACAAATCTCCTGGTTCCAGCCTGATATCTTTCCACTCTTGAACAAAGGAGGTGGAGTCTTTAACAAAAGAATCAGTGCATCCTACAAGAGCCTTAAGCTTTTGAGCTAAGAACTTAGCAAGAAGATAAGTAGGACCACCTATTGTGTTAGCAATAGGCCTCAAGGGAGCCCTGGATTTATGAATTTTCGGAAAACCATAAATTCTAGGGGTAAGGGGATTGCTCTCTATGTGCTTACGGGAAAGAGGATTAAAAGACAGATTCAATTTAATAGCGATTGCTACCTCCTTAGAAACATATTTAATAAGATTCTTTTTAAACTTGATGTAACTCCCACTATTATAAAGATCTATTTATTAAAAAAAACAATTTTTATAAAATGGTTATTTCACAATAAAATGACTATTAAAATAAAAAATAAAATTAATGTTCATTAAAAATATTAAACACATTTTTCATAATATATAAAATCCCTGAAATAATGTATTATTATTAAATATTTTTAATTATTAAATAAATTTCTATAAAATTTTATAATCCAATACAATATTAAAAAAACTATTTTGTTATGCAGTTGTCTATAACGCGACTTTTTGAAAGCCTTTCCAGCGCGTTTTTCCGGTGAAAATCCGGCAGCAATTTATTGGAATCGCAAGTTTGATAGCTAGTTTCTGCACAATCAAAGCGTCCCAGGGGTTTTTCAGGGTGCTGAATCTGAATATGCAGTTAAAAAACCATTTTAACTGCAACAAATCATGATTTAATCTCAATTTCTTCCACCGGATTCCGTCACCGGAATCTCCAAAAAGTAGCATTATAGACAACTCCTTTTGTTATAAATATTTATAAAATCTTTATTACAACTATCTATTTTTACTATATTCTTTATTTTTATTTTTTTTATTTTAACTTTAATATAATTGTGTTATTATACCTACAAAATAAAATTAATCCGTTTTCAAACCATATAGTAGTAACTACAACGTCACTTGTGTTGCTAAACTTTGTAAACACATGCACATTTCCAGCTTTTCCCTCAATTAAAAGGCCATTTTTTTACACTATCACAAGAGTCAGGCCATTGTTTTACACCACCCTAAGATTAATAAAATATAGCACAATCTTTTAGTGTGTTTTAGTGATAACTATTTTTTAATCAAATTGTTTTTTCTCTTGAAAATTATGGAAATTTAAGTAATATTTTGATAAAATTTGATAGCGATTTTTGTAAATTTAAATTATAGTTGTCAAACATCAAAATTTTAGGTGTTCCAAATTTGTTTGATAATGCTAAATCTATTTCCCTTATCAAAAACATAATTCAAACACTACTACTACAAAATTTATTGAATCTTTTTCCCAAATTCCCACAATTTGTAATTATTCTGTCAATCCCTCCCCTCTCTACTCCCATTTCTTCTATTTCTCCGAATTCTTTCTATTCAATAAAAAAGGAATAAGGAAACATAATTAGTCAGATTCGGCTCTGCAATTACAATATACACTTTAATAATGAATATTTAGAATAGAGGGTCAATACTATTTGTTTTGGCAGGAATAAGGAAACATAATTAGCCAGATTCAGCTCTGAATTACAATATACACTTTAATAATGAATATTTAGAATTGAGGATCAATGCTATTTGTTTTGGGAGTTGTCTATAATGCGACTTTTTGAGATTCCGGTGACGGAATCCGGGGAAGAAATTGAGATGAAATCATGATTTTTTGCAGTTAAAATGGTTTTTTAACTGCATATTCGGATTCAGCACCCTGGAAAACCCCTGGGACACTTTCATTGTGCAGAAATTAGCTATCAAACTTGGATTCCGATAAATCACTGCCGGATTTTCACCGGAAAAAATCGCCGGAAAGGCTTTCAAAAAGTCCCGTTAAAGACTACGTCTTTGTTTTGGCTTCAATGAGAGGTTGGTCAGAGTTTACCATCATTAGTCCACATTCAATTTTGAGTACCTTCGTTATCGAGAAACGTTATCCTCTCTCTCACAGGTGTACACTTTCACGCTTTATCATAAATATCTATATTTTACTACAACCTTGTTAGATACTTATAAATTAATTAATTTGTCCGGTATTAGTCCCACCTTATCAGATTACGAGATACATATATATTATTTTATTTACACTTCACGCTTTATCAGAAATATCTATACTTTACTCCAACCTTGTTAGATAATTATAAATTAATTAATTTGTCCGGTTTTAGTCCCACCTTATCAGATTACGAGATATTTATATATTATTTTATTTTTTCAGCCTACTCCACCTGACATATATTTAAGCATCACTACTTACAAAATTTACAGAACATTTTAAAACATTGTGTTTTATAACTATTGGATTTGTACATTTTTGGTTTGACATTCACAGATTATAAACTATTTCTTATCCAGCAGTACTCAAAATTCCAAAAACCGGCGTTTCTCTAACATTCTTTGATAATTAACAACATCAATTAATCATTAGTTTTGCAGAAGTCTCGAAGAGCAATACAAGTTAGTAGAAGCAATAAACAGGTTTCAAGTCTTCGCTATATACAGACTAATCTAGTGGGGGGTTATTTTTACACGGAATTTCTGCAAACTATTCTTGACAATCCTCTATGACCTGCTATGTCCTACAACTCAGAAACCGGAGCCTCTGCTCAAAACACCTGAACCATTCTCTGGATGTTCTGGAATGACTGCAGCTACTCACACTGAACGCCTATCTGTGCATTTTCATGTAATTATATCAATGAGCAGAATGCAGATATCAGAGAATTATAAAAATGAATATATAAACGGGAGGATGTGGTTTAATGGTCAGATAAAGAGGTTTGGTCTCCACATATCTTGTGGTCTAATCCAGAATAAGACAGTAAGATGATGTATGCTTGAGCACTGTTATTGTTCTTGTGGTTCAATCTGGAACAAAACTATATATACCTGAGAACTGAAACAAGACTATATATCTGAAAACTGAGAACGGCATGATTTCTTTCTTGGAAAAAAACACTATATAACCCAACTCATAAAAAAATAAAATTATATAACCCAACTCATTCCTCAACAAAGGAGTGCGGAATGGGTCTAGAGTCTCTGTTCAACGAGGGAAGCCATTCATTGCAAAAATTGTTCTCAACTGTTTGTAGGTCGATATGCCTCACGGCGGCATGGTCATTTTGGCTGAAGAGACTCAGAATGTGTTCGAACAGGAGCTCGTCGCACGGAATCACAAGACCACCTTGCTGGGCGTAACCGAACTCCTCCTCGGCCCGTTCCAGCAGTGACCTAAACACCGGGTGGCTCAGGTACGCTGCGCGGATCACAAACCGCTTACGACACTGTCGCCCAACGTACACAGCCAGGTGTCCAGACGGCACGTCTGGCGGCACGGCTGACAACGACCTGCGATGCCTATGCTTCCCCCCGACAACGTCGAAATGGGCGTCGTCAGAAACATACGAATCTAGGCACGACCGGGATGAAAGCAGCTTGCGAAACAGGATCTGCGCGGCCTTAAAGGCGCTCACCAGAGTTCGCCAATCCCTCACGATTTGCCGCACTCTCACGACTTGTAGGAGCTTCTTGCGTTTCCCAAACCCATTCATGGGGATTGACGATTATGATACAAAGTCACTCAGGAAACCTGAATCAGAAACCCTCGGTTACTTTCAGGGACTCCAGCCAAACGAGTTCCCAACTACGCAAGAGCGAACAGGCAAAAAAATCTTTTGCACCGGGTATATGTATTTTACCAACTGAGACAATAGTGTCGATTTGCCAGTAATCGTGCAGAACACCATGTCTGGAGGGTGCCATTTATTATGTAGCGGAGCTCGACGATTATGGATAATCCTCAACCCCACACACATTTCAGTGGTCTGTACTGACTGACAGGTTATGATTTGTTGTAAAACTATGTGCGGATCCCTCTTCAGTGGCTGAATTACATTCTGTGGGGTTGTCCCAGACTGTCGGCATGTGACAGTAATGTAAAAGTATACGAACTGTACTTAGACGCAAAGGGAAATGGAAACGGTTTGAGATTTTCCCGGAGGGCTCGCATGTGAACTTCCAAAAGGTTTCTCTTTTTCAATTTAATGGACGACTATAAATGCTGAACTGTCATGGGGAAAAGACATTTCACGGTGCCCTTAGTTATCCCTATACCCTATTATTTTAGTATTTTATTAAACACTAGTGGGATGTATGTGACCATTTTCGGGGTTATGGGAGGCGTACCCAAAGAAAGTGAGGAACCCATGTGCACTTGTTCTTTAACTATCGCTGACAAAGGGAGCCTACCCCAGAAAGTTTATCAATCCCTGGTTGGCGATCTCGAAATGTTCGCAGAGACATGAAGCCCCCGTGAAGATGTTTACATGTATTCATTTGTGTGGGAAGTGTGATTGTGACTTGCGTCACCACATTTGGAAGTGGCCAGTCTGTTGTAACAAGCCACATGGTTTTCAGGAAATGAAGAGGAAGTATATCATGTTTGGACAGGCAAGCCATACTATAATATCGGATCTTTAAATTCGCAGGAATGGGTGCATTGAGAGTAGTGCTGTATAATTACAATTTCGATATATTTGTAATAATGGTTGGACTTGAAAGTAGTGATATATAATTAGAACTTAGATAAACGTGTTATTCTAATGTGTAAAGGCTAAAAGAGTTGGCTGGTCAGATTCTTTGTCACTGTGGTGGCAAGCCACATATTCCGAAGTATGACATATATGGACAAGCAAACCATACTATAATGTCTGCAACTGTATGTTTGTAATAACTGTATGTTGGTAATAATAGTTACATTGAAAGTAATGATGTATAATTACAATTTAGATATATTTGTAATAATACTTGGTATCAAATCTATGTAATAGTTGTTAGGTGATGAACTGGAGGTACCGGGTAGGTCAAAAGTCTGAATAGGATCTGGCAGTGGCAAAGGTCCTCGTGCCAATGGACACAGCGGGGGCACAAGCCCCGGAGGCGTGGAAGTTGTTTACGGACGTAGCCAGGGGATTCAGTCCGTCCCTACGGAGAAAATGTAGGGTGAAGTCGTTTAAGGACGTAGTTAGGGGATTCAGTCCGTCCCGATAGAGAAAATATAGGGTGGGATGGCCCACTAAAGGACCGAGAAATGGGTGGAATCTCTCACAACCAGGTGGCAGAGAAGCCAAACGCGAAATGGCTATTGGAAAAAAAATATTTGTTGCAACTTTCTTAATCCTTTAGATTTAGGATGTGGTAAGAAAGGTTCCCGTTTATTTTTTTAATTAGATAAATGAGAAATTAGGATTTTTTTTTTGGGGACGTTAAAGAGAATATATTTAAAGAAGGATCTTATTTCTTCAATTTTAGAAGACTCCAGTGAAGGCATTATTCCAAGGATCAATTCGAGGGGATTCTAATTTCAGAAAGAGAATTTCATGTAAACATCACTTTTGCCTTGTTTGTTCAATATTTTTGGGGAAAAGAGATATTGAAAGGTTTAGGAAACATTTTCGTAACCTTTGTGAAGGGTTCATGGCTAGTAAAACTGCACATTGTACATTTTAAGCACGAATTTTGGCTTACATGAATGTAGAGGGTTTTTTCTAAGGTTGATTATTATCTCTTATGAGGATAAGGAGTATGTCCAAATACTAGATTATGAGCACATTTCTTTTAATGGCAAGAAATGTCATCAGCATGGCCATTATTTAGAGATTATCTTAAAAATGCAGAGAAATCCCTAATCAAACTTAGAGAGTAATATGACAATTAGAGAGTAATATGACAAAGATGAATTCATTAAAATTATGAGAAAGAGAGGGTTAAAGATGAAGCCAAAGAAATTAGTGACTAGGGAGACCAATAATATAATGAATATTTTTAATGAACTCAAAGTTGGAAGGGGGAGGATCTAAAGGTGAAGGGCGATTATATCTAAATGCACATAAAGACATAATGAAGAACTCAACTCTTGAGGCTCAAAAGTGAAAGAAAATAATGCAATGAGCCTACAATATATAAATAAGCATGGAGGGGGTAGACATGCATGAGACATACACAAGGGTATATACCCAATATAATTCAGAAGAGGATAATGCAACATAGTAGATGGAACAAGATGACATGGAAATAGATATCCCAAACCTAGCAGCACATGGTGAATAATACCAAAATAATATGTTACAAAGCCAACAACGATAATTACATAAGGATCTCAAAGGAAAAACTAGAGGTCGCAATCCCCCACAAAGTTCAATGTCATCAAGTAGACTAGGGGATAGGACCAATCCACTCAAAGTGTAGAATAAATAAGACAAAGGAAAAGAAGTGAGGAATAAAACTAGCCCTGTATATATAAGAGGAATCATGCACTCTTCTAGCAAGCTCTGGGGTAACACCCTCGATCAGGACCCCCTTGAATGGTACATGGATAAATGTAAGTATGAATTAGGTTGATGAGTCAAAAAACCATTGAGGCTTGTATGCTTCTATGTGTATATACATGTTATGCAAATGGGTAAAGTTATAAATATGGTTAAAGCCAACATGTCTGTGTAATGGGTTTGAGGAACATGAATATTAGGTTTTTGAGCCAAGAGATAATTAACTATGTTGGTGAGTCGAGAGTTGCTTTTGGGGTGGTAAGCCTGTGTGTATGCGTGATTATGTGTTGGGGTATGGTGTGCATGTGATTTTTATGCTATGGGTATGGAAAGCCTGATGTTATAAATTTATTTAATTTATGTAGATTAATAAACACATAATGGTTGTAGGTAGGCTTAGATAAAAGGCATTCGGAAAAGGGGGCCAATGACTCCACAACAGGAAAAAGGCATTTGGAAAAGGTAGGTAATATTATAATAATATAAAATAACATTAAAATATTAAATAAAGGAGAAATGCATTTATAAAAAGGGGGATTATGATGAATAATCACTAGGATGATTCTAATGGTTTGTTGTAATGCGCCATTTTGAGTGTAGGTTCGAGGGAAGCAATTGAGACATTCCTAACTAGTCATAAGGTGTCATTTGGGCACAGGTTTGGGGGAAGAAGTTGAGACATTCCTGGCTAGTTGTAAGGCATCATTTTGGGCATAGGCTCGTGAGAAAAAGCTGAGTCATTCATAGTTGGCCATAAGGCGCCATTTGTGCACAGGTTTAGGGGAAGTAGAGTTATGTCGGTTAATGGCCTAGAGGGTGCCTGGAGCTCTACAGGGACATGGTTATGGGTTGGCACCTTGGAAGTTAGCCCAGAGGGTGCCTAAAGCCCTAAAAACATGACTGTTGGGTTGGAACCTAGATCATGGGTGTATGATTATTTTTGGTTATTATTTCTCATGGATTTGGAGCCCCAACTCATGGGTGACCAATAGTTGAGAATTTATGAACCGCAAGGTCTATGGTTGGGAGGAACATGAGAGGTTCGTAGACCACTGACAACATTCACAGATAAGTATTTGAGAACTTATTTTCTGTATATTCCACTGCATTTGCATGTGGCTCTGTAATCTTGTGGTTAACTGTGCTTATATTTATGGTTATGCTTTGGAACATGAAATAAATAAATAAATAAATAATATATATATATATATATATATATATATATATATATATATATATATATTCTTGGTTTAAATTTTTCATATGGTTTTGAGCGAGAAGGGAAAGCGTAGGGGTTTGTTTGAGTGGTATCAACCAGAGGTGGCTGGGGATGTTACAAGTGGCATCAAAGCTTCGATTTCACCATTAGGCTTACATGGGTCACACATAGAGATCACATGCAACATTTTCTGTACTACCATGCATTATTTGATGGAATTTCATAGTGAAATTTGTAGGTGGACTATGTTGATTATAAGATATAAACAAAATGACAGTGTTGAAGAAGGCTTTTAAGAAGACACTAAGAAAATACGTAGATGTTTGCAATATAATGATCAAAGTATACATATAAAATGGGTATATATATGTGTGTTGTGTGTGTGAGTGAGGTTACAGGTGGTTAGTAACGATTGTATGAAGAGAGATGGGAGTTTATGAATAATTTCATTAGTTTGCACCATATTGGTAGGTCACTATTAGTCATCCTAAAATATATGGTTTTGTTACGATGGGTGAAGATTTAAGTTCATTTGATACATAGAAGCAACTAAATGGTACACTAGCACAAGGAATTTGGGTGGAACACAATATCCAAATTCATTTCTTTCCCTTTATGACATTGATTTAAGAGTGGTAATATAAGGCAACTGGTCCATGCCCACCTAAATATGTGTAGAATGGAAATAGTTTGGCATCCTTGAAATTATTTTCCCAGATGTATAGATAAGGAATAAATCTAGATCAATTTAGTTTCTCGATTATATTAAGGGTGTTTGGGATTATTTTAGGCTTGCAACAGGCTAAGCAACTCCATGCCTAGATAGTTATTTTGAGTCAAACATTTGTGGGAAACACCCTTATATCATGGTATGCTAAATGTGGTTTCCTTGACAATGCAAGCCAATTGTTTAGCAAAATTCATGTGAGGGATGTACTTTAATGGGGCGCATAATTGTCATCATGCATGCCAGGTTTAGACATTTGGAGTATGCTCTCACAATGTTTGAAAAATGTCAGAATTAAATGTTATATATTTGACTGCACTGGTTGCATCTTGTGTCAGGTTTAGACATGACATGTAATCCTTGGATTTTGTTTTAAAAAATGTTACAAACAGGGATTGTGATTGATCACTTTTCTTTTATAAGTGTTCTACCAGCTTGTGTGAACCTTGTGCCTCTCGAAGTAGGCAAGGAGGTTCATCAAGACATCGCTAGAAATGGGTTTGAATGTAATGTGCTTGTGGGAAGTTCCATTGTGGATATGTATTGCAAATGTGGATACTGAGAGGTTATGCACAATGTGTTTGAAAAAAATAACTAAATGAAATGTTGTGCTATGGATAGTGATAATTTCAGTTTATGCTAGGAATTGTTGGAAAGGAAGAAAAGGAAAGGCGCCACATTTTCTCTTAGCGAACAGTTACTTGCTCATTGTTCCAGGGCGTACTCAATATGCATTTGATTCCATATGGCAATGCTAATGACCAAAATAAATCCATCTGTGACCTTATGTTCTTTGCTACACAGTCCCTCAGGAATCCAGTCACCCCTTCCGTGCAGTCACTCACCTTCCAAGTTCTGTTGGTACCCCATCCTGGGAATTCCATCCCTTAGCAAGGCTTCCTCACATTAGAAGATACAAAAACCAAGGCATATCCCTTCCTAAAACAATCATACCAGTCATAGAATGCTCGTGGCAATCAAAGGAGACTATTGGGTACCAGTGTCCCACAATGTCCTTACTCCTGAATACTTTACCAACATGTTGCTACATGTTCTAATTTATTTTGTTGCTGCTAATTCTTGCAGTGGCCACTCAACCGGGCATGTTCATGCATTCCTGTATCAAGCACATAACTTCCATTAGATTCAAAATAAATTGAAATAAATTCACATCATACCTCATTGGTAGCTCGTCAATAAGGTACATTTGCAATCTTTTTTGCTTCCTATCAAGTCAAACTAGCATATTTGACCAAATCAACATATATAAATATATCTCATCAAGTTAGTTCAAACATTACCATCATAGATCAAAATCATAAATCACATGTAACCATCATAAATAAAAAACATAGATCACATACAATCATCATATACCATAGTCATAAATCACATACACAGTACCATCAGTACACTGCACCACCTGCACAACATGTGCACAACATCACATGTACATGGCACCACCTGCACAACGTGTACACAACGCCACATGTACACTACACCACTATACTATGCGTACACAATACCACATGTACACAGTACCACACACATGACATGTATGTGACACCACATGTACACAGTGCCACATGCATGACATGTACATAGCACCACATGCACACAATGCCACTTGTACAATATGTACACAACACCACATGCACATGAAACCTCTAGTACAATCATGTACACCACACCATATGTACATAGTACCAATCTACCACATGCACGCATTTTGGGCACCAGACCCCCCAAGGGAAGTTTCGGGGCTTAAAGCCCAGATTTTGGTCAAAGATTGTAATTCCAATGTAAAGACTCCGCATTTTATGGGCACGGAGTGCGTAGTTTGTAAAAGAGTCATAGGGTTGTCTGCCCTTAATTTTATTAATGTAATGTTGTCTATAGAGATCTACCCATGGTCCATGGAGCATGGGATTGTATAAATAGAGTGAGGCTCTAAGTAGTTAAGATAGCAAATCTAAGAATAAGAACATGATGTATGCGAGATAGATCTGTGGAGTAATGTCTAGTTATGGGTCGTAGAGTAGGAGAAGACTCTGCAGCTCAATGCGCAGAGGCTAGTAGTCCGCAGCTGAGTGCACGGACCCCTGCAGCTGACTGCGCAGGGTGAGTTGAGTCTGTAACAGTTGGAAGTATTAACAAAGAGAAGTTTCCTTTCATTTCCGCGTATTTATTTCCTGTTTTATCCATCTGTTACATTGGATATAAATTGCACTTTAATGCTAATATGATGCGTGAATGTGTATAATTGTGTTGACTAAGTGAACACAAGATAGAATATCTGTTTATGTGAAGTTAACTAAGATATGTTAAAAAGATAAGTAAGATGCGCGGTGTAGTTTGGGGAAATAGTGCAGTTTGTTGCCATAGCAGTGTGAAAGCATCTCAACCACTGGTTAGGGCTGCGCGAAAGATGATTGTGACACTTCGTGAGGGTACTAAAGGTGGGAATAGTGCGCGAAGTGACTTGCATGAAGGTAGGTCTAGTTGGACTAGATCGACATCACAGACATCTCAAGGGTGTAGAAACTTGGTTCCAACATCCCCCCATACTGCTTTGGGTGAGACTTCAGTCCACGCTCCGTGGGCTGATGCCGAAAGGGCCAGTAGTGTAGGGATTTTTTTGGCTAAATAAATCCAAACCTGGGTCAGGCCCCCATAAGGCAACAAAAGGTTCCCTTGCTGGGACTAAAATCTACATAGAAATGTCTGATGTCGTATCACTGGAATCCAATTAATAAAGAAATTGAAGGCTGGTTGGACAGAAGAATTCACGAGTTCGCTGCACAGGAGAACAGGAACCCACAACTATCAAAAGAAGAGTGGTTAGACTGCTACCTATACATGGAGATCCACGAAATCTTCTTCGTGTCCTTCCCTACTGAGCTATATGAGTGGATCATGAAGCTGGGAGATAGCCAAGCAAGGTGGAAGCTTAACGGTCCTATTGTGTGGACCCCAGAGCTAGTGCAAAGGTTGGAAGCATCGAAGGATAAGATCACGTGCCGTTGATCATTGGATTGATCATATTATAGGAGGATTCATTACTAAGTTCGCGGTTGACACCTCAGTCAACTATAGCGAGGCGGAGCGACATTTTCTCAAAGTACCACGAGGTAAGTATGTAAAGTCTTTGAATACTTGGATTAAAATGCTATCATATGAAAAGAGGGTTATGTAGTTACCTTGATGTTTGGGGCTATGCGAAGTGGAAAAGCCTAAAGGAGTGAAGGAAATAAGGGACCAAAAAATAGCCCCTTGATTTCACCTTCACGAGGGGATGAGGAAGAGCTCGCGAAGTGCCATACATCTAATAAGGCAAATAATTTTTCGAATACCACCTCCACCCACACCACCACCACCATGATTGAATATGGCAAGCACAGTGAAGTTTCCTATTTTCAAACGTGTGGGAAATGATTGTCCAGACCAATTCTGGTTTATTGTAAGGGTTGTATGGGAAGCGCAAGGAGTTACAGATGACCATATAAAGAAAGCGACTTTGGTTAGTGCCTTGCAGGATCGTGCACTGACCTAGTGTATTAAGTACTCCAATGATAATCCAAAGGCGAGAATTGTCGATATCCAGATAGCACTAAATAGATAATTTAGCAGGCTGAAGTCCAAAGCACAGGCGAGACTCCTTGGGAATTGGATCAAAGGTTGAAATCTACGATTTGAAAAGCTAATATGAATTTGATGGATGAACAACATCGTGAGTGGTTTGTAGCTTCACTAATGCCACATTTAAGGAGTGTGTTATCGCAGAGGAAGATAACGACTTAGGCAGAAGCCCTAGAGATTGCCATGAGGCTGCATGAGACCTCGATGCAGGATCCTAACTTAGGAGTTCAGCAAATCCACGCGCAGTTGAAGAATTTATGCCTTGAGATGCAGAGTCTGAAACATGACAAAATAGCGCGACCGGAAGTGCGTGAACAGGTATGGTGCATGAAATGCAAGGGTCAGGGTCATGACAAGGACCACTGCCTGGTTTTTACAAATTACCTCACAGGAGGAGGACCGATGGCTTTAAGGCCGAAAGTGCAAAAAGGACCTAGCGCAATGCTTGCTTTGTGGTGCGTGGTTTGTCAAATAGCAGGAAAACATGCCATGGACGATTGTCACTTGTTACAGAAGTATACGCAAAATTTGCAACAGTTGTTCTACAACTTTTGTATATCGGTGGGACATGACGAGCGCACATGTAGGAGTTATGAATTGATGATGGATAGAATGCCCACCTACAAAGTTCAGGCTGAAACGCAGCCCCTTGACCAAAATGCAGGAATGGCGTGAACAAGATTTCAGGGGCGCGAATGAGGCCGAGGTGGAGGAGGAACTGGGAGAGGTTGTAGAGAGTTGATTTGTTACAACTACGAACAGCTAAGATATTACACCCACGATTGCACGAATCCAATGCACCCGCCATGTTTGTATTGCACATTATTTTATCATGAGACAGAAGATTGTCCTACGCTGATAGCTAGGATATGCGGCAAAGGAGTGCTACCACCTCCCTCGACTCAGAACCTGCAAATGATGAGGTTTGCTCTGTGCGAGGAAGATCCAAATGTGAATGTTGTGCTCTGAAGTGGAATCGCAATGGGAGATGACAAAGGCAAACAACCAAAAGATAATACTTGGGTTCGCAAAGCTCTGACGAAAGAGGCGGAGTTTGATTTGGATCATAACTGAGAAACCTTCATGGAAGATAAGAAGAGCTTCGCTGATGCTTCCACTTAAGGAAGCAAAGATAAACCGGAGCCAAAGATGGACCCATGTATGCTGATGACATTCCTAGAAACCCGCATGAAGTTAATGCGCAACAGTAAGGCTGTGAAAGGGCTATAGGAACTCATCAACGGATGTGTTGGGACCATGCTAGGAGAACCACGCGTAGTCCAGAAAATTGGAAAGCATAAGACAAGAACATGACGATAAATGAGACTAACTGTGCAGATCAGAGAATATGAAATGGATAAAGTCATCTTGGATCTGGGATCAGATGCAAATGTTCTGTCGAAACAAACATGGGAACGAATGGGAAGACCTATGTTGCAATGGTCTCCAATTCAACTAAGGATGGCAAACCAGTAGAAAATAATACCCATGGGGCGATTGTAGGTAATAACGATGGATATCGAGGGAGCGAGCGCGCTGGAGGATTTTGAAGTGATAGAGATTGTTGATGATAGCAATCCATATCCTGCACTCTTAGGAATTGATTGGGCCACTGACCTGTATAGGGTAACTAATCTGAAGAAGTGCAAAATGGTCTTTGAGAAGAAATCGCTACGCTAATTGTACCCGTGGACCCTACTGAAGGATCACACTATATGGAGCTGGTGTGCGACTATGAAAGTGATGATGATTTGGATTGGATCTACAAGATAACAGTTCGAGACTAAGACTGGGTGAATCCCACCACGGATGGGTGGATTGCATGGGAGTGCGAAAGCTCTTGTACTTTGAATTCTGATGAGGAAATAGAACGATGGCAGAATTGGTTACATGAGGTAACTACACTGAATTGCAATATGATGACAAGGTCGTTGCACTACGTGTTGACAGAATTGAGAGATTGGCCTACTTTTTACGGTTTAAGTGAGGTAGATACCTTCTTGGATGCATTTGAAAGGGAGGTGTTGGAAAAGCAACCCTACCAGGCCTTGGACTGGGTACTATGTGCTACGTCCGCGAGATGGTGGGGTATGCATAGAGGATGCTTTGACAACTAGTGTGAATGTAAGAGAATGATGTGAAAACGATTTGGGAAGCCTAGGGTGTGACTGATAGACAAGCACAATTCACAGGATGCTCCGCGTGTGCATCTGGCCAAGTGGGCGTAGGCATATGGAAAATAACCCTAACCTGTGCAGATGCACATGTACTCCACACTGAAATACATGGTTAATAAGCATGTGTTGGAGGGTCGAGCTCGCAGATGGATCTTAATGTTGGGAAGACAATATGCAAGAAGAGTAATCGCACTGAACAAGGTATGCAATGTGCAGCGAAGTGATTGGGACTTGCACGTACCTGCAGTGTTATGGACTTATAGGACAACATGTAAGAAACTGACGGGACAGACACCTTTTAGGCTTGTCTATGCAGTATAAGCCATAATACCTATGGAATACATCGTACCTAGTTTGCGCATAGCAGCACTCACAGGTATGACGAATCGTGAAGCCCTGGAGGAAAGGCTCATGCAGTTGGAGGAGCTTGAAGAAGAACGATTTTTGGCTGGATTTCACCATCAGGTACAAAAGCAGCGCGAAAAGGCATGGCATGATCGACATATTAAGTTGCGCACCTTTAAGGTGGCTAATTTGGTGTTGTTATGTGATAGTAAGTTTGATAAATTTCCAAGGAAGCTCATAATGTATTGGCTGGGACTGTATGTTATTAAGGAGATCACAGATGGTGGTGCGGTACAGTTGGTAAAGTTAAATGGAGAACCTTTTCTAGGAAAGGTAAATGGTAGTCGTCTGAAGCCATACGTAGGTGTCTTGGCCATCTGACTAACCGACAAAAGCACACTCTTAACGCTCCAGGAAGCTGCAATGAGGCGCGGGACTATAAACTACTATGCCTAGGAGCTACGTGATGTCAGGATTGTGCGCAGTAGCGAAGTGTCACAGGGTCCACGACAGCGTGAGGTTAGTTGCGTTACCGTGTGGGTCAGTTAGAAAGTGACCCTTACAATCACTATTCACGATGTGATGCTTGGTTTGAGACCAAATAGAGCGAGTGACAGGCATTTAAGGAAAACTGTATGGGCTAGATTCATGAAAATATGCCGCCAATCAAGCATTAATGGACCAAATGTGGGGGGAATGGTTGAATTCAAATTCAAAAGGTGATATAAATTACAAAGGGTTGTCCAGAAAACGACACTTGGCAATTTGAGAACTGAGGTGTTGCATGCCCAGATATTCATGAATTAAGATTTGTTCGATCTTTTGAAAGTGGATTCGTTGCTTGGGCAGTTACTAAAGACCTTGAGAGAATTGTGGAATTGCATTATGGAAGCACCTGTGGAAGCCATGGATACCAAAGAAATGACCGTTGAGGAAGACGCATAGACAATTACAGAAGTGGAAGCCCCAGTGAGTGCCAAGATAGTCGCTGAGATCCCTAAATCACCACACACGCCAAGACCCAAGAAGGACAAGAAGGCCATGGTACTAGTGCGCGTCTTGCCTAGAAATCCTCTAAGGACTAGGCTCACCATGGAAGAAAAGGGGAAGGCTATCAATTTGGAGCCCAATGAGGAAGAAGAGTTCAAAGAAATCCTGGTTGAGGAGGAGGATGTAGAGATGGAAGTTGAAACCAAGGGTGAAGACCCTCTCACGAGGCTGCCTACATATGTTCCTCCACTGAAGGGTAAAGCAAAGGTGCCCAAAGATATACATGAGAGGAAGATCTCTCTAAAGACTCTGCTGCTCCCTAACGACATTATTTTTGAAGGAGTGCACTTAGGACGAGTGCCTATGCCGAAATTTGAGGATTGGGACCTCACGGACCACGAGAAGTTTCCACATCTAGTGACCGTGTAGCTCATGCGCCAGAGGAAAGACACGTCGGTTGAAATCATAGAGTTGGAGTTGTGTAAATGGCTTAGAGGTGTAGAAAAGGAAGGATTGTTAAACCTTCTCTAGGTGCCGCATCTCCATTGCGCCCTAATGACCATTTTTATCATCGGGTAGCTACTTTGCTTGCTACATGATGGGTGCTTGTGGCTGGTGGAGCCCATCCCCATCACAGACCATTTGATTCACAAAATTACTGAGCTCCCTTTTAAAGGGGAGGACCCAACAAACATCTCGGAGGGAAAGAGTGATGATTTGGCGATCACAGAGGCCATGAAGAAGAAATTTAAACTAGAGAAGAAGAAGCGAGGGTACACCATGTCCAACATCAACAACTCTGCGGTCAAGGTCGCAATGCAAATTTTGGCAGGGAAGGTATTTTGGACGTTCCGCGTGGATGAGGTGCCTACACTGGTGGTTGCACTAGTAATGCAGTGCGCCGAAGAGGTCCAGTTTAACTGGGAAACTATTTATGCAGAGAGTTCCTTGAGAACTGTCGTGAGGCACAGGAGCAGTGAAATTTTTTTCACTATGTGTGGCTTTTGTTGTCAATAGTATTGGTGGTAGGGTAATTGCCCGAAGATAGCCAATTCCCAACGATCGCACAGGATCTTCTAGGGACAGTGAAGTATGCTTCGTTGTGGGCAACCCAAGATGCGTAGAGGATAAGGGAGAGTGTTGGGTCCCTATAATACTAGTGATTACCCCATTACTATTGTAGTTGTATCTCTTATTAATATTTTTGTGCCCCTATTGTCCCCATATTTTTATTACTGTGCCCCATAGAATCCCTCTATTGTTATTTTTGTGGCTTTATATTATTATTGTTAGGTCGGCTGGGTTATATTGTGACTCCTTAGACTCCTATATATAGAAAGGAGGATTTGTCATTTGAATCATCAAAGAATTGTTCATTTATGTAATGTAAAGGAGGTTGCCCCCTCGAAGAGGCTGAATTATAAGGCGTTGATCTATCTTTTCTATCTTTTCTTGAGCTGGTTTCATAACATTTGGGATTAGAGCTTTGGATTCTAGGGTTTCACTGCTCCAAACAGGTCATTGTGGCATTTTCGCTATAATTTTTTTCTGCGACGTTTCAGAAGCTAGAAAAAAACACATTTGAGAAGAAATCACACTGAATCTTGGGTCCGAATTTCAGAACTTTTGGTGCTATATTTGCAGAGATATGATCTGAGGAAGTTGGTATTTTTGCAGACTCCTGAATTACATTCCAGATAGGTGACCTGGGGAAACTGTAGTTTCTTGTGTATATTTTTTAGAGCCAAAGGTCAAAACAGTGACTCGTGGCACGTCGTACAAGTTTTCTCTAGTGAACTAGTCTATAATCAGGTCATCTTGGGAGATTGTGCATAACTCTTCCTTGGAGAATCCATTTTGGATTAGACTGGTGGCATTGGAAAGAGGACACAAAGGGCTACTACAGGTCGCGATTTCAGAACTGGATGATCCAAAATTGCAGAGATACATTAGATTCAATATCAAGCTTCTACAAAGTGAAAAAATGTGTGTAGTTTTAAAAAAAAAAAATTCATAAGCTTGGTTTGAAAAATCAGTTTGAATCGATAATTGATGCCTCGAGGAAAAAAAATGCAAACACTTAGTAAGCAACCTGAAAGCTCTAGCATGACTCATGAAGAAGAGGAAGAAATGCAACATGATCTATCAAAATTACGAGACCAAGTGCAACAAGTGTCACTTGCACAAAAAGCAACATAATCTAAGATGGATGGTTTAAGGAAAGATGTAGAAGCTAAGATGGATGGTTTAAAGAAAGGTGTAGAAGCTAAGATGGATTGTTTAAAGAGAGGTGTAGAAGATAAGATGGATGGCATGGAAGCTAAGATGAATGGCATGGATGCTAAAATTGATGGCATGGATGATAAGATGGAAGAATTGAAGACAAATATGAATAAGTTGCTACAGGAAATGGTCACTAATGGTGAAAGGGTAGTAAAGGAAACTCATGATGAGAACAAAAGAAATGTTAATCATGATTCCATAGACTCTAATGTGGGATCAAAGACCCACCATATTCCAAAAAT
Organism: Pinus tabuliformis; assembly: GCA_031772625.1. Taxonomy (NCBI): domain Eukaryota; kingdom Viridiplantae; phylum Streptophyta; class Pinopsida; order Pinales; family Pinaceae; genus Pinus; species Pinus tabuliformis. The sequence goes on along the minus strand of CM062806.1, from coordinate 265,194,756 downwards.
CGATATGAGGAAGTTTGATGGCAAGGATCCTGCAACATGGATATTACAGATGGACCAATTTTTCGATCTCGATAATGTGCAAAACACACAAAAGGTACATATTGCCACTTTATATTTGGAACCAAATCAGTTTGTATGGTATCAATGGCTTTGCTCTCGTAAACAAATTATCACTTGGGCAATTTTTACGGAAGAATTGACAACACATTATGAGGATACAAAATGCAACACTTGTTTTTAGCCAATTGATAAGTCTCAAACAAAAGGGTTCAATAATGGAGCACATTGAGGAGTTCCAAAAATTGAACATAAGGGTAAAAAATATTCCAGAGGAGCATAGGATTGATGTGTTCATAGGGACTTTAAAGGATAATATCCAACATGATGTTTGCCTTTGGGAACCTGATTCATTAGAGAAGGCATTCAGGTTAGCAACAAAAATGGAAAGCAAAATTATGGCAACCAGAAAGCATACCAATCACAACTATAAAGATGGAAGTGTTGTTGCCCCTAGTCTTCCAGAACCTATAAGGTTGACACCACAATAATTGGAAGAAAAAAGAGAAAAAGGGCTTTGTTATAGTTGTGATAGCAAATACACTAAAAGTCATAAGTGTGTTGAGAAAAAATTATTCTACATAGATTGTCAAGAGGAAGAAGAAAATAAGCAAGAAAGGTAAAAAGAAGAGGATATACTCCAGGAACAAAGCCTAGATAAAGAAGAAATGAATCCAACCATATCTTGTAATGCATTGGTAGGAATTACCACTCCTCAAACCATCAAGATAGAAGGACAAATCAAGAAGAAAAAGGTAATAGTGTTGATTAATTCAGGAAGTACCCACAATTTTATTCATTGTAAGGTAGAAAAAGAATTGATTTGCTTCTTATATCTAGCACTAGAGTGTCAAGTGATGGTTGAAAATGGAGGAACAATAAATTGCTCTGGAAAGTGCCATAATATTAAGCTATCCATGGGAGAATATGTATTGACTAGCTCAATGCTTTCCATTCCAATGGGAGGTGCTGATGTTGTACTAGGAGTCCAATGGCTAGAATCCTTGGGTACAATAAATTTTAATTTTCAAGAACTTTTCATGAAATTCTCTATGGAAGGAAAGGAAGTTGAATTAAGGGGTATTCCAAGGAAAATAGGAAAGATAATGAGCTCTAACGGTATGACAAAGCTTCTAAAAAAGGAACAAAGAGGTGTAATTGCACAATTATGTTCGCTAGATGTTTCCACATTGGAATCATCTATTTCTCCAGATCTCCAAAAAGTGTTGGACAATCATTCCAAGGTATTTGAGACTCCCAAAGGTCTCCCACCTATTCGTGATCATGATCATGCTATTCATCTGATTCCAGGATGTGTTCCTTCAAACATCAGGCCATACAGATATCCCTATGCCCAAAAGAGTGAAATTGAACATATGGTTGCAGAAATGCTAGAGGCTGGTATAATTCAACCGAGTCAAAGTTCTTTCTCTACTCAAATAGTATTAGTGCACAAGAAGGATGGATCATGGCGCATGTGTCCGGATTATAGGGAGCTCAACAAGATCACTATTAAAGATAAATTTCCCATTCCTGTCATTGATGAATGACTGGATGAATTGCATGGATCAATTTACTTCACCAAGTTGGATCTTCGTTCAGGATATCATCCAATCAGAATGAAGACTAAAGACATTCCGGAAACAACATTTACAACTCATGAGGGTCATTATGAATTTTTGGTCATGCCTTTTGGCCTTACCAATGCACCTTCAACATTTCAAGGTTTGATGAATTCCATTTTCAAACCATTCCTTAGAAAATTTGTGTTAGTATTTTTTGATGATATACTAATCTACAACAAGTCTCGGAAGGATTACGTTGAACATGTTGAAAGGGTGCTACAACTATTGGAGGAGAAACAATTATATGCAAAAAGATCCAAATGTTTCTTTGGAGTACAAGAGGTGGAATATCTGGGTCATATTGTATCTCGTGAAGGAGTTATGGTAGACCCTAGAAAAATTAAAGCCATTAAGGAATGGAAAATCCCCACATCCATAAAGCATCTACGAGGATTTCTTGGGTTGACAGGGTATTATCACAAGTTTGTTAAGAATTATCGGAGAATAGTAGTACCTATAACAACATTATTGAAGAAAGATGCATTTTCATGGACTCCAGAAGCAACAAAGGTCTTCGAGCATCTTAAAGAGACAATGTGCCAAGCACCGGTCTTAGCTACACCAGACTTCACAAAAACCTTTATTGTGGAATGTGATGCTTCAGGAAATGGAATTGGTGCTATTTTAATGCAAGATGAAAGACCCATTGCTTTTGAAAGTCGTCCAATCAAGGGAAAGTTTTTACACAAAGCTATTTCTAAGAAGGAAATGTTTGCAATACTCCATGCACTTAAGAAATGGCGACCCTACCTAATGGAAAGACACTTCAAGGTAAAAACAGATCATGATAGCCTTAAATACATTTTAGAACAAAGATTATCCTCTGAAGAGCAACAAAAGTGGGTCACAAAGATGTTGGGTTATGACTTTCAAATCATCTACAAAAAAGGGAAGCAAAGTGTGGTGGCAGATGCACTCTCAAGAAAGGATGAGGATGTGGAAGCATTTTTGTGTGCCATTTCTATTATCCAACCAGATTGGATAAATGAAGCAAGGGAGGAATGGAAGAATGATGAAGAAGTGTGGGCACTTATTTGAAATTTACAACAAGACTCCAGTACGTCTGATACATTTAGCTGGCAAAATGATTCATTATGGTACAAAGATCGCTTATACCTCTGTAAGAATTCCCAGCTAAAACAAAAGATTCTTATGGACATTGCACACTTCTCCCTTAGGAGGGCACTCAGGACTTTTAAAAATTTACCACAGGGTTAAGAAGGAACTTTTTTAGGAGGGCCTTAAATCAAATATTAAAAAGTTTGTGGCGGAATGTTTGGTTTGCCAACAAAATAAAGTTGAAACAATTAAGACACCGGGTCTATTACAACCTTTATCCATTCCAAGCCAACATAGGGAGGAGGTTTCAATGGATTTTATCACAGCTTTACCCAAGTCTAAGGGAAAGAGTGCCATCATGGTGGTAGTTGACAGACTTACCAAGTATGCACACTTTTGTGCATTATCACATCCGTTTAAAGCTAGTACAGTTTCTACTGCATTTATGGAAACAATTCAAAAGCTACATGGGAACCCAAAGATTATTGTAAGTGACAGAGATCCCATTTTCACTGGAAATTTTTGGACATAATTATTTTCTTGTCTTGGTACTCAGTTAGCTCATAGCTCATCTTATCATCCTCAATCTGATGGGCAAAATGAGATAGTAAACAAATGTTTGGAAGGATATCTTCATTGCTTTGTATCTGATAAATAGACACAATGGGTCAAATGGTTGCCTCTGGATGAATGGTGGTATAACACTTCCTTCCATACATCAACAAAAATGACCCCATTTATGGAACTTTATGGATATCAGCCACCATCCATCACATCATATTTAAGAGAAAATTCTAAGGTTCAAGCAGTGGAACATCACATCGAACATCAACAACAAGTCCTCCAACTCTTAAAGGATAACCTCATGTTGGCACAGAATAGAATGAAACAATAGGCAGATCAACATCGCAGCGAAAGAAGTTTTGATGTAGTTGATTGGGTATTCCTAAGACTACAACCATATAAGCAAATGTCCCTCAAGCAAGCTAAGAAGGATAATAAATTATCACCAAAGTATTATGGTCTGCACAAGGTGTTGTAGAAGATTGGTACTATGGCATACAAATTGGAGCTTCCTGCAGCTTCTCGATTGCACCCAGTTTTCCATGTTTCATGTTTAAAGAAGGTTATTTGCGATAAGCTCCCAGTTCAAACAATATTGCCAGAACTTCACGAGGAAGGAAAAATTATATTGGAACCAGAAGCAGGCACATAAACAAGAACTCGACAGTTACGAAATAGATCAATTTCAGAGTATCTTATCAAGTGGAAGAACTTATCTGCTGAAGATTCCACATGGGAGGATGAGAATTTTATACAAAAGCATCCATAACTACTCAAGTGTTGAGGACAACACTTTTTTTAAGGAGAGGGGCATGTTGGGTCCCTATAATACTAGTGATTACCCCATTACTATTGTAGTTGTATCCCTTATTAATATTTTTGTGCCCCTATTGTCCCCATATTTTTATTATTGTGCCCCATAGAATACCTCTATTGTTATTTTTGTGGCTTTATATTATTATTGTTAGGTCGGCTGGGTTATATTGTGACTCCTTAGACTCCTATTTATAGAAAGGAGGTTTTGTCATTTGAATCATCGAAGAATTGTTCATTTATGTAATGTAAAGGAGGTTGCCCCCTCGAAGAGGCTGAATTCTAGGGCGTTGATCTATATTTTCTATCTTTTCCTGAGCTGGTTTCATAACAGAGAGAAAAATCTTCTAGATGCTCATGAAGATGAACATCAGAATGGGGATTAATCACAAGCCGCCGTTATCGCCCACAATCTACAATAGTCTGTAGAGCTTCATATAGTTCAAGGCAAATTTCTACCATGTTTACATCAGGGCGTGGAAGGACCCCGCGAGGACGTGGTGAGAGTTACCCTATTTGGCAACTGATGATGTCATCTTCGCGGTCCTTGAGTCTTGGCTACTGGACTGGCGCACTCTAGCTGGCTCTCCGGTGGAAGCAGAGAAGTTTGCCATGCAATGGAAGAAGGAAGAGGAAAAACTGCGGATGACACAATTGGAAGAAAAGCGCAAGAAAGAAGAAGTAGCGGCTAAGGCCAAGTGGCGTGCGATGCTGCAAAGTTGGTAGAAGAGCAGCAGAAGACAGTAGAAGAAGAGCACGAAGGATAGAATTCACCTTCGCCTAAACCAAAAACAGACACAGAATAAGGTGGCGCAGATCCGCAGACAACATCCACCCAGCTGAAACGTCCACACCCAAGAGAGAAGGTAGGGCCGTGAAAGAAGTCAAAGGCTTCAAAAAATTCGTTCGACCCGATCACCATCACTTAGGGGGATATCCATGATATTGGTGAAATGGTGAGGGACGTCACCACAGAGGCCCCCCAACAGTTTCAGGAGGAACACCAGTTGGTGTTGGGGCTCTCTGGGCATATATACAAGAGTTGCAGGTGCGCACTCTGTAGGCTAGCACATTGTCAACCAACCTCACAGTAGGCACTTCCATGGTAGAGGGAATGTTGCGCGCCCGGATGACCAACACAATAGTGCTGCCAGATGGAGCACTCGTTACAGAAAATGAGGCCAACAAGCCTATGGTCAGCGGGTTGAAGGGAATCATATTAAACGTGGTTGCGCTCCCTCGAGAGATGCTCTATATTTTGTAGGATTGATTCATTGCAGAACTATGTGTCAAGGAGAGTCGCGTGCTACATGTAATGAGCGAGCAACACATCAACATGGAGCAGTTGAGCCTACAACACGATGAGGTAGTGGCACAGAACAGAAAGATAGTGTAGGTGGTGGAGGAAGGCTACTGGATTGTCCCAGAGTTGGCCATCCAAACAGAGGAATCGGTGGAGGCGCGCGTCTGAAAATTAGCAGTAGGGGTGTGTGAAGCAAAGGAAGGACTGGCTAGGGTTCAGCTGGAGCTAAACCTTCAGATAACATAACTGCAGTTGAAGGGGCATCCTTAAACTCTGCCAGAGATTAATGAACAGTGTGCCACTACGATCACAACAACAATGGTGGTGGTTAAGAGTGTAGTGACAGACTGCACAAAGTTGTTCGAGAAGTCATTCACGGTCCTCACCACCGTGCAAGAGGACCTAAACATACAGTGCCTAGACACAAAGGTACGCGAGCTGCAACAAAGATATGGCGAAGTAAAAGGGACTGTGCTGACAGTTTCCCTCACACAGAGGCTCGCCAAGATGCAGTAGGCTAAAGTACTCAAGGAGTAGGTGGATGTTATTCGACATAAGGAAGCAGTTTTGAAGACATGCCTACACTCATGGATTGATGAGGCATATACCATTACAACCTCCATTGAAGCAAAGATCATGCAACTGCAAGCAACATAGGAGAGGATTTAGGGAACCAGTTCAGCCACATCGGTCACTGAACAACATGTAGAGGAAGTACAACAGGCAGCCGCTTAGTACATTGCTGAACTTGTAGCGATCCAACTAGAGTTGCGAGGTCTTCGCCCAAAGATCTCTGCACTGACAGAGTGACTCGAGGGTGACTCATGATGTTTGTGTTGGGGGCCTGTTGGGCAAGGGATCCCCAAGGGAAGTTTTGGGGCTTAAAGCCCATATTTTGGCCAAAAATTGTAATTCTGATGTAAAGGCTCCACATTTTGTGGGTGCGAAGCGTGTAGTTTGTAAAAGAGTCACGGGGTTGTCTACCCTTAATTTTATTAATGTAATGTCTATTGTAGAGATCTACTCATGGTCCGTGGACCATGGGATTGTATAAATAGAATGAGTCTCTAAGTAGTTAAGATAACAAATCTAAGAAGAAGAACAGGATGTATGCGAGATAGATCTGTGGAGTAAAATCTAGTTTTGGGTCATAGGGTAGGAGAAGGCTCTACAACCGAGTGCGCAGAGGCCTGGTAGTACGTAGCTGAGTGCACGGATCCATGCAGCTGAGTGCGCAGGGGGAGTCAGGTATGTAACAATTGGAAGTATTAATAAAGAGAGTTTCTTTTCATTTTCGCATATTTATTTCCTATTTTATGCATCTGTTACATTGGATATAAATTTCACTTTAATGTTGATATGATGCCCGAATGTGTATAATTGTGTTGATTAAGTGAACACAAGATAGAATATCTATTTATGCAAAGTTAACTAAGATATGTTAAGAAGATAAGTAAGATACGCGGTGTAGTTTGGGGAAATAGTGCAATTAGCTGCTATAGTAGTGTGAAAGCATGTCAACCCTTGGTTAGGGCTGCGCGAAAGATGATTGTGACACTTCGTGAGGGTACTGAAGGTGGGAATAGTGCGCGAAGCGACTTTTGCGAAGGCAGGTCTATTTGGACTAGATCAACATCACAAACATCTCAACGGTCTGGAAACTTGGTTCCAACGTCCCCCCATATTGCTTCGGGTGAGACTTCAGTCTGTGCTCCACAGGCTGATGCTGAAAGGGCCAGTAGTGTAGGGATTTGTTTGGCTAAATAATTTTGAACCTGGGTCAGATCCCCATAAGCCAATAATGTAACACCACTTTTACATAGCACTGCATATCCAACACGTACATAGCATCATCTATACACATCAGTGCATATCCAACATGCCCGTAGCACCATATGCACACAACACCACATATCCATCATGTACACAATACAATATATACACAATACCACATATCCAACATGTACACAGCACCATTTATACCCAGTATTGAATATGTAACATTCATACAACACTATCTGTACCATCTTGTATAACACTGCATAAACAACATGTACACACGCTATATATACACAACACTACATGTGCACACATTATATATGAAACATGTACAACATATATAGTATATGCACATTAGTAGTACCACACATCCAAAACCATACTTTCCTTACCAAGAAACCTTGCTTCCCGTGTCTTATCCATGCTTACCCTAACATGTTGCAAACCACACTACTTTCACTTTGTTGATGTATCCTTCAACATTACCTGTCATAACATAAACATAGGCATAACACAAGTATACAATACCAAATCATATCCACATGATACTGACCTCGTATATTTGTGGTGACTACTCTTCCCAATTGATTTCTCATGAACTAGGAATCTCTTCATGTCATTCACCTGCATAAGAAATCATTCTTCCATAAGAATGATCTGGACAACCCTGTCAAACAATGACATATATACATACATGCATACATACATATATAATCATTAGCTTAAAAAAATAATCATCCTGTCAAAAAAAGACATACATACATACATACATGTATACATATATAAAAATCAACATAATCATGGTCATAACAAAATTGCCAGATAACATAAGGCCTAGGTTAAGAGAAATTCATTTATTCATGAAACACATGTGCAACATTGAGAACAACAGTTCCCAACCTAGCTAAGGCATATGACACCTCAAATCCATTTACTTTACCTTTTCCTGTTACCTTTCTCATGACTTTACTGCTACCATCCATTTACCACAATGGACCCAGCCAATACAACCGACAATCATAGTCTTACCTTCCGCTATGCTTACTCATGGAAAAAGCTTCATTTGAGTCTTACATCACCTATTGAGTACCACATAGCTCTCCTCGAGCTACATTAACTCTTCCTCTTTCCCAACCAATTCCCAAGACTCAAAACAAAAAGGGCAAGAAAAGAAACAAACAAGAAGAAGACCATAAAAACTAATAACAACATGACTCTGCAAATGAAGTGGCATAGCTATGCACCAGACGCAATCAAAATTGAAAATCAAGCACAACATCGCAAAATACCAAAAGCACAAGACTAACAAAAAACACCTTGACTCAATCCCCATGGTTCCCAATGCATCCAAGGGAAAGCTCAACCTAAGCCTTCTTCACGATTCATGGCAATCTCTCTTGCCAGGAAACTCCCTGCACCATGCTCACACATCTCAACCACATGTTCCAAATATCAAGCAAATCATATTTATCAATTTGAAATCAACTTTTACAAAAAATCATGTCATAATCCATAGTCATTAGACATAATGCTACAACTATCAACTACATTCAAGTACATATCAACTGTCTCAACACATACATGTTAGTACAATCATCTTAAAATGAGATCATTGGAACACATACTCATATTATGGAATTCATCAAACATTCAACGAAATCGTAAACATACCATGTTAAATAAATTAATTATACAACATAATAGGCACCAAACACTCAAATACCAAATAGATGACATAATCAACTATGAAACATCAAGTATAATACATAAGCAAACTCATACCTTAGTGTATCTCAGGGGAGGCTATCTTGTCTGCATAATCAATCTAGTTAGTGAGATATAACTTTACAACATGTCAATTCAAACATAAATCATGATATCCATAACAGTAACTAACTAATATGTTCACATCATAAGCTCATGAGCATTTGTCTTTCATGCATAACAATCAGATATGTATGATCAATCTAGATTAATATGACACCATATCACAAATATGTCAGCTCATACCTTAGGATCACAACCATAACCATATGCATAGGTCAAACCAGGTTAACACAATACATATAACATCAATATCTTCAATGCAATGAACATAACCACCACACATATGACCAATCCAAATTACAACAACAAGATCTCAATGAAATAACTCTAATCATCAAGTTAATAACAAATAACGACAATAAGTTGTATATCATTCGCATCAACAACATAAAGCCAAATCTTCAAGCTAACTGTCATATAACAATCAACAAGTTAACCTATAGAATACTCATCAGAAATATATAGTAGAATAATCATGTTATCTAATATAAAAGAACAATAGCAATACATACAACTACAAGTTACTATCATTCTTGACTATCTGACACATGTGCATATAGAAACAGTAGTCAACTAAAATCTATCATGGATGTAACCATAACATCAAAAGGCATGTACGTAAACCATGTAAACCTAATGTATATAACCCTAATGCATATAAAAATCCTTAATCTACATACTTGCATGCCAAAAATGCAAACCTTTATGATGATTTGCTCTTATGCTAAATCCAATGTTGCAACCTCATTATGATGATTTGCATCTGCTGCTCTATCTCATTCAATAGATTAGATCATAACATACCAATAGAACCATGATTACCTAAATTGTTTACACTTCACAAGGCATATTTGGCCTACTATTCATGCATAATTATAACCAATACCATAAATGCATAATGACTGCATATAGACATATAACACATAAGTACAAAACCATATACACATCCTTCTAGCTAGAGTCTAGTCATCAATGCATGACCATATCAACTACACAAACCATGACCTCATGCATGAAAAAAACCATTACTCCATTGTACACATTGCCACATGCAACGAATAGTATGCATAGGCAATGCCAAATCAACGACACCTATGCATAAACATATTTAGTTGAACAAAAGCGATCAAATCTTGTAATCAACCTACAAGACTAATACATGTAATTAAAATATTCAAAAATGTAACCTAAAATACAAGGATATAAGTATGTATCATTAAATCAAAATGTAAGCGACATATAATCCATACACAGTCAATCACCTACTTATTTCAAATACATTTCATGAAATCAATATCATATTCTCCATGACAAACATACTACAACCATAATCAATCATCAAGCCAATGCAACACGTACATGAAATGCAAGTATAAAAGACACACATGCAGCTAACACGCATGCATGACCAACACACGTCAACCCATTCAGCCCGAGAGTTGAACCATGCTTTGATGCCACTTTGTAACACCCTCCTCCCACATCTACCCAAGCAATCGACTAGGCGAGGTGAACATGCGACGAGAGGCCACTATGATAAGATTCAACCTCCTTCGCGACTTTAAGGAAATGGAATCAATGGAACATCACATACAATCATCCAACATCATCCAAATAACCTTCACGAGACAAGTCAGCCACTTAGACTGCCTATCCTTGGGTCCCACTGTTGTTTGAGAGACTTAAGGGTAGGGTAACACTCCCTAGACACTACCTAGGTGAGTTAGTTTCAGAAACAATGCTCCCCAAACACTGCCCAGGTGCTTTATAACGCTTCCTAGACACTGCCCAAGTGAGTTAGTCTTAGCACTAGTACTAGCATTCCGGGATTTGAGACACCTTTTTTAGCCCAGAGCCTGGGACACTGCCCATAATGGAATGATCACTTAGAATTAGTAAGGATGAAAGGAAACAATGATGCAAAATAAATAATATGAACAAGATCATCACCAGACCCCTACTAGCCATGGCAGGTATTTCGTAAAACATATCATCAACATGTAACCTATAGGTGTAAATAACATAATTAAGTGTAGGGAGCTCATACTTATCTAAGAATTGCTATGAACCATCATTCCCTCATTCCATTTGCTGCATTATCCTCCATTAACTCATAAAAACATTATCCATTCATATAAAAGTGAAAACATGCTAAGAGCCATACATATCTGCTATCATGAAATGTGCATATAACCATCATAATAGGAACATAAATAGAATAAACATATTAGCCATCAAATCCATAAATACATCAGTACCTTTACACATGAAAATCAAGGGAATGGATTTCTCATGAATGAATGAAATGAACCAACCAGAGATGGGATTACCACATTCCACTCGACCGTAGAATGACTGAGCCAAATATCTCTTCAGCCATTCATTTCGATGCCATATTCCAAGCACAAATGTGGGATCTCGTAGAACACATCAATAAAAACTCATCCAAAGCTTTCAGAGGCCATCCACCTCAACCCGTCAAATAGTGATTCCACCTCACAGTCGGACATCACCAAAACAATTATCACATTGGTCTCCATCCAAGCCTTCTAGGGCTCCAGAGCATTTGTCCAACCAAGGCTTCTAGAACTAGTAACTCAACCCCCAGCTTATATAGGGATTCTAGAGTGTTTGTCCAACCAAGGTGTTGTGGGGAAAAATGCCTATGCAGGACGATCCTATCCACCTAAGGTGTGACAGTGCCTTAGCAACAAACAGATATAACTATTCTGGTTTCTTCCTTTATGAAATGTGAAAGAGGGGAGATTTATAGACTTACCGTTGTCTTCCGTTTGTCCCTCGATCTAGATCCTCTTCTCTTTGGGTGTTCACAGCTACTTGCCTCCTCGCTTGCTCAAGAGAACAACTACTTGATTCCCACGAGATCACAAGAGAACAGCGACCTGTGACAAGAGAACAGCTACTTGCGACAAGAGAAGAACACAACACAAAGGCAAATATTCATATTCATAAATGATTCAGGATTAGAAGTAAATCAAATACACTAATGCAATCATACAAATACACCAGTATATAGGAGAAAACCAAGATAGCTTTATTGATTGATAACAAGGTTCAGGAAGAGATACAACCCAGAGGGCTCCAATCCAGCATCTCCTTCCCAGCAGAATGGAATTCCTTCTTCAGCTCCCTTCAAAGAATTAAGCACCCAATGTTTCCAGTCTCAAACCAACAGCAATTCTTTGCAATCACAAAATTCCAGCCTCAAGATCTCATGGAGGTGAGATCCATATATAGATGTTTGGAGAGAGGATGAGTCAGCTTGAGATCTGACTAGTGTCCTCTCCCTCTATCAGTCCTTGAGTCCACTTGGAGGTTCTTGCTTCCACTTGGAGATTTGGAACCTCTTACTCATCACTAGTCGAATTCCCTGAGGCAAGTGTCATTTTGGAAGCTTCCTGAGCATTGACACATTGAGGAATGAGCCTGCCACTTGTCCAAACTCGCTCAGCGCAGGTAGCCTTTGTTGGAGTTGACATTCAATGCAGGTAGACAGTGGAGCAGTTGACATTCAGCGCAGATGCTCAGTGGAGCAGTTGACATGATCCTGAATTGACTTGTTTTTGAGTGGTTTCAGGTGGAGAACTTCTGTGAATTGCTGTGGTTAGTTAGCCTTGTTCCTCTAGGGGTAGGAACAACATGTTTAGGGACTTTGGATCCCTGAGATTATGGACATTTCATGCTCAATGCTGTAAGGCACAAAAATGTCTATAACAGTTTCCCCCTAAAGTATGAGGCTGTTTATCGGGTGAAATGCTTTATCCAGGAGGGTCCGAAGTTCATCCATTTGCTGGGAGGAGACCTGTAATAAGATAAAATACAATACATTATGATTCATACTGCTTTCATGATCTAGCTGAGGCGGGCATTCCCATGCTCAACTTTATAAATTCATTTTTGTACATAGAACAGACGATCGTCTGATGGTAGACTGATAATTTTGGCGAAATTATCATCCTTTGAGTAGGATGATCATCTGCTGCAATGATGTACATGTCAAATGTCTTTATCTTTCCTGAATATATATCGCAGCCCGGATGGATGAAACTAGATCCGGGGTCTTCAAACTCGTTCGATCTTCACTCTAAGTACAAGTCGATCCATGTGAGAATTGCGCTGAAGTCAAACATGGAAAGACATCGCTTGATTACCGGTCAATGATGTAAACCGTTAACAAGCGCGAGAGGAATCACCGATAATGATAATGACCCTCAAGGTACTGCAGTAAAATTCACGTGGTGTGAATAAAGGACTTGGCGTCGAACACAACGCAAAATCTTCTGGTCGAAGGTCATTGATGTATACCTGTCGCGGGAAGTGAGAAACTTGCCATTGAGGCATGCAAGCTTCAAAGTACTGAAGGGGTTGTTCCTAGATCAACTTCTTGGATAATGAGTTGATGTCGACAAGAAGCGATCCGTCAAAGGAGGGCCTTGATGAATCCCACATCAGTGACACGGAACGGAGCTAATGATTTTAATGGAGGTGAAAACGATCTGTGACATATGATTCAGGGTGGCGGTCATGAACGGATGAAGGATAATGTATGGCAGTGGATGGGACCCGGTTGACTCTTTCTGAACGACTTCTCTTGAACATATGGCAACACTGATGCGATGGATCGGTAGCATTACCCCAAATATGGATGGTATGGCGAGACCATGGTGATGTGACCGGTGAATGAGACAACCCAACCCGATTGTGGTACGGAGGAAAAGTGTCATGTTCAAGAGCGACCTGCTACCATCAAAGTTTTCTTGATTTTCTCCCAATTTTTCCCCAGTCATTGCTGACCAGTACCTCTTTATTTTTGTCAAGCTTGAGGAGGATAACATATGCTTGTTCTATAACCTGCCCTTCGGGCAAGCCCATCGCTATGTTTTAACGAGCCTAGCGATAGTGAAACTCGTTCTCGTCTAAAGACAAGTTTGTCGCTATTTAATGATTTTAACGAGTCTAACGACAAGGATAACTCGGTCCTTTTCATTTTTAGAGAGTCTGAAAAGGTACATAAAGTTAACTCCAAAATTCCTTTTTCGTCATCTAATCCCTTAAGTCCGAAAAAGTATAAAACAATACAGAAGGGATGAGTTTTCGATAATTTTAACGAGCCGAATAAAACAAGCGCTCGATATTTTTGTGCAATAATCCCTCAGGTCCAAAAAGATTAAAATCTAGAGGAGGGATAGCTCTTCCGGTCACTTTAACGAGCTGGAAGGCCAAAACTCGGCAATATTTTCATTTTTTACGAGTCAGCTGAAAAGAGCTTAAAGAAGACTCGTCTTTTGAGGAACGAGTGATAAACAGGGTTAGTAGCAGATTCCAGGTACAGGTTGGAATTTTCCAATCACGCCAGTGTTACAAGGATGGCTAGGTGAAATCAATCTTCGCAGCTGTTCCTCAAAATGGGTAAACAATCATATGGAGGTGAACGATCGGCCAAATGAAAAGTGGAGGTGACGGTGCAAACACGACCAAGGCTTTTATGGCTGATAAATTTACGATCACAGTGGTTATTTACCGGTTCATTTTTTCTGGATGAGCTTGAACTCTAGGGGAAAGCTTGCTCACAATCGCTTTTCTATTTTTTAACGAGCATAAATTCCGCATTAAAACTGCTCGATTTTGCGTTTATTTTTTAATGAGCATGAACTTTATGCTAAAACTGCTCGATTACCCAGTCATAAGATAAGAGTGTCTCATCAAGATTCTATTTTTTATGGAGCTTCATCTCACTAAGCTTTGCTCCTTATCCTTTCTTTATGCAAGTTTGGAAACGACTAATCCTACGAGTTTAAAGAGTTAGAGGTCCTAAAAATTTAAAAAAATAAATAACCGTCCCTTGCTAATACTCCAAAAGGTTTGCATGCCCCCAGGTATAAAGTACGATTTCAAGGTCACCTCTACTTCTTTTCCTTCAAAACAATTGTTTTAAAGAGAGAGGCTTACCTCTTTCAGGTTACCCAAAGATTGTCTCGTTACTCTTTCAAACAAAACACTTCCTCGGCAATGTCTACCGAAATAGACAAGGGTGAATGACTCTGGCGCTAAACACGTAACTTTGACAAAAGAATCCTATTCTAGAACAACCGCTCTTCCAATCACGGATGGGGTACGGACTAGTCATATTCTCCCGCGGAAACCTACTTTATACCCAAAGCTTTCCTGCCGAAGCAGACCAGGACGCATGCCCCCTGGGTTCCGGTCATATCCTCCCGGATTACTCGCGCTCATCAGGAGGACGGACCGTGGGTTGAGACACTTCTTGCATGAATAGACCATTTAGGGATGGTACATGACTATTTGTGATGCGTGATCCGGGAAACGAAAGTTGGTCTACGAGCTTGACCATTCTTCCTTCATGCGGAAAACACATTACTCTAAAGAGTGTGGAGACTATAGCTCTCATGAAATATATATAGTCTCGTCCAAGGAGTAGGTTATAATCCAAGGGTCCTTGAACGACCATCACGTTCATTTGAACGGTCTTCCCTTTCAATGTTATAGGCACATTGAGGAGGATCCCTAAAGGTCGA
Organism: Pinus tabuliformis; assembly: GCA_031772625.1. Taxonomy (NCBI): domain Eukaryota; kingdom Viridiplantae; phylum Streptophyta; class Pinopsida; order Pinales; family Pinaceae; genus Pinus; species Pinus tabuliformis. The sequence continues at coordinate 265,179,172 of CM062806.1, read as the reverse complement.
CTGGTTCCTTTATCAAAACCTGATAGATTTCTCATTTCAGGTAAAAGCGTTGGCGAACCAAGCGCTTTCCAAGCAATAGAGGAAAGGATACTCACAGATGCCCCCTCATCAATGATAGTGCTAGCCATTACCATTTTGTATATTTGAACGATTATTCTGAATGGTATGCTTGCCGGCAACCGAGGTCTGCCTAGTTGGTTCCAATCAAAGGAAACAACCAGGTTTCTTGGTGGTGGGACCGAGTATACGGCCAGATAGCGCTCTGACGAACTTCCTTCCTGCGATAAAGGAATGGTGGCATTGCCCCCTTGTTCATCAGAGTCAGTGTTAATGAAGAGAATTTGGACGGTGTTGTATTTATTCTCCTCTGTGATGGTGCCATTCGAAGATGGAGCCTTTGAAGGAAAAACCGGGTCAACTGCCGTATCAACCTTTTGACTTTCGTCAGGCATGGATTTAGACGGTTCATCTTCAATGACAGGTGCTTCGGTTGACCACCTGGGCGGGTCAGCCGGGTTCTCAACTAGTGAGGGACTTGGCAGGAGTCTTTGATATCCAAGAGGGAGATGCGCTCGTAAAATCGGGCGATATTCCAGAACTCTTTTTGCCTCGTCTAAGAAGGGACAACGGTGGATGGCGTGATCGCCTTCACACAGTCTGCAGGGAAATTTAGCTTTCTCGCTCTTTCCTGGGGCTTCACTCCCACTAGTTGATGGTGAGCAGTCGACATGGCTATCAGAGGTCGATGCTACCGAATTGTGCAAACGGGGGGACCAGTCCCTTAGTATCCGGGGGATACAGGGACAATCTCTATGGAAGTGGTCTCCCTTGCATATGACGCATGGCGATATAGGCCTTACGAGTGCTGTGTGTGGATTTTTGTTAGATGACACTTGTTTTCCCCCAGTCGCCTTAGGCTCCTTCTTCTTTTCTTTCTTCTTCTTCTTCTCCTTCTTCTCCTTAGGAACCCGGTTTTTTGTTCGACCAGTTCCGTCAAGCGAAGAGGAAGGAGGGGAGGAAGATGAAGTGGAAGGCTGGGAGGCAACTCTTGTCTGATCTAACTGTTGACTCGACTGTTCAGGAATGGTGGTATTCTGAACGACATTGGTTGAAAAGAGCCAGACTGGTAGGCCAATTGTTAGTCCTGGAAGCGACAATGTGGCCATGTGGGGCGCACCAACATCTCCCCAAGAGGAGAAGGGACTAGGATTTCCACCAAGAGGAATTCCTTGGTTGGTGTGCTCCATCTTTTCAACCTAAAGATCAACGCGGGAATAAAGGGTGATTGTTCCGTTTAAAATAAATTGTTAACGACGTTTTAGACACAACTTGCTTTTTCACTTTTAAAGAGTCGAGAAAAAGCTAAAGATGACTCTAGTCTCCTTCGATGTTTTAACGAGCCTGAAGTGACAAATGCTCGGATTGACTTTTTCTGTTATAGAGTCTGAAAAAGGCCAAAAGAAACTGCTCTGGAGATCTAGGCAGAGGGTGTGCCAAACTTTTTGCAAAACCGCAGAATACTTTTTAAGGTATGGGCGGTCAATCTTCGTGAATGCTTTGTTCACTGCATTGCGATCAGTAGGGCGGCCGACACAGCTTCCTAAGGATAAAGGATATATGCCTATAGGGGTCTCCCAATATATACGCGACGGTACGTGGGAGCACAATCCGTACTAGCGCTATCGTCCCTCAGGAGGAATCACCCACCTTCTACGAGATCGACAGTCACTAGGCTTAACGACGTCGGAACACGTCTCTAGCCTAGACCTCTATGTTGTGTGTTATGTTACAAAGCGTTGTTAGGTTCATTCAGTTTATTTTAGGTTGATCTTTTTAAAGTTTTCCTTTCAAGGTTCACCACGAGATGTATGATACAAATTCCTAAATGCAGTCTAAAGATGATAAGCTAGCTTTATTATCTTTTCAACTTTGAAAATCCTAGCTACTAAGGGAAAAGAAAGACACCATCTTTTCTCAAAGAGCAATCAGCACACTCTAATGCACTTTTCCTAAATCCAACATGCAAACTATCAAATGCAAAATGCACAATGCAGGTGTTTGTTTTCCGCTTTCTTAGTATTGATGCCTACAAAGAAAGCTTTTTGCACAACTTTGAATTTGCTTTTAAAAGATCAATACAAACAAGTTCACTTTTTCGAAATCACAGAAGATAGAAGAGATTACAACACTTAACGATTTTCGAAATAAAGACTTGTTTTGACACTTAAAAGAGACAAATTCAAACCAATAAGAAAAAGTAAATCTATAATCAATCTGCAAACAGCCAATGAACTCTCTTCTAAGACCACAATCAATCAGATCTGAATCAAAGGCTACAGGATGACCACTTTACTCATGCAAAGGAAAACTATAAATGACGCCACAAACACATAAAAACATTCACAGTATTTTTGTACAAAAAGAGGCGGAATCTAAGCAAAGAAAAGGGGTTATCAGACTGGTACCTATGCTGGTTAAAGGCTGCAAAAAACAGAGATCAAAATAGGGCAACAGACAGCAGAGAACCCTAGCTGCACAAGGCTAAACTAGTTCAACGCAAGTAGCCTTCACGGGACCTGTGTTGAAATGCAAACTGCCTTCACAGTGTCTGCACTGAAGGAGAAACTCTCGTTTCCCTTGGGTTCTGGGTCATAAAATGCTCAAAAATCAACTGTTTCAGGCCAAATCAAAAACACAAGCTAGGTATAAACAGAGGGATGCTTTGAGAGGGTACTAAAGACTATCACAAGGATCATCAAATCATTTGTAGATCCATTGTTTAGATCATAGACAAGTCCAGCAACTGGATCAAAGCAGCAACTTTCTACTTTGCATCCGAGAAAGATGCAGTTCGATTATTGCTGTCAAGTCTATGAAGTAAACAAATGACAGAAACACAAATGAAATGAATAAACAAGTTCTCCCCAGCGGAGTCGCCAATTTGTTGTGGGGAAAAATGCCTATGCAGGACAATCCTATCCACCTAAGGTGTGACAGTGCCTTCGCAACAAACAGATACAACTATTCTGGTTTCTTCCTTTATGAAATGTGAAAGAGGGGAGATTGATAGACTTACCGTTGTCTTCCATTTGTCCCTCGATCTAGATCCTCTTCTCTTTGGGTGTTCACAGCTACTTGCGTCCTCGCTTGCTCAAGAGAACAACTACTTGATTCCCACGAGATCACAAGAGAACAACTACCTGTGACAAGAGAACAGCTACTTGCGACAAGAGAAGAACACAACACAAAGGCAAATATCCATATTCATAAATGATTCAGGATTAGAAGTAAATCAAATACACTAATGCAATCATACAAATACACCAGTATATAGGAGAAAACCAAGATAGATTTATTGATTGATAACAAGGTTCAGGAAGAGATACAACCCAGAGGGCTCCAATCCAGCATCTCCTTCCCAGCAGAATGGAATTCCTTCTTCAGCTCCCTTCAAAGCATTAAGCACCCAATGTTTCCAGTCTCAAACCAACAGCAATTCTTTGCAATCACAAAATTCCAGCCTCAAGATCTCATGGAGGTGAGATCCATATATAGATGTTTGGAGAGAGGATGAGTCAGCTTGAGATCTGACTAGTGTCCTCTCCCTCTATCAGTCCTTGAGTCCACTTGGAGGTTCTTGCTTCCACTTGGAGATTTGGAACCTCTTACTCATCACTAGTCGAATTCCCTGAGGCAAGTGTCATTTTGGAAGCTTCCTGAGCATTGACACATTGAGGAATGAGCCTGCCACTTGTCCAAATTCGCTCAGCGCAGGTAGCCTTTGTTGGAGTTGACATTCAACGCAGGTAGACAGTGGAGCAGTTGACATTCAGCGCAGATGCTCAGTGGAGCAGTTGACATGATCTTGAATTGACTTGTTTTTGAGTGGTTTCAGGTGGAGAACTTCTGTGAATTGCTGTGGTTAGTTAGCCTTGTTCCTCTAGGGGTAGGAACAACATGTTTAGGGACTTTGGATCCCTGAGATTATGGACATTTCATGCTCAATGCTGTAAGGCACAAAAATGTCTATAACACAAGGCATCCAGGACTAGTAACTCAACCCACCAAGGGTTTCTATAGCATTTGTCCAACTAGGGATGCCAGGACTAGTAACTCAACCCAAGCTGTTATAGGGCTTCCAGAGCGTTTGTTCAACCAGGGCTTCTAGGACTAGTAACTCAACCCAAGCTATGGAAACATAAGAACCAACCAAAACAAAGCAATGAAAGTAATCCCATAATCACCATGGTTATCCAGGAAATGGCAAGGCTAGGAAACCCACTGTCAATCTCGACTATCCTCCATGCAAATGATAGATTATAACCAAGAAACCACATGCATGTGCCATGCATGCCAAAACTAGTGACAAAATCATACATGCAACTCGGTACCTGTAAGCAAATCTGATGTAGCTGCTGACGTCGATGCCTTCTTGCATTTTCCTGCTCTTCCTTTGCCCTCTTGCTCCAAGAATCCAAGTATACCAAACTATCTACGAGTGCTCCAAGGAAAATCTAAGCATCCAAGAGTATGAGAGAGAGAGAGAGAATAATGAGAGAGCTCCAAAACTGAACTGATCAAGCCCTGCCCACTGATCCTCAGAATCCTTTTTATTAATGAGGCCTTTATTTTCTTCATTTTCAAATATTTTCCTTCAATTTCCTTATCACATGAAACCTATAACCTTTCACCTTCCTTTTCTCCTAATTTCCTTTATTTTCATAAATAATTATGCCAAAATGCCTTTTAATGCCTTAGCTATTGCCTTTGCCAATTTCCTTAGCCATAAACAATCAAATGAACACACACTAGGATTTCCTACCCACCATTAAGCTTGGAATACGTGTCCCATCATCTGTGGTATTTATATATTTTTTACATGGAATTTTCACCAGGGTTGTTACAGGACTACTCTACATACGTGAGTAATTACAATTTCAAACATTGTCCCTTAATTACGACCATATGACTCAACATAACTCAAACATGACTCAACGTGACTCAACTATGTCTATTGGGCTTACAATATAAATTGACTCAATTGTCACTCAACCATGCATGTTGGTCTATGTCTCAACTAGGCTTACAATGACTCAAAATGCTAACAATTTTTCATTTTCTTTTTCATTTCTTCCAAATTTTGTATCGTCAAAATTGCTTCATTCTTTGCTATGTATTCTTGTTGTAGGCTCCATCTTTCTTTACTTGTTGTTACTGTAATTTTTCTTTGACTTCTCTTGTATTTGTTTTGAAAAATAGTTTGATCCTATCTTCTATTGCTTCCTCTTCAAAAATTCATTCAACCATGGAATGTTGCTATAAATTTTCATTTCCAATCAATGTTCTTTGCTCTTCTTCTTGTGCTTGATATTCATGACTTTGTTTTTTCCATATTTATCCATAGAAGAATCTTATCTCTTCTTGAATCCATTGTTAAAAAATGGTTTTAGTGCATTCTTCCTCCTTTTTAAAAACTTCCATGTCCTTCTCTTCACTTTCATCATCAAGTATTACAATTTTTTTCTTGTGGTTTGCACACTCAAGATCAACATTAGGCTTACATGTAAATCATAATCATGCTCCTTTTTCTCATTCACCACTTTACTTAAATCTTTTATCCCAACTGTTGCTTTAAGACTCTCATCTATTTGCTCAATTGGATTCTCAATCCATTCTTCAAAGAGCTTTAAATATGCATCAAAATTATTAACAACTTTGTTTTCAACTTTTGCTCCTATGCTATTTTGAACACTTGTATATTAAAAACAATGTTAAAAACATCTTTGTTATTCTTTTCAGTGAGAGCTTCCTTCTCTACCTCTTCCTCCTCTGCCTTTTTTTGCACTGCATGTAGGTTTTCTTCCACTCTTATGCTGTTAATGGATATTCTCATAAAGAACTCTTCAATCACTTTATCCTGTTCTTGATCATTAGATGTTGCTAGGTCACATATTGCTTCATGAGGAGTTCAAACTACTTCATATCTTAAGCAATGTCTTTCGGTAGAAATCACATAAAATAATTTTTTAGCCGACACGTTTTGAACCAACAAGTGTGGTTCATGATGATGAACTAGACTTGTTGGTTTGAAATGCGTCAGAAAAAATTTCTCTTATGTGATTTCTACCGAAAGACTTTCCTAATTCATTATGGATAACATATGCTTGAATACAGGAATTACTTCATATCTTGCTACTACATTGGAAATTTGAACCTTAAATTCTTCATCAAGCATGACACTTACCATGTTGCCACAATGAATCCTTGTTTCAAAAAATATACCACACATATCATTAACATAAAGTTCATCCACCATATGGTGGGTTATCCGAGCATGCATGTGCTCATTAAGAAATTCAACTTCATCCAATTCATCAACTACAACTCGAATCACCAATTCACACCTCACATTGCAATCACCATCCACATGGGTCCCATCATAATGGGATTCACCAAAATTTGCATCACCCACATTATATTGGAGTTCATGAGCATTTATATGTTCTTTCTTTGCTTCATACACAGAGGCTTCAACTTCTCTCTTTGTAATCTTCATTGCATCTTCTTCATCCATATGCATGTCTACACAATGGGTTTCACTTTTATAGTCTTCACAACCATCATCCACCTTTGAGCGGGATTCTCCAAACTTTGTTGTCTTTCGAGAGTTTTTCTCTTCTACTCTCATATTTGTGATTCACTCAACAAATTGTGCCACATCTTGCTGTTGCATGTCAATTTCCTTTGTGCCAAACTCAACTTCCAAGATATTTCATGATTTCCTAGAAGTTTTAGCTTTTCCTACCTTGCACAAAAACTTCTCATCTAATGTCTTTTTTTATAAAACCCAATGCTAAAGCATTGCATACTTCATCATATGGGTTATTAGACCGGTACTCAATTAATTCTTTACCACAAAGAAAGGTTATCATTTTGATAACCCAAGAATCAAAATGTTTACCAGTAAACATCGGAGTTGGTAGCAGATCCTAGGTACACCAATCACCCTTGATCATAGAAAATTTTAGGGGCGAATGTTTGCCCTTTGGCGAAATTAAGGGGTTTTAAATTTTTACTGGGCGAATATTTTGTATCATAGTACATTTTTACAAATCACCTCAAATAGCCCACCTTATTTTAAGGGAGAGTGTAAAAAATGTAAATTTAGCCTTTGAAATTAGGAGTTACAACCTTCCATTCACCCATTTTCAAGAATAGGTTTTATTTAAGTGAATCCATTCGCCCATTTTCAAAGGTTTTATTTAAGTGAATCCTATAGGCCAAAGGCTCAAAAACCATATTTATAAAAGAGGTATGGTAAATTAATAAAAATATAAATAAATGAGAGGTATGGTAAATAAATAAAACATTTTTTATATTTACTCCATAAGTCACCTTATATACATGCAAGGGTGTAAACAAATAAAAATATAAGTAAAGTGGAGGTATGGTAAATAAATAAAATGTCTTTTTATACTTACTCAAAAAGTATGGTAAATAAATAAAAATATAAATAAACTAGATGCATGGTAAATAAATAAAACCTCTTTTTATATTTAGTCCATAACCCTCATTCAATTTATGAAGGCTCAAGAAAGAGGTTTTATTTAAGTGAATTCTATGGGCCAAATACCATATTTGTAAAAGAGGTATGGTAAATTAATAAAAATATATTTGTAAAAGAGGTATGGTAAATAAATAAAAATATAAATTAACGAGAGGTATGGTAAACAAATAAAACATTTTTTTATATTTACTCCATAAATCACCTTATATTTACGAACACTCAAAAAATGTGTTATATTTAGGTGAAACTTATGGGCAAAATACTATGGGACAAATACCATGGACTAGATTGTTATTAATACCATGCAAAAAAACATTATTAACCCTAATATTAGTATTAATAAAAATAAAAATGGCACATGGTATTGACCCATGGCATTCACCGAAATGGCACATGGTGGTATTCACCTCGAATGTAGCATATTTAAATGGGGGAATTAAACCAGCATAGATCCATCTTTACTCTAGATCTACTAACCCCCGAGAGGTATCAAATATCGTGATATGCAAACTAGCATAGAGTGAAAAAATATTTGATCCGATCAATAATAAAAATGGATGTTGTAATTTAATGCATGTTAAACATTTTATCTTGGTTAAAATAAAAAATAAAATAAAAATCAACTATTAATTTTATTAATTTTTATAAATTACTGATAGTAATTTTTAAGCTCCAGGTTTATGATAACCCATGGTATTGACCCATGGTAATACCATGGTATTCATGTGAGCATAGACTATTTAAAGGGGAAATTCTATCATCTTAGATCCATCTTAATTCTGGGTCTACCAAGTGCCCAGAGGGATAAATAGATTTCATCCCCCTAAGAGTGGTATATAGGTTGGTTTTTATGATAATGAAGATATTAAATAGACTTAGTAAATTATATTGTAAAAACATCTTAAGGTTAATGGTTAAAGCATAGACATTGGACAAGTATATTTGTATACTTCTGTTTTAAACTGAAACAAATCTAGGGCTAAAAGGAATGGATTGATTGCACTAGTAATCCTTCTATAACTTTCCAACATATGCTGGAGTAAACAGATTGTAATTTAGGTTATTTTTTTAATTGCAAACAGGAACATACTTGTGTATTGGCAGAGTGGTTACGAGGTCTCTAGAAGTGATGAATTTGAATTTTTCATGGTTTTATATATAGTATTAGGTTTTTTCTCATGCTTTCTGTGAATGGCACAAGTGAATTTTATCCTACACCCACTAGGTTATCGATATGTAATTTCGGTAATTTTGATTTCAAAAGATATTTTAAAGAAATGCAATGATTTCATTTGTGTATTCAATAAACACAAGATTTGATAATTAAGTAAAATATTCGCCATGCCTAGTGAGAGATTCGCCAAAAAATTATATATACATATCATATTATTGATAAAACCGCCCTCCATTTTTCCTATATACCATGGAGATTCGCCCATTTATTATACATGTAAATTTAGGGGGTTCTTAAAATTTTCCCTGCCCTTGATCTCGCTTTTGTCTTCTGCTAAACTTCTCAATTCCTTGGTTGTACCGTGAGCTTCTCTAAATATGACAATGATAACTGTCTTTTCTTTTCAACTCATTTTTGTAATATACTTCAATTGCGCTTTGTGACACATGGCTATTGTCATTCTATTGTCTTATGGATTCTTTCCCTATTACATGTGAATTCTCTCTATATCATCCCAAAAAAATGACTTTTAATATCCACCTTGTAAAACATAATCCTAGCCCAAAACACCCTCATACACCCTCATCCTTGACGTAGATGCATTCACCTTTACAAAATCCTAAACTCTCTTTTTCAATAAAATAATTTTTTAATTCTCTTAAAAAACACTTCCCAAAAAAAACCTTGAAAACCATATAACTGAACTCCTTTCGAATAAAACGAGACACTTTTATTTATTTTTATAATCCTCTTTATTAACTCTTCCTAAACCTTTGCTTTTCCAAATCTTTTAGACCATGCATGGATGGTGTTCGACTTGAACTCTAAAGAGCCTTTTAAATAAATATTTTTCAAATCTTTAATGACAATTTTATTTATTTTTATAATCCTCTTTATTAACTCTTCCTAAACCTTTGCTTTTCCAAATCTTTTAGACCATGCCTGGATGGTGTTCGACTTGAACTCTAAAGAGCCTTTCAAATAAATATTTTTCAAATCTTTAATGGCTTGCGCACGCACTTCAATACCTCTTTAAACAACATTAAAAGTACTTCATATAACATTCATTCAACTTCCCTTTCCTTTTTAACGACAAATTTTCAAATCAATTTTCAAAACCTTTTATCCAAAACCTTTTAGTATACCAAATAAACGCGCTCAAAATAGTATTTCAAAACCAAATATTTGAATGAGAAACGTTACCCAAACTGATTTCCAAATGAGTTAAAGTTTCAGACATACTATATAAGCACTTGTAAAATCATCTCCTGTGACTTCTGCATCGAGCTCTCATACCAATTTGATGAAAAGGCAGAGAGAAGAGAAACACAAATTTGCACACGAAAAAAATATTATGAGTTGTTGTTTCTTGTATTGTTTATAGAAAATTGATTTGATTCACCCAAAATAACTTTAACTTAAATACATTATATTTGACTTTTCCAAAAATAAGATTAAATTCAATTCACACATACCAGACTTAGTTAACTTACATTAACACTAGTTAACTTAAACTCGAAATTTGGACTATTCTTAATGCTGGAGTAATTAAAAAAAAAAGGCAAGAGAAAGAGGCCTCAAAATTGCTTTACCAGATGGAGCAGTATGAAATCTAACCGAGCAAGTTCACCTAGGTTGTTTTTCCTCCCAGCTTGCACCAACTTGGGTGCTCTTGAGCATAGCAAAGAGATCCATCGGAAGGGTATGCACAAAATGAGCTTTTTGATGAGAGCCTAAAGTTGTTTCAGCAAATGCAACTCACAAGAATGAAATTAAATTGCACAAAATCAGGTTTTTGATGAGAGCCTAAAGTTGTTTCAGCAAATGCAACTGACAAGAATGAAATTAAATTGAGATACATTTGCCAGTGTTCTCTCAGCATGCTTTAACTTGGTAGCTTTGGGAGACAGGAAGCAGGCGCACGATGTAATTATTAGAAGTGGGTTGCGATCTAATATTTCTATGGGAAGTTCCTGTGTTAACATGTATGCCAAATGTGGGAGCATAATGGATACACAATTTTTTTTTTTTTTGGGGTAAAAAACACGGTCTCGTCGAATGCAATGATTGTAGGTTATGCCATGCATGGTCAGGGAAAAGTGGCTCTTCGGTTCATTGGACTAATGCAGCCATCCAGTCAAAAGCCAATTTATGTAACTTTCATTGGTGTTCTTTCTACATGTGTTGTCATTCTGGTTTAGCGGATGATGGTTGGTGATATTTTTGACGCTATGAATCAATACCATGTCATCACACATACAATAGACCATTATTGTTGCATGGCTGACCTTTTTGGTCATGTTCGTCGTTTCGATAAAGCTAAAGAATTTATTGACAAAATACCCATAAAAGCTAGCGTTGTCGTTGTAGCATCTTCGCTTAGTGCCTGTAAGGTTTATAATAATATAAACATTGTAGAACATATTGTAGGATACATTACTGAGTTGGAACCAAAAGAATCATGCACATTAATATTAAAAATAATAATAATATTAAATTAATGAATAGTAATTTGATCTATGGATCTTAGGTCAAAATTAGGCATTGATGGATTTAGCAGTTGGAGTCTCTGTTCAGAGTATTTAACATGCTAAGCTGGATCTGTTTCTTCAACTTGTCCGGATGACAAAGATCTTTCCTCATGTGATTTTCGCCAAAATTCTCTTTACAATCATGCACATTATTAACAAAAATAAAGACTCACAAAGTGAGCTTATAGATTACTTTCAACATTGGTTTATTTATACTTAAATTCAGCTCGAGATTTAATAGTGGATTTTACTGATTGTAATTTTTTATTTATTTATTGATTATTGATTTTTGTCACCACTAACCCTCATGGAAACAGGGTTTTCTATCCATCATGAAAACAAGGTTTTCCGTCACATGAATAATTACAAACAACTTCGTGATTAATAATCTAACACCTTCCTTTAATCAAGACCTAAACTTAAACTCTCTACTGGTCCCAATTTCAACTAAACTAAATTTACAACAACAGTAACAGGGCTTTCATTTTTTTCTGTTGCTCAAATATATTGATGCAAATTTTTATTGAATGGGATCCCTTATTCGGTAGCCCCAAAGAGCTCAGTATGGCTCCACCTAACAGAGATGGTGCGCTCCTCCCGTTGACCTTCAAATGGTGACGTAGATTCCTCTTTACGGATAACCGGGTGTGCTATCAGCAATGATCAAACATACAAACTTCAAAGGTGAAAAGTCACATAAACACAGCTTCACGCTCGGCACAACGTTCTGCTGATTCAACTCCACATTGACACCAACTCCACACGGCGGCGGGAAGCTTCAAAGGGCCACTTTATGGCGGCACAATGCTCTGGCCAGCTCCACAGGTGACTCAGCGCTTTTATGTGGCCCCACACACCCAACACACAACTGGTAATTTGGATGAATCGCACAGTACTGATACTACAACACGTATATGAGGTAACACTCATCTCTCACAAATAGTAATTCCTCAGCGTTCACACAGTAACCTGCACCTCGTCCAGGTTCCACCACCACTGCGAGATCACGCTCCACCAGTTACGACCCAATAGTCTCACGATAACACACAACTTCAAAACTTTGCTGAAATCGTCAGCTCAAACTCACACAACTACAAAACACTTCTCCCGGTCTGATCTCAACTGGCTCTGACAACGCCACACAGAATTGCACTCGCACAAGACCTCACCATCTATTTCCCACTCGGCCTCTCCTCACAACTCACTTCAGCTCTGTCTCCTCACAACTCACCTGAGCTTCAATACCAAAACAGAAATGAAGACCCACACAGTGAGCTTATAGATTACATTTAATATAGAGTTGTTTATACTTAAACCCAATTCGAGATTCAATAGTAAATTTCACGGACTGTAATTTATTGTTTACTTAAATCTATTAACTATTAACTTTTGTCACCAACTAACCGTCATAAAAAGAAGATTTGTAACAGTTGCAGACAGCCCCGCGATTAATAGTCTAACAATTATTTCCAATTCCTTAGCATATATGCAGCAGTTGGCAGGTTGGATGGCATTCAGAAAGTACAAAATTAATGAAAGAATGGAACGTAAAGAAAGAGCCTAGATGTAGCTGGATTAGGGGTTAAATTTGACGGTTGTTCTTACTCATCAAAGAATTTTCTTCATGACCGTTTTATTTTTAAATGGTGAATTTTAATATTTATTTGTACAGGTTTCATTTAATGTATTTGTAAATTTAAGATATACAATATATAAAATTATATTGTTTTATTTTTTAAATTTTTTTCCAAAAAAATGTTTAAAATTAAAAAAAATTACAAATTTTAAAAAATATATTATGGAATTTCTCAAAAAAAAAAATATCTAATAAATTTTTATGATATTAATTAAATAATCTAAAACCTCTCACACTTATCATCTCATTTCATTTTTTAGGCTCCACACTACATCCTAGATTAGATAATAGGGAAAAAACCAAACTCAAAGTCATTCATGCAAATTATGGAAAAAAACCAAACTCAAAGTCATTAATGCAAATTATGTGATATAAGTATTTACTAAAAGAGACAACTAATAACTATTGGCATTGATTCCATACTTAATTATTGCCCAACCCAAATCCTTTATAGCACCGTCCACTGTAATACGATTCCTTCATTAAATAACGTAGTCTAATTATTCTTTGTTTTGTATTTTTTTAAAATTTTAATTAACTATAAATGTAAAATATATAATATATAAAAATAAGTGTTTCACATATTTTTTGAGAAAAAGTTTAAAACGATAAAAAAAAATCACAATTAAAAAAAAAGTATTACCAAATTTCCAAAAAGAAAACAAAAATATTTAAGAATTTTTTTTGATATTTATTGAATAATCCAAAACTTTTCAAGTTTATAATATTATCTCATCTTCTCGGCTCAAGACTGGAATGATTAAACTCTTGTGTAATAAGTCACATCTTAGATTTGATAATAGGGAAAAAAATACCAAACTCAACAAGTGATGGCTAAAATGTTGATATTTATCTACGATGGATTTATTTGATTTATTTGTTGAATGGCTGCAGGACATAAGGGATATTCTCTATTTTGTATTATTCTTTGTTTTATCGAGGATCATGGTTTCAAATTTCAACTAAATGAATTTTAGCAGCAACACAAATCCGTTAATGGGTTTTAGTGCCTTAATTGAAACAAACATTTAGTGAGGTGTCATAGAGCCCCATAGTGTTATAGAAATTTACGTTGGTTTGTTAAGCTAAGTGTAAGGAATACTACCTAATAGAAGTAGGATCTCTTTTAGGCAAACATGTTTCTCAATCCATAAACTTTCACAATATCGCAATGGAACGGTGCAATGAATGAGGATTTTAGAATTAATTCAGTAGTTGTCAAGATGATGGAAATTTATTTCTGCAGTCTGCAAGAAGCATTTGTCTGTGACACTATAGCCCTGATAGTGAAAAACAATTTAGCAACCTACTTTTAAATTGTATACACTACATAAGAAAGCTGACAAAGAATAGGGTAAAGGGCATCACCAGTGAAAGACATCTAGATTTATGTTATGAAGTTCAAAGAATGGTGGAAGGAAGAGTATTTCCCAGATATCTCATGACTAAACTACAAATATGTGAAATATTAATTCTATTCATATATATTTATTTTTTCTCAGTAAATGCTAAATCTATTAAAGTAACAGTAAAATTACAAGGAGGACTGAGCCTCAACAGAGAGGACCTGCATGCTTTCAAAACTGGCAGAACTATCCCATATTTGGGGAGACCATTTACAGTGAGCATGCATCCAAGTTGGAGTAAGATTTTCCAACTTCCAAACCATAAGTGCATAGACAAAACCAGAGTAAAAACCTCCTGCCGGCACAGACAACACCATATAAACATTGAACCCAAAAACAACCAAAAAGAGACCTTAGAAGGCAAACAAGAGTCACCATATGTGCTTATCTTGGTCCGGCTGCACTTCCTCCACCAGACACTCGTTGCCATATCATATATCTTCACCATGCTCTGCCTCGCCCTCCCCACGTGGGGGATTCAGAACCTGAGGAGAATTGCTTGAACTTCCGTCATCTTCCACCGATGCCAACGCGCCATGGATGCTACCACCTGGCTGCACATTTTGAGGAGCACTGCTCGAACTGCCTTCAATTCCCTTATCCGCTGCCTGCAATCCACCCTGCTTGCTTGTCTGACTAATATTTCCCTGCTGTTGCTCTGCGCCATGGCTACCCACGATTCTGAGACCTTCCTGAGAAGATTCCTCCATGTCGCTTGTAGAGACGAGGATAAAAGACTCCTCCTTCGTGAAAATAATGGAAATGTTAGCAGATATGATAGGCCTGATTAAACTGCTCTGGAACCTGAAATGGAAGTTCTGAAAAGCATGATACGGGAGTGGTCTGTGGGAGGGACTAGACGGGGGCGTCATAGCTTGGGGGGCGGGATGAGAAGTCTGAGATCGCCTGCGACCTCCTCCTCCTCGGCTCCCGCCACGACGGCTCAGCAATCTTTGCCGGACCATGGCTATTCTGTAGAACCAAAGAATAATGGAACAAGTAGGAGCACCGGGGCGAAACAAACAGCAGAGAATAGAGCTCGCATGCCCTGAGCAGGGCCAGCCGGAGGGGGAATAGCAGTGGAAGTCAAGCGCCTGAATAGGCCTGAGCTTGTCACTGATAGCAGAGGTGTATCTTCTGCGAGGATGCTTCAGAAGGGATGGACCGCAGCAAAAAGCCGAAGAGAAAACCGTGAATGGAAGGGCTGCGAACTGCCTGATTAAAACCATCTGGACCATGTATCTATCAAGGAGGAGCATTAAATCAACCTGCATGATGATTTGAATACGCATAATGTGAACCCGCTTGGGCCTTGCGCTAACCTGGAGATGAGCGCTCTGCTTCAGACTTCAGGACACTATGCCGGCGTTCATAAATGACCTCATTAACTATGATATGAATCACCCGCATCCGGGTAATTCTATTCATATATTAAAATCATGTTTAATTAATTTTAAAAGAAATCACTATAAGTGTATTCAATGGAACCACTATTTCGATATTGCATTATATATCTAAAAATTTTTAGACAAAATCACAAAAGAATCAAGGGCAGAAACCACCTATCTCTAGCTAAATGAAAATCTACCGGCAAGAAGCTTAAAACCACCAAACACATACTTGTTCTCAAACTTTGGCAATGGTCTGCTAAGTTTGAGCCTCCAGAGTTTATAGCCTTCCACAACCTTCGACTAAACATAATTAGAATTTGAAATTTAAACACTAAACATAATTAGAATTTGAAATTTGAACCAAAGTAAGCTGTGAACATAATTGGTAGGCTTGTAGTTACTAGCTGGGAAGTCACTACTCACTAACCCAATTAACGCATGCTGAATAGAAAGGCTTATAACATTCACACTTAACACTGAAATTTATCGCTTCGTCCGGCAAGCTTTAACTATGTACATTGTAACATTTCCATCATTTCATGCTATCGAGTCTCGACTATTGATATTGGACTGGACTGTGGACGCATTAAGGACGAAGTCACCACTCACCAGAGACAGCGAGGGTAGTGCGGAGTGTCGTCACTGAAGTATAATATATATATATATATATATAAATTAAAACTGGTCAATTTTAAGTACGCCCGTCAATATGACCCTTTAAAAAATTATTTGACAATCACCTAACGTGTGAAAAAGCGAAAAACAGGTATACCGGCGTCAAATTTAACCACTGAACTGGATTGAGATCCATAACTTGATAACTTTTTTTTTTTTTTTGTATTTGCAGCAGTTGGCAGGTTGGATGGCATTCAGAAAGTACAAAAATTAATGAAAGAATGGAACGTAAAGAAAGATCTTAGATGTAACTGGATTGAGATCAATAACCTGATAACTCTTTTTTTATCTGCCGATTTATATTTAGTGAGGATGATTCTGAAGACTTTATCTCAACTGTCAAAGGTGACAACATGCTTAAGCGAAAGTCTACCAACATTCATAAGCCAACAGAATAATATATGGCATCAACTGGTTTAGAAAATGTCTAAATTTCACAATGAAACTTAATTTTACAATGAAGACATTATATAAAATCCCATTTAAGGTGATATTGAAATCTCAATTTCATATAAATTGTACTTACTATCAAATAAAAGTTAAAATAGCATTCTTTAAACTTCTATATATAATTATAATATTTAAATCTCCATGAATCAATTGTTAAAATTATAACTATATATATATATGCATATGCTTCTCTCACAACACAATCTTACATAAAAAGAAACCAAGAAAGAAGGGCAAAACCAAACTCATCATTATAATTCAAATTTCCAGTGACTATATTAATTAACTTACACTTTATGATTAAATTGACATTTAAAAGTTTTTAAATTTTTGATTCAGAAATTATATATATAGATTTGAAAATCTAAAAATAAAATTATAAAGTTTGATTGATTTATTTATTTATTAATATAAATAAAATTTTATAATATTGTTTTTAAGTTATTGATGTTTTCAAATAATTTTTTAAATATTAATAAATCCATTAAAATTTGAAATATAATTTTTTTACTATATTATTTTATTTTTTCTACATTATTTTATGTAATTATTTTATTTTAAAACATAATCTAAAATTAAAAATTGATAAATTAAAAATAATTATCAGATGAACGTAACATAATATCAGAGAACTTTAATTTTATATTTAAAAGAAATAAATATAAATATATAACTATATATATGATTCATAACTTCGGTCAAATTTCATTGTCACTATGTTGGTTAATTTTTGGTTTTTTAGGTTTAGTTTATATGTATATTGTTTCACTTTACCAATAATGAAATAGATTAACTTCATCTTAAAATATTTATAAATTTAAATGTAAAATTGTTGAGTAGGAAAATTATTTTTTAATTATTAATGTAAATAAGATTTTATAATATTATTTTGTTTAAATTATTAATATTTTCAAAAGGTTTATCGATATTAATAGAGTCATTAAAAACTAAATTATTTAGTACATTATTTTACTTTTCTTACATTACTTATTATACGTAAGGATTGTATTTTAAAAATTAAGATAAAATTAAAAATAATAAATTAACAAGAAAATCAGAACGACTTAGTATTAAGGCATTTTTTTCTTTAATTTTATTAATGAGAGAAATATATAAAAATATATAAAGTTTACAATAATATATCAAACTTTTCTAATTCTATAATTAAATTATTTTAAAATTTTATTGTATAGTAGACTATATATATATAATTTTTTTCAGTTATTAATCTAAATAAGTTTTTATAACTTTAATTTTTTAATTAAAAGCAACACACTCTATCTTATTCTCCTTATAGAAGTGGGTCTTTCCCCTATGGAGAGCCTAGCTATGACTAGGCTTCTGTTGTACAAGCACAAACTCAATAACATAGGAGACCATAGACTTCCTAAGCTAGCTTTAAATTCTAGCCAAAACCACCTAAGGCTCAAACGAGGTTGGTATAAAGACACCAGGGCCTAGTTAAACCATTGGGAGAATGTTGCATTCCAAAATATTAACAACATTAAAAATATTGTTACCTCTAAGTTCAAAGAAAAAATGTGGTGTGAGAAAGATTTAGCAGCTAAAAGAAAATTAAGATATTATAAGGAGGTCATTAACCCCACCCTAGAATATCAAAAGTATCTCTCTGTTTTAACCAACTCAAACAAGAAAATTAATATAGCCAAGATTAGAACGAACTCTCATGAGCTCCATAGTGAAACGGAGCTCGATAGTGAAAGGGGTCATTGCGCAGTTCCTAAAACACCATGGATGGAATGGTTCTACCATCTTTGTGAGAATACGAACATTAAGGATGAAAATCACTTCGTCTTAGAGTGCCCCAGGTACAACCACATTAGATTTCAGTTTCAAAATCTTTGTTGCAATATTGACCTTCCTAGCCTTTTATGTTGTCAAAATTACAGTGAGCTTGGGAGGCTTCTCTCCAATATTTTTGAACATAGGAATAAAATCTTAAATCAAACTAAATAATTCATTCCTTTAGGTGCGATAGACCAAAGTTTGGTCTCAGTGAATGTTAACCACCATCATCATCATCATCATAATGTTGTTTTTTAGGTTATTAATGTTTTTAAATAGTTTTATAGATATTAATTAAGTTTTAAAAAATTAAAATATAAACTTTTTATCACATTATTTTATTTTTACTATCTTATTCTAATATATATAATGATGGTATTTTAAAATATAAAATAAAATGGAAAAATGATAAACTGAAAAGAAAGATGAGGTACTTAGCATTAGAAGATATTATTTTTTAATTTTACAATGATGAGAGAGATAAATAAAAATGCAATGATAATATATAATATATAATATATAAATGTAAAAATATATAATTAATATAAACCATCATAGATCTATAATAACTCTATATCTATAAGCATTGAGAGGGATTAAATCTTTCCTAGTGAAAACCTTAAGTTTTGCACTAGAAAAAGTTGTCTGCACCTTGAGAGATTTGATCCTTCTCTGTGCTTCATAGATTCAGAGTTAAGATGGATCTAGGATGTTATATAAAGTACCATGTATTAATATCCAGAGTTAATTGGATTTAGGGTGGCATGTAGAGTACCTAGTAATAATAGAAAATTTATGGGTATTTAGCGTTTTGAAAAAGTCCTTCCAGAGTGGGTCAAGACCTTTTGCATAATAAAAGGTCAAATCATTTTGAAATTAGGAGTTAAGGTTTTCTTTGTTTTCTCTTTCTTGCGTGCATTGAGGATATAAAGGAAATATCTTAAAAAGATCCTACTTTTTCAATTTCAGAGGATTCTGCTTGAGGTATTCGTCTGGGTTCTAACTTGAGAAAGAGGATTTCATATAAGCATAACTCTAGATTTATGTGCTTCCTCAATAATTTTGGGAAAAATAGATTTTGTAAGGCTTTGGAAACACCCTTGGAACCTTAGGTTTCATAGCTAGTAAAACTAGGGCATTGTACATCATATGCAAAAATATTAGCTCTCATAAATGTAGGAGGGGCTCCTCCAAAGTCAATTACTATCTCTTGTGAGGAATAATGTATCCAAACACTATATTGTGAGGAAATCTCCTTCTGGTGTAGGAAATGTCATGACTATGGTCAGTGTTCAGGGATTGTCCCAAAAGTGCAAGGATATCCCCCATAAAACTTAGACAAAAATAGAACAAATATTCCTTCACTAAAATTTCAAGCAAGAGAAAGTCAAGAAGGAAACCAAACAAACGAGTGACTAGGGAAGCCAATAATATAGCGAATAGTTTTTGTGGACTCTAAAATTTGTAAGGGAAAGTATCCAAAGGAAAAGTTCCTACAGATCAAAACACGTAAACGAACAACAAGACATTAAGAAGAACTCAACTCTTAATGCTTAAAAGTGAAGGAAAACAATGTAGTTGGCCTAGAAGACATAAATAAGTATGGAGTGTTGAGAAATCAATGGGATCAAGTATTAGGGTTGATTTCTCTATCATGATAATTAATTTTGAATTTGTTTCCTTATTTATTAAATTTATATTCTCCTCTTTCATCAAGCAATTACCAAAAGTACAAAACATGAGAATCACAAGAAACAAATAACACAAGGATATAGGCTATAAGCGAGGGGAAAACCCCACAAGGGAGAAAACTTAACTAACTTATCTTCTTATAGAATCAGATCAAAGTGAGAAATTCAAGACTCAAGACCAATACAAGAGTCCAACCTCCAAGATTCCATGTGAAGTCCTCCAAATTCATTATCTTAATCTTAGGAAATACCATCAATCCGAGTCATAGTAAATTCCATAAATATCATCTTATATTCCATAAGGAACTCGTTCAGATTATCTACCATAGAAAATTTTCATTTCTTCAAGAAATTCTGACACAAAAAATTTACATTTTTCTTAGACATTATGCCATGAGAAAAGTCACATTTTCTCAAAAATGTTTACACAAAGACTTCACATTACTTCATATCAATAGCTCAGGGAAACTCACATTTATTCAGCATAAAGTATCCTTTGATTTTCATATATCTTCACCTCAGAGTTCGTCATAGAAAAGCACCAAATTACTTTCCATTTCGGTGGAGGATGTATCCCAATATATATTTTTTTGCACCTGCGAAAAGACACACCTATTGAGTGATCCAAATTGTCATCGAGGAGGGCCAACTTGGCTTCATGAGGTGCGTTAACCCAAATTACATTTTTGAAAATATTTTTTCCTTTTCCTTTACAAGAAGTCCAAATATGACTTTGAATCTTTGAATTAATAAATCCTAAAAGAATGAAGAACATGCTTAACTAATAATACTAATAATAATTTCTTTTTATTCCTTCGTCTTATTTTTTCTTTTTAAATAAAATACATAATTATACAAGATAATTATGAAGACTGAACCTATTTACACTTTTCAACACTCCATCTTAACTCCGAAGGTATTCATAATTACAAAACATGATAGACGGATACTATCAAATTGAAATATTCTCATAAGAAGACTTCATATTAATAAGCATCATCAAACATCAACATCATAATCAACATTGTCAATTACAAAATATCAAGGCCTTGACTGACAAGCTCGAACTCTCCATTAGATTAGAACACAATGTTGGGAGGCATACGTTTTGACACCACCACAACTGTCTTTCAAGGAACATACCCCATTGAGATGTTCACCAAGTATGTCCTTATAGGATTGTTTTTATCTTGGATTTCTAGTCCTGAAATAATATTGGTCCTCCTTGACTACTCTTATCTTGGATATCCTACCCTATGCTCAAAGAGTATTAGTCCTGGGGACTAATCCTATCTTATATTCTCAATCCTCTAGGATTATCAGTCCCAAATAATCCAATCCTCCATTCCTCCT
Organism: Pinus tabuliformis; assembly: GCA_031772625.1. Lineage (NCBI taxonomy): Eukaryota > Viridiplantae > Streptophyta > Pinopsida > Pinales > Pinaceae > Pinus > Pinus tabuliformis. Next base: position 265,157,492 of record CM062806.1, on the reverse strand, counting down.
ATCGGTGTTTTTACTATACTTATGATTGTTAGTCCCACGAGGGATTCACTTAATGAACCTCTAACATAGCACATGTGTTCATGGCATATCCTTAATTTGAGTACATAATGGAAAATACCTCTAAACATCACATTATTTAACCCCCTACAAATACACCTTCCCAATTAAAAAAAACCCTACTTTTAGTAGATATTGTAGGTATCCATCTTTGCATTAACATTTTTTACACCCCTTTATCTTTTTCCATTAACTTTGAGCTTCATTTTTTATATCCACCAATATAAAAACCCTTTATCCCGTATTATACACTAAATATATTATGTCATCTTTTCCTCAATATATATCCCCTAATATGAACCCATGTGGTATGGTATCGCTACCCCAGTGAAGTCCCCATGGTTATTCCTAGCCTAATGCATGACACATGGAGAATACGGTGTTCCTCATCATTCCCTCTCAACTAGGGAGGATATCCTTACTCCCTCTCAACCAAGGAGGAGATCCTTACTCCCTATCAACTGGGGATACATAACAACAAGCCTTAACTTTCCTCATTCATCGCCTACTTATTCTTCCATGGAAATCTTACCCGTAGCTTGCACAGATTATTGACTCCTAGTAGCATCTCATCATATTTAACTTCTACATTCTTGAATCTGCATAATATTCATACAACTTTTCCATAAAATGGTTCATCTACTATCCTTAAGGAGCCAATCTTCCTTACAACTGCTAGCACATGTCTTCTTTCTTCTATAACATAGTTATACCCTCATGCTCTTCTAAGTAATCATGAGTGCCATCCACAAAATCCGAGTGCTTTTGAATCAAATCAATTTTTTTTGATATAATATCATGAAACAAGTTACCTCGATTGCTATCTTTCTAGCCTCTTCACATTCTTCTACAAAAATGTCCTTTCGTGGAGCCAAACCATATCTCGTCATCATTTGAGTTTCCAAAATCACAATAACCTCTAGTCAAGGTATGGGATTCTTCATATCAAATTCTTGTTGCTTGATCCCTCTGAGGTTAACATTCCTTTGTAAGGGCTGTATTCATATTGCAACATAGTTATTCTTCATGTTATTCAACTTTTAATCGCTAATAAATGTGTTTCAATATTTTATTAATATCGTATCCATCAAGGTATTTACAACTCCCTCTTTCCATCTAAGGTAAGTCAACTTCTTTACCTCTAATCGAATATTTTGTATTCAAGCTTCAAACACTCCCTTCATCTTCATGGCTTTCTATGTTCTTCCACTTTTTCCTTCTTCTAGTCAAAATTTTATATAAATATTGTTGTGACCCACAACCTAAGACCATGAAAGAAAAAAAAAGGACAAGGAACAAAGATAATAAACAAGAAAATATATAGAGTACTTATCTCTTGAGAAGAACTACCTCGTTCTTAATCTTGGACCTGTTTAGAAACCTTTTTCCCACATTAAACATCAAGGGTTAGGTCTACCTCTAATAATGGACATGATTAGCTAATGTTCTATTCCTAGGGTTCCTTTTGATACAAACTATGCTAGTGTTCACAAATCCTAAATTCCAAAAGTCTTCAAGGTCTTTTTAACTTACAAATGGAGAGTTATATATATACATAAAGCGTATAAGTATCATTAGCAAGTTTTCTATAAAAAAATAATTTCATTCCTAGTCAAGGAAAGACTTCAAATGCTAATGATTTCTAAAAATAGGCCACCCTCTCTATAAAAATTACCGATTTTCAAGGGATCATTATCTTAGTATCACTATTTGACTGCAAATGAACATACTTTGTACATACCCCTTAATAATTTTACACGATCTCCATGATTGTCTTTAGTATGATAATAGGCTACTTACACTTTATTTAGTTCTTTCCATACACTTCAGGTCTCAAGTAATATTCAAAAGGTTGAATATAGATCTTTGTCCTTTGTCCTTGAAACACAAAGATGTCTTTCACTTTTCAAGCTTTAATATCAAGTATATCAGCTTCATGGAAGTGGTATTACAACTATTTCATATATATGTTCCTTATAGATGAACTCCAAAAACTTCAAATTCCTAGATCACGATCCTTACTATATTTTTCTTGATAATTTGTTTTAGAAGATATGCTTTATCATGCTTGATAGGTAATTCGGCTTAGATTCTAGTGATGATTTTGGTTACTTCTATGGAATTTCAGTCCTTTCCACCATACCATAGCCATAGTAATTTTGTTTTTCTTAAGAAATCTTGTTCTATTCCACAAGATATCTTCCAACATAAATTTATTTGGAATATTGATATCCTTTTAATTTGTATCATAATGGGCTCCTTCACATGACTTCTATACTCCTAGAATTATTATTTTTCAATTTTATCAGTTGCTTCATATTTCTTGTTAATAAAGATGATTCACAGGACTTCCAACCTCCTTCCTCAAGTACTAATCACACTTATCCATTTATACTGATCTTAATTGCACAGTTAATAGGTTTTGAATATTTCTCCACATAATAATATCGAATGTGTGTGTCTAGAATTCATAAACAAGTCAACTTCTTTGATGAAATTCATCTTTATTTTAGGTAAATGCTACTAGTATCACAACTATAGGTCTTTGCATAGATTTTATACACAATGTTATGTCCTTCCATTGTTCCATTCCCTTCTACATATCTCAATTTTTCAATCCTCAAAGTTATACCACAGGGAGTATGCAAATGTCAATTGACCATTATCATTACCATTTATTTGGAGCTAAAGTTTTGTTATTCTCCATGGTCCAGACAAGTACTCTTCCTAATGTTGTATGATAATTTTTTTCTAGTGTCATTAAAAACTAAATTATTTAGTACATTATTTTACTTTTCTTACATTACTTATTATACGTAAGGATTGTATTTTAAAAATTAAGATAAAATTAAAAATAATAAATTAACAAGAAAATCAGAACGACTTAGTATTAAGGCATTTTTTTCTTTAATTTTATTAATGAGAGAAATATATAAAAATATAATAATAATATATAAAGTTTACAATAATATATCAAACTTTTCTAATGCTATAATTAAATTATTTTAAAATTTTAGTGTATAGTAGACTATATATATATAATTTTTTTCAGTTATTAATCTAAATAAGTTTCTATAACTTTACTTTTTTAATTAAAAGCAACACACTCTATCTTATTCTCCTTATAGAAGTGGGTCTTTCCCCTATGGAGAGCCTAGCTATGACTAGGCTTCTGTTGTACAAGCACAAACTCAATAACATAGGAGACCATAGACTTCCTAAGCTAGCTTTAAATTCTAGCCAAAACCACCTAAGGCTCAAACGAGGTTGGTATAAAGACACCAGGGCCTAGTTAAACCATTGGGAGAATGTTGCATTCCAAAATATTAACAACATTAAAAATATTGTTACCTCTAAGTTCAAAGAAAAAATGTGGTGTGAGAAAGATTTAGCAGCTAAAAGAAAATTAAGATATTATAAGGAGGTCATTAACCCCACCCTAGAATATCAAAAGTATCTCTCTGTTTTAACCAACTCAAACAAGAAAATTAATATAGCCAAGATTAGAACGAACTCTCATGAGCTCCATAGTGAAACGGAGCTCGATAGTGAAAGGGGTCATTGCGCAGTTCCTAAAACACCATGGATGGAATGGTTCTACCATCTTTGTGAGAATACGAACATTAAGGATGAAAATTACTTCGTCTTAGAGTGCCCCAGGTACAACCACATTAGATTTCAGTTTCAAAATCTTTGTTGCAATATTGACCTTCCTAGCCTTTTATGTTGTCAAAATTACAGTGAGCTTGGGAGGCTTCTCTCCAATATTTTTGAACATAGGAATAAAATCTTAAATCAAACTAAATAATTCATTCCTTTAGGTGCGATAGACCAAAGTTTGGTCTCAGTGAATGTTAACCACCATCATCATCATCATCATAATGTTGTTTTTTAGGTTAATAATGTTTTTAAATAGTTTTATAGATATTAATTAAGTTTTAAAAAATTAAAATATAAACTTTTTATCACATTATTTTATTTTTACTATCTTATTCTAATATATATAATGATGGTATTTTAAAATATAAAATAAAATGGAAAAATGATAAACTGAAAAGAAAGATGAGGTACTTAGCATTAGAAGATATTATTTTTTAATTTTACAATGATGAGAGAGATAAATAAAAATGCAATGATAATATATAATATATAAATGTAAAAATATATAATTAATATAAACCATCATAGATCTATAATAACTCTATATCTATAAGCATTGAGAGGGATTAAATCTTTCCTAGTGAAAACCTTAAGTTTTGCACTAGAAAAAGTTGTCTGCACCTTGAGAGATTTGATCCTTCTCTGTGCTTCATAGATTCAGAGTTAAGATGGATCTAGGATGTTATATAAAGTACCATGTATTAATATCCAGAGTTAATTGGATTTAGGGTGGCATGTAGAGTACCTAGTAATAATAGAAAATTTATGGGTATTTAGCGTTTTGAAAAAGTCCTTCCAGAGTGGGTCAAGACATTTTGCATAATAAAAGGTCAAATCATTTTGAAATTAGGAGTTAAGGTTTTCTTTGTTTTCTCTTTCTTGCGTGCATTGAGGATATAAAGGAAATATCTTAAAAAGATCCTACTTTTTCAATTTCAGAGGATTCCGCTTGAGGTATTCGTCTGGGTTCTAACTTGAGAAAGAGGATTTCATATAAGCATAACTCTAGATTTATGTGCTTCCTCAATAATTTTGGGAAAAATAGATTTTGTAAGGCTTTGGAAACACCCTTGGAACCTTAGGTTTCATAGCTAGTAAAACTAGGGCATTGTACATCATATGCAAAAATATTAGCTCTCATAAATGTAGGAGGGGCTCCTCCAAAGTCAATTACTATCTCTTGTGAGGAATAATGTATCCAAACACTATATTGTGAGGAAATCTCCGTCTGGTGTAGGAAATGTCATGACTATGGTCAGTGTTCAGGGATTGTCCCAAAAGTGCAAGGATATCCCCCATAAAACTTAGACAAAAATAGAACAAATATTCCTTCACTAAAATTTCAAGCAAGAGAAAGTCAAGAAGGAAACCAAACAAACGAGTGACTAGGGAAGCCAATAATATAGCGAATAGTTTTTGTGGACTCTAAAATTTGTAAGGGAAAGTATCCAAAGGAAAAGTTCCTACAGATCAAAACACGTAAACGAACAACAAGACATTAAGAAGAACTCAACTCTTAATGCTTAAAAGTGAAGGAAAACAATGTAGTTGGCCTAGAAGACATAAATAAGTATGGAGTGTTGAGAAATCAATGGGATCAAGTATTAGGGTTGATTTCTCTATCATGATAATTAATTTTGAATTTGTTTCCTTATTTATTAAATTTATATTCTCCTCTTTCATCAAGCAATTACCAAAAGTACAAAACATGAGAATCACAAGAGACAAATAACACAAGGATATAGGCTATAAGCGAGGGGAAAACCCCACAAGGGAGAAAACTTAACTAACTTATCTTCTTATAGAATCAGATCAAAGTGAGAAATTCAAGACTCAAGACCAATACAAGAGTCCAACCTCCAAGATTCCATGTGAAGTCCTCCAAATTCATTATCTTAATCTTAGGAAATACCATCAATCCGAGTCATAGTAAATTCCATAAATATCATCTTATATTCCATAAGGAACTCGTTCAGATTATCTACCATAGAAAATTTTCATTTCTTCAAGAAATTCTGACACAAAAAATTTACATTTTTCTTAGACATTATGCCATGAGAAAAGTCACATTTTCTCAAAAATGTTTACACAAAGACTTCACATTACTTCATATCAATAGCTCAGGGAAACTCACATTTATTCAGCATAAAGTATCCTTTGATTTTCATATATCTTCACCTCAGAGTTCGTCATAGAAAAGCACCAAATTACTTTCCATTTCGGTGGAGGATGTATCCCAATATATATTTTTTTGCACCTGCGAAAAGACACACCTATTGAGTGATCCAAATTGTCATCGAGGAGGGCCAACTTGGCTTCATGAGGTGCATTAACCCAAATTACATTTTTGAAAATATTTTTTCCTTTTCCTTTACAAGAAGTCCAAATATGACTTTGAATCTTTGAATTAATAAATCCTAAAAGAATGAAGAACATGCTTAACTAATAATACTAATAATAATTTCTTTTTATTCCTTCGTCTTATTTTTAATTTTTAAATAAAATACATAATTATACAAGATAACTATGAAGACTGAACCTATTTACACTTTTCAACACTCCATCTTAACTCCGAAGGTATTCATAATTACAAAACATGATAGACGGATACTATCAAATTGAAATATTCTCATAAGAAGACTTCATATTAATAAGCATCATCAAACATCAACATCATAATCAACATTGTCAATTACAAAATATCAAGGCCTTGACTGACAAGCTCGAACTCTCCATTAGATTAGAACACAATGTTGGGAGGCATACGTTTTGACACCACCACAACTGTCTTTCAAGGAACATACCCCATCGAGATGTTCACCAAGTATGTCCTTATAGGATTGTTTTTATCTTGGATTTCTAGTCCTGAAATAATATTGGTCCTCCTTGACTACTCTTATCTTGGATATCCTACCCTATGCTCAAAGAGTATTAGTCCTCGGGACTAATCCTATCTTATATTCTCAATCCTATAGGATTATCAGTCCCAAATAATCCAATCCTCCATTCCTCCTATCAGTGCTTTTACTATACTTATGATTGTTAGTCCCATAGGGGATTCACTTAATGAACCTCTGACATAGCACATGTGTTCATGGCATCTTAAACAATATCCTTAATTTGAGTACATAATGGAAAATACCTCTAAAAATAACATATTTAACCCCCTACCAATACACCTTCCCAATTTAAAAAACCCCTACTTTTAGTAGATATTGTAGGTATCCATCTTTTCATTAACATTTTTTACACCCCTTTATCTTTTTCCATTAAATTTGAGCTTCATTTTTTTATATCTACCAATATAAAAACCCTTTATACCCTATTATACACTAAATATATTATGTCATCTTTTTGTCAATATATATCCCCTAATATGAACCCACGTGATATGGTATTGCTGCCCCAGTGAAGTCCCCATGGTTACTCCTAGCCTAATGCATGACACATGGAGAATACGGTGTTCCTCATCATTCCCTCTCAACCAGGGAGGAGATCCTTACTCCCTCTCAACTGGGGATACATAACAACAAGCCTTAACTTTCCTCATTCATCATCTACTTATTCTTCCATGGAAATCTTACCCATAGCTTGCATAGATTATCGACTCCTATTAGCATCACATCATATTGAACTTCTACATTCTTGAATCTGCATAATATTCATACAACTTTTCCATAAAATGGTTCATCTACTATCCTTAAGGAGCCAATCTTCCTTACAACTGCTAGCACATGTCTTCTTTCTTCTATAACATAGTTATACCCTCATGCTCTTCTAAGTAATCATGAGTGCCATCCACAAAATCCGAGTGCTTTTGAATCAAATCAATTTTTTTTGATATAATATCATGAAACAAGTTACCTCGATTGCTATCTTTCTAGCCTCTTCACATTCTTCTACAAAAATGTCCTTTCGGGGAGCCAAACCATATCTCGTCATCATTTGAGTTTCCAAAATCACAATAACCTCTAGTCAAGGTATGGGATTCTTCATATCAAATTCTTGTTGCTTGATCCCTCTGAGGTTAACATTCCTTTGTAAGGGCTGTATTCATATTGCAACATAGTTATTCTTCATGTTATTCAACTTTTAATCGCTAATAAATGTGTTTCAATATTTTATTAATATCGTATCCATCAAGGTATTTACAACTCCCTCTTTCCATCTGAGGTAAGTGAACTTCTTTACCTTTAATCGAATATTTTGCATTCAAGCTTCAAACACTCCCTTCATCTTCATGGTTTGCTATGTTCTTCCACTTTTTCCTTCTTCTAGTCAAAAATTTATACAAATATTGTTGTGACCCACAACCTTTATTAGAAGACCATGAAAGAAAAAAAAAGGACAATTCACAAAGATAATAAACAAGAAAATATGTAGAGTACCTATCTTTTGAGAAGAACTACCTCGTTCTTAATCTTGGACCTGTTTAGAAACCTTTTTCCCACATTAAACATCAAGGGTTAGGTCTACCTCTAATAATGGACATGATTAGCTAATGTTCTATTCCTAGGGTTCCTTTTGATACAAACTATGCTAGTGTTCACAAATCCTAAATTCCAAAAGTCTTCAAGGTCTTTTTAACTTACAAATGGAGAGTTATATATATACATAAAGCGTATAAGTATCATTAGCAAGTTTTCTATAAAAAAATAATTCCATTCCTAGTCAAGGAAAGACTTCAAATGCTAATGATTTCTAAAAATAGGGCACCCTCTCTATAAAAATTACCGATTTTCAAGGGATCATTATCTTAGTATCACTATTTGACTGCAAATGAACATACTTTGTACATACCCCTTAATAATTTTACACGATCTCCATGATTGTCTTTAGTATGATAATAGGCTACTTACACTTTATTTAGTTCTTTCCATACACTTCAGGTCTCAAGTAATATTCAAAAGGTTGAATATAGATCTTTGTCCTTTGTCCTTGAAACACAAAGATGTCTTTCACTTTTCAAGCTTTAATATCAAGTATATCAGCTTCATGGAAGTGGTATTACAACTATTTCATATATATGTTCCTTATAGATGAACTCCAGAAACTTCAAATTCCTAGATCACGATCCTTACTATATTTTTCTTGATAATTTGTTTTAGAAGATATGCTTTATCATGCTTGATAGGTAATTCGGCTTAGATTCTAGTGATGATTTTGGTTACTTCTATGGAATTTCAGTCCTTTCCACCATACCATAGCCATAGTAACTTTGTTTTTCTTAGGAAATCTTGTTCTATTCCACAAGATATCTTCCAACATAAATTTATTTGCAATATTGACATCCTTTTAATTTGTATCATAATGGACTCCTTCACATGACTTCTATACTCCTAGAATTATTATTTTTCAATTTTATCAGTTGCTTCATATTTCTTGTTAATAAAGATGATTCACAGGACTTCCAACCTCCTTCGTCAAGTAATAATCACACTTATCCATTTATACTGATCTTAATTGCATAGTTAATAGGTTTTGAATATTTCTCCACATAATAATATCGAATGTGTGTGTCTAGAATTCATAAACAAGTCAACTTCTTTGATGAAATTCATCTTTATTTTAGGTAAATGCTACTAGTATCACAACTATAGGTCTTTGCATAGATTTTATACACAATGTTATGTCCTTCCATTGTTCCATTCCCTTCTACATATCTCAATTTTTCAATCCTCAAAGTTATACCACAGGGAGTATGCAAATGTCAATTGACCATTATCATTACCATTTATTTGGAGCTAAAGTTTTGTTATTCTCCATGGTCCAGACAAGTACTCTTCCTAATGTTGTATGATAATTTTTTTCTAGTGTCATATGTCTTCAAAATGATGTGCTTCATAAATTCACATGTCATATAATTGTCACAAGAACTTACATAAAATTGTTTTTTAGATGTCTCTAATTCAAATGTTAAGTTTAGAGAGAATCCAGATAGCCACTATATCTTGTATCATGGACAGGTCTCAGAATTTTTACTGAAGAGATGATCCATATTTATTTTATCCTACTCATTGTCACAGTAATCTCAAATTCCTTAATGAATATAAAAATTTAAATAAACATATTGTCATAATAACAGATATTGCTACAATAGTTTACATATCTTTCATAGACCATTAGGATTTCTCACTGGAAAATATATTTCCTTGAGCTTGGAATTTAATTAAGGGATGTTGATGGAATTATTATGTAGTAATTTCCATTGGGATTCTTCGAGTCTACTTCTTTAGCCTTGGGGGAGAGAGATGTACATGTTGTAGTAGTGTCCTTAATTGTACTTGTTGTTGCAAAAGAGTTATATGCTAAAGGAGACTATTCAAATATGCCAACAATTTGTAATATTTAAATCATGTTTCTTCCAAGTTACCTCACATGTCATGTTGAGAAATCAATAGGATTATTTATTACGGTTGATTTCCTTGCATGAAAATTACTTATGAAAGTGTTGGCTTATTTATTAAATTCATATTCTCTTCTTCTATCACCAATTACAAAAAGTACAAAACATTGTTGGCTTGAAGGGGGGCTGACCCAGGTTCAGCATTAGTTAGCCAAACAAATCCCTACACTACTAGCCCTTTCAACATTAGCCCACGGAGCGTAGATCAAAGTCTCACCTGAAGCAATATGGGGGGATGTTGGAACCAAGTTTCCACACCCGGAGATGGTTGTGATGTCATTTGTTTCCCTCTATCCCACATTCACGTAGACGGATTCTCTATAGGGTTTGCAAGACAAACCTTCTATTCCAGCCTTTTATACCTTCGTGAAAGTATATGATCAACCTTCGTGCAACCCTAATCTGTGGCTCAGGTACTTTCACGCTACTATGGCATCGTGCTATTCAGATTCCCCAATTATCTTGAGTGATTTTCTTAGCTCGTCAAATACTTAAAGTTAATGTCACGTAAGTAGATATTCGTAATTACATTCGATTATTCAATGTAATTGCATTCATTCGCGCATCGTATCAGCATAATAAAGGAAATTCATACATAAAATATTCAAGCACATCAACAAAACAAAGACATAGAAATTGCAGAATACTCCTTTTATTAATATCTTTCAAATGTTTACAAACGTTATCCACCCTGCGCACACAACTCCAGGGGTCCGGCCACTCAATTGCGAACTTCTACCCTAGGCCTTTGTGCACTCAGCTGCAGAGCCTCTATGTACACTATGACCCAAGACTTAGACTTCTTCTTCATTGCTATCACTTTATTACATGATCTACCATTCTATTCTTCTCTCTCTTAAACTACTTAGAGCTTAGCTCTTTTTATACAAGTGTTATCGGGAAAACTAGTGTCCATTCAGAGCTGCTAGTCCCACTAAGACGGGTAGCAATATTAGAAGCAAACAATTTAAAGTTACTTGTGTTTTCCTTTATGATAGATAGATGAGAGAGAAGCAAAGAGTACCAACCTCAGTCTTTCGCTAGTCTCCTTGCTTGTTTCCTCTCTCCCTTGATAGAGCTTTCGCCACTCCTTTCTCACTTGTCCTGCTTCAAAGAACACCTGTAGATTCAAAGCAGAAAAATACCATCAAAGCATAGAGATCTATAACCATAAAAATATAGGATCAGATTTATATTAACCATACAAATGCATACACCAATACAAGATTCAGAAATATACAAGTATATGGAGTAAAACTCAAATATCTTTATTGATAGAAGTAGTAGAAGAGAGGATTACAACCAAGCTGTCTGATCCAACACCATCCTCCCAGCATGAAAGCCCTCTTCACCTCATGAAAAGCTAGATCACCCAACAATACAATGTTGCACAGAGAAACCAACAACACTTCCTTACAAAATACAAAATTCTAGCCTTTGGATCTATAGGATGAGGGATCCATATATAGATATTTACAGGTGGGTGAGTCAACTTTTGGGATTTTGATTAGTTTCATTTCACTGATAGTTCTTGGTTCCACTTAGAGATTTAATGATCTCTTACTCATCCCTGGGCGAATTTAGAGAGGCAAGTGCCATATGAGTAGTTTCTAGAAGATTCTCTGGGTTTCCACCTAGAAAATTGCCTTTTCCATTTGTCTACTCTCGCCCATCGCACCCTATCGAAGGGATTTTCAGTATGCATTGCACCCCCCATGTGTAATAGGTGAGATGCATCGCATCCCGACCATGGAGCAAGTGAGATGGTCCAGTTTTAACCAGTTTTTCAGGGGGAACTTCTGGGAAATGATGTAATCAGCTGACCTTGTTCCTTTAGGGTATGAAACAACACTTTTAGGGGTTTAGAAGCCCTTGGTTTATGAACATATGTGATTGGGTTTGCAGTTCCCAAATATGTCTATAACAGTTGCCCCCTAAGGCATGAGGTTGTAAATCTTCTGATGTCGGGTGAAATGCTTTATCATGAGGATCCGAGGTTTTTCGAACTGGAAGGTGACCTGTAATAAGATACAATACAATACATTATCTTCATAATATTTTCATGATCTAGCTGAGGTGGGCATTCCCATGCTCAGCTTTATAAATTTAGTTTCATGTACATAGGATAGACAACTGTCTGTGTGGCAGACTGATGATTCTGGTAGAGCCATCATCCCTTGGCTTGGATGATTATCTATGTAGCTATGATGTACATTTTATGTCTTTATTTTCCTGAATATATCGTAGCTCGGATGGATGAAACTAGATCCGGGGTCTTCAAACTCGTTTAATCTTTGCCCGAAGTACAAGTCGATCCATGTGAAAAGATGTTCTGGTGTCGAACATGGAAGACATCTCCTGATTACTAGCTAATGATGTAAGCTATTAACAAGCGCGACATGAATCACCGATAATGATAATGACCCTCATGGTACTGTAGTACAATTCACGTGTTTTGAATACATGAGTCGATGTCAAACACCACGCAAAATATTTCAGTCGAAGGCCATTGATGTAAACTTGTTGCCGGAAGTGAGAAACTTGCCATTGAGGCATGTAAGCTTCAAAGTACTGAAAGGGTTGTTCCTAAGTCAACTTCTTGGATAATGGGCTGATGTCAACAAGAAGTGACCCGTTGTAGGAGGGCCTTAATGAATCCCACATCTACGATACAAAACGGAGAAAATGATTTTGTGGAGGTGAAAACGATTTGATGATACAAGGTTTAGGGTGGCGGTCATGAAAGAATGAAGTGTGAAGGTATTGCAGCAGATGAGACGTTAGCTGGGTTGGTGAATTCTCCGAGTGACTTCTCTTGAACATATCAGTGACACTGAAATGGATTGGTAGCGTTAAACCCAAAAATGGATGGTACGGAGGACCAGTGGTTATATGACCGGTGAACGGAATAACCCAACCTGACTCAATCATGGTGATGGAGTGAAAGTGTCATGTTCAAGAGCGACCTGCTACCAATGAAGTTCTTCAAGTTTTCTTCCCAATTTTTCCCCAGTCATTGCTGACCAGTACCTCTTTATTTTTGTCAAGCTTGAGGAGGATAACATATTCTTGTTCTATAATTTGCCCTTCAGGCAAACCTGTCGTTATGTTTTAGCGAGCCTAGCGACAGTGAAACTCGCTCTTATCTGCAATGGACAAGTTTTTCGCTATTGTTTTAATGAGTTTAACGACAAAGATAACTCAGTCCTTTTCAATTTTAGAGAGTCTGAAAAGAGATGGAAAGGAAACTCTAGTAATCCTTTTTCGTAGTATAATCCCTTAAGTCCAAAAAAGTATAAAATAATATGAAAGGGATGAATTTTCCGATCACTTTGACGAGCCGAAAAGGCAAGCGCTCGATATTTTTGTGTAATGATCCCTCGAGTCTAGAAAGATTGAAATATAGAGGAGGGATGGCACTTCCAATCACTTTAACGAGCTGGAGTGGCCAATTCTTGGCAAACTTTTTATATTTTACGAGTCTAAAAAGAGGTTAAAAGAGACTCGTCTTTGAGGAACGAGTGATATTTTCGGGTAGCAGCTGGTTCTAGGTATGGTTTGTAACTTTTCAATCACGGTAGTGTAAAGAAGGTAGCTAACAGAATCACTTGTTGCAGCTGTTCCTCAAAAAGGTAAACAATCAAGTGGAGGCGTATGATCGGCTAAAAAGTGGAGGTGATGGTAAGAACACGACCAGGGCTCAAAAGCTAATAGTGATGCGATAACAAAGGTTATTTACCAAAGGGTGGGTTCATTTTTTAATGAGATTGAACTCTGGGGGAACATATGCTCATTGCTAGGTTTATTTTTTAACGAGCTTGAACTTCACGTAAACTTGCTCGTGCCAGTCGTATAACAAGGATGTCTCTCATTAGTAGGTTCAATTTTTACGGAGCTTGCCCCATGCGCAACTGTGTTATGGAGCCTTTTGTATGCAAGCTAGGAATGGCCAACCTATGAGGTTAAAGGGTTGAGAGCCTACAAACTAAGAGAATAAGCCTACAAACTAAGAAAATAAAAGGTCTATTTTCACGTGCAAGCAAAAGGTTTGCATTCCCCCAGGTATAAAGTAGAGCTTCCAGGTTACCATATGGAAGTTCTTGCATTTGGAAGATTGTTTTGTTCGCATTTGTAGACAAAACACTTCCTTGGCTCTGTCCATCGAAATAGACAAAGGTGAAAGGGCTGAATCCACTTCCAATCACATAACCTTTGACGAGGGAATCTTATTCTAGTCTAATCCCATTTTCCTAAACGGATGGGTGTGTCAGACTAGTCGTATATCCTACATGGAAAAATACCTTATATCTGGGGTTTTCCTACCGAAGTAGACCAGGGCGCATGCCCCCTAGGTTTAGTCACATCCATCGAATCACTCGCGCTCATCAGGTGGATTGATTAGAGGTTGATGGGACATTCCTTGTGCAAAAAGACCAGTTAGGGATGGAATTTGACTAGCAGCCATGTTTGAACTGGGGAATGAAAGCTATTATATGAGCTTGACCATTCTACCTTCATGCGAGAAACACATCACTCAAAAGAGTGAGGAAACAATAGCTCCCATGCTATAAATGTAGTCACGCCCAAGGAGTGGATTGTAATCTAATGACCCTTGTGTTATAGACATATTTGGGCACTGCAACCCCAATCACATATGTCCATAAACCAAGCACTTCTAAACCCCTAAAAGTGTTGTTTCATACCCTAAAGGAACAAGGTCAGCTGATTACATCATTTCCCAGAAGTTCTCCCTAAACAACTGCTCAGAACTAGTCAAAACTGGACCATACAGACTGCTCCATGCTAAGGGTGCGATGCATCTCACTTGCAACACACAAAGGGTGCGATGCATACTGAAAAGCCCTTCTGTAGGGTGTGATGAGAGAGAGTAGACAAATGGCAGATGCATTTTGCTAAGTGGAAACCCAGTGAATCTTCTAGAAACTTCCCCTGTGACACTTGCCTCTCTAAATTTGCCCAGGTATGAGTAAGAGATCATGAAATTTCCAAGTGGAATGAAGAACTATCAGTTAAATGACACTAATCAAAATCCCAGAAGCTGACTCACCCACCTACAAATATCTATATATGGATCCATCATCCTAGAGATCCAAAGGCTGGAATTTTGTATTTTGTAAGGAAGTGCTGTTGGTTTCTCTGTGAAACATTGTTTTGTTGGGTGATATAGCTTTTCATGAGGTGAAGAGGACTTTCATGCTGGGAGGATGGCGCTGGATTAGACATCTTGGTTGTAATCCTCTCTTCTACTACTTCTATCAATAAAGCTATTTGAGTTTTCTTCCATATACTTGTATATCTTTGAATCTTGTATTTGTGTATGCATTTGTATGGTTAATGTATATTTGATCCTACATTGTTTATGGTTATAGATATCTATGCTTTGATGTTATTTTGCTGCTTTGACCCTACAGGTGTTCTTTGAAGCGGGGCAAGTGAGGAAGGAGTGGCGAGAGCTCTATCAAGGGAGAGAGGAAACAAGCAAGGAGACTAGTGAAAGACTGAGGTTGGTACTCTTTATTTCTCTCTCATCTATCTCTCATAAAGGAAAACACAAGTGACTTTAAATTGTTTGTTTCTAAGATAGCTACCCGTCTTAGTGGGACTAACAACTCTGAATGGACACTAGTCTTCCCGATAACAAAATGGCGACTCCACTAGGGAGCGAATAATTTGTTTGTTTGTTTCTATTTGTTTGCTTTATAAACTACATACGAAGCCTGAAGTTAAGCCAGCTAGCCTTTGAACTGCATTTTCTATGCAAGTGCAAAGTAGATCAACGCTGCTTCAGTCAATCTCCAGGTTTTTTTATGAACTGAAAAACTGACTTGCAAACATCCTAAGTGCCCCGGTGGTAGCTCAAATAAACTCATTAGATTAGCCCCTGTACTTTGTGTTTACTGTCTATCATTAGCCCAACCTAAATCCCTGAACTTAGCTGCAAACTGTGAGCGAAAACCAAGCTCAGTCTTGTCCCTGGACCATCGCACCGTCTCTCATTGGCAACCTAGATGCATCGAACCTCCCGTGTGCTTCAGGTGAGATCCATCCTTGTTTCCCTGTGTTACAAGTGCGATGATTGAGTGTGACTATTTCTACCTCTAGATTTTGGTTTTTTCTTCATTGTCTTCAGCTTTATTAAGTAGTTTTGTTGTCTATGATCAGTATATCATTGTTGAAACTTTATTCCTTTGCATTATTCAGTCTCCATTGATAAAGAATCGTGAATGTTTTTTTCATCATTTACAGTTCTCCTTTGCAAACAGTAGCTTAGTCAAACTGTCGCCTTTTGATTTGAAAGTGTCACGTGTCGTTTTCAGTCAAATAAAGGAGTGTTGTAAAGTTTTCCTCTTTTAGATAATCGATTATACTTTTGCTATTGTATTTGATTTGAATCATCAATTCTTTGAAGTGTCGGAAGTAGTTTTCAAGTTGAAATTGAAAGTGTCGTCATAATATTCCTTTCGTTTTTGAAAAGAAATTGCTAAAGTGTCGCTTTGAAGAAAGATAGTTCAGATCTGTACTTAGTTTCCTTTTTGTCATTCACACATTAAGGAAACTGAAAAAAAAATACATGCATGTGCATTTTCATTTAGACTGCATGCGGAAATTGATTTAGGACAATGCATTTTAGTGTGTGCTCTTTGCTCTATGTTGAAAGAATTTTACTTCTCTTTCCTTAGTAGCTAGGATTTTCATTGCTAAAAGAATGTAAAAAACTGTTTATCATCTTAGATTGAAAATTTAGGAATTGTATATCTAAATCACGCGGTGAACCTTAAAGGAAAACTTCTTAAGAAAGATCAACTATAAAATAAACTTCAATGAACATAAAAATTCTTTGGAACCTAACGCGCAACGTCTATAAGTCTAGGCTAGAGACGTATTCTAGCATCGTAAAGCCTGGTAACTATCGTCTTCATCATAGGTTGGGTGATTCCTCCTCTTTGATACAACAAGTGCTAGTACGGACTTGTGCTCCCACGTACCGTCGAGTATATATTGGGAGACCACAATAGGCTATATCCTTTATCCTTAGGAATCCATGTTTGAAGCCCTATCAATCGCAATGCACTGAACACAACATTCGGGAAGATTGACTACCGTACGTAAAAAGTATTCTGCAGTTTTGCTATTAGTTTGGTAATCCCTCTGTCTAGATTTCTAGAGTAGTCACTTTCGTTCCTTTTCAAACTCCTTAAAAGAAAAGGTCCATCTAAGCACTTGTCACTTCAGGCTCATTAAAATCTAAGGTAGCTAGAGTCATCTTTAGCTTTTTCTTGACTCTTAAAAATTGAAAAAGCAAGTTGTGTCAAAGCGTCATAAAATTTATTTTAATCGGAATAACATCACTGTTCCCTCGTTGGTCTTAGGTTGAGAAAATGGAGTCTACCAATCAAGGATTTCCCCTTGGGGGGAATCCTAGTCCTTTCTCTTCTTAAGGAGATGTTGGTGCTCCACATATGGCTACATTGTCCCTTCCAGGACTCACAATTGGCCTGCCTGTATGGATTTTCTCGACCTCTATTGTTCAAAACACTGTAATTCCTGAACAATCAAATCAGCAACCGGATGATACTAGAGTTACCCCCCAACCTTCTACTTCATTTGTTTCTCCCTCTCCTTCTTCCTCTTCGCTTGGTGAAGCTAGTAATGCTAAAAACCAAGTAACTAAGAAGAAGAAAAAAGGGAAGGAGAAGATGAAGAAGAAACCAACGGTGAAAGGGGGCAACCATGCATCGTCTAGCAAAAATCCACACACTGCACCATCCAAACCTAAATCTCCATGTGTCATTTTCAAAGGAGACCACTATCATCGAGATTGTCCTTGCATCCTGCGGATCTTAAGGGACTGGTCTCCCCGCTTGCATAATCCGATGTCTTCCACCTCCGATGATCATGTTGAGAGCACACCATCAACTAGTGAAAACAAAGTCAATGAACAGAAAGGAAGATCAAAATTTCCTTGTAGACTATGTGAAGGTGATCATGCCCTACACTGCTGTCCTTTCCTGGATGAAGTTAAAAGAGTCTTGGATAACCATCCTGATTCACCATAGCGACTTCCTCCTGGATACAACAAACTCTTGCCTAGACCATCGCTAGTTGAAAATATGACTGACACACCTATGTTCTCAGTCGAAGCATCTATCATTGAAGATAAACCCTTTGAGTCCACACCAGACCAAATTCAACAGGTCGAGATGCCAGTTGACCTAGTCTTGTCTTCAGAAGGTCCATCTTCGGATGATATAATCTCCAAAGAGAATGAGAACAAAACTGTTCAAATTCTTTTTGTTAACACAGAGTCATATGAACATGGGGGAAATCTACCCATTAATTTACCGCATGAAGGAAGTTCATTAGAGATTCATCCGGCCGTTTATTCGGTCCCTCCTCCAAGCAATCTAGTCATTTCCTTTGATTGGAATCTACTAGGGAGACCCCGCCTACCATCTAATGTACCATTTTGAATCATAGTACAAGTGTATAGAATGATCATGGCTAGTACTATCATAGATGAAGGGGCTTCCATGAGTATCCTCTCCTCAACTGCTTGGAAAGCGCTTGGTTCACTGTCACTTCTGCCTGATAGTCGAAATCTGTCAGGCTTCAACAAAGGAACCAGTCGACCGTTAGGGATCCTTCCAAATTTTCCTATAACTTTGAGAAGGAAAACCATTTATTTGAACGTAATGGTAGTCCAATGGCCATTAGATTACAATCTACTCCTTCGGCGTGACTACATTTATAGCATGGGAGCTATTGTTTCCTCACTCTTTCGAGTGATGTGTTTCCTGCATGAAGGCAGAGTGGTCTAGCTCATAAACCAACTTTCATTCCCCGGTTCAAACATAACTACTAGTCAAGTGCCATCCATAACTGGTATTTTTGCACAAGGAATGTCTCATCAACCTCCAGTCAATCCACCTAATGAATGTGAGTGACTCGGTGAATGTGACTAAAGCCAGGGGGCATGCACCCTGGTCTGCTTCAGTAGGAAAACCCCAGATATAAGGTAGTTTTTGCGTAGGATATATGACTAATCTGACACACCCATCCATTTAGGAAAATGGGATTAGACTGGAATAGGATTCCCTCATCAAAGGTTATGTGATTGGAAGTGGATTCAGCCCTTTCACCTTTGTCTATTTCGATGGACAGAGCCAAGGAAGTGTTCTGTCTACAAATGCAGACAAAAAAATCTTGCAAATGCAAGAACTTCCATATGGTAACTTGGAAACTCTACTTTATACTTGGGGGCATGCAAACCTTTTGCTTGCAAGTGAAAATCGACCTTTTATTTCCTTAGTTTGTAGGCTCTCAACCCTTTTAACTCTTAGGTTGGTCATTCTTAGCTTGCATACAAAAGGCAACGGAGCACAGTTGTGCATGGGGCAAGCTCCCTAAAAAATGAACCTACTGATGAGAAACATCCTTATTATACGACTGGCACGAGAAGGTTTACGCGAAGTTCAAGCTCGTTAAAAAATAAACCTAGTGATGAGCATATGTTCCCCCAGAGTTTAAGCTCATTAAAAAATGAACCCACCTTTCGGTAAATAACCTTTGTGATCGCATCGTTATTAGCTTTTGAGCCTTGGTCGTGTTCTTACCATCACCTCCACCTTTTAGCTGATCATACGCCTCCACTTGATTGTTTACCCTTTTAAGGAACAACTGCGATGAGTGATTCTGTTAGCTGCCTTCTTCACACTGCCGCGATGGAAAAGTTCCAAACCTTACCTGGAACTAGCTACTACCCAAAAATATCACTCATTCCTCAAAGACGAGTCTCTTTTAAGCTATTTTTAGACTCGTAAAATATAAAAATATTTCTAAGGAATTAGCCTCTCCAGCTCATTAAAGTGATTGGAAGTGCCATACCTCCTCTAGATTTTAATCTTTTTGGACCTGAAGGATCATTACACAAAAATATCGAGCGCTTGTCTTTTTCGGCTTGTTAAAGTGATCGGAAAAGTCATCCCTTTCGTATTATTTTATACTTTTTCGAACTGAAGGGATTATACTACGAAAAAGGATTATTGGAGTTTCCTTTCCGTCTCTTTTCAGACTCTCTAAAATTGAAAAGGACCGAGTTATCTTTGTCATTAAACGTGTAAAACAATAGTGACAAACTTGTCCATGCAGATAAGAGCGAGTTTCGCTGTTGCTAGGCTCGCTAAAACATAGCGATAGGTTTGCTTGAAGGCAAAATTATGGAACAAGCATATGTTATCCTCCTCAAGCTTGAAAAAGATAAAGAGGTACTGGTCATTAATGACTAGGGAAAAAAGGGAAGAAAACTTGAATAACTTCATTGGTAGCAGGTCGCTCTTGAACATGACGCTTTCACTCCATCACCATGATTGAGTCAGGTTGGGTTATTCCGTTCACCAGTAATATCACCATTTGTTGGCATTATGATACATATTTTGTACTTGATGGCAACCCACTCATCTCAGATAACAAATTATAGTGTAGAGAAAAGTTCACGCACTTATATGCAGAGAAAAGTTTATTTCATGTAGAGAAAAGTTCATGCACTTTTATGCAGAGAAAAGTTTATTTCATGTAGAGAAAAGTTCACACACTTTTATGCAGAGAAAAGTTTATTTCATGTAGAGAAAAAGTTCACGCACTTTCATGCAAGGAAAAGACGTATATGTTGGAGAACTTACCTTTGGTCCATGGTAGTTAGTCCTTGGTATTTGAACCTATGAGGAAAAGCGCGTATATGTTGGAGAACTTACCTTTGGTCCATGGTAGTTAGTCCTTGGTATTTGAACCTATGGTTTTGGACCATGGTACGCACTTTCATGCAAGGAAAAGCGCGTATATGTTGGAGAACTTACCTTTGGTCCATGGTAGTTAGTCCTTGGTATTTGAACCTATGGTTATGGACCATGGTACCTCGTCAAAAGTGTTGATCTCACGCACTTTCATGGTTGGTTCATGGTATTAGTCCGACAATTTTTGATCCTATGGTTTTGGCCCGTGGTATTGCATCCAAAAGTGTTGATCTCACGCACTTTCATGGTTGGTTCATGGTATTAGTCCAACAGTTTTTTGATCCTATGGTTTTGGCCCGTGGTATTGTGAAAGGCCTAAGCTATAAAAGAGGAAGGAGATCATTTGGCAAAGCATCTTCTGAATTATCGAATATCTGATAAAGTGCTAGATCTGGAATATTGTGATTAGGTTTTGGTGCAGATCTGGATCTGAATGAAGAAGGAACCTGAGCGTAAGGAGAAGGATAAGTTCTATTGATGGGTCAAAATCTTAAGGCTGGAACAGTGGTATCTCTATATGATTTTGATCTGTGATATGTGGCATACGCTTGATCTATAAATCTAATAATCTGGGTCTGAATTATTGATGCATGTTTTATTTTACACATGTTATGATCTGGGTATGTCTGATGTAACAACTGCAAAGTTATAAGGAAATATTTGCAGATCTGTATGCGGGTTGGCTTTGGTGAAATCAGAGATTGATGATGCAAGTGTAGTTGATGGGTTTTTGATTTTCTTGGATCCAGTTTGAAAATTTATGAAAAGTGGTCCTTGAAAGAAAAGAAGTAGGGGGTTGTAGCTACCTTCCAGGAGAGACTGGAAAACGAAAGAGAGAGTTGTAGCTCTCTGCAGGTTGTAGCCTGCGTACTGGTAAAGGACTGCACCAGTACAAGATCATTGTAAAAGGAGTTTCTTATTAAAAGAAGATAGAGACATATTGCAGCAGGTGGTTTTCACCCACATTGGGTTTCCACCTTATATCTGGTGTTCTTTTGTGTGACTCTTTGCTTTTCTTGTTCGTGCTCATTATTTTATGATTTTGACATACAAAGTAATGATCAATATTTGAATAATTATTCAAAGTATAAATAAGGAAGATATATTGAAAAGAATTTGATAATACTGATTCACCCCCCCTCTCAGTATTATTTCCAACACCATTGGTCCTCCGTACCATCCATCTTGGGGTTAATGCTACCAATCCATTTCAATGTCGCCGATACGTTCAAGAGAAGTCGCTCAGAGAATTCACCAACCCAGCTAACGTCTCATCTGCTGCAATACCTTCACACTTCATTCTTTCATGACCACCACCTTGAACCTTGTATCATCAGATCATTTTCACCTCCACAAAATCATTTGCTCCATTCCGTGTCGTGGATGTGGGATTCATTAAGGCCCTCCTACACTGGGTCACTTCTTGTCGACATCAGCTCATTATCCAAGAAGTTGACTTAGGAACAACCCATTTAGTACTTTGAAGCTTGCATGCCTCAATGGCAAGTTTCTCACTTCTCGCGACAGGTTTACATCAATGGCCATCGACTGAAATATTTTGCATGGTGTTTGACATCGACTCATGTATTCACACCACGTGAATTGTACTGCAGTACCTTGAGGGTCATTATCATTATCGGTGATTCCTCTCGTGCCTGTTAACAGCTTACATCATTGACTAGTAATCAAGCGATTTCTTTCCATGTTCGACATCAAAACTTCTTTTCACATGGATCGACTTGTACTTCGAGCGAAGATCGAACGAGTTTGAATACCTCAAATCTAGTTTCATCCATTCGGGCTATGATATATTCAGGAAAATAAATACATCAAATGTAGTCTATAGCTACACAGATAATCATCCAAGCTAAGGGATGATGGCTTTACCAGAATCATCAGTCTGCCACACAGACGATTGTTTGTCCTATGTTCATGAGAATGAATTTATAAAGCTGAGCATGGGAATGCCTGCCTAAGCTAGATCATGAAAATATTATGAAGATAATGTATTTTATTGTATCTTATTACAGGTCACCTCCCAGTTCGAAAAAACCTCGAATCCTCATGATAAAGCATTTCACCCGACATCAGAAGATTCACAACCTCGTGCTTTAGGGGGCAACTGTTATAGATATATTTGGGAATTGTAACCCCCGTCACATATGTCCATAAACCAAGGGCTTCTAAACACCTAAAATTTTTGTTTCATATCGTAAAGGAACAAGGTTAGCTGATTACATCATTTCCCAGGAGTTATCCTTAAAAAACTGCTCAGAACTAGTCAAAACTGGACCATACAGACTGCTTCATGCTAAGGGTGGGATGCATCTCACTTGCAGCACACAAAGGGTGCGATGCATACTGAAAATTCCTTATGTACGGTGAGATGAGGGAGATTAGACAAATGGCAGAGGCAATTCGCTAAGTGGACACCCAAGGAATCTTCTAGAAACGTTTCCTGTGACACTTGCCTCTTTGAATTTGCCCAGGTATGAGTAAGAGATCGTGAAATCTCCAAGTGGAACCAAGAACTATCAGTGAAATGACACTAATCAAAATCCTAGAAGCTAACTCACCCACATGCAAATATCTATATATGGATCCCTCATCCTAGAGATCTAGAGGCTGGAATTTTGTATTTTGTAAGGAAGCGCTGTTGGTTTCTTTGTGAAACATTGTATTGTTGGGTGATCTAGCTTTTCATGAGGTGAAGAGGGCTTTCATGCTGGGAGGATGGCGCTGGATCAGACAGCTTGGTTGCAATCTTATCTTCTAGGATGTCTATCTTAATCTGAATTCATCAAGGTTATGCAATATAAATTCGCAAAAGAAATATGGGACAAGATTGTTTTGAGCTACAAAGGAGATGAACAGGTAAAACGTGCAAAACTTCAAACCCTCAGGATTCAGTATGAGAATCTCAAAATGTATAATGATGAAAGTGTGGCTAACTATTTTCTTCGTGTGGATGAGATTGTTAATTGTATGAAAAATTTGGGTGAAGAAATAAAAGAGGCTGTTGTGGTTGAAAAAGTTCTAAGATCTTTGTCAGCTAGGTTTGAATCTAAAGTTTCTGCTATAGAAGAAAAGGAGAATCTACAACATCTTAAAATGTCACAACTACATGGAATTCTAACTGCTTATGAAAGGAGAAAAGGAGGTCCATCTGACGGGAAAGAAGCTGCCTTCAAGGCTTCAGGTAAAGGAGAGTACTATGAATCAGGACATGGGTCAGAAGAAGAAGAAGAATCAAATTTTGTCAGAAATCTTCAACGGGGTGCTGGACGGTTCAGAGGTAAGTTACCCTTCAAATGCTTTTCTTGTGGAAGAGTAGGTCACTATGCTGCCAAATGTCCTCATAAGGATAAGATCGACAAGGGAAAGGAACCTATTAGATGGAACAAGAAACATAATGCAAATAAGAAAAGCTACTACACTCATGAAGACAGTGATGGTCTATCAAATAGTGATGAAGATGAACGAGGTAATGACTATAAACTTTTAATGGCCTTTGAAGATGATGATTACATGGATGCTATAGATGTGGATAGTTTTAATGAAGAGATTTCTAGACTTAAGACATGTATAGTAGAAAAGAATATGATCATTGATACTCTACAATTTCAAATTGATGAAAACGAAAAATATCTTGAAAAGTTAGAAGGTGAAATTGTTGGCCTTAGAAAAGAAATTGAGAAAACAAATGCTATTAATCTTAAGTTTGTAAAAGGATCTGAAACTCTGGATGAGATCATCAATGTACAACGTTCTCCGCTAAACAAGACAGGTCTGGGGTATAATGGAGAAACATCTCAAGCATCCACCTCAAAGAGTTATCTTGATGCAGCAAGAAGGAATGAGCAAAAGCACAATGGAGATCACCAGGTAAAGCAGGGGTGAATTACATCAAGAACGAACAAAGACTATCAGGTAAACCAGGGGCAATCTATCTTAAGGATGAACAAAAGCTACAACCAGCCACAGGTAAAATCTTCTCAATTTGCTTCAAGAATGGATGGCAATAGAAATTACAATAATTTGGCTGGTAGATTTGATAATCGCAGAAGTTTCTTCAATGGGAAATGTTTCTCTTGCCATAACTTTGGTCACAAAGCAGCTCAATGTGTTGCATATAAAACAATCATGACTAGAGAAGCTCAAAAACAAAGAAGTATGATCGGGATTACAAAAAGGACCTATAACAACTTTTCGGCTCTTGAAAATGAAGTTGAATGTTCTATTTGCAATAACTTTGGTCATGAAGATTCTGAATGCAGGAGCAGGTTTCAGCAGACAAAGGAACAAGCCTCAAGCACCAGAACATGGAGAATAAAGGAACCACAAACAGAAAGATGTGGGATAGCCTTTTATCCAGAGGGATAGGAAAATCTATGGTACATCGACAGTGGATGTTCGAAGCATATGACAGGTGATAAAGAAAACTTGAATCATATTCTGCTTTAGAAAAGGGAAAGAAAGTTTCTTTTGGAAATGATACTCCAGCAGCTATAAAAGGAAAAGGCACAACTCAGTTAAAAGAAAAGGTCAAAGCTGGAAATGTTTTGTATGTTGATGGCTTGAAGCATAACCTTCTGAGTGTCAGTCAGATGTGCGATCAAGGAACCGAGGTAATATTTCGATCAAATGGATGTAGCGTTTGTGATCTTGATACAGGGAAAACAATGATCAAAGGTAGAAGAACTCCAAATAATCTATACATATTTGAAGAAGGACAACAATAATGCTATTTGAGCAAGGATGATGAACACTGGTTATGGCACCACAGGTTGGGGCATCTAAGCTTTTCACAAATAAGGAAAGCATGCAAATATCAGGCAGTTCGTGGTCTTCCAGATATCAAAATTCCAGACAACACCATATGCAAATCATGTCAGTTTGGAAAGCAAACCAGAACTAACTTTCCAGAGAAGGAAGGATCAGCTAGCATGCCTCTTGAGCTAGTCCATACAGATGTATGTGGTCCATTTAGGAAAAGGACACCTCGAGGAGAAGAATACTTGATATTATTCATTGACGATTTCTCCAGGTTTGCTTGGTTAGGACTTATGAAGCATAAAGACGAAGCATTCGAGAAATTCAAATCCTTCAAAGCCTTGGTTGAAAATGAATCAGGTTACAAAATTAAGTGCCTCAGGTCTGACAGAGGTGGGGAGTTTACCTCAAATGAGTTTTTCGATTTCTGTGAAGAACATGGGATAAGAAGAGAATTCTCTACAGCTAGAACTCCTCAGAAAAATGGAGTGGTGGAAAGGATGAACAGAACAGTCCAACAAATGGCTCATGCTATGCTGGATGAGTTTGGAACTCCCGCAACTTTCTGGGGTGAAGCCGCATATGCTACAGTTGTTATTATCAACAAAAAAAATGTCCGAGTGAACAACACTCAAACTCCTCATGAGCTCTGGTATGGTGAGACTCCTTCGGTAAAGCACTTCAAAATCTTTGGAAGCAAATGCTATATTAAGAATACTGATGATAATATTGGCAAACTTGAACCTAGAGCAGATGAAGGCATTCTTCTTGGTTATTCTCCACACGACAAAGCATATAAGTGCTACAATAAAAGACTTGGAAGAATTGTTGACAGCATTGATGTAGTGGTTGATGAAAAGGGATACATTCCTAGGCAAGTAAATCATGAAAATAACGAAGAAGATGAAGACTACCCTCAGACAGAATGATGAAGAAGAAGAACCTCAAGGAGCACCAGAGGAACAGATAAGAAGAGAAGAGAAGACTCCATCCCGGTACGTTCAGAAGAATCATCCAGAATCTCAGATTTTGGGGCAGAAAGAAGCAGGTGTACAAACAAGAAGAACAATTGCAGAAGCTTCAAGCTATTTGGAATTACTCTCCTCCACTGAACCACAAAATGTAAAAGAGGCATGCAAAGATGAATGTTGGGTCAAAGCAATGGATGAAGAACTTGAGCAGATTGAAAAGAACAACACTTGGGAGTTGGTTCCTAGACCAAAGGATAAGAATGTTATAGGGACAAAATGGGTCTTCAAAAATAAGTTGAATGAAAATGGGGAAGTAATTAGAAACAAGGCAAGACTTGTCTATAAAGGGTATGCGCAGCAAGAAGGAATAGATTTGAGGAAAATTTTGCTCCTGTTGCAAGACTTGAGGCCATCCGAATGTTCCTTGCTCTCTCAAGCTTTCAAAAGTTCAAAGTATTTCAAATGGATGTGAAATAAGCCTTTCTGAATGGAGACTTAGAAGAAGAAGTATACATTCAGCAGCCAGATGGTTTCATTCTTGGAAATGATCCAAATCTTGTATGCAGATTGAAAAAGGCTCTCTATGGTCTTAAACAAGCTCCAAGGGCTTGGTACTATCATTTGGACAAATATCTTCATCAATAAGGTTTTTCAAAAGGATCAGCAGATAGCAATCTTTATATAAAAATTGAAAATGACAATTTGCTAATACTTGTTGTGTATGTAGATGACATTATCTTTCGCAGCAATGAAGAATCTATGAGTCAAAGCTTTGCCTTGGTGATGCAAAAAGAATTCGAAATGTCCTTGCTTGGAGAATTGACATATTTTCTTGGTTTGCAAATCCAACAAAATGAAGGAGGGATCTTCTTGTCTCAAACCAAGTATCTCAAGCAGATTTTGAAGAAATATGGTATGGAAGAAGCAAAACCAGTATGTACACCCATGGTCACAGGATGTAACCTCAGTGCAAATGATGAATCAGCAGCAGTGCATCAACCAACTTACAGATCTATGATTGGAAGTCTACTTTATTTGACAGGTACCCGACCAGACATCATGCATGCAGTGGGAATAGTTGGAAGATTTCAGGCAAATCCAAAGGAAACTCATCTTCAGGCAGTAAAGAGAATCTTAAAATATCTTCAAGGGACTCAAAACTATGGCTTATGGTATCCTAGAGATATAGATCTCACACTTCATGCTTATACAGATGCAGATTGGGCCGGAAGCGTGGATGACAGGAAAAGAACAAGTGGCGGTGCATTTTTTATGGGTTCCAGATTAGTATCTTGGTTCAGCAAGAAACAAAGTTCGATTGCCTTGTCTACAGCTGAAGCAGAATATGTTGCTGCTGCATCTTGCTGCACTCAACTCCTTTAGATGATGCAGAACTTGCAGGATTTTCAAATCACTTGTACACCACCCATCTCCATCTTATGTGATAATACAAGTGCAATCAGCATTTCAAAGAGCCCAGTCATGCATTAAAAAACCAAGCACATAACAATCAAGTATCACTTTCTCCGGGAACAAGTGCTTGAACAAAAAGTCAAGTTGGAGTATGTTCCTTCTAAGGAATAGGTTGATGATATACTCACCAAACCATTGCCTAGGGACCCCTTTGAATACCTCAGGCAAAAGCTGGGGGTTGTTGATGCATCATCTTGTTGTTGAATCTCTTTTGATTGTTGGTTGTACGCAAGGTTCATCTGAAGTATATGCGTACATGTGCTGGGTTGCGGATTGGTCAAAGATCGAATGGCACAGGTTCAAGGGGAGCATATCATGCATTGTTGGCATTATGGAGGAAGTACAGAAGGAGATCATGGATGCTGGTCTGAATATTGCTGCAATAAGTCTCTATCTCTTTCATGGTCATGGATTATGGTTCTTCTTTGTAGATCTGGTTTATAGTCAGGGGGAGCATGTTCTTAGGGGGAGCATAACCCTTTGCCCTTGATGTCAAAGGGAGAGAGTGATTGGTTGTTGTTGCCATCAAGTCCAAAGGGAGAGATTGTTGGCATTATGATACATATTTTGTACTTGATGGCAACCCACTCATCTCAGATAATAATTATAGTGTAGAGAAAAGTTCACGCACTTATATGCACAGAAAAGTTTATTTCATGTAGAGAAAAGTTCACACACTTTTATGCAGAGAAAAGTTTATTTCATGTAGAGAAAAGTTCACGCACTTTTATGCAGAGAAAAGTTTATTTCATGTAGAAAAAAAGTTCACGCACTTTCATGCAAGGAAAAGACGTATATGTTGGAGAACTTACCTTTGGTCCATGGTAGTTAGTCCTTGGTATTTGAACCTATGAGGAAAAAAGCGTATATGTTGGAGAACTTACCTTTGGTCCATGGTAGTTAGTCCTTGGTATTTGAACCTATGAGGAAAAGTGCGTATATGTTGGAGAACTTACCTTTGGTCCATGGTAGTTAGTCCTTGGTATTTGAACCTATGGTTTTGGACCATGGTACGCACTTTCATGCAAGGAAAAGCGCGTATATGTTGGAGAACTTACCTTTGGTCCATGGTAGCTAGTCCTTGGTATTTGAACCTATGGTTATGGACCATGGTACCTCGTCAAAAGTGTTGATCTCACGCACTTTCATTGTTGGTTCATGGTATTAGTCCGACAGTTTTTGATCCTATGGTTTTGGCCCGTGGTATTGCATCCAAAAGTGTTGATCTCACGCACTTTCATGGTTGGTTCATGGTATTAGTCCAACAGTTTTTTGAGCCTATGGTTTTGGCCCGTGGTATTGTGAAAGGCCTAAGCTATAAAAGAGGAAGGAGATCATTTGGCAAAGCATCTTCTGAATTATCGAATATCTGATAAAGTGCTAGATCTGGAATATTGTGATTGGGTTTTGGTGCAGATCTGGATCTGAATGAAGAAGGAACCTGAGCGTAAGGAGAAGGATAAGTTCTATTGATGCGTCAAAATCTTAAGGCTGGAACAGTGGTATCTCTATATGATTTTGATATGTGATATGTGGCATACGCTTGATCTATAAATCTAATAATCTGGGTCTGAATTATTGATGCATGTTTTATTTTACACATGTTATGATCTGGGTATGTCTGATGTAACAACTGCAAAGTTATAAGGAAATATTTGCAGATCTGTATGTGGGTTGGCTTTGGTGAAATCAGAGATTGATGATGCAAGTGTAGTTGATGGGTTTTTGATTTTCTTGGATCCAGTTTGAAAATTTATGAAAAGTGGTCCTTGAAAGAAAAGAAGTAGGGGGTTGTAGCTCCCTTCCAGGAGAGACTGGAAAACGAAAGAGAGAGTTGTAGCTCTCTGCAGGTTGTAGCCTGTGTACTGGTAAAGGACTGCACCAGTACAAAATCATTGTAAAAGGAGTTTCTTATTAAAAGAAGATAGAGACATATTGCAGCAGGTGGTTTTCACCCACATTGGGTTTCCACCTTATATCTGGTGTTCTTTTGTGTGACTCTTTGCTTTTCTTGTTCGTGCTCATTATTTTATGATTCTGACATACAAAGTAATGATCAATATTTGAAGAATTATTCAAAGTATAAATAAGGAAGATATATTGAAAAGAATTTGATAATACTGATTCACCCCCCCTCTCAGTATTATTTCCAACACCATTGGTCCTTCGTACCATCCATATTGGGGTTAATGCTACCAATCCATTTCAGTGTCGCCGATATGTTCAAGAGAAGTCGCTCAGAGAATTCACCAAACCAGCTAACGTCTCATCCGCTGTAATACCTTCACACTTCATTCTTTCATGACCACCACCTTGAACCTTGTATCATCAGATCATTTTCACCTCCACAAAATCATTTGCTCCATTCCGTGTCGTGGATGTGGGATTCATTAAGGCCCTCCTACACTGGGTCACTTCTTGTCGACATCAGCTCATTATCCAAGAAGTTGACTTAGGAACAACCCATTTAGTACTTTGAAGCTTGCATGCCTCAATGGCAAGTTTCTCACTTCTCGCGATAGGTTTACATCAATGGCCATCGATAGAAATATTTTGCATGGTGTTTGACATCGACTCATGTATTCACACCACGTGAATTGTACTGCAGTACCTTGAGGGTCATTATCATTATCGGTGATTCCTCTCGTGCCTGTTAACAGCTTACATCATTGACTAGTAATCAAGCGATTTCTTTCCATGTCCGACATCAAAACTTCTTTTCACATGGATCGACTTGTATTTCGAGCGAAGATCGAACGAGTTTGAATACCTCGAATCTAGTTTCATCCATTCGGGCTATGATATATTCAGGAAAATAAAGACATCAAATGTAGTCTATAGCTACACAGATAATCATCCAAGCTAAGGGATGATGGCTTTACCAGAATCATCAATCTGCCACACAGACGATTGTTTGTCCTATGTACATGAGAATGAATTTATAAAGCAGAGCGTGGGAATGCCTGCATCAGCTAGATCATGAAAATATTATGAAGATAATGTATTTTATTGTATCTTATTATAGGTCACCTCCCAGTTCGAAAAAACCTCGAATCCTCATGATAAAGCATTTCACCCGACATAAGAAGATTTACAACCTCATGCTTTAGGGGGCAACTGTTATAGATATATTTGGGAACTGTAACCCCCGTCACATATGTCCATAAACCAAGGGCTTCTAAACACCTAGAATTTTTGTTTCATATCGTAAAGGAACAAGGTTAGCTGATTACATCATTTCCCAGGAGTTCTCCTTAAAAAACTGCTCAGAACTAGTCAAAACTGGACCATACAGACTGCTATATCCTAAGGGTGCGATGCATCTCACTTGCAGCACACAAAGGATGCGATGCATACTGAAAATTCCTTCTGTACGGTGAGATGAGGGAGATTAGACAAATGGCAGAGGCAATTCGCTAAGTGGACACCCAGGGAATCTTCTAGAAACGTTTCCTGTGACACTTGCCTCTTTGAATTTGCCCAGGTATGAGTAAGAGATCGTGAAATCTCCAAGTGGAACCAAGAACTATCAGTGAAATGACACTAATCAAAATCCTAGAAGCTAACTCACCCACATGCAAATATCTATATATGGATCCCTCATCCTAGAGATCTAGAGGCTGGAATTTTGTATTTTGTAAGGAAGCGTTGTTGGTTTCTTTGTGAAACATTGTATTGTTGGGTGATCTAGCTTTTCATGAGGTGAAGAGGGCTTTCACGCTGGGAGGGTGGCGCTGGATCAGACAGCTTGGTTGTAATATTCTCTTCTACTACTTCTATCAATAAATCTATTTGAGTTTTCCTCCATATACTTGTATATCTCTGAATCTTGTATTTGTGTATGCATTTGTATGGTTAATGTAGATCTGATCCTACATTGTTTATGGTTATAGATCTCTATGCTCTGATGGTATTTTGGTGCTTTGACTCTATAGGTGTTCTTTGAAGTGGGACAAGTGAGGAAGGAGTGGCGAGAGCTCCATCAAGGGAGAGAGGAAACAAGCAAGGAGACTAGTGAAAGACTGAGGTTGGTACTCTCTGCTTCTCTCTCATCTATCTCTAATAAAGGAAAACAAAAGTGACTTTAAATTGTTTGCTTCTAAGATAGCTACTCGTCTTAGTGGGACTAGCAGCTCTGAATGGACACTAGCTTTCCCGATAAAACCTTGGACTACCATCACATTTAGATGAACGATTTTCCTTCTCAAAGTAATAGGCACATTTGGAAGGATCCGTAATAGTCGACTGGTTCCTTTGTTGAAGCCTGAAAGATTTCGAATCTCAGGTAGAAGCGATGGTGAACCAAGTGCTTTCCAAGCAGTTGGGGAAAGGATACACATGGAAGCCCCTTCATCTATGATAGTACCAGCCATGATCATTCATTAAGACTGTAATATGATTAAGAATGGTACATTAGATGGTAGGCGGGGTCTCCCTAGTAGATTCCAATCGAAGGAAATAACTAGATTGCTTGGAGGAGGGACCGAATAAACAACCAGATGAATCTATGATGAACTTCCTTCCTACAATAAAGGAACGGGTAGATTTCCCCCATGTTCATTGGATTTTTTGTTAACAGAAAGCATTTGAACAGTGTCATTCTTATTCTCTTTAGTGACTGTATCATCTGAGGGTGGACCTTCTGAAGATAAGACTGGGTCGATTGCCGTCTCGACCTATTGACTTTAGTCCGGTGTGGACTCAGAGGGTTTATCTTCAATGATAGGTGCTTCGACCGACAACAAAGGTGCATCAGTCAGATTTTCAACTAGCGATGGACTAGGCAAGAGTTTCTTGTATCTAGGAGGAAGTCGCTACGATGAAGCAGGACAATTATCCAAGACTCTTTTAGCTTCGTCTAGGAAATGACAACGGTGGAGGGCATGATCGCCTTCACATAGTCTACAAGGAAATTTAGATCTTCCTTTCTATCCATTGACTTCATTTTCACTAGTTGATGGTGTACTCTCAGCATGATTGTTAGAGGTTAAAGACACCGGATTGTGAAAACGGGGAGAGCAGTCCCTTAAGATCCGCGGGATACAGGGAAAATCTTGATGATGGTGGTCTCCCATGCAAATGACACATGGACATTTAGTTTTGGACGGTGCAATGTGTGGATTTTTGCTAGACGATGCATGGTTGCCCCCTTTCATTGTTGGCTTCTTCTTCTTCTCCTTCCCTTTCTTCTTCTTCTCAGTTACTTGGTTTTTAGTGTTACTAACTTCACCAAGAAAAGAGGAAGAAGGAGAGGGAGAAATAAACGAAGTAGAAGGTTGGGGGTTAACTCTGGTATCATCTG
This sequence comes from Pinus tabuliformis, assembly GCA_031772625.1. NCBI lineage: Eukaryota > Viridiplantae > Streptophyta > Pinopsida > Pinales > Pinaceae > Pinus > Pinus tabuliformis. The sequence goes on along the minus strand of CM062806.1, from coordinate 265,124,039 downwards.
GTTGCTAATTTGATTGCTCAAGAATTACATTGTTTTGAACGACAAAGGTCAAGAAAAGCCATATTGGCAGGCCAATTGTGAGTCCTGGAAGGGACAATGTCGCCATATGTGGAGCACCAACATCTCCCCAAGAAGAGAAAGGACTATGAATTCCCCCAAGGGGAAATCCTTGATTGGTGGACTCCATTTTCTCAACCTAAGACCAACGAGGGAATAGTGATGTTATTCCATTTAAAATAAATTTTATGACGCTTTGACACAACTTGCCTTTTCAATTTTTAAGAGTCAAGAAAAAGCTAAATATGACTCTAGTCGCCTTCGATTTTTAATGAGCCTGAAGTGACAAGTGCTCAGATGGATCTTTTCTTTTAAGGAGTCTAAAAAGGAATGAAAGTGACTACTCTAGAAATCTAGATAGAAGGATTACCAAACCAATCGTAAAACTATAGAATACTTTTTACGTACGGTAGTCAATCTTCCCGAATGCTGTGTTCAGTGCATTACGATTGATAGGGCGGCAGACGCGACTTCCTAAGGATAAAGGATATAGCCTATTGTGGTCTCCCAATATATACTCGATGGTGCGTGGGAGCATAAGTCCGTACTGGCACTTGTCATATCATAGAGGAGGAATCACCCAACCTACAATGAAAACGATAGTTACCAGGTTTTATGACGTCGGAATACGTCTGTAGCCTAGACTTCTAGATGTTGTGTGTTAGGTTCCAAAGCGTTTTTATGTCCATTAAGGTTTATTTTACAGTTGATCTTTCTAAAGAAGTTTGCATTTAAGGTTTGCCGCATGATGTAGATATACAATTCCTAAATATGCAATCTAAGATGATAAACAATCATTTACTTTCTTTTAGCAATGAAAACCCTAGCTACTAAGGAAAGAGAAGTAAAATTCTTTCAACATAGAGTAGAGAGCACACACTAAAATGCACTTTTCCTAAATAAAATTCCGCATGCAGTCTAAATGCAAATGCACATGCATGTATTTGTTTTTCAGTTTCCTTAATGTGGGAATGGCAAAAAGAAAACTAAGTACAGATCTGAACTATCTTTCCTCAAAGTGACACTTTAGCAACTTCTTTTGAAAAACGAAAGGAAGATTTGGACGACACTTTCAATTTCGACTTGAAAACTACTTCGACACTTCAAAGAAATGATGATTCTAATCAAATACAATGGAAAAAGTGTAATTGACTATCCAAAAGAGGAAGACTTTATGAAACTCTTTTTCTTGACTAAAAATGACAGTTGCGACACTTTCAAATCAGAAGACGATAGTTCGATTAAGCTACTGTTTGCAAAGGAGAACTGTAAATGATGAAAAATACATAAAAACATTCACAATTCTTTATCAATGGAGGTTGAATAATGCAAAGGAAGGGAGTTTCAACAGTGATATGCTGATCATATACAACAAAACTACTGAATAAAGTTGAAGACAATGAAGAAAAAACCAAAATCTGGAGGCAGAAACAGTCTCACTCAATCATCGCACCTGTAACACAGGGAAACAGGGATGCATCTCACCTGCATCACACGGGAGGTGCGATTCATCCAGAATACCAATGAGAGACAGTGTGATGGTCGAGGGACGAGATTGAGCTTGGTTTTCACTCACAATTTACAACTAAGTTCAGGGATTTAGGCTGAGCTAATGATATAAAGTAAACACAAAGTATAGGGTCTGATCTAATGAGGTTATTTGAGCTACCACCAGGGCTCTTAGGATGTTTGTAAGTTAGTTTTTCAATTCATAAACAAACCTGGAGATTGACTGAAGTAGCATTGATCTACTTTTCACTTGCATAGAAAATGCAGTTCGAAGGCTAGCTAGCTTAACTTCAGGCTCTGTCTGTAGTTTATAAAGAAAAAAAATAGAAACAAGCAAACAAACTATTTGCTCCCCAGTGGAGTCACCATTTTGTTATCGGGAAAGCTAGTGTCCATTCAGAGCTGCTAGTCCCACTGAGACGGGTAGCTATCTTAGAAACAAACAATTTAAAGTCACTTGTGTTTTCCTTTATGAGAGATAGATGAGAGAGAAGCAGAGAGTACCAACCTCAGTCTTTCGATAGTCTCCTTGCTTGTTTCCTCTCTCCCTTGATAGAGCTTTCGCCACTCCTTTCTCACTTGTCCCACTTCAAAGAACACCTATAGAGTCAAATTATCAAAATACCATCAAAGCATAGAGATCTATAACCATAAACAATATAGGATCAGATGTATATTAACCATACAAATGCATACACCAATACAAGATTCAGAAATATACAAGTATATGGAGGAAAAATCAAATAGCTTTATTGATAGAAGTAGTAGAAGAGAGGATTACAACTAGTCTGTCTGATCCAACACCATCCTCCCAGCATGAAAGCCCTCTTCACCTCATGAAAAGCTAGATCACCCAACAATACAATGTTGCACAAAGAAACCAACAATGCTTCCTTACAAAATACAAATTCCAGCCTTTAGATCTCTAGGATGAGGGATCCATATATAGATATTTGCAGGTGGGTGAGCTAGCTTTTGGGATATTGATTAGTGTCATTTCACTGATAGTTCTTGGTTCCACTTGGAGATTTCATGATCTCTTACTCATCGTTGGGCGAATTCAAAGAGGCAAGTGTCATGTGAGCAGTTTCTAGAGGATTCTCTAGGTTTCCACCTAGCAAACTACCTTTTCCATTTGTCTACTCTCACCCATCACACCCTACAGAAGGGATTTTCAGTATGCATCGCACCCCCTGTGTGTAATAGGTGAGATGCATCACACCCTGCCCATGGAGCAAGTGAGATGGTCTAGTTTTGACCAGTTCTAAGCAGTTTTTCAAGGAGAACTTCTGGGAAATGATGTAATCAGCTGACCTTGTTCCTTTAGGGTATGAAACAAAACTCTTAGGGGTTTAGAAGCCCTTGGTTTATGGACATATGTGATTGGGGTTGCAATGCCCAAATATGTCTATAACAATGGGTAGATCTCTTTTAGCCGACTTTATTTTACAAAACTAAGGGTAGACTACCCTTTTTGACACATAACACCTACGCACTTCGCGAACACAAAATGTAGAGTCTCTAAAAGTATGTTACAAAAATTGAATTAACATGGGCTTTTAGCCCTAAAAATGACCTTGGGGGATCTCGCTCCCAACAGGCCCCCAACAAAAACATCGTGACTCACCCTTGAGTCATTCAGTAGCCGTGGAGATCTTTCTGTGAAGCCTATCCATCTTGACTTGGATGACTACAGCTTCGACCATGCACTAAGCTGCTGCCTGCTTCACAAGATTGCCTTTAATGGTTCTTGTGACTACATAGGCTTCCTCCAACCAGGGTTTAAGTGGCACCTTCAGCACCACTTCCTTGTGCAACGTTGAGTCCACCTATTTCTTCATCTGTTTGGCTTCCTACAGCTTGGCGAACCTCCGTGTTAGCGTGATTGTTCACACTGTTCCCTTAACTTCGTCATAGCACTATTGGAGTTCACACAATTCCATCATTAGCCTTTGGATGTTTGGGTCCTCCTCTAAGCTAGGCAGGACCTCAAATGATTGTTTGAACAACTGTGTGTAGTCTTCTACTACACTCTCTACCTCCACAACTGCTTCTGTGATAGCAGTCGCCCAGTGTTCCTTTACATCTGGAGGTGTTAAAGGCTGGGCCCTTAACCGGAGCTCTGTAATCTATAGGTTTAGCTCCAACTAAACCCGTGCCATTACTGTTTGAGTTTTGCGCAACCCTATGGCCAATTTGTGGGTGCGAACCTCGACTGGCTCCTCCTTTGGAATGGCCAATGTTGGGACCATTCCACATGCCTCCTCCATGACTTGTATGATCTTCTTGCTCTGGCTGGTCACCTTGACCTCGACGGCGATGGAAACATTTCTCTGTAGGGCCATCTGTTCATTTTTTATCCTCTGTTCATTGATCACCTGGAGGGTGTGGTGCTTGTGGGCCCTTAGCTCTACAATTACTCCATCCTACAAAAGGTGGAGTGCTTCATGTAGAAGCGCTGCAAGGTTCAGTCCAACTCCATTCAAGGTGCTGACAGTGGACCTGTCAGCCTCGTTTTCCATGGTCAGTGCTCCATCTCATAGCAGTATCGCATTGGAAGCCTTCATCTACAACATATCAACAACCTTTGACATTCCAATAGCCAAGCTGGTGGACAACATACCATCCTGTGACGCGCGGGTCTACAAATCTTGTAGCTCCGTCTGGATGATCCCTAGGATGATCTATTGCTACTTTTCAAATTGTTGTAGGGTCTTCGCAATGACATATCTGACTGTGTCACCGTTGTCATATAAGTCTCCCTTTGTCAATGTGATAGGGTCCAGCGAGGTCTTGGTTTCCTTGGATTTCTTTCTAGACCCTCCATTATCCATCTCTCTTAGGCACTTTATGCAGTTGGACGTCTCATGAGGGTTCGCACCGTGCTGCTCTATGTCCTCCTCTTTGGTCTTAGGTGAAGGTGACCACACACCTTTATCAAAGCCCCGCTCTGTGCCACCTTTTTGTTTTCCTACCTCCTTTCCTACCTGCTCCACCTGGGCCTTCTCAACGGCCTCCTTTTTCCTCTTTTCAACTAGCTACGCCATCTTTAGCTTGACCTCTTCCTTCTTCTTCTATGCATTAGACTTGCTTCCACCTAACGCAAAGTTCATGGCAGTGTGCCACTCTGGCGGCCATTTATTAAGCACCGCATTGATAACATAATATGTGGCTAGGTATGGAAAATCATACCACTTCTTCACAATGTCCTTCCACACCCTGATTGAGATCTGATGGAAATTAGATTTAAACTTGGCATAATTGTGTAGGTTAGCATATACTGTCGGTGAAAATTGTGGCTTGTGATTGATGGCCATCCTCATATTCATTTCCATCAAGATCCAGAAGAATTTTCTATCCCAAACTCGCTTTGCATCCTTGGTTGCCCAAAACAAAGCATACTTCGCTGCCTTAGGAAGGTATGATGCAACTGAGGGGAATTGTCTCTCCTCTAGTAGCTCCCACACTATCAACACGATCGACAGTAAGAGCCATGTGTAGTGGAAGGTCTTTCTTTTCTCTTTCGCTTCGCTATAGTTCATCAGGAACTCTCTATGAAGGTAGTCTAACAAGTTAAATTGGACTCCTTCCGCACACTGTTGTGTGAGCGCGACGACAAGCACTAGCACCTCATTGGCGCAACACTTCCACATCACCTTCCCTACAAGGATCTACATTGCAACATTCACAACAGGGTCACAGATGTTGGAGATAGCGTACCCGCATGAATTCGTCGCCAGTTTGAACTTCTCTTTAGTTTATTCTATGAGTGCCTACTCGCTACCCTTATCGACAAATATCATAGCTAGATTTTCGCCTATATATTAAAAGTTCATTATTATGAGAATAAAAATATTAGTGATGGGTACTAGATCCTCCAGCCAGAGACATCCATAATGCACCAAGCACATCAGCAGCTTGATGACCAAAACTATATCGGGGGTGTGGTTATAGTGTGGTAGCCAGAGAAGGTTGAGTAATCCTTCCTTCTCTACTCCTCTTAGCCACTTCTGCGACTCTAATGCTGTCATCCCTATATTCGTGTCTATGATGCGGCGCATCAACTGCTCAGTCGCCAGGTGTGGGAACTTATCGTGGTCTGCCAAGTCTGAGTCTTTGAGCTTCAATATCAACACCCGTGCCAGATGTAGACCATCAAAAGAAATTTCATCTGGTAGCATAGGGGTTTGCAGGGGAGTCTTACTTTCATCAATGTCCTTTGGGACCTTGGACTTAGGCTTGCATGGAGGGACATACTCTAGAAACTGTGTAATAGGGTCTGCACCCTAGGCTTCAACCTCCTCTATTTCCACTCACACATCCTCATTGTCCATTGGGATGTCTTCAATATCCTCCTCGTCTGCTTCTAGGTTTATAGCCTTGCCTTTCTCCTAGGCAGTGGGCTTTGGTGGGTTTCGTCTTGGCGATGCGTGCATAGGTATGGCAGGATGTTTGTCCTTCTTGTCTTTCACGGTCTCCTTGGTTGGGGTTGGCTTCGGTCTCAGTGTTTTTGTGGATTTAGGGACGTCCGCCAATAGTTCAGGCACTTCTGGGGTAGCTACTTCGGCCCCCGTATCAATTTCCTGCACATTCTCCTCGTCTGCTACTCCTTTGGTGTCCATAGCTTCTGTGCATGTCGATATGATACTATTCACTAGTTCTTGTGTCTCCTTTGACAAGTGTTCAAATGCCGAGCTTGCTACTAGATCTTGAAAGAATTAATAGTTCATGTGCACCTGAGAGCGCAACAACTCAATTCTCAAAATGCCAAGTGTTTTTTGTTGTACAACCACTTGTAATTTATAGCGAATTTTGAATTCAAATCCAACCATTCCCCACAAATTCAGTTCATTAACAATGGATTGGTGGTATATTTTCAAGGATCTGAGCCATAAATTTCGTCTTAAATGTCAGTGGTCTGCTCCAATTGGCCTCACTTCTATCGTCTTTTCATGAATAGTGACTTTAGTGGTCACTTTTCGGTCGACCTGTGCGATTTATCCCTGGGTAGCAGAACTCCCTCTACTCTTCCACAGACCTAGTGACATGTCCTTGCTTCACACCATCTTCCAATCGTGTAGCTCCTCGAACTGGGTAGTGTAGTTTATAGTCCAGTGCCTCCTTTCAGCTATCTGGAGTGCTAAGACTGTGCTACTTTCATTTAGTCACATGGTTGGACCGTTGGTGTATGGCTTCAAGTAACTGCCATTCACCTTTCCCAGGAAGGGTTCTCCATTTAATTTGATCAGATGTACTGCTCCTTCATCAGTAATCTCCTTAATAACATAAGTCCCTAACCAGTGCATCCCGAATTTCCCTAGAAATTTATCAAACTTACTATAATATAACAAAACCAGGTCATTTACTTTAAATGTGCGCAACTTGATGTATCGATCATGCCATGCATTTTTGCGCTACTTTTGGAGGTATTGGTGAAATCCAACCAAAATTCATTCTTCTTTGAGCTCATCCAGTTGTGTGATCCTCTTCTCCAGGGCTCTGTGATCCGTCATACCTATGTATTCCATAGGCATTACCACTTTCACAACATAGACAAGCCTAAAAGGGGTTTGTCCAATCAACTTCTTGCATGTCATTTGATCCATAGTTCTGCAGGTATGCATAGGTCCCAGTCACTTCATTGAGCATTGCAAACCTTGGTCAGCACATTTTCGAGAACTTTGTTGAACGCCTCCACTATCCCGTTAGCCTGTGGGTGATAGGGTGTGCTCTTATAGTGGTATACCTAAAATTTCTTTATTATTGAATTGATCGTCTCATTCAGGAAGTGTTTACCATGATCACTCATCAAGATCTTCGGATAGCCAAATCATGTAAGTACATGCTCAAATAGGAACTTCATGGCGGTTATGCTTGTGCAATCCTTCATTAGTTGTGCTTCTACCCAACGAGTCAAATACTCTATCCTGTGATAATGTACCTTGCTTCTGTCTTTCCTTGTGGCTGAATGGGTCCTAAGAAATATATTGTCCACTTCTCGAGGGTTGCAACATTATTTGTGGATTCAAAGGCATTTCATCCCTCCATGCTGGCCTACCCATTCTTTGACATACATCACACGCCTTGCAATATGCTTATGAATCCCGCTGAAAGGTTGGCCACCACAAACCTGCGCGTAGAATATTATGCGCGATTTCTCTTCCTGCACAATGTCCTCCCACGGCACACCCATGAGTGTTTGCGAGGATGCTGCCTCTTTCAAACTCAGGTACATACTGTTGCAATATCTCATCAGTCCTCATTTTGTACAGATGCCCATCAATGAAAGAGAAATCTTCTGCGTGCACCAATAATTCATTGTTTTGCTGGACAATGTATCCTTCCAGTGAAGTTCCTATTGTTAGGAAGTGTATTATATCCTCAAAATGACCATCCGCAACATGCACTGCAAATAGCTATGCGTCAAGAAATCCTTCTTCCAGTTTAGTAGGTTCCTCCCCTGTTTCAATGCACAATAGATGGTTTGGTCCCACGTTCAACCATCCAGGCTTCACAATAGCTTCAAAATTGTACTCCTGGAACAATAAGAGCCATCTACAGGTTCTCCCCCCCAACACATGCTTATTGACTAGGTACCTCAGCACGGAGTGATCAGTATACATCTTAAAATCGCCTCCCAGCAAGTAGTGCCGATACTTTTGGAGTGCATACACCATAACTATCCCCTCACGCTTAGTGGTGGAATAGTTCTTCTCTTCTTTGGATAATTTCTGGCTTGTGAACGCAATAGGATGGTCCAATCCTTATCCGCCAGCCTGTGTCAGTACTACTCCAAGCATTATACATGATGCATCGACATATACATGAAACTCTTTCTTCCAGTGTGGAAAGACTAGAATCGGTGCGGTAACCATCTTTTATTTTAATATATCCAAGCTCTTCTTATAGCCATCATTCCATTAGAACATGATGTCTTTTTTCAACAATTTCTCCATAGGTGCAGTGATCTGGGCGTAGTCTTTGATAAACTTTCTATAATATCTGTATGTCCCAGAGTAGTGCACAACTATTTCACACTCCTCGATGCTTCCAAGTTTAGTATCACTGTGACCTTCGCTGGGTCTACCATCAGTCCTTGTCTACAAACCACATGACCTAATAGGTTTCCAAAAGGAACGCAAAACTGACACTTCTTGAGATTAAGCATGATCTGGTACCTTTGATAGGTATCCAACATTAGGCACAAGCTCGCTATATGGCGCTTAACCAACCCACATTCTAGTCATCAAAGTATACCTCCACGAACATATGAATAAATTACTTGAATGCCACAACAACCACGCGCGAGAAGATCGCAGGCACATTCTTCAGTCCAAATGACATTACAGTGTATTGAAAACAACCCCACTCAATTGTGAAGGTTATCTTGCTCCTATCCTCCAGCACGATTTTGATTTGGTGGTACCTAGAGAACACATTAGTGAAGGAATATGCTTCTTGGCTACCTACATTGTCCAACACTTCATCAGTGAATGGAGTCGGGAAAGGATCATGCACACAAGCGTCATTCAATTTTCTGAGATCCACGCATATCCTTATCTCATCCTTCTACTTCTTCTCTTGCACCACCATTGGGCTTACCTAATCAGATTCTTCCATAGGCTCAATGATGCCTGCCGTGAGCATCTTGTCTAGCTCTAAGCAGACCTTCTCCTTATATTTCAGATTGAGACAGTAAGGCCTTTGCTTAACTGGCTTCGCGTCAGGTTTTAACGTGATCTTCATCATTCCTAGGTCCCTGATTATCCCTTTCAGATCCGTAAACTTGGTAGGGAATAAATCCTAGTATTTGTGGAGTAATTAAATGAACTTATCCATCGTTGTGTCATCCTATTAGTCTCCAATATTCGTTAATTTGGGGTCTGTCTTAGTACCAATGTTTACTTGTTTTTTTTTCAACGATGCAGTTATATCAGGGTTCTCAATCTGCGGTCCCTGAACCTCACGGTCACCTTCTGTTTATGGAATGTTAATCTTTTGCGGATCCTTGTCCTCTTCTTTAGAAGTTACATTATAAAATTCCACTGCGTGACTCAACTGAGTAGCCCATTAAGGCTGAATCAGGTCTAAAGGATTCCGCAGTATCCTAAAGATTGTTGCTTTCACCTCTTGTAGTGCTTCATCAATAACCCATCCTCAAAATTGAACGTCATCGTGAATCCTTCCTTCAGGATATCCCATTCGCCTGTCCCATGGTGGAGCTCTGTTTCTATATACAAATTAATTGGGACAACATCCAGGGTATGACAGAACAAGTGCACCCACTCAAGTTGGGGCTTTTCTCCATAATCCTGGGTCCATTTGGCCAGATGCGTGCGAAGATCGTTCTTACCATCATACTTGTCTGTCAGTTGTATCTTAGGCTTCCCAAATCATGTTCTTATCATTCTCCTACATTCGCACCAATCATCAAATATTCCCTTGTGCATACCCCACCATCTTGCGGGTGTAGCGTGTAGTGCCCAGTCTAGTGCCTGGAAGCACTACTTTTCTAGTACCTCCCTTTCAAATGCATCCAAAAAGATATCCACCTCATTTATACCATCATAAGTAGGCATATTTCTTACCTCTGATGACACACAGTGCAGCGACTGGATCATCATGTTGCAATTCAACATAGTTACTTCATGTAACTGATTCTACCAACTTTCTATTTCTTCATTGGAGTCCGAAGTGCAGGAACTCTTGTAATCCCATGTAATATTTCCATCTGCAATGAGATTCACACAATCTTGGTCTCACGTAGTTATCTTATAGATAAAATCTAGATCATCATCACTCCCATAATCACAGATAGGTTCAGTATAGCGCTATCCTTCAGCAGGATCGAGGGGTAGTATTACGCGCAATGATTTCTTCTCAAAGATAGTCTTTCGCTTCTTTAGATTGATTACCCCGTTCATATCAGTAGCCCAGTCAATTCCCAGGAGCACAATATAGGGATTGTTGTCATCCACTATCTCTATTACTTCAAAATTAGCCAACGCACTTGCTCCCTCAATATCCACGGTCACCTCATGCCACCGCCCCATGGGGATGATCTTCTGCTGATTCACCATCCTTAGCTGAATCAGGGACCATTGCAGCGCAAGTCTCCACATTCACTCCCAAGTATACTTTGGTAGTACATTCACATCTGACCACAGGTCCAAAATGACCTAATCCATTTCATACTCTCCTATCTGTGTGGTCAGTCTCATGTCTCGTCTTATCCTTGATTTATGCTTGTCAATCTTTCATACTACACGTGGCTCACCTAGCATGGTTCCAACGCATCTATTGACGAATTCTTGTAACCCTTTCACAACCTTAATATCACACAGTAACTTCATACATGTCTCCAGGAAAGCTGTGAGCATAGAGGGGTCCATCTCTGGCTCAGGCTTATCCTATCTTCCTGAGGTGGAGGCCTCAATGAAGCTCTTCTTATCTTCCATGAAGGTTTCACGTGCGTGATCCAAATTGAACTCAGCCTCCTTTCTCAGGGCTTTGCGAACCCATGTACTCTATTCTATCTATTTCCCCTTGTCATCTCCTGTCATGATTCCACTTTTGAGGACTATATTTACATTTGGATCCTCTTCACACGGCTCAAATCCCATCATTTGCAGGTTCTGAGTCAATGAAGGTGGTAATGCCCCTTTTTCACCTATCCTAGCTATCAGTGTAGGACAATCATCTGTTTCATGATCAAACAGTGTGCAATACTTGCATGGTGGATGCATTTGATTAGTTCAATCATGAGCATAGTGTCTTGGTCCTCACAATTGTAGAAAATCAGCTGTCCTCGACCCCTACCAAGTCCTCCTCCACCTTGGCCTCTTCTGTGCCCATGAAATCTTGTCGACGCCATTCCTGTGCTCTGGTCAAGGAGCCGTGTTTTAGCCTGAACACTATAGGAGGAAGTTCTATCCATCATCAATTCATAGCTCCTTCAAGTACACTCGTCATGCCCTATTGACCTACAAAAGTTGCAGAACAGATGTTGTGGTGTTTGTACAAACTCCTGTAACAAGTGACAATTATCCGTGGCATGTTCTCTGGATACCTGACAAACAGTGCACCATAAAGTAAGCCCTGTGCTAGGTCCTGCTTGAGCTTATATCCTTAAAGGAATTGGTCCCCCTCTTGCAATATAGTTTGCAAAGACCGAGCAATGGTCTTTGTCATGACCTTGACTCTTTCATTTCAATCACCATCCCTCCTCGTATACCTCTGGTAAAACCATCCTATCCTGCTTCAGACTTTGTATCTGAAGGCATAGATTCTTCAGCTACACATGGATATGCTAAACTCCTAGATTAAGATCTTGCATCAGAGTTTCATGTAGTCTCATGGAAATCTCCAAGGCCTCTTCCTGAGTTGTTATCTGTTGTTGTAACAACGCACTCCTTAAGTGTGGTAGTAGCGAAGCCACAAACCACTCGCAATGTTGTCCATCTATCAAATTCATGCTGGCTTCATGGATTGTACATTTCAGCCTCTGATCTACTTCCCAAGGCGTCTTGCCTAGTTGCATCACGATCTCTTTGAATCCCACAATCGACTCCGCCTCAGATTTAGGCCTACTAAATTCCCTATTCAGTGCTGCCTGGATGTTTTCTACTCCAGCGTTTGGGTTATCATTAGAGTAATTAATATACTAGGTTAGCGTGTGATCTTTCAGAGAACTAACTAGTGTCACCTTGTTGATAAGATCATCTGTAACACCTTGAGATTCCCATACAACCCTCACAACGAACTAGAATTGGTTTGGGTCGTCATTTCCCAAGCCTTTGAATAAAGGAAACTTCACTTTATTTTCCACACTAAATCACAATGGAGGTTGTATTCATGGGAATGCTTGTATTATTAACTAAATAGAACTTTGTGAGGAAACCTTCGCTATCCCTTCTTCATCACCTTGTGGAGGTGAAATCAATGGACTATACTTCAGACCCTTTTTCCTTTGTTCCTGTAAGTTTTTCTGCTTCGTGTAGTCCAAAACATCAAGGTAGCTACATAACTTGTTTTTCGCACAATAGCATTTTAATCTAGGTATTAAAATATTTTATGTACTTACCTCGCAATCCTTTGAAAAAACATTGCTCTACCTCGCTGTAGCTGATTGAGGTGTCGACCAAAAATTCAATCACAAATCCTCCTATGACGTGATCGAGCCAATGATCAACAGTGCAAGCGACCTTATCCTTCGATGCTTCCAACCTTCACACTTTCTCCGAGGTCCACGCAATAGGACCGTCAAGTTTCCACCTTCCTTGGTTATATGCTAGCTTCATGATCCACTCGTATAGCTCAATAGGGAAGGAGAAGAAAAAGATCTTGTGGATCTCTTTATATAGGTATTTGTCCAACCACTGGTCCTTTGTCAATCACGGGTTTCTATTTTCTTACACCAAAAATTTATGGATCTTTCTATCCAACTAATATCCAATCTCCCTTTTAGTTGGATTCTAGTGATACAACATCACACATCTCTTATGCAGATTTTGGTACCAGCAACGGAACCACTTGTTGGATTGAGGAGGCCTGACCCAGGTTCAATGTTAATTAGCCAAACAAATCCCTACACTACTGGTCCTTTCGGCATCAACCTACGGAGCACGGGCCGAAGTCTCACCCGAGGCAGTATGGGGGGATGCTAGAACTAGGTTTTCGCACCTGGAGATGGCTGTGATGTTGCTTGATTCCCTCTATCCTTGCCTTCACTCAGGCAACTTCTCTCTAGGGCTTGTAAGACAAACCCTCTATTCCATCCTTTTATACCTTCGTGAAAGTATATGATTTTCTTAGCTTGTCAAATACTTGAAGGTAACACTACGTAAGTAGGTGTTTGTAATTGCGTTCTATTATTCAATGAAATTGCATTCAATCATGCATCATATCAGCATAATAAAGGAAATTCATACATAAAATATTCAAGCACATCAATAGATCAAAGACACATAAATTGCAGAATACTCCTTTTATTAATATCTTCTGAATGTTTATAGACTTTGTCCACCCTGGACACACATCTGCAGGGGTCCACGCACTCAGCTTCGAACTTCTACCCTAGGCCTCTGCACACTTAGCTGTAGAGCCTCTATCTACACTACAACCGAAGACTTAGATTTCTTCTTCAGAGCTATCACTCTATTACATGATCTTCCATTATATTCTTCTCTCCCTTAAACTACTTAGAGCTTAGCTCTTTTTATACAATCCCATGGTCCGCAGACCTTGGGTAGATCTCTTTCAATCGACTTTGTTTTACAAAACTAAGGGTGGACTACCCTTTTTGAAACATAACACCTTCGCGCTCCGCGACCAAAAAATATGGAGTCTTTACAATTATATTACAAAAATTTACTTAACATGGGCTTTTGGCCCAAAAACTGCCCTTGGGGGATCCCGCTCCCAACAAACATGAGGATCATAAGAGACAAATAACACAAGGATATAGGCTCCAATTCAAGGAAAATCCCTACAAGGGGGAAAACCCACCCAACTTCTCTTCTTATAGAATCAAATCAAAGTGAGAAATTCAAGACTCAGGACTAATACAAGAATAAACCTCTAAGATGGAAATTCAATCCCTCTAAATTAATCATCTTAGTCTTAGGAAATAACATCAACCTCAGTCATAGTAGCTTCCATCAATCTCAACTTATATTCCACAAGGAACTCATTCAAATCATCCGCCATAAACAATTTGCATTTCTTCTTGACATTTTGCTACATAATATTCACATTCTCTTGGACATTTTTCCATAGGAAAAATCACATTTAGACATTTTTTCCACAAAGTCTTTCCATCTCTTCATATCAATAACATTGGGAAACTTGCATGCCTTCACCATAAAATAACCTCCCATTTTCTTATATCTTCACCATAGAGATCATCACAAAAAATTACCAAATTTCTTTCCATTTTGGTGCAATATGTATGCCAATATATAGTTGTTTATATATGCAAAAAGACACATCTATTCAGTGTGTCGACTTGTCATTCAAGAGGGCCCACTTTGCTTCTTAAGGTGAATTAGCGTAAATTACATTTTTAAAAATAGTTTTTCCTTTTTTCTTTACAAGAATTCCAAATAATACTTTGAATCTTTAACTTAATAAATCCTAAAAGAATGAAGAACATGCTTAATAAATAATAATAATAAATTTTATTTTCTTCCTTTTTCTTGTTTTTTGTTTTTAAAGTGGTACAGGATAATTATGAACACTAAACCTAGTTACGCTTTTCAACATGGAGAAAGTAGATATGCATGAGATAGATACAATGGTAGATACCGAATAGGATATTGATCTAGGAGCATCGTTGGCCTCAAGAAATCCTTATCGACCAAAACAAGTTTATGTTTGAGTTTGTAATAAGTGTTGTTACTCCCATGTACTCTGAGTTGTTCATACTCCAATTATGTTAGTTGTTGATACATCTAACTGGTAATTGTTGTTACTCCTGTAACTATGATTTATTCAATCAGAGACTAATTTTAAATTGTTCACACTCCTAGGATCAAGAATTGATACTCTTGTTGCATGGATCTTCTAACATACTAAAAATCAATAGTTGGTTAGTTGCACTGTTGTAGGATAACCACTACTAGAATTTCTATGAGAATGGGATGTAGGTTACAAATTTTGGGTTTTCTACATACTGTGAGGAATTAAATCAATTTAGTTCTAGAAGGTGAATAGGGTGGCAACATAAGAACACATTATTTCAGTTGGAATGTGAAGAGGTCAGTATCATGAGAATAAATTATGGGAGAAAGGAAGAAAGCATGCTTCTAGCTTTAGGGGTTATACTAGTTCACTTCAGGATATTTGAATTTTGGCCTTTGTCTCTTAGAATTGTGGTATTGGTTTTGGCTACTACACAATTGTCAGAGAGTGTGACTAGCTCTTATATGAGATAGCAAGGGTGTTTTGGTTGATGCATGGTATTACTGTGTGACAACGTCTAAATTTCAAGCACTCTGAGGACTCCACCCTCATATTTTTATTATTCTATGTAACAACACATTCTTAATGAATGAAAATACTTGAAGTCCCTTCTGGATTCTCATGAGAAAGATTGGATTACTCTTTGTTTATGCTTTGTAATTTATTAATTTCAATAAATTTAACATAGTACCCAAAATCAAATGGCCAGAGTTGTGTGCTCTTTAACAATGATCTTGGTTATGCTGCCTTTTGTGAAAGTGATAGAAGCCTAGGTTGCATCAAGTGATATCAAAGTGAGTTTCTTTCTTTGATTTGCACCTGGATTTTCTTTATGTAATAGGGTACCAAAAACCTTGCTCAATGGTTGCAGAACAAGAGTAATGAAGGTACAAGTTGGGACACAAAACATGGGTTGAGGTCTATGGATGTTGGTGATACATTTAAAACTTGTAAGTATTCCATTGAGGAGAAGAGGAATGTGATGAGAAGGTGTAGGAAATTTAGGACTACAAGAGTTAAGATGAAGAAAATAAGAGTTCAAGCATAGAACAAATGGAGATGTAGAAGTATATTCAAATCCCGAAGAAGAAATAGATGACGAACAAGAGGCTAAGAAGAGAGACCCACTAGCAATGATGATTTCATACTTCAGAAATAAAGGCATTGCAAGAGCTGAAGTTTCCTATTATGATGGTAATTTGAGAGTTGATGTCCTCATCGATTGGATTAAACAACTCCAAAGATATTCCGACTATGAAAATGTTCAGGATCCAAATCAGGTGAAATTTTCCATGAAAAAGTTGAAGGTTCATGCTACAATATTGTGGGATATGCTACAAAATGATAGAATAACTAATCATCTAGAAACGATCAAGAATTGGAAGAAGTTTTTCATGAATATCAAGGATAGTTTTCTACCTGTGGATTACCAATAGAATTTGTATAGACAAGTTCAAAAATCTAAGGCCAAAGGAAACCTTTGTTCGTTAGTACACTGAAGAGTTTTCTAAACTGTAACTAATATCTGATATAACAAAACCATAATTCGAAATACTCTTCAAGTATGTGAATGGACTAAAATACTTGATTCAAGACAAAATGAGTATGCTTTATTTTTAGACTGTTGATGAATCCTATCACATTTCCTTGAAGGTAGAGGAGGAATTGAATAATATAAAACAATAGAAAGGTCAAGTAAGACGTTTTAAAGGAAGAGGTAAGGCAATGAATGCTAGAGGAATTTAAAAGGATGAAGTGTCGACTAGTGGTTAAGGTGGTAGAGGTGGAAATAGTGTTGGAAGAGGCAAAGAAAGTATTGAATGAGGAAAGAGAAAGTATATAATTACTTGTTATCATTTTGAAGTTGAAGGACATAAGAAACATGAGTTCCTAGAAGGACACAATTTAGGGAGAAGAGACAATGCCATAACACCAGTTACATAATTTGATGAAGATTCTATTGTTGGGGTGTTGGGAGCGGGATCCCCTAAGGACAATTTTGGGGCTAAAATCCCATGTTTGAGTCACATTTTGTAATAAAAATTTAAAGTCTCCACTTTTTGTGGTCTTGGAGTGCAAAGGTGTCATAAGTCATAAAGGGTTTTGCGCCCTTTGTTTTGTGAAGTAAAGGCGGCTGTAAGACATCTACCCATGGTGCACGAACCATGGGATTGTATAAAAAGAGCTAAGCTCTAAGTAGTTAGAATCATCAATCATGTAAGAGAGTCATAGCTCTGAAATAAGAAGTCTAAGTCTTGGGTCGTAGGATAGGTAGAGGCTCTACCACTGAGTGCGCAGAGGCCTAGGGTAGAAGTCCTCAGCTGAGTGCGTGGACCCTTGCAGCTGTGTGTGGAGGGTGGTTAGAGTTTGTAATCATTGAAAAGATATCAATAAAGAGAAATATTCAACTATTTCTATGTCTTCATTCTGTTGATGCATCTTGATATGTTATGTATGAATTTCCTTTATTATGCTTATATGATGCGTGAATGAATGTAATTACATTGGAAAACTGAACACAATTAAGGATATCTATTTACGTGGTGTTAACTATGTTGAGCTATGGAAAATGTATGAATTTAACATTTATTTCATTATCCTTTTCCTTAATCATATCTCCTTTATGTTCTAAGATATGTATATCAAATAATTAAAGTAAAAACAAGGGAGTTATTGATTATTGCAATTTAGTTGATTATTGTCTTTTCTCAAGCAAGAAAGAGAAGAAATGAAAATTACCATTCCAGGGAAAAAGACAAAGTGGAGTAACTACTTTTCCTTCATCAGGAAGCCGTATCCAGACAGCAGGCCAAGATTGGAGCGCGCAGTTAAGGATAAGGCCAGAGGATATCACAACATCAGTGCAAATAGATAAAGAACTGACTGAAGTGGGAGATTGAGTGGATCCCTCAAGATCTCTTGATCCCGAGGGATTTCTATTACTTATCTATCTGTCGTTACTATTTTAATCCACCTAGTCACTATAAAAGAGACAACGATTGTAAAGAATGGGAGGAATCATTATTCATAAATTATTGTTGTGTTTTTACTTTGATCATTGACTGTCATTGTTAAAACAGAGTACGACTAGTTGTAACCATTTTTGGCATATTATTAATACATAATCCGGTTTCTGTTCTTTCTTCCATATTGAATTACTCCAGCAGTGCTTCACTAGCGGCTAAGGGCCTGGTCCTGGTGAATTCACTAACTGTTCTTGTACCATTACTTTTTGATTTTCGTCATGTGATGTTTGGTTTGATTTCTTTAAATTAGAATCGCATTGCTTTATTGTTCTTGTTTTCCAGATTTAATGAATTGATCCATCCTGTAAGTGAATCGCGTTGCTGACCATTCTCATCATAATAAGATTTCCGGTTTCTACACTCATATTGTTATGCTCTTTATTTTAATTGCAGAGCTTGGCTGTTCATTCCAATGCTTTACTTTACTATTAATTACAGTCACATAATTTTTATTGTTCATTTCCATTAAATAGCACTGTTTTTCATTTACTTTCTGTAATCGTTTCGTTTTTCCCTTTAGCATTATTACAGTTAGCATAATTAACTTATCTTGATCAGGAACATTATTGATTTAATGCATTGTCATTTCCAATTGATTTTTTAGCGTGGTGTGTGAGATCAACAACTGTAAAGGACATTGGCTATTGCTGTCAGAGTTTTCAGATTGAGGGTCTTATTTATGCTTGACTTTGTTTACATCAGTTAAAAGAGGAAAGAGTTATTGCTACTGTATCCTCGACTGATAATTGTTGTTAAATTTCCTAAGTGAATGATTTAGTTTCAGAGCATTGAGTTTCCTTTAATTGCAAGTGAGTTTTATTTAAAGCATCTGTTTACTCTTGTATCTAAAAACACTGTACTGCAATTTAGAAACATTACTCCTGAGTAAATTGCCACCACATACTGTGTACACTCTTGCAATAAAAAAGCTTGCCCATGTTGATAATTAATGTGGAAATAATTAGGAGTTAAAAAGACACCTTTTATACACCAACATTTTGGCGTCGTTGCCGGGGAAGAGTGTAGCCATTTCTAAGAGAGTAGTGTGCATTTGATGAGTGCCTGTTAGGAGAGAATTGGGTATTAAAAATGAAAGGTAAGAACCTGCGTACGGAGCATGTAAAATGCTTGCTCCCCCACCTGCTTTCCAGCAGAATTGTTAATTTTTTTTTAGGGTAGCAGTCAAATTTTGAAGTTGTGTGTATGACTAAGAAGAAAAAACCTGAAAATAATCCGAATCCTCTACCCAAACCTGACAAATCTAAGGGGCTGGTGACCCTTGGTCAATCAACCTCTTCTTTTCAGTCTCCTCAGTATAATACTCAGCAATATAATGGAATGTGGCAAAATCAGCCACCTTTCCCTAGCTGGCCACAATAGTCATTCCCCATGCCCCATGGCCAAATCAAACAAATCAAACCAATTGGCCTAATTTCCCTTATTTCCCACCATTTTGGCAAAATAATGCATATTCATCCCACTGGTCACCCTCCACCTCAAATAGTCAACACTAGCAGTTGAACTGGCAAAGACCCACAAATCAGCCAGTAGGAACGATCCCCCTATCTCAACCCACACTGCCAGCACCATATACATTGCAACAAAACCCCCAGACCAACTTAAGACCACAGCTCCCAGCCCAACCCAACCCTAACCCCAACAACAGATAGATTCAATCTGTGCAAATAATCGAAGGACTAGAACCAGAAACCGAGTTAAGGGAATGCAATGATATTCAATTAAGATCTAGGAGCATAATAGAATCATAGGGGGATAAACATGTTCAAACTGAAAATTCGTTACCTAGAGAACAAACACCACAAGAAGAGAATTTGGTTAGACAACAAACTCATGAACAAGCAACCACCTCTTCTCCACCATTCCCAGAACAACTAATCATTCCTTGCCCAATTGAATACCTTGATTTTGATATTCTGGGAGAATTGAAAAATTTGTGTATAAAAATACCACTCCTCCAGGCTATCCAAGACATCCCAATTTATGCAAAAACCATCAAAGAACTATGTATGAAAAAGCCAAAGAGGAAAATAACAACAAATCCAACTGTCCATGTAGTTGGCACCTTATCTGACTTACTATCAGGAAGAGAAGCACCTATAAAATATGAGGACCCAGGAAATCCCATAGTCACAGTGCAAATCAATGGATGCTCCTTCCCAAATGCCTTAGTTGATTTAGGAGCTGCAATCAATATTCTAACAGCCACCACTTGTCAAAAGCTTGGCATTACATCATTAGATCCAACCACAACCTTATTAGAGTTGGCTGACCGATCGGTAGTCAGACCAGAAGGCACATTACATGATATAATGGTGTCTGTAGACTCTTGGGAATACCCTGTGGACTTCTTGATCATCAATCCTAGAAACCGACTGGATGGACACCCTTTAATTTTAGGTAGACCTTGGCTAGCAACTACGGATGCTTACATCAGCTGTCGACAAGGAAACATGACTATAGCAAGAGGGAGGAATGTAAAGAATTTTGCCTTATACCCTCCAGCCCAGCCAAGCTTAACAATAATAAAAACAAAAAAACAACCTGTATCATAGCTAACTGAAAACATTAGATTGCCACTAACCATAGAATATGCTCTTGAATTTAAATACCAAACAGAAGATGACATCATTAACTCCTACATTAATCAATCACAAACCAGATCCCATCTACAATGTCACATGACCAGAGCAGGATTTGATAATGAAGTAGAAGAAGATCCCCTAAAAGATACTCAAGATCAAACAATACCAACCACCTCTATTTATAACAACAAAACCATAGAGATTGAGCCAGGAAAAACTTCGAACATTAACAAAACCTGACTGCTGAACAAGAAGACAAGTTGGTCCAACTACTGAGAAACTATAAAGAAGACTTTGAATGGGATTACCTGGACATGAAAGGAATTGATCCCAAGATATGCGCACACCACATTTATACAGAAAATGATGCTAGATCCATTTTCCAACCCCAACAAAGATTAAATCCTCATCTTAAGGATATTGTGAAAGCATAATTGAAAAAACTTTTAGATGTAAAGTTTATTTACCCAATATCTGACAGCAAGTGGGTCTCTCCATTAGTAATGGTGCCGAGGAATAATGGAAAGTGGCGGATATGTGTAGACTATAGAGAATTGAACAAAGCAACCCAGAAAGACCACTTTCCCCTTCCATTCATTGATCAGGTATTAGACACATTAGCAGGAAAGAAATTCTTTTCTTTCCTAGATGGCTTCAATGGTTACAATCAGATTCAGATTGCCCCTGAGGATCAGGATAAAACTACATTCACCTGCACTTGGGGAGCATTTTCTTACAGGGTCTTACCCTTTGGGCTATGCAATGCACCTGCCACATTTTAGAGGGCTATCCTCAACATTTTTCAGATTTAATAAATGAAGGCATCGAAGTATATATGGATGACTTCACACCTTACTAGGATGACTTTGAGCTAGCATTACAAATATTAGAAAAAGTGTTCCAAAGATGCATTTCCACCAGGCTTCATTTGAGCCATGAAAAGTGTCATATGATGATGACCGAGGGACTCATATTAGGTCATTACATCTCAGCAGCTAGAATATAGGTAGATCCAGCTAAAATTTAGATAATTTTGTTAATACCTACTCCTACCACACAAATAGAGGTACGTAGTTTTTTGGGATTTTCTGAGTATTATAGAAGATTTATAAAACATTTTTTTCAGATTTCTACACCTTTATATGCAATAACAGGAAATATTGATTTCATTTGGACAGATAAGCGTGACGGTGCTTTTGAGGATCTAAAGAAGCTTGTATCAACGGCCCTAGTGCTAAGGGGCCCAAACTGGGATTTGTCATTCTAGATTTCATCTGATGCTTCAGACATAGCCATTGGAGTAGTTCTTGGGTAGGAAGAAGATAAAAAGCCATATGCAATTTATTATATTAGCAAAAATCTATCACATGCTGAATTAAACTATACTGTGACTAAAAAAGAATTTTAGCTATAATATACGCTGTAAATAAATTTAGACATTATATAACTGGGTATCCTGTAGTTTTATATATAGATCACTCTGCCATAAAATATTTAGCAAATAAACTTGTCACAAATGGAAGAGTGACAATATGGTTGATTCTCTTGTAGGAATTCGATATCACAATTAAGGATCGACCTGGAAAAGAGAATCTTGTAGCTGATTTTCTCTCACGAATGCCAAAGCCAGCGGATGCAACAACAGTTGAGGATCAATTTCTTGATGAACATTTATTTGTTGTTACTATCAGAACACCATGGTATGCAGACGTTGCAAATTACTTGGCAGTAGGAAAATTACCCAAACACCTAACCCCTAATGAAAGGAAACAAATAATACAATGTAGTACTTGATTCTCTTGGATTGGGGGCTACTTATTCCATACAGGGGCAGATATGCACATTAGAAGATGTGTCTGAGAAGATGAAGTATTTGACATTCTAAAGGCATGCCACGATGGGCCGTTTGGGGGACATTTTGTAGATCGCAAAACTGGCCACAAAGTCCTACAAACAGGTTATTACTGGCCTACTATTTTTAAAGATGCTAAGAAATTTGTTCAAACCTGTGATAGCTGCCAGAGAGCAGGATGCCCTGGAAAATCTGATGAGATGCCTCTAAACTCACAATTGGTAATTGAGCCTTTTGAGTGATGGGCGTTGGATTTTATTGGTCCTATTAACCCATCATTAAATCAGAAAACATACATACTGGTTGCAACCAAGCATGTTACAAAATGGGTTGAAGCAGAGGCATTGCCAAGAGCTACAAAGGATTCAGTAATACATTTTCTTTTCTAATTATTTGTACGATATGGCCTACCGAGAGACGTAATTACAGATGGAAGACCACAATTCATAGGTAATAAGATTGCCGCAACATTAAAAAATTACCACATTTTGCACAAAATTACAACTCCATACCACCCACAGGCAAATGGCCAAGTAGAAAGCACTAATAAGGTAATTGAGGCAATACTTACAAAAACAGTTGCATCACACAGATGTGACTGGGCTTCAAGATTGCTGGAAGCCTTGTGGGCATACCGAACAATGTGGAGAAACACCACGGGGTATTCACCATATCAATTAGTATTTGGAAAAGAACCCATCTTCCCAATCGAATTCGAAATTCAAACATTAAGAATAGCACAGGAGGTGGGTTTGAATTTAAACGAAGCCCAGACCAATAGATTACAACAAATCAATGAGTTAGATGAAATCAGACTCTCAGCTCTTCAACACATTGCATTAATCCAACAGTAGAGGGCAAAATGGCATGATGCCCTTATTAATAAGAAAATCTTTTGCGAAGGAGATTGGGCACTCCTATATGATTCCAAGTTCCAAGATTTCCCTAGAAAACTCCAGGCCAAATGGTTAGGATCTTATGAGATACAGAAAGTGAATGACAATGGCACCATTACATTGACAAGAATTGATGGATCGGGATATTCTTTCAAAGCAAATGGTCATCGAGTGCGGCTTTATCACAAACCGCTTACCAGGAAGTCCTTTTACCAATAGTTACGG
Organism: Pinus tabuliformis; assembly: GCA_031772625.1. NCBI lineage: Eukaryota > Viridiplantae > Streptophyta > Pinopsida > Pinales > Pinaceae > Pinus > Pinus tabuliformis. The sequence goes on along the minus strand of CM062806.1, from coordinate 265,100,410 downwards.
GAAGATTCCACTATGCAAATTCTCGCTGACGAAGATAACTCCTCCTCAACATTAATTCACTAAACAATTCCTTTGTTTCTGAAATTTGTATATAAACCTCTTTTTTTTTCTCTCTAAATCTGCTTGTATAAACTATTTTTTTACAGATTTCAATGTTGTTCCATTAAAGGAACAGTTGTTGTTCCTCTTAAGGAACATCAGTCATTCCTCCTAAGGAACAATACTCTTGCGTATGTTTTACATTTTTTGTTCCTCCAAAGAAACAACTGTTGTTCCTCTTGAGGAACAACAGCCATTCCTCTTAAGGAACGACAATTTCACGTGTTTCTATTTTTTCTATTCCTCTCAAGGAATAACAATCTTGCATGTTCTTTTTTTTGTGCTGGTCCTCTTAAGGAACAACTGTTGTTCCTATTAAGTGACAACAACCATTCCTCTTAAGAAACAACATCACTACACGACCACATATTTTTTCTATTCCTCTTAAGGAACAACAACTGTTCCTCTTAAGGTACAAAAGTTTTGCGTATGATTTATTTTTGTTGTTCCTCTTAAGGAATAACTGTTGTTCCTATTAAGGAACAACAACTGTCCCACTTAAGGAACATCAGTTCCACGTGTTTCTATTTTTGTTGTTCCTCTTAAGGAATAGTTGTGGTTCCTCTTAAGGAACAACAACTGTCCCTCTTAAGGAACAACAACTCTGTGTGTTCATATTTTGTTGTTCCTCTTAAGGAACAACTGCTATTCCTCTTAAGGAACAACAACCATCCCTCTTAAGGAATAGCTACCCTACGTGCTTACATATTTGTTGTTCCTATTAGGGAATTGCAACCATTCCACTTAAGGAACAATAATATCACCTGCTTGTATTTGCGCTATTCCTCTTAAGGAACAAAAGATGTTCCATTCAAGGAACAACAATCCTGTTATGCTTGTTTATGTTGCTCCGTTTAAGGAACAACTGTTGTTCCTCTTACGGAACAAGCAATTTCATGTGCATTTTTTATTTTTTTCCTGTTCCTCTTAAGGAACAACATCTGTTCCATCTAAGGAACAACATTTTTTTGAGTACATTTTTTGTTGTTCCTCTTAAAGAACAACACTTTTTTTGAAAGTTTTTGTGAATAATGTTTCACTCTTCATGATCCCTTCAAGGTAAAGATAGAAATATATGCAAGGACACAAAAATTAGAGGTTACTGAAATAAGCAAATCAAAGAGAAATTATCATCTTTAATGAGATTGCTTTGTATTGATAACAAAAAGGAAAGGACAAAACTATCAATATTACTTTGCTATCCTTATTTTCACTAAAACTCAAATTGATTGATTACTTGTATCATGCTGGTTCTTCCCTAATTCTCATAATTCTCTTTGATTATTGTTATTGAATAAGAATAAGGGCATATTTTCTTCTATTGATATGTTCAAGACTTCTTCCACCATCCCTACTCTTAAGGAGTGTTGAGCCATCCTCTATATATAAATAGGAAGTGCTACATAAAAGAAAAGAAAAAAGGGAATGAAAAGAAATATATCTATATATATCTATATATATATATATATATCTGTTTACTAACAATTCTATGATTTGTCAGATGGAGGATAGGGGGTCTCATCAAGAGCCAACCTACCATGATCATAAGGAAGTAGTGAAGTGGCATTCCCACTATGGCCACCACACTAGGGATATGATCCAATGGACACAGTAGAAAAATAAAATTTCTTGGAGTAGGAGGTCTCATCATGAGCCGACCTGTCCACCTTCCACTCCTTCCCAGTGAATGGCATTGTGATCCATCTAGTTACCAGGCTAGTACAATGGTCTCCATTCTAACATCATAAGGCGCTTTCCTAGGCATGCATAAAGGATTATGGTTCCAAAGGGTGAAAAAGCAACTTTGTCAAGGTTATAAACACCTGTGGGCAACAGAGCTTTACTGATGGTATTGGGGTCATATTTTTCAACATCAATAGTCATTATAAACCCTTTTCTTATTTCTTTACCTTTATTTCAAGTGATACTATGTTCCTAATTATTTTTGAACATTTTATGCATGGAATATCGTTAAAAGTCAATCACAACGATTTAAGTGGAATGATGACCGCATAGCATCTTACCTACGTAAGTTGTCCTCTTCCCTTTTTCGCATTGCTCCATAGTATCTCCATATCTATTCATGATTTTATTTTAAGCCTCCATTTCAGTAACTTGATACTTTTGTGATCTTGTCATCAATATGTACATGTTGTCCTTTTTACCTTTGTACGAGTGTTGTTAGTATGTCGTTCCTCCATTTATCCGGTCGAAGGCGACCTATCGTTTTCACGGGGGCTATGGGAGACTTCCAAAACACTCTTGCATATGTGTCAGTCTCTTACTTGGGAATAGTAGGCTGCATGATATCCCATAATAGCAAGTTTTTAATGGTATCTATGCTAAGAAAAAAGGTATTATCCCTTAATCACAGTGTTGTTCCATTGTTGGTTCTGTGTATTGTTGTGCTATGCTAATAGTGTGCAGAATTCAAAAAATATGGGAGGACGATCAATATGCAGTGAGCCACAAACACTAACTATTTCTGACACAACTCAAGAAATTCTACTAAGGGCCAGATGGGTTGCATATTTTACACAGTTACAACAACCTCATGAAATAGTAGTTGTTGAATTTTTACAGAATTTGCAAGATGATAATTCTGCAGTAAGAGGAAGAAGAATAACAGTAACAAATACAGTAATTGCAGAGGTATCTAGACTACTAGCATTTGGACACATAAAAAATTGAGACTTCAAGATGCCATGGCCACCTTTTGGGACAAGGGAGAGAACCTGATTGTCAAAGGAAAAGGAGTCTAGCCTTCATCTCTGGGAGAACCATGGACAGAACTAGCTAGAGTAGTACAGAGCTACATTACATGCGACGGAAGAAAGGATGTGGTAAGACCATGCCACCTCAAATTACTAGCAGTACTAAAACAAAAATGTGTCGTAAATTTGCCAGCATATTTAAATTTTTTGTTGCATGACGCTGCTCAGAGCATAAAGAAATCCTGCCATATAGATATTGTAGTGAGCCACCATTGTTTAATTTGATTGATAGTAAGTTATAGCCTTGCTCAGCAATAGACTAGTTGGGAAGAATTGGTGTTTGCTATAGATGGGGGATTAGCCTTACCTGCCCCAAAAAGGAAAAGAACCTCCAGCACAGCAAATAGACCCCAGAAATGTAGACGCTCCTCTAGAGTGAGGACAAGCCTGAGAATAGCTGAAAACCTCCCAGGTAGCAGTAGCCAGCCCCTAGAATTATCTAGTCCTGAAAATGAGCAAGCCTTGCAACTAGAGGGGAGTGACAACCAACAATCAGAACTGGAGGGAAGAGATAACCAGGAATCAGAATTGGAGGAGGAAACAGAGCATAGTAGCGAAGAAGAGAAGGAGGAAGCAGAACTTCCCTTAACCCCCAATACAAGTCCACCATAGGACCCGTTACAGGAGGACGAATTGGCCCAGATTCTAGCCAATATGAGTGAATACATTCAACTCCAAAGTCCGCTCAACCTTAATATTGAAGCAGAGCAATCACAAGAGAACTCTACCCACAACAAGAGTATATCAGAAGGAAGGATGGGTGAAGAGGAAACAGGGACAGAAGCCACTCAGGATGAGGTAGACCAAACTAGGGTTACCCCTCCAGAGGAACCTAGTCAGGTCAATATAGAAGATGAGGGCCAAGCAGAGGGAGTGGAAACTAGCCAGGGCAAAGGCACAACCCTTGGAGAGAAAAATCCAACTGAGCAACCAAGTTCAGTAAGAGTAGAAACAGTGAGTGAAATAGTTGTTCCCTCCAAGAAGAAGAAGATCCAAATTAAGAAGTTGCGAAAGGAACAACAGGAGTTGCAGAGCTTAGTGAAGAGACTTAGACAAAATATCAGGACACTAAAAAGGGGAAAAATTGCAAAAAGAACCCTGAAAACAGTGAATGCAGCCATCCAAACTGAATCCCATGATACAAGGGCCATGGAGACTCAAACCGAGCCCATATTCATTCAAAGCAATAAGGAACAACATGCAACCATTACAGAAGCAGTTGCCCAAACAGAAAATGCATACTTTTGTAATGCAGCTGTTCAAACGGAGGCAATACCCTCCAACAGTGCAGACACCCAGACAGATATACAAGCTAAAGATGTGTTGATATGTAGAAATCCTGGGATAACAAAACTCCAACAGAACCTAGCATAGGCTAAGCTCATTATAAATGGCTTGAGGAAGAAACTGTTTCTCAGCAGAAGTACCAAGAATTACAACAACAATTAAGGGATATCAATGCATAAAAAATGAAGCCTTCGATAAATATCGAAGGGCAGAAGAAAGAACAGAAGAAATAAAGAACAGATTGGAATCAGTCATGCAACAAAGGGATACTTTCTGTTCCCTTTACAAATTCTTTAGCATGCAGGTCCCTTGCCAGAAACTATGCTTTATTTTTATTAGAAAGATATTTACAGTTAAAAATTAAGGCAGTTAGGGCAAGGAAATCTATTGAGTTACAAATTGTTGAGGATTTTATAAATTGTTGTAAGTACCATGGAGTAAAATTTCAACGATTACTCTATGAGTTCTATTTACATAATTTTATATTGGAGGAAGAAATGGAGAAGAATCCCAACCCTTTTGTGGGTGATGTACAGTTCCAAGAATTCATTTCATTTGTTGTCAACCAGTTGAAGTGGCTCAAAGCCCATAACACCTTCCAGAGGCAAGAAAATGGGTTAGACCTTTGGGTCAGGGGTGAACCAGAGAACCCATTACAACTGTTGGCTAAACATAAGAGTCTAATGCAAAAGGAAGGCGTAATCCAAACCTTGGGGCCCATCCACAAAGGAATTGTCCAGCAAGGGGTAGAATACTTTCTCTCTATCAATGAAAATTCCTTGGCAGCAGCTAAATTTAGATGGAAAACTTCCATTCGAAATATACAAGACAAAGAACCATTTAACTACAAAAATTTTAAATTGGTCGTAGTTCATTTTGTTACCTATAACAACCTCATTTTGAGGGAAGACCCATATTGGTTAGGTTGTAGATTGCAAAGTCGTATTATCTGGTATCCTGCAGAAGGGTATAAATCTATATATGAGTTACCTGAAGGGAAGACAGGGAAAATATTTGATGTTTTGGCTAAAAATCATGGTTTTAGACCACCCCATGACATTCCTTCTCCAGCCTCTTCTTTGATTGCTTTACATACAAACTACATGGTTTTCATGAGGGCATGAAAAAGGGCAAGTAGGGGATTGTGTTGAGCTATGGAAAAGGTATGAATTTAACATTTATTTCATTATTTTTTTCCTTAATCATATCTCCTTTATGTTCTAAGATATGAATATATCAAAGAATTAGAGTAAAAACAAGGGATTTATTGATTATTGCAATTTATTTAATTATTGTCTTTTCTCATGCAGGAAAGAGAAGAAATGAGAGTTACCATTTAAGGGAAAAATACAAACTGGAGTAACTATTGTTCCTTCATCAGGAAGCCATATCTAGACAGTAGGCCAAGATTGGAGCGCCCAGTTAAGGATAAGGCCAGAGGAGATCACAACATTAGTGCAAATAGATAAAGAACTAACTAAAGTGGGAGATTTAGCGGATCCCTCAGGATATCTTGATATTGAGGGATCACTGTTACTTATCCATCTGCTGTTACTATTTTAATCCACCTGGTCACTATAAAAGGCACAACGATTGTAAAGAATGGGAGGAGTCATTATTCAGAAATTACTGTTGTGTCTTTACTTTGATCATCGACTCTCGTTGTTAAAACAAAGTACTACTGGTTGTAACCATTTTTGGCATATTATTAATACATAATCTAGTTGTTGTTCTTTCTTCCATACTTAATTAATATAGCAGTGCTTCACTAGCGGCTAAGGGCCCAATCCTAGTGGATTCACTGGCTGTTCTTGTACCATTACTTTCTTATTTTCGTCGTGTGATGTTTGGTTTGATTTATATCAATTAGAATCACGTTGCTTTATTGTTCTTGTTTTCCAGATTTAATGAATTGATCTATGCTGTAAGTGAATCGCGTTGCTGACCATTCTCATCGTAATAAGATTTCCAGTTTCTACACTCATATTTTTATGCTGTTTATTTTAATTGTAGAGATCGGCTGTTCATTCAAATACTTTATTTTACTGTTCATTACAATCAAATACATTTTTTTGTTAATTTCCACTAAATAACACTTTTGTTCATTTTCTTTCTGCAATCATTTGGTTTTGCCCTTCAACATTATTACAGTTAGCATAATTAACTTATCTTGATTAGGAACATTATTGATTTAGTGCATTGTCATTTCCAATTGATTATTTAGCGTGGTGTGTGAGATCAACAACTGTAAAGGACATTGGCTATTGCTGTCAGAGTTCTCAGATTGAGGGTCTTATTTATGCTTGACTTTGTTTACATCAGTTAAAAGATGAAAGAGTTATTGCTACTATGTCCTCGACTGATAATTGCTATTAAATTTCCTGAGTGAATGATTTAGTCTCATATTATTGAGGTTCCTTTAATTGCAAGTGAGTTTTATTTAAAGCATCTGTTTACTCTTGTATCTAAAAACATTGTACTGCAATTCAAAAACATTACTCCTCAGTAAATTGCCGGCACATACTATGTACACTCTTGCAATAACAAAGCTTGCCGAGGTTGATAATTAATGTGGAAATAATTAGGAGTTAAAAAGACCCCTTTTATACACCAACAAACTATAATTGTTTTATAAAGATGAGAAAGTCACTTAGATTAATTGGTGAATCTACACAGTACGCTGCCATAGCAGCATGAAAGTACCTGAGCAGCAGGTTAGGGCTGCACGAGGGTAGATCGTACCCTTTCGCAGAGGTATTGAAGGGTGGAATAGATGGCTCATCTTGCAAGACCTAGAGTGAAGCGACCTGCATGAAGGCAGGAATAAGAGGAATAAACTAAAATCACAACCATCTCAGGGTGTGGAAACTTGGTTCCAACATTCCCGCATACTGCTTTGTGTGAGACTTTAGTTTGCGCTCCGCGTGCTAATGTCAAAAGGGCCAGTAGTGTAGGGATTTGTTTGGCTAATTAACGTTGAACCTGGGTCAGGCCCCCTCAAGCCAACAAATGGTTCCATTTCCAGGACCAGAATTTATATAAGAGATGTGTGATGTTGTATCACTGGAATCTAACTAAGAAGGAGATCAGAGACTAGTTGGATAGGAAGATCCATGAATTCACAGCATAGGAGAACGAATTCCCGCCAATGACAAAGGATTAGTGGTTGGAAAGATACCTATATACAGAGATCCTCAAAATATTTCTCTCCTCCTTTCTGGTTGAGCTATACGAGTGGATCATGAAGCTAGAAGATAGCCAAGGAAGGTGGAAACTTGATGGTCCTATTGTTTGGACCTCAGAGCTAGTACAAAAATTAGAAGCATCTGAGGACAAGATCTCTTGCACTGTCGATCATTGGCTCGATCGTGTTTTAGGAGGATACGTGACTGAATTCGTGGTCGACACCTCAGTCGGCTACAACGAGGTAGAACAACGCTTTTTCAAAGGACCGCGAGGTAAGTACATGAAATCTTTGAATAACTGGATTAAAATGTTATTGTGTGAAAAATAGGTTATGCAGCTACCTTGATGTTCAGAACTACATGAAGCGAAAAAACCTACAGGAACGAAGGAAAAAAAGGTCCTAAATATAGTCCATTGATTTCACTTCCGTGAGGTGACAATGAAGGGATATCGTAGGTTTCTCTAGAAGGTGCTATTAAGTTAATAAGACAAGGATTCCCACGAATACTACCTCCAGACACAACACCTCCAACTTCACCACCATCACTTGTGACTTCGCCCTTACCATCTCCACTTCGACCGCAGTTCAATATGGAAAATTCAATGAAGCTACCTGTGTTTAAAGGCTTGGGAAATGAGGACTGAGACCAATTATGGTTTGTCATGAAAGCCATATGGGAAGCTCGGGGAGTTATAGATGATCACATAAAGAAGGAGAGATTAGTTAGTGCTCTGCAAGATTGCACGCTAACCCGTTATATCAAGTACTATAATGATAACCCAAATGATGGAGTAGGAAACATCCAGACAACACTGAATAGGGAATTCAATAGGCCTAAATTTGAGGCACAATTTATTTTTGGATTCAAAGAAATCGCGATGCAACTAGGCGAGACTCCTTGGGAACTAGATCAGAGGTTGAAGCGTATAATCTGCAAAGCCAACATGAATTTGACAGACGAGAAACATCATGAGTGGTTTGTGGCTTCGCTACTGCCACACTTAATGGTTGCGTTGTCACAACAGAATCTCACAAATTAGGCAGAGGCCTTGGAGATTGCAATGAGACTGCATGAAACGTCGGTGCAAGATCCAAATCCGGGGATTCAACAGATCCATGTGTAGTTGAAGAATATGTGCCTTGAGATGCAAAGTCTGAAGCAGGACAAAATGGTTCAACTAGAGGTGTGCGAGGATGTATGGTGCTTGAAATGCAAGAGCTATAGGCGTGACAAGGACCATTTCTTCGTCTTTGTGAACTATATTACAGGAGGAGGACTGATGGCATGAGGCTAGAAGCTCAAGTAGGACCAGGCATGGGGCCTACATTGTGGTGCTCTCTATGTCAAGTAGTAGGAAAACATGCCATGAATAACTGTCATTTGCTGTAGAAGTTTGTACAGACACCACAACAACTTTTCTGCAGCTTTTGTAGGTCAGTAGGGCATGATGAGCATAATTGCAGGAGTTATGAATTGATGATGGATAGAACTCCCGCCTATAAGGTTCAAGTAGAAATGTGACACCCTAACCATAATGTGGGGATTGAGTGGATAGGCTTTTAGGGGCATGGATGAGGCCAAGGCCAAGGAGGACCTGGTAGAGGTCAGGGACTATTGATCTACTACTATTGTGGAGGACGGGGACATTATTCTTGTGATTGTACTAACCCAACATGTCGATTGTGCAAGTATTGCATGCTGTTTGATCATGAAATGGAAGACTGTCCTATGTTTATAGCAAGGATACGTGACAAAAGGGTGTTACCACCTTCACTGACTCAGCACCCGCAAATGATGAGGTCTGAGCCGTTTGAAGAGGATCCAAACGGAAATATAGTGCTCAAAAGTGGAATCGCGACAAGATATGACAAGGGGAAACAACCAGAAGACAATACATGGGTTCAAAAATCTCTGGAAAAGGAGGTTGAGTTTGATTTGAAGTGCGCACGTGAAACCTTCATGGAAGCTAAGAAGAGATTCACTAAGGCCTCCACCTCAAGAAGCAAGGATAATCCTGATTAGGAGATGGACCCTTCTATGCTCACAGCCTTCCTAGAGACCTACATGAAGTTACTGCGCGATAGTAAGGCTGTGAAGGGGTTACAAGAGCTCATCAATAGATGTGCTGGAATTGCTCCAGATGAGCCACACTTAGTATGAAAGATTGGCAAGAATTAAACAAGAATGAGACATATGAGATTGATCACGTAGATAGGAGAGTTTGAAATGGATAAAGTCATTTTGGACCGAGGGTCAGATGCGAACGCCCTACTGAAGCAGACTTGGGAATGGATGGGGAGACCCATGCTACAATGGTCTCTGATTCAGCTAAGGATGGACAATCAACATAAGATCATCCCCATGGGACGGTTGTGGGGGGTGACTATGGATATTGAGGTGCGAACACGTTGGCTGATTTTGAAGTAATTGAGATAGTGGATGACAACAACCCCTATCCTGCACTCCTGGGAATTGATTGGGCTACTGATATGAAGAGGGTAATCAACTTAAAGAAGAGAAAGATGATATTTGAGAAGAAATTGCTACACGTACTAGTACCCCTAGATCCTGCTGAAGTATCGTGCTCTACTGAACTAGTCTGTGATTATGAGAGTGATGATGATTTGGACTATATCTATAAGATAACAGTGTGAGACCAAGATTTGGTGAATCCCACTAAGAATGGACAAATTACATGGGATCGTGAGAGCTCTTGCACTTCGGACTCCGATTAAGAGTTAGAACGCTAGCATAATTGGTTACATGAAGTGACTATGCTAAACTGCAACATGATGACCCAATCATTGCATTGTGTGTCCTTAGAGGTAAGAAATCTGCCTACTTATGATGTTCTGAATGAGGTAGATATATTTTTGGATACATTTGAAAGGGAGGTACCAGAAAAGAAGCACTTCCAAGTGTTGGACAGGGCACTGCATGCTACGCTCGCAAGATGATGGGGTATGCATAAGGGAAGCTTTGATGATTGGTGCAAATTTATGAGGATGAAGAGAACACAATTTCGGAAGCCTAAGACACGAATGATAGACAAATATGATGGGAAGGATGATCTGCGCATGCATTTTGCCAAATGGGCCCATGCTTATGGAGAAAATCCCCAAGCTGAATGGGTGCACTTGTTTTGTCACACCCTGGATGTTGTCCCGATGAATTGGTATGTCGAAACAAAGCTCCACGATGGTATAGGTGAATGGGATATTCTGCGTGATGGATTCATAATTGTTATAGACATTTTTGGGCCCTACAACCCCAAGCATGAAATGTCCATAAACCAAGGGCTCCTAAGTCCCTAAAAGTGTTTTTCTAACTCCTAAAGGAACAAGGTCAACAGATTACAACTTCTCCCAGAAGTTCTCCATGAGAAACTGCTCAGAATTGGTCAAAACAGGATCATTGTAGCTGCTCCACTGGCTAAGTGCGTTGCATCCCACCTAAATAAACTGTGTGGGTGTGTTGCATTTCAAAAATCCCTACTGTGGGGTGCGATGGGTGAGAAATGACAAATGGCAGTGTCATTCCGCGAGGTGGAGAGGCAATGGAAGCTTCCAGAATCTTCTCCTGTGACACTTGCCTCACTGAATTCGACCAAGGATGAGTAAGAGACCATCAATCTCCAAGTGGAAGCAAGAACTATCAGAGGGAGGACACTAATCAAATCACAAGCTGACTCATCCCCCTTACAGATATCTATATATGGATCCCTCATCCCAGAGATCCGGAGGCTGGAATTTTGCATATTGTAAGGAATTGCTATTGGTTTCTTGAGACAAACATCAGATTGTTGGGTGATCTAAGCTTTGCTTGAGGTGAAGAGGGGCTTCTTTGCTGGGAGGTTGATGCTGGGTCAGAACAACTGGTTGTAACTCCTCTTGGCTCTTTTCTTGTTTATCAATAAAAGCTATTTGAGTTTTCCTCCATGCTTTTGTGTCATTGATGCTTGCTACATTTGTATGGTCAATTTACATCTGATCCTAGATTGTTTATGATTATAGATCCATGTCTTTGTATAGTGCTATGCTTCTGTGATCTTACAGGTACTTTGCAAAGCTGGGCGTGCAAGGGAGCAGGTAGCTAAGAACTATCAAAGAAGAGAGGGATCAAATCAGGAGATTAACACAAGACAGAGGTTGGTCTTTCTGTTCCTCTCTATCTATAATTCATAAAGGAAAAATGAAAGTAGTTTTTCTCTGTTTGTTTCTAAGGCAGTTGTCACACCTTAGTGGGATAGAGTAGTTCTATATAGACACTTTTCCCTGTAAAAAAACGGTGACTCCGCTAGGGAACTAATTAGTTTGTTTGTTTATCATTCTTTGTTGTCCATTTCATAAACTTACAAGTAGCATTCAAACTGCATTTGCCATAACAAATGAAAGGTAGACAACTGCTACTTCAATCCATCTACTGTATCTCTTTATGATTTAAACAACTGATTCACAAACTATCTGATTGCCCTTGTGATAGATCTTAGATCCTCCTTAGATCTACCCTTGATTCTTGCATTACTGATTGCTTTTTGCTCGGCCAAAACCCAAGAACTGAACTGCAAACTGTGACCCGAAACCCGAACAGAGTCTCGTTTCTGGCCCAGCGCAGGTACTGTTCAGAGATTCTGAATTTCAGCACACTTCCCGAGTGGAGAACCTGCGCTGCATTTTAGATTCTCTGTGTTACAGGTGCGCTGATCAGACTAGCTCTGTATTGTTCAAAGAATCTGAACTTCAGCGCACTTCCTGAGTGGAGAAGGTGCGCTGCATTTCAAATTCCCTGTGTTACAGGTGCGCTGATCAGACTAGGCTTTGTGCAGTTTTGGCTTCTATGATTCATTTTTCCCAGTTCTATTCCTGAATTTTGCTGCCTGTGATCAGTATATGTCTGTTTGAAACCCCTTTTCCTTGTTGTTATTCCGCCTCCTTTGTACAAAAGAACTGTAGATGTTTTTGTGTGTTTGGTGAGTCATTTACAATTCTCCTTTGCAAAAGTAGCGTAATCGTACTATCGTCCTTTGATTTGAAACTGTCGCAAGTGTTGATTTCAATCGTAGGAAAGAGTTTGATTGTTGTTGATGGTCGATTATCCTGTTACTATTGCTTTTGGTCTGAATTGTAACTTTCTAGTGTCGAAAACAAGTGTTCAGTTCAAAATCGTAAAGTGTTGTGATCATCTCCAGTTTTTGATTTCGAAAAGAAACGTGTTGATATTTGTCGCTTGAAAAGAAATTCAGATTTGTGCATCAACTTTCTTTTTAGCATTCATATACTAAGAAAGTCGAAAACAAATACATGCATGTGCATTTTCATATAGACAGTCTGATTGGCTTGATTTAGGAAAGTGCATTTAGAGTGTGCTCTTTGCTCTTTGTGAAAAGATTATGTCTTTCTTTTCCCTAGTAGCTAGGATTTTCATTGCATAAAGGAGATAAAAAGTTTGTTTATCATCTTAGATTGCATTTTAGGAATTACATCTACATCTCGTGGTGAACCTGAAAGACAAACTTCATAAACAAAATCAACTTAAAATAAATCCAATGAATCTAACAACGCTTTGGAACTTAACACACAACATTTAGAAGTCTAGGCTAGAGACGTATCCCGGCGTCGTAAAGCCTGGTAACTGTTGTTCTCACTGATGGTTGCGTGATTCCTCCACTTTGAGACGATAAGTGCCAGTACAGACTTGTGCTCCCACGTACCGTCGAGTATATTTTGGGAGACCCCAATAGGCTGAATCCTTTATCCATAGGAAGCTGTGTCTGTCGCCCTATCGATCGCAATGCACTGAACACAACATTTGGGAATATTGACTGTTGTACCGTTAAAAGTATTCTGCAGTTTTGTGATTGGTTTGGTAATCCCTCTACCTAGATTTCCAGATCAGTCCCTTTCGTTCCTTTTCAGACTCGTTAACGGAAAAGGTCCATCTGAGCACTTGTCACTTCAGGCTCATTAAAAATCAAAGGAGACTAGAGTCATATTTTGTTTTTTCTCGACTCTTAAAAACTGAAAAAACAAGTTGTGTCAAGGCGTCTAAAATTTATTTTAAACGGAATATTCATTACCCTTTCCTACATTGATCTTGGGTTGAGAAAATGGAATCCACCAACCAAGGAATTCCCCTTGGAGGAAATCCCAGTCCCTTCTCCTCGTGGGGAGTTGTTGGTGCACCCCATATGGCCACATTGTCACTTCTAGGACTGACAATTGGTTTTCCTGTATGGCTCTTCTCAACCTCTGTCGTTCAGAACACCACAATTCCAGAACAATCAAACCAGCAACTAGACGAGTCCAGAGTTACCCACCAACCTTCTACTTCCTCTAATTCTTCCTCTCCTCCTTCCTCTTCTCTTGATGGGGCTGGTAAGGCCAAAAGTCAAGTACCTAAGGAGAAGAAGGAAAAGAAGAAGAAAGAGAAGAAGAAGAAGGAGCCAAAAGCGAATGGAGGCAAACGAGTGTCGTCTAGCGAAAATCCACACACTCCACCGACCAGGCCTAAATCGCCATGTGTCATTTGCAAAGGAGACCACTATCACAGAGATTGTCCTTGCATCCCTCGGATCTTAAGGGACTGGTCTCCTCGTTTGCACAACCCAGCGTCGTCAACCTCTGAAGATCATGTTGAAAACACACCGTCGACTAGTGAAAGTGAAGCCCCAGGACAAAAAGGAAAATATAGTTTTCCTTGTAAACTGTGCAAAGGCGATCATGCCGTCCACCATTTTCCCTTCTTAGACGAAGCTAAAAGAGTTTTGGACGATCGTCCGGTTTCACCATTACGACTTCCTCCTGGATATAAAAAACTCTTGCCGAGTCTGTCACTAGTTGAAAATCCGGCTGGCCCGCTCAGGTGGTCGGCCGAAGCATCTATCATTGAAGATAAACCATCTAAATCCATACCAGACGAAAGTCAAAAGGTCGAGGCGGCAGTTGACCCGGTCTTTCCTTAAGAGGTTCCATCTCCAGATGATACAATCACTGAAGAGAACAAGGATGACACCGTCCAAATTCTTTTCATAAGCAAAGACTCCAACGAACATGGGGGCAATTTACCCATTCCTTTACCGTAGGAAGGAAGTTCGTGAGAGTTGTACCCGGCCGTCTATTCGGTCCCACCTCCAAACAACCTAGTTGTCTCCTTCGACTGGAATCAAATAGGTAGACCCCGTTTACCAGCTAGTATACCATTCCGAATCATTGTTCAAATATATAGAATGGTTATCACTGGTACCATCATCTATGAGGGGGCTTCTGTGAGTATCCTTTCCTCAACTGCTTGGAAAGCGCTTGGTTCACCATCACTTTTGCCTGAGATGAGATTTCTAACAGGTTTTGATAAAGGAACCAGTCAACCGTTAGGGATCCTTCCCAATGTGCCCATACCATTGAGAGGGAAAACCGTTCACATGGACGTAATGGTAGTTCAAGGACCCCTGGATTACAATCTACTCCTTGGACGAGACTATATTTATTGCATGAGAGCCATTGTCTCATCACACTTTAGAGTGATGTGTTTTCCGCATGAAGGAAGAGTGGTCAAGCTCGTAGACCAGCTTTCATTTCCCGGATCACGAATAGCAAATAGTCATATACCATCCCTAAATGGTCTTTTCACGTAAGAAATGTCTCAATCTCTAGTCCGTCCACCCGATGAGCGCGAGTGATTCGGGGGGACATGACTGAAACCCAGGGGGCATGCACCCTGGTCTGCTTCGGCAGGAAAACTTCGGGTATAGAGTAGGTTTCTGCGAGAGAATATGACTAGTCTTTACTCCCGTCCGTGATTGGAAGAGGGGGTTATTCTAGAAAAAGATTCTCTTGTCAAAGTTATGTGAGTGGAGTAGCCTCCTTCACTCACCTTTGTTTATCTCGGTATACATCGCCGAAGAAGTGTTTTTTTTGCGCTGTGAATAGAACAATCTTTGGGTAACCTGTAAGAGGTAGGCCTCTCTCGGTAAAACAAATGTTTTAACGGACTAAAGAAGGGGTAACCTTGAAACTCTGTTTTATACCTGGGGGCATGCAAACCTTTTGGAGTGCAAGCGAAGAGCGACTATTTATTTTTTTAAATTTGTAGGACCTCTAACACTTTAAACTCGTAGGATTGGTTGTTTCCTAGCTTGCATAAAGAAAGGATGTGGGGCAAAACTCTAAAAATTGACGTTTTATATGAGACATTCTTATCACACGACTGGAATAATCGAGCAGTTTTAGCACATAGTTCAAGCTCGTTAAAAAATAAACATAAGCCATGAGTAAATGTTTCTCCTCGTGTTTAAGCTCGTTAAAAAATGAAGTATTCCCTGGTAAATAACCATCGTGAATGTAGTACTTCAGCCATTAAAGCCTTGGTCGTGTTTGCACCATCACCTCCACTTTTTCATTGGCCGATCATTCACCCCCATTTGATTGTTTACCCATTTTGAGGAACAGTTGCGAAGAGTGATTTCACTAGCCATCCTTGTAACATTGCCGTGATTGGAAAATTCCAAACCTTACCTAGAATCAACTACTACCCATTTTATCACTCGTTCCTCAAAAGATGAGTCTCCTTTAAGCTCTTTTCAACTAACTCGTAAAATATGAAAAGATTGCCGAGCCATTGGCCTCTCCAGCTCATTAAAGGGTCAGGAAGTTCTATCCCTCCTCTAGATTTTAATCTTTTTGGACCTGAGGGATTATTACACAAAAATATCGAGTGCTTGTTTTGTTCGGCTCGTTAAAAGTATTGAAAATCCATCCCTTCTGTATTGTTTTATACTTTTTTGAACTTAAGGGATTAGATGACAAAAAAGGAATTTTGGAGTTACCTTTACGCTCCTTTTCATACTCTCTAAAATTGAAAAGGACCGAGTTATCTTTGTCGTTAAACCTGTTAAAAGTGTAATAGCGACAAACTTGTCTATAGACGAGAATGAATTTCACTATCGCTAGGCTCGTTAAAACATAGCGATGGGTTTTCCCGAAGGGAAAATTATAGAACAAGCATATGTTATCCTCCTCAAGCTTGACAAAGATAAAGAGGTACTGGTCAGCAATGACTGGGGAAAAATTGGGAAGAAAACTTGAAGAAACTTTGTTGGTAGCAAGTCGCTCTTGAACATGACACTTCCACTCCGTGTCGGAGTCGGGTTGGGTTGTTTCATTCACCGGGCACATCACCATGGTCACGCCATACCATCCACATTTGGGGTTAATGCTACCAATCCATCACATCAGTGTCGCTGATATGTTCAAGAGAAGTCATTCAGAGAATACACCTGTGTCTCACCCACTACCATACATTTATGCTCCATTCTTTCATGACCGCCACCCCGAACCTTATATCACCAGCTCGTTTTCACCTCCATTAAAATCATTTTCTCCGTTCCGTGTCATTGATGTGGGATTCATTAAGGCCCTCCTGTGACGGATCACTTCTTGTCGACATCAGCTCATTATCCAAGAAGTTGATCTAGGAACACCCCATTCAGTACTTTGAAGCTTGCATACCTCAATGGAAAGTTTCTCACTTCTAGCGACAGGTTTACATCAATGGCCTTCGACCGAAAGATTTTGCGTGGTGTTCGACGCCAAGTCCTTTATTCACACCATGTGAATTGTACTGCAGTACCTTGAGGGTCATTATCATTATCGGTGATTCCTCTCGCGCTTGTTAACAATTTACATCATTGGCTGGTAATCAAGCGATGTCTTTCCATGTTCGACTTCAGAAAATTTCTCACATGGATCGACTTGTACTTCGAGTGAAGATCAGAAAAGATTGAAGAACCCGGATCTAGTTTCATCCATTCGGGCTACGATATATATTCATGGAAATAAAGACATTAAATGTACATCATTGCTGCACAGATAATCATCCACTCAAAAGGATGATGGCTCTATCAGAATCATCAGTCTACACTCCGACGATTGTCTGTCCTATGTACATGAAAATGAATTTATAAAGCTGAGCATGGGAATGCCTGCCTCAGCTAGATCCTGAAAATATTATGAAGATAATGTATTGTATTGTATCTTATTACAGGTCTCCTCCCAGCATTTAAAGAACTTCAGATCCTCATAATAAAGCATTTCACCCAACATAAAAAGATTAACGGCCTCATGCTTTAGGGGGCAACCGTTATAGACATTTTTGGGCCCTACAACCCCAAGCATGAAATTTCCATAAACAAAGGGCTCCTAAGTCCCTAAAAGTGTTGTTCTAACCCCTAAAGGAACAAGGTCAACAGATTACAGCTTCTCCCAGAAGTTCTCCATGAGAAACTGCTCAGAATTGGTCAAAACAGTATCATTGCAGCTGCTCCACTAGCTAAGTGCGTTGCATCCCACCTAAATACACTGTGTGGGTGCGTTTCATTT
The DNA here is from genome assembly GCA_031772625.1 of Pinus tabuliformis. NCBI lineage: Eukaryota > Viridiplantae > Streptophyta > Pinopsida > Pinales > Pinaceae > Pinus > Pinus tabuliformis. The sequence goes on along the minus strand of CM062806.1, from coordinate 265,082,689 downwards.
CAAAAATCCCTTCTGTGGGGTGCGATGGGCGAGAAATGACAAATGGCAGTGTCATTCCGCGAGGTGGAGAGGCAATGGAAGCTTCCATAATCTTCTCCTGTGACACTTGCCTCACTGAATTCGACCAAGGATGAGTAAGAGACCATCAATCTCCAAGTGGAAGCAAGAACTATCAGAGGGAGGACACTAATCAAATCAAAAGCTGACTCATCCCCCTTACAGATATCTATATATGGATCCCTCATCCCAGAGATCCGGAGGCTGGAATTTTGCATATTGTAAGGAATTGCTGTTGGTTTCTTGAGAAAAACATCAGATTTTTGGGTGATCTAAGCTTTGTTTGAGGTGAAGAGGGGTTTCTTTGCTGGGAGGTTGATGCTGGGTCAGAACAACTGGTTGTAACTCCTCTTGGCTATTTTCTTGTTTATCAATAAAATCTATTTGAATTTTCCTCCATGCTTTTGTGTCATTGATGCTTGCTACATTTGTATGGTCAATTTACATCTGATCCTAGATTGTTTATGATTATAGATCCATGTCTTTGTATAGTGCTATGCTTCTGTGATCTTACCGGTACTTTGCGAAGCTGGGCGTGCAAGGGAGCAAGTAGTTGAGGACTATCAAAGAAGAGAGGGATCAAATCAGGAGATTAGCGCAAGACAGAGGTTGGTCTTTCTGTTCCTCTCTATCTATAATTCATAAAGAAAAACGAAAGTAGCTTTTCTCTGTTTGTTTCTAAGGCAGCTGTCACACCTTAGTGGGATAGAGTAGTTCTATATAGACACTTTCCCTGTAACAATAATGACAGTCAGTTTTGAAGATGGACTTGACTGTGTTGATGAGGCGCTACAAGAAGTGAAAGCAACAATCTTTAGGATACCACAGGATCCTTTGGCCCTGATTCAGCCTAAGCGGGCTACTCAACTAAGTCACATGAAGTAATGCTATAACGTGACTATTGAAGAAGAAGATGAGGATCCACAGAAGATTAATATTCCAGAAACAGAGGGTCACCGTGAGGTTAAAGGATCGCAGATTGAGAACCTGGATATAACTACACTATTGAAAACCAAACAAGTAAACAATGGTCTAGAGTTAGTACCCAAATTCGCGAATATTGGAGACTATTGGGATGACGCGATGGTGGATAAGGTCGTTGAATTGCTCCGTGAATACCAGGGTTTATTCCCTACCAAGTTTATGGATCTGAAGGGGATAATCGGGGACGTGGGTGTTATGAATATCACATTAAATCTCGACGGGAAGCCAGTTAAGAAAAGATCTTATCGTCTTAATCCGAAGTAAAAGGAGAAGGTTCGCATAGAGATAGACAAGATGCTCATGGGAGGCATCATTGAGCCTGTGGAAGAATATGACTGGGTAAACCTAATGGTGGTACAGGAGAAGAAGAAGAAGGATGAAATAAGGATATGTGTGGATAATAGAAAGCTAAACGATGCTTGTGTACATGATCCTTTCCCAACTCCATTCACTGATGAAGTGTTGGACTATGTAGGTGGCCAGGAAGCATATTCCTTCACTGATGGGTTCTCTGGGTACCACTAGATCAAAATCGCACTAGAGGACAAGAGTAGGACAACCTTTACGACTGAGTGGGGTTGTTTTCAGTACACTATAATGTCATTTGGATTGAAGAATGCACCTATGCTCTTCTCGCGCGTATTCATTGCTGCATTCAAGAAATTTATTCATAAGTTCCTAGAGGTATATTTTGATGACTAGACTGTGTTTGGCTGGTAAAACGCCATGTAGCAAGCTTGCGTCTGATGCTAGATACCTGTCAAAGATACCAGATCGTGCTAAATCTAAAGAAGTGTATGTTTTTTGTTCCTTTTGGGACCCTGTTGGGTCATGTGGTTTGCAGATAGGGATTGATGGTAGATCCCACAAAGATAGCGATGATACGGAACTTGGAAGTTTCAAGGAGTGTGAAGCAGTTGCACGCTACCATGGGACGTATGGGATATTACAGAAAGTTTAACAAAGGTTATGCCCAGATCACCGCACCTATGGAGAAACTGTTGAAGAAGGATATCACATTCTGTTGGAATAAGGACTGTAAGAAGATCTTGGATATATTGAAAGAAAATATAGTCACCGCCCTGATTCTAGCCTTATTGGATTGGAAGAAGGAGTTTTATGTACATGTTGACACATCATGTATAGCGCTAGGAGCTGTAATGACACAGGCTGGCAGAGAAGGCTTGGACCATCCTATCGCGTTCACAAGTCGAAGATTATCCAAAGCGTAGAAGAAATATTCCACCACCGAGCGTGAAGGGTTAGTTATGGTGTCTCCGCTCCATAAGTTTAGGCGCTACTTGCTAGGAGGTCATTTTAAGATGTATACGGATTACTCTGCCCTGAAGTTCCTGGTCAATAAGCTTATGTTGGGGGGGAGAATCTACAGGTGGCTCTTATTGTTCCAGGAATATTATTTTGAAGTTATTGTAAAACTTGGATGACTAAACGCAGGACCAGAGCATTTGTTGCGCATCGAAACGGGGGAGGAACCTACTAATTTGGAAGAAGGATTGCCTAGCATGCAACTATTTGCAAAGTTCATCACGTATGGTCATTTTGAGGATATAATGCATTTTCTAACGACAGGTACTAGACTAGAAGGATACACTATCTAGTAGAAGAAGGAAATAGTGGTGCACGTGGTAGATTTCTCTTTCATTGCTGGACATATGTACAAAATGAGGTCAGATGAGGTATTGTGATGGTATGTACTTGAGTTTGAAAGAAACAACATCCTCACAGATTCTCATGGGGGCATCGCGGGAGGACATTCCCACATTCCAGAAAAAAAAAATCATTCCCATGTTGTTAGCCTCTTCACCTTCCACAATTGAATTGATTCACTTCCTCTTAGTATGCAGACAAACCAAAATTCGTAACCGACATCCCATTCTCATAGAATATAGTAGTGGTTTTCCTATAGTAGCACAACTAACCATTCGCTAGTTTTGGTTATGTTAGCAACTCCACATGGCAGGAGTATCAATGCGTAATCCTAGGAGTGTCAACAACTCAAGGGTAGTCATCACTTCGATAAAAACTAGCTACAGAAGTAGCAGAAACTGTCAACTTAGTGTATCAACAATTAACATAATAGGAGTATCAACAAATCATAATAAATGGGAGTAAAAGTAATTATGACGAACTCAAAGATAAACTTGTTTTTAGTTGATGAGGATTTCATGAGTCCAAGGATTCTCCTACATTAGACACTCTTCGTATGAGAATATGAGCTACCATCACATGTAATAATTCCTTCAGATATTGATGTCCCTTGTAGGTGTTTTATATCTTTTTTAGTTACCCATAATGCATCTATAAATCCCCTATTTTTCTATTTCACTAAATAATCTAGATACATACTGCATCAAGTCTTCTTTCCAACACTTATGGCTAAAATTTCTTCCATTTGTTCAACACATTTATCCAGTAAATTTTCTTTCCACTTAGTTGACATATCTATCTCTTGACTATTTTCTTCTTCCCAAAACTCATATAGATCACCATCAATAAATATGAGAGAGATTTCCAAGTCTCTTGGAAACTCTATCTTATAGGTCTTCCCAGATTTTTTTGAAGAATTTTGCATGGGCCTATTTACTTATACTTCAACTTTTTGTACGTAGCCATGGGAAATATTTCCTTTTGCAAATGTTCCATTACCAACACTCCTACAAAGTCCTTTACTCTTGTTTCCAATTCTTATCTTTCTTTATAACTATCATTATTTTACTGTAATATTTTCTTCACCTATTCATGTATTTGTTGCATGTTGTTTGAAAAATCACTTGCATCAACACTCTTCCATTACTCCAAATATGGAAATTGTACCCGGTCTACAACACGTTTTGGTGACCTCCCATAAAAAATCTGAAATGAACTCGTACTCGTGGATTTATTTATTGGGTCATTGTATGTAAACTTTTCAGTGCCAATGCCATATCCCACTTATTGGTATTTTCACCACTCAAGATCCTCAACAAATTTCCAACGCTCATGTTCACCACTTCATCCTATCCATTTGTCTGTGCATGATAGGATAAATGGTGTAAAAGCTTATATCCAGTTTTCTTCCATAGTGTCCTCCACAAGTGACCTATAAATCTTGTATGTATATCTGATGTAATGGTTCGTGGTAAACCATGAAGTCTCACTACTTCCTTTAAGAATAAAAAAACCACTTTATTGGCATTATTTTTCATTTTTGCATGCTATGAAATGCGCCATGTTCGAATTCCTATATACAATAACCATTAATGCATGATGCTTCCTTTGTGCCCTTGGCATCCCCATGAAAACTTCCATGTTCGCATTTTCCCACGACCTTAGAAGTATTGGAAATGGGGCATACAACCTTGTATTTTGACTTCTACCCTTTGCTAGTTGGAAAAATCTACATCACTCTAGGCTAGAAATACCTCTCCTTTACTAGCATTGTGGTATTATCCATGCAAAATTGTCCACATAAGACTCCACCATCTAGCACCTTAATAACATTCGGCCTCATTGACCCTAGAGGAATTCAAAATTACTAATTAAAAAAAAAAACCCCTTCGGGATATGGTAATCCAAAAACATGGTCATGTCCACACTTGAAGGTGCTTTACAAGTTGTCCAAACTTCACCAAAATCAACATCTTCTACATATAACTCCTTCATTCTCTCCAAACTCACCACTTCTACTTACAAAGTGTTGAGCAACAACACTCTCCTACTCAAATAATTTCAAACTTTGTTTGACTTTACAGATCTAAGCTTCATAAAAAATGTATAAATTCTCAATAATTCAACCCATTTATAATACCTGTGATTTAACTTACCTTGGATATTGATATATTGTAATGCCTTCCAATCAGTAAAAAAACAAAATTCATTGGAAAATAATTGGTGTATCAACTTCATCAAATCCTGCACAATAGAATAAAATTATTAATCATATACAAAATACTTCTTGCTAGCTTTGTTCAACTTCTCACCAAATAATTCTATTGGTTTGTTTCCTTGACTTAAAACTACTACAATTGTTTTCCCAGTTGCATCATAGTCAACTTGGAATACTTTATCAAAATTTGGAAGCACCAAAATAGGTTTCTTTGTCACCTTCCTTTTCAGATCTACAAATGCTTTCCCTGCAACTGTCATCCATTTAAAATTACCTTTTTCATGCACTCAGTAAGATGTGCACAAATATAGCTTAAATTCCTAATTAATTTCCGATAGAAGATTTCCAATCCATGGAAGTTTCTCACCTCAAGTAGACTGAGGCATTGGCCAATCCAAGATCGCCTTCACCTTTTCAGAGCCCACGTTCAAAGCTTCCTTGGTTCCAAGTACACCAATTCATCTTGCAAAAATGTGCATTTCTTCAAGTTGACCAACAACTTCTCTTCGTTAAACCATTGCAACACTTTCTTTACATGTTCTAAGTTCTTCCCTTTGTTTTTGTTGAAAATTAAAATGTCATCAAAGTATACTACAACAAAGTTTATTAAGAATGGTTTGAAGACCTCATTCATGAGCATTACGAATGTGCTAGCGACATTAGTTAGCTCAAACAACATTACAAAATATTCAAACAATACATCATTTGTCTTGAAGGCATCCTTCCACTAATCACCTTCCCTAATCTAGATTTAATGGTAACCACTCTTCAAGTCTATCTTTGTGAAATATGTATCCCCACTCAAATAATCCATAATATCTGCCATCCTTGGAAAGGGAATATATACATGATGGTTATCCTATTAATGGCGCTATAATCCATGCACATTCTCCATTCACTTGTCTTATTTGGAATTAATATTTTTGGTACAACACATGGAATCAAAATTTCCCTTATCAATATGTTATCAAGAAACTCATGTAACTTCTTATTTACTTTCTCATCCTCTATTGGATTCATCGTATAAGGTTCCTTTTTTGGTAAGATTGATCCAAGAATCAATTCAATATGATGAGAAATACTCCTTATGGGAGGTATTCCTTTTTGAAATTCATCAACAATAATCTCCTTGAATTCATATAACAAGGATTTAATCTCTACAGGTACGATTTCTAATTCCACTTCCTCTTGCATAGCCTTTGTAATCATTGCTACACAAAAAATTTCCCTTGATGCTTCATGTACAAACTCCTTTGTTGAGCCCAACATGATGTCTTTTTTACACATGCTTGTACCTCCATAACTTCCTTTTGTTTCAACTATATTTTCAATCATTAGGGTGAGTTTGTACTCGTGTCCATTTTTACTCTTTGGTGATGTATTTATCTAAGTAGACCATTGCGTCCATGGCTTTGAAGTATGTGGTTATGAAACTTATGTCCAGCTCATCCTGAAGCATGTGCAACACTTTCTTGAATGTGGCTGGAAAATCGATGTACTTTTACATGTTCTCTACACTCAACTACAAGTCATCACTAGTGGCTTCACATATCAAATTCTCTAAATACCCATCGACCTCCAACATGAATTGGTTCTTCCTCATGGCTTGGTTGAGGTTCTGATCAAAAGGATCCTATGTGTCCTTACTATGAAATCTAGACTCATGTACAAACGTGCATAGGAAGCCTCAATGATGATGATGAGTGGAGGGAGATGCTCATGGTTCCGTATCAACATATGAATCTATGCTTTTTCTATCTCCATCTGCGGCTTCATCATCATCTGCAAGAAAAGCGGGGCCCTATTGTACCTCATTTTCCATTCTTGTACATGAGTTATGGCAGTTTGGATGTCTTTAAGAGTTTGGGTCGTCTTTGTGCATTACTTCTAAAAATCGTATAGATAGAAAACCTCTTTGTGCACGGTGACAAATTTACTATAAAATGTACACATGGTGGTCTCAAAAGTTGATATCTCCGTAAATATTTCTTTCTTCATTTCTTCCATATTGGATCGTACAAACTTCTATGTTCTCTACCTAGCCTCTTGCAAGTTATTTTCCATCTGATAATTCTCTGCTACAATAACTTGACTGTCGAACTCGAGGCTTCAACATAAGCCTTAGAAGACTCGACCATGGCAGCTAGATTTCTTCCATAATATGATATAATCACCCTTTCCTCTATGTGCACAAGTGATGTGTGATCATCCGCGAGATGCTTTATACATGCCTGTATAGTCCTATGATGTGACTTCTGGAATGACAGATTGTACACATCCATATCTCTATCATCATCAAGGAGAAAAACCCCTCCTTGTTCACTCAGGATTGGTTATGATTTTGGAGGTGGAAGGTACAGTGGTGCGACCTTGGATTTTCTTATCATGAGATGTGTGTCTTGGTCCTGTGGTTCTTGTTCCATCTCCATGTTTGTTGCTTTAGCCATCTGCTCAAAATACTAAGTGAGTTCCAAAACCTACACTTTCTCACCATCTTCTTCATCTGTTGGTTGCTTTGTTGTCTCAACCTATATAGGTACACTTTTCTCTATTAGTGTGCCTTGTATTTTCTCTGTCCCTATTTCTTCTTTTCTTCCGTTTCTCTACTCCTGAGCTCTTCCTATTCTTTTAGCTTCATTTTTGTTTCTTGTAACTTCCTCTCTGCATATTCCAACTTTTTCTTCTCTCTATTGCTCCATTCTACTCTTCTTTCGTGTTGTTACCTCTTCTCCTCTATCTCCAAAGCTACTTTCTCAATAAGAGGATATTCTATGAACTTCTATCTTTCTCAGCCTCTGCGCTTTCGGAACTCTTGTTGAGTTGTGTTATATTATTTCCAAAACTAATGTTGGGTTGTGTTATATTATTTGCAACAAGTGGGAGAATGTTGGGTTGTGTTATATTTTTTTGGACCCTATATTAGGTGGGTGGGCCTACCTATGGTTTTGTGCATGGTTTTCGCACATGGTTTTGGGCACGATGGTTTTTGGTCCATGGTATTGGATGCTTTGACATGTATATATATGTATTGTAACATTGAAATAAACATGATGAAAAATCAATTTGGTAGTCCTAGTTTTGGGATCCAGGGGAAAATATCTGTGTATATTTTTTTATGTGTTATGCTCCTGCATTGTTTTTTTTTTTCGTATAATTTGTAAGCAGGTAATTTCGGTACGGGGTTAAAACCTACAACTCTTCCTCTTGCCTTTGTCTTGCGTCAGTTTGATGCTCACTGCTTCTATTGTTGTTGCTTCCTATGGTGCTACTTTCCATTCTACAACCATGTTGATGCTTCATTGAGCTTAGAGGAGTTGTAGCAATACCTACAAGGATCTTCCTATATCCAATCAAATGCCTCGTGGATGCATGGGTAATACACTTTTGCACAATGGTTCTTTCATATTTAGTGGGGATTATACGGATTCAAACTCTTGGTGCCAAACCCAAACTTCATCAAGTCACCAACTTCAACATCCAGATCCTTCAAGGTATGAATCTCGTACAACCTAACCCGCAAAGTAAGAGTATGCCATGACACCTTCTTCCTCCTTGGTAGTCATGCTGATAACTCCATGGACATGTGATACACAACCTCTTGCATGACCATCTTGTCCATGGAAAACCTCGATAGCTCATGTAGAGGCTTCTCTATGCCAGACATGTTTAAGAAGGTGCCACCGGGTGAGGCATACCAATCTATAGTGTTAAGAAATTCCTACATCGCTTCTTGGGACATGCAATGTGGATCCTGTTCGAATATCATCCTATATAGCGGGGTGATGAAGTGGTCAGACAACCTCACCATGAATCCTTGGTAACTGCACTTAGAGAGAAACTTGCAATAGATGTTCACAACATCCTCTGATGGTGTCCATGTACAAGCCATGCCAGGGAATTGTTGTTTGGCACAAATTGCATCAAGAAGGTACGTGGACCTAAATAATATTGCTTGCTCATCCTTAGGTGAACTATAGGCATTAGACACATGCACTTGTTGTTGAAGATCCAACATGTCAAACCAGTTGAATGGCCTTTCTTCACTCTCCAACTGATCCAACATAATCACTCAACTCTTTGGAAAGGTCTCCATGATCTCTTGACCATACAAGCGACATGAGAACATGAAAAAGAGTTGGTAAACCTTCTTAAGTGACTTTTTCTTGTAGACCTGGTTGGGTGTCACTATAAACTTTGATGGATATTTTACCTAATGTTTCATGATGTCTCTAGTGTTCACATTCTTTCTTGGAGTGTAGAACAGTGCATCCATGTAGTTTACCGACTACAACAAGTGATACATGTGATGGTAGTTTTCCATTCCGAAGGTGGCAAGCTGTGTTCCACTAGTACTTCTTAGTGTCATTGTCTCAGGATCAATGTGTGAGACAATCCAGTGAATGATATCCATGCATGGGAATTCTGGGTTTTATACAACAAAATGACCTCCTCATCAACTCAGAGGTGGAAGATAGCATGACTAAAGCAAAGACCACAATTGTAGGCTTGAACCCACACTAACGTTAGTTGTGCACTACTAACCTACTTTATAAAGCTTGTTACCAAACCTAGGGGAGCGCTAGTGACCCTGCTAACTCAAGTTGTTAGACCAGGGGCAGTGTTAGTGAAACTAAGAGATGTTCATGGGTTAAGCCAATGAATCTGCTCACAAAATATCTAAATATTTATCCCTAAATTTGCTCAAGAAAAGCAGGGAAAGTCCCAAAAATCAAACTATTTGGGGAAATTCCAATCTAAAAAAGAAGGAAAATGGGAAAGAGCTAGAAAAAGAGGCAGGTTCATTAATTTTGCCCTAATGAACTCTATGAGGAGCTTGGCAGCCCTAACTCGATTGCTATATAAGCAGTGAGAGAGCCATTGTGAAAGGGGTCAAATCATGTGAAAGGATAGACTACTAAGCTGTTGAGTATTTACTCAAATCTGAAGAAGTGAGCTAGAAGAGAGAGAGAGAGAAGAAGAAGGGGCAAGGGAAGATTGTTACAATAGATGGTTGTAATCACTCTTTCGTTATTAATACAGAACTGCATTTGTGTTCCCTACTCCATGGTGTCGGTAACATTGTTCATTAAATTGTTTGTTTCGATACTTGTCGAGTTGAGTAGTTAAGCTATATACAAATATATGTTCATTGTGCATTCTTATATTATTTTTCAAGAGTGTATGTTGTGATTGTGTTTTCCTTTCCTTTGTGCAGGAATTGTCTTGGAGTTGGCTTTGACGAAGTTATTATTGGCTGCATTGAGATCTACAAACAAATCTAGAAGGAGACTTGATGTAATCCTCTTTCCATACCTTCTCAATTGATGTTTGATAGATGAACATGTGTATAACTTGGTAGCTTCTGTAGATAATCTTACATTCTTTCAAAGGTCTTGGGAAGGCCTTTAAGGGTAGTTTTCATTCTCCATACACCATGCATTTTACCCCATAGCAGAATTTGCGACTCTCCTGGGGACTATACATCTAGTTCCCAGTCTACCCAGACTCTTCTTGGTTCTTTCTTCCTTCTAAGAGCTCCCTACTTCTTCAAATCCTTTTCTGAGCCACCAAATATCTTACTGCATCTTACTAGCTTACATTCATCTCAGAAACTAATCTTGAAAGCCCTATATTTTAGTGATTTCCCACACTAACGATGGTTACCAGGCTAAACAGAGCTTTATAAATCACTGTGCCTGTGTACAGGGAGCGTTAGTGTTATATACCTAGGGGGGATAATATGGGGTACCAAGGGAGGTACCCAAGGTAATAATGTAATAATGGGATGGGCCATAGTAATAAATAAGGTGGTTAACCCATGTCATGTAAGGGACCACAAGTAGTTAATAATAATGTAATGGGCCCATGGTATTAGTTGATGGTATGAGGAAACCATGGTAATTATAAATGGTATTGTATGTATGAGGCCTATATAAAGGCTAGAGACTCAACATATGAAGATGAAGAGAAGTATTATTGTATGAACAGGCATATGGCTTGTGGAGTGTTCTCCTTCCTTAAGGAGTGAATGTATGGTGTTGCCCTACCTTAAGGGTTTGACAATAAAGTGAATCATTTCTATCTATTTTGATCTTGTTATTATTGGGTTATTGCTATTATCATATATCTTTTGGATCAGAGCTACAACAAGTGGTATTAGAGCACTTTCTTGGGCAAACCGTGGAGATTTTTTTTTTCATTTTTGCAGGGTTTCTGGGGCGGCGAGTTTCAGGTCAGATCTGTACGTTTTGGTGAAATATCTGTAGAATATAATTGCAGATCTGTATTCCTTGTGAAAAAATACCCAAATTCAAAAAAAAAATCAGTTGAATCGGAGTCCGGATGGAAGAGATATCGCTGATCTAAACATCAGTGGGGTTGCAGACAATTTTCAGGGCAGCGAGTTTTGCGGCGCAGATCTAAAAGTCCTGGTTCCAGATCTGCAAGATATAATTGTAGATCTGGAATATTTGGGAGAAAAAGAATCATTTCAAAAAAAAAATCAGTCGAATCGGAGTACGGATGAGGGAGATATCGCTGATTTAAAATCAGCTCTTTTTGCAGAAATTTTGGGTGACGCCGGGAGCGTAGCAGCGCAGATCTGGAATTCTAGTGCCTGGATCAGGATTTTTATCATATGGGCAGATGCAGAATGATTGTTCCATTTCCAAAAATAGGTTATAATAGAGATTCTGAGCAATATTGATGGATTTGTGGCCATTTCAAATTTTCGCCAAGTTTTTTCAAACCTTCTTCATGGAGAAGCTATATTTTAGAGGGAAAGATAATGGTCCTACTATTGAAGAATTCATACAAAGAATAAAGTCTGAATATGGGATATGTTGGAAAACTGTAGTACGGTTTAATTTGAGAGATGAGGCTCTAAAATGGCAATTATCACTTGACTACCAGCAGTTGATCAAACTCTCAGATGCAGAATTTGAAAAAGTACTTTTAGACAAATGGTCTCGGGCTAGAAAAAAAGAGAATGAGACACATAAGGGTTTAATTGCTACGGGTGTCTCCTTATTGTAGGTTCATGGATTGATTCAAAAGGAGAAAATCATTGTGTATATAAATCCGAGTTGCAAGCAAAATCTCATAAATATCAACTTGATAAAGAAATTGCAAGTCCCAGCAAAACAAATTGAAAATACACAAGTAGATGATAAGGATGTTCAAATCTATAAGGATTTGAAGATTTCTATGGATAAGTATGTGTTTCATGGTGATTTTTATGCTTCAGATATGGATAACATGGATGTTGTTTTAGGATACCCTTGGATGGAATCCGTGGGTACTATCAATATTAATGTGCAGAAGAAATTCCTAAAGCTATGGTATAAAAATAAGAAAATTACATTACAGGATATTTCCACCCATAAACAGGTAGAACACATGGAGGCTGAAGCAGAAGATGTTCAAGAGACTGACATATCAGATGATGAGCCTTTGATGATCGACAATCAAACACAAACAGAGGCTGCAGAAGAAAAGGTTACATGTGATGATACATCAGAGGAGGGCTCAGTGGTTGAAGTCATATTGACAAAGAAGACACCACAACAGGGTGAAGTCAAGCAAAAGCCATCATGGGTTAAAAATTCAACATATCATCACCCACATCACCCAGCGAGACAACCATCAAGATGGAAACCAAGTTTTCACATGACGGATCGCGAGGAGAGAAGATCCACCCACTACACATCAACACAGAAGAGTGGCAACAGTCAACTTCCATCTCAAGCGAGCGAGGCACCAACGAGATCGAGGGTTCACCTTTCTCTTCGATGGCTAGATGCGCGTGCATGGTATCAGTGGACTACTCTTTTGAGTAGATCTTATTATTTGTGTTCTTCCCATGTTTCGGGGACGAAACATGCTTAGGGGGGTGGAATGTTATATACCTAGGGGGGATAATATGGGGTACCAAGGGAGGTACCCAAGGTAATAATGTAATAATGGGATGGGCCATAGTAATAAATAAGGTGGTTAACCCATGTCATGTAAGGGACCACAAGTAGTTAATAATAATGTAATGGGCCCATGGTATTAGTTGATGGTATGAGGAAACCATGGTAATTATACATGGTATTGTATGTATGAGGCCTATATAAAGGCTAGAGACTCCACATATGAAGATGAAGAGAAGTATTCTTGTATGAACAGGCATATGGCTTGTGGAGTGTTCTCCTTCCTTAAGGAGTGAATGTATGGTGTTGCCCTACCTTAAGGGTTTGACAATAAAGTGAATCATTTCTATCTATTTTGATCTTGTTATTAATGGGTTATTGCTATTATCATATATCTTTTGGATCAGAGCTACAACAGTTAGTGGGCCTACTAACTCTCTATAGCCACTGTTACAGAGCGTTAGTCTCCCATTTCCATGATTTCCAGTAGTATCTATGGACCAAAAGGGATGGAAAATATTGTCATGGGCTGAAATATGATCTGTAATTGTATTATGTCAACAAAATTGGTGTCCTAGAAATTTATTTTTAGGAAAAAATTTTGGTTTTTCTCTCTTAAAAGAATTTTTTTTTGAAAGAAACACTGACAATTTGTATTCAGCCTTCTGTCGAAATAGTTGTAAGCTGCTTCATTTTGGTTTTTAGTGGTTGTTAGGAAATATTGGAAAATGTTCTTTTGGGTATGCATGTGCTGAAAGGCTATAGATGCACAGACGAAACTATGAATATGTGAAAATATGAATATGTAGAACAAGGCTTGTTTGCATAAAAATTGAAAAAAAAAATTGAGCATTTTTTTGCATGATTTATTGAGTCAAGCGTCTCACCATATTTCATCAGTCAACACCCCTACTGAAGACATATAATCAAGTACACGTAAAATTTACATTAAAATCAATTAGTTACTCTTTTGAGCGAACCAACATTAACTAGGCTAGGATCTTGGGATAAGCATGTGAGTGAACTACCCAAGGTTGAAAACCAAAACTAGTGTCGTTAACGAGCGAAAAATTCCTTCTGCACTCATATTATTAGGACCACTCCACTAACAATGGAGTGAAATACGAGACAACATTGGATTTTAATTGAAGGTAGCCCACCTTCTCTTACAAATACTTTGGGAATTCTGTGTATTGGGGGTCCCTTTGGGGATTTTGGAACTGAGTCGGTGACTCAGATATCCTACCCACACATCATGCTATCTATGAATATATCCCCCCTGATAATGTTTGTGATCTGAGCTATCTCTAGTGGCGAAGCTTATAGAGACTTACACAAGGTGACTAGGACGGGCTGTCCTGGTACCTAACACGGACGGATATACTTTGTCTTTAGTTTTTGGGAGGGTGCTCGTCTTCATGAGAGTACTTGGCCCCTTAATCTGAGATTTGGGTGAAGCTCTAGAGTAACCGTAACCGTACATTTGGCCACCCTTCTCTATTATTCATTGAGAGACTGCGTTTCATCTCTAGTGATCAGTGCTTATCAGACAAGGTAATTTCCCTCTGTTTGCTGATTGATATATTTAGTGTATTTTTTACTTTTAGGTACCTGAGTGCTATCATTTTTGAGACTTTAAAGAATATCATGATAAAATTTATCTGGTAAAACTTGACAGCCACCGTGGCTACATCTGGACCTCGTCCTCACTCCAAACGATTGTTAGGACTTCCTCCACTCATTGTGGAAGATCCACTGAGTTCCACTGAGCCAGATTCCTCATCTTATAGGGATCAGTCTCCTAAATCTCACATGGGATCTGTGTGGACGACCGACGATTCAAGTTTTCTGGAGGATTTCTTCACGGAATGATTTCTTCCTCACTTTAACACTTCGTACACAAATCCATCGGAACCTATTTTGGCTCCCGTGGTACCTGTACTTCCTGCTTCGGTAGGTGGAACATTCCCATCTATCTAGTTGAAAAATCACGGGTTGTGGAACTTTAGGGACACACTTGGTCCTTTCCCACTTCCCCAGCCGACAGTCATCTCAACACCAGTAATGGCAAATCCCACTATCCCATTTGTCCCAAGTACAACAACTCATGTGACACCCTCTATGAGTGGAACCCATCAGATGCCAGGTTCCACCCTTATGGTGTTGCACTGTATACCTTCGACCAGTGCCACATATAGTGCTCCATGTGACACTGAATGTGGCACTATGGGCGCGGCTCTTGTTAACCAACAATATGGTCGACTGCCAATGAACAGTTCAAACCCCTAGATTCATATATCTGGGGGGTTCCTAATATGCACACACCGATAGGGAATGTAACATTCTCCCCTCCGTTCTTAGGCATGCATGTTCAGTTGCTAATTGACATGATTTTTCCCTCTATCACTCAAAGCCAAATGGTTAGTTCTGTGTCGAGCGGGAATCCACAATGGGTTCTCCACCAATCCATGGGGGCACCCTACTCACATACTCAAATGAGTTAAGGGGGCACCTCTTATACTGGGGGAAATTTCATACCCCAGTATCAAAATCCTCATGGAAATCCACTCTACAACACCATACCGCAAAGTAACTGCTACACCACGCAACCGATGTACACTATGGGGAACCAAACAATGGGCGGAGTGCAAAGCTCCTTAGGTCATCCATCATCAACATGGTCCGAGTCAGGGACACCTAACTCTCTGCCTTTTTTGGAAACATTGAATATACCTGACTTATACAAGTTGACAACGACCCCATCTATCACAACTTACAATGGCCGCCAATCCCACATAAAATACCAATGGACATCCCAAATTTCGACAAAAAACAAGGGGAGGATCCGGGCACCCATACTACCACCTACCATATCTGGTGTGTTTCTAACTCTATGGTGGATGATAGTGTCTGGTTACATCTTTTTCCCTACACCCTCATTGGCAATGTTGCGAAATGGTATATTGAGTTACCACGTGTGTCAGTAAATACCTTTGATACTTTAGTGATGGAAGTCATAAAGCATTTCCAGTTACCTATCCGCTATGAGATTGGGACAGAGCTACTCACTTCATTTCCAGGTGGAGGTTGGTCAAAGCTCCCATCCTAGATTTTTCTCTTAACGCACTGGTTTTGTAAGTCCTTACTCCCACAAATCACTAGAGATGTCACTCTAAGTGGTGTGGTCACAGAAGACCAATCCATACGTCATGCCCAACACTTAGACTTGATATATTCATAGTCTGGCACTCATTACAACATAATCCCCAATGCTCATGGTAACCCCAATGCTTCCCCCACTCAGCACCTTGGAGTGCACACCGACGGGGTTGTTGGCGCAACCTCTGGGGCCACTGTAAAAAAACTCAGTGGTTCCATTGCCAAGATCATTGTGGACCCCTCTACCAAAAAGACTGCTCTTCGAGCCACCACGATAAACTCTGTGCAGTCTACACAAAAATCTAGTGGCAGGAACAAGAAGAATAAGAACAAGACCGCTCCTTCTGAAGAGAAGTCACCTAAGAAGCCCAACCCCAAACAGAAGGCCACTATGCCTACTGATGCAGAAAATGATCAAACCAATAGATATCCATGCAAAATCTGTGCTGAAGACCACATGACTTGGCATTGTCCGCGGCTTCAAGAGTGCATAGACTACCTTGCTAAGAAGCATTCTGGTAAGGCACCCGCTGTCCTTAGAAATCCTTTTCCTACTCAACAACAAAAAAATCTCCTTGCCAACCAGCTGCAACCCCTGCACGAGGGAAATGATGGTTCACAACATCCTTTAGCTGGTGAAGGATCTTCTACCGTTTACACATTTGAAATGGTAGAACTCTCCACAAGAGCCAAATCTTATGGAGCTCCTGTTGCTCCGACAACAGAACCATCCTCGGGTCAAAACCCATCTCTGCCCAATGATTTGCATATTGAAAGGCCGGTTGAGGACTTCGTAATTTGACCCCCAAAAGGGGCACTTCGATGCACAACACACAATACATCTGCACGTGCCACCCAAAACTACAACATCGTAGAGGATTTGGCACAAGCACCATCAGCTATATCGACACTCAAAGTATTACAAACATTCCCCACCCAAAGGAAAGCTTTGCTTTTGGCTATCGGAGGTATTGACCCTATGGATTCCATGATTGATATTTTTGGCATGGAAAAGTGTAAACCTCCCCTTTCCCACCAGCTTACATTTCAGGTGTGTATCACCTCGAAAGGTAAAGGTATAAATAGAACTGCCATCGAAAAAAGTGCTTCAACCGACATCATGTCGGCTTCATGTTGGCTTACCTTGGGTTCCCCAACCCTATCCCCACCGTCAAACTCCCTTAAAGCTTTTGACGACCACACATTTATCCAAATAGGATACCTACCCAGTTTTCCTATCACTTTGGCTGGGAAAACCGTAATGGTGGACATAGAAGTCGTGGACAAGAAACTCGTCTATAATTTCTTGCTGGGTCGCAGTTGGACATATGCCATGACGGCCATGGTATCCATTGTCTTTCGTACCATCTTATTCCCATTGGATGGAAGGGTCATTACAGTGGATCAGTTTTCTTTCTGCACCCCTGATTATCCACCATTACCAAGTGGCTCTGTACCCCTAGTAGGAGGTGGAAATGACGGCTATGTCAGTTTAGGTACTGGTCTACTGAAGGCTTCCTCCCTTATGGGTTGTTTTTCTCTTCAGCCACCCAAGGTTTCACAATCAGTTAACATGCTTTCATCAATTACTGATGAATCGACCGAGCCCTGTATCCTATTGGCTCCTTCAGACCTTAACACATTTGGAGACCAGATGCTGCTTTCACCAGTTGAATCAACCTATCAAGGCATTCAATCTGCATCCACATCTTTGTTCATGTTGGTTATTGCCGATGGTACCACCACCCTTCCCATAACGACTCCTCCTTTAGATCCATGCAATCAACTCATACCTACAGATGAATCTGTTCAAGAAATTATGAGTTTTCGAGAGCAAAATTGGGATGATTGGCACCATTGTGTCCTGATATCTGATTTGGACATGACGCCTCCTCAAAACATGTCCTCTGAGTTACCAAAAAAATTTTCCTCACCCCACGCAATCATCCAAACTTTGGATGCGGAAAGAAACATGGGGAACACTTCGAAGTCATTGCCCATAGATATTTCAGTCATGATAGGCATCGTAGAAGACACCCAGATGTGAGCAGATTATAGTCCTAAGGAAATTACGAGCTCCACCTACCTATATGAGGAATCCCACAATGAATTCATTTGGTCTCATGAGGAAATGAACAAATTTAATCCGTTGTTTATCGTGCATGAGATCCAACTTTACAATGAAGCAAAACAAATTGAGTGTTAGATCCCTTCCCTGGAAATAGCGGTTGAACCCATGCCCAACCCCACTATGGAAGAAGAATGCTTACTATACCTCAAATAGCTGGATCAAACTCGTTGGGATGCCAAAAAGGCACTCAAGGCTCATAAGAAGTGGGTACAAACCCAATTTGCGAAAGAGGTTAGGTTTTTTTCTTTCCAAGAGGGCGATCTCGTATCGCTTTATCATCCAAAAACTAACCTCTTGGCTGCATGCACGCTTCGACCCATTTGGCTAGGTTCCTATGTCATAACGAAAGTCCTCCCCACGGGGGCATATGAACTACAGGACCAGGAAGGAATCCCACTCAAGGAGCCCAGATACGGGCTCTATCTGAAAAAGTATCATGCCTAGCATAAGCACTGGGCATATGCTTTGTAATTTTATGTATTCATAAGTTTTTCTTACCCTTTTTGGTGTGATTGGATTGTTTTGTTATTTAGTGGAGTACTTGTCTCATGCATTCTTCTCACAATGCAGATGTTGATGTTACCGTTAGCGTACATAGGATGCAGGGATGGTGCCAGTCATCACACACGGCACATTGCATCAGCTGCTTGGTCATCTACACACCCGAGTAGGAACTATTTTTCTCCAGGGAGGTCTTTCTTGGTACCGCCACCAACAATATTTCAGAGTACATGTCTGTCATTTCGCTTCTCAAGGAATCTTCATCAAGGGGCATCTCCAATCTGGTGGTCAGGCTAGACTCCCAGCTAGTCGTTATGCAATTGACAAACCATTATCACGTTCATAATCCAACCTTGTTACGTAACTATCTAAGGGTGCAGCTCTTGGAACGTCAATTTGAAACAATCACATATGAACATGTTCCTCAAGAATTAAATACAGTTGCTGATTTTTTAGCTAACTATGTATTGGATTGGCATTTGTATCATTCTTTATAGAAGCCTACATGAAAAGAAAAACACTTATTGAGTTAAAAATTTGTTAAAAAAAAACATTTAAAAAATGCATTTACACCACCAAAATACCAAAAATATCTGTATATATATATAGATCAAAATCCAGTTTTTTACACCAAAATATTCCAAAGCTTGGATGATTTAAGTACAAAAATTTCTCAAAAGCCCAGTGACAAAAACTCATATGGCTATGCCAAGGCACCTGCTAAAAAGAACCTATTGCTCCATTAAAGCTAAAACCACTCTAGCTACCCTCCGAAGAGGAACCAGAAACCGCTCAGGTACACCAACTGTGTGTCACTACATATGAGCAGGAATCTCCCTCATAGGAGGGGGGAGAGGGGGGGGGGAACACCCATATTCAAACCCTCTAAGTTCCTCATAACCTAGTGGAGATTGTCGGCATTGCCCCCTCCAGCAAGTAGTTGGCCTCCTCGTTGCACATGGCGAGGTTCACCTATAGGTCGTACCGGCGCGACATCGGTGCTAAGCATCAAATTTTCAAGGTCATTTCTTATTTCACCTATAAAAACATTACATAAAGATTCAAAAGCTAAAAAAATACTTAAATTACTATCAAAATTCTTCTCTTGAGGACCCTAGTTGGTCCTGGGCAGTAGCATCAAGTTTGGGTCACCAGTGAAGTCCATGCCTTCATGGGCATAGCCATCAATAATCAAAATTTGGCTACGAATCCACTGGAAGAAATATTCGTCAAAGAAATGCCGGATCGATCCTCCTCCTATGCGAGGATCGAGTGATGACCAGTGACCCTGACTTGGCTCCCTTGGATTAAGGGGACCCAAGCCCACCCATGGGTGCATGACGAGTACCCTCTCAAGGAAAAATGAGATGATGATAGTACCGTACCCAAAACTGTGTTGGGTGTGAGTCTTGCATGCTATTAATTCTGCCTTTAATTGGTGAAGCACTGCTTCACACCAGTTGAACATCTATGGCTTGACACAGTCAACCGCAAGCAACAATTGGGCCTTTGTTGCAATATGGGGGCTCTTTGACCCCACCAACCGCACAATCAACCATAAAACTACCCTCATATACCGAGATCTCATCCTCTCTATGGGGACGTTGTTGCTAACCAGTCCACTCTCAAGTATGTAGTAGGTTTGTACCAGCTCTAAGGTAGATCGTGGATCTGGCCTACCACCGGTGAGGTTTGCTTGTGCCCTGCAGCACAACAAGCTAGTCAAAAAGTAGATGTCATCCCGATTAATAGCCAACACCTGATCTCCAATCCTGAACACTTGCTCGTGTTCATCCCAACGCTAGATAATCCTTCTCAGTAAAGCCTCCTATCCTTTCATCAGCTCCAACTTTGCATACTTTAGTAAACCACAACGGTACAATGCAAGTATGCATGCTGGGTCATTTTGCATCAACAATTCCTCATTATCATGGGACGATTCTCTCCATAGGTGAGTCATTTTAGCTTGAAACCTGCACAAAATAACCCCAAAATAAGTTAAAATGGGGAAAAATCACTTAAGGAATCCATGAATGAGGGTTTTCACTGTGCCCTTCAGCCCTAACGCTATCCCCAGTGCTGCAAAGGGAGGATTAACGTCCTCCAGTGGCTCGTATAGAGTGTTTAACGCTCCCTATTGGCCATATGGAGGGCATTAGTGCACAAATAAGGCTTCAGGGCACCTCAGATTTGCAAATTTCCACCCATAAAAATGTTAATAAAGTTTCAGTAAGGCATAGAGCAAGGTTTTAGCTCTCACCTAGGACTGACGGCATGCCAAATGGTTGCCTGGATCTCTTGCAATGGTTCACGGAAAATTTGCTCCTCTTTAGCTCTAGTATGCTCTCACAAAATATAACATAGTGAAACTGATGCATGTGAAAGCTCAAAGCATCTCCTTATATAAATTTTGGAGACATGATTTTATGAAAATAATTAAAGAGCAAGTAGTCCATTCTACATGACTTTTTATCATGCATGAACCCATATGATAGGAATCACTGCTTTTTTTTACTTTTACCGCTTTTGATGAAAGTACTTTTAGGAATGAAAGCAGTAAAAGTTGCATGCAATTCTAAAATAGAGCACTTTTTGGGATATTTTATTGCTCTTTAAAAAATATAAACATCTCTGAGTTTTCGTCGTTGGGCTCGTTAAAATCTATCCAACAATGGTTAGAGCACTTTTGGTGATATTTTATTGCTCTCTAAAAAAAAAACATCTCTGAGTTTTCATCGTTGTGCTCGTTAAATCCATACAACGATGATTTGAGCAACTCTTTTTTGACCTTTTTCTAGCTCATAAACTGAAAAAGACCAAAGGAGCATTCTTTTTAGGCACTTTTTTCTCGCTCTTTAAACTGAAAAGATCTCGAGCTATGTCTTTCAGCTCGTTAAAACTCAATAAAGACAACCCAAGAATTCTTTTAGGTACCTTTCTCACTCGTTAAACTAAAAAGCCCTGAGTTTTTGTTATCGGACTCGTTAGACATATATAATAGCAGCAAGAGCACTTTCTTTTTTGGGACAATTTCTCACTCTTAAATAAAAAATCCCCTGAGTTTTTCCCCTCCTCCGAGCTCGTAAAACTATGAATAAGGGATGAGCCATTATTTTCCCTCTTTTTCTTTCTCATAGACTAAAAAAGATACCCTGAGTTTTATTCATCGAAAATCATTAAAAATTTTGATGAAGGTATCGAGTTTGTCATCACGTGACTCATTAAGAATTCATGACGAAAAATGAGTTTAGTCCATTGCCTCACACTCGTAACAAAATGAGGTCGACATCTATTGAAAGTAGGTTTCTCTTTATCCAAGTTCAATAGATTAAGTAACGGAAAACTAACCGATATGGGTATACTATTAACCTTTTGTCACACTTGGTTAACAACTATGACAAAGGGACCACCATGGAGTCTCTCTTTACGATCTTTTCAGACTCTCTAAACTTGAAAATACCACCGAGTTGTCTATTCTGGACTCTCTAAATTACACAGACAAGGTATAGATTCGTTCTTTTTACAATACTTTTCAGACTCTTAAAACATGAAAAAATCAACGAGTTTTCCTGTTTGGACTCATTAAACTAATTAGATAGGGCAAAGAGTCCTTTTTGCGATCCTTTTTAGACTCTTTAAACATGAAAAAATCAATGAGTTACCCATCTGGACTAATTAAATTTATCAGATGGGGAAAGTGGACAATACAACTGTATTCCCTATTAGAAAGCGTTGTTTGGCAGCAATTGTTCCCTTTAACATGGCACTCCCTCAGATAAAACTTCATTTTGATGGCATCTCAATAAGAATCCTACAATCCTATGATTTTTAGCCTATATACCCTAATGTAATTGCATCTCCATATCCTAACACTCTACAGTGTTCATGAGTCTAGTGTCGTCTGGTTAAAACTGTTGTCATGCCTTCTATTGTTCAAGGGTTACCCATTTGTTTCCTCCGTTAACGAATCACACATATCCTTTCATCATGCCCTCCGTTGTTAAGACCCAAATGCTCAAAATATTCCTCAAAAACAATATCATTCTTGTCCAATTTCATGTCGACTGATGTAGGACATGTCATTGCCTACCTTTTGACAGGTTTTTTCTTATCGACTTCAACACTCTATCTAGGAAGATAACCCAGAAACACATTCAGTGCCTTATTACTTGCATACATTAGTGGAAAGTTACTTTGTGTTTGATCAGGGGTTTTCATTATTGGCTCCTAGTTAAAAGATCCTATGGGTGTTCGACGACAAAGAAATCTTTCACACTCACTAGTTTGCACTGTGCATCCTGGATACCATCACCATTATCGGTCGCCTTCCTCGCATCTGTTAACAGTCTCCATTATTGACTGGTAATCAGATGATTTCGTGCATGTTCAACGATAACACATCTTATCACATGTATCAATCTATGTTGTTCGGTGAAGTGGAAATCAAGACCTTGGGTAGAGGCTTGCATCTTGCAGCCTTATTTCCTCTCCCAAGCTGTGGATATTGTTTTTTGGTGACAACTATTTTAGGATGATTCTATTATGAAACTGGATCCGCTTTGTTCTTATCGGTGACCAGAATTGTTATATCTCTTTGGAGAAAATTACTCTCACATAGCTACTGAGCATGGGAATGCCCAACTTAGGACATGATTTGAGTAGTTTTATATATATGTGTTTTTGTATCAGGTTTCCCTTACTGCCCGAATGTTCTCTCTCTAAAAATTTTGACAGAAAATTACAGTTTTAGTAAATTATTTCAGCCATCATCTCTGCCTCTGATCTCACACTTTAGGGGGCATCTATTATACAACAAAATGACCTCCTCATCAACTCAGAGGTGAAATATAGCATGATTGAAGGAAAGACCACAATTGCAGGCCTTGAATCCAAACTAACGTGGTTTTGCACTGCTAACTTGCTTTATAAAGCTTGTTACCAAGCCTAAGGAGCGTTAGTGACCCTCCTAACTCAAGTTGTTAGACCAGGGGCAGCGTTAGTGAAACTAAGAGATGTTCATGGGTTAAGCCAACAAATCTACTCACAAAATATCTATATATTTATCCCTAAATTTGCTCAAGAAAAGTAAGGAAAGTCCCAAAAATCAAACTATTTGGGGAAATTCCAATTTGAAAAAGAAGGCAAATGGGAAAGGGCTAGAGAAAGAGGCAGGTTCATTGCGTTTTCCCTAATGAACTCTATGAGGAGCTTGGCAACCCGGGCCATTATGAAAAGGGTCAGAGCATGTGAAAGGATAGCCTACTAAGCTGTTGAGGATTTACTCAAATCTAAAGAAGTGAGCTAGAAGAGAGAGAGAGAGAGAGAGAGAGAGAGAGAGAGAGAGAGAGAGAGAGAGAGAGAGAGAGGGGGGGGGGGGGGGGAAGGGACAAGGGGGATAGCCTACTAAGCTGTTGAGGATTTACTCAAATCTGAAGAAGTGAGCTAGAAGAGAGAGAGAGAGAGAGAGAGAGAGAGAGAGAGAGAGAGAGAGAGAGAGAGAGAGAGAAGAAGGGACAAGGGAAGACTGTAACAATGGATGGTTGTAATCACTCTTACGTTGGTTGTGCACTACTAAACTGCTTTATCAAGCTTGTTACCAAGCCTAAGGAGCGTTGTTATCTGCGCAATGCTTGAGAGAAAGGATCAGTGCAAGGCTCCTCTCCACAATTCCTGAGAGAAAGTTTGGCTACCCTCTAGAACTGCATAGTTTTCCAAGGCAGTGCAAGCATAAGATGCAACCAAGTCATAGGGGTCAGCCTATCATTAGATAAAAAAGGAAGGAAGTGGCACAAGATGTAAAGTGAAGGATAAATTCAAATGAAAACACAAGTGCATGAGTAGTGCAAGACAAGCTACTAAAATTTGAGGAGGGAGGCTCCAAAACAAAGTGAAGGAAAAAATTTGGAGGATGGTTGTAGCTACTACAACATTGGAGACACATTGGTAGAACGCTAGCTCTCTGTATGGACCTTGCCTCGTGTAAACTGAGTCTAACTCCTCTCAAAGTATTGTTCTATTATCTGATCATCATGACTTCCTCACTAGCTTGAGTTAAATATATAGTCCCTGCCATTCTCTTAATTGGTTAACACACATACCAAGCCAACTGTGTTGTTTCAATTGGGGATGAGGGGTATGTTGATGCACAAGTAATGTAGACTGTTAGAGTTTAAGTTTCATCTTTGGTGTTTCTTCGCTACAAGCAAGCCTGGACAATACCCTAACAGAGTCACTTCAGGAACACAAGCATCGTTGTGCTGCCAGCGATCCTAGACAGTGCCCTGACGCAGTTACTTTCTTCACCTCTTTGTGTAGGAAGCCTTTCTCTTCTTTCACCTTATTTTATTTTTCATTTTCTTTTTTTATTTTTCAGAGAACTATGCATAGACACTTATTTAATTTCATGAGGTGGAAGAGGGATCCTGAATTATTGAGAGCATAAGAGGTTGTCCCATTGGAGAAGTATGTTATATATACCTCTGACATACTTTTTAAGGTTTCCCCCTCACCTTTCTCTACTTGACTAAGTTGATAAGGGCTAAAAAAATATAGAAAAACCGATTAGAGTATGCATTACTAGTTAAAAGTGCGAGCGTTATGTTTTCACCAAGACTCACTCAGGGTATCATAAGTACAAACAAAGTGCATAAGTAAAATGAAAGAAAAAAAGTAAGAAACATAAAACAAGAAAGAAATAGTGAACAAGAAATAAAACATTACTCCTACTCCTAAGATAAACAATGCATGGACCTACTCATGTGAAGTGATATTTCCAATGCACCCATTGACGCATTGGCTAGCCCATGTTTGTGAAGGCATGGTTGACAAGAAATATATTTAGGTAAACTAAGAAGCAAGAAAGAAAAAAAATGAATAACAACACGCTCCAAGATTAAATGCATCCATAGAAAAGAAAATAGAAATCTGCAAGACATACACTCTATAGACATGCCATGGTGTTGCATCACATTGTGCACAGATGACAAAAATACACACTCTATTGATCTCGATAGATGCAAAAACATGCAGAAAGAAGAAAACTTTTTCTTCGCAGAATGACTTTCTACATATGAATCATCCAATACATGGGCGATAGGATCGTGTGATTCTCATGGAGGAAGTGAAATAGGTGGATTGGATTGATTTTCAATGTAGATGAGAGAGTGGTTGGGAGCCTGGGATGTTTCAACAGATTTCTGATCGGGAGTGAAACTGACCTAAATACTGCGAGAACCTGACACAACGATCAGCTCATGTTGAAGTGCCTCGACTCGATCATCAAAGGCCGGTGGCTTGGAAAGATCAATAGAAAGTGAATCAACATTATGATCCAATGAAGGAGTAAAGATATCACGACAACCATGGTTAGAAAATTCGATATCTACATCGACATTCTCATGATCTAATGAATCATATAGAGGGGTTGATGAGAAACAAAAATTTTCACCCTCTGAATTTTCAGAAATGAAAGCTGACAGATTGAGTGGATTCAAAAAGAAAGATTTGTCCTCATTGCAATCAAATGACAGACTAGCATCTTGTGCGTCCTGTGAATGATTGGAAATAGAAACATTCGGGAAGAATTTTCGCAAAACAAATAAAATATGGAAGGATCATATAAGATGTCAGGATAGGGAGGATGAGTTGCAGACAGAAGGATGTCATCCTTCACCGTAAGTTCTTCTTCATATTCCCACACAAACTGCTAAAAAATGACAACACAAGTTGGTTGATCAAAACCAGCTCCATCAACAACTTGATCCTCGTGAACATCATGTGTAGAGTCTAGAATGGATGAACACAAGACACAAAAATCTAGAGGATCAACAGAACTTGAGGATGGAGTTTGAGAAAACAAATTCACATGACAACCAACAGGATTGCAGTCCACATCTACACCAAAATATAGAGTAGGTGGGGTGGGAGGAGGTGACGGTTCAACAAATGGGTTCATAACTTCTCCCACATTTTCCAATGGAGATAGAGACTTTTGATGAGGAGCGGACGACGGGTCATTTGTGACAACAACTTTGTTTGTCTTAGATTTGGCAGCTCTAACACTGAGGTATGCTCGGAGAGGTTCAAATGATTCTAACTCATAGATATGTGAAGAAGATACTGAAACCATTCCTTGAGAAATTTTCAATAAATTTTATCTTTAGGGATTTGGAAAGCAAGATTGAGGAAGCTCACCCAAAATTGTGCAAGTGATACATTAGGTG
This sequence comes from Pinus tabuliformis, assembly GCA_031772625.1. Lineage (NCBI taxonomy): Eukaryota > Viridiplantae > Streptophyta > Pinopsida > Pinales > Pinaceae > Pinus > Pinus tabuliformis. The sequence continues at coordinate 265,055,836 of CM062806.1, read as the reverse complement.
CTTTCCATAATTTTAGATTTTTTTTGTTGAGTGCTTTGCATCATAATGATAGAAAGCATGGGTTAACTCTCTGATCATGTGATCATATGAGTGAATAGATATTACGGGAAAGGTGTGACACCATTTTTCGTCATACCCATTGAGCGTGTAAGGGAAGAAGCCATAGGAAATTTCATCCAAGAGGACTTCATTCCTATGACAAAAGCCTATGAAGGAAACTCCATGCCTTAGTAGGGTTGCTCCACCTTAATTGTCATATTTTATTTTTGACAATTCATCAATGATGTCCTATAACACTTCGAAATAATGTGCATGAGAAAAAAATTCCAAAGTTGAGATTGTAATGTAAGTCATGAATAATGTGCAAAGATTTAGAATAGACTTTGAGGACTCATCTCGTCATCTAGCCCTCCTTCTAGCACCAAAAATGTTGACGGTGATGGATCCACAAACATGTCAAGGGGATCTCCCCGATCAGAAGTCCCAACAAGGCCTCATATCCTTTGGCGTAAGAGTCCCAATAGTGGGTAATACAATATTTCCTTGAATACGGTAGCGTGCAAAGGTAATTATGATAACTTTGTTGGAAGAAAGTGTGTGACCTTGCAGCCAGTCAAGTGAGATTCACGAGGGTTCTAGCACATAGAGGGGGAAACCAAGTGTGCCCCTTAGAAGCCTGAAATAGTACATAATCTAAAAGGAACACATGAGCAAAATGACATCACATGCTTGAAGCATAATAGTCTAGAATCCTAAGTGACGGGTTAATACAATAACAAATCCTTAACAAGATTCATACAATTTCTTACAAAATAGTTCATACAAAAATGTGTAAGTTAAATAATATACATTTCTAAAGTAAACAGAATAGTCGAACTACAATAAAATCATATGCATGAAAACGTGCTGGCACAGTTACATTATTAAGTGAAAGTTCCATCCATACATACACCATTGAATGCCACTAGCCCCAATAGTGGAACATTACAGTCAACACTACCTGCCCCTCCAATGAGATGTACTCGCTCTATGATGTGTAGAAGCCAATGATACCCACAATACTCTCCAAGCCTTCTCTAAGAAATGTCTAACCAAAATATTGGCTCGCAAAAGCCAATACTATGAGTTATGAGGTTCTATATGTAGAAAAGGTTGGGGTGACCCTTGACATTCCCCTTTGAATCTTAGGCTACCCTCATGGCTCTTCAGATTACATAGTGATTGTTCACATTCCATTGGTGACACTTGGAATTTCACTTACAAGATTTCACAATAATACAATTTCCACATACACCCATGTCAGAAAAAAATAGGCTTGACTTAGCCTAACAAGACAAACAACATCACTTGGGGTCTTGGGGAAAGACCAACTTGGTAACCTCCTCGTGGTGGTCTTCGGTGATGAACTGATACCAATCTTGGTATTGTGCTATTGTGTCCTTGTACTAATTGGTGATGTTTTTATCGAAGATGACTCTTGCCTCCATGGCTTCCGGGTATATGGTTCTGAAACCTCTGTCCATCTCATCCCGAAGCATGCACAACATTGTCATGTACGTGGCTGGACCACCAATGTACTTCTGGATGTTCTCTGTGCTCAACTACAGGTGATCACTGGTGGCTTTGTGCATCAACTACTCTATGTACCTATCGACCTCCAGCATCAATTGGTTCTTCCTAATGTCTTGAGTGAGGGTTCCAATCAAAGGGATCCTATGTGTCCTCACTATGACATCCAGACTTTTCTACAAACATGCATAGAAATCCTCAATGCTAGTGATCAGCAGAGGGAGCTTCTCATAGTTCCAGATCAACATCGGAATACATTCTTTGTCTACTTTCGCCTGTGGCTTCATCATCATTTGCAAGTAAAGCGGGCCCCCCTTGTACCTCATTGTCAATTCATATAAATGTGAAATGGCATAATGGATATCTTTGAGAATTTGGGTTTTATTTGTGGACCGCTACTGAAAACTATATAGATGGACAACTTCTTTTTGCACAATGAAAAATCCGCTATACAACTTCAGCATGGTGGTCTCCAAAGTTGATATGTTTGCAAGTATTACTTTCTTCATTACTGCCATATCAGATCCCGCAGACTACTATGTTCTCTGCCTGGCCTCTTGCAAGTACTTCACCATCTTATCATTCTTTTCTATTAAGAAATTAGCCATCAAACGTGTGGCTTCTACATAAGTCTGAGAATCCTCGGCTATGGTAGTTGGATTTCTTCTAACATCTGATACAATCATCCTTTCCTCTATGTGTGCAAGTGATGTGTGATCATTCGTTCATGCTTTCTATGTGCCTGTACAATCATGTGTTGTGACTTGTCAAATGACATATTGTACACATCCATCTGTAGATTATCATTAAGAAGAACAACCTCTCCTTGCTCACTGGGGACTGGTTGTGATTTTGGAGGTGTCAGAGACTGTGGTGTGACCTTGGATGCTCCTGGCATGAGATCTGTGTCTTAGTCCTGTGGATCTTGTTCCATGACCATGTCTATTTCGTCAACCATCTACTGAACCATTGAGAGAGTTCCCAAACCTATACCTAGTCACCCTCTTCTTCATCTGCTAGATTCTCTGCTATCTCAACCTATATAGGCACAATTTTCTCTATCAGTGGGCCTTGTCTTCCCTCCTGTCCATGTTTCTTCTTTTCTTCCCTTTCTCTACTCCTAAGCTCTTTCTATGCTTTCATATTCATTTTTGTTTTTTGCAACTCCCTGATTCATCTTCCAACGTTTTCTTTTCTCTCTTCCTCCGTTATACTCACCTTTCACATTGTCGCCTCTTCGCCGCTATCTCCAAAGCTATTTTCTCAACAAGAGGATCTTCTCTGAACTTGTATCTTTCCTCAACCTCTGTACTCTTTGCAATCTTCCTATTGAATTTGTCTTGTTCTAGTTTGCTACTCACTACTATTGTTGTTGTCTCTTCCTATGGCGCTGCTTCTTGCAGTGCTGCTTTCAATTCTACAACCATGCTGACTAGTTCATTGAGCCTAGAGAAGTTGTAGCAATACCTCCAAGGACATTTCTTTGGCCAGTGACATATCCATTGGATTCATGGGTAATATGCCTTTTCACACTAGTTCTTACATATGCAGTTGGGATCATGTGGATTGAATCTCTTGGTGCTAAACCCAGACTTCTTCAATTCCTTGACTTCGACATACGCATCCTTCAAGGTACAAATCTCGTACAACAAAATCCAGAAAGGAAAAGTAGGCCATGGTGTCTTATTCCTTGTGTGAAGTCCTGCGGATAATCCTATGGAGATGTGATACCCAACCTCTTACATGACCACCTTGTTTGTGGAAAACCTCGGTAGCTCATGCAGAGGCTTCTCTGCACCAAAAATCCTGATAAAGGTGCCACCAGGTGAGTCATACCAATCTGCAGTGTCAAGAAAACCCTGCATCACTTCTTGAGATATACAAGGTGGATCATATTTGAATATCATCCTATACAGTGGGGTGATGAAGTGGTGGGACAACCTTGCCATGACTCCTTGGTAGCTGCAATTATAGAGAAAATTTCAATAGATGTTCACAACATCCTCTGGTGGTGTCCATGTCCAACCCATGCGAGGGAATTGTTGCTTGGCACAAATTGCATCAAGAAGGTATGCAGACATTAATAATCTTGATTTCTCATCCTCAAGCAGACTCCGAGCATTAGACAGATGCACTTTCAGCTGAATATCCAACATGTCAGGCCATTAAAATGACCTTCCTTCATTTTCCAACTATAGAAAATTTTAGGGGCTAATATTCGCAAGTGGGCTAATTTTCCATGGTTTTTCCAAAAAAAATATTCACCAATTTCCATTTCTTTATAAAGATGATTCGCCCAAAGTTTATAGTATAAAATTATTTTACCTTAAAAATTGCCAAAATTTGATAAAGACTATATATAAAAATATTAGAAATTTACATATTTTTATAAATATATCAACAAACATTTTATAATTTGCAATTTCAGGACTAGTAAGATTCGCCAAGGTTTCTAAACTTTAAGGAAAATTTTCATTATTAAAATATTCCTTGTTTCCAATTGATCCAACATAACCACCCAACTCTGTGGAGAGGTCTTCGTGCTGTCTTGACCATACAAGAGACATGCAAATATGACCAAGAGTTGGTAGGCTTTCCTGGTTGAAGGGAAAGTACCCCTAGGGTCCTTTGGGCTAAGACTCTACCAGACTAAAAATTGCTTATTCAAAGAAACACACACACACAACCATCATTTTTACTTTTAAGCAAATTCTAATGTTTAGGGTACATACCTAAGGTCCTACATTCGAGAAGACCATTAGGGTGCAAACCCTTCTTGGAGTTCCCTTCTTCTTTCTTTGACCTGCAAGACAAACAAATCAAAGAACACAACAGTACCTGTACAAATACTTATATATAAATCATCTTCATGCTATAAAGTTAGTTATAAAAGATCTTTAAGTAACCACTTTCATAAGAATTCAACACAAGAATCTCATAAGCATAAAGAAAGATTATTCGGGAACAAAGACGTGTTTCTTTATATATAAAGGAAAATAAAGTACATATATCGGAAAGATATCACCTGAACACCTTCAGCGGGCTCCAAGCAAAGCTTCCTCCCGGATTCGTTCCAGCCTCAAGCCTCCAACAAGAGCTCCTTCCAAGTCCTACTCAAATGATGATATCAAGGATGAATGATCACCAATACACATGGAAACAAGGATTTCCTATGCAAGATGGGGGAAGTGCAGAAAGCACCAAGGACTTCAGACCTGGTCTAAGGGGAAAATCTCAGCATAATAATCTTGCTCTCCTTTCTCTCCCCCCTTGGCCTTCCCTTTGATGTCTTTTTATACCCTCTCCAAAGTAGTTTTTTAGTTAGGAGTTAGTTGGGAACAGTTGGGCCACGGGCAATAACAGGTGATCCAGCAGGTAAAACCCGCGATCTCCGCCCGAAAAAGAGGAATTTATTATTTTTTAAGTGTTTTAATAGATACACGCGGGTTGGGTATAACAGACCCGCGTGTACACGCGTTTAACTCAGGGCAATGTCGCGTATAGGGAATAAAACAGTGTTTTTTAAATTTTTGGACTAGGTATGGAAGGAGGGGTTGCCCTAGGCCATGAGTGCAGCATCACAAACCATAAGAGTGAGATTTGGAGCTATAACACTTCCTGCGTGAAATTCTCTTATAGGCATGGTTGGGTGTCGCTCTGAACTTCAATGGCTCTTTTAACCAACGCTTCATGATGTCTCTATTGTTAACATTGTTGTTGGTAGTGTAGAATAGTGTATCCATGTAGTTCACACACTACCGCAATCGATACATCTGATGGTTTTTTTCCATCGTGAAGGTAGCAAGTTGTGTTCCAATGGTACTGCTTAGTGTCATCATCTCGGGATCGGTATGTGAGACAATCCAGTGAATAATATCTACACATAGGAAGGCAGGGTACCTGCATACAACCCTTTACAAGCATGACTTGTGGATGTTGACATAGAAATTTTGATCTTCCCGATCTTCCTTGAAACTACCTGCAAATATGTCCTTTATTTATTGCCATGTAATCTTCATGTCCTTTTCTACGAACAACTGCATTTCTACATATATGGGCAAGTTCATTTCCACATGGTTAACTACATTTCCAATGTTGCTCTCTATAGTATCATTTTAGCCATTTCTCTCGGAAACCATACTACCTGTATTGTTGAGAAGCTTCTCAACAAATAATGTACCTGGAGACAGAGCGGACACTCATGACAAGAAAATGTCATCTTAAAAACACAAATCACTTCAAGGATCAATCATGCAACAAACTGGGTAATTGTTGGGCAAGATTGCATAGTTGTGACTCTCAGAGGTGAGGGAGGGTCAACTCGATCTGTGCATTGTGCAGTCCTAATTGCTAGTGAGAGGAACTGATGATTGGAACTACACAAAGCACAATCTAGTGTGGCTTGTTGTGGACTAGAACTGCACAATGCATAGTTCAGTCAGTCTTAATAATGGTGTGGACTACGCATTGTGAAATCCCAATGGGAAACTCTAGGAATTGTCTCCTGGAAATGCGTAGAGCATAGTTGGAGCCAATGACTATCAATCTCTACACAATTCTTAGAGCTGAGGCAGAGCCTTGAGTTCTAGAAAAGTGCAATTCATGCTGTAAAGAGCTAGATCTAAGCCAAGGAAACCCAAATTTTCCCAAGGTAAACTTGAAAATGAGTAGATATAAATGCATGAGAGAAGGATGGTGTAGATTTGAGTGAATTCTCATGCATGCAATCAAAGAAAGTGTAGAAATCAGTCAAACGGATGAAAAATGAATCTTGTGAAGAGATTTTCCGCAACAATGATTGTTAGTGAAAAAACGAGGTTATGCATGGGGTGCTTATGAAAGGCAATTGAAACAACACTTCTACAAGTTAAAACAAACTAAAACACCAAGATCATTCAATAAAACATGAAGGATAGCACTCAAACAAGACAAGGAAACAAAAGCAACAGGAAAAGTAGAAAAATACTTGAAAAGCAAAACTTACTCGGAAAAGTTGTGTCGCTTGCGCTGAAGGTTCCTATATGCTTCAGGAATTCCAGAGCTCCAAGATCGAATGTGAAAATGAGCTCTAGCATCATCCATTAAATAGAATTGATCAATTTAGGGTTTATGATGCACATGCCAAAAATATAGGAAAAACCAAGAAGTGGCGATAGTTTCTAAAACTAACTCAAGTGTAACTCCTAGTGCTAAAAATAGATCCCTATTTTTTAGGAATGTTCTTTTTTTCTTTTTCGGGAAAGGATTCCATGCATGCATGGAGAAATCGTGCAGTTTTTGTGAGAACTAGGCAACCTGTTAGCGCATGAATCAGATAACAGTTGAGGGAATGATTCTTTCCAATTCCTGTGCTGAGTGGATTTCACTAGCTCTCATGATTTGCACAGTTTCACAGCTAAAGACAAGTTGTTAGCTAGGTCTGTGCAGTTCTAGAGCTGAAGATCACTACTGGGATGATCTTCACAATGCTTGAGAGTAAATAGGGTGAGGTAGTTTAGGCTTATTATGCCCTTGTTGGTTCTTTTTGTTTGAGTCCCACATTCATGCTTGGAATATGGCACGGGGTTGAATGGCTAAAGAGATATTTGGCTCAACCATTCTACGGTCTGGTGGAACGTTGTGGTCCTATCTCTGATTGGTTTTTGCATTCATTGATGGGGGAAGTGCAGAAAGCACCAAGGACTTCAGACCTGGTCTAAGGGGAAAATATCAGCATAATAATCTTGCTCTCCTTTCTCTCCCCCCTTGGCCTTCCCTTTGATGTCTTTTTATACCCTCTCCAAAGTAGTTTTTTAGTTAGGAGTTATTTGGGAACAGTTGGGCCACGGGCAATAACAGGTGATCCAGCAGGTAAAACCCGCGATCTCCGCCCGAAAAAGAGAAATTTATTATTTTTTAAGTGTTTTAATAGATACACGCGGGCTGGGTATAACAGACCCGCATGTACACGCGTTTAACTCAGGGCAATGTCGCGTATAGGGAATAAAACACTATTTTTTAAATTTTTGGACCAGGTCTGGAAGGAGGGGTTGCCCTAGGCCATGAGTGCAGCATCACAAACCATAAGAGTGAGATTTGGAGCTATAACAGATGCCCCCTAATGTATGAGGTCATAAGGGGAACATGATGGCCGAAATATATTAAGTAAGTACAAGGAAAGGAACTCTGCCGAAAAAACGAGGAGGACTTCACCAGAATTCAGCCTGCCAAGCCACCGAAAGGAGATCACAAAGAAACACTGTCTGAGGCGGGCATACCCATGCTCAGGAAAAGTAAAGCATGTCCGCATATCAAGTACAAGCGGATCCACTAAGTATACAAGTATAACTGACTGGAAAATACATAATGGATCATCTGATCACAATGAGAAAGTACATGTCTGAATATCACATATAAGACTATCAATGATGCTGAAAGATGCAACGGATCACTGAAATCAAAGACTGATCCCATAAGGTACCAACTGAACATGATGGAATAGGATGGTACTACACTGCAAACTCAGGTGCCAGCATATAGAATGTCGCCATGACTGACTGCAACATATAAGGTGGAGTGGTATCAACTAGCAGCAACAGGAGCAACTGTCAAGTGAACCAATGAATGCTGATACAACCTGAGGTCTTCACCGACCGCCGTGGTACATTTCTACATCATGGGAATAAATGATCTGAAGTCGACCATGTGAGAAATCGTTTGATTACCGGTCATTGATGTATACCGTTAACAAACGCGAGACTACCCACCGATAATGATAATGAGCGTCAAGGTACCCAGTACAATCTAACAAGTGTGAATAGATGAGCTGAAGTCGAACACCTGTAAGAATCTATCAATCAGGAGACAATTATGGTTTCCCACTGTCGATAGCGAGGAATCTGCCACTAATGACTGCAAACCCCAAGGTACTGCCAAATGGACTCTAGATCTTTGCCCCATAGCAATGAGTCGGAGTCGATAGGGAAAGATCCGCTAGAAGGAAGGCATTAAGGCATCCTCCATCAATCTAGCGCGAGTGTAACCCGTAGGCCAATAATGTGGAAGGAATCAGACAAAAAAAGATGTAGTAACCCAACCGAAGTATGTTTCCGGCGTACACAAGATGTGGCTAGCGCACGACATAAACCCTCTGAACCAACCAATAATGAAAGTTGACACCGAGGCGAGGTATCGACCAATAGGGTCAAATGGAAACCAAGGTACTGCACGAATCCCAATATGTGGTAATGTATGCTGACGTCGAACACAAGGGAAACCACTCAGTCAAAGACCCATGATACTGATCGATGTTGAGCACAAGGTGACCTATCAATAATGAAAATAGGGCCAGGGTGCAGCTCTAGGCCTGTCCTCAGAGTAATGTGTCGTCATCGATAAGGACAAGACCTGCCAGCAAGAAGTCAATGGGGACCTTCTCAAACCGGCACGAGTAAAGGACCAATATAACTGATGTGATGATAGACATGACACTGACAACCAGGGATGGCCGACTGAATAATGAGTCAAGAGACACCGCAGAAAGGCCGACTCAGGCTAACTTCCCTTGAACAAAAGCACGACTCAATATGACTATGTGGCAGCATATAATGAATCTGTATAAGTCTGTCATGCAGGAGGCACGAACGAACCCTCCATATGATTGGAAGAGATAACCAATCGGGGGAGAACTGACTCGATAACAAGGTTATGGCGTGCCTAAGTCCAACTAAATCCCACCCATGCGGAGGAGACTTTGCTTTGAGTGCTTTGTTCAAGGGCGACACGACTGCCTCTAGCTGCCAACAATAAATGGAAATAACGTCCCTGTTCCCGCTCTTTTTGGAATATTTAATTTTTTTGTCTTTTTCTGATAAACCGGAAAAAGAATAAAAGAATGCTATGGTACAGTGGAAAGAACGAGTGTCGGTGAAACAGATGATCTAGTTCCTGGGAAAGGAACATTCCTATGCTCAATGCAAGGAGGTGAAAAAACTGGTCAGTGACACTCAGAGGTATGTTCCTTCCACGGATCAAGGTATGTCAAGCTGCAGAAGTCAAGGGTATGCAAGGTTGATTTTGCAGACGTCATGGTCAAAAGTAGGCTTAAACACGAGTCCAAGTGAAGCCGGCTATAGGCCGAAAGGTGCAAATAGTCAACATGCAATGCAGAAGTACAACTCAACACACATAGGAGCCTCTAGGGTATAAGGCCAGAACTAAACGAAGAAGCACAGAGGAATGAGTCTTCAACGCATAAGTCATGGCGGGACTACAGAGGACTCCCGAGCCTAGGGATGAAAAATCTGCATGAGTGCCAAGCGACAATAAGGTACTAACTAGGGCACCCATGATAAGGTAGGCTCTACCACACAAGTCATGATACTTCTAAGCAATGAGAAGGTTCCGCACCATAACTTGGTGGGGTCGATCCTAAGGAAAAATGGTAAAGGAAACTGATAAGTGCACAATGCAGGTGGAAAAACCTAACCTATATGCTAGTTTCGAGAACCAATACCTGTCAGAACGGACCAACCATAAACTTCCAAAGGAGAAATCTTCCAAGTTCTGTAAACATAAATAGGAACAATAGACCCGAAGTTAATACATCCCACATATAAACTTCATATAAGATCTTTGTGTTATAGAATACAAAACTTGAAAATGCGTACCTCATATATACAATATGGTACAGGGAACCACGCAACCTTTCGGCTTACGTATAATAGCTCTTCGGAATAAACCCCTTGCAGGGCTCAAACCAAGGACTCCTTTGGTAGTCATAACTCATGGCTTCAAAGAGTTCCTCCTGTGAAGGCAAAACAAGATCTGAGAAATCATGAGAACTACAAGGATCAAAAGAGGGAATTAAAGGGTCCCATGTCTCTATAGGAAGAATCTCTCGGTCAACTACCGGGACCAAGTCCCAAGAAGGAGAATAATAAGTCAAAGGATCCTTCTTAGAAGCGATTGAACATTGAGGATTCAATGCCACATAATTCACCCGTGGTGGGGTAGAGTCTACTTGAACACTTGGAAAAAACCAAGGGGCATTCTGCAGTAAATTCGAATTAGGGTGGTGATTATCAGATGCAAGATGATCAATAGTGACAATATTCCCATTATGAGGAAAGCACATTACTCGAAAGAGTGAAGACACCACAACATTCATAGCATAGACATAATCACGCCCAAGTAGCATATTAAAGTCTAAAGGGCTATCAACCACCATCATATCGATTAAAACATTCTTCCCACCTAAAGTGATAGGCACTTGAGGAAGAACACCCATAGATTCACCAGGTCTTCTATCATAGGCTAACAACTGACTCTGAGCTGTCAACAACTTTGGAGAACCCAAAGCTTTCCAAGTCAAAGAGGATATAATACTTGTAGAGGATCCTTCATCCACCATACATCGATAGACATTTGTGGAATTAACTCTGACCTTTATTTGGAAAGGTACAGTGGAAGGAAGACGAGGCTCAACAAGACTATCCCAATCAAAGGAAACACTCTTAGCACTTGGAGGGGGAACATTCGAAGAAACCGAAATGCCCCCTATACTAGAAGACTCTGTACTAGAGATCAAACAGACTCTTTTGTTAGGCACTTCACCCCCCAAAAGAGGAGTGTAATCGGCCAGCGATTGCACTGGCTGCACCACATTATCAACCAATGGTTGATGGGATTGATGAGAAACCATATCAGATCTAGGAGTAGAAGTACTTTCAGACTCGGACCATATCTTTTGAACCTCTGGAATACCAGGGCATAAATGAGTAAGATGGTCTCCCTTGCATATCTTACAAGGGAACTTAGGTTTAAAACTTCTACGTCCAGGTTTCTTATCAACCTCCATTCCACCAACATGACTAGCAGTGGTTTGCGGAGAGTCCTGAACATGACTTGCAGAGGTCGGTGACTCTTTGCTAGTATGACTCGCAGTGACTAGACTCGTGCCCCCAGCATGACTCGCAGCGGCTGAAGACTCATCTCCAACATGACTTGCAGAGGTTGAAGATAAAGTGCTAGTATGACTTGCAGTGACTAGACTTGTGCCCCCAGCATGACTTGCAGCGGCTGAAGACTCATCTCCAACATGACTCGCAGAGGTTGAAGATGAAAGGATAGAATTATTCTTCTTCTTTGACTTCCTTTTTCTCCTCTTTTTAGATTTCTTGTTACAAGAAGGAGGTGAAGAAGGAATCCTAGATTTCTCTTTGAAAGAAGATGAACAATTAGCACCCATTTGATGCCCTTGAAATAAAGCATTCAACTGAGAAGCTTCAAGAGCATTTGGAATATTCGGAGTGGACCACAGCCAAATGGGTAGTCCAACATTCAACCCAGGAATATTCAAAGTGGCCATCAAGGGAGTACCAACGTTTCCACAGAAAGGAAAAGCACAAGGATCCCCTTTTGGAAGGGCACCTTGGTTGGTTTCCACAGGAATATTGGCCATATCTAACTGTTCCAAAGACCCTTTCCCTTGCGGGAACATAGAAATAAATCTTCAAAGAATATGGATAAGCAATCAAAACCTTTGCCCTTGGGGAGGCAACTCCACAACTTCCGAAAGAACGACCAAAAGCCTTTCAAGATCGGTAGAGTGGTAAGCCAGTCACTTGGACCACAAAGTCCAAATGTGACTAGACAAAAATACCTAAAGCCAACTATATATAAGGAGAAAAGAGCACTCACTATAAAGTCCCTAAAGATACAGCCAGTCAAACAACTTCCAAGTATTTCCGCTTCGGGTGATGAGGACCGGACACCAAAATACAAGAAAGCGGAGTCAGGGGCCTTCCGAAGATAGTCTGGGATAATGACGGCCCATTCCTATCAGCGAAGGTAACAGAGGAAGTTACGCTGACCTCCTAACAACAGCCTGCGCCGGTGCAAGCCCCCAAGCTTCGCAAGGGTGCCCTCCAGAAGTACTGTCGAGAGTGATACAACGTCGACCTCAGGTGCCACGGGATTCCCCTCCGCAGCCACCTATGCAGATCCCTAGGAGAGGCAACTATGGGTACCAACTCGTCGCAGAAGCCAGGCGGAATAGTCGTGAGGTAAGTTCGGACAAGTAGGAGAGGGGGTATCTCTCTTCCCTGTCTTCACAGACCCTCGTGCTTAACTCCCAGATCCGGAGCTTTCCTGGTATTCCTAACGCTATTGGATTTACTCTCTTTAATCAGACTCTTATGTTTGACGTTTTATGTGGCCTTGGAGAGTTAACTCTCCACTCGCCTATTCCAAGGCCCTAAAATCCTAAACTTGTTGGTGTAATAACTAAAACAAAAAGTTCTAGTGGATTTTAATTAAGCGCTTGATTTTATTAGGCTGTTCTTTAAGTCACAGGGTTATGGAGATGAAACTAGTGGTGTTTTTTGACGCAAAAGAAGTTAATAAAACTTAGCTACATGCACATGCACTTTTGTTTTCGATGAAAAGCAATTTCTATGAGGTTCAGAGGTAAATATAAGAAAATTTTCTTTTCCTTTTCAGACTCCACACTCACAAAAACTAACAAAACTAAATATGCCTAAAAAGAGATGCAAATCTTACCCTAATGCAAGAACTAAATGTGGATGCAAGATTTTAAGACTACTCTGCAAACAAAGAAGGAAAGTTGCTCACTTATCAAATTTTGTCTTGCCACTAAAATGCTTAGATAGAAGATGATGTATTGCTAATCATTTCGTCCAAACAATAAAAACAAGTTCTAAGATAAAAACAAAGCACTTTCACTTCGCAAAAAAGGAAATCAAATGAGAAGCAAGTTTAAGAAAGCGAAACTCAAAAACTTTCAAAAGATTTTCTTTCAATCAAACCAAAAAGTCTTTTTCAAAGGAAAGCTCTCAAAAATACTGACACTAATGATTGATAAACAAGCCACCAAACACTTTTGTGAATTGACACCTTTCAAATGATGAAAACTCAACAAAAATAAAATGTGTTCGAAATCGCTTTTGACAATCAAAAGCAGCAATGAAAGTCCAAAATATCAAAAGACAAGTTTCAAGAAAAATGGTAACAAACAAATTTCCCGAAACGAAGGAGCAAATGGTCATAAAAATGATTTCGTTAAGCAAACACAAATGTCATGAAAACAAAATGGACACAAAGATTGAAGACAATCTTCCCACTCTGCCGAAACAGAGCAATCAAGATTCTTAAACAGAAATCTTGTGTGTCAAAAATCAATGACGCTTGCAATCAACGAAAAACAAGACTAGCACTCCTTATAACTAGAGAGAGTTCAGAACAAGATGCCCCCTGTCAAACAGAGAACTGTTACTGGAAAATAACTGCTTAAAACTGACCCAAACTACCAGACAAACATTCAGCCAACAGAAAATTTACAAATCTTGAAAATTATGTGATATACGCGCCTGCAATTATTTGCAGAATGCGTGTATACGCGACTGTAACTAAGGAAACCTGCGTATACGCGGGTTAACTTAGTGCAACTTGCGTATATACGCTTTTGTAATCCAGAAAAAGAGCGTATCTGAAGTCTTTCAAGAAAAATAAAAAAACACAGACTGAAAAACTGGAAAAGCTTGGATTTCAGGAAAAGATCAGACAGTCAGAGCCAACAAACAGAGGGGCTGACCCTTGATTGGCTTGAGGACTACCCAAACTAGGAACAACAAGAGTGTTGTCCCCAGCGTAGTCGCCAATTCTGGTTGAAGGGAAAGTACCCCTAGGGTCCTTTGGGCTAAGACTCTACCAGACTGAAAATTGCTTATTCAAAGAAACACACACACACAGCCATCATTTTTACTTTTAAGCAAATTCTAATGTTTAGGGTACATACCTAAGGTCCTACGTTCGAGAAGACCATTAGGGTGAAAACCCTTCTTGGAGTTCCCTTCTTCTTTCTTTGACCTGCAAGACAAACAAATCAAAGAACACAACAATACCTGTACAAATACTTATATATAAATCATCTTCATGCTATAAAGTTAGTTATAAAAGATCTTTAAGTAACCACTTTCATAAGAATTCAACACAAGAATCTCATAAGCATAAAGAAATATTATTCGGGAACAAAGACGTGTTTCTTTATATATAAAGGCAAATAAAGTACATATATCAGAAAGATATAACCTGAACACCTTCAGCGGGCTCCAAGCAAAGCTTCCTCCCGGATTCGTTCTAGCCTCAAGCCTCCAACAAGAGCTCCTTCCAAGTCCTACTCAAATGATGATATCAAGGATGAATGATCACCAATACACATGGAAACAAGGATTTCCTATGCAAGATGGGGGAAGTGCAGAAAGCACCAAGGACTTCAGACCTGGTCTAAGGGGAAAATCTCAGCATAATAATCTTGCTCTCCTTTCTCTCCCCCCTTGGCCTTCCCTTTGATGTCTTTTTATACCCTCTCCAAAGTAGTTTTTTAGTTAGGAGTTAGTTGGGAATAGTTGGGCCATGGGCAATAACAGGTGATCCAGCAGGTAAAACCCGCGATCTCCGCCCGAAAAAGAGGAATTTATTATTTTTTAAGTGTTTTAATAGATACACGCGGGTTGGGTATAACAGACCCGCGTGTACACGCTTTTAACTCAGGGAAATGTCGTGTATAGGGAATAAAACACTGTTTTTTAAATTTTTGGACCAGGTCTGGAAGGAGGGGTTGCCCTAGGCCATGAGTGCAGCATCACAAACCATAAGAGTGAGATTTGGAGCTATAACACTTCCTGAGTGAAATTCTCTTATAGGCATGGTTGGGTGTCGCTCTGAACTTCAATGGCTCTTTTAACCAACGCTTCATGATGTCTCTATTGTTAACATTGCTGTTGGTAGTGTAGAATAGTGTATCCATGTAGTTCACACACTACCGCAATCGATACATCCGATGGTTTTTTTCCATCGTGAAGGTAGCAAGTTGTGTTCCAATGGTACTGCTTAGTGTCATCATCTCGGGATCGGTATGTGAGACAATCCAGTGAATAATATCTACACATAGGAAGGCAGGGTACCTGCATACAACCCTTTACAAGCATGACTTGTGGATGTTGACATAGAAATTTTGATCTTCCCGATCTTCCTTGAAACTACCTGCAAATATGTCCTTTATTTATTGCCATGTAATCTTCATGTCCTTTTCTACGAACAACTGCATTTCTACATATATGGGCAAGTTCATTTCCACATGGTTAACTACATTTCCAATGTTGCTCTCTACAGTATCATTTTAGCCATTTCTCTCGAAAACCATACTACCTGTATTGTTGAGAAGCTTCTCAACAAATAATGTACCTGGAGACAGAGCGGACACTCATGACAAGAAAATGTCATCTTAAAAACACAAATCACTTCAAGGATCAATCATGCAACAAACTGGGTAATTGTTGGGCAAGATTGCATAGTTGTGACTCTCAGAGGTGAGGGAGGGTCAACTCGATCTGTGCATTGTGCAGTCCTAGTTGCTAGTGAGAGGAACTGATGATTGGAACTACACAAAGCACAATCTAGTGTGGCTTGTTGTGGACTAGAACTGCACAATGCATAGTTCAGTCAGTCTTAATAATGGTGTGGACTACGCATTGTGAAATCCCAATGGGAAACTCTAGGTATTGTCTCCTGGAAATGCGTAGAGCATAGTTGGAGCCAATGACTACCAATCTCTACACAATTCTTAGAGCTGAGGCAGAGCCTTGAGTTCTAGAAAAGTGCAATTCATGCTGTAAAGAGCTAGATCTAAGCCAAGGAAACCCAAATTTTCCCAAGGTAAACTTGAAAATGAGTAGATATAAATGCATGAGAGAAGGATGGTGTAGATTTGAGTGAATTCTCATGCATGCAATCAAAGAAAGTGTAGAAATCAGTCAAACGGATGAAAAATGAATCTTGTGAAGAGATTTTCCGCAACAATGATTGTTAGTGAAAAAACGAGGTTATGCATGGGGTGCTTATGAAAGGCAATTGAAACAACACTTCTACAAGTTAAAACAAACTAAAACACCAATATCATTCAATAAAACATGAAGGATAGCACTCAAACAAGACAAGGAAACAAAAGCAACAGGAAAAGTAGAAAAATACTTGAAAAGCAAAACTTACTCGGAAAAGTTGTGTCGCTTGCGCTGAAGGTTCCTATATGCTTCGGGAATTCCAGAGCTCCAAGATCGAATGTGAAAATGAGCTCTAGTATCATCCATTAAATAGAATTGATCAATTTAGGGTTTATGATGCACATGCCAAAAATATAGGAAAAACCAAGAAGTGGCGATAGTTTCTAAAACTAACTCAAGTGTAACTCCTAGTGCTAAAAATAGATCCCTATTTTTTAGGAATGTTCTTTTTTTCTTTTTCGGGAAAGGATTCCATGCATGCATGGAGAAATCGTGCGGTTTTTGTGGGAACTAGGCAACCTGTTAGCGCATGAATCAGATAACATTTGAGGGAATGATTCTGTCCAATTCCTGTGCTGAGTGGATTTCACTAGCTCTCATGATTTGCACAGTTTCCCAGCTAAAGACAAGTTGTTAGCTAGGTCTGTGCAGTTCTAGAGCTGAAGATCACTACTGGGATGATCTTCACAATGCTTGAGAGTAAATAGGGTGAGGTAGTTTAGGCTTAGTATGCCCTTGTTGGTTCTTTTTGTTTGAGTCCCACATTCATGCTTGGAATATGGCACGGGGTTGAATGGCTAAAGAGATATTTGGCTCAACCATTCTATGGTCTGGTGGAACGTTGTGGTCCTATCTCTGATTGGTTTTTGCATTCATTGATGAGAAAGGCTAAAACAATGAAAGTTCTCTGCATGGCACAAACTGATGTAGATATTTTGTTGTAGGCAACAGAGGAAGTGGAAGAAGAAGTGGAACAATGATAGACACAAAGGGACACTTTTTGTGCATGAGGACATGCAATGACTTCCTCTTGGGGGAACGTTGGGTCTCACTTTTTGGTGTTTTATCTTCACCACATAAGCCATTTTTTCCTTCATTTTCCTTTTTACGCTTCCATTTTCATCCATAAAACCCTTGAAATTAATCAAATAAGGTACAATTTTCATTTACTTTTAATGATTTAAATTTTCATAAAGTTTTTCTTTAAAATTAAAATTTTAGCAATAATTACAGGATGTTGCAACTTCCCATAATAGCTCCATGGTTTTCATATGTGTAGGACAACTGGGTGAAATTCAAATGTTTTTGGTTAAGCCTCATTGTACAAGGATGGTGAAAATCCTATTTTTCTCCTTGAAAGGTTCACATAGGTGTTCGCCCAACTTTGGTTAAACTAAGCCAACCATGTAGAAAATCCCTTGTTTTAAGCATAAAATTTGGGCAGTTTTGGATTTTGAGGGATTTCTCCCAAATTTTAGTGATAAGAGGGATGAATTCGACCTGTAGCCTTTATTTAGGATTTTCATAAATACATTTGAATATTTTTAGTCAATTTGTTACAAAAACTCTTGTATAAATATGTGGCATTTGAGAAAGGAAGACATATATTATGCTATGTTAAGTTTGAAGACTTTTGCAATTTAGTAAAGAGAGTTGATTAAGAGTTTCTTATATCTCTATTGTTCTTAATGGATGATGTTTATTCTGTTTTTCAATTCCTTCTATTCTAGTCTTCACTTGAAATGTGAAAGAAAATTGTGGAGGGCCCCCATTGCCAAGCTTGTGCACTAGTTTCTCATTGTTTGGTATGATTTTCAGTTTGTTGTAATTTCATTGTGTGGATTTGTTATTTATTTTGGTATCATTTGACAAAATTGCTATTGATATGCTTGATAAGAAATATTATGAATTGACCTCCTATAAAGGAGCTTGATATTCCTTTCACTTTCAATAGTTAAAATTGTCAAAATTGCTCATTTTGCTTATGTGTGATTGGATTGCTTCATTTTGGTTAATTAATTATTTAATTGAAAGTAATTGATGATCTAAAGGTATTGATTTTGTCATTGGAAGATTTTTGAATCCATCTCTTGTAAGGGAGATTGAAGTTTTCTTGAAAATAATGCTTAATATCTCAAGTTAGCTAAAGTGTTAATCTTTTAGAAATAGTCTCTAAACCATAGATTTTGTGTGCTTCTAAGATTACGAAGTCTGAATTGATAATAAAATTGATGATCTAATTTATACCCTTAATTAGACTGACAACAACTATAGAAGGATTCTTTGCAAGTATCAATTTTCATTGTGTATTTTCCTTGCTAGATTTAGCATGCATGCCATTGCATGTGGTTATTTTGTTGTTATGGCATGATTTTTTCCAGGGGTAACACTGTCTTCGGCCTAGCCTTGTCATTTTCGAGTAGCCGTGGTGTGGTGTCATTCTCATGTTTTGGTTTAGCGGGATTGATGGATTGATTCGAAGTTGAGTGACATGGATCTCCAAATGATAGAGAATATGGCCTAGTGGTCCATGAACCAGAATGTGGATCATAGTAAAGCCACTGGCCTAGTAACCCCTGAGCTAGACTGTGGGTTACGGTAAAGAAATTATTATGTTGCCTTGGTGGACCTAGGAATCCTTTTCGGTGAATGGCAGGATATATGGCAAAGCCAAGAGTTTCTTTACTATTTGTTGGACCTAGTAATGCTTGGTTTGAGATATGCGGTAAAGCCTAGAGAGTGGTGTTATAGACATATTTGGGCACATCAACCCCAATCTTGTATGTCGATGTATTAGGGGTCATCAACCTGTAAAACAGTTGTTTCATACTCTAAGGGAACATAGTCATCTGAATACATCATTCCCCAAAAGTTCCATCTGAGAAACCACCCAAAAATTGCCTAAATTGAACCATACTGACTGCTCCATTGGAAAATTGTGATGCATATTGAGTGGTACACTGCCAGGGTGTGATGCATACTGTTCAGGCCTTCTATAGGGTGAGATGGGCAAGGATGGACAAATGTCCGAGATTGTTTGCTAAGTGGTTGCTCATGGAATCTTCTAGAAGCTTCTCTTGTGCCACTTGCCTCTCTGAATTCGCCTAAGGATGAATAAGGGATCTAAGAAATATCCAATCCCTTCTCTTATGGAACTAATTGTAACAAGTGGAATGACACTAATTAAACCCCATGGATGACTCACACCCTTGCACACATCTATAAATGGATCCGTCATCCAAGAGATCTAGAGGCTGGAATGTTGTGAATTGCAAGGAAGTGTTGATAGTTTGTAATTGAGGAAAGAGAATTTTATTGTTGGTGTGATCTTGCTATTTCATGAGGTGAAGAAGGATTGAAGTTGGGAGGATGATGTTGGATCAGACAATTGGGTTATAATTCTCCTTTCTATTAATAAAGCTCTTCAAGTTTTCTTCCATATGATTGTGCAATTGTGAATGCCATCATTTGAGAATGCTATCATTTGTTCATTATATATCTGATTCTGTAATGTTTATGTTGTAATAGATCACGAGGCTTTGACAATTCTTTGTTGTTGTACTTGTACAGGTACTCTCCAAGCGTGTTAAGTACGGGGAGGAGTTGTAGGATCTGTCAAAGAGGAGAGAGATCAAGAAAGGGATTAAGCAGAAGTTCCAGGTTTGTTCATATCTTTCTCTTATCTGTTACACATCGAAGAAATCATTGAATTGCTTCAAATTGTTATTTCTAGGGTAGTTGCTAAACCTAGAGGGCTAGCATTCTTTAGGAATATTAGTTTTCCCAGAAACAAATTGGCGATTCCACTGGGGATTGAACAGATGTTTGTTTCTTGTTATTGTTTGTTTTATGTTCAATTTCATAAGCTATAGACAGAGTCTGAAGTTAGCCAGGTAGCCTTCGAACTGCTCTTGCTCTGTAATTGCATAGTAGATGAATGTTGCTTCAGTCAATCTTTGGTTTAGTTTATGAATTAAAAATTTGACTTACAAGCACATCTAGATGCCCTTTTGGTAGCTTAGTAACCTCTCAAGACATTCCATCATACTTTGCGCTTTATTGTTCATCAAAACCCATCTTAACTCATTGAAAACAGCTCCACATTTGATCCAAAACCCATTTCAGTTGTGCTCCCTGGACCATCGCACTATATTCCACTAGAACTCAGTATGCATCGCACCTCCCGAGTGTAATAAGTGTGATGCATCTCTGTTTCTATGAAGCCTAGGTGCAATGATTGACTGAACTCTTTTTCCATCTAGAAATTGAGGGTTTTCGACCTTGTTTTCACTTTTGTTTGGTTATTTTGCTGCAAATGAATAATGCATATTTACTGAAGCTTACTTGCATCACTTAGATCAGCCTCAATTACATTAGGATTAGTGAATGTTTTTGTGTATTTTTTCATCATTTACAATCCTTTGTCGAAAAGTTGTTTAAATTGATTTGTCACTTTGGTACAAAAAGTGTCGTAATTGTCGTTTTGTGTCGAAAAGAGAAGTGTCATAAATTCTTCCTTCCCTTGATAATCGATTAAAATTTTCTTCATGTATTTGGTTTGATTTGTTTATATTCAAAGTGTCGAAAGCATTTTTATTCAAAATTGAAAAGTGTCGTTTTGAGTCTTCCTTTCTCTTTTGAAGAAGAAATTGTCGAAAATGTCATTTTGAGTGAAATATTTCAGATCTTTGCTGCATTTAGTTTTCCTTTTTGGCATTTTTCACATTAAGGAGAACGAAAAAAAATACATGCATTTGCATTTAGAATTTTTTGATTTGTGTGTGAAAATATGATTTAGGGAAATGCACTAATGTGTGCTCTTTTCTCTTTGTTTAAAAAGCACTGTTATTTTCTTTCCCTAGTAGCTAGGATTTTCATTGCTCAAAATAAACAAAGATTGTTTATCATCGTAGATTGCATCTTAGGAATTTTAGATCATCATCACACGGTGAACCATTGAAAGGCAAACGCTAAACAAGATCAACCTTAAAATGAATTTCAATAAACCTAACAACACTTTGGAACTTAACGCAACATATCTAGAGGTCTAGGCTAGAGACGTGTTCCGACATCGTTAAAACTAGTGGCTATCATTTTCATTGAAGGTTGGGTGATTTCTCCTCCTTGATATGACAAGTTCTAGCACGGACTTGTGCTCCTTGTACTGTCACATATATATTGGGAGACCACAATAGGCTTAAATCGTTTATCCATAGGAAACTGAGTCTGCTGCCTTATTGATCGCAATGCACTGAACACAACATTCAGGAAGACTGACTTCCATACATAAGTCCTTGGTAATTTCTTTTTAATTTATCACCAAGGTGTATATTGCAATTTTGTGATTGGTTTGGTAGTCCCTCTGTCTAGATTCTGTAGAGTAGTCACTTTCATTCCTTTTCGACTCTTTAAAAGAAAAGGTCCATCTGAGCACTTGTCCTTTCAAGCTCATTAAAAATCGAAGGAGACTAGAGTCATCTTTATCTTTTTCTCGACTCTTAAAAATTGGAAAAGAAAAGTTGTGTCCAATCATCATTAAAACTAATTGAATTTGAAATAACATCCCTATTCCTTAGTTGATCTTAGGTTGAGATATATGGAGACAAATCTGGAGTCCACTGATCAAGGAATCCCTTTTGAAGGGAATCCTAGTCCTTTCCTTCATTCGGAAATATTGGTGCTCATTATATGGCTACATTGTCCCTTCCAGGATTTACCATTCGCCTACCAGTATGGCTGTTTTCAACCTCTTTGGTTCAAAATGTCATGGTTTCTCCATAATCAAGTACACCTTCAACTGGAAAAAATCAACCTCTAGCTAATCCTGAAGTTGACCCTTTGCCTTCTTCCCCATTTGGTTCTTCCTCCCCTTATTCCTCTTCACTTGGTGAAATTATTGATACTAATAACCAGGTGGATAAGAAGAATAAGAAAGGGCGGGAGAAGAAGAAGAAGCCAATTCAGCAAGGGGGCAACCAAGCAACTATTGCTCTCAATGCAACATCTAATGAAAATTTGTCCATTAAATTTCCTAAAGCCAAATATCCATGCATAATTTGTGCGGGAGACCATTTTCATTGAAATTGTCCTTACTTTCCTAATCTTGAAAGAATGGTCTTCCCGTTCACACCATCTCGTGTCATCAACCTCTGGAGATCATGCTGGTAACACACCATCAACTAGTGATAGTAATGTTCATGGACAAAAGGGAGAGGTCAGGATTCCATGTAGGTTATGTGAAGGTAATCATTCCCTTCACCTTTGTCCTTTCTTGGATGAAGCCAAAAGAGTGTTGGATAATTGTCCCGCTTCACCGCAGTGATGTTATAGACATTTTTGTGCCTTACAACATTGAGCATGAAATGTCCATAATCTAAGGGATCCAAAGTCCCTAAACATGTTGTTCCTACCCCTAGAGGAACAAGGCAAACTAACCACAACAATTCACAGAAGTTCTCCACCTGAAAACACTAAAAAACAAGCCAATTCTGGATCATGTCAACTGCCCCACTGAGCATCTGCGCTGAATGTCAACTGCTCCACTGTCTACCTGTGTTGAATGTCAACTCCAACAAAGGCTACCTGCGTTGAGCGAGTTTGGACAAGTGGCAGAGTCATTCCTCAAGGTGTCAATGCCCAGGAAGCTTCCAAAATGACACTTGGATCAAGGAATTCGACTGGTGATGAGTAAGAGGTTCCAAATCTCCAAGTGGAAGCAAGAACCTCCAAGTGGACTCAGGAACCGAGAGAGGGAGAGGACACTAGTCAGTTTCATACCAGCCTCAAGCTGACTCATCCTCTCTCCAAAAGATCTATATATAGATCTCTCCTCCATGGGAAGAGGAGGCTGGAATTTTATTATTGCAAAGAATTGCTGTTGGTTTGAGACTGGATCATTGAGTGCTTAATGCTTTCAAGGGAGCTGAAGAAGGAATTCCATTCTGCTGGGAAGGAGATGCTGGATTGGAGCCCTATGGGTTGTATCTCTTCCTGAACCCTGTTACTTATCAATAAAGCTATCTTGGTTTGCTCCTATATACTGGTGTATTTGTATGATTTCATTAGTGTATTTGATTTACTTCTAATCCTGAATCATTTATGAATATGAATATGTGCCTTTGTGTTATGTTCTTCTCTTGTCGCAAGTAGTTGTTCTCTTGTCACAGGTAGTTGTTCTCTTGTGATCTCGTGGAATCAGGTAGCTGTTCTCTTGAGCAA
The DNA here is from genome assembly GCA_031772625.1 of Pinus tabuliformis. Taxonomy (NCBI): domain Eukaryota; kingdom Viridiplantae; phylum Streptophyta; class Pinopsida; order Pinales; family Pinaceae; genus Pinus; species Pinus tabuliformis. The sequence goes on along the minus strand of CM062806.1, from coordinate 265,032,209 downwards.
GCGAGGAGGCAAGTAGCTGTGAACATCTAAAGAGAAGAGGATCTATATCAAGGGACAAACGGACGACAACGGTAAGTCTATCGATCTCCTCTTTTTCATATTTCATAAAGGAAGAAACCAGTGTAGCTGTATTCGTTTGTTGCTAAGGTACTGTCACACCTTAGGTGGATAGGATCGTCCTGCATAGGCATTTTTCCCCACAGCAAATTGGCGAATCCACTGGGGAAGTACTTGTTTATTCATTTCATTTGTGTTTCCGTCATTTGTTTACTTCATAGACTTGACAATAACTATTGAACTGCATCTTTGCCGGATGCAAAGTAGAAAGTTGTTGTTTTGATCCAGTTGCTGGACTTGTCTATGATATAAACTAGATCCACAAATGATTTGATGATCCTTGTGATAGTCTTTAGTACCGTCTCAAAGCATCCCTCTGTTTATACCTTGCTTGTGTTTCTGATTTGGCCTGAAACAGTTGATTTTTGAGCATTTTATGACCCAGATCCCAAGGGAAACGAGAGTTTCTCTTTCAGCGCAACTGCTGTGAAGGCAGTCTGCATTTCAACGCAGGTCCAGAAGGGGCTACCTGCGCTGAATGTCAAGTCCTCAGTGTTGAGGTTGCGCTGAACCAATTTGGCCTTGTGCAGCTAGGGCTCTCTGTTATCTGTTGCCCTGTTTTGATCTCTGTTTTTTGCAGCCTTTAACCAACATAGGTACCAGTCTGATAAACCTTTTTCTTTGCTTAGATTCAGCCTCCTTTTGTACAAAAAAGATTGTGAATGTTTTTATGTGTTTGTGGCGTCATTTACAGTCTTCCTTTGCATGAGTAAAGTAGTCATCATGTAGCCTTTGATTCAGATCTGATTGATTGTGGTCTTAGAAGAGAGTTCATTGGCTGTTTGCAGATTGATTATAGATTTACTTTTGCTTAGTGGTTTGAATTTGTGTCTTTTAAGTATCAAAACAAGTCTTTATTTCGAAAGTAGCAAAGTGATTGTAATCTCTTCTACCCTTGTTGTTTTCGAAAGAGTGAACTTATTTGTATTGATCATTTTAAAAGCAAATTCAAAGTTGTGCAAAAAGCTTTCTTTGTAGGCATTTATACTAAGAAAGTGGAAAACAAACACCTGCATTGTGCATTTTGCATTTGATAGTTTGCATGTTGGATTTAGGGAAAGTGCATTAGAGTGTGCTGATTTCTCTTTGAGAAAAGATAGTGTTTTTCTTTTCCCTTAGTAGCTAGGATTTTTCAAAGTTGAAAGATAATAAAGCTTGCTTATCATCTTAGACTGCATTTAGGAATTTGTATCATACATCTCGTGGTGAACCTTGAAAGGCAAACTTTAAAAAGATCAACCCAAAATAAACTGAATGAACCTAACAACGCTTTGTAAAATAATGCACAACATAGAGGTCTAGGCTAGAGACGTGTTCCGGCGTCGTTAAGCCTAGTGACTGTCGATCTCGAAGAAGGTGGGTGATTCCTCCTGAGAGACGGTAGCGCTAGTACGGATTTGTGCTCCCACGTACCGTCGCGTATATATTGGGAGACCCCTATAGGCATATATCTTTTATCCTTAGGAAGCCGTGTCGGCGGCCCTACTGATCGCAATGCAGTGAACACAACATTCACGAAGATCGACCGCCCGTACCCTAAAAAGTATTCTGCGGTTTTGCGAAAAGTTTGGCACACCCTCTGCCTAGATCTCCAGAGCAGTTCCTTTTGGCCTTTTTCAGACTCTATAACAGAAAAAGTCCATCCGAGCATTTTTCACTTCGGGCTCGTTAAAACATCGAAGGAGACTAGAGTCATCTTTAGCTTTTTCTCGACTCTTTAAAAGTGAAAAAGCAAGTTGTGTCTAAAGCGTTGTTAACAATTTATTTTAAACGGAACAATCACCCTTTAATCCTGCGTTGATCTTTAAGTTGAAAAGATGGAGCAAACCAACTAAGGAGTTCCCCTTGGTGGAAATCCTAGTCCTTTCTTCTCTTGGGGAGATGTTGGTGCGCCCCACACGGCCACATTGTCGCTTCCAGGACTGACAATTGGCCTACCAGTTTGGCTCTTTTCAACCAATGTCGTTCAGAACACCACCATTCCTGAGCAGTCGAGTCAACAGTTAGATCAGACAAGAGTTGCCTCCCAGCCTTCCACTTCATCTTCCTCCCCTCCTTCCTCTTCGCTTGACGGAACTGGTCGAACAAAAAACTGGGTTCCTAAGGAGAAGAAGGAGAAGAAGAAAAAAGAAAAGAAGAAGAAGGAGCCTAAGGCGATTGGGGGCAAACAGATGTCATCTAACAAAAATCCACACACCGCACTCGTAAGGCCTAAATCGCCATGCGTCATATGCAAGGGAGACCACTTCCATAGAGATTGTCCCTGTATCCCCCGGATACTAAGGGACTGGTCCCCCCGTTTGCACAATTCGGTAGCATCAACCTCTGATAGCCATGTCGACTGCTCACCGTCAACTAGTGGGAGTGAGGCCCCAGGACAGAGCGGGAAAGCTAAATTTCCTTGCAGACTATGTGAAGGCGATCACGCCATCCACCGTTGTCCCTTCTTAGACTAGGCAAAAAGAGTTCTGGAAGATCGCCCAATTTTACGAGCGCAACTTCCTCCTGGATATCAAAGACTCTTGCCAAGTCCCTCACTAGTTGAGAATCCGGCTGAGCCACCTAGGTGGTCAGCCGAAGCACCTGTCATTGAAGAAGAACCGTCTGGATCCATGCCTAACAAAAGTCAAAAGGTTGATATGGCAGTTGAACCAGTTTTTCCTTCAGAGGCTCCATCTTCGAATGACACCATCACAGAGGAGAATCAAGATGACACCGTCCAGATTCTCTTCATCAGCACTGACTCTGATGATCAAGGGGGCAATGCCACCATTCCTTTATCACAGGAAGGAAGTTCATCAGAGCGCTATCCGCCCATATATTCGGTCCCACCACCAAGCAACCTGGTTGTGTCCTTTGATTGGAACCAACTAGGCAGACCCCGGTTGCCTGCCAGTATACCATTCAGAATTATTTGTCAAATATACAGAATGGTAATGGCTGGCACTATCATTGATGAGGGGGCATCTATGAGTATCCTTTCCTCTATTTCTTGGAAAGCGCTTGGTTCACCAGTTCTTTTACCTGAGATGAGAAATCTATCAGGTTTTGATAAAGGAACCAGTCGACCTTTAGGGATCCTCCCCAATGTGCTTGTAACATTGAAAGGGAAGACCGTTCAAATGAACGTGATGGTCGTTCAAGGACCCTTGGATTATAACCTACTCCTTGGACGAGACTATATATATTGCATGGGAGCTGTAGTCTCCTCACTCTTTAGAGTAATGTGTTTTCCGCATGAAGGAAGAATGGTCAAGCTCGTGGACCAACTTTCATTTCCCGGATCACACATCGCAAATAGTCATGTACCATCCCTAAATGGTCTATTCATGCAAGAAGTGTCTCAACCCACGGTCCGTCCTCCTGATGAGCGTGAGTAATCTGGGAGGATATGACTGGAACCCAGGGGGCATGCATCCTGGCCTGCTTTGGTAGGAAAACTTTGGGTATAGAGTAGGTTTCCGCGGGAGAATATGACTAGTCTGTACCCCGTCCGTGGATGGAAGAGGGGTTGTTCTAGAATAAGATTCTTTTGTCAAAGTTACGTGTTTGACACTAGTCATTCACCCTTGTCTATTTCGGTAGACATTGCCGAGGAAGTGTTTTGTTTGAAAGATTAGCGAGACAATCTTTGGGTAACCTGAAAGAGGTAAGCCTCTCTCGATTAAAACAATTTTTTTGGCGGAGGGTAAGTAGAGGTAACCTTGAAACTCTGTTTTATACCTGGGGGCATGCAAACCTTTTGGAGTGCAAGCAAGGGGCGACTATTTATTTTTTAAATTTTTAGGTCCTCCCTTTAAACCTGTAGGTCTAACCCTTTAAACTCGTAGGATTATCCATTTCCGAACTTGCATAAAGAAAGGATGGGGAGCAAAGCTTAGTGAGATGAAGCTCCATAAAAGATAGAATCTTGATGAGACACTCTTATCTTATGACTGGGTAATCGAGCAGTTTTAGCATAAAGTTCATGCTCGTTAAAAAATAAACGCAAGATCCGAGCAGTTTTAACGCGGTATTCAGGCTCGTTAAAAAATAAATATAAGCAGTGAGCAGAGTTTCCTCCAGTGTTTAAGCTCATGTTTAACTAAAAAATGAACCTATCCCGGTAAATAACCACAGTGATCGTAAATTTATCAGCCGTTAAAGCCTTGGTCGTGTTTGCACCTACCACCTCCACTTTTCATTTGGCCGATCGTTCACCTCCATATGATTGTTTACCCATTTTGAGGAACAGCTGCGAAGAGTGATTTCACCTAGCCATCCTTGTGAGACTGCCGTGATTGGAAAATTCCAACCTGTACCTAGAATCAGTTGATATCCCTGTTTATCACTCGTTCCTCAAAAGACGAGTCTTCTTTAAGCTCTTTTCAATTGACTCGTAAAATATGAAAATATTTCTGAGTCTTGGCCTTCCAGCTCGTTAAAGGACCGGAAGTGCTATCCCTCCTCTAGATTTTAATCTTTTTGGACTTGAGGGATTATTGCACAAAAAGATCGAGCGCTTGCTTTGTTTGGCTCGTTAAAGATATCGAAAACTCATCCCTTCTGTATTGTTTTATACTTTTTCGGACTTAAGGGATTAGATGACGAAAAAGGAATTTTGGAGTTGACTTTATGTATCGTTTCAGACTCTCTAAAAGTGAAAAGAACTGAGTTATCCTTGTCGTTAGACTCGTTAAAATTATTAAATAGCGACAAACTTGTCTTTAGACGAGAACGAGTTTCCCTATCGCTAGGCTCGTTAAAACATAGCGATGGGCTTGCCCGAAGGGAAGGTTATAGAACAAGCATATGTTATCCTCCTCAAGCTTGACAAAAATAAAGAGGTACTGGTCAGCAATGGCTCGGGAAAAATTGGGAGAAAACTAAAGAAAACTTTGATGGTAGCAGGTCGCTCTTGAACGTGACACTTTTCCTCCGTATCACAATCGGGTTGGGTTGTCTCATTCACCGGTCACATCACCATGGTCTCGCCATACCATCCGTATTTGGGGTAATGCTACCAATCCATCGCATCAATGTCGCCATATGTTTAAGAGAAGTCGTTCAGAAAGAGTCAACCGGGTCCCATCCACTGCCATACATTATCCTTCATCCACTCATGACCGCCACCCTGAATAATATGTCACAGATCGTTTTCACCTCCATTAAAATCATTAGGTCCGTTCCGTGTCACTGATGTGGGATTCATCAAGGCCCTCCTTTGACGGATCGCTTCTTGTCGACATCAGCTCATTATCCAGGAAGTTGATCTAGGAACAACCCCTTCAGTACTTTGAAGCTTGCATGCCTCAATGGCAAGTTTATCACTTCGAGCGACAGGTATACATCAATGACCTTCGACCAGAAGATTTTGCGTGGTGTTCGACGCCAAGTCCTTTATTCACACCACGTGAATTGTACTGCAGTACCTTGAGGGTTGTTATCATTATCGGTGATTCCTCTCGCGCTTGTTAACGGTTTACATCATTGACCCGTAATCAAGCGATGTCTTTCCATGTTCGACTTCAGCGCAATTCTCACATGGATCGACTTGTACTTAGAGTGAAGATCGAACGAATTTGAAGACCCCCGATCTAGTTTCATCCATCCGGGCTGCGATATATATTCAGGAAAAATAAAGACATTCCACATGTACATCATTGCAGCAGATGATCATCCTACTCAAAGGATGATAATTTCGCCAAAATTATTAGTCTACCATCAGACGATCGTCTGTTATATGTACAAAAATGAATTTATAAAGCTGAGCATGGGAATGCCCGCCTCAGCTAGATCATGAAAGCAATATGAATCATAATGTATTGTATTGTCTTTTATTACAAGTCTCCTCCCGGCAGATGGATGAACTTCAGACCCTCCTGGATAAAGCATTTCACCCGATAAACGACCTCATACTTTAGGGGGCAAATGTTATAGAAATTTTTGTGCCTTACAGCATTGAGCATGAAATGTCCATAATCTAAGGGATCCAAAGTCCCTAAACATGTTTTTCCTACCCCTAGATGAACAAGGCAAACTAACCACAGCAATTCACAGAAGTTCTCCACCTGAAAACACTCAAAAACAAGCCAATTCTGGATCATGTCAACTGCCCCACTGAGCATCTGCGCTGAATGTCAATTGCTCCACTATCTACCTGCATTGAATGTCAACTCCAACAAAGGCTACCTGCACTGAGCGAGTTTGGACAAGTGGCAGAGTCATTCCTCAAGGTGTCAATGCCCAGGAAGCTTCCAAAATGACACTTGGATCAAGGAATTCGACTGGTGATGAGTAAGAGGTTCCAAATCTCCAAGTGGAAGCAAGAACCTCCAAGTGGACTCAAGAAATGAGAGAGGGAGAGGACACTAGTCAGTTTCATACCAGCCTCAAGCTGACTCATCCTCTCTCCAAAAGATCTATATATAGATCTCTCCTCCATGGAAGAGGAGGCTGGAATTTTATTATTGCAAAGAATTGCTGTTGGTTTGAGACTGGATCATTGGGTGCTTAATGCTTTGAAGGGAGCTGAAGAAGGAATTCCATTCTGCTGGGAAGGAGATGCTGGATTGGAGCCCTATGGGTTGTATCTCTTCCTGAACCCTGTTACTTATCAATAAAGCTATCTTGGTTTGCTCCTATATACTGGTGTATTTGTATGATTGCATTAGTGTATTTGATTTACTTCTAATCCTGAATCATTTATGAATATGAATATGTTCCTTTGTGTTATGTTCTTCTCTTGTCGCAAGTAGCTGTTCTCTTGTCACAGGTAGTTGTTCTCTTGTGATCTCGTGGAATCAAGTAGCTGTTCTCTTGAGCAAGCGAGGAGGCAAGTAGCTGTGAACATCTAAAGAGAAGAGGATCTAGATCGAGGGACAAACGGAAGACAACGGTAAGTCTATCGATCTCCTCTTTTTCATATTTCATAAAGGAAGAAACCAGTGTAGCTATATTCGTTTGTTGCTAAGGTACTGTCACACCTTAGGTGGATAGGATCATCCTGCATAGGCATTTTTCCCCACAACAAGTGACTTCCAACTTGTTACAGGAAACTCTCCCTAAATCTTTCACTAGTTGATGAACTGACTGACCAAAATCAACCATCGGTCGAAACCACTCTCTTTGAAAGTGAATCCAATGAGTCTATACCTGACCCAAATCAATAGGTCGGAACAAAAATTGACTTAATTTCACCTTTAATTAATCGTACCTTTACCGAAGAGAGTGAAAATGATACCGTTCAAGTTCTTTTTGTTACTGCAGATTCTAATGACCATGGGGGAAATATGCTTGTTCCATCAATACAGGAGGAAAACCCTCCAGTTCGCGTAACTCAAGGGGTCAATTCTCCCGTTTCTTCAGCTCCAAGTAGTCTAGTCACTTCCTTTGATTGGAATTGGTTGGTAGGATCCCGCCTTCCTTCTTATGTGCCTTTCTAGATCATAGTACAAGTTTGTAAAATGATTGTGTCTTGCACTATTATAAATGAAGGTGCATCAGTGAGTATCCTTTCCTCAACTGCTTGGAAAGCACTTGGTTCGCCACCGCTTGTACCTGTTATACAAAATTTCTTGGGCTTTAATAGAGGAACTAGTCGACTGTTAGGGATCCTTCCTAAGTTACCTATTACTTTGGGAGGAAAGAGCATTTATCTAAATGTGATAGTAGTCCTAGGACCTTTAGATTACAATTTACTTCTTGTGCGTGACTATGTTTATAACATGGAAGCTATTGTTTCAACACTCTTTCGAGTGATGTGTTTCCCGCATGAAGGCAAAATTATCATCGTTGACCAGCTTTCATTTCCTGGTCCAAACATAGCTCCAAGTCAATCACTGTCCCTAAATGGTCCATCTATGTCGACGGTATCATCCCCGCCATGGGTTAATTATGTGGCAACCTATTCCATACCTACATCAATTGGCGTTCAATTCAGTGATGTTGTACATCATGTACTGGGGGCATTGGAACTAGATTTCTCCTTCATGTCCTCTTACAAGTTATGATCAGGAGCTCGAAGGATAGTTTTCTGTCTTGTGTCAACCTCGTTAAAAAATGAAACCAAGGATGTGTAGCATAATTCCTTGTCTTGTGTCAATCTCATTTAAAAAAAAAATGAAACAAGATCCCAAGTTCAAAGTCCAGTCTCTGATTAGATCTCATAAATTCCCTTCATTCCATCCACCTGATAGCCATGTGTAGTCTACAAAGGTGAATGTCATGAATCTTGGGGGGCATGCACCTAATGGTAAAGATAAATTTCCCTGTATGTTATGTGATTGGTCTATCACACTATTCACCTTTGTCTATCTGAATGAAGCCAACCGTCCTGCTTCACCGCAGTGACTTCCATCTGGTTACAAGAGACTCTCCTTTTCATCATGCTGGGGGCATGCTAACCATTTTTCAAGCATATTTTTTCATTTCTAGCTTGTGTAAAAATGAAACTGAATCCAAGCATAGTTTTTTGTTTCAAGCTTGTGTAAACATGAAACTAAATCCAAGCATAGTTCCCTATGGTTCAAGCTTGTCTAAAAATGAACCCATTTTCAGTTTTTAGACCCTTGTGATTGCCATTCTATCAGCCTTTTGAGCCTTGGTTGTTTTCATCTCATCACCACCATCTCTTCAACCGATCATATGCTTTCACTTGGTTGTTTTACCCTTTTTGAGGTATAGTTTCAATGAGTGGTCTTATTAGCTAGCCTCTTCACATAAATCAACATGTTTTGAGAAGTTCCAACTTCATCGGTTTCAGTTGCTACCCTAGACACCACTCATTCCTCAAAAAAGAGTCCTCTTTAAACCCTTTTCAGACTCGTTAAACATGAAAAGATTTTCGAGTGCTTGTCTTTTCCAGCTCGTTAAAGTATTGGAAATGTCATCCCTCATGTATTATTTTATCCTTTTTCAGACCTGAGGGATTACTTTACGAAAAAGAACTTATGGAGTTTTCTTTTCATCCCTTTTCAAACTCTCTAAACATGAAAAGGACTGAGTTATCCTTGTCATTAAACTCATTAAAACAATAGTGACAAACTTGTCCATCTAGATGAGACCGAGTTTCACTATCGCTAGACTCGTTAAAACATTAAATAGCGACAGGTTTTCCTGAAGGGAAAATTATAGAACACGCATATGTTATCCTCCTCAAGCTTGAAAAAAATAAAGAGGTAGTGGTCAACAATGACTGGGGAAAAAGGGAAAAAACCTAAAGAATTTATGGTAGCAAGTCGCTTTTGAACATGACACTTTCACTTCATCACCATTATTGAATTGGGTTGGGTTATTCTATTCACCGGTCATCTCACCATTGGTCTTTCATACCATCCATATTTTGGGGTTAACGCTACCAATTCATATCAGTGTCACTGACAAGTTCAAGAGAAGTCATTCAGTTGAGAAATCACCATCCATTTAATGTATCATACACTACAATACCTCCAACCTTCATTTTCCATGACTGCCATTCCTGAACCTTGTGTCGTTAGTTCATTTTCACCTCCAAAAATCATTTGCTTCGTTTCATGTCGTAGATGTGGGATACATCAAGGCCCTCCTACGATGAGTCACGTCTTGTCAACATCAGCTCATTATCCAAGAAGTTGACTTAGAAACAACCCTTTCAGTTCTTTGAAGCTTGCATACATCAATGGCAAGTTTCTCACTTCTGGTGACAGGTTGACATCAATGGCCTTCAACCGAAAGATTTTGCGTGGTGTTCGACATCGGATCATGTATTCACACAACGTGATTGTACTATAGTACCTTGATGGTCATTATCATTATCGGTTATTCCTCTAACGTCTGTTAACAGCTCACATCATTGGCTGGTAATCAGACGGTGTGTTTCCATGTTCAACTTCAGAACATCTCTTCACATGGATTGACTTGTACATTGAGCGAAGATTGAACGAGTTTGAAGACCCTGGATCTAGTTTCATCCATCTGAGCTGCGATATATTCAGGGATATTAAAAACATCAAATGTACAAAGGCTCTGCACAAATGGTCATCCTAACCATGGATGATGAATCTATATCTGAAGAATCACATGTTTGTATCTACAGACGACTATCTGATCTATGTACATGAAATGAATTTATAAAGCTGAGGATGGGAATGCCTCCCTCAGCCAGATCATGAAAATTGTATTATGATGATGTATTTTATTGTAACTTATGCAGGTCACCTTCCAGTTTGAAACTTCGGATCCTCATGATAAACCATTTCACCCGACATGAATATTTATGACCTCATGCTTTAGGGGGAAAATGTTATAGACATATTTGGGCACATCAACCCCAAGCTTCTATGTCAATGTATTAGGGCTCATCAACTCGTAAAAGTGTTGTTTCATACCCTAAAGGAACATAGTCATCTGAATACATCATTCCCCAAAAGTTCCATCTGAGAAACCATAAAAAAATTGCTTAACTTGAACCATACTTACTAATCCACTGGAAATGTGCAATGCATATTGAGTGGTACACTGCCAGTGTGTGATTCATATTGTTTAGGCCTTCTATAGGGTGCGATGGGCGAGGATGGACAAATGTACGGGATAGTTTGATAAGTGGTTGCTCATGGAATCTTATAGAAGCTTCTCCTGTGCCACTTGCCTCTCTGAATTCGCCCAAGTATGAATAAGGGATCTAAGAAATCTCCAATCCCTTCTCTTGTGGAACCAATTGTAACAAGTGGAATGACACTAATCAAACCCCATAGATGACTCACACCCTTGCACACATCTATAAATGGATCCCTCATCCAAGAGATCTAGAGGCTGGAATGTTGTGAATTGCAAGGAAGTGCTGATAGTTCGTAATTGAGGAAAGAACATTGTATTGTTGGTGCGATCTTGCTATTTCATGAAGTGAAGAAGGATTGAAGCTAGGAGGATGATGTTGGATCAGACAACTAGGTTGTAATTCTCCTTTCTATTAATAAAGCTCTTCAAGTTTTCTTCCATATGATTGTGCAATTGTGAATGTCATCATTTGTGAATGCTATCATTTGTTCATTATATATCTGATTGTGTAAGGTTTATGTTGTAATAGATCACGATGATTTGATGATTCTTTGTTGATGTACTTGTGCAAGTAATCTCCAAGCATTTTAAGTATGGGAATGAGTTGCAGGATCTATCAAAGGGGAGAGAGATCAAGCAAGGGATTAAGTGTAAGTTCTAGGTTGGTTCCATTATCTTTCTCTTATCTGTTACACGTAGAAGAAATCATTGAATTGCTTTAAACTCTTGTTTCTAGGGTGGTTTCCAAACCTAGAGAGTTAGCATTCTTTAGGAATACTAGTTTTCCCAGAAACAAGTGGGTCTCGGTTTAGGGCTTAGTGATCTGGGTTTGGATTGCAGTAAATATTGAGATATTAGGAGACAGGAAAATTCCTCATGGTGTAGGTGGAGAAATCTGGTGGCATCCATCCTTATTTTTCCTAGTGATTGGGTGGAGATCATGGTAAAGCATGCTATGATGTGTTCATTGTGTTGGCCTATTGATCCAGGATGGATTACAAAAAAACCTGATTTTCTATTGATGAGGGTGAGGTCGTTTAGCCTTGGTATGCCCTCATTGGTTCTTTTTGTTTGAGTCCCACATTCATGCTTGGACTATGGCATGGGGGTTAATGGCTAAAGAGAGATTTGGCTCAATCATTCTATGGTCAGGTGGAACGTTGTAGTCCCATCTCTGGTTGGTTTTTGCATTCCTTAATGAGAAATTCATTCCCTTGGTTTTCATGTGTAAATGTACTGGTTTATATGTGGACTTTATGGCTGACATATCGATGGTATTTATGTTATTAATATGTTGGTTATATGTATGTTTTATGACAACAACTATGTCTGGCTCTTAGTATGTTTTTACTTGTAAATGCATGGAAAATGTATCTATGACCTAATAAATGATAATGTAGTAAATGAAAGGAGGGAACAATGGTTCTTAGTGATTCTTAGATAAGTATGAGATCCCTATGCTTAATTATGTTGTTTACACCAATAGATTACATGTTTGTGATTGTTACGGGTGAAACCACCCTAGGGCTTTGGGTTAAAAACCCCAACAGAGCAGAGGGCAAACCTCAACAAGAAATGCTCAAACAAGCATAAAAAATCCTTATTCTACTAAATCATGTAGGAATGTCCTTACCTAGATGTCCTTCGTTTGGGTAGATCTCGCAGGGTGCAAATCCTCAGCTTCTCCCGATTAAGGAAAATTTTAAGGATAGAAAATTTTCTTGAAGTTTAGAAACATTGGCGAATCTCACTAATCCCTAATATGAAAACTATAAAATCTTTATTGATATAAATGTAAAATTATTCAAATTTATAATGATTTTATATATAACCTCTATATAATGTTGGCGATTTTTAAGGTAAAATAATTTTATATTCTAAAATTTGGGCGAATCGTCTTTTACAAAATTGGAAATTAGCGAATCTTTTTGTGGAAAAATCATGGAAAATTAGCCCACTGGGCAAACATTAGCCCCTAAAATTTTCCATGCTCCCGATGTTCTTGAAACCTGAAAATTATTCAAATGGAACATACACGACAATTGAAACAAAAAGCATATACATGATGTTAACTTTAAATCATAAAAATGAATGACTAATTATACATCAATACAAGATTCATAAATGAAATAAAACATAATTTTGATGCAAAAACACATTTCATATCGGAAATAGAACAACATTCCTTTTATTGAAGCTATAAATAAGGTGGATAAATACTACCTGAGTCCTTCTCCGACTCCAAGCAGAACAATCCTCCGGATCTATCCTTTCCCGACCTTCAACAATCTTCTTGCATCACCAATACAATGATATTTAAAGCAAGATGGGGGATATATATAATCAAGGAAGCAAGGGTTTCTTGAAGCTTTGGGAGTGTCGGAGGCGCAGGGATACTTCAGACCTGATCAGGGATAATCTCACTATAGTATCAATATCTCATCCTTTCTCCCTTAAGGCCTTCCCATGGAGGTTTATTTATACCTCTCCAAATTAGTTTTTTCAGTTGGGAAATAGTTGGGCCACGGGCAATAGGAGGTGAGTAACAGGTAAAACCTGTGAACTCCACCTGAAATTAAGGAAATTTAATTTTTTTAAGTGTTTTAACATATGTACACAGGTTGGATATATTTTGAACCATCTGCACACATTTTTATCACAGGGAAAAGTAACATATATGGAATAAAACATTGTTTTTCAGATTTTGGACCAAGTCAGGATGGAAGCATTTCCCTATGCCATAATCAAAGCATCAGATCTACCAAGAGTGGTAAATGGTGCTATAACAACGATATGTTTGATAGAATTCTTGTCATGGCTAGTATGGGTCTAGTTGAGGACTTGTTTAAGTATTTTCTATAGCATCATTGTTTCCATGTTATTTTATGGTTCTCAAAATGTCATGTAATTCTGGGCAGTAACCTAGGCTCCAGGCCTAAAAAAGTGGCTTAATTCTCAGGGACCCTGGCACATAACTGAAAAAAATAGTCTCTGGATGGTGGTAGGAAAGCTGGTGAGAGAGACTTGAGGTCTTTGGACGTTTTCATGCCTATAACATGAGAGTGACTGGGGGTTAAGTTGATCAAAAGTTTATTGGGACCCAAGGGAAAGCTGCCTGAAGTGTTGGCATGGTTCTCAAGGGTTCTGTAGATAATGTGGAAGGTCTGTGTGTTGTGTTTCCATCGATTTCATTTACTTAAGGTCACATAGGAGGCCGAATCCAACCATAGTAGCATCTCGTCACATGTTTACCCTGATTGGTCAGTTGCTTGGGTAAATGTGGGAGGACGGTGTTACAGAGTGGTATCAGAGCATGGTTCACCCCTCGGACTCGATGGACAGTGTGTGTTGGTCATGCATGCATCCCAGTTTCATATGTGTCTCTTACATTTGCATTCCATCTGCTTATTCAATTGTGTAATGTTGATCATGGTTGTAGTGATGTCGTCATGAGGAACTTGATGTTTATTTTGTTGAGTGCATCATTATGAGATATGACTAGTTACATATTGTTATATGTCACTTACATGTTGTTATATATCGGTTGGTTGCATTCTTGTTGATTGGTTACATGTATCAATCTTGTAGGTTTGGTTACAAGTATTGATCACTTATGCTCGAATACATTTCTTATGCATGTTTATGGTTGCATGTGGCAATGTGTACAATGGATTAATGTTTGTTTTCATGCATGAGGTCACATCATGCATTGTTGATATGGCCTTGCATTGATGACTGGACCCTAGCTAGAATGATGTGTATGTGTTGATGCACTTGTTATACGTCTATATGCCATTATGTTTATGTTACACATGTATCACACTAATTTGTTGATAATTGCAAACAAGGTATCTTCCCCCAGCTATGCTAAGGTACATTGATTTATTGTGATTTAGTTTAGCTAATATATTATGCCTTGTAGGAAAGAGATCAAATGGCTAGCAAGATGGTAGAATAGAAAGACTCTCCCTATTAATCTGATGAGTTGTGTGGTGTGGGGCACTCTTTTGATTTAGAAAACACATTGAGAAGCTTTGAGGAAGAAATAAGGAGTTGTAAGGCTGACAATGATAGGATCATATAGGCACAAGAGAAGCATGAAGAGGTTACTGCTATAATTCTTCGGAGTTTGTCAGAATTATAGTGACAAGGGCCACTTCGGATCAACCATGGACATGAGGAAAGAAATACTAGGAAATATGGTAGTATGTCTCATGGTGGTCACATTTCAGACATAGGTAACACTATTAGAGACAACAAGTTGTTAGATACTCTAGATAGGAGAGGTGATGGATACATGTACTATTATAGTTATGGTTCAGATAGACATCATGATCATCATCGTTATCATCCTTACAAGAGGAGTGGTAGGGGATACTTTCCAGATGAATTTAAGAAAGAGAATTTGCATAATTTTGATGGATATGTGAATAAGTCAAAAGAAGAAGAGATTTGAATACTTGGGATGAACAAATTCTTTGATTTCAATAATTACATAGATAACATGAAGGCTAGAGTAGCGATATTCAACTTGAAAGGTAAAGCATACATTTTTTGGGAAGATGTTAAGCGGGTTAGAGACATTAGGATGGATGACTTTAGTTGGTGGGAGTTCAAGAGGCTTTTCAGGAAGAAGTACTTGTTAGAAAGGTACTACGACAGTAAGGCTGAACAATTTTATGAGCTAAATATGGAAACAATAAAAGATGAAGAGTACATGAGTAAGTTTGTGGAGCTATTGAGGTATGTAATGCATCTTATAGATGAGAAAGTTAAAGTTCAATGATTTGTCAATGGATTTCCATTAGCATTTAGAGAATGGAATGAGTATGATGAGCATTGATCACTTGAGGAAGTTATTAGGAAATTGAATAATTTCTATGAACAATCAAAGTGTATGAATGAATCTTGGCAAGGATGGAAGGTAAAAGACAAAGGTAAAGGTAAATGTAAGCCTATGAGGACAAGGCCTCAACATGCATATGAGAAAGAAAATGTGGCACCGAAAAAGAGGTTTAATGCAGCTAGACAGGGACATGGGTCATAGTAGAAACATAGAGGTGATGGTACTGGTCGGTTGGAGTGTTGTACATGTGGAAAGGAGCACCTTAAGAGACTTTGTCCACAGAATCAGGGTGGTAGGCCTCATATATATAGTTCGCGGGAGGCACGGGCTGTTGGGGATGTTGTTTAGAGCGTTCCTAATATCTCTGTAGCATTCGATAACAAATAGGTAGACCATCAAGTATCTATCATTGAGATGGATGGTAAGCTTTGTGATCAAGTTATTTCTATTTTGATTGACCCTAGATCTAATTATAACTATGTTAGTCATGACTTGGTGGATAAGTGTGGTTTGAGTAAAGAATTGCATGCAGAGTCTTGGTTAATATAGTTGGCTACAAGTACGAAGGAGCGAGTTCATCATTAGTTAACAGCTTGTGCATTTGATTGAATGGTATGCCTACTGTAATACATCTAAATGTATTACCATTGGGATCATGCAATATGTTGTTGGGCATGGATTTGTTGTATCTTCATAGAACCAAGGTAGACTATTATGACAAATCCATTGAGTGTGTTGATGACAATAGGGAACCAAGAGTCGTCTATGGTAATAAGGAAGCCACATCAGTTAGGATGGTGATAGCTGTGCAAGCAAAGCGTAGTTGCAGAAAAGGGTGCAAGTTATTTGCAGTGAACATTTCTAGTGATAAAGGTAAGGAGGTTGAGGATGTCGATGTGTTGAGAAGGTACCTAATTTTATAGTAGTTAAAGGTTATATTTCTTGAGCATATTTCAGAGTTTCCACCTCACACGAAGGTAGAATTTTCTACTGAGTTATTCCCAAAGGTAGCACCAAAATCAAAAGCACCTTACAAGATCAACATACCTGAGTTGGTTGAGTTAAAGTTACAATTGAAGGAAATGATGGACAAGAGATACATTAGGCCAAGTGTATCACCTTAGGGCACACAAGTATTGTTTGTGAATAAGGAAGATGGAACTCTCATATTATTCATTGACTACAGGCAGTTGAACAAATTTACCATCAAGAATAGGTACCCATTACTGAGGGTTGATGGCTTGTTCAGTCAACTGAAGGGAACAATAGTGCTCTAGAAGATTGATCTGAAATAAAAATACCATCAAGTATGAATCAAAGAGGAGGAAATTTACAAGACAACTTTCCCGAATAGGTACGAGATTATGAGTTTTTTGTAGTTCCATTTGGTTTGGCTAATGCTCTAGCTACATTTATGTGCTTGATGAAGAGTGTGTTGCCTCCGTATTTGGATAAATTCATTATTGTGTTCATTAATGATATATTGGTATATTATAAAAATGAGGAAGAGCATGCTGATCATTTAGCAGCAATGTTGAGGTTGTTAGAGAACATTAGTTGTATTCTAAGCTCAACAAGTGTAGTTTCTTTAAAAGTGAGTTACATTACTTAGGGCATGTGGTCTTCAAGGGGGGAATTACAGTAGATAAAGAGAAGATAAGGGCCATCATGGAGTGATTAGCTCCTAAGAGTGTGTGGTGGGCTCTAGTATTGTAGCAATAATGCTACAGCTCCTGGGGCTCCCTATCTCTAATTTTATCAACCCGGTAGTTCGTACAAACTTGGAAGCGACGGTGCTGTATGCACAAGTACTAGCTCTTGTCGCAGCTGTCACTTGGTCAGCTGGCACAAGTCCGCTTGGGCTCAAGCCAACTTCTATATTCTCTTCAGAAGAAGCTTTCTAGATGATGGACGAAGGCTATCTCGAGGGAAATTGATCTACTTTGCAAAAGTGAACTGGAAGCCAACCAAAACATGAAACCCTAGTAAACCCTAATCTGACTAGTTTAACCTCTATGGTGCAATAGTGAGAGTGCAAATGTCTACAACTGATGCCATTACTTCTAATGATGTGAAATGCATGAACTCAAACTACTTCTATGAAAAAGAATATTGTTTTTGTATTTTTGCTTAAGTGGATGGAGTGATTATGACTTTGTTTCTTATTAGGGTTTGGCTGTGCAGAGGTGGTGCGAAGGGAGAGAAAGCTTGGGATAGGTCAGGAGGGCTAGGAGAGGTTCCAGGGGATCTCCAACATCATCCCACAGAAGTTCCACACGTTCAGATGCTCAGCAACCGAGTTTGCAGGCTTCTACAGGATGTCTGCAGGGGATCCTACAGGAAGTCTCGGGATTTCTACAGGAAGGTCTGCGGTTGAAGTTTTGGGTGATGGAGGAGTGGAGGAAGTGTATGGGTGAATAGGTAGGATGGAAATGAGGCTTGTGATGGCTCAGGAACAGAGAACTAAAGTGGAGAAAGAGCGCATGCATGGATAACTATGTGGCATCTTGCATGAAAGCATAAGACTGCGTTTTTTTGGTGGTTGGTACAGCCCACACCCCCAATCTCTAAACAGAGATGGAAACGAGTGCACTATCAACCTTTTCTTGACTCTAATGAATTACAATCCTCCTCCTCTAATCTAAACAACTAAAAGCACGTACACCATAATCTAATCCTACTTCAATCACACAAAACAAATCAAATCAGCAAACTGGAAATTCTAAATGCATGTCAAAATAAAGGAAATAAAGTGTTGCAAGGAAACAAGTAACGATACAAGGAAGAGGAGGTCTATTGCTCTCAAGTTGGGCCCTAACCTGAGAGCTATAGCTCCCTTAAAAACTCAAAATTGAATCCAAAGCTGCCTGCCTTTATTGAATAATCATGAGTCTAACATCATGCCAAAACTGGCTTACAAAAAGACTAACTGGCTAACCAAATGACTAACTAGCTAACCCCAAAATGACTAACCACTAGCTACAGAAATGACTAACTGAAATGAGGTCTTAAGCCCTCTTATTTATACAATTTGAG
Source organism: Pinus tabuliformis (assembly GCA_031772625.1). Classification (NCBI taxonomy): domain Eukaryota; kingdom Viridiplantae; phylum Streptophyta; class Pinopsida; order Pinales; family Pinaceae; genus Pinus; species Pinus tabuliformis. Next base: position 265,013,695 of record CM062806.1, on the reverse strand, counting down.
GACCCAACAGTCCTCCTAAAATTTAGGGACTTGGCTGCCCAAGACTTGTAGTTAACAGCAGTCCAACTTGACTTGCTTGGCTGCCCTTGTGCTCATTGATTTGGTGGCCTTTGAACTCCGAGCTGATGGTGGAGAATTCAAGGTAAGGGCCCATAAATGAGGGGGACACCTTCCTACAAATCCTCTAGCTTGTTCTCCCACGAATTTGGCTGCCAAGTGCTCATTAAGACCTTCAATTTTGTCTCCAAGTTGACCAAAAAGGCTACACAAAGCACCCATTAGACTTGTTGGCATAATGACTAACCAAATTCACTCTATTAACATAAAAATAATCAAAAACATGAAATAAACCAATGAGAATGGTCGATTAAGTTGAATTAGGAGGTTGAATGAGCCCAAATAATTATCCATTTTTGGGGCTCATCAGTGTGGATGAGGTGAGATCTTTCATGGGGTTGGCAAGGTATTGTAGGCGGTTCATTAGGAACTTCCCGCAAATTTCTTATCTTATCACATAATTGTAGAGGAAAAGTAAGAATTTTGAATAGACTGAGGAGTGTGAGGCTAGGTTTGAGAAGCTCAAGCAGTTGTTGACACATGCACTAGTGCTACATATTACAGATCCATAAAAAGAGTTTGTCGTATGCATAGATGCTTGCAAGAGAGGGCTTGGTTGATTCCTTATGTAAGATGGATAAGTGGTATGCACATTATCTTTAGTTAGCAACAATGATGCATCCATTAAAGATATGGAGGCACTATCTTCTTAGCAACAGGTTTATACGGATGAGTGATCATACTGGGTTGAGGTATTTGTTTGACCAACCAAATATGAATGTCAGGAATGCTAGATGTTTGAGCACTATTGGTGAGTTTTATTTTGAGATTAGGTACATCAAAGGTAAAGAGAATAGGGTGGTAGATGCACTGAGTAGGTGGGTACAGGTAAATCACTTGGCAACTATGAGCTCCTATGGGATATACTTATAGGATCAGATATTGCAGGCAAGCTAGTAGGATGTTAGGCATATGGAGATTGTGCAAAGGTTACAATAAAATATGGGTACAGGAACATGGGGTGGTACAGGTATAGGTGATAGTACATGCACAGGTACAGGTGGAAGTATAGGTATAGGTACAGGTGCAGGTATAGGTGGAAGTACAGGTACATGCAGAGGTACAGGTACAGGTGCATAGGGTGTGGATTAATGTCTTACAACGAATGGATTGGTCAAATTCAAAGATAGGATATATGTGCCAGATAGTAGTGAGATCAATAAGGTGATTTTGAGAGAGTTTCATGCGAAACCTTATTTAGGTCACCTAGGTTGTCAGAATACATTTACTACAGTGAAGAAATTTAATTTCTAGCTGTTATAGACATTTTTGTGCCTTACAGCATGAAGCATGAAATGTCCATAATCTAAGGGATCCAAAGTCCCTAAACATGTTGTTCCTACCCCTAGAGGAACAAGGTTAGCAAACCATAGCACTGAATATCAGTTCTCCACCTGAAAACACTCAAAAACAAGCTAATTCTGGACCATGTCAACTGCTCCACTGAGCATCTGCGCTGAATGTCAACTGCTCCACTGTGTACCTGCGCTGAATGTCAACTGTAAAGAAGGCTACCTGCGCTGGGCGAGTTTGGCCAAGTGGCACAGTCATTCCTCAAGGTGTCAATGCCCAGGAAGCTTCCAAAATGACACTTGGATCAGAGAATTCGACTGGTGATGAGTAAGAGGGTCTAGATCTCCAAGTGGAAGCAAGAACCTCCAAGTGGACTCAAGAACTGAAGAATAACTGAAGTGGGAGAGGACACTAGTCAGCTTCATGCCAACCTCAAGCTGACTCATCCTTTCTCCAAAACTCCTATATATAGAGCTCTCTCATGAGGTCTAAGGAGGCTGGAATCTTGTGAATGTAAGGAAGTGTTGTTGGTTTGAGTATAGAACTATTGGGTGATTTGCTTGAAGGAGGTGAAGAGGAGATTTCTTTCTGCTGGGAGGTGATGCTGGATTGGGCCTTTTATGGTTGTATCACTTCTTGAACTTTACTTCTTCCATTAATAAAGCATTTGAGGTTCTTCTATATGCATGTGTCCCAATGGTATATTGTTATGCTTGTATATTTGATTTATTCTAATCCTTGAATCAATTATGAATGTATGCTCCTTGTAGTTTCCCTCTCTTGTGATTTTGCAGGATCTTGGTGTAGCTGGGCCAGTGAAAGAGCAAGGAGCTGGGAGCAAGCAACAAAGAGAGAAGATTGGATCAATCATTAGTGGAAGACATCAGTTAGTCGATCTCTTTCTCCCCTCTCTTACATCTCATAAAGAAGTAATCTCAAATAGCTTTGCTTTGATTGTTGCTGAGGTACTATCACCCTTAGAGTGGGATACGGTCATTCCGTATTGGATACTTTTCCCAACAACAAATTGGCGACTCCGCTGGGGATCGTATCTTGTTGGTTGTTTGTGTTTTTGCTATTCATTTCATAAACACAGGGAGTACCGAATCGAACTGCATTTGGAGCTTTCAAATGCAAAGTAGAGGGCAGCTACTCTAGCTCAGTTTCTGGGCATGTTTATGATTTGAAGAGCTGATCCACAAGGACTCTGACCAGCTCGTAGTGATAGCTTTTCATCCTCCTTTTCATCCTTTAGTGTGTACTTGATTGATATCTTTGATTTGGCCTAAAACTGTTGATTTTTGAGCAATCTGTGACCCAGAACCTGAGAAAAACGAGAGTTTCTCTCTTCATTGCAGACACTGTGAAGGTAGTCTGCATTTCATCGCAGGTCCCGAAGGGGCTGCCTGCGCTGAATGTCAAACTGACAGTGTACTACCTGCGCTGAACCAGTTAGGCCTTGTGCAACTGGGGTTCTCTGCTTTCTGTTGCCCTGTTTTCATCCTTGTTTTTGCAGCCTGTTATCAGTCAATGTACCTATCTGAAACCACCTTTCTTTGCCACTATTCCGCCTCGGTTGTATAAAGAAACTGTATTTGTTCTTTGTGCATTTCTTACATCATTTGCAGTTTCCCATAACGAAAGTGAACTAGTCTTGCTGTGGCCTCTTAGATCTAGACCTGTGATAAGTGTCGTGCTGATCTTAAGAGTATATTTTGTTTGCTGTTCGTAGTTGATTGAGCTTTTGCTTTCGTCATATGGTTTGAATTTATATATTTCTATTGTTGAAACAAGTAAATCTTAAGGTGTCTTTTGATTTTGGACAAAAGCTTGTTTTCTTTCACTTGAAATTGAATTCAAAGTTATACAAGAGCTTTCTTTTTGTAGTACATCAACATTAAGAAAGAGAAAAGAAATACCTGCATTGTGCATGTGCATTTTGACAGCTTGCATGTTGATTTAGGAAAAAGTGCATTAGTGTGTGCTCTATGATCTGTGTGAAAAGATGATGTCTTTCTTTTCCCTCAGTAGTTAAGATTTTCATAAGTTGAAAAGATTGAAAAAGCTTGCTTCTCATCTTTAGACTACATTTAGGAATTTGTATCATACATCTCGTGGTGAACCTTGAAAGGCAAACTTTAAAAAGATCAACTTAAAATATATTGAATGAACCTAACAACGCTTTGAAACATAACGCAAACACATAGAGGTCTAAGCTAGAGACGTGTTCCGGCGTCGTTAAATGTAGTGACTGTCGATCTCGAAGAAGGTGGGTGATTCCTCCTGAGAGTCAGTGGCACTAATACGGATTGTGCTCCCACGTACCGTCGCGTATATATTGGGATACCCCTATAGGAACAAGCCTTTATCCTTAGGAAGCCATGTCGGCCGCCCTACTGATCGCAATGCAGTGAACACAACATTCACGAAGATCGACCACCCGTACCGTAAAACGTATTCTGTGGTTTTGCGAAAGGTTTGGCACACCCTCTGCCTAGAACTCCAGAGTAGTTTCTTTTGGCCTTTTTCAAACTCTATAACTAAAAAAGTCCATCCGAGCATTTGTCACTTCGGGCTCATTAAAACATCGAAGGAGACTAGAGTCATCTTTAGCTTTTTCTTGACTCTTAAAAAGTGAAAAAGCAAGTTGTGTCTAAAAGCGTCTAATAAAATTCATTCAATTCGGAAACGCAAATTTCCCCTTTTTAATATTTTGGTTGATCGAGTAATCAACAATCGTGGAAGAAAATCAATTGAAACCCCGTCGTTCGTGGAGGCTTACGAGTCAACCATCTTTGTCTCAGGAATCGAAAACAGTACGGACAAAGCGAACTCATTTAATCGGTTCAAAATCTCCTATAAAGGTTAGAACTAGTGTTCCAACTACATCTGAGGTTCCGGTTACTCCAAACATTTCTGGAAACCCTGCCTCTATAGAAGAAGTTCAACAGCCACAGAAGGACAGTAATACTGATCCTAGTCTGGGGGCAAATACTTGTGTAACTGAACCAGTTCCATCTGTAACCGGTCCAGAAAGTTTTGTTCCTCCAACAACTGTCGTTGTCGAAACAACCACTTCTTCGGCACCAGAAATATTTTATGGACCTGACGGTCTTCCTCTTCCACCGGGTTTGATTGCGATAGAGGAAACTACAGAGGATCCGCAAGCAAGTACTCCAACCCATTTTGGAGTCGGGGTCACTCTATTTTCTTCATCAGAAGTTAATCCACGACAAGTGGAGGTTCCTGTAGAATCGCTAGGCAATCTATTGGATAGACTTAAAATGTCTGAACTACCGTCATCATCTAGGACTGTGTCAAACGACACAGCGACAGCAGAAGCCCCTTCCATCACTCCAACAATGTTTGCCGGCATACCATCTGTCCCAACTAGCTCACAACCGCTAGAAGGAGTCCACCAAGGGACTATTTCGACAGTATGGTCTGTTCCAGTTTGTTCATCCAGAGTAATATCCGGAAAATATTATGTTGAGACTCACCAAATTGATCCATTTAGAGGTCAATTTGGGCAATCCAGTACCCAAGGACAATCAATCCCCTTGAGTTCCAGATTGCTACCGTATGGGGGGCAGTATGCCCTTTCATTACCCCCTCTGAGAGGGTACCCATACGGGAGTTCACAACAATATTCAGGTTATACTGGAATTACATCAAGTGGTTGGGTACCTATGCTACCTCAACAACCAAGGGTTGCATATTCTATGCAACAGTGTGTACTTGTGACGAACATCCCAACCACATCGGCTATTGTAACAGTGTCACAAGTTCAAGCGATACCTGTTGCATGTCAACCTCAGATTTCTCAGGTTGTAATGCAACAGCCACTTGACCATGGGTCACAACCACAATTGCCAACTGGTGGGGTGACACAGGTCCAGACAGGTACAATTACCCCACACCTTGGTCCAACGGTTAGCATAGCACAACAGAACATGGCTTCACAACCATGGTTAGTGCAATACCAACAACCACATTTCCAGCAGGTGTACCAAGGTTCTGAGCAGCAGATCTTTGCGAACAATGGACAACCGTATATCCAAATGGTCAAAACCAACCACTTTACAGTGGTCAAGTCCACCAACCGTATCAGTCATACGAACATCAATTACATTATGCTGGTATGCAAAGGCCCACTGCTCAAGCGATTCCGTCGTACCCTGGTTACGCTTCGCCTAACCTAAATCAACAATTACCATTTGTGGCGACTTTAGAGTTACCAGATTTACACTGTTTAACCAACGATCCGATTGCTTATGCCCCTTGGTGGCCAGCGATTCCTCATAAACTTCCAGCTGACATTCCTAAATTCAATGGAAATCCAGGTGAAGACCCATCGAATCACGTGATGACTTTTCATCTGTGGTGTTCGTCGAACACCCTAAACGACGATTCGATAAGGCTTCGCCTTTTTCAGAGGACATTGACAGGTCCAGAGGCTAAATGGTATATTGAATTACCTAGAGCCTCTTTCGACAATTTTAGTTCCCTAGCCACGACTTTCTTAACCCATTTTCAATTACCGATAAGGTATGAAACGGGAACAGAAATATTAACCAACTTCAAGCAGACAACTGCCACCCATATATCTGATCATATACATGAGTGGCGTCGTCGTCGTAGGATGGTGAAAGCATACGTTCCCGATCAGCTGTTAGCTGAATGGTTTATGAAGTCGTTACTTCCTTCTATAGCGGAAGATGTGGCCAAGGGGGGAGTCGTGACAGAGGAGAAAGTTATCGCTCGTGCACATTATTTGGACTTAGTTTATACTCAGTCCGGCACGCTCTACGACAAAATACCTGACGCTCCTAGACCGGAGTTTTCAATTCCTCCTCTTCCTAAATCCAATAGTGACTCTCACGCCGGTGATGGCGTGATTGGCATGGCAAACACGAAATCGATAAAGGCTTCGTCAAAGAAAGCCCGTAAGAATTCGGATCAAAATGCAAAAGAAGAGATTCTTGCTTCAGAAGTAAATGTCGTATCAGCAGATAAGGGCAAAGAAACCAATCATCCAGGAAGCAAGAAGAAGCAAAACAAAGGGAAGAAGAAGAAACAGGGTGAGTCATCTCCTGGAAAGAATTCTTCGAACCCTCCTGGAAATAGGAAATATCCATGTCTAATATGTGATGAGGAGGATCATCAGACAGGAAATTGTCCATACAAGGCTGAGTTAAAAAGATTCTTTAAGAGTCCTAAAAATCCAGCTGTGTTAACTGATCCATTTCCAAATCCAGGTCAAAATCTGGTTGATAGTGGAAATGCTTCCCCGTGCTAGGTGCTAATTTTGTCGACCTCCAAGCAACAGAATGATGCTTTGATTTCGACAAGGAACAAAGATTACGGGAACCCGCAGTTGTCGAACGGCAAGGAAAAAGATCAACCAAGCAGTTCGACGACAACTTCGATAGAAGTTGTCCCACCATTTATGACGGGAAGCATTCCAATGATCCATGGAAGCAATCATTCTCTCCAAAATATCGGAGTAATTCTCCTAAAAGACCCTGCCTTAATGGGTACTTTTGCCCTACCGCCTCCGAGTAATCTGGCGGAAGTGGCCACAGTGGAATATGCAACCTTCTATTTCTAAATGGATCTAGAACTTTGAGGATAGTTCCTATCTCATGTCAACCTCGTTAAAAAATGAAGAGTCGAGGATAGTTCCTATCTTGTGTCAACCTCATTAAAAAATGAAACAAAATCCCCTTTCTCAGAGGTAAACCTTCATTCCAACCACCGAGTGGAATGCAATGAAGCTTGGGAGGCGTGCACCTCGATTTGCGTTATTATGCTGGGGGCACGCAAACATAAGCATCGAGCAGTTTTAACGCGGAATTTATGCTCGTTAAAAAATAGAAAAGCGATATCGAGTAGTTTTACCGCGGAATTTATGCTCGTTAAAAAATAGAAAAGCGAGATCCGAGCAGTTTTAGTACATAGTTCATGCTCGTTAAAAAATAAACATAAGATTGAGCAGTGTTTTGGCGCATTCAAACTCGTTAAATAAAAAATGAACCTATCCCAGTAAATAACCATTGTGATCGTAAATTCATTAGCCATAAAAAGCCTTGGTCGTGTTTGCACCTGCCACCTCCATTCCATTTGGCCGATCTTTCACCCCCATATGATTGTTTACCCATTTTGAGGAACAGCTGCGAAGAGTGATTTCACCTAGCCATCCTTGTGACACTGCCGTGATTGGAAAATTCCAACCTGTACCTGGAATCTGCTGCTATCCCTGTTTATCACTCGTTCCTCAAAAGACGAGTCTTCTTTGAGCTCTTTTCTCTTGACTCGTAAAATATGAAAAGTTTGCCGAGTTTTGGCCTTCCAGCTCGTTAAAAGGACCGGAAGAGCTATCCCTCCTATAGATTTTAATCTTTTTGGACCTGAGGGATTATTCCACAAAAAGGTCGAGCGCCTGTTTTATTCGGCTCGTTAAAGTAATCGAATACTCATCCCTTCTGTATTGTTTTATACTTTTTCAGACTTAAGGGATTAGATGACGAAAAAGAAATTTTGGAGTTAACTTTCTGTACCTTTTCAGACTCTCTAAAAATGAAAAGGACCGAGTTTTCCTTGTCGTTAGACTCGTTAAAATGATTAAATAGCGACAAACTTGTCTTTAGACGAGAACGAGTTTCCCTATCGCTAAGCTCGTTAAAACATAGCGATGGGCTTGCCCGAAGGGCAGGTTATAGAACAAGCATATGTTATCCTCCTCAAGCTTGACAAAAATAAAGAGGTACTGGTCAGAAATGACTGGGGAAAAATTGGGAGAGCCTCAAAGCTTTAATGGTAGCAAGTCGCTCTTGAACATGACACTTTTCCTCCGTATCACATCGGGTTGGGTTGTTTCATTCACCGGTCTCATCACCATGGTCTTCGCCAAACCATCCACATTTGGGGTAATGCTACCGATCCATCGCATCAGTGTCGTTATATGTTCAAGAGATGTTGTTCAGAAAGAGTCAATTGTGTCCCATCCACTGCCATACATTATCCTTCATCCACCCATGATTGCCACCCTGAATCATATTTCACAGATTGTTTTCACCTCCATTAAAATCATTAGCTCCGTTCCGTGTCACTGACGTGGGATTCATTAAGGCCCTCCTTTGACGGATCGCTTCTTGTCGACTTCAGCTCATTATCCAAGAAGTTGATCTAGGAACACCCCCCTCAGTACTTTGAAGCTTGCATGCCTCAATGGCAAGTTTCTCACTTCCGGCGACAGGTATACATCAATGACCTTCGACCAGAAGATTTTGCGTGGTGTTCGACTCCAAGTCCTTTATTCACACCACGTGAATTGTACTGTAGTACCTTGAGGGTCATTATCATTATCGGTGATTCCTCTCGCGCTTGTTAACGGTTTACATCATTGACCGGTAATCAAGCGATGTCTTTCCATGTTCGACTTCAGCGCAATTCTCACATGGATCGACTTGTACTTAGAGTGAAGATCAAACGAGTTTGAAGACCCCGGATCTAGTTTCATCCATCCGGGCTGCGATATATATTCAGGAAATATAAAGACATTTGACATGTACATCATTGCAGTAGATGATCATCCTACTCAAAGGATGATAATTTCAGCAGAGAATTATCAGTCTACCATCAGACGATCGTCTGTTCTATGTACCAAAATAAATTTATAAAGTTGAGCATGGGAATGCCCGCCTCAGCTAGATCATGAAAGCAGAATGAAAAATAATGTATTGTATTGTATTTTATTACAGGTCACCTCTCAACGATTGAATGAACTTCAGATCCTCCTGATAAAGGATTTGACCCGATAAACGACCTCATACTTTAGGGGCCAACTGTTATAGACATTTTTGTGCCTTACAGCATGAAGCATGAAATTTCCATAATCTAAGGGATCCAAAGTCCCTAAACATGTTGTTCCTACCCCTAGAGGAACAAGGTCAGCAAACCACAACACTAAATATCAGTTCTCCACCTGAAAACACTCAAAAACAAGCTAATTCTGGACCATGTCAACTGCTCCACTGAGCATTTGCGCTGAATGTCAACTGCTCCACTGTGTACCTACGTTGAATGTCAACTGTAAAGAAGGCTACCTGCGCTGGGCGAGTTTGGCCAAGTGGCACAGGCATTCCTCAAGGTGTCAATGCCCAGGAAGCTTCCAAAATGACACTTGGATTAGAGAATTCGACTGGTGATGAGTAAGAGGGTCTAGATCTCCAAGTGGAAGCAAGAACCTCCAAGTGGACTCAAGAATTGAAGAATAACTGAAGTGGGAGAGGACACTAGTCAGCTTCATGCCAACCTCAAGCTGACTCATCCTTTCTCCAAAACTCCTATATATAGAGCTCTCTCATGAGGTCTAAGGAGGCTGGAATCTTGTGAATGTAAGGAAGTGCTGTTGGTTTGAGTATAGAACTATTGGGTGATTTGCTTGAAGGAGGTGAAGAGGAGATTTCTTTCTGCTGGGAGGTGATGCTGGATTGGGCCTTTTATGGTTGTATCACTTCCTGAACTTTACTTCTTCCATTAATAAAGCATTTGAGGTTCTTCTATATGCATGTGTCCCAATGGTATATTGTTATGCTTGTATATTTGATTTATTCTAATCCGTGAATCAATTATGAATGTATGCTCCTTGTAGTTTCCCTCTCTTGTGATTTTGCAGGATCTTGGTGTAGCTGGGCCAGTGAAAGAGCAAGGAGCTGGGAGCAAGCAGCAAAGAGAGAAGATTGGATCAATCATTAGTGAAAGACATCGGTTAGTGGATCTCTTTCTCCCCTCTCTTACATCTCATAAAGAAGTAATCTCAAATAGCTTTGCTTTGATTGTTGCTGAGGTACTATCACCCTTAGAGTGGGATAGGGTCATTCCGTATTGGATACTTTTCCCAAAAACACTAGCTTAATCTGAAGAGGGATGTAGGAGATTTTGTGGCTAGGTGTTTTGATTGTCAGCGTATGAAGTTAGAGTGTAAACATTCAGGTGGATTGATAGAGTCAATTGTGATTCCATAATGGAAATGGGAGGTCATTTCCATGGAATTCATCATAGGATTGCCAAGGACAGTGAGTCAACATGATTCGATCATTGTTGTTGTGCACAGGTTGATATAGGTTTCACATTTCATTCCAGTGAAGTATACATTCTCAACTAGTGATGTAGCATAGGTTTTCATCAAAGATCTGGTCAGATTGCATGGTGTTCCAAAGACTATTGTGTCAGACAAGGATGAAAAGTTCACTTCCAAGTTTTGGAAGGATTTGTTTGCAATTTTAGGCATAGATTTGGCCTTCAGTACAACTTATCATCTACAGATAGATGGATAGATAGAGAGGATCGACAGGATATTGGAGGAAATGTTGAGGATTTATGTGATGCATCAATAATGGAAGTGGGAAGATTATATCGCCTTGGTTGACATTCCATACAACAATGGTTATTAGGAGTCATTGAGGATGAGTTTTTTTGATGCATCGTATGGGTAGAGTTGCAATAATCCTATCAGTTGGAGTGATACAGTTAACATAGTGTTGATTGGATCAGTATGCTGGCAGATATGGAAAAAGAAATGCATGTGATCAAGAAAAATCTAAAAGAAACATAGGATAGGCATAAGAGTTATGTAGATTGGAATTGGTTGTTCAAGGAGTTCCATGTTGGAGAACAGGTGTACTTGTGCATCAAACCGAAGAAGATATCCTTGTGGATTGGATCATGTGCCAAGCTAGAAACATAGTTTTATGGACCCTTCAGTATCATTGTGAAGATTGGGCTAGTATCCTATTGACTTGCACTACCTCCGACAATGAAATTCCATGATGTTATCCATCTATCATTTCTTAATAAGTATGTTAAGAATGTTGATCATGTGATTGACTCGTTTGTATTGCAAGTGGAAACAGATGGAGAATTCCACTCGAAGCCTCAATGTATATTGCAGAAAAAGGTTCTCATGCTTCAACATCGAGAAATCGATCAGGTTAAATTGTAGTGAAAGCACTTTGGGCCCAATGACTCTACATGTGACATGGCCGATTAGATGTGGGATTTGTATCCTTTTGTTTGTGAGATGAGGCAAAGCAGTTTTGGTATGGTGTTTTGGTATATGTTTTGATGATGTTTCTATATGTACATATGTATATGGATGTAAATACCGCCATGAGCCAAGTTATTAAGCTCCAATAAGTAGCTTTTCTAAGGTATTGGTGTGGTTTAACAATGAGGATGGTGTTCCCTAAGGGTGAGGGTTCTGTAAGAGCCCTGGTGAAAATTCCATGTAATAAAAGTAATAAAGGAAAAAATAAAAGCAAAAGTTGATGGGACACTTGTTCCAAGTTGAATGTTTGGAAAGACATCCTAGTGTGGGTGTTCATTTAGTTGTTTATGGCTAAGGAACTTGTCAAAGGCAATCGATAAGGCTTTGGAAAGCCAAATTGACATTTTTTGCACATTTAGTTTTGAAAATAATGGACAATAGGAGAAAAGGGAGGTGAAAGGTCATGGGTTGCATGTGAGGAGGGACACGAAGGAAAATAATGGAAAATAAAGAAAATAGAGGCCTCATTCATAAAAAGGCTTTTGAGGATCAGTTGGTAACCTTTTGTTAGTTTAGTTTTGGAGCTCTCTCATTACTCTCTCTCTCTCTCACACTCTTGGACAATTTGAGTTTTCTTGGAGCACTTTGGCATTGGAGCAAGAAAGGAAAAGAAGGAAAGAGGAAGAAAAGATCAAGCAGGGAAAGGAATGATCAAGTATCTACAACACGATTATTTGTAGGTATTGATTTGTATGTGTATTTTCCTTTCTAGATTTGGCATGCATGTGGTTCTTTTTTTGTTATGGCATGGGTTTTGTCGGGTGTAACAATGTTTTTAGCATAGCCTTTCCATTTCTTGATAGCCATGGTGTGATGGGGTTCTCATGTTTTGGTAGAGATGGATTGGTAGATGGATTCAAAGCTAAATGAGGTGAATCTTTGAATGATATACCACATGGCCTATTGTTACCTGCACCAAACTATGGATCACGGTAAAGTCACTGGACTAGTGACGCCTGAGCGAGACTGTGGGTTGGGGTAAAGCCAAGATTGTATTGCCTTGGTGGGCCTAGGAATCCATAGTGATGAATGGAAAGATATGCGGTAAAGCCAAGAGGTGGTTTACTCTACCTTGGGCCTAGTAATCTTGGGTTTGGGATATGAGGTAAAGCCTGGAGAGTGGATCTCAGTTTAGGTCCTAGTGATCTAGGCTTGGATTGTGGTAAAGCTTGAGAGACTAGGAGAGAGGAAAATTCCTCATGGTGTAGGTGGAGAAATTTGGTGGCATCCATGATTTTTTGGCCTAGTGATCGCGTGGAGATCATGGTAAAGCCCGTTATGATGTGTTCATTGTGTTGGGCTAGTGATCCAAGCTGGATTACGACAAAGCCTAGTTTCTATTGATGAGGGTGAGGTGGTTTAGCCTCGGTATGCCCTAGTTGGTTCTCTTTCTTTCAGTCCCACATTCATGTTTGGAATATGGCACGAGGGTGAATGGATGAAGCGAGATTTGGCCCAACCATTCTATAGTTAGGTGGAACATGGTAGTCCCATCTCCGGTTGGTTTTTTCATTCATTAATGAGAAATCCATTCCCTTGGATTTCATGTGTAAATGTACCAATTTATATGTGGATTTTATGGCTGACATATCCATGGTATTTATGCTATTACTATATTGGTTATATGTGCGTTTTATGAAAGCAACTATGTATGACTCTCAGTATGTTTTTACTTGTAAATGAATGGACAATGTATCTATGACCTAATAGATGATAATGTGATAAATTACATGAGGGAAAAATGGTTCTTAGTGATTCTCAGATAAGTATTAGTTCCATATGCTTAATTACGTTGTTTACACATTTAGATTACATGTTTGCGATATGTTTGATGGAATGGTTTTCATGGCTAGTAGGGGTCTGGTTGAGGACTTATTTAATTATTTTCTTTAGCATCATTTTTTCCTTATTATTTTATGGTTCTGAATATGTAATGTAATTCTGAGTAGTGAACTAGGCTTTAGCACTGAAAAAGTGGCTTAATTCCTGGGGATGCTAGCACAAAACTAACAAAAAGAGCCTCTAGACACTGACAAGCAAGCCTTTGAGAGTGACTGGAGGTCCTTGGACATTGTCATGCCTATAGCATTAGAGCGACTGGGGGTTAGGTTGATCAAAAGTTTAGTGGGACCCAAGAGAAAGCTGGCTGAAGTGTTGGCATGGTTCTCAGGGGTCTTGTAGCTGATGTGGAAGGTTTGTGTGTTGTGTTTCCATCAATTCCATTTCCTTAAGTTCACATAGTAGGTTGAATCCAACCATAGTAGCCTCTCGTCGCATGTTTAACCCAATTGACCAGTTGCTTGGGTATATGTGGGAGGAGGGTGTTACATATATGTTCAAATATTTCAAGGCACTAATTAGTACTTTCTCCATTTCCACTTTTGCTTGTTATTCATAATTGTTAGAATCTTTTACCTAAGAATATTATTTATTTGAATCATGATATTCATCATCATTTTCATATTGACTTACATGCTTCTTTGAATAGAGATCATGGAGCTTCTTCCAAATACTTTTGGTTGAAGAGCATAGATAATTTTTTTCTTTTATAGGATCTGGAAGAGAACTAAAAATGAAATTCATGCTTTTTTTATTATGCCTCATAGATTCATAAGTAAATGTGTTACCAGAAAGAACAAATTTCCATATAACATATCCTTGTGTTGCAAATAGTTTTTATTCAAATTCCCATATTTCATATTTCGCTTCATCAAATTCAGGAGTTGGTAGGCCAACTTGATTCACTTCATTAATTGTAAAATTGAAGACTTCCTTTGATTTGTTTGAATGTTTTGTGATTTTATTCTTTGAATTTCCCATATTTTCACCTTGAGACCTTCCTTCTAGTTGTTAAGATACAAGTAAAGGAACCTGCTTTGATATGAATTGTTGGAGATATTGAGAGGGGGTGAATCAATATTTCTCTTCAATTAGTTATTTTTAATTTTCAAAGCATTAAGTTAACATTTTCATTAGTTCAAATATACAATCAACATCACATCACATGAACATTAAACCACACCATTCAATGATGCATAACACTGAGACCGTAGATTTTTTTTTTAGGTGGAAACCTTTATGGTGAAAAAACCACTAAATGCTTCTTAATATTTGTCTACAATTACTTACATCACTAGGAATTTCCAACTTGCAAATTTATCAGCTCCAACTCAAAGGATGTTGCAACACCTTATTTACCAGCTCCAACTAGAAGGACACTACAATCCCTAGTGCAAGATCCAACCTTCCCTAGCACCAACCTACTTCCTTTAATTGTTCTGAGGATCCTACCTGAAGTATCTCAAGATACAATATGAAGGAGACTTCACTCTCTTGCTTTAAACCACCCTACCACCATGCTCAACAAGCTGCCACATTCCCTAAAGGTTCTAAACTCCATCTCACTGCGATGGACCACAATTTCATCTCATTATAAAGCTTGATCCACCTTTGCTCAAAATCAAAATAAATAATATCAAAAGAATCTTCTGACCTTTTTGATTTGCAAATACTAGAACGATGTCATCAACAACAATAATAGTTATTCAAAAGATCAAACCCTAGTAGCACAAATATGTCAAGTCCATTGTCACAATAAGATTTTCTTATGCCTAATATCAAGAGAAAAAAACCATTTTTTCTCAAGTTACATGTTCCTATGTCAAATATATGCTGAGTTGATCAATATCCCAGGTCCAACTACTTTTCTTTTGACAAATTTTGAGGTAAAAAATGGGCCTCAAAACAAAAATATACAACCAAAATCAGCTTTATAAAAACCAATAATACTCAAGATGATGATGTCAACCATGGGGGATGATTAACCAATTTTTGAGCAAAGAAGTAAAAACATTAAAAAATAAAAAATAAAAATAAAAAACTTTGGATTTAAGATTTCTACGAGTGTTAGTTTTTTCAATTGATTTTCCATATCCATCACATTTATGTTTATTAATAGAAAAACTGTTTTTTCAACTTATCTCCCCACAGTATTACTCAAATTTCAAGCGAGAACACTCGTTGGATGTGCAATTTAATTCCTCATTGAAGGAGTATCCATCTTACATACTTTTGATGGAACCTGCTACAAACAAAATGAGAAATACATGAAAAATGTGATTGCAATCACATTTTTTCATCTACTCCTTGTTTTTTGTATAGTTAGGTCTATTAAAAGTATGCAACATTGGTACTCCTTGATTTATGAATTAAATTTTGCATCCAATGAGTACCTTCATTTGAAATTTGAGTAAAATCGTAAGTAGATAAGTTGAAAATACGAGTTGAAAAAGTAGTTTTTTCTTTTTTCCCTAAATCATTTGATGATGTAATCTAATCTTAATTTATTATTTACACTATTATTTTATAATATTCCTTAGGATGCCCATTTTAGACCTCAATATTTCTCTAATGGCTTATGTCCAATCTGTCCTCATACGACGAACTATGTAGTACATCATGAACTAGCCACTATCTCTTTTCTCATCAAACCGTCAAACCTCATAAAGTGTAGATATAAACTATGTAAACATTGCAATATATTTTAATGATAGAATTAACATCAAAATCAACCGGTAAAATCATGAGACCTCTTGTTATCATATATAACAAAACCTAATGGGTGCAGACTTTGGTACTCATCCTAAATTTGCCAAACATAATTATTGTAATTACAAGATCCTTCTTTGAGTAGTGCTTCTTCCAGTTTTCAATTTGGGTCAAAATTTACTGTAATAACCCATAAAACATATAATGGATTAATTTTTCTACAATTTCATTCCTTCTTAGCATTGTTATAAAAATTACATAAGCTACAGTGTTGGTGCTACAAAATATTTGTTAGTAGTCTATTAACTATTAGAGAAAATGAGAGTATAATGAAAATAAAAAATAAAATTAGCTTTAACAAACCAACGAATTCAACCATATGATCTTCCAAATATGTATTCACCATGAAACAAACCTATGGTTATTTAAGTGTTTTTTAGTCCTAGACATATCCAGTTCATGCGGAAGTCATCATGCAAACGAACATAATTTGACTAACATGTATGTCCAAATGAGTTGGATCTTTATTATAGCCTAGATACAAAATATTGTTCCATCGTGTCAGGGCTTCTAAAAGAATCTAATCTCACCCAAACTATGCCTTTGCTAGATATGCATGGCCTTCACCAATCTTTCCATCAACTTTATGCCAGGCACCAAAAATATATTACGGTCAAGGATTTTCATAATACATACATACATACATACACACATAAATACATACATACACATACACATACACATACACATACACATACACATACACACACACACACACACACAGATATATATATATATATATATATATATATATAGATATATATATATATATATATATATATATATATATATATATATATATATATATATATATGGATAGTATGTTCCACTACATATATTTATGGCCCTTGCTATATTGATCTGAGTGATAACTATTGTATTGTATTAATCGCCTTTAATTGACTAAGACTACAACCATTTAATTGTCAACCCAGGGTAGGTTTGTTTATTTCAAAGGAGGCTGCACTATCTATACTGATACACCACAACCAAGGATGAAAATGGAAAACAGTAAAGAATGTCACTGAATCAATTGCAGAAATTAACATTCATGTAGAAATAAAAAACACTCTACAAGAATGGAATCACACTTTGTATCTACTAGAACAAAGGCACGCCACACACTGTACTGATAAGTACACTAGCCAGTCAACTACCATACTTCTAACTAAATCTATGTAACAATGTATCATAAATCTGGAATTGAAGCAGATCTATTCTACAAATTATACAGTGACAACAAAAACCATGCATATAATAAAAGAAAGGAATAATAATATATAACTACTCTACCATTGTAGTCCCTACTAAAGAGGAGGACCCTTCCTCCCTAGCAGGGCACAGGAATAAACACGAAGTTAGTTAAGAATTAAACTTATAATAGTAACAACATCACTAGAGTGCCCAAGGGATTGAGTTTCTCTTATAGAAATTACATACCCAAAAATAAGGAACAGATCAGTCATGAGAATCTCAGGATTCTCATAATGATCAATAAAATAGAATTTGTTATAACAAGTTGCTAAATACAAGTTCTATTCAAATACATCAGTTGGAATCATATCCTCTGAGATTTCTCACTTTCTAAAAAGATAATTTATAACTCTCCAACAACTATTGCGCAGAATAGTACCCATGGATTGATAGCTACGGTGTAACAACATCCTACGATAAAATAATAGTTTAGGATGTAACAGAAACATTGGTAACAAAAACAACTTGTAGCGACGCCTGGAATATAACAACAATGATCTGTAACAACAATGCGGTGTAACAACAAAGTTTGTGACAACAATGCGGTGTAATAACAAAGTTTGTAAAAACACACAGAGTGTAACAACAATCTGTTTCATCATGCTCATAGATCAATTGACACAGTTGTTCATTTCAAAACCTTGCTCTCATGGGTAGCACCTGCAAAAGAGGAAAGGAGCCAAAAGGCTCCTTCGACGTTTTCCCCATTTAGCCATAAAAAGGAAAATTGCATCATTAAATCTAGCAAGAAAGGAAAAGTAACATGATGACAAAATATGATGTTCATAATAAAGAAAGAGGCGGTTAATATGAAAATTTATGTAGGTTCGAAGGGAAAAAGGTGAAAAAAGGGGAAGGAAAGTATAGAATATAGGTACAAAACTACACCCCTCCCCCCAATTGATGTAATTGAATGTCCTCATGAAAAACCACAGTTGCCACTTGTTGAGGTATAAAATGTGTTTTTTTAACTCCTAATTATCTTCACATTAATTATCAATCCGGGCAAGACTTTCTATTTCAAGAGTGTACACAGTGTGTGGTGGCTATTTACTCAAGAGTAATGTTTCTAAGTTGCAGTACAATGCTTTCAAATACAAGAGTAAATGGATGCAGCTAGTGAACTCGAATTACAATTAAAGGAAAGCTTAACTTGCTAATGAAACCAAATCAAACATTCATTCAAGTATCAGTCAAGAATATGGTAACAATAACTCATTTCTCTTTTAAATGATTGATATTCCAAACGTATTTTCTAATCTAAAGAGTAGGGATCTCAGTCTAAGAGCGTATACAACAGTAGTTAATGCTCTTTACAGTAGAGAATCTCAAGATAGCACGTTGAATCAAATAACTAGATTTGAAATAGAATGCTGAACTTAATTGACTAAATCTGAAATAAAAATAAGGAAATATTGAAGCAGGTAATTAGATAACAATGTGAACCAATACTTGTGTAGCATGTAAAACCGAGTAATTTTGTTAAATCTAGGAATATGAAATAGAAAAGCGATGTGATTACAAGGAATGGAAATCAAACCAAACCATCACATGGAAGAAATTATAAGAGAATGATACAGGAACAACAGGTGAATCCACTAGGGCCAGGCCCTTAGCCACCAGTGAAGATTGCCGAATTACTTCAGTATGAGAGAAGGAACATCAATTGTATTATATATTAATCATTTGCAAAATAGTTACAGCCAGTTCATACTTTGTTTCAACAAAGAGAGTCGATGATCAAAGTATAAATCCAATGGTAATTTCTGAATAATATCCAATCCCCCTTTTTCTTTACAATCGTTGCCTTTTATAATGGCCAAGCAATAAGAAGGATAAATAGTAATAGCGATCCCTTAGGATGAAGAGTTCCTGAGGGATTCATGCAATCTTCCATCTTCAGTTAACTTTCCTTACTTGCGTTGATGTTGTGATTTCCTTTGTTCTTATCCATAGCTGTGTTCTCCCTCCTTGGCTTCATGCATGTATGTTGTTTCTTGGTTAGGGAACAATAGTTGTTTCATTTTTTCTTTTTCCTTTTCTCGGTTAGGGAATGAGAGTTGTCCCATTTCATCTTTTTCCTACATGAAGAAGGACATCAATCAGCTAAATTGTAATAATAGATAATTCCCTTGTTTCTGCCATTATCCTTTGATATATTAACATTTTAGAATATAAAGGGGACTTAACTAAAGAAAAGGATGATGAAATAGATAGCAAATACATACCTTTTCCATAGGTCAACACACTCCCCTGCTTACCCTTTTTCATGCCCTCATGAAAACCATGTAGTTTGTGTGCAAAGCAGTCAAGGAATAGGCCGGAGAAGTAATGTCATTAAGTGGTTAGAAACCATGATTTTTAGCCAAAATTTTAAATATGTGCCCTGTCTACGCTTTAGGTAATTCATATATAGCTTTATACACTTCTAAAGGATACCAAACAATAGGTCTTCGGAATTGATAGCCTAACCAATATGGGCCTTCCCTTAAGATGAGGTTGCTATAAGTAACAAAGTGATCTACAACTAATTTAATGTTTTTATAGTTGAATGGTTCTCTGTCCTGTACATTACAATTGGAAAATGTCCATCTAAATTTAGTTGCTGCCAAGGAGTTATCTTTGATAGAGAGAAAATACTCTACCCCCTGCTGGACAATTTCTTTGTGAATGGGCCCCAATACCTGGATTACTCCTTCCTTTTGCATCAAACTTTTGTGTTTGGCTAGCATTTGCATTGGGTTTTTCGGTTCACTCCTGACCCAAAGGTCCAACCCATTTTCCTGCCTTTGGAAAGTATTATGGGCTTTGAACCACTTCAACTGGTTAACAACAAATGAAATGAAAGCTTGAAATTGTACATCCCCCACAAAATGGCTGGGATTATTCTCCATTTCTTCTTCTAATACAAAATTATGCAAATAAAACTCTTAGAGTAATCATTGAACTTTCACTCCATGGTATTTATAGCAATTTATGAAATCTTCAATGGTTTTCAATTCTATGGGTTTCCCTGCCCTGACAGCCTTAATTTTTAACTGTAAATACCTTTCTAATAAAAATAAAGCATAGTTCTTGGCAGGGGACCTGCATGCTAAAAAATTTGTGTATAGGGAACCGAGAGTATCCATTTGACGCATGACTGTCTCCAGTCTGATCTTTATTTTCTCAGTTCTTTCTTCTGCCCTCTGATATTTATCGAAGGCCTTGCTTTCCGACGCGTTGATATCCCACAATTGCCTCTGTAATTCCTGGTACCTCTGTTGGGGAACAGTTTCTTCCTCAAGCCTTTTTATGGTCAGCCGAGCCTATGCTAGGTTCTCTTGAAGATTTGTCATACCAGGATCACTACATATCAAAACATATTTGGCTTGGATATCTGTTTGGGTTTTTTTATTATGAGACTGAGTACCTATAGTCTGCATACTCTTATCATGGGATGGAATGCTTAAAGTCTGCATTCTTTTATTATGGACAGTCAGACTTTCTGTCTGGGTGGTAGTGTTGTTGGAGGGTATTGCCATCGTTTGAATAGCTACATTACAAAAATGTACATTATTTGTTTGGGCAACCACTTCTATAACAGTTGCATGCTTTTCCTTAACAATTTGAATGAATATGGGCTCGGTTTGAGTCCCAGTAACCCTTGTATTATGGAATTCAGTTTGAATGGCTGCATTCACCGTTTTTGGGGTTCTGCTTGAAATTTTTCCCCTTTTTAATGTCCTTATCTTTTGTATGAGTCTTTTCACTAAATTCTGCAGCTTCTGATGTTCCTTTCTCAACCTCTTAATTTCGGTTTTCTTCTTTCTGGGAGGAACAACTATTTCACTAACCGTTTATACTCTTAGTGAGCTCGGTTGCTCATTTGGGTTTTGTTCTCCAAGGGCCATGTCTTTACCCTGAATGGTTTCTACTTCCTCTATTTGACCCACATCTTCTGTGTTTAAATTGACCTAACTAGGCTCTTCTAGAGGGGTATCCCTAGTTTGGTCTGCTTCTTCCTGAATGAATTCTGCCCCTATTTCTACTTCACCAATTATTTCTTCTAATATACTCCTATTGTGGGCAGAGTTTTCTTCTGATTGTGTTTCTTCAACATTGAGGTTGAGCAGAATTTTGAGCTGTGTATATTCACTCATATTGGCCAAAATCTGGGCCAATTCAATTCATGTAATGGGTCTTGTGGTGGAATTTTGCTGGGAGTTAAGGGAAGTCATGTTTCATTCTTGTCCTCTTCACTACTATGCTCTATTTCCTTCTCAAGTTCTGAATCTTGGTTGTATCTTCCTTCCAGTTGTAAGGGTTGCTCATTTTCAGGGATAGATAATTCTAAGGGTTGGATGCTGCTACCCTGGAGATTTTTAGTTGTTCCCAGGTTTGTCCTCAATCTGGAAGAGTGTCTAGAATTTTTGGGTTTGTTTGCTGTGTTGGTGGTCCTTTCCCTTTTTGGGGTAGGTAAGGTTAAACCCCAATCTATAGAAAACACTAATTCTTCCCAACTGGTTTGCTGCTAAGAGAGGTTGTAGCTTACTATCAGCTGGATTAGATAATGATGACTTACAACAATCCCTATATGTCGGGATTTCTTTATGCTTTGAGCAACGTCATGCAACAAGAAATTCAAATATGCAGGCAAGTTTACAGAACATTTACATTTTAGAACTGCAAGTAATTTAAGGTGGCATGGTATTACCACATATTTTCTTCCATCACACATGATATAGCTCTGAACGACTCTAGCCAACTCTATCCATGGTTCTCCCAGAGATGAAGTTTGAACTCCTTTGCCTTTGACAATCAAGTTCTGTCCCTCATCTCGAAAGGTGGTCATGGCATCTTCTAGCCTCAATTTCTTATGCGTCCATATGGGTCTGACTGTTAGTAATCCAAACACCTCAGCTATTACTGCATCTGTTACTATCATTCACCTTTGTCTTACTATATAATGATCATCCTACAAATTCTGTAAAAAATCAATAGCCACGGTTTCTTTTGGTTGTTGTAGTCGTGTAAAATATGTGACCCATTTGGCACATACTAGAATTTCTTGGACAACATCGGAAACAGCTAATGTCTGTGGCTCTTTGCGTACTGATCATCCTCCCATTTTGTCTAAATTCTACACACTGTTAGATTTACATAGGTAACACAACAATACACAGAGCCAACAATGGAACAACAAACTGTTAATATCGAATAATACCTTTTTTTAACATTGATATCGTTAACAACTTGCTATTATGGGATATCATGTAGCCCGATACAACCAAATAAGAGACTGGCACATATGCAATAGCGCTTTGGACGTCACCCATGCCCCCCTTTAAAATGATAGGTCGCCTTTGACTAGATAAATGAAGGAACGACGTACTGACGACAATCATATAGTGGTAAAAATGGCAAGGTGTACACATTTATGACAAGATCACAAAAATATCGAGCTGCTGAAATCGATGCATAGAATGAAAAATATAAATAAATATGGAGATGCCATGGAGTGATGCAAAAAATAGGAAAGGACATCTGACGTGGGTAAGATGCTCTGCAGTCATTATTCCACTTAAACCGTTATGATTGACTTTTTAAACGATATTTCATGCATAAAGGTTCAAAAGGAATTAGGAACATAATCTCTTTTGTAATAAAGATAAAGGAATAAGAAAAGGGAGTTATAATTACTATTGATGTTGAAAAATATGACTCCAATACGATTAATAGAGCTTTTGTTGCCCACAGGTGTTTAGAACCTTGATAGAGTTGCTTTTTCACCCTTTGGAACCATGATCCTTTATATATAATTAGGAGAGTGCCTTGTGATGTCAGAATGGAGGCCATTGTGCTGGCTTTGTAACCAAATGGATCATAATGCCATTCACTGGGAAGGAATGAAAGGTGGGCAGGCCGGCTCATGATGAGACCTCCTGTTCCAAGGACTTTTTATTTTTTTGATGTGTCCATTGGATTATATCTCTGGTGTGGTGGCCATAGTGGGAATGCCACTTCACTGCTTCCTTATGATCATGGTAGGCTGGATCATGATGAGACCCCCTATCCTCTATCTAACAAATCATAGAATTGTTAGTAAACATATATATATTTTTTCTTTCATCCTCTTTTCTTTTATTTTATATAGCACTTCCTATTTATATATAGAGGGTGGCTCAACACTCCTTAAGAGTAGGGATGGTGGAAGAAGTCTGAACATATCAATAGAATAAAATATGCCCTTATTCTTATTCAATGATAATAAGCAAAGACAATTATGCGGATTAGGGAAGAACCAACATGATACAAGTAATCAATCAATTTATGTTATAGTGAAGATAAGGAAAACAAAGTGATATAGATAGTTGTGTCCTCCCCTTTTCTAATCAATACAAAGCAATCTCATTAAAGATGATAATTTTTCTTTGATTTTCCTGTTCCAGTAACCTTTGAATTTTGTATCCTTGCATATATGTTTGTATTATTTCCTTTAAATGATCATAAAGTATGAGACAATATTCACAAGATGTTTATTTTGCTAAAGAAAAATCTCTCAAAATGAGTGATGTTCTTTAGGATGAACAGAAAAAAAAAATGCACACAAGAAAAGGATGTTGTTCCTTAAAAGGAACCGCCGCTGCTCCTTAGGAGGAACAACAAAAACAAAATTGCACAAAAAACTTCTGTTCCTTAGGAGGAACATTAGAAAGACAAAAATTTCAGACGAAATTGGTGTTCCTTAAGAGGAATAGTAGCTATTTCTTAAGAGGAACAATGGGAAAATGGACGCAAGAAAAAGTGTTGATCCTTCGAGGGAACAACATTAAAATAAACTGAAGCGAAACTGTTGTTCCTTAGAAGGAAAAACAAAAAGGAAAATAATGATGAAACTGCTATTCCTTAGAAGGAACGGAAGTTGTTCCTTAGGAGGAACAACAAATGTTCCTTAAATGGAATAGCATAAAGTACTCACATACCAAACTGTTGTTCCTTAGATGGAACGACTGTTCCTTAAATGGAAGAACTGCTCTTTGTTAGGGGGAACAACAACTGTTCCTTAAATGGAACAGTAGAAAAAAATTCACGTGAATTTTTTTTTCCTTAAATGGAAAAACTATTGTTCCTTAAGAGGAACATCAACTGTTCCTTAAATGGAATAGCAAAAATACAAACATGCGAGATTGTTGTTCCTTAAATGGAATGACTGGTGTTCCTCTTACTCATGTTCCTTAAGAGGAACAACAATTGTTCCTTAAATGGAACAACAAAAATACAAACACACGAGATTGATGTTCCTTAAATGGAACGGTTGTTGTTCCTTAAGAGGAACAACAACTGTTCCTTAAATGGAACAGAAAAAATACAAACACACGAGATTGTTGTTCCTTAAATGGAACAACTGCTGTTCCTTGAATGGAACAACAAAAATACAAACACGTGAGATTGTTGTTCCTTAAATGGAACGACTGTAATACAAACACACGAGATTGTTGTTCCTTAAATGGAACCACTGCTGTTCCTTGAATGGAACAAAAAAAATACAAACACACGAGATTGTTGTTCCTTAAATGGAACGACTGCTATTCCTTAAGAGGAACGATAGCTGTTCCTTGAATGGAACATCAAGAATACAAATATGCGATATTGTTGTTCCTTAAATGGAACGACTGTTGTTCCTTAAGAGGAACAACGACTGTTCCTTTAATGGAATAGCAAAAATACAAATACATGAGATTGTTGTTTCTTAAATGGAACAGTTGTTGTTCCTTAAGAGGAACAACAGCTGTTCCTTGAATGGAACAACAAAATTACAAATACATGAGATTGTTGTTCCTTAAGAGGAACAACACAAGAAAATATATTGTTCCTTAAATGGAACAGCTGCTGTTCCTTGAGAGGGACAACAGTTGTTCCTTAAATGAAACAACAAAAAGGGAACATCCGCAAAACTGTTGTTCCTTAAATGGAATGACAACCATTTCTTAAGAGGAGCAGTAGTTGTTCCTTAAATGGAACAGCATAAAGGAAAAACACGTGGAGCTGTTGTTCCTTAAATGGAATGGTCGTTGTTCCTTAAGAGGGACAACAACCGTTCCTTAAATTGAATAACAACAAGAAAACACATGCAAAACTGTTGTTCCTTAAATGGAACGGCTACTATTCCTTAAGAGGAACAACAGTTGTTCCTTAAGAGGAACAACAGATGTTCCTTAAGAGGAATAACAACTGTTGCTTAAGAGGAACAACAAAAAGAAAACACACGCAAAAACTGTTGTTTCTTAAATGGAATAGTTGTTGTTCCTTAAGAGAGACAAGAGATGTTCCTTAAATGGAATAGCACGAAAATCGTATATACAGAGGACTGTTGTTCCATAAATGGAATGACAACTGATCCTTAAGAGGAACAGAAACTGTTCCTTAAATGGAACAGCATGAAAATTAAATAAAGAGAAAACTGTTGTTCCTTAAATGGAACAACTTTTGTTCCTTAAGAGGAACAGTAGTTGTTACTTAAATGGGACAACACAAAAATCTGTACAAAAAATTTTGTTATTCCTTTAGAGGAACAACAACTATTCTTTAGCAGGGAACAATAGTTGTTCTTTAAATGGAATAGCCAAAGCAAAAAAAGTTAATTTACAAGCAAATTTAAATAGAAAGAAAAATTTATATACAAAATTCAAAAACAAATGAATTGTTCAGTGGATTGATGTTGAGGATGGGTTACCCTCCTCAGCGAGAATTTTCATGGTGGAATCTTCCCATAACTGTTGGCTAAAGGACTCCCTGGTAAGTAGTTTGTGATAAAGTCGCACTCGATGACCATTCGCTTTAAAAGAATAGCCAGATCCATAAATGGTTGCCAATGTAATGGTGCCATTATCATGCACCTTTTGTATCTCATAAGGTCCTAACCATCTTGTCTGGAGTTTTTCAGGCAAATATTGGAACCTAGAATCGTATAGGAGTGCCCAATCTCCTTCTTGGAAGATCTTCTTTTTAATAAGGGCATCATGTCATTTCACTCTCTGATCCGAATTGGATCCTTGGAAAAATATCAGAGTTCTATGATTGTATCAAATCATGACAGACTTCAAAAACTTGTGAACAGTGAGCTATCAGGAAGACCTCTCAGCAGTGGCAATTTGTAGCCAGCAAGGAATGACGAGGACCTTGGTCAAAGTGTGCTGACCGAGGCCATGGAGACTGCGCAGGACACAAACTAACAGTTAGGAAGTCTGGATCAAAAACGGATACCGTTTCTAATGCGCACTTAGCGCAAATTGCTAATCACACATCGTTGGGAAAAACCCATCGAAAAGGAATAGGCTCAAGCGCTCGGTCACAAGGGAAGCTGAAAATTGTGGGAAACGTATTGAAATGATAGGCAGGTCCCACGCTCCAAAACCGACGGAATATCAGACGCGTTTTGGGCAGTAAGCAGAATTTTCAGGGGACCCAGTGATGCCATACAATGAATGACACATGTCCGGTGGATGAGAGAGAAAACCACTCTCATCATTGGCTAATGTCTGAGCAAGTCAACTGTGTGATAAGAGCGATAACTGTAGGATCTGGAGGCCCCAGATCTAATGGCAGAGATTGTGCCCAATGGGAAACTAGATTCGACACAAGAATAAGCCATGGCATATAAGTTTCTGAAGTCGAATTTGACCGTTGACTTGTCGGATGAATCATTACTCAGAGTAACCGAAATACTGAACCGTTTGAGGAAGAGCTAGCATAATTCGTGAAAGGGCAAGTTGCGACTTCCCTGTGAAACATTACACAGTGGCAATGACGCAGAGGTAGGGAATTCCAAGAAAATAGCAACAAGCGATCCGAAGAGGCGGAAGAGGAAGCGAACACTCATGAGACAAATTGGCTTTAAGCCACAAACAAAGAACAGAGACAAGGGGACAATGAAGAAGGAAGAAGGAGACAGTGAGACATAAGAAAAGAACAGAGAGCTGAACTGACCTACAGAGCTAAGGCAACATCGAGCAGATAGAACCAGTCTTGAGAGGTTCAAGAAATCCCTATGAGGATATCTGTTGGGAACTGAGTACCAAATTGGACTCATCCCATTCAGAATAGTTGAGGTCGAGACTTGGTAAGGAAGAGTTTGTGCACTCTAGTCACTTGGGGAATCTAAGAACCACCCTACTAAGCATCATCTATTTCAGGAGACTCAAATTGAGCTCCTCATTGTAAAAACTCTACCTAAAGACACAGTAAAATAAGGCCACCACTAAAAGCTGGACCGGAGACGTAGCCCAAGAGGATTGGTTGAACTCCTTATTAAATTTTGTTGTGTCCTGTTTTTCTTACTGTGTTTCTCTTACTGTTTTCTAATGTCTATTTATTTTTCAATCTTATCGACCCGTTGCCTAAGATAATATAGACACACACACTAGCACATGAGTCTGTAGTACCTTCATTCACTAATTAATTAAATGAGATCACTCACAAGTGATTTTTAGATCACTCTCTGTTGTTGGATTATTGCAGTGTGCTAAAGAACTGATAGCCTGATTTCATCTAATTCATTGATTTGTTGTAATCTATTGATATGAGCTTCATTTAAATTCAAACCCACCTCCTGAGTTGTTCTTAATGTTTGAATCTAAAATTCGATTGGGAAGATGTGTTCTTTACCAAATACTAATTGATATGGTGAATATCCCATGGTGTTTCTCCATGTTGTGTGGTATGCCCACAAGGTTTCTGGAAATCTGGAAGCCCAGTCATGTCTATGTGATGCAACTGTTTTTGTAAGTATTGCCTCAATTACCTTATTAGTACTTTCTACTTGGCCATTTTCCTGTGGGTGGTATGGAGTTGTAATTTTGTGAAGAATATGGTAATTTCTCAATGTTGCAGCAATCTTGTTACCTACGAATTGTGGTCCTCCATCTATAATTATGTCTCTCGGCAAGCCATATCACAAAAATAATTGGAAAAGAAAATGTATCACTGAATCCTTAGTAGCTCTTGGTAGCGCCTCTGCCTCAACCCATTTAGTAACATATTCCGTTGCAACTAGTATGTATGTTTTTTGATTAGATGATGGGTTAATAGGACAAATAAAATCTAGCACCCACTGCTCAAAAGGATCGATTACTAATTGTAGGTTCAGAGGCATTTCATCAGATTGTCTAGGGCGTCTCGCCCTCTGGAAGCTATCATAGGCTTGAAAAAACATTTCAGCATCTTTAAATATAATGGGCCAGTAATAGCTTGTTTGTAAGACTTTGTGACTGGTTCTGCGGTCCGCAAAATGTCCGCCACACATCCCATCGTGGCATGCTTTTAGAATGTCAAACACTTCATCTTCCCAGACACATCTTCTAATGTGCATATCTACCCTTGTATGGAATAAATAGCCCCTGATCTAAGAGAATCGGGTACTATGTTGCACTATTTGTTTTCTTTCATTAGGCATTAGGTGCTTAAAATTTGCCTATTGCCAAGTAATTTGCAACGTTCGCATACCATGGTATTCTAACTGTAAAAGAAAATAAATGTTCATCAGGAAATCGATCCTCAACTACTACTGCATGAGCTGGATTTGGCATTCGTGGGATAAAATGAGCTACATGGTTTTCTTTTCCAGGTCGATCCTTAATTGTGATGTCAAATTCCTGCAAGAGAATCAACCATCTTGTCACTCTTCCATTTGTAACAGGTTTATTTGCTAAATATTTAATGGCAGAGTGATATATATATAAAACTATAGGATATCTAGTTATATAATGTCTAAATTTATTTACAACATATATTATAGCTAAAAATTCTTTTTCAGGCATAGTATAGTTTAATTCAGCAGGAGATAGACTTTTTCTGATATAATATATTGCATATGGCTTTTTGTCTTCTTCCTATCCAAGAACTGCTCCAATTGCTATGTCTGAAACATAAGATGAAATCTGGAATGGAAAATCCTAGTTTGGGCCCCTTAGCACTGGGGCTATTGATACAAGCCTTTTTAAATCCTCAAAAGCATTGTAACATTTATCTATCCAAATGAAATCAATATTTCCCGTTAGTGCATATAATGGTGCAGCAATCTGAGAAAAATTCTTTATAAATCTTCTATAATAACCATAAAATCCCAAAAAACTCCGTACCTCTGTTTACGTGGAAGGGGTAGGTATTAACAGAATTATCTGAATTTTAGCTGGATCTACCTGTATTCCAGTTGCTAAGATATAATGACCTAAGATGAGTCCCTCAGTCATCATCATATGACACTTTTCAAGGCTTAAATAGAGCTGGTGGCAATGCATCTTTGCAGCACTTTTTCTAATGTTTGTAATGCTGGCTCAAAGTCATCCCCATAAGGTGTGAAGTCATCCATATATACTTCAAGCCCTTCATTTATCAAATCTCAAAAAAAGCTGAGTACAGCCCTTTGAAACGTGGCAGGTGCATTGCACAACCCAAAGCATAAGACCCTGTAAGCAAATGTTCCCCAAGGGTAGGTAAAGGTAGTTTTATCCTGATCTTCAGGGGCAATCTGAATATGATTGTATCCACTGAAGCCATCTAGGAAAGAAAAGAACTTCCTTCTTACAAATGTGTCCAAGACTTGGTCAATGAATGGAAGGGGAAAGTGGTCTTTCTGGGTTGCTTTATTTAGTTCTCTATAGTCAACACATATCCGTCACTTCAATTCTTTTTCAGCATCACTACTAATGGAGAGACCCACTTGCTGACAGATATTAGGTAGATAAACTTTACATCTAAAAGTTTTTGCAATTCAGCTTTCACAATATCCTTAAGATGAGGATTTAACATACGTTGGGGTTGACGAACAGGTCTAGCATCTTTTATTGTATAGATGTGGTGCATACACAATTGGGGATCAATTCCCTTCAGGTTTGGGTAGTCCAATGCAAAGGCCTCTTTATATTTTCTCAGGAGTTGAACCAGCGTTTTCTCTTGGTCAGCAGTCAGGTTTTTGTTAATGTTCAAAGTTTTTCCTGGCTCAATTTCTATGGTTTTGCTGTTATAAACAGAGGTGGTTGGGACTAATTGATCGTTAGTATCTTTTAGGGGATCTTCTTCTACTTCATTATCGAATGCTACTTTAATCATGTGAAATTTTAGATGGGATCCCGCTTCCGGTTAGTTAATGTAGGTGTTAATGATGTCATCTTATATTTTATCTTTAAATTTGAGAGCATCTTCTATGGTTAGTGGTGATCTAATGTTTTCAGTTAGGTATGATACAGGTTGTTTTCTGGTTTTGATTATTGTTAAACTTGGCTGAGCTGGAGGATATAAGGCTAAATTCTTTACATTGCTTCCTCTTGCTATAGTCATGCTGCATGTTCGACAGCTAATGTAAGAATTCGTAGTTGCTAGCCAAGGTCTACCTATAATTAAGGGGTGTCCATCCAGTTGGTTTCTAGGATTGATGATCAGAAATTCTGCAGGGTATTCCCAAGAGTCTACAGACACCATTACATCATGTAATGTGTCTTTTGGTCTGACTACTGATTGGTTAGCCAATTCCAACAAGGTTGTGGATGGGTCCAATGATGTAATGTCAAGATTTTGACAAGTTGTGGTTGTAAGAATATTGATTTATTCTCCTAAATCAACTAAGGCATTGGGGAAGAAGCATCCATTTATTTTCACCGTGACTATAGGGTTTCCTCAGTCTTCATATTTTACAGGTGTTTCTCTTCCTGATAGTAAATCAGATAAGGTACCGACTACATGGACAGTTGGATTTGTTTTTATTTTCCTCTTTGGATTTTTCATACATAATTTCTTGATGGTTTTTGGATAAATTGGGATGTATTGAATAGCCTGGAGGAGTGGTATTTTTATACACAAAATTTTCAATTCTCCCAGAAGATCAAAATCAGGATGTTCAATTGGGCGAGGTATGATTAGTTGTTCTGGGAAAGGTGGAGAAGAGGTGGTTGCTTGTCCATGAGTTTTCTATCTAACCAGATTCTCTTCTTGTGGTGTTTGTTCTATAGGTAACATATTTTCAATTTGAACATTTTTATCCCCCTCTAATTCTATTATACACTCAGATCTTAATTGAAGGTCATTGCACTCCCTTAACTCGGTTTCTGGTTTTGATCCTTTAATAATTTTCACAAATTGAACCGATCTGTTGTTGGGGTTTTGGTTGGGTTGGGTTGGGAGCTACAGTCTTAAGTTGATCTGGGGTTTTTTTGAAATGTGTATGGTGCTGGTAGTGTGGGTTGAGATAAGGGGATCGTTCCTGCTACCTGATTTGTGGGTCTTTTCTAGTTCAACGGCTAGTTTGACTCTATGAGGTGGAGGGTGGCCATTATGATGAATATGCATTATTTGGCCAGAATGGTGGACAGTAAGGAAATTTACGCCAAATGGTTTGATTTCTTTGATTTGGCCATGGTGGCATAGGGAATGGCTATTGTGGCCCACTGGTGAAAGGTGGCCGATTCTGCCACGTTCCATTATATTGTTGAGCATTATACTGAGGAGGCTGAAAAGAAGAGGTTGGATCAACGGGCATACCCGTTTGTCACGATTGCCATTGGTGGCGCTGATTTAGTAGGTAGATCGGTTCTGTTTCTTCTTCTACTTCTTTGTAGTCTTCTTTCAACCCTGGGAGTGATGGATAACTTTCTGTGTTGTGATCTTTCGTACAGATGGTGCAGATTTGGACTGTATCTAGTGGGCACTCTTTGTGGCTATGCTTCTTTCTATATCTAGGACAAAATATCACCAAGTTGTGTTCTGCTTCTTCTTAGTTTTGTTTGGCTTGCATTATGTCCAATTCCATTGTTAGAGTCCCTAGAATATCAGTTTTGAAATCCTCTAGCAGATAGCCAATTTCTACGTGAGTTATACCTCCACCAGAGATTTTGTTATCCCTTGTGATCATGTCACGTTTTCTTGGCTTCAATCTTGTGTTGCCTCTTGAACACCTGATACACAAATTAATGATGTCAGCAAAATTTTAGTGATATATATCACCTTTACCCATAATGTCTAATGTTTCAATCCATTGTTCTTTCATCCCTTTAATTAGCGTAGTTTTCAATACATTATCAGGCAAGGGCAAAGATGCATAAGGAGATCTCTGGAGATTATATTGAAAGCATTTTACATATTCCTCCAGTGTTTTAGTAGGTCTTGCTGTCATTTGAAATGTCTCATCCTTCAATTCCCTAGATCTGTAATAGTCTTGATATCTCTTTAGAAAATTAGTTTCATTTGATCCCGGTCATTTATAGTGCCTCTACCTAATCCCATAAACCATCATAAAGCTGCTCCTTTCAATGTGGAGGGAAATAACTTTAATTTTTGGGGATCGGTGGTATAGACATACCCCCAACACAATATATCAAACTCAAATAGAAATGCATCTGGATCCTCTGATGTCAGCCCATGAAAGGTAGGAATATTCTAGAGAGGAATGGATTTCATAGGTGCGTTGACTGCTGTGTCAATGATAGGATACTGCAGTGTGGAGGTCTGAGGTGTTTGCTAGTTCTGGGCCATTTGATCAAATATGTGCCAATATCCTTCTGGGATTTCTAGAGAGTTGTTTCTAGGATGACTAGAAGGGATGGGAATGAGCTTAACAACTCTCCCTTGGTCTGGGACAGTGAATGTTCCTTGCCAAACTACTACTTGGGGGATCTTGGCTCCTCAATTTCTCCTGATTCTTCTTGGATAAAATTAACATCACTCCCCTTATCTGGGTTGTTGAGTGTTTGGATTATTTCATGAGGGGATCTTGGCCCCTCTATTTCCCCATGTTTCTCCTCCTCCTTCATGGAGATTACTTGAATTCCCTTCTTGTAAAGAAATTGGGTGAGAATTTTCAATTTATTGAAAATTTTGCTTAGTCTCTTCTGTTTTGTTGTGCACCTCTGTAAAGGCTACAAATGGTGAGTCTGTGGCTCAAAGGGAGCTAGTTGGTTGTCTGGAATCAAC
The DNA here is from genome assembly GCA_031772625.1 of Pinus tabuliformis. Taxonomy (NCBI): domain Eukaryota; kingdom Viridiplantae; phylum Streptophyta; class Pinopsida; order Pinales; family Pinaceae; genus Pinus; species Pinus tabuliformis. Next base: position 264,980,370 of record CM062806.1, on the reverse strand, counting down.
TTCCCTAGGGACTACTGATGGCTGAGATTCAAATTTCTTAATGATGTTGTCTATGAAGGTTGATCGACCAAGGGTCACCAGTCCCTTAGCTTTGTCAGGTTTGGGTAGTGGTTTTGGATTATTTTTAGGTTTTTCTTCTTAGTCATACACACAACTCAAATATTTACTTCTACCCTAAGTTCTTAACAATTCTGCTGGAAAGCAGGTGGGGGAGCAGGCATTTTACATGCTCCATATGCAGGTTCTTACCTTTCATTTTTAATACCCAATTCTCTCCTAATAGGCAATCATCAGATGCACACTACTCCTTAGAAATGGCTACACTGTCCCCAACAATGATGCCAAAATGTTGAGGTATAAAAGGTGTCTTTTTAACTCCTAATTATCTTCACATTAATCATCAATCTGGGCAAGACTTTCTATTTCGAGAGTGTACATAGTGTGTGGCAGCTATTTACTCAAGAGTAATGTTTCAAAGTTGCAGTACATTGCTTTCAAATAGAAGAGTAAATGGATGCATCTAGTGAACTCGAATTACAATTAAAGGAAAGCTTAACTTGCTAATGAAACCAAATCAAACATTCATTCAAGTATCAGTCAAGAATACAATAACAATAACTCATTTCTCTTTTAACTAATTGATATTACAAACGTATTTTATAATTTGAACAGCAGGGATGTCGGTCTGAGAGTGTAGACAGCAGTAGTAAATGCTCTTTATAGTAGAGAATCTCAAGATAGCATGCTAAATTAAATCACTAGATTGGAAATAGAATGCTGAACTTAAATGACTAAATCTAAAATAACGATAAGAAAATACTGAAGCAGGTAATTAGATAACAACGTGTACCAATACTTTTGGAGCATGTAATACATAGTAATTTCGTTAAATCTAGGAATACGAAATATCAAAGCGATGCGATTACAAGAAATCGAATCAACCCAAACCATCACACAACAAAAATTATAAAAGAATGATACAGGAACTGTTATAGACATTTTAGGGCACTTCAACCCCAATCATAAATGTCCATAAACCAAGGGCTCTTAAGTCCCTAAAAGTGTTGTTCCAACACCTAAAAGAACAAGGTCAACTGATTACATCCTCTCCCAGAAGTTCTCCATTAAAAACTACTCAGAACTGGTCAAAATTGGACCATCTCACCTCCTCCATGGTCAAAGTGCGCTACATCCCACCTAAATACACATGGGAGGTGTGATGTATCCTAAAAAGCCCTTCTATGGGGTGCGATGGGCGAGAGTGGACAAATGGCAGGGTCAATCTGCAAGGTGGAGGATCATGGAATCTTCCAAAAACTTCTCCTATGACAGTTGCCTCTCTGCATTTGCCCACGGATGAGTAAGGGATCATCAATCTCCAAGTGGAATCAAGCACTATGAGAGAGAGGACACTAATCAAATCTCAAAAGCTGACTCACCCCATTGTAAACATCTATATATGGATCTCTCATCCCAGAGATCCAGAGGCTGGAATTTTGTATCTTGTAAGGAAGTGCTATTGGTTTCTTGGTGTAACATCATAGTGTTGGGTGATCTAAGCTTTTCATGAGGTGAAGAAGGGCTTTCTTGCTGAGAGGATGATGCTGGGTCAGAACAATTGGTTGTAATCCTCTTTGCTATTCTTTATTATTAATAAATCTATTTTAGTTTTCCTCCACATTCTTGTATGATTGATGATATATGAATTTGTGTGGTCAATATATATCTAGTCCTATATTTTTTATGATAGTAGATCTCTGTTCTTGGATAGTGTTATGCTTCTTTGATTCTACAGGTGCTCTTTGAAGCTGGGTAGATGAGGAAGCGAGTGGAAAAGATCTATCAGAAGGGAGAGGAATCAAGCAAAGAACCAAGCGCAAGACAGAGGTTGGTCTCCTTCTTTCCCCTCTTATATACTTTTCATGAAGGAAAATGAAAGTGGTTTTAGTTTGTTTGTTTCTAAGGTAGCTACCAGCCTTAGTGGGACTAGTAGCTTTGCATAGACACTAGATTTGCCGATAAAAAAATGGCGACTCCACTGGGGAGCGAATAGATTATTTGTTTGTCTATATTTGTTTGCTTTATAAACTTATAGACAGAGCCTGAAGTCAAGCCAGCTAGCCCTTGAACTGCATTTGCTATGCAAGTGCAAAGTAGATCAATGTTGCTTCAGTCTATCTCCGGGTTTTATTTATGAACTGAACAATGGATTTACACGCTCTCTAATTGCCCTTGTGGTGGCTCTAGTAACCTCCTTATATCTACCCCTGTGATTGATTTACTGATTACCACTTGCTCGGCCTAAATCCATGAACTGAGCTGCAAACTGTGACCCGAAACCCAGTTGAAGTCTCGTCCCTAGATCATCGCACTGTCTCTTCTCTAGAATCTGGATGCATCACACTTCCCGAGTGTGGTAGGTGCACTGCATCTCACTTTCCCTATGTTACAGGTGCGCTGACCAGACAAGACCTCTTCTGTTCTTAGATTCTGGTTTTTGTGTTCACTCTTTCAGCTTTATTCAGGAGTTTTGCTGTCTGTAGTCAGTATACCTCTGTTGAAACCCCCTTCCTTGCCATTATTCCGCCTCTATTGTGAAAAGAACTGTAAATCTTTTATGTATTTTGAGCCATTTTTAGTACTCTTTTACAAAGAAGTAGCATAATTGAACTGTCGTTTCTTGATTTGAAAGTGTCGCAAGTGTCGTTTTCAGTCATAGAAGAGAATCCGATTGTTCTTGATGGTCGATTACACTGTTACTCTTGTATTTGATTTTAATTAATAGTTTTTCAAGTGTCGAAAGCAAGTTTTCAATTCCAAATCGCAGAGTGTCGTCATTGTCTTCATTTTGTCTTGAAAAGAAACTTGTTAGTAAAGTCGCTTTGAAAATAACTCAGATTTGCGATTAGCTTTCTTTTTATCATTCACACATTAAGAAGGCTGAAAAAAAATACATGCATGTGCATTTGCATTTAGATTGTTTGTTGGTTTGATTTACAATAGTGCATATAGTGTGTGCTCTCTGATCTATGTTGAAATAATATCATCTCTCTTTCCTTAGTAGCTAGGATTTTCATTGCAAAAGGAAGATTAAACGATTGTTTATCATCTTAGATTGCATTTTAGGAAATTGTATATCTACATCACGTGGTGAACCTGAAAGGAAAATTTCTTAAGCAAGATCAACTGTAAAATAAATTTAATGAATCTAAAAACGCTTTGGAACCTAACGCACAACATTTAGAAGTCTAGGCTAGAGACATATTCCAGCGTCGTAAAGCCTGGTAACTGTTGTTTTCATTGCTGGTTGGGTGATTCCTCCACTTTGAGACTATAAATCCCAGTACGGACTTGTGCTCCCACGTACCATCGAACATATATTGGGAGACCACAATAGGCTTTATCCTTTATCCATATGAAGCCGTTTCTGCCGCCCTATCCATCGCAATGCACTGAACACACCATTCGGGAAGATTGACTACAGTTTTGCGATTGGTTTGGTAATCCCTCTGTCTAGATTTCCAGAGTAGTCCCTTTCGTTCCTTTTCAGACTCCTTAAAGGAAAAGGTCCATCTGAGAACTTGTCACTTCAAGCTCATTAAAAAGCGAAGGCGACTAGAGTCATCTTTTGTTTTTTCTCGACTCTTAAAAATTGAAAAAACAAGGTGTGTTAAAGCGTCTAAAATTTATTTTAATTAGAATAAACATCACCTTTCCTACGTTGGTCTTAGGTTGAGAAAAATGGAGTCCACCAACCAAGGAATTCCCCTTGGAGGAAATCCTAGTCCTTTCTCCTCTTGGGGAGATGTTGGTGCACCCCATGTGGCCACATTGTCACTTCGAGGATTGACAATCAGCTTGCCTGTATGGCTCTTCTCGACCTCTATCGTTCAAAACACCGTGATTCCTGAACAATCAAGTCAGCAACTAAACGATACCAAAGTTACCCCCCAACCTTCTACTTCGTACAGTTCTCCCTCTCCTCCTTCCTCTTCACTTGATAAAGATGGTAAAGCCAAAAATCAAGTAACTGAGAAGAAGAAGGAGAAGAAGAAGAAAGAGCCAAAGGCGAAAAAGGGAAACCAGGCATTGCCTGACGAAAATCCACACATTGCACCATCAAGGCCTCAATCACCATGTGTCATTTGCAAAGGAGACCACTATCATCGAGATTGTCCTTGCATTCCTCGGATCTTAAGGGACTCTCCTCGTTTGCACAATCCGGTGTCATCAACCTATGATGATCATGTTGAAGATACACCGTCAACTAGTGAAAGTGAAGCCCCTGGACAAAAAGGAAAATGTAAATTTCCTTGTAAACTGTGTGAAGGGGACCACGCCGTCCATCGTTGTCCCTTCTTAGATGAGGCTAAGAGAGTTTTGGACAACCGTCCAATTTCACTGTTACGGCTTCCTCCTGGATATAAGAAACTCTTGCCGAGTCCATCACTAGTTGAAAATCCGGCCGACACGTCGTTGTGGTCGGCCGAAGCGTCTATCATTGAAGATAAACCATCTGAATCCAAACCAGACAAAAGTCAAAAGGTCGAGGTGGCAGTTGACCCAGTCTTACCTTCAGAGGATCCATCTTTAGATGATACAATCACCAAAGAGACGAAGAACGACACCGTCCAAATTCTCTTCGTAAGCACACACTCCAACGAACATGGGGGTAGTCTACCCGTTCCTTTACCGCAGGAAGGAAGTTCGTCAGAGTCGTATCTGGCCGTTTATTCTGTCCCACCACCAAGAAACCTAGTTGTTTCCTTCGATTGGAATCTGCTAGGCAGACCCCGTTTACTGGCTAGTGTACCATTTCGAATCATTGCTCAAATATATAGAATGGTCATTTCCGGTACCATCATAGATGAAGGGGCTTCTGTGAGTATCCTTTCCTCAACTGCTTGGAAAGCGCTTGGTTCACCATCTCTTTTTCTTGAAATGAGAAATCTAGCAGGCTTTGACAAAGGAACCACTCGACCATTAGGGATCCTTCCCAATGTGCCGATAACATTGAGAAGGAAAACTGTTCACATGAACGTAATGGTAGTCCAAGGACCCCTGGATTATAATCTACTCCTTGGACATGATTATATTTATTGCATGGGAGCAATTGTCTCCTCACTCTTTAGAGTAATGTGTTTTCCGCATGAAGGAAGAGTGGTCAAGCTCGTAGACCAGCTTTCATTCCCCGGTTCACACATAGAAAATAGTCAAATACCATCCCTGAATGGTCTTTTCATGCAAGGAATGTCTCATCAATCCCCAGTCCATCCTCCAGATGAGCGCGAGTGATTTGGAGGACATGACTGAAACCCAGGGGGCATGCACCCTAGCCTATTTCGACAGGAAAACCTTGGGTATAGGGTAGGTTTCCGCGAAGGATATATGATTGGTTGGCACACTCGTCCATGTAGGAAAATGGGGTTAGAACAGAATAAGATACCTTTGTTAAAAGGTAGGCCTTTCCTAATAAAACAAATGTTGTCTCCAAATTGAGGGGTAACCTAGAAACTCTACTTCACTATGCCCGGGGGCATGCAAACCTTTTGTCGTACAAGCGAAGAGCGACCATTTATTTTTTTAAATTTGTAGGTCCTCTAACCCTTTAAACTCGTAGGATTGGTCGTTTCCTAACTTGCATAAAGGAAGGATGTGGGGTAAAGCTTTGAAAAAATGCCATGTTATATGAGACATCCTTATTATACGACTGGATCAAGCAGTTTTAACGTGGAATTCAAGCTCGTTAAAAAATAAACATAAGCAATGAGCAAATGTTCCCCCAGAGTTTAAGCTCATTAATAAATGAGCCAATTTCCGGTAAAGAACCATCATGAATGTATTATTATCAGCTTTTGAAGCCTTGGTCGTGTTTTCATCATCACCTCCACTCTGTATTGGCTGATCATTCACCTCCTTTTGATTGTTTACCCTTTTTGAGGAACAGCTACAAAGAGTGATCTTGTCAGCCATCCTTGTGACACTGTCGTGATTGGAAAATTCCAAACCTTACCTGGAATTAGTTGCTACCCAAATTTATCACTCGTTCCTCAAAAAACGAGTCTCCTTTAAGCACTTTTCAACTGACTCGTAAAATATGAAAAGATTGTCGAGCGATTGGCCTCTCCAGCTTGTTAAAGTGACCAGAAGTGCTATCCCTCTATATTTTAATCTTTTTGGACCTGAGGGATTACTACACAAAAAGATCGAGCGCTTGCTTTGTTCGTCTCATTAAAAGTACCGAAAATTCATCCCTTTTGTATTGTTTTATACTTTTTCGGACTCCAAAGGATTATATGACAAAAAAGGATTATTGGATTTTTCTTTACGTCCCTTTTTCAGACTCTCTAAAATTGAAAAGGACCGAGTTATCCTTGTCGTTAAACTCGTTAAAACCCAAATAGTGACAAACTTGTCCATATAGACAAGAATTAGTTTCACTATTGCTAGGCTCGTTAAAACATAGCGATGGGTTTACCCAAAGGGAAAATTATAGAACAAGCATATGTTATCCTCCTCAAGCTTGACAAAAATAAAGAGGTACTGGTCAGCAATGACTGGGGAAAAATTGGGAAGAAAACTTGAAGAAACTTTATTGGTAGCAAGTTGCTCTTGAACATGACACTTTCACTCCACATCCGAGTCGGGTTGGGTTGTTCCGTTCACTGGTCATATCACCATGGGTCCATCACACTATCCACATTTGGGGTTAACACTACCAATCCATCATGTCAGTGTCACTGATATGTTCAAGAGAAGTCGCTCAGAGAATTCACCTGTGTCTCATCCACTACAATACATTTACGCTCCATTCTTTCATGATAGCCACCCTGAATCTTATGTCGTCAGATTGTTTTCACCTCCATTAAAATCATTTGCTTCGTTCTGTGTCATTGATGTGGGATTCACTAAGGCCCTCCTATGACGGATCGCTTCTTGTCGACATCAGCTCATTATTCGAGAAGTCGATCTAGGAACAACCCTTTCAGTACTTTGAAGCTTGCATGCCTCAATGGCAAGTTTCTCACTTCGGGCGACAAGTTTATATCAATGGCCTTCGACCGAAATATTTTGCGTGGTGTTCGAACACCAAGTCCCTTATTCACACCACGTGAATTGTACTGTAGTACCTTGAGGGTCATCATCATTATCGGTGACTCCTCTCGCGCCTGTTAACAGCTTAAATTTAATTTTTTAATGCCCTTAATGAATTAATTTGGCCACAAAGTATTTAATTTGATTTTTGGTGAAAACTCCTCTTGAATTCATGATTTTCCAATTAATAATACACTTCCACATCATATTTTTTATGGGGACATTGAACTCAATAATAGGGTTTGATATTCTAAAGGGAACAACCTTCAAACTGTGTGGAATATCAAGATGTGACACATATTATTGGAATCATCATGATGAGGACCTTCCAATGATAGAGAAATTGACCCTATAAATCATTATTTTCCATGTCATTTTGGTCAAAAAAGATAGGGCATCAAGGGCTTCCCATGACTTATTGACAATTGGAGCTTCAATAAATGCAATCCAGATACTTATCAAGAATTTTCAGGAACTGAATTTGGCATAAATGACAAGACCATTCAACATTTACTTTCGATATTTAAGATTTGAAAACCTTCATGGCCTATATTTGAAAAGGAAATATGTTTATAGAGAGAAATAAAAAATATTGAAACTATCATTTATGAAGTAGGTGAATCCACTTGGATTATATATAGTGGTCCCATATCCTCCTTAAAATATATGAATTATTTATTTGGTATCTTTCTACACTAGCACCGACACCTTGCTATTGAACCTCCTTAATTGAGGTTGTACCTCATCAACACTTAGAATAATTTCTTTTTGCAATTTGAAATTCCCTATCAAAACTTTTCCCACTATCATTTTAACATGGAAATTTATATCAAGGGTGTTATCACTCCTCCAGAACTCCAAGACTAAGGAAGAGCATAATTGAGGTAACCACAGACCAATCTTTTGGCTTGGTAGCTAACCATACCAAACTGGAGAGGGCTCTCTCCAAAGGGTCACAACCAAGAGGGATGGATGGATTAGCGTTTTAGGCTAGATATAGTAGCTCAAGGTTTTGATTTTATTTTGATTGGGGTAGTCACTAGATGAGTGAATTAGGTCAGGGCAAGAGAGAATCCAAAATTGCAGGCATCTGATGGGGCAAGGTGGGAAAGTACTTTAACACATTTTAGTATATTGATGAAATGGTTCAGACTGATGATGTGTTAAAAAGAGAATGAAAATAATGAATTATTTTTAAACAGAAGAAATGAAACAAAGTATGATGATTTTCCCAAAAAAGAGCATAGAAGATGAGTTCTTCTTATCACAACTTGAAAATAAAACAGATTTAGAAGTGAAATGGATAATGGAAGATACAAAACATTATCACACATGTAACTGAAGAAGAAACAATATCAAAATACCATGCCACAAGAATCCCACCAAAATAGTTGCAACTCATCCAATATGTTTCATGCCAAATTCTGAAACACTAGTACAACCTCCAATGGATTCCAACCTATAGAATGACTAAAAAAGCACATGATATAGGCCTCAAAAAAACTCCTTCTAGCCTCAAGGGTCTAATCTAGGAGAGGAGGAACAGTTCCACCAAAAAATGAATTGATAGCTAGAGTGTAGGGTGGTCAAAGTGAGTCATCCCTCACTTTTTGGAAATCGATTCAATACATCACACAAAGAGTTTTCACCTAATTTATTTACCCTAGGTAATAGTAAAAACATCATTATTACATTTACATCCATCAATGACATTGGTAAAAACATGATTTGTCAAGGTGAAACTGTCAAAACTGAGAAAATTTACAGAATGAAGAAAATCAGAAAATTTGTGTCAAAAGTGCAACGCCACTGTCCTAAGCAGAGCGCCAACTTCAACTCCCCTTTTGAAGGGGTTCCTAGTGTCCAAATTGAGCCTAGGATAGCTCATTAGAAATCCTGTCCTGTCTGGTTTCCAGATATAACTTTATTTTCCAAAATGGTCAAGGTTTTTCCCTCCAAAAGTTGATTATCCCAAGACTGGTCAAAAGCGTAGCGCCAACCTCCAAAATAGGGCATAAACATGAAGTTTTTTGTGTTTTTTGACCTTTTGACTGCCCATTTGACCCAACAAAGCTTAGAAAAGTGGGTTTCCTGACTGAATTTGGCCTTATGAATCTAATGGTGGTGTCCATTTTTCATTTGGAGGCATCTAGGAAAAACACAACGCCTAGGGCACTGCGCTTTTGGTAGTGTGACTAGTGAAAAAACTGCCAAAAAAACTCCAAAATTTTCCAAAATTGCTCAAAATTCTTCAAAATATGATCTCTAGAATTCCAATGAGATGTGTTAGGGCATGAGTGACACATCAGCAAGGATTTCAAACTTTTCTTCATTCCTTTTCTATCACAGCAACCTACACACTGAAAACATGACACTGCCATTGGTGAAGCCATGAGATCATTTGTGTTAGTGGGCTCCAGCCTTAGGATTATACCTCCTTTGTATGGCCTCCTCTACTCTCTATCTTCTTATCCTTTTCTATCCACCTCTTCTTATGTATCCTCCTCTTCCACATTCTCTTTGTCTTCCTCCATAGTGTTTGGTTAAGAGACCCTAGAGATAAGGCAGGTGAGAAGGGGAAGTGGAAATAGGTCTAGGGAATAGGGATAGGGCTATAAAACTTTGAGGAGATAATGGGAGGGATTATGGAGCTATGAGAGGTAGTAGGAGATGAAAATGTCAAGGGAGTTGGGAATGATAATTAAATGACAAGTTTATGGTAGATGCTGCCTAAGAATTTTGGAAACCTAGGTGTTAGCGTTTTATGGTAAAAGTGTTTAGGGAATAGGAAATGATAGTGTAAGGGTAGGGATGGGTTTAATAGTGATGTATGAAGGTGTTGTAGGGCCCATGGGTAGAAAATTTTGGATAGGGATGAATTTAGGGTTTTATCACTTGCACAAGGGCCAATTTTTCTTAGGAATCAAAACACTAAAAACAAATGTTGTTTAGGAGTGCAAATAGGTGGAAAATAGGGTCACTTACTTGGTAGAAGAGGAAACAAGGCCTCGCTGAAATTTTGAGAGAATTTGGAGGCATATTGGTGCTCTGGGGGCTCACTGGGCAAAAGCCCAACTCCTTTCCTAGAACCACAACGCCTGTCTTAAAAAAGGCAACAACCACTGCTCTAAGCACAACGCCTCCCTCCTAAGCACAACTCCTACTTAAAATAAACTTTTAAGTGCCTTACCAAAGTCCAAATTGAGCACATGATAGTGCGTTGGAAAGGTATCTATCTTAGCTACATAATGGACCTATAAGATAAGATAGGAATCGAGAGGAAGGATGGAGCGCGCCAGTTTAGGGTAAATTCTTAGGGTTTACTGCATAATCCTGCATGCTATAGCCTGTACCGTAGCCGTTTGACTGCCACTCGCCGGTGTCGTTTAACCATTTCCACACCCATCGCCTTCCGCTACTGACCGCTGGCTGGAATGGAGGAGAATATGGAGACAGATCAAGTGGATTACTCCGAGGACCCCTTCCCGGATCAGGTAATATTCGGTAACCCTAATTTCTCTATGTTGGTTTATGTTCCTTTTCTGATATCAGACTTTACCTCGCCTACTGTCTCGCCTGTCATCACATTGCCCGGCTATAGCACTACTCCCTCTACCTCTGAGCCGCCCACTATTGATTCTTTGGACCTAGAAGCTCCTCCCCTATCTCCAGGTACTCAACATATTCTCTCCACCTACATGCCGCACTCGCTCTTGTTTGACCCTCACCCGCCCCTCTCCACTGTCCTCTCTATGCCCCCGGTAAATGATCCCATTGTTGGACCTGATATCCCCATGTACCTTGTCTGTGGCCATCTGGTTGTTTCGAAACCCCGGCAGTAAACATTACACCTATTAAGAATATCTCTCCTGAGGGTGCCCAAAATCCCTTTATTAGCCATCCTTCTGCCCCCCATACCAAAAAGAGGAAGACAAAGTGCATAAAGGCGACTGCTAAGGATATTACTATCAGATTTGGTGAGACCTCGGCCATAGGGGAAGCTGCGGTCATGGCGCGCACGGTTTTGGTTGGACATGTGCGAGGATGTGCTTACTCTGCCAACAGGCTGTCGCAATGGGTCAAGGAGATTTGGGGTGCCCTATTGAAAGAATTGCCGGATGTTCACGTTTTGCCCCGAGGATGGTTCTCTCTACATTTTGCAAAGGAAGTCTACACGGATCTGGTACTGGCATATTGAGATGGCTCCGGTTCTTCTCAAGTGGTGGAGCCCCCTTTTCGACCCGGAGCGCGAACAAATTGGGGCAGGACCTCTGTGGGTCAGACTGCTAGGGCTACCATTGCAGTATTGGAGTGAGGATGTTCTCATCAGAATTGGAAATGCTCTTGGCACCTACCTAGACCATGATCGAACATTCGTGGAATCGAAGAATCGAACTCTTGCTCGTGTGCTGGTACACCTAGACACACGTGAAGGACTGGAGGAGAAGATTACTCTTCAGTGGGGGAAATACAATAGGATTCAGATTTTGGATTATGAAGGGGTCCCGTTTCGCTGCAGATGGTGTCATAAGGTGGGACACCTCTATAAAGAGTGCCCGCTTAACAAAAAACCAGAGGACTCCCCCAAGGCTACTCCAATTCCATCCAGAGGAGCTTCTCCGGTAATTTCTCGTCCACCTCCGGGGCCTTCACCCGCCGCTCAATCTACTCCACAAAAGGCTGGGACGATGGGACTCGGCACTTTCTCTCCGCCAATGACCAGAGCTCGTGCTACAACAGAAGCTGCACATGCCTCAGGTATCTCTCTAAACCCTTCCTCCATAGTTCTTGATAATACTTCATCTAAGGTTGTATCATCGACTCAGATCTCTATGGCTCATTGTTATATGTTGACCCCCCCCCCCCATCGTCGCCTCTGCTCCATCTCTTAATCCCCCCTCTTCTTCCTCCATCTCGCCGACTTCCTCCGGGACCTCTAACTCCCACCCATATTTTCTTCGCCCTCGTTCCCATTCCATGGATATGCAGAGCCATTAGGCCGGGTTAGGGCTAGCTACTCCAGGCCCTGGCCCTCTGACTACCAGAGGAAGGAAGACTGATCTATCTAAAGCTATTTTGCGTGCTGGGGCGGAGGTTGCCTCCGGCCGTCAATCCACACTCGATGGGGTCCTTAGAGAAAATTATACCCCGAGAAGCATTCCCCCATGAAATGCTTATCATTCAATTGCAGAGGCATGGCTAGTGCCTCCAAGAAACTAGCCTTGCAGAGACTTTTTGAGGTTGAGCCGACTGATATTATTTTGCTTCAAGAGACCCTAGGACAAGCTGAGAATATCACCCACTCTCTGCAAGCTCTGGCCCCGTAGTGGAATTTTATGGCTCTTGATGTTGTTGGGCTATCCGAGGGGCTGGCTATTGGTTACAACCCTAGATCAATCAGGGTTGATGCATCCTGGGGGGATCTGGTTTCATGGGTATCGATGTCTTCTCTGCAGAGCTCAGCAAAACCCTCCGTATTGTGAATGTTTATGGCCCCTGCCACCAGAGAGAACCTTTCTGGCTACACCTCCTAAATCTCTCTTTACTGACCCCTGATCACATTATTATGGGCGGGGATTTAAATTTTTCCTTGGGTTTCAGTGAATCCTGGGGATCTTCGGCTCAGGTAGATGCCATTACTGGGTATATGACAAACCTCTTGGAACAGACCAATTTTATGGACGTCCCCATGCACAAGCCACTCCCCACTTGGAGAAACAGGAGAGTGGGAGCAGCGGCATTGGCCCGAAGACTTGACAGATTCTTGATGAAGGGTCCGCTCTTTCAACAACTCCATCATTACAAGCAATGGGTCGGTTCGGGGGGTATTTCGGACCACTCCCCTATTTATCTGGAAATTCTTGGCCCTCACCAGAAGCCGAAAGCTCCCTTCAAATTCAATCACACATGGTTGCAGGACCCGGAATTCATAAAATTGGTTACTGACTTCTGGGTTGCAAACCCCATCAACAGAGAGGCATCCCTGGCAAAAGGTTTTTGTAAAAACCTTTCCATGCTGAAACATCATGCTATTAATTGGGCAAAGGATAAGCTAAGCAGGGAAAATGCACAGCTCAACCTCATTGAAGCTGAACTGTGCTCCTTATTGGATGATCAGAATTTGGGGTTCATCACAGGAGAAGAAAAGGCACGCTTGATCGAGTTGGAGAACCAAAAGGCTCATATTCTCAAATTGAGGGAAGAATCACAAAGATTGAGAAGCAGAGCCATTTGGCTTAAAGCAGGTGATGAAAACTCTAGATTTTTTCAAAATTATGCAAAAGGAAGAAAAGTTACTAATACTATCTGGAATCTCCCTCTCCCGGAGGGAGGTTATGCTGACTCCTTCAACAAGCTCTCACAGCTAGGAACTTCTCACTTCAGGAGCATTTACAGGAGCCCTCCAGGCATAAATCTGGCTGAGATCATAAATGTGGCAAACCATTTTCCCAGATTTGTCAATGAGGAGGATGCAGATGAACTCCTTGCACCAGTCACCTCAGGGGAATTGGAAAGCACATTAAAATGGTTCAAGAAAGATAAGAGCCCTGGCCCGGATGGTTGGACAATCGAGTTCTATCTAGCTTTCTATGAACTATTGGGACAAGACCTGCTGAGGGTGGTGGAGGAGAGCAGATCATCTGGATGCCTATATCATGCTATCAACTCTACTTTCATTGCCCTCATCCCTAAGTCTGACACCCCATCCTCTTTCGATGACTATCGTCCCATATCTCTGTGCAACTGCCTATACAAGATCATTTCCAAGATTATTGCAAATCGCCTCAGACCCATCCTATCTAAAAATATTGCTCCCCAGCAATTTGCTTTTCTTGAAGATAGACAGATTCATGAAGCCATAGGATCCGCGCAAGAAGCCCTGCACTCAATTTGGTCCAAACACCTCAAAAGCATCATCCTCAAGATAGACCTGTCAAAAGCTTTTGACCGGGTCAGTTGGCTTTATATCAAAATGCTTCTCATTCACCTGGGTCTCCCTCATAATTTCATCAACTGGATCATGGCATGCATCACCACCCCCACTTTCAGTGTCCTCATCAATGGATCGGCATCCCATTTCTTTCACTCAGAAAGGGGTCTCAGACAAGGCTGCCCCCTATCCCCTCTCCTATTTCTTATTGTCATGGAAGGGCTAAGTAGATTAATTATGTCAGCTAAGCGAGATGGATCCCTCAGTGGTCTCAAGATCTCTGATGACTGTTACCTCACACATCTGTTATTTGTGGATGATGTACTTATCCTGCTGGATGGTAGCATCAGAGACTCCCAGGCTTTCTCTCGGATCCTTCATCTTTTCTCGATTGCCACTGGCATGCTAGTAAACCAGCAAAAATCCACAATCACTTTCGCCCGCACAACAGTTCATGAATCACAGTATGCTCAACAGGTATTCCCTTTCAGTATCCACCCAATGGATAGAGGACTAAAATATCTGGGTTACTGGTTAAAGCCCACTTGTAGAGGATAGCAGATTGGGTCTGACTTGTTACAAAATTGGAGAAAAGGCTCATCTACTGGAGTCACAGATATCTATCCAGGGCAAGTAGATTAGTGCTTATCAAATCAGTCATGGAAGCCACCCCAGTCTTTTGGATGGCTCTCGCGTGGATACCCAGACATATTCTAGCTCGCCTACAGAAATTGTGCAACAGATACCTTTGGGCCGGGAATCAAGACAAACGCATTTTTGCCTGGATCAGCTGGCAAAAGATTGCATTGCCAAAGAGATGGGGGGATGGGGTCTGAAATATCTCCCTCTATTTGCACAAGCCCTTGCTGCCAAAATGGGCTGGTCCTTGCTGACTAGTCAGAACCTATGGTCCCGCTTATCATATCATAAATATATCTGGCCCCAAGACATGATGGATTGGGTCAGGCTTCCTAGCTGGCAGAAAACAGGCATCTCATCTGTATGGAAGGCGTTGCTTCATTCACTGCCCCTAATCAGAGACAACTTGGTGTGGAGGATCAACGATGGATCCCTGGCTAGGATAGGATTGGATCCTTGGATTGGAAGTGGAGGTAGGCATATCCTCTCTCAAGATCTCATCAGATATCTTCACTCCCGAGAGATCAAGGTATTTTCACATATTGCTGACCAGCAGAACTCAGGGATTTTTAATCAGGCATGGAAGTCGGCTCATCAAATGGACCTTCCTCATAGATGGCATCAGGAGTGGCAGGAGTTCAGATCAGCTTTAATTGAATCCCATATCAAAATCAAAGAGGGTCCGGATGAACTAATATGGAGCCAGGCCGAGAATGGAAAATACTCCCCAAAGGTCGGGTACATCACTCTAAATTTACATAAAAAACCGGACATCATCCCTTTTTGGTGGAGAAGCATTTGGAAGCTCACGGCCCCGCCAAGAACCAAGCTATTTTTCTGGTGCATTCTGAGAAACAAGGTACCTACAGGGGAGCAGCTCTCACACAGAGCTTTTCAAGGGCCCACCTGGTGCATACTGTGTAAAGGTGCATCAGAATCCACAGAGCATCTCTTTCTGCGTTGCAGTGTTATTCTAGACCTGTGGAACTCTCTATCCAATTCGATTCCATACAACGGGCATTGGGAGGGAGATGACCTGAACATCGCATGGGATGAATGGACTCATAGACACAAAGGAACAAAGCTCATAAACCTTCCGGTACTCATAAATTGGCACATATGGAAAGCTCGCAATCGCCATATCTTTGACAACAGGCCTGCTCATTGGCCACAGATTGAGGCAGGGATTATATCTGCATTTAGGGAGCTACCAGATCCCCCACCTCCCAAAGAGCGTCGACCACACCCACCTCTGTGTATTGACACAAACACACCATGGGCATTTTTTGACGGGGCTGCAAACCAACATGGATGCGGTGGAGGGTTCATTTTATACATCAATGCACAACATTACTATAAAGTCAAATTGGGGTTGGGTGCCGGAACAAATAACTATGCTGAACTCATAACATTGCACCACTTACTGCACTTCACACTGGGCCACCATTGCACCAACATAAACATATTCGGGGACTCAAAAATTATTATCAATTGGTTCAATGGCATTTCTGATTGTCACATTCACACACTCAGCAACATTCTAAATGAAGTAATTATATTCAAAGCAGCATTTAACAATATCTCTTGCTCTCATATCTACAGGGAGCATAACAGCCATGCTGACAAATTATCCAAGGAGGCCGCGCTAATGCCCAGAGGTGTTTGGGAGATTACCGAGCAGCAAGGGACAAATGAATACCAGTATTATCACCGGCCATATATAGATCAAATATATCAGAGAGATCCTGGTCACTGAACAGGACACATTTTTTGTTTTTTGTTACTTATCTGAACAATACAAATGATATTTTTTGAAATGTACAGAACAAAGTATGAGAGCCCTGCGAGGCTCAATGTATAGTCATAACTCAGTTGATAGTATATACAGCTAAATATAGCGGACTGCCCTGCGTGGTATATCTGGCTATAGGTACCCTTAGTTTCTATTATGTTTCTCTTATGATCATAGTTCACAGTAGAAAACAACATATGCGAAAAGCATCTACAATATGTAATTCTTCTAATCTAATGAAAAATTATGGATTTTTCCAGAGGAAAAATAATGGACCTATTAAGCACTGACAATAATGAAGTATAGCCCCTCAAAAATCAATTCTCCCAATACTGGTAAAAAAGTACAAAATGAGGGTGAAGAAATGAAGTGTTCTCTTCTAGGAAACTTTTGGAGGTCTTCTGCAACTCCAAATTGAGCTCATGATAGCTCATATGAAATGTATTTCTATCTAGTTATCATTTGACTCATCAATAAAGTCATTTGGACACTAAATCTAGGCAACAAATGGATTTTCCCAAGTTCACTCAAGAAATTCAGAAAACCTCTTGTAGCACCTATATGTTTTATATTTCTCCAAAACCATAACACCTATGTAAAAAATGAAGGATTTTTTTCATCCTTGTCCTATGGTGGACAAAAACCTCTATCATGTTTGTCAAATTCATCTCTGTTTGGTTAGAAACACAGTTGGAAGAAAAATTGGCCCTATTTGTGGCAAATGATGTGTCCCTTGGAATGAATTCTTGAAAAATGATGGAGACATTATGATTATGAGTTGGAATGGCCTAATACTTGCTTAAATGACCTTCCTTATGCCTCCTCTACTCAGATGTCTCTCATTCCATTGATAACCCTAGCTAAGTGGGAGAGAAAATTAGGGTTTAGTGCTTGTGGAAAATGATGATTTGGGCACCCTTGGGAAAAGACAACTCCCTTTGGCATTCACTTAACTTTTGAAGTTTTACCCTTTCACTTGACTATTTCCTTTGAAATTGATATTCTGATTTGATCTTCTTGGTGGATTTGGAAATGTAATGACTTTGCAACTCTTCCTTTTGGCTGATGGAACTTTGAAATTATAACACTTGGAACCATGAGAATTATTACATATTAAAACCATAAAATTACATTTTTACTTGAATATTCAAATTACAAACTATTTTTTTGATGAAATATTGTATATTCTTACTCCTTCACTTGCTGGTCTTTTATGTGGGAGATGGTGTTTTAGTGGACCTTGGAAACCCTAATACCTAATGGACACTTTGAGTGGTTGTGACCACGATGAAAATGATTGACATGATGAAGACAAGTCATGAATAATGGTATAATTCATAAAAAGGTGAAATGAGACAGCAAGGGATAAATTTCTAAAAGGAGTAAACCCTAATTCAACCTTCAATGACCAAATGTTTGCATGATGACCTAGTATAATGACAAAAATTTCTGAATGGGATCCTAATATGACATAGAAAGAGGATTTTGATCACTGATGAAAGTATGCAAATATTGACACTAACAAAGGGTATAGATGTATTGTTATTGATAGTTTTTGGTGCTCATGATATTAGGAAACTAGCTTCTATTGAAAATAATACTGAGAGGGGGGTGAATTAGTATTAGCAGCTTAACAATATTTCATTTCCATAAACAGATTTATATATGCTACTTCTGTTAATGAAACTTGTGTATATACGCAACTGTTTTTATAGAAACCAGCGTATACCTTGTAAACTTATTATTTAGTTAGTTGGTCTTTAATCTGTGTATCATAACCATATAAGTAGTAATAGGTACAGTAAAAATAGAGTAGACAATCACACACAAAAACACAAGATATAAGGTGGAAACCCAATGTGGGTGAAAAACACCCATTGCAATTTGTCTCTATCTTCTTTAAATAAGAAACTTCTTTTTACAATATTTCATTACTGGTGCAGTCTTATACCAGTATGCATGCTTCTACCTACAGAAGGCTACAACCTTCTCTCATTCTCCAGCTTCTCCTAGAAGGAAGCTACAACCCCCTTAGCTCTTGTACTAGCTGATGTACTAGTACGTAGATGCTGACCTATAGAAGGCTACAACCTTCTCTTTTCTTCCAGGGACCACGCTTCATAAATTTTCATACTGGATCCATCAATAGAATCAATCAAACATCAACATATATCTACATCAATCAATCTCCCTTGCACTTAACCAAAACTGAATCAAACAATTACTTCTCTGAACTCTGTAACCTGAATACAGTAATAGTACTAAAACCCAACTAGAATCCAGAGCACTGCAATAGTAAACAAAAGTAGCTAAAACATATTATATGAGACGTACGCTACTTCAATGTGTCGAACCTGTGTGCGTACACTGTTATATGAAAGAAAACCTTTGTATACATTGTTTTGAATTGAGGAATCAGCATGTATACGTGCTTTTTCTATACTGATCCTGTGTACAGATCTGTAAAAGATGATTTAACCTTTACAAATATTAAGACATCAGTTATACCTAGATCATCAGATTTACAGATTATGACATGCACCAATTATTCAGATAAAAGATCAAAACCACATAAAGATAGTTCTCTTCAAGCTTTAAGATCTTGACCCATAAATAGAACTTATCATTCTTCAAGTGCTCAGGTTCTTCCTTGATTCAGATCTAGCTATACACCATAACCCAATGATCAGTATTCTAGATCTTGCTCTTCATTAGATATTCAATTCTTGAGGACCTTTACCTAATGATCTCCTCCTTCTTCTATAGTCTTTGGGCTTAATACCATGGTCCAAAACCACTTAGAAGAAATACCTTGGTCCAAATACCTGGGGTCAGCACTTCAGTCAAGATACCTTGAATCAATACCACGGGTCAAAATACTAGGGACCAAATACCATGGACCAAAACCAAGTTTTCCCACATGTATGCACTTTATTTTGCATGAAAGTGCATGCATATGTATATGCGCCTTTGGGTCATCGATACCTCGTGTATATGCAACTTGGTTAAGTGGAAACTCCGTATATCTCTTTTTCCTTCATTCTGAGAGCCTGTAGTGTGATCCGTCATCTGAGTGAGTTGCCATCAAGGAAAACACCTGTGTCATAATGCCAACAATCTCTCGCTTTGGACTTGATAGCAACCCCAAGTCACTCTCCCCCTTTCTCATCAAGGTCAAAGGGTTATGCTCCCCTAAGTACATGCTAAAATCTCTAATTTGCTGAAGAGTGTTTTCCATGCTCCCCTTGACTGTAAGCAAGGTCTGCAAAAAGATGTTCTACAAGAAGAACATAACTCTATACATCATAAATGACCTTCGTATCACCAAGGATTCATACATACATCCATCTCCCAACCATGTGGGGATACACCAAGATTGACTCATCCACCTAACCAAGTGGGGATATACCAAAAGTTTATACATGATAAAACAAGAACATTACATCATCCATCACAGGAATAGTGGGGAAACAAAATAGGTCATTACATGACCTCAATAATAAAATATATACATGACATAGAGACAAAAATATCTAAAAAAAGACTATGATAGTCATCAACAACTATCATCAGCAGAATTTGTCAATCATCATCCAGACCAGCAACCATGATCTCCCTCTGCACCTGCTCCACTTGAAACAAAAACAGTTGTGAAATTGTACCAATATCTTCTAGGATAATTCCAACAATGCATTATTAGAAGTATATGCTCCCCCTGAACCTGTGCTAGATGGTCTTTGTCAGACCCATATCAAACTCCTTTCATCCTGAGTCTAGCTCACTGTTTTTCTTCAAACCAACATATACACGACTATATCCACAGAAACTGGTGTATGTACGCGGATACTCTTCATGAAACTCACATACAACTACTATTCTCTGAAACAGATAAGTGTCAACAGCAAGATGATCCATCAACTACTCCCAGCTTATGTCTGAGGTATTCAATTGTCTCCTCGGGCAGTGGTTTGGTCAATATATCAGCAACTTGTTCCTTGGAGGGAACATACTCCAATTTGACCTTTTGTTCAAGCACTTGTTCCCGGAGAAAATGATATTTGATAGGTATGTGCTTGGTCTTTGAATGCATGACTGGATTATTTGAAACACTGATTGCACTTGTATTATCACATAGAATGGAGATAGGTGGAGTGCATGTGATCTAAATGTATTGCAATGTTTGCATCATCCAAAGGAGTTATGTGCAGCAAGATGCAACAGCCACATATTCTGCTTCAGTTGTAGATAATGCAATTGAACTTTGTTTCTTGCTGAACCAAGGTACCAATATGGAACCCATATAAAATGCACCACCAATAGTGCTTTTTCTATCATCTATCCTTCCTGCCTAATCTGCATCTATATATGCATGAAGTGTAAGATGTATATCCCCAGGATACCATAAACCAAAATTTTGAGTTTCTTGAAGATATTTGAAGATCCTTTTGACTGCTTGAAGCTGTGCTTCCTTTGGATTTGCTTGGAATCCAAATATTCCTACTACATGCATGATGTCTAGTCAGGTACATGTTAGATAGGGAAGACTACCGATCATGGATCTGTAGGTTGGTTGATGTACAACTACTGATTCATCATTTGCGTTGAGGCTACATCCTGTTACCATAGGAGTACATACTGGTTTAGATTCTTCCATGCCATATTTCTTCAAGATCTGCTTGAGGTACTTGGTTTGTGATAGAAAAACACCATCTTTATTTTGTTGAACTTGTAAGCCAAGAAAATATGTGAGCTCACCAAGAAGGGACATTTCAAATTCTTTTTGCATTACCAAAGAAAAGTTTTGACTCATGGCTCCTTCATTACTCCCAAAAATGATATCATCAACATAGACAACAAGTATTAGCAATATATCATTGTCAATTTTTATATATAGATTGCTATCAGATGATCCTTTTGAAAAACCTTGTTGATGAAGGTATTTGTCAAGACGATAATACTAGGCCCTTGGAGCTTGTTTTACACCATAGAGATATTTTTCGAGTGTGCATACAAGTTTTGGATCATTTCCAAGGATGAATCCGTCTGGTTGTTCAATATAAACTTCTTCTTCTAGATATCCATTAAGAAAGGAAGATTTTACATTCATTTGATATACTTTGAACTTCTGAAAACTAGAAAGAGCAAGGAACATTGTTATGGCTTCTAGTCTAGCAAGAGGTGCAAAATTTTCTTCCAAGTCTATACCTTCTTGTTGAGCATACCTTTACAAACAAGTCTAGCCTTGTTTCTAATAACTTCTCCATTTTCATTTAGCTTGTTTTTGAATATCCATTTGGTTCCTATGCCATTCTTATCATGAGGTCTAGGAACTAATTCCCAAGTATTATTCTTTTCAATTTTCTCAAGCTCTTCATTCATGGCCTTGACCCAGGATTCATCTTTTCATGCTTCATGAACATTTTACAGTTCGATGGAGGAAAGCAATGCTAGATAGCTTGAAGGTTCTGTGATAGTTCGTCTTGTCTGTACTCCTGCCTCTTTCTGTCCCAGGATTTGAGTCTCTGGATGATTTTTCTAAACATATCTAGATGGAGTCTTTTCTTCTACCGTTATCTACTCTTCTGGTGCTTCATTGGTTTCTTCTTCTTCAACATTAGTTTGAGTTGATGTGGAAGGATAATCCTCATCTTCTTCCCACACTTCAGTTTTTACCTACTTTGAATTTTCGTCTGCTTCATCAACCACAACATCAATGCTTTCAACAATTTTCCTTAGTCTTTTATTATAACACTTGTATCCTTTACTTCGAGAAGAGTAACCAAGGAGAATGCCTTCATCTGCTATGGGTTCAAACTTGCCAAGTTTTTCATCAGTCCTTTTGATGTAACATTTACTTCCAAAAACTTTGAATTATTTTACAGTAAGAGTCTTACCATACCAAATTTCATGAGGAGTTTGAGTGCTATTTACTTGGACATTTGTTTTGTTGAGAATAGTGACGGTAGCAAATGCAGCTTCTCCCTAGAAGGTTGCAGGAGTTCCAGACTCATCTAGCATAGCACGAGCTATTTGTTGAACAATTTTGTTCATCCTTTCTACCACTCCATTTTGCTGAGGAGTTCTTACAGTAGAGAATTCCCTTTGTTATAGACATTTTTGTGCCTTGCAGCATTGCGCATTAAATGTCCATAATCTAAGGGATCCAAAGTCCCTAAACATGTTGTTCCTACCCCTAGAGGAACAAGGCTAACAAACCACAACAATTCACAAAAGTTCTCCACCTGAAACTGCTCAAAAACAAGTCAATTCAGGATCATGTCAACTGCTCCACTGACCATTTGCGCTGAATGTCAATGGCTCCACTGGATACCTGCGCTGAATGTCAACTCCAACACTGGCTACCTGCGCTGAGCGAGATTGGACAAGTGGCAGACTCATTCCTCAAGGTGTCAGAACCCAGGAAGCTTCCAAAATGACACTTGCCTCAGGGAATTCGACTGGTGATGAGTAAGAGGTTCCAAATCTCCAAGTGGAAGCAAGAACCTCCAAGTGGACTCAAGAACTGACAGAGGGAGAGGACACTAGTCAGATCTCAAGCTGACTCATCCTCTCTCCAAACATCTATATATGGATCTCTCCTCCATGAGATCTGGGGGGGCTGGAATTTTGTTATTGCAAAGAATTGCTATTGGTTTGAGACTGGAATCATTGGGTGCTTAATTCTTTGAAGGGGCTGAAGATAGGAATTCCATTTGCTGGGAAGGAGATGCTGGATTGGAGCCCTCTGGGTTGTATCTCTTCCTGAACCTTGTTATTCATCAATAAAGCTATCTTGGTTTCTCCTATATGCTGATGTATTTTTATGTATGAATGTATTAGTGTATTTGGTTTATTTCTAATCCTAAACTAGTTATGAATGTGAACATCTGTCTTTGTGTAGTGTTCTACTCTTGTTTCAAGTAGCTGTTCTCTTGTCGCAAGTAGTTGTTCTCTTGTGATCTTGTAGGAAGTTGTAGCTGGATAAGCAAGAAGGCAAGTAGCTGTGAACACCCAAAGAGAAGGGAGATTGGATTGAGGGACAAACGGAAGACACCGGTAAGTCTATTGATCTCTCTTCTTCACATTTCATAAAGGAAGAAACCAATGTAGCTGTACTCGTTTGTTGCTAAGGCACTGTCACACCTTAGGTGGATAGGATCATCCTGCATAGGCATTTTTCCCCACAACAAATTGGCGACTCCACTGGGGACACTTGTTTAGTCATTTTTATTTGTGTTTCTATCATTTGTTTGCATCATAGACTTGACAGCAACAATCGAACTGCATCTTTCCCGGATGCAAAGTAGAAAGTTGCTGCTTTGATCCAGTTGCTGGACTTGTCTATGATCTGAAAAATGGATTCACGAATGATTTGATGATCCTTGTGATAGATCTTAGTAGCTTTCAAAGCATCCCTTTGATTATACCTTGCTTGTGTTTCTGATTTGGCATGAAACTGTTGATTTTAGAGCAATTTGTGACCCAAAACCCAGGAGAAACGAGAGTTTCTCCTTCAGCGCAACTGCTGTGAAGGCAATCTGCATTTCAATGCAGGTCCCGTGAAGGCTACCTGCGCTGACTGTCAAACCCACAGTGTTGAGGTTGCCCTGAACCAGTTTGGCCTTGTGCAGCTGGGGTTCTCTGCTTTCTGTTGCCCTGTTTTGATCTCTGTTTCTTGCAGCCTTTAATGAGCATAGGTACCAGTCAGATAACTCATTTTCTTTGCTTACATTCCGCCTCCTTTTGTACAAAAAGACTGTGAGTGTTTTTATGTGTTTGTGGCGTCATTTACAGTTTTCCTTTGCATGAGTAAAATAGTCATCCTGTAGCCTTTGATTCAGATCTGATTGATTGTGATCTTAGAAGAGAGTTCATTGGCTGTTTGCAGATTGATTATAGATTTACTTTTGCTTATTGGTTTGAATTTGTCTCTTTTAAGTGTCAAAACAAGTCTTTATTTCGAAAATCGTTAAGTAGTGTAATCTCTTCTACCATCTCTGATTTCAAAAAAGTGAACCTGTTTGTATTGATCATTTAAAATCAAATTCAAAGTTGTACAAAAAGCTTTCTTTGTAGGCATCAATACTAAGAAAGCGGAAAACAAACACCTGCATTTTGCATTTTGCATTTGATAGTTTGCATGTTGGATTTAGGAAAAGTGCATTAGAGTGTGCTGATTGCTCTTTGAGAAAAGATGGTGTCTTTCTTTTCCCTTAGTAGCTAGGATTTTCAAAGTTGAAAAGATATAAAGCTTGCTTATCATCTTTAGACTGCATTTAGGAATTTGTATCATACATCTCGTGGTGAACCTTGAAAGGCAAACTTTAAAAACATCAACCTAAAATAAATTGAATGAACTTAACTACGCTTTGTAACATAATGTAAAACATAGAGGTCGAGGCTAGAGATGTGTTCCGGCGTTGTTAAGCCTAGTGATTGTCGATCTCGTGGAAGGTGGGTGATTCCTCCTGAGGGACGATAGCGCTAGTACGGATTGTGCTCCCACGTACCGTTGCGTATATATTGGGAGACCGCTATAGGCATATATCCTTTATCCTTAGGAAGCCGTGTCGGCCGCCCTACTGATCGCAATGCAGTGAACACAGCATTCACGAAGATCGACCGCCCGTACCTTAAAAAGTATTCTGTGGTTTTGCGAAAATTTTGGCACACCCTCTGCCTAGAACTCCAGAGCAGTTTCTTTTGGCCTTTTTTAGACTCTATAACAGAAAATGTCCATCCGAGCATTTGTGACTTCGGGCTCGTTAAAACATCGAAGGAGACTAGAGTCATCTTTAGCTTTTTCGCGACTCTTTAAAACTGAAAAAGCAAGTTGTGTCTAAAGCGTCGTTAAAATTTATTTTAAACGGAACAATCACCCTTTAATTCCTGCGTTGATCTTTAGGTTGAAAAAATGGAGCACACCAACCAAGGAATTCCCCTTGGTGGAAATCCTAGTCCCTTCTCCTCTTGGGGAGATGTTGGTGCGCCCCACATGGCCACATTGTCGCTTCCAGGACTGACAATTGGCCTGCCAGTTTGGCTCTTTTCAACCAATGTTGTTCAGAACACCACCATTCCTGAACAGTTGAGTCAACAGTTAGACCAGACCAGAGTTGCCAACCAGCCTTCTACTTCATCTAACTCTTCCTCTCCTCCTTCCTCTTCGCTTGACGGAACTAGTAAAACAAAAAACCAAGTTCCTAAGGAGAAGAAGGAAAAGGAGAAGAAAGAGAAGAAGAAGAAGGAGACAAAAGCGACTGGGGGCAAACGAGAGTCGTCTGACAAAAATCCACACACAGCATTGACAAGGCCTAAATCGCCATGTGTCATATGCAAGGGAGACCATTTCCACAGAGATTGTCCCTATATCCCTTGAATACTAAGGGACTGGTCTCCCCGTTTGCACAATTCGGTAGCATCAACCTCTGATAACCATGTTGACTGCTCACCATCGACTAGTGAAAGTGAAGTCCTAGGACAGAGAGGGAAAGCTATATTTCCCTGCAAACTGTGTGAAGGCGATCACGCCATCCACCGTTGTCCCTTCTTAGATGAGGCTAAAAGAGTTCTGGAAGATCGCCCGATTTTACGATCGCAACTTCCTCCTGGATATCAAAAACTCCTGCCAAGTCCTTCACTAGTTGAGAACCTGGCTGGCCCACCCAGGTGGTCAGCCGAAGCACCTACCGTTGAAGATGAACCGTCTGGATCCATGCCTGACGAAAGTCAACAGGTTGATACGGCAGTTGACCCGGTTTTGCCTTCAGAGGCTCTATCTTCGAATGATACCATCACAGAGGAGAATAAAGACGACACTTTCCAAATTCTCTTCATCAACACAGACTCTGACGAACAAGGGGGCAATTTACCCATTCCTTTATCGCAGGAAGGAACTTCGTCAGAGTCATACCCAGCCATCTATTCGGTCCCACCACCAAGCAACCTGGTTGTGTCCTTTGACTGGAACCAACTAGGCAGACCCCGGTTGCCAGCAAGCATACCATTCAGAATTATCGTTCAAATATATAGAATGGTAATGGCTGGCACTATCATTGATGAGGGGGCATTTGTGAGTATCCTTTCCTCTATTGCTTGGAAAGTGCTTGGTTCGCCAACGCTTTTACCTGAAATGAGAAATATATCAGGCTTTGATAAAGGAACCAGTCGACCTTTAGGGATCCTCCCCAATGTGCCCATAACATTGAAAGGGAAGACCATTCAAATGAACGTGATGGTCGTTCAAGGACCCTTGGATTATAACCTACTCCTTGGACGAGACTATATATATTGCATGGGAGCTATAGTCTCCTCACTCTTTAGAGTAATGTGTTTTCTGCATGAAGGAAGAGTGGTCAAGCTCGTGGACCAACTTTCATTTCCCGGATCACGCATCGCAAATAGTCATGTACCATCCCTAAATGGTCTATTCACGCAAGAAGTGTCTCAACCCACGGTCCATCCTCCTGATGAGCACGAGTAATCCAGGAGGATATGACTGGAACCCAGGGGGCATGCGTCCTGGTATGCTTCGGCAGGGAAACTTTGGGTATAGAGTAGGTTTCCGCGGGAGAATATGACTAGTCTGTACCCCGTCCGTCTAGGAAGAGGGTTATTCTAGAATAAGATTCTTTTGTCAAAGTTATGTGAGTTGGCGGGCTACGTCGCTCACCTTTGTCTATTTCGGTAGACATTGCCGAGGAAGTGTTTTGTTTGAAAGATTAACGAGACAATCTTTGGGTAACCTGAAAGAGGTAGGCCTCTCTCGGTGAAACGAATGTTTTGACGGAAATGAAGTAGAGGTAACCTTGAAATCGTACTTTATACCTGGGGGCATGCAAAACTTTTGGAGTGCAAGCAAAGAGCGGTTATTTATCTGTTTTTTGGGTTAGTCGTTTCCTAACTTGCATAAAGAAAGGATGCGGAGCAAAGCTTAGTGAGATGAAGCTCCATAAAAAATAGAATCTCGATGAGACACTCTTATCATATGACTGGGTAATCGAGCAGTTTTAGCACAAAGTTCATGCTCGTTAAAAAATAAACGCAAGATCCGAGCAGTTTTAACGCGGACTTCATGCTCGTTAAAAAATCAACATAAGCAATGAGCAAGTGTTTCCGCCAGCGTTTAAGCTCATTTTAAAATAAAAAATGAACCACCTCGGTAAATGACCACTGTGAATGTAATATCATCAACCATTAAAGCCTTGGTCGTGTTTGCACCGTCACCTCCACTTTTCCATTGGCCGATCGTTCACCTCCATATGATTGTTTACCCATTTTGAGGAACAGCTGCGAAGAGTGATTACACCTAGCCATCCTTGTGACACTGCCATGATTGGAAAATTCCAACTTGTACCTGGAATCAACTGCTAACCCTGTTTATCACTCGTTCCTCAAAAGACGAGTCTTCTTTAAGCTCTTTTCAACTGACTCGTAAAATATGAAAAGATTGCCGAGTCCTTGGCCTTCCAGCTCGTTAAAGGGACAGGAAGAGCTATCCCTCCTCTAGATTGTAATCTTTTGGGACCTGAGGGATTATTGCACAAAAAGATCGAGCGCTTGTTTTATTCGGCAAGTTAAAACTATCGAAAACTCATCCCTTCTGTATTGTTTTATACTTTTTCGGACTTAAGGGATTAGATGACGAAAAAGGAATTTTGGAGTTGACTTTATGTAGCTTTTCAGACTCTCTAAAAATGAAAAGGACTGAGTTATCCTTGTCGTTAGACTTGTTAAAATCATTAAATAGCGACAAACTTGTCTTTAGACGAGAACGAGTTTCATTATCGCTAGGCTCGTTAAAACATAGCGATGGGCTTGCCCGAAGGGCAGGTTATAGAACAAGCATATGTTATCCTCCTCAAGCTTGAAAAAAAATAAAGAGGTACTGGTCAGCAATGACTGGGGAAAAATTGGGAGAAACTAAAGAAAACTTTGATGGTAGCAAGTCGCTCTTGAACATGACACTTTTCCTCCGTACCACAATCGGGTTGGGTTGTTTCATTCACCGGTCACATCACCATGGTCTTGCCATACCATCCATGTTTGGGGTAATGCTACCGATCCATCGCATCAGTGTCGCCATATGTTCAAGAGAAGTCGTTCAGAAAGAGTCAACCGTGTCCCATCCACTGTCATACATTATCCTTCATCCATTCATGACCGCCACCCTAAATCATATGTCACAGATCGTTTTCACCTCCATTAAAATCATTAGCTCGGTTCCATGTCACTGATGTGGGATTCATTAAGGCCCTCCTGTGATGGATCGCTTCTTGTTGACGTCAGCTCATTATCCAAGAAGTTGATCTAGGAACAACCCCTTCGGTACTTTGAAACTTGCATGCCACAATGGCAAGTTTCTCACTTCTGGCGACAGGTATACATCAATGACCTTCGACCGAAAGATTTTGCGTGGTGTTCGACGCCAAGTCCTTTATTCACACCATGTGAATTGTACTGCAGTACCTTGAGGGTCATTATCATTATCAGTGATTCCTCTCGCGCTTGTTAACGGTTTACATCATTGACCTGTAATCAAGCAATGTCTTTCCATGTTCGACTTCAGAACAATTCTCACATGGATCGACTTGTACTTAGAGTGAAGATCGAACGAGTTTGAAGACCCCGGATCTAGTTTCATCCATCCGGGCTGCGATATATATTCAGGAAAGATAAAGACATTGACATGTACATCATTGCAGCAGATAATCATCCTTCTCAAAGGATGATAATTTCATCAAAATTATCAGTCTATCATCAGACGATTGTCTGTTCTATGTACAGAAAAATGAATTTATAAAGCTGAGCATGGGAATGCCCGCCTCAGCTAGGCCATGAAAGCAGTATGAAAATAATGTATTCTATTGTATTGTATTACAGGTCTCCTCCCAGCATTGGATGAACTTCGGATCCCCCTGATAAAGCATTTCGCCCGATAAACAACCTCATACTTTAGGGGGCAACTGTTAGAGACATTTTTGTGCCTTGCAGCATTGAGCATGAAATGTCCATAATCTAAGGGATCCAAAGTCCCTAAACATGTTGTTCCTACCCCTAGAGGAACAAGGCTAACAAACCACAACAATTCACAAAAGTTCTCCACCTGAAACTGCTCAAAAACAAGTCAATTCAGGATCATGTCAACTGCTCCACTGACCATCTGCGCTGAATGTCAATGGCTCCACTGGCTACCTGCGCTGAATGTCAACTCCAACACTGGCTACCTGCGCTGAGCGAGATTGGACAAGTGGCAGACTCATTCCTCAAGGTGTCAGAACCCAGGAAGCTTCCAAAATGACACTTGCGTCAGGGAATTCGACTGGTGATGAGTAAGAGGTTCCAAATCTCCAAGTGGAAGCAAGAACCTCCAAGTGGACTCAAGAACTGACAGAGGGAGAGGACACTACTCAGATCTCAAGCTGACTCATCCTCTCTCCAAACATCTATATATGGATCTCTCCTCCATGAGATCTGGGGGGGCTGGAATTTTTTTATTGCAAAGAATTGCTATTGGTTTGAAACTGGAATCATTGGGTGCTTAATGCTTTGAAGGGGCTGAAGATAGGAATTCCATTTGCTGGGAAGGAGATGCTGGATTGGAGCCCTCTGGGTTGTATCTCTTCCTGAACCTTGTTATTCATCAATAAAGCTATCTTGGTTTCTCCTATATGCTGATGTATTTTTATGTATGAATGTATTAGTGTATTTGGTTTATTTCTAATCCTAAACTAGTTATGAATGTGAACATCTGTCTTTGTGTAGTGTTCTACTCTTGTTTCAAGTAGTTGTTCTCTTGTCGCAAGTAGCTGTTCTCTTGTGATCTTGCAGGAAGTTGTAGCTGGATAAGCAAGAAGGCAAGTAGCTGTGAACACCCAAAGAGAAGGGAGATTGGATTGAGGGACAAACGGAAGACACCAGTAAGTCTATTGATCTCTCTTCTTTCACATTTCATAAAGGAAGAAACCAGTGTAGCTGTACTCGTTTGTTGCTAAGGCACTGTCACACCTTAGGTGGATAGGATTGTCCTGCATAGGCATTTTTCCCCACAACACCCTTCTTATTCCATGTTCTTCACAGAAGTCGAAGAATTCATCCGAGGTAAATTCCCCTCCTCGATCAGAGCTGAGGCATTTGATTTTGCGATTTGATTCATTTTAAACCAAAGCTTTGAAGGCTTTCAAATTTTCAAATGCTTCGTCTTTATGCTTTAGGAATCCTATCCAAAACATTCTGGAAAAGTTTTCAATGAATAATATAAAGTATTCTTCTCCACGAGGTGACTTTTTCCTTGATGGACCACATAAATTAGTGTGGACAAGTTCAAGAGGCTTACTAGCTGATCCTTCCTTCTCAAGAAAACGTGCTCTGGTTTGCTTACCAAATTGACATGATTTCCATATTGTATTTCCTGGAATTCTAATGTCAAGAAGACCGCGAACAGCCTCGAATTTGTATGCTTTCCTTATCTAAGGGAAGATTAGATGCCCCAATCTTCTCTGCCATAGCCAGTGTTCATCATTTTTGCTGAGATAGCATTGTTGTTGTCCTCCCCTGAGTATGTATAAATTATTTGGAGTTCTTGTGCCTTTGACCATTGTTTCTCCTATATCAAGCTCACGAACAACATATCCATTTGATCGAAATACTACCTCATTTCCTTGATCACACCTTTGACTGACACTCAATAGATTATGTTTTAAACCATCAACATACATAACACTCCCAGCTTTAACTTTTTCTTTTAAGAGAATAGAGCCTTTACCTTTTATGACTGTAGGGGTGTCATTTCCAAATGAGACCTTCCTTTCCTTTTCTAAGGCACTATATGATTGAAGTTTTACTTTATCACCTGTCATGTGTTTCGAGCATCCATTGTTGATGTACCATTGATTTTCTTGTCCATCTGCATATAAGGCTATAAAACATCTTTCGATTTGTGGTTCTTTCTTTTTCCATGTTTTGGGACCCAATGAAGCTTGCTCCTTCTGAGATGTTTGCCGAAATTTACTCTTGCATTTAGAGTCTTCATGACCGAAGTTTTTACAGATAGTGCATTCTATTTCATTTTCAAGAACAAAGAAGTTATTGTAGGTCCTTTTCATGATCCCAGTCACTTTCCTTTGATTTCATGCTTCTCTAGTCATGATGGTCTTGTAAGAAACACATTGATTAGCTTTGTGTCCAAAGTTATGACAAGAAAAACACTAGCCATTGAAGAAATTCCTGCAATTATCGAATCTACTAACCTGATGATTGTGGTTTCCATTGACATTCATTATTGAAGCAAATTGAGAATGATTTACCTGTGGTTTTTTATAGCCTCTGTTCATCCTTGAAGTATATTGAACTCAATTTACCTGGTGATCTGCTTTAAGCCTCTGCTAAT
Source organism: Pinus tabuliformis (assembly GCA_031772625.1). Lineage (NCBI taxonomy): Eukaryota > Viridiplantae > Streptophyta > Pinopsida > Pinales > Pinaceae > Pinus > Pinus tabuliformis. Next base: position 264,948,525 of record CM062806.1, on the reverse strand, counting down.
GATTATCAATATGTTCATTTCTCCTTGCTGCATCAAGGTAGCTTTTGGAGGTTGATGGCTTCTGTGCTTGATATGGTTCTTCCGTATATCTAAGACCTGTCTTTATCAGAGGATAATGCTGCACTTTGATGATTTCATCTAAATTTTATGTTCCTTTAGCAAACCTAATATTGAGAGCTTTTGTTTTCTCAATTTCTTTTCCTAGACCCACAATTTCACATTCTAACTTTTCGTCGTGTTTTTCCCTTTCAGCAAGTTGGAATGTCAGAGTATCTATAATCATACTCTTTTCTTCTAAACATATTTTAAGTTTAAAAATTTCTTCTTAGAGACCTTCTTCATCTAAAGCATCCAAAAAATCATTATCTTCAAAAGCCATAAGAAGTCTATAATCATTACTATTTTCATCTTCATCACTATTTGTTAAACCATCATTATCTTCATGCGTATAGTAGCTCTTCTTATTTACACTTTGTTTTCTATTCCATTTTGCTGATTCCTTACCTTTATCAAGCTTATCTTTATGAGGACATTTGGTAGCATAATGACCTACTCTTCCACAAGCAAAACATTTGAAAGGTAGTTTACCTTTGAATCCTCTAGAACCCCATTGAAGGTTCTTGACAAAGTTTGATTCTTCCTCTCCTTCTAATGTATGTCCCGACTCATTTTGTTCTCCTCTTCTTGAAGCTTTGAATGCGGCTTCTCTCATATTTGATGGACCCCTTTTTCTCATTTCATAAGCAGTTAGGATTCCATGCAGCTGTGACATAGTAATGCTTTGAAGATCCTGCTTCTCTTCTATGGAAAAAACTTTTGATTCAAACTTAGAAGACAAGGATCTTAGAACCTTTTCAGCTAAAGTAACTTCTTTTATCTCTTCACCCAATTTTTTCATGCGATTAACAATCGCATCTATACATAAGGAATAATTAGCTACACTTTCATCATTGTGCATTCTAGAAGTTTCATATTGAATTCTGAGAGATTGTAGTTTTGCATGTTTTACCTGATCATCTCCTTCATAGCTTAGAATGATCTTGTCCCATATTTCTTTGGCGCTTTTGAGTTGCATAACCTTGAAGAATTCTGATTGTGACAAACTCCCCAATAGAGTATGGATAGCCTTTGCATTTGTTTCATACTACCTTTTACCTACCATATCTGTAGGAGTTGCTGATGGAAATGTGTATCCTCCTTCCATGATAACCCAAACTTTTGTTCCAAGAGATTAAAGATAGGCTATGGTTCCTACCTTCCAATAGATGAAGTTTCTCCCATCAAAGATTGGTGGTCTGATGGATGCCTCTGTTTTGTAGTTGCTCATGATGATAGATCTTCCTTCAAGCGATCAAGCTTCTTTTCAAGGACATGCTGTGATACCAATTGTCGAAAATAATACTGAGAGGGGGGTGAATCAATATTAGCAACTTAAAAATATTTCATTTCCATGAAAAAATCTATATACGCTACTTCTCTTAATGCAACTTACGTATGTACGCAACTGTGTTTAGAGAAACCAACGTATACCTTGTAAACTTATTATTTAATTAGTTGATCTTTAATCTATGTATCAGAACCATATAAGTAGTAATAGGTACAGTAAAAATAGAGTAGACAATCACACACAAGAACACAAGATATAAGGTGGAAACCCAATGTAGGTGAAAACCACCTGCTGCAATTTGTCTCTATCTTCTTTAAATAAGAAACTTCTATTTACAATATTTTTGTACCGGTGCATTCTTATACCAGTACATAGGCTTCTACCTACAAAAGGCTACAACCTTCTCTCGTTCTCCAGCTTCTCCTGGAAGGGAGCTACAACCCCCTTAGATCTTGTACTAGTTGATGTACTAGTATGTAGGTGCTGACCTATAGAAAGCTATAACCTTCTCTTTTCTTCTAGGGACCACGTTTCATAAATTTTCAGACTAGATCCAACCATAACATCAATCAAACATCAACATATATCTGCATCAATCAATCTCCCTTGCACTTAACCAAAACTGAATCAAACAATCACTTCTCTGAATGCTATAACCAGAATACAGTAACAATACCAGAACCCAGAACACTGCAACAATAAACATAAGTAGCTAAAACATATTATATGAGATGTACGCTACTTCAATGTGTTGAACCTGCATGCATATGCTGTTATATGAAAGAAAACCTATGTATACGCTGTTTTGAATTGATGAACTAGCGTGTATATGCGCTTTTGATATACTGATCCTACGTACAGATCTGTAAAAGATGATTTAACCTTTACAACTATTCATACATCAGTTATACCCAGATCATCAGATTTACAGATTACAACATGCGCCAATTATTCAGATAAAAGATCAAAACCACATAAAGATACTTCTCTTCAAGCTTTAAGATCTTAGCCCATCAATAGAACTTATCCTTCTTCAAGCGCTCAGGTTCTTCCTTGATTCAGATCCAGCTATGCACCATAACCCAATGACCAGCATTCTAGATCTTGCTCTTCATTAGATATTCAATTCTTGAGTACCTTTTCCTAATGATCTCCTCCTTCTTCTATAGTCTTAGGCCTTAATAGCATGGTCCAAAACCACTTAGAAGAAATACCTTGGACCAAATACCTGGGGTCAACACTTTGGTCAAGATACCTTGAATAAATACCACGGGTCAAAATACCAGGGACCAAATACCATGGACCAAAACCAAGTTTTCCCACATGTACACACTTTTTTTTGCATGAAAGTGCGTGCATATGTATATGCGCCTTTGGGTCGTCGATCCCGCGTGTATATGTAACTTGGTTAAGTGGAAACTACGTATATATCTTTTTCCTTCATTCTAAGAGCCTGAACTGTGGTCTGTCATCTGAGTGAGTTTCCATCAAGGACAACACCTATGTCATAGTGCCAAACCTATGTCATAATGCCAACAGCTTCCTACATACTCTTCCCCCTCTAGATTAATATAACATAGTCCCCAACCTAGAAACTGGGCCACTAAATCACAGGGATAAAAAGATCACCTCCAATAAGGAGATAAATTGATCCATAAACTCTTGTTGATATTCCACTATGAAATTCATCACAACATAGTTGATAAAATTATATTTAAAATATGAAACTCTATACTATTATAGTTTTATTTCTTTTTAGATTTATGGATATGTATATTACTGTTAATAGGGCATGCCTGTGAATTAAAATTATGCACAAAGGATAGAACATCAAAATAAAAACTTACAAACACATTTGACACAATATATGACTTAGGAAACCCTTTTGGGAGAAAAACCTAGGTGGAGGGTGAGGCTGCTTTGTTATCTTTCTCTGAATAGAAAATGGTTACAAGTACAAAGAAGTATGGCTTATGGCCTATGGGCTAGTACAATGCAAAAATCCACTTTGTCTACTCTATATACTATCCCTCTCTACTATTTTTTTCTCAGCTATGTAACAAAGGCACTTGAAAGAATGGAACACCGTTTCCTCCTAGTGGCTTGGTTATAACACATCCTGATAGCCTACTAGTTGTTAGGTTTGATTGTCTCAACTCTTAACTAGAGATACAATATAGACTCTTCTAGACTCTAATTCATCATAATCATGTTGCTAGCCTATTTTTCATGAATAATTGGGGCTGATGTGGCATCTTGAATTATGGTGGTGAAAATATGGATGTCAACTTTTGAGTGGCATAACGTTCGCATACGAAGTCCGATTGAAGTGATTCTTTCACCATTGGAAATGTATATATGTGCAGAATAGGAAAAACATATTGTGGCACTAAATAAGCAAATATTTACCACTTGATAAACATCATTTTATGCCAAACAAATTCTCCTAGATGGTTTCAGATCTTGTTTTTCCAAGCTAGGTTCTGCTGGTAAAAATGGTCACGTGACAAGCTTCCTCGTTTTCCACTTTGAACACATTGAGATGGATGAAAAATAATATAAAGATATAATCTAGATCATAAAATAATTGCAATAATTCCAATTCAAAACTACTTTCCTTTTTATCCTCAAAAATACTTATCATCCAAACATTATCTAGTTTTATTTCCGTGAGAACACTATCTTTAAATCAATCTGGAGTAGAATGATGATCCATGGAGTGAAGGGATACCAAATACAACCACCATATCAATTTTCATGCCATTAAACATTTTCTCATGTCTCCATGTCCATGAGCTATGTACAAATTCTAGGTGAGAGGATCATTGATCTCCCACTTCCCGTGATAGCTCATCCTTTCAATGATCGCGCACATCACTATTACTTAGCACCCACCATCTGGGGGTTTTTGGTCTCATGTTAGTGTCATATTGCATTAAATAATATAGGTAAATTGACATGATAAAATAACTATTGCATCACAATTTTATCATAATAATATTATTTGCAAATACTCTTATGAATTGGTCATTAAGATATCCTCTGATAGTCATATTTTCTTCCATAGAATTGACACCATTATAGCATCATTTTCTTCCATAGAATTGACACCATTATAGCATCAAATATTAGGACATTTAAGAATTTTTTCATCTTATTAGTGTTTAATTATGTTCATGTCATATTTGTGTCATTAATATTCATTTGTGCTTCATCATTGTTACCAATTATCATTCACGCATCATGTTAGCATCATATATGTGTCATTATTATGGCTTTTTATAGTATATATGTTTTGTATCAAATTATTATCCAAATTACATAGTTTAAACTTCAAAGTTATAACAAATTTATTGATTTAATTATTTTTATTAATTTAACTATAATGATTATTTATGAATTTAATTTAAATTATATTAATGATTAGTATAACTTCATTTATATTATATTAATTACTAAATTAAAACCCATACAAAAAGAGGGAAAAACCATGTCTCAAAAACACAATTATGGAAATTTTTGTGCAATAATATCTACACAATTTTATACCATGAAGAAAAAAAACCATATATCTATAAATGCAATGGTGAAATTTTAAATTAAGTTGTAAAATGACCATGTAATTTATCTGACATATATTTAAGAGGTGCACTACCACCCCAAAGAAATGTCAACTTTCCATACAATAACGTAAGAGAATTTATGTACAAATAAAGAAATTGAATTAATTTAACATTGGATATGAATTGAATTGCTAGAATTTCTTCCTAATATTTATTTTATCGAAATATAATAAAAAGATCAACACAATTTCAATAAAAAAAATAAAAATATTTTAAGTTTTAAAGTTGAAATAAAAAACATATATATTCTATAGTTATCAATACCCTATGATCATTCCAAACCACCTTCATAATCATCATTACAGAAGAAAATAATATACTCCATCAATGAGAAAATAATTCCAACTATTTATAGTTTAAAAATAGCAAGTAATTAACAACTGATTACTTGAGGCATGGTTTACAAAACATCCACCATTATTTTGTAACTATTCCTTATGTTGTACTTTATTTCTTCTTCCTCAACGGGGTCATGAGTAGGTCAATTATATGGAATAATAAAGAATATATTTGATACTAATCATATATATTATGCTGGTATATTATTATAATTAATAATTTTATTAAACTGATAATTGGAAAAGCAATTTCTAATAGAGGACGTTTATGCCTAGCTAAAATATGTGCAATTATTTAAAATTATCTATTTCTTTGCACCTAATTATTGCTGATACACAAAACAAGATAATATTAGTCAAAAGTTATCTAAATGTATCAAAACATTACATTAAAGGACAAAACATGTTAAAATCCTATACAAAGAAATAATTGGAAGCTTGTCAAAATGAATGACTATAAGTATATTTTATTTATTACATTTTTTTTTTAATTTTTTAGTCCACTCCATGTGTCGTCTTCTCATTGATAATATTGTTTCCCTATAATAAATTGGTTTGAAGTTGACGTTATAACACCACTTGCTGGAAAGTTGACACTCTAATATCAATTGTTGGAAGTGTGAACAGTACTAAGAAGGGGGAGGATGGGGTGAATCAATATTGTGTCCTTATATTTCAAACCCTTATTCATTCATTCATTAGCAACATAACACATGAGAAAATATATGCATAACCATGAACCATAAGAAGCAGGTCAATACACATAAACTTGAGATCATTAAAACATCAAAGCGCAATCATCACACATAGGGACACAACATATAAGGTGGAAACCCAAAGGTTAAAAACCACCATCAATTGATAGTCTTTGTATTCTTATTCTGATTAATATCCAATAATATTATTTACATCTAAATGAATGGCCACCACTAGTGTCGAACCAACAAATTTCTAAACACATGAGCCACTACTCGATCTAGGGAACTACCTGTATGAGATTTGTAGGCCACCACATGCTAGTATTCCTACTGGAAGACACCACTCCCAAGTTCTTAGGCCTCTACCTAAAGAATTTCACTACACCCTGTCATAGTAAGCCACTACTTTCCTCACTAAAGGCCATGACCTTCAAGCTCTCTTTTTTACCATCTTTCACAATTCTTCATACTAGATCCATGATCTCTACATAAAAGCACTTATGAGCCACATTTCATCCATTTTCACACTAGAATCACAATATCGTATGCTCATACAATTGAATACAAACACCTACAACATCACTCTCTGTAACATAATCAATCTCCACAATACAAACTCAACCAGTACATCAGCCCAACATCATATACACGATAACAGAAACATATAAATATGTCCATGGAAGCATATATATATATAAGTCTCTACAATATCAAAAACAATCAACAATAGATGTAGCATATGATTGCTACAACAATACATGACAAGCTCAACTAATCATTCTTTTAACTCATTGTTTGCAATTTGATATCTGATTTACAAATCCAACAACTACAATAATACTATGATCTCCATATAAACAATAACATAATACTGATATATGCATACTAAATATGATAATATATTCTCCATAAGAACTCTCAACATGTATGCAACATTACTCCAAATCTAATATTTGATTTACATACAATCTGCAATATTATAGCTCACATTCTCTCTCTGTCTAACTCGTTCTTCTTCACACTCCAACACTTTATGAATGATGAAATATTCAGCCAATACAAAGCACTAACTTCATTATCTTTAACTTTATCACCTTCTAGAGTGTGAAGCAACCTTTCTCACACTATTTGACCAAATAAAATGTGAAAAATCCATATAAAATGCCCCTGGAATTAATATGAGTGTGCATAAAATTTGGGAATTCCACTTATTGGTATTAACACACCCTCTACACTCTAGAAGTGAATTATAATGTAGGTAAATATCTTGTATGGTTTGTTATATCTATGGTTGTCTACTTATGCAGCAATGTGCTGCTTTGATCCTCTTTCCAGACTTTTGTGAAAACGCTCCAACGCTCCAACGCTCCAAAACTTGTCTATCTTCCTCTAAAAGTATCTCTATAGCTTGAAGATCCTCCACAAACATTAGGAATACCTTGGTCAAATTTCATCAATATTTTTATCATCATGACAATTCCACCAAGTTTGTTGACATCAATGCCAACACAATTAACTCCATAGTTGAATCCTTAGGCGTATATCCTAGGTTGACATCAATGCCAACACCACAAGGCCGACACACCCAACAAAATTATTTCTTATATTTTAAATATAAATATTTCAACATTAAATTGAATTTGTTTCAAGAATAGATAATTTCCATTCTCATGAAGCGCATTGTCATACTAACCAAATTTGTTAAAAGCCATCAAAAATGAAGTTAGAAATAAGATTAAAAGATGATACATTTAACAATATATAAATGACACAAGATTACATATATGAGTGAATAAATAGAAGAATTCAAACACATTTCACTTGATATAGTATCTCATCCTTTTAAGAGTCTCAAAGAATTTATGAAGGGCCCATTTACCACTAAATTGTTATTTTGGAATTTGGTTTTGTAGATGCTGCAATGTTTTTTTTGTGCCCAATAATATTTCCCCTTAAAATTAGAAAAAGTTGAATAATTATGGGGTACCCCTCCACCATTTTCCTATATTTTAAAAATGTGCTACCTAAGAGTCCCTTAAACAATATTATTGATAGGTTCTAGGGGCCCAAAATAAATTATTAAAGAACTCTCCCATACCTATGGGATACCTTGTATTGAACATCATAGATTGGAAAATAACTAGTTATACCAATTATTCAACACTCTTTTCATAGATTTCCAGATGGCAATGTCATATTATATTATTATTGCATACCTTCTTCATGGTCTATATCATATATTGGAAATGAAAATAAAACTTTTGTAATAATTTTTTAATCCTCATCAATCTCGATCTCTAGATGTCAATGCTTTATCAAAAAAATCTTTTCGAGAAATTATTGATGATCTCCCACATGATTTCCTTGACTAATCATTCCCAACACTAACAATTGATCCTATTGGATGTTTTCCTTCATTTTAAATCGAATTCCAATCAATTCCATTATCATATGTTCCCATCAATCACTTTTGTAAAAGGTCTAACCCTCCACCTATTGAATCTCTGAGACCGATTTTCCCACCTACTCTTAATCACCATTAGACTGATCTCATTGGACTTATCTCCATTTCCTTATAATTAATAACCTCTGATGAGTTTCCTCTATTGTATTTCCATCATATAGAATCCATTGGCATGATCACACTACTTTATTACTTGAATTCTATGATCACGCTCCTCTGGTTCTCACATAAACTAGGATTTATACTAGAAATTGAGGTATCGACTTACCTAGATTGTGTTAAATATTTACCATAGTTTGTACTATGTGCTATAAATGAGGCTTGTAATCCTTGGATTTGATTAAACATTTTCTATAGTTGTTACTGAGTGCTATAAATGAGTCACCAAAACCATATTCTTTTCTCATCCTTCATTGTTTATTAGCATAATTCTCTCTTGGCCTTGCCTCCTAGTAGTAACAAAGTTATCCTCCCAGTTGATCACTTACTTATGAATAATTGTAATTATGTTAAAGTAAGAAGATTTATATTTGTGTTACAATTCTAATTGGGAATGGAATGCATGTTTTGAACCTCATATTCATTTATTTCATGTAGGTGTTGAAGATGGAAGAAATTGAGAATATTTTAAAAACATGCAAAGTCAAAGGGGAAAAAGATGAATCTTGTAGAATCCATTGTGTAGGATCAATTAGCTAATGAGACCCACTCCATGGATACCAATGTTTTTGTTGGAGCCGATGTGTACCAAGAGTGGGGAGAAATTTAGAGGACGTATACTAACACAAAATTTATTGAAGTGACATGAAGACGTCATGCTATGTGTAATATAAAGAAGGAAAATATTTATTTTGTGGTGAGGAAGTCATATTAGATTAAAGATTATACTGAGAAGGAGGTGAATCAATGTAATGTCCAAATTAACAATTCAAAACCATTTTGTGAATAACTGAATACATAGTAGTACATCATAAAGAAATATGCATCATAAGATTAAATGAAATAGTTCATAAAATAGTATTTACCATAATAACACATGATAACATAAACTTCTATATAGATATCCTTGCAAGAGAGGATCACAAATATTTTTATCTTGAATCTTCAACTTACAATGTTTACTAGCACCAACTAGAAGGAGACACCTATCCCCTAAAAAAGAAAGCACCTTCTTTCTTTATGGTATAACCTATTTGAGATAGCAACCTCAAAATGATGCAAGCACCGATTTTTTGTTGGAAACAACCATATGGAGGAACCAACCTATGTTCATGTAGGTAACAAATTTATTGAGGCACCAACCTATGATGGAGGTACCCACCTCCTTCACAAACCAACAAACAATGTTTAACATTTTTCAGAGTATATCCACATGCTAAAATCAAAACCAAATCAATTTTCCTTCTCTCATATATAAAAATATTAATCACCTACATCATACCAATAATCATGACCGCCCTCATCTTAATAATTGTTTCTATCTTCTGTTTATAAAAATAAAAAGAAATCCAACCAATCATTCTTTTCCAAAATCAATTTACACTCAATTTGACCACAAAATAGTTCCTTCTAGTGCATGTTCTGTAGAATGGAAAAGGTCCAACGAATGTTCTACAAATGGATACCTTTGAAAGGCTTTAGTGTTCGATAGAATATATATCTATTTCCAAATGAAAATAATAAAATTAACTAACCCACTATTGAGCTCAATCCATTGACCTTATAGAGACATAACCATGCACCAACCAACTGTGCTATAGAGCTCTCTGTGTAGGACCAAAATATGGTTCTTATTAATACTCACCAATAATTCCTACCGCATCAGACTGTAGGGATCTAGTCATTATCCGTGTCAACCTACATCTAAGGAAAATGAGCTCTCCACATCAGGTTATAGGAAAGGGGCGCTAATTTTCACTCTACGTTAGATCAACTAATCACATGATTAACCAATAATATGCTCTACTTGCTCCACATTAGAGAGTATTGCCACAATCCAACTGAACAAAAAATCATATTTTTGGCTCACTCCATGTCAAAGAGTATTACCATGATCCATTAAACCAAGCAACAACTAACAATATGCTCTTCTCACTTCACATTATAGAGTATTAGCATGATCTAGTCAACAGAATGAATAACCAACCATATGCCCTACTCACTCCATGTTAGAAATTATTCCCATTATATAGTCAATCTAAATAAAGAAATGAACAACCAATAATATGCTCTTATCACTCCACATCCAAGATTATTGACACAATTCAATCATCCAAATGAACAACGAATCATATGTTGTGATCAATCCATGTTAGAGAGTATAGCCATGATCCATTGAACCAAACAAGAAAACTAATGACCAGCCATATGGTGTGCCATGTCAAAAAAATATTTGTATCTGCATGATCCAGTTAACTAAATGAACAACCAATCTTATGCCCTACAAATTCCATATAATATATTATTGTCACGATATAGTATACCAAATGAACAAATGAATATCCAATTATATGTTATGCTCACTCCATTTCAGAGAGTATTTCAATGATCTAGTAAACCAAAAAAATGAATGAACAACCAATCATATTTTGTGCTCACTCTATGTTAAAGAGTATTTCCATGATGCAATCAACAAAAAAAATAACCAATCACATGATATTCTTACTCCATGTCAGCAAAATATTTATATTTCCATGATTCAATCAACTTGATGAGAAACCAATCATATGTTCATCCCACTCCAAGTTAGACCACATAACTCCATAGGTTTTCAACCCTATAACCACTGCACCACAATTACTCAGACTATCCATGAAGGCCATGCCTTCTAGTTGTTCTTCACCTCCATGATTTACCTTAAGTCTGAAACCTTGCCTTATATTTATACACGTGTTTAGGGGATGGAATTTATCGTGAATAGTCAGGGGATTTCCTCGGTGTAGAATCTAAATCTAACTCTACACCATCTAGTCCGCTATGTAGTCCTGGCTGCCATCTCGTTGGTTGAGGCTTGCTTCAAACAAGAAAGGAAGTATTGGTTAAGAGGAATGTATAAACTTCAACAAACTCAAGTAAGTAACAAATTAACACCCAATAAAGAAGATACCATAAATAGCAACAACATAATGTCAAAGCATGAATCCTAAGAAAATAATTGTTAGAAAGACTTTAAATAAGACAATGCATAAATGAGAAATAAGTTTAGCAACCAAGAATTACTTCGTGATTGTCATCCATTGAAACCACAAAAGAGCGCAAAGTCCACAATGATACTATGACATTATCAATGAAACAATTTATCAACATAAGCATAAGGTCATCATATGATATACCATCCATGTGTTGCAAAGTAAATGCCACAACACCAAAAGGCACATGATGATACAGTACACCAAATCTCATAGGAAATTTCAATTAATTATGCTTATAATATTCATGCTACCAACATAAAAGGTCTTCATCAAATCCAAAATTGGAAATATACCATTACTCCTTGCATTCACTAAAAGAAAATAAGTTCTCAAAACAATATGCACCAAAATAAGTCCAACGCTAAAAGTCCTCACATCCCCTTCCCCATATAGCCCTCCCCCATATAACAACTCTGTCATATATATATATTAGAAGTGAAATCTTTTACATAAATTACCACCAAAATTGCATTTTTCATATTATATTGCCAACATAGTACATTATTTTACATAGTACACAGATTTTAAAATGTGTTCAATGATATCAATTATTGGAGTATTTCTCTCTAGAAAACAGAAATATCTTGAATGGTCAAGGAAGATAAAACACACTCTCATTTTCAATGAGTTGTGGGGAGGAGTTTGTGAAGGATAAGGAGATAATGAACTTGCAAAGTCCAATTTAGATAAGGAGATTGTCATTTGGGAAAATAATAACAAGAAGGCCTATGCCTTGATTGCAATATTTGTAAATGAATAGGTGAGTCGCCATATTTCACCATTTTCAAATTCTTTTGAAGCCTTAAAAATGTTGAAGGAATTGTATGATTCACACTTTCAACTTGAAGTTGTCTAATTGATGATTAAATGGTTCAATATTGAATTGAAAAATGATGACCCTCTTTCTTTAGCATTAGAATTAAGATACATTATGCATGATATAAGAACTACTGGTGTTGAAATAGACATTCCTCTCATTGCTTATGTCAAGGTACTTGTTGTAGCGGCTGCAAAACCCTCCAAAATTTTGGCCTGCATCTAATTTCGAAGCCTCCCTTGGGTTTGAACTTGATGTTTGTAAGCACTCAGACTCACCCCATGAGCTCGTGTTGAGTCTTCGCGCCTTCCTTTCTTGACTGTTCATGAAGAAATTTTTGCACGTTAGTCACAATGTCACGATTGCAACCATGTTCTAGTCATGCACGAGGTCCCTGCTTCGTGTGTACAAGTTGTATTCGCTATGTAAAAAAAATTTGCACTCACAAAAGAAGTTGTATGCACTGTCGTGTAACCATCATCGTTGTCCTTTAATGATCCATCATGAGCGCCACATTTGTCACTCACACTGTCGGTCAGTCACACTGAGTATGTGTTATCTTGATGGTTTGAGGGGTCTTGTAGTCAAGTCATGTTCAGTGTGTTTTCGCAAGGACACGTATGAAAATGTTCACTCAATTACACACTTAGCCATTTTTATTGAAGTTCCGGTGACCGAATCACCCTCTAATAGCTGGACCCTCGCTGAGCTACATCTCATAGTTTCAGCACTCAATGAACATGTACTGCTTCCCAGAATTGTGTAGAGCTTGACACTGTCAACCAAGTAGTCTACACCATGCAATCATGGAATTGACTGAACTGAATGTCACCCAGAACATTATAGAAGTTTCTCAACAAGCCATCTCAATTTGTGCTTACCGCAAGCGAATCAACCAACCTCCCAGCTGGTTAACTAGGGATTTTGACAGGGAAGTGACCCCAGGACTCACTCCACCAATAATTTATCAAAAATTTAAAACCTTGCCCACTCCGTTGACTGAAGAAATTGTGCTGATAAACTAGACAGACACCTTATGTCCATCCCTACTTCCCTAAAGAAATTGTGAAGTTTTTCCAGCCAGTCACCCAGTTAGCTGACCTGTTGCTCACTCGGAAAACTCCACAATTTTCATGCACGGTGAACCAGTAGCCTAGCATCCTTCTCAGCACAAAAAAAAAGATAACAACATTGGAATGTCTAGTAGCCCATCATCACACTCAACTCAGAAACTACGTTGGGGTGTCCAGTAGGCCAACCTCCTAGCAATTGCACAGTTTTCACTAGTAGGACACCTACAACACGCTATCAACTCCCCTGAAAAAATGCACATTTTTTCCCGACAAGCCTCTTGCAGTATACTGCCAACTCCCCAGAGGAGCTATGCAAGTTTTTCTTCCAAGCCCCACTGTTGACTGCACTACTTCATCCAAGAAATTGTGCAGATATGCTTGCTAGTCAAGCTAGGTACTGCGAACAATGACTGTTGATCTGGATTGTCCACCATGGTCTCCTAGTGACTTTTGCGAAATTTTCACTAGCAGTGCCTAGAGCCCACATTACAGCTTGAAATATGCCTTGCACAATTTCTTAGCCCTGTCCTCTCTCATGTGACCTACATCTAAAACTCAACGACAATGCATCATGGTAGACTAAGAGGTTTATGGATTTGATGTCGTCTTATCTTAAGTGATTGCAGATACAAGTACATCGATGAGACATGACACGATCAAGAATTGGATGAACAAGGAGAGCACATGAAAGGATAATTGTTCGTGAATGAACGAACGGAAAATTCATGCGAGGAAAATTTTTCGCGAATGGACGATGTATGCGAGGAGATTTTTTCACAAATGTACGATGCATGTGAGTAGTTTGTTTCGCCAAGGGACTAACATGCGAAGCATGCCAAGGTAAAAGCAAAGGAGAAATGTGCACATGTGACATCAAGTGAACACCAAGACCATCAAATACTCCACACACCTTGCCATGCGGAGGTGAAGCTATGATACACCAAGAGCATATCCATCAGTCAGCAGCATCATGAACATATGATCACTATCATATCGAGTCATGTCATGAGTCATGTTGGTCAGATAAATACTATGGGCCATACTGTGTAAATCAATGTAATGGAACGTGGAAGTCCAAGAGGCCCAAATATCATAAAAAGAGTCATATAAAGTTGAAGATTCAAATAAGTCAAATAGTCACAAGGGAAGTCAAACAGTCATAAGGGTTTGTTCTACCCTTGGCTGTAAATACCCCCTCATTTTTGCATGCAAATGATCTTTTCACCTTGGCTCCTCCTACATAGCCTTGAGAGTCTATATTATTTTATTTGAGGAGCGAGCAGTGGCTCCAACGCCCCTTTCATGGCGTTAGTGATGTATGGTGTACCAATGTTTCTTGGAACTTTCAATTAATTCAGAAGCATGATAACATGCCAACATGTTTTCACACATGTATTGTAATTGTTTGTAAGACAAATCTTGAACAGTTGTAATGCATGTTGCTTTAACCTATGTTAAAATAGTTGAACTCTTTCAGTTGCTCTAATACATATATTTATAAAAATGTGTTGTAAAAGTTTTTAATGTTGTTCCACCCGCGTGGGGTACCTTACCGGACATCATACAAAACCTTTCACGTAAACTTGTTATAATGACTGTCGCACTCGTGTGGACAACTATGTTGGGTGTTGTATGTGCCATATTCCATTGCGTGTTGTGATTTTCACATCCATGTGGATCGCTCCTTCAGAAGTTTTACATGTCCTATTGTGCTGTGTGTCTCTGACAAAGTTGGGACTTCCTCCCTTTCGACTGGAGACTCACTTCCACCCTCTCTCTCTGCTTAACACAAGTAACACTAGTACTCCGCAGGCACGTGAATCTCATAGAAAAAGTTCACTATCATGTGCTGACAAGAAAGAGTTAAGGAAAACATTGAAGATAATTGAAACCGGGCCATCATATTGGATGAGACTCCTACACGAAACAGTGTGAGGTCTAATTGGGACTTCATAATGGGGAGATCCCATGAATTTTGGTGGGTCCAACACCATCAAAAAAACTATATCCCACTTATTCACATTATCTTGAGTCATTGCAAGAATGTGGAAACCTCAAGGAGATTACCTTTGACTCCCTTGAGAAGAATTTTTCTTAGAGAGAGAAGGATTTTGGAAAAAAGATAGCTCCTCAGTATTTTGAAGAAGCTGTGTGTCTTGCACATAGAGAGAAGAATCACAAACAAGATTCTTCTAGAGGAAGAGTTGGTCGAAGAGGAAGAGGAAGAAAGAATTTTAGAGGCAATAAATATGGACATGATGAATCCACGTGTGAGTTTCCTTGGGAAAGAATTGAGCAGGAAAGAAATGAAGGAAAAGGAAAAAACCAATGAGAAAGGGAAAGGTTCATGATTGCTCCTTCGGAAAATAGAAATAAATATATGATAAAATTTATTGATGACTACACCAAAATGTGTTGAGTTTACTTATTGAAGAATAAATCTTATGCTTTTGAAACATTCAAGAATTTTGATGTGTGGATTGAAAATGATGCACAAACTTGTATTGGCTCTATTTACACTGATAATGGAAAAGAATACACTTCAAATTAATTTGAAATATATCTTCATCTAAATTTTATGAAACATCAAACAACTATGCGTTATAATCCCCAACAGAACGGAGCAGATGAAAGAAAGAACAGGACAATCTTAAATATTATATGTTCCATGATGTTTTTCAAGAATGTTAAATTGATTTTTTCAATTGATGTAGTTATATGTGTTGTGTATGTAAAGAGTAGTTGTCCATCTAATGTTATTATAAACAAGACTCCATATGAAATGTGGTATGGCCACATTCCTTCAGTAAAGCATCTGAAGGTCTCTGGTTCCACCTATTATTCCTTGTTACCTAAGGAACAAAGAAAAAAAGTTGGTGCAAGGAGTCACAAGTGTATCTTCTTGGGGTACTAAAATACCTCCAAATCATATCATCTCTATGATGAATTCAATAAGCATTTTATAGTGTCCAGAGATGTGATATTTCTTGAATCTTCCAATACTGACAATGTTGTTGAGAGACAACTTGATTGCTTGGATAGGTTCATATATGTAAACTTTTTTCAATAATTTTCTAATGAGACTCCACATCTTGAAGGGTGGATTCTTATAATGGATCAATATGTCGAACCTTCTTCTGAAGCACTCTCTCCCCCACATGAATATCCAACCATTGATGAAACTTTGAGTGATGTGATTAACAGAATTGGGAGACTAAATCTTGTTTCAACCCAATCTCAGTCAGCTAAGAAAACTGGGCCATCTTAGAAAGTTCCTCCAAAATGGTTTGCAAATACACTCGAAAGTGTTCACCTTGATGAGGTTGGAAAGACAGGAACAAGAATCTAAACCAGACATAATGGAGGTGATGTAGAAAATTATGACTCACCTGTTGATATGGATGTCTCTTATGACTATCAACTAAATGTGTCTATAGATAAGTTTGAACCAACTTCCTTCAAAGAAGAATATTCTCATGATGAATGGAAAGAAGCAATGCAAAAATAATATGATGCCTTGATAAGATTTTTGATCCTCCATTGGTAACCAAACCAATAGGATGCAAGTGGGTCTACAAGAACAAGAGTAAAGTTGATGGCTCACATAACAAGCACAAATCCAGGCTTGTCGAAAAAGGTTTTGCATATAAGCAAGGGGTCGACTATGAGGAGAATTCCCCGCCCCCCCCCCCACAACAAAATAGGCTACCATCCAAACACTATTTTAATTAACAACATAGAACGGTTGGAAATTCCATCAAATGGATATAAAAGCTACTTTCTTAATTGGAGATCTAGAAGATAATTCTTTTGTTTCCCAACCAGAAGGATTTGTTGCAAAGGGTCAGGAATATAAAATATGAAATATTTTAAAATGATTGTATGGCCTCAAGAAAGAACTATGAGCCTAGTACGAGAATTTAACTGAGCATCTTCTGAAACTGAACTTGAAAAATTATGATCTTGATGATGCAACTTTGTTTATCAAGAAAGTTGGAAAATCAGTTGTATATATTATGTTGTATGTAGATAATATTTTGATGACAGGGAAAAATGAGAGCTATAATGCATCCATAAACAAGGAATTGAGGAAAGGTTTTGAAATGAATTATTGAAGTAACTCAACATCCAAAATTCATATTCCTCTCTTAGAAGATGTACATTGGATATATATTAAACAAGTTCGGCATGGTTGAGTGCAATCCTTTGACTACTCCAATGGAACAAAACTTAAATATCACATCTGTTAGTGTTAGTATTTGCATCCTTCCATCAACAATAAAAAATCCTCTTTTAATATCATATTAGGGTCCCACTCATAAAGTTTTGTCATTCTACTAGGTCATCATTCAAAAATTTACTCACTAGTGGGAGCCCTAGTAAGAAAACATCACCCTCCCTTAAATTTCATTACTTGTTGGCACATTGTCATACCTTGCTGAATGTACAATAGTCATGAGGTCAAAGTCATCATGTCATCATATCAGCCATGAAACCATCAATTCTGGTCAGTCAAGGTTATGAGTAGGTCCTAGGGTTTTCAAGGTCCAATAAAACCCCATTTCCATTGCATAATGTAAGCAAGTCTCATAGTGATCAAACCACACCTTCCTACATCACTATTAAATCCATCCCTATCCCAAATTGTCTGCCCATAAACCCTAAAACACCTTCCTACATCACTATTAGACTCATCCCTACCCCTAAACTATCATTTCCTAGTCCCTAAACCCTTTTCCCGTAAGACCCTAAGACCTAGGTTTCCAAAATTCCTAGGCTTGCTCTACCATAAACTTGTAATTTAATTATCATTCCCTACTCCCTTGACATTTTCACCTCCTATCACCTCCCATAGCTCCATACTCCCTCCCCTCATCTCCTCAAATTTTTATAGCCCTATCCATATTCCCTAGAACTATTTCCATTTCCCATTTGCACCTACCTTATCCCTACGGTTCCTTAACCAAAATCTATGGACAAAGACAGAGGCTATGTGGAAGAGGAGGATACAAAAGAAGAGGAGGATATACAAGTAGAAGAAGACCAAATGTCAAGAAAAAGTCCAAGAACCAAAGGCCTAAAGAGAGCATTATAACTAGATAGACAAAAAGAGGTTGAACTTTCTAATAAGCTCACCTTGAATGAGAAGATCTCCATCATGATCAATGAGGATCAGGAATATTATTTTGAGAGGGAAAATTTTAGGGGTTAATATTCGCCCATGGGCTAATTTTCTATACTTTTTCTAAAAAAAGATTCGCTAATTTCCATTTTTTTTTTTGTAAAAATGGTTTGCCCAAATGTTATAGAATAAAATTATTTTACCCTAAAAATCGTTAAAAAATTATATAAATACTATATAAAAATATTATAAATTTGAATATTTTACAAAAATATCTCCAAACATTTTAAAGATTTCATATTATGGACTAGTGGGATTCACCAAGGTTTCTAAACTTTAAGATAAATTTCCATCCTTAAAATTTTCCTAACTTACCAACCATCTTGAGAAGCTCTTGAAGAAATCAAAGAAACACAATGGCATGCAGAGGATGATGGAAAAGTATTATTGCTGAAGAAACCAAATAGCAAGGTCAAAACTCAAGAAAGTGAAGTCAAAGCTTCAAACTCTAAATATGCAAGAGGAGAAGAGAAAACTTGATGTCCTTGTTGAGGTCTCTTTCCATGCTTGACATACTTCATTAGTAGTTCATGTATTGATTTTGACAAGTTTCTAGGCATTTTTTTTTTTAATTTTTGTGTTTTTGTGCAAAATTTGACAGTTTTTTCACTATTCGATTGTCCTATGTGCAACACCCTAGGAGTTACACACCTTATAGAGGTCTCCAAATGAAAAACCAAGACCACCATTGGATTTAGAAGGTAGTAAACATGCAATTTTGACTATTGGAACACCAAAATTGGGCAATTTGACACAGAGAAATGGCCAAAACACCTCAAAAATCACATTTCCACCCTTTTTTTTTAGCTAGGCACTGCGCACAGGAGCAGTCTTGGGAGATTGACTTTTTGGAGGGTAAAATCTTATCATTTTTTGGAACCAAGTACATTTATGGAAACTAGATAGGACAATATTTCTAATGAGATATCTTGAGCTCATTTTGCACATCGGGAACCCCTTCAAAACGTAGCTGGAAGGTGGCATTGCACACAGAACACAGGCATTGCACACAGACCAAAGGCATTGCACATATACCGCTGCTGTTGTGCATAGGACCAAAAACTAATATTTTGCTACTTTTCCACACTTTCTCTGTTATTCAAGAAATTTTATGAAGTTTTACTGATGTAATTAGTCAAAACATATGTAAGTATGTCTTTTGAAGTTACGTAGGGTAAATAACTTAGGTGAAAACACTTTTTTTTCATGTAATGAATCAGTTTCCAAAAAGTGAGGGATGAGTCAGTTTGACCTCCCTACACTGTAGGTTTCAGTTCAGATTTTGGTGGAGCAACTCCATAGCTCATGGATTCGACCACTGAGGATGGGAGAAGTCATTTGATGTCTATATCATTCCCTTCTTCACTCTCGGAAGAGGTTGGACTTAGTTGGATGTTGTTGTATTGGTCAAAGACACTAGTATAATCAATATTTGGCATAAATTTAATGAATGAGTTGCAACTATTTTGATGGAATACCTGTGGTATGGAATTTTGACATAGTTTCTTCTTATGTTGTATGTGTTTGAATTTTTTTTATTTTCATGTTTCATTTCACTTCTATGATATGTCAATTTTCAATTTGATGAGCAGAATACATCTTACATGCTCCGTTTTGGGGAAATCTTCATAATTTTTCCATTTTCTTCAGTTTAGAAAGAATAAATGCTTGTCTTTATCTTTCTAACACCTCACTAGTCTGATCCATCTCACTCAAGAACCTTAAAGTGTTTTAGTGTCTACCTACATTGCTCCATCATATGTCTTCAATAATACCTTTATTTTCCCTGACCTGGTCTCTTTGACCTACTCCTCATCCGACAACCCAATTTCAAACAATCAAACCCTTCTTCACATCATAACTAGCCTAAAACCCTAATTCTTCTATCCCTCTTGGCTGTGATTTTGTGGAGAGAGCCCTCTCTGGCTTGGTAGGTCTAGATACCAAGTCAAAAGGTTGGTTTGTGGTTACCTCAGTTGGACTTTTCCTCAGCCTTGGAGATCCGGAGGAGTGATAACAACATCTACTAAGTAAAAAAATTTGAGGATGTAACAAAGTATAGACAACTTGTAGGAAGTCTCAACTACCTAACTACTACCACACTAGACATTCCATTATTTTTGGAATTCTCTCCAAGTTTATGAAAAATCCTTGTGAGGGACATTGCTCTTATGTGAAAAGAGTTCTAAAGTACTTGAAGGGAACTCAAGACTTTGGACTTAAGTATACACATGTAGGCGACTTCAGCTTAATTGGATACTCTTATTTAGAATTTGATGGAGATAAATAAATGGGGGAATATCTCTAGGTTATTCTATGAGTCTTGGATCAGAAGATGTCTCTTAGAGGTCATGTAAACAGTAAGTTCTCGCAGATTCCATAATCGAGGGAGAATAAGTGGCAACAACTGAAGCAACAAAGGAAATTTATTGGCTCAGGAAAATTCTAGAAGATTTTCTAGAGAAACAAGTGCATTCAACCCCTCTCATGATTGGAAACACTTTTCCAATAAATTTGGCCAATAACCCAAAGTCCCATGATCAAACAAAGCATATCAATAAAAAATACCATATGATTCAACATCATGTTGAGGCCCAGAAAAATCACCTACACCATTGTTCCACAAATGAGAAAATTGCAAACATCTTTGTTGGGGTCTTTGCTTTTATATTAAAATATTTTGATTATTTTGGCTTTCCATATAAAGAAGAGGAAATGGGTGGTGGTGACAACGATCCGGTTGCGGTGATGATAACTGGGGAAAAAGGCAAGAACTGGTAGTTACGGGATGATTGCAGCAAAGTGTAAGCAGAAGGCAGAGGTAGTCGAGCGGATAAGATGGACGAGAGGCAACCAAGAAAAGGAACAGCCGAGCGGGAACTAGTAGTGCAAGCAGCAGAAGGAATAAAAAGGGAGAAATCCTTAAGGAGAAAGGGGTTAGTTGCAGTGTGATGGAGTAAGAGCATCTAGATGCAGACAAGCATAACCTATGGGTTGAATATTGATCTTTTGAATCTGTCATAGGCAGTTAGGACCTATAATCAGGTATTTCTTGTAGTTACCTATGGCTAAGGCCAATGTATTATGTATTTATCTTTTGTTGACTTAATATGTATTATGTATGTGTTTACTTATGATGTATGGACCCACTAAAATTTTAAATATACTAAAAGTCTATGTATGTGGTAGCTTAATAGTGTTGAATGATATGTTGTTGTCCTGAATGTGTGTATGATGTTGTTTACATATTAATTGCTGATATACCCTTGACCCCATGGTGAACCCTTTTATTTCTGGTCACAACATGCCTTGGGTGAGACTCCCTTTACTTTGGGTAAGGTGAAAATGTCAGCGCTGTCCTAGACTACAACGAGCCATTGTTGGCCCTCTCCACCTAAACCCAGGGTCTCCCCCCGATGACAGTTTTGTGCCAACAAATGGTTCCATTGTTAGGACCAAAAGTTACAAGAACAGGTTTGGAACATTTTGTGGAGGATATTCAAGAAAGAGACTGAAGATTAGTGGAATAAAAGAGTACATCAATTTGTAGTAGGACAAGTTATTCAAAAGGGTCAATTCATTGCCAAAGTTAGAGGAGAGACTTTATATGCTATGGGTGCTAGTGACTAGTACTATATCTTCTAGTGTAACTTCCCAGAAGACTTGTATAATTGGTTAAGAAGGATGAAAGTGCATAATCAATCGAGGGGAACGACATCAGCTCGTCGCAACTGGACTTCCTCAGACTTTGTATCACTCTAGCAGTTAGACAACAATATTGTTGGCATTATGATTCAAGTGTTGTCCTTGATGGCAACTCACTCAGAGGTTGGTACAGATGCTCAGAAGTTGGTACAGGTGATGGCAACTTACTCAGAAGACAGATCCCAGTACAGCTTGCCAAGGAAGTTCATACACGCAGGTTTGTTAAGCCCAAGTCGCGTGTACACGCAGGTTGGCTTCAGAAAAAGCGCGTGTATGTGGAAAAGTACCTTTGGTCCATGGCGGTTAGTCCTTGGAAGTTGTGCCTATGGTTTCGGACCATTGTGTCTCGACGGGCGTGTCGATCCCTAGTTTTGAAGTTGATGGTATTGTGTTTCTATGGTTTTGGCTCTTGGTATTGAACAAGGCCTAAGGCTATATAAGGAGAAGATCACTAGGCAAAGATGAGGTGTGTGGGTGTCTGACGCAGTGAGAGGATCTGGTATTGCTGGTTATCTGTTCGGGACGCTTGACAAGGATCGGATCTGACAGCAAAGGCATAAGTAATCATTTCTAGATCTGCACGCGGGTTGCCTTTGGAGAAAGCGCGTATACACGCGGTTTTGGTATAGTGAAGTAGCGTATGCATGATAATGGTTGATATTTCAGGTTGTTGCTAATTCTGGTGGTTGTTGCAGAGTTCTAGATTCTGGTTTGGGTTCTGTGTTCTTGATGACAGGGTTTCAGTGATTCGATATTGGGTTGTTTAATGAATTATGATGCAAGTATAAGTTGATGATTGTATTGCGGTAATGTTTGCTTTGTACTCTTGGATCCAGTCTGAAAATTGATGAAACGTGGTCCCTGAAGGTTGTAGGGTCAGCACCTACGTACTAGTAAATGGATAAGCTAGTACAAGAGCTGAGGGGGTTGTAGCTCCCTTCCAGAAGTAGTTGGAAAACGAAAGAGAGGGTTGTAGCCCTCTGCAGGTTGTAGCCTGCATACTGGTAAAGGACTGCACCAGTATATTGTAAAAGAAGTTTCTCATTAAAGAAGAAAGAGACGAATTGCAGCAGGTGGTTTTCACCCACATTGGGTTTCCACCTTATATCATGGTGTTCATGTGTGTGGCTCTTGTGTGATGTTCTGTTCTGTTATACTGCACCTGTTTACTGTTAAATTGCTTAATAATGTTCTGATGCATTTACTGAAGATAAGATTAACTGAATCATAAGATATCTGCATATACGCTAGTTGCTTTAGACACAGTCGCGTGTACACGCGGATTCACTTAACTGAAGTCGCGTATATGTTTCTGAGTATGAAATTGAAAAGGTTTTATTGATCTGATAATACTGATTCACCCCCCCTCTCAGTATTATTTCCAACAATTGGTATCAGAGCAGGTCCTTCAGAGGAAGCTTGATCGCTTGAAGGAAAAGATCCATCAAAATGGCTAATCCAGAAAGAGAGGCACACATCAGGCCACCAGTCTTTGACGGGAACAATTTTACTCACTGGAAGATAAGAACCACTGCATATCTACAGTCTCTTGGAGCAGAAGTTTGGGGACTCGTAGAAGGAGGATACAAATTCCCATCAGCAACTCCTACAGATCCAGCAGAGAAAAAGCAATATGAGCTCAATGCCAAAGTAGTTAATGTTCTATTGAGTACTTTGACTCAATCAGAATTTATGAAGATCATGCATCTCAAATCAGCTAAGGAAATATGGGACAAAATCGTTACAAGCTACGAAGGAGATGATCAGGTAAAAATAGCAAAGCTTCAAACTCTCAGAATCCGGTATGAAACTCTTAAGATGCGAAGTAATGAAAGCGTAGCTAATTATTTCCTGCGTATGGATGAGATTGTGAATTGTATGAGGGATCTGGGTGAAGAATTTGAGGAAGTTGTCTTAGTTCAAAAGGTTTTGAGATCTCTGTCTACTAAATTTGATTCTAAAGTATCTGCCATAGAAGAAAAGGAGAATGTGCGGAAAATTACCATGTCACAGCTTCACGGGATCTTAACTGCTTTTGAAATGCGACAAGAGGTACCACCAGAGGCCGCATTCGAAGTGTCAGAGGAAGAAGATGAGGTAAATTTTGTCAAGAATCTTGAACGGGGAACTGGTCGGTTCAAAGATAAGCTACCTTTCAAATGTTTTCTATGTGGTAGAGTTGGTCACTATGCTGCTAGATGTCCTCATAACAAAGAAAGGATATATGAAGAAGATGGTAGAAGCTATTATTCCCATATTAAAAGTTCATTAAATGATAGTGAAGATATTAGAAGTCTCATGGCGCACAAGAAGAAGAATACTTCATCCAATAATAGCGAGGATATTAAAAGTCTCATGGCACATGAAGAGAAGAATGCAGAAACTGAAGAAGCTGCCAAATTAAAAGAACTATTGGAAACAGAAACCAGGGTAAGGGAGAGATTGCAGGATATAGCAAAAGATCAGAGCACAACTATTCAGAGACTTGAATCAAAGATCCTCTCTCTAAAAGAAGATCTTGAAGATCAAGAACATGAAGTGATCAAACTAAAGCGACAAGTGGAAGAAGGGAGAAAAGTTGAAGAAGACCTAAGGAAGCAGTATCTGAAAAAGGAAGAACAACATCAGGTTGAGGTAAATATCTTGAAAGGTAAACTAGAAGAAAAGGATAAGCTCTTACGATTTCAAGATAGTTCTAAAGTCTTGGATGATATTCTTAATAGTCAAAGATCTCCTGCTATCAAGACTGGTCTCGGTTTTCATGAATATGTTGAAGGTGAATCTAGTTCACAAGGTGAAGCAAGAAACTCTAATGAGAAATCTGAAATACTCAAGGAACAACCAAGGAAAGAAATTTCTCAAGGAAGATCCTTTACTCCTAACTATGGACGTGATAGACGATTATTTCCTCCACTGAATAATGTTGAATGTTATGTATGTCATAATCTTGGACATGTTGCAGCCAGATGCAGAAGTAGAATGGTTCAAGAAAGATCATCGCATCCCAGGTATTTCAGAGGGTATTGCTTTGCTTGCAATGCATATGGACACAAAGCAATTGATTGTGATAGAAGGAACATGAAAAATATAAGGTGTTATACATGTAACAACTATGGGCATAAAGCAAGGGAATGCAGGAGCAGATTTCAAAATTCAAGACAAGGGGACCATACATCATCACAGTTGCAGGAATTAAAGAAGACAGAGACAGAAAGGTGTGGGATAACTCAGTCAACTAACATAACAGACACAGGGGAATCTGAAAGTGATGAAATTCAGTATTCCATCCTGCATACGCTGATATAATGAAGACAAGTCGCGTATATACGCGAGTTACAGGCTGCAAAGTCGCGTATATGGAGAAAGGGCAGCAGAACAGACCCAGGTTCAGTCATGGTTGGCTCAGGCTCAGGGGGAGCAGAACAGACTCAGGAAATGGTTCAGACATGGTTGGCTCACACTCAGGGGGAGCAGATTCTTCAAATAATTCATTGTTGGCACTATGGTTAGAAGTTGATGATACATCTTGTTGTTTGATCAAAAGAATGGTATTGCAGGCTGATGCTTATGATACAGATCTGAATGGCTGGTCTTAGAACTTGCATCTGCTCAGGGGATGCATGGATAGATTGGTACACTTTGGCATATACAAAGGGGGAGCAAATTCAGAAACTTCAGCATGTACTCAGGAGGAGTATGGACAGCAGTATGGACAGTAGAAGGTATACCAAAGAAGAGCATACCTTGGTACGCCCTTTGCCCTTGATGTCAAAGGGGAGAGTGACTTGGTGTGGTGGTTGCCATCAAGTCCAAAGGGGGAGATTGTTGGCATTATGATTCAAGTGTTGTCCTTGATGGCAACTCACTCAGAGGTTGGTACAGATGCTCAGAAGTTGGTACAGGTGATGGCAACTTACTCAGAAGACAGATCCCAGTACAGCTTGCCAAGGAAGTTCATACACGCAGGTTTGTTAAGCCCAAGTCGCGTGTACACGCAGGTTGGCTTCAGAAAAAGCGCGTGTATGTGGAAAAGTACCTTTGGTCCATGGCGGTTAGTCCTTGGAAGTTGTGCCTATGGTTTCGGACCATTGTGTCTCGACGGGCGTGTCGATCCCTAGTTTTGAAGTTGATGGTATTGTGTTTCTATGGTTTTGGCTCTTGGTATTGAACAAGGCCTAAGGCTATATAAGGAGAAGATCACTAGGCAAAGATGAGGTGTGTGGGTGTCTGACGCAGTGAGAGGATCTGGTATTGCTGGTTATCTGTTCGGGACGCTTGACAAGGATCGGATCTGACAGCAAAGGCAGAAGTAATCATTTCTAGATCTGCACGCGGGTTGCCTTTGGAGAAAGCGCGTATACACGCGGTTTTGGTACAGTGAAGTAGCGTATGCATGATAATGGTTGATATTTCAGGTTGTTGCTAATTCTGGTGGTTGTTGCAGAGTTCTAGATTCTGGTTTGGGTTCTGTGTTCTTGATGACAGGGTTTCAGTGATTCGATATTGGGTTGTTTAATGAATTATGATGCAAGTATAAGTTGATGATTGTATTGCGGTAATGTTTGCTTTGTACTCTTGGATCCAGTCTGAAAATTGATGAAACGTGGTCCCTGAAGGTTGTAGGGTCAGCACCTACGTACTAGTAAATGGATAAGCTAGTACAAGAGCTGAGGGGGTTGTAGCTCCCTTCCAGAAGTAGTTGGAAAACGAAAGAGAGGGTTGTAGCCCTCTGCAGGTTGTAGCCTGCATACTGGTAAAGGACTGCACCAGTATATTGTAAAAGAAGTTTCTCATTAAAGAAGAAAGAGACGAATTGCAGCAGGTGGTTTTCACCCACATTGGGTTTCCACCTTATATCATGGTGTTCATGTGTGTGGCTCTTGTGTGATGTTCTGTTCTGTTATACTGCACCTGTTTACTGTTAAATTGCTTAATAATGTTCTGATGCATTTACTGAAGATAAGATTAACTGAATCATAAGATATCTGCATATACGCTAGTTGCTTTAGACACAGTCGCGTGTACACGCGGATTCACTTAACTGAAGTCGCGTATATGTTTCTGAGTATGAAATTGAAAAGGTTTTATTGATCTGATAATACTGATTCACCCCCCCTCTCAGTATTATTTCCAACAAATATGACAAGGGAAGTCAACTTTTGGGTAAAGACTACAGTGGAGAGGTACATAGTGGAGTTTTCCGCAAAAAGTTATCAATCTTTCTCAAGGGTGGAAGGGATGTTCGAGTCTGGGTTAAGAGGAATATTGGTGAAGGAAGTGTCATTGTGGATTAAAATGATCATGCTATAAGAAGGAATACTTCCCTCACCTACGGTGGAGATGGTAGCATAAAACCCTAGTAATGGGGGAAGGACCTAAGGGGATAATGTTACCGATTAGTGAATAGCGATGTTTCCGAAGGAATGGATGTAGAAGGGTTGTGGAAAGCCAAAGACGTTAGGGCACAAAGGAGAGCGATGTTAGTTGACAAGTGGAAAGAAAGAGTCGTTTAGACTCTAAAGAAGAGAAAAATGGGACCCCACGAAGTAGGAGCAGTGTCAGGGAAGCCCCAAGAGAAATGGATAATAAAAGAAGGTGTAGGACAAGACAATATTGGTGATTAGAAAGACAGGAGCCAAAATGATAAATAGGATCCTTCCTTACAAGTTGCGGGAAGGATATAAGAGGAACAAATGTTAAGCAGTCGCGAAGAGGAAAGGGAAGAAGAAATGGGCAACGACACGAGAATGTTATTTTCTTAAGGAGAAACATCCACAAGAAGTCAGAAAAAATATCCCCAAGGTATAGGTAGTATTCCTCTAGACCTTCCCTTGATGCCTTACTATAATCCAAAGAGAGTTTTTATTAAATTAGCTAAAGAAATAAGAGTACACATCGTGCATGAGAAATATAAGGTCATTTTCAATACAGTAAATAACATGGAAATTAGTGGTACTCATAATATGGGACTACAAGGATCTCAATAGCCCAAAACCAAGGGATTTGTGTTATTGGCTCATACTCAAATAAAAATAGTGGGATATTTTACCAGATACCTAGATTTTACAGGTAAAGGAAATGAAGATGTATAACAACACTAGTATCTCTGTGAAGCTATATGGAGAGCACGAAAAACACCAAAAAACGTAAAAATAGTTGCATTCTAGATGATGCTAAGGGAGAGAGCTCTAATTTGGTTTATAAAATTGATGGAACAGATCTAGAATCCCACATTAAATGAGATCAAGAGGGGGTTCGTGCAAGAATTAAAAGTACCTCAGACTGACTAGCAAGGGTAATCGGAGTTATGGGAAATCAAGAAGAAGGAAGGTGAAACTGCTTTGGAACTAAAGAAAAGATTCAAGGATGCCATTTCTAAGTTGATTTTAACCCTAGATCCTAATCACTAGAGAGATTGGTTCATCAAGGTGCTCTTGCCCCTTACAAGGATGTTGTTGATGTTGTTGGGTGTAGGAATTGCGCTTAAGCAAACTCCTCAACACTTAATTTTCAACCCGGGGGTTTCATAAACTTAGAGACGAAGCATAGGAAATGACAGAAGTAGTATGAAATTTTCCCATTCCTATTCCTACTTCTTAAAGGAAATGTTTTTAGAATCAGATAGAAAAAAATCTTAAAGGTAATAGACACCAAAGTAGCTCTAGTTCTGGATTGTAAAAGAACAATTTGCAAGTAAATTAAGTAAAGGAGTTTTCATACAACCGGAAGCAATCTTAAATGATAGAATGAAGTGCTATGTTTATCTTTAGATAGATGGCTAACAATCTAACAAGTGGGCCCTTGCAGAGATTTGTTTTCCTCTTGATCTTCCTTCTACACAAACAACTTGTTCTTGTACTATTGCAATCTTCTTGCACTAGTGCAAGTACAATGTCTCTGTGTAAAATTATATTTTACATCCCTTACTGAAGATTTATGTCTTTGTTGAGGTACTCTAAGCCTCAGTGCTTATATCGCTCTGTTTCCATGACAAAATACCAGCTCTTGCACCAAGGCATAGTTTCCTTCACCAAAGTTTCCAATTTACTTTCGAAACGATTGAAAGACATGATGAAAAAGAATTGCAATTGCAAACGAAATTCTGAGATAAATTATCTATGGAAATGAAATGATTTAATTAATTAAATCTTGCAATGGAAGTAAACTTCATGAAATGAAAGCAACTCGAAGTAATCAAATTAGTAGTCTAAGTGATTTGCATGTATCAGCTAGGTTCAACAATCCACATAAAATCTTTATGTTCTTTGTTCATAAGTCATAAAATGCAAGTATAAAATGTCTACGATAAATTCATGCAATTGTTCTCAAATCCTTTAGAAATGAACTCTTAATGTTAAGGATGATTACTGAAATTAACAATATATTTTCTTGTAGAAACAACTTAAAATGGTAAGCAATAAGAGAAATACAATA
This sequence comes from Pinus tabuliformis, assembly GCA_031772625.1. NCBI lineage: Eukaryota > Viridiplantae > Streptophyta > Pinopsida > Pinales > Pinaceae > Pinus > Pinus tabuliformis. Next base: position 264,918,613 of record CM062806.1, on the reverse strand, counting down.
TTTGATGTGAAAGGAATAACTGAACTGGAGTGTAGGAATCTACATGCACTCATACAGGACGAGGCTTTGTGCATGATCCAAGCGGAAGAAAATCGAGACCAGAATTGCAAGTAAAGAAATGAAAGAAAGGAATTACAAGAAACAAATAAACTCAATCAACTTCCAAGCCATGGATTTGCTCACACTTTACTACAAAATAGATTTATATTAGAACTTCAGAAGTAAATATAAAAATTGTTCACACCACACAACTGCAAATGGAAATATTCACACAGTCTTTCCAAATGATGAAAGGATAAGGGTAACTGAGCTAGGTTGGCTGGACCCTAACTAACCAACTCATTTCCCATTCAAGAAACGAGATGATTTAACACTCAAGTATGCATGAAAGATAGATTAAACACAACACATGAATAACACGGTGAGTTCCTTGTATTACTTGATCAACAAATGTACATAGTAGTGTGAGTCCATCCCAGAGCCGACGTCAATACCAAATTTCATAGGAAATGAAATTACAGCCTAAGGATCACTAGCTAGTTCTACCTGCAATATATATTTTATACATTCTTTCGTCCTTAGCCGTATTCCACTATTTACAGTAATTTTCCTATTCAAGCCTTTCGGCCGAATAAACTAACAACCAAACATTAGAAAATCAGATATCGGTTATAACAGAACATGTACCTCTCTATCCATAGAACATCCTTGGCAAATATCCATGACTGTGAACCACTGATATCCATCCTCAGTTAATCAACAACCAAACTCAAAGTCATGGATCAAAACATCCAAGTGGAAAGATTCAACTCACGGATTTCTCAGAACAATCATCGTTGGCGGTGCAGGAATCTGCCTACACTGATCATGCAAAATCATAATTAACACTTAGTTTCTCAATTACTTCTAGGAAATTAACATAAGTTACAAGAGGTACTTAATAGGCATGGAATCTATGTAAAAATGATTAATAAAGCACTTTAATAAGTCTTAATGTAAGATAGGAAGCATATTCAAGAATAGTTAGTTATCTTGGACTAATTTAGGAAAGAGAGGTTTAAGTCGAGATAATATAGAGGTTAATGTTTATAGAAATGGGGTAAAAATAGAGCAATTTGGGACACCAAAATCCTCCCATCCATAAGCTGTTGTGTGTCCTCACACAACATTTTACCTTCTGCAAAAAAATCCTCAAAAAATGAGTGGCCAGCTCTCAATCTTGAACTTCAATGCTTATTCCTGCTTTCACTTTGTTCAGATTTTTACCTCGGGCTCTTCTCAACTGATCAGTTACCTTCTTGAGGCGTTTGTAGCATTTGGAAGCCTGATACTTCCATAATTTTACTTGTTTCTTCTACCAATTTACCTCTGCAAGTAGCTCTACCTCGCTTTGCTTCTGCCAATTTTGCTCCTTCATGACTTGGTTCAAAGCCTTCAAGTCATGAACTTGTTGCTCCAAATATACTATTCAGTTATTGAAGTAGAGAGTGGATTGTTTTCCTTTTCTTACTTGTAGTTGTGCTAGCACACTTCCCTGCACTCCTTGACTGAAACTCTTTCAGGAATGCTCCCTAGGTTACTCATTTTTCTTCCAGCTTCTTCTTGACTAGGATCATGATAAGCCCATGAGGGTATATCTTGCTTGCAACTTTTCTTGCGTTCCCACTCTGCACACCCTTCACTATTTTCTCAAGACTTTTGAGCAGGTAGTAAGGGAAATTAATCAATTTTCTCAACACAAGGTGCAGCAACAACCGAAGGTGATATATGAACACCAATGTGTAACATCCCTCACTAGTCACGAATTTCTGCAGTATGAACATGAGGTCTTGCCACTTCCCGATCATGGCACTCTGCAGAAGTCCCTTCCTCCATTCAACCTTAAGCTTCTTGTCAACCACGAACCGGTGGCATCATTTCCTCCCGATGAGCTCCTTTTTAAACCAATGCTCCCCTGTACGTGGTAAGCCTATAGCTTGCACAATAGACTCCTTTGTGACTTCTAACTTCAACAAGCCAACCCTGACTCAGCCTCCTTTGAATTTCTTTGCGAACTCTAGTACCATAGCCATGTCCAACCTGTCAAACTTCTGTAAAAATGGTAGGAACCCAGATTCTTGCAATAGTGCAAGACTGTTGGAGTATTTTGTGGTTTGCTCAATCTCTTGCAAAGAAAATGGCTCACTCCTTACGGGTCCCATGTTGAACTGCACTACAACCTTTCCAGTCACAAGCTCGAAAGAATTCTAGCAAGTGACACCAACGCTTACCAAGAGCTTTATGCCACAGGTTTGTCACCCTCCGTCTTTTCAATCCCACTCAACTAGTCATGATGAAAACAACTCTTCGTATTAGTTGTAGATTCGTATCAACCCACTGCACGCGAGTCATAATGATTGGGTGTAGTAAACGTTTATGTGGTAGTGGCACAATGGTTACAATGACTGGGTTACGAGGTAAGGTAATAATGAACAAGCAATGCGAAATTATTTCAAGGAAGGTGAATACAGGTTATCGGACAACAGTACTATCCTACAATCCACCTCATAATTTAATCAAGACATACTTCAACACTTATTAAAAAAATTAGATTTCAGAACACTATACACCTCACACTTTAAAAAAAATTCCTAAGTCAGTAAATGATGAAATAGAGTATTAATTGAAACATGCAATGCTATGATATATCAATACTCATGTGTAGGAAAATAAAGATCCATAAAAATCCTTTATAAGACACTCTTGGATTGTGTGAATTTTATTTTACACTTGCTTTCACAATCAGCTACATTCCCGCACTAAAGCTACTTGCACTACATCATGCTTGCACTCCATGTCTTGCACCAGGGACTTTTACCAAAAAAAATAAAATGATAGAACACAATTCTATAGTTGGACTAAATTTTTTTGCCTCAATATACAAGAAAATTTTTATTTGCCATCCTTTGGTGTTTCACGAGCATGCCTTCTGGATTGACTACATCAAATTCTGCAATCAATTTATGAGTGAATAAAGAAGTGGGAAGGGGGTAAATTTTTTTTGAATAGGAAGGAAAATTATAGCAGCGATTCCAGAAACAATATCACCAAGGGGGATAAATGAAATAGGATGTGGAAAAAAATTCAAGGGAAAAGAGGATTTTACAAAATCGGGCAAGGGTAGTTTTCTTAGAAGAAAGTGGAAGGTAATTCATTGGGGATTTTAGAAAAGAAAGTAGTGGGATTTTCAAAATGGGAAATAGAAGAAAGGCAAAGTTTTTACCTTGAAATCTGCCTGCAGTAGTGCAAGAAAAATTAATTACAGTGGGAAGTAAGCATTTACTTGAATAAAATTTCCATGCTAGTTACCCCAAACTTGGGTAAGTGCTCGGTTTCGTGAACCTGCTTCTTCTTGGTGGCAGCCAACATGTCTAAAAGATCAAGTAACATTTCCTTTTTATTAAAATTTCAATCTTACTGTGAGAATGCTATTTTTTAGGTTGATCCTTCTGCAATTATGTCAGCAAACTGATTTTCCTAATTACAAGATTTTTTTTCTTCTTTTTATACTTTTATTTTTGTCATTTTTTTTATTTTATTATTTTTTTAATAAGGACAAGAAGGAATCAAATCTTCTAAAGGTTGGTGTTACCACCTACCAATTCCTTTTCAAATTGCTATTGGACTTGCTGCATGAAATCTCTTATTTACCAAGAACACTGAATTCTATCTATCAATATTTTTTATTTATACCGCTCCATTTTCAAACACTTTGACCACCTCATAGGGTCCAATCCAGCATGTATGGAATTTTCCTTTAAAATATTTGAATCTAGAATTGTAAAGGAGTACCTAATCACCTGGTTGGAACTACTTCTACTAAATGGAATTTTCATGCCACTTCTTGCGTTGTTGTTGAACCAAGATGTTCTACTGAACATCATCCCTTTATAATTCATCTAGCCCATTCAATTGCAGAAGACATTGTTGTTGTGCTTCAGAGAGATCTAGCTCCAACTGGAGTGCAGTCTTGAAAGTATTGATCTATAATTATATCGGCAAGAAGACTTTTTTTCTGTACATCAGCTCATATGGTGTGTGTCTTGTGCTGTTTCTCCAAGTGGTTCGATATGCCCACAGTGCTTCTGGTAAATTTTCAGCCCAATCCTTTCTGTGCATATTTACTATTTTTGTGAGGAGGGACTCAATCGCCTTATTCGTGGACTCCACCTGACCATTTGCTTACAAGTGATATGGTGTAGATTTCCTGTGCCGTATTTTGTACTGCTTCATCGCACCCTGTACCAGACTAGAAATAAATTGAAATACATTGTCATAAAAAATTTCTCTAGGCACACCAAATCTAGTAAATATTTCAGTAAAAAGAAAATCAACAACAACTCTTTTAGTAGCAAAAGAAATAGGTTTAGGTTCTACCCATTTCATAACAAAATCTGTACAAACCAAAATATGCTTTTTATTTGATGATGTTGGATTTATTGGTCATACGAAATCAATGGCCCATTTTTCAAAAGGCTCAGTTATAACCTGAGGATATAAAGGCATTTCATTGGTTTGATTAGGCTAGCCAACCCACTGAAAGCTATCACACCGCTTGACATATTTTTTGGCATCCTTAAACAAGGAAGGCCAAAAATAGCCAGCTTGTAAAAATTTATATGCAGTCTTCTTATCGTCGAAGTGACCCCTGCAAGGTTCATCATGGGCAGGTTTTAAAATATCAAACACTTATTCCTCTCTTACACATCTGTGAATAATGAGATGTTCTTTGGTGTAATAGAGGTCTCCTTGGATCTAAGAATATGCAACACTTTTCTGTATGATATTCCGCTTTTCACAAGCGGATAAGTGAGGTGGTAATTTTACAGTGACTAAATAGTTAGCTATGTCAGCAAACCATGGGGATTTTGTTGACACAACAAAAATATGTTTGTCAGGAAAATCATCATCAACAGGAATTGCTTCACCAGGATTATTTAACCTTGAAAGATAATTTGCTACTACATTTGATTTTCCTGGTCTATCAACAACAGTAATATTAAATTCCTATAACAATAGTAACCACCTAGTCACTCTACCACTATTTAATGGTTTATTCATCAAATATCTTATTGTAGAATGATCAATATGTGCAAAGAATTCATATCCTATAATATAATGTTTTAATTTATCAATGGAAAAAATTACGGCAAAATACTCTTTCTCGGTAACCGTATAATTGAGTTTGGAAGGTGACAAGTTTTTACTAATGAAATAAATAACTTAATATTATTTGCCTTCTTCTTATCCTAAATTTGAACCAATAGTAGTATTTGAGGCATTAGAGGAAATATGAAATGGCCTAAACTAGTTTGGTCCTCTCAAAACTAGTGCTTGGACTAATTTTTCCTTAAATGTCTCAAAGCACTGTTAGAAAGTTGTGGACCAAGAAAACTCACTATCCTTAGCCAAAAGTTAGAAAAGGGGGCTAGCTATCCTTGATAAATTCTCAATGAATCTCCTATAGTAGCCCGCATGTCCTAGAAAACCTCTCACTTCCCTTTGAGTTTTGGGTATAGGGAGACTTTAAATGACTTCTATTTCTGCAGGGTCAACCTAGATACCTTTGTCGGAAATAAGATGGCCAAGAACCACCCCCACCTTGCACATTAATTTTCATTTCTTTTCACTTAAGGCGAGATGAGCTTCTTGGTAGCGAACAAGCACTTTTTCTAGATTCTTGAGGGCTTCCTGAATTGAATCACCAAACACAGAGAAGTTGTCCATATAGATTTCTACACACTCAAGGTCAACAAAAATAACCAAGACTTCCCTTTGAAAGGTAGCCAGGGAATTACATAGCCCAAAGGGAAGCACTTGGTAAGAAAATGTACCCCATGGACATGTAAAAGTGGTTTTTTCTTGATCCTCAGGTGCTATTTGCATCTGGTTATATCCACTAAAGATGTCTAGAAAGAAAACTACTTCTTACCAGCAAGGTTATTGAGTACCTGATCAATGAAAGGAAGGGGGAGCTAATATTTGAGAGTGGCCTTGTTCAATTCTCTATAGTCAATACAAATGTGCCATCTCCCATCTTTTTTTGGGACTAATACTAATGGAGAGATCCTCTAGCTATCAAAAATGAGATAGATAAAATCAACATCTAAGAGTTTTTGCAAGTCTTCCTTTACAACGTCTCTTAGAGCTGGGTTCATTCGCCTTTGGCATTGTTAGACAGGTCGGGCTCCATCCTGAATATAAATATGGTGTGTGCAAGTTTCAGGAGGGATTCCTTTCATATCTTCACAACCCCATGTAAAGGCATCAAGATGGTTTCAAAACAAATTCACAAGTTGCTCTTGCTGGGAAGATCCAAGTTTGAACTGATATACAAGGATTTACCTCGACTAATCTCAACAAGAGTGGTATTAGTCTCAATAGTACACAAATGTGTCACTAGAGATGGTGGTGATGTAGGTAGAGAGTCATATCTTTACTGAAAATCTAGACTATAAATCTGACTCAATGACTCAAAATTAGCCATGGTGTCTAGATTGTTCATGAAGTCTTGATTCTCACCCTCTTGCAAGGACTCAACATTATGATGTATGAAGGAAACAAGTTGAGTCTCCTCATAAATACTATAGTTTAACCATAAAGTTTCTCAGAGATCCTGGGTGGATCTATCGGGTAGATACAAGGTGACCTTCTTCCTGGAATCTCCATGGGAAATATACATATCACTTGAATGACATCCGATATAATCATTGGTCGTAGCAAGCCATGGTCATCCCAAGATAAAGGAATGTCCTCCCATAGGATTCTTTGGCTAAAGCACAATGAAATTTGCGGGATATTCCCAAGAGTCTAGGGAAACAACCACATCATCCAACACCCCTTCCGGCTTGATTTTAGATCTATCTATTAGTTCAAGCACAGTGGGAGTAGGATGAATATGGACCAATCCAAGTTTATCCATGGTTTTCTTGGTCATAGCATTAATGGCTACCCCTAGGTCTATAAGTATGTTGGACATAGGGACATCACCTATCTGAATAAAGATAGCATGGTTTCTGAGGTCGGTATATTTTTCCCTATGCATACACCCTGTCATTAACTCTTCTGCCCTACCAACAAATTGAATAGTTTGAGATTCCAATCTTCTCCTTCCTGGCTTCTTGTGACAGAGTTCCCTAATATTTTTGTACAAATGGGGATCTCTTTAATAGCTTGGAGAAAAGGTACCCTTATGAAAAGGTTCCTAAGCTCAAAAGCCAGGCTAGACTTAGGAATGGGGTCTTTCTTCTCCACAGCTAACCTCTCTGGATAGGGAGGTCAGTTGGAAGAAGATGGCAAGGGCTTAGAAGGTACATGGATAGGCTGAATGGTGTCATCTTCTTCGGAATGGTTAGGAGTTTCCTCCTCTCCTTTCTTATTGATAATCACCATAGGATTCTTTTGATTTTATGAGGTTACTACCTTAACTGATATCAATTGGAGATCCTTGACTCCAACTATCATAGAATAATATATAGATGAAGAAATAGGGTTCATAGAATGGATCATTTGTAAAGCTTTATTATTGGGTTTGGGTAAAGGTTGAGCAGGTAGTTGAGAAGGTCGAAACGGTGGAGGTAAAGGTAATGGTGGCATAGTTTGACTCAGCTGAGGTAATGATGGTCGTGGAATTGGGTAAGGTGCATATGTAGGAGGGTATGATTGCATAGGTGTAGGATAAGAATGATATGAATGATGTGAATGCTTTGGCCCTCTCCATCCTTGTTGCCAAGATTGGGAGGGTTGTCCATACTAATATTGGTTCCCATGATGCCAATGTTGAGAGTGACTAGTGTTAAGATAGGAATATGAGTGTGCATTAGAACCAAAAAAATGTGGTGGAGGTTTAGGAACCATACCTACACTTACCTAAGGCCAATTTCTTCATGCTCCCATAGCATGAAGTGATTCAGCTTTAGGTTTTCCTCCCTCAAGTACAACTTTAAGCCCAGGTATGGAGGGACATTTTTCTGTAGCATGGTTCTCTGTACAAATTGAAAATTTATTAGTTTCTTTAATATCGAGAGGACATTCTCTTAAAGGATGCTTTGTTCTACATCTTGGACAGAAAATACGCAATGACTCTTGCTCTTCTACAAGCTTTTGTTGAATCTTCATGTTAGTGATAGTGTCTTCACACTGCCATCAGTGATCAAAATTTACTCTTTTGCATTTCATATTAGGAGTCCCGTTATGATGAGTTGCATTCCATTAGGTCATGGATCTACTGATGGTAGGGTTTAATCTAGTTTTTCCCTCATGATATGTGCTTGCTAACCTCCTTTCATACCTTTCAGTTAATGATTCAATGTCATCTTCAGTTCATTTCGTCAATTACATAGGGTTTCAATCTCATTAGGTCTTAGGGTTTTCACCATGGTCAAATTTCAGTGACTATTATTAATAATGGTCAGCAGACACATGAGGATAATAATAATGATTAGAAAAGTCCTAATTTGCTAATTTGTAAGCTTAATAAAGTTCACACCTCAAAACTAGTTTTGAGGTGAAAACATAACATTTGTATTTTATTTTTAAATTTCATGTAATTTAATGTTCTCATATGTAATAATGGTCCCGTGCTACTCCTGGAAATCTGTTGATGTTGCCAAAGTTCTGCCACTACAAAAAGTCAAAGAATTTGAGCATCAATCCACCTATCAAAGCAAAGAAATCAAGCATAAAAAAAACAATGTATTTGAAAAAGCACATAGACATTATAAAAGTGGGTTTTCACCATCAAAAATAAAAAAGTGAAAGCCATATAAAGCCCATCATAGTGTTGAGATTCAAAGTTCCAAAAGGAAAGCCAAGGAGTGATTTCAAACAAATTTGTGCAAATACAAGTCAAGTGCTACGTTTTTGGAAAAATATGAGTGGCACTGTGCCTTTCAGACTGGCACTGCGGTTTTGAAGACGTGTTGCGCACCTGGCAGCAATTCCCAGTGTAAATTTACACAGGCGATACGCTTTCATGGTGGCGGTGCAGACCTATGTGAGGCACTACGTTTATGCCCATCCAAGCTCCAAATCAGCCAAAACGTTCTACACTTGCCAAATTTACCTCAAAGTCATCAATTCACTCTCTTGCAAGTACGTACAATCATCATATCTTATGATCTAGGGTTTTGATTGCCAAGCTTGGTATTTGTCATTTTTAAAAATAAAACCCTAGCTTCTAGGGTGAAACCCTAGTGTTCCTCATCTCTCCATTTTTTTATTTACCCTATCCTTTCCATTACTCCCTAAACCCCTTTCCCACATACCATATTTCCTAAATCCCATTCCCCTCACACATTTTCCCTACATTCCTATCTACACTCTCTATCAACCCTAAACCCTACCCATTCTCCCTCAAACCCTACTCATCCCTAAAAATCTCTTCATACTCATCTTCATTTCATTCATCCACCCTATCCCATCATTTTCCATAAGTGTTCACAACCACAGAAAAGAAATGGAAAGAGATAGTGAGTATGAGTTTGAAGAAGACACCCTTAGTGATAGTTCCATGTAGAGACATAATCAGCTGAGGAAACCTCATGAAGGAGGAAGGATTATCGAAGAGGAGCCCACTAGTTTGAGGGAGTTACAAGCCTGTCTACTTTCCATTTCTTGCTTTAAACACCAGGCATGCTTTGATTTTTGTGAAATGATATAAAGAGTCAAATTTCATCATGAGTTGGCTAGGCTATTTGTGACACATTTGCACAATAATGAAGTAACCATTGCTGGAATAATATTCACCATATCACCAGCTATCATCTTAGAGGCTACAGGTATTCCAGATGTGGGTGAAAATTGGTACAAAGTTTAGGATATTGATGAGGAGTACTATGAGCCTTACATCAAGGCTAGACACAAAGACAAAATGAAGAGAGTATTCCCCTTCTAGTTTTTTGAAGACAGGTATGCTCCATTGATGAAAATCATTATCAAGTACTTCACTTGTGAAGGTAGGTTCTCCCGGATGTATTCCTACCACATTAGACTTCTCATGCATTTCACTAGAGTAAAAATGATGAATATCCCTTACTTCATGTTTAGAAACATTGAGAAGATGGAACATATTGTAAAGAGGAAGCCATACCCCTAGTAGTTGAACAACATTTACCATTACTCTTTGATTAAAATCATTGTTCTACACTAACTTAACCTTCTTAACATGCCATGGGAGACTTTCATTTCTCATGAGATGTTCAAAGGCCCACAAATATTTTCTTCAGTACATCATGAAGAAGGTGGACATTCAAGCCATGAAAAGGTCAAAGAGACTGAAATTGTTGGAGTGCAAGTGTTTGTGACATATAAGAGGGGTACTAGGAAACTTTTTTGCAGCTACTAAGCGAGTATTATATCCACAAGGTGTGGAAGGGGTCTTATCTTCGTCATCAGGCCACAAGAAAATGCTATCTCCACAAGGTGTGGAAGGAGCTTTGCTTTCTTCTTCAACAAAGCAGGTACAGATTAAGCAGCAAAGAAAAAGATCTTGGTGATGAGCAGGAAAGAGATTTTGATCTTGTCGAGCATGAGGAGCCACAACAACACTTTACTCTTCATGGAGTTTGTTATCACAAAATCAAGCACTAAAGGCTGCTAATCAGTCAGACTCTGTGTAACTATTTCAAACCAGACTTTTGACTAAGGCTTAGCCTCCTTAGCCTGAGAGGGCTCTCTCAAAGGGTTATTGATTTTAAATATTGATGAGATGGCTAACTCTTGAAAAGTAAATTTAACAGATAAATTGGCTGGACAAACCTTACAAAGATTTCCATTGGGCTGATGGAGTTAATCATCATTTCAGCAAACTATAAAACCACTCATTCATAGAAGTCAGGGCATGTAATGTTTAAACACTCCAGACACCTCTCAAATAAACCTCAACTTACAAATACACACAGGAAATCAGAGCAGCAGAGTGAATTCTGAGTGATTGTGTATCTATAAGCTGTAAAACATAAAGGATAAAACAAAACCACATATATCTTGAGCATCTGAAACAATGTATGAATCCTGAGAAGAAAAAGAAGTCATTTGTATTACTGAAAACAAGTTCTTACATAAGCCAAAATAAACTCTGTTTCTCAAAAACATCCAACCCCCATTACATCAAAGTTTGATCTATATATAGAGATACACCCTTAACTAATTTGAGCTTCCTCCTCCAGCATGAGGGGAGCTCGATGACTGCTACTAATTACCCCTATCTACCATTTAACTAACTCATTAAATACATTAAGTGCTGAGCTGTAATTACAAAGAGTCCCAACTAAACTAAAACTCTAATTCTATCCTCCTCGTAACATGATTCTTTCTTGATCCTTGACACCTGTCTCCTTTCAGTTTGGCCGAGATAGCTGAGAGAAGGATGCAATGAACAAGCTAGATTTGGATACTGAATGCGCTGATGGTTCATTAATCATAAGGATAAAACCCCTGTTTTTCCGGTCCTTGTCTCCCACCATTCTTCAAAAATTAAGCAGCATGTTCCCAGATCTTTAATACCCCAAAAATAACGAGCATCACCATATTCCAAAATGTGCTGGAAGCTTTGTTGATTGAACATGTGTATAAGCCAAAATTCTTCGTATGCATCTCCTTCCAAAACCCTAACAACCGGTAATAAAGTACCTTTATCAAAGCTTTAACTTAAGACAAAATATTTCACCTTTACAAAAAGGCACACTTGTCATTATCTGAATGGCTATGCTAGCCTCATGTGGTCTTCATCATCAAACTGTTTGTCTTCATCATAAAACAACACCTACAGCAGTTTCGTAGCGCGCTACGAAACCGCTGTTTTTGCTAAAACATAGTGTATTTGCCTTAAGGAATTTTTTGCTTGGAATTTTGACATTTTAAACCTCCTTTACAGGTGGCAGAGATCTATATGCCTTCAGAATAATGAAACTTAAACAAAATTTGACAAAATTTAGAATATGACCTTTCTCACCATCAATGAGCAGCCAGTTAACCTAGCTGTGCTTTTAAATCTGCAACCTCTCTCCTTAAAGCTTTGTTTTCAGCTCTTAAATGCATGTTCATTTTTCTGATGAGTTTAGCTTGTTTGAGAGTTGGAACTGTCCATCTATATACATCAGCCACTGAATCCACTTGACCCACTAGGTTTTTACTACCTTTTAACACAGCTCTTCGATAGTTGGCATACCTGACTGCAAGCTCCCTAGTGACATTCTTTGCCTTGGCAATTTCATCTTTTGCTGCCTCCATCTGGTTCTTTATGGCTATGATATTACCCCCTTGGGAAATAATGACTGTTCTGTTCTTGCATTTTTTCTTGATTTGTTCTGCCTCCTCTGTTCTAGACAATTCTTCAACTACCTCTGTTCTGGGCACCTTTACAACTTTCTCTCCTTTATGCAGCTTCTCAGCTTCCCTTACTTGTTTCCTTGTAACCGGCCTTCGTGGTTTGAAAATAAATTCCTCGCCAGGTTCATCAAACCTTAGTCTCTTTGAAGCTTTGGATTTTTTAGTGCTCTCCGGAGATGATTGAGTCAAATCAATGTGCATTGGTTCAATATGCACTAGTTCAACCTGCTCAAACTCAATGGCCTCAAGCAAATCACTCAAGCTGGCCTTAGATATTGGAATTTCCTCAACAGCTACTGATTTTCCCTTTTCTTTGCTTATTTGACTCCTGGTCTTAATTCTTGATACTTCTTCAGACCCACTTGATCCAGGTACATCTTTCTTGTGCTTGACCTCCTCTTTTGATGATGGCTGAGGTGGCTCTTTAATAACTAAGGGCTTCACTGATTTTTTCAATTTAGACTTGGTCTTCTTTTTATCCTTTACCTCCTTTCTAAGCTCAGGTATTGTGGGTTCCTCAACTGATTCTTCTCTTTCTCTAACCAGCTGTGGAGTAAGGCCTGTTTTACTTTGGAAACCAGCCATAAAGATAAAAGAGTTCCAATCCCTACCAATTTTCTGAAGACCATCCAGCACTAACAGTTTCACTAAACCATGGTGAAATAATGATGTCTCACAGTCATCCTTCCTTAATTGAACTTTGTCACACATCTTGCTGAGACTACGAAACAAGTAAATTGGAATATCTATAGATGCCTTACCCATAAAATGCAACAACAACTTAAAATGATAGGAGTAAACCTTATTATATCTCCCCTCACAGGTTAAATACTTTTGAATACAGGTAAGAAGAAGGGCATAGTGCTCCTTAACATAATTTCTAAGCACAACCTTTGTTAGATCTTCATTCACATATGCCTCTTTCAAGAACTCTTTGCAGGGGTTCATATCAAATTTGAAGTTCTTGAACCATTCCTGCCCCCCTCTTGGAATCTCAGTTACATTAGCAATTGCCTCTGGAGATACTTGAACCTCTAACATAGATACTTTATAATTTAAACCTGTAAAGTTTAAGGCAAACTCTTTTGTTACCTGAGCATGACCACCCTGCAGCTTCTCACAGAAATTCCAACAGCCAGCATCCTTGAAAGCTTTCCTCATACCTTCATCTCTTAATGCAAGGTCCAATCCTTCAGGCTCTGTTCTCTGACATCTTCCAGACCTATGCTCCTTCCTCTCCATTCCGCTTTCGAAATTTTTGCACAGAGAATGACCCCCAGCCTCAGCTCAAATGGCAAGTTCAATTTTTAGAACTCAGGCTCGCTTGTAATCAGGCTCACTTGAAAAAGAAACTCGGGCTCATTTGCAATTCGAATATCTTATCACACAAGCTGGCCACTTTATGCATCATTTACAAACATCATAAAACATCCATGCATGATAAAACCATTTGAATGATTTTTATGTGCATGCCTATGAATCTATTGGTGGAGTGATGGCTCATAAGTGTTTGGGAGGTACGCCAACTGACAATAACCGGACGGAGACAATGACTCATCCCCAGACGTGACCCTTTAGGAATCCACGCTGCAAAATGCCCGAATCTGCGATTTTGTAGCGCAAATAGTTATAAATTAGCAAAATGCGCTGCGAAACGGCTGGATGCTGACGCGCTGCGAAATGGCTAAAACATAATTGCGCTGCAAAATCAACCAATAAAACTGCGCTGCGAAAATACGGAAAGGACCAGTGACATGTACAAGATAAGACATGGCTTATGCAATCATGATGGAGGATGACCAATAGTATTAGATAATGATTCACATGAAGACCCTTTAGAAACATGACCCCTAAGTAAGAAACATAGGACAAAACCCATTTGACACCAATTTTTGACAGTGAACTTTGGACAAAAATTATATACATGTGACTGTAGTTCTAGGTGATAATAGAGTTGACATTATTGACTTGGAAACTAAGTATCAGAAGACTATCAAAGACATGATCATAAAGGAAGAAGAAGCTGAAATACAATCCTTGTCAGATAATTTATAGAGATCTAAGTTCATCATCAAGTACTTGGAATAGGAAAACAACTGAGTGATAAAGAAGTCCTCATGGAGCTGCAAAAGATCAAGGAAAATAGGCAAAAGGAAAAGGAGGCTCACGTCAAGTTGACTTCAATTGAGCAATAGATTGAGAATGATAAGGAAACATGGCTTGAGAGCGTAAACATACACCTCAAGGGGTTGATTGAGAAGGCCAACAGGGACAAGAAGATGCTTCACCACATGGCCTACCACTACATGACCCACAACAAAATCTGCAACATAAGGATGAGGAAGCTTAAAGCTAGGTTGAGGAAGGCCTTAAAGAGCAAAAAGGAGCAAGATAAGTTGAAAATCTTGGCTGAAGCATCACTTTCCCATCAAAGAAGTTGATGGTGGTGTCCCATGCAAAATTTGGGCAAGTTTTGATGATTTTTGTCTTTTTCAAATTTTGAAAACAAGAAATTGGCCCAGAACCTTGGAACACTTGTTGGAGGAAAGGCTTATATATTTGGATTCAGCATGGTGAAAAAATTCATCCCTGAAAATTTCATCAATTTTGGAACAAAACTAGGTCACCAAAAGGTCAAACACCTACCAACAAATGACCTCTCTGCCTGTTTTTGGACACACAGAAAAAGCCTTGGGAGATTTCAGTTTTGAGGAGGGAAATGACCTCCAAATGCAAACATTCAAGATTTTCTAGACATTAGACAGGCAGACCTTTCCAATGAGCTATCTTGGGCTCAATTTTGATAAGGGGAAGGCCCTCAAAAGTGTGTGGAAAGAAGCACTGCGCTTTTGGATCAAGGTGCTACGCTTTTGACCAGTTCTCCAGAAAATCCAATTTTCACCTATTCTCACTGCAAGTTGACTTTTCCTCTCTTCATGGATGATTTTATGATTGTAATTAATGCCTTGTTATGTAATGTAATAGTGAAATGATCTTATAGGTTAGATTAATGAGTTTGAGGTGGTTTAGCGGTCAATGAATCAATTTCCATGCTTATAGAGGCAAGTTGTTCCACTGCCTATATTCTTGTTCCCTATTTGGAAATGGTTGTAACAGCTCCTTTTCTTTTGGTTTCGACCCCTGATGGCTAGCATAGGTGGTTTGATGTCTATATTATGTATTTTTTATGTCATTAGCAAATGTTGTGTTATCACTCAGGTTGTTCCCTTTGACTCCCAAGGGAATACGACCGAGGTAACCACTAACCAATCTTTTAGCTACAGGTCCTAGCCTACCTACAACCGGAGAGGGCTCTCTATTTATGATTTAACTTTGTTTTGGTGTAATTTTAGGCTAGTTATAATGCGCAAGATTTTGTTTTGATTTTGGTTGGATGATGGTTTCAAATAGATCTGACATGCAGCTCTCAGAATAACTTAAACCATTGGAAAATGGAGTCAATGACTATGTACTGCTGAAAGTGCTTGTTGGGAAAGAGGTAGTACTACAGAGCCAAATAGGTATCCATGAAACAAATCTTCAAATTTAGGAATCGGTGGCATGGAATCAGGGAATGAAAGGCAGTCAAGGATCTTTCACTACGCTGATAGAGGGAAATATGAGAATATTATCTAGGAGCAGTTAAGAATTCATAAACGGCATTCATAATGAGAGAATCAGTGCAAATATGAGCAATTAAGAATTCATATTCATGACCAATTCTGAAGAAACATGATTAGAAACAGAGATTGAGAAAAGAGTGTATTTAAACAAGTCCTAAGCTATTCTTTTCCTCTGTTGCTGAGATCATGAAACATATATGTGAATTTAGCAAACATAGAAAAGACAAAACATGGTTTAGAAAAACTTATTGTTTCATTAAACAACACAAGAATCCTGTAGTAGAACGCAGCTCATCACATTCACATCCAGACAGTGCAGAAATCATAAACTTCATCAGCTCTTTGTATTAGAAAATCTGAAAGTTACAGCGTAGCTCTTAGAGCGAAAATCATCAACCAACCCCAAATACGTTTCATGGGGAGGTATATATACAAAAAATATGATACAAAATATCTAGATGATGAGTCTTCATGTAATAAATTACATCGCCAACTCTTCCAAGGAAGTAAATGAAGAATTAAATACTGTAGTTAATATTGGCTTGCTAGCTGTCTATAATGTCAGAGAATTTTTGACTTTCTGGGCTGAATGAGTCGGTTTCCTGTCGCGCATTTATTCTGAGTGCGCTTTTCTGATGCTGTTATGCTGCCTGTTCTTGTCTTGCTCTTCATGGTCTTCATCTTTGGTGATGAGCTACTTTACTTTTAATGAGCTGTAATTAACATTCCAATTCTGCTTTATGCTGCTTTGCTAGACCGGCCATCTGTATATGCTGAACTATAGCTTACAAAAAGGAATTAATACCCAAAATCACCTGAGCAACGTCTCCATCATTCCTCTCCACCAATCTTCTGTAGGTAGCTAATGCCTTTGTATATTTATCAGTGTTTCATCAGCTTCTGTGTATCTGTAAAAGTTTGGCTGGTCTTCAAAGAGATGATTTATCTCATGTGCAATATAGAATAGATTTTCTAATTTATCAAAGACAGTCTGGCCAGTTGGAGGCCCTGTATCTTCTGAAGTGCTTGAGGAAGTTGTGATTTGATTGGCAGCATAATTGTTCACTTTGTTGGCATAATGCTCATGTGACAGCAGTCTTCCAGCACTGGTTACTAGGCTAGGTAGCCCTCTGCTCTGTAATGCTGCGATCTTTATTCTGAAGTCATCCACCTATGCTTGCATCTCTTGGCATTTTCTCTCCATTGTCTGCACAAAATTCCTAAGGGTTAACACCCTTTTTATTAGCAAAATAGTTTCAGTCCTGTTCCTGATTCCTAATTTTTCCAACTGCCCTTTGGTGCAAGTATTCAAAAATTGGATCATTCTGTTAGCTTGATCGGGCATGTTTCCTAGAGATGTTCTAGCCTTTTGGTTTTCAAACTGAGCCAAGCTTATTAAATCCATTTGCTCATGAATAGTTTCAATGGATTTCCATTGGTCTATAAAGGATTGACCAATCTTGGCCCACAAGATTTTCTTGATATCTGCTAGAGTCCTATTAAAAGTGAGCTATTTCTCTAGCTCCTTGATTCTTCTTTATAAGGCCTTCACTTCCATTGTCTTCTTAGCCACTTCTTGTTTTGATTTATCATATTTTTCCTCAATATTAGCCAGCTTTTCCTTGGTTTCTTTCAATTCTGCCATTTGTAATTCCAAGGCTTCTATTTCTTTCATCATGTTGTGCATTTTCAGGCTGGTGCCTTGCTCTGTAGGTGTTGAGGTAGTTGCTGAAATTGGTGCTGAGCTTGAGGCACCTGCTTCTGATGTTGTAACCATGGGAGGGACTGTTGTGGTGGTCGTGGGAGGAGCAGCTGTAAGAATCTGAGCTTTTTGAATTGGCTGAGAGGCCAAATCTCCCTGTCTCCCATGTAATGATGCCTCCAAGGCACTCTCTGTCTCTACCAACCTTTTATGTAAGGTTGTGAGCAAAGCTACTACATCCTGCTCCTCGTTTTGTTGGGCCACCTCTGTAACTTGAGGATTCAATGTGGGTGACAGCTTGATTTGTCTTCTTAGGGCAGCTATGTCTTCATCCTTCTTTTTTATCAAGGCCTGCACACCCTTGGGATCAATGGGGTCATGTCCCAACTCTATGATGATCTCCTCCAAGGACTTGATCCTATTGTCCTTGGCCTGTGACGAAGCTTTCTCCAACTCTAGTTGGGCAGCAGTATTGTGCAAAGAGTTTTGCAATCTCTGGGCTAACAATGTCTTATCTGCTAGAGTAGAATATACTATCTCCCCAGGCTTCTTGTGCAATTCAATCTGGTCCATCGGATGGATATCCTTGGCGAACACTTCCAGATTGGTTCTAATGTAATCAGCAGCTGATTGGGGTTGTTGAGTTGTAGGTCTGAAGTGACCGAGGGTCATTCTTCCTTCCTAGATGTCATAGGCTGCCATTAGCGTTTGTTGATTGGTAGGGGCCATCCGTATTAGCTGGTTGTACAGATGTAGTCTCATTGGCTCATTCCTATCTTTGATATCAGTGAATGCTTTTTTAATATCAGAGGCATGTCTACCCTATTGCCTTGTGGATGTTACTTCCAACCCCTATTGTCTCTCTTGCTCCTGTTGAAAATAGCTGGCTGATGTCTCCATGCTTGGGGGATTTGCTGTTCTGTGGACCCCTCTGGCATTTCTTCGTCTGAAAAAGGATTTAACCTTTGCCTCTTTTCTCCTTGCTTCTCTGTGGATGTTCCTGGAGGGGTCTCTTCCTGTCTATCCCTCTTCTTTTCCTTTTCCTCATTTAGAGGTGTCTGTAGCACAAGAACTTTAGTCACTTTTGCTTGAATTACAGGGTCTTGCCCTTGACTCTGTCCATCTGTAGAAGTAGGCCGGTCTGTCATTGCTTCTTGCTCTTCTAAATTTTGTACTTGCTCTTCTGAATGCTGCACTGCTTTTCCTTTATCTGTTGCTGCAGGTGGGGCACTTACTTGGGCAGTTTGCTGGGGAGTTGTGGCAAAAGAGGTGCATTCTCCAAGATGTCGAGGGGCTGTGAAAAACACCTGTCCAAAAGATTTCAAGTCAACTGCTTTTTCAAGATCTTTGATTGATTCTTCTGCTATTTCTTCCTTAGAAAATTCTTCAACTAGAGTGACCTTTACCCATTCTTGTTGGTTAGCAAATTGCTCAATTTGAGGGATAGTGTAGTGTTCATATGCTGCGAGCTTATATTTGATTCTTCTAAGGCTTATGAAGTGATTGGGGTCATATGGTGCCCAATAAAAGCTTGTTTTTAGTAACAGAATTTTTTTCAAAATTTTGTCTGCCTCCACCCAGGCTTCTTCTCTCTTATTGAAAATGAATGGGCCCAATTGATGTCTGATTTTCAGCTGTGCCTTTTTGCTTTTGCAATAGAAATGGATCAGATCTGCATTACCAAATTGTCGGAAGTATTCCAGGGCAAATAGTCTCATGGGGACATATTTGGGTAGTTTGTAGGGGGCAATTCACAGCCATAAACCCTGATTACTGTGTGGTTTTGGTAAAAATACGAGTCACCAATGTTGTATCTTTTGGAAAGTTGTAGGATCTTTTGCATCTCATCAGTAAGTCTGGGAGGAGGATTTGTTGATAATAAGCAGGTAGCTGGATAGACAAAAAGGTCAATGAACTCACAATATGTATATGGAGAGTAATAAACATGGTGGCAGACTAGTGACCAGAATATTACAGACCTTCGCTTCCCTTTGGCATCTAATTTTCTGAGAAAAACAGGGAAACTATCAAGCTGATAGTACATTAGCAAGTGATATATATAGGAGGTATGTTTGAACACCCTTTCTCTTTCCAGGTTCATGAATTGCTCATGAATCTTATCAGCAATAAAGGTGGCATAATAATATTGGACAACAGGGGGCTGTCCTGGAGAAAACATAGACAACATTACTAAAACTGTATCATCCACATACTCACTGGTATTGAATCCCGGGATGCATGATACGATATCTACCAACATTCTTCCTATTTCATTAAACCATACATGCAGATAAGGGGGAGGCTGCTAGAATTGGCAATCTGGTTGCATGAACAGCTGGGCAATTCTTGTGATCTCTGAACTGGGTAGCTTGGCACCTTGGTCCAGCAAAAGTTTCATGGAGAGAGGAACTAGAGGCTTTGTTGGCTCAAAATTGAGCATCCTGTTTATGGCTTGAGGTGTGGTGTGAAATAAAATAGTCCCAGATGGAGCCAAAATTGCTCTTTTAGTGGGCTCATAATTCTCACAATGCTGATGGATAAGGTCAGGGAACACATTAACTTGTGGGAGATAATAGATTGGTAGATTGGACTCCCAGATACCAAGGGTATCAACATTGCTCCTGTATTTCTTTATTAACTCACAAAAGGTTTCAATATGATATTTGTTGGTGAGTTCCAGTGTTTCCTTCATTTGGTAATCTCTGTCAGCAAGGGCCAGCCATTCCAGGTTCCTATGTGGTGCATTCAATGGAGCAATATTTAATGCTGTGGAAGTGGCCATTTTGAGGTTTATATGTGCTTATCCTTGGAAACAGGATTAATGTAACAACATGCTGATGAAAGAGCTTTTGAGGATTTGGAAAAGAGCTATACAATGGGTTGAAATGAGGCAATAACCTTCAAAGTCTGAGCATATTATAATGAGGTCACTTTGCAAAGTTTTTGTAAAAATTCTCTTTTCTCTGATGAATTCACAGGGATTAAAAGGACCGTGGGCAAACTGCAGAAGGAAATGGGGAAAGTTCTCAGCTCAATTACTGAAGTTTTTATAGTGGAATGTGGTAAAAAGGGGACAATGCTGGGCTGTATGGAGTTTTGCCGGCAACCCGAGCTTAAAAACGTTTTTCAATGGCGAATTTTCACGTTGTCGTGGGTTCAAAGGGTTCCTAGCTAACAGAGGGTTACTGAGTAAACTCAGGCCGCATTTAAGTGCCGAAATGTGCTTGGTTTGGATAGTTGTAGAGTTTTAAGCAAGAAAAACAGAGAAATTGGCGAAAACAGGGTTAAACAGGTAGAATTTGGGCAAATACCTGGTTTTATAGAGCCGAGGGTGCCGCGCTGGTTCAATGGCGAGCAATTGAGTCGAAGTTGTAGGCGGCAGTGGCTGGGATAGTCAAATTTGCATTTGGGCAGATAAACGATGTAAAACGGAATGCACTCGTGCTTCGAACTTGTCCAATAAAAGTGAACAAAATGGTCAAAGCATATGTTTTTATGAAAAATTGGCATATTTGGCACTTTTGGCATTTTTCTGTGATGACGTCAGCATGACGTCATCGACGGGTCCCGAGTACGGAAAGGTGACGTGGCAGGTGACCGGGCCGACGACATGGCACAAGACACGGTGGCAAGGTGGGGACACAAGGGGATGAGGTGGCAATGACACGGGGCAACAGTGGGACGATGCGAAAGTGACGTGAGCGGCGACGTGGCGTTGACGTCAGGGGCGGGAAGACAGAAGGTGGTTTGTGGTTTTATCGGACCGCCTTTGGTACGGAGGCGGTAAGTGTCAGAGGGGCTCCGATACAATCACATGGAGACACACGTCTTTTGTACATCAGCTCATATGGTGTGTGTCTTGTGCTGTTTCTCCAAGTGGTTCGATATGCCCACAGTGCTTCTGGTAAATTTTCAGCCCAATCCTTTCTGTGCATATTTACTATTTTTGTGAGGAGGGACTCAATCGCCTTATTCGTGGACTCCACCTGACCATTTGCTTACAAGTGATATGGTGTAGATTTCCTGTGCCGTATTTTGTACTGCTTCATCGCACCCTGTACCAGACTAGAAATAAATTGAAATACATTGTCATAAAAAATTTCTCTAGGCACACCAAATCTAGTAAATATTTCAGTAAAAAGAAAATCAACAACAACTCTTTTAGTAGCAAAAGAAATAGGTTTAGGTTCTACCCATTTCATAACAAAATCTGTACAAACCAAAATATGCTTTTTATTTGATGATGTTGGATTTATTGGTCATACGAAATCAATGGCCCATTTTTCAAAAGGCTCAGTTATAACCTGAGGATATAAAGGCATTTCATTGGTTTGATTAGGCTAGCCAACCCACTGAAAGCTATCACACCGCTTGACATATTTTTTGGCATCCTTAAACAAGGAAGGCCAAAAATAGCCAGCTTGTAAAAATTTATATGCAGTCTTCTTATCGTCGAAGTGACCCCTGCAAGGTTCATCATGGGCAGGTTTTAAAATATCAAACACTTATTCCTCTCTTACACATCTGTGAATAATGAGATGTTCTCTGGTGTAAAAGAGGTCTCCTTGGATCCAAGAATATGCAACACTTTTCTGTATGATATTCCGCTTTTCACAAGCGGATAAGTGAGGTGGTAATTTTACAGTGACTAAATAGTTAGCTATGTCAGCAAACCATGGGGATTTTGTTGACACAACAAAAATATGTTTGTCAGGAAAATCATCATCAACAGGAATTGCTTCACCAGGATTATTTAACCTTGAAAGATAATTTGCTACTACATTTGATTTTCCTGGTCTATCAACAATAGTAATATTAAATTCCTATAACAATAGTAACCACCTAGTCACTCTACCACTAGTTAATGGTTTATTCATCAAATATCTTATTGTGGAATGATCAATATGTGCAAAGAATTCATATCCTATAATATAATGTTTTAATTTATCAATGGAAAAAATTACGGCAAAATACTCTTTCTCGGTAACCGTATAATTGAGTTTGGAAGGTGACAAGTTTTTACTAATGAAATAAATAACTTAATATTATTTGCCTTCTTCTTATCCTAAATTTGAACCAATAGTAGTATTTGAGGCATTAGAGGAAATATGAAATGGCCTAAACTAGTTTGGTCCTCTCAAAACTAGTGCTTGGACTAATTTTTCCTTTAATGTTTCAAAGGACTGTTGGAAAGTTGTGGACCAAGAAAACTCACTATCCTTAGCCAAAAGTTGGAAAAGGGGGGTGGCTATCATTGAGAAATTCTCAATGAATCTCCTATAGTAGCCCGCATGTCCTAGAAAACCTCTCACTTCCCTTTGAGTTTTGGGTATAGGGAGACTTTAAATGACTTCTATTTCTGCAGGGTCAACCTAGATACCTTTGTCGGAAATAAGATGGCCAAGAACCACCCCCACCTTGCACATTAATTTTCATTTCTTTTCACTTAAGGCGAGATGAGCTTCTTGGTAGCGAACAAGCACTTTTTCTAGATTCTTGAGGGCTTCCTGAATTGAATCACCAAACACAGAGAAGTTGTCCATATAGATTTCTACACACTCAAGGTCAACAAAAATAACCAAGACTTCCCTTTGAAAGGTAGCCAGGGAATTACATAGCCCAAAGGGAAGCACTTGGTAAGAAAATGTACCCCATGGACATGTAAAAGTGGTTTTTTCTTGATCCTCAGGTGCTATTTGCATCTGGTTATATCCACTAAAGATGTCTAGAAAGAAAACTACTTCTTACCAGCAAGGTTATTGAGTACCTGATCAATGAAAGGAAGGGGGAGCTAATATTTGAGAGTGGCCTTGTTCAATTCTCTATAGTCAATACAAATGTGCCATCTCCCATCTTTTTTTGGGACTAATACTAATGGAGAGATCCTCTAGCTATCAAAAATGAGATAGATAAAATCAACATCTAAGAGTTTTTGCAAGTCTTCCTTTACAACGTCTCTTAGAGCTGGGTTCATTCGCCTTTGGCATTGTTAGACAGGTCGGGCTCCATCCTGAATATAAATATGGTGTGTGCAAGTTTCAGGAGGGATTCCTTTCATATCTTCACAACCCCATGTAAAGGCATCAAGATGGTTTCAAAACAAATTCACAAGTTGCTCTTGCTGGGAAGATCCAAGTTTGAACTGATATACAAGGATTTACCTCGACTAATCTCAACAAGAGTGGTATTAGTCTCAATAGTACACAAATGTGTCACTAGAGATGGTGGTGATGTAGGTAGAGAGTCATATCTTTACTGAAAATCTAGACTATAAATCTGACTCAATGACTCAAAATTAGCCATGGTGTCTAGATTGTTCATGAAGTCTTGATTCTCACCCTCTTGCAAGGACTCAACATTATGATGTATGAAGGAAACAAGTTGAGTCTCCTCATAAATACTATAGTTTAACCATAAAGTTTCTCAGAGATCCTGGGTGGATCTATCGGGTAGATACAAGGTGACCTTCTTCCTGGAATCTCCATGGGAAATATACATATCACTTGAATGACATCCGATATAATCATTGGTCGTAGCAAGCCATGGTCATCCCAAGATAAAGGAATGTCCTCCCATAGGATTCTTTGGCTAAAGCACAATGAAATTTGCGGGATATTCCCAAGAGTCTAGGGAAACAACCACATCATCCAACACCCCTTCCGGCTTGATTTTAGATCTATCTATTAGTTCAAGCACAGTGGGAGTAGGATGAATATGGACCAATCCAAGTTGATCCATGGTTTTCTTGGTCATAGCATTAATGGCTACCCCTAGGTCTATAAGTATGTTGGAGACAGGGACATCACCTATCTTAATAGTGACGACAGGGTTTCTAAGGTCGGTATATTTTTCCATGTGCATACACCCCGTCATTAACTCTGCTGCCCTACCAACAAATTGAATAGTTTGAGATTCCAATCTTCTCCTTCCTGGCTTCTTGAGACAGAGTTCCCTAATATTTTTGTACAAATGGGGATCTCTTTAATAGCTTGGAGAAAAGGTACCCTTATGAAAAGGTTCCTAAGCTCAAAAGCCAGGCTAGACTTAGGAATGGGGTCTTTCTTCTCCACAGCTAACCTCTCTGGATAGGGAGGTCAGTTGGAAGAAGATGGCAAGGGCTTAGAAGGTACATGGATATGCTGAATGGTGTCATCTTCTTCGGAATGGTTAGGAGTTTCCTCCTCTCCTTTCTTATTGATAATCACCATAGGCTTCTTTTGATTTTCTGAGGTTACTACCTTCCCTGATATCAATTGGAGATCATTCACTCCAACTATCATAGACTAATATCTAGATGAAGAAATAGGGTTCATAGAATGGATCATTTGTAAAGCTTTATTATTGGGTTTGGGTAAAGGTTGAGCAGGTAGTTGAGAAGGTCGAAACGGTGGAGGTAAAGGTAATGGTGGCATAGTTTGACTCAGCTGAGGTAATGATGGTTGCGGAATTGGGTAAGGTGCATATGTAGGAGGGTATGATTGCATAGGTGTAGGATAAGAATGATATGAATGATGTGAATGCTTTGGCCCTCTCCATCCTTGTTGCCAAGATTGGGAGGGTTGTCCATACTAATATTGGTTCCCATGATGCCAATGTTGAGAGTGACTAGTGTTAAGATAGGAATATGAGTGTGCATTAGAACCAAAAAAATGTGGTGGAGGTTTAGGAACCATACCTACACTTACCTAAGGCCAATTTCTTCATGCTCCCATAGCATGAAGTGATTCAGCTTTAGGTTTTCCTCCCTCAAGTACAACTTTAAGCCCAGGTATGGAGGGACATTTTTCTGTAGCATGGTTCTCTGTACAAATTGAAAATTTATTAGTTTCTTTAATATCGAGAGGACATTCTCTTAAAGGATGCTTTGTTCTACATCTTGGACAGAAAATACGCAATGACTCTTGCTCTTCTACAAGCTTTTGTTGAATCTTCATGTTAGTGATAGTGTCTTCACACTGCCATCAGTGATCAAAATTTACTCTTTTGCATTTCATATTAGGAGTCCCGTTATGATGAGTTGCATTCCATTAGGTCATGGATCTACTGATGGTAGGGTTTAATCTAGTTTTTCCCTCATGATATGTGCTTGCTAACCTCCTTTCATACCTTTCAGTTAATGATTCAATGTCATCTTCAGTTCATTTCGTCAATTACATAGGGTTTCAATCTCATTAGGTCTTAGGGTTTTCACCATGGTCAAATTTCAGTGACTATTATTAATAATGGTCAGCAGACACATGAGGATAATAATAATGATTAGAAAAGTCCTAATTTGCTAATTTGTAAGCTTAATAAAGTTCACACCTCAAAACTAGTTTTGAGGTGAAAACATAACATTTGTATTTTATTTTTAAATTTCATGTAATTTAATGTTCTCATATGTAATAATGGTCCCGTGCTACTCCTGGAAATCTGTTGATGTTGCCAAAGTTCTGCCACTACAAAAAGTCAAAGAATTTGAGCATCAATCCACCTATCAAAGCAAAGAAATCAAGCATAAAAAAAACAATGTATTTGAAAAAGCACATAGACATTATAAAAGTGGGTTTTCACCATCAAAAATAAAAAAGTGAAAGCCATATAAAGCCCATCATAGTGTTGAGATTCAAAGTTCCAAAAGGAAAGCCAAGGAGTGATTTCAAACAAATTTGTGCAAATACAAGTCAAGTGCTACGTTTTTGGAAAAATATGAGTGGCACTGTGCCTTTCAGACTGGCACTGCGGTTTTGAAGACGTGTTGCGCACCTGGCAGCAATTCCCAGTGTAAATTTACACAGGCGATACGCTTTCATGGTGGCGGTGCAGACCTATGTGAGGCACTACGTTTATGCCCATCCAAGCTCCAAATCAGCCAAAACGTTCTACACTTGCCAAATTTACCTCAAAGTCATCAATTCACTCTCTTGCAAGTACGTACAATCATCATATCTTATGATCTAGGGTTTTGATTGCCAAGCTTGGTATTTGTCATTTTTAAAAATAAAACCCTAGCTTCTAGGGTGAAACCCTAGTGTTCCTCATCTCTCCATTTTTTTATTTACCCTATCCTTTCCATTACTCCCTAAACCCCTTTCCCACATACCATATTTCCTAAATCCCATTCCCCTCACACATTTTCCCTACATTCCTATCTACACTCTCTATCAACCCTAAACCCTACCCATTCTCCCTCAAACCCTACTCATCCCTAAAAATCTCTTCATACTCATCTTCATTTCATTCATCCACCCTATCCCATCATTTTCCATAAGTGTTCACAACCACAGAAAAGAAATGGAAAGAGATAGTGAGTATGAGTTTGAAGAAGACACCCTTAGTGATAGTTCCATGTAGAGACATAATCAGCTGAGGAAACCTCATGAAGGAGGAAGGATTATCGAAGAGGAGCCCACTAGTTTGAGGGAGTTACAAGCCTGTCTACTTTCCATTTCTTGCTTTAAACACCAGGCATGCTTTGATTTTTGTGAAATGATATAAAGAGTCAAATTTCATCATGAGTTGGCTAGGCTATTTGTGACACATTTGCACAATAATGAAGTAACCATTGCTGGAATAATATTCACCATATCACCAGCTATCATCTTAGAGGCTACAGGTATTCCAGATGTGGGTGAAAATTGGTACAAAGTTTAGGATATTGATGAGGAGTACTATGAGCCTTACATCAAGGCTAGACACAAAGACAAAATGAAGAGAGTATTCCCCTTCTAGTTTTTTGAAGACAGGTATGCTCCATTGATGAAAATCATTATCAAGTACTTCACTTGTGAAGGTAGGTTCTCCCGGATGTATTCCTACCACATTAGACTTCTCATGCATTTCACTAGAGTAAAAATGATGAATATCCCTTACTTCATGTTTAGAAACATTGAGAAGATGGAACATATTGTAAAGAGGAAGCCATACCCCTAGTAGTTGAACAACATTTACCATTACTCTTTGATTAAAATCATTGTTCTACACTAACTTAACCTTCTTAACATGCCATGGGAGACTTTCATTTCTCATGAGATGTTCAAAGGCCCACAAATATTTTCTTCAGTACATCATGAAGAAGGTGGACATTCAAGCCATGAAAAGGTCAAAGAGACTGAAATTGTTGGAGTGCAAGTGTTTGTGACATATAAGAGGGGTACTAGGAAACTTTTTTGCAACTACTAAGCGAGTATTATATCCACAAGGTGTGGAAGGGGTCTTATCTTCGTCATCAGGCCACAAGAAAATGCTATCTCCACAAGGTGTGGAAGGAGCTTTGCTTTCTTCTTCAACAAAGCAGGTACAGATTAAGCAGCAAAGAAAAAGATCTTGGTGATGAGCAGGAAAGAGATTTTGATCTTGTCGAGCATGAGGAGCCACAACAACACTTTACTCTTCATGGAGTTTGTTATCACAAAATCAAGCACTAAAGGCTGCTAATCAGTCAGACTCTGTGTAACTATTTCAAACCAGACTTTTGACTAAGGCTTAGCCTCCTTAGCCTGAGAGGGCTCTCTCAAAGGGTTATTGATTTTAAATATTGATGAGATGGCTAACTCTTGAAAAGTAAATTTAACATATAAATTGGCTGGACAAACCTTACAAAGATTTCCATTGGGCTCATGGAGTTAATCATCATTTCAGCAAACTATAAAACCACTCATTCATAGAAGTCAGGGCATGTAATGTTTAAACACTCCAGACACCTCTCAAATAAACCTCAACTTACAAATACACACAGGAAATCAGAGCAGCAGAGTGAATTCTGAGTGATTGTGTATCTATAAGCTGTAAAACATAAAGGATAAAACAAAACCACATATATCTTGAGCATCTGAAACAATGTATGAATCCTGAGAAGAAAAAGAAGTCATTTGTATTACTGAAAACAAGTTCTTACATAAGCCAAAATAAACTCTGTTTCTCAAAAACATCCAACCCCCATTACATCAAAGTTTGATCTATATATAGAGATACACCCTTAACTAATTTGAGCTTCCTCCTCCAGCATGAGGGGAGCTCGATGACTGCTACTAATTACCCCTATCTACCATTTAACTAACTCATTAAATACATTAAGTGCTGAGCTGTAATTACAAAGAGTCCCAACTAAACTAAAACTCTAATTCTATCCTCCTCGTAACATGATTCTTTCTTGATCCTTGACACCTGTCTCCTTTCAGTTTGGCCGAGATAGCTGAGAGAAGGATGCAATGAACAAGCTAGATTTGGATACTGAATGCGCTGATGGTTCATTAATCATAAGGATAAAACCCCTGTTTTTCCGGTCCTTGTCTCCCACCATTCTTCAAAAATTAAGCAGCATGTTCCCAGATCTTTAATACCCCAAAAATAACGAGCATCACCATATTCCAAAATGTGCTGGAAGCTTTGTTGATTGAACATGTGTATAAGCCAAAATTCTTCGTATGCATCTCCTTCCAAAACCCTAACAACCGGTAATAAAGTACCTTTATCAAAGCTTTAACTTAAGACAAAATATTTCACCTTTACAAAAAGGCACACTTGTCATTATCTGAATGGCTATGCTAGCCTCATGTGGTCTTCATCATCAAACTGTTTGTCTTCATCATAAAACAACACCTACAGCAGTTTCGTAGCGCGCTACGAAACCGCTGTTTTTGCTAAAACATAGTGTATTTGCCTTAAGGAATTTTTTGCTTGGAATTTTGACATTTTAAACCTCCTTTACAGGTGGTAGAGATCTATATGCCTTCAGAATAATGAAACTTAAACAAAATTTGACAAAATTTAGAATATGACCTTTCTCACCATCAATGAGCAGCCAGTTAACCTAGCTGTGCTTTTAAATCTGCAACCTCTCTCCTTAAAGCTTTGTTTTCAGCTCTTAAATGCATGTTCATTTTTCTGATGAGTTTAGCTTGTTTGAGAGTTGGAACTGTCCATCTATATACATCAGCCACTGAATCCACTTGACCCACTAGGTTTTTACTACCTTTTAACACAGCTCTTCGATAGTTGGCATACCTGACTGCAAGCTCCCTAGTGACATTCTTTGCCTTGGCAATTTCATCTTTTGCTGCCTCCATCTGGTTCTTTATGGCTATGATATTACCCCCTTGGGAAATAATGACTGTTCTGTTCTTGCATTTTTTCTTGATTTGTTCTGCCTCCTCTGTTCTAGACAATTCTTCAACTACCTCTGTTCTGGGCACCTTTACAACTTTCTCTCCTTTATGCAGCTTCTCAGCTTCCCTTACTTGTTTCCTTGTAACCGGCCTTCGTGGTTTGAAAATAAATTCCTCGCCAGGTTCATCAAACCTTAGTCTCTTTGAAGCTTTGGATTTTTTAGTGCTCTCCGGAGATGATTGAGTCAAATCAATGTGCATTGGTTCAATATGCACTAGTTCAACCTGCTCAAACTCAATGGCCTCAAGCAAATCACTCAAGCTGGCCTTAGATATTGGAATTTCCTCAACAGCTACTGATTTTCCCTTTTCTTTGCTTATTTGACTCCTGGTCTTAATTCTTGATACTTCTTCAGACCCACTTGATCCAGGTACATCTTTCTTGTGCTTGACCTCCTCTTTTGATGATGGCTGAGGTGGCTCTTTAATAACTAAGGGCTTCACTGATTTTTTCAATTTAGACTTGGTCTTCTTTTTATCCTTTACCTCCTTTCTAAGCTCAGGTATTGTGGGTTCCTCAACTGATTCTTCTCTTTCTCTAACCAGCTGTGGAGTAAGGCCTGTTTTACTTTGGAAACCAGCCATAAAGATAAAAGAGTTCCAATCCCTACCAATTTTCTGAAGACCATCCAGCACTAACAGTTTCACTAAACCATGGTGAAATAATGATGTCTCACAGTCATCCTTCCTTAATTGAACTTTGTCACACATCTTGCTGAGACTACGAAACAAGTAAATTGGAATATCTATAGATGCCTTACCCATAAAATGCAACAACAACTTAAAATGATAGGAGTAAACCTTATTATATCTCCCCTCACAGGTTAAATACTTTTGAATACAGGTAAGAAGAAGGGCATAGTGCTCCTTAACATAATTTCTAAGCACAACCTTTGTTAGATCTTCATTCACATATGCCTCTTTCAAGAACTCTTTGCAGGGGTTCATATCAAATTTGAAGTTCTTGAACCATTCCTGCCCCCCTCTTGGAATCTCAGTTACATTAGCAATTGCCTCTGGAGATACTTGAACCTCTAACATAGATACTTTATAATTTAAACCTGTAAAGTTTAAGGCAAACTCTTTTGTTACCTGAGCATGACCACCCTGCAGCTTCTCACAGAAATTCCAACAGCCAGCATCCTTGAAAGCTTTCCTCATACCTTCATCTCTTAATGCAAGGTCCAATCCTTCAGGCTCTGTTCTCTGACATCTTCCAGACCTATGCTCCTTCCTCTCCATTCCGCTTTCGAAATTTTTGCACAGAGAATGACCCCCAGCCTCAGCTCAAATGGCAAGTTCAATTTTTAGAACTCAGGCTCGCTTGTAATCAGGCTCACTTGAAAAAGAAACTCGGGCTCATTTGCAATTCGAATATCTTATCACACAAGCTGGCCACTTTATGCATCATTTACAAACATCATAAAACATCCATGCATGATAAAACCATTTGAATGATTTTTATGTGCATGCCTATGAATCTATTGGTGGAGTGATGGCTCATAAGTGTTTGGGAGGTACGCCAACTGACAATAACCGGACGGAGACAATGACTCATCCCCAGACGTGACCCTTTAGGAATCCACGCTGCAAAATGCCCGAATCTGCGATTTTGTAGCGCAAATAGTTATAAATTAGCAAAATGCGCTGCGAAACGGCTGGATGCTGACGCGCTGCGAAATGGCTAAAACATAATTGCGCTGCAAAATCAACCAATAAAACTGCGCTGCGAAAATACGGAAAGGACCAGTGACATGTACAAGATAAGACATGGCTTATGCAATCATGATGGAGGATGACCAATAGTATTAGATAATGATTCACATGAAGACCCTTTAGAAACATGACCCCTAAGTAAGAAACATAGGACAAAACCCATTTGACACCAATTTTTGACAGTGAACTTTGGACAAAAATTATATACATGTGACTGTAGTTCTAGGTGATAATAGAGTTGACATTATTGACTTGGAAACTAAGTATCAGAAGACTATCAAAGACATGATCATAAAGGAAGAAGAAGCTGAAATACAATCCTTGTCAGATAATTTATAGAGATCTAAGTTCATCATCAAGTACTTGGAATAGGAAAACAACTGAGTGATAAAGAAGTCCTCATGGAGCTGCAAAAGATCAAGGAAAATAGGCAAAAGGAAAAGGAGGCTCACGTCAAGTTGACTTCAATTGAGCAATAGATTGAGAATGATAAGGAAACATGGCTTGAGAGCGTAAACATACACCTCAAGGGGTTGATTGAGAAGGCCAACAGGGACAAGAAGATGCTTCACCACATGGCCTACCACTACATGACCCACAACAAAATCTGCAACATAAGGATGAGGAAGCTTAAAGCTAGGTTGAGGAAGGCCTTAAAGAGCAAAAAGGAGCAAGATAAGTTGAAAATCTTGGCTGAAGCATCACTTTCCCATCAAAGAAGTTGATGGTGGTGTCCCATGCAAAATTTGGGCAAGTTTTGATGATTTTTGTCTTTTTCAAATTTTGAAAACAAGAAATTGGCCCAGAACCTTGGAACACTTGTTGGAGGAAAGGCTTATATATTTGGATTCAGCATGGTGAAAAAATTCATCCCTGAAAATTTCATCAATTTTGGAACAAAACTAGGTCACCAAAAGGTCAAACACCTACCAACAAATGACCTCTCTGCCTGTTTTTGGACACACAGAAAAAGCCTTGGGAGATTTCAGTTTTGAGGAGGGAAATGACCTCCAAATGCAAACATTCAAGATTTTCTAGACATTAGACAGGCAGACCTTTCCAATGAGCTATCTTGGGCTCAATTTTGATAAGGGGAAGGCCCTCAAAAGTGTGTGGAAAGAAGCACTGCGCTTTTGGATCAAGGTGCTACGCTTTTGACCAGTTCTCCAGAAAATCCAATTTTCACCTATTCTCACTGCAAGTTGACTTTTCCTCTCTTCATGGATGATTTTATGATTGTAATTAATGCCTTGTTATGTAATGTAATAGTGAAATGATCTTATAGGTTAGATTAATGAGTTTGAGGTGGTTTAGCGGTCAATGAATCAATTTCCATGCTTATAGAGGCAAGTTGTTCCACTGCCTATATTCTTGTTCCCTATTTGGAAATGGTTGTAACAGCTCCTTTTCTTTTGGTTTCGACCCCTGATGGCTAGCATAGGTGGTTTGATGTCTATATTATGTATTTTTTATGTCATTAGCAAATGTTGTGTTATCACTCAGGTTGTTCCCTTTGACTCCCAAGGGAATACGACCGAGGTAACCACTAACCAATCTTTTAGCTACAGGTCCTAGCCTACCTACAACCGGAGAGGGCTCTCTATTTATGATTTAACTTTGTTTTGGTGTAATTTTAGGCTAGTTATAATGCGCAAGATTTTGTTTTGATTTTGGTTGGATGATGGTTTCAAATAGATCTGACATGCAGCTCTCAGAATAACTTAAACCATTGGAAAATGGAGTCAATGACTATGTACTGCTGAAAGTGCTTGTTGGGAAAGAGGTAGTACTACAGAGCCAAATAGGTATCCATGAAACAAATCTTCAAATTTAGGAATCGGTGGCATGGAATCAGGGAATGAAAGGCAGTCAAGGATCTTTCACTACGCTGATAGAGGGAAATATGAGAATATTATCTAGGAGCAGTTAAGAATTCATAAACGGCATTCATAATGAGAGAATCAGTGCAAATATGAGCAATTAAGAATTCATATTCATGACCAATTCTGAAGAAACATGATTAGAAACAGAGATTGAGAAAAGAGTGTATTTAAACAAGTCCTAAGCTATTCTTTTTCTCTGTTGCTGAGATCATGAAACATATATGTGAATTTAGCAAACATAGAAAAGACAAAACATGGTTTAGAAAAACTTATTGTTTCATTAAACAACACAAGAATCCTGTAGTAGAACGCAGCTCATCACATTCACATCCAGACAGTGCAGAAATCATAAACTTCATCAGCTCTTTGTATTAGAAAATCTGAAAGTTACAGCGTAGCTCTTAGAGCGAAAATCATCAACCAACCCCAAATACGTTTCATGGGGAGGTATATATACAAAAAATATGATACAAAATATCTAGATGATGAGTCTTCATGTAATAAATTACATCGCCAACTCTTCCAAGGAAGTAAATGAAGAATTAAATACTGTAGTTAATATTGGCTTGCTAGCTGTCTATTATGTCAGAGAATTTTTGACTTTCTGGGCTGAATGAGTCGGTTTCCTGTCGCGCATTTATTCTGAGTGCGCTTTTCTGATGCTGTTATGCTGCCTGTTCTTGTCTTGCTCTTCATGGTCTTCATCTTTGGTGATGAGCTACTTTACTTTTAATGAGCTGTAATTAACATTCCAATTCTGCTTTATGCTGCTTTGCTAGACCGGCCATCTGTATATGCTGAACTATAGCTTACAAAAAGGAATTAATACCCAAAATCACCTGAGCAACGTCTCCATCATTCCTCTCCACCAATCTTCTGTAGGTAGCTAATGCCTTTGTATATTTATCAGTGTTTCATCAGCTTCTGTGTATCTGTAAAAGTTTGGCTGGTCTTCAAAGAGATGATTTATCTCATGTGCAATATAGAATAGATTTTCTAATTTATCAAAGACAGTCTGGCCAGTTGGAGGCCCTGTATCTTCTGAAGTGCTTGAGGAAGTTGTGATTTGATTGGCAGCATAATTGTTCACTTTGTTGGCATAATGCTCATGTGACAGCAGTCTTCCAGCACTGGTTACTAGGCTAGGTAGCCCTCTGCTCTGTAATGCTGCGATCTTTATTCTGAAGTCATCCACCTATGCTTGCATCTCTTGGCATTTTCTCTCCATTGTCTGCACAAAATTCCTAAGGGTTAACACCCTTTTTATTAGCAAAATAGTTTCAGTCCTGTTCCTGATTCCTAATTTTTCCAACTGCCCTTTGGTGCGAGTATTCAAAAATTGGATCATTCTGTTAGCTTGATCGGGCATGTTTCCTAGAGATGTTCTAGCCTTTTGGTTTTCAAACTGAGCCAAGCTTATTAAATCCATTTGCTCATGAATAGTTTCAATGGATTTCCATTGGTCTATAAAGGATTGACCAATCTTGGCCCACAAGATTTTCTTGATATCTGCTAGAGTCCTATTAAAAGTGAGCTATTTCTCTAGCTCCTTGATTCTTCTTTATAAGGCCTTCACTTCCATTGTCTTCTTAGCCACTTCTTGTTTTGATTTATCATATTTTTCCTCAATATTAGCCAGCTTTTCCTTGGTTTCTTTCAATTCTGCCATTTGTAATTCCAAGGCTTCTATTTCTTTCATCATGTTGTGCATTTTCAGGCTGGTGCCTTGCTCTGTAGGTGTTGAGGTAGTTGCTGAAATTGGTGCTGAGCTTGAGGCACCTGCTTCTGATGTTGTAACCATGGGAGGGACTGTTGTGGTGGTCGTGGGAGGAGCAGCTGTAAGAATCTGAGCTTTTTGAATTGGCTGAGAGGCCAAATCTCCCTGTCTCCCATGTAATGATGCCTCCAAGGCACTCTCTGTCTCTACCAACCTTTTATGTAAGGTTGTGAGCAAAGCTACTACATCCTGCTCCTCGTTTTGTTGGGCCACCTCTGTAACTTGAGGATTCAATGTGGGTGACAGCTTGATTTGTCTTCTTAGGGCAGCTATGTCTTCATCCTTCTTTTTTATCAAGGCCTGCACACCCTTGGGATCAATGGGGTCATGTCCCAACTCTATGATGATCTCCTCCAAGGACTTGATCCTATTGTCCTTGGCCTGTGACGAAGCTTTCTCCAACTCTAGTTGGGCAGCAGTATTGTGCAAAGAGTTTTGCAATCTCTGGGCTAACAATGTCTTATCTACTAGAGTAGAATATACTATCTCCCCAGGCTTCTTGTGCAATTCAATCTGGTCCATCGGATGGATATCCTTGGCGAACACTTCCAGATTGGTTCTAATGTAATCAGCAGCTGATTGGGGTTGTTGAGTTGTAGGTCTGAAGTGACCGAGGGTCATTCTTCCTTCCTAGATGTCATAGGCTGCCATTAGCGTTTGTTGATTGGTAGGGGCCATCCGTATTAGCTGGTTGTACAGATGTAGTCTCATTGGCTCATTCCTATCTTTGATATCAGTGAATGCTTTTTTAATATCAGAGGCATGTCTACCCTATTGCCTTGTGGATGTTACTTCCAACCCCTATTGTCTCTCTTGCTCCTGTTGAAAATAGCTGGCTGATGTCTCCATGCTTGGGGGAATTTGCTGTTCTGTGGACCCCTCTGGCATTTCTTCGTCTGAAAAAGGATTTAACCTTTGCCTCTTTTCTCCTTGCTTCTCTGTGGATGTTCCTGGAGGGGTCTCTTCCTGTCTATCCCTCTTCTTTTCCTTTTCCTCATTTAGAGGTGTCTGTAGCACAAGAACTTCAGTCACTTTTGCTTGAATTACAGGGTCTTGCCCTTGACTCTGTCCATCTGTAGAAGTAGGCCGGTCTGTCATTGCTTCTTGCTCTTCTAAATTTTGTACTTGCTCTTCTGAATGCTGCACTGCTTTTCCTTTATCTGTTGCTGCAGGTGGGGCACTTACTTGGGCAGTTTGCTGGGGAGTTGTGGCAGAAGAGGTGCATTCTCCAAGATGTCGAGGGGCTGTGAAAAACACCTGTCCAAAAGATTTCAAGTCAACTGCTTTTTCAAGATCTTTGATTGATTCTTCTGCTATTTCTTCCTTAGAAAATTCTTCAACTAGAGTGACCTTTACCCATTCTTGTTGGTTAGCAAATTGCTCAATTTGAGGGATAGTGTAGTGTTCATATGCTGCGAGCTTATATTTGATTCTTCTAAGGCTTATGAAGTGATTGGGGTCATATGGTGCCCAATAAAAGCTTGTTTTTAGTAACAGAATTTTTTTCAAAATTTTGTCTGCCTCCACCCAGGCTTCTTCTCTCTTATTGAAAATGAATGGGCCCAATTGATGTCTGATTTTCAGCTGTGCCTTTTTGCTTTTGCAATAGAAATGGATCAGATCTGCATTACCAAATTGTCGGAAGTATTCCAGGGCAAATAGTCTCATGGGGACATATTTGGGTAGTTTGTAGGGGGCCAATTCACAGCCATAAACCCTGATTACTGTGTGGTTTTGGTAAAAATACGAGTCACCAATGTTGTATCTTTTGGAAAGTTGTAGGATCTTTTGCATCTCATCAGTAAGTCTGGGAGGAGGATTTGTTGATAATAAGCAGGTAGCTGGATAGACAAAAAGGTCAATGAACTCACAATATGTATATGGAGAGTAATAAACATGGTGGCAGACTAGTGACCAGAATATTACAGACCTTCGCTTCCCTTTGGCATCTAATTTTCTGAGAAAAACAGGGAAACTATCAAGCTGATAGTACATTAGCAAGTGATATATATAGGAGGTATGTTTGAACACCCTTTCTCTTTCCAGGTTCATGAATTGCTCATGAATCTTATCAGCAATAAAGGTGGCATAATAATATTGGACAACAGGGGGCTGTCCTGGAGAAAACATAGACAACATTACTAAAACTGTATCATCCACATACTCACTGGTATTGAATCCCGGGATGCATGATACGATATCTACCAACATTCTTCCTATTTCATTAAACCATACATGCAGATAAGGGGGAGGCTGCTAGAATTGGCAATCTGGTTGCATGAACAGCTGGGCAATTCTTGTGATCTCTGAACTGGGTAGCTTGGCACCTTGGTCCAGCAAAAGTTTCATGGAGAGAGGAACTAGAGGCTTTGTTGGCTCAAAATTGAGCATCCTGTTTATGGCTTGAGGTGTGGTGTGAAATAAAATAGTCCCAGATGGAGCCAAAATTGCTCTTTTAGTGGGCTCATAATTCTCACAATGCTGATGGATAAGGTCAGGGAACACATTAACTTGTGGGAGATAATAGATTGGTAGATTGGACTCCCAGATACCAAGGGTATCAACATTGCTCCTGTATTTCTTTATTAACTCACAAAAGGTTTCAATATGATATTTGTTGGTGAGTTCCAGTGTTTCCTTCATTTGGTAATCTCTGTCAGCAAGGGCCAGCCATTCCAGGTTCCTATGTGGTGCATTCAATGGAGCAATATTTAATGCTGTGGAAGTGGCCATTTTGAGGTTTATATGTGCTTATCCTTGGAAACAGGATTAATGTAACAACATGCTGATGAAAGAGCTTTTGAGGATTTGGAAAAGAGCTATACAATGGGTTGAAATGAGGCAATAACCTTCAAAGTCTGAGCATATTATAATGAGGTCACTTTGCAAAGTTTTTGTAAAAATTCTCTTTTCTCTGATGAATTCACAGGGATTAAAAGGACCGTGGGCAAACTGCAGAAGGAAATGGGGAAAGTTCTCAGCTCAATTACTGAAGTTTTTATAGTGGAATGTGGTAAAAAGGGGACAATGCTGGGCTGTATGGAGTTTTGCCGGCAACCCGAGCTTAAAAACGTTTTTCAATGGCGAATTTTCACGTTGTCGTGGGTTCAAAGGGTTCCTAGCTAACAGAGGGTTACTGAGTAAACTCAGGCCGCATTTAAGTGCCGAAATGTGCTTGGTTTGGATAGTTGTAGAGTTTTAAGCAAGAAAAACAGAGAAATTGGCGAAAACAGGGTTAAACAGGTAGAATTTGGGCAAATACCTGGTTTTATAGAGCCGAGGGTGCCGCGCTGGTTCAATGGCGAGCAATTGAGTCGAAGTTGTAGGCGGCAGTGGCTGGGATAGTCAAATTTGCATTTGGGCAGATAAACGATGTAAAACGGAATGCACTCGTGCTTCGAACTTGTCCAATAAAAGTGAACAAAATGGTCAAAGCATATGTTTTTATGAAAAATTGGCATATTTGGCACTTTTGGCGTTTTTCTGTGATGACGTCAGCATGACGTCATCGACGGGTCCCGAGTACGGAAAGGTGACGTGGCAGGTGACCGGGCCGACGACATGGCACAAGACACGGTGGCAAGGTGGGGACACAAGGGGATGAGGTGGCAATGACACGGGGCAACAGTGGGACGATGCGAAAGTGACGTGAGTGGCGACGTGGCGTTGACGTCAGGGGCGGGAAGACAGAAGGTGGTTTGTGGTTTTATCGGACCGCCTTTGGTACGGAGGCGGTAAGTGTCAGAGGGGCTCCGATACAATCACATGGAGACACACGTCTTTTGTACGGCGGAGAAACCGCTATGCCATCGGAAGCTAACTGTCGAACGTCGGGGGTGCTCCGAAATTCACCCGGGCTGTCAGATCTGCAGGGCACAGATCAATGGTTGACGGGGCGCGAACATGGTGGGGTGATACGGCGCGGGGACCCGCCCGTATATTAACTATTATAAAATATACCGCGGGGGAAAACTTAGGTTATGTGGGTTTTATATGTGTTTGTAAGTGGACACCGGTGGTTATTAATTCGATCAAATATCAAATTAATCCCAAATAAAATGTATGTGCGGAAGATATTGCTATAAGGTTTATGTGTGAGAGGGGGGGGGGGTTAATTTGACCGAATGTTAAATTAACCCCAGGTTTAGACTCGGAAGGGCTAATAGTAGTCCCAAATGGACTATTATTTCCCAAGATTTATGTTATATGGCTATAGTGCCAAGGGGTGGGAATATTTATTATTTTTGGGTTTTTAATATGCTTTTTGTAGAAATAGGGATGGGGGAGTAGTTTTTAGGGAGCTATATAATAGAATTAGGGGTTAATATGAGTTAACGGATTGAAACTGAATGGATGAATGCTAAGCCCTTAGTATGAAAACTTAGATATAGGAAGATGGAAGGAGTATAGAATGATTTTTACACAAGAAATGTGGCTTCTTTTCATTGAAGAAAGTCAAAGCTTGCCTTAGTATTTTTACAAAAATAAAGTGAAAACAGGACTTGTTGGGCAGATCCCAAGGTCGTTTAGGGGATGTTAGTGAGTGATTTATGGGGGAAAGAGGGGAATTAGACATTCTTCCATAGTTCTGCCACCAAACAACTGCTTTGATATTCCTTTCATTGATGAGATAAGCTATGGTTGACAAAGTACTTGGTGATCCAAACCTTGCCTCTACAACCTCCAACTACTTACCCAACCTAATACACCTAACATTTTTTCTTCCTTTTGCATGGGTGCACTTAGACTTGCAGACCCTGATTATTCTCTTTTCTTTTGACTGCCCTCCTATCTAAATCTACCCTTATTTCTTCCAAGGGCCCAGATTAAGCAGTTGGGCTCCTTAATTTCTCTACTTAGCTAGTGATCTTCCAAGCTTGAGCTGTTTGGACAGATACTCATTCTCTAGTCTAGAAAAAGAAATTCAAAATATGGCATGGTCCAGATTGAACTGTTGGGCCATCCGTCCAGTTGGCAGTGGCATTTGGGCTAGCCACTTTCTTGGTCTTTCTTTGGGGTTCATTTTTGTTTTTCTTTATGACCAATTTACTCTTTTCGGTGTTTGATAATTCTTTTAGGGCATACCCTCTTTACATTTTTTAACTTTCTCTAATTTTTTACAAAATATGGAACCTTTGCAGCATGAAAAGATGAACATATTTGGCATTTCCCAGGTCAATCATGAAAAATGAAACCTATTGATATAGGAATCTAACAATGGCTCCACTTGGGGATGGCCTTTTCTTGTCAAAGGCCAAGAACAACAGGTCAGATTGCCTTGTTTTTTAACTATTGCTGTAGCCTGGAATTTCTTCTCTTGAATGTCAACGATCTGAACCTCTGTATCCTGTATACAGTCCTTATGAGCTGATCTGCTGTGAAATTACAGCTTTGTATTTGCTAGTTTCTCTGAATATTTATCATCATCTTCATAGTTGCCAAGTATTGCTCTTGATTTCCAATGATAGACTCAAAACATATATCAAAATGGTGCAGTTCCCTAATTTTCCTCAAAATTTGTTGCACTTGTCTCCTTATCTAACCACTGTAGATGAAAATGCTGGAATTACAAATATTTATGTACAATATACAATAGCGTTATGCTGATTGCCTGGAATCAAAATAATGCTTGATAATTCGCCCATTGACTGGGCCTTCCTCAGTATTTGTGCCATCTAAAATCCTCAAGAAATAGGTATTGTTACCTTGTACAACATGTATGACATAGGGTCCTTTCCAAAGAAAATCAAATTTGCCATGTTTCACTTTGTCCTCTCTTCTAGAATCCCATCTGAGAACTTTGTTTCCTATGAAGAACTCTTCAGCCTTTGTTCTTTTGTCAAAGATCTTTTTGAGTTTATCTTGTAGAATATGGGTTCTCTGATATACTTATTCCATTGTTTTCTTCAAATGTATAGTCTGGTTGATCCTTCTTTGAATATCATTGGGCTCAGCTTGTATTTCTTGCAACAACTTGATTACAGGGATTCCCAAAGATGAAGGGAATCTTGCCTCCATTCCATAAACTAATTCATATGGACTTGTACCAATGGATCTTTTAGTGGTCAATCTGTCTGCCCATGGTGCATTTACCAAATTCTTATGCCAATTCTTTTTGTTCTCCTCCAAGACCTTTTTGATGATGTTGATGAGGCTTTTTTTGGAGGACTCAGCTAGGCCATTGCCTTGAGGGTAATAGGCTATGGAATGGCCCAAGGTAATGTGGTATTTGTGGCAAAAGTTTATCATCCTTTTGGATTTGAAAGCAGCAGCATTGTCTGTAATAATTTTATCTGGAAAGCCAAATCTGGACAAGATGTTGGTTTCTAAGAATTGCATAATAACAGAGTCATTGGCTTGCCTACAAGGGATGGCTTCTATCCATTTGGTAAAGTAGTCTATGGCAGTCAAAATCCACCTATGTTGGCCAGAGGATGAAGGGTGAATTTCACCAATGAAGTCTAAACCCCACTGCTAGAATGGTCTTTCAGTTGAAATAGGTTTGAGGGGTAAAGGTAATAGCTTTCTCTTGCCTTCAAAGATTTGGCACTTATGGCATGAGATAACAAATCTTTTCACATCAGGAAACAAGGAGGGCCAATAAAATCCAGCCCTTATGATTTTATCAGCTGTTGATTTCCAGTACAAGTGTCCTCCACAGTCACCTGCATGAAATTCCTTGAGGAGATTGTCAGTTTCATCCAATGTTAGGCAATTAAGTAAAATTCCTTCATGATTTTTCCAAAACAAAACATTGTCTATGATACAAAACTTTGATGCTTTCATTTTCAAGAACCTTTTCTTAGTTCTGAACAACCCTGGAGGAGCTTGCAGGTTTAACAATACAAAACATATATCGGCATACCAGGGAGATTGCAAAAAGGCTTGATTGATCTGTGGAGTCGCCATCTCCTGTTCGTTGTCCAGTTCATTGATGTCAAGGGCTTGGAAATTGGTTTCAGTCATTAGTTTGGCTAACCCTTGTCCTTTTATTAGTTTTGTAGGCTTGATTTCAATGTCATATTCTAGGATATTGGTAATCCATTTGCCCCTTTTTCCTTCAATTCCTTATTGTGTTAAAATGTCCTTAACCACAGCATTTGGGACATAGGCAATCACATGAGAGTATAAAATGTAAATTTTGAAATCCTTGATGGCCTTTACTAGGGCATAAGCTTGTTTTTCCATAATCTGATATTTTAAGGGATCATCTTTAAGAGCTTTGCTAAAGAAGGCAATGGGTTTC
Source organism: Pinus tabuliformis (assembly GCA_031772625.1). Classification (NCBI taxonomy): domain Eukaryota; kingdom Viridiplantae; phylum Streptophyta; class Pinopsida; order Pinales; family Pinaceae; genus Pinus; species Pinus tabuliformis. The sequence goes on along the minus strand of CM062806.1, from coordinate 264,876,151 downwards.
TCACATCCTTGGTCATCTTTTTGCAATAGGACAATAGCAATTGTGTGCTCAGAGGCAAAGGAAAAAATGATGAAATCCCTATCAAACCTGGGACTTGTGAGGACTAGTGTATTTTTCAAAGCTCTTTTGATGTCCTCAAAGGCTTGTTTGGCTTCCATTGTCCACTTGACTTTAGAATCTTTCTTCAACATATTGTTTAACAGTCTTATGAGCTCAGCCAAATTAGGAATGAATCTTCTCAAAAAGTTAATCTTCCCTAGAAAAGCTTGTAGTTTTTTGATGTTTCTTGGATGAGGCACTTGAAGGATAGCTTGAATTCTGTCCGAGTCGATCCTAATTCCATCTTTTGAAATTATATGACCTAGGAGCTTGCCTTCCTCTAGGCCAAACAATGATTTCTTTGGATTCAAAGATATGCCATATTTTTTGCAAATTAGAAACACTTGCCTTAAATGTTCTAAGTGTTCTTGGTCTGATTTTGAAAAGGCAGTGAGATCATCAAGGTAGACTACTAGGAAATCATGGATCTCTTTGGCAAAGGCTATGTCCATTGCTCTCTGAAAAGTGGCCCCTGCATTTTTAAGCCCAAAAGGCATTTTGACATATTTAATGGTTGCCCAAGGTGTTGTGAAGGCAGTTTTGTCTTGATCATCCGGGTGTCCTAAAATATGATTGAATCCTGAGAATCAATCTAAAAATGAGATCCTAGAGGCTCCCACTACCCTTTGTAGGATATGATCCATTTTTGGTAAGGGGCAATGGTCCTTGAGAGAGACTTTTTTCAAATTCCTTAAGTCAACACACCGTCTAATCTCTCCCGTCTTCTTTCTAGTAGGCACTAGATTTGAAATCCACTCTGAGAACCTAATTGGAGCAATGATTCCTACTTCATACATTCGTTTAACTTCTTTTTCAATCAGAGGGAGGAGGACGGGATTCACTCTTCTAAGCTTTTGTTTAAAAGGTTTTTGATTCCCTTTCAAAGGTATAGTGTGTTGGATGACTGAAGTATCATAGGACTTGAGGTTCTCATAACTCCAAGCAAAGATATCTTGAAAATCTTTGAACAATTGAATGTATTTCAACTTCTGATCAGCGGGTAATGCCTTCGATAGCTTTACCATTTTGGGATTTTCCGTGGTTCCAATGTTGCAGTCCTCAATTTCAGCATTTAGTGATTGCATTTTTGGCTTCCTTGAGATATCATTTGAATCGAATAAATCCTCCAAAGGAGTTAAACCTATGGGAAGAAAATTGTCTTTTAGATCAATTACTTCAGCCTCTGCCTCAGTTATTTCATCAAAATCTGTTTGCTTCAGCTGTTGTACATTTTTGTCATTAAACGTAGTTGGATGCAGAATCAGATTTGTTGTTTCAGTTGATATGTTTTGTTCAATTTTGTGCCTTTGTTGTTGGTCGTCCACAGTGCTTGTATCAATGTTCATGTTAGAGAATTTCTCTTTCAAAGTGAGGAAGTTATTTATTTGTGTATTATTTTCAAAGATCTGCCAATTTTTAACATTATCACGGACAGCAGGTCTATGTTTGATTTTGGCAGTGAAACGGTGGTTGGGTTCTAAAGGTAGCTTGCAAGTGCTGGCAAAGGTTTCCAAGCTATGTGCATGTAAGTTGAGCTTTCTGTAAATTTTAGTTAACTAAGATTCTGAGAAGTTGTCAAGTATTTGAATGGCTTCCCCTCTGTAAGCCCTCAATCTCAGATATTTTGTGACAAAATTTCCCTTCATCTGCTATATGATCAGATTTGGATCCCCTAGAATTGAGACTTTGGTTGCACCTAGATTTTTGATGAGTTTGAGACCTAACAAGAGGGCTTCATACTCGGCCATATTGTTTGTGCATCAGAAGTTTAGCCTATATGCATGACCTTCAGCCTGGTCATTTTTGCATGTTGTGTACCCAGACCCCTGCCCCTGCTCCTAATTTGTTGATTGAGCCATCAAACTCTAAATACCATAAGATTTCATGGTCAAGGGTTGCATTGAGAGTTTTAGAAAGTTGCACCATGGGCAGATTGGGTTCTTCTAAGTCATTTGATGTGTCATTTTTCTTTATTGAATTAGTCATATTGACAATTTTTCGATCTGGATCAGTAGATTGTTCATTCATACTCTATGGTTGTGCTGTTATCAAGAGTTTGGCATCAGTTTTGGTAAACATATCAGCATTATATAAGATGAATGAGTCCACATTAGAATGCATTGAGTAGATGGGGAAGTTTTGGGGCTTTTCTTGACTACTCACCACATATTTCATTAGTGTTTCACGGTATAATCTCTTTGGTTGCCCAAAGACTGAAATAGTGGCATAGGACATGTCTAGTTGCAAGGATCCTTGGAGTTTGGCCCCCCATGACCTGGATAAAAGCATGCCATATTTGGGTGGAATGTCAGCTACCACCACATCCATCAGAATTGTTTTGGTTGGGTATTGGACTAAGGATACACAAAGATCTTTGATTAGGCCTAAACACCTGACCTGACTAGAATCAAATGAGAATAAATCTTTGTATGGTCTTGTGATATCTAGGTCTAGTTTTTCCATCACAGATTTAGGCATTAGGTTATGTGAGGCTCTGGAATCAAACATTGCATTGTGTAACACCTTGTCATGAATGTTTAAACTGACATAAAAAGGTGGAACTCCTCCATTTGCTGTTTTTCCATTAACTTCAGGACCAAAAAGTAATTCAGGTTGATTGTCTAGAACATTTACAACATCCCTATTGTCTGATATTTGGAGTGACCTATTGATTTGTTGTCTATATACTTCATGTTTGGCAAGTTCAGAGAGAGGAATAGCTATCTTCATCTTACCTATTTCTGTTTCCAAGTTGAAGGGTTTTTCTATCTGAGTCTTTGTATTATGGGCAGCAGATTTTTCCTTTTCAGCTGAATTTTCAGTGACCTTTTCTTCATCATGGGTATGATTTTGAGTTGAATCTGTTTTGAATTTATTTTCAGGAATGTTGTTTGAACTTGCTTTTGAGGGGAGGGATGAGGATGGCTGATTTTTAGAGGGTTGTACATCTGATATATCCTCCACAATGACTTCTCTTGGGTGTGGGTCTGTTTTATCAGAGGATTCTGGGAGAACAGCTTTGTCTTTTGTCTTTTTTGGCTGTTTATTATCCTTTGGTTTGATAGGTTCAGGCACATCTATGGTTCTACTCCTTAGTTTATATTATTTATGTACCTCATAAACTGCTGCATCATAGACTTCCCTAAAGTCAAATGACTCTCCTGATTTGGTTTGAAATTGATTGCAATTATGGGCCTCTTGATCCTATTATGTTAGAAAGACCTGATTTTCACTGTCTAAGCCCATTAAGTTGATGTGAGGTTCCTCTATTGTTTCACTAGATGTTGAGGCTTCGGGGTAGTTCTCTTGAAACGGAGGTCTGTTGTTCTGATCAGGGCCAACCCTCCCAACATTTGGATTTTGTTTTTTTCTAAAATTTGGGTTCCTAGCAGTACTTGGTAGACCTTCCCATGATGATTTTCTCTCGATGGTTTCCACCCTATCCCCAAGTTTGTCCATACCTTTGATGATTGCATCCAATTTTTGTTCAAATTCTGAAGTTTCTTCTTTAAAAATAGTTCTTCTCTCAGCTCTTGCCCGATTTATTTTAGCAATAAGGTTTGCCTCTACACTAACAGCTATGTTTTGCATGTTTGCTAAAGTTGGAGGGGCTCTTTCCCTCAGTTGATACGCCATGTCAGAATCAAATCCATCAGGGAATTTGATTAAGGCTAAGTCAGGTGGAGGTCTAACGTTTTGAGGGATGGCATTGTAAACATTGTTGAATCTTGCACAATAATCTAGGACAGTTTCTTGTGGGCCTCTTTTTATGGTGTCATATTCAGATAGAATGTGCAGTGGATCTTTTTTCTTTTCCCATATGTTGAGAAATGTATGGTAAAGAGCATCCGGATTGGCTATGGAATTTGCAGCAAGTGCTCTAAACCAAGTTCTTACTTCCCCTGTTAAACTTTGGACAAAAATCTTCATTCTTACATCATCATCGTCTATCTCATAATTTTCAAAGTAGTATTACATTTTCTTGGTATGTTGTAAGGCAGTATATGTACCAGTACAATCAAAATAAGTGATATTACTTTGGTAATCCTGAGGCATAGCCCCAGGATTTCCAGGTAGCTGTAAAGGGGCATAACGATTTTCCATATTTACAGGGACAAATGGGACAACAGGAAGGAATGGAACAGCTGGAACAACAGGGATAGCAATGGAAATTTGTGCAGTGGATGAAGGTGTGGAGAATATGTTTTGAGAGGTGGATGAGGAAGAAGGAGAAGAAAGAGCAATGTGAGGATGAAGTGAAGGTTTAGGACGGGTTGGAATATAGTTTTGTGGAACTGTTTTAGGGCTTGAATCAGCAAAATCTTCTTGTTCCTCTTGCTTCCTAAGGATCTTTGGGATTAAGTTGGGATTGTCAAAAACAGCTGGAGGGTCTGGGTCAGGATTTGACCTAGTATAACGAGTTTTCTTCTTTGGAGCCAGCTTCCGAATTTGTTTTTGGTATTTTCTGGGAAATTTCTGATTTTAGGAAGGAACTGATCAAATTTTTTGGAACAGTTGTTTAAAGCTTAAAACTAGAATGAAGATTGACTGAAGCAGCTTTTATTTAATCCTGTAAATGCAAAGCAAGAACAGTTTCAAAGGCTTCCTGGATGACATTCAGGCTTCATCTGTAGTTTTAAGGAATAGACAGCAATTGAAAAATTCGTTCTTCCCCAGTGGAGTCGCCAATGATGTTATCACTCAGGTTGTTCCCTTTGACTCCCAAGGGAATACGGCCGAGGTAACCACTAACCAATATTTTAGCTACAGGTCCTAGCCTACCTGCAACCAGAGAGGGCTCTCTCTTTATGATTTAACTTTGTTTCGGTGTAATTTTAGGCTAGTTATAATGCGTGGGATTTTGTTTTGAGTTTGGTTGGATGATGGTTTCAAATAGATCTGACATGCAGCTCTCAGAATAACTTAAACCATTGGGCAATGGAGTCAATGACTGTGTACTGCTGAAAGTGCTTTTTGGGAAAGAGGTAGTACTACAGAGCCAGATAGGTATCCTCGGTGGCATGGAATCAGGGAATGAAAGGCAGTCAAGGATCTTTCACTATGCTGATAGAGGGAAATATGAGAATATTATCTAGGAGCAGTTAAGAATTCCTAAACAGCATTCATAATGAGAGAATCAGTGCAAATATGAGCAATTAAGAATTCATATTCATGACCAATTCTGAAGAAAACATGATTAGAAACAGAGATTAAGCAAAGGGTGTATTTAAGCAAGTCCTGAGCTATTCTTTTTCGATCATCAAACATATATGTGAATTTAGCAAACATAGAAAAGATAAAACATGGTTTAGAAAAACTTATTGTTTCATTAAACAACACAAGAATCCTGTAGCAGAACAAAGCTCATCACATTCACATCCAGATAGTGCAGAAATCATAAACTCCATCAGCTCTTTGTATTAGAAAATCTGAAAGTTACAGCGCAGCTCTTAGAGCGAAAATCATCAACCAACCCCAAATACGTTTCATGGGGAGGTATATATACAAAAAAATATGATACAAAATATCTAGATGATGAGTCTTCATGTAATAAATTACATCACCAACTCTTCCAAGGAAGTAAATGAAGAATTAAATACTATAGTTAATATTGGCTTGCTAGCTGTCTATTATGTCAGAGAATTTTTGACTTTCTGGGCTGAATGAGTCAGCTGCTTGTCGCGCATTTTTTCTGCTTGTGCTTTTCTGATGCTGTTATGCTGCCTGTTCTTATCTTGGTCTTCATGGTCTTCATATTTGGTGCTGGGCTACTTTACTTTTGATGCATTGTAATTAACATTAAAATTCTGCTTTATGATGCTTTGTTGGACCGTGCCATCTGTATATGCTGAACTGTAGCTTACAAAGAGGAATTAATACCCAAAATCACCTGAGCAACGTCACCATCATTCCTCTCCACCAATCTTCTGTAGGTAGCTGATGTCTTTGTATCTTTATCAGTGTTTCATCAGCTTCTGTGTATCTGTAAAAGTTTGGTTGGTCTTTAAAGAGATGATTTATCTCATGTACAATATAGAATAGAATTTCTAATTTATCAAAGACAGCCTGTCCAGTTGGAGGCCCTGTATCTTCTGAAGTGCTTGAGGAAGCTATTATTTGATTGGCAGCATAATTGTTCATTCTGTTGGCATAATGCTCATGTGACAGCAGTCTTCTAGCGCTGGTTACTAGGTTAGGTAGCCCTCTGCTCTGTAATGCTGCGATCTTTATTCTGAATTCATCCACCTCTACTTGCATCTCTTGGCATTTTCTCTCCAATGTCTGCACAAAATTCCTAAGGGTTAACACCCTTTTTATTAGAAAAATAGTTTCAGTCCTGTTCCTGATTCCTAATTTGGCCAACTGCCCTTTGGTGCGAGTATTCAAAAGTTGGATCATTCTGTTAGCTTGATCGGGCATGTTTCCTAGAGATGTTCTAGCCTTTTGGTTTTCAAACTGAGCCAAGCTTATTAAATCCATTTTCTCATGAATAGTTTCAATGGATTTCCATTGGTCTGTAATGGATTGGCCAATCTTGGCCCACAAGATTTTCTTGATATCTGCTAGAGTCCTATTAAAAGTGAGCTCTTTCTCTAGCTCCTTGATTCTTCTTTCTAAGGCCTTGACTTCCCTTGTCTTCTCGGCCACTTCTTGTTTTGATTTATCATATTTTTCCTTAATCTTAGCCAGCTTTTCCTTGGTTTCTTTCAATTCTGCCATTTTTAATTCCAAGGCTTCTATTTCTTTCATCATGTTGTCCATTTTCAAGCTGGTGCCTTGCTCTGTAGGTGCTGAGGTAGTTACTGAAATTGGTGCTAAGCTTGAAGCACCTGCTTCTGATGTTGTAACCGTGGGAGGGACTATTGTGGTGGTTGTGGGAGGAGCAGTTGTAAGAATCTGAACTTTTTGAATTGGCTGAGAGGCCAACTCTCCCTGTCTCCCCTGTAATGATGCCTCCAAGGCACTCTCTGTCTCTACCAACCTTTTATGTAAGGTTGTGAGCAAAGCTACTACATCCTGCTCCTCTTTTTGTTGGTCCACCTCTATAGATTGAGGATGCAATATGTGTGACAGCTTGATTTGTCTTCTTAGGGCAGCTATGTCTTCATCCTTCTTTTTTATCAAGGCTTGCACACCCTTGGGATCAGTGGGGTCATGTCCCAACTCTATGATGATCTCCTCCAAGGACTTGATCCTATTGTCCTTGGCCTGTGACGAAGCTTTCTCCAACTCTAGTTGGACAAAGTATTGTGCAAAGAGTTTTGTAATCTGTGGGCTAACAATGTATTATCTGCTAGAGTAGAATATACCATCTCCCCAGTCTGCTTGTGCAATTCAATCTGGTCCATCGGATGGATATCCTTGGCGAACAATTCCAGATTGGTTCTAATGTAATCAGTAGCTGATTGGGGTTGTTGAGTTGTAGGTCTGAAGTAACTGAGGGTCATTCTTCCTTCCTGGATGTCATAGGCTGCCATTAGCCTTTGCTGATTGGTAGGGACCATCCTTATTAGCTGGTTGTACAGCTGTAGTCTCACTGGCTCATTCCTAGCTTTGATATCAATGAATGCTTTTTTAATATCAGAGGCCTATCTGCCCTGTTGCCTTGTGGATGTTACTTCCACCCCCTATTGTCTCTCTTGCTCCTCCTCAAAAGAGCTGGCCGATTGTTTGGTCAATTTAGTGTGTCCTAAATTTCTATTTAAAATTTCAATCTGGGAGTCGTAAACTACTGAAGTGAAGTGCATTGTATGTGCAAGATAACTGATTTCTTAGTCTTTTGTCATTTTAGAGTTTTTTAGTTTGATTTTGGGTTTATCTTCTGTGGATTCCCTAGTGTGAGATGGAAAAATTGAAAGTCAAGTATGGATGGTATTGGTGATTTCTACAATGATTTTCCAAACTTCAAAGTTCTCAAAAAGAAGGTTTCAAACTGACTGTGATGAAATCAATTCTCAAAAGCAAATAAATGTACCAAAACAGTGAACTAGTGACAATGGCCTAGTATCCTTACTGTTGTATGAAAAAGAAAATAAAAATTGAACTCAAAGAAACTCAAAGACTGAAAGTAAAGCAAACTAAATCACACTACTTCAACCCACATTCTGACCCTTCACCTTTCGACTCGCTCTGGCTATAGGAAGTAATCATAAACAAGCTGAGTAATATGATAGCTAAATTGCAGGAAATCAAATTGCATAAAAGGAAACTAAGATTTAACTTCTCATTCATATTTCAATTCTTGAAAATGACATAAGTAATTTAATCTCTAACTTGCAGGAAAGCAAACTAAATCATACTACATCAAATAATATTCTGATTCCTCACTAATTGAGTCACTTGGTTATAGAAAGGAAATCATAAACAAATGAGTAATATGATATCTAAGTGGCAGGAAAGTAAATAAGTAAAGCAAAACTGAAAGAAATGACAATGCTGGAATTAAAACTTAGTAAATGAAAATCAACAGAAAGGACAAGATGATCTCATGTCAGTAGTCATTAAAAATATGTAAATTTGCCTGGGCTGCTTAGAAAAACCTGTAAGAAAAGCACTAACCAGCTAACAGTTAACATAAAAGGAAATATGGACAACAGTTAATCATGAACATCAGAACAACGTAATATATACAAGCTAATGATTATAAAAGCAGTAAATGAAAGCAAGTAAGAAACTATATAGAGCCTTGGTGTACAGGGGCCCTCTGCAACCTCAGCCAGTCAGTACTCAGTCACAAATCGAATTCAGGAATGCTGTCTTCTCATATATTAAAGTGCAGTAATAAGACAAAGTAAAGCACAGTATAGTGGGATTATAACAATAGTCAAAATTACATCTGAAAAACTAACTATCCAGCATATACCAACGCGTTATTTATAAGTGAAAATGCTGCAACTAATTCCTAGATTCTATGCTTCCAAGCAGACACGTAAATCTCCACGGCCTGAGATCTAGCATTATGGTAATCATGACAGTTAAATCCATGGAGTGGTGGCTGCTCGATTCAATTCACGGGTTGATCTACAGGTGTGGCAATACCTTCGGAAATTGATGATCATGCCACACAAACCTTCACGTGGGCAAAACAGAGTCGTGCCACTGCAAAACTCTTGGTTTGGCCCTTCCTTTGACCGCCTTTGACCATGACTGTTTATGAGTGATTTGGCTGAACTAAGGGGACACGCTCCATGTACATGTCACTTGCATCTTGCCCATGTGGCCGGTTTATCCATTAGACACCTGTAACATAGTCTTTAACAAAATGGCTGCAGAAACATGAGCTGGCTGCGGAAAGTGACAAGTTTCTGCAGCTTCTTGAACAAAAATCTAAACCAAATAGTAGTCATGAACATAGTTAGGAAACCATTTCATAAGCTCTTTTTAGACTAATATGCAATGATTTTACAGCTTGGTGGATTAAGTAAATGGAAAAGAAGGTTGAAAAGGTATATAGGGAAGTGCAGGTTTGGGACTCAACATACCCCCACTGTGAAGGTGTTAGTCATTCCCTTCTAATCCATATGTTCTGAAGCTTCTTCTAGGACATCTAGCCCTCTTTTCTTCTTCTTTGGTGCTACCACCATCCTGGGATTCCTTATTAGACATCTAAATTTGAGATTGATTAATGCTCTGCTCAACTTTCTGCACTTTTTCTTCAGTTTCTTGTTTTTCTTTTGCCATAGTCCCAATGAAGCATAGTGTTATCATGAATAATTTTATCTACTTTGCTCTGCTCCTTGAGTGCTTCATTTTCTTGCTTGATATGCCTATTTAGGACCTCTAATTCAAATACCTCCTGCTTTAAGGACTGAACTTGTGCATCTGATGGCAGAGTGGTACTCGGACCTGCAGCTGATTTTTCTAAAGATTCCAAGTATTCATAAACCTCATGTCGATTGGGATCTACTTCAGGTGTCTTTCTTGGACTGGGTTCAAAATCTTGTGGAGGAGGAGGACTGCTCCCTAGCTTTGGCCGATAAGGGCTTTCATCATGTGGACGACTAGTTTCAATACTTGGCTGAGGATGAGGTGGACTACAGCCAGCTGGAGGTTTCTCGGGTGTCTCTCCACCCAAGTTAATGAAGTGGGGTCGTTTTATTTGTGTTTTACTTCCCTTTCCTCTTAGCCTGGTGCTTCTCCTTAAGTATGGTGGACTAGTACTCCTTTCTTGTATACTCTGTTTCCCTTTTTCCTTTTTCTTTGCTATAGCAGCCTGTTCTTGAAGATGCACTAATCTCTCTGACAGTGGTTGATAATCCTCCTCTATGGATGGCTCAGGTGATTGGTAGACTTCTTGGATGGTTCTTTTGCCTTTCTCTTTTCTCTGTTTCTTGTCTTTAGTTCTGTTCTCTTTTTCTTTTTGACCAACTTCTTGAGTTTCTGTAGTAGGGGAGTCTTGGACTATGGAACTCTTTTCTTTTCTCCTACTTTTTCTTGGTGTCTTTGGTGTACTACTTTCAGAAGCCTCAGATGGCTCTTGAAAGTAGTTTCTTATCAAGAATTGTTCCCAGGTATCTTTGTTTTTCTTTAGTTGGTCCTCAATGAGAATTTTTACAAGTCCATGATGATATAGATGAGGTTCTATATTGCCTATGTGTTTTTGGACTGTAATATTCATCTTTTTCAAACTCAACAGTAAGAAATAAGGCAAATTAAGAGTTTGAATTTCTAAGAAATTCATCAACAGTCTAGCATGGTACATGTACATTGAACTAAAGTGTCCTTCGCAAGTGATAAATTTTTGGATTACTAATAGCAGACTGGCCCATTCTTCTTTCAATACATGAACAGGAATTCCTTTAGTAAACACAGTGGTGTCCATACCTCGGTTTCTTAGCATAATTCTCCATGTCTGTTCATCCATGCTTTTGTTTTTGAACCATCGCTCACCTTCTTGGGGTAAGCCTGTGGCAACTGCTACTGTTGTTTCAGTCACCGTGAGCTTGAAGTCTCCAATCTACACCATTTGGCCATCGAAAGACCATGCAAAAGCTTTGGTAACCTCTTTATTATAGCCTTTAAACTTTTGTATGAAGCGTAACCATTTGGCTTTCTTCAACAAATATTTTGCTTGAGGGTAACCTTCTAAATATTTCGGTCCTTTTGGTTCTTCCCTTAGTAGTTTTCCCATTCCTTCCTTTATTTTTAATTTCAACTGAGGATTCAATTGTGTGTGAGGGTTTAGTAGAGGGAAGGTAGCTTGGTTGCAGGGTTTATGGTAAAATGTAGTGGTTGCAATCGGTAGTAGTAACGGGAATGCTTCAGACTACAGGCGGAACAGAGGATAAGCAGTTGCAAATGAGTTCACAAGTTGAAATGCGTGTATGTGAAGAGGATGATTTTAATAGAATGATAAGTGAACAGAGTCGAGTCGAGATTTTTGAATTAACGGCTGCGTATGAAATATCACATGTTTTAATGGATGGCTGCGGGAAATGCGGTGGAGAGGAGCCGTAATGGGATAGGTCACATCTCATGAGTACAGGTGGTAAATGAAAGTGCAGTCAACTTGAGTTTAAACCCGAAAATCAATCATGAGACCGTTAAGAAATGAATGCATGGTGTGTGGAGTAATATCGTGGAATAGGAGTGGGTAATGGAGCTATCGTACCGAATCATTGCACATAGTAGAGCTTTTATGGTTTGATAACTATGCATAATCATGACTTTAATTGCTATTTGATAAAAAAAATTGCTCATACCTTTGGAAACCTTGTCATTTCTTGCTCATAGCTTTTAACCAACTGCTCTTCCTTGATGTCTTGGAGATGCTCCATGTCTTCATAGAATTTGCTCAATTACACATGCATTTTCATGATTATTGCACTACCATTTTGACTGTGAATTTGAAAAACAGAGTGGTGGTGGCTGCAAAAATCGTTTCTGGCTGCGGAAACTGTTTCTCGCTACGGAAATTGCTTCCAGCTGCAGAAACTGGGGCAGCACCCACTTAGCTGAACAAAGATAGTTAGAAAAGAACTAACTGAGTGAAAATAGTCCTGAAAGGGACTTTTATTGATGAAATGAAAATGAAATGAGTGGAATAGAGTGAAAGTGAAGCAGAATGAAGTGAAATGAAAATGAGAATGATATGGAGATGGAGTGAAATGGCAAATGAGGTGGAGTGAAGATGGAAAAAGAAGGAGAGGAGAGATTTTTATTTTTTTTTTGGAAAATATAGAGTGTTAGGTGTCCCTGATTTTCACTCTATATTTTCTGCATAAGACCGCCAATCTGTGATTGGTTTTCGGGCTTATACAATTTTTTTTTTAACTGAAAGGAACAAAGGGCAGGCTGGTGGGGAAGAAGGATTCTTCTCCACCAGCCTTATTGCAGAATTCTCTTGGAACATTTTGACAAATTCTTCTTTTGAGAGTGGCTTATGATAAATTTTCAATCGATGGCCATTCACAATAAGAGGAGTCTGAAATTCATCAATGGTCTTGATTCTTACCGCTCCATTGTTAAAGACTTTGTCAATCTCATATGGCCCAAGCCAATGGGTCTGAAATTTACCTTTGAAGTCTTTAAACTTGGAATCAAACAGTAGCACCCAATCTCCCTCTTGAAACTTTTTCTCTTTGATATATCTGTCATACCACTTAGCTCTTTGATGTTGAACTAGATCAGCCCTTAAAATTGCTTCTTGTCTGATCTCATCTAGCTCATTCAGCTGCTCCATTCTGTGCTTTTGGGCTTCTGATAGATTCATCCCCAACTGTACTGCCATCTTGAAAGTCTTGACTTGAAACTCAATGGGGAGCAGGACTTCTTTCCCATAAACAAGTTGATAGAGAGAATGCCTTGTTGTATTCGTCCATGTAGTCCTGTAGGCCCACAAGGCTTCAGGAAGCCTCTCTGCCCAATCTCTTCTGTGTAGATGGACAGATTTGGTGATGATGCTCTCAAGAACTTTGTTTTTAGACTCCACTTGGCCATTTGCTTGCGGATGGTAAGGAGTAGATTTTCTGTGCTTGATTTTGTATTCTTCCATCAGCTTCTCCATCAAGTTAGATGTAAATTGACTTCCCTGATCTGTCACAATTTCTCTTGGGACACCAAAACGAGTAAAAATATCCTCATAAAGAAAATGAACAAGTGAATTTTCAGTGGCAGAGGCAATGCTTTGGCTTCTACCCATTTAGTGACATAATCAGTGCATACCAATATATACTTCTTCTGTTTAGATGGTGGATTAATGGGTCCAATGAAATATAAAGCCCATTTTTCAAAGGGTTTGATGAGTACCTGTGGTTGTAATGGCATTTCGTTTGAAAGAGTCGGTCTCCCAACTCTTTGGCAGCTGTCACACATTCTGACATATTGTTTTTCATCTTTGAAAAGGGAAGGCCAATAATATCCTAAAGAAAGGATTTTATAGGCCGTCCTTTTGTCAGCAAAGTGTCCACCGCATGGTTTATCATGACATGCCTTGCGGATGTCAGGCATTTCATCTTCCCGAATACATCTTCTGATCACACAATCTAGCCCTATTTTAAACAATTCATTAGAAATCCATGAATGATTCGAACTCTCCTGAATAATTCTTCTTTTTTCACTAGGAAATAAATGTGGAGGTAGCTTCCCTGTAACCAAATAGTTAGCAATATCTGCATACCAAGGAGTCTTAGTAGTTACTACAAATAAATATTCATATGGAAACTTATCCTCTTCAGGAGAATCTTCATTAGTATTTTGGATTCTAGACAATAAATCATCTATTGTATTTTGTTTCCCTGGTCTATCCAACACAGTAATATTGAATTCTTGTAAAAGTAAGAGCCATCTTGTAACTCTGCCATTAGTAACAGGTTTGTTCATTAGATATCTAATTGCAGAATGATAAGTATGGACAAAATCTTCATAGCCTATTATATAATGTCTAAACTTATTGATTGCATGAACAACATCTAAGAACTCGTTTTCAGTCACAATATAGTTTAACTCGGTGGGAGTCAAATTTTTACTGGTGTAGTAAATGGTATAAGGAACTAAATCCTTTTGACCCAACACAACTCCTAGAGCTGTATCTGAAGCATCTGTAGAAATATGGAAAGGAAGTTTCTAATTTGGCCCTCTCAAAATGGATGCTTCAGATATTCTTGTTTTCAAAGTTTCAAATGCAGATTGACAATCAGGATCCCATTTGAATTCACAGTCTTTTGTAAGTAATTTGAAGAGTGGAGATGCTATTTTGGTGAAGTTTTCGATAAATCTTCTATAGTATCCAGTAAATCCAAGGAAACTTCTAACATCTTTCTGACAATTTGGAATAGGCAACTTGGAGATGACTTCAACTTTTGATCTATCAACTTTAATCCCATCCCCTGAAATATGATGTCCTAAAACAATCCCTTCAGTAAACATCATAAAGCATTTTTCATGACTCAATGAAAGGTTTGTTTCTTTACACCTTATAAGGACTTTTTCCAAATTCTATAATTCCTCTTCAAATGAATTACCATAAACTGTAAAATCATCCATATACACCTCTACACAATCATGGATTAGATCAGAAAAGATTCCTAGTACTGCCCTTTGAAATGTTGCGGGTGCATTACATAATCCAAAAGGAAGTACTCGGTAAGCAAAAGTTCCCCATGGACAGGTAAATGTGGTCTTATCTTGATCTTCAGGCACTACCTGAATCTGATTATAGCCACTAAAACCATCCAAAAATGAAAAATAATTTTTGCCTGCTAAAGTATCTAATACCTGATCAATAAAGGGTAAAGGAAAGTGATCCTTCAAAGTTGCTTTGTTCAATTCCCTGTAATCAATCCATACCCTCCATTTACCATTCTTTCTAGGTACTATAACCAGAGGAGAAACCCATCGGCTATCTGAAATTGGATAAATGAAGTTTACATTGAGTAGTTTTTGGAGTTCTTCTTTGACTATCTCCCTAAGGTTTGGGTTCATCCTTCTCTGAGGTTGTCTAATTGGTCTACTATTTTCCTCGATGTAGATGTGATGAATGCAAGTCTTAGGGTCAATACCTTTCATATCAGTATACTCCCATGCAAAGCAGTAGAATGTTTTTGCAAGATTTTGGTTAATTCTCCCTGTTGTGATCTTTCCAAGTTTTTGTTGATATTCAATGTTTTACCTGGAAAGATCTCAAGGGCGGAACTACCAAACTCTTCCATAGAGAAAAGAGACATTTGTCTAGATGATATATACTCAATGTTAGAATCTAACTGAAATTGTGTGTGGTCATATTTTGAAGATGTTTCAAAGTTTTCTAATGTGTTCAGAATTTGACTATCTTCACTGATTTCAGAAATGGTAAAGACAGATTGTATAGTATCCTCATCATCAACCCAATCATTATCTCCTATTTCTGTAATTGCTTTTGCTGGAGGATACAGATTGAAATTCTTTATTGAATTACCATCAGAAATATACATATCCCCAGACCTACAATTGATAAAAGCATCAGCTTTGGTTAGCCAAGGTCTTCCTAAGATGAGAGAGTGTCCTCCTAAATTACTCTTGGGGGTTAAAATCATGAAATCTACTGGATATTCCCAAGAGTCTAAGGAGACCAAAATGTCTTCTAATACACCATCTACTTTGATAATTGATCGATCTGCAAGTTGCAGTAAAGTAGGTGTAAAAAGAAGATTAGGAAGTTTCAGCTGTTCCATAGTCTGTCTACTCATAATGTTGATAGCAGCCCCTAAATCAATCAAAGTGTTTGGAATTTCTACCCCATTGATATGTGTTTTGACAATTGGACTATCGGGATCTACATACTTCTGCATAGTAATTTTTCTCATCATGATATCTGCAATTTTTCCTACCAGGTGGATTCTTCTTGTATCTCTTGGTTTCCTTCCCGGTCTTTTAAGACTCAACTCCTTTATTGTTTTTTCTAGAATATGAATATCTCTAATGGCTTGTAACAAAGGAATCTTGATACAGACATTATTTAATTCATCTAGAAAATCATAGTCAGGCAACAAGATTTGTTTTTCCACCCCTTTGTCAATTTGTAATCTTTTAGGAAAAGGAGGTGTGGATGAAGGTGCAGGTTGCTCAACTATAGGAGTTGTGGGGGTTGATTCTTTTTCTTTTTCTTTTTGAGTGCTTGGGTTTTGAAGAGATGCATCACAACCTTTATTGGCTTCAAGAGAATCTTACTCAGAAATGCTTTGCTTTTGGGCATCTATAGAAGGTTTATCTAAAGCTCTACTAGATCTGAGTTGTACATCATTGAGAGGGACAATCATATAGGTAGGAAATTGTTGACCTTCTACCATATAAGCATTTTGAGGGTCTTTATTGTTGGGGTTTGGCAATGGCTGGGAAGGAAGTTGATTTGGCTTCTGTTGGAATGGAAGCAAGAGTTGAGAATTTGGATTCTATTGAGAAGGTTGTTGTTGTTGTGGAAATGGCAATGATAGTTGTGGATTTTGATTTGGAAGTTGTGGACCTTGTTGGTTTTGAAAAGATGGAGGATATTGATAAAATTGAGCAAATCTCCCATAAGGATTTTGCATACCTTGTACCCATGATTGAAAAGTATTTTGAGGTTGGGACCAAGTTTGTTGCCAAGGATTTCAATTTGGTGGGGGTTGAAAGTTCATAGAGTTATTAAACCCTTGGTTTTGTTGTCCCTGCCAAGGTCTCCTTGCAACAAAACAGAGAGACTCAATTGTATTTGGATCTTCTTGAATGACAGCTTTGAGCCCAAGAATTGAAGGACAATCCTTGGTCTCATGATTCTCTGAACAAATCACACATGTTTCTACAACTTTTGCATCCAAGGGACATTCCCTTAGAGCATGTTTCTTTCTACATTTTGGGCAAAAGATGGCCAAAGATTCAGCTTCTTCTTTCTTCTTGTTTTGTATTTTAAGGGTGTCTAGTTGCTCACTAAGACTCCCTAAGATATCAGTTTTGAATTCATCAAGCATGTTGCCAATCTCAGCCCTACTTACTGATCCAGTTGCATATTTGTTTTCTCTAATGAGAGAAGGATCTCTAGGCCCTTTTCCGGTTTTAGATTTTCCCCTTGAGAGATGGACACATAACTCTGCTATATCATGAAGTGGAAGTTGAGATATATCTCCTTTTCCCATCATGCTCAAAATATCTATCCATTCATCTCTAATGGATTTTAATAGAAGGGATTTCAAGGTTTCCTCATCTAAGTTACTCATTTTTTCTCTTTTTAGGTTGTATTGGAATATTTCAAGTAAATCCTCCAAGCTTTCATCCTCTCTTTGCACCATTTTGAATACTTCATCCTTGTGATTGGTGGGCATACAATAGTCCAGGTATATATCCAGAAATGTTTGTTTCATATCATTCCAAGTCCTAATGGATTGAGTGAGTAATCCCATGAACCATTTCAAAGCAGCTCCTTTCAATGTTGAAGGAAACAGTTTGAGTTTTTGAGAGTCTTCTAGATAATCATAAGTTCGACACACGACCTCAAACTCATATAGAAATGTTTCAGGATCCTCATTTCTTAACCCATGAAAGTTTGGGAGGACAGATGGTGAAATTGTTTTCATTATTGCTCGAGAATCCTCATCGACTATAGGAAATCTGAATGAGTTATCTCCATCCCTATTTCCCCCATTGTTACCTCTACCTCCTCCATTATTTCATCCTCCTCCTCCTCAACCTCTACCTCTACCAAATCCGTTTACTACCTCCTCTGTCATGATAGCTTCCTCCGAGACTTCAGAGTCCTCTGGTTCCTCTACTAATGGTGAACGAGGAGGAATTTCTCCCTCTTCTTCCTCAGGTGATTCTACTTCTTAAATTACAATGTGTCTCCCTGTAGAAGGAAAGAAAGGATCTTTTCCTAATTCAGATTCGATGGATGGTGTGGGAGAGTCTCCTAATTCAACTACTGCCTCTGGAATTCCAGGAATCCTAAGGTTAGGAGTGTGAGTTGGAGATGATGGAGGTGTCTATTGTCTATTCCTTGAAGTAGATGGAGTTGTAAAAATCGAACTCTTTGCCCTAGCTAAAAACCTTCCCCTAGAATATCTTGCTCTATGCATGTCATTGTTTTTATTTTTCTTCAAGTCGGGCTAATAATTCTCTTTCTGATCTTCTAGGTCACTCTAGGTGCAAGAAGAGAGCATACTCAAGAAATTATTAAACCAATAACTTTCTCTTTTCTGATCCTCCAATTCGCACTAAGTGCAAGAGGAGAGCATACTTTGAGAGGTTATCAATTTTCCTTCCTTGAATTTTTTTTTTTTTTTAAGAAATTGGCTACCTAGTTTCACTTCCCCGGCAACGACGCCAAAATGTTTGGTCAATTTATTGTGTCCTAAATTGCTATTTAAAATGTCAATCTGGGAGTCGTAAACTGCTGAAGTGAAGTGCACTATATGTGCAAGATAACCAATTTCTTAGTCTTTTGTCGTTTTTGAGTTTTTTAGTTGTTTTTGGGTTTATCTTCTGTGGATTCCCTAGTGTGAGATGGCGAAATTGAAAGTCAAGTATGGATGGTAATGGTGATTTCTACAATGATTTTCAAAACTTCAAAGTTCTCAAAAAGAAGGTTTCCAACTGATTGTGATGAAATCAATTCTCAAAAGGAAATAAATGTACCAAAACAGTGAACTAGTGACAATCGCCCAGTATCCTTACTGTTGTATGAAAAAGAAAATAAAAACTGAACTCAAAGAAACTCAAAGACTGAAAGCAAAGAAAACTAAATCACACTACTTCAACCCACATTCTGACCCTTCACCTTTCGACTCGCTCCGGCTATAGGAAGTAATCATAAACAAGCTGAGTAATATGATATCTAAATTGCAGGAAATCAAATTGCATAAAAGGAAACTAAGATTTAACTTCTCACTCATATTTCAATTCTTGAAAATGACATAAGTAATTTAATCTCTAACTTGCAGGAAATCAAACTAAATCATACTACATCAAATAATATTCTGATTCCTCACTAATTGAGTCGCTTGGCTATAGAAAGGAAATCATAAACATATGAGTAATATGATATCTAAGTGGCAGGAAAGTAAATAAGCAAAGCAAAACTGAAAGAAATGACAATGCTGGAATTAAAACTCAATAAATGAAAATCAGCAGAAAGGACGAGATGATCTCATGTCAGTAGTCATTAAAAATATGTAAATTTGCTCGGGTTGCCTACAAAAATAAATGATCAGCTAACAGTTAACATAAAAGGAAATATGGAAAGCAATTAATCGTGAACATCAGAATACCGTAATATATACAAGCTAATGATTATAAAAGAAGTAAATCAAAGCAAGTAAGAAACTATACAGATCCTTGCTGTACAGGGGCCCTCTGCAACCTCAGCCATTTAGTACTCAGTCACAAATCGAATTCAGGAATGTTGTCTTCTCATATATTAAAGTGCAGTAATAAGACAAAGTAAAGCACAGTCCAGTGGGCTTATAACAACAGTCAAAATTACTTCTGAAAAACTAACTATCCAGCGTATACCAATGCATTATTTATAAGTGAAAATGCTGCAACTAATTCCTAGATTCTACGCTGCCAAGCAGACATTTAAATCTCCACGGCCTGAGATCTAGCGTTATGGTAATCATGATAGTTAAATCCATGGAGTGGTGGCTGCTCGATTCAGTTTACGGGTTGATCTACAGGTGTGCCAATACCTTCGGAAATTGAGGATTGTGCCATGCAAACCTTCACGTGGGCAAAACAGAGCCATGCCACCGCAAAACTCTTGGTTTGGCCCTTCCTTTGACCGTCTTTGACCATGACTGTTTATGAGTGATTTAGCTGAACTAAGGGGACACGCTCCATGTACATGTCACTTGCAGCTTGCCCATGTGGCCGGTTTCTCCATTGGACACCTGTAGCATAGTCTTTAACAAAATGGTTGCGGAAAGTGACAAGTTTCTGCAGCGGCTTGAACAAAAATCTAAATCAAACATCAGTCATAAACATAGTTAGGAAACCATTTCATAAGCTCTTTTTAGACTAATATGCAATGATTTTACAGCTTGGTGGATTAAGTAAATGGAAAAGAAGGCTGAAAAGGTATATAGGGAAGTGCAGGTTTGGGATTCAACACCGATGTCTCCATGCCTGGGGGAATTTGCTATTCTGTGGGCCCCTCTAGCATTTCTTCGTCTGAAAAAGGATTTAACCTTTTCCTCTTTTCTCCTTGCTACTCTGTGGATGTTCCTGGAGGGGTCTCTTCCTGTCTATCCCTCTTCTTTTCCCTTTCTTCATTTAGAGGTGTCTGTAGCATAGGAACTTCAGTCACTTTTGCTTGAATTATAGCGTCTTGCCCTTGACTCTGTCCATTTGTAGAAGTAGGCCAGTTTGTCATTACTTCTTGCTATTCTAAATTTTGTACTTGCTCTTCTGAATGTTGCACTACTTTTCCTTTATGTGTTACTGCAGGTGGGGCACTTACTTGGGCAGTTTTACTGGGGAGCTATGCAGAAGAGGTGCCTTCTCCAAGATGCCGAGGGGCTGTGAAAAACACCTGTCCAAAAGATTCCAAGTCAACTGCTTTTTCAATATCTTTGATTGATTTTTCTGCTATTTCTTCCTCAAAAAATTCTTCAACTAGAGTGCCCTTTACCCATTCTTGCTGGTTAGCAAATTGCTCAATTTGAGGGATAGTGTAGTGTTCATATGCTGCGAGCCTATATTTGATTCTTCTAAGGCTTATGAAGTGATTGGGGTCATATGGTGCCCAATAAAAGCTTGTTTTTAGTAACAGAAAATTTTTCAACATTTTGTCTGCCTCCACCCAAGCTTCTTCTCTCTTATTGAAAATGAATGGGCCCAATTGATGTCTGATTTTCAGTTGTGTCTTTTTGCTTTTGCCATAGAAATGGATCAGATCTGCATTACCAAATTGCCAGAAGTATTCCAGTGCAAATAGTCTCATGGGGACATATTTGGGTAGTCTATAGGGGGCCAATTCACAACCATAAACCCTGATTACTGTGTGGTTTTGGTAAAAATACCAGTCACCAATGTTGTAGCTTTTGGAAAGTTGCAGGATATTTTGCATCTCATCAGTAAGTCTGGGAGGAGGATTTGTTGATAATAAGCAGGTAGCTGGATAGACAAAAAGGTCAATGAACTCACAATATGTATATGGAGAGTAATAAACATGGTGGCAGACTGGTGACCAGAATATTACAGACCTTCGCTTCCCCTTGGCATCTAATTTTCTGAGAAAAACAGGGAAACTATCAGGCTGATAGTACATTAGCAAGTGATATATATAGGAGGTATGTTTCAACACCCTTTCTCTTTCTAGGTTCATGAATTTCTCATGAATCTTATCGGCAATAAAGGTGGCATAATCATATTGGACAGCAGAGGGTTGTCCTGGAGCAAACATAGACAACATTACTAAAACTGTCGCATCCACATACTCACTGGTATTGAATCCCAGGATGTAGGATATGATATCTACTAGCATTCTTCCTATTTCATTCAACCATACATGCAGATAAGGTGGAGGCTGTTGGAATTGGCAATCTCGTTGCATGAACAGCTGGGCAATTCTTGTGATCTCTGAACTGGGTAGCTTGGCACCTTGGTCCAGCAAAATTTTCATGGTGAGAGGAACCAGAGGCTTTGTTCGCTCAAAATTGAGCATCCCGTTTATGGCTTGAGGTGTGACGTGAAACAAAACAGTCCCAGATGGAGCCAAAACTGCTCTTTGAGTGGGCTCATAATTCTCACAGCACTGATGCATAAGGTTAGGGAACACATTAACTTGTGGGAGATAATAGATTGGTAGATTGGACTCCCAGATACCAAGGGTATCAGCATTGCTCCTGTATTTCTTTCTTAACTCACAAAAGGTTTCAATATGATATTTGTTTGTGAGTTCCACTGTTTCCTTCATTTGCTAATCTATGTCAGTAAGGGCCAACCATTCCAGGTTCCT
The DNA here is from genome assembly GCA_031772625.1 of Pinus tabuliformis. NCBI lineage: Eukaryota > Viridiplantae > Streptophyta > Pinopsida > Pinales > Pinaceae > Pinus > Pinus tabuliformis. The sequence continues at coordinate 264,854,148 of CM062806.1, read as the reverse complement.
ATGTGGTGCATTCAATGGAGCAATATTTAATGTTGTGGGAGTGGCCATTTTGAGGTTTATATGTGCTTATCCTTGGAAACGGGATTAATGTAACAACAGGCTGATGAAAGAGCTTTTGAGGATTTGCAAAAGAGCTATACAATGGGTTGAAATGAGGCAATAACCTTCAAAGTCTGAGGCTATTATAATGAGGTCACTTTGCAGAGTTTTTGAAAAAATTCTCTTTTCTCCCATGAATTCACAGGGATTAAAAGGACTGTGGGAAAATTGCAGAAGGAAATGGGGAAAGTTATCAGCTCAATTATTGAAGTTTTTACTGTGGAATGTGGTAAAAAGGGGACAATGCTGGGCTGTATGGAGTTTCGCCAGCAACCCTAGCTTAAAAACGTTTTTCAATGGCGAATTTGCAAGTTGTCGCGGGTTCGTAGGGTTCTTGGCTAACAAAGGGTTACTGAGTAAATTCAAGCCACATTTAAGTGCAGAAATGTGATTGGTTTGGATAGTTGCAGAGTTTTAAGCAAGAAAAAGAGAGAAATTGGCGAAAACAGGGGTAAACAGGTAGAATTTGGGCAAATACCTAGTTTTATAGAGCCGAGGGTGTCGAGCTGGTTCAATGGCGAGCAATTGAGTCGAAGTTGTAGGCGGCAGTGGCTGGGATAGTCAAATTTGCATTTGGGCGGACAAACGACGTAAAACGTCATGCACTGGTGCTTCAAACTTGTCCAATAAAAGTGAACAAAATGGTCGAAACACATGTTTTTATGAAAATTTGGCATATTTGGCGCTTTTGGCGTTGATGACGTCATCGGCGGGTCCTGAGTATGGCAAGGTGACGTAGCAGGTGATGGGGCCGACGACGTGGCACGGGACACGGTGGCAAGGTGGGGACGCAAGGGGATGAGGTGGCAATGACACGGGGCAACAGCGGGACGACGCGAAAGTGATGTGAGCGGCGACGTGGCGCTGACGTCAGGGGCGGGAAGACAGAAGGCGGTTTGTGGTTTTATCGGACCGCCTTTGGTACGGAGGCGGTAAGTGTCAGAGGGGCTCTGATACAATCACATGGAGACATGCGTCTTTTGTACGGTGGAGAAACTGCTATGCTATCGGAAGCTAACTGTCGAACGTCAGGGGCGCTCCGAAATTCACCTGGGCCGTCGGATCTGTAGGGCACAGATCAACGGTTAACGGGACACGGACATGGTGGGGTGATACGGCATGGGGACCCACCCGTATATTAACTATTATAAAATATACCGCGGGGAAAAACTTAGGTTATGTGGGTTTTATATGGGTTTGTAAGTGGGCGTCGATGGTTATTAATTTGATCAAATATCAAATTAATCCCAAATAAAACGTATGCGCGGAAGATATTGCTATAAGGTTTATGTGTGAGAGGGGGGGTTTAGTTTGACCGAATGTTAAATTAACCCCAGGTTTAGACTTGGAAGGGCTAATAGTAGTCCCAAATGGACTATTATTTCCCAAGACTTATGTTATATGGCTATAGTGCCAAGGGGTGGGAATATTTATTTTTTTTGGGTTTTTAATATGCTTTTTGTAGAAATAGGGGTGGGAAGTAGTTTTTAGGGAGCTATATACTAGAATTAGGGGTTAATATGAGTTTATGGATTGAAACTGAATGGATGAATGCTAAGCCCATGGTATGAAAACTTAGACATAGGAAGATGGAAGGAGTATAGAATGACTTTTGCACAAGAAATGTGGCTTCCTTTTATTGAAGAAAGTCAAAGCTTGCCTTAGTATTTTTACAAAAATAAAGTGAAAATAGGACTTGTTGGGAAAATCCCAAGGTCCTTTAGGGGATGTTAGTGAGTGATTTATGGGGGAAAGAGGGGAATTAGACATGCTTCCATAGTTCTGCCACCAAAAAACTACTTTGATATTCCTTTCATTGATGAGATAAGCTCTGATTGACAATGTACCAGGTGATCCAAACCTTGCCTCTGCCACCTCCAACTACTTACCCATCCTAATACACCTAACATTTTTTCTTCCTTTTACATGGTTGCACTTAGACTTGCAGACCCTGATTATTCTCTTTTCGTTTGACTACCCTCCTATCTAAATCTACCCATATTTCTTCCAAGGGCCCAGATTAAGCAGTTGGGCTCCTTAATTTCTCTACTTAGCTAGTGATCTGCCAAGCTTGAGCTGTTTGGACAGATACTCATTCTCTAGTCTAGAACAAGCAATTTAAAATATGGCATGGTCCAGATTGAACTGTTGGGCCATCCATCCAGTTGGCAGTGGCATTTGGGCTAGCCACTTTCTTGGTCTTTCTTTGGGGTTCATTTTTGTTTTTCTTTATGACCAATTTACTCTTTTTTCCCTTTGATAATTATTTTAGGGCATACCCTCTTTACATTTTTTAACTTTCTCTAATTTTTTACAAAATATGGAACCTTTGCAGCATGAAAAGATGAACATATTTGGCATTTCCCAGGTCAATCATGAAAAATGAAACCTATTGATATAGGAACCTAACAGGTTGGACTCACTTGGATGCTCTGAGTTATATTGTACATCATTATCAGTAGTTTGGCAAGGAAATATACAAGATTTGCAGCTATTTTTATGGGATACTTGTGGTATGGTGTTTTTGCATAGTTTCTTCTCCTGTAATCAGTTTTTCTCATGTTTTTTGTATTCCACAATCTAATTCATTGCTTATAGCTTAATGAAATTAAGATAGATAGGTATAATTCATTTTTACAGTGCTCTGCCTTGGGAATCCATTCATTTTTCTATGTTTTCCACTGTTTGAGAAGGATAAATAGCCTATACATGCCCTCCTCAGCTCCTCACCAGTCTTATACCTCTCATATCACTCAATTTCAAGCGTAAAAGCCTATACTTACCCTGCCCCATAGAACACCATGCATCCTGACTTGATTTCTTGGACCCAAAACTGCCTGGCTCCATTTGATCCAGCAAAAACCCAAAAAAGTAAATCAAAAACCCTAGAGCTACTATATCTAGCCTAAAATCCATTTCTAATCTAGTCATCTTGACTGAGATTGTTAAGGAGAGAGCCCTCTCTCAGCCTTGTAGGTCTAGCTACAACGTTAAGCATGCTTTGTGGTTACCCTAGAATTGCCTCGCTTTAGCCTGAGGTCAGTCTAGGCTATAACACTTCAAAGAGTCTATTTGTTTACTAAAAATATTCATTATTTCAATTTTTGTATTGTCCATTTTGATTTCTAATCCAATAATCATAGCATTAGTATATTCGGTTTTCCTATTTCTGTTTTGAATTCCTTTACAAGATCTATATTGTTTCCTCGAGAATCTCCTGCACAAGTCACAAATCTCATCAAAAGGTTGTTGAGAAATATCCCCTTGTCCTAACAGAGATAAATTATTCCTAACATCATCAGGAGGCCCACGTAAGAATAAGGTACTAATGGTACTTAGATCAAATTTTTGCTTTGACCTTTGGAGGATGTACAAGAATCTCTCCAAGTAGTCCTCTAGCATCTCATCATCATTTTGCATAATAGTAAAGATTTCATCTTGAATATCTCTAGTTTTAAAATATTCCTAATATTTCGATAAGAACACTCTCTTCATTTTCTCCCAAGGATTTATAGTGTGTCCTCCTAATCCCTTGAAGCAGCTGAGCGATGCATCCTTGAGAGTTGCAGGAAACAACTTTAACTTCTAGGCATCATATGAATAATCATAACTTCTACACAAAATATCAAACTCAAATAAGAAAGAGTCCGGGTCTTCATGTACATTTCCATAGAAATGAGGAAGAGTTGGTAGTGAAATATTTTTCATTTATACTTGTGTAATAGGATTCACAATTGGGAATCCAAAAGTGGATTGTTCCTCATTTATCTGATTTTCACCACTTCCTTCTACATGGTCTTCTTGATCTGTCGTTGTTGTTCTTCCACACGAACCGCTCTCAACAGGCTGAGAACGCTGACTATGGATTCCAATAGTCCTCTTCTTCCCCTTTATGGGCTATGTCACACATGGGCCACTGCTACCAGAGCCCAAGTGGATTGTTCCTACTTGATGAGTCTGAGTTTGTTGGAATTTCTACCTTCAAAAGAAGGCCCAATATGAGATTTTGTTTCATATTTGTCAGTATTTCTTTTAGGCTATGGATCCGCTCACACTTTACTATGAAATATATTTAAATTAGAACTTCATAAGTAAATATAAAAATTGTTCACATCACGCAACCAAAAAGAGAAATATTCGTATAGTCTTTCCAAATGACGAAAGCACAAGCATAAACGAGGTGTGCTGGTTAGGCCCTAGCCAACCAACTTGTTTCCTATTTAAGAAACAATATGATTCAGCACTCAAGTACACATGAAAGATAGATTAAACACAAAGTATGAATAAATGGCGAGTTTCTCATATTACTTGATCACCAAATGTACATAGTAGTGCAAGTCTAGCCAAGAGTCGAGGGCGATACCAAATTGCATAGAAAATGAAATTACAGCAAAAGGATCGCTAGCTAGTTATACCTACAATCTACATTTTATACATTCTTTCGGCCTTAGTTGTATTCCACTAACTATAGTCATTTTCCTATTCAGGCCTTTCGATCGAACGGACTAACAACCAAACATTACAAAAGTGGCTCTCAATTATAATAGAACGTGTACTTTGTTGGCCTTAGACCATCCTTGGAAAATATCCCTGGCTGTGCACCATCGATATCCATCCTCATTTAATGAGCAACCGAAATCAGAGTCATGGATCAAAACATCCGCATGGAAAGATTCAACTACGGAAATCTCGGAACAATCATCATTGGCGGTGCAAGAATCTACCTGCGTTGATCATGCTAACTCATAATTAACACTTAGCTTCTCAATTACTTCTAGGAAATTAACATAAGTTACAAGACATACTTAATAGGCATTAAATCTATGTAAAAATGATTAATAAATCTTAATGTAAGATACGAATCATATGCAGGAATAGGTAGTTATCTTGGACTAGTGCAGGAAAGAGAGGTTTAAGTCTAGATAAAAAAGAGGTTAATGTTTATAGAAATGGGGTAAAAATTGAGCAATTTGGGACACCAACAGACGCAACAAAAGATCAGGACTCTCCAAGACACTTTAGAACAAGCATCACGCATAGAGACTATGACTGGATATCCTCATGAATATTGGGGAGGGATGGGATTGCAGTATCCGTTGATTATGGGCCTTCAAAATTAGATTGCCACCTTAATGAAGAAATTGAAGGATCTACAACTAGCTCGACTAGTTAGACCCAATATATCGTGTGCACACTACATGGTGGAGGGACATGTCATGACAGAATGTCCAAGTTTGTGGGAAATTAATCATCCAGGGGGGATTACAGGATCATCAAGAACCCCACCAACAATAGGATTTGTAGAAGTAGGACAACAAGGAGATTTCCCAGGATGAAATAATTAGGAATACTACAAAATTTGTAAGATGTATGGACATCTACCACGGATCTGACCAATACTACACAAGTACTCTAGCATCCCTAATAACAGCTATTGTGAGTTTTGTGCATTTACAACGCATCACACTGACTAGTGCAAGGCACTGGATGCTTTAACAGAATGGCTAGACAGGTTGATGTTCAGAATCAATGAGTCCAACCAGGGAGGAAGAGGAGGAAATGGGAAAGGTGGAAGAGGTCTTATAAAGTCTTACTACTATGACAACGAGGGGCACATCACCAAGGAATGCGTGCTCCCTAGGAGACTGTGGTGTTCACAATGTAGAATCAATACACATGCATTAGAGGATTGCCTAGAACTCATCGCAAAGTCAGAAGAAAGGACTAGGCAGAGAGGGCCTAACCTAGTTAATGTCGAACCTCATACAGATGACAGTATCCCCACAAAAAATATAAATATAGTTACAAGAGGGGGAAAGAGGACGGGGGAAGATCGAGGTGCGGTGGACTCACCCTTGATCATTAAGGTAGCATCCTCAAAGAAATCATACCAGCCTGAGCAAAAAAAATAGTATTATCAAAAGGCAACTAAATTATTTGAAGGGATGACCGAGATAAAGAAAAACCATAAACAGAATAACCACGTGCTCAACAATGCTTATCTGATAGAAGAATGGTTTAAGCTATTTTTGTAGATCGTTGAGGATGAACACATGTTGAAAGAGTTGGGAAAAACCTTAAAAGCAACATTGCGAGAGGAAGAAGGGGAAGCATAACGATGATCTGCTAACTTACCATGAAGGCATATAAAGAGAGTATGATGAAATAAGAAGAGAAGTGGAAAGGAATTCTGAATCAACGCTCAGGTTATGGGATTCCAAATTAAGGGCATGATGCTAGACTGGGATTGAATGTAAACATCCTTCCTAGAAAAACATGGGAGGGGATGGGGAAGCTGCAACTGAAATATTCCCCGATACAATTGAGAAAGGAAAATCAATTTTGTATCCTACCCATTGGAAGGCTAGAAAACATAGAAGTAGATGTGGCAGGAGTAAGGAAATACACTAAGTTTGAAGTAATTGACAGAATTGATGATAAGGACCCATATCCAACACTCCTTGGGATCAACTAGGCCTATGAGAACTATGCTTTCATTGACCTAAACAAATAATCAATGATATTCAAAGTAGAAGGAATGAGGCTGATAGAACTCGTGGACCCCTATCAAGGCCCAAGTTTACAACACATGTAGATGATAGGGATGAGCCAGTAATGCTACACCTGCTATACACACTAACAACATGTAAAAGATAAGATTACATAAATCGTATAGTAGGAGGATCTCTTAGCTAGATCATGCTAGGAGCAGTCTTAGAGCAACCAGGGGAGAGAAATATGGATCACCCAGTGTACTATGCTAGTAGGAAGTTGTCAACTGCAGAAAGGAACTATAAGACAATAGAGAAGGTGGAATTGGTCATGGTCTACTCTCTGCAGAAATTCAAGCATTACTTGTTGGGAGCGCCATTCAAGTTTTTCATAGATCATTCAACATTGAAGTATTTAGTGAACAAACCAGTGTTAGAAGGCATGATATGTTGATGGTTATTAATCTTCCAAGAATTCACTTTCAGGGTTGTCATCAAACCCAAAAGACTGAATGTGGGGCCATTCCATTTTTCATGAATGGATATTGGAGAGAACAAAGGGGCATTGGATGATCAACTACCTGATGCTGACCTATTCATAATAGAAGTAGTCTCGGACTACTTAGAAGAGGTTTCTAGGCTATTTACAACAAGGCACTACACAGAGGAGTATACACCAACACAGAAGCGACTCTTAATAGTAAGGGCAATAAACTAAGAACTAATTGCAGGAAATATCTATAATATGGTCATGGATCAAGTCCTAAGACAATGTGTACTTCAGCATGAAAGAGAAGTTGTGCTATGCGAATGTCATGTTGGGGTCATAGGGGGTCATCTAGGAGGAAAATCGACTGCAAGGAAGACACTGCATACAGGATTATGGTGGCCAACCCTCCACAAAGATTCTAAAGGATATGTTTAAAATTGTGATGTCTATTAGAGGGTTGGAAAGCCTTCCTAATGGGACGAACTGCCCCTAAATCCCATTCATATAGGGTAGATCTTCGAGAAGTGGGAAATAGATTTCATCAAACCCATAACACCTCCAGGAAGACACTCACATGCAAGATACATAATAACCTCCAATGAATATCTCACCAGATGGGCAGAAGCAACACCTATCAAGGATTGTAAGACTGACACTACCACAAGGTTAATTTTCGAGAAAGTAATTTCAAGATTTGGATGCCCAAAATGCTTGATAAGTGATCAAGGAACACATTTTATAAATGAAACTGTCAAGTCCCTTCTCAAGAATTTTATGATTCAACACCATAAAGGTAGTCCATACCATCCACCGCCCAACGGGACAATCGAGGCATTCAACAAAATATTAGAAAAGGGTCTCACGAAAATTATATCAGCTAACAGGGATGACTGGGATGAGCAGGTACCAACAACCCTATGGACATACAAAACAATGGTGAAATGACTTCATAGACAAACATCATTTCAGCTGGTATATGGGAAGGAAGCAGTAGTACCAATAGAGTTTATAGTACCCAACATGTTCATTTTTGCGACAACAAAAATGATAGAAAATGTAGCATTGAGAGAAAGAATAAATCAACCAATGAAACTTGACGAATCCAGGTTCTTGGCCAAGTTTCACTAGTCAGTAGAGCATAGAATGAAAAAATCTTGGCATGGCAGGCATATGAGGAAGGATACATTCAAATTTGGAGATTAGGTATTATTATACGACAATAAGTTCCAAAAGTTCTCGGATAAACTGCAGATTCATTGGCTAGGCCCATTGATAGCTGCGGAAATGAGAGATTCCAAAGTGGTAAGGTTGGAACAACTAGATGGAGATATGCTACAAGGTTGGGTAAACGATGCAGATCTGAAGCCCTTCCACATGCCAACGAACACAACCTCAAGTCAAGGGGCCCTCAAAATGATCCTACAAGTAGGTAGTACTTAATAAAAGTTATCCAAGTCTTTTCAACATTCATTTGAAGTTTGTGTCTTTTATCATTATTTTAGCAAGAATAAGAAGAAGCGGCAATAAGGTTGCGGAAAGATTGTCATAAACTGCAACCTATTTGTGGTCAGGGGGAATAGGTAGATTTAACAGTCACTCATAGGCACATGCATTTCAACTCTTAAGTTACACGTAGGTAGATGATTTTTTAGTATTTATGGCCACATGCTATATCCATCCTTTCCATTGTACGAGTGGTCATTTCCATAATAAGTAATTAATAATGCAACTGTCAAGTGAAAGGAAAAAAGTATTTTTCCATTAGGAAAAAATTTAGTAAATAAATACCCTCCATTATGGAAAAATTAATAAGCCATAAGGCCCACTCTGTCCTTTCCCAGTCCACATCAAAAATGTTAGTTCTAGGTCAGTGGATGGTGGCAAAACATGGTTAGGATACATGGGGAAAATTGTTGTAGTAATTAGTTGCCAAATTCCAATCAGGAAATGTTGTGTCAAGCCCGACTACTTAATTTGCAAAGATAATGAAGAAAGCTACAGAATTTCAATTACAGGTAGCAGAGAAAATCCAAGTCTACTATGAAGAACAACATCAGAAACATAGGAGTGTGAAGCCTTAGGTAACGATTTTCTATCAGAGATGCAGAGAAATGGCAAAAGGAATTCTCTCCATTCCACATGATAAACTAGATGAGAAAATTGAGATGCTAGAAAATCTATATGGAAAATATGACAAGGCTATCTTAGTTGAAAATGACTTTACTTATCACTTCCAGTTTCCAACGATAAAAAGGAAGGTCTATACATAAGAAACCCAAAAGGAAGATGGCAACAGAATAGCCAGAGCTAGGGAGGATTTCAGAGGATTGTTGAGGTTGACGCTGATCAATTTGAGAAGTTTACCAGTCTTCTTGTTCGGCCCCTATACTACTAGTGTAACCCCTTATTTTTATTAGTACAAACTGCTTATTATATGGTTGTACCCATGTAGTCCCCATATTGTTATTATTGTGCCCCATAGAAGCCCACCATTGTTATTATTGTGCCCTTACATTATTATTGTTATGTCAGCTCTGATTATATTATGACCCCTTAGACTCCTATATATAGAAAGGATGTCTTGTCATTTGTATCATCGAAGAATTGTTCATTTGTGTAATGTAAAGGAGGTTTCCCCCTTGAAGAAGCTGAATTCTAAGCCATTGATGTATCTTTTCTATCTTTTCGTGAGCTCGTTTCATAACATTTGGTATCAGAGCTTTGGATTCTAGGGTTTTTCTACTCCAAATAGGTCATCGTGGAATTTTCGCTATAGCTTTTTTTTCTGCGACATTTTAGATGCTAAAAAAACCCATTTTGGTTGCAATCATTCTGAAGCTCAGGTCCACATTTTAGAGCTTTTTGCACGATATTTGTGGAGATATGATCTGAGGAAATTGGCCTTCCTGAAGACACCCGAATTACATTCCAAACAGGTGACCTAGGGAAACTTGTCATACCTTTTGCTTTTAGCATCATATTGAAATTTTGTATGAAGTTATAGAAATAGGACGGACTGTAGTTTCCTATGTATAGTTTTCAGATCCTAAGGTTAAAATAGTGACACGTGGCACTTCATACAAGTTCGCTCTTTTGAAACAGTATATAATTAGTTCATCTTGGGAGATTGTGCATAACTCTTTCTTGGAGAATCTAAATTCGATCAGACTGGTGGAATTGGAAAGAGGACACAGAGGGCTACTGCAGGTCACAATTTCAGAACTAGAAGAATCGTAGTTATAGAGTTACAGTTGTTTCAAGACCGAGCTCCTAAAATCAAGAAAAGGTGATATGAGGAAGTTTGATGGCAAGGATCCAGTAAATTGGATATTTCAGATGGAGCAATATTTTGATCTACATGGTGTACCATTGTTACAAAAGGTATGTACTACATCTTCATATTTAGATCTAGATCAATTTTTATGGTATAAAGGGCTTTGTTCGCGTAAACAACCTATTACGTGGTCAATTTTCACAGAGGAAATGATAGCACATTATGAGGATACAAAGAGAAACACCTCATTTAGAGCAACACCACAACAATTGGAAAGATAAAAAGGTCTTTGTTACAAATTGGAAAGTAAAATTATGGCAACAAGTAAGTCTGCCCCTCACAACTATGTGCTATGGGGTAAAATGCACGGTGTATGGAGAATGAAAACTACCCTCAAAGGCCTTCTTGAGATCTTTGACAGACTGTAAGATTATCTGTAGAAGCTACCAAGTTATACACATGTTCTTTTATTGAATATAAGTTGACAAACTATGGAAGAGGATTACCTAAAGTCTCCTTCTAGATTTGCTTGGAGATCACTATGCAGCCAAGAGGAACTCCTTCAAAGCCGGCTCCAAGACAATTCCTGTACAAAGGAAAGGCAAACAAAATCACATCATACAGTATTAAAAACTAATATAAGAATTCACAATGAACATATACTTGTATACAACTTAAACTACTCAACTCGACAAGTATCGAAATGAACAACTCAATGAACAATGTTACCGACACTATGGAGTAGGGAACACAACTGCAGTTCTGTATTTATAATGGAAGAGTGATTACAACCATCCATTGTATCAGCCTTCCCATTCCCCTTCTTCTTCTCTCTCTCTCTCTCTCTCTTTCAGCTCACTTCTTCAAGTGTATGACAATTCACAACAGCTTAGTGGGCTATCATTTCAAATGCTCTGACCCCTTTCACAATGGAAGTCTCGCTACTTATGTAACAATTGAATTAGGGATACCAAGCTCCTCCTAGAGTTCATTAGGGAAAAAGACATGAACCTGCCATATTTTCAAGCTTTTTCCCATTTTCCTTCATTCTCAGATTGGAATTTCCCCAAATAGTTTGATTTTTGGGACTTTCCCTGCTTTTCTTGAGCAAATGTAGGCATAAATATCTAGATATTTGTGAGTAGATTCCTTGGTTTGACCCATTGATTATCTCTTAGTTTCACTAACGCTCCCCCTGGTCTAACAAATTGAGTTAGCAAGGTGACTAATACTCCTCTACGCTTGGTAACAAGATTTATAAAGCATGTTAGCAGTGCAAAACCAACATTAGTGTGGATTCAAGGCATGCAATTGTGGTCTTTGCTTTAGTCATGTTGTCTTTCACCTCTAAGTTGATGAGGAGGTCATTTTTTCCTATAAAAAATGCCCCCTAAAGTGTGAGATCAGAGGCAGAGGTGATGGCTGAAATACTTTACTAAAACTGTAATTTTATGTCAAAATTTTTAGAGAGAGAAGCTTTGGGTGGCAAGGCAAAACCTGATACAACAACATACATATATATAAACTGCTAAAATCATGTCCTGAGTCGAGCATTCCCATGCTCAGTAGCTATGTCAGAGTAATTTTCTCTTCTGAGATATAACAATGCTGGCCACCGATAAGCACAGAGTGGATCCAGTGTCATAATAGATCATCCTGAAATAGCTGTCTCCAAAGAACAATATCCATAGCTTAGGAGAGGAAACAAGGCTGAATGATGCAAGCCTCTACCCAAGGTCTTGATTTCCACTTAACCGAACAGCATAGATCGGTACATGTGATAAGCTGTGTTGACATTGAACATGCACGAAAATCATCTGATTACCAGTCAATAATGGAGACCATTAACAGATGCAAGGAAGGCCAATGATAATGGTGATGGTCTCTAAGATGCACAGTGCAAACTAGCGAGTATGAAAGATTTCTTTGTCGTCAAACACTCGTAGAATCGCTTAACCAGGAGGAAATAATGAAAACCCCTGATCAAACACAAGGTAACATGCCACTAATGTATGCAAGTACCAAGGCACTGAATGTGTTTCTGGGTTATCTTCCTAGATAGAGTATTGAAGTCGATAGGAAGAAACCTGTTGAAAGGTAGGCAATGATGTGTCCTACATCAGACGACGTGAAACCAAACAAGAATGATTTTGTTTTTTGAGGAATCTTTTGAGAATTTGGGTCCAAACAATGGAGGGCATGATGAAAGGATATGTATGATCGGTAGATAGAGGAAACAAATTGGAACCCTTGAACAATAGAAGGCATGACAACGGTTTTAACTAGACAACACTAGACTCATGAAAAATACAGAGTGTTAGGATACGGAGACGCAATTACATCAGCGTATATAGGCTAAACACTCATAGGTTGGAAGGGTTCATATTGAGAGGCCATCAAAATGAAGGTTTATCCGAGGGAGTGCCATGTTCAAGGGAACAACTACTGCCAAACCATGCTTTATAATACGGAATACAGTTGTATTGTCCACTTTCCCCATCTGATTATTTTAATGAGTCCAAATAGGTAAACTCATCGATCTTTTCATGTTTAAAGAGTCTAAAAAGGATCGCAAAAAAGAATGACTCTTTTCCCTATATGATTAGTTTAATGAGTCCAGACAGGCAAAGTCGTTGATTTTTTCATGTTTTAAGAGTCTCAAAAGTATCGTAAAAAGAACGACTCTATATCTTGTCTGTGTAATTTAAAGAGTCCAGACTAAACAACTCAGTGGTCTTTTCATATTTAGAGAGTCTGAAAAGATCATAAAGAGAGACTCCATGGCGGTCCCTTTGTCATAGTCGTTAACCAGGTGTGACAAAAGGTTAATAGTATACTCGGATCAGTTACTTTTCCGTAAGTTAATCTATTGAACTCGGATAAAGAGAAACCTATTTTCAATAGATGTCGACCTCATTTTGTTACGAGTACGAGGTGACAGACTAAACTCATTTTTCGTCGTGAATTTTTAATGAGTCATGCGACGACAAACTAAATACCTTCATCAAAAATTTTTATGAGTCAAATGAAGAAAACTCATGGTATCCTTTTCAGTTTAGTGAGCAAGAAAAAGAAGGAAAAGAATAGCTCATCCCTTCTTCATAGTTTTACGAGCTCGAAGGAGGGGAAAAACTTGGGGATTTTTTCAATTTAAGAGCGAGAAATGGTCCCAAAAAAGAAAGTGCTCTTGCTGTTGTATATTTTTAACGAGCCCGGTAACAAAAACTCGGGATTTTTTGGTTTAACGAGCGAGAAAAGTACCTAAAAGAATGCTCGTGTCATCCTCATCAAGTTTAATGAGAAGAAAGACTAAGCTGGAGATTTTTTCAGTTTAAAGAGCAAGAAAAAAGTGCCTAAAAAGAATGTTCCTTTGGTGTTTTTCAGTTTATGAGCTGGAAAAAGATCAAAAAAGAGTTGCTCAGGATATCGTTGTATGAATTTAATGAGTGCAACGATGAAAACTCGAAGATGTTTCTATTTTTTAAAGAGCAATAAAATATCACAAAATTTTCCTAACTATCGTTGCATAGATTTAACAAGCTCAATGATAAAAACTTGGAGATGTTTATATTTTTTAAAGAGCAATAAAATATCTCAAAAAGTGCTCTATTCATATTTGTAGTAGTTTAACGAGCCCAAAGAAGGAGACTCGAGGTTTTTCGGATTAACGAGCAGGAAAAATACCATAAAAATAATGCTCGATCTTCTTCATGGTAGTTTAACGAGCCTGAAGAAGGAGATTCGAGGATTTTTTAGATTAACAAGCAAGAAAAATACCATAAAAAGAATGATCGATTCCTCTTGATCTCATGCTTGATAATAGAAGGGTCTATGCCATGCATTTCCTCATAAGACCAAGGGGAAACATCGCGGAAGTCCCCAAAAAGGTAGGTGAAGCTCACAATTTCCTTAGGATTGTAATTGGCTCCAATCTGTATGTTTTCCACGATGCCTGTCATGACAAAAATATCGAGGAGAAATGTTTTTGAAATATTGCCCCTGTTTCCTTCCAAGTCCAAAGGTTGGATAGTCGTATACGGTGAGGAAACAATTTCATGTGCATTAGATGGAAGGATTTGAAGAGGCATCATGTCTGAATCAGATATCAAAAGATGATGGTGCGAATCCTCCCAAGGTTGCTCTTCTAAACTCATGATCTCTCTAATAGCTTCATCCATATGTAGGACTTGATTGAGTGGATCAACAGAAGGAGAAGTTATGGGAGGGGAAATGTTACCGTTGGCCGAAACCAAAGTGACTGGAGATTCGGATGCAATTTGGATGGCTTCGTAGGCCAATTCAGCTGTTGATAACAACATTTGTTCTTTGTAAGTGTCAATGTCTGAAGGAGTGGTAGGATCCATGGATCCTTCTATTCATGAGGAATAGATGAAACCGTATTGACCATTTGTGAAACCTTCGGCGGCTAAAGAGGAAAACAACCCATAAGGGAGGAAGCCTTCAGTAGACCGGTACCTAAACTGACATAAGAGTCAGTTTCACCTCCTACTAGGGGTATGGAGGCACTTGGTAATGGTGAATAATCAGGGGTGCAGAAAGACAACTAATCTACTGTAACTACCTTTCCATCCAATCGGAATTGGATGATGCAAAAGATAGTAGATACGATGGCCATCATGGCATATGTCCAACTGCGACCCAGTAAGAGAGTATAGTCGAGTTTTCTATATACGACTTCTATGTCCACCATTACAGTTTTCCCAGAAAAAGTGATGGGGAAACTGGCTAGGTATCCTTTTGGGATAAAGGTGTGGCCGTCGAAAGCTTTCGGGGATTTTGATGGTGGGGATAGGGTTGGAGAACCCAAGGCGAGCCAACATGAAGCTGACATGACGCAGGTTGAAGCACCTTCGTTGATGACAATTCTATGTATACCTTTACCTTTCGAAGTTATATTCACCTGGAATGCAAGCTGGTGAGAAAGGGGAGGTTTACACTTGTCCATGTCGAAAATAGAAAGCATGGAATCCTCTGGGTCGATACCACCAATAGCCAAAAGCAAAGATTTCCATTGTGTTGGGCATGTTTGTAATACTTCGAGCACCGACATAGCCGATGGCGATTGTGCCAAATCCTCTACAATGTTGTAGTGTTGGGTGGCATGAGCAGATGTATTGTGCATTGTGCATCAAAGTGCCCCTTTTGTGGGTCGAATACAAGGTCCGCGACTAGCCTTTCGATCTGCAAATCGTTGGGCGGTGATGGGTTTTGACCTGAGGGTGGTTCTAATGTAGGAGCTACAGGAGCTCCATAAGATTTGGTTCTTGTGGTGATTTCTATTGTTTCAAATGTGGAAATGATAGAAGATCCTTCACCAGCTAAAGGATGTTGCGAACCATCATTGCCCCCTGGCATGGGTTGTTGTTGGTTTGCAATAAGATTTTGTTGTTGCTGAGCGGGAAAAAGATTATTTAGGACATCGGTGGTCCTACCAGTATCCTTTCTAGCAAGGTCATCTGTGCATTCCTGAAGACACGGAGAATGCCAGGTTACGTGGTCTTCAGTAGAGAGTTTGCGAGGAAATCTAGTAGGTGTATCCTTTTCATCAGTAGTAGGCACAACGGTCTTCTGTTTTGTGTCGGGCTGCTTTGTTGATTGCTCCTTAGAAGGAGTGGTCTTTCTATTATTCTTATTTTTCTTAACACTGGGATTTTGTGTATACTACACAAAGTTTATCGTAGTGGCAGGAAGAGTAGTCATATTGGTAGAGGGGTGAGTTGTTTTACTGCAGCCCTAGAGGTTGCACCGACAATCCGGTTAGCAGGCACTTTGGGGTGTTGAGTGACAGAAGCATTGGGGTTACCAGGAGCATTGGAGATTATGTTGTAAAGAGTTTCAAAATGTGAATATAGAAAATCTAAGTGCTGGGCATGACATATGGATTGGTCTTCTGTGATCGCACCACCTAAAGTGACATCTCTAGCGATTTGAGGAAGTAAGGACTTGTAGAACCTGTCCGTTAAGAGAAAGTCTAGGATGGGAGCTTTGACTAACCTCTGCTACGTCTCCATTCATGTATATGATTAGAGATGTGGGTGGCGGTATCCTGACGAAATGAAGTGAGGAGCTTTGTCCTAGTCTCATAATAGATAGGTAACTATAAGTGCTTTAGGAATTCCATCGCTAAAGTGTCAAAGGTGTTTACTGACGCGCGTGGTAACTCAATATACCATTTCGCTGCATTTCCAGTGAGGGTGCGGGGAAAAAGACGTAACTGGACACTATCATCAACCATAGAGTTTGAAACACACCAGAGATGGTAGGTGGTGATGCGGGTGCCTAGATCCTCCCTTTGTTTTCCATCGAACTTTGGAATGTCTTTTGGTATTTTATGTGAGATCGATGGCCATTGTAAGTTGTGGTAGATGTGGTCGTTTTTCAGCTTGTATAAATTGGGAATATCCAACGTTACCAATAAAGGTAAAGAGTTAGGTGCCCCCGACTCAGACCATGGTGATGACGGATGAGTTGAGGAGCTTTCTGCTCCTCCCATTGTTTGGTTCCCCATAATGTACATGGGTTGCATGGTGTAGCAGTTTCTTTGTGGTATGGTGTTGTAGAGTGGATTTCCATGAGGATTTTGATACTAGGGTATGAAATTGCACACAGTGTAAGTGGTGCCCCCTTGACTCATCTGAGTCTGTGAGTAGGGTGCCCCCATGGATTGGTTGGGAATCCCTTGTGGATTCCCAACCGACACAAAACTAACCATTTGGCTTTGATTGATAGAGGGAACACTCATGTCAATTAGCGACTGTCCATGCATGCCTGAGAACAGAGGGGGAACTGTGACAGTTCCTACCGGCATGTACATATTGGGAACCCCACCGGATATCTCAATCTGGGGGTGGGAACTATACATTGGCGGCCAATCATATTGCTGGTAAATGGGAACCACAGCCATAGTGCCCCATTGAGTGCTATATGGAGCACTATATGTGGCACTTGTTAAAGGTATGCATTGTGGCACCATAAGAGTGGAACCTGGCATCTGTTGGGTTCCGCTTATAGAGTGTGTTATGTGAGTTGTCATACCTGGGACAAACGGGATAGCAGGATTCTACATTACTAGTGTTGTGATGACCATCAACTGGGGAAGTGGTAGAGGACCAACAATGTCTCTAAAATTCCACAACCCGTGAGTCATCGACTGCATAAATGGGAAAGTTCCACCCACTGAAGAAGGAAGTATAGGTACCACGGGAACCACGATAGGGTTCGACGGATTTGTGAGTGGAGTGTTAAAGTGAGGAAGAAATCCTCTGGCAAACTTGAATCATCGGTCATCCACACAGATCCCGTGTGAGATTTAGGAGACTGATTCCTCAAAGATGAGGAATCTGAGTCAATGGAACTCGATGGATCTTCCACAATGAGTGGAGGAAGTCCTAAAAATAGTCTGGAGTGACGACGAGGGCCGGATGTAGCCACGGTGACCATTAAGTTTTATCAAATAAATTTTAATGTGATATTCTTTAAAGTCTCAAAAATGATAGCACTCAGGTACCTAAAAATAAAAAATACACTAAATATATCAATCAGCAAATAGAGGGAAAGTACCTCATCTGATAAGCACCGATCACTGGAGATGAAACCTAGTATCTCAATGAATAACAGAGAAGGATGGCCAAATGTATGGTTACAGTTACTCTAGAGCTTTGCTCGAACCTCAGATTGAGGGGCCAAGTACTCTTGTGAAGATGAGCACCCTCCCAAAAACTAAAGACAGAGTAGATCCATCCGTGTTAGGTATTAGGACAACCTGTCCCAGTCACCTTGTGTAAGTACCTAGAAGTTTTGGTCACTAGAGATACCTCAAATAACAGACATTACCAGGGAGGACATAGTTGTAAACAACATACTGTGTGGGCAAGAAACCTGAGTCCCCAACTCAGTTCCAAAATCCTCGAAGGGACCCCCAGTACATAGAATGCACAAAATATTTGTAAGAGAAGGTGGGCTACCTTTAATTACAATCCGATGTTGTCTCGTATTTCACTCTGTTGTTAGTGGGGGGGTCCTAGTAATATGAGTGCAGAAGGATTTTTCACTTGTTAATGACACTATTTTTGTTTTTCAACCTTGGGCAGTTCACTCACATTCTTATCCCAAGATCCTAGCCTAGCTAATGTTGGTTTTCTCAAAAGAGTAACTGATTGATTTTAATGTAAATTTTAAGTGTACTTGATTATTTGTCTTTGGTAGGGGTGTTGATGTATGAATATGGTGAGACTCTTGACTCAATAAATCATGAAAAACAATGCTTTGAAAAAAATATATCAATTTTTACGCAAACAAGTCATAGATTTGTCTGTGCATCTAAAGCCATTCAACACTTGCATAACCAAAATATTCCTTTTCCAATATTTCCTAACAACTACTGAAAACCAAAATGAAGCAGCTTAGAACTATTTCGACAGAAGGATGAATATAATTTATCAGTCTTTCTTTCAAAAAAAATGTATTTTAAGAGAGAAAAACTAAAACGTTTTCCTAAAAATAAATTTTCAGGACACCAAATTTTTTAACATAATATAGTTGCAGATCTTACTTCAGCCCATGAGAAAATTCTCCCCCCCCCCCTTTTGGTCCACAAACACTACTGAAAATCATGGAAACGGGAGACTAACTCTTTGTTTCAGTGTAAACAGAGAGTTAGTTGGTCCACTAACGCTCCATGTACATAGGCACATTGCTTTATAAAGCTCTGTTTAGCCTAGTAATCTGCATTAGTGAGGGAAATTTCTCAAACAGAGGGCCTTTAGGATCAGTTTCTGAGGAGAATGCAAACTTGTAGGATGTAACAAGATAGTTGGTGGATCAGAAAAGGATTTGAAGAAGTAGGGAGCTATTAGAAGAAAGAGAAGAACTGAGAGGAGTCCGGGTAAACCGAGAATTAGATCTATAGTCCCCAGTGGAGTCACCAATTCTTCTATGGGTTAAAATGCACGGTTTATGGATAATGAAAACTACCCTCAAAGGCCTTCTCGAGACCTTTGACAGACTGTAAGATTATCTGCAGAAGCTACCAAGTTATACACATGTTCATCTATAGAGTATAAGTTGACAAAGTATGGAAAGAGGATTACCTCAAGTCTCCTTCTAGATTTGCTTGGAGATCACTATGCAGCCAAGAGGAACTCCTTCAAAGCCGGCTCCAAGAAAATTCTTGCACAAAGGAAAGGAAAACACAATCACATCATACAATATTGAAAACTAATATAAGAATGCACAATGAACATATACTTGTATACAACTTAAACTACTCAACTCGACAAGTATCAAAATGAACAACTCAATGAACAATGTTATCAATACTATGGAGTAGGGAACACAACTGCAGTTCTGTATTTATAATGGAAGAGTGATTACAGCCATCCGTTGTATCATCCTTCCCTTGTCCCTTCTTCTTCTCTCTCTCTCTCTCTCTCTCTCTCTCTCTCTCTCTCTCTCTCTCTCTCTCTCTCTCTCTCTCTCTCTCTCTCTCTCTCTCTCTCTCTCTCTCTCTTTTAGCTCACTTCTTCAAGTGTATGACAGTTCACAACATCTTAGTGGGCTATCATTTCAAATGCTCTAACCCCTTTCACAATGGCCCTCTAACTACTTATGTAAAATCAAATTAGGGTTGCCAAGCTCCTCCTAGAGTTCATAAGGGAAAAAGCCATGAACCTGCCCTGTTTTCAAGATTTTTCCCATTTGCCTTCATTCTCAGATTGGAATTTCCCCAAATAGTTCGATTTTTGGGACTTTCCCTGCTTTTCTTGAGCAATTATAGGGATAAATATCTAGATATTTGTGAGCAAATTCATTGGCTTGGCCCATTGATTATCTCTTAGTTTCACTAACGCTCCACCTGGTCTAACAACTTGAGTTTGCAAGGTGACTAATGCTCCTCTATGCTTGGTAACAAGCTTTATAAAGTAGGTTAGCAGTGCAAAACCAACTTTAGTGTGGATTCAAGGCCTGCAATTGTGGTCTTTTCTTCAATCATGCTGTCTTTCACCTCTGAGTTGATGAGGAGGTCATTTTGTCCTATAACACTATGTTATAGATATATTTGGGCACATCAACCCCAACTCACATGTCGATGATATTAAGGTTCATCAACCCCTAATATAGTTGTTTTATGCCCTAAAGAAACTTAGTCCTCTGAATTCCTCATCGCCCAAAATTTCCATCACAAAATTCATCCAAAAAGTGCTTAAAAGGGATCATTGCAGAAATCCCTGTGTTAGGGTGCTATGCATAGTAGGTGCCACACTATCCAAGTTTTATGCATCACACTTAGGCCTTCTTTAGGGTGCGATGGTTGAGGTTGGACAAAATTCTGGGAGGGTTTGAGAATTAGTTACTCATGGAAACCTCTAGAAGCTTCTCGAGTGCCACCTCCTCCTCTGAGTTTGCCCAAGGATGACTAAAGGAATTAGGAAACCACCTCCAATTCCCCTCTTTCATGGAACCAATTCCTAAAAATAGAAAGGCATTCATCATCACCATTGATGACTCAACCTCCTATGCTCATCTATAAATGGATCCCTCATCCAAGAGATATGAGGTTGAATATTTCTGAGTGATAAGGAAGTGCTGATGGTTTTAGTATTGAGGTAAAGTATTGTTGTAATGTTGGAATTTCTTTCCATTCATGAGGTGAAGAAGGTTTGAAGCTGGGAGTATGGTGCTGGATTGAACTTATGGGTTGTAATTCTCCTTGTTATTAATAAATTTCTTCAAGAGATTTCCCATTTGTTTGTGTAATCTGTAAATGCATTCATTTGTTTATCATATTTTTGATTCTATAATGTTTATGAATTATGGATCATGATGCTTTGAGGAATCTCTCTTTCTGTAATTGTGCAGGTACTCTCCAAGTGTGTTAAGTATGGGGAGGAGTTACGACATTGGCGAAGGGAGAGGGAGATCAAGCAAGGAATCAAGCGGAAGTTACAGGTTTGTCTTTCATAATCTTTCTCTTATCTGTAATTCATAGGAAAAGTAGTGAATTGCTTTAAGTGTTGTTTCTAGGTTAGCTACAAAACCTAGAGGGTTAGCATTTCTTAGAAATACTAATTTTCCCGGAAACAAATTGGCAACTCTGCTGAGGAACTATGATGGTCTTTTGTTGTTTTATGCTCTATGATGAGTTATATAAACTATAGACAGAGTCTGAAGCAAGCTGGGAAGCCTTCGATCTGCTTTTTTTATACAATTACATAGTACATAAATGCTACTTTAGTCAATCTCTAGTTTATTTTATATTTTGAGCATTTGATTTTGTGCAAAAAGTATCAAAATACCCTTTTTGGTAGCTTAGTAGCCTCTTAGAACATTCCACTACACTTTACTTGCTATTTTTCATTGAAATCAGGCTTAATCCACTGAAAATTGCATCAAACTTGAACCAAAAACAACTTCAGAATCGCTCCCTATAATCATCGCACTATCCTTAACTGTGTCCTGCTATGCATAGCAGTTCTCACATGGACAAAGTGCTATGCATCGCACTTGGTCCATCTTGAGGGTGTGATGATCTCTTGAAGATCAGTTTCCTATCTAGGAGCTGAAGTTTTTTTCAATTTTCATTATTTTTTGGATTGCTTGGTGGATATAAATGATGTCTCATTTCTGAAATCAACCTCCCATTTCCTTAGTTTGGCCTCACATAGACTGGATTGTTGAATGTTTTTGTGTATTTGTTTTATCATTTGCAGTCTATTGTCGAAAAGTAGTTTTGATCGGTTGTTGTCTAAAATTGTGAAGTGTCGTAAAGTCCTCCTTCATGGATAATTGATCAATCTACATTTTGTGCATTTGATTTGATTTTCATTCAAAGTGTCGAAAATATTCATTTGTTCAAAATTGAAAGTGTCGTTCAATCTTCCTTTCTCTCTTAGAAGAAAATTGTAGTAAGTCATAATTTTTGTATCAAAAGAATTCTGAATTGTTTATGCATTAGTTTCTCTTACTACATCCTTCACATTAAGAGAAACTGAAAACAAATACATGCATTTTTCATTGTGCCTATTAAGGTTTGTGAATGCTTGATAGGAATAACTAGGGAAATTCCACTAGATGTGCTCTTTGCTCTTTGTCAAAGATCTGATTGCTCTATCCTTTAGTAGCTAAGGTTTTCATCATTCAAACTAAATCAAAAGTTTGTTTATCATGATAGTTGCATTTTAGGAATTGCGAACATGCATCACGTGGTGAACCTTCAAAGGCAAATTCTAAAGAAGATCAACTTAAAATTTATCTAAATTAATCTAATAATGCATTGGAACCTAAAAAAAATATCTAGAGGTCTAGGCTAGAGATGTGTTCTGGCATCTTTAAACCTAGTGGTTGTCATTTCAACTGAAGGTTGGATGATTCCTCCTCTTTGATCTGATAAGTGCTAGCATGGACTTGTGCTCCCTGTACCGTCACGTATATAGTTGGAGACCCCAATAGGTTGAAATCCTTATCCCTAGGAAGCCGAGTCTATCACCTTACTGATCGCAATGCACTGAACACAACATTCAAGAAGATTGATTGTCGTATGTAAAGTCCTTGGTAATTTCTCTTTCATTTATCACCAAGGTGTATATTGCAGTTTTGCGATTTGTCTGGTAAACCCTCTTGTCTAGAATCTCCAGAGCAGTCACTTTCATTCCTTTTCAACTCTTTAAAAGTAAAAGGATCATCTGAGCACTTTTCCTTTCAGGCTCATTAAACATCAAAAGCGACTAGAGTCATCTTTTGTTTTTTCTCGACTCTTTAAAAATTAAAAATAAAAGTTGTGTTCCAATGTCGTAAAAATTAATTGATCGCAGATAGCATCCTCCATGCTCACTCCTTAGTTGATCTTACGTTGAAACATATGGTGACAAATCTGGAGTCCACCAATCAAGTAATTCCTTTTGATGGGAATCCTAGTCCTTTTCCTCCATTTGAAAATATTGGTGCTCCATATATGGCTATTGTCCCTTCCGGTATTTACCATTGGTTTTCCAGTATGGCTGTTTTCAATCTCCTTGGTTCAAAATGTTAGGATTTCTCTACAATCGAGTACACTTCCAACTGGAAAAAATCAACCTCCAGTTGATCCTAAAGTTGACCCTTTGCCTTCTTCCTCATTTGTTTCTTCCTCCCCTTCTTTTGCTTCACCTGGTGAAAGTATTGGTACTAGTAACCAGGTGGCTAAGAAGAATAAGAAAGGGAAGAAGAAGAATAAGAAGAAAATTCAGAAGAGGGGCAACCAAGAAACCATTTTTTGAATGCAACATCTGATGAGAAGCTACTAGTAAAGCCTCACAAAGTTTGATATCCATGCAAACTTTGTGCGGAAAACCATCTCCTTTGAAGTTGTCCTAATATTCCTCAGATCTTAGAAGAATGATCCTCCCGCTCACATCATCCTCTGTCATCAACTTATGGAGATCATGTTGGTGACACACCATCAACTAGTGATAGTAAAGTTCATTGAAAGAAGGTAAAAGTCAAGTTTCCATGTAGGTTATGTGAAGGGAATCACCCCATTCACTTTTTCCCTATCTGGATGAAGCCAAGAAAGCGTTGGATAATAGTCCTACTTCACCGCAGCGACTTCCATCTGGTTACAAGAAACTCTCCCTAAATCCTTCACTAGTTGATGAATTGACTGACCAAAATCAACCGTCGGTCGAAGCCACTCTCTCTGAAAGTGAATCCTATGAGTCTATACCTGATCCAAATAACCAGCTCGAGGTAACAGTTGACCCGATTCCACCTTCAACCAATCGTACCTTTCCCCAAGAGAGTGAAAATCATACCAATGAAGTTCTTTTTGTTTCCTCATATTCAAATGTGCTTGGGGGAAATCCACCTATTCCATCAAGACAGGAGGAAAATCCTAAGTTCTCGTAACTCAAGGGGTTAATTCTCCCATTTCTACGGTACCCCCTCCAAGTAGTCTAGTCAGTTCCTTTGATTAGAATCAACTGGTAGGATTCTGCCTTCCTTCTTATGTGCCTTTCCAGATCATAGTACAAGTTTGTAAAATTATTGTATCTAACACTATTATAGATGAAGGTGCATTAGTGAGTATCCTTTCCTCAACTACTTGGAAAGCACTTGGTTCATCACTACTTGTGCCTATCACACAGAATCTATTGGGCTTTAACAGAGGAACCAGTCAACTGTTAGGGATCCTTCCTTAGTTACCTATTACTTTGGGAGGGAAAATTGTTTATCTGAACATGATGGTAGTCCCAGGCCCTTTAGATTACAGTTTAATTCTGGGGCATGACTATGTTTATGACATGGGAGCTATTATTTCAACATTCTTTCGAGTTATTTGTTTCCCGCATGAAGGCGAAATTGTCACCATTGACCAGCTTTCATTTCCTGGTCCAAATATAGCTCCTAGTCAACCATCATCCCTAAATGGTCCATTTATACCAATAGTATCATCCCCACCATGGTTCAATTATGTGGCAACCTGTTCCATACCTACATCAACTAACGATCAATTCAGTGATGTTGTACATCATGTACCAGGGGCATTGGAACCAGGTCTCTCCTTCACGATTGTGATCAAGGATTTTTGAGGATAGTTCTTATATTGTGTCAACCTCGTTAAAATAAAAATGAAACAGACCTCCAAGGATAGTTCATTGTCTTGTGTCAACCTCTTTAAAAAAGGATACAAGGGTTCGAGGATAGTTCGTTGTCTTGAGTCAACCTTGTTAAAAAATGAAATCAAGGAACATGAGGATGGTTCTTTACTATGTCAACCTTGTTAAAAAATGAAACAGGTCCGCGAGGAGAGTTCCTTGTCTTGTGTCAACCTCATTAAAAAATGAAACAAGGAATATGAGCATAGTTCCTTGTCTCGTGTCAATCTCGTTAAAAAATGAAACAAGGAATTTGAGCAGAGTTCCTTGTCTTCTTTCACGCTCATTAAAAAAAATGAAAGAAGGTCCCAAATTCCAAGTCGAGTCTTTGGGTAGATCTTGTAAAATCCCAGTTGATTCTTTCACTTGATCTTGTAAAAGAACCTTCATTCCATCCACCTGATAGAAGTAGTCTACTTAAGTGAATGTAATGAAGCTAGGGGGGCGTGCACCTAGTGGTAGATATAAGTTTCCTTGTAGGTTATGTGAAGGGAATCACCCCATTCACCTTTTTCTATCTAGACGAAGCCAAAGAGGTGTTAGATAACCGTCCTACTTCATCCTAGTGACTTCCATCTTTTTACAAGAGACTCTCCCTTTCATCATGTTGGGGGCTTGCAAACCATTTTCAAGCATAGTTTTTAATTTTAAACTTGTGTAAAAATGAAATTGTATCCAAGCATAGCTTTTCATTTGCAGCTTGTGTAAACATGAAACCGAACCCAAGCATAGTTTCCTATGGTTCAAGATTGTGTAAAAATGAACCCATCACCCCATTCACCTTTGTCTATCTAGATGAAGCCAAAGAGATGTTGGATAACCGTCCTGCTTCACTGCAGCGATTTCCGTATGGTTACAAGAGATTCTCCCTTTTATCTTGTTGGGGGCATGCAAACCATTTTCAAGCATATTTTTTCATTTTAACCTTGTGTAAAAATAAAACTAAATCGAAGCATAGTTTTTCATTTCAAGCTTGTGTAAACATGAGACTGAATCCAAACATAGTTCCCTATGGTTCAAGATTATGTAAAAATGAACCCATTTCCATTTTTAACCCTCCTGATTTCCATTTTATCAACCTCTTCCATCTGATGAGCCTTGGTTGTTTTCATCCCATCGCCACCATCCCTTTGGCTGATCATATGCTTTCACTTGGTTGTTTTACCCTTTTTTGAGGAATAGTTGCGATGAGTGGTCTTATTAGCCAGCCTCTTCACATAAATCAACATGTTTTGATAAGTTCCAACATCAACGGAACTAGTTTCTACCCTAGAAACCACTCATTCCTCAAATTGGAGTCCTCTTTAAACTCTTTTCATACTCTTTAAATATGAAAAGATTGATGAGCGCTTGTCTCTTCCAGCTCATTAAACTATTGGAAATGAAATCTCTCTTGTATTAGTTTATCCTTTTTCGGACCTGAGGGATTATTTTACGAAAAATAACTTATGGAGTTTTCTTTTTGTCTCTTTTCAAACTCTCTAAACATGAAAAGGACCGAGTTATCCTTGTCATTAAACTCGTTAAAATAATAGCGACAAACTTGTCCATCTAGACAAGACCGATTTTCACCATTGCTAGACTTGTTAAAACATCAAATAGTGATGGGTTTGCCCAAAGGGTGAATTATAGAACAAGAATATGTTATCCTCCTCAAGCTTGATAAAAAATAAAGAGGTACTGGTCAGCAATGACTGGGGAAAATGGGAAAAATCTTGAAAACTTATGGTAGCGAGTCACTCTTGAACATGACACTTTCACTTCATCTCCATGATTAAGCTGGGTTGGGACATTCCATTTGATGGTTATCATACCATTGGTCTATCACACCATCCATCACTTTTGATTTGGATCAACACTATCAATTCATCTCAGTGTCGCCGATATGTTCAAGATAATTCATCTAGTTAAAGTCTCATCTGTTGCGATACTACAAACCTTCATTTTCATGACCACCATTCTTGAACCTTGTGTCGTCGGTTCGTTTTCATCTCCAAAATCATTTACTTCATTTCGTGTCATAAATGTGGGATATATCAAGGCCCTCCTATGATGAGTCACTTCTTGTCGACATCAGCTCATCATCGAAGAAGTTGACTTAGGAACACCTTTTCGGTGCTTTGAAGCTTGCATACATCAATGGAAAGTTTCTCTCTTGTAGCAATAGGTTGACATCAATGACCTTCGATCGAAAGATTTTGCATGGTGTTCAACATCACACCATGCAAAATGTACTGTAGTACCTTGAGGATCATCATCATTATCAGTGATCCCTCTCACGTCTCTTAATAGTTTACATCATTGGCTGGTAATCAGACGATGTCTCTCCATGTTCAACCTCAGAACATTGTTTCACATGGTTTGACTTGTACATTGAGTGAATATTGAATGAGTTTGAAGACCCCAGATCTTGTTCACCCATCTCGGCTGCGATATATTTAGGAATACAAAAGCATCAAATGTACAAAGGCTTCACACAGATGGTCATCCTAATCATGGATCACAAATCTATATTTGTAGAATCACAAGTCTATATCTGTAGACGACTATTTGATCTATGTACACGTAATGAAAGTTTATAAGCTGAGCATGGGAATGCTTCCCTCAGCTAGTTCATGAGAAAATCATATTATCATGATATATTATATTGTAATTGATGCAGGTCACATTCCAGTTCGAAACTTCTGATCCTCATGATAAAGCATTTCACCC
This sequence comes from Pinus tabuliformis, assembly GCA_031772625.1. Lineage (NCBI taxonomy): Eukaryota > Viridiplantae > Streptophyta > Pinopsida > Pinales > Pinaceae > Pinus > Pinus tabuliformis. The sequence goes on along the minus strand of CM062806.1, from coordinate 264,826,431 downwards.
GGCATAGATATTTACAACCTCATGCTTTAGGGGGAAACTATTACAGATATATTTGGGCACATCAACCCCAAATCACATGTCGATGATATTAGGGTTCATCAACCCCTAATATAGTTGTTTTATGCCCTAAAGAAGCTTAGTCCTGTAAATGCCTCATTCCCTAAAAGTTCCATCACAAAATTCATCCAAAAAGTGCCTAAAAGGGATCATTGCAGAAAGCCTTGTGTTAGGGTGCTATGCGTAGCATGTGCCACACTGTCCAAGTGTTATGCATCATACTTAGGCCCTCTTTAGGGTCTGATGGTTGGGTTGGACAAAATTCTGGGAGAGTTTGAGAATCAGTTACTCAAGGAAACCTCCAGAAGCTTCTCTAGTGCCACCTGCCCCACTGAGTTCGCCCAAGGATGACTAAAGGAATTAGGAAACCACCTCCAATTCCCCTCTTTCATGGAACCAATTCCTAAAAATAGAAAGCCATTCATAATCACCATTGATGACTCAACCGCCTGCACTCATCTATAAATGGATCCCTCATCCAGGAGATCTGGGGCTGAATATTTCTGAGTGATAAGGAAGTGATGATGGTTTTAGTATTGAGGAAAAGTATTGTTGTAATGTTAGAATTTCTTACTGTTCATGAGGTGAAGAAGGTTTGAAGCTGGGAGGATGGCACTGGATTGAACTTATGGGTTGTAATTCTCCTTATTATTAATAAAGTTCTTCAAGATTTTTCCCATTTGTTTGTGTAATCTGTAAATGCATTCATTTGTTTATCATATTTTCGATTCTATGATGTTTATGAATTATGGATCATTATGCTCTGATGGGTCTTTGTTTCTGTCACTGTGCAGGTACTCTCTAAGCATGTTAAGTACGGGGAGGAGTTACGATATCGGCCAAGGGAGAGGGAGATCAAGTGAGGAATCAAGCAAAAGTTATAGGTTGGTATTTCATAATCTTTCTTTTATCTGTCGCTCATAGGAAAAATAGTGAATTGCTTTAACTGTTGTTTCTAGGTTAGCTGCCAAACCTAGAGGGTTAGCATTTCTTAGAAATACTGATTTTCCTGGAAAGAAACTATAATAATGGAAGTGTTGTTTCTTCTAGCCTTCCACAACCTACAAGGGTTGCACCACAACAATTGGAAGATAAAATAAAAAAAGAGCTTTGTTACGATTGTGATAGAAAATGCACTAAAGGTCATAAGTGTGCTAAGAAGAAATTATTTTACATAGGGTATCAAGAGGAGGAAGAAAAGGATCAAGAAACATCAAAAGAAGAGGATATGCACCAGGACCCAACCCCAAAGAAAGAAGAAATGAATCCAACCATATGTTGTAAAGCATTGGCAAGTTACCACTCCTCAAACTCTCAAGATAGAAGGACATATCAAGAAGAAAAAGGTTCAAGAACTTCGGCATAGATCACATAAAGAAATACATTTGTCGACGCGTTTTGAACCAACCAGTGTGGTTCATCGTCCAGACATGTTGAAGAAACAGATCTAGCTTTGCATGTTAAATAGTCTGAGCAGAGCCTCCAACGGCTATCTTGACCAACAACTAATTTTGACTTAGGGACCAGAGTCAAAAAGTCAAATTCATAATTTAATGGGAGTTAGTTATCATCGGTTACCATACCTTAAAATATGAAATAACTATAGATGGTGTTTACGTTATTAGTTAGTTAAAAGGTAACATTAAAAATTGTAAATTATATGGGAATTAGTTAGATCAAAGACCTAACTTATATATATATATATATATATATATATATATATATATATATATATATATATATATATATATATATATATATACATATATACATATAAGGTAATTTTAGGCAGATAGTTAGTTATAATAACTATATATTACTAGAAGGTTAAAATTAAATAGATAAATATATATATATATATATATATATATATATATAAATATATAAATAATTTTAAATGGTGTTTATGTTATTAGTTAGTTAAAAGGTATAATTTAATACTTAAAAAATGTAAATTAAATGGAAATTAGTTAGATTAAAGATCTATCTTTTTATAAATAAATAAATATAAATAAATAAATAAATAAATATATATATATATATATATATATATATATATATATATATATATATATATATATATATATATATATAAGGTAATTTTAGGAAGATAGTTAGTTATAATAACTATATATTACTAATAAGTTGAAATTAGATGGATAAATAACTAAAAGATACACAAAAATAAAAATGAATAAAATTTAATTAAGAACGTAGAATAAATAAATAAATCCAAAAAAAAATAATTTATTAATAGACCTTAAAAAAAATAAAAAATTAATTAATTAATTAATAATAATAATAATATATAATAGTTACGATTATATTCATTAATATCTATCAGGAAGAAATAAATAAATAGAAAGAGCGACCTAACATAAAAGGAAGGAGAAGGACCGGAAAAAGTCCAAAACACGAAGGATAAACCCTAACGAAAGCAAAGAAGATGAAAGGGGGGGAGAGGGAGGAAGAGAAAGACTAGGACGAAAGGGCAGGGATCCAACATCTACTAATCTTCCAACCATCATCTCTATTGAGATTGTTAGGCCTTCTTTCAATCTCAATAGCTTCCCTGAATTTACGATGATGGAACTGAGCAACTTTGGCAACAACCTTGGCCTCCTCTATACAAACCTGATGCTTGGTCTTTTCTACATGTTCTGCTAACGCTGAAGACTTGGATCTCCCATGTCTTAGGTCAGCTGCATGTTCGCTGATCCTCTGATGGATGGAGCGCCCTGTTTCCCCAATATAGGGGGTCCCACAAGAACAAGGGATCAAGTAGACACCCTTCATGTCCTTAGGGTTAATGGAATCTTTCACCCATCGGAGGGAATTACGAATGGTGTTGAGGGGGCTAAAGGTTGAGGGAATATCATACCTCTTAAGGATCTGAGCAATCTTGTCCGTGGTTCCTTGGACATAGGGAAGATGGACACCTAGATGGTGCTCTTTTGGCTCCTTCTTAATTAACGCATTTTTAGAGGCTTTAAGGAAAGCCTTCTGACCTAGACACCTACTATATCCATTCTCCACAAAGACATCAAGGAGATGGGATCTCTCCTTATCAAAGCTCTCACTATCAGAAATCCTAAGGGCACGAGTAGCGAGGGTGTTAAGAACACCCATCTTCTGAGTAGGGAAATGATGGGAATCGATATGAAGATACTTCTCAGTATGCATTTTCTTCCGGAACACAGAGTGGGAGAGATAGTCGTCCTTATTCCTAGATATAAGAATATCCAGGAAAGGGAGGCAACGATTGACCTCTTTTTCCATGGTGAACTTAATGGCAGAGGACTGACTGTTGAGGTGATTGAAGAAGCGATCCAACTCCTATGTGCCATGGGACCAGATGATATTAGTGTCATCTACATACCTTTTCCAAAGCTTGGGAAGGAGATGAACCGAGGCTAAAGCTTTGGCTTTGAAATCTTCCATAAAAAGATTCACAACAATAGGGGAAAGAGGGGAACCCATGGCAACACCACATGTCTGTTCAAAGAAATCACCCTCGAAACAGAAGAAAGTGTAAGTGAGATAGATCTCCACCAGAAGCGCGGTATCAGGATCTGTTAGGCGATAGATCACTTCCAAGGCCTCCTTTATAGGGATGCAAGTATAAAGGGAGACCACATCAAAGCTGATGAGAATGTCCTCAGGGCTAAGCCAGCAGAATGCATGGGGGGTCCCTATGGCTCAACAAGGAGTACCCAATTCATGTAAACGATATTCATCATCTGACAGGGATATCAGTAAGAGGAAATTTGGTAAACACAACATTCCAGGTAGGTGCCAAAAGAGAAAAGAAGCAGGGAGAAGAGAATTATTATGCAAAATATGGAATAGAGTGAGGCAGAAGGGGAGAAAAAATTGACATGATCAGAAAAATTGACATCATATTCACTTGCTACATCATAGCAGGTAATACCATGATACACTTTGCAAGAAATGGATGCACTCTAGGTGAAATTTCTGTTGTGAAGCACTGCTGCAATGGATAAGTGTGCAACTGGTCTTATTTCATCTTAAACGAGCTCTTCGAAGCATGTAAGCATATTCACAAGTGGAGTACCGATTTCCTATTTGGATACATACTGATGTCTCTGGCGATGTGGAAATGGTGACCACCAAGGGGGAGGGAGATGATGCCTATCATTGAAGGACAATCATTAACACCCCTGTACGAGCCATGGAGAGCATCGGGGGATCTGAGCAGTAAAGAGATTAATGAGGTAGCTTTCAAAGAATGGTATGAGATGATGTTGATTATAATTAAGTTGATGGAGAGGATACCCAAGCCTCTCCTAGATGATTTCTCTGAGGAAATCTGGTTTGGAGCTTCGCATGGGCACACTTACCTTCAACCATGGTGTGTCCATCCTGACATTTTCAAGATGAGGCAACAACAATTTGTTCTCACACAAGAGGCACTCCACAGCGAGATTGGATCATGGTCAAGGGTCTCCTACAAAATTACGAAGGGGAAGTACTGATACTTGTTTAGTGGCTTGAATCCATTGTTGAAAGCGAGAGAATCAGGGGAAAGCAGCAGAAAGAGGCCATTTGAAGATGAAATTCACTCAATGTTGCTACAAATGGAACAAAAAAAAAATGTTATAAGGGAGACGATCGCAAGCTTTATTGAGCACTCATGTGAGGCTAACTAGTTGTTGGAATTTTGAAGGTTCCACTATGTTTTCGCCAATAATTACAACTCCTTTAGCTATGGAAATTCCCACTGGGAGTACTAGAGCCCCATCCTAAGAAATAATCCCAAAACTTAAAAAGAAAAGAGTAGTACGAAACCCAACGGTTAAGAATCTAAGAACTGCCCCAGAAATTCACATTCTTGGCCTTAATTATGAGGTTAGACAATCAGTCTCAGCATCCCCAATAGTTGAAGAAATCCCCCCCACTACCTCTACTATCCTACCTTAGTCGCAAGAATATTCCCCCCACACGACCTCCACTTCTACAACCCTGTTGGAAACCTTCCCTTCCAACACATGACAATCAACTGTAGAGATGGAGGTTGAGTCAACAGAACAGTTTAGAGGGGTCACCTCTGCCAATGGAGCCTAGCAGACCTCGCTGGTGTCTCTAATTTTTGGGTTGGACCCACACTAGGAGAAAGGACCACAACCAAAATTCTTCTGCAGGAGGGGGAGGAGTGAACCGTACCAGTCACCTTTTCCTATAAGTCTCTCGGTGATCCTGAACCCTAATATCATTCCTCCCACTCCCCAATTCACCCCACAGTCATAGCTAGTTCATTTTCCCACCTCCCACTCTAATAAATCAATCGACATCGACCTACTAATTAAGAAAAGTTTTCTAGGACCAAGCACAATGCAAGCTGACACCCTGCAACAATGGTCTTCGGCACAACTATTTGCATTTATCCAACAAGCGGCACAATGAGATGAAAATATACATGATGATCTGGTGAGAGAGCATGAGCAACAAATATAGGAGGTGACAGAGGAGAGAGATCAAATGTGACAAGTAAATACATAGTTGCAAGTGTAGGTTGATGAGTTAATAGAGAAGTTTCAGTCATTATGGTTGATGATCACAGATGCCAACACGGAAACTCCAAATGATATTACACCCTGCACACTAGTGAGCTGTTGCGACCATATCCAATCAACATGTTCAAATCTGGTAGCAACCAATGCTGATATGAGGAAGAAGTTGGAAACAAGAATATCAATGTTGCCAGACCCAGTCAAAATATATATAAGAGAACAATAGAGGGCAAGATCAGTGATGTAGAAGCCAATAAGTAAGCACTCACTGCTACACTAGAATATGGGTATGCACTGATTGATAGATTTCATGACTGGACGAGAAGCCTGGCATTGAGAATTCATTTGGTATACCCTATGAGAGTGTCGATATAGGTATTGTTTTCCAGTAGAAAGGACTACATGGATTCCAAACAACTCCAACAGATTAATGAGTAGATCACTACCATTCAAGTAAAGGTCGATCAGATTGAAGAAGAATCAACGACAACTAAAAAGGTGATAAGAGACATGTGCCCACCAGTCCATATATAAGTTTTGGCACTAAAATTAGTTTGCAACAACAACTAAGAATAGTGGTACCGTCTACGAAGTCAAAATCCAACTGAATTAATGTCCAATACAACCAAAGACTTCACTCAATAGACTAACACAATCATTTTCAGATGGGAGGCTGCCCTCCAGAAGTACAATGGATTCAAGCAGTAAATGACCACCATTGTTCTGGAGTTGGAGCCTTAATTTGAAAAGGAAGGGAAGTAGATGGAGGAAGGTGTAATGGGAGAAGAAACCACCCCACAAATGAAAACCAAGACAACGGGAGCATTAGCTCAGTAGCCAAAAAAACTGGAGTAGCCACAAACAGGAGTACCCACTGAGACACCAACAAGACTGACAATGCTCGAAATGAATTAACTCAAAGATGAGTCAATGTATTTTGGCTAGGTCTATTGGGGCCTTCGTTTTGATTTTAAATTTTTTTGATTATTTTGGCTTTCCATATAAGGAAGAGGAAACGGGTGGTGGCAACAATGATCAGGTTGCGGTGAAGACAGCTGGGGCGGAAGGCAAGAACAAGCAGTTGCGGGATGGTTGTGGCAAAGTGTCAGCAGAAGGCAGGGGCAGTCGAGCAGACAAGATGGATGAGAGGTAGCCAACGAAAGGAATAGTTGAGTGGGAACTGGTAGTGCAAGCGATAAAAGGAATACAAAAGGAGAAACCTTTCAGGAGAAAGGGGTTAATTGTGGTGTGATGGAACATGAGCATCTAGACGCGGATGAGAAGAACCTTTAGGTTGAATGTTGAACCTCTAAATCTGTCATAGGTATTTATGACCTATAATCGGGTATTTCGTGAAGTTACCTATGGATAAGGCCAACGTAATATGTATTTCTCTTATGTTGACTTAAAATGAATGAATATCTGGACTGGTCTCTTAGTACCATGTATGTGTTTGCTTACGATATATGGACCCACTAGAATTTTAAATATACTGCAAGTCTATATATGTGGTAGCTTCATAGTGCTGAATGATATGTTTTTGTCACAAATGTGTGTATGATATTGTTTATATATTTATGGTTGATATACCCTTGACCCCATTGTGAACCCTTTTTATTTCTCGTCATAGCATGCCTCGAGTGAAAGGGTAAGGTGAGAATTCCGGCATTTTCCCAGAATACAATAAGCCATTGTTGGCCCTCTGCGCCTAAACCCAAGGTCTCCCCCTAATGACACTATTGTGCCAACAATATTCACCAAAACACTTTGAAGATAAAACTTCGAAAGATTCAGAAGAATGCTTAGACTCACTAACATCCCTTCAGATTAGGGGTGGAATGTTGACACCTAATCTTTGGGATTAGGTAAATCCATGTAAAATAGTGAAAATAGAAAATAAGGAGAATTGGAATATGAAGAGACACTGGGAGATGAAGCCTAAGAGTCTCTCCCTCCATGTATATATCTATTATCAACCTTAATGCAAAAATGCAATTCATTTTGAAGTGTTACCACCTTGATTGATAGTATGTTTATAGAACAAAGGGTGAATTTTGGTCTACCTGTGACTCTTGGAATTCATTGTGACCTTTCAAATTCCTACTTTCTTATACTCTATCCTACCTTTGTATTCAAAACAAAACAAATTGATTCTACCCTAACACTTTAGTAATAGACAATTCTAGGATATCTATGTGCAACTTCTCGATGAGGTAGGTGTGTTAGAGCTTGTATTTAGTGGCTATTATGATCATCTTCGACTACTCTTCATCATGTTTATGGACACATTCAAGGGCATCTAGAATGAGATTCATTCTCTTTACCTTGATTTGATTGGATAGTGTTACTAACTTCGCGTACATCCTCACTAAATCCACCACATACTATGTAATGTTTTCCTTCGTGACCTGGAAATATTATGTGTTGGAAACCTTCCTGAAAGGGTAGAGAAATGTTTGAACCTACTGTAGGGTTTCCTCTTGCTTCCTTACTTCTCCAACTGCTCCAATGGAAGGAACCACATGAACTTCAATTATAGACTCCAAAACACTCACTAGTGTCTGTAAGAGGAAAGAACCTTATCAACATCCCTATCCAACTTATCCTATGATTGGATCCTAATGCGTAGTTGGACATTATCATTCTAGATGGTTAGCCAGTCCTCCTTTGGGAGAACTTTCGGTGCTTGTGGAAACTTATTTTTCCACTGATAAATTCTATTGAGAGATATGATAGATTTTTTTTATCATTGCAGGCTTTTCCTCCATGTTAGGATGTATGATTATGATAGGGGACATGGCATGATGCAACTTCAACATTGGTGAGCACCAGTATCGCAGTGATAATGCTGCAACTCCTGGGCTGACTACTTTACTCTTATCAACCCGGTAGTTCATAACAAACTTGGAAGCATCAGTGCTATATGCACAAGTGCTAGTTCTTGTTGTAGGTTGTCACTTGGTCAGCTAGCACAAGATCACTAGGAGCTCAATCCAACTTCTATGGATTCCAAAAGAAGCTCTATATGTGATGAAATGAAAGAAAGACTACTATATAGATGTTATTCTAACTGCAGAAAGGAGAAAGATTGAAATGTAAAGCAAACCTAGTAAACTCTACTTAACCAACTAATCCTACTTTTGCAGAAAGCACTATGAAAAACATGAAAGGAATTCTATTACCTACTCAAGGAAGTAAACAACATCTAACTAAACTATTTCTGGAAGCAATTAAGCAAAAACATGTTTTTGGATTTTTATGTGAATTTGACATGCATGTAATTTATTGTGTGTGAATGTGGCAGTGAATAGGTGGTGTTGGAAGGTGGTTTTCGGACTTGAGAGGGTGTAGGATGGTGCGGATGAGTCCTAAGAGGTCTCAGGTGGCCGTTTGGAGGACTTTTCCACGCCCAGACCTCAAAAGAAAGCCTATAGAAAAATATACAAGAGGAAACAGGAAATCTAGAGGAGGAAAATAGGGAACTACAGGAGGCCTACAAGAGGAGGCCGAGAGACATTCTCACTATTTTGAAGGGGTGAGAGAGGGTGGAAAAGGTGGATGAAGGTTGGAATGGGGTGTTAGGTCACCTAAGGTCTACCAAGAATCACCAGGAGAGAGAAAGATGATTGGGTTTGCTCAATGAGAGAGGAAGAAGCTTTATGGAAAATGCAGGAAACTAAGGCAGAATTGAGGGGAGACTTGGGCGACCTGTGGGGCATAGATCAGATGGAGGATGGGATGGATGATAGGCTGGCCTACTGCTAGAAGAGATCTCTTGCATAAACAACTGACAATAAACCAAGGAAATCAAGCAAGCAATGAAATGAGTGCATCTAGGAAAACAGATTTTTGCAACAAAATAGTCTAAACTATGATCTATGAAAGGAAATGCTGAGAAATACTGCAAGAAAGGAAAGAATGAAAGGAGACTACTGCAAATAAAGAAGTGAGCATGATGAATAAGATCTGAAGCAAAATAGAAATAGACTATTAACCTACTAAAAAGTTGTCAACACTAGAAGTCCTAAAAATGAGGAAAATCTGTGTCTTGGGGCAGCAAGAGGGTCTTTGCCTCAAATCATGGTCCCAAAGGGAAGAAGAGAGCCCAAGGCACTCTTGCTAGCCTTTTAAATCTTATTTTTTACTACTTGACCTACTATGAAAAGAACAAATGGGAGAAAAATATTGAATCATCAAAAGCAACCTATTCTTAACCATAAAAGTAATACATCTAACAAAAATCTAATCTACAAACTGAAACAAAAAAAAAAAATACAAGTAAAGAGGAGCTTGGCTGCTTGGAGTGGGATCTAACCCAAGAGATTTAGCGCTCTGAGGTAAATCAGTGCTAACTCAAAAACGATTCCATCTTTATTTCCAAAACAATAGCAAGATTACATGAGTTGTAACAAAATAATAAGCTCGAGGTTGAGCAGAGTTTACATAAGAAAAAATCCAACAAAAATCCGGCTCTAGTGAGGCCCTAGGCCTCTCTACTTATACAAATGAAGCTACCAAAAAATCCTTAAAATCAGGAAGGTTTGGTTCCCAAAACTCAAGATAATTATTAGTCATCCCTCACTTGCTAGGCTGCCTTCTAGTGCATGATTTGGCTACTTATACTCTGAGCTGAATGAAGGGGAATTCAAAGGGAGGAGTAATAAATGAGGGGGATTCCCTCCTATAAGTCCTCTCCTTTGTCCACTTCAAGTTATTGTTGCCATTTTTCCACTGGATCCTTGACTTTGACCTCAAAATTCATCAATAATATGCATTAAAAACATGTTAGACCACATGGAATCATAACTAACTCAACTCACTCCATAAGCATAAATATAATTAGAAAATCATACAAAAAGCTAAGAGAATGGTTGATTTTACTAGGTTAGGAGGTAAAAGGAGCCCATATAATTACCCATTTATGAGGCTCATCATCACCCCCCTACTGAATGTGTTGCTCACCCTCTGAGCAACTTAGTCCATTTCCTCATCTTTTATGGCTCTAGTGGCCTCCCTAGCATCCAAAGCTTCTGATGTGGTCTCCTCTTTCTTGTCATAGAATCTTGCCTTCCTTTCAATCTCTTCCCATTGTTCCTGCTCTTCTTCTTCTCTTCTGCCTTCCAGCATGCCTAACAGCAGCGGGGAACTCAATTTGAGGCCAATCCAGTTGACCTTCAGCCTCTGCATGGAGCGCTTGTACATTGACACTCTTCTTAATGCCTCCTTCATCCTCATGGAGGAATGATATTCCCTGATCTGCAGACTGTGTGGTAAGGTGTTCCATCTCATCATGCATGCATGCACATAGTCATCCCCAAGCAACCTTTGCATATCCTCAAAGTGTGTAATGGCTTGTGCCTGATCACTTATATATCTAGGGGCAATCTAAGGATTATTGGCAAGAATATTATGTGTGATGATGAGTTCCATGGGATATGATAGCTCAAATCTTATCATTAATGTCTCATTCTGCTCTTTTATCATCAATATTCTTATTTTTGCTGCCCTCAACTCTTCATGGTTCATTCATGAGGCCATGGCAATTAGTTGCAGGTCCCCTAGACTGGCATTGGGGTCCCACACATTCATGTCTGTGAGGGCCATGTTATGTAGGTAGAATTCTTCCATCTTCACCTTATCCTCTGATGTGATTTGGTCACATAGGTCCATTCACTACCTATAATCTTGGAAAGGAATTTTGCCTCTTTGTGCCAAAATATTTATCTGAAATTGTAACCATTGGCCCTTGAGATGAAGTCCATAGAATTTTGTTGGTGTCCTGTATTGCACTACCTCCATGGATAAGCTAGACATGCATGCCAACTGGGTCTCTTTCTCTTGCAGCTAACTCCTTAGTAATTCATTTTTAGTTTCAAGGTGGCTTCTTGTAATTGTTTCCCTGTGCCTGATAGCACTCAACTCTTTGCCCATTTCTCTGATTTTGTTTTCCATATGGCCAATATCCTCAACTTGTTTGGGTTTGGCTATTTTCATCCACCTATGGGTTCTTATTCTCTCTTTCTCTAATTCAAAGAATAGTGGAATTGCAAATTTTTGTGGAATTTTCCTTCCTCCCTGAAGTAGATTGTAGTAGGAGGAAAGAATGGGTTGGGGATCAGGTTTTGGTAGCTCTATTTCTTCCTCCTTTAGCTGTGGTTGTCCTTCCATTTCCTTCTCAAGATTTTGGGTCTCCTGTAGTTTTGACAGTGTCTCCTGTAGAACTGTCAAAGCCTACTGTAGGACTGTTTTTGGGTCCTGTAGTTCTACCTTTCCTTTTCATGTGGGAGATCTAGAAGTCCCCCTTTCATATGTGATAGGTGGCTTGGAAGGGGATTCTTTTCCTTGGGCAGAGGGTGAATCTTCAATTATAATTAGCACTTTTGAAGAGGGTTGAGGTTTCCCTGTTTTGATTCTTGTGCTCTTCCTAACACTGAAATACATGGAGGCCTGCCTTTTCCTATTTTTCTTTGGCTTGATTGGTGTACTGAGGGCAGTGAGGGTAGATGCTACCTCTCTTTCCAAAGTCTTAGGGGACACTTATCCTTGTTCTAACTTTTCTACCTCTTTTTCTCCTCCTTCGGTCTCTGTTTGCTCTATTTCTTCCTGCTCTATTTCTTCAGCTTCCTCCTCCCCTATCTTAGTTTCTTCCTCCTTCCTTCCTTATTCTACTAAGTCACCAGTGGCTTCACCTTCCCCCCCTTGCTTCTCTTCCTCCTCACTGCCAGTAGGACTGATATCATGAGTTAGGGTTTTTATGTCATCCTCAGCTGTCATCTTTCAGAAGACTTCCCATGCTATAGGGAGTGTAAATGTATGGAGGGCTTCTTCCACTAGGATTTTTATTAACCCATGGTGAGCTAGCTTCTCTGAGTTTCCTACTTGAACGTTAGTGCTAGAGTCAATGAGGAACTGTAGGAGGAAGTAGGGGATGCTGAGCTTCTGAGAGGCTGGAGTGTCCATGCCATACCTTAATTCATGAAGGATTCTAAAGTGATGACCATAGAAAATGTTGTACCTACCCTCACAGGAAATATAATTGATTATTTGCTAGCTAACCTCATCCCAATGATATGGTATGCTAGCCCTTATAATGCCATTTTTATCCTCTACAAGGGTTTCATTATTTTGGAAAAAGTTTTTCTTAACAGGCTAGCCGATTGGTTTCTCATCCTTACTCCAAGGCAGCCCAAGAGGAATGGTAGTGACCTTGCTGATAAATTCAAGGGTTATCTACATGGAAAGTCCTCTAAAGGTGATAGTGGCATGAGTTCTAGTGTGGGGTACCAGAGAGAGAGAGAAAAATCTTGGGAAATCTCCTCATCAAACCTTCGAAATTTCTCAAAGAAATTCATCCAATTTGCCCTTGTGAAGATGTCCACCACTTGTGGATGTGCATGGAGTCTGGTGGAGGTTGTGGGCTCCTTTCCCATAAATCCTCCTATCATTTTGTTTATACTATTTTTGGAAACCAAATGTGGAGATGGAGACAATGAGTTTTGAGAAAAACAGAGAAACAAAGGAGATTGTGTTTTTTTCCTTAAATAAGAATAATTTTTTTATGTATTTCCTCCTCCTAAAGGATTTATTTCCTCCTCAAATTTAAACCATTGCTTGCATATATTGATATTAAATGGGGGCATGCATTGAACCTACCTCCTTAGACTAAAAGTCGTGCTAAAACCCATGTTTTCTCCCTTCAAAACTACTCACTGCCCCTCTAGTAGAAGCCTGTTGTCCCTCATGTAGAATTCTTGTAGGTGCTCCTGTAGAACCTGTAAGTGCTCTTGTAGAAAACAACAAGAGTAGGAATATGGGAGAGCTCGATGGAGGACGATGGTTACAAGGTTGTGGGGGCATAAGGAGATTGTTGTAGCTGAGTTACAAGGAGAGAATGAAGGAAAAGGTGGTGACAGTGCTTGAGGAGGAGTACTTACTACACTTTATCAATATTTTCAGTGATGGGGGGTGAGCTAGAAAAGTATACGTTGGCCATATTCGAACCATTGGTCCCCACTTGCCTTGTCATCATGGCCCCTCCTTGTAATGATCTCTGATGATTACATTGGAGTTCACACTTCCTCCACTACCTATCCTTGGCATATTTCTTGATTTGATTGTGTGCACGTGTGGGTGACATCTCGGATGAGTGGAGTCAACTAGATGAAGGTGGCCAAGTTAACTAGCCACCTTTCCCTAATTCAACATCAACCATCTCAGTGCTTTTGCATGCCTTCTAATTACAAAAATGCAAACAGAGGAGCGAGTTAGTTACTTACCTGTGATCCGAATGTATTTGTTGTGAGGTGTTGTGGCTCTGTCTCTCTGTTGCATGCCTTTGTTTCTTTTGATGCATGCTCTCTGCTTGCTGATGTACGGTTATCTCTTGTGCATGTTCTTCTTTGGCTGGTTCTGAGCTTTAGGTGCCTTCTCAAGCTTCATGTGTCCGTTCTCCTGATGTTGGTGTTGGGTTTTGATGGGATTAGCTGCTACAGGGATTCCTACAGGAGCTCCTGCAGCTGTTTCTCCCTTTGAAACTTCCACTTCTTTCTGTGCTTGGAGCTTTGAAGAGGATGCCAGAGAGGTAGATAGAGATGGAAAGGTAATAGGTAGGCTTTAGGTGAGATGGATGGTGCTGCTTCCTCTCTTATTTTTTGCTTTTTTACTTTTCCTTAAAAACTATTTTATCCTGTGTTTTTCTTGGATAGGAAGAAGAATGATGCTTGGGGTGTGATGCAAGCTTGGAAATGATGGAAAGGAGGTTTGAAGACTATAGGAGGGTTTATAGGTTCTTTATGAAGCTTCCCTGTCCCTCAAACTACCTTTTATATCCATTTCTGGCTCTCTGTAATTTCTACAGGAGCCTCTTGTAGAAAACACAGAGCCTCTTGTAGAAAATAAAGATTTTGAAAAAGAAGCACAGTGGGGTCAGAGAAATGCCAAAAATGTTGGAGAAAAGTGTGGGAAGGTAGGATAGGTGCTGGTGTGGAAACTAGTATTCCCTTGGCACCTTCTTCTACTTCCTGTAGTCCTCCTACAACCTACAATGCAAATGAAAATTCACTTTCTTTTTCTCCCTTTTTTTTTTTGAAAACAACCAGGCACCTCAGGAAGGTTTTCACCCTAATTTCCTACCTTGGGCACCTCCAAGGGAGGCTTTCACCTAGGGATATTATTTTTATCTTTTTTTTTTGACATCACTAGGCTGCCTTAGAAGAGGTTTTCAACCCAATGATGAGACTCAAGCGCCTCATGGAGGTTTTCACTTGAGTCCTTATTTTTTCTCTTTTTCTTTTTCTTAAGTGAGGGGGTGAAGTGGAGGCTAAGACATGATCCACTACCATCATTGTCTTATTCATATCTTTAATGAACTCTCACTTGGAGAGGGGTTTCTTGTAGACTTTCAACGAGTGTCCATTAACAAGAATGGGGATGGCTTCATCATCAATGGTTCTGATCAGGACTGAACCATTTTCATTGCATTTCTCCATAGTGTAGGGTCCCAACCATATTTTCATTACCTTGCCCTTGAATTCTTTGTATCTTGAATCATAGAGTAGTGCCCAATCTCCCTCTTGGAATTGCTTCTCCTTGATATTTTTTTCATGCCATATCTTTTTCTGAAGTTGAACTACCTCCATATGGAGAAGGGCTTGCAATCTATGTTCATCCAATCCATTGAGCTGAAGTAATCTTTCTTTATGTGCATGGCTGAGGTCTGGGGCCATCTAAGCTGCCATACTCAGGGTATTGAATTCAAATTCTATTGACAATAAATCTTTCTTCCCATAGACCAGATCGTTGAGTGTGAACCTTGTGGTGGTTTTCCATGTTGTGTTGTAAGCCCAAGTGGCCTCAACTAATCTGTCCACCCTATCCTTTTTGTTGTTTCTCACTACATTTGTCAAGATCCCTTATAATGCTTTGCTAGTGATCTCCACCTGCCCATTGTCTTGTGGATGGTAAGGGGTTGAAGTCTTGTGCTTGATGCTATGATGTGTGAGTAGGTCTTCAATCAAATTGGAAGTGAACTGACTACCTTGATCTGTGACTAACTCTCTTGGATATCAGAACCTATAGAATATTTTCTCTCTCAGAAATTCAGCTACTTTTTCCTTGTTCACTGCTTTTATTACTTTTGTCTCTACCCACTTTGTCAGGTAATTGGTGCACACAATGATGTATTGTTTCTGCTTTTAAGGAGGGCTGATAGGACCCACAAAGTCCATGCCACACTTCTCAAATGGAATCAAAGGTCACTTGAAGTTGCATGGGAATCTCATCCTTCGGAGTAGGTTTCCCCATCCTCTAACACCGATCACACTGGCTGGTATACCTCCTCACATCCTGAGGAAAAGTGGGCCAGTAGTAGCTTGCTTGCAATATCTTGAAGGTAGTTCTTTTTGTTGCAAAATGACCTCCACAAGGCCCATCATGACAGGTTAGGAGGATGTCAAATACTTCCTCCTCCCTGAAACATCTTCTAAAGATCTGATCTGGCCCAAGTTTGAAGAGATTTCCCCCAATCCAGGTGAAAGGGGTGCTTTTCCTTACTATCTTGCTCTTCTCTTTTGAGGACAAGTGTGGTGGGAACTATGCTGAAACGAAGTAGTTTTCTATATCAGCAAACCATGGAGAGAGTACTGAGATAGCAAACAAATTTTCGTCTGGAATTTGGTCATCCACCATTACTTCTTCACCTGCAGGAAAATTTACTCTAGACAAAAAGTTAGAAACAACATTTTCTTTACCAAGCTTATCAATAATAGTCAAATCGAATAGCTGTAGTAAAAGCAACCATCTAATAATGTGATCATTTACATCTGGTTTGTTCATTAAATATCTAATTGTAGCATGACCAGTGTGTGTTGTGGAGGTAAATCCCCTCTGCGGACAGAGGCGATCCCTACTAGTCCAAATAGGGTCTAGCAACAATCAAACAACGCTAACACGCAGGTTCCTAATTGAAAATGAAAGACCAATGATGAAGGCCTACTTGGATTCCAACGCTAGTTCTTGTAGAAGAGTTGATGCTCCTGTTCCTTTGCCCCGGCTGGTCGCAATCCTCACGATCCTCGTGCACGGACACCTGCACATGCAAAGAACAATATAAAAACAAGCATAAAATCCAATAGATGCAACTATATATCAGTCAGAAAGGATATAACTCAAACACCATCATAGAGACAATAAGAGTGGAACCATAATGATAGTCGTCTATTATTGATAAGCAGAGAAGAATACAACCATAGTTCTGACGTCAAATCCTTCTCAAGAGGGTCCAGCCAGCAAGTCCCTCAAGCATTCACCCTTGAAGGTAGATCTCCCAAGACAAAACTCTCTCTCACACAACTTTACACAAGATCAAAACACTTCACAACCTTCCTTAAGCTCTCTAAAAATCCCACACTTGTCACACCAGCTACCTATCAAGCTCACATGCTATCAGCAACACTCCAAACACTATGAATTCCAAACTAGCAGCTCATGGCAATGGTGGAGGCTTAAATAGGAGAAGGAGTCTCCATGAATGGTGGGAGGATGATCTTATCTCCAAGGAAGGTGGCTCAAATGACGAAATAGACATGCCAGAGAAGGGAGGGTGACATTTACAAGGCCAACAACCAGGTCTAGAGTCATCTGGAAGGCTGGCTGTTAGAACAAACTCGCCTAGACTGGATCATCGCGGGTTCCTAACTGCTCTGGAGCGCTGACATCGCTGCTGAATAATGAAGAAAGTCATATCAGCGCGATCAGATATAAGTAACAAACATGATGTCTTATGAAATTTTACCAGCGCAGGAATCACGTGTACTTCCGCACTGGCAGCGCATTTGGTCTGTTTTGGAGCACTCATCAGCGTGTTTATTTTTACAACAGTCGCGATGATAGAAAAACTTTGGCAAAGTGGGTCATTTGGAAACATTAGAGAGCATGAGCATGATTAATTTGGTCTCATGACACAGTAGGAAGAATGACAGGAAGACAGTGACAAATTACTGTGTAACAGATGCCCCCTAAAGCATGAAGCCTGAGAGAGTGGGCGGGATGAAATGCTTTATGAAATCGACTGAACTGGAACACCACCAGGAAGGACCTGCACGCAAGTACAACTGATTCTCTGATAATCAATCACATGTAGTCTAGGCATGGGCACAGCCATCCAAAAGACATACGAAAGAGGTCTGTGGTATGGACGCAACCACCCAGCTAATGAGACCATGACGATAGTAAAGGTATGGTCGCAGCCATCCATGAAGACTCAGGTATGGGCGCAGCCATGCATCAGTGAGTCATGTAATGATCATAATAATCCACAAAATCGCAACCTGGATCTCAATAGACAAAATCTAGGGTCTTGCGCTCCATCTCGACCCGAACAAAGTACAAGTTCAAGCATGCGAATATAGGAGTTGAAGTCGAACATGCCAGAACATCGTCTGATTACCAGTCAATGATGAAAACTGTTAACAGACACGAGAGGTACCACCAATAATGACAATGGTCCTCAAGGTACTATAGGTACAATCTACGACGTGTGAATCAATGAGCTGGCATCGAACACCCGCAGAATCATTCGATCGGAGGCCAATGATGAAAACCTCGCGTCGAACACGAAGAACCTGCCATTGAGGCATGCAGGCTCCAAGGCACCTGAAGGGAGTCTCAAGGTCAACTTCCTGGATAATGAGCTGAAGTCGATAGGAAGTGACCTTGATCGAAGGTGGGCCATAATTTTTCCCACATCATCGACACGAGACAGAGAAGGATAAGATATTTTGCGTGAGGTATCAGAGGGAGGTTGAGTATTCTTACAGAGGTCAACTTCTCTTGAACATATCGGCGGCACAACAGTGGACTTGGAAGTATTTGACATTAAATGATCAGGGGTCATGGCGACAAGGCAATGAGCAGATGAGAGGTCAAACAAGATAACCCAAACCCACAGAAGCAAGTGTGAAAAACAAGATGAGATATCCCCACCCAGACACGAATGCAGACAAGTGCCATGTTCAAGAGCGACATACTGCCGACACGACAATGATTGTGGTTCCATTTTCCCCACCATTGCTCGTGAGTACCCCAGTTATTTTTTGATGACAAGCTTGACGGGGATAGCATATGCTTGAAAGGCATCATTTCAACAGAATCCAATGTCATTAAGTTTTAACGAGTCTGACAAAGGAAGAACTCGGTATCTTTTCCTGTTTAGAGAGTCTGAAAAGACAGTAGAAAAGTGAACTCCAGGGGGGTCCTTTTTCGTAAAGTTGTGTCTCTCGAGCCTGAAAAAGTATAAAACGATGCTCAAAAGAACCGCCCGACCAGTATGATCGAGGAGTACTTTTCGTAAGTAGTGACTTCAACCCGAAAAAGTAGAAGAGCGGTAAGAAGCACATCATTTTGTAGCCAGTAATGAGTTCGAAACGACAAAAACCCAGCGATCTTTTTAAGTTTAAACAGTCGAAAAAAGAGAGCTTAAAGGCGACCGCCTCTCGCTTCTTTTAACGAGTTGAGAGGGAGACTCAGCTATCTTTTCTTGTTTCACGTCGAAAAAGAGCTTAAATACGACTTCCATTTTTATTCTCTTTAACGAGTCAAAAAGGGAAAAATACTCGACAATCTTTTCATCTTTTACGAGTCAGAAAAGAGCTTAAAGGTGACTCATCCTAGAGGAACGAGTGGTATAAAGGGTAGCAACTGGTTCCGACAATGGTGGAACTGCTCAAAACATGTAATGGTCAAGAGGCTGGCTAATAAAACCACTCATAAATGCGGTCCCTCAGGAAAGGTAAAACAACCAAGTGAAAACATATGATTGGCCAAAGAGATGGTGGCGATGGAATGAAAACAACCAAGGCTCATCTAACAGAATTTAGCAGATAAAGTTGCAATCACAAGATGTGAATTAGGTATGGGTTCATTTTTTACACAAGCTTGAACCATGGAGAACTCTGCTTGGATTTGGTTTCATGTTTACACAAGCTTGAAATGAAAAACTATGCTTGTTATAAGTTCGCATGCCCCCAGCATAATGACGCAAAACGAGGTACATGGCCCCCAAGCTTCATTGCATTCAACAAAGTGGATGGAATGAAGGTTCACTCTCGAGATCTATGAAAGACTCGACTTGTATTTTACGTGATCTTAATCAAAAGAATCGATTTGGAAAGGGAGTTGTTTCATTTTTTAATGAGGTTGACACAGTAAAAGAACTATCCTCATAACCCTTGTTTTGATTTTTTAAACGAGCTTGACACAAGATCAGGAACTATCCTCGTCTAGACCCAGTTTCATTTTTTAAGTAGCTTGACATAGGAAAGTGAACTATGCTCCGAACGAACTTCATCATAATGAACAAGAAGTCGTCACTTCCAAGAATGGCACTCTCGGTGGAAGGACAACATCTTGGAAGTCAGGACCCAATGCCCGCAAGACATCATGCACGACGGCATCATCACTGGATATACGCACGAGATAAGTAGCCACGTAGTTGACCTGCGGTGGGGCAGATACAATCGGTGGGTAAAAACCAGGAGGGGGTGGGAACTGCGCAGGAAGCACCGGGGGACTAAAGAACGATAATTGATCTATAGTCATGATTCTTCCGTTGTGTGGAAAGCAAACCACATGGAAAAGCAAAGAGACAAGGGCCCCCATGGCATAAACATAGTCACGGCCAAGGAGAAGACTGAAATCTAAAGCACCTTGGACAGCCAGCACGTCCATATAGACGATTTTGCCTCCCAAAGTAATAGGAAACTTTGGGAGGACCCCTAGAGGTTGACTGGTTCCCCCGTCAAATACTAACAGATTCTGTGTGACTGGCCCAAGCTGTGGGGAACCTAAAGCTTGCCAAGTAGTGGACGACATAAGACTGATAGAAGCTCCTTCATCCAAAACAGTGCCAGGTATTGCGTTAGCACAAGCATGTACTGTAATCTGGAAAGGAACATTGGATGGAAGGTGGAAGGCGGTCAGGTAATTCCAATCGAAGGAAGCGACCAGACTACTTGGTGGGGGAATCGTATGATTTCCACCATGCTCTAAAGGAACCAAAGGAGGACTTTCAGGAGCAGCTGGGATAGGAGAGTTGTTTCCGGATTCAGGAGAGTCTGAGGAGATGAGAAGAACATGAGCAGCAGAATCATGATGCTCCTTTGGAACAGAGTAATCAACAGGTGGTGAACCCAAGTCAACACTCTCTCCGACCAATGGTTGGTCTGGAGCAGGCTTGGCACAGCCTGGTTCGGGAAGAGGAACCTGGACAAGAGAAGAATCTAAGTCAATCTCTTTGTCAACAGGGAGAGGGTTTGAAGAGAGCCTCTGATAACCAACGGGAATTTGGGTTGAAGAAGCTGTAAGACTTTCCAAAACAGTGGAAGCTTTATCCATGAGCGGACAAAGGTGAAGGGGATGATTGCCCTCACATAGTCTACAGGGGATTCGAATCTTCCCTTTCTTCTGAATGTTGTCACTTGATAGGGTGGCATCGCCATGAACTTCAAAGGACGATGAGGGACGAGCCAGATCACGAGACCATACTTCAAGGATCCTGGGAATGCCAGGACAATCACGAAGAAGGTGGTCATCCTTGCACAATCTACAAGGAAATTTGACCTTCCGCCGAGGAGCAGAAGGTGGCTTGACTTGAGTTGGATTTGGAGCAGTCACTGCACTTTTAGCCTCTCGCTGATGAGACTTCTTCTTCTTCGTCTTCTTCTTCTTCTTCTTAGCCACTTGGTTACTTGAATCCAAGCTTTCACCAGGCGAAGTAGAAGACGAGGACGTAGAAACAGGTGAAGAAGGGGAAAGGTCCACCTTAGAATCAACATGATGTTGTTCGGGTGGAGGAACTGATTAACCAGTAGTTGAGATGGTAGGGACCAGAGAGGTTGAGAACAACCAAACAGGCAACCCAACAGTTAACCCAGGAAGGGACAACGTTGCCATGTAAGGAGCACCAACATTTCCTAATGGAGGGAAATGACCAGGATTCCCATCAGAGGGGATGCCTGGTTTGGTAAAATCTGGAAAAGTTGCCATCACAAATGAGAAAGAACCCTACTCAAACTAATGCAAACAAGATCTAACCAGGTAAATGTTAATCGCGGCCGAATAAAGTTTAACACGCAAGGAAATAACTTGACCTTTTCATTTTTTAAGAGTCGAGAAAAGGACAAAAAGATGACTCTAGTCGCCTTCGAATGTTTAATGAGTCTGAAGTGACAAGTGCTCAGATGAGCCTTTTATTTTAGGGAGTCTGAAAAGGATCAAAAGTGACTACTCTAGAGAGCTAGGCAAAAGGTTTACCAAACAATCTGTAAAAGTGCATATACACCTTGGCAGTCATATCAAAACCAAGGACTTTTCGTACGGCAATCAATCTTCCTGAATGCTGTGTTCGGTGCGTTACGGCTTGTAAGGTGGTAGACACGGCTTCCTGTGGATAAAGGATGACAACCTAGTGGGTCCTCCCCATATACTCGACGGTACATGGGAGCTCAAATCCGTGCTAGACCACTTGTTGTGTCACGGAAGGAGGAATCACCCAACCTTAAGTGAAACAAAAGTGACTAGGTTTAACGACGCCGGAGCACGTCTCTAGCCTAGACCTCTAAACAGTGAGCATTATGTTCCAATATGGTTTTAAGTTCATTCAGTTCATTTTAAGGTTGATCTTGAATTAGGTTTCGGTTTTCAGGCCTTACTGTATGAAATCTCTCAAAAATTGCCTAAATGCAAACTATATGCCAAAATATGTCATTCCATTCGATGAATGCTAATTACGAGAGGGTTAGAGGGCTTTCACACAAGCGAAATGATCACAAAACAACAAACAGCTTCTCTAATGCGGCTAATGGAAATTCACAAACTTTTCCTTCAAGATCACTAATCACTAATCAAAATGAAAAGCTTCTAGTTCTCATTAACTAATACAAAGCAAAAGAGATTTTTCTTTTTGTTGATGGCAAAGTGCATTAAACAAACTTTGAGAAATAATAACAAACAAATGTGAAAAGGACCGGTTGACCCCAAACAACTGTGATCTGTGTCCAGGTAGTGAGAAGAAATCGAAACAATGTCAAGATTGGTTCAACAACAATCACCTAAACAACCAAGCAAAAGAAAGAAAAGAGGAAGGCTTCAGCAAACCAAAAGCAAGCAGTAAACGAAACTTTGCGAATGAGTAACCAAGCAAAGATGATCCAACAAACTTGGAATGATAAAGCTAGGTCACAAGACAAAAAGCAAGATTCGCTCAACAAGACTCACAAGAAAGTGTTTCAATCTTCAGACAATGAAAATCAAGTCATAAACCAAGTGAAAATAGCAGGGGATAGCAAGACCAACATGCTCAGGAGGCAGAATTGAAGAAATTCAATTCTACAGGAATCAGCGCGGGTGGTACACAGGAAGAAAGCATTGATAAGAAGCTACGCGTAGCAACAATGCGATGTTAGCGCGGAAGTACACGCCTTACCCGTGATGGTCCATTTTGCAGAACCATCACGACTGTTTGGTGTATTAACGCGATGATCAGGAAGTCATAGAAAGGGTTGCGCGATGACAGCGTGACTGTTTAATTATAAACCGCAATGATGCTAAAAAATGGCCACAATCAAGCCAAAAACTCCCAAACCAAGGCAATCACTCTTTAAACAATCAAGGCACCTCCCAAACCGAACCAGGAAACCCAAAAACAGAGAACTAATCCCCAAACTTTGAAAAGAGAGAAAAAATCAAACTCAAGGAAAAATGAACAAAAAGGAAAAAAGCTAGCTCCAAGTTGTTCAGTTCGTAAACCAAACCAGAGATTGACTGAAGTGGCGTTGATCTACTTCGCTAATGCAGAGCAATAGCGTTTCGAAGGCTATCTAGTCGTGCTTCAGGCTCCGTCTAAAGTTTACAAATCAAACAACAAAGTAAACTCCCCAGCGGAGTCGCCAAATTGTTGTGGAGGTAAATCCCCTCTACGGATAGAGGCGATCCCTACTAGTCCAAATAGGGTCTAGCAACAATCAAACAAAGCTAACACGTAGGTTCCTAATTGCAAATGAAAGACCAATGATGAAGGCCTACCTGAATTCCAATGCTAGTACTTGTAGAAGAGTTGATGCTCCCATTCCTTTGCCCCGGCTGGTCACCATCCTCATGATCCTCATGCATGGACACATGCACATGCAAAGAACGATACAAACACAAGCATAAAATCCAATATATGCAACTATATATCAGTCAGAAAGGATATAACTCAAACACCATCTTAGAGACAATAAGAGTGGAACCATAATGATAGTTGTCTATTATTGATAAGCAGAGAAGAATACAACCATAGTTCTGACGTCAAATCCTTCTCAAGAGGGTCCAGCCAGCAAGTCCCTCAAGAATTCGCCCTTGAAGGTAGATCTCCCAAGACAAAACTCTCTCTCACACAAGTTTACACAAGATCAAAACACTTCACAACCTTCCTTAAGCTCTCTAACAATCCCACACTTGTCACACCAGCTACCTATCAGGCTCACACGCTATCAGCAACACTCCAAACACTATGAATTCCAAACTAGCAGCTCATGGCAATGGTGGAAGCTTAAATAGGAGGAGTCTCCATGAATGGTGGGAGGATGAGCTTATCTCCAAGGAAGGTGGCTCAAATGACGAAACAGACATGCCAAAAAAGGGAGGGCGACATTTACAAGGCCAACAACCAGGTCTGGAGTCATCTGGAAGGCTGGCTGTTAGAACAAACTCACCCAGACTGGATCATCACGGGTTCCTAACTTCTCTGGAGCGCTGACATCGCTGCTGAATAACGAAGAAAGTCATATCAGCGCGATCAGATATAAGTAACAGACGTGTTGTCTTATGAAATTCGACCAGTGCGGGAATCACGTGTACTTCCGCTCTAGCAGCGCATTTGGTCTTTTTTGGAGCGCTCATCAACGAGTTTATTTTTATAACAGTCGCGATGATAGAAAAAGTTTGGCAAAGTGGCTCATTTGGAAACATTAGAGAGCATGAGCATGATTAATTTGGTCTCATGACACAGTAGGAAGACTGACAGGAAGACAGTGAAAAATTACTGTGTAACAGTGTGCACAAAGGTTTGATAGCCTGTGATATAATGTTTCAATTTGTTTAAGCAATGCACGACAGCTAGGAGTTCCTTCTCGGTCATTGTATAGTTTAACTCTGCCTTTGACAAGTTTTTTCTTATAAAGTATATGGCATAAGGTAACTTTTCATCAATTTTTCCTAAGGCTGCTCGTATTGCATTGTTTGAGGTATCTGTGTGAATGTGGAAAGGTAGGGCCCAGTTTGGGCCTCTCAGAATTGGGTCAATCACGAGCTTGCTCTTCAAGGTATTGAGGACTTCTTGACAATTTTCTGACCATATGAACTTGACATCTTTGCCTAAGAGGCCAAACAAAGGAGAGCTTAGCTTGATAAAATCTTTAATGAATCTCCTGTAATACCTGGATAAGCCTAGGAAACTTCTGACATCTCTCACCTTTTGAGGAGGCGGGACCCTTTGGATGATGGAAATTTTGTTGGGGTCCACTTGCAGTCCTTGTTGAGATATTGCATGACCTAACACAGTCCCTTCAATCATAAAAAATTAACATTTTTCTGAACTGAGGGACAGGTTCATCTCAATACACTTATCTAGAACTTTTCCTAGGTTAGATAAAGCTTCATGAAAGTCAGATCCATAAGGATTAAAGTCATCCATGTATATCTCTACTACATCATGAACTAATTCAGAAAATATACTCAATACCACTCTTTGGAAAGTGGGTGGAGCATTACAAAAACCAAAAGGAAGGACCCGATATGCAAAGTTACCCCAAGGAAAAGTGAAAGTGGTCTTATCTTGGTCTTCCGGGCTGATTTCAATCTGATTGTACTTGCTAAACCCATCTAGGAAAGAGAAAAACTTTTTCCCTGCCAGACCATCTAACACTTGATCTATGAAAGGTAAAGAAAAATGGTCCTTTTTAGTGGCTTTGTTCAATTCTAGATAGTCGACATAGATTCTCCACTTACCACTTTTCTTTCACACTAGCACCAAAGGAGAGACCCATTCACTATTATAGATGGAATAGATGAATCCTGCATCATGAAATTTCTGCAGTTCTTCCTTAACAATATCTTCAAGTGCTAGATTCATCCTCCTTTGAGGTTGCCTCATTGGCTTGCAATCCTCCTTGATGTATATATGTTGAGTACGTATTTAAGGGTGCACTCCCTTCATCTCCTTATAACTCTAGGCGAAGGCATCTAGGTGTTTTCTCAACAGGCTACACAGTTCCTTCTCCTAGGAAGCAGATAGGGATGGATTGATTTTCAAGGTTCCTTCTGGGCCGAACTCTATATTCTTAACATGGAGAGGAGTGGAGTCAGCCACACAAAGATCAATTGAGGGGTTGTTTTGGGTTGCTCTTACTATGTCCTCTAATGGTGATACAATGGGAGGTGGATTGTGAATCATATTTTCAATCATATCATCCTCATCTTGCAGTTTTCCCCCCATGGTGATTCATAATGCACAAAGTAGTGAAGAATAGAGTTCATCCTCATCTTCCTCCTCCAACCAGAGAGGTAGATCATGTTCTAGCAAGGGTTGGGCAAGAGAATATAGGATTAACTGCTTGGACATATGCTCATTCTTTATGGTCATGTTCATAGCTCAACAGATGATGTAGGCATCAACGGTAGATAACTAGCGTCTTACAAAAATGAGATGATACCCAATGAGATTTTCCTTGGCTAGAGAACTAAGAAATCAGCAGCGTACTCCCAAGAATCAATGGAGACCATCACAACTTCCACAATCCCCTCAGGGGTCATGGTGGAGCAGTCTGCTAGTTGTAGCATGGTCGTGGTCTTCCTCAAGGAGCCTTGGAGGTTGAGTTTGAGCATTGTGTCCTTTGTCATCACATTAGTGGTAGCTCCTAGAACAATCAAGGTGTGTGGGATCATGGTGCCATTCATGTGGACATCAACTACTGGGCTTCTAGGGTCCAGATATTTTGGACAGATTACTTGCTCTAACATCAAGTCGGATAGTTGCCCTATGACATCGATGGTTGGGGCATCTCTATTGCACCTTCCTACATGCCTAAAGAACTTCTCTTTGATTGACCTATTGTAGATAGGCACATCTTTTATGGCTTGGAGAAGTGGTATCTTCACACATAAATGTTTCAATTCTCCTAGGAGTTCAGTTTCTTCTACGGTATGTTGGACTATCACAGATAGTCTCTCAAGAAAGGGTGGAATTTCTTTAGGTTCACTTTCCTCTTTATCTTCCTCCACCTCCCTGGGGGGAGGCTAGCTATTTGGGAGAACTTTCGCAGATCACAAGTTAATTTCCTGAATCTCCACAACATAAGTTGGGCATGATGGTTCCCCACTATACACTTTCTGAGCATGTTTGTTTTTCAGGTTTAGATTTGGCTAGGAGGGGATTTTGGGGTTTCTTTGGTGGAGCAGGAGGTAATGACTGTGGTTGGGCAGGTGGTGGAGGCAAAAGAGTAGGAAGAGAATTGTATTGAGGCCTCCACCCCTGATGAGGTGCATTCCACTGAGGTTGTGGCTAAGCATAGGATTGAAATGAATGGGTGTCTAGTTGGGCATGGTATTGAGATGTGAAAGGCCAAGGAGGAGGCGTGGACGAGGAAGGATGAGCAGGGGCGGCCCAAGAAGGCATGGAGGTCACTTTGTTGGGGTGGTAATATTCCTGATATGTCCCTTGCATCCCCTACTGGTATGGTCTAGGTCCATACAACCTCCTTTAGTTTATGTAATAGAGCTGTTCAGTGACTCCCTCAGCCCCTTGATATACAGATTTAAGTCTGAGTAAGGAAGGGCACTTATATGTAGAATTATTTTCTTCAAAGACTGAACAAACCTCGATAGAGTTAAATGGGCATTAATTCCTAGGATGCCTCTAGGTGCATCTAAGGCAAAAAATGGCCAAAGGCCTCTCTAATTCCTCTTGTTTCCTTTTGATATGTAAGGTGTCCATTTGCATGGCAAGAGTCTGTAGCATCTCACTCTTGAAGTCTTCCAGCATGTTTCCAATTTCTCCTTTAATAGACGAGTTAGAGGAAGAGGGACTGGCTATGGGTTGACTCCCCCCACCTTTCTTTCTGGCTGCTCTAGAATGGTTTCTAAAAATATTCTTTATGTGCTCATAGGACAGTTGGTAGATGTCTCCCCCGACCAGTAGACGGAGGGTGTCTAAAAGGTCTTCCCGAATTCCCTTGAGCAGGACCAGCTTCAGGGACCCAGGGTCAATTGTACACCCAGCCCTTTTCTAACTGAGCTGGAACCTCTATTCATAGTCCTCTCGGGACTCATCAATTCCTATAGTCATTTGGAAATTTCTTCTTTAGTATCTTTTGACCTACAATAGTCTCGATACTTGTTGTTAAAGGCATACTGCATCTGAGCCCAAGTTATGATGCTATTGCCAGGTAATCCTATGTGTTAGGCCCCTATACTAATAGTGCAAACCCTTATTGTTATTAATACAACCCACTTATTATATTGATGTACCCATGCAGTGCCCATATTGTTACTATTGTGCCCCATAGAAGCCCACTATTATTATTATTGTGCCCTTACATTATTATTGTTATGTTGGCTCTGATTATGTTGTGACCCCTTAGACTCCTATATATAGAAAGGAGGTATTTTCATTTGTATCATCCAACAATTGTTCATTTGTGTAATGTAAAGGAGGTTTCCCCCTCAAAGAAGCTGAATTCTAAGGCGTTGATCTCTCTTTTCTATATTTTTGTGAGCTGGTTTCATAACATTTGGTATCAGAGCTTTGGATTCTAGGGTTTCACTGCTCCAAAAAGGTCATCATGGAATTTTTGCTATAAAATTTTTTCTTCAATGTTTCAGAAGCTAAAAACGAAACCCATTTTAGAATACATCGCGTTGAATCTTGGATCCGAATTTCAGAGCTTTTCGCGCTATATTTGCGGAGATATGATCTGAGGAAGTTGGTCTTTTTGCAGACTCATGAATTACATTCCAAACAGGTGACCTGGGTAAAATCATCATAAATTTCGCTCTGAGCATCGGATTGAAATTTAATAAGAAGTTACAGAAAGAGGACGGACTGTAGTTTCTTGTATATATTTTTTAGTGCCAAAGGTTGAAACAGTGACATGTGGCACTTCATACAAGTTCGCTCTTCTAGAAAGGTCTATAATCAAGTCACCTTGGGAGATTGTGCATAACTCTTCCTTGGCAATCCAATTTGGATAAGACTGGTGGCATTGGAAAGAGGACGCAAAGGGCTACTACAAATCACAATTTCAGAACTTAAAGATCCGAAAGTACAAAGTTAGAGTCATTTCAAGATTGAGCTCCTAAAATCAAGAAAAGGCAAGATGAGGAAGTTTCATGGCAAGGATCGGGTAAATTGGATACTTCAGATGGAGCAATATTTTGATCTACATGGTGTACCACTATTACAAAAGGTATGTACTGCATCTTCATATCTAGAATCGGATCAATTTTTATGGTATGAAGGGCTTTTTTCTCATAAACAACTTGTTACGTGGTCAATTTTCACGGAGGAATTGATAGCACATTATGAGGATACGAAGAGCAACACCTTCTTTAGAGCAACACAACAACAATTGGAAAGAGTAAAAGGGCTTTGTGACATAATGGAAAGCAAAATTATGGAAACCAGGAAGCATACCCCTCACAACTATAAAGATGGAAGTGTTGTTTCTCCTAGCCTTCCACAACCTACAAGGGTTACACCACAACATTGGAAGAAAAAAGAGAAAAAGGGCTTTGTTACAATTGTGATAGAAAATGCACTAAAGGTCATAAGTGTGCTGAGAAGAAATTATTTTACATAGAATATGAAGTGGAGGAAGAAAAGGATCAAGAAACATCAAAAGAAAAAGATATACGCCAGGACCCGACCCCAAAGAAAGAAGAAATGAATCAGACCATATCTTGTAAAGCATTGGCAAGAATTACCACTCCTCAAATTCTCAAGATAGAAGGACATATCAAGAAGAAAAAGTTGTAACAAGTGAAATATCACATCGAGAAAGAAGAAATGAATCCAACCATATCTTGTAATTCATTGGTCGAAATTACCACTCCTCAAACTATCAAGGTAGAAGGACATATCAAGAAGAAAAATGTTCAAGAATTGAAATATCACATCGAGCATCAAGAAATGAATCTGACCATATATTGTAAAGGATTGGAAGAAATTACTACTCCTCAAACTCTAGAGATAGAAGGACATATCAAGAAGAAAAAGGTTCAAGCAGTGAAATATCACATCAAGCATCAACAACAAGTTCTCCAACTTTTAAAGGATAACGCCATTTCAGTGCAAAATCAAACGAAACAACAAGTAGATCAACATTGTAGTGAAAAATGTTTTGATGTAGGTGATTGGGTATTTTTACTGCTACATCTCAAGCAAGCTATTTATGAGAAGGAAATGTTGGCAATACTACATGCACTAAAAAAATGGTGACCTTACCAAATGGGAAGACTCTTCAAGGATGAGGATGTGGAAGCATTGTTTTGTCCTATTTCTATTATCCAACCAGATTGGATAAATGAATCAAGGGATGAATGGAAGAAGGACGAAGAAGTATGGCCACTTATTCAAAAGTTGCAAAAGATCCCAATTCAAACAATATTGCTAGAAATTGAAGAGGAAGGAAAAATCATATTGGAACCTGGAGCAGTAAAAAAAACAAGAACCTGATAGCTACGAAATCGATCAATTTCAGAGTATCTCATCAAGTCGAAGAACTTACCCGCTGAAGACTCCACATGGGAGGACAAGGATTTTATACAGAAGCATCAAGAACTACTCAAGCGTTGAGGACAACGCTTTTTGAAGGAGAGGGGCATGTTAGGCCCCTATACTACTAATGTAACCCCTTAATGTTATTAGTAAAACACACTTATTATATTGATGTACCCATGTAGTGCCCATATTGTTATTATTGTGCCCCATAGAAGCCCATTTTTGTTATTATTGTGCCCTTACATTATTATTGTTATGTTGGCTCTGATTATGTTATGACCCCTTAGACTCCTATATATAGAAAGGAGGTCTTTTCATTTGTATCGTCCAAGAATTGTTCATTTGTGTGATGTAAAGGAGGTTGCCCCCTTGAAGAGGCCGAATTCTAAGGCGTTGATCTCTCTTTTCTATATTTTTGTGAGATGGTTTCATAACACTATGAACCAGCGCAGTGCTGCATCCTTGAGAGTAGAAGGGAATAGTTTGAACTTTTTCTCATCTTTCGCATAATCATAGTTTCTACAGATAACAAAAAACACAAACGAAAAGGTGTCAGGATCTTCTGTAGTCAGACCATGGAAATGAGGTAGGGGAGAAGGGCTTATATTCTTCATTTTGGTGTCCCCATTGGTCTCCTCAATGGGAAATGTACCCTCTATTCTTTTTCCATTCCCCCTAGCATTTATTTTTTCAACCATTGGCTCCAAAGGAATGTTTTCTTCATCTTATTCCCCTATAGGTCCTTCAAATATGTCTTGCTCTTCACCTAAGGGTTCTTCTTGATTACAGCCGCCAAATAAGAGAGAAGTTTGGTTATGTGAAGTAGTGGGGGTGTTGGGCAAAAAATTTCCTGAGTTATCTATATCCATAAGATGCATGAAAGGAAAGCTTTTTTGGATGGTTTTTGTTTCTTTTTTCCCCACACTAACAGTACTTGCAAAATCAAAATTGATTGAAAAGACAAATTGTAGCTAGCTAAAATGAACTTGTTGAGATTAAATTTGCAGAATTGAAGAGGAATGCAAGGAAATGTGGAACTTGAAAGAAGAGAAATGACTAATATACTTTTGCTGAAATGAAATTTTTAGAATTGAAGAGGAAAGCAAGGAAATGCAGAACTTGAAAGAAGAGAAATGACTAGTCTATTTTTGCTAAAATAAACAATTAGCATAATGTTGCAATAGAAAATAGAAGAAATCAGTAATCACAAAATACTATGACATTTCCTCGGCAACGACACCAAAAAGTGGTGAGTACTAGTATTGCAGCAATAATGTTGCAATTCCTGGGCTGCCTACTTTACTCTTATCAACCCGGTAGTTCGTAACAAACTTGGAAGCATCAGTGCTATATGCACAAGTACTAGTTCTTACTGCAGGTTGTCACTTGGTTAGTTGGTGCAAGATCACTAGGAGCTCAAGCAAAATTCTATGGATTCCAAAAGAAGCTCCATATGTGATGAAAGGAAAGAAAGACTACTCTACATATGTTATTCTAACTACAGAAAGGAGAAAGACGGAAATGTAAAGCAAACCTAGTAAACCCTACTTAACCATCTAATCCTAATTTTGTAGAAAGCACTATGAAAACCATGAAAGGAATGCTATTACCTACTCAAGGAAGTAAACAACATCTAACAAAACTATTTCTGGAAGCAATTACGCAAAAACATCTTTTTGGATTTTTATGTATTTTTATGTGAATTTGACATTCATGTAATTTATTGTGTGTGAATGTGGAAGTGAATAAGCTGGCATTGGAGGATGTTTTTGGGACTTGAGAGGGTGTAGGATTGTGTGGATGGGTCGTAGGAGGTCTCAGGTGGCCTTCTGGAGGCTTTTCCCACATTCAGGCTTCCAAGAAAGCCTACAGGAAAATCTATAGGAGGATATAGGAAATCTACAGGGGGGAAACAGGGAACTACAGAAGGCCTACAAGAGGAAGCCTAAGAGTCTCTCCCTCCATGTATATATCTACTATCAACCTTAATGCAAAAATGCAATTCATTTTGAGGTGTTATCTCCTTGCTTGATAGTATATTTATAGAAAAAGGATGAATTTTGGTCTACCTGTGATTCTTGGAATTCATTGTGACCTTTCAAATTCCTACTTTCTTATACTCTATCCTACCTTTCTATTCAAAACAAAACAAATTTATTCTATCCTAACAATTTAGTAATAGACAATTCTGGGATATCTATGTGAAACTTATCAATGAGGTAGGTGTGTTAGAGCTTGTATTTAGTGTCTATTATGATCATCTTCAACTACTTTTCATCATTTCTATGGATGCATTTAAGGGAATCTAGAATGAGATTCATTCTCTTTACCTTGATTTGATTGGATAATGTTACTAACTTCGTGTACATCCTCAACGACTCCACCACATACCATGTAATTTTTTCCTTCATCGCCTGGAAATATTCTGTGTTGGACACCTCCCTAAAAGGGTAGAGAAATGTTTGAACCTCCTGTAGGGTTTCCTCCTTCTTCCTTACTTCTCCAACTGCTCCAATGGAAGGAACCACATGAACTTCAATCATAGACTCCAACACACTCAACAAATGTCTGTAAGAGGAAAGAACCTTATCAACATCCCTATCCAAATTATCCTATGATTGGATCCTAATATGTAGTTGGACATTATCATTTTGGATGGTTAGACAGTCCTCCTTTGGAGAGAACTTTTGGTGCTTCTGGATACTTATTTTTCCACTGTCAAATTCTATTGAGAGATATGATATGTTGTTTTATCATTGCAGGCTTTTCCTCCATGTTAGGATGTATGATTAGGATAGGGGATGTGGCCTGATGGAACTTTGACATTGGTGAGCACCAACATTGTAGCAATAATGGTGAAACTCCTGGGCTGCCTACTTTACTCTTATCAACCTGGTAGTTAGTAACAAACTTGGAAGCATCGGTGTTATATGCATAAGTACTAGTTCTTACTGTAGGTTGTCGCTTTGTTAGTTGGTGCAAGATCACTAGGATCTCAAGCCAACTTCTATGGATTGTAGAAGAAGCTCTATATGTGATGAAAGGAAAGAAAGACTACTCTACAGATGTTATTCTAACTACAGAAAGGAGAAAGACTGAAATGTAAAGCAAACCTAGTAAAACCTACTTAACCAACTAATCCTACTTTTGTAGAAAGCACTATGAAAAGCATGAAAGGAATGCTATTACCTACTCAAGGAAGTAAACAACATCTAACTAAACTATTTCTGGAAGCAATTAAGCAAAACATGTTTTTGGATTTTTATGTGAATTTGACATGCATGTAATTTATTGTGTGTGAATGTGGCAGTGAATGGGTGGCGTTGGAGGGTGGTTTTTTTACTTGAGATGGTGTAGGATGGTGTGGATGGGACCGAAGAGGTCTCAGGTGGTCTTCTGGAGGCTTTTCCCAAACTCGGCCTTCAAAAGAAAGCCTACAGGAAAATATACAAGAGGAAAACAGGGAACTACAAGAGGCCTATAGGAGGAGGACGAGAGCCGTTTTTGCTATTTTGAAGGTGTGAGAGAGGGTGGAAAAGGTGGATAAAGGTTGGAGTGACGTGTTAGGGCACCTAGGGTCTACCAAGTATCACCAGGAGAGATAAATATGATTGGGTTTTCTCAATGAGAGAGGAAGAAGTTCTATGGAAAATGCACGAAACTAAGGAAGAATTGAGGGGAGACTTGGGCGACCTGTAGGGCATAGATCAGATGGAGGATGGGATGGCTGATAGGCTGGCATGCTACTAGAAGAGATCTGTTGCATAAAAAACTGACAGTCAACCAACGAAATCAAGAAAGAAATGAAATGAGTGCATCTACGAAAACAGAGTTTTTCAACAAAATAGTCTAAACTATGATCTATAAAAGGAAATGTTGCAAGAAAGGAAAGCATGAAAGGAGACTATTTCAAATAAATAAGTGAGTATGATGAAGAATATCTAAAGTAAAACAGAAGTAGACTATTAACCTACTAAAAAGTTGTGAACACTAGAAGTCTTATGAATGAGGAAAATATGTGTTTTGGGGCAGCAAGAGGGTCTTTGCCTCAAATCATGGTCCCAAAGGGAGGAAGAAAGGCCAAGGCACTCTCACTAGCCTTTTGAATCTTCTTTTTCACTGCTTAACCTACTATTAAAAGAACAAATTGAAGAAACCTACTGAATCATCAAAAGCAACCTATTCTTAACCATAAAAGTAATACATCTATCAACAACCTAATCTACAAACTGAAATAAAACATACAAATACAAGAAAATAGGAGCTTGGATGCTTGGATTGGGCCCTAACCCAAGAGCTTCAGCCCTCTGAGGTAACTCAATGCTAACTCAAAAAGGATTCCATCTTTATTTCCAAAACAATAGTGAGATTACATGAACTACCACGAAATAATAACCTCGAGGTTGAGCAAAGTTTACATAAGATAAAACAAAAATTTGACCCTAGTGAGGCCTTAGGCCTCTCTACTTATACAAATGAAGCTACCAACAACTTCCTTAAAATGAGGGAGGCTTGGCACCCAAAACTCAAGATAATTATCAGTTATCCTTCACTTGCTCGGTTTCCTTCTAGTGCATGATTTGGCTGCTTGGACTCTGAGTTGAATGAAGAGGAATTCGAAGTGAAGAGATATAAATGAGGGGGATTCCCTCCTATAAGTCCTCTCCTTTGTCCGCTTTGAGTTATTGCTGCCATTTTTCCACTGGATCCTTGAATTTGACCTCAAAATTCATCAATAATATTCATTAAACACATGTTAGACCACATGGCATCATAACTAACTAAACTCACTCCATAAGCATAATTCTAATCAAAAAATCATACAACAAGCTAAGAGAATGGTTGATTTGACTAGGTTAGGAGGTAAAATGAGCCTATATAATTAGCCATTTATGAGGCTCATCAAACATCTCCTCATAAACCACTTCCATGGATTCTCTTAGGGTGTTAACTTCCTCCTTGATTGGTGCATGTAGTTATTTTATTATTGAGTGAGAAAGGAGCAGGAATTTATTTTCTTCTTCGAGTATTTTGCTATGTTCTTCTACCTTGGAATCTCTCTCCTCAGATTTGTAGATATTTCCCTGAAGTTCTATGACCTCCTTGCGCGTTCTTCCCACATTTAGCTCAGTCGCAGCTACAAAGGAAATTTCGCCTAATGAAATCATCTCAATATTTACTATAATATATAGGATAATGTCTTTGTCTGCATCACAGACAGAGGTTCTGCAGGGCTCCTCACATGATACTTTCTTCTTTCCTACATAATCTTACGATTTACTTGGTCAAAATTAAGTTTAGTGAGATCCAATATCTCCTCCTCTACTTCATCAGGAATGCCAAATTCCTTAAGACATAAGTTCCCTTTGGTAATGGGGGTGGACAAAAGAACATCTAATGGAGAAATTTTAGCCTGTGCATTATACTCATGGTGGTGTTGTTTCTGTTGGAGATCTTTCTTGTTTTTCTCACCGATCTCTCCCTCTATTTTCTTTAGCTCCCATTCTTCCTCTTTCCTTTTTTCCTCATCAACCTTTCTCCTTTGTTCCTCTTCTATCCTCTTCTTTTTCTACTCTTCCTGCTCCCGCCTCCTCTTGAGTTATTCCTCTTGTTGCTTCTTCCTTTCCATATCTTATTGCTCTCATCTCTCCTTTTCCTTTTCTTCTTGGACCTGTCGTCCCTCTTCCTCCTTTTTCAATTGTTTTCCATTTTCTTGTTTCTTCCTTGTTTCTTCTTTAAGATGCTTCTCCTGAGGGTCCTCGAGCTGCTAATCACCTAATTTATATGACCTTTTCAACTCTTATTCTCTTTTCCTTTTCAGTTCCTACTTTTTCCTGGCCAAGGTCACATTTATTTCTTCCAAAGTTTCACCATCTTCCTCTTCCTCTTGCTCACTTGGAGGGTCTTCTGGTTCTTAACTTTTATGCTTTTTAAGTTTCCCACTTTCCTTTTGTCGCTCCCCTTTTCTCTTTTGCAAGGCCAACCTGGTGTGTAGGATTATGTTCTCTTGGGAAGGCTCAACTTGTTCATCTTCCTTTTCTTGTTGCTTGCTTGAACTAAATTCTCTAGCCACATTGTACTAATTTTTTAGCTTATCTTTGTGAATTTGTTGCGTATGTGGGTATGTCCAGTTACAATGCACAGATACCATCCTGCTGGGGTGAAATGTATGGTAACTTAAGGTCAAAAAATTAAATCCATTCATAGCCCCAGATTCTGCCTCAACTTCCTTGAAAATTTCAACAATGTATGCCCCAATAGTGATAGGGAAGACATTCCAAGGAATTTTCTTCCTTTTACTCAGTTTCTTTAAAAACCCTTTAGTCATCTGATAACATACCTTCTACAACATCAATTTGTTTGTGAAAAACGTGGGAATTTCATGAGGAGGGTTGTATGAACCAAAGACCCTCATAAACATGCCCTCCAAGATGGGGAACCAATCCATTACTTTGGTAATAGTATCCATAGATATCTTCGACATGCAAAGAGGATCTTACCTAAAGAGAAATTGGTAGAATGTGGCAATCAATGTCTCATAGGTGGACTCATGTACAATTTTATAACCTGGGTTCCAAAATATCTGATAATGTTGGTGCACGGGTTCTACTGCAACTTTTGTCCAATTATAACTTCAATTTTTGAAATGACATCTTGCACATACAACATATAATAGGTATGAGGTCATGTAAAATTCTGATGGTTGGTCTACCTCAGGATACTTTGTTGCATGTATGTTGGTCTTCAATGTGGAAGCGAGGATGCTAGTCTAACTGAAGATTGTGCCTCTGGTGGTGACAACGTACATGATAGGGACCCATGTCCCAAGAAAGGTATTGATGTTAGGCCTCCCATACAATCGATTCATCATTGCAGCAATGAGTTGGTAAAATTTCTTTAGGCCTTCTATCCTATACACTTGATCATTTTTCACCTGGAACTTAGAAGGGTCTTGCCACCAATAACTTAAAATGCCATTCGTTGGAATAGAGAAATATGACAACCATTTGATATTAAATGATTAATCCTTATCTAGAAACCTGTAATAAGTAGCAATGTCTGCCAAAGATATGGTTGTCAAGGCTTCACATGTATGGTTCCTTAATACCCACCTATTCATGTTAGCATTTTATATAATATAATCTATGGTCTCTATGCATGGAAGAAAGGTGGATGTCAAGACACTTTGTGGAGCCTATACATATTGATATTGAGATATACCTAGAAGTATTCCTCGTCCCCAGGGATATCCTACTTGGAAAATCCTGCATATATGTCAAACCAGAAGAGTTTGGTAGTCTTATTGATGGTGCACACATTGTCCCTATAGATAGGAGGCAGTAGACCTCTCTGGTTTCCTGGACACTGATTTCGGTGCTCTTATGGGAAGGCTTCACTACCTAGGGCACCATTTATCTAGAGAAAGAGGAAATACATATGTAATAGATGTCCATGTCAGCTAGCATGTCAAACAAACAATCCTCATGAAAGAGATGGCATGAATAATGCAAAATTAAATGAGAATCACGAAACAAGGCTTCATATTACTGGGAAAAGTATCTGGGAGGACTTGTATTCAGAAGAAGTCGTTGGGTCACACAAGATGTTTAGTCAATTTAATATTCTTAAGTTGTAAGCATAAATTATTGACTAGGGCATGTAAACGGATGAAGTGCAAGTGCACTGTATGTGGTAGAAGTCTTTTATGTCTTTAAGGTGATTATGTTATCGTTATCTAAGTTACTGTCAAAATTCTAGAACTAATGTTGAGATGATTTCTTATGTATACTAGGATGTGAATTATAATATTTTATTATTAATTGATTATCCTGAATGTTATCACTAGAATTAGTTCTGATTGAATTGAGTTTTTAGAATGATTGGATAATGATTTTAACTCTTTTCAATGAATATGTAATGTTAATCTTCATTTCAACTTATCAATTGTTTTTGGATTTGTGCTGCAGCTAAACAAATATAATTACGGAAGCATGAAATGAAATAAAGAAAATCCTATTTTATCAACTTGGAAATGAAATGTGCTTGAATTCAGAAGCTGAGAAAGAGTGCCACTCTTATCTACTGCAACTTTATTTCAATGAAAAAATAAAAATAAAAAGGAGATTACTAAGCTATTAAATCATTAAGTTATGCTAAGAAAATGAATGAAACATAATTACTGGATTTATGCTAGGTATTAAGCAAACAAAATGGCTGAGTTTATACTAGATATTAAGCAAATGAAATGAATGATACAGAAATCAATCATGTGAACCTAGTCGTGAACTTCATTGAACTGCATCTTAAAAGCACGAAAATAGAGCATCCATGAATTAAATTTATGAAATAACAATAGAAATGGAAAATCTAATTACTGTGAATCAAAGACCTTATCTTTGCGTAGGGTCCTCAACGAGGCAATCAGTTGCCTTAAATCAACAACATATAAAATGTATGAAACAAGATCTTTGCATTAAGTGAAAAAGAGTTTTATAGGATGCTCAAATTACATACCCTGGCGCATGCATTACATGGAGCTTCCAATTTTTTTATAGAATTATTATTAACAATATGAGAAACTTAGGCCTACAAGACTTCACTATAATCCTTATCAAAAACTAAATCATATCGCTTATTTGTAGATTTGCTATTGAAAAAGAAAATCGATGAAATCTCTTGAAACTCAGACTTTGTTCCAACTCATTGTCCTGTTGTTGACTACCATGGTTGACTGTGTTATGGTGTGGATCTCCTGGTGAATTAGCTCATGTAAACAAGAAGAAATCCATGTGAGTATCATTCCTTATCTACACCTACACTTCTTTTCCGAGCTGGTGCACTCAAACCTTGTCAACAATGGAAGTAGTTGTAGATTTGTGGATTAGCTGCTAAATCAGGTCAATTTTGTAGCTCCATGTAAGTGTTGTTGGGAAAAGTATCCAATACGGAATGAACCTATCCCACTCTAAGGGTGATAGTACCTCAGCAAAAATAAGAGCAAAGCTATTTGAGATTACTTCTTTATGAGATGTACGAGAGGGGAGAAAGAGATCCACTAACCGATGTCTTCCGCTAATGATTGATCCAATCTTCTCTCTTTGCTGCTTGCTCCCAGCTCCTTGCTCTTTCACTGGCCCAGCTACACCAAGATCCTGCAAAATCACAAGAGAGGGGAACTACAAGGAGCATACATTCATAATTGATTCAAGGATTAGAATAAATCAAATATACAAGCAATAACAATATACCATTGGGACACATGCATATAGAAGAACCTCAAATGCTTTATTAATGGAAGAAGTAAAGTTCAGGAAGTGATACAACCATAAAAGGCCCAATCCAGCATCACCTCCCAGCAGAAAGAAATCTCCTCTTCACCTCCTTCAAGCAAATCACCCAATAGTTCTATACTCAAACCAACAGCAGTTCCTTACA
The DNA here is from genome assembly GCA_031772625.1 of Pinus tabuliformis. Classification (NCBI taxonomy): domain Eukaryota; kingdom Viridiplantae; phylum Streptophyta; class Pinopsida; order Pinales; family Pinaceae; genus Pinus; species Pinus tabuliformis. Next base: position 264,786,597 of record CM062806.1, on the reverse strand, counting down.
TTTACAAGATTCCAGCCCCCTCAGGCCTCATGAGAGAGCTCTATATATAGGAGTTTTGGAGAAAGGATGAGTCAGCTTGAGCTTGGCATGAAGCTGACTAGAGTCCTCTCCCACTTCAGTTATTCTTTAGTTCTTGAGTCCACTTGGAGGTTCTTGCTTCCACTTGGAGATCTAGACCCTCTTACTCATCACCAGTCGAATTCCCTGATCCAAGTGTCATTTTGGAAGCTTCCTGGGCATTGACACCTTGAGGAATGACTGTGCCACTTGGCCAAACTCGCCCATCGCAGGTAGCCTTCTTTGCAGTTGACATTCAGTGCAGGTACACAGTGGAGCAGTTGACATTCAGCACAGATGCTCAGTGGAGCAGTTGACATGGTCCAAAATTAGCTTGTTTTTGAGTGTTTTCAGGTGGAGAACTGATATTCGGTGTTGTGGTTTGCTGACCTTGTTCCTCTAGGGGTAGGAACAACATGTTTAGGGACTTTGGATCCCTTAGATTATGGACATTTCATGCTTCATGCTGTAAGGCACAAAAATGTCTATAACAGTTGCCCCCTAAAGTATGAGGTTGTTTATCGGGTGAAATGCTTTATCAGGAGGATCCGAAGTTCATTCAATCGTTGAGAGGTGACCTGTAATAAAATACAATACAATACATTATTTTTCATTCTGCTTTCATGATCTAGCTGAGGCGGGCATTCCCATGCTCAGCTTTATAAATTCATTTTGGTACATAGAACAGACGATCGTCTGATGGTAGACTGATAATTCTCTGCTGAAATTATCATCCTTTGAGTAGGATGATCATCTGCTGCAATGATGTACATGTCAAATGTCTTTATATTTCTTGAATATATATCGCAGCCTGGATGTATGAAACTAGGTCCGGAGTCTTAAAACTCATCCGATCTTCACTCTAAGTACAAGTCGATCCATGTGAGAATTGCGCTAAAGTCGAACATGGAAAGACATCGCTTGATTACCGGTCAATGATGTAAACCGTTAACAAGCGCGAGAGGAATCACCGATAATGATAATGACCCTCAAGGTACTGCAGTACAATTCACGTGGTGTGAATAAAGGACTTGGCGTCGAACACCACGCAAAATCTTCTGGTCGAAGGTCATTGATGTATACCTGTCGCCAGAAGTGAGAAACTTGCCATTGAGGCATGCAAGCTTCAAAGTACTGAGGGGGGTGTTCCTAGATCGACTTCTTGGATAATGAGCTGAAGTCGAAAAGAAGCGATCCGTCAAAGGAGGGCCTTAATGAATCCCACATCATTGACACGGAACGGAGCTAATGATTTTAATGGAGGTGAAAACAATCTGTGAAATATGATTCAGGGTGGCGATCATGGGTGGATGAAGGATAATGTATGGCAGTGGATGGGACACGGTTGACTCTTTCTGAACAACATCTCTTGAACATATAACGACACTGATGCGATGGATCGGTAGCATTACCCCAAATGTGGATGGTTTGGCGAAGACCATGGTGATGAGACCGGTGAATGAAACAATCCAACCCGATGTGATACGGAGGAAAAGTGTCATGTTCAAGAGTGACTTGCTACCATTAAAGCTTTGAGGTTCTCCCAATTTTTCCCCAGTCATTTCTGACCAGTACCTCTTTATTTTTGTCAAGCTTGAGGAGGATAACATATGCTTGTTCTATAACCTGCCCTTCGGGCAAGCCCATCGCTATGTTTTAACGAGCTTAGCGATAGGGAAACTCGTTCTCGTCTAAAGACAAGTTTGTCGCTATTTAATCATTTTAACGAGTCTAACGACAAGGAAAACTCGATCCTTTTCATTTTTAGAGAGTCTGAAAAGGTACAGAAAGTTAACTCCAAAATTCCTTTTTCGTCATCTAATCCCTTAAGTCCGAAAAAGTATAAAAAAATACAGAAGGGATGAGTATTCGATTACTTTAACGAGCCGAATAAAACAAGCACTCGACCTTTTTGTGCAGTAATCCCTCAGGTCCAAAAAGATTAAAATCTAGAGGAGGGATAGCTCTTCCGGTCCTTTTAATGAGCTGGAAGGCCAAAACTCAGCAAACTTTTCATATTTTACGAGTCAAGAGAAAATAGCTCAAAGAAGACTCGTCTTTTGAGGAACGAGTGATAAAGAAGGTTAGCAGCAGATTCCTGGTACAGGTTGGAATTTTCCAATCACGGCAGTGTCACAAGGATGGCTAGGTGAAATCACTCTTCGCAGTTGTTCCTCAAAATGGGTAAATAATCATATGGGGGTGAACGATCGGCCAAATGGAATGGAGGTGGAAGGTGCAAACACGACCAAGGCTTTTTATGGCTAATGAATTTACAATCACAATGGTTATTTACCGGGATAGGTTCATTTTTTATTTAACGAGCTTGAATGCGCCAAAACACTGCTCAATCTTATGTTTATTTTTTAACGAGCATGAACTATGTACTAAAACTGCTCGGATCTCGCTTTTCTATTTTTTAACGAGCATAAATTCCGCAGTAAAACTGCTCGATATACGAGTCATAAGATAAGAAATGTCTCCCATAAGATCCCATTTTTTATAGAGCTGGCACCTTACATAAGCTATGCTCCCTCTCATCCTTTCTTTATGCAAGTTCGGAAACGGCTAATCCCAAAAACAGATAAATAACAGCTCTTAGCTTGCACTCCAAAAGGTTTGCATGCCCCCAGGTATAAAATACAATTTCAAGGCTGCCCCTCCTCTCCCCCACCTTTGCTTTTCTTTGGGTGTTCACAGCTACTTGTCGTCTTGCTAGTCTAATGTTAACGATACTTGTCTTCGCGTTATTTTTAATGGGTCTTATGCGGTACTTGTCTTCCCGTCAGCCCAACTTTTAACAGATCTTTTGCAAGATCGCAAGAGAACATCTACTTGCGACAAGAGAGCAGCTACTTGCGACAAGAGAAGAACACTACTCAAAGACAAAACATTGGTGTTATTGAGGGAGGCTTGCCTCTTTCTGGTTACCCAAATATTGTTTTGATAACTTCTTCAAACGAAAACATTTCCTCAGCACTATCTACCGAAGTAGACAATGGTGAATGACCTTTGTCAAACAAGTAACCTTAACAAAAGAATCCTATTATAGAACAACCCCTCTTCCATCCATGGACGGGGTACGGACTAGTCATATTCTTTCGCGGAAATTCTACCTTATACCCAAGGTTTCCTCTGCCCGAAGCAGACCAGGATGCATGCCCCCTGGGTTCCAGTCCCATCTTTCCGAATCACTCGCACTCATCGGGAAGGAGGACTGGGGGTGGAGACATTTCTTGATTGAATAGACCATTCAGGGTTGGTATGTGACTATTTGCGATGCGTGATCCCGGAAATGAAAGTTGGTCTACGAGCTTGACCATCCTTCCTTCGTGTGGAAAACACATTACTCTAAAGAGTGAGGAGACAATAGCTCCCATGCAATATATATAGTCTCGTCCAAGGAGTAGGTTATAATCCAAGGGTCCTTGAACGACCATCACGTTCATTTGAATGGTCTTCCCTTTCAATGTAACAGGTACATTGGGGAGGATCCCTAATGGTCGACTGGTTCCTTTATCAAAACCCGAGAGATTTCTTATCTCAGGCAAAAGCGCTGGGGAACCCAGTGCTTTCCAAGCAATAGAGGAAAGGATACTCACAGATGCCCCTTCATCAACGATAGTGCCAGCCATTACCATTCTATAAATTTGGACTATGATTCTGAATGGTACACTGGCTGGCAACCGGGGTCTGCCTAGTTGGTTCCAATCACAAGACACAACCAGGTTGCTTGGCGGTGGGACCAAATACACGGCCGGATATGACCCTGACGATGTTCCTTCCTGCGATAAAGGAATGGGCGCATTGCCCTGATGCTCATCAGAGTCGGTGTTGATGAAAAGAATCTGGATGGTCTCATCCTTATTCTCTTCAGTGAGGGTGTCATTTGAAGATGAATCTTCATTGACAGTGTCATTTGAAGATGAAACTTCTGAGGGAAGAACCGGGTCAACTACCGTTTCGACCTTTGGACTTTCGTTCGGTCTAGACTCAGTAGGTTCATTTTCAATGACTGACACTTCAGCCGACCACTTGAGCGGGCCAGCTGTATTCTCAACCAATGAAGGACTTGGCACGAGTTTTTTGTATCCAGGAGGAAGTCTCAACGGTGAAACCGGACGATCTTCCAAAACTCTCTTCGCTTCGTCTAAGAAGGGACAACGGTGGATGGCGTGATCGCCTTCAGACAGTCTGCAGGGGGATCTTTCTCCCCCTCTTTGTCTTGAACCTTCACTTTCGTTGGTTGATGGTAAGCATTCAACATGGCTATCAGAGGTTGATGCTCCCGAATTGTGCAAACGAGGGGACCAGTCCCTTAGTATCCGGGGAATATAGGGACAATCTCTATGGAAGTGGTCTCCTTTACATATGACACATGGAAATTTAGGCCCGGTTTGTGCTGTGTGTGGATTTTTATCAGATGTCTTTTGCTTGCCCCCAGTCACCTTAGGCTCCTTCTTCTTCTTCTCTCTCTTCTTCTTCTCCTTCTTCTCCATGGGAGCTTGGCTTTTTCCGGCTCTACCTTGCGAAGATGAAGGATTGGAGGAAGAGTTATAGGAATTAGAAGGCTGGTGGGCAGCTCTAGAGAGATCTAACTATTGACTCGACTGTTCAGGAACCATGGTGTTCTGAACTACATTGGTTGACAATAGCCAAATTGGCAGGCCAATTGTCAGTCCTGGAAGCGACAATGTGGCCATGTGGGGCGCACCAACTTCTCCACAAGAGGAGAAAGGACTAGGATTTCCATCATTTGGAATTCCTTGGTTGGTGCGTTCCATGTTCTCAACCTACAGATCAACGCAGGAATAGGAGGTGATTATGTTCCATTTAAAATAAATTTTATAACGACGCTTTAGACACAACTTGCTTTTTCACTTTTTAAGAGTCGAGAAAACGCTAAAGATGACTCTAGTCTCCTTCGATGTTTTAACGAGCCCGAAGTGACAAATTCTCGGGTGGACTTTTTCAGTTATAGAGTTTGAAAAAGGCCAAAAGAAACTACTATGGAGTTCTAGGCAGAGGGTATGCCAAACTTTTCGCAAAACCACAGAATAGGTTTTACAGTACGAGTGGTCGATCTTCGTGAATGCTGTGTTCACTGCATTGCGATCAGTAGGGCAGCCGACACGGCTTCCTATGGATAAAGGCTTTGTTCCTATAGGGGTCTCCCAATATATACGCGACGGTACGTGGGAGCACAAGTCCGTATTGATACTTATCGCTTCACCGTGGAGGAATCACCCAACCACTCAACGGTAAGATATCACGTTTAACGACGCCGGAACACGTCTCTATCTTAGACCTCTATGTGTTTGCGGTATGTTTCAATGCGTTGTTATGTAAATTCAATTTATTTTAAGGTTGATCTTGTTTAGCAGTTTTCCTTTATGGATCACCATGAGATGTATGGTAACACTCCTAAATGCAGTCTAAGATGATAAGCAAGCTTTTCAATCTTTCAACTTTGAAAATCTTAACTACTGAGGGAAAAGAAAGACATCATCTTTTCACACAGAACATAGAGCACACACAAATGCACTTTTTCCGAAATCAACATGCAAACTGTCAAAATGCACATGCACAATGCAGGTATTTCTTTTCTCTTTCTTAATGTTGATGTAATACAAAAAGAAAGCTGTTGTATAACTTTGAATTCAATTTCAATTGAAAGCAAACAAGATTGTCCAAAATCAAAAGACACCTTAAGATTTACTTGTTTCGACACTAGAAATATATAAATTCAAACCATATGACGAAAGCAAAAGCTCAATCAGCTATGAACAACAAACAAACTAACTCTTAAGATCAAAACGACACTTTATCACACGTCTAGATCTAAGAGGCCACAGCAAGACTAGTTCACTTTCGTTATGGGAAACTGCAAATGATACAAGAAATACACAAAGAACAAACAAAATTTCTTTATACAACCGAGGCGGAATAGTGGCAAGGAAAGTTGGTTTCAGATAGGTACATTGACTGATAACAGGATGCAAAAACAAGGATGAAAACAGGGCAATAAACAGCAGGGAACCCCAGTAGCACTAGGCAAAACTGGTTCAGCGCAGGTGGTACACTGTTAGTTTGACATTCAGCGTAGGTAGCCCCTTCGGAATTTGCACTGAACTGTAGACTGCCTTCACAGTGTCTGCAATGAAGAGTCAAACTTTCGTTTTTCTCAGTTTCTGGGTTACAGATTGCTCAAAAATTCACAGTTTTTGGCCAAATCAGAAGCTATCAATCAAGTACACACTAAGGGATGAAAAGGAGGATGAAAAGCTATCACTAAGAGCTATTTAGAGTCCTTGTGGATCAGCTCTTCAAATCATAAACATGCCCAGAAACTGAGCTAGAGTAGCTGCCCTCTACTTTGCATTTGAAAGATCCAAATGCAGTTTGATTCGGTACTCCCTGTGTTTATGAAATGAATAGCAAAAACACAAGCAACCAACAAGATATGATCCCCAGCGGAGTCGCCAATTTGTTGTTGGGAAAAGTATCCAATACGGAATGACCCTATCCCACTCTAAGGGTGATAGTACCTCAGCAACAATCAAAGCAAAGCTATTTGAGATTACTTCTTTATGAGATGTAAGAGAGGGGAGAAAGAGATCCACTAACCGATGTATTCCGCTAATGATTGATCCAATCTTCTCTCTTTGCTGCTTGCTCCCAGCTCCTTGCTCTTTCACTGGCCCAGCTACACCAAGATCCTGCAAAATCACAAGAGAGGGGAACTACAAGGAGCATACATTCATAATTGATTCAAGGATTAGAATAAATCAAATATACAAGCATAACAATATACCATTGGGACACATGCATATACAAGAACCTCAAATGCTTTATTAATGGAAGAAGTAAAGTTCAGGAAGTGATACAACCATAAAAGGCCCAATCCAGCATCACCGCCCAGCAGAAAGAAATCTCCTCTTCACCTCCTTCAAGCAAATCACCCAATAGTTCTATACTCAAACCAACAGCACTTCCTTACATTCACAAGATTCCAGCCCCCTCAAACCTCATGAGAGAGCTCTATATATAGGAGTTTTGGAGAAAGGATGAGTCAGCTTGAGCTTGGCATGAAGCTGACTAGTGTCCTCTCCCACTTCAGTTATTATTTAGTTCTTGAGTCCACTTGGAGGTTCTTGCTTCCAATTGGAGATCTAGACCCTCTTACTCATCACCAGTCGAATTCCCTGATCCAAGTGTCATTTTGGAAGCTTCCTGGGCATTGACACCTTGAGGAATGACTGTGCCACTTGGCCAAACTCGCCCAGCGTAGGTAGCCTTCTTTGTAGTTGACATTCAGCGCAGGTACACAGTGGAGAAGTTTACATTCAGCGCAGATGCTCAGTGGAGCAGTTGACATGGTCCAGAATTAGCTTGTTTTTGAGTGTTTTCGGGTGGAGAACTGATATTCGGTGCTGTGGTTTGCTGACCTTGTTCCTCTAGGGGTAGGAACAACATGTTTAGGGACTTTGGATCCCTTAGATTATGGACATTTCATGCTTCATGCTGTAAGGCACAAAAATTTCTATAACAGTAAGCTTTAATAGAACAATAATGCATTTGAAAAAATATGAAAAAGAGGACATATGAATGTTTACCTTGTCAAAAACTTATGTTTACTGCGTTTATTTGGATGATAGTGCTAGGAAAAATGAGGTAAATATGGACAAAAAGGAGGTCAAGGTAAAGTATTTCTTGGACTCTACATTCCCCCACACAAGAGGTTTTGTATGTCTTCATACAACACAAAATTGTCATTTTTATATATGTCTTTAGATACTTTTTCCAACACATCCATGTTTCAATTTCTTCTTCTTCATGGAAGGTACTGCGATCCTTGGTTTCCTCATAAGGATGTTATACTTGAGGTTAATGATTTCGCTTTTCATGGCCATGTTTTATTTTTTCAATTTCTTATTCTTTTCATACAATAGACTTAAGTGAAGAATGCGGTTATCACTTTTGGCAATTCGAATTCCATTTTGTGCCTTCAACATTTGATTTTCAGTTTTGAGGCACCTGTTTAATGTATCCAGCTCATATATTTCTTTTTTCAAGGCATCAGATGTTGGAGGTTCTTGTGGCTCATTACACTGGTTGATTCCTTCTTTTGGGTTATGAATTGATCCTTTGGTTGTTGCTTCCTTTTTCTCAAATTATTCTATGTAATCATAGATTTCTTGTTGTACATGATCAATACCTGGGCTTTGTATCGGACTCTTTGTAGGCGAAATGAAGGGAGGTAGTGATACCCTTGGTGAGAGTCTCAATGATTCTCTCAGAGAGTCCTTGAGATCTCCAGATTGCTCCTTTGAATCAAAATCAATATGTTCTGCAACTTTTGAGTTTCCATCTTTCACTGTGTTCAATCTGGTGCTTCTTCTCAAACATGTGGTTAGCAACCTTTGAATCTTATCTTCCCTAGATTTTGGAATTTCATTCTAAGGCAGGGCTTTTACTTGGCATAAAACCTCTATTTTCTTTTTGGCTTTCTTTCTTCTAAGACTTTCTCTATTCATTTTTTGCAAAATTTCTACAATTGGTAGATCATCCTTTAACAAATCTTGTCGATGTTGTGGTTCATGTTCTATTACTGCCTCACTTTTCCTCTTTATTCTCCTTATAGTTTTTCTACCACTTAGTTGTTCAGGGGATTTCTCTTCAAAGTGATTTCTCACTAGAAAATATTTTGAATTATCACCTATTCTTTGAAGATGAAAGTCAATAAAAAAATTTACTAACCCATGATGGTACATTGTGTTGTCTATAAACTAGATTTTTTTCTAAACGTTTATTGGCATTTTCTTAAGGCTATGAAACAAAAAGGTATGGAAGATTCATTTAATGTTCTTGAAGGAAATTCATCAACAACCTAATGTGATAGAAAAACATACCCCAAATTGGCCTTCACAAGTGACAAATTTATGAAGGACAAGGAGAAAATTTCTCCATTTACTTTTGATGGAATAGCTACAAATACCTTTTTTGAAGATAGTGGTATCCATGCTTGGTTTTTTTAAGAAAATTTTCTAGCCTTCCCCTTCGATTCCTCTGTTCTTGGACCACTTTTCTTCATCTTTAGTAAGTTTGGCGGCTTCTGCAAACAGCGACCCTGTCATTACAAACTTAACATCACCTATTTCAACTTTTGTTCCATCAAAAAGCCGTGTAAAGTTTTTTGTCACCTCCCTATGGAAACCATTAAAATTTTCTATGAAATCTAACCACTCAGCTTTCTGTAACAATTCTTTGGTCTGGTGGTATCCTTCCAAAAATTCCCTTCTTTTTGGTTATGTTCAAACATTAACACCCATGGTGACAGATTTTTCATCTCAAGAATTGTTTTACATGACAGGAAAAATAGTCTCAGTAGGGTTTCTCTCTAGGATGGAGAGACTGTATGTATTGAAAGAATGAGAGAGTGGGTAAGTATAATGCAGGTTCACAGGGATGAGTTAGTTGTTTGAATGCATTTAATTCAATGATTCAACGATCAAATCGATGGATTCGAAATAAGTTATGAGATAGGAGTTAAAATGGTGGCGGATTATAATCGATTTGACAAGGGATTATCATCCATGAACTGCAATGATTTCAGTTTTTTTTGGTAATGTTATGTCCACATAATTTATATATGCAATATTCTAACCCTTCTTGTAAAATTAAGGTGTTACATACCTTATATTTCTTTGCTAACCCTTATTTGTCCTTTGATGTCATTTGCAGGAACTTTTCACTTTGAAAGGAGTCAATCATTTCTTCAATTTGAGCCACCAAGTGTCCCTGTAAAATTGACTGTAGAAACCTGATCAGAGCTACAGAAACTTGTCGAAGCTGCAAAAAGTCACTAATTCTGTAACTAATTTTTTTTCAAGAAAGGGATGTTTAGAAAAAGGGATTTTTAGAGAAATTATTTAAGAGAAAATTTAAGGTGCCAACAAGTGTTGGTTTTCACTTTAAATTTTCAGTATAAGCATGCTAACAACTTGTGGGTTTTCATGTTTATACATTATTATTTTTTTATTTTGTTTATTTTTATTTTTATTATTATTGTTAATATTTTATTTTATTTTATATATGAAACAAGAAAAATAAATTTCTAAGGTGGAAAAGAAGAAGAATTCTTCTCAACCATCTTCAGTTCTAAGCTATCTTGGAAAATTTTGACAACTTCTTCTTTTGTCAATGGCTTCTGATAAAGTCTAATTAGATGTCCATTCACTAAAAGAGGAATTTTATGTTCATCAATAGTCCTAATTTTGACTGCACCATTGCCAAAGACATTTTCAACTTCATAAGGTCCAAGCCAATGACTTTGGAATTTTTCTTGGAAGTTCTTAACCTTTGAATTAGAAAGTAATTCCCAATCTCCTGGATGAAACTTTCTTCCTTTGATGTATTCGTCATGCAATCTAGATCTCTGTTGTTGAACTAGGTTGGTCTTCTGGAAGGAATCTTGTCTTATTTCATCAGGCTCATTGAGTTGTACCATCTTTTGTTTTTGTGCTTCTGATAAGTCAAGATCCAATTGGATTTTTGTTTTATAGGTTTGGATCTAGAACTCTGTTGGAAGTAAGACTTGCTTGCCATAAACAAGTTCATAGGGAGTATGTCATGTAGTGCTTCTCCATGTAGTTCTATAAGCCCACAAAGATTCTGGAAGCTTTTCTGCTCAGTCCTTCCCATATAAGTGTACAACCTTGGTGAGAATTGCTTCAATTACCTTGTTTGTAGACTCAGCTTGTACATTGACTTGTGGATGGTATGGAGTAGATTTTCGATGCTTGATTTTGTACTGTTCCACGAGCTTCTGCACTAATCTTTATGTAAACTATGCTCCTTGATCTATTACAGTTTCTCTTTTGACACTAAAACAAGTGAAAATATCCTAAAAGATAAATGAAACTACAAAATTTTCAGTAGCAAGAGGAAGTGCTTTATCTTCTACCCATTTAGTGGCATATTCAATACATACCAAATTATACTTTTTTTTTGTTTTGAAGGTGGTTTGACTAGAACAACAAAATCTAGGACCCATTTCTCAAAAGGTTCAATGAGTACCTATTTTTGTAATGGAATTTCATTTGAAAGCATAGGTTCCCCATCCTTTGACACTTGTGACATCTCTTAATATATTCCTTGGTATCCTTGAAAATGAGAGGCCAATAATATCCTAAGAGAAGGATCTTACAGGAAGTTATTTTGTCAAAGAAATTCCCTCCACATGGTTCATCATGGAATGCTTTAAGTATTTCTGGTATCTCATCTTCTCGAACACATCTTCTGATGATGAGATCTGATCTTGTTTTTTACAATTCTTCATTTATCCATGATTAAGATGTGTTCTTGTGAATTATCCTCCTCGTTTCTTTAGGAGACAAATGAAATGGTAATTTCCCTATAGCTAAATAATTAGCAATATATGCATACCAAGGTGATTTCGTAGATATCGAAAAAAGATATTCATCAGGAATCTTATCCTCTACAGGTTTATCATTGTTATAATTTTGAATTCTAGATAAAAAGTCATCAAGTGTATTATGTTTTCCTAGTCAATCTAGAATGGTGATGTCAAATTCTTGCAACAGTAAGAGCCATCTAGTTATTTTTCCATTAGTGACTAGTTTGTTCATTAGATATCTAATGTAATAATGGTCTGTGTGAATCAAAGTTTCATAGGTAGTTATATAATGTCTAAATTTATCAATGGCATGAACTACTGCGAAAATCTCCTTCTCGATTACAGTATAATTTAGCTCTTTTGGAGTTAAATTTTTACTGGTATAATAGATTGCATAAGGAGTAAGGTATTTTTGTCCTAACATAGCTCCTAAGTTTGTGTCTTAAGCGTCAATTGATATATGGAAAGGCAATTTCCAATTAGGTCTGTTTAAAATAGGTGCTTCAAAATTTTTATTTTTCAATGTTTCAAAGGAATTTTGACAATGAGAATCCCAACTGAATTCACTTTCTTTGGTAAGTAGTTTGAAGAGTGGAGATGCAATTTTTATGAATTTTTCTACGAATATTATATAGTACCTAGTAAAACCAAGAAATCTCCTAACATCTCATTGACAATTTGGCACTAATAATTTAGAAATGACCTCTACTTTAAATGAGTCTACCTTAATTCCATCTCCTGAGATATGGTGACATAAAAAAATTCCTTCATTAAACATCATAAAACATTTCTCATGAACTAACTAAAGATTTGTTTCTTTACATATTATTATAAATATTTCTAAATTTTCAAGTGCTTCTTTAAAAGAATCTACATAAATTTTGAAATCATCCATATATACTTCCACACAATCATGATTAATATCAGAGAAAATTCTGAGGATTGCTCTTTGGAATGTTACTGGAGAATTGCATAATCGAAAAGGAAGTACTCGGTAAGAAAAAGTTCCCCATGGATAGGTAAATGTGGTTTTATCTTGATCCTCAGGTGCTACCTGAATTTGATTGTATCCACCAAAACCATCCAAAAAATGAAAATTACTTTTTTCGTACTAATGTGTCTAAGACTTGATCTATGAACGGAAGTGGAAAGTGGTGTTTTAATGTTGCTTTATTAAATTCACTGTAATCGATACATACTCTCCATTTCCCATTTCTATTAAAAATGATTACTTGGGGTGAAACCCACTGACTGTCTGATGTTAGATAGATGAAGTTTACATTCAACAATTTTCGTAATTCCTCAATAATTTCTCTCAAATTCAGATTCATTCTTTTTTGTGGTGCTCTAAATGGTCTCACACTCTATTCAGTGTAGATATGATGCATGAAAGTTTTAGGATGAATTCCTCTCATATCAGTGTATTCCCATGCATAAGAAGAAGAGTTTTTTTATAAAATTTCTACCAGTTGATTTTTCTGTAATTATTCCAGGTTTTCATTATTGTTCAATGTTTTTCCTGGAAAAATTTCTATTGAAGAATTTCCAAATTTGTCCATAGAGTGTAAAGGCACTTGTTTAGATGATAAATATTCTATTTGACTACAGTCATAATGTGAGGAGGGTTCATTATTTTCCATTAGATTTAAAATTTGGTCGTCCCCACTTACTTATTCAGTAGTGAAAATAGGTTGTATGTCATCATCATCATCAATCCATTCGTCACTCTCTATTTCTATTGTTGCCTTTGCAGGTGGATACAATGTAAATTTCTTTGTAGAACTTCCATATGAGATAAACATGTCACCTAATCTACAACCGTTGAAAGCATCAAACATAGCTAACCAAGGTCTTCCTAGGATTAATGGATGTCCTCCTAAATTATTATTGGGCATTAAAACCATGAAGTCGATAGGATATTCCCAAGAATCTAAGGATACACAAACATCTTCTAACACACCATCAGGTTTAATTACAAACCTATATGCTAATTGCAACAATGTTGGTGTGTATTAAATATTAGGATGCCTTAGTGAATCCATGATTTTTTTTATTCATTATGTTTATGGTTTCTCCAAGATCAATCAATGTGTTTGATATTTCAATTCCATTGATGTGAATTTTCACAATGGGGCTCCCTGGATCTAGATATTTTTGTATTGTTTCTTTTCCCATCATGATGTCTGCAATTTTCGCAACTAATTGAATTATTTTTATGTCTTTTATTTTCCTTCCTGAGATTTGAGTACTCAATTCCTTGATTATTTTTTCAAAAATTGGTATTTCTTTTATCTCTTGCAATAAACGAATTTTTATACAAACATTTCTTAATTCACCCATCATATTATAATCAGAAAATGTGATTTGTTTTTCTACTCCTTCATCAATTTTCAACCATTAAAGAAAAGTAGTTTAATGGATATTGAGGGTTGTTTTACAATAGGAGTATCATCAGAATTTATAGGAGCATTTTTTGTTTTATTATTTTCTTTTCAAGGAAGAGAGATTTCTCCTTTTGTAGATCAATTTTAATCTTTTTGAAGATTTGTCCTTTATTCCTGAATAACAACAGGGGGATTTCTTTGAAATACTCTACCAGATCTTAATTGAACATTATTTAGATCTAGTAGCGTTATTACATAGGTTTTAGGATTTTTCCCCTCCATATTGTAAATAGGTTGTGAAATTTTATTATTTGGATTCAGAAGTGTTTGATTTGGTTTTTGTGCAAATGGTAGGGAGAATTGTGGATTTTGATTTTGGATTTGAATTTGAGGTAATTGATTAGCTTGAGGAATTTGATTAGAGTGAGGTAAGAATTGTGGCGGGAAATAAGGATAGGATGGTGAATATTGTTGATATTGAGCATGAGCCCTATAAGGATTTTTCCATCCTTGATTCCAAGATTGTGATTGTGGTTGAGCCCAAGGCTGCCAAGAAGGATTCCAATTATTTTTTGAAGATTAATAATTTTTTTGTGATTTAAAGCCTTGTGGTTGATTTGATTGAGAGTTTTTCCATGGTCTTTTGGCAATAAAATAAAGAGGGTCTACTTGTTTTGGTATTATTTCATCATTAAATACAACCTTAAGACCTGGTAGAGAAGGATGTTCTTTGGTATCATGGTTATCTGCACATATGGCACAAGTTTCTATGTTTTTTAAGTCTAAAGGACATTCTATTAGAAAATGTTTCTTTCTACATCTAGGACAAAACATGGATAATGCAACATTTTTGGAATTTTGCTTGTTTTGTGTTTTAAGGGTGTCAATTTTCTCACTCAGAGTCCCTAAAATATTTGTCTTAAAAATATCAAGCAAACTTCCCAATTCTTCCCTACTGACTGTCCCAACTACAGATTTATTAATTCTTGATAAGAGAGGATCCCATGGACTTTTTCCAACTCATGTTTTACCCCTTGAGATATGTACACATAGATCAAAAATATCTGCAAATGGTAATTGAGAAATATCTCCTTTTCCTGTCAAGTTAAGGAGATCAATCCACTCATCTCTAATAGATTTGAGTAGGAGGGATTTCAAAGTTTCCTCATCCAGACTATCCATTTTTTCCCTTTTAAGATTATAAACAAATCTCTCGACTAAGTCTTCAATATTCTAATATTCTTTCTATGTCATTTTGAATACTTCGTCCATAATATTGTGAGGCATACAGTAGTCCCTATATTTCTGTAAGAATGCTTCTGTCATTTGTGCCCATGTCCTTATAGAATTCGTTTCTAGACTCATGAACCATTTCAATGTTGAATCCTTTAAGGTAGAAGGGAAAAATTTTAATTTTTGAGCATCATGTAAATAATCATATGATCTACATAATACTTCAAATTCAAAGAGAAATGTCTCTGGGTCTTCACTTCTTTTTCCATGGAAATTAGGAAGAATAGAAGGTGAAATATTTTTCATTGTGAGGGTTGTATCTTCATCAAAGATAGGAAATCCAAAAGGGTCTTGATGTCCTCTACTTCTACCTCATCCTTTCCCTCTATCTCCACCTCCTCCTCTACCTCCACCTCCTTCGTTTCCTCTATATCCACCTCCTCCTCTACCTCTACCTTCTCCTCCAATACTATTTTGCTCACTATTAACATTATGTACCTCTCCTTCTCCTTATTCAGCCCCGATACATTCTTCAGAACTAATGTAAGGATCTTCTAATTCTACTAGTTCCTCCATCAATGAATAATCAACATGAGTTTCTTGTTCCTCTTCTTCACTGGGAATTTATAATTCTTCTCCTAGAATTTTTTCGTGAGTGGAAGTTAGAAAAATTACTCTTGTAGTTGGGGATGTAGGATCTTCTTCAATTATAGCCTCAGTAGATGAAGCAGGTGGAGTTTTGGATTAGATTTCAGATCTTAAGACTTCAGGAAGTCTTTATTGGCCTACAAATGGATTTTGAGTTTGAGTGGGTGGTGTGGAACTTCGAAGTCATGGTGGAGTGAGAAAATTTGTGGGAATTAAGATTCTTCCTCATCCTACAAATATAACTCTAGAGTCTCTTTCCCTATGGATATCATGTTTTATTTGATTTTTTTTAACTTCTATTTTCACTTCCCTGGAAACGATGCAAAAATGTTTATTCAAATTAATGTTCTTAAATTGTAAGCATAAATTATCGACTAGGGTAGGTAAACTGATGAAGTGCAATATATGTTCTAGAATTCTTTTATGTTGTTAAGGTGATTATGTTATCATTATCTAAGTTAATGTAAAACTCTAGAACTAGTGTTGAGATGATGTTATTATGTGTACTAGGATGTTAATTCTAATATTTATTGTTAACTAATTATCCTAAATGTTATCTCTATAATTAGTTTTGATTGAATTGAGTTTTTAGAATGATTGGATAATGATTTTAACTCTTTTCAATGAATACGAAATGTTAATATTCTTTTCAACTTATCAATTGTTTTTGGATTTTTATGCTGTAGCTAAGCAAAGCTAATTATCGAAGCATGAAATGACATAAATAAAATTCTATTTTATCAACTTGAAAATGAAATGTGCTTGAATTCAGAAGCTGAGAAATATTGTCACTCTTATCTACTACAACTTTATTCCAATGGAAAAAGAAAAAGTAAAACGAGATTACTGAGTTATGAAATCACTAAGCTATGCTAGGAAAATGAATGAAACATAATTATCGAGTTTATGCTAGGTATTAAGCAAACTAAATCACACAATTTATATTAGATATTAAGTGAACGAAATGAACGATACATAAATCAATCAAGTGAACCTAGTCACTAACTTCATTGAATTGCATCTTAAAAACATGAAAAGAGTGCATCCATGAATTAAATTTATGAAATAAAAATCGAAAAGGAAAACCTAACTATTGTGAATCAAAGAACTAATCTGCGTGTAGGGCCCCTCCGTGAGGTAGTCAGTTTCCATAAATCAAAAACACATAAAATGTATGAAACAAGAACTTTGCATTAAGCGAAAAAGAGTTCTATAGGATGCTCAAATTACATACAGTGGCACACGCATTACACAGATCTGCTAGTGTTTTTATAGAATTCTTATTAAAAATATGATAAATTTAATCCTACAGGACTCCACTATAATCCTTATCAAAAACTAAATCATATCGCTTATTTGTCGATTTTCTATTGAAAAAGAAAATCAATGAAATCTCTTGAAACTCAAACTGTGTTCCAGCACACTTTCCTACTGTTGATCGCCATGGTTGACTGTGTTATGGTACAAATCCCCTGGTGAATTAGCTCAAGTAAATAGGAATAAATCCATGAGATGATTATTCCCTATCTACCCATATACTCCTTTGTTGAGCTGGCACACTAGAACCATGTCAACAATGGAAGTAGTTGTAGATCTGTGGATTAGCTGCAGAATTAGTTCAATTGTGTAGTTGCATGTAAACTTTAATACAATAATAAGGAATATTGAAAAAATATGAAAAGGAGGACATATGAATGTTTACCATGTCAAAATCTTATGTTTACTACATTTATTTAGATGATAGTGGTAGGAAAACGGAGGTAAATATGGAAGAAAGGAGGTCAAGACAAAGCAGTTCTTGGAATCTATACAAGATAAGGGTCATAAGAAATGAGAGGGGAAAATAAGAGATTCTGTGATATACGTTGGCTAGGTCATAGATTTAGGTGAGTTGCATGAGTCACAATTCATGGGACTTGCAGGGGAAGGTAGGCTGTAGGAGTCACAACAATCATGGGGTCGCATGGGTCGTTGAGTTGCATGATAAGGGAGGTCATGAGGTTGGGTCAGTCAACAGGTCACACTGTTTGACCTATTGTCTATTTTTATTGTGTGACTTATTCTCAAGGGTGGCTCAAGGGAAGATTCAAAACTAAAAATTTATCCCTAGGGATTTTACTAGATCTAAAAACTTAAGTTACTGAGAGGGAAAACACAAATGGGAGAGAGATGGGACTAGATACTTGCGCAAAGAGGGGTTTATATGGACAGATACTTTATTGGAGGGTTGTAGAGCATAAATGAGTCAAGAAGGGTTGTGAAAGGTGATGAGACCTAGTATTGCATCAATAATGCTGCAATTTCTAGGCTGCCTACTTTACTCTTATCAACCTAGTAGTTCGTAACAAACTTGGAAGCGATGGTGTTGTATGCACAAGTACTAGTTCTTACTACAGGTTGTCACTTGGTCAGCCGGCGCAAGATCACTAGGAGCTCAAGCCAACTTCTATGGATTCCAGAAGAAGCTCTATATGTGATGAAAGGAAAAAGAGAGATTACTCTACTGATGCTATTCTACTTGCAGAAAGGAAGACTGAAATGTAAAGCAAACCAAGGAAATCCTAGTTAACCACTAATCCTACTTTTGCAGAAAGCACTATGAAAACCATGAAAAGAATGCCATTACCTACTCAAGGAAGTAAACAACATCTACCTAAGCTATTTCTAGAAGTAAATGAGCAAAAAGCATCTTTTTGGATTTTTATGTATTTTTATGTGAATTTGTCATGCATGTAATTTATTTGTTTATGAATGTGTTAGTGAATATTTGGTGATGGAGGGCAGTTTTGGGACTTGAGAGGATAGATGATGGTGTGGATGGGTCCTAGGAGGTCTTAGGTGGCCTTCTAGAGGATTTTCCCACACTCGACCTTGAAAATAAAGCCTACAAGAAAATCTACAGGAGGACACAGGAAATCTACACGAGGAAAAACAACGTTCTACAGGAGGCCTACAAAAGGAGGCTGAGAGCAGTTTTCATTGTTTTGAAGGTGTGAGAGTGGGTGGAGAAGGTGGACGAATGTTGGAATGAAGTTTTAGGGCACCTAGGGTCTACCAAGAATCATTATAACAGAGAAATATGATTGGATTTTCTCAAGGAGAAAGGAGGAAAGTCCACGGAAAATGTAGGAAACTAAGGAAGAATTGAGCGGAGACTTGGGTGACCTATAGGGCATGGATCAAATGGAGAATGGAATGGCTGAGAGGCTAGCCTACTGCTAGAAAATATCTGCTTCATAAATAACTAACAGTCAACCAATGAGATGAAGCAAGCAAGGAAATAAGTGCATCTAAAAAAACAGAGTTTTTGCATGAAGTAAACTATGATCTATGAAAGGAAATGTTGATAAACATTGCAAGAAAATAAAGCATGAAAGAAGACTGTTGAAAATAAGGAAATGAGCATGATGAAGAAGTTCTGAAGCAAAGCTAAACTAGACTATGAACCAATTGGGAAGCTGCAAACACTAGAAATCCTATGAATGAGGAAAATCTGTGTTTTTGGGGCATCAAGAAGGTCTTTTCCTCAAATCATGGTCCCAGAGGGAAGAAGAGAGGCCATGGCATTGTTTCTAGCCTTTTGAATATTCGTTTTATCACTTCTTAACCTATTATAGAAAGCATAAATGGAAGCAAACTACTGAATCATCAAAAGCAACCTATTCTTAACCATAAAAGAAATACATCTAACATCAATCTATTCTACAAACTGAAATGAAACATAAAAATAAAAGTAAAGAGGAGCTTGTCTGCTTATATTGTGCCCTAATCCAAGAGATTCAACCCTCTGAGGTAACTCAGTGCTAACTCAAAAAGGATTCCATCTTTATTCTCGAAATAATAACAAGATTACATGAACTGTCAAGATAAGAATATCGAAGTTGAGCAGAGTTTACATAAGCAATACTGCAGCAAAAATCTAAAAAAAATCCATCCCTAGTGAGGCCCTAGGAGTCTCTAGTTATACAAATGAAGTTATCAATAGCTTCCTTAAAATCAGGGAGGCTTGGCTCCCAAAACTCAAGATAATCATCAGTCATCCTCCACTTGCTTGGTTTCCTGCTAATGCATGACTTGGCTGCTTGTACTCTGAGCTGAATGAAGGGTAATTCAAAGTGAGGAGTAATAAATGAGGGAGATTCCCTCCTATAAGTCCTCTCCTTTTTCAACTTTGAGTTATTGTTGCCATTTTTCCACTAGATCCTTGACTTTGACCACAAAATTCATCAATAATCTACATTAAATATGTATTAGACCACATGGCATCATAACTAACTCAACTCACTCTATAAGCATAAATATAATTATAAAATCATTCAATAAGCTAATAGAATGGTTGATTTGACTAGGTTAGGAGGTAAAATGAGCCCATATAATTACCCATTTATGAGGCTCATCATCACCCCCTACTGAAAGTGTTTCTCATCCTCTGAGAAACTTAGTCTGTCCCCTCATATTTTATGGCCCTGGTGGCCTCCCTAGCATCCCATGCTTCTAATGTGGTCTCTTCTTCCTTGTCATAGAATCCTGCATTCTTGTCTATCTCTTCCCATTGTTGTTGCTCTTCTTCTTCTTTTATGCCTTCTAGCATGCCTAGCAACAGTGGGGGACTCAATTTGAGGCCAATCCAATTGACCTTCAACCTCTAAATGGAGCTCTTGTACATTGGCACTTTCCTTAATGCCTCTTTCATCCTCATTGTGGAATGATATTCCCTGATTTGTAAACTGTGTGGTAATGTGTTCCATCTCCTCATACATGCATGCACAAAGTCATCCCCAAGTAACCTTTCCATATCCTCAAAATGTGCAATGGCTTGTGCCTGATCACTGATATATCTAGGGGCAATCTAAGGATTATGTGCAAGTAGGTTATGTGTGCTGGAGTGTGCCATGGGGTCTGATGGTTTAGCTCTGATCATTAATGGCACATTCTTCTCCTTTATCATCAACCTTCTTATTTATGTTGCTCTTAACTCTTCATGGTTCATCCATGAGGCCATGGCCATTAGTTGTAGGTCCCCTAGCCTAGCATTGGGGTCCCACACATTCATGTCTGTGACGGCCATGTTATGCATATAGAATTCTGCCATCTTTGCCTTATATTTTGATGTGCTTTGGTCACATAGGTCCATAAATTGCCTGTAATCTTAGAAAGGCATTGTGCCTCTTTGTGCCAAAGTCTTTATCTGAAATTTCATCCATTGGTCCTTCAGATATAGGCCATAAGATTTTGCTGGTGTCCTACATTACAATGCCTCCATGGACCAGCCGACCATGCATGCCAATTGTGTCTCTTTCTCTTGCAATTGTCTTCATAGCAATTCATTTTCAGTTTCAAGGTGACTTCTTGTGATTTCTTCCCTGTGCCTTACAACACTTAACTCTCTGCCCATTTCCCTGAGTTTGTTCTCCATATGGCCAATATCCTCAACTCCTTTGGATTTGGCTATTTGCATCCACCTATGGGTCCTTATTCTTTCTTTCACCAATTCAAAGAATAGTGGAATTGCAATTTTTTGTGGAATTATTCTCCTACCCTCAAGAATATTATAGTAGGGGCCAAGAATAGGCTGGGGATCAGGTTCTTGTGCCTCTTTTTCTTCCTCCTTTCCCTGTGGCTATCCTTCTACCCTTTTTAAAGCTTTTGGGTCTCCTGTAGTTTTGACAGGGTCTCCTGTAGAACAGTCTGTGCTTCCTATAGGACTATTTTTGCGTCTTGTAGTTCGACTTTTTCTTTCCATATGGGAGACCTAGGAGTCCCCCTTTCATAAGTGATAGGTGCCTTGGAAGGAGATTCTTTTCCTTGGGCAGAGGGTGAATCTTCAATAATAATTGGCACTTTAGATGAATGTTGGGGCTTCCCTATTTTGATTCTTGTGCTCTTCCTAGCCCTGAAATACATTGATGTCTGCCTCTTCCTCTTTTGTTTTGGCTTAATTGGTGTGCTGATGGTAGTGAGAACAACTACTGCCTCTCTTTCTAGAGTCTCAGGGGACACTTCTATCTTTTCTACCCCTTTTTCTCCTCCTGTTGTCTCTTTCTTTATCTCTATTTGCTCTGTTTTTTC
The DNA here is from genome assembly GCA_031772625.1 of Pinus tabuliformis. Classification (NCBI taxonomy): domain Eukaryota; kingdom Viridiplantae; phylum Streptophyta; class Pinopsida; order Pinales; family Pinaceae; genus Pinus; species Pinus tabuliformis. The sequence continues at coordinate 264,764,787 of CM062806.1, read as the reverse complement.
AGCTTTCTCCTGCTCTACTTTTGTCTCTTCCTTCTACCCTTCTTGTTCTCCTAAATCACCAGTTTCTTCACCTTCTCCCCCATGGTGCTCTTCCTCCTCACTACCAGTGGGGCTGATGTCATAGGTCAGGGTCTTTATGTCATCTTCAGCTGTCATGTTTCTGAAGATTTCCCATGCTACAGGGAGTGTGAATGTATGGAGGGCTTCTTCCACTAAAGTTTTGATTAACCCATAGTGATTCAACTGCTCTAGATTTCCTACTTTTAATTTAGTACTGGAGTCAGTGAGGGACTGCAATAGGAAGTAGGGGATGCTGAGCTTTTGAGGGGCTGGAGTGTCCATGTCATTCCTTAACTCATGCAGGATTCTAAAGTGGTAACCATAGATAATTTTGTACCTCCCCTCATAGGAAATATACTTGATTATTTGATAGCTAACCTCATCCGAAGGATATGGTATGCTATCCCTTCTTATGCCATTTTTATCTTCTATAGGAGTTTCATTGTTTTGGAAGAAGTTTTTCTCAGCAACCTAGCCAATCGGTTTTTCATCCTTACTCCAAGGCAACCCAAGAGGAAGGGTAGTGACCCTACTGATAAATTCAGGGGTTGTCTCCATGGAAAGGCCTCTAAAGGTGATAGTGGCATGTATTTTGCTGTGAGGGACCAAAGATTGGGAAAATTCTTGAGCAATTTCCTCATCAAACCCTCAGAATTTCTCAAAAAAGTTCATCCAATTTGCTCTTGTGAATATGCCCACTACTTGTGCATGTGAATGGAGCTTGGAGGAGTTGGTGGGCTCCTTTGTCATAAAACCTCTTGTCATTTTGTATATCCTTCCTTGGAGAACCAAATATGGAGATGGAGAGAACAATTTTTGAAGAAAAATAGAGAAACAGAGAGACTGTGTTTTTTCAAGAAATAAGTAGAAATTATTTTATGTATTTCCTCCACCTAAAGGCTTTAGTTTCTCCTCAAAATTAAACCGTTGCTTGCATATTTTGATATTCAGTGGAGGTATGCAAAGAACCTACCTTTTTATCCCAAGAATTGTGATAAAACCCATGTTTTCCTTCTCCAAAACAACTCACTGGCCCTCCTGTAGAAGACTGCTAGCCCTCTTGTAGGATTCCTGTAGGTTCTCCTGTAGAACCTATAAATGCTCTTGTAGAAAACGTTGAGAGTAGGGATCTGGGAGAGATTAATGGAGAAAGATGGTTACAAGGCTATCGGGGCATGAGAAGGTTTCAGGAGCAGAGTTTCGAGGAGAGAATGAAGGAAAAGGTGGTGAGAGTGCTTGGGGAGGAGTACTTATTGCTTTTTATGGATATTTTCTGGTGATGGAGGGTGAGCTGGCCAAGTGTACATTGGTCCCCACCTACCTTGTCATCATGGCCCTTTCCTCATAATCATCCCTCATGATTGCATCGGAGTCCACACTACCTCCACTACCTATCCTTGACATCTCTCTTGAGTTGATTGTGCACACGTGTGGGTGACATATTCGGATGAGTGAAGTCAATTAGATGAAGGTGGTCACGTTAACTGGCCACCTTTCCCTCATTCAAACTCAACCATATCATTGCTATTGCATGCCTTCTAATTATACAAATGCAAACAGAGGAGCGGGTTAGTTACTTACCTAAGATCCGAATGCATTTGTTGTGAGGTGTTGTGGCTTTTTCCCTCTACTGCATGCCTTTATTTATTTTGATGCATTCTTATCTACATGCTAATGTGTGGTCGTGCTTTATGCAGGTTCCTCTATGGCTAGATCTAATCTTCAAGTGTCTGCTTCAACCTTCATATTTGCACCCTCTTGCTGTTGAAGCTAGATTTTAATGGGATCAACTGCTACAGGAATTCCCATAGGAGCTCCTATAACTGCTTCTCCCTTTGAAACTTAAGCTATTTTCTATGATTGGAGATATAAGGATGATGAAAAAAATGCAGATAGAGATGGATAGGTAATAGGTAGGATTCACGTGAGGTGAATGGTGTTGTTTCCTTTCTTAATATTTTTTTTTTTCTAAAAAATTGTTTTTTTTTGTGTTTTTTCTTGGGCAAGAAGAAGAATGATGCTTGGGATGTGATGTAGGTCTGGAAATGATGGCAAGGAAGTTTGAAGACTACAGGAGGATTTATAGAACTTTTATGAAGCTTCCCTAGCCCTCAAAATTCCTTTCATATTCATTTCTGGCTCTTTGTAATTCCTACAAGGGCCTCATGTAGAAAACACAGTTTCTAGAAAAGAAGCACAGTGAGGTGAAGGAATGCCAAGAATGATGGAGCAAGGTGTTGGAAGGTAGGATAGGTGATGGTATTGATTTCAGAGCTCCCTTGGCACCTTCTGCTACTTCTTGTAGTCCTATTGTAAACCTGCAATGCGACTGGAAATTCATTTTTTATTTTTATTTTTTGAAACGACAAGGGCGCCTCAAGGAGGTTTTCACCCTAGTTACCTTCCCTAGGCGCCTCGAAGGGAGTTTTTCACCCAGGGATCTTATTTTATTTCTTCTCTTTTTTTTTTACATAACTGGGTCACCTTAGGAGAGGTTTGCACCCAATGATGGGACTCAAGTGCCTCATGGAATTTTTCACTCGAGTCCTTATTTATTTATTTATTTCTTCAGTGAGTGGGTGAAGTGGAGGCTAAGACATGCTCCACTACCATAACTATTTTATTCAAACCTTTAATGAAATCTTGCTTGGAGAGGGGTTTCTTGTAGACTTTCAACCGGTGTCCATTGACAAACATGGCGATGGCTTCATCATCAATGGTTCTGATCAGAATTGAACCATTGTCATTACATTTCTCCATAGTGTAGGGTCCTAGCCATCTTGTCCTTAGCTTTCCCTTCAAATATTTGTATCTTGAATCATAGAGTAGTGCCCAATCTCCCTCTTGGAATTGCTTCTCCTTGATGTTTTTATCATGTCATATCTTTCTCTGAAGTTTAACTACCTCTGTATGGAGAAGGGCCTACATTCCTTGTTCATCCAATCCATTGAGCTAGAGTAATTTTTCTTTCTTTGCATGGCTGAGGTCTAGGTCTAGCTGAGATGCCATCCTCAGGGTATTGAACTCAAATTCTATTGACAGCAAAGCCTTCTTCCCATAGACTATCTCATAGGGTGTGAACCCTATATTGGTCTTCCATGTTGCGTTGTAGGCACAAGTGGCCTCAACCAATTCGTCCACCTAGTCTTTTCTGTTGCTGCTCACTACCTTGGTTAGGATCCCCTCCAATGCTCTATTAGTGACCTCCACCTACCCATTGGCTTGTGGATGGTAAGGGGTGGAAGTCCTGTGCTTAATTCTATGATGTGTGAGTAGGTCTTCAATCAAATTGGAAGTGTACTAGATGCCTTTATCTGTGACCAACTCTCTTGGATACCTGAACTTGTAGAATATGTTCTCCCTCAAAAATTCAGCTACATTTTCCTCTGTTGCTACTTTGATTTATTTTGTCTCTGCCCACTTTTCCAAGTAATTGGTGCACACAATGATGTATTACGTCTGCTTTGAAGGGGGATTGATAGGCCCCACAAAGTCCATGCCCCACTTCTCAAATGGCTCAAAAGTCACTTGAGGTTGCATGTGCATTTCATCCTTTGGGGTTGGTTTCCCCATCCTTTGACACTGATAACATTGGCTGGTATATCTCCTCACATCTTGATGAAGAGTGGGCCAATAGTAGCATGCTTGCAGTATCTTGAAGGCAATTCTTTTTGCTGCAAAATGACCTCCACAAGGCTCATCATAACAGGTCAGGAGGATGTCAAAGACCTCCTCCTCCCTGACACATCTTCTCAAGATATGATTTGGGAAAATTTTGAAGAGATTGCCCCCAATCTAGGTGAAAGGGGCGCTTTACCTCACTATATTTATCTTCTCTTTTGAGGATAGGTATGGTGGGAACTGTGCTGAAACCAAGTAGTTTGCTATATCAACAAACCATGGAGAGAGTACTAAGATAGAAAATAGGTGTTCATCTGGCATTTGATAATCCACCATTCCTTCCTCAATTGTAGGAAAATTTACTTAAGACAAAAAGTCAGCAACAACATTTTTTTTACCAGGCTTATCAATGTTAAAATTGGAAACCAGGGAAAAACTTCATGCAGGTCATCTTATTCATGGCTGATAATATCTTTATTAAATTCCTCTTGTCTAGAGGTGTAGGATTGATATAAAGATCATCCGATTCCGATAAGTATTCATGGAGATATGAATTTATTTTGATTATCGAATTATTATCAAGCTGACCTACAACTCATGTAGGCTTAGAAGCCCAACAGTCGCATCTATTCACCCACCAACGTTGTGTATAAATATAAGAGGACTTTTCCTCATTTGGACTCACTCATCTCATCACATCTCTCTCTCTCTCTACTGCACAAAAATGATTCTCTTCTCTACTGCGCAGAAAAGGGTCTCTCTCTCACACGTGAAGCTAGAATCTGCTGAAACTGAAGCTGCAACTACAGAAGCAAAGATTGACCTACGTGGCCTAGAATATCTCCTCTTTAGAACTACGTTGTATTTCCATATTGATCTCCTCTGAAAGCCGCAATTTTTGGTGGTGGAATGAAGTCAATCAGACGAGCGGTTTGCAAGATATCGATTGCCCTAGTTTGAAGCCGGAAACTGCTGAAACTGAAGCTGCAACTGTAGAAGTAAAGATTGACCTGCGTGGACTAGAATATCTCTTCATCTGAACTGCACTATAGATTCATCTGAACCTCCTCTAGAGGCTGCAACTTTTGGTGGTGGAATCAAGCCGATCCGACAGTCGGTTTGTGAGATATCATTTGCCCTAGTTTGATAATGACACCGCTAATGCTGATGCTGTTGATCTAGGGTTTGCTACTACTGATATGAATCGGACTTATTGTACTATTTCTCTCTGCTGAATTATTGAATATAAAAGAATATTTGATCAAATGGTTTCCCCACACATTGTGGGGTTTGTCCCTGGATAGCCGCCACATCTTGTGTCTCTTGTCTTGGCTTGTTTTCTGTCGATCGTTTCATGTTCTATCTGCACTTTACTTTATGTACATGTGATTGCTAATTTGTGGAATATAATAAGAAAGAGAAGTAAACTATTATAAGCATAGAACATACCATAACTTAACATGGTATTAGAGTTGAGGTGAAGACAAAGCCCAAGCAAGAGCAAGAGCAATCACCAAAGAGAAGGTTGGCAAAGCTGTCCTAAAAGAATGATGGGGTCCTCAACACTCTTTCCTGCCGAAGACAAGCTCCATGAGAAAGTTGAATATCATGGATGGAAGATGTCTATCGATCTAACCCTGGAGGATCAAGGAGTGTTGGGTTACTTGAAAGGCAATATTGTTGAACCTCCATCAAATGCACCTCCTTCTGCCAGGAACAAATGGAAGAACGGAGAAATTAAAGTGAAGAAGATCATCTGGGACTCTATCGACAAGCGCTTTGTGGCCTACATCTCTGATCTAGGAACCTCCAAGGAAATCTACAATAGATCGATGAGTTTATTTAAAGTTAATGATTCAAATCAAGTCTTGTTTCTTAGAAATAAGCTGAGGGAAATCAAGAAGGGTAAAGATGAGAGATGCAAGCATACTTCTTAAGAATCACCGAGATCAGGAACGATATCCTATCTATTGGGGAAACTATTACTGACAGAGAAATGGCACTCATAAGTCTTGGAGAATTACCATCCGAATGGTATATGTTCAGCACTACTCTTCTGAACAATAATGTAATTCCTAGTTTTGAAGAATTAATGGCTAGATGCATTCAAGAAGAAAGAAGGGTACAAGAGCAGGAAATGCCCTTGCCTAAAGGTCCTCCTGCTACTTTTTCTTCTCATGCTAAGAAAAGAAATAATTCTGGGTCTAAATCGAAAAGAAAGGCTGGATCTAAGGGTGGAAGAAAAGGATGATGTTTCATTTGCAATAAAGCAGGTCAATATGCAAGGGAATGCCTTGATAGAAAGGACTCTCACCGTGATGATGATCAAAATCCCTCTCATGGTAATCGAAGGAATGGAAAATTCAATAGCAAAGGTAAAAGGAATGCGGGAAATCAAGGAAGAGGGCAACCATTCAAGAAGTCTAGAAATTCCATGAATGAATATAACACTATTGATAATAAGCAGGCTGAATATTATCTACCAGTTGCTCTATCTCCCTCCGCCCCTTTAGACTCAATGGGAATTTGGCTCATTGATAGTGGTGCCTCAAGACACTTCACTGGTTGCAAAGAAGTACTCCATAATCTGGTAGAGAAAGAAAATAACCTAGAAATTGTCCTTGGAGATGACATGAAATACCCAGTGAAAGGTGTAGGAAATATTTCTCTCAAATTGAATCAAGGTAATACGATTCACTTACAAGATGTATTATATGTACCTGATCTAAAAGAGAACCTGGTATCCATCTCGACAATGGAAGACAATGGCTACAAGATAACCTTCAGTGATGGTAAGGTACGTATATGGAAAAATAATGTTAAAGATGCTTTCACTCTTGGGTTTCGAGTTGATTCTTCATATCAGGTCGGTGGAAGTCTGCTAGGTGTCATGTCTTGTGACACAACGCTTCAGTCCAAAATTTGGCATCAGAGGTTTTCCCACCTTCATTACAAAGCTCTACCCAATGTAAGACAAATGGTAACAAGGATGCCCGAATTCCAAGTAGAGAAAGAAGGTGTATGTCCGGGATGTGCGAAAGGAAAGCTTAGAAGGGGACCATTCCCTTCAAGTCAAAGCAAGACCTCCGATATATTACAATTAGTTCACTCAGACATATCAGATATGATGCCCTTGAACTCCTTGGGAGGATATTCATATTATCTCACTTTTAACAGATGACTATTCTCGAAAGACCTGGATATACTTCTTGAAAAAGAAGGATGAAGTGTTCCCTTGGTTTCGACACTTCAAATCCATAATCGAGAATCAAACCGAAAAGAAGATCAAGATCTTAAGAACTGATAATGGGACTGAATATGAATCTAATGAGTTCAATGATTTTTGTAAAGAGGTTGGCATCAAGAGGGACACTACTACACCATATACTCCTAAACGGAATGGTGTGGCAGAAAGGAAGAACCGCACAATTGTGGAAGTTGTCCAAGCCATTCTACATGATCAAAGACTTCTGAAGTTTCTATGGGCTGAAGTTGCAAACATTGCCATATATGTACAAAATCAATGCCCTCATCAAGCATTGGGTTCCAAGACTCCTAAAGAAAATTTCACCGGTAAGAAACCTAATGTTTCTCATTTTAGAATTTTTGGAAGCCCTGTATATTTTCATGTGCCAAAAGAGAAAAGAAATAAATTGGGTGCATCTGTGTCACATGGAATCAGTCAAAAGTGCGGACACAACCGACCTTCCTAGAAGTCTAAGACATTCTAATGACAAACAAAACAAACTAGAGCTATCCTTCTCTAAACATGCATTATGATATGAGAAATCAAGTGTTTCGTTCTTACCTTTGTCCAAACGTTGTTGTAGAAGTCCAAGCTTTGTTGATCTGGATGAGCTCCTCCTTTTCTCCAAAACCTGCAATCACCAACAGTCAAACAATTAAATAGCACCTGATTATAACATAAAACAAAGCATATTCAACATATAGACCAAGGAGTAGATGAAATAACCCATAAACAACAAGTTATTGAGAAGAATGGACCAATTTGCATTAAAGGTAATCAAAAGGAACCATTACAACCTGAGCCTTGGTGTTGTGCAAGCTCCTTCCAGGGTCCACAAGAGTCTTCCTCTACTTTGACAAAGCTCACCCACTTCCAAATAGAACAAGCAAAGATGGTAATCTCTCCTCACAAGCTTCTAAATGGGAGTCCTAATTCCTGCTGCATTTACCCTTAGAAATGTATAGCTTTCAACCTCCCTCCTTCTGGCCCAATGCTTGTATTTATAGTGGTCAAGAGGAAGTTAATCAGGTCCACCATCAATGGGATAATCCCCTCTTTGGTTGGGATAGCTCTCCTATTGATGGGATAAGTTCCTCTTTGATAGGAGTGCATGAACCATCTGGAGGCGCTCAATACACGTCGAACAACCTTCTAGAATGCTCTAGAAATAACCACAAGTGACTTTTTAAAGATGAAACTTGCACATTTTAACCTTTTCAGGGGGACGCACCTGCACCTTTACATACAGAGCGTCCAAAGACGTAGTTTTTGTGAACATTGGGTGCGTCCCCGCAGGTAAGGTTGAGAGAACCTGCGTCCCCAGAGATAAATACATTTTGAAAGGCTTTCTCTCTTTTTTGGAGTTTGACATGGAGAGCAGAGGCATAAGACTTGCCTAAGAGGGTAGTATGACTGTTGATAGAGTCATCCTAACTGTAAATAGCCATGGTGACATTTTTTAGTGTAACAGATTGCCCCCTAAAGTGCGAAGCCTGGAATAGATTAGGGTTTTGTATTATCTAGGAAGGGTGAATCGCTTTATCATTTCAAGGATTATCTCGTGGAGAGCCTGGTCAGAACCTGCAATTTTCAACACAAAATACATGTATAAGATTATATCATCACTGAGGTAGGCATTCCCATACTCAGATTAAAACTTTAACTAACAGACTAACTACTCTGATACAGGAATGATTTTGCAGTACATCATAATCATAGACTTTTGTAGACACAGTACGGACGCAGCCATCTGTTTATGATTAGTCTACTTAGATAATTAATACAAAACTCCTCGCAGCTTGGATGGTAAAGACTCGATCCAGGGTCTTCATTCCTACTTCTCGAATTGGTACGATTCTAGCCATGCGAATAAATGAGTCGATGTCGAACATGGTAGAAACCACTTGATTACCAGTCGATGATGTGAACTGTTAACAAGCGTGAGAGAGACCACCAGTAATGTCAATGGTTCTCAAAGTACCCAGTACAATCCATGAGATGTGAATGAATGAGTTGATGTCGAACATTTCACGGAATCCTTCGATCGAAAGTCAATGATGTAAACTGACGTCAAAGGCGAGAAACCTGCCATTGATGCATGCAGATTTCAAGGTACTGACGATTTCTAGGTCATCTCTCTAGATAACGTGCTGATGTCGATAGAAAGCGACCCGTTGTAGGCAAGCCCACAACACGAAATCATTGTTTAAGTTGAAGAAATGTTGCTGTAAGGACTGACTCAGGGATGGTCAAGTGGATGACAAGTATTTTGCAGATGAAAGTTTTGTTTGCAGACCTCTTGAACACATAACAACACGACAGATGGCTTGGTGCTGAATAACTCAAAGTTAATCCCCGGAACCCGGCTGAAGACTTTCAAAGTGGTTTGATCAACTGTGAGGTAAAGGATTTCCCAACCCAGGTGAATGAAAAGTGTCGTGTTCAAGAGTGGTAATAAAGTTTCTTCTGAGAAAAAAGGTAACAAATACGCTCATTCTTCTCTCTTTTCCCCCACCATTTCTGGCAAGTACCTCTTTATTTTTAACAAGCTTGAGGAGGATAACATATGCTTGATTATAAGCTCATCCTTCGGATGAGTCCAACCTAGTTTTGATTCGAACCCTAGGAAGGAGTGGTTCGTTCCTGTTTGTAATTGAACAAGTCCTTTACTGTGGAATGTTTAACGAGCCCAGTATAGGAGAAACTCGGTGTTTTTCAATTTTAGAGAGTCTGAAAAACTTAAGAAGACTCCAAGTTGAACTTTTTCGTAGATTTGTGTCCCTCAAGCCCGAAAAAGTATAAAATAATACCTGGGGGAACCGCTTGATCTTGCGACCAAGGAGTACTTTCATAATTAGTGTCGCTGACCTGAAAAGTAAAAAGCGATCAAAGACACGTCGTTTTATTTCCGTATCGAGTTTGAAACGACAAAAACCCGGCAATCTTTTCCTGATTTTACGGTCAGAAAAGGGCTATAAGAGGACCGTCTTTTAATTCCGTTTTAAGGAGTGTAAAAGAAACGCTCGGCAATCTTTTCATTTTTTAGGAGTCAGAAAAGGGCTTAAAAGATGACTCTGATATTTTGGTTTGTGAAAAATGACAATTTTCCCTCTAAGTCCCTTTGTCCTGCACAAAAGCGACACATTACTCATACCTGTTTAAGATAGGCAAAAATACATCGAAAAACATCTTTCCGTGGTGAAAAATGAACAAATTCATCCAAAAAACCTATAAAAAGACTTTTTACCATGTCATTTTTACCGTTTGACTGTTGAGGTTGAAAAAGGAGCTTTTGACAAGAAACTTCCCGTGGTTGCTGCGGAAAATCCGACCGTCAAAATCGAACGCCGTCTCTTCTAGGTATTTTACAACATCCTACTCTTCATTTTCATCCGATTAAAGTTGATTTTTAGGTTTTAGTTTCATTTTTTGGGGGGTTTTAGGTTTTAGAATGCGCCACTCGGTGGACGCAGGTGCCCTTCGGGTGACCTGTGTCCCTCGACTTTTTCCTATACAGGAAAATGGTCGGGGGACGCAGCCCACATTCAAACCAGCTGCGTCCGGACGCCCTGTGTTGTAAACGCCGGGTGCGTCCTCCGTGAAAGGCGGATTTTAAAACCCCAATCTCCACAAATAACCAGTCAAATTTCCCCAAATCAATTCTAATCATGTTTTCTTGGTGTGTAGGGCACTCACCATGTTGGATTGGAGAGAAAGAGAGCATGAAGACGTTGATTTAGCTGCAATTGAACATCAACCTTCCATTGATGCCCTAAAAGAATGCAGGCTATATAAATACTGGGCCATACCTGGCATGAGGGCTCAGGTAAGATTCTTAGAATGGCTGGTTGAGAGATGGAACGTTCAAGAACAATGATTTTACATAGGAGGGCACCAGCTCGAGATAGAGCCCTCGGATGTATACTTTCTCATTCGCTTGCCAAACAGAGGCGAGCAACTCAATCTAGCCGGGACTAGGTCGGGTGGCCAATCCCTTGTTAGTCTCCAGGAAGATTGGTGCACACCTGGTGCTCACCATTCGAAAGGCGTGGAGATTAAACACATCACTCTACGTGAACTCAAAGTCATAGCGTTCACGGTTACCAGAATTTGCGGCGCAACCGCTTTACACATTGCTTCCGGGTCCCAAATGCGGATGGCAATTGACTGTTACCAAGGCACCATTTTCAACTGGTGTGATGCTGTGTCGGCTAACGTGAAGAGCCAACTGACTAAGGCAAAGAACGGACGACTGAATACTTTTGGATATGGGCCTTTAGTCGTGAGCTTTTCCTTAGAGAGAGTTCCGATGCTGATCCCTCAGAAACTCACTGTTGATATCTTGGGTCCTCGAGAGCCAAAGCTGGTATGATGGGTTGCGGTGATGGCCCGACATCCTGACGAGGGCGCGACAGTTGTTCGATTTTCTGATAGCTACTTTCACTGGTTGGAGGACCACGTTTTCTCGATCCAGGACTTTCCGTACGCCGGAGTAGATTTTCGAGGTGATCCGGACATGGTTCTTCCACAGGGAGAACAATGGGATGACAGAGGTACTTTATTTCTCACAAATTTTCAAATTATGTATTTTTTTTTTTGTTTTTTATATATATCGTCTCAAAACTTACAGTAAAATTTTCAAAATGCAGATGTTGGTCCACAACGTCCAGCCAACCTCCGGCCTTTTGAGAGGAGACATCCAGTTGCACCGGTACCGTCCCCACAGGACGCGGCGGCTGCAGAGGTACTAGCTGAGTTGGAGCATGATCTAGAGCATCTGACGGAGGATATGCCTGAGACTACTATGGATGATATTCCTATCAGACTTCAGCGCCATGTAGTCGCGGTCCCTGGACCGTTTAGGAGATTTTTGCACAAGGTAGCCCGTGCAGTGGTGTCGTACAGGGAGCACCACCAGTGATTGGCTAGTCACTTTGTAGACACATGTGACATTTTTGACTTTTTTGTACTCTATCATTTTTGTCGATCATAAGGTTTTTTTCAACCTATGATCGAAGATGATGTATATTTTTTGACACACTCCTATCTATATATATATCACTATTACCGGCTTATCTTGTTTAACATGTATGATGAAATGTTTTTAAATTTACTTGCATGATTATCGTAAATGTCTGTCCAACACTCGAGAAGCAATTGCATCTGCTAATGTATTTAAGACCTTGGAATATGCTGATATTCAATGTAATCAAATTCACGTTCCAAGAGACGCACTCTCTAAAACAACCTTAATAACACAGGATTTCTAATGGCATAAACTCTATTAAGCTGTAATACAACAAGTTCAGAATCTAACCTCACTATCAAACGTCGAATTCCAAATGAAATAGATTCGGATAATAATTCAACCACTGCACTGTATTCTGCAATGTTGTTCGTTGTTTGACCGAGGCTTACCCCATGCATAGAAACTAACTCGTCAGAGGGTGAATAGATAACCCAAGCTGCGGAAGAGATATTCCGTGTATTACGACAAGCACCATCAGCAAATCCAATGTATGTTTGGAGAGGCGCCAACTTCAGCAATATCAAGAGTAAAACCAAGATAAGCCAGAATAACGACGAAAAACACACTCACTAAGCTAAGCACACTGACTTAACTAACAAACATACTAGCTAGAAAGAAAACCTAACCTAACTAAAAATTCTCCATACCCACCATTTAAGCATAATACCTCTTTAGGTAAAGTCCATTTCTGGGTTTACCCAAAGAGTCCCCATCAAAATCTACCAGCTCATAAGCCCCTTTTGCTAGCTTTCGCTTTACAATATAGGGTCCATGCCACATAGGAACGAATTTTCCAGCACCTAGCTTATCGTTAGCTTGATCATATAAAAGCACTAGGTCTCCCTCCGAAAAACTTCGAGGGGTCACATTTCTATCATACTGAGCTTTCATTCGCTTTGCGTGAGTCTCGATTTCCAATGTGGCGTCACGTCGAGTCTCATCTAATTTAACTAAGTACAATAAATGTTTCTCCTCTTCGGAAGTAGCTGGGAGTAATTCGACAGCCATTTGAAGTGATGGGATTTCGCATTCAATGGGTAACACAGCTTCCAAGCCATAAACTAGCTGGAAAGGAGTGAACCTTGTTGAGGTTTTCACTGAGGTTCGGTATGCCCATAGCGCCGAAAATAACATGTTGTGCCAGTTCGACCGATGAATACCAATGGTTCGTCGGATCATGATAACCAGAACTTTGTTGATAGACTCAACGAAACCGTTGGCTTGCGGATAATAAGGAGTAGAGCTGTCGTGGCGCAAACCAAGCTGGCTTGTAAGCTCAGTCATCATGATGTTTCGAAAATGGCTCCCATGGTCAGTAATGATTGCTTGTGGGACACCAAACCTAGTTATAATATGATTGAATACGAAAACTGCAGCTGTTTTGCCGCTTGCGTCGAATGTAGGCATCGCCTCGGCCCATTTAGTGAAATAATCAACCGCGAGGATGATATACGCATGCCCCCCGGCCGAGTGAGGGTTACAAGTAATAAAGTCGATACCCCATTTGGCGAATGGACCAATGGCAATTATAGGGTGGAGAGGAGCAGGTGGTGCGCGCATCTTTCGATCAAACACTTGGCAGTTATGGCACTTCCGGACTGCAATGATACAATCATTAAACATAGATGGCCAGAAGTAACCAGCACGCAACACCTTCTCAGCTATGGCATACCCAGACATATGACCGCCACATGCTCCAGAGTGACAATCATTCAAAACTCTCTCAGCCTCTTCGTGAGTTAAACAACGTCGAAAAACTAAGTCTGCCCCCCGGCGATAAAGTTTATCTCCAATAATTTTGTATTGCTGGGATTGAAACCGAATTTTTCGACGTTCCGCCTTTGAAGCTTCAGGCCGAAAGGTTTGGGTTTGGAGATAGATGATTATATCCCCGTACCACGGATCTAAAGTACTGATAAGAAACAAAGACTCGTCCGCAATGGACTCCTCTGCCACAGTCTCTGTGTCAGTACGCGGGAAATCACACATCAATTCCGCAAAAACTAAGGATTTCTTAGACTTGGACTTCTCGAACTCCAAGTCGAACTCTTGCAGGATAACGATCCATTTAGAGTACTTGCCCCCTAGCAGTTTTTTTGTCAAAATGTAAATCATAGGGTTGCAATCCGAAATAACTGTAGTTTTACGGAGAAGAATGTAGTGACGAAAACGCTGGACAGCTTGAACGGCTGCCAGGGCCAATTTCTCCACATGCGAATACTTTAGCTCAGTGGGATTTAAGGTCCTACTGAGATAATATATCACATGCTCCGCTCCGAATTCATCTTCTTGAACTAACACCATTCCAATGGTGGAATGCAAAGCTGCGAGGTATAAGAAGTAGTCTTGGTTGTAGTTGGGAGGATGCAATAACGGTGCATGGGTCAACGCGTGTTTAAGTGCATCAAAAGATTGTTGGGCAATCTCGTCCCAAAAGAATTGAACGTTCTGTTTCAACAACCGTGTAAAACCTTTAGTGACCTCGGCATAGTTTGGGATGAATCGGCGTAAAACGTTCGCTTTCCCTTGCAAACTTTGGAGTTGGCGCAAACTCGAAGGAGGAGGCAATTTGATGATAGCCTCGAATTTCGAGGGATCGACGCGAATGCCAGCTTTTGAAACAACAAATCCTAGCAATCGACCTGTTTCTATACAGAAAACACACTTGTGGGGATTCAACCGAATTCGATAATGCCTACACCTCATAAAAATTGCTCATAGGTGGACAAGGTGATCAGCTCGGTGTAATGAATGAGCAGGCAAATCATCGAGATACGGTTGCACAATGTGCTTGATGTCGTGAAATGCGTAAGACATCGCCGGTTGAAAAGTGGCCCCGACATTCTTAAGCCCAAAAGGTAGTTTGCAATAAGAAAATGTCCCCCATGGACAAATGAATGCTGTTTTTGGTTGGTCGGCAGGTAGAATATTGATTTGATTATAGCCCGAAAAACCATCCATGAAGGAAAACATTTCACTTCCGGCACAATCATCAATAATTTGATCGATATAAGGCGTAGGATAGTTGTCTTTTGGACAAGCGCGATTGATATCCCTATAGTCGATACAGATTCTTATTGTTCCTTGTTTCTTGTTGATCGGAACAATATTCGATACTCAATCCGTTAACGGGATCGGATAAATGAAACCTGCTTTCAACAGCTTTTTGACTTCTGCTTTAATCGCAGCCGCTTTTCGAGGGTGAATCTGACGCAACCGTTGCCGGACGGGTTTAGCATCCGGGTAGGTCTTTATTTCATGAACAACAATGGCAGGATCGATTCCCGACATTTCCTCGTAAGACCAGGCAAACACATCGCGGAATTCTTGGAATAGGGCCTTGTAAGTTTGGATTTCATCTTCTGTACATGCGGCACCTATATGAATGTTCTCCTCAATTCTGGGCTTCACTGAAATATCAATGGGAATAGTACGAGAGATATTCCCTAAATTCAACTCTGAATCAGAATGTTTCGTTGGATCCTGAGCGTCTTTGACATATTCAGTGGTAAAGATAGATGAAAAATCATTTTCAAATGCATCATCCTTAGGTAAAAACAAAGATCTGTGATGGAGATCCTCCCATGGTAGATCGTCTACACTTAGGATTTCGTGAAGTTGTTCGTCAGATGACACGACTTCGGGAAACGCTATCCGTTCTAAGGTTGAGGTGAAAAGTGATTCTTCACTGACCACATTCATTTGGTCGATCTCGGTTGAATGAGAGTCGGTAAAAGACAAGAGAGCTTCATAAGCAATTTCATATGGACTCAAGGGCATAACATCACCGAATGAGTCTATCTCAGAGTCAGATGGGACAATCCAAGGATCATCATAAATAATGTTTTCTGATGTAATCATATGAATTGTTGCAAATGAAGGTTCTACGCTGAGTGGAGGGAGAGGAAAAGTTCCCAGTAAACCGGAATCTTTAACTAAACCTACACCAACGTCCCTATAAGGGATTGTCGTCTTACCGACATGCTGGATACTCTCTGAAGAGGCTGGGTCGGATGAAAAGTATGTCAGCTGATCAATAGTCACGATCTTACCGTTATGTGGAAACTTAATTACTCTGAAGACCGATGAAACGACCGCTGTCATAGCATATGACCAACTTCGACCCAAAAGAAGGTTGTAGTCTAGAGGGGCATCAACCACTTCCACATCCAGACTAACGGTTTTACCTTCTACCCCTATAGGCAATTCCTATAGAATACCAAACGGACGGAACCCACGGCCATCAAAGGCCTTAAGGATGGTGGGGGATTGGTTCAACGAAGGAGAACCAAGGGATCTCCAACATTGAATCGACATAATACACGTAGAAGCTCCCTCATCAATCACAGTCCTATGAATAGGCCTGTTTTTTACTATCACGGGAATTTGGAAATCCATTTGATGGGGGAGACGCGGTGTACTATTTTCTATATCGAAGATTATTAGATTCGGGCCTTGAACATCAACAGCTCCTATAGCCGACAAAAGCAATTTTCGTTGTGCTGGGCATGATTGTAGCACTTCTAATGCCGACATTGCTGAGGGTGAAACAGCTAAGTCCTCAACAATGTTGTAATTCTGGGCCGCTCTCGCATGTGGATTGAAAGCAGACCTTCGAAGTACACCCTTGGCGGGCGGTTTAATTACTAAGTCCGAGTTAGGTTTCTCGATCTGTAGTGGATCGGAACCAGGAGCTGAGGTTGATGGGTTAGAGTGAGAAGATTCTGCTTCCTTACCATCAACAGGATTCTTACTACCATAATCTTGCGATCGAGTCGCAATCCTCACATGAGACATCATCAAAATGGGTTCTTCACTGGCATTCGAGGAAGAACCTATCATCTTATTCTCCTGCTCCGGAAATGGATTTTTTAACACAGCAGGAGTGGGAGAACCTTTGACTATTTTCACAACCTCGGCCCGATGAGGGCAATCTCTCGTAAAATGATCCTCTTCACAAATAAGACAAGGATATCGAGGTTTTCGCTTTTCGTCATTGGTTTCCGACTTTTCTGTTTTCTCCTTCGGAGCCTTGTCTGCTTTAGCCTTCTTCTTTCCTTTCTTCTTTCCGCCATTTTTTGATTTGGCCGTAGATGACTCTACAGCGTGAATATCGGCGGTAAGTTCAGGAGAAGACTCTCTTGTCGGGGAATCAGGCAAAGTGATAATAGGAGTAGTTGAAGCCTTGGAAGACTTCTTCTTTCTCTTTGTATTCACGATACCAATCATACCATCAGCGGCATGAGATCCCGAAGGAGCAACAACGATTTGATTCGGCTTTGGAAGATCCGGAATCTTCTCGTGCAATGTACCCGACTGAGTGTAAACTAAGTCAAGGTATTGTGCCTGAGCAATGACTTGCTCCTCAGTAACTACTCCGGCCTTAGCTACATCTTCAGTAATTCTTGGTAATAATGATTTAACAAACCATTCAGCTAAGATTTGGTCTGGGATAAAAACTTTCACTAGCCTTCTTCGACGTCTCCACTCATGAATGTGATCGGAAATATATGTGGAGGTTGATTGTTTTAGTGAAGTTAATAACTCCGTGCCGTTATCGTATCTGACCGGCAACTGAAAGTGAGTTAAGAACGAGGTAGCTAACTGGCTAAAATTGTAAAAAGAGGCCCGTGGTAACTCAATGTACCACTTGGCTGCGAGACCAATGAGTGTACGCTGGAAAAGACGTAAGCGGATCGAATCATCCGAGATAGAATTTGAAGCACACCAGAGGTGGTAAGTCATCACGTGATTGGATGGATCCTCTCCAGACTTACCTTCGAACTTGGGTATATCGCTGGGCAACTTATTTGGCATTGACGGCCAGAACGGAAGATATTGAATTGGATCATTCGTTAGACGTGTCAAGTCTGGTAAATCCAAAGTTGCAATAAATGGTAACTGCCGGTTAGGATCTCTGAAACTCTGGGTCACAATACCGGCCCCAGGAGGAGGATATCCAGGATAACTAGGAACATGAGTCACATTTGGGATATTATATCCTCCTGGAAAACCAGGATTAACCGGACCGTACTGGGGTTGCTGAGGTTGTTGATAAGTGTACCCAGGATACGGTTGATACTGGTAAACCGGTTGTTGGACAGCTTGCCCAGGTTGGTACTGTCCCTGATACGGAGGTTGAACAAATTGAGTTTGAGTAGTGACAACCGTACTTATACCAGGCTGACCTACAGGCATCTGGACCGTGGTTTGAATCGTAGATTCGGACAACAGCAAAGATGTCTGAGGAGTGGTTACAGAGACAGTAGAAACCGGAGCCGTCGATACTCCAGAAGTAAGTATGGTAGATTTGGCGGTAGTTGCAGCAGCCGTTTGAGATGGAGTACTAGGTGCAATTGGCGGCTGAGTAACTACCGAAGTTACAGAAGTTTGAACACTTGACTGGATAGGTTGCGGTTGCTGGGGTGGACCAGAAACTACGGGTTGTCCAGCTTGAGGTACCGACTGTATACTTGGCTGCAACACCTGTTGACCCTGTGACGGATCCCACACTAACATTCCAGGGTATTGACCCGTAACAGGTTGAGGATACTGAGATCCATAGCCGGATTGAGGATAGGATTGATAATTGTAAGGTGCAGTTCCCATGCCTTGACTGTATGATTGACCTTGAGGTGGTTGATAACCTTGACCTGAGTATTTACCTTGGGGTTGATAACCTTGAGGTAAATACGGGTACTGGGGTTGACCTTGACCTTGAGGTTGGTATCCTTGAGGTTGATACCCTTGGGGTTGATACCCTTGGGGTTTCCATCCTTGAGGTTGATATTGATACTGAGGTTGACCTTGGGGTACATATTGAGGCTGGGGTTGGCCTTGAGGTATGTATTTCCCCATAGGAGTGTACTGACCTTGAGGTTTCCCCCCAGACACAAATGATGTACCTTGAGGTTTCCCCCCAGGCATTAACTGAGGCTGCCCCCAGGCGGTAATTGGCCAACTTGAGGTTGGGAAACGGGAACTGAACCTAACATCATGTAAATGTCTCCTACACCCAATGGTACATTACCACTATTTCCAACTAATAACCCATGATCAACGGGTTGAGGAGATGCCCCCGCAAAGGTACCAGAAAGAGATTGATACCCAGTGGGAACAGAAGGACCGCCATGTAAAAAATATTCAGGACTTTGTGTAAACACGGACGACTGACCAGACATATTTACAGGAGTATGAATACCTCCAGGTGGTAAAGGAGTACGAGGTGTAGAAAAACCTAGCCCAAAGTTGTCTAAATAATTGGTTAACGAAAGGTACCAAGTAGTACTTCTAGGAGGACTGTAAAAGATAGATTCACGCTCCCTTAGATTAAGGGTAATTTGATCTTCAGGGTTAGGAACGCCTATTTCTTCCTCTGGAACAAGTTCTTCAATAGCAATCAAACCAACAGGAAGATTTTCGATGATAATTCTTTCTATTCTCGGTGAATCAGGAACACTAGAAGTCAGAGTAACAGGTTCAGATATTTCTGGTTCTTCGCCTGTATCACTAGCAGACGAAAAACTACCAACAAGCTCAGAAACTGTCACAGCTTCGGGATTATAACCTGTCTCTAAAATTTGGTAATCTGGATGGACCACCAACGAAGATTCTCCTTCTTCAGGTGAACCTACTCTACTGCCACTAGGAGGAGTTACAAGGACCTTTAAACCTTCTAGATTACCTGGATCGTCTCGAGGAGGTGATCCCCTAAGTCTACGGGATCTTCTCAACAATTTGGCCACAGAAACAACTTCAGGAGACTGGCCCCGAAGTCTATGGGACTGTCTCGGTAATTCTGCCACAACTAAAAATTTTTAACTACTACACACGAAAACAAAATAAAATTTCAAATCAAACCACCTAAAGTCTCTAAAGAACCAAACAAATTTGAATCACACGCCTAAAGAATCTAGGGCGTCAAACCAAACACAAACAGTAGCCTTCCGGACCGAAAGCGCTAGTTGGTGATGAAGCCCAACCTCGTTGGATTCAGTACAGAAGTGGCGGGTGGAACATTTACCCCGACAACCTGCTTAATGATAGACTGGACCAAGTTCCTCCACTTTAACCGTCTCGAGTGAAGTGAACCCCCCAGAAAATCCAAGTGAGTCTAGCCGACGTCTGCTCTAGGTACAGTGGGATCTTCCCTCCACCGTCACCTCGGTAGAATCCTAAAGATAATGGTCACTAAGGTTACCAACCACAACAAATGCACCTGGGGGAACAGTCTAAACTCCGACAGCACGCAAGGGCAGAGTAGCAAGCTCAATCCCCTTGCCGGCTCCTTGACAATAATCCAAGGTTTACCGACAAGTGACCCTTGGCTAATCGACAATGGTTAATCTGAGGTTTACCGTTTGTAATACGTGCGTGTCTGGCGTCGTTCCCAATGAGGGGGGATTGATCCCCTCACTGGTTCGGACACGAGCTCGTGCTTCTCCTTTAAGAGGAGCTTTCCCAGAGTACAAGTGAGACAATTGGATTTATTCTATCACAAGATAAGCTACTTGTTTGGTTTTGTTGTCTTGGAGAGTTAATTACTCACCTACTCCAAGACACTAGCCTGATCTAAATTGGTGTTTAAGAGCCCTAGTAAATAAAAGTTACTACGTCTATTTTACTTTAAGCGTTACTTTTATGGTTTTTATTTAAAGACAAAAGGTAGTGGAAGTGAAACCAATGGTGTGTAGACTCGACTCCAACCACTACAAAGATGCACCTAAGATGATTTACGCTACTTTCCTTTTTCAATGAAATTCTTAACTAAGAGAGTTGAGAGAATGCAAATTTTAAAGAAAACAACTTCCTTAGAAAAGACAATCAAAGAAACAATTCTCTTTTTCTTTTCAAGCATGCAAACATGACCACTCTTTACTTGCACGAAAAACTCTTTTTCTTTCAAAACTTTTCAAAGCTATTTGAAACAAAACTTTTCAAAGGAGATGTTTTTGTATTTTCTCTTTTTTAATAAAGCATATAAACCTATCTTAACCAAAAACAATCTCAAAAGCTACAAAATCTATGAAAACTTGACTCACAAGCAAATCAAAAGAGAAAGTACTCTAAGCAAACCTAACAAGGCAAAAGCTCACAAAGATGATTCTGGGTTGTTTTACTTGATCAAAATCAAATCAAGGACCAGCTAATGCAGAATCAAAAGACTAGTAAAAAAAAAACTCAAATATTTTTGTTCTTTTTGTAAAATGGAATTCAAGACTTAAACAACAAGCACTTCGAAATTGGCCCAAGAGACAACTCAATGGTAAGTTGCTCCCACAGGTAGACTTTATGACAGGTCTGACTTCTTAGAATGCTGACAAAACCAGAGAGATCTAAGGCTTGACAACTCCTATCGCCAAAGTCACTACAAGACCTACTTAAAATCAAACCCTAGGGCTTATACTTCGATGAAATCCACTATAACACTCAATGCTATCGAAACAAGTTCAGGTGAAGATTTTTGACAAGGGATTAATGAATCTGGGCAGAAAAACTAAGAAAAAACAAAATCTAAGAGCAAAAAATGCAAAAAATGGAATTTTCTCAAATTTTAGCAGGGGACGCAGGCAACCCGTTAGCACAGGCGCGGGCCCGCTCTGTGCACACAGCAAAAGTGCGTCCAGGGACGCACTGTGCAGCACTCAGAGGGTGCGTCCTACTGAAAAACTCAAGAAAACCCAAAATAAAACTAATCCTAAGCTAACCCACCCAAAGACAAAGTCACAGAGCCAAAACCAGAAAAATAAACCAATTTTCTCAAAGCAAAGTTCACACAAAGGAAAAGACTTTTCTCATCAATGGAATCCCCAGTGGAGTCACCAATTTGTCACACGGAATCAGTCAAAAGTGCGGACACAACCGACCTTCCTAGAAGTCTAAGACATTCTGATGACAAACAAAACAAACTAGAGCTATCCTTCTCTAAACATGCATTATGATATGAGAAATCAAGTGTTTCGTTCTTACCTTTGTCCAAACGCTGTTGTAGAAGTCCAAGCTTTGTTGATCTGGATGAGCTCCTCCTTTTCTCCAAACCCTGCAATCACCAACAGTCAAACAATTAAATAGCACTTGATTATAACATAAAACAAATCATATTCAACATATAGACCAAGGAGTACATGAAATAACCCATAAACAACAAGTTATTGAGAAGAATGGACCAATTTGCATTGAGAAGAATGGACCAATTTGCATTAAAGGTAATCAAAAGGAACCATTACAACCTAAGCCTTGGTGTTGTGCAAGCTCCTTCCAGGGTCCACAAGAGTCTTCCTCTACTTTGACAAAGCTCACCCACTTCCAAATAGAACAAGCAAAGATGGTAATCTCTCCTCACAAGCTTCTAAATGGGAGTCCTAATTCCTGCAGCATTTACCCTTAGAAATGTATATCTTTCAACCTCCCTCCTTCTGGCCCAATGCCTGTATTTATAGTGCTCAAGAGGAAGTTAATTAGGTCCACCATCAATGGGATAATCCCCTCTTTGGTTGGGATAGCTCCCCTATTGATGGGATAAGTTCCTCTTTGATAGGAGTGCATGAACCATCTGGAGGCGCTCAATACACGTCGAACAACCTTCTAGAATGCTCTAGAAATAACCACAAGTGACTTTTTAAAGATGAAACTTGCGCGTTTTAAACTTTTCAGGGGGACGCACCTGCACCTTTACATACAAAGCGTCCAAAGACGCAGTTTTTGTGAACATTGGGTGCGTCCCCGCAGGTAAGGTTGAGAGAACCTGCGTCCCTAGAGATAAATACATTTTGAAAGGCTTTCTCTCTTTTTTGGAGTTTGACATGGAGAGCAGAGGCATAAGACTTGCCTAAGAGGGTAGTATGACTGTTGATAGAGTCATCCTAACTGTAAATAGCCATGGTGACATTTTTTAGTGTAACAATCTGGAAATAAGGGAATTTTTGTGGGCTATGGTGAAAATACTAAAGGCTATAGAATCTATGTAGCCGGTCAAAGGGAAGTGGTAATTAGTCATGATGTCACCTTTGACGAAGATATGGCTCTTAGCAAGGTGAACAATCTTCCGACTTTGAGGAGCTCTCAAGAAGCCGACACCAGGGAATTGAAAGAAAAGGATGATGAATCAATGCATGATGTAGAAGAACTTATGGATCTAATTGATCCTCCTCCACATGAGCCTTCCTCTTCTAGGAAGAGGCCTTCATGGCTTAGGGGGCTACTTGATGATGCTGAAGGACATGCTGCACCCTAAGGAACCTTTCGTGAAAGTAAGAAACCTAATAGGTATCAGGGATACCTGACCATCATGAGCACAATCATACAAAATGAGCCTTAATCATTCTCAGATGTCGTCAAGCATCAAGTATGGAAGGATGTTATGACCAAAGAATATGATTCTATCATGAAGAATGATGTCTGGGAAGTAGTTCCCAAACCCCGGGACAAGACAGTTGTTACTTCCAAATGGCTTTACAAGATAAAGCATGCAGCAGATGGAAGTACGGAAAAGTATAAGGCTCGTTTTGTTGCTTGTGGTTTCTCCTAGAAGGAAGGTATAGACTATGATGAGATATTTGCACCTGTTGCCAGATATACAACCATCCGCTCGATCATAGCCCTTGCCGCTTCACAACGATGGTGCCTACATCAAATGGATGTCAAGACTGCATTCTTGCATTGCTCGATCAAAGAAGAGGTCTATGTGGAGCAACCCGAAGGATTTGAAATTTATGATTGAAAATCTCATGTATGCAAGTTGAAGAAGGCTCTCTATAGGCTAAAGCAAGCACCCCGAGCATGGTATAAGAGGATAGAAAGCCACTTGATGAAGCTGGGATTCGCTAGGAGTGAAGTTGATCCTAACATTTACTTTAAGGTTGAAGATGATAAACCTCTCATACTGGTATTGTATGTGGATGACCTCTTTCTAATAGGTGCAGACCCTCTCATTCTCAAATGTAAAATGGAGTTGGCTTCTGAATTTGAAATGAAGGACCTAGGATTGACGCACTATTTCCTAGGACTTGAAGTGTGGCAGAAGCCAGGAGAAACTTTCCTATCTCAAGAAAAATATGTGGTGAAGATATTGGAAAGATTCGGTATGGTGGAATGCAAGCTCGTAACTACCTGGATGGAGCTTGACTTCAAGAAGTTAAGCGGTAGTGCTACTGGACCTGTTTTAAGAAATGCTACCAAGTATTGGCAACTCATCGGAGCATTAATGTTCTTAGTGAACTCTCGTCCAGATATATGCTTTGCAGTCAACACGTTGAGTCACCATATGGTTGAACCCCACCACATACATTAGATTTGTGCCAAGAATCTGCTGAGATACCTTCGTGGCACTATCACTTATGGGTTAAGATACACTGCCAGAGATGTGAGACTATTTGGATACATAGATGTTGATTCGACAAGCAATGTGGAGGACCGTAAGAGCACTTCCGGGTGTTGTTTCTCCTTGGGATCTGCTTTGTTATCAAGGATGAGCAGGAAACAAAAGTCAGTGGCTTTGAGCATCGTCGAAGCAAAGTATATTTCCGCCAGCATGGCTTCTTATGAGGCAGTTTGGTTGCGAAAGCTCTTTAGTGAGCTGTTTGGATTTACATTGGATACCACCGTGATCCTTTGTGACAACCAGAGTGGGATTCGTTTTTCAAAGAATCCCGTATTTCATGATTGCTCCAAGCATATCGATATCACATACCATTATATTCGAGATATGGTGCAGCGGGGAGCTATAATGCTCCAACATATCGGTACAGATGAACAGGTCGCCGACATTCTGACAAAACCCCTTGAAAAAGTAAAATTTCTGACTTTCCGAGAACAACTTGGAGTTGTTCAAAGACCCTCCAATGAGGGTCATGTATGATGCATTGAGCTCTGAGAGCTCCAGGGGGGTGTGGGGTGCTTCTTGGAGCAGCACATGGCCATAGGACGATTCACTATCCCTTGGTGGTATACATGTACACCCTGTGGCGACATTGTAGCAGGATTGATGTGTTCTCCATGGCGATTGTAGCAGTATTGATGTATTCTCCTGTGAGGACATCATTGATTAGTTCTCATGTCGAGGCATCCTACCCATGCAGTCTGGGACTCATGGAAAGTACCTCTCATCTGGTCAATGAGTAGGGAAATGAAGTTAGGGACCATAGTAGTACCGATGGATGCATCGTTGTATCTACCTTACTCCCTACACTAGGATGACCTCCATTGATCTCGAATCAATGATACTAGTCTAGGACTAGTGGTAGGAGTTGTACCTTACTATGACACTGACTTTGATTTGGTTGAGACTAGTCTGGGACAAGTGGTACATACTCCGAGACTGACTTCGTGTCAGTGCAGTACTAGTCTAGGACCAGCGAGAGTGGTACATACTATGATGCTGACTTCGAGTCCGTTGAGACTGGTCTGGGACCAGTGGTACACTCTCTGAGACTACGATACTAGTCTGGGACTAGTGGTAGGACTGGTACTTACTATCAAACTAACTTCGGGTTGGTTGAGACTAGTCTGGGACTAGTAGTACGCACTCTGAGACTGACTTTGAGTCAGTAGAGGATGATAGTGGTCTGGGACCAATGGAGTTGTACTCACTATGACGCTGACTTCAGGTTGGTTGAGACTGGTCTGGGGCCAGTGGTACATACTCTGAGACTGACTTCTGAGTCAATATGATACATCCTCGATCATTTCTTCTTCTTCATAATTGTCGTGGCGGAAAAAGTCATTTGGGCTGACACAACTGACCTCCCTAGGAGTATAAACTCGCTAGCGACAAACAAGACAAAATGGAGTGATCTTTCTCTAAATCTACCTTTTACAACATGAAAAGTGCAAGTGTTTAGGCTTACCTTATTCCAAAACGCTGTTGTTGTAGTCCGTCCTTGCCAATCTGGATGAGCTCTTCCCTCAAGTCAATTCCTGCAACCACAAACAATCAAACAATTACCGAGCACTTGTATTTCATATAATAAAACATAGATTCAACATGCAGACCAAGGAACACATGAAATAACTCATTAACACAAGTTATTGAGAAAAATAAACCAGTTTGTATTAATAACGAAACAAAGAAACTCTTACAACCTGGCCTTGGTGTTGTGCAAGTTCCTCCCAGGGTCCATCAAGTATTTTCCTCTACTTTGACAAAGCTCACCCACTTCCAAGTAGAATCATGTAAAGACAATCTCTCCTCAAAAAGGTTCTAATGGAAGACCTAAATCCTGCAGCATTTACCCAAAGAAAATGTATAGCTCCAACCTCTTCTCCTTTTGGCTCAATGCCTTTATTTATAGTGCTGTAAAGAGGTTATTCAGGTCCACTATCAATGGGATCATCCCCCTCTATGGGTGGGATAGCTCCCTTATTGATGGGATAAGTCCCCTCTTAATAGAGATACATGAACCAACTGGAGGCGCATCCATTTCATCAAACCGACCTCTAGAATGTTCTAGAAGTAACCACAAGTAACTTTTTCAAGATAAAACTTGCGCATTTTGCCTTTTACAGAAGGACGCACCTGTCCTTTAACATACAGAGCGTCCATGGACGCAGTTTTTGTGAACATGACCTGCGTCCCCGCAGGTAAGGCTAGAGAGAACCTGCGACCCCAGAGATAAACATAGTTTTTACAAGACTTTCTTTCTTTTTTGAGTTTGAGATGGATAACAGAGGCATAAAGACTTGCCTAAGAGGGTAGCATGACTGTTGATTTGAGCCATACTAACTGTAAGTAGTCAAGGTGACATTTTTTAGTGTAACAGATTGCCCCCTAAAGTGCGAAGCCTGGAATAGATTGGTATTTTGTAATTCTAGGAAGGGTGAAGCGCTTTATCATTTCAAGGATTGACTTGTGGATGACCTATTTGTCACCTTTTGTCTCAAACGAAACTTTATTACCACTCTTGAACACGACACTTTTGCATTTCACTTGGATTGGGAAATCTTTTACCTCACAGTTGACCAAATCACTTTGAAAATCTTTAACCGGGTTCAGGGATCAACTTTGAGTTATTCGTCACCAAACCATCTGTTGTGTCGTTATGTGTTCAAGAGGTCTGCAAGCAAAACTTTCATCTGCAAAATACTTATCATCCATTTGACCATCCCTGAGTCAGTCCTTACAGCAACATTTCTTCAACTTGAACAATGATTTCGTGTTGCAGGCTTACCTACAACGAGTCGCTTTCTATCGACATCGACACATTATCTAGAAAGATGACTTAGGAATCGACAGTACCTTGAAGTCTGCATGCATCAATGGCAGGTTTCTCGCCTTTGACGACAGTTTACATCATTGACTTTCGATCAAAGGATTCCGTGAAGTGTTCGACATCAGAACATCTATTCACATTTCACGGGTTGTGCTTGGTACTTTGAGAACCATTGACATTACTGGTGGTCTCTCTCATGCTTGTTAACAGTTCACATCATCGACTGGTAATCAAGTGGTTTCTAACATGTTCGACATCAAATCATTTAATCACATGTTTAGAATCGTACCAATTCGGGAAGTAGAAGTGAAGACCCTGGATCTAGTTTCTACCATCTAGGCTGCGAGGAGTTTTGTATTCATTGTCTATGTAGACTAATCATAAACAGATGGCTGCGTCCATACTGTGTCTACAAAAGTCTATAAAAATGATGTACTGCAAGATCATTCCTGTATCAGAATAGTTAGTCCCTTAGTTAAAGTTTTGAATCTGAGTATGGGAATGCCTACCTCAGTGATGATATAATCTTATATCCAAGTAGAATCATGTAAAGACAATCTCTCCTCACAAAGGTTCTAATGGAAGACCTAAATCCTGCACCATTTACCCAAAGAAAATGTATAGCTCCAACCTCTTCTCCTTCTGGCTCAATGCCTTTATTTATAGTGCTGTAAAGAGGTTATTCAGGTCCACTATCAATGGGATCATCCCCCTCTATGGGTGGGATAGCTCCCTTATTGATGGGATAAGTCCCCTCTTAATAGAGATACATGAACCAACTGGAGGCACATCCATTTCATCAAACCGACCTCTAGAATGTTCTAGAAGTAACCACAAGTAACTTTTTCAAGATAAAACTTGCGCATTTTGCCTTTTACAGAAGGACGCACCTGTCCTTTAACATACAGAGCGTCCATGGACGCAGTTTTTGTGAACATGACCTGCGTCCCCGCAGGTAAGGCTAGAGAGAACCTGCGACCCCAGAGATAAACATAGTTTTTACAAGACTTTCTTTCTTTTTTGAGTTTGAGATGGATAACAGAGGCATAAAGACTTGCCTAAGAGGGTAGCATGACTGTTGATTTGAGCCATACTAACTGTAAGTAGTCAAGGTGACATTTTTTAGTGTAACAATAATTCGAACAAAAGCAAAGCAGAACAGAACAATGCAAGAGCAGAGCAGAACAGAGAAAAACAGTACAGATCAGTACAGGGCCGAACAAGACAAAGCAGAACAAGCAGAATAGAGTAGATCAGGGCAAGGGTCAAGCTGTATAGGGTAGTGCATTCGATGGATGAATAGTAATGACTGATAGATAGATTGCAGATGAAGTTCTCCCTAGCTAAGAGGGAGTGTTAAAATTGGAAACCAAGGCAAAACTTCATGTGGGTCATCTTATTCATGGCTGATAATATTTTTATTAAATTCCTATCATCGAGAGGTGTAGGATTGATATAAATATCATCCGATTTCGATAAGTATTCATGGAGATATGAATTTATTTTGATTATGGAATTATTATCAAGTCGACCTACAACTCATGTAGGCTCAGAAGCCCAACAGTCGCATCTATTCACCCACCAATGTTGTGTATAAATATAAGAGGACTTCTCCTCATTTGGACTCACTCATATCATCACATCTCTCTCTCTCTATTGCTCAGAAATGAGTCTCTTCTCTACTGCGTAGAAAAGGGTCTCTCTCTCACACATGTGAAGCCGAATCTGCTGAAACTGAAGCTGCAACTGCAGAAGCAAAGATTGACCTGCGTGGCCTAGAAGATATCAACTTTAGAACTGTGTTGTAGGTCCATCTAGATCTCCTCTAAAAGCCACAATTTTTGGTGGTGGAATGAAGTCAATATGACAAACGGTTTGCAAGATATCAATTGCCCTAGTTTGAAGCTGGAAACTGCTAAAACTGAAGCTGCAACTGCAGAAGTAAAGATTGACCTGCGTGGACAAGAAGATCTCCTCATCTAAACTACATTGTAGGTTCATCTGAACCTCCTCTAGAAGCTACAATTTTTGGTGGTGGAATCAAGCCGATCCGACGGTCGGTTTGTGAGATATAGTTTTCCCTAGTTTGATAATGAAGCTGCTAACGCTGATGTTGCTGACCTAGGGTTTGCTACTGCTGATATGAATCAAATTTATTGTACTATTTCTCTCTACTGAATTATTGAAGATAAAATAAGATTTGATCAAAGGGTTTCCCCACACATTGTGGGGTTTGTCCCTGGATAGCCGCCACATCTTGTGTCTCTTGTCTTGGCTTGTTTTCTATCGATCATTTAATGTTCTATATACACTTTACTTTATGTACATGTGATTGCTAATCTGTGGAATATAATAAGAAAAAGAAGTAAATTGTTATAAGCATAGAACATACCATAACTTAACAATCAACAATGGTCAAATCAAATTGTTGCAGTAAAAGAAACCATGTAATAATGTGAGCATTTACATCTGATTTGTTCATTAAATATCTAATTGCAGCATGATCAGTGCGCACAAAGGTTTGATAACCTGTGATGTAATGTCTGAATTTGTTTAAGGAATGCACGATAGCTAGGAGCTCCTTCTTGGTTACTATATAGTTCAACTCTGCCTTTGACAAGTTTTTTCTTATAAAGTATATGGCATAAGGTAAATTTTCATCAATTTGTCCCAAGGCTTCTCCTATTGCTTTGTTTGAGGCATTTGTGTGAATGTGGAAAGGTAGGGCCTGGTTTGGGCCTCTTAAAATTGGGGCAGTCACAAGTTTTCTCTTCAATGTATCTATGGCTTCTTGATAGTTTTCCAACCATATAAATTTGACATCTTTACCCAAAAGACCAAACAACAGAGAAGCTAGCTTGCTGATATATTTAATGAATCTTCGGTAATACCCAGCTAAGCCTAGGAATATTATGACATGTCTCACCTTTTGAGGAGGTGGGACCCTTTGGATGATGGCAATTTTGTTGGGGTCCTCCTGAAGTCCTTGTTGAGATATTGCATGACCTAGCATGATCAATTTAGTCATAAAAATTTCACATTTTTCTGAACTGAGGGGCATGTTCATCTCAATACGCTTATCTAGAACTTTTCCTATGTTAGATAAAGCTCCCTGAAAGTTAGAGCCATAAGGAGTAAAATCATCCATGTATATCTCTACTGCATCATGAACTAATTCAGAAAATATACTCAGTACCGCTCTTTGGAAAGTGGATGGAGTGTTACACAAACCAAAAGGAAGGACCTGGTATGCAAAGGTACCCCAATAATAAGTGAAAGTGGTCTTATCTTGGTCTTCCGGGCTGATTTAGATCTGATTGTACCTGCTAAACACTTAATCTATGAAAGGTAAAGGGAAATGGTCCTTTTTAATGGCTTTGTTCAATTTGTGATAGTTGACACAGATTCTCCACTTACCATTTTTCTTTGGCACTAGCACCAAAGAAGAGACCCATTCACTGTCAGAGATGGGATAGATGAATCCTGCATCAAGCAATTTCTGCAATTATTCCTTAAGAATATCTTTAAGTGTTGGATTCATCCTCCTTTGAGGTTGCCTGATAGGTTTACAACCTTCCTTGATGTATATATGATGAGTACAAATTGAAGGGTGCACTCCCTTCATCTCCTTATAACTCCAAGCGAAGGCATCTAAGTGATTTCTCAGCAAGCCATGCAATTCCTTCTCCTGGGAAGTGGATAGGGATGGATTGATTTCCAAGGTTCTTTCTGAATTGAACTCTATAGTCTTAACAGGGAGAGGGGTGGAGTCAACTGCACAAAGATCAGTTGAGGAGTTGTTTTTGGTTTCTCTTACTATGTCCTCTAAGTGCGATACACTGGGAGGTGGATTTTGAATCAGATTTTGAATCATATCATCCTAATCTTGCAATTTTCCTCCCATGGTGATTTCTAATGTACAAAGTGATGCAGAATACTCTTCATCCTCATCTTCCTCCTCCAACCAGAGAGGTAGATCATGTTTTAACAAAGATTGGATAGGAGGATATAGGATTAACTGCTTGGACATATGCTCATTCTTTATGGTCATGTTCCCAACTCGACAGCTGATGTAGGCATCGACAGTAGCCAACCATGGTCTTCCCAGAATGAGAGGATACCTAGTGAGCTTTGCCTTTGGCTGGAGAACTAAGAAATCAGCAGGGTACTCCCAAGAATCAATGGAGACCATCACATCCTCCATAATACCCTTAGGGGTCACAGTGTTATGAAACCAACTCAAGAAAAATATAGAAAAGATAGATCAACACCTTAGAATTCAGCCTCTTCGAGGGGGCAACCTCCTTTACATTACATAAATGAACAATTCTTGGTTGATTCAAATGACAAACCTCCTTTATATATATAGGAGTCTAAGGAGTCACAATATAACCCAGCTGACCTAACAATAATAATATAAAGCCACAAAAATAACAATAGAGGGATTCTATGGGGCACATTAATAACAATATGGGGACAAGAGGGGCATAACAATATTAATAAGGGATAAAATTACAATAGTAATCGGGTAATCACTAGTATTATAGGGACCCAACATGCCCCTCTCCTTCCAAAAAGTGTTGTCCTCAACGCTTGAGTAGTTCTGGATGCTTATGTATAAAATTTGCATCCTCCCATGTGGAATCTTCAATGGATAAGTTCTTCCACTTGATAAGATACTCCGAAATTGATCGATTTCATAGCTGTTGAGTTCTTGTTTCTGTGACTGCTTCTAGTTCCAATATAATTTTTCCTTCCTCGTCAAGTTCTGGAAATATTGTTTGAACTGGGAGCTTGTCACCTATAATCTTCTTTAAACATGAAAAATGGAAAACTGGGTGTAATCGAGAAGTTGCAGGAAGCTCCAATTTGTATGCCATAGTACCAATCTTTGCAACACCTTGTACGGACCATAATACTTTGGTGATAATTTATTATCCTTCTTAGCTTGCTTGAGAGACATTTTCTTATATGGTTGTAGCCGTAGGAATACCCATTCACCTACATCAAAACTTATTTCGCTGCGATGTTGATCTGCCTGTTGTTTCATTCTATTCTGTGCCAACACAAGGTTATCCTTTAAGAGTTGCAGGACTTGTTGTTGATGTTCGATGTGATTTTCTACTGCTTGAACCTTAGAATTTTCTCTTAAATATGATGTGATGGATGGTGGTTGATATCCATAAAGTGCCATAAATGGGGTCATTTTTGTTGCTATATGGAAGGAAGTGGTATACCACCATTCAGCCAAAGGCAACCATTTGACCCATTGTGTCTGCTTATCAGATACAAAGCAACGAAGATATCCTTTCAAACATTTGTTTACTATCTCAGTTTTCCCATCAGATTGAGGATGATAAGATGAGCTATGAGCTAATTGAGTACCAAGAAAAGAAAATAATTATGTCCAAAAATTTCTAGTTAAAATGGGATCTCTATCACTTACAATAATCTTTGGGCTTCCATGTAGCTTTTGAATTGTTTCCATAAATGTAGTAGAAACTGTACTGGATTTAAATGGATGTGATAATGCACAAAAGCGTGCATACTTGGTAAGTCTGTCAACTACCACCATGATGACACTCTTTCCCTCAGACCTGGGTAAACCTGTGATAAAATCCATTGAAACCTCCTTCCAACGTTGGCTTGGAATGGATAAAGGTTGTAATAAACTCGGTGTCTTAATTGTTTCAACTTTATTTTGCTGGCAAACCAAAAATTCCACCATAAACTTTTGAATATCTGATTTAAGTCCATCCCAAAAAAATTCCTTCTTAACCCCGTGGTAAGTTTTTAAAAATACTGAGTACCCTCCTAAGGGAGAAGTGTGGAATTCCATAAGAATCTTTTGTTTTAGATGGGAATTCTTACAGAGGTATAAGAGATCTTCGTACCATAACGAATCATTTTGCCATCTAAATGTATCAGACATACTGGAATCTTGTTGTAACTTTCGAATAAGTTCCCAAACTTCTTCGTCATTCTTCCATTCCTCCCTTGCTTCATTTATCCAATCTGGTTGGATAATACAAATGGCGCACAACAATTCTTCCACATCCTCATCCTTTCTTGAGAGTGCATCTGCCACCACATTTTGCTTCCCTTTTTTGTAAATGATTTCAAAGTCATAACCCAACATCTTTGTGACCCACTTTTGTTGCTCTTCAGAGGATAATCTTTGTTCTAAAAAGTATTTAAGGCTATCATGATTTGTTTTTACCTTGAAGTGTCTTCCCATTAGGTAGGGTTGCCATTTCTTAAGTGCATGGAGTATTGCCAACATTTCCTTCTCATAAATAACTTTGTGTAAAAACTTTCCCTTGATTGGATGACTTTTAGAAGAAATGGGTCTTTCATCTTGCATTAAAACAGCACCAATTCCATTTCCTAAAGCATCAAATTCCACAATAAAGGTTTTTGTGAAGTCCGGTGTAGCTAAGACCGGTGCTTGGCACATTGCCTCTTTAAGATGTTTGAAGGCCTTTGTTTCTTTTGGAGTCCATGAAAATGCATCTTTCTTCAATAATGTTGTTAGAGGTGCTGCTATTCTCCCATAATTCTTAACAAACTTGCGATAATACCCTGTCAACCCAAGAAATCCTCGTAGATGCTTTATGGATGTGGGGATTTTCCATTCCTTAATGGCTTTAATTTTGCTAGGGTCTACCTTAACTTCTTCATGAGATACAATATGACCCAGATATTCCACCTCTTGTACTCCAAAGAAACATTTGGATCTTTTTGCATATAATTGTTTCTCCTCCAATAGTTGTAGCACCCTGTAAACATGTTCAACATGATCCTTCCAAGACTTGCTGTAGATTAGTATATAATCAAAAAATACTAACACAAATTTTCTAAGGAATGGTTTGAAAATGGAATTCATCAAACCTTGAAATGTTGAAGGTGCATTGTTAAGTCCAAAAGGCACGACCAAAAATTCATAATGACCCTCATGAGTTCTAAATGTTGTTTCTGAATGTCTTCAGTCTTCATTCTGATTTGATGATATCTTGAACGAAGATCCAACTTGGTGAAGTAAATTGATCCATGCAATTCATCCAGTAATTCATCAATGACAGGAATGGGAAACTTGTCTTTAATAGTGAGCTTGTTGAACTCCCTATAATCCAAACACATGAGCCATGATCCATCCTTCTTGTGCACCAATACTACTGGAGCGGAGAAAGAACTTTGACTCGGTTGAATTATACCAGCCTCTAGCATTTCTACAACCATACATTCAATTTCACTCTTTTGGGCATAGGGATATCTGTATGGCTTGATGTTTGGAGGAACACTTCATGGAATTAGATGAATAGCATGATCATGATCACGCATAGGTAGGAGACCTTTGGGAGTATCAAATACCTTGGAATGATTGTCCAAGAATTTTTGGAGATCTAGAGAAATAGATGATTCCAATGTGGAAACATCTAGCAAACATAATTGTGCAATTACATCTCTTTGTTCCTTTTTTAGGAGCTTTGTCATACTACTAGAGCTTATTATCTTTCCCGTTTCCCTACAATACCCCTTAATTCAACTTCCTTTCCTTCCACAAAAAATTTCATGAAAAGTTCTTGAAAATTAAAAGCTATTGTACCCAAGGATTGTAGCCGTTGGACTCCTAGTACAACATCAACACCTCCCATTGGAATGGAAAGCATTGGGCTAGTCAATACATATTCTCCCATGGATAGCTTGATATTATGGCACTTTCCAGAGAAATTTATTGTTCCTCCATTTTCAACCATCACTTGACACTCTAGTGCTAGATATAAGAAGCAATTCAATTATTTTGCTACCTTACAATGTATTACCTTTTTCTTCTTGATTTGTCCTTCTATCTTGATGGTTTTAGGAGTGGTAATTCCCGCCAATTCATTAAAAGATATGGTCAGATTCATTTCTTCTTTATCTAGGATTTCTTCTTGGAGTATATCCTCTTCTTTTGACCTTTCTTGCTCCTTTTCTTCTTCCTCTTCACAATCTATGTATAATAATTTCTCCTCAGCACACTTATGAACTTTAGTGTATTTGCTATCACAGCTGTAACAAAGCCCTATTTCTCTTTTTTCTTCCAATTTTTGTGGTGTCAACCTGGTGGGCTCCAGTATTGTAGCAATAATGCTACAACTCCTGGGGCTTCCTATCTCTAATTTTATCAACCCGGTAGTACATACAAACTTGGAAGCGACGGTGCTGTATGCACAAGTACTAGCTCTTGTCACAGCTGTCACTTGGTCAGCTGGCACAAGTCCGCTAGGGCTCAAGCCAACTTCTATATGCTCTCAGAAGAAGCTTTCTAAATGATGGACGAATGCTATCTCAAGGGAAATTGATCTACTTTGCAACAATGAACTGAAAGCCAACCAAAGCATGGAAACCCTAGTAAACCCTAATCTGACTAGTTTAAACTCTATGATGCAATGGTGAAGGTGCAAATGCCTAAAAAGGATGCTATTACCTCTATTGATGTGAAATGCATGAACTCAAACTACTTCTATGAAATAGAACATTGTTTTTGTATTTTTGCTTAAGTGGATGGAGTGATTATGAATTTGTTCCTTATTAGGGTTTGGCTGTGCAGAGGTGGTGCGAAGGGAGAGAAAGCTTGGGAAAGGTCAGGATGGCTAGGAGAGGTCCCAGAGGGTCCCTAGCATTAGTCCACAGAGGTCTACAACGTTCGGATGCTCAGCAACCAAGTTTGCAGGCTTCTACAGGATGTCTGCAGGGGATCCTACAGGAAACTAAGGAATTCTAGAGGAACTCTGCTAACTTCTACAGGATGTGCTGTAAGTGGAAGTTTTGCATGATGGTGAACTGATGGAATGGTTTGGGTGGATAGGTAAGATGGAGATGGGGCTGGTGATGGCTCAGGGGCAGAGAAATAAGGTAGAGAAAGAATGCATGAAGTCGGTTGGTGGATGGGAGAATGCGATCAACGAAAGGCCGAGAAAATGGAGCTGCGTGAATAATGGAAGAGCTGGGAGGTAAACGAGCTGAACAGAGGTCGATTAGGTGGCTTTAGGCGTGGTTGATAAGAAGAGGAAGGGAATGGAACGATGTGGAGCAGTGTAAATAAAACAAATTGCTAATGACTGTCACCAAAAATGAGAATTCATTAACCAGTGCTACCTGTGCTATTAAATCAGTAAACAATGATGTAAACCATGAAGAAAAGTCGTGCATGGAATTGCAATGATGAAGTGTAGCTCAAGAGAAAAAGTGCATGGAAGGATCCACGATTAAACCAACTGTGTTGCAGCTTGCATGAGAGTAGAAAAGACTGCGTTTTTTTGGTGGTTGGTATAGACTTCACCCCAATCCCTAAACAGAGATGGCAGTGATTTCTAACAACCTTTTCTTGGAGCTCCTGTGTATTACAAACCTCCTATCTGAATCTAAGCAGCTGAAAGTAATTTAATCATAAACCAATCCTACTCAATCCTATTAACGAAATCAAATCAGCAAACTGTATTCTTGAAATGCATGTCAAAACAAGTAAACAAAATGCTGGAAAGAAAGGTGAATAACACTACAAGGAGAGGAGATCTATTGCTCTCAGGTTGGGCCCTAACCTGAGAGCTATAGCTCCCTTAAAAGCTCAGAATTAGATCCAAATCTGTTTGCCTTTATTCATAATCAAAAGTCTGATATCATGCCAAAACTGGCTTACAAAAACAAAAACCGAGTTATGCTCCAAAAATTACAATATCAGTCCAAAAGTTCAAAAAGTTCCTAACAAAGGCTACGGCCTTCATATTTATAAAAAATGAAGATCAAGCTGGCTTCCTTCATTCGTGAGGCTTGGCTGCCCAACTGAAAGTCAAATTGCTGTAAAACTGCTGATCCTGTAGAACGTGTTGGCTGTCTTTAAGCTCAGTGGGGAGAGTTGTTAGAGCGCGGAGTGAAGGTGAAAATCACGAGGAGGGTCATCAAGACTGTGGACAACCTCCCTATGAACCTGCAATGTCACCTTTGCTATCTCCTTGTCTCCTTTTGCGTGGTCTTTTGCTCTCTTTAATGACAAGAACCTGAAATCATCATGTATTAGTCACATAGATAGAATGCCTGCCCTTCTTCCTACAAACAACACGAATATACTAAGAAATGAATGCATAAGTGGTAAAATATGAATGGTTGAGCAAGGTAAGTAGGCCAATATGAGCCCAAATTCTACCAAATATTGGGGCTCATCATCACCCCCCAGCTAAACTATTTGCTCATCCTTGAGCAACTTTGCTCCGGCTCCTTGTCCTTGGCCGAGAACTAGAGCCCGGAGCATGCTCTTCCTTTCCTATTCTTGGTGGCCCTGCCTTTTCTGCCCCTGGCGGTGATGATGGTGGCACTTCCTCCCCCTTTTCTGTTTCCTTGAGCCGGGCTTCGGAAGCCGATTGGCCTATCCTTCATGTCTAGGAAGTTATTTTTGGGCTTCCCTTCTCGGGGGTGGCCAATGTTTTAGAGCGGGATCTTTTACTGGGTGAAGTAGGGACACCCCCTGAAATTGTTTGGCTGCTGGGTGGAGGCTGCGGCTTGCCCGTGTTTATCCTTTTACCTCTCCTGGCTTTAAAAGGTAGAGGGATCTCCCTCTCTCTCTTCTCTTTCAGCTTTGGAGGTGTACTAAGGGCGTCCAGCGCAGTTGCTACCTCCTTTTCGAGAATACCAGCCTTCCCTTCCTTGCGCTTTGCTTTCTCAGAGCTCCTTGTAGAGGGCCCCTTCTTTTCAGATTTCGCGCTTCCTGTAGAAGACCCTGCTTTGCCCACTTCCGGGCCTTCTGTAGAGGATCCTTTCTTTACCAATCTTGGGCTTCCTATAGAAGACCCGGTTTTAGCCACTCTCGGGCTTCCTGTAGAATCCCTTGCTCTGGTAATTTTCGGGCTTCCTATAGAAGCCTCTTTTTCTGTCTTCGAGCTTCCTGTAGAAGCCTGTTTCTCAATGATTTTCGCGCTTCCTGTAGAAGCCCCTTTTGCCAATTTCAGGCTTCCTGTAGAAGCCTGTCTCTGCTTTCCTGTAGACACGGGTGTCACCACCTTTTCTTGCTTAGCCGCATGGGTTTTGCTTTTTGCTTTGGTTGCAGGTGCTGATGAGGTACTTGGGCTGACGTGGACCACCTCAGCTTTGTCCATTCTGCTCTTCAACCTCTTTTCTCTTGCTGACAAGATGGGTGTGCCACCTTTTTCTTTTTCATCCTTTTCCTCATGCTTCTTCTTTTGTTCTTTCTTCTGCACTATGGTCGGGGTCTTCTGGCCTTTTTCTCTCTTTCCCTCAGCCACTGCTTCTTGTTCCTCACTGCTGGAGGAACCCGTTTCTTCAACCAACATTTTAATGTCTCCATCTCTTGTCAAGTTCCGGAATGATTCCCATGAGAGGGGAACCTTATATGAATGCAGCGCATCCTCCACAAGAAGCTCGATCAACCCATGGTGGGCTATCTGATCTGGTATGCCCTCTTTTAGCTTTGTGGCACACTCAATTAGAGACTGGAATAGGAAATAAGGGATGCTCGGTTTTTTTTCTACAGGAAGATCAATTCGGTGCCTCAATTCAGTGAGAAACCGAAAGTGATATGCATACACGATGCTAAAACGGCCTTCACAAGTGATATATTTCATGATTTGCAAGTTGACTTCATTCCATGGTGGCAGCAAGCTGGTTCTTCGCACCCCATTTTTGTCCTCTGAGAATTCCTCCTCAGGTGGGAAGAATTCCTTCTTGGCTTGCTGGCTCAACTTTCTTTCTTCCTTATCCCATGGCAAACCCATCGGAAGTTCAGTGATCTAACTGATATATTGCGGGGTGAGCTTGAGGCTTAGACCTCTGAAGTTCACTGTGGCCAGTGTCTTGGATTTCAGCTTCAGAGCCTGCAAAAATTCTTCTGCCACTTCATCATCGTACCCCTGCAATTTGTCACAAAAAGATATCCATTGAACCCGTGTGAAGAGCTCTACCACTTCCTGGTTTTCCCTTAATTTGGTTGAATCAGTGGGTTCTCGTCTTATAAAACCACCCGGCATGATAAAACAAGTTTCTTAACCAGAGGTGGTGATTGTGGAAGAGATTTTGGTTTACTGAGACAGAGCGTAGAATGTCATGCACATAACCCACAAAACTTATCCCTGAGGAACTCAATCACAGTTTAATTACTCGACATCCTATAGAATGACAGTATAGGCACAACAGACAACAATTTCACCGTTTTTCTATGATCGGACTGTGGATGACACTCTTGCCACCTTTAATAACTAGTTGCATGAAGAGTTCAGGGTTACCTCTTTAATTGGCCACCTTTTTACGTGAGGCACCCGCTTCCCTGTAGAAAATTGCGTTCCTGTAGGATGACAGCGTTCCTGTAGAATGCAGCATTCCTGTAGAATGAAAACGTTCCTGTAGAATGCAGCACGCGATTTTCGGGAGAGACTGCAGTCGGTTTGCGCCTTGGGTGTGCTTCTTAACTGCCCTGATAGCCAAAGGCTCGGCGTATCACACTGCAGAAGGATCAGGATGGCCGCTCAAGTTCAAACCGGTGGTTGCTAAATGCATGAATGCAATCTAGCCGATTAGATTTTGAATTCGGCGGAATCCGTGGCGCGGGGGTGAGCTGTCCTCGCTGGACCGTTGGGTGACATCACCCCATCATTCAACTGTGCGTTCACTTGCTGCTGCACCAATTCCCGTGGATTTGTCGCCGCCTCTTCTGTTGAACTCATTTCCTCGACGGGATTTCTCTCACGTGCGTGCTACCCATTCCTTTTGTTACGGTCGCCACCCATACATCCATCTAGACTATTAACTGGCCGACGTGGCCGGCCAACTGACCATACTGCCGCTCAACCCATTTACCTTTACACCTAAGCAATCAATCAAAGTAACATTCATGCAGTCTGATGGAAGGAAGGGTCGAGACACTTACCTGCGTGGCTGTACATGATGT
Source organism: Pinus tabuliformis (assembly GCA_031772625.1). NCBI lineage: Eukaryota > Viridiplantae > Streptophyta > Pinopsida > Pinales > Pinaceae > Pinus > Pinus tabuliformis. Next base: position 264,724,687 of record CM062806.1, on the reverse strand, counting down.
TTTGGCTCTTTGGACGCTGATGAGTCGATTTACCTGCTGCTGGCGGACTTACACAGGCCCGGAGGTCCATGTTCATGAGCTGTCGTCGATGGATGGGATGCTTCAGTTGCATGCGCCCACGTTTCCCTTCAGATGGCCTGCGCGGTGGATGGTATCCACTCTAGCAGGTTTAACTGTTACATGAATCCAGCGGGATGTCTTGGAACAGTTCTTCCTCCTTGGGTGCATGCTGCACGACGATGGATGGCCTCACGATCATGCTCTCGGAGCCTCGGGCTGACTGTGATGAATATGGCGTGAGATCTCTAGCGTATTTTCCATTTACAGGTTTCTTTTTTCCTCGAGACTCATCGATCTGCTTTGCTGGTGCAGGTACTTGGTTGCATGTCGACAAGGACGGTGGAGCAAGATAACAGCAATGTGCATGGTTGACAACCGTGGCATGCATGCGTCCAAACCGATCCTTAGCCGTTAGAACGCCTCATGAAATGAATTCTGGCCCGTTCTAAGCTTCTACAGGAAGCTTCCTATAGAAATACAGCGTTTCCTGTAGAAAGGATGCGTTCCTGTAGAGAGTCTGCACCTTCCTGTAGAATATCTGCATCTTCCTGTAGAAACTCTGCATTTTCCTGTAGAAAATCTGCGTCTTCCTGTAGAAGACTCAAGCTGGAATAAAATTGCACATACCTTGGAGAAAATGAGGATTCTTGGAGGAGGTGCTGGTGAGGTGTCCTTGCTGCATGATGAGGACCCTTGGCTTTGAGTTGAGAGGCTTCCTCTCCTCCATAGAACACCTGCATGAAATTTTACATAATGAATCTGTTGACCTTGTTTTTCTTTTGTTTTTTCTTTTTTCCTCTTTTTTTGAAAGATAACAGGGGCGCCTCAGAGAGGTTTTCACCCAAGGATCTTTATTATTATTATTATTATTATTATTATTATTATATATATATATATATAATAATTCTTCAGGGTATGCCCAAAGCAGAGGCAGAACCCTTCTCTATGACCAACACTGCCTTCTCCATAGTTTTGATGAACTCTTGTCTTGAGGGAGGCTTCCTGTAGATCTTCAATCGATGCCCATTGACAAGCATGGGGATGGCTTCCTCATCAATGGTCCTAATAAGCACAGATCCATTGTCATAAAAATTTTCCACTGAATATGGCCCTAGCCATCTGGTTCTCAGCTTCCCCTTGAAAGCTTTGTATCTGGAGTCATACAACAAAGCCCAATCTCCCGGCTGAAATTGCTTGTCATGGAGATGTTGGTCATGCCACACCTTTCTCTGAAGTTGAACCACTTCTGAGTGAAGGAGGGCCTACATTCGGTGCTCATCTAGGCCATTCAGCTGCAATAGCCTTTCTTGTTGTGCATGGCTGAGATCTAGGTCCAGCTGAGCTGCCATCCTCAAAGTGTTGTATTCAAACTCAATGGACAGCAAAGCTTTCTTCCCATAGACCAGCTCATAAGGTGTGAAGCCGGTGGTAGTCTTCCAAGTGGTGTTGTAAGCCCATGTGGCTTCAACCAAGCGATCTGCCCAGTCCTTTCTGCTGCTACTCACCACCTTAGTCAAGATCCCTTCTAATGCTCTATTGGTGACTTCCACCTACCCATTTGCTTGAGGGTGATAGGGGGTGGAAGTCCTATGCTTGATCTTGTGATGAGCTAGTAGATCTTCAACCAGGTTGGAGGTGAACTGGCTCCCTTGATCAGTGACCAGCTCTCTTGGATAGCCAAACTTATAGAAGATGTTTTCTCTTAGGAACTCGGCCACCTTTTCTTCTGTTGCTGCTTTGATTTCTTTGGTCTCTGCCCACTTTGTCAGGTAGTCAGTACACACAATGATGTAAGATCTTTGACTCGAAGGAGGGTTGATTGGGCCCACAAAGTCCATACCCCACTTCTCAAATGGCTCAAGAGTCACCTGAGGTTGGAGAGGCATCTCATCCTTTTGGGTCGGTTTCCCCATTCTTTGGCATTGGTCACACTGGCTGACATATCTTCTGACATCTTGATGAAGTGTGGGCCAATAGTAGCCTGCCTGCAGGATCTTGAAGGCAGTTCTCTTTGCTGCAAAATGTCCTCCACAAGGCCCATCATGACAAGCGAGGAGGATATCAAAGACTTCATCCTCCCTTACACAACGCCTTAAGATTTGATCGGGGCCAAGCTTGAACAGATTGCCCCCGATCCAAGTAAATGAGGCACTTTTTCTGATGATTCTGCTCTTCTCTCTGGAAGATAGGTGCGGAGGGAACTGTGCTGAAACAAGGTAGTTTTCTATATCAGAAAACCATGGAGAGAGTACTGAAATAGCAAACAGATGTTCATCGGGCATCTGCTCATCCACCGTTCCATCCTCATCTGCAGACAAATCCAATCTAGATAAAAAATCAGCAACAACATTTTCTCTACCTGGTTTCTCAACAATGGTCAAATCAAACTGCTGCAACAAAAGTAACCATCTAATAATACGAGCATTCACATCTGGTTTATTCATTAAATATCTAATTGTAGCATGGTCTGTATGTACAAAGGTTTGATAGCCAGTAATATAATGTCAGAACTTGTTCAGTGCATGGACCACAGCCAAGAATTCTTTCTCGGTTACAGTGTAATTCAACTCAGCTTTGGACAAGTTTTTGCTAACAAAGCAAATGGCATATGGAAGTTTTTGCTCAACCTATCCTAAAGCTGCACCTATGGCTTTGTTCGAGGCATCAGTGTGGATGTGGAATGGTAGGGCCCAGTTTGGACCTCTCAGGATTGGGGCTGACACCAACTTTTCCTTCAATTCATTTAAAGCCCTCTGAAAATCGTCAGTCCATTTAAACTCCACATCTTTTGCCAACAGGCCAAACAATGGCGAGGCTAGCTTGCTGAAATATTTATTGAATCTCCGGTAGTATCCTGCTAATCCCAAGAAACTCCGAACATCCCTTACCTTCTAAGGAGGTGGAACCTTCTTGATGAGAGCAATTTTTTTAGGATCCACCTGCAACCCTTGGCAAGAAATGGCATGGCCTAGCACGGTCCCTTCAGTCATTAGGAATTCACATTTTTCAGGACTAAGGGACAAGATCATCTCGATGCATTTGGTTAGGACTTTTCCCAGATTGGACAATGCTTCCTGAAAGTTGGCCCCATAAGGAGTGAAGTCATCCATATAGATTTCCACTGCATCATGGACCAGCTCCGAGAAGATGCTCAAAACAACTCTCTGGAAGGTAGCAGGAGCATTGCATAGCCCAAAGGGAAGGACTCGATAGGCAAAGGTACTCCAAGGGCAAGTGAAGGTGGTCTTATCTTGGTCTTCCGGGCTGATTTGGATTTGGTTGTACCCACTAAACCCATCCAGGAAAGAGAAGAACTTCTTTCCTGCCAATCCATCCAACACTTGATCTATGAAAGGTAGAGGGAAATGGTCTTTCTTGGTAGCTTTGTTCAATTCCTGGTAGTCCACACAGATTCTCCATTTCCCATTTTTCTTGGGAACCAACACCAGAGGGGACACCCATTCACTATCTAAGATGGGGTAGATGAATCCGACATCCAACAGTTTTTGCAATTCTTCCTTGACAATGTCCTTAAGGGCTGGATTCATTCTCCTCTGGGGTTGCCTAACCGGCTTACAATCCTCTTTGATGTATATGTGATGGGTACAAACCGAAGGATGGACTCCTTTCATCTCCTTATAGCTCCAAGCAAAAGCATCTAGGTGACTGGCCAACATGCTACACAGCTCCTTTTCCTGGGAAGGAGATAGGGAGGAGCTGATCTTCAACGTTCGCTCAGGGCCGAACTCCACATTCTTGACTCTGGGAGTGACAGGGTTGGTTGTACAAAGATCCACTAAAGTGCTATCTTGGGCATCCTCCACCAATTCCTCTAAGGATAGTGCATTGGAAGGTGGATTCTGGATCAAGGTCTCAATCAAGTCATCCTCAGTTGGGGGGGTCTCTTCTAGTGGTCTCTAATGTGCACAGAGGTGCTGAGTACACCTCGTCTTCCTCTCCTTCTTCTAACCAGAGTGGTAAGTCATGCTCTAAGGAGGGTTGGGCAGGAGGGTGTAGGACTAGCTGTTTGGACATAGGACCATTTTTGATGGTCATATTTCCTGCACGACAACTTATGTAAGCATCTGCAGTGGCTAACCAAGGCCTTCCCAAAATGAGAGGATATCCAGTAAGCTTTTCCTTGGGTTGCAGAACCAAGAAATCTGTAGGATATTCCCAAGAGTCGATAGAGACCAAGACATGCTCCACAATCCCTTCGGGAGTCACAGTGGAACGATCTGCTAATTGCAGTACTGTCGAGGTCTTCCTCAAGGAACCCTGAAGATTGAGTTTGAGCATGGTGTCCCTGGTCATCACATTAATGGCAGCCCCCATATCAATCAAGGTGTGAGGTATGATGGTGCCATTGATGTGGACATCTACTACAGGACTTCCAGGATCTAGGTACTTTGGGCAGATGACTTGTCCTAACATAAGGTCAGACAGTTGTCCTATGACATTGATGGTTGAAGCATCTTTCTTCTGCCTGCCTGGGTGTTTGAAACACTTTTCCTTAACCAGTTTGTTGTATATTGGCACATCCTTGATGGCTTGGAGAAGTGGTATTTTCACACACAACTGCTTGAGCTCACCCAGAAGCTCATCCTCCTCTGGGTTGGGTTGTGTGGTGGCTGTTAGTCTCTCAGGAAAGGGTGGAATAGCCTTTGGTTCACTTTCCTGTTTATCTTCCTCATCCTCTGGGGGAGGAGGTTGGCGATCTGGTAGAGTCTTTCTAGATCGAAGGTTGATCTCCTGGATCTCCACAGCATAGGTAGGGCATGATGTTTCCCCAGTGTATACCTGTTGGGCCTGTCTATTGTTGGGGTTCGGGTTCGGTTGAGTAGGCATTTGAGGTTGCCTTGGAGGAGCAGGAGGTAATGGCTAAGGTTGAACTGGTGGTGGAGGCAAAATGGCGGGAGGAGTGTTGTACTGAGGCCTCCACCCCGACTGAGGTGCATTCCACTGAGGTTGTGGCTGGGCATGTGAATGATATGAATGAGAAGTAGGTTGAGTAGGGTACTGAGGTGGATAAGACCATGGAGGAGGCATGGACCAGGAAAGATGAGCAGGGGGACCCCAGGAAGGCATAGGAGTCGATTGGTTGGGGCTGTAATAAGCTTGAGGTGCCCCTTGCATCCCCTGTTGATAAGGTCTAGATCCTTGTGGCCTCCTTTGGTTGAGGTAATAGAGAGGTTCAGTGGGATCTTTTGTCCCTTGGTACATGGCTTTAAACCCAGATAAGGTTGGACACTGATTTGTGGGATGGTCCTCCTCACAAACGAAACATACTTCAACCGAATGCAATGGGCATTCGTTCTTAGGGTGTCTCCTGGTGCACCTAGGGCAGAAGACAGCCAAGGCTCTCTCAGCTTCTTCTTTCTTCTGCTGGATTATGAATGTGTCTAGTTGCATGGCAATGGTCTATCTCACCTCACTCTTGAGATCTTCTAATTGATTTACAAGCTCATGTTTGGAGAAAGGGACACTAGTTGAGAGGAGGTTTCCCCTACCTCGTTTCCTAGCTGCCCTGGAGTGGTTTCTAAACACAGTCTTGATGTCCTCATAAGGCAGTTGGTAAATGTCCCCCCTAGCTAACATGTGAAGGGTATCTAAGAGGTCTTTAGGGACTCCTCGGAGCAGGACCAACTTGAGGGATTTAGGATCAACTGTGCACCTGGCCCGCTTATAGCTTAGTTGGAACCTATCCTCATAATCCTCTAAGGACTCATCATTTCCCATGGTCATCCTAAAGATTTCTCCCTTGGTTTCCTTAGACCTACAATAATCCCTGTACTTGGTATTGAAAGCTTGTTGCATCTGAGCCCAAGTGGTGATACTATTCCCAGGTAAGCCCATGAACCAGCGTAATGCTGCATCCTTAAGAGTTGAAGGGAAGAGTTTCATCTTTTGCTCATCTTCAGTATAGTCATAGTTTCTACAGAGGACAACAAACTCAAACAGGAAGGTATCAGGATCTTCAGTAGTCAGACCATGGAAGTGAGGTAAGGCGGAGGGGCTAATGTTCTTCATTTTCATCTCTCCATTGGTCTCTCGGATGGGGAAGGCACCTTCTATTCTCTCATCTTCTCTTCTATTGTCAGCCATAGCTTCAGATGGAGTGGTTTCTAACTCTTCTTCTACTATAGGATCTTTGTATATCTCTGGATGTTCACCTATAGGTTCTTCTGGGTCACTGTCACCAAAGAAGAGAGAAGGGTGACTCAGTGATGTGGTGGGGGTGTTGGGTAGGAATTTGCCTGATTTATCTCGGTTCCTACGAGGCATGAAATGGAAAAGACTTTCTTTTTTGATTGTTTTTGCTTTTTCTTTTGTACCTGCAAAACTGAAACAGATTGATCTACAGCTAACTATAAAGATGCAGAATTAAACTGAAAGCAGGAAAGAACTAATCTACTTTGCTCAAATGAAATTGCAGAAATGAAACACTAGTCTACGCTTGCAGAAATGAAAGGCTAATCTATGAAAGCAGGAAATGCTAATCTATGAAAGCAGGAAATGTCTATGCTACTTTTGCAGAATGGAAATGAAATAAAATACTTAGCAGAAGGCAAGAGTAAGAAAATAGAATAAAAGCAACAATTACTAATACTCTGACGCTTCCCCGGCAACGGCGCCAAAAAGGATGGTGGGCTCCAGTATTGTAGCAATAATTCTACAACTCCTGGGGCTTCCTATCTCTAATTTTATCAACCCGGTAGTTCGTACAAACTTGGAAGCGACGGTGCTGTATGCACAAGTACTAGCTCTTGTCGCAATTTTCACTTGGTCAGCTGGCACAAGTCCGCTAGGGCTCAAGCCAACTTCTATATGCTCTCAGAATAAGCTTTCTAAATGACGGACGAAGGCTATCTCAAGGGAAATTGATATACTTTGCAACAATGAACTGAAAGCCAACCAAAGCATGGAAACCCTAGTAAACCCTAATCTGACTAGTTTAACCTCTATGATGCAATGGTGAAGGTGAAAATGTCTAAAAAGGATGCCATTACCTCTATTTATGTGAAATGCATGAACTCAAACTACTTCTATGAAAAAGAACATTGTTTTTGTATTTTTGCTTAAGTGGATGGAGTGATTATGAATTTGTTCCTTATTAGGGTTTGGCTGTGCAGAGGTGGTGCGAAGGGAGAGAAAGCTTGGGAAAGGTCAGGATGGCTAGGAGAGGTCCCAGAGGGTCCCTAGCATTAGTCCACGGAGGTCTACAACGTTCGGATGCTCGGCAACCAAGTTTGCAGGCTTCTACAGGATGTCTGCAGGGGATCCTACAGGAAACTAAGGAATTCTAGAGGAAGTCTGCTAACTTCTACAGGATGTGTTGTAAGTGGAAGTTTAGGGTGATGGTGAAGTGATGGAATGGTTTGGGTGGATAGGTAAGCTGGAGATGGGGCTGGTGATGGCTCAGGGGCAGAGAAATAAGGTAGATAAAGAATGCATGAAGTCGGTTGGTGGATGGGAGAATGGGATCAACGAAAGGCCGAGAAAATGGAGTTGCGTGAATAATGGAAGAGTTGGGAGGTAAACGAGCTGAACAGAGGTCGATTAGGTGGCTTTAGGCGTGGTTGATAAGAAGAGGAAGGGAATGGAACGATGTGGAGCAGTGTAAATAAAACAAATTGTTGATGACTGTCACCAAAAATGAGAATTCATTAACCAATGCTACCTGTGCTATTAAATCAATAAACAGTGATGTAAACCATGAAGAAAAGTCATGCATGGAATTTCAATGACGAAGTGTAGCTCAAGAGCAAAAGTGCATGGAAGGATCCATGATTAAACCAACTGTGTTGCAGCTTGCATGAGAGTAGAAAAGACTGCGTTTTTTTGGTGGTTGGTATAGACTGCACCCCAATCCCTAAACAGAGATGGCAGTGATTTCTAACAACCTTTTCTTGGAGCTCCTGTTTATTACAAACCTCCTATCCGAATCTAAGCAGCTGAAATTAATTTAATCATAAACCAATCCTACTCAATCCTATTAACGAAATCAAATCAGCAAACTGTATTCTTGAAATGCATGTCAAAACAAGTAAACAAAATGCTGGAAAGAAAGGTGAATAACACTACAAGGAGAGGAGATCTATTACTCTCAGGTTGGGCCCTAACCTGAGAGCTATAGCTCCCTTAAAATCTCAGAATTAGATCCAAATCTGCTTTCCTTTATTCATATTCAAAAGTCTGATATCATGCCAAAACTGGCTTACAAAAACAAAAACCGAGCTATGCTCCAAAAATTACAATATCAGTCCAAAAGTTCAAAAAGCTCCTAACAAAGGCTACGGCCTTCATATTTATACAAAATGAAGATCAAGCTAGCTTCCTTCATTCGTGGGGCTTGGCTGCCCAACTGAAAGTCAAACTACTATAAAACTGTTGATCCTGTAGAATGTGTTGGCTGTCTTTAAGCTCGGTGGGGAGAGTTGTTAGAGCTTGGAGTGAAGGTGAAAATCATGAGGAGGGTCATCAAGACTGTGGAAAACCTCCCTATGAACCCGCAAGGTCACCTTTGCTGTCTCCTTGTCTCCTTTTGCGTGGTATTTTGCTCTCTTTAATGCCAAGAACCTGAAATCATCATGTATTAGTCACATAGATAGAATGCCTGCCCTTCTTCCTACAAACAACACGAATATACTAAGAAATGAATGCATAAGTGGTAAAATATGAATGGTTGAGCAAGGTAAGTAGGCAAATATGAGCCCAAATTGTACCAAAAATTGGTGCTCATCACAACGTTATAGGTTGTGGAAGACTAGGGGCAACAACACTTCCATCTTTACAGTTGTGAGTGGTATGCTTCCTGGTTGCCATAATTTTGCTTTCCATTTTTCTTGCTAACCTGAATGCCTTCTCTAATGAATCAAGTTCCCGAAGGCGAACATCATGTTGGATATTATCCTTTAAAGACCCTATGAATACATCAATCCTATGCTGCTCTGGAATATCTTTTACCCTTATGTTCATTTTTTGGAACTCCTCAATGTGCTCCATTATTGAACCCTTTTGTTTGAGACTTATCAATTGGCTAAAAAACGTGTTTCTTTTTGTATCCTCATAATGTGCTATCAATTCTTCCATAAAAATTGCTCAAGTGATAATTTGTTTATGAGAGCAAAGCCATTGATACCATACAAACTGATTTGGTTCCAAATATAAAGTTGCAATACATACCTTTTGTGTGTTTTTCACATTATTGAGATCGAGAAATTGCTCCATCTATAATATCCATGTTGCAGGCTCCTTGCCATCAAACTTCCTGATATCGATTTTTGGAATATGGTGGGTCTTTGATCCCAGATTAGAATCTATGATATCATGATTAACATTTCTTTTGTTCACATCATGAGTTTCCTTTACTACCTTTTCACCATTAGTAAGTATTTCTTGTAGAAAATTTGTCAAATCTATCTTCAAATCTACCATGTCTCTCTTCAAATCTATCTTCAAATCATCCATCTTAGTTTCCATGCCCTTTATCTTATCTTCTATTATCTTTTGTTAGAGTGACATTTGTTGCACTTGGTCTTGTAATTTTGATATGTCATGTAGTGTTTCTTCCTCTTCTTCATGAGTCATGCTAGAGCTTTCAGGTTGCTTACTAGGCATTCGCATTTTCTTTCCTTGGGGCATCAGTTACTGATAATAATTCTCTACTATGCCCTTTGAATTCATTCAAAATAAATTTTCAAAGAAAGCTTAAGCAAAAATTTAAAAAAATCTACACACCTTTTTTCACTTTGTAGGAGCTTGATATTGCCACTGATGTATCTCTATACCTTCGGATCATCCAGTTCTAAAATTGCGAACTGTAGTAGCCCTCTGTGTCCTCTTTCCAATGCCACCATTTTGATCCAAATTGGATTCTCCAAGGAATAGTTATGCGAAATCTCCCACAGTGACCTTCTTATGAAATTTCAATCCGATGCTCAGAGAGAAAGTTATGACGATTTTCTCCCGGTCACTTGTTTGGAATGTAATTCACGAGTCTGAAAAAAGACCAACTTCCTCAGATCATATCTCTGCAAATATGTTATGAAAAGATCTGAAATTTGGATCTGAGATTCAACGTGATTTCTTCTTAAATGGGTTTTTCTTTTATCTTCTGAAACGTCATAGAAACAAAGTTATAGCGAAAATGCCACGATCACCTGTTTGGAGCAGCAAAACCCTAGAATCCAAGGCTCTGATACCAAATGTTATGAAACCAGCTCAAGAAAAAGATAGAAAAGATAGATCAACGCCTTAGAATTCAGCCTCTTCGAAGGGGCAACCTCCTTTACATTACATAAATGAACAATTCTTGGATGATTCAAATGAAAAAACCTCCTTTCTATATATAGGAGTCTAAGGAGTCACAATATAACCCAGCCGACCTAACAATAATAATATAAAGCCACAAAATTAACAATAGAGGGATTCTATGGGGCATAGTAATAAAAATATGGGTACAATAGGGGCATAGCAATATTAATAAGGGATACAACTACAATAGTAATGGGGTAATCACTAGTATTATATGGACCCAACACACAGTGGAGCGGTTTGCTAACTATAGCACGATTGTGGTCTTCCTTCAAGAGCCCTGGAGGTTGATTTTAAGCATTGTGTCCTTCGTCACCACATTAATGGCAGCTCCTAGATCAATCAAGGTATGTGGGATCATGGTGCCATTGATGTGGACATCAACTATTGGGCTTCCGGGGTCTAGATATTTGGGATAGATTACCTGCCCCAACATCAAGTCGGATAATTGCCCTATGACATTGACGGTTTGGGCATCTCTCTTGCTCCTTGCTGGATGCCTAAAGCACTTCTCTTTGATAAACCTACTATAGATAGGCACATATTTTATGGCTTGGAGAAGTGGTATATTCACACATAGATGTTTCAATTCTACCAAGAGTTCAGTTTCTTCTAGGGTAGGCTGGACTGTCACGGATAGTCTCTCAGGAAAGGGTGGAATTGCTTTCGGTTCACTTCCCTCTTTATCTTCCTCAACCTCCCTAGGTGGGGTTTGGCTATCTGAGAGAAATTTCCTAGATCACAAGTTAATTTCCTAAAGCTCCATATCATAAGTTTAGCATGATGCATCCCCACTATACACTTGTTGAGCCTGCCTATTGTTCGGGTTCAGGTTCGGCTGGGCAGGAATTTGGGGTTGCTTTGGTGGAGCAGGAGGTAATGGTTGTGGTTGGGCAGGTGGTGGAGGAAAAAGAGTAGGAAGAGAGTTGTATTGGTGCCTCCACCCTTGATGAGGTGCATTCCACTAAAGTGGTCACTGACCATAGGGTTGCAATGAATAGTTGTCCATGATATTGAGATGAGAAGGAATAAGGAGGAGGTGTGGACCAGGAAGGATGAGCAGGGGGACCTCGAGAAGTTATGGAAGTGACTTGGTTTGGGTTGTAGTATGCCTGGGATGTCCCTTGCATTGCCTACTGGTATGTTCTAGGTCCATGCGGCCTTCTTTGGGTTATGTAATAGATTAGTTCAGTGACTCCCTTAGCCCCTTGATATACTAGTTTAAGTCTGGGTAAGAAAGGACACTTATCTGTAGAATGAGTTTCTTCATAGACTGAACAAACCTCTATAGAGTTCAATGGGCATTCGTTCCTAGGATGCCTCTTAGTGCATCTAGCGCAAAAGATGGCCAAAGCCCTCTCTTCTTACTCTTGTTTCCTTTTGATATGCAAGGTATCCATTTTCATGGCAAGAGTCCGCAGCATCTCACTTTTTAAGTGTTCCAACATGTTTCCAATTTCTCCCTTAATGGATGAGTTAGAGGAAGAGGTACCAGCTATGATTTGTGTTGTAGGGAAAAGTATTCGACTCGGATGACCCTATCCCACTCTAAGGGTGATAGTACCTCAGCAACAACTGTAAAGAAAACTACTTAAGGTTTACTTCTTTATGAAAGCAAGAGAGAATGAGGAAATGCACTAACCGTTGCCTTGCACTTAATGTCGAATCCAAACTCTTCTCTTTCGCTGCTTGCTCCCAGCTCCTTGCTCTTTTGCTGGCCCAGCTATAATGAGATCCTGAAAAATAATAAAGAAGGAAACTACAAGAAGCATGCAATCATAACTGATTCAAGGATTAGCATAAATCAAATATACAATTATCACAATACATCATTGAAACAAGTGCATATAGAAGAACCTCAATAGCTCTTATTAATGAAGAAGTAAAGTTCTGAGAAGGTTACAACCATTGAAGGCCCCAATCCAGTAACACCTCCCAGCAGAAATAATTTCTCCTCTTCACCTCCTTCAAGAAATCACCCAATAGTTCTATTGTGAAACCAACAGCATATCATTACTTTGCACAAAATTCCAGCCTCCTAAGCTCATAGGAGAGAGCTCAATATACAGATGAATTGAGAAAGGATGAGTCAGCTTGCAACTGATGTGTAGCTGCCTTGTGTCCTCTCTCTCTTCAGTTGATCTTCAGTTCTTGAGTCCACTTGGAGAACCTTGCTTCCACTTGGAGAAACAGAGCCTCTGACTCATTACAAGGCGAAATCCCTGATCCAAGTGTCATTTTTGGAAGATTCCAGAGCAATGACTCAGTGTGCCACTTGTCCCATCTCGCTCAGCACAGGTGGCCTTTGTTCCACTTGCTTTGCAACGCAGGTACACCATGGAGGAGTTGAGTTTCAGCGCAGAAGCCTAGTGGAGCACCTGCTTTTATTTCAGGATTTCTTGTTTTTGAGTGTTTTCAGGTGTAGAACTGATCTGAGAGCTGTTGGTTTGCTGACCTTGTTCCTCTAGGGGTAGGAACATCATGTTTAGGGACTTTGGATCCCTTGGATTATTGACAATTCATGCCTGATGCTGCAAGGCACAAAATTGTCTATAACAGATGCCCCTTAAAGTATGAGGTCGTTTATCGGGTGAAATGCTTTATTAGGAGGATCCAAAGTTCATTCAATCCGCTGAGAAGTGTCCTGTAATAAGATACAATACAATACATTATTTTTCATACTTTTTCATGATCTAGCTGAGGCGGGCATTCCCATGCTCAGCTTTATAAATTCATTTTGGTACATAGAACAGACGATCGTCTGATGATAGACTGATAATTCTCTGCTGAAATTATCATCCTTCGAGAAGGATGATCATCTGCTGCAATGATGTACATATAAAATGTCTTTATATCCTGAATATATATCGCAGCCCGGATGGATGAAACTAGATCCGGGGTCTTCAATCTCTTCCAATCTTCACTCGATGTACAAGTCGATCCATGTGAGAATTTCTTGAAGTCAAACATGGAAGGACATCGCTTGATTACCGGTCAATGATGTAAACCGTTAACAAGCGCGAGAGGAATCACCGATAAGGATGATGACCCTCAAGGTACAGCAGTACAATTCACATGGTGGGAATAAAGGACTTGGCGTCGACCACCATGCAAAATCTTCTGGTCGAAGGTCATTGATGTATATCTGTCGCCGGAAGTGAGAAACTTGCCATTGAGGCATGCAAGCTTCAAAGTACTGAAGGGGGTGTTCCTAGATCAACTCCTTGGATAATGAGCTGATGTCGACAAGGAGCGATCTGTCAAAGGAGGGCCTTAATGAATCCCACATCAGTGACACGGAACGGAGCTAGTGATTGTGATGAGGTGAAAACAAACTGTGATGTATGATTCAGGGTGGCGGTCATGAAATGGATGAAGGACAATGTATGGCAGTGGATGGGACACGGTTGACTCTTTGCAGAACAACATCTCTTGAACATATAACGACACTGATGTGATGGATTGGTAGCATTACCCCAAATGTGGATGGTGTGGCGAGGACCATGGTGATGAGACCGGTGAATGAAACAACCCAACCCGATGTGATACGGATGACAAAGTGTCATTTTCAAGAGCGACTTGCTACCATTAAAGCTGTGAGGTTCTCCCAATTTTTCCCCAGTCATTGCTGACCAGTACCTCTTTATTTTTATCAAGCTTGAGGAGGATAACATATGCTTGTTCTATAACCTGCCCTTCGGGCAAGCCCATCGCTATGTTTTAACGAGCCTAGCGATAGGGAAACTCGTTCTCGTCTAAAGACAAGTTTGTCGCTATTTAATGAATTTAACGAGTCTAACGACAAGGATAACTCGGTCCTTTTCATTTTTAGAGAGTCTGAAAAGGTACATAAAGTCAACTCCAGAATTCCTTTTTCGTCATCTAATCCCTTAATTCCGAAAAAGTATAAAACAATACAGAAGGGATGAATTTTCGATTGCTTTAATGAGCCGAAAAAGCAAGCGCTCGATCTTTTTGTGCAATAATCCCTCAGGTCCAAAAAGATTAAAATCTAGAGGAGGGATAGCTCTTCCAGTCCTTTTAACGAGCTGGAAGGCCAAAACTCGGCAAACTTTTCATATTTTACGAGTCAGTGAAAAGAGCTCAAAGACGACTCGTCTTTTGAGGAACGAGTGATAAACAGGGATAGCAGCAGATTCCAGGTACAGGTTGGAATTTTCCAATCACGGTAGTGTCACAAGGATGGCTAAGTGAAATCACTCTTCGCAGCTGTTCCTCAAAATGGGTAAACACACATATGGAGATGAACGATTGGCCAAATGAACGGATGGAGGTGAGACTACAAGAACACGACCAAAGGCTTTTAATATGGCTGTCAAAGGTTACATTTACCAAGGTTATTTACCGATTCATTTTTTCTGGGTGAGCTTGAACTTTAGGGGAAGATTGCTCACAACTTATGTTTATTTTTTGACGAGCATGAACTATGCGCTAAAACTGCTCGGATCTTGCGTTTATTTTTTAACGAGCATGAACATTGCTAAAACTGCTCGATTATACCAGTCTTAATACAAGGAACGCCTCAGGTGAGGTAGTCATATTTAAGGAGCTATACCTCACTAGTTACTCCAATTTGGCAAGTTTTAACTTTTGCCCCACATCCTTTCTTTATGCAAGCTGGAAACGGCTAATCCTACGAGTTTAACGGGTTAGACCTACAGGTTTAAAGGGAAGACCTAAAAATTTAAAAAATAAATAGTCGTCCCATGCTTGCACTCCAAAAGGTTCGCATGCCCCCAGGTATAAAGTATAATTTCTAGGATCTTCCTCTTACTTATTATCCGAAAAATGGTTTTGTTTGCTGCCGCAAACTAAACTCTTTTTCCGGCGATGTCTATTATTAGGTTGCTAAGGATGGTGACTACTTGTTGCAGCAATTTCATCTCTTTCTTTGGAGGCTGCCCCTACTTATCCTTCAAAACATATGTTTTAATGGGTGAGGCTTGCCTTCAAAGATGGTGGCTACTTGCCGCCACAAATGGATCTCCTCCCTCAGGAGAGCCTAATTTTTAGACAAAGGGAGCCAATTATTTCGCTCACATAACTTTGACAAAAGAACTTTATCCTAGAACAACCCTCTCTTCCTTCCTTCGGACGGGGTACAGACTAGTCCATTCTTCTGCAGAAATTAACTTTATACCCAAGGTTTTCTCTGCCCAAGGCAGGCCAGGGTGCATGCCCCCTGGGTCCCAGTTCTTTCTTCCGAATCACTCGCATTCATCGGGAAGTAGAACCGGGGGTGGAGGCATTCCTTGAGTGAATAAGCCGTTAAGGGATGGTATTTGACTATTTGCGATGCGTGATCCTCGAAATGAAAGTTGGTCTACGAGCTTGACCATTCTTCCTTCGTGCGGAAAACACATAACTCTAAAGAGTGAGGACACTATCGCCTCCATGCAATATATATAGTCTCGTCCAAGGAGTAAGTTATACACCAAGGGTCCCTGGATGACCATGACGTTCATATGAACTGTCTTCCCTTTCAATGTAATGGGAACATTGGGGAGAATCCCTAACGGGCGACTGGTTCCTTTATCAAAACCTGATAGATTTCTCATCTCAGGTAAAAGCACCGGGGAACCCAGTGCTTTCCAAGCAATAGAGGAAAGGATACTCACAGATGCCCCTTCATCAATGATAGTTCCAGCCATCACCATTCTGTAGATTTGGACGATGATTCTGAATGGGATACTGGCTGGTAACCGGGGTCTGCCTAGTTGATTCCAATCAAAGGATACAACCAGGTTGCTTGGAGGTGGGACCTAATACACGGCCAGATACGACCCTGACGATGTTCCTTCCTGCGATAAAGGAATGGGCGCATTGCCCTGATGCTCATCAGAGTCTGTGTTGAGTCGCCAGTTTGTTGTAGGGAAAAGTATCCGACTCGGATGACCTTATCCCACTCTAAGGGTGATAGTACCTCAGCAACAACTGTAAAGAAAACTACTTAAGGTTTACTTCTTTATGAAAGCAAGAGAGAATGAGGAAATGCAGTAACCGTTGCCTTGCGCTTAATTTCGAATCCAAACTCTTCTCTTTCGCTGCTTGCTCCCAGCTCCTTGCTCTTTTACTGGCCCAGCTACAATGAGATCCTGCAAAATAACAAAGAAGGAAACTACAAGAAGCATGCAATCATAACTGATTCAAGGATTAGCATAAATCAAATATACAATTATCACAATACATCATTGAAACAAGTGCATATAGAAGAACCTCAATAGCTTTTATTAATGAAGAAGTAAAGTTCTGAGAAGGTTACAACCATTGAAGGCCCCAATCCAGCAACACCTCCCAGCAGAAGGAATTTCTCCTCTTCACCTCCTTCAAGCAATCACCCAATAGTTCTATTGTGAAACCAACAACATATCATTACTTTGCACAAAATTCCAGCCTCCTGAGCTCATAGGAGAGAGCTCAATATATAGATGAATTGAGAAAGGACGAGTCAGCTTGCAACTGATGTGTAGCTGCCTTGTGTCCTCTCTCTCTTCAGTTGATCTTCAGTTCTTGAGTCCACTTGGAGAACCTTGCTTCCACTTGGAGAAACAGAGCCTCTAACTCATTACAAGGCGAAATCCCTGATCCAAGTGTCATTTTTGGAAGATTCCAGAGCAATGACTCAGTGTGCCACTTGTCCCATCTCGCTCAGCACAGGTGGCCTTTGTTCCACTTGCTTTGCAACGCAGGTACACCATGGAGGAGTTGAGTTTCAGTGCAGAAGCCTAGTGGAGCACCTGCTTTGACTTCAGGATTGCTTGTTTTTTAGTGTTTTCAGGTGGAGAACTTATCTGAGAGCTGTTGGTTTGCTGACCTTGTTCCTCTAGGGGTAGGAACATCATGTTTAGGGACTTTGGATCCCTTGGATTATTGACAATTCATGCCTGATGCTGCAAGGCACAAAATTGTCTATAACAATTTGACTCCCCCAACCTTTCTTTATGGCTGCTCTAGAATGGTTTCTAAAAACAATCTTTGTCTTCATAGCATAGTTGGTAGATGTCTCCCCCGCCCAGTAGATGGAGGGTGTCTAAAAGATCTTCCTGAATTCCCCTGAGTAGGACCATCTTCAGAGACTCAGGGTCAAGTGTACGCCTGACCCTTTTGTAACTGAGTTGGAACCTCTCCTCATAGTCTTCCAGGGACTCATCAATTCCTATAGTCATTTGGAAAATTTCTTCTTTGGTATCTTTTGACCTACAATAGTCTCAATACTTTTTGTTAAAGGCTTGCTGCATATGAGCCCAAGTTGTGATACTATTGACAGGTAATCCCATGAACCAACACAATTCTGCATCATTGAGAGTAGAAGGGAATAATTTCAATGTTTTCTCATCTTTTGCATAGTCACAGGTTCAATAGATAACAACAAACTCAAACAAGAAGGTGTCAGGATCTTCTGTAGTTACACCATGGAAATGAGGTAGGGAAGAAGGGCTTATATTCTTCATTTTGGTGTCCCCATTAGTCTCCCAAATGGGAAAGGTACCCTCTATTCTCTCTTCATTACCCCTATCATTTCTGTGTTTAGCCATTGGCTCCAAAGGAATGTTTTCTTCTTCTTCTTCTCCTATAGGTTCTTCAAATATGTCAAGCTTCTCACCTAAGGGTTCTTCCTAATTGCAACCACTGAAGAAGAGAGAAGGTTGGTTGTGTGAAGCAGTGGGGGTGTTGGGAAAATTTTTTCCTGAATTATCTCTATTCCTATGAGGCATGATAGGAAATCTTTTTGGTTGTTTTTGTTTCTTTTTCCCCACACTAATAGTACCTGCAAAACTGAAATTGATTGAACAAAATAATTTGCACTAACTAAAATGAAATCACTGAAATAAAATTTGCAAAATTGAAGAGGAAAGAAAGGAAATGCGGAACTGAAAGGAAGGACATGACTAACCTACTTTTGCTGAAATGTAAATTGCAAAATTGAAGAGGAAAGCAAAGAAATGTAGAACTAAAAGGAAGGAGCTGACTATTCTACTTTTGCTAAAACAAACTATTAGCAGAATGTTGCAAGAAAAAATAGATGAAAGTTGTAATCATAGAATACTCTGATGCTTCCCCAAAATGGTGCCAAAAAGTGGTGAAACCCAGTATTGCAGCGATAATGCTGCAACTCCTGGGCTGCCTATTTTACTCTTATCAACCTGGTTGTTCGTAACAAACTTGGAAGCGACGTTGTTGTATGCACAAGTACTAGTTGTTACTACAGGTTATCACTTTGTGAGCTGGTGCAAGATCACTAGGAGCTCAAGCCAACTTCTATGGATTCCAAAAGAAGCTTTATATTTGATGAAATGGAATTGAGAGATTACTCTACTCATGCTATTCTACTTGTAGAAAGGAAGATTGAAATGTAAAGCAAACTAAGGAAATCCTAGTTAACCACTAATCCTACTTTTGCAGAAAGCACTATGATAACCATGAAAAGAATGCCATTACCTACTCAAGGAAGTAAACAACATCTACCTAAGCTATTTCTAGAAGTAAATGAGCAAAAATCATCTTTTGCGATTTTTATGTATTTTTATGTGAATTTGTCATGCATGTAATTTATTTGTTTGTGAATGTGGCAGCGAATAGGTGGTGATGGAGGGTGGTTTTGGGACTTGAGAGAATGTTGGATGGTGTGGATGGGTCCTAATAGGTATCAGGTGGCCTTCTAGAGGCTTTTCCCACTCTCTACCTTCAAAACAAAACCTACATGAAAATCTACAGGAGGAAAAACAACATTCTACAGGAGGCCTACAAGAGGAGGATGAGAGTAGTTTTCACTATTTTGAAGGTGTGAGAGTGGGTGGAGAAAGTGAATGAAGGTTGGAATGAAGTGTTAGTGCACCTAGTGTCTACCAAGAATCATTAGGAGAGAGAAAGATGATTGGATTTTCTCATGGAGAGAGGAGGAAAGTCTACAAAAAATGCAGGAAACTAAGGCAGAATTGAGGGGAGACTTGGGCAACCTCTAGCGCATGGATCATGTGGAGAATGGAATGGCTAAGAGGCTAGCCTACTACTAGAAAATATCTGCTGCATAAACAACTAACAGTCAACCAATGAAATTAAGTAAGTAAGGAAATAAGTGTATCTAAAAGAACAGACTTTTTGCATCAAGTAAACTATTATCTATGAAAGGAAATGTTGATAACCATTGCACAAAAATAAAGCATGAAAGAAGACTGTTTAAAATAAGGAAATATGAATGATGAAGAAGTTTTGAAGCAAATCTAAACTAGACTATGAACCAACTAAGAAGCTGTAAACACTAGAAATCCTATGAATGAAGAAAAACCGTGTTTTTGGGGCAACAAGAGGTTTTTTGCGTCAAATCATGGTCCCAAAGGGAGGAAGAGAGGCCAAGGCAGTATTGATAGCCTTTTGAATCTTCTTTTTATCACTTCTTAACCTACTATAGAAAGCACAAATGGAAGCAAACCACTGAATCATCAAAAGCAACCTATTCTTAACCATAAAAGAAATACATCTAACAACAACGTATTCTACAAACTGAAATGAAACATACAAATACAAGTAAAGAGGAGCTTGACTACTTGGATTGGGCTCTAACCCAAGAGCTTTAGCCCTCTGAGGTAACTCAATGCTAACTCAAAAAGGATTCCATCTTTATTCTCAAAACAAGAACAAGATACATAAACTGTCAAGATAATAAGCACGAAGTTGAGCATAGTTTACATAAGCAACACTGCAGCAAAAATCCAACAAAAATCAAACCCTAGTGAGGCCTTAGGCCTATCTACTTATACAAATGAAGCTACCAATAGCTTCCTTAAAAGTAGGGAGGCTTGGCTCCAAAAACTCGAGATAATCATCGATCATCTTCCACTTGCTCGGTCGCCTGCTGATGCATGACTTGGCTGCTTGTACTCCGAGCTGAATGAAGGGGAATTCGAAGTGAGGAGTAATAAATGAGGGGGATTCCCTCCTATGAGACCACTCCTTTGTCCACTTCAAGTTATTTTTTCCATTTGTCCATCAGATCCTTAATTTTGACCACAAAATTCATCAATAATCTACATTAAACACATATTAGACCACATGGCATCATAACTAACTCAACTCACTGTATAAGCATAAATATAATTAGAAAATCATACAATAAGCTAAGAGAATGGTTGATTTGATTAGGTTAGGAGTTAAAATGATCCCATATAATTACCCATTTATGAGGCTCATCAAAAGGTCTAATAAAACCTGCCATGAGGGAAATCATAGGGTCGGAAGGTCGATTGGACAAATGGAAAAGAATAATGATTACAGGGGAGAGGAAAGGTAATCTACCTAGAGAGAGTCACATGCCTCTTTGAGTCTCCAAGCCTATCCATCTCTCTATAACTCCAATGAAACTAAAAATTAAACTAACAGAGTGAAATTTTTATATAAAAAAGGTCACATGTGTGAGGTCCAAGAGGGGTTGCTGAGTCCCATAGGTTCCAAGGTTGTGAGGGGTATGTCCTCATTCCTTTCCACCTTAGTGACCTAGTGACCCAGCAACCTCCAAGGACGAGGTCGCATAGTCACGTGGGTCATGAGGTCACAAGACTAAGTGAGAATATGTGTTGTGACCTATAAACCCAGTCACATAGTTGTGAGGTAGTGAAAGGTTTCAAAATTCTAAGTTGCGACCATGAAACTTCACGTGATTAAAGAGAAGGCAGGTTGAAGGTCACCATTTTTTAGTGCAAGAAATCTCATTTTGTGTGACATGTGACTTAGGTAGGAGATGAACCTTATGTCCAAGAAATTTGAATCTATGATGGAACTTGGGAGACTTTGCTTACTACCAGAATTACAAGGCAATATTTTGGAGGTAAGTAAAAGGTACAAACTTGGAGTGGGGTCCAAATATTTTGAAGGAGCAAATATTTTGGGTGAGTTGTTGCAACAGATATAACAATTGGTGATACTTTGTTAGAACCTCAGTTTCTATGCTTTCCCTTTATTTACGAAGTAGTGGACCTTTGTGAGTGCATCATTCCAAGATCATGGGTCCCACTGATGTCTCCAGGTTACCCTTAGTATTGATTAGAAGTTCCTTACTACTATGACTTGTCTTTTTAACCACAAAGACTAAATACATTCATGACGACTCGAAATAGGGGTATAGATAATGATATTAGCCATAAATATCTTTGGTATTATGGCTATAGTTATCTGGTGTTGCTCCACACCCAACAAGTGTTACACAACATTTTTTCACTGTCCCTGTACTCCCTGTTCCTTGATCCTGGAGGACCTCTACAGTGAACCCCACATGTTTTTCCTTCATGAAGGAACTCCCATTGTGTCCCTCTTCATGAGCAAATAAATTCCCTTTTGCACCATTTCCCCTGAAACTTTTGTTTTGTCCAGTTTACAAGACTAGCATTAATGGCCTTTGTCTCCCTCACACCGATGTGAAGAGATTAGTACTACTCCTCACACCAACCAGAGTGACTGAGCTGTGTTCCAGTCACGCCAGTCCTATTATGGAATGTTTTTTAAGTTAGAGCCGAAGATTCCAGCTCTAGAAGCTTCGTAACAGAAGTCTGGTAAATGGTTTGGCCTGATCGGGTTGAGGATGACAGTTTGGGCTCCTTTCCCCTATAATTATGGAACTACCTCAAGGGATAAGACCTTCTCCCATGGTTAGAGGATGCATCTCCCATCCATATTTCCTATATAAACCTCCCTTCTTCCCAATCACAAGCTAGTTAGATTGTTGATATTAGTATGCTTATACTATTTTGGTTTGGAGTAAACAAGAAGCCATTACTAGTTACATCTATCTAGTTGTGTGAGGGAGAAGTGTGATTTAGTTTGGAGTGAAGCCTAAAGTGAAGAGCTTTAAAACTATTGTTGATTGAGGCCATCATGGAATGCTAGAAAAAGTGTGTGGGAACCTGGTCTTGTCAGAGGAAGACTACAATGTCAAGATGAATGGTTATAATCTCTCTTTGATATTAATATATGAAACTATCGATTGAGTTCCTAAATGTTTAATAATATTACATATTCATGGATTAATGTTACTTGAATTGTTAAGTAGGTTGAATTGCACTTTGTCTATTATCATTTTTTGTCTGTTGTTGTTTACTTGTTTCAGGTGCTTGAAGAAGGAAGCGAGAGATAGCTGGAGCGAGAAAGCAAGGAAATCATCAAGCAAGATAAGCGAACCAAGAGGTAGGCCCTCTTGATTGATTCTAACATAACGAAATCTTCCATAGAATGTATCTGTTGTGGTTAGACCCATCATCGGGCTAGCAGAATTTGTTCGTGTCTGCACTTATGATTTTACTTCATCACAAATTGGTGACTATGTTTGGGATCCCAATCCTTTTGTTTGTCTTGGATTTCATGATTTCATGAGAACTTTTCTAGTTCCAAGTTTTCCCTTTGGTTCTGTTTCTTTTCTCCTGCTTACTGGTTTGAGTCTAAAATTCATAGTAGCAGATCTAGTCCTTGTTTCAATTTATTTATTTATTTTTCCTTAGATCCCTTGATCAATGCACTTAATTTGCTGACAGTTGTGCCGACCAACGCGAGTTGCTGAGAAATAATCATGCCAACCAGCCTCTGGTGCTTGATGCCAGTTAGGCAGTCATGCCGATGCCTATAAGTGAAGATTAGGGCTTGACCCCAATCTTGGCTAGTGTGTTCTGCTCTTGTGGTTTTGACCCCGTAAGCCTTTTGGACCTTTTTCTCCCTGATT
Organism: Pinus tabuliformis; assembly: GCA_031772625.1. Taxonomy (NCBI): domain Eukaryota; kingdom Viridiplantae; phylum Streptophyta; class Pinopsida; order Pinales; family Pinaceae; genus Pinus; species Pinus tabuliformis. The sequence goes on along the minus strand of CM062806.1, from coordinate 264,701,586 downwards.
ACAAAGCTACTTTTCATTTGGTTTTGTTTGCTTGTTGGATTATCATCTTGTAGAAATTTCTACAAATCCAACTCAGATAAATATAGCTCCAATACCATGTAGAAATTTACACAAATCCAGCTCAGATAAATCTAGCTCTGATACCATGTAGAAATTCTGCAGATTCTCTACAAATCTCACTCTGAGACTATATAGAAAATCTAACAGTAGATTAACCTAATAATGCAATATAACCAAAGCAAAATACTATAATATACTTCTACTATCAATTTTCTTTTCGAAAGTTTAAAGATTGAGCAAGATCGAGTTGAACACATATAACCAAAAGAAGAAGAATCAATGCACATGAAACACAGAAAATACTCAGGGGAAAGTCTCAACTAAAAACCCCACTATTTGTATTATCATACAAGGTGGAAATAGATAAGAATTATACAAAACCTTTGCTCTCATAGCTAGCCATCTCTCAGTACAATCCTCCTGGATGCTCATAGGTAATCAAAGCTTTTCACAAGCCTTCTCCTCTGCCCTCCAATCTCCTATTTCATTGCGTAGTTACCTCTGGGATGATCTCCTTCACCCAGTGTAACACTACTCTCACACACTGCTCTAACACACTGTCAGAACTGCGCAATCCTTAAGGAACCTTACCTTGACTACATGCATTGGTTTCCTTTATACGAGAAAATATGCAACTAATAGTACACTGTCCTTGACATTTAGCTCAACTGGGTCTTTCTCAGAATAGACATGCATGAGTTTTTGATGAGGGAATATTCAGTTATCTGGAGTACAGTGGTTGAGTGCATGCATGCATCAACTGACTGATAACTCATAATTAGTTCCTCAAACATTTTGGAACTAATTTAAATGGACTTCACTCTATAAACTAAGCTAACTAATTACAACTCAAATATAACTCAATTTTATCTGCTTAATTAAGGGATAATCTCCTTAATTTAAGGGATAACTCTTGCATGACCTCAGAAAGACTTCTAACTTGAATTTCTCCAACTAATTAATCCATAATGAATTAATTAATTATTTCCAAGAAGCTGATGAGATTAAATTTGAATTTTAATTCACCATTTTAATACAAGGACAAATTAAAATTGGAATATTCTAGATTCTATTTTTATCATTTCTTGTTGCTATTTTCAACACTCCCTCTCAACAAGAAAGGAATTCAACTCGATCTCGATACTAAACACTTGGAATGTTGTGCATGCAACAATTCTCTCAATGTTGTTGCTCCAACAACTTTAGAAACAAAAAAACATCCAACTTGAATTAGTATGATGCATCTGTCATCAAAGTCTCTGACTGTTATTGCCTCTGTCAACTGAAAACTTTGCACTTCTGCTGACTCTACCTTTCTACATTCTTGTCAAACCTTCTCTACGCTCTTCAGTATCTGATTTCTCTAGCCTCTGTCACTTTGATCTCTGACTGCATTCCTCCCACTACTATGTACTTTGGGTTCCCGTAGCAAGGTACGATCCATGAGATGAAACCTCTCAATGGACCCTACCCGATTTCAGCCTTCTTGAGACTATCACTTCACATCACCCCACCTCACACCTGGAGGTATGGCTACATGTGATCTCTCTTCACACTTCTCCAATTGTGGCTCCTCCACAATTGTCTGAGACTTCCTCTAGGGTTTCATGTTGAGAGGTAATTTACTCTCCCTCTCAAACACCAAGTCTCTAACATTTTCCTTGCTCCTCAACGCTTTGCATGCATCTTGAACCTTAAGAGAATATAGGTTCTGAAGTCGTGAACTGATCTGTTTCACATGTTTCATGGTGATGTTTCTAAGAAACGCCTTTCCTTTACTAAAGACAGCATCATAGCCTTTGTTCTCCAACATCTCAACCAATACCAAGTTCTTCTTTAGTCCAGGCACATACTTCACATCTGTCAAGGTGATATGAGCTCCATGCTCCCTCTGAAAACAATCGTGCCCACTCCTGAAAAACTATACCTTTCATCGTCATCCATCTCTACGCATATCTTGAGGTCTTTCTCCTCCAAGGTACTGAATAAACTTTTAGCGTCTGTCATGTGGAATGAGGCTCCACTATCAAGATACAAACCACAACCCATCATCGACGACACCATGCATGTAATCAGGGTAAATTCCATTTCGAACTGAGAGCCTAATGTCTCATCTTTTGATCCTTCCGGAGATCCCTTATTGGACTTCTTCGATGGGAAATTAGTCATATAATGACCCATCTCGTGACAATTAAAGCATCTCATTTTAGACTTGTCACCCTTCTTCCCTCCATGAAAAGAATTTGATTCGGAATGGGACACCTTCCCCTTCCTGTTATAGACATTTTTGTGCCTCGCGTCAAGGAGCAGGGAATGTCGATAATTACAGGGATCCTCAGTCCCTAAACATGTTGTTCTTACCCCTAAAAGAACAAGGTCATCAATCAACAGCACTTCCAATCAGTTCTCCACCTGAAAACACTTCAGAACAGGCTTATTTTGGATCATGTCAGCTGCTTAACTGAGCTTCTGCGCTGTATTGCAACTGTCCCACTCTGTACCTGCGCTGGAAGTCAAAAACAATGAAGGCTACCTGCGCTGGGCGAGATTGGCCAAGTGGCACAGTCATCCTGCAAGGTGTCAGTTGCCCAGGAAGCTTCCAAACTGACACTTGGGTCATGAGATTCGCCCTGTGATGAGTAAGAGGTACTTGATCACCATGTGTAAGCAAGGATCTCCAAGTGGACACAGGAACTGAAGATTAACTGAAGATGGAGAGGACACAAGGCAGCTTCATGTCAGTCTCAAGCTGACTCATCCTTTTCTCTTCTCTCCTATATATAGAGCTCTTCTATGAGGTCTATGGAGGCTGGAATTTTGGTATAAGCAAGGAGGTGCTGTTGGTATACTGCCAGGATTATTGGGTGATTGTTTTACTAGAGGTGAAGAAGAGAGTTCTTGCTGCCGAGGAGGTGCTGCTGGATTGGAGCCAACATCATTGGTTGTAACTTCCTCTGGAACCCTGTTACTTTCTATCAATAAAGTTTGCATGTTCTTCTATATACTTGTTTTACATAGATGCTTTTGTGTTTACATGTATATTTGATGTAACCTAATCCATGCTTCAATTATGATTGCTTGTATCTCGTAGTTTGCTCCCTTTTGTTGTGCAGATTCTGTGTGTAGCTGGATCGGCTTGGAGAGCAAAGAGCTGGGAACCGGATACAAAGAGAGAAGGACAAGGATCGACTAAGCGCAAGACACCAGGTTGGTTGACCCTCTTTCCATTCTCTCTGCGCTTTCATAAAGAGGAACATGAAAACTTTATCATTCAGTTGTTGCTAAAGACTGTCACCTTTAGAAAGGGTTAGTGTCATCCGCATCGGATACTTTTCCCCACAACAAACTGGCGACTCCACTGGGGAGATCCTAGTATCTTGTTGTTGTAGGATTTTGCTATTCATTTCTTGAAGAAAGGAGTACCGAATCGAAAAGCTTTTGACTCTATCAAAAGCGAAGTAGAGGGTTTTGTTACTCTTGCTCCTTTGCTGAGCAAATTCAAGATTTAAAGAGCTAATCTACAGATGAATCCTTACTCTTTGTGATAGATCTTTATCCTCTTGATCATCCCGTAGCCTGTACTTAACCCATAGCATTTTATTTCAGTCAAAACAGTACATTTTTGAGCTTTTTATGACCCGGAATTCTTAGCAGACGTAACTCTCGTAAGTCAGTGCAGGCTGTCCACTGGCAGTCTGCATTACAGCGCAGGTGCTCCCTTCGGGAACTACGCTGAGAGTGAAACTGGTGAACTAGTGCCTGCGCTGGTCTAGTTGGCCTTAGTCTAGCTCAGCTCTTCCTTTGTGTCTTGGCCCTGTTTGCACTTGTTTTTGGTTGATTGCTTGCTGGTTATTGTATTTGTTGTAGACCACTTCTCCTTGACATTATTCCGCCTCAGTTGTGTGATGAAAATGTAAACGTTCTTTCAGTATTTCTTGTTTCAGTTACAATTTCCCATTTTGAAAAGCGAACCTAGTAGCTGTGACCTCTTAGATTGCGATCTTATGAGTTAGTGTTATTGCTGTTCATAGCTGTTTTGGATTGGTTTGCTTCTCACTTTATGGTTTGAATCTATACTTTTCTTGTATTTAAAACAAGTCTTTCATAAGGTGTTCTTTTGATTGTGGACAAGCTTGTTTATTTCTACTTGAAAGTTGATTCAAAAATCATACAACAGTTTCCTTTTGTTAAGCATCAACATTAAGGATAACGAAAAGAAATACATGCATTATGCATTTTGCATTTGACTGTATGCTTGACGATTTAGGAAAATGTGCATTTTAGTGTGTGTTCTTTGATCTGTGGAAAAAGTTGTGTCTTGCTCTTTCCCCAAGTAGATTAAGGTTTTCAAAGTTGAAAGATTGAAAAGATTTTGCTTCTCATTCTTAGATTGCATATAGGAAGTTGTATATATACATCTCGTGGCGAACCTGAAAGGCAAACTGTTAAGAAAGATCAACATTAAAATAAACTCAATTTACATAACAACGCTTTGGAATTTAACGCAAACATCTAGAGGTCTAGGTAGAGACGTGTTCCGGCGTCGTTAAACATAGTGACTGTCGATCTCTACGAAGGTGGGTGATTCCTCCTGAGAGTCAGTGGCACTAACACGGATTTGAGCTCCCGCGTACCGTCGCGTATATTGGGAGACCCCTATAGGCTTTTATCCTTTATCCTTAGGAAGCCGTGTCGACCGCCCTACTGATCGCGATGCAGTGAACACAGCATTCACGAAGATCGACCACCCGTACCGTAAAACGTATTCTGTGGTTTCGCGAAAGGTTTGGCACACCCTCTGCCTAGATCTCCAGAGCAGTTTCTTTTGGCCCTTTTCAAACTCTATAACTGAAAAGGTCCAACCGAGCATTTGTCACTTCGGGCTCGTTAATACATCGAAGGCGACTAGAGTCATCTTTAGCTTTTTCTCGACTCTTAAAACATGAAAAAGCAAGTTTGTGTCTAAAAGCGTCGTAAATAAAACTTATTTTAAAGCGGAACATAATCACCTGTTATTCCCACGTTGATCTTTCAGTTGAAAAGTATGGAGCCCACCAACCAAGGAAGTAACCTTGGCGGAAGTCCAAATCCCTTCTCCTCTTGGGGAGATGTTGGTGCGCCTCATATGGCTACATTGTCGCTTCCAGGATTGACAATCGGCCTTCCTGTTTGGCTCTTTTCAACTAATGTTGTCCAAATCGCCACTAATCCTGAGCAGTCGAATCAACTGTCAGAACAATCTAGAACTACCCACCAGCCTTCTACTTCTTGTGATACTTCCTCTGATCCTTCATCTTCGCAGGGTAGAGCCGGCAAAAGTCAGCCTCCCAAGGAGAAGAAGGAAAAGAAGAAGAAAGGGAAGAAGCAGAAGGAGCCTCTGGCGAAGGCAACTGGGGGCAAGCAGAAGAAAACTGACAAAAACCCACACACTGCACCGACCGGGCCTAAATCGCCATGTGTCATTTGCAAAGGGATCCATTTCCATCGTGATTGTCCTTGTATTCCCCGGATACTAAGGGACTGGTCCCCGAGGTTGCACAATCCGGTAGCATCAACCTCTGGTTGTCAAGTTGATTGCATTCCCTCAACTAGCGAGAGTGAAGGACGAAGAAGGGGACCAAGATCACCCTGTCTATTGTGTGAAGGTCATCATGCCATCCACAAATGTCCATTCTTAGATGAGGCAAAGAGAGTTTTGGAAGATCGCCCGGTGTCACCGGTGCAACTTCCGCCTGGATACCGAAAACTCGCGCCTAATCCCTCGATAGTTGAAAATCCAGTTGAACCACTCAAGTGGTCAGCTGATGTGTCAGTCATTGAGAATGAACCTACCGAATCTAGACCAGACGAAAGTCTAAAGGTCGAAACGGCAGTTGACCCGGTTCTTCCTTCAAAGGTTCTATCATCCAATGACTCCGTCATTGAAGACCCGTCTTCAAATGACACCGTCACCGAAGTGTCATCTTCATGTGACACCCTCACTGATGAGAACAAGGATGACACCATCCAGGTTCTCTTTATCAGCACCGACTCAGATGAGCATCAGGGCAATGCGCCCATTCCTTTATCGCAGGAAGGAACATCGTCAGAGTCGTATCCGGCCGTATATTCGGTCCCACCGCCAAGCAACCTGGTTGTATCCTTTGATTGGAATCAACTAGGCAGACCCCGGTTACCAGCCAGTATACCATTTAGAATCATTGTCCAGATCTATAGAATGTTTATGGCTGGTACTATCATTGATGAAGGGGCGTCTGTGAGTATCCTTTCCTCTGTTGCTTGGAAAGCACTGGGTTCCCCAACGCTTTTACCTGAGTTGAGAAATCTCTCAGGTTTTGATAAAGGAACCAGTCGACCATTAGGGATCCTCCCCGATGTACCTGTTACATTGAAGGGGAAGACCGTCAGGATGAACGTGTTGGTAGTTCAAGGACCCTTGGATTATAACCTACTCCTTGGATGCGACTATATTTATTGCATGGGAGCGATAGTCTCCTCACTCTTTAGAGTAATGTGTTTTCCACACGAAGGAAGGGTGGTCAAGCTCGTAGACCAACCTTCATTTCCGGGATCTCGCATCGCAAATAGTCAAATACCAATCCTAAATGGTCTGTTCACTCAAGATTCGCCTCCACCCCCAGTCCTCCTTTCCGATGAGCGCGAGTGATTCGGAAAGAAAGACTAGGACCCAGGGGGCATGCACCCTGGTCTGCTTCGGGCAGAAGAAACCTCGGGTATAAGGAAGAATTTCCGCAGAAGAACATGACTAGTCCGTACCCCGTCCGTAGGAAGTGGGGTTGTTCTGGAATAATGATCTTTTGTTAAAGTTATGTGTTTGGCCGAAGAGTCATTCACCTTTGTCTAAAAAAGTGGGCAATGCCCAAGTAGGAATTCCCTTATTGTAACAAGTAGTCACCATCTTTAAATTCAAGCCTCGCCCATCGAAACATATGTTTTGAAGGATAAGCAGGGGCAGTAAACTAAGAAGGAGACCGTATTGTTGTAACAGAGGGTAACCATATTTGGACAACCCAATGATAGACACCGCCGAAGAAAGAGATTGATTTGCGGCAGCGAATAGAACCACTCTTCGGATAATAAGAAAGAGGCAAGCCTCCCTCAATAATACCAATGTTTTATCTTTGAGTAGTGTTCTCCTATTGTCACAAATAGCTGTTTGTTCAAAGTGGGCCGACAGGAAGTCTGAGTACTGCGTAAGACCCCTTAAAATAACGAGAAGACAAGTATCGTTAGCATTAGATTAGCAAGATGACAAATAACTGTGAACACCCAAAGAAAAGCAAAGGTAAAGGAGAGGAGGGGCAGCCTCGAAATTCTATCCTATACCTGGGGGCATGCAAACTTTTGGAATGCAAGCAAGGGACGACTATTGATTTTTTAAATTTTTAGGTCCTCCCTTTAAACCTGTAGGTCTAACCCGTTAAACTCGTAGGATTAGCCGTTTCCAAGCTTGCATAAAGAAAGCCTGTGGGGCAAAGGTAAAATTTGCCAAATTTGGAGCATAGCTGTGGTAAGGCCCAAGCTCTATAAAAAATGGATCCTTAGAGGAGGCGTTCTTTTTATGACTGGTATTTCGAGCAGTTTTAGCATATAGTTCATGCTCGTTAAAAAATAAACGCGAAATTCGAGCAGTTTTAGGCCTGAATCTATGCTCGTTAAAAAATAGAAAAGTGTGAGCAAAAGTTTCCCCCAGAGTTCAAGCTCATGGAAAAAATGAACCGGTAAATAACCTTTTGAGATCGTAAATTCATCAGCCATAAGAACCTTGATCGTGTTTTCATCCACCACCTCCACCGTTCATTTGGCCGATCATTCACTTCCATTTGTGTGTTTACCTCTTTTGAGAAACAGCTGCGAAGAGTGATTTCACCTAGCCATCCTTGTGACACTGCCGTGATTGGAAATTCCAACTTGTACCTGGAATCTGTAGCTATCCCTGTTTATCACTCGTTCCTCAAAAGACGAGTCTTCTTTCAGCTCTTTTCACTGACTCGTAAAATATGAAAAGTTTGCCGAGTTTTGGCCTTCCAGCTCGTTAAATGATCGGAACGCTATCCCTCCTCTAAATTTTAATCTTTTTGGACTTGAGGGATTATTGCACAAAAGGATCGAGCGCTTGCCTGATTCAACTCGTTAAAAGTACCGAACAGCCATCCCTTCTGTATTGTTTTATACTTTTTTCGGACTTAAGGGATTAGCTGACGAAAAAGGAATTATGGAGTTAACTTTCTGTACCTTTTTAGACTCTCTAAAAATGAAAAGGACCGAGTTTTCCTTGTCGTTAGACTCGTTAAAATAATTAAATAGCGACAAACTTGTCTTTAGACGAGAACGAGTTTCCCTATCGCTAGGCTCGTTAAATCTTAGCAATAGGCTTGCCCGAAGGGCAGGTTATAGAACAAGCATATGTTATCCTCCTCAAGCTTGACAAAAATAAAGAGGTACTGGTCAGAAATGACTGGGGAAAAATTGGGAGAACATCAAAGTTTAGAGGTAGCAAGTCACTCTTGAACATGACACTTTTCCTCCGTATCACATCGGGTTGGGTTGTCTCATTCACCGGTTTCATCACCATGGTCCTCGCCACACCATCCATTTGGGGTAATGCTACCGATCCATCGCATCAGTGTCGTTATATGTTCAAGAGGGGTCATTCAGAAAGTGTCAACCGTGTCCCATCCACTACCATACATTGTCCTTCATCCATTTCATGATCGCCACCCTGAATCATATATCACAGTTTGTTTCCATCTCCACTAAATCATTAGCTCCGTTCCGTGTCATTGATGTGGGATTCATCAAGGCCCTCCTTTGACGGATCGCTTCTTGTCGACTTCAGCTCATTATCCAAGAAGTTGATCTAGGAACACCCCCATCAGTACTTTGAAGCTTGCATGCCTCAATGGCAAGTTTCTCACTTCCGGCGACAGGTATACATCAATGACCTTCGACCAGAAGATTTTGCGTGGCGTTCGACGCCAAGTCCTTTATTCACGCCACGTGAATTGTACTGCCGTACCTTGAGGGTCATCGTCATTATTGGTGATTCCTCTCACGCTTGTTAACGGTTTCCATTATTGACCGGTAATCAAGCGATGTCTTTCCATGTTCGACTTCAGCGTAATTCTCACATGGATCGACTTGTACTTAGAGTGAAGATCGAGCGAGTTTGAAGACCCCGGATCTAGTTTCATCCATCCGGGCTGCGATATATATTCAGGAAATATAAAAGCATTTGCCATGTACATCATTGCAGCAGATGATCATCCTCCTCAAAGGATGATAATTTTAGCAGAAGATTATCAGTCTGTCTTCAGACGATCGTCTGTCATATGTACCAAAATGTATTTATAGAAAGCTGAGCATGGGAATGCCCGCCTCAGCTAGATCATGAGAATAATGATGAATGAAAGATAATGTATTGTATTGTATTGTATTACAGGGCCCTCTCCTCAGCACTGGAACGAACTTCGGACCCTCTAGCTAAAGCATTTCACCCGATTAACGGCCTCATACTTTAGGGGGCAACTGTTATAGACATTTTTGTGCCTCGCGTCAAGGAGCAGGGAATGTCGATAATTACAGGGATCCTCAGTCCCTGAACATGTTGTTCTTACCCCTAAAAGAACAAGGTCATCAATCAACAGCACTTCCAATCAGTTCTCCACCTGAAAACACTTCAGAACAGGCTTATTTTGGATCATGTCAGCTGCTTAACTGAGCTTCTGCGCTGTATTGCAACTGTCCCACTCTGTACCTGCGCTGGAAGTCAAAACAATGAAGGCTACCTGCGCTGGGCGAGATTGGCCAAGTGGCACAGTCATCCTGCAAGGTGTCAGTTGCCCAGGAAGCTTCCAAACTGACACTTGGGTCATGAGATTCGCCCTGTGATGAGTAAGAGGTACTTGATCACCATGTGTAAGCAAGGATCTCCAAGTGGACACAGGAACTGAAGATTAACTAAAGATGGAGAGGACACAAGGCAGCTTCATGTCAGTCTCAAGCTGACTCATCCTTTTCTCTTCTCTCCTATATATAGAGCTCTTCTATGAGGTCTATGGAGGCTGGAATTTTGGTATAAGCAAGGAGGTGCTGTTGGTATACTGCCAGGATTATTGGGTGATTGTTTTACTAGAGGTGAAGAAGAGAGTTCTTGCTGCCGAGGAGGTGCTGCTGGATTGGAGCCAACATCATTGGTTGTAACTTCCTCTGGAACCCTGTTACTTTATATCAATAAAGTTTGCATGTTCTTCTATATACTTGTTTTACATAGATGCTTTTGTGTTTACATGTATATTTGATGTAACCTAATCCATGCTTCAATTATGATTGCTTGTATCTCGTAGTTTGCTCCCTTTTGTTGTGCAGATTCTGTGTGTAGCTGGATCGGCTTGGAGAGCAAAGAGCTGGGAACCGGATACAAAGAGAGAAGGACAAGGATCGACTAAGCGCAAGACACCAGGTTGGTTGACCCTCTTTCCATTCTCTCTGCGCTTTCATAAAGAGGAACATGAAAACTTTATCATTCAGTTGTTGCTAAAGACCGTCACCTTTAGAAAGGGTTAGTGTCATCCGCATCGGATACTTTTCCCCACAACACTTCCCTTTTCTTGCCTTACTTGCTAAGGCCATATTTTCTTCATCATCATCCTTGGATGAAGAACCATCTCGAGTGCTCCTCCTGATCTCCTCCTACATGAGATCTGATCACAGTCGTTCCCATTCCGACAGTTTCTCCCTTCCATTCACAGAGTCCGGGTAGCTATTCTAGCTCTTTGGAAGGCCAAGGAGAGCAAGGCTCACCATATCATCATCGATAGTAGTTATTTCCACACTTCTACTCTCATCTCTACATGTGGTGAGCTTGTTCAGATATGTGGAAATAGTATTTCCGTTCTCCATCTAAATTCTTCGAATCTTATCAATGAGCACCAATTTCCTCTGGTTGCTACTATTCTAGTAGAGGTCCTTCAATGTCTTCCACATTCAATATGGAGTATCCTTCCCATGGAGACTTAAGAAAATATGGTCTCGAACTCCCTTAAGGATGAACTATCTCACCCTCACCACACACTTCTTCCACTCATCTAACTCTTTTGCATTAGTTGAACTTGGCTTTGGGATTTCTTGATCAATGAAATACTTCAAGCCATTGTCTTCTAATACAACCTCCATGCTATCTTTGCATGCTATGTAATTCGAGCTACCTTCAAAGGCATACTCGAGTCTCAAGCCATAGAATGCCAAACTTGAAGTATGATATGAATTTGATTTTCACCTGCAACCCCAAACTTAAAACTTCGAATTCTCTTCTCTATATACTATTCACAACTCCGATAAACTTTGCTCCAATAAACTTGGCTTCGAAACCATGTAGAAATTTCTACAAATCCAACTCAGATAAATCTAGATCCAATACCATGTAGAAATTTCTACAAATCTAGCTCTAATACCATGTAGAAATTCTGCAAATTTTCTACAAATCTTACTTTGAGACCATATAGAAAATCTGACTGTATATTAACTCGATAATGCAATATAACCAAAGCAAAATACTATGATCTACTTCTACTATCAATTTGCTTTGCGGAAGATTAAAGATTGAGCAATATTGAGCTGAACACATATAACCAGAAGAAGAAGAATCAATGCACTTGAAAGACAGAAAATACTCAGGGGAAAGCCTCAGCTAAAAACCCCACTATATGTATTATCATACAAGGTGGAAATACATCATAATTATACAAAGCCTTAGCTATCATAGCTAGCCAACTCTCAGTACAATCCTCATGGATGCTCATAGGAAGTCAAATCTTTTCACAAGCCTTCTCCTCTTCCCTCCAAGCTTCTGTTTACTTGCGCAGTTACCTTTGGGATGATCTCCTTCACCTAGTGTAACACTGCTCTCACACACTGCTATAACGCACTATCAGAACAGTGCAATCCTCAAGGAACTTTACCTTGACTGCATGCATTGGTTTCCTTTATAGGAGAAAACATGCAACTGATAGTATGTTGTCCTTGACATTTAGCTCAATTGTGTCTTTCTCAGAATAGACATACATGAGTTTCTGATGAGGGAATCTTGAGTTATCTGGAGTACACTAGTTGAGTGCATGCATGCATCAACTGACTGATGACTCACAATTAGTTACTCAAATATTTTGGAACTAATTTAACTGGACTTAACTCAGTAGGCTGAGCTAACTAATTACAACTCAAATATAACTAAATCTTATCTCCTTAATTAAGGGATAATCTCCTTAATTTAAGGGATAACTCTTGCATGACTTCAGAAATACTTCTAACTTGAATTTCTCCAACTAATTAATCCACAATGAATTAACTAATTATTTCGAGGAAGATGGTGAGACTAAATTCAAATTTTAATTCAAGCATAAATTAAAATTGGAATATTCTAGATTCTATTTTTATCATTTCTTGTTGCTATTTTCAATTGATTGAGTCATTGAGTGGCCAGCGACACTAAGGCATCTAGTCAGTCGTCCATTCAATAGTTTTCGAACATACTAAGTTGGGTTGTAGGTGTGCTTACTCTTTTCATTTTGTTTTCGGTCCTTTTTATGAATTTGGCCTCCTTTTGCACAAGTTCGAAAAGTTTTCATTTGTTTGCCTAAACGTTTTCTTTTCTAGCATGGACTATGTTGCTCGTCTTGTGTCTGGTAAAGTCAGTGTTTCATTGATCTAAATGAACTTATCTTTTCATGTTTTCGTATGCTTGGAGAGCTTATTTTCTCGAGAAAATCTTCACAGAAATACTGTATGAAAAAAGTTTGTTTCGTTGTTTCATGAAAAAATATGAAATTCTAGCTTGTTGCATCATTATGTTACGATAATTTGCATTGTTTAAAAGACTAGAATTGCATCAGCATTTGAAAAAGGAAGATAATTTTTTTCTTTTGAAAGGACTAATAGATAAGTGTTTGTCCGGGACTTAAGAATTGTAATGCATTTCCATTAGTTTATTTTTTGAAAAAGTAAGATAGTGAAAGGTCATTTTGTTTTCATTTGCTTGATTGTTTGCATTCGATTAAGTAGTTTCTACCCTATCTAGTGTAGGCATTTCATCGAATTAAAAGGGTCTTGTCTCATTTAGTTGGATTTAACGTTGTTCGAGTAACATCGCTAAGACCTGAACACTGAAACGTAACTCAAGAACAACTTTAAAATGAATTAAATTAACCTAAAGCCCATTTGAAATTAACAATCATATCTAAAAGGTCTAGGCTAGAGACGTGTTCTGGCATCTTTAAACCTAGAAGATGTCAATAGCTTCGGAATTAGACAGTGCTAGTACAGATTTGTGCTCCCTGTACTGTCGAGTATATAATGGGAGACCCCACTAGCAATTCTTAGTATCAATAGCCCTATGGGGCTCAGGTCCAATACCAAAATCCTTACGTTCCATATGGTTCTCAAGGAATGGTTAATCAACCTTGCACCCTCCAATCTAGGCAGTACATCCGGCCTGGCTATGGCCAGATTCAGCTCGGCAATTTCCCAGGCATTGTTCAAGTACCCTTGAAAAAACAAGGACAACCTCTACAACAACAAGGGTAGCGTTTGTTACCACAAGGGAAACCTTTGTTGCAGCAAGGGCTCTCTACACAACAACCAGGGAAAATTATCCTACAGCAAGGTGTCCTGCAGCAACCGAAAGGTCAATCCTTACAATAGTTGCAGCATGCCACACAAAAACAGATGAAATATGCTCCGTACACCTCTCAACCCATGTCCTTGTAGGGAAAACCTCTGCAACCCCAGGGACAAATTTTGCATCCACAAGTTCAACCCTTTCAATAGCAAAAAAAATCAGAGCAGCAGCAACCCTTGTATACATATCAACAAGGTCAACCCTTCCAGGGGTAGGGTTAAGGTGAAGTCCTGCAGCAGTAAGCCAAAAATAATCATGTCCTAGGTCAACAGGCTCAAAATCCTACGATCCAAAGGCATTAGGTACAAAATCCCTATTTCCAAGGGAAACAAGTGTATCAACCTTATGCCCAAGGACTGCAGGTCTAGAATCCTCTTATTCATGGACAACAAGTTCATCAACTATATGTTGAAGGAAAACAAGTCCCATATCCATATTTCCAAGGTCAATAGGCTCAACATCCTTCTAAACCTACGTTGCTTATCAACAACCTATGCCTAGATAATTCCAAGGTATTCAAGGTCAAAATCCTCCCTATCATCAAGGTAATCTGTAATGGCGGAAACCTTAGATGCCATATGGCTAAAATCCCCCATATTGGGGCCACAAGCCTTACCATCAGGGATGGGCTCCTCCCTATGGGCCCGCTTATCAACCTCTCATGGCTTTTAACACTCAATTACCTTACTTGTCTACACTCAAATTGGCAGATGTATCGTGCCTTATGAATGATCTGATCCTTCATTCGTTGTATTGGCCTCCGGTGCCATCTAAGATACCAAGTGATTGCCTAAAGTTCGATGGGAAAGCTAAACAAGATCCTCAAGCCCATGTGATGATATATCACTTGTCGTGCTCATTGAACTTGTATGTGGATGATTCGATTCATCTTCGTCTTTCCCAACGAACCCTCACAGGTGCTGCAGCAAAATGGTACATTGAGCTACCTCGAAGTACTTACCATGACTTTAACTCTTTAGACATGGCTTTCCTCACGCATTTTCAGTTATTGGTTTGCTATGAAATCGGCACCTATTTGCTCACATCACTTAAGCAATATACTACGATGCACATCTCTGAGCACATTCATGAATGGAGACGTAAACATCACTTGATCAAATTCAAGATTATTGATCAGTTGATCACTGAATGGTTTACCAAATCATTTGTAGCCCCAATTTCTTGTGATATAGTTATGGGTGGATGCGTCACTGAAGAGTAGGCCATCACTCGTGCCCAGTACTTGGATCTAGTTTACTTGTTATTGGGAAAAGTGTCTATCTAGATCCGCTCTATCCCACTAAGGTGTGACAGCGACCTTAGAAAAAAACAGAGAAAACTACTTTTGTATTCTTCTTTATGAACTATAAACAAAGAGGAATAGGATGAACCAACCTGTGTCTTGCGCTAGTCCTTTGATCCAATCTCTCTCCTCTTTGACAGCTTCCAGCTACCTGCTCTCTCACTTTCCCAGCTTCACCAAGTTCCTGTAAGATCACAGAAGAAAGAAACTATACAAAGACATGGATTTATATTCATAAATAACTTAGGATCAGATTTAAGTTAACCATACAAATGTAACAAGCATCAATGAAACACAAGCATGGAGAAGAAACTCAAATAGTTTTATTGATATACAAGAAGATCCAGGAGGAGTTACAACCGATGATTCCTAACCCAGCATCAACCTCCCAGCAAAGAAGTCCCTTCTTCAACCCCAACAAAGCATAGATCACCCAATCCTCTGATATGTATCTCAAAACCAACAACAATTCCTTGCAATGTACAATATTCCAGCCTCTGGATCTCTTGGATGAGGGATCCATATATAGATGTATGCAAGGAGGATGAGTCAGCTCATGAATTGATTAGTGGCTTCTCTCTATCAGTTCTTGCTTCCACTTGGAGACTGAGAGCCTCTCACTCATCCTTGGTCGAATTCGGTGAGGCAAGTGTCTTTGGAGAAGATTCTCGAAGGTTCCATTGTCTGTCCACCTCGTGGAATGACTCTGCCACTTGTCATTTCCCGCTCAACACACCCTGGTAGTGCATTTAGGTGCGTTGCAACGCACCTAGCTAGTGGAATTAGGTTCTATGCAACGCACTTGGCTAGTGGAGCAGCTGAAATGATCCTGATTTGACTAGTTTTGAGTAGTTTCTGGTGGAAAACTTCTGGGAGAAGCTGTAATTTGTTGACCTTATTCCTTTAGGAGTTAGAACAACACTTTTAGGGACTTAGGAGCCCTTGGTTTATGGACATTTCATGCTTAGAGCTGTAAGGCACAAAAATGTCTATAACAGTTGCCCCCTAAAGTATGAGGCCATTTATTGGGTGAAATGCTTTATTAGGAGGATCTAAAGTTCTTTCAATGCTGGGAGGAGACCTGTAATAAGATACAATACAATACATTATCTTCATACTGTTTTCATGATCTAGCTAAGGCGGGCATTCCCATGCTCAGCTTTATAAATTCATTTTCATGTACATAGGACAGACAATCTTCTGATGGTAGACTGATGATTCTGGTAGAGCCATCATCCTTTTGGTAGGATGATTGTCTCTGCTGCAATGTTGTACATTCCAATGTCTTTATTTTCCTAAATATATATCGCAACCCGGATGGATGAAACTAGATCCGGGGTCTTCAATCTCGTCCGATCTTCACTCGAAGTAAAAGTCGATCCATGTGAGAAATGTTTTGAAGTCGAACATGGAAAGGCATTGCTCGATTACCAGTCAATGATGTAAACTGTTAACAAGCGCGAGAGGAATCACCGATAATGATAATGACCCTCAATGTACTGCAGTACAATTCACGTGGTGTGAATAAAGGACTTGGCGTCGAACACCACGCAAAATCTTTCGGTCGAAGGTCATTGATGTATACCTGTCGCCGGAAGTGAGAAACTTGCCATTGAGGCATGCAAGCTTCAAAGTAATGAATGGGGTGTTCCTAGATCAACTTGTTGGATAATGAGCTGATGTCGACAAGAAGTGATCCTTCATAGGAGGGCCTTAATGAATCCCACATCAATGACACGGAACGGAGCAAATGATTTTGATGGAGGTGAAAACGATCTGGTGATATATGGTTCAGGGTGGCGGTCATGAAAGAATGGAGTATAATGTATGGTAGTGGGCGGGACACAGGTGGCCTTTCTGGATGACTTCTCTTGAACATGTCGGCGACACTTATGTGATGGATTGGTAGCATTAACCCCAACTGTGGATGGTATGGCGTGACCATGGCGATGTGACCGGTGAATGAAACAACCCAACCCGACTCGGGCACGGAGTGGAAGTGTCATGTTCAAGAGCAACTTGCTACCAATAAAGTTTCTTTGAGTTTTCTTCCCAATTTTTCCCCAGTCATTGCTGACCAGTACCTCTTTATTTTTGTCAAGCTTGAGGAGGATAACATATGCTTGTTCTATAATTTTCCCTTCGGGCAAACCCATCTCTATGTATTAACGAGCCTAGCGATAGTGAAACTCGTTCTTGTCTAAAGACAAGTTTGTCGCTATTAATCGTTTCAACGAGTTTAACGACAAAGATAACTCGGTCCTTTTCATTTTTAGAGAGTCTGAAAAGGAACGTAAAGGTAACTCCAAAATTCCTTTTTTGTCATCTAATCCCTTAAGTCCGAAAAAGTATAAAACAATACAGAAGGGATGAATTTTCGATAGTTTTAATGAGACGAACAAAACAAGTGCTCGATCTTTTTGTGCAATAATCCCTCAGGTCCAAAAAGATTAAAATCTAGAGGAGGGATAGCACCTCCGGTCGCTTTAACGAGCTGGAAGGCCAAAATTCAGCAATCTTTTCATATTTTACGAGTCAGTTGAAAAGAGCTTAAAGAAGACTCGTCTTTTCAGGAACGAGTGATATAATGGGTAGCAGCTGATTCCAGGTAAGGTTTGGAATTTTCCAATCACGAAAGTGTCACAAGGATGGCTAGTGAAATCACTCTTCACAGTTGTTCCTCAAAATGGGTAAACAATCAAATGGAGGTGAATGATCGGCCAATGGAAAAGTGGAGGTGATGGTGCAAACACGACCAAGGCTTTAATGGCTGAAATGCTTCATTCATGGTGGTTATTTACCGGGGAATAGTTAATTTTTTAACGAGCTTAAACACAGGTCGAAACATTTGCTCATGTCTTATGTTTATTTTTTAACGAGCTTGAACTATGTGCTAAAACTGCTCGATTAATCTAGTCTTATGATAAGAATGTCTCATATAAAAACGGAAATTTTTAGATTTTTGCCCCACGTCCTTTCTTTATGCAAGTTAGGAAACGTCTAATCCAAAAAACAGATAAATAATCGCTCTTTGCTTGCACTCCAAAAGGTTTGCATGCCCCTAAGTATAAAATATGGTTTCAAGGTTACCCCTCAATTTGCAGACAAAACATTTGTTCTATCAGGAGAGGCCTACCTCTTACAGGTTACCCAAAGACTGTTCTATTCACACAGCAAACAAAACACTTCTTCGGCGATGTCTACCGAGATAAACAAAGGTGAGCGACGACATCCGCCAACTCACATAACTTTGACAAGAGAATCTTTTTCTAAAATAACCCGTCTTCCAATCCCGGACGGGGTACAGACTAGTCATATTCTCCCGCAGAAACCTACTCTATACCTCAAGTTTTCCTGCCGAAGCAGACCAGGATGCATGCCCCCTGGGTTTCAGTCATATCCCTCCGAATTACTCGCACTCATCGGGAGGACGGACTGGGGATGGAGACATTTCTTGCGTGAAGAGACCATTTAGGGACGGTATGTGACTATTTGCTATGCGTGATCCGGGAAATGAAAGCTGGTCCATGAGCTTGACCACTCTTCCTTCGTGCGGAAAACACATTACTCTAAAGAGTGAGGAGAAAATGGCTCCCATGCAATAAATATAGTCTCGTCCAAGGAGTAGGTTATAATCCAAGCGTCCTTGAACTACCATGACGTTCATGCGAACTGTCTTTCTTCTCAATGTTATGGGCACATCGGGAAGGATCCCTAAAGGTCGACTGGTTCCTTTATCAAAGCCTGACAGATTTCTCATCTCAGGAAAAAGCGATGGTGAACCAAGCACTTTCCAAGCAATAGAGGAAAGGATACTCACAGAAGCCCCCTCATCTATAATGGTACCAGCCATGACCATTCTATATATTTGAACGATAATTCGGAATGGTATGCTTGCTAGTAAACGGGGTCTGCCTAGTTGATTCCAGTCGAAGGAGACAACTAGGTTGCCTGGAGGTGGGACCGAGTAGACGGTCGGGTATGGCTCTGATGAACTTCCTTCCTGCGGTAAAGGAACGACTAGATTGCCCCCATGTTCGTCGGAGTCTGTGTTGATGAAGAGAATTTGGATGATGTCATCCTTGTTCTCTTCAGTGACTGTATCATCTGAAGATAAAACCTCTGAAGGCAAGACCGGGTCAACTGTCGCCTCGACCTTTTGACTTTCGTCTGGTATGGATTCAGTTGGTTTATCTTCAATGATAGACACTTCAGCCGACCACCTAAGCGGGCCAGCTGGATTCTCAACTAGTGACGGACTGGGCAAGAGTTTTTTATATCCAGGAGGAAGTCGTAATGGTGAAATCGGATGATCATCCAAAAATCTTTTAGCTTCGTCTAAGAAGGGACAACGGCAGAGGGCATGGTCACCTTCGCACAGTTTACAAGGAAATCTAGCTTTCCTTGTTTGTCCTGGGGCTTCACTTTCACTAGTTGATGGTGTGCTTTCAACATGATCACCAGGGTTGATGACACCGGATTGTGAAAATGAGGAGACCAATCCCTTAGTATCCGGGGGATGCAAGGACCATCTCTGTGAAAGTGGTCTCCTTTGCAAATGACACATGGAAATTTAGGCCTGGTCGGTGCAGTGTGTGGATTTTCGTTAGATGACACTTGTTTTCCCCCATTCGCCTGTGGCTCCTTCTTCTTCTTCTCTTTCTTCTTCTTTTCCTTCTTCTCCTTAGGAACTTGGCTTTTAGCTTTACCAGTTCCGTCAAGTGAAGAGGAAGGAGGAGAGGAAGAATTATAGGAAGTAGAAGGCTAGTGGGAAACTCTGGACTCGTCTAATTGCTGATTCGATTGTTCAGGAATAGTGGTGTTCTGAACGACATTGGTTGAGAAGAGCCATACTGGCAAGCCAATTGTCAGTCCTGGAAGCGACAATGTGGCCATATGGGGCGCACCAACATCTCCCCAAGAGGATAAGGGACTAGGATTTCCACCAAGGGGAATTCCTTGGTTGGTAGGCTCCATTTTCTCAACCTAAGATCAATGTAGGAAAAGGGTACGAATATTCCGTTTAAAATAAATTTTAACACGCTTTGACACAACTTGTTTTTTCAGTTTTTAAGAGTCGAGAAAAAACAAAAGATGACTCTAGTCTCCTTCGATTTTTAATGAGCCTGAAGTGACAAGTGCTCAGATGGACCTTTTTCATTAAGGAGTCTGAAAAGGAACGAAAGGGACTGCTCTGGAGGTCTAGGTAGAGGGAGTACCAAACCAATCGCAAAACTTTAGAATACTTTTTACGGTACGACAGTCGATCTTCCCGAATGCTGTGTTCTGTGCATTGCGATCAGTAGGGCGACCGACACGGCTTCCTATGGATAAAGGTTTTAAGCCTATAGGGGTCTCCCAATATATACTCGACGGTACGTGGGAGCACAAGTCCGTACTGGCACTTATCGTCTCAAAGTGGAGGAATCATCCAACCACCAGTGAGGACAACAGTTACCAGGCTTTACGACGCCGGAATACGTCTCTAGACTAGACCTCTAAACGTTGTGCGTTAAGTTCCAAAGCGTTGTTAAGTTCATTGAATTTATTTTAGGTTGATCTTTCTTATGAAGTTTGCCTTTTGGGATCACCATGAGATGTAGATGTAATTCCTAAAATGCAATCTAAAGATGATAAACAAGCTTTTATCTCTTTACAGCAATGAAAATCCTAGCTACTAAGGGAAATGAAAGACACAATCTTTTCGCAAAGAGCACACTGTAAATGCACTTTTCCTAAATCAAGCCAAATAGACTGCCAATACGCAAAAGCACATGCATGCGTTTTGTTTTTCACTTTCTTAATATTGATGCCTAAAAAGAAAGTTGTTGTACAAATCTGAATTCGCTTTCAAGTGACAAACACAAACAAGCTTCTTTTCGAAATCAAAAGGTAGAGACGATTACGACACTTTATGATTTTGAAATAAATACTCGTTTCGACACTAGAAATTGACAAATTCAAGCCAAAGGCAAAAGTAAAAGCATAACCGACTATCAATAGCAAATAAACTTTCTCCTATGATCAAAATCGACACTTGCGACAGATCTAAATCAAAGGACGACAGTACGACTATTATACTTTTGCAATGGAAAACTGTAAACGATGTAACAAACACATAAAAAACATCTACAGTTTCTTTTGTACAACTGAGGCGGAATATCAGTAAGGAAAAGGGGTTTGAAACAGTGAAATACTGATCATAGGCTGCAAAAAACAAACACAAAACTAGAAAAATGAAGCAAAGAACCTCAGCTGCACAAGGCTAGGCTGATCAGCGCACCTCTTGCACAGAGAAATTGCATTTCAGTGCAGGTAGCCCTCTCGGGAAGTGCGTTGAAATGCAGAACCTCTTCACAGAGCCTGCGCTGGGGCAGAAGCGAGAGTTCTATCCGGGTTCGGGGTCACGGTTTGCAGTTTAATCTATGGTTTTTGGCCGAGTGAAAGCAATGAGTATTACACAATCAGAGGTAGATCTAAGGGGGGTTCTAAGAGCTATCACAAGGGTAATCAATTGGTCTATGAATGAGCCATTCAAATCATAAACAGATCCAGTGAGTGGATTGAAGCAGCAGATGTCTACTTTGCATTTGTTAATGGCAAATGCAGTTCGATTGCTACTTCTAAGTTTATGAAACAAACAACAAGAGAAACACAAACAAAATAACTAGACACGATCCCCAACGGAGTCGCCATTTTGTTATCGAGAAAAGTGTCTATCTAGATCTGCTCTATCCCACTAAGGTGTGACAGCGACCTTAGAAACAAACAGAGAAAACTACTTTTGTATTCTTCTTTATGAACTATAAACAAAGAGGAATAGGATGAACCAACCTGTGTCTTGCGCTAGTCCTTTGATCCAATCTCTCTCCTCTTTAATAGCTTCCAGCTACCTGCCCTCTCACTTGCCCGGCTTCACTAAGTTCCTGTAAGATCACAGAAGAAAGAAACTATACAAAGACATGGATTTATATTCATAAATAACTTAGGATCAGATTTAAGTTAACCATACAAATGTAACAAGCATCAATGAAACACAAGCATGGAGAAGAAACTCAAATAGTTTTATTGATATACAAGAAGATCCAGGAGGAGTTACAACCAATGATTTCTGACCCAGCATCAACCTCCCAATAAAGAAGTCCCTTCTTCAACCCCAAAAAAGCATAGATCACCCAATCCTCTGATATGTACCTCAAAACCAACAACAATTCCTTGCAATGTACAATATTCCAGCCTCTGGATCTCTTGGATGAGGGATCCATATATAGATGTATGCAAGGAGGATGAGTCAGCTCATGAATTGATTAGTGGCTTCTCTATGTTAGTTCTTGCTTCCACTTGGAGACTGAGAGCCTCTTACTCATCCTTGGTCGAATTCAGTGAGGCAAGTGTCATTGGAGAAGATTCTCGAAGCTTCCATTGTCTCTCCACCTCGTGGAATGACTCGGCCACTTGTCATTTCCCGCTCAATGCACCCTGGTTGTGCATTTAGGTGCGTTGCAACGCACATAGCTAGTGGACTTAGGTGCTATGCAACGCACTTGGCTAGTGGAGCAGCTGAAATGATCCTGATTTGACTAGTTCTGAGCAGTTTATGGTGGAGAACTTCTGGGAGAAGCTGTAATTTGTTGACCGTGTTCCTTTAGGAGTTAGAACAACACTTTTAGGGACTTAGGAGTCCTTGGTTTATGGACATTTCATGCTTAGAGCTATAAGGCACAAAAATGTCTATAACATTACTCTCAGTCTAGCACTTTATACGAGTTATTACCCAATGCTCCGCGACCATAATCCGATCCCACATCATCAAAGTCACTATTTCTTCCTCCCGTCGATGGATTTATTGTTTCACCATCCCACACCCTTGCTAAAACTTCTTCCAAATAGAACTTGGTCTCGAATGTTGTCCCTAATAGGTCATCTCAAAATCCACCTGGCCTTGGTAAAACCTAAAAGGTCCATGCTATCTAGTCTACCACAGTGGAAAAATCGTCGAAAGGAAAGGCAAAGCTAAAGTCGATGCCCTAAAACAAGGCCCTACCAAATCGTCTCCTGGTGAATCTTGGTAATGGAAGCCTATGTATCCTTACCTCATTTGCGAGGAATATCACTACACTAAGGATTTTCCTTGATGATCTGAATTTAGTCGCCTGCTCAAAGCGTCCCCTGCTATCCTCAAAGAGACATTTCCATCTCAACAGACCCAAATGGTAGACCAACCCTAATCGGCTTCCTTTGGATCTCAAGTGTTCATGATGAGCACACCTATTAATGTGGCTACTCGATTGAAAGACTATCAAACTCCAGCTTTGGCAGCTAGGAAAGAGAAAGAAGCTGCACCTTCTTCTTCTACCCTGATTTCTGGCCCTCTGCATATTGAGTGACCTAACCCTTATTCAGCTATGCGGCCACTCTCTCAAGGTGTACTATGGAAATCCTCATATAATCCCAATGCCTGAGTTGCTCAACATTAAAATGTTGTTGAGGATCTATCTCAGGCGTCGTCAACCATGTTGACTCTCGAGGTACTCCAAAGTTGCCCATCGCAACAGAAATATTTGCTCTCGGCTATCAAGGGCATCAATCCCACTGATTCCAATTTGTTATGTTTTTATCTTGAAAACCATGTTCCACAGCTCCCTCATCAAATTTCCTTTCTTATTCAGGTAATCATCAATGAGAATACCATCCACCACACTATCATTGATGAAGGTGCTTCCACCTGCGTCATGTCAGCCACATTTTGGAAGGCTATTGGTTCCCCTGCACTAGCTAATCTTCGAACACTTCAGAAGCTTTCGAAGGGCGCAATTCGTGACCCTTCATTGTCTTACCTAACCTTGCCATCACCCTAGAAGGCAAGACAGTGCACATCGAAGTAGAAATTATTGATGCCAATCTCAATTATAATCTTCTACTCATTCAAAGTTGCACTCATGCCATGCATGCCATGGCTTCCTCTTTGTTTCACGTGATTCATTTTCCCCATCAAGGGAAGATTGTCACAATCGATCAACTATATTTCTTTATCTCTTCCTCCTTGGATGGTAATGTTTGTACATCAAGAACTATAGTACTCCATTTGAGAGTGTGGAGGTAGGTCTCTTCAAAGATTCTGCCTTAATGGGAATTTTTCCCCTCCCACCTCCTCATGTTGCCTCTGTCAACATGATCTCGGTCAAATCTGATCCCTAGGTCATACCTGCACCCGATCTTGTTAATACTTGGGGCAAGGTTATGCCACTTAGTCCTGCTGAAGTCAATTACGTGGAAATTATTTCGGCTTCGAACTTTGCATCCTCTAATTCTCATATGTTGAAGAACTCCCTCAATAAATACTCTCAATCCCCTTGGCTTGGAACTTTGGAATCACCTGATCCCTTAGCCAAGACCTTCCTTGTTGATGAAGGTATCATGGAAATCATGTCTCTAAAGGAACCACCATGGATCGATAATCATCATCGCTCCTTGTTCCTGCCTCGCTCGGTAGTCATGTCTACCACTTTA
Source organism: Pinus tabuliformis (assembly GCA_031772625.1). Classification (NCBI taxonomy): domain Eukaryota; kingdom Viridiplantae; phylum Streptophyta; class Pinopsida; order Pinales; family Pinaceae; genus Pinus; species Pinus tabuliformis. Next base: position 264,677,017 of record CM062806.1, on the reverse strand, counting down.
GAAGAGCCCTCTTCTCCATTTCCCCCATCGATTGTTACTCAAGAAGTATGGTCAGAAGGAAATCTACATAATATTACCCAAATGATGCCGATTGACATTTCTATCAAACCTGGTATCATTGAACATGTTCATATTGGGGTATCTTTTTCTCCAGATGAGATCAAGATGTATACTCGTCTATTTAAGGAATTTCGTGATGTGTTTGCATGGTCTTATGAATAAATGCCTAGCATTGATCCTAGCATTGTAGTGCACAAAGTACCAATGTATCCATACGCAAAGCCCATTCGCGAATGGCTTCGCCCTGTGCACCCTAGGAAGGCCACTGTTATTAAGGGTGACGTTGAAAAGCTTCTCAAGGCTGGGTTCATCTGTCCCATACCCCTTATAGACTAAGTGTCCAATACTGTCCTAGTGACTAAAAAACGAGGCACGATTTTTGTTTACATGAATTATCGAGATCTTAATAGCTCCTTTCATAAAGACAACTATCCTGCTCCCTTCATTTATCAAATCATTGATGAATGTGCCAGGAGCGAGATCTTTTCCTTTATTATGGTTTTTCTGGTTATAAACAGATGAATATCGTACCGGTTGATTAAGAAAAGACAACCTTTATATGCCCATGGTGTACGTTCGTGTACAAGAATATCCCTTTCGGCCTCAAAAATGTTGGAGCCACATTTCAACGGGAAATGTCCTACATGTTTCATGATATTCGCAACATTGTCCAGCCTTACTTGGATGACCTCCGCACTCATTCTTGTAAGTGCGAAGATCACCTAGACCATCTGTTACACTAAAATTTGTCACCATGACTATTTGCAGTTAGTATGGCTCCATCAATTGTCATACTATCCTCCTTGGCAAGTCTTATACCTCTGCTCTTCATGTCAAACTCCAAGAAAGAGAGAAAGTCTTTAAAAATATATATATCTTTGGGTACGCAGTTTCTCTTAGCCTTACCTGCGTGTACGCACCCCAAGTTCACAATATCTACGTACTTGAACGCTCTGTCTGTAAAGGGGAGGGTGCGTACTCCTGTAAAGGTCAAAAGGCGCAAGTTTCACTCCAAAAAAGTTACTTGTGGTCCTTTCTAGAGCATTCTAGAAGCTTGTTTGACGTGTATGGAGTGCGTCCAGATGGTTCATGTATCCCTATGAAAGAGGAACTTATCCCATCAAGAGGGGAGTTATCCCACCCAAAGAGGGGCTTATCCCATTGATGGTGGACCTGGTTAAATTCCTCTAGAGCACTATAAATACAGGCATTGGGCCAGAGGGAGGCAGGTTGAAAGCTGAAAATTCCTAAGGGTAGATGCTGCTGGAATTAGGACTCCCTTGTAAAGCTTGAGAGGAGAGATTCCCATCCTTTCCTAGCCTTATTTGGAAGTGGGTGAGCTGATCAAAGTAAAGGAAAACTCTTGCTGGACCCTAGGAGGGCCCTGCACAACACCAAGGCTCAGGTTGTAATGGTCTCTTTTGTTTCCACTTAATACAAATGAACTCATTTTTCTCAACAGATTGTTAATCATGATTTGTTTCATATACTCCTTGGTCTGTATGATGAGTATGTGTTGTTTTATAAGTTTATCAGGTGCTATTTAATCTTTTGGCTTGTTAGTGAATGCAGGTTTCGAAGAGAAGGAGGAGCTCATCCGGATTGGCGAGACTGGACTACTACAAAGCGTTGGACTAAAGGTATGTTATAATCACCTGATTACTTGTATTCTAAATGCATGTTTAGAGAAAGGTAGTGTTTATTTGTCTTGTTTGTCACTAGAAAGCCTTAGCTTCTAGGGAGGTCGGTTTTGTCCACAAGATTGACTCTTTCCGCATGACAAAATGGCGAAATGGCGACTCCGCTGGGGAATCCATTGATGTGAATGATTTTTCCTTTGTATGAAACTTTGATCTGAGAAAAGTCGTTTGTTTTCTGGTTTTTGGCTGTCTAACTGTGTATTTGGGTGGGCTAGCTTAGGGTTAAATTAGATTTTAGTTTTTCTTTGTTTTGCTAGAAGTACGCAGCCTCTGAGTTGAGCACAGTGCGTACCTGTACGCACTGCATCTTTGTGTACAGAGCGTACACGCACCTGTGTAAACAGGTGGCCTGCGTACCCTGTCAAAATTGAGAAAATTTCAATTTTCTTCTTTTTTGCCTCTTAGATTTTGTTTTTTAATTTGTTTTTCTACCCAGATCCACTACTTTTCTACCATAAATCCTCACCTAAGCTTGTTTCATCAGTGTCAAGAATTTTAGTGAAATTCATAGAGATTTTTCCCTAGGGTTTGATTTTTGCACTGGTCCTGTAGTGACTTTGGCTTTAGAAGTTGTAAAACCTTGGATCTCCCTGGTTTTGTTCAGTCTTCTTAGGAGTCGGACCTGTCATATAATCCACCCTTGTGAGAAACCTACCTTTGTGTTGTCTCTTTGCCGAATCTCGAAAAGTTTGTTGATTGAACTTTGAATTTTATTCTTGAGAAAAAGAACACAAGATTTTGATTTTTGTTTTTGACTGGTTTTTTATTCTGCATTAACTAGTCCTTAGTTAAATTTTGACTGAGTAAAACATCCTGGAATCATACTTAGTAGGATTTTGCCTCGTTAGATTTACTTTTAGGTGCATTTCTCTTGAATTTGCTTTTGTGTGAAATTGAGTTGACTTGATTGCCATAGATTTTTTAACTTTGATTTTTGTTAAAGTAAGTTTTACATGCTTTATTAATATAGGGAAAAAGACAAAAAATCTCTTTTGAAGAAAAGTTTTCTTTGGTAGCATTTGAGTCTTTGAAAAGAAAAGGAATTTTCGAGAAGTAATTAGTGGTCATGTGTTGTATGTTTTGGAAAAAAATAAAGAGTTTGTTTCTTTGATTTTCATTGCCAAGAAAGTTGTCTTTATATCAATTTTGCATTCTCCAACTCTCTTAGCTAGGGAATTCATTGAAAAAGAAAAATTAGCATAAATCATCCTAAGTACATCTTTTTAGTGGATTTGAGTCGAGTCTACACACCATCAATTTCATCTCCACTACCTTTTGTCTTAAAGAAAAGCCATAAAAATTAACGCTTAAAGTAAAATCAACTTAGTAACTTTTTATTTACTAGGGCTCTGAAACACCAATATAGATCAGGCTAGTGTCTTGGAGTAGGAGAGTAATTAACTCTCCAAGACAGTAAAACCAAACAAGTAGCTCATCTTGTGGTAGGATAAATCCAACTGTTTCATTTGTACTCTGGGAAATCTCCTATTAAAGGAGAAGCACGAGACCATGTCCGAACCAGTGAGGGGATCAATCCTCCTTCATTGGGAAAGACGCCAGATACACACATACTACAAATGGTAAACCTCAGATTATTGTCGAGGAGCCTGGGGTCACTTTTCGGTAAACCTTGGATTATTGTCAAGGAGCCGGCAAGGGGATTGAGCTTGATACTCTGCCCTTCCATGCTATTGGGTCGTAGAATGTTCCCCCAGGTATATTTGTTGTTGTTGGTAACCTTAGTGACCATTATATTTAGGATTCTACCGAGGTGATGGTGGAGGGAAGATCCCACTGTACCTGGAGCAGACGTCGGCTAGACTCACTTGGATTTTCCGGGGGGTTCACTTCACTCGAGACGGTTAAAGTGGAGGAAATTGTGCCTGTCTATTCATTAAGCAGGTTGCCAGGGTAACTGTTCCACCCACCACTTCTGTACTGAATTCAGCGATGTTGGGTTTCATCTCCAACTAGTGTTTTCGGTCCGGAAGGCTACTGTTTGTGTATGGTTTGACGCCCTAGATTCTTTAGGTTTGTGATTCAAATTTGTTTGGTTCTGTAGAGACTTTAGGCGGTTTTCTTTGAGATTTTTCTTTGTTTGTGTGTGCAGTAGTTAAAAGTTTTTAACTGTGGCTGAATTACCGAGATAGTCCCGTAGACTTCGGGGCAAGTCTCCTGAGATTGTTACCGTGGCCGATTTGTTGAGGAAGTCCTGTAGACTTCGGGGCGAACCTCCTGAAGACATATCGGGTCATTACAAAGGTTTGAAAGTCCTTGTAACTCGTAGTGGCAGTAAATTAGGTTCACCTGAAGAAGGAGATCGTCGTTGGTAGTCCATCCAGATTACCAAGGTCTAGAAACAGGTTATAATCCGGAAGCTGTTGCAGTTTCTGAGCTTGCTGGTAGTTTTTCATCTACTAGTGATATAGGCGAAGAACCTGAAATATCTGAACCTGTTACTCCAACTTCTAGTGCTCCTGATTCACCTCGGGTAGAAAGAGTCATCACCGAAAATCTTCCTGCTGGTTTGATAGCTATTGAAGAACTTTCTCCAGAAGAAGAATTTGGCGTCTCTATCCTTGAAGATCAACCTACTATTTATCTAAGGGAGCGTGAATCTATTTTTTACAGTCCTCCTAGAAGCACTACTTGGTACCTTTCGTTAACCAATTATTTGGACAACTCAGGGTCAAGTTTTTCTCCACCTCATACTCCTTTTCCACCTGGAGGTATTTATACTCATGTAAATATGTCTGGCCAGTCGTCCGTGTTCACTCAATCTCCTGAATCTTTCTTGTACGACGGTCCTTCTGTTCCCTCTGGGTATCAGTCACTTTCTGGTACTTTTGCAGGAGCATCTCCTCAACCCATTGAACATGGGTTATTAGCTGGAAACAATGGTAATAAACCGTTGGGTGTAGGAGATATTTACATGATGTCAGGTTCAGTTCCCGATTCTCAACCTCAAGGTAGCCAATTACCGCCTGGGGGGAAACCTCAATTAACGCCTAGGGGGCAACCTCAAGGTACACAAATTGCGTCTCGGGGGAAACCTCAAGGATAGTATGTACCCATAGTACAATACATTCCTCAAGGTCAACCCTAGCCTCAATATGTACCCCAAGGTCAACCTCAGTATCAATTCATAGCTCAAGGTCAACCCCAGTATCAATACTTACCTCAAGGGTATTTACCTCAAGGTCAGTACTCTAGTCAAGGTTATCAACCACCCCAAGGTCAATCTTATGTTCAAGGTACGAGAAATGTACCTTTCAATTATCAATCCTACCCTCAATCTGGTTATGGATCTCAATATCCTCAACCTGTCATGGGTCAATACCCCGGAATGAACATAGTGTGGGATCCATCGCAAGTTCAACAAGTGTTGCAGCCAAGCGTACAGTTGTCATCTCAAGCTGGACAACCTTTAGTTTCTGGTTCACCCCAGCAACCAGTCCAGTCCAATGTTCAAACTTTTGTACCTTTGGTAGTTACTCAGTCGCCCATTACACCTAGTACTCCATCTCAAACGATTGCTGCAACTACCGCAACATCTGTTCCTTCCACCACACTTACTTCTGGAGTATCGACAACTCCTGTTTCTACTGTCTCTGCAACTACTCCTCAGACATATTTACCATTGTTTGGATCTACGATTCAAACTATGGTTCAAATGCCTGTAGGACAACCTGGTTTAAGTACGGTTGTTACTAGTCAACCACAATTCGTTTATCAACCATACCAGGGGCAGTACCAATACGGGCCTGCTGTCCAACAGCCAGTTTACCAGTATCAACCGTATCCTGGGTACACTTATCAACAACCTCAGCAACCCCAGTACGGTCCGGTTAATCCTGGTTTTCCAGGAGGATACAATATCCCGAATGCGATACCTATTCCAAGTTATCCTGGATATCCTCCTCTTGGGACTAGTCTTGTGACCCAGAGTTTTAGGGATCCTAATCGGCAATTGCCGTTTATCGCAACTTTGGATTTACCAGACTTGTCGCGCCTAACGAACGATCCAATAAATTATCTTCCGTTTTGGCCGCCAATGCCAAATAAGTTGCCCAGTGACATTCCCAAGTTTGAGGGTAAGTCTGGAGAGGATCCGTCAAATCATGTGGTGACTTACCACCTCTGGTGTGCTTCAAATTCCATCTCAGATGATTCGATTCGCTTACGTCTTTTCCAGCGTACGCTCATTGGTCTCGCGGCCAAGTGGTACATTGAGTTACCGTGGGCCTCTTTTTACAATTTTAGTCAGTTAGCTACCTCGTTCCTAACTCATTTTCAGTTACCGGTCAGATATGATAATGGCACGAAGCTACTAACTTCACTAAAACAATCGACGTCCACTTATATTTCCGATCATATACATGAATGGAGACGTCGAAGGCGATTAGTGAAAGTTTTTATCCCGGACCAAATCTTAGCTGAATGGTTTGTTAAATCATTGTTACCGAAGATTACTGAAGACGTAGCTAAGGCCGGAGTAGTTACTGAGGAGTAAGTGATTGCTCAAGCACAGTACCTTGACTTAGTTTACACTCAGTCAGGTACGTTACATGAAAAGATCCCAGATCTTCCAAAGTCAAATCAAATCGCTGCTGCTCCTTTGGGATCTCATGCTGCTGATGGCATGATTGGTATGGTAAATACTAAAAGCAAGAAGAAGTATTCAAATAATTCTTCGCCCATTATAACCTTACCAAATTCCCCGACAGGAGAGTCTTCTCCTCAAATTTCCGCTGATATCCACGCTGTAGAGTCATCTACGACTAAATCAAAAAACGGTGGGAAGAAGAAAGGTAAGAAGAAGAATAAAGTAGACAAGACTCCAAAGGAGAAAACAGAAAAGTCGGAAACCAATGACAAAAAGTGCAAACCTCGATATCCTTGTCTTATTTGTGAAGAGGATCATTTTACAAGAGATTGCCCTCATTAGGCCGAGGCTGTGAAAATCGTCAAGGGTTCTCCAACTCCTGCTGTTTTGAAAGATCCATTTCCAAAGCAGGAGAGTAATATGATAGGTTCTTCCTCGAATGCCAGTGAAGAACCCATATTGATGATGTCTCATGTAAGGATTACGACTCGATCGCAAGATTATGGTAGTAAAAGTCCTGTTGATGGATCGAAAGAAGCAGAATCTTCTCATTCAAATCCATCAACCTCAGCTCCCGGTTCCGATCCACTACAGATCGAGAAACCTAACCCTGACTTAGTAATCAAACCTCCCGCCAAGGGTGTACTTCGAACGTCTGCTTTCAATCCACATGCGAGAGCGGCCCAAAATTACAAAATTGTTGAGGATTTAGCTGCTTCACCCTCAGCAATGTCAGCTTTAGAAGTGTTGCAATCATGCCCAGCACAGCGAAAATTAATTTTGTCGGCTATAGGAGCTGTTGATGTTCAGGACCCGAACCTAATAATCTTTGATCTAGAAAATAGTACACCGCGTTTGCCTCATCAGATGGCTTTCCAGATCCCAGTGATAGTCAAAAACAGGCCTATTCATCGGACTGTAATTGATGAGGGAGCTTACACGTGTATTATGTCGATACAGTGTTGGAGATCGCTTGGTTCTCCTTCACTGAATCAATCCCCGACAATTCTTAAGGCCTTTGATGGCCATGGGTTCCATCCGTTTGGCATTCTACAGGATTTGCCTATAGGGGTTGAAGGAAAAACCGTTAGTCTAGATGTGGAGGTGGTTGATGCCCCTCTAGACTACAACCTTCTTTTGGGTCGAAGTTGGTCTTACGCTATGACAGCGGTCGTTTCGTCAGTCTTCAGAGTAATAAAATTTCCACATAATGGCAAGATCGTAACCATAGACCAGCTGGTTATTTTTCATCCGACCCAGCCTCTTCAGAGAGTATCCAGCATGTCGGTAGAACGACTATCCCTTACAAGGATGTTGGCGTAGGATTAGTTAAAGATGCCAGTTTACTGGGAACTTTTCCTTTTCCTCCAATCAACGCCGTGTCTTCATTTGCATCTATTCATATGATTACTTCAGACACCATTGTTTACGAAGATCCTTGGATCGTTCCTTCTGAATCTGAGATAGAATCATTTGGTGATGCCATGCCTTTGAGTCCATATGAAATTGCCTATGAAGCCGTGCAGTCTTTTTCCAATCTAAGTTCAATCAAAATCGACCAAATGAATGTGGTCTATGAGGAATCCCTTTTCGCATCAACCTCGGAGTTAATAATGTTTCCCGAAGTTGTGTCATCTGACGAACAAGTTTGTGAAGTCCTGTGCGTAGATGATTTACCATGGGAAGATCTCCATCATAGATCTTCGTTATTACCTGAGGATGATCATTTTGAAAACGATTTCTCATCAATCTTTACAACTGAATATGTCAAAGAAGCTCAGAGTCTAATGAAACATCCTGATTCGGAGCTGAATTTGGGAAACATTTCTCGCACTATTCCCATTGACATTTCAGTCAAGCCCGGAATTGTTGAGCACATTCATATAGGTGCCTCGTGTTCAGACAATGAAACTCAGACATACAAGGCCCTATTTCAAGAATTCCGCGACGTGTGTGCCTGGTCTTACGAGGAAATTCCAGGAATTGATCTCGTAATTGTTGTCCGTGAGATCAAGACTTACCCGAATGCTAAACCCGTCCGGCAACGTTTGCGTCAGATTCACCCACGAAAAGCGGCTGCGATTAAATCAGAAGTTGAGAAGCTGTTGAAAGCAGGTTTCATTTATCCAATCCTGTTAACGGATTGGGTATCGAATATTGTTCCGGTTAACAAAAAACAGGGAACAATAAGAATATGTGTCGACTATAGGGATATCAATCGTGCTTGTCCCAAGGACAACTATCCAACACCCTATATCGATCAAATAATTGATGATTGTGCCGGCAGTGAAATATTTTCCTTTATGGACAGTTTTTCCGGTTACAACCAAATCAATATTCTACCTGCCGATCAACCAAAAACGGCTTTCATTTGTCCATGGGGGACATTTGCTTATTGCAAATTACCTTTTGGGCTTAAGAATGCCGGAGCCACTTTTCAAAGGGCGATGTCTTATGCGTTTCATGACATCAAACACATTGTGCAACCGTATCTCGATGATTTGCCCGCTCACTCCTTACAACGAGCTGATAACCTTGTCCATTTACAAGCAATTTTTATGAGGTGTAGGCATTATCGTATACGGTTGCACCCACACAAATGTGTCTTCTGTATTGAAGTGGGACGATTGCTGGGATTTGTAGTTTCAAAAGCCGGCATCCACGTCGATCCCGCGAAGGTAGAAGCTATCATCAAATTGCCTCCTCCTTCGAGTCTTCGCCAACTCCAAAGTTTGCAGGGGAAAGCAAACATTTTACGCTGATTCATTCCTAACTACGCCGAGATTACCAAGGGTTTTACCCGGTTGTTGAAACAAAACGGTCAATTTTCTTGGGATGAGATAGCTCAGAAATCTTTTGATGCACTTAAGCACGTCTTGACCCATGCACCGTTGCTGCATCCTCCCAACTACAACTAGGATTACTTTTTGTACCTCGTCGCCGCTCATTCCACCATTGGAATGGTCCTAGTATAGGAAGATGAATTCGGAACGGAACATGTGATCTATTACCTTAGTCGGACGTTAAATCCCACTGAGCTCAAATATTCACATGTGGATAAATTGGCCTTGGCAGCCGTTCAAGCTGTCCAACGTTTTCGTCACTACATTCTTCTCCGTAAAACTACAGTCATTTCGGATTGCAACCCTATGATCTACATTTTGACTAAACAATTGCTAGGGGGAAAGTACTCTAAATGGATCGTTATCCTGCAGGAGTTCGACTTGGAAATTGAAAAATCTAAGTCTAAGAAATCTTTAGTTTTTGCAGAGTTGATGTGTGACTTCCTGCGTGCTGACACAAAAACTGTGGCAGAGGAACCCATTGCGGACGAATCTTTGTTTCTCATTAGCACTTTACATCCGTGGTATGGGGATATAATCATCTATCTCCAGACCCAATCCTTTCGGCCCGAAGTTTCAAAGTCGGAACGTCGGAAAATTCGATTCCAGTCCCAACAGTACAAAATTATTGGAGATACTCTTTATCGCTGTGGGGCGGACTTGGTTTTTCGACGTTGCTTAACTCATGAGGAAGCTGAGAGGGTTTTGAATGACTGTCACTCTGGAGCGTGTGTCGGTCATATGTCTGGGTATGCCACAACCCAAAAGATATTGCGCGCTGGCTACTTCTGGCCGTCCTTATTTAAAGACTGTATTATTGCGGTCCGGAAATGCCACAAATGTCAAGTGTTTGATCGCAAGATGCGTGCACCACCTGCTCCTCTCCACCCTATAATTGCCGTTGGTCCTTTTGCTAAATGGGGTATCGATTTTATTACATGTAACCCTCACTCGGCCGGGGGGCATGCGTATATCATCCTTGCGGTTGATTATTTTACTAAGTGGTCCGAGGCGATGCCTACATTCGAGGCAGACGGTAAGACAACTGCAATTTTCGTATTCAATCACATTATTGCTAGGTTTGGTGTCCCACAAGCGATAATCACTGATCATGGGCACCATTTTCGAAACGTTATGATGATAGAACTTACAGGCCAACTTGGTTTGCGTCACGATAGCTCAACTCCTTATTATCCACAAGCCAATGGCCTGGTTGAGTCCATCAACAAAGTTTTAGTTATCATGATCCGACGAATCATTGGTATTCATCGGTCGAATTGGCACAACATGTTATTTTCCGCGCTTTGGGCGTACCGAACCTCAGTGAAAACATCAACATGGTTCACTCCTGTCCAACTAGTTTATGGTTTGGAAGCAGTGTTACCCACTGAATGCGAAATCCCGTCACTTCAAATGGCTTTCGAATTACTTCCAGCTACTTCTGAAGAGGAGAAGCGTCTATTATACTTAGCTCAATTAGATGAGACTCGACGTGACGCTGCATTGGCAATCGAGACTCACGCAAAACGGATGAAAGCTTAGTATGATCGCAACGTGACCCCTCGAAATTTTTCGGAGGGAGACCTAGTGCTATTATATGATCAAGCTAACGATAAATTAGGTGCTGGAAAATTCGTTCCTATGTGGCATGGGCCCTATATTGTCAAGCGAAAGCTAGCAAAAGGGGCTCATGAGCTGGTAGATTTTGACGGGGAATCTTTGGGTAAACCCAGAAATGGACTTTACTTAAAGAGGTATTATGCTTAAATGATTGGTATGGAGATTTAGTTAGGTTAGATTTTTCTTTCTAGCTAGTGTGTTTGTTAGTATAGACAATGTGCTTAGCTTAGAGAGTGTGTTTCTCATCGTTATTCTGGCATATCTTGGTTTTACTCTTGATATTGCAGATGTCGACGCCTCTCCAAATGTACATTGGATTCGCTGATGGTGCTTGTCGTAGTACACGGAATATCTCTTCCGCAGCTTGGGTTATCTATTCGCCCTCTGACGAGTTAGTTTCTATGCATGGGGTGAGCCTCGGTCAAACAACAAATAACATTGCAGAATACAGTGTAGTGATTGAATTACTGTCTGAATCTGTTTCGTTTTGGATTCGGAGTTTGATAGTGAGGTTAGATTCTGAACTCGTTGTATTATAGCTTAATAGAGTATATGCCATTAGAAATCCAGTGTTATTAAGTTTATTTTTGAGAGTGCGTCTCTTGGAACGTGAATTTGATTACATTGAATATCAGCATATTCCAAGGTCTTTAAATACATTAGCAAATGCAATTGCTTCTGGAATGTTTGACAAACATTTGCGATAATCATACATGTAAATTTAAAAACATTTCATCACACATTTTTAACAAGATAAGCTGGTAATAATGACATATATAGATAGGAGTGTGTCAAAAAATACATCGTCTTCGATCATAGGTCGAAAAACACCTTATGATCGGCAAAAATGATAAGTACAAAAAACCAAAATGTCACATGTGTCTACAAAAGTGACCGTCCAATCACTAGTGGTGCTCTCTATACGACACCACTGCATGGGCTACCCTACACAAGAACCTCCTAAAAGGTCCTGGGACTGCGACCACATAGCGCTGAAGTCTGATAGGAATGTCATCTATAGTCGTCTCTAGTATGTCTGCCGTAAGACGCTCTAGGTCTTGTTCCAACTCGGCTAGGGTCTCTGCGGCCGCGTCCTGTGGGGCCAGTGCCGGTGCAACTGGTACTCTCCTCTCGAAAGGCCGGAGATTGGCCGGACGCTGTGGGCCTACATCTGCATTTTGAAAATTGTCACTGTCAGTTTTGAGACGATATATAAAAACAAAAAAAAAATAGATCATTTAAAAACTTGTGGAAAATGAAGTACCTGTGTCATCCCACTGTTCTCCCGGTGGAAGAATCATGTCCGGATCTCCACGAAAATCAACTCCAGCATACGGAAAATCCTGTATCGAGAAGACCTAGTTCTCTAACTAGTGAAAATACTGTGGTCTAAATCGGACAACCTCCGTGCCCTTGTCAGGATGACGGGCCATCACCGCAACCCATCGCATCAACTTAGGCTCTCGGGGAGGCCTAACCTCAACAGTGAGCTGCTGTGGGATCAGCATCGGAACCCTCTCTAGGGAAAATCTCACAACTAAAGGCCCATAACCAAAAGTCTTCAACTGTGCGTTTTTGGTCCTAGTCAGTTGGCCCTTTAAGTTGGCCAACACAGCATTGCACCAGTTGAAAATGGTGCCTTGATAGCAATCAATCATCATCCGCATCTGGGATCCAGTGGAAATGTGCAAAGCGGTAGCCCTGCAAATTCTGGTAACTGTAAAGGCAATTACCATAAGTTCAGGTCGAGATATCTTTTTGATTTCTATCCCCTTATCCTGGTTTTGGTTGTTACACCACTCTAGCCGGAGGCTAGCAATGGACTAGCCACCCGGCCTAGTGCCGGACAGAGTCAATTGTTCACCCCTCTTGGGCAAACCAGTGAGAAATTAAATATCTGAGGGCTCTATCTTGAGCTGGTGCCCTCCAATGTAGAAACATTGATCCTGAACATTACACCTTTCAACCAGCCACTTTAGAAAGCGCACCTGGGCCCTCATGCCAGGTATGGCCCAGTATTTGTAAAGACCGCATGCCTTCAAAGCATCAATGGAAGGTTGGTGATTAATCACGGCCAAATCAACATCTTCGTGTTCTCTCTCGCGCCAATAAAGCATGGTGGGCAATCTACACACCATAAAACATATGTTAGAGTCCATAAAATTGAAAGTTTTTGGTTGATTTTGGAGAAATTGGAGTTTAAAAATCCATTCCGCGGTGTACGCAGCCCGCCTTTAGAGACAGGGCGTATGTACGCAGGTTCTCTTAAGGCAAGCTGTGTACGCCCGACATTTTCCCCACTGAGAAAATGTTGGGGTACGCAGGTCACCCATGGGGCACCTGCGTACCCCGAAAAGCGGACCTTGAAACCCCAAGGCCTCCAAAAAATGAAACTAAAGCTTAAAAACAAATTCTAAACGGATGGAAATGCAAGGGAGGATGTTTTAGAATACGTGATGAGACGACGTTTGATTTCGACGGTCGGATTCTCCGCAATGTCCATGGGAAGTTTCTTGCCAAAAACCCTTTTTCTCTCCTCAACAGTAAAATGGTAAAAGCCCTTTTTATAGGTTTTTTGAGTAAATGAATGTCAAATTTGTTTATTTTCCACCATGAAATGGTATTTTTCAAGTATTTTTATCTATCTTTAAACAGGTATGAGTAATGTGTTGGTTTTTGCGCAGGATAAAAGGATTTTCAGGCAAAATTGTCATTTTTCACAAACAAAAATATCAGAGTCATCTTTTAAGCCCTTTTCTTACTCCTAAAACATGAAAAGATTGTCGAGCGTTTCTTTTACACTCGTTAAAGCAGAATTAAAAGACGGTCCCTTTATAGCCCTTTTCTGACCGTAAAAACAGGAAAAGATTGCCAGATTTTTGTCATTTCAAATTCGATACTGGAAATAAAACGACGTGTCCTTGATCGCTTTTTACTTTTCAGGTCAAAGACACTAATCATGAAAGTACTCCTTGGTCGCAAGATCAAGCGGTTCTCTCAAGTATTATTTTATACTTTTTCAGGCTTGGGAGACACAAATTTACGAAAAAGTTCAACATGGAGTCTTCTTAAGTTTTTTCAGACTGTCTAAAATTGAAAAACGCCGAGTTTCTCCTATACTGGACTCGTTAAAATTTCACAGTAAAGGACCTGTTCGATTACAAACAGGAACAGACCACTCCTTCTTAGGGTTCGAATCAAAACTAAGTTGGACTCATCCAAAGGATGAGCTTATAATCAAGCATATGTTATCCTCCTCAAGCTTGTAAAAAATAAAAAGGTGCTTGCCAGAAATGGTGGGGGAAAAGAGAGGAAAATGATCCTATTTGTTATCCTTTGTCTCAGAAGAAGCCTTATCACCGCTATTGAACACGACACTTTTCATTCGCTTGGGTTGGGAAATCCTTTGCCTCACAGTTGATCAAACCACATTGAAAGTCTTCAGCCGGGTATTAACTTTGGGTCAAATGTCACCAAGCCATCTGTTGTGTCGTTATGTGTTCAAGAGGTCTCTCAAAATAAACCATTCATCTGCAAAATACCTGTCATCAATCTCGACCATCCCTGAGTCAGTCCTTACAGCTATATTTCTTCAACTTGATCTATGATTTCATGTTTTGGGCTTGCCTACAACGGGTCACTTTCTATCGACATCAGCACATTATCTAGAAAGATGACTTAGAAATCGTCAGTACCTTGAAATCTGCATGCATCAATGGCAGGTTTCTCGCCTTTGACGACAGTTTACATCATTGACTTTCGATCGAAGGATTCCGTGAAATGTTCGACATCAACTCATTCATTCACATCTCATGGATTGTACTGGGTACTTTGAGAACCATTGACATCACTGGTGGTCTCTCTCACACTTGTTAACAGTTTACATCATTGACTGGTAATCAAGTGGTTTCTACCATGTTCGACATCAACTCATTTATTCGCATGGATAGAATCGTACCTGTTCGGGACGTAGAAATGAAGACCCTGGATCTAGTTTCCACCATCTAGGCTGCGAGGAGTTTTGTATTCATTTTATAGTATACCAACTATAAACAGATGGCTGCATCCATACTGTGTCTACACAAAGTCTATGATTATGATGTACTGCAAAATCATTCCTGTATCAGAGCAGTAGTTAGTTTGTTAGATAAAGTTTTCAATCTGAGTATGGGAATGCCTACCTCAGCGATGATATGATCTTATATATGTATTTTGTGTTGAATACTTGCAGGTTCTGACTGGGTTCTCCACAAGATAATCCTTCAAATGATAAAGTACTTCACCCTTCCTAGATGATATGAAACCCTAATCTACTACAGGCTTCGCACTTTAGGGGGCAATCTGTTACACTAAAATTTGTCACCATGACTATTTGCAGTTAGTATGGCTCCATCAACTGTCATACTATCCTTCTTGGCAAGTCTTATACCTCTGCTCTTCATGTCAAACTCCAAGAAAGAGAGAAAGTCTTTAAAAATCTATATATCTCTGGGTACGCAGTTTCTCTTAGCCTTACCTGCGTGTACGCACCCCAAGTTCACGATACCTGCGTACTTGTACGCTCTGTCTGTAAAGGGGAGGGTGCGTACTCCTGTAAAGGTCAAAAGGCGCAAGTTTCACTCCAAAAAATTTACTTGTGGTCATTTCTAGAGCATTCTAGAAGCTTGTTTGACGTGTATGGAGCACCTCCAGATGGTTCATGTATCCCTATGAAAGAGGAACTTATCCCATCAAGAGGGGAGCTATCCCACCCAAAGAGGGGCTTATCCCATTGATGGTGGACCTGATTAACTTCCTATAGAGCACTATAAATACAGGCATTGGGCCAGAGGGAGGGCAGGTTGAAAGCTGAACATTCCTAAGGGTAGATGTTGCTGGAATTAGGACTCCCTTGTAAAGCTTGAGAGGAGAGATTCCCATCCTTTCCTAGCCTTATTTGGAAGTGGGTGAGCTGATCAAAGTAAAGGAAAACTCTTGCTGGACCCTAGGAGGGACCTGCACAACACCAAGGCTCAGGTTGTAATGGTTTCTTTTGTTTCCACTTAATACAAATGAACTCATTTTTCTCAACAGATTGTTAATCATGATTTGTTTCATATACTCCTTGGTCTGTATGATGAATATGTGTTGTTTTATAATTTTATCAGGTGCTATTTAATCTTTTGGCTTGTTAGTGAATGTAGTTTTCTAAGAGAAGGAGGAGCTCATCCGGATCGGCGAGGCTGGACTACTACAAAGCGTTGGACTAAAGGTATGTTATAATCACCTGATTACTTGTATTCTAAATGTATGTTTAGAGAAAGGTAGTGTTTATTTGTCTTGTTTGTCACTAGAAAGCCTTAGCTTCTAGGGAGGTCGGTTTTGTCCGCAAAATCGATTCTTTCCGCATGACACCATCTTCGACACATTTTTCTACGCTGCAGATACTATAACATTTGGTTAAATCCATACAAATGTGTTTTTTGCGTGGAATCAAGACTACTCCTCGGCTTCATCGTTTCCAAGGATGGTATTCGCTTGGATTCGCTAAAATTTGAGGCTATTGTAAACTTTCCCCCTCCATCCTCACTGCACCAACTCCAAAACCTACAAGGAAAGGCCAACTTCCTCAATTGTTTTATACCCAACTATGTCAGGCTAGCCACAAGATTTAACCAGTTGCTCAAGCAAGGAATGCCCTTTGTATGGGATGAGGTGGCCCAAAAATATTTTGATGATCTCAAGGACGTCCTCGTAAATGCTCCTCTGCTGCACCCGCCAGACTATTATCTAGATTACTTCCTTTACCTAGCTGCAACCCCTAGCACCATTTATATGGTCTTGGTCAAAGATGATGATGAAGGCAGCAAACATGTAATCTACTACCTTAGTCAGAATATCCTCAACATTGAAATGCGTTATGCACATGTCGAGAAGTTGGCTTTGGCTGCCATTTAGGCTATTGAATGCTTTCAACAGTATATCCTTTTATGTTCGACTACAGTGATTTTTGAATGCAAACTTATGACCTATATTCTAACTCGTTAGTTTCTAGGAGGAAAAGCATTCTAAATGGATCATCATCCTGCAAGAATTCGATTTGGTCTTTACTATATCCAAATCTAAGAACTTTTTTTTTGCCGAATTGATTTGTTCCCTCCCCTCCAAGGATTTCCCTACTGGTGTAGATGAACAACTTCTAGATGAGACCCTTTTCCTTATTAGTACCCTTGATCCATGGTACATATATCTTCAGGTATCTCCAAATGTCCATGTTTCCATCTGCGTTGACCAAGGATGATCGTCGTAGGATTCAACATCATTCCCAACCCTACCATATTATTGGCGATACTTTATACCATGTTGATGTTGATTTAGTTCTTCGTCGATGCCTTGTGATTGAGAAAGTTGAAAGAGTTCTCAATGATTTCCACTCCAGGGCATGTGGTGGTCATATGTTTGGTTACACTACAGCTAAAAAAATCCTTCGCGTTGGTTATTTATTGTCTTCTATCTTCAAGGAATGCATTCTTTTTGTTCGTAAGTGCCACAAATGCCAAATTTACCAATGCAAGATGTGTGTCCCACCCGCTCACCTACACCTCGTCATTACCGTTGGTCCCTTTGGCAAATGGGGCATCGATTATATGACATGTAACCCTTGTTCGACCGAGGGGCATGTCTATATTATCGTCATTGTGGATTATTTCACCAAATGGGCTTAAGAGATGCCTACATATTTTGCAGATGATAAGAGGGTGGCTCAATTCCTTTTCAACCATGTTATTTCCAGATTCGGTGTACCCCAAGCCATTGGCACAAACCATGGCTCCCCTTTCAGATATTACATGATGGCTAAGATCACAGCTGCATTGGGCTTGTGCCACGATGGCTTGACCTCATATGATGCTCAATCCAATGACCAAGTTGATGCCATGAACAAGGTCTTGATCACAATGCTTCAACATACAATTAGGATGCACAAGTCCAATTGGAATCTCATGCTCTTTTCAACTCTGTGGGCCTACTGAACCTCAACCAAAGATGCAACTAGTTTCACACCATTCTAGGTAGTCCATGTTCTAGAAGCAACATTGCTGATCGAATGTGAGATTTCTTCACTCAAGTTAGTTGTTGAACTCCTCCCCCAAATGTCACCTCAAGAGGAACGCCTCTTATATTTAGAACAACTGGATGAGACTCGTTGTCTCATTGCCTTAGTCATCAAAGCACAAAAGAAATGGGTCAAATCCCATTTCGATTAGTTGGTCTCCACTCGCGCATTCTCTAAGGGTGATTTGGTCTTATTATACAACCAAGATAATGATAAGCTGGGGGTAGGAAAGTTTTAACCTCTGTGTAATGGGCCCTATATCGTGAAACACATTTTGCATAAAGGAGCCTATGAGCTTATTGATTATGAAGGAAATCCTCTCGATAAGGCCCGAAACAACTTTCCTGTTTACTATGCTTTTCCTGCTTTACAGATGTCCGCAACTCCTCATGTTGGTTTTGCTGATGGTGCTTGCCAAAGTACGTGGAACCTATCATCCTCAGCATGGGCTATTTATGACCCTAACGATGAGTTGATTAACCTCCAAGGTATCTTCCTAGCTTTCACAACCAACAACATTGCTGAATACAGTGTGGTCATTGAACTGCTGTCAGAAGCCATTGCTTTGGGAATCAGAGAATTGGTTGCTACCCTGGATTCATAGCTTGTCGTCCTTCAACTCAATAGGAAATATTCTGTTAAGAACCCTCAAATATTGAGAATGTATATTTGTATTCGTCTATTGGAAAGGAATTTTGATTATATTACATATCATCACATCCCTAGATGCATGAATACATTGATAGATGCATTAGCTAATTACGTGTTGGATAAACATTTACGAATCATGTCAAAGATAAAACAAACCATTTGTACCATAATAGACAGGAAAATACAACACACACACACACACACACACACACACACACACACACACACACACACACACACACATATATATATATATAGATATATATAGATATCTATATCTATATCTATATGGTAAAGGATGTTTGATACATAAGAACCCCAAAAAATAATGTGTGTCTAAAATAACATCGGTGGCTCGCAAGCCTCATACATCCATGGCACGCAAGCCTAAAAAATATGTAAGTGTTGGACCTAGGAACTAACCAGCATGGTGATCATGGTAGCACGAGATGGCTTGTGCAACACGAGTCAGCAATCAATGGATCCGATATGAGACTCCCACCATTTGTCTCTAGTACCGACGGGGAATGTCTCCTACCCGAGCATACTCTGGGATACCACGAGTTAACCCCTCAAGTTTCCTTGCAATCTTCTCCTCTTTGTCACTCCATTCCTGATAAGGGGTTACAACATTAATAGGGTGGGGGATGCACTTGGCTATTGGGGACATCCCAGCTGGCCACTCTGGTCCAATATCTGCATTAACAAGAGGAATGTTATAAGCACATATCTACCAAAAAAAATAAAAAAAATCTCAAAATAAAAAATTTGATTTTTAACCTTCGTCATCAAAGTCATCTACATTGGTAAGGGCATGTCTGGATCTCCATAGAAATCACTTCCATTGTATGTCCAGTTGGTGAGCACTAGTATTGCAGCAAGAATGCTACAATTCTTGGGCTGCCTACTTTACTCTTATCAACTCGGTAGTTCGTAAAAAACTTGGAAGCGACGGTGTTGTATGCACAAGTACTAGTTCTTACTGCAGGTTGTCACCTGGTCAGCCGGTGCAAGATCACTAGGAGATCAAGCTAACTTCTATGGATTCTAGAAGAAGCTCTATATGTGATGAAAGGAAAAAGAGAGATTACCCTACGGATGTTATTCTACTTGTAGAAAGGAATACTGAAATGCAAAGCAAACCAAGTAAATCCTAATTAACCAACTAATCCTAATTTTGTAGAAAGCACTATGAAAACCATGAAAAGAATGCCATTACATACTCAAGGAAGTAAACAACATCTAACTAAGCTATTGCTCGAAGTGAATGAGAAAAAAACATCTTTTTGGATTTTTGTGTATTTTTTATGTGAATTTGACATGTATGTAATTTATTGTTTGTGAATGTGGCAATGAATAGGTGGTGATGGTGGGTGGTTTTGGGACTTGAGAGGATGTAGGATGGTGTGGATGGGTCATAGGATTTCTTAGGTGGCCTTCTGGATGCTTTTCCCACACTTGGCCTTCAAAAGGAAGCCTACAGGAAAATCTACAGGAGGAGGCCAAGAGCAGTTTTCATTGTTTTGAGGGTGTGAGAGTGGGTGGAAAAGGTGGATGAAGGTTGGAATGAGGTGTTAGGTCACCTAGGGTCTGCCGCGAATCATTAGGAGAGAGAAAGATGATTGGATTTGCTCAAGGAGAGAGGAAGAAATTCTATGGAAAATGCAGGAAACTAAGGCAGAATTAAAGGGAGGCTTGGGCGACCTGTAGCGCATGGACCAGATGGAGGATGGGATGACTGATAGGCCGATATTTTTCTAGAAGATATCTACAGCATGAAAAACTGACAGTCAATCAATGAGATTAAGCAAGCAATGGAATAAGTGCACATAGGAAAACAGAGTCTTGCATCAAAATAAACTATGATCTATGAAAGGAAACGCTGAGAACTGCTGCAAGAAAGGAAAGCATGAAAGAAGACTATTGTAAATAAAGAAATGAGCCCGATGAAAAATTTCTGAAGCAAATCAAAACTTGACTATTAACCAACTAAGAAGATGCAGACACTAGAAGTCCTATGAATGAGGAAAATCTATGTTTTTGGGGCAACAAGAGGGTCTTTGCCTCAAATCATTATCCCAAAGGGAGGAAGAGAGGCCAAGGATTTGTTGCTATCCTTTTGAATCTTTCCTTTATCACTGCTTAACCTGCTATAGAAAGAACAAATGGGAGAAAACTACTGAATCATCAAAAGCAACCTATTCTTAACCATAAAATAAATACATCTAACAACAACATAATCTACAAACTGAAATAAAACATACAAATACAAGTAAAGAGGAGCTTAGCTGCTTGGATTGGGCCCTAACCCAAGAGATTCAGCCCTCTGAGGTAACTCAGTGCTAACTCAAAAAGGATTCCATCTTTATTTCCAAAACAATAACAAGATTACATGGAACTATCAAAAATAAACTTGAAGTTGGAGCAGAGTTTACATAAGCCAAAATTCAACACAATTCTGACCCTAGTGAGGCCCTAGGCCTCCCTACTTATACAAATGAAGCCACCAACATCTTCGTTGAAATCAAGGAGGCTTGGCTCCCAAACCTCGAGATAATCATTACTCATCCTTCACTTGCTCCGTCACCTTCTAGTTTATGACTTGGCTACTTGTACTCCAAGTTGAATGAAGGGGAATTCGAAGTGAGGAGTAATAAATGAGGGGGATTCCCTCCTATAAGTCCTCTCCTTTATCCACTTCAAGTTATTTCTGCCATTTGTCTATTGGATCCTTCACTTTGACCTCAAAACTCATCAATAATCTGCATTAAACACATGTTAGACCACATGGAATCATAACTAACTCAACTAACTCTATAAGCATGAATATAATTAGAAAATCATACAATAAGCTAAGAGAATGGTTGATTTGACTAGTTTAGGAGGTAAAATGAGCCCATATAATTACCCATTTATGATGCTCATGATCACCCCCTACTGAAAGTGTTGCTCATCCTCTGAGAAACTTAGTCCATCCCCTCATCTTTTATGGCCCTGGTGGCGTCCCTAGCATCCCATGCCTGTGATGTGGTCTCCTCTTCCTTGTCATAGAATCATGCCTTCTCATCTATTTCTTCCCACTACTCCTCTTCTTCTTCTCTTATGCCTTCCAGCATGCCTAGCAATAGTGGGGGACTCAATTTGAGGCCAATCCAATTGACCTTCAGCCTTTGCATGGAGCGCCTGTACATTCGCACTCTCCTTAATGCCTCCTTCATCCTCATTGGGGAATGATATTCCCTAATCTGCAGACTGTGTGGCAAGGTGTTCCATCTCCTCATACATGCATGCACATAGTCATCCCCAAGTAACCTTTCCATATCCTAAAAATGTGCAATGGCTTGTGCCTGATCACTTATATATCTAGGGGCAATCTGAGGATTATTGGTAAATAGGTTATGTGTGCTGATGAGTGCCATGGGGTCTGATGGCTCAACTCTGATCATTAATAGCTCATTCTGCTCCTTTATCATCAACCTTCTTATTTTTTTTGCCCTTAACTCTTCATGGTTCATCCATGAGGCCGTGGCCATTAGTTGCAAGTCCCCTAGCCTAGCATTGGGGTCCCACACATTCATGTTTATGACGGCCATGTTATGTAGGTATAATTATGCCATCTTTGCCTTATCTTCTGATGTGCTTGGGTCACATAGGTCCATAAACTGCCTGTAATCTTGGAAAGGAATTGTGCCTCTTTGTGCCAAAGTATTTATCTGAAATTGCAACCATTGGCCCTTGAGATATAGGCCATAGGATTTTGCTAGTGTCCTACATTGCAATGCCTCAATGGACTAGTTGGCCATGCATGCTAGTTGGGTCTCTTTCTCTTGCAACTTCCTCCTTAGCAATTCATTTTCAATTTCAAGGTGGCTTCTTGTGATTGCGTCTTTGTGTCTAACAACACTTCACTCTCTACCCATTTCTTTGAGTTTGTTCTCCATATGGCCAATATCGTCAACTCCTTTGGATTAGTCTATTTGCATCCACCTATGGGTCCTTATTCTCTCTTTCTCTAATTCAAAGAATAGTGGAATTGCAATTTTTTGTGGAATTATTCTTTCCCCATCAAGAAGATTGTAGTAGGAGCCAGGACTAGGCTGGGGATCAAGTTCTTATAGCTTTGTTTCTTCCTCCTTTACCTGTGGCTATCCTTCTACCCTTTTCTCAAGCTTTTGGGTCTCTTGTAGTTTTGACAGTGTCTCTTGTAGAACTGTTTGTGCCTCCTGTAGGACTATTTTTGGGTCCTATAGTTCTACCTTTTCTTTCTATGTTGGAGATTTAGGAGTCCCTGTTTCATATGTGATAGGTCCCTTGGAAGGGGATTATTTTCCTTGGGCAGAGGGTGAATCTTCAATTATAATTGGCACTTTTGAAGAACGTTGAGTTTTCCCTATTTTGATCTGTGTGCTCTTCCTAGCCCTGAAATACATTGAGGTCTACCTTTTCCTCTTCTATTTTAGCTTAATTCATGTGCTGAGGGCAGTGAGAGCAGTTGCTGCCTCTATTTCTAGAGTCTCAGGGGACACTTCTGTCTTTTTTTCCCCTTTTTCTCCTCCTTCTGTCTCTTTCTCTATCTTTGTTTGCTCTGTTTCTTAAACTTTCCCCTCCTCTATCTTGGTTTCTTCCTTCTTCCGTTCTTGTTCTTTTAAATGACCAGTTGCTTCACCTTCTCCCCCTTGCCACTCTTCCTCCTCACTGCCAGTAGGACCGATATCATAGGTCAAGGTCTTTATGTCATCTTCAGCTATCATGTTTCGGAAGATTTCCCATGCTGTAGGGAGCGTAAATGTATGGAGGGCTTCTTCCACTAAAATTTTGATTAACCCATGATGAGCTAGCTGCTCTGGATTTCCTACTTTTAATTTAGTACTGGAGTCAATGAGGGACTGTAGGAGGAAGTAGGGGATGCTGGGCTTCTGAGGGGCTGGAGTGTCCATGCCATACCTTAATTCATGAAGGATTCTAAAGTGGTAACCATAGACAATGTTTTACCTCCCTTCACAAGAAATATACTTGATTATTTGATAGCTAACCTTATCCCAAGGATATGGCATGTTAGCCCTTCTAATGCCATTTTTATCCTCTATAGGGGTTTCATTATTTTGGAAGAATTTTTTCTTGGTAGCCTGGCCAATTGGTTTCTCATCCTTACTCCAAGGAAACCCAAGAGGAAGGGTAGTGACCCTACTGATAAATTCAAGGGTTATATCCATGGAAATACATCTAAAGGTGACATTGGCATGTGTTTTGGTGTGAGGGACCAAAGAGTGGGCAAATTCTTGAGCAATTTCCTCATCAAACCCTCAGAATTTCTCAAAAAACTTTATCCAATTTTCTCTTGTGAATATGTCCACTACTTGGGGATGTGCATGGGGCCTGGAGGAGTTTATAGGCTCCTTCCTCATAAAACCTCATGTCATTTTGTTTATTCTCCTTTTGGAAACCAAATGTGGAGATGGAGACAACAATTCTTGAAGAAAAACATAGAAACAAGGAGACTATGTATTTTTTAAGAAATAAGCAAAAATATTTTTATGTATTTCTTCCACCTAAAGGGTTTATTTCCTCCTCAAATTTTAACCACTTCTTGAATATTTTGATATTCGATGGGGGTATGCATTGAGCCTACCTGCTCAACCCGAGAATTGTGCTAAAACCCATGTTTTCTCCCTTCAAAAAAACTCACTGGCCCTCCTATAGAAAACCTGTAGGTGCTCTTGTAGAACCTGTAAGTGTTCCTATAGAAATTGCCAAGAGCAGGAATATGGGAGAGATCAATGGAGAACGATGGTTACGAGGCTGTGGGGGTATGAGGAGATTGCAGGAGTGAAGTTTCGAGGAGAGAATGAAGGAAAAGGCGGTGAGAGTGCTCGGGGAGGAGTAGTTATTGCCCTTTATGGATATTTACGGTGATGGATGGTGAGCTGGCAAAGTGTACATTGGCCATATTTGGACCGTTTGTCCCCACCTACCTTGTCATCATGGCCCTTTCCTTGTAATCATCCCTCATGATTGCATCGGATTTCACACTTCCTCCACTACCTATCCTTGACATCTTTCTTGAGTTGATTGTGCGCACGTGTGGGTGACATCTTTGGATGAGTGGAATCAACTAGATGAAGGTTGCCAAGTTTACTGGCCACCTTTCCCTCATTCAACCTCAACCATCTCGTGCTGTTGCATGCCTTCTAATTACATAAATGAAAACAGAGGAGTGGGTTAGTTACTTACCTGGGATCCGAATCCATTTGCTGTGAGGTGTTGTGGCTCTCTCTCTCTGCTGCATGCCTTTGTTTCTTTTGATGCATGATGTCTGCTTGTTGATGTGTGAGTGTGCCTTGTGCAAGTTCTTCTCTGGCTGGATCTAATCTTCAGGTGTCTTCTTCAATCTTCATGTTTGCACCCTCTTGCTGTTGATGCTGGATTTTAATGGGATCAACTACTACAGGAATTCCTATAGGAGCTCCTGTAGCTACTTCTCCCCTTGAAACTTCATCTTATTTCTATTCTTGGAGCTATGAGGATGATGCCAGACAAGTAGATAGAGATGGAGAGGTAATAGGTAGGCTTTAAGTGAGGTGGATGGTGTTGTTCCCTTTCTTATTTTTTTGTTTTTTTCCTTTTCCTGAAAAAATATTTTTTCTATGTTTTTCTTGGACAAGAAGAAGAATGATACTTGGGGTGTGACGTAGGCTTGGAAATGATGTCAAGTAGGTTCAAAGGCTACAGGAGGATTTATATATTTTTTATGAAGCTTCCCTATCCCTCAAACTGCTTTTTATATTCATTTCTGGCTCTCTGTAATTCCTACAGGAGCCTCCTGTAGAAAACACAGTTTTTGAAAAAGAAACACAGTGAGGTGAAAGAAATGCCAAGAATGATGGAGAAAGGTGTGGAAAGGTAGGATAGATGATGGTGTTAGTTATAGGTCTCCCGTGGAACCTTATGCTACTTCCTGTAGTCCTCCTGCAAACCTGCAATGCAACTCAAAACTCATATTTTTTTTTTGAAAACAATTAGGGCGCCTCAGGGAGGTTTTCACCCTAATTGCCTACCCTGGGTGCCTCCAAGGGAGGTTTTCACCGAGGGATCTTATTTTTGTCTCTTTTTCTTGACATCATTGAGCCACCTCAGAAGAGGCTTTCAACCAAATGATGGGACTCAAGCGCCTCATGGAGGTTTTCACTTGAGTCCTTAATTTTTGTTTTTTCTTTTTCTTCATTGAGTGGGTGAAGTGGAGGCTAAGACATGCTCCACTACAATCACTGTCTTATTCAAATATTCAATGAACTCTTGCTTGGAGAGGGGTTTCTTGTAGACTTTCAACTGGTGTCCATTGATAAGCATGGGGATGGCTTCATCATGAATGGTTTTGATCAGAACTGAATCATTGTCATTGCATTTCTCCACCTTGTAGGGTCCCAGCCATCTTGTCCTGAGCTTGCCCTTGAAATCTTTGTATCTTGAATCATAGAGTAGTGCCAAATCTCCCTCTTGGAATTGCTTCTCCTTGATAATTTTTTCATGGCATATATTTCATTGAATCAAAACTACCTCTATATGGAGAAGGGCTTGCATTTTGTGTTCATCCAGTCCATTGAGCTGAAGTAATCTTTCTTTCTGTGCATGGCTAAGGTCTAGGTCCAGCTGAGTTTCCATCCTCAGGGAATTGAATTTAAATTCTATTGACAGCAAAGCCTTCTTCCCATAGACCAACTCATAGGGTGTGAACCCTGTAGTGGTCTTCCATGTTGTGTTGTAGGCCCAAGTGGCCTCAACTACTTTGTCTGCCCAGTCTTTTCTACTGCTGCTCACTACCTTTGTCAGGATCCCTTCCAATGCTCTGTTAGTGACCTACACCTGCCCATTAGCTTGTGGATGGTAAGGGGTTGAATTCTTGTGCTTGATTCTATGATGTTTGAGTAGGTCTTCAATCAAATTGGAAGTAAAGTGACTAACTACATCTGTGACCAACTCTCTTGGATACCCAAAATTGTAGAATATGTTCTCTCTCAAAAATTCAACTACTTTTTCCTCTGTCGTTGCTTTGATTACTTTTGTCTCTGCCCACTTTGTCAGGTAATTGGTGCACACAATGATGTATTGTTTCTGCTTTGAAGGAGGGCTGATAGGACCCACAAAGTCCATGCCCCACTTCTCAAATGACTCAAAGGTAACTTGAGGTTGCATGGGAATCTCATACTTTGGAGTAGGTTTCCCCATCCTCTAACACCGATCACACTAGCTAGTATATCTCCTCACATCCTAATGAAGAGTGGGCTAGTACTAGCCTGCTTGCAGTATCTTGAAGGAATTTTTGCCGCAAAATGTCCTACACAAGGCCCATCATGATAGGCCAGGAGGATGTCAAATACTTCCTCCTCCTTGACACATCTTCTCAAGGTCTGATCTGGGAAAGTTTGAAGAGATTGCCCCCAATCCAGGTGGAAGGGGTGCTTTTCCTTACTATCTTGCTCTCCTCTTTTGAGGATAGGTGTGGTAGGAACTGTGCTGAAACCAAGTAGTTTTCTATATCAGAAAACCATGGAGAGAGTACTAAAATATCAAACAGGTGTTCATCTGGCATTTGGTCATCCACCATTCATTCTTCACCTGCAGGCAAATTTACTCTAGACAAAAAGTCAACAACAACATTTTCTTTACTAGGCTTATCAATAATGGTCAAATCAAATTTCTGTAGTAAAAGTAACCATCTAATAATGTGAGAATTTACATCTGGTTTTTTCATTAAGTATCTAATTGTAGCATGATCAATGTGCACAAAGGTTTGATAGCCTATGATATAATGTTTGAATTTGTTTAAGGAATGCACGACAGCTAAGAGTTCCTTTTTGGTAATTGTATAGTTCAACTCCGCCTTTGACAAGTATTTTCTTATAAAGTATATGGCATAAGGTAATTTTTCATCAATTTGTCCCAAGGCTTCTCCTATTGCTTTGTTTGAGGCATCTGTATGAATGTGGAAAGGTAGGGCCCAGTTTTGGGCATCTGAGAATTGGGGCAGTCACAAGCTTGCTCTTCAAGGTATCTAGAGCTTCTTGACAATTTTCTGACCATACGAACTCGACATCTTTACCTAAAAGACCAAGCAAAGGAGAGGCTAGCATGTTGAAATCTTTAATGAATCTCCGGTAATACCTAGCTAAGCCTAGGAAACTTTTGACATCTCTCACCTTTTGAGGAGGTGGGACCTTTGGATGATGGCAATTTTGTTAGGGTCCACCTGCAATCCTTGCTGAGATATTGCATGACCTATCACGATCCCTTTAGAAATAAAAAATTCACCTTTTTTTGGACTAAGGGACAGGTTCATCTCAATACACTTGTCTAGAACTCTCCCCAGGTTAGATAAAGCTTCCTGAAAGTCAGAGCCATAAAGATTAAAATCATCCATGTATATCTCTACTGCATCATGAACTAATTCAGAGAATATTCTCAATACCACTTTTTGGAAAGTGGCTGGAGCATTATACAAGCCAAAAGGAAGGACTCGGTATGAAAAGGTACCCTAAGGACAAGTGAAAGTGGTCTTATCTTGGTCTTTCGGGTTGATTTCAATCTAATTGTACCCACTAAACCCATCTACGAAAGAGAAAAAAAAAATCCCTGCCAAACCGTCTAACACTTGATTTATGAAAGGTAAAGGGAAATGGTCCTTTTTAGTGGCTTTGTTAAATTCTCGATAGTCATCATAGATTCTACACTTACCATTTTTCTTTGAAACTAGGAGCAAAGGAGATATCCATTCACTGTTAGAGATGGGATAAATGAATCCTGCATCAAGCAATTTCTACAGTTCTTCCTTAACAATATCTTTAAGTGTTGGTTTCATCCTCCTTTGAGGCTTCCTGACTGATTTGCAACCCTCCTTGATGTATATATGATGAGTACATACTAAAGGGTGCACTCCCCTCCTTTGAGGCTTCCTGACTTGTTTGCAACCCTCCTTGATGTATATATAATGAGTACATACTAAAGGGTGCACTCCCTTCATCTCCTTATAACTCCAAGTGAAGGCATCTAAGTGCTTTCTCAACAGGCTACACAGTGCCTTCTCCTGGGAAGTGGATAGGAATGGATTGATTTTCAAGGTTATTTATGGGCCGAACTGTAGATTCTTAACACGGAGAGGGGTGGATTCGACCACACAGAGATCAATTGAGGAGTTGTTTTGGGTTTCTCTTACTATGTCCTCTAAGGGTGATACTTTGGGAGGTGGATTCTGAATCAAATTTTCAATCATATCATCCTCATCTTGCTGTTTTCTCCCCATGGCGATTTCTAATGAACAAAGTGATGCAGAATAGACTTCATCCTCACCTTTCTCCTCCAACCAGAGAGGTAGATCATGTTCTAACAAGGGTTGGGAAGGAGGATATAGGATTAACTTCTTGGACATATGCTTGTTCTTTATGGTCATGTTCCTAGCTCAGCAGTTGATCTAAGCATCGGCAGTAGCCAGCCAGGGTCTTCCCAGAATAAGAGGATACCCAGTGACTTTGCCTTTGGCTAGAGAACTAAGAAATCAGCAGGGTACTCCCAAGAATTAATGGATACCATCACATATTCCACAATCCCCTCAGGGGTCATGGTGGAGAGGCCTGCTAACTATACCACAATTGTGGTCTTCCTCAAGGAGCCTTAGAGGTTGAAATTGAGCATTGTGTCCTTTGTCATCACATTAATGGCAGCTCCTAGATCAATCAAGGTGTGTGGGATCATGGTGCCATTGATGTGGACATCAACTACTAGGCTTCCACGGTCTAGATTTTTTGGATAGATTACCTGCCCCAACATTAGGTCGGACAACTGCCCTATGACATTGATGGTTGGGGCATCTCTCTTGCTCCTTCTTGGATGCCTAAATCACTTCTCTTTGATCAACCTATTGTAGATAGGCACATATTTTATGGCTTGGAGAAGTGGTATCTTCTCACATAAATGTTTCAATTCACCTAGGAGTTTAGTTTCTTCTGGGGTATCCTGGACTGTAATGGATAGTCTCTCAGGAAGGGGTGGAATTGTTTTAGGTTCACTTTCCTCTATATCTTCCTCAACTCCCCTAGGTGGATGCTGGCTATTTGGGAGAACTTTCCCAGATCACAAGTCAATTTCATGAATCTCCACAACATAAGTTGGGCATGATGGTTCCCCACTATACACTTGTTGAGCTTGTCTGGTGTTCGGGTTCATGTTCAACTGGGCAGGCATTTGGGGTTGCTTTGGAGGAGAAGGAGGTAACAATTACGGTTGGGTAGATGGTTGAGGTAAAAGAGTGGGAAGAGAGTTGTAGTGGGGCTTCCACCCCCGATGAGGTGCATTCCACTGAGGTGGCAGTTGCGCATAGGATTGAAATGAATGGTTGGCCAGTTGGGCATAATATTTAGATGTGAAGGACCAAGGAGGAGGTGTGGACCAGGAAGGATGAGCAAGGGGGCCCCAAGAAGGTATCGAAGTGACTTGGTTGGGGTTGTGGTATGCCTGAGATGTCCCTTGCATCCCCTATTGGTATGATCTAGGTTCATGCAGCCTCCTTTGGTTTATGTAATAGAGATGTTCAGTGACTCCCTCAGCCCCTTGATATACAAATTTAAGTCTAGGTAAGGAAGGGAACTTATCTATAGAATGATTTTCTTCACAGGAACAAACCTCTATAGAGTTCAATGGGCATTTGTTCCTAGGATGCCTCTTGGTGCATGTAGGGAAAAAAATGGCCAAAGCCCTCTCTGATTCCTCTTGTTTCCTTTTGATATGAAAGGTATCCATTTTCATGGCAAGAGTCTGCATCATCTCACTCTTGAAGTCTTCTAGCATGTTTCCAATTTCTCCTTTGATGGATGAGTTAGAGGAAGAGGCACTGGCTATGGGTTGACACCCCCCACCTTTTTTTCTTGCTGCTCTAGAAAGGTTCCTAAAAATAGTCTTATGTCCTCATAATACGGTTGGCAGATGTCTCCCCAGGACAGTAGATGGAGGGTGTCTGAAATATCTTCCTGAATTCCCCTGAGCAGGACTAGCTTTAGAGGCTCAGGGTCAAGTGTACACCCAACCCTTTTGTAATTGAGCTAGAACCTTTCTTCATAGTCTTCCAGGGACTCATCACTTCCTATGGTCATTTGGAAAATTTCTTCTTTAGTATCTTTTGACCTACAGTAGTCTCAATACTTGTTGGTAAAGGCTTGTTGCATCTGAGCCCAAGTTGTGATGCTATTGCTAGGTAAGCCCATGAACCAGCGCAATGCTGCATCCTTGAGAGTAGAAGGGAATAGTTTCAAATTTTTCTCATCTTCTGCATAGTCATAGCTTCGACAGATAACAACAAACTCAAACAGAAAGGTGTCAGGACCTTTTTTAGTCAGACCATTGAAATGAGGTAGGGCGGAAGGTCTTATACTCTTCATTTTGGTGTCCCCACTAGTCTCCCAAAAGGGAAAGGTACCCTCGATTCTTTCTCCATTCCCCCTAACATTTCTATGTTCAGCCATTAGCTCCAAATGAATGTTTTCTTCTTCTTCTTCCCCTATAGGTTCTTCAAATATGTCTGGTTGTTCACCTAAGGGTTCTTCTTGATCGCAACCAGCAAAGAAGAGAGAAGGTTGGCTGTGTGAAGCAGTGGGGGTGTTGGGCAAAAATTTTCCTGAATTATCTCTATTCCTATAGGCATGAAAGGAAATCCTTTTGGTTTTTTTTTGTTTCTTTTTCCCCAAACTGATAGTACCTGAAAAACTGAAATTGATTGAACAAAACAAATTGCAACTAACTGAAATGAACTTGCTGAAATGAAATTTGTAGAACTGGAAAGAAAAGCAAGGAAATGTAGAGCTGGAAAGAAAAGAAATGACTAGTCTACTTTTGCTGAAATAAACTATTAGCAGAATGTTGCAATAGGAAATAGAAGAAAGAAGTAATCACAAAATACTCAGACACTTCCCCGACAATGGCACCAAAAAGTGGTGAGCACCAGTATTGCAGCAAGAATGTTGCAACTCCTAGGCTGCCTACTTTACTCTTATCGACTCGGTAGTTCGTAACAAACTTGGAAGCGACAGTGATGTATGCACAAGTACTAGTTCTTATTGCATGTTGTCACTTGGTCAGCCAGTGCAAGATCACTAGGAGCTCAAGTGAAATTCAATGGATTTCAGAAGAAACTCTATATGTGATGCAAGGAAAAAGAGAGATTACCCTACAGATGCTATTCTACTTGTAGAAAGGAATACTGAAATGCAAAGCAAACCAAGTAAATCCTAATTAACCAACTAATCCTGCTTTCGTAGAAAGCACTATGAAAACCATGAAAAGAATGTCATTTCATACTCAAGGAAGTAAAAAACATCTAACTAAGCTATTGC
Source organism: Pinus tabuliformis (assembly GCA_031772625.1). Classification (NCBI taxonomy): domain Eukaryota; kingdom Viridiplantae; phylum Streptophyta; class Pinopsida; order Pinales; family Pinaceae; genus Pinus; species Pinus tabuliformis. Next base: position 264,645,071 of record CM062806.1, on the reverse strand, counting down.
CGGAAGTAAAGGAGAAAAAACATATTTTTGGATTTTTATGTATTTTTATGTGAATTTGACATGTATGTAATTTATTGTTTGTGAATGTGGCAATGAATAGGGGGTGATGGAGGGTGGTTTTTGGACTTGAGAGGATGTAGGATGGTGTGGATGAGTTCTAGGAGGTCTGAGTGGTGGAAAGGAAAATACCCCTAGGGTCCTTTGGGCTAAGACTCTACCAGACTGAAAATTGCTTATTCAAAGAAACACAAACACAGCCATTATCTTTACTTTAAGCAAATTCTAATGTTAAGGGTACATACCTAAGGTCCTATGTTCAAGAAGGCCTTTAGGGTCCAAACCCTTCTTGGAGTTCCCTTCTTCTTCCTTTGACCTGTAAAACAAACAAATCAAGGAACACAACAATACATGGACCAATACTTATATATAAACCATCTTCATGCCATAAAGTTAGTTATAAAAATCTTTATGTAACTACTTGCATAAGAATTCAAGACAAGAATGTCATAAGCATAAAGAAAGATTATTTCGGGAACCAAGACATGTTTCTTTTATATAAAGGCAAATAAAGTACATATAATGGAAAGATATCACCTGAAACACCTTCAGCAGGCTCCAAGCAAAGCTTCCTCCCGGATTCGTTCCAGCCTCAAGCCTCCAACAAGAGCTCCTTCCAAGTCTTACTCAATGATGACATAAAGGATGAATGATCACCAATACACATGGAAACAAGGGTTTCCTATGCAAAATGGGGGGGGGGTGCAGAAAGCACCAGGGACTTCAGACCTGGTCTATGGGGAAAATCTCAGCATAATAATCTTGCTCTTCTTTTCTCTCTCCTTAGGCCTTCCCTTTGATGTCTTTTTATACCATCTCCAAAGTAGTTTTTTAGTTAGGAGTTGGTTGGGAACAGTTGGGACACGGGCACTAACAGGTGATCAGTAGGTAAAACCCGTGATCTCCGCCCGAAAATGAGGAATTATTTATTTTTTAAGTGTTTTAATACATACACGCGGGTTGGGTATACATAGACCCGCGTGTACACGCGTTTAACTCAGGGCAATGTCGCGTATAGGGAATAAAACACTGTTTTTTAAATTTTAGGACCAGGTCTAGAAGGAGGGGTTGCCGTAGGCCATGAGTGCAGCATCACAAACCATAAGAGTGAGATTTGGAGCTATAACAGATGCCCCCTAATGTATGAGGTTAGAAGGGGAACATGATGGCCGAAATATATTATGTAAGTACATGGAAAGGAACTCTGTCGAAAAACTGAGGAGGACTGCACCATAATTCAGCCTGCCAAGCCACCGAAAGGAGATCAGAAAGAAACACTGTCTGAGGCGGGCATACCCATGCTCAGGAAAAGCATGTCCGCATATCAAGTACAAGCGGATCCACTAAGTATACAAGTATAAATGACTGGGAGATACATAATGGATCATCTGATCATAATAAGTAAGTACATGTCTGAATATCACATATAAGACTGTCAATGATGCTGAAAGATGCAACGGATCACTGATATCAAAGACTGATCCCAAAAGGTACCAACTGAACATGATGGAATAGGATGGTACTACACTGCAAACTCGGGTGCCAGCATATAAAATGTCGCCATGACTGACTGCAACATATAAGGTGGAGTGGTATCAACTAGCAGTAACAGGAGCAACTGTCAAGTGAACCAATGAATGCTGATACAACCTGAGGTCTTCACCGACCGCCGTGGTACATTTCTACACCATGGGAATAAATGATCTGAAGTCGACCATGTGAGAAATCGTTTGATTACTGGTCATTGATGTATACCCTTAACAAATGCGAGACTACTCACCGATAATGATAATGAGCGTCAAGGTACCCAATACAATCTAACAAGTGCGAATAGATGAGCTGAAGTCAAACACCTGTAAGAATCTATCGATCAGGAGACAATGATGGTTTCCCACTGTCGATAGCGAAGGATCTGCCACTAATGACTGCAAACCCCAAGGTACTGCCAAATGGACTCTAGATCTTTGCCCCAGAGCAATGAGTCAGAGTCGATAGGGAAAGATCCGCTAGAAGGAAGACATTAAGGCATCCTGCATCAATCTAGCGCGTGTAACCCGTAGGCCAATAATGTGGAAGGAATCGGACAAAAAAGATGTAGTAACCCAACCGAAGTACTTTTCTGGCGTACACAAGATGTGGCTAGTGCACGGCAGAAACCCTTTGAACCAACCAATAATGAAAGCTGACACAGAGGCGAGGTATCCACCAATAGGGTCAAATGGAAACGAAGGTACTGCACAAATCCCAATGTGTGATAATGTATGCTGATGTCGAACACAAGGGAAACCACTCAGTCAAAGACCCATGATACTGATCGATGCTGAGCACAAGGTGACCTATCAATAATGAAAATAGGGCCAGGGTGCGGCTCTAGGCCTGTCCTCAGAGCAAGGTGTCGTCTTCGATAAGGACAAGACCCGCCAGGAAGAAGTCAATGGGGATCTTCTCAAACCGACATGAGTAAAGGACCAATATAACTGATGTGATGATAGACATGACACTGACAACCAGGGATGGCCGACTGAAAAATGAGTCAAGAGACACCGCAGAAAGGCCGACTCAGGCTAACTTCCCTTGAACAAAAGCACGACTCAATGTGACTTTGTGGCAGCATATGATGAATCTGTATAAGTTCGTCATGCAGAAGGCATGAACGAACCCTCCATATGATTGGAAGAGATAACCAATTGGGGGAGAACTGACTCGATAACAAGGTTATGGCGTACCTAAGTCAAACTAAATCCCACCCATGCGGAGGAGACTTTGTTTTGAGTGCTTTGTTCAAGGGCGACATGACTGACTCTAGCTGCCAACAATAAATGGAAATAATGTCCCTGTTCCCGCTCTTTTTTTGAATATTTAATTTTTTTGTATTTTTCTGATAAGCCAAAAAAAGAATAAAAGAATGCTATGGTACAGTGGAAAGAACGAGTGTCGGTGAAACAGATGATCTAGTTCCTGGGAAAGGAACATTCCTATGCTCAATGCAGGGAGGTGAAAACTGGTCAGTGACACTCAGAGGTATGTTCCTTCCACGGATCTGGGTATGTCAAGCTGCAGAAGTCAAAGGTATGCAAGGTTGATTTTGCACACGTCATGGTCAAAAGTTGGCTTAAACACGAGTCCAAGTGAAGCCGGCTCTAGGCCAAAAGGTGCAAATGGTCAACATGCAATGCAAAAGTACAACTCGACACTCATAGGAGCCTCTAGGGTATAAGGCCAGAACGAAGCGGAGAAGCAAAGAGGAATGAGTCTTCAATGCATAAGTCATTGTGGGACTAAAGAGGACTCCCGAGCCTACTCAAAACGAAGCAGCATGGGCAACAAATGTCAGTGAGGTGCTAACTAGGATGCCCATGTAAAAGGATGGTTCTACCAACGTGTCATGATTTAAAGAATCGGCGAGTGAAAATGATTGACGAACCATAACACGATGGGGTCGACCCTATGGTAGATGTATCGGTAAACTAGAGGCTAGTATGCATAATGCAACGGAAAAATGGTGTCCCTAACCTATATGCCAGTGAGAACACGATACCTGCCATGACGGGTCAGCAGTCATGGAACCATCTCGAACCGTCGAAAAATGTCCAAAATGTCCTGAAAAACAACCCAATCTCGACATTCCAAGCTCCCAAGTTAAAAGTGACATGAAACCAAACAAAATAAAATTTTGAAAAAAATTTGCATTTTCAAAACTTATAAAAAGAAATTCTGGACTTACCATTTTCACCATTTGACTTGGAGAGCAAAAATTGTGGAGCAAAAGGAGCAAACTTCCCTGTGACTTATTCAACCGTTCAAACTTGCCGAAAACTTCCAGGTAAGCACTAAACTTGTCTTGCAATTAATTGTGATAGTTTTTTGGAAATTTAATTGATGTTTTACCGTTGGATTTTTGCAAAAAATTCCTTTGCGGCGTACACGCGGGTTGGCTATATAGAACTCGCGTATACGACGGACCTACACACGACTGTATAAAAAGGAACCCGCGTGTGTGCAGCAAACTAATTTTATACACAAAACTAACGGATGAAAATGATTTTTTCTTCCAGGATGACTCTCACATGGCGTGAAAGAGAGCACTCAGCCGTGGATAATGAAGTTATGAACAATGATGAGGCATTAGATGCCCTACGGGGATGCGGGTTGCTAAAATTCTTCAAATTGCCAAATATGAAAGCCAACACGCGCTTTCTCGAGAGACTCATTGATTATTGGGATGTCGATGAGGAAGCATTCATCATTGATCAGATGCCACTCAGGGTAGAAGTGGAAGATATATATTTTATCACGGGCCTTTCCCGAAGGGGAGAGGTAGTACATTCCCGGGGCAGGACACGGAATAGCCTCAGTGTAGATGACTATGTACAGATTTATTGCCCGGGTCACCGAAAGGTCGGGAGCCAGATCTCTATCCCACATGTGGCGAGTTTGTCACTCAGGATAATCTTGTTCACTATAGCTCGAGTGAACGGATCATCTTCACTACATCAGGCGTCACGGGTGAACATGAGCGTGGCAGTGGACTGTCTCACTACAGTGTTTGACTAGTGTACTCCTCTCCTTGCCAACATGAAGGAACAAATCACTTCTATCAGGAGGGGACAGACCAAGAACTTTGGGTTCGGAACCATATTGTTAACTTTCTTCTTCGAGAAGGTCCCCGCACTCCGCCCCAGGGTAGCAGTTTCCATCAGTAGTCCACATGATCCACGCATGGGCCGGTGGGCTGACTTGATGAAATGTCTGGGGGGAGGGGAAGTCCCTAGGAATGCATTCGACGATGATTTCTTTACCTGGTGGGAGCAGCAAATCATCGCCATGGATGATTACCCCTATGCCGGACTGGATTTCTGAGGAGATCCTGATCTAGTGTTACCACCAGATGCGGCATGGGGCGAGATTGGTAAGATTTTTTATTTTTATGATTTTATGATTTTTTTGGATTTTTCAAATATAATGATGAACTTTGAAAAATATTTTTTGATGAGATTCAAATGACTAGTATGATGATCATGTTCCAGACATTGGGCCCGTACGACCAGATGGATTCCCACGGCATGGACGGCGTGGCCGAGGACCCGAAGAGGCGGCTGCAGATACGGAACGGACCTTAAACAACGTCCAGCGACACTTGACGAGACTGAGTTGCCAAGTACTGATGGCAGAGATAAAGGACCTTCCTCCAGATATGCAGCATCATGTGGTTGGGATGCCACGTGACTGGGTTCGCATCTTTCGGCGCGTGGCCAATGCTATAGTTACTTATTTAGCCGCTCATCCTGAGCCGAGGCGTTAGATATGCCTAACATGATTATGGACATTTGAGTCCCAATTTTGTATATTTTTGGACACACATATGTACACTCGAGACGCTTTGCGATATATATATATATATATATATATATATATATATATATATATATATATATATATATATATATAGTTTGACTTTTTGATGCATGATTTTATGATGAATGATTGATATGCCAGTCTAATGCTTGATTAACGATAGAATCAGCTAACCAATTTTGAGATCTTGGAATGTGCAAATAATTAATGTAAATAAATGATCTTTGCAACAACCTCACCCTTAAATATTGGAGATATAATAATGGATCTCTAACCCGATAAATGTTATTTAACTGAGACACTATCAATTGAGAATCAAGATATACCACCAACGCGTCGATCCCATAAGAGATTGCCTCGGATAATAAATTGATAACAGTTGTATACTCGGCCATATTGTTTGAAGCAGGACCAATACACACGCCTCTCGATATCATCAACTGACCAGTTGGGTAATAAAGTACCTAAGCTGCGGAAGCAAGATTCTGAGTGTGCCGACTAGCACCATCGGCGAACCCAAAATAGACCAAATCATCCATCAACACCTGCCACAGCAGACCAAAAAGCACTGATATCATAAAACTCTCGACAATATATGTATAAATATATACATAAAATACAAAGAATTCATCGCCCAGCCTGAACTAAGCAAAGTAATTCTTTAGGTAGAGCCCATTTCGGGGCTCCGCCAGCTTGTTTCCTTCGAAATCAATTAACTCATACGATCCTTTTTCTAAAACTCGTTTGATAATAAAAGCACCGTACCACATAGGCTTAAATTTGCCTGCCCCCAAGGCATCCTTATCTTGGTCATAGACCAAGACAAGGTCACCTTCAGAAAAGACACGAGGACGGATAGACTTATCATACTGTGTTTTGACCCTTTTCTTATGGGCCTCATTCATCGTGGCGGCATCTCGACGCTGCTCATCGAGATGTTCCAAGTGAACTAGGCACTCCTCGAGACTTGAAGTCTTAGGAAGAAGCTCAACAGCCAACTTTAGAGATGGGATTTCACATTCAACTGGAAAGATAGATTCCATCCCGTAAACCAACTGAAAAGGAGTAAAACCAGTAGCCGTTTTGACAGAGGTTCGGTATGCCCAAAGAGCCGAATACAACATAATGTGCCAATTGGACCAATTTTTATCGATTGTCCATTGGAGTATCGTCTTAAGAGTTTTATTGACCGCCTCGACCTGTCCATTGGCCTGAGGATAATAAGCGGACGAATGCTCCTGACGGAAACCTAATTTAAGAGCCAATTCGGACATTAGTTGATTTTGGAAATGACTGCCATGGTCAGTGACAATCTCCCTTGGGATACCGAATCTTGAGATAAATTGATTGAAAAGAAACAAAGCTGTCATGTCACTGTCGTTCTTATAAGTAGGCATGGCCTCGGCCCACTTCGTGAAGTAGTCTACAGCCACGATAATGTACTTGTGATTCGCCGCTGAAGGCGGATTACAAGTCGTAAAATCAATACCCCACTTAGTGAAGGGACCGACAGTGACAACGGGAAAAAGGGGAGCTGGATGCGCGCGCATCTTGCGAGTAAAAATTTGACACGGGTGGCAGCGTTTGACCGCTTCCACACAGTCCTTAAAGAGTGAAGGCCAAAAGTAGCCGGCACGTAAGATGCGTTGGGCTGTAGCAAGCCCTGATAGATGACCACCACAAGCTCCACTGTGGCAGTCATTAAGAATAGACTCTGCTTCCTCTAAGGTTAAACATCGTCAAAGAATTGAATCAACCCCTCGACGGTATAATGTGTCACCAATGATAACATAGTTTTTAGCCAGGTGACGTAACTTGCGACGTTCATCCTTGGAGAAAGTAGAGGGAAACTTCGAAGTCTGGAGATAAACAATGATATCTCCATACCAAGGGTCTTGTGAAGAGATGAGGGATATATGTTCGTCGGGTAAACTTTCCTCATAAACAACATCCTCTCCACAAGGAAGCTCAGAAATTAGCTCCGCGAAGACCATAGATTTCTTAGACTTGGCGGACAAGAATTCGAGATCGAATTCTTGTAAAATGACTATCCATATATTATATTTCCCCCCAATCACTCGCCTACTGAGGACAAATTGAAATGGATTGACCACCGCTAAGACAAAATTTTTATGCAGCAAAATATAATGACGAAGCCTCTGGACAGCATGGACAGCTGCCAAGGCCAATTTCTCAACTGGAGAATAGCGGAGTTCAGGACCTATTAAGCCTCGGCTCAAATAATAAATCACGTGCTCGACAAGAGCATCGTCCTCCTGAACTAGAACCATACCAATGGTAGATTCTGCTGCAGTGAGATATAAAAGGAAGTCTCTACCATAATCCAGTGGACTCAAAAGCGGGGCAGAGACTAATGCCTTTTTCAAAGCATCAAACGAACACTGCACAAAGTCGTCCCACACAAATGGAACTCCTTTTCGTAGCAAACGCATGAACCCTTTAGTGATCTCGGCATAGTTTGCTATAAACCGTCTTAAGAAATTATCCTTCCCTTGAAGACTTTGAAGTTGACGAATTGAGGACGGGGGAGGCAACTGAACTATTGCCTCAAACTTGAAGGGATCAACCCAAATCCCTTCATTAGACACAATAAACCCTAACAGCCGACCGGATGTGACCGCGAAAATGCATTTATTGGGATTCAACCGGATTTTATAGAAACGACATCGCTCAAAGACTAATCGAAGATGACTAGGATGATCAGTTCTCTTTCGAGAGCGAGCAGCGAGATCATCTAAGTATGCCTCGATGACATGTTTGATGTCATGGAAAGTGTATGACATGGCCTGCTGAAAAGTGGCTCTAGCATTTTTAAGACCAAAAGGCATCTTTCGATATGCAAAGGTACCCTAGGGACATATGAAGGTTGTCTTATGTTGGTCTTCAGGACGGATAGAGATTTGATTATAACCCGAAAAACCATCCATGAAGGAAAAAATTTCATTACCCGCACACTCGTCGATAATCTGATCAATGAATGGCGTGGGCTAATTGTCTTTTGGACAAGCCTTGTTTAAGTCCCTAAAATCAATGCATACTCGGATTGTTCCTTGCTTTTTGTCCACAGGGACTGGGTTAGAAACCCAATCCGTAAGAGGAACAGGGTATATAAAACCCACCCTTAGCAGCTTCTCAACCTCAGCTTTGATAACTGCTGTTTTCCTTGGGTTAACCGGCCAAAGCCTTTGACGAATCAGTTTTGCGTTTTCGTACGTCTTGATCTCATGTTGGACTATAGAAGGATCAATGCCAGGCATTTCCTCATAAGACCAAGCAAACACATCGCGATATTCCTTGAATAGGTTGGTGTAAATTTGAATTTCTTCAGGGGAACACTCAATTCCGATGAAGATAATCTCGATGATGTTAGGATCCTTAGAGATGTTTATAGGTATCGTTTTTGAAATTACCGACATATTACCTTCGACACGTAGGTGTGTTGGAGCCAAAGGGTTCGACACCGTACAAACATCACTACCAACGAGCTCGGAGAATCTAGATTCTACTTCCCGCAATGGAGGAAGAAAATATGAACGATGGTGTAAGTCTTCCCAAGGTCGATCTATACCCATCATTACTTCGAGGATTGCCTCTTCAGACGGTAGAACTGAATCTAAGCAGTCCAAGGCAGAGCTAGAATCAAAGCTCCAAGCCGGGGCCACATGAACATCTAACTCCTCTTCGGAAAAAGGAGTAGAATGGTTATCTGCAGAGTCTACGATAGACTGATATCTAAGCTCAGCTGCAGATATAGGAAACGCCATTCCATTAACTTGTCCTTCAACTAATGTGGTCGTAGGTGAAGGCAAGGTCCAAGGGTCAGAAAAATAATGAGTTCAGAAGAAATCTTCTCGAAGAGACTCCTTGGAAGATCAAACGTACCCATCAATGAGGAATACATCCCTACTCCTAAATTCTCAGTCAGCGGGCAAGGGTTATCCACCAAAGGAACAATAGAGTCGGAGCTTGCTTGAGGATCGATTGGGGAATAGTCCAATTGATCAACCTTAACGATTTTCCCCTCATAAGGAAATCAAATGACACGAAACAGAGTCGACACGACGGCTTCCATCTCGTATACCCAGTTCCTTCCTAATAGGAGATTATAGTCTAGTTTAGCATCTACGACTTCAACTTCGACAGTAACGACCTTCCCTCCAACACATATAGGAAAGGCCGGGATAATCCCATGCGGCTTGTGAGAATGGCCATCAAATACAGTTAAGACGGTTGGTGAAGGAACAGCCGAAGGTGAACCAATAGCCTTCCAACATGACATGGACATGACACATGTGGAAGCTCCTTCATCTATAACAGTGCGAAAAATATTGATTTTCCAGTATGTAGACTTTATCTGAAAAGCCATATGATGAGGGAGTCTCTTTTTGACATTTGACATGTCAAAAGAGAGCACTAAAGAGTTAGCTGGATCGACTGCTCCAATGGCGGAGAGTAAAGAACTTCTCTGAGACGGACACGACTGGAGAACTTCCAAAGCGGACATAGCACATGGGCTTTGAGCCAAATCCTCGACAATGGAGTAATTTTTGGCGGCCCTAACATTAGGGTTAATCGTCGCGTGTTTGGCGGAACCTTTCGGTATCCTAGGTATAGTCTCAACAGGGGGCCGCTCAATATGAAGGTCACTACCTTCGGGAACAATTTTATCCTTAGATGTCTCGGCTTCACCATAATCACGTGACCGAGTAGTCACATGGACATTTGAACCCATCATAAAAACATTTGATGCTTTTTCCCCTTCCTGGTTTCCCCCTGAGGAGGTCCCAGGATTCGAATTTGCGCCAGCAAGAAGTTGCTGCCCTTGGGGAAACGGGTTAGTTAACACAGCTTGCAAACTAGAAGTCCCTTGCTATCCTAACAAGCGTTGAGCATCTTCAATTCTAGGGCAGAGATGAGTTAGATGGTCCCCACTGCATAACTTGCAAGGAAACTTAACTTTCTTTCTCGACTCACCTTTACCACCACCAGCGTTGTTGCCAGATTTATTTGCATCGGACTTCCCATCCGAGTTCTTTTCTTACCACGTCCTTTCTTTTTCCCATTGGAATTTTGATTTCCTTTGGGGTTATCGGATTGGAAGCAGGAGGATTAGACAATGTGACTTGGTTGTTAGAAGCAGTTTGCAAAGACAACTGCTGCAATTGATTCAACAAGTTCACTGTAGATGTGTCTACTGACCCAACGATACCATCCGCGTGCGCACCTAGCTTCGGCTTAGCTAAATCAACCTTAGATCCAGGAGCATCTGGCAAATACTTTTGGAGGATCCCAGACTGAGAGTAAATCAGTTCTAACTGCTGGGCCCTGAAAATGGCTTGCTCCTCAGAATAGACCCTAGACATGGAGACATCCTTGGAGATCTCAGGTTGCAAAGACTTCAAAAACCACTCTAGACGGTACTCCGAAGGGATTTCGGCTTTAATAAGCCTCTTTCTCCGTCTCCATTCCTGAATGTGATCAGAAATGTGGGTTGCCTTATCCTGACGAAAGGTGGCCAGAAGTTCAGTTCTGGCATCATAGCAGACAGGCAACTGGAAGTGATTTAAGAAGATATTGGCTAAGTCAGCGAACGATGTAAAGCTGCCCCCTGGCAACTCTATGTACCATTTAGCCGCATTACTAGTCAAGGTGTGCTGAAAGAGTCTCAACCTAATCGAATCCTCGATGAGGGAGTTGGATGAGCACCAAAAATGGAATGTGGTTACATGATCACCCGGATCTTCACCACTCTTCCCTTTGAATTTTGGAATGTCTAAAGGGAGTTTGGTTGGGACCGGAGGTCAGGCCAGATTATACCTGATTGGGTCGTTTGTTAACTTTGTGAGATCTGGAAAGTTTAACATTGCCAGAAACGGAAGCCTAGGAGGACCTAGGGGATTCCACCCAGACTGGGCAGAACTCCCAAAGTTCTGAAAAGATTGTCTTGGGATTTGGGAGGCACCAGGCTGCCCGAAGTGACCAGTAGAACCGGCTGAACCAAAAGGCAAGCCTTGTGATCCAACAAAATTCAGAGTTTGACCAACTCCTGCCGTATAACCTCCATAGCCCGCAAAGTTTCCTCCTAAAGAATGGTAAGGAGTTGATAACCCCTGATATGGGTTCCAAGCCGAAGCAAGGGGAGGAATACTTTGAAACGAACTAACTGTGGTGTATGGCCTATTCCCTTGTTGGCCGATAAATGGATTCCCAGTTCCTGCATTACTAACCCCAGGGTTATTCCAACCTTGGAAAGGATTGTTGTTTTGTCCTATAGAAGAAAAAGGCATGGATCCTACCGTCGGGTTGGAATGTGGTATATGACCACTTCCGAAAGGAAAACCCTGGAATGAGGCCGATCCACCCATCATGGACGTAGTTGCACTAAACGGAACCGATGGAATACCCTGTGATTGGGTGCCAAAAGAGAAGAGTCCAGTACTAAAAGCATTGGTTTGGGAATTTCCACTCGTGGAGGGAATGGAGGTAGACCCAAGTAGAGATGTGCTCGCAAAAGATCCAAACAAGGAAGTGGAGGGGATGGAAATGGTTCCTCCCCCTTGCACCGATGTAGGGGTTTGCATAGTCGCAGCACTCGTAGAAGCCATGCTTCCAGTAGTGGTCATGAATGGTAAGCGCGTAGCGTAACCTAGACTTGCTGGTCTATGTGACGGAGTCCCAACGTATTGCAATACGTCTCGATGACTAAATGGTAGAGGATAATTTGGAACCACTAATGATTCTGAAAGTTATTCTACCTCTACGTTATTCTCCGCTTGAAAGCGAACTCGAGAGAGGACTGGAGTATCCCTGTCTTGCTCAGAAGTACCAGGCCTTGCTTGGCCGCTAATATCCCCGAGAGGAGGATCAATCCCTGATGCGTCAACCGGCGTGGGACGGACCCCGCCGGTAGTACTGCCTCTGCGCCTTCTAGGAGAAGGCTCTAAACTTGGTGGCGAGAGACCACGAAGTCTTCGAGACCGTCTTGGAGATCGGTCAGCCACTTTGAATTTTTTGTTATGATCTAACTAAAGACTCAAAAAATTAAAAGCTAAGCCGACTAGGAGCACAGAGCACACACTATAAAGTCCCTAAAGATACAGCCAGTCAAACAACTTCCAAGTATTTCCGCTCCGGGTGATTAGGATTGGACACCAAAATATGAGAAAGTGAATCAAGGGACCTTCCGAAGATAGTCTGGGATGATGAGGGCCCAGTCCTATCAGCGAAGGTATCAGAGGAAGTTACGCTGACCTCCTAACAACAGCCTGCACCGGTGTAAGCCCCCAAGCTTCGCAAGGGTGCCCTCCAGTAGTACTGTCGAGAGTGATACAACGTCGACCTCAGGTGCCATGGGATTCCCCTTCGCAGCCACCTATGCAGATCCCTAGGAGAGGCAACTATGGATACCAACTCGTCGCAGAAGCCAGGCGGAACAGTCGTGAGGTAAGTTCGAACAAGTAGGAGAGGGGGTATCTCTCTTCCCTGTCTTCACAGACCCTCGTGCTTAACTCCTAGATCCGGAGCTTTCCTGGTCTTCCTAACGCTATTGGATTTACTCTCGTTAATCAGACTCTTATGTTTGACGTTTTATGTGGCCTAGGAGAGTTAACTCTCCACTCGCCTAATCCAAGGCCCTAAAATCCTAAACTTGTTGGTGTAACTGTCTAAAACAAAAAAGTTCTAGTGGATTTTAATTTAGCGCTTGATTTTATTAGGTTGTTCTTTAAGTCACAAGGTAATGGAGATGAAACTTGCGGTGTTTTTATGGACGCAAAAGAAATTAATAAAACTTAGCTACATGCACATGCACTTTTTGTTTTCGATGAAGAGCAATTTCTATGAGGTTCAGAGGTACTTCTAATATAAACAAATTTTCTTTTTCTTTTCAGACTCCACACTCACAAAAACTAACAAAACTAAATATGCCTAAAAAGAGATGCAAATCTATCCTAATGCAAGAACTATATGTGGATGCAAGATTTAAAGACTACTTCTAAAAACAAAGAATGAAAGCTGCTGCTTTACCAAATTTTGTGTTGCCACTAAAATGCTTAGATAGAAGATGATGTGTTACCAATCATTTCGTCCAAACAATAAAAACAAGTTTTAAGATAAAAACAAAGCACTTTCACTTCGCAAAAAAGGAAATCAAATGAAAAGCAAGTTTAAGAAAGCGAAACTCAAAACTTTCAAAATATTTTCTTTCAATCAAACCAAAAAGTCTTTTTCAAAGGAAAGCTCTCAAAAATACTGTCACCAATGATTGATAAATACGCAACCAAACACTTTTGTGAATTGACACCTTTTAACTGATGAAAACTCAACAAAAATAAATGTGTTTGAAATCGCTTTTGACAATCAGAAGCAGCAATGAAAGTCCAAAAAATCAAAAGACAAGTTTCAAGAAAATGGTAACACACAACTTTCCCGAAACGAAGGAGCAAATGGTCACAAAATGGTTTCGTTAAGCAAACAAAAGGGTCATCAAAACAAAAATGAACACAAAGCTTGAAATCCAATCTTCCTTCTCTGCCAAAACAGAGCAGTCAAGATTCTTAACCAGAAATCTTGTGTGTCAAAAATCAATGACGCTTGCAATCAACGAAAACAAGACTGATACTCCTTATAACTAGAGAGAGTTCAGAACAAGATGCCCCCTGTTAAACAGAGGACTGTTACTGGAAAATGACTGCTTGAAACTGACCTAAACCACCAGACAAACATTCAGCAAAAAGAAAATTTATAAATCTTGAAAATTATATGGTATACGCGCCTGCAGTGATGTGCAGAGTGCGTGTACACGCGACTGTAACTGAGGAAACCTGCGTATACGCGGGTTCGCTTAGTACAACTTGCGTATATACGCTTCTGTAATCCAGCAAAACAGCGTATATGAAGACTTTCAAGAAAAATAAAAAACACAGACTGAAAAAACTGGAAAAGCTTAGAGTTCAAGAACAGATCAAACAGTCAGAGCCAACAAACAGAGGGGCTGAGTCTTGATTGGCTTGAAGACTACCCAAACTAGGAACAACAAGAGTGTTGTCCCCAGCGGAGTCGCCAATTCTGGTGGAAAGGAAAATACCCCTAGGGTCCTTTGGGCTAAGACTCTACCAGACTGAAAATTGCTTATTCAAAGAAACACACACACAACCATTATCTTTACTTTAAGCAAATTCTAATGTTAAGGGTACGTACCTAAGGTCCTACGTTCAAGAAGGCCTTTAGGGTCCAAACCCTTCTTGGAGTTCCCTTCTTCTTCCTTTGACCTGTAAAACAAACAAATCAAAGAACACAACAGTACATGGACCAATACTTATATATAAACCATCTTCATGCCATAAAGTTAGTTATAAAAATCTTTAAGTAACTACTTGCATAAGAATTCAAGACAAGAATCTCATAAGCATAAAGAAAGATTATTTTGGGAACCAAGACGTGTTTCTTTTATATAAAGGCAAATAAAGTACATATAACGGAAAGATATCACCTGAAACACCTTCAGCAGGCTCCAAGCAAAGCTTCCTCCCGGATTCGTTCCAGCCTCAAGCCTCCAACAAGAGCTCCTTCTAAGTCTTACTCAATGATGACATAAAGGATGAATGATCACCAATACACATGGAAACAAGGGTTTCCTATGCAAAATGGGGGGAGTGCAGAAAGCACCAGGGACTTCAGACCTGGTCTATGGGGAAACTCTCAGCATAATAATCTTGCTCTTCTTTTCTCTCTCCTTAGGCCTTCCCTTTGATGTCTTTTTATACCATCTCCAAAGTAGTTTTTTAGTTAGGAGTTGGTTGGGAACAGTTGGGCCACGGGCACTAACAGGTGATCAGCAGGTAAAACCCGCGATCTCCACCCGAAAATGAGGAATTATTTATTTTTTAAGTGTTTTAATACATACACGCGGGTTGGGTATACACAGACCTGCGTGTATACACGTTTAACTCAGGGCAATGTCGTGTATAGGGAATAAAACACTGTTTTTTAAATTTTAGGACCAGGTCTGGAAGGAGGGGTTGCCCTAGGCCATGAGTGCAGCATCACAAACCATAAGAGTGATATTTGGAGCTATAACACTGAGGTGGCCTTCTGGAGGCTTTTCCCACACTCGGCCTTCAAAAGAAAGCCTACAGGAAAATCTACAGGAGGAAAAACAACGTTCTAGAGGAGGGCTACAGGAGGAGGCCAAGAGCAGTTTTCACTAGTTTGATGTTGTGAGAGTGGGTAGAAAAGGTGGATTAATGTTGGAATGAGGTGTTAGGGAACCTAGGGTCTACCAAGAATCATTAGGAGAGAGAAAGGTGATTGGATTTTCTCAAGAAGAGAGGAAGAAATTCTATGGAAAATGCAGTAAACTAAGGCTAAATTAAGGGGAGACTTGGGGGACCTATAGGGAATAGATCAGATGGAGGATGGGATGGATGATAGGCTGATCTACTACTAGAAGCTATATACTACATGAACAACTGATAGTCAACCAATGAGATTAGCAAGCAATGGAATAAGTGAATATAGGAAAACAGAGTTTTGCATCAAAATAAACTATGATCTATGAAAGGAAATGTTGAGAACTACTGCAAGAAAGGAAAGCATGAAAGAAGACTACTGTAAATAAAGAAATAAGCATGATGATGAAGTTCTGAAGCAAAGAAAAGCTAGACTATTAAGCAACTAAGAAGCTACAGACACTAGAAGTTCTATGAATGAGGAAAATCTGTGTTTTTGGGGCAGCAAGAGGGTCTTTGCCTTAAATCATAGTCCCAAAGGGAGAAAGAGAAGCTAAGGATATGTTGCTATCCTTTTGAATATTTTCTTTATCATTGCTTAACTTGCTATAGAAAGCACAAATGGGAGAAAACTACTGAATCATCAAAAGCAACCTATTCTTAACCATAAAATAAATACCTCTAACAACAACCTAATCTACAAACTGAAATAAAACGTACAAATAAAAGTAAAAAGGAGCTTGGCTGCTTGGATTGGGCCCTAACCGAAGAGCTTTAGCCCTCTAAGGTAACTCAGTGCTATAATTCCATCTTTATTTCCAAAGCAATAACAATATTACATGGAACTATCAAAAATAAACTCGAATTTGGAGCAAACTTTACATAGGCCAAAATACAACAAAAATCCAACAAAAATATAGCCCTGGTGAGGCCCTGGGCCTCTCTACTTATAAAAATTAAGCTACCAACAACTTCCTTAAAATTAGGGAGGCTTGGCTCCCAAAACTTGAGATAATCATCAGTCATCCTTCACTTGCTTGGCTGCCTTCTAGCTCATGACTTGGCTGCTTGTACTTCAAGTTGAATGAAGGGGAATTCAAAGTGAGGAGTAATAAATCAAGGGGATTCCCTCCTATAAGTCCTCTCCTTTGTCCACTTCGAGTTATTTTTGCCATTTGTCCACTGGATCCTTTACTTTGACCTCAAAACTCATCAATAATCTACATTAAACACATGTTAGACCACATGGCATCATAACTAACTCAACTTAATCTATAAGCATGAATATAATCAGAAAATCATACAATAAGCTAAGAAAATGGTTGATTTTACTAGGTTAGGAGGTAAAATGAGAGCATATAATTACCCATTTATGAGGCTCATCACCAGTCCTCCATAACGATCTTCTGTCATCGTAGCCATGAAAGGAATGTAGGTCAGTATGACATATGTTGATCCTTAGTGCTCCTGGGCATCAAACGGCTCCAACGGGCCATCCGCAGATTGCGTGGCATAAGAGGATCTACCTCATTCAACTAATACTTGAACAATGGTACTCGTTTTAGGAAGAAGGTCACAAGTATAGATCCGAAGGAAAATTGCTTCACATTCCCTGCCTTGGCTTTTGCCAACTAGCACTTGATGTTCATCTTCATGGCCTCTGCCCAGTTGAAGATCGTAGGAGCTGTGCAGTCAATAGCATAAAGGAACTTCGAGTTGTTATATCATGTTCCACCTGGGACCCTGCCACTCTGTTGATAATCAACATAAGAACCCTTAGTGTCAAATCCCGCACATTGGAAATCTCTATCTTCCCACTCTTGGATTTCAGGGTCTCACAACAGGGTTCGGCAAGCAAGGAAGATATGCTCGCCCCAATTGGACGTGACCCATACAAGTTCTCTGGCACCCCTCTACGGGACAGTCCAGTGATGAAGTATATATCTAAAGTTTCCAACTCCATCTCCTGGTCGCTAATGACAAAACTCTCTCGATTAATGTCCCAAATAATAATAAGGTATCGCAATAACTCGGGTTGGGCCTGCATCCCTGGCGTAAGGAAGAATTTTAGGAGCCCACAAGGCCTCAAAGCCTCCAAGCAATTCGGGTCATTCATTGCCTGGGTGTCAACATATTCATGTTCCCATTCTTTTCAATCCACCATTTTCAGCGATTTTCTCCTACATAAGCCATTAATTTGAGTCAATAATCATCCTTTGCACATAAATTTCAAGTTTAGATGGTTAGTTTTTGAGAAAATAGGGTTTTTCCATATCCACGGTGCCGACGTGCCTATTTTGAAAATAGTTGCGTTGATCGGTGTGGATGGCTTTGTTAATCACCCTCAGCCAGCGCGATTCCATGCCCGGAAATCGCACTGATCGAGGGTCAAAGGATTTTTGAAAACCTTCTTAAAAACATTTAAAAGTGGCTAAAACCATAAATAAAGAGCATGAAAATGGAGTCAGGGCTTCGACTGTTACCTGGAACTAGTGGCTCATCGATTGACCTCCCAGATCTCCTGTAATCTGCTCCAGAACAATTGGGGGAAAATGAGTAAAAGTCTTCACAGCAAAGGTAAAATGGTAAATGGTAAATCAATATTTACTTTTCCCATTTTTATTCATTTTTTCATGAAAATATGAAGTTCTGTAGATATTTTGACCTATTTTGCCTCAAGTACTCGATAATAGAATTTACCTTACTTGTGTAACGATAGGTGATGGATGTTCGACGATGATGATGAGTCACGTTTCAACTCTTTTTTTGACTCGTTAAACTCATATGAAAAGATTACTGAGTATTTTTTCCCTTTTTGACTCATTAAAGAGAATAAAAATAGGGGGTCTGCTTTGAGCTCCTTTTCGACTGTTTAAAAGCAAAAATATGGCTGAGCCCTTATCATTTCGAACTCATTAATGGATGAAAAACATTGTGTGATTAGTAAAATTTTACCCCTTTTTCGGGCTAGGAGGCACTATTTACGAAAAAGGTACTCCTTAACTGAAATGTTCAAGCAGTTCTCTCAAGTATTGTTTTCTACCTTTTCGGGATCGAGAGACACAAATGTACGAAAAGGGACCATGTGGATTTTTCTTTTAGGTGTATTTTTCAAACTCTCTAACCATGAAAAAGATACCAAGTTACACCTTTGTCAGACTCATTAAAGTATTAAATGGCATCGGATTCATCATCATGATGGACATGAGATTCTCGTTCCTAGGATTGTTAAAATTACTATGTTGGATTCGCCTGAAGGATGAAATTACAGTGGAAGCATATGGTATCCCCTTCAAGTTTGCAATTAAAAATAATTGGGGTGCCTGCCAAAAATGGTGTGGGAAAATTTGGAAATCTATTAGGTGTGTCAGCAACTCACTCTTGAACATGACACTCTTTGCTTTGTGTTGGGTTGGGACATTCTCCTTTGTATCATTCACTCTCATAGGTTTGGGCCGTTTATTTTTGGCTTCCATTTGATCTCTGCCACATCATCATGACCACCGATCCCATGGATCCAAAAGCTGCCAAACTTCTAATTGTGTCGTTAATATGTTCAAGGGTTGTCCTTTCGCAGTTACACTTACCTCTAATTCTGTGTATCATCCAAAATCATTTCGCATCCTCTAGTCTCGCATCGATGATATGGGATTCATTGTGGATCTCCTTCGACATGGTCACTTTCCATTTACTTCAACTCATTATTCAGGAAGTTGACCAAGATACTTCCCTCTAGTACCCTAGAGCTTGCATGCCCTAATGAAAAGTTCTTCACACTCGATGATAAGTTCACATCATTGGCTTTCGATCGAGTGATTTCGCAGATGTTCAACTTCAATTCCTATATTCACATTTGTGAATTGTGCTGATAATACCTTGAGGACCATTATCATTATTGGCGGTTTCTCTCGTGCTTGTTAATAATTTACATCATTGAATGGTAATCAAGTGAATTTCTAGCATGTTCAACATCAACACATCTATTCACATGCTAGAATCTGTACTTTGATCAGGTCGTGTTGGAGTGTAGAACCCTAGACTTAGATCACAAAAGTCTAGGTTGCGAAGTGGTGTGACATGGTTATGATGATATGCATGTCTCTATCAGCTAGCTGGTCGCGACTAGACCATGAGTTATCATATGTGATCATTCTCATTATTGGATGGTTACGACCATACCTTGGTTTTGTTATGATTCTCCTTGATGGATGGTTGCACCCATACCTGGATCCATTTACATGATAATTCTCTAGATCGTTGCATCCATGCCATGATTCATGTATCATTTGATGGAGATCTCAGTTTATGTATATGTATATGTACTTTCTTGCAGGTTTTGCGATGGTAGACTACAGTTCCCCGCACTGATTTATAAAGCATTTAATCCCTCACTCCAGCTCAACCTTCACGCTTTAGGGGGCATCATTTACACAAAATTTTGTCACTATCCTTGTACTCCCTATTCCTTGATCTTGGAGGACATCTACAGTGAACCCCACATGCTTTTCCTTCATGAAGAAACTCCCATTGTGTCCCTCCTCATGAGCAGATAAATTCTCTTTTGCACCATTTCCCATGAAACTTTTGTTTTTCCCAATTTACAAGACCAATGCTAATGGCCTTTGTCTCCCCTGCGTCATTGTGCAAAGATTAGCATTACTCCTCATGCCAACCAGAGCGACTGAGCTGTGTTCCAGTCAGGTCGGTCCTATTATGGAAAGTTTTTAAAATTAGAGCTGAAGCTTCCGGCTCTAGAAGCTCTGTAATGGAAGTACGGTAAATGGTTTGGCTGGATGGGGTCGAGGATGATAGTTTGGGCTCCTTTCCCCTATAATGATCGAACTACCACAAGGGATAAGAACTTCTCCATGAGAAGAGGATACATCTCCCATCCATATTTCCTATATAAACCTCCCTTCTTCCCAAGCACAAGCTAGTTAGAGTGTTGATATTAGTGTGCTTATACTATTTTGGTTTGGAGTAGAAAACAAGCTATTACTAGTTGTAGCTATCTAATTGCCTAAGGGAGAAGTGTGATTTGGTTTGGAGTGAAGCCTAAAGGCAAGAGATTTAAAACTATTTTTGATTGAGGCCATCATGGAATGCTAGCAGAAGTGTGTGGGAACCTAGTCTTGTCAGAGGAAGACTGTAACGTTAAGATGAATGGTTGTAATCTCTCTTTGATATTAATGTATGAAACTATCGATTGATTTCCTACATGTTTTGTAATATTACATATTCATGGCTTAATGTTTCTTGAATTTTTAAGTAGGTTGAATTTCAATTTGTCTATTATCATGTTTGTTTTGTGTTGTTGTTTACTTGTTGCAGGTGCTTGAAGAAGGAACCGAGAGATAGCTGGAGCGAGCAAGCAAGGAAATCATCAAGCAAGATAAGTGGACCAAGAGGTAGGCCATCTTGATTGATTATAACCTAAAGAAATCTTCCATAGAATGTATCTGTTGTGGCTAGACTCATCATTAGGCTAAAGGAATTTCTTCTTGTCTGCACTTATAATTTTACTTCACCACAACGAGCCTAGACTTCACTATGACAGAGTCATTCCATAGAAAACACAAATGTTTCATTTCTTCTAGTGAGCCTAGATAGTACCCCAATAGAGTCGTTGCAACACCTCTCTGTGCATGAGGACTTTATCAATCATTTTCCCTTTATTTAAATTTTATTCATGTGCTCATTGTCACTTATTCATTGGGCATTTATTTTCCTAGGAGGATGAGGGATCCCGACTTATTTTATTTGCAAAAGAGGTTGATTTTTGTTTCCAGATACTTTATTGTTCCTGAAATATGTTTCACATTAAGGTCTTATTTTCCCCTTCTTGAGTTAGTAGGATGAACCGATTCATTCAAGCTATAATCAAGTCAAAGGCAGTGCTTACTATTGAAAGATAGGGTTCCATGGATAACAAGAATTTCCCACTGAGATAGATCTTAACAACTCCCTAGCTCTTGAATTTAGGAGTGATCAAGTGTAGGCACAAAAAAAGTTACAACTCAACCATTGGTGTATAGGTTGTCCTGACCCTAAGGTGTTTGACTCGGGTGACATTCTAGAATATTTGATTGAGGATAAGATCTTTATTAAAGAACGGATATATAATGATCAAAAGGCATGAAAGAAGATGAAACTAAGTGAAAAAAGGTAAAAATCATGGCTAGAGATAAGAAAAGTGTAGAAAAAAAAATAGAAAATAAACTATAGTACATGGATGGAAAAGAAGCTATGAGAGTTGTAGGGTGAAGTAAAATTTGAGGTCATGAACACTTATAGGGAGGGTTTCGACCCTCCCTTATAAGTTATGTAGTATTTAGGTGTGCTGGCCAATCTTCTCCTTAACATGAAAGAGACCACTCCACAAGGCTTGAAATTTGATGTGTTTACCTTTGTCCTCATGGGATATATCCCATTTGCGACTAGGTCACCTATATTAAACTCATTACTCCCTACATAATTTTTATCAAACCACACCTTGATTCATATTTGATGCATGAAAAAATTCTCCCTCGCCTTTTGTATTTCTTCCTCCAGCTTAATAAGTGTATCGATTCAGCTTTGCATAGTAGGGAAAGGTGTGCTCCATGACTCTTGCGACAACTGAGGAGTGGGTAGGTACAAGTTCGACTGTAAAATGGCTTCTTTCTCATAGATTAGGAAATAAGGGGAGGTTCTAAGAGATGGTTTCAAGGTGTGTTGTAGATGCTACAACCACCCTCTAAAAATTTTCCTTAGCTTCATTTTGGAGCCTCCTTACCAACCATCCTTAACAACATGTCTTGCACTGTCAAGTACATAGGCTTCATTGGTTTTTCAGTAGCTTGCTAGCCTGTGCATGTCAAGTTTGCTTCACTCCTCTCACAAAATGCCATTCCGAACATAATATAGTTAGTGGTTGAGCAATACCCTCAGAAAATGGTGCAATTCTAGAGGGGAACCAACCTTCCCTCCAGAAATTGAGCAAATCTTTTGGGCAGCCCGCTGGGCTTGGAAATTGTGCAATGTATTCAGAAAGGATTCCTTGAGAAAATGTGTAATCCAGCCCAACACTACAACTCAAACCATAAATTGCATAATTCAGGGTAGGAGTCACCTGCTAACCCCAAAAATTGCACAATCCCTCTTGGACATCCAACCCAGCCCCTCTCAGAAATTGTGCAAATCCCTCTCTCGGTCAAGCAAGCTATTGCATGTCCCTTCACATTGACTGGTTCCACCCAGGACCCAACAAACTTGATTTGCATGCGTGGGATGCTTTTCCCAAAATAGCAAAAGGAAACATGCAAAAATCATCCCTAGATTTTAGGGATCTATTTTTAGCAGCTGAAGGTTACATGCAAAGATCGTTTTAGAAGCTTCCCTCTAAGTGTCGCTTTTTCATAAATTTGTGGCATGCACGTCATGAGCCTCAAACATATTTATTTGACACTTCAGAGCTCATTCTTCACATCGATCTTGGAGCTCTAACATCCTGCAATACATATAGGAGTCTTCAGCACATCCAGCTCAGCTATTTCCGGGGAAGTCCGCTTTACTTTTCTTTTGCAGTATTTCTGTCACTTTTTGTGTTTTGGCTTGTGTGAGTGTTGTCTACTTCATTTATATGAACAATTATTGTTGTTTGAATGCATGCTAGCCTATACAAGAGCCACTTAATTTTTCATTTCCATCTCATTGTTGTCAAATGCATGACACTGTTTTTTATGAATGGTCGCCAATTCAGCGACTTGTTTCACACACATGCATGTTTTTCCGTTTTCTGAATCTTGCATTTGTTGTTTGCATGCATGATCATTCACTCTTGCCTACACTTAGTTTAACCATGCATTGATATCTTCATATGTTTTTAGTCGCCCGTCGGCCGGTATGGGCAACCTTGGCCCAGACTCTCCCTTGCCTAGACAACATTGTGCATATCTGAGAGGGACGGTTCTATCTTCCTCCTAGAAAATGCATAAATCTGGCCAAACAGTGTGCTCTATACTTTCTTTGCATAATTTTGAGAGGTAGTGTCTGCTGGCCCAAAAAATTGCGCAATGCAGTCCCTGGGCCTGCATGCCATGCTGACTGAAATTGCACATTGCACAATCTCATAACCCCACAGGTCATTCTGGATTGCATATTGTGCAATTCCAGTATTCAGCAAACCTCCTTACAGTCTGGGCTACTTTTTATGCAGTTTCAATAGTCACTCTCCCGGCCTACCAGTGAAAATTGTGCAATCCTTGCCATCAGTCTCCCTGGTATGCTACATGTCAGTCCTAAAGTTTTCTTTAGTTTTAGCTGAAATATTTATTTCCATGCATGTCACATGTATCTATATATAGCACATGTTTGTCCATATCTTAGAATTTAGGATTACTGGCCTCCAAGAGAGCAGGGTCAAACGACACCAATGGAAGCGCAACTCGAGAAGAAGTTGAGCAAGATTCTATGAGTTTGCCGATTTACGAAGACACCAAGCTACTTGTTGACAAAGACATCAAGTTGAAATGGAAATACATCAATGATGCATTCTTAGGCACATTTGAGGAAGATCTTGAAGACCGCAAGGTCTATGTGAACATTCACAAGTTCGGCTTGGACCAGATTGCATGCAAGTGTCCCGTGTTTCCATGCGCAAACATGATACATTGGATCATCTTGCACACTAATCCCAAGACGATGGTGTTAAGCAGTGTCAGCAGGACACATGTTTCTACCTTCAGGGCACAACACTATCAACAAATGTAACATTTGACGAAGCCAATGATCATAATGGATACACCCTCTAGCATACCCAACAACAATACAAACTCCAGGGATATCTTGAAAAACTAGGTGAAGGAGCCAACCAAGTTTAGGATGACACTCATCTAGATTTAGAGGATGAAGATATTGCAGAAGGAATATCAGTACTTGGTCATTTTTGCATGCCACTTATATGGCCAAGAGAGCATGGAGACCTTCCCGGAGAGTTGGGTGATCTCGTTGGACCAACTGGCCAATGAAGGCAAAGCATGCAACTGGTCTGCCATGTTGTCTCACAGGTTAAAGGAACATGTAATAGGAGCTCGGCAGCCACCCAAAGGTCAGCAAGTAGAAATCTACATGTCTATATACATCTTGTATGAAATCTAGGTCCGTCAGAAGTTCCTCGGCTTGAAGTGACCATGGACATCAGCGGACACCTCTGTTAACACTTATTGCTATTTTTTTTTAATGCAACTTCTGCGGAGTCATCACACAGTTGTCAGACCATTTTTTCACCCCAATGTATAAGATGATATTTGAGTAGGATCCACATTTCATGTCGAAGGCAACAATGGAGGCACTAATCGACATAAAGGATTGGTATTCCTCACATTTTGGCACATTCATACAGTTGTGCAATGCAGAGAAGCCTCCCCATATTTCACCAAAGTTTTCCATGGACAAGATCGTCATCTAAGAAGAGTCGTACCACATCTCATCAGGACTGTTAGCTAGACTGCATCAGAAGAAGAAGGCACCCTGGCGAACTCTTCCATTTTGGATCAGGTTGTATGAGATACAAAATCTCAAGCATATGGATGTCGAGACAGAAGAATTCAAAAGATTTACTTTTGGCACCAAAAGTTTCAATCTATACAACTTGTATTGCTTTGTCAAGGATCACTGGGCGAGAGTGCAACTCCCTTGGATGCATGGGGCGTGTCATTAGACCGAGGAAGACCCATGGAGATATTATCACAACTTCTCTAGGCCCAATGAACTAGTTTGCATCACTGTGGAATGGTTAGCGGAGCAGCGCGGAGGACCATCTAGGAGAGCACTAGAAGCACCAGCAACATAGGGTAACATACCTACACGTGATAATGGCAAGAGAAAGATTGTCGACACCGCAAAGGTAAACAATGTAAATTTTGAAACAGGAACTATAAACTCAAAACAGGAACTCTGGCCAAAAAACCTCAAAAGAACATCAAAAACAATGTTAAAAACGAAAAGTGTTGATGCTGGAATAACACCGTTTTTTTCCTCGGTAAATTTTCAACATGTTTTGAAAATGGCACTGAAAACCAACTTTTTGCGCAAAAACTGTCCAAAAAACACCCTCAAAATGAAAAGTGATAACGCTGGGAAAACACTTTTTTTTTTCAAAAGTAAAATTTCAACATTTCGAAATAATGGCGTAAAATATTTTATCGTGACCCCGAAAAACATTAAAATTTAAAAAAAAATTGATGAAAACATAAAATAAAATTAAAAATTAAAAACTAAAAACAATAAAAAAACACAAAACAAAAATAGGTTTAAAAAAAATAACAAAAAATAAATTAAAATATATAATAAAAACAAAATAAAAAATGAAAAATGAAAAATGAAAAAAAAAAATCAAATATATATAAAAAATAATAATAATAATAATAATCATAAAAATGTAAAAAAAAAAAAAAAAAAAATTAATAATAAGAATTAAAAAACTAAAAAAAATAAACATTATAAACAAATAAATAGTAAAAAAATATATATTTAAAAAAAATGGATATATATATATATATATATATATATATATATATATATATATATATATATATGATGATGATGATGATGGTGGTTAACGTCCACTGAGACCAAATAATATATATATATATATATATATATATATATCTTGTAAAAAAAAAAAATTGGCAAAAGAAAAAAGAAAAGAAAAAAATGCAAAAGAAAAAAAAACATTTAAAAAAAACTAAAAATTAAGTAGGTAAAAATAGAAAAATTATAAAAAATTAAAAATAAAAATTAAAAAAAAAAATTAAAAACAAACTAAATTTAAAAAAAAAAATAGAAAATTAACTAAAAAATAAAAATAAAAACTACTAAAATTAAGATTAAAATGTTGATTACTTAAAAAAACAAATATAAAAATATATATAAAAAAGACAAAAATAAAAAATAAAAAATGTTAAAAGAAAATTATCTCATAAACCATAAAAAAATTGGGAAAAAAAACAAAATTAATATATATATATATATATATATATATATATATATATATATATATATATATATATATATATATATATAAATAGAGAAATAAAAAAAAACACTAGCAAAAACTAGGAGAACAAAAAAACAAACTAGTTTAAAAAAAAAAAAAAATAACGAAAAAGATTAAAAAACTAGTAAAATTAATATGAAAAAACAAAAATAAACTCAAATTATTATATATATATATATATATATATATATATATATAATTTAAAAAAAAAAACCAAAGGAATATGAAAATATTAAGAAAACCAAAAAAAATTTAAAATTTAATTTCTTTTTAAACAATTTTTTTTTCTTATTTAAAAAAAGAAAATCATTAAAAAAAAAAAAAAAAATTAAAACTAATTAAAATTTTTAATTTTTAATTTTAAAATTTTAAAAAATTATTTAAAAAAAAAAAATTAAAATTTTTAATGTTTTTTTATGGATTTTTTTTATTAAAAAAAATGGGCATGGCCCGCCTGCTCCCTCGTCGTCCGTGATGGCATGGCCGTGGGGGAAGGGCCTGCGTGCAGGCCCTCTGCCCACGACTGCACCACCACAAACTGCCGGGGGGCGGACAAGAGATTCCCGGAATCGGCCTCTCGCCCCCGGCAGCCCGTGGTGGCGCGGCTGTGGCGGAGGGCCTGCACGCAGGCTCCTCTGCCCATGGCCATGCCACCACGGGCGGCGGGGGAGCGGGCGGGCCATGCCCATTTTTTTTTTTAATAAAAAAAAAATTCATAAGACTTTAAAATTTTTTAATTTTTTTTGAATAATTTTTTAAAAATTTTAAATTTTAAATTAAAAATTTAATTTGTTTAAAATAAATTTAAAATCTTTTTAATGATTTCTTTTTTAAATAAGAAAAAAAAATTGTTTTAAAAAAAAGTTAATAATAATAATTTTTTTTTAATAAAAAAAAATTGTTTAAAAAAAAATTAATTTTAAAATTCTTTTGGTTTTTTTAATATTTTCATATTTTTTTGGTTTTTTTTTAAATAATTTTCAATTTTTATTTTTATTTTAATATGATTTTATTTTTGTTTTTTTAATATTAATTTTACTAGTTTTTCTAAAAACAAAATCGTTAATTTTTTTTTAAACTAGTTTGTTTTTATTTTTTTTCCTAGTTTTTGCTAATTTTTATTTTTAAATTTCTTTATTTTTACTTACTTAATTATATATATATATATATATATATATATATATATATATATATATATAGCTTTCTTTTTTTCCAAATTCTTTTTTGGTTTATGAAATAATTTTTTTAACATTTTTTATTTTTTATTTTTGTGTTTTCTATATATATTTTTATATATGCTTTTTACACACAATTATTTCATGTGGATTGAAAATTTAATTAACGATGTATAAATATGTAAAATATCAAAAATGCAAAATATCGACCTTCTTCTTTAAATATGCAAAACAATAAAAACCCCACTACAAAGAAAATTAAAAAATAAAAATAAAAACAAGAAAATATGAAGAAGAAGACCACTTCCAAAGTTATTAAATTTACAAAATAATTATTTACATTTCATATATTATAAAATTAAAAGTAAAAAAAAAAAACTTTTAAAAAAAGCGCAGGGTGTAGATTTACCACTTTTTTAAATCAACATCAAAATCACTACCATACTAAAACGCAATGTACATAAAAAAAAAATATTAGTGCCAAAAACTATGCTCTAAAAAAACATGTGTTTTCTCCATCACCCCTTTTCAAAATCGGGTCACTTTTTTGCTATCTCTACAAAATGGGTAACAATATCAGTTCCCGTTTCAAAGTTTACGTTGTTGGTAGAACAAATCTCCAAATTCAGAGAAGACCCACTTGTGGAGAAAGCATCTTTGGAAATAGATGCAAACATGCGACACCACAACAGGAGGAATGCGCAAAGGTAGAGAGATAAATAGAGGATGGAGGAAACAATGAAAGAGTTGCATGAGTTGAAGGAGCAAATATAGAAAGAACAAGAGTTTCACAGATAGAAGAAGGAAGCACAATAGACACATCAGGGGGCAAAACATGCATAGATTGATGTAACTGTGCCCATACAGGTAGTAGACTCATCAGAGTAGCTGGCACAAAGCAGACAGGGTGAGCATTCGTAGGAGCAGAACTTCGCTCAAGAGATTGAATGAGTACTTGAGCAGATGGATATAGAGATGGAGCAGCCAGAGTTAGAACAAGACATCGACCTCATGCCTTAGCACCAAGAGGTTGACCCACCATCTTCGCTAGATCCGGAAGCAGAGTAAGTCCTGATTGACCAAGGAGATACTGAGATCCTTGGAGACAATCCAAAAGAACAGATGTGCAACATATCATTTGAGGATTCACAACATAGAGTTATGAAATCATGCAGAGTGTCAACTCCGGATGACCAAACATCTCCTGTGTAGTTTAAAGAATGAGTGATCGTATCCGATGTGCACAAGCATCAAGCAACATTCGCCGATGCTACCAAAGCATATGATGAGGCCACTAGCTCGAGTTTTCGCTTATTGATAACAGAGAACGAGCAAATTTATAAGGAGTTACATACAACCAAGCAGGGAGAAGAACTAGTTACACCATCTACTAGAGTCGAGTTGAAGAAGGCGATGTTGGATGAATTTTTGTCCCTTGAGATAGTCATGTAGATGTTGTGTTCCAAATTTGGTACCATGCATAAGGCAGCTGTCCATCTCAATGGTTGGCAGTATCATTGTACTAGGAGATCATGTATCTTGTCAAACATGCATACTGTTGTTGACCATATGAAAACATGGACAATGAGATACAAGGGAGCCCTATTCCACTTTCACAATATGATGAAGTAGATGGTAGTTGAGTTGAAGGCATGCATCCAGAGTTAGATCTGGAACTATGAGGAACTCCCGCAGCTCATCACCAGTTTGTAGACTTCCCATGTAATGGTGTTCATAAGTGTTATCACTAAAATAAGAGTTTACATTGTTCCTAGTCATGGCCTTAGATAAGTGTCAAGTCACCCTATGTTTTAATGGGTAAGGTGATAGGTTAGGAGTCTCAAAGGTTTCATTTTTCATATCCAAATAAAGTCTAACAACCTTATTCCATGTTTCATGAGTCTTACATTCTTTTTAGAAACTCATAGCTTAAACCATTTTGAATTTTTTTAAAATTAGCCCTGAAACTACGTTTTCATAGTGCAGACAGTGTAAAATGTATGTTTTACGCTACGAAAACGCTGCTCTTTTCGTAGCACTTTTCCCTACGCGCTACGAAAGCACGAATTGATAGAATAGTCTTTTCAAACATCAATCTGTTAAGATTCCGTTAAAATTTTCATTATTAGGTGTCAGCTAGGAGTCAGTCCTTAAGCATGCTGCCATCCAAAACTCATGATTTCGAATTTAGGGCTCATCATGAAAGATAATTTCAAATTCGAAAGGGCTGGCTAGTCTCTCATTGTAGTTTGCATGCAAACCCTCAAACAAAATTGTTTTTCGAATGGTAAGCTTTTGGTAATTTTTCACCAAGGTTTCTCTCATCCATAATTCAAGCGAGGCTGACCACCATATGCAACCGAATATTATCAACAAAATTTCAAGCGAGGCCAGTTTGTTATAGGAATTCAGAAGCAAAGATGATAGAGGAGAAGAAAAGTCACAGGTCTGGTCATTGTTTAAGAACAGAGCCTAAAAGCACCGAGGTCTTAGTCAGAGATAAATCAGTTGTAGAAGCCTTCAAGAAAGTAGGATGTTGGAAGTTTTGTAAAAAATTGTAGGGAGGACATACACAGGTGACAAAGAAGTTTGCACTCCATTTCACATGCTCAAGCACAAAGGTCGGAATCCTGAACTTACAAATTTCTCTAGAGATCATAGCTTTGGTGAAAAAAATTCCCAGGGGGCAAGATATATGGTTGAAAAACTTTATATTCAACATGGAACCATGTAAGGTGTTTCTAAAGCTAGATTTTGTAGAAACATACTTAACCAAGGCAGTTCCTAGAAACTACATCAAGGACAGCTATACCAACATGCTCTTCAACATTCAACGTTATTTTACCTGTGAAGGCAGATATCAAAAGGTTTATTCATATCATTTTAAAATCCTATTGCATTTTACTGGTATGATTTCTTTAGATTTTCCTTACTTCCTATATCAAAGTGTAGCCAAGATGGCAGATAAAGTGCAGTTGAAATCTCAAGGATATGAAACTTCACTTTTTCATCATGGTCTAATTGAACTAATAGTTCTCCATGAACTCAAAAGAATCAACAAAGAATGGTATTCATTTTTGTTTTTATGTAATTTTGGAGCGGAAAATCAAGATGTAGGAATTAGCCCTAAGGTTAAAGGAACTCCACCAGCAGAAACCACCAAGTCTGTAATGTCCATGGCAAAAATATTTGTTAAGTTGAAACCTAGGAAGTAGCTAAAAGAGAAAGCAAGAAAAAAACTAGTAGTTATTCTTGAAACTCCTAAATCTACAAAGGACAAGATAGTTGAGGTTAAAGGAATGACAAGAACAGTCAACTAACAAACCAATTCAAAGGAGATTGACTAGAAGTCAAATTGAAAATGAGAAGGGTAAATCAGTGATCTCAGGAGAAGGTTCAAGCTTGAAGGGTGATTTAAATGATATTTTAAAAGCCATTGATATCGCAAAATCCCCTTTGGTGCAGGCAGATGTCATAGAATTTGATAAAGGAAAGTCAAAGAAAATGAAACCCTCCAAGAAACTGGAATTTTAGGATGATGTTACAGCCTTTGTTTTCAAACCTAGAAAGCCCTTAACCAGGAAATCCAAAAATATTCAAGACTCCAATATTGAGTTAGGGAAAATAGAAGAAGCCTCTATTGTTCAGGAAGAGTTGATAGACTTTTCATCACCAAGATATGAACGTGACAAAAAAAAAGTTTTTTTCCACTCAAACAGAAAAATCCGGTTACGAAGAAATGGAATAAAGGTTAAGAGAAGTTGATAATGAAATTTCTAGACTAAGTGTGAGAGCAAGAAGGCATGCTGCTAAGAGGACAAATTTCAAAAGGATAAAGGCTCTTTGGGAAGTTGAAAAAGTTTCCAAACCAGAAATAGTAAACAGTGAAACTCAGTACTTTACCTGGACTATTCCTACAATCAAAGAAGCTAGATTTGTAAGGAGGATTAATGCTCAGCTGAGAGCTACTAATAGGAGTTTGAAGAGATAGATTGAAAGCCTAGAAATACAGTTAACAAAATCTGGAAAAAAAGGCAACAACAATAATGTAATACGGTGATGAAAAAGGGCAGTGAAGGATATATCTTAAAACAATTTTGGCATTAAAAGGAAGGACATCTGTGAAGAAGAACATCTTATAAGGGTAATTTGTTTTGATTTTTGGTGATCATATCAGTCTTTATGAAATTTTGAAAATTCACAAACTCCAGATTTTTGAAGGTCGTGTTGAAAAGGAGCATACACAACAGTTTTGTAGCGTGATACGAAACTGCTTAAGGTGATCATTTAGCACTTTATGGATTCATTTGGAAGGTAAGGTCTGATAAATTCCAAGTTTTTAGGTTTCTTGTAGACATGGGATCATATATGAAGTTTCAGATGGTAGTGATGCAGAAAGCAAGGTTCCAAAAAGTATTCCATAAGTGATATAAAAGCCGTGCTACGAAAACAGACTATTTTCGTAGCATAGTCATGTTTCATCCCCTTTTCCATATGTTCATGGTTCCCTTTTTTCACAGGTGGAAATTGAAGTTTTAATGGATTACTAATACATGCCACATGTACACCAACAAAACTGCTCGAAGATAAGCATAAAGGATCAAGGGCTTTAAAGGGAGGAACTTTGTCTCCTTGTTTTCATGACAGTTAGGTCATGAATCAGCAGGGTTTGCAACAATACTGGAGACATCATAAAGCTCGAAGACATGGATTAGTTGCTCATTAAAGAATGTATTTAACTCATTGTCATGCGGAAAGAGTCAATTTTCCGGACAAAACCGACCTTCCTAGAAGATAAGGCTTTCTAGTGAAAAACAAGACAAGTAAACACTACCTTTCTCTAAATATGCATTTAGAATACAAGTAATCAGGTGATTATAACATACCTTTAGTCCAACGCTTTGTAGTAGTCCAGCCTCGCCGATCCGGATGAGCTCCTCCTTCTCTTCGAAACCTGCATTCACTAACAAGCCAAAAGATTACATAGCACCTGATAAACTTATAAAATAACACATATTCATCATACAGACCAAGGAGTATATGAAACAAATCATGAATAACAATCTGTTGAGAAAAATGAGTTTATTTGTATTAAGTGGAAACAAAAGAAACCATTACAACCTGATCTTTGGTGTTGTGCAAGTCCCTCCTAGGGTCCAACAAGAGTTCTCCTTTACTTTGATCAGCTCACCCACTTCCAAATAAGGCTAGGAAAGGATGGGAATCTCTCCTCTCAAGCTCTATAAGGCAGTCCTAATTCCAGCAGCATCTACCCTTAGGAATGTTCAGCTTTCAACCCCCCCTCCCTCTGGCCCAATGCCTGTATTTATAGTGCTTTAGAGGAAGTTAATCAGGTCCACCATCAATGGGATAAGCCCCTCTTTGAATGGGATAGCTCCCCTCTTGATGGGATAAGTTCCTCTTTCATAGGGATACATGAACCATCTGGAGGCGCTCAATACACGTCAAACAAGCTTCTAGAATGCTCTAGAAATGACCACAAGTAACATACCTTTAGTCCAATGCTTTGTAGTAGTCCAGCCTCGCCGATCCAGATGAGCTCCTCTTTCTCTTCGAAACCTGCATTCACTAACAAGCCAAAAGATTACATAGCACCTGATAAACTTATAAAATAACACATATTCATCATACAGACCAAGGAGTATATGAAACAAATCATGAATAACAATCTGTTGAGAAAAATGAGTTTATTTGTATTAAGTGGAAACAAAAGAAACCATTACAACCTGAGCCTTGGTGTTGTGCAGGTCCCTCCTAGGTTCCAACAAGAGTTCTCCTTTACTTTGATCAGCTCACCCACTTCCAAATAAGGCTAGGAAAGGATGGGAATCTCTCCTCTCAAGCTCTATAAGGCAATCCTAATTCCAGCAGCATCTACCCTTAGGAATGTTCAGCTTTCAACCCCCCCTCCCTCTGGCCCAATGCCTGTATTTATAGTTCTTTAGAGGAAGTTAATCAGGTCCACCATCAATGGGATAAGCCCCTCTTTGAATGGGATAGCT
The DNA here is from genome assembly GCA_031772625.1 of Pinus tabuliformis. NCBI lineage: Eukaryota > Viridiplantae > Streptophyta > Pinopsida > Pinales > Pinaceae > Pinus > Pinus tabuliformis. The sequence goes on along the minus strand of CM062806.1, from coordinate 264,611,173 downwards.
CCCCTCTTGATGGGATAAGTTCCTCTTTCATAGGGATACATGAACCATTTGGAGGCGCTCAATACACGTCAAACAAGCTTCTAGAATGCTCTAGAAATGACCACAAGTAACTTTTTTGAAGTGAAACTTGCGCCTTTTGACCTTTACAGGAGTATGCACCCACCCCTTTACAGACAAAGCGTACAAGTACGCAGGAATTGTGAACTTGGGGTGCGTACACGCAGGTAAGGCTAAGAGAAACTGTGTACCCGGAGTTATTTGACTTTTTAAGGACTTTCTCTCTTTCTTGGAGTTTGACATGAAGAGCAGAGGTATGAGACTTGCCAAGGAGGATAGTATGACAGTTGATGGAGCCATACTAACTGCAAATAGTCGTGGTGACAAATTTTAGTGTAACAGATTGCCCCCTAAAGTGCGAAGCCTGTAGTAGATTAAGGTTTCATATCATCTAGGAAGGGTGAAGCACTTTATCATTTCAAGGATTATCTTGTGGAGAGCCCAGTCAGAACCTGCAAATATTCAACACAAAATACATATATAAGATCATATCATCGCTGAGGTAGGCATTCCCATACTTAGATAAAAAAATTTAACTAACAAACTAACTACTGCTCTGATACATGAATGATTTCGCAGTACATCATAATCATAGACTTGTGTAGACGCAGTATGGACGCAGCCATCTGTTCATAGTTGGTCTACTATACAATGAATACAAAACTCCTCGCAGCCTGGATGGTGGAAACTAGATCCAGGGTCTTCATTTCTACTTCCCGAAAAGGTACGATTCTATCCATGTGAATAAATGAGTTGATGTCGAACATGGTAGAAACCACTTGATTACCAGTTGATGATGTAAACTGTTAACAAGTGTGAGAGAGACCACCAGTGATGTCAATGGTTCTCAAAGTACCCAATACAATCCATGAGATGTGAATGAATGAGTTGATGTCGAACATTTCACGGAATCCTTCGATCGAAAGTCAATGATATAAATCGTCGTCAAAGGCGAGAAACCTGCCATTGATGCATGCAGATTTCAAGGTACTGATAATTTCTAGGTCATCTTTCTAGATAATGTGCTGATGTCGATAGAAAGCGACCCGTTGCAGGCAAGCCCACAACACGAAATCATAGATCAAGTTGAATAAATGTAGCTGTAAGGACCGACTCAGGATGGTCGAGATGGATGACGAGTATTTTACAGATGAATGGTTTATTTGCAGTGACCTCTTGAACACATAACGACACAACGGATGGCTTGGTGACATTTGACCCAAAGTTAATACCCAGCTGAAGACTTTCAATATGGTTTGATCAACTATGAGGCAAAGGATTTCCCAACCTAGGTGAATGAAAAGTGTCGTGTTCAAGAGGGGTGATAAGGCTTCTTCTGAGACAAAGGATAACAAATAGGCTCATTTTTCTCTCTTTTCCCCCACCATTTCTGGCAAGTACCTCTTTATTTTTTACAAGCCTGAGGAGGATAACATGTGCTTGATTATAAGCTCATCCTTCGGATGAGTCCAACTTAGTTTTGATTCGAACCCTAAGAAGGAGTGGTTCGTTCCTGTTTGTAATCGAACAAGTCCTTTACTGTGAAATTTTAACGAGTCCAGTATAGGAGAAACTCAACGTTTTTCAATTTTAGAGAGTCTGAAAAAACTTAAGAAGACTCCAGGGTTGAACTTTTTCGTAAATTTGTGTCTCCCAAGCCCGAAAAAGTATAAAATAATACTTGAGAGAACCGCTTGATCTTTACAACCAAGGAGTACTTTCATGATTAGTGTCTTTGACCTGAAAAGTAAAAAGCGATCAAGGACACGTCGTTTTATTTCCAATATCGAATTTGAAACGACAAAAATCCGGCAATCTTTTCATGTTTTTTACGGTCGGAAAAGAGCTGTAAGAGGACCGTCTTTTAATTCCGTTTTAACGAGTGTAAAAGAAACGCTCGACAATCTTTTCATGTTTTAGGAGTCTGAAAAGGGCTTAAAAGAGAACTCCAAGGTTTCACTTTTTCGTAAGTTTTAACGAGTTCGAAAAAAGGATAAAAATGTATTCATGGTTTTCACTTTTTCGTAAGTTTTAATGAGTTCGAAAAAATGATAAAAATGTACTCATGATTTTCACTTTTTCATAAGTTTTAATGAGTTCGAAAAAATGATAAAAATGTACTCATGACTTTCACTTTTTCGTAAGTTTTAAATTGTTCGAAAAAATGATAAAAATGTACTCATATGGCCGACTTTCAATTTAATTTATGAGCAGGAAAAGATGGAAAGAACTCGGCATTTTCATTTGTTTTACGAGAATGAAAGATAGCAAAATAATCTCGGGATTTTCATGAGTTTAACGAGTCTTGAAAATAACTGAAATTGACTCAAGATAGGTTTCATTTTTACACAAGCTTGAAACAGAGAGAAAACTGTGTTTGATGCCCCCTAAGCATAACTGCTAGAGCACATGCCCCCCAGCTTCATTTCATTCAACCAGTTGGATGAAATGAAGCTTGAGTTATGAGATCATTTGAAAGACTCGACCTAAAATTGTAAGAAAATTATGCAAAAAACTGAACTAACTAACCTAAATACTTAACATTTATGAGATCTAGTCAATCTCTCGACTCAAGTAGAGGAGGATTTGTTTCATTTTTTAACGAGCTTGACACAGGAAAAGAACTATGCTCGGATTCGGTTTCATGTTTACGCAACCTTGAAACGAAAAACTATGCTTGTTATAAGTTCACATGCCCCCAACATAATGACGCAAAACGAGGTACATGCTCCCCAAGCTTCATTGCATTCAACCAGATGGATGGAATGAAGGTTTACTTTCAATATTTAACTTGAAAAGGGAGTTGTTTCATTTTTTAAGGAGGTTGACACAAGAAAAGAACTATCCTCAAAATCCTACTTTCTACAATCTACCTACATATCCTAAAATCTAGCTGATTCATTTTTTAATGAGTTTGACTCAGTGAAAGAACTATCCTCCTACTAGCCTGTTTCATTTTTTAACGAGGTTGATACAGGAGAAAACGATCCTCGCGGACACCTATTTCATTTTTTAACGAGGTTGGCACAGGAAAAGGAACTGTCCTCGCTACACCCTGTTTCATTTTTTAACGAGGTTGACACAGGAACAAAAACTATCCTTGTAACCAACTGATTCATTTTTTAACGAGGTTGACACAGGAAAAGAAATGTCCTCATACTCACTGTTTCATTTTTTAACGAGGTCGACACAGTAAAAGGAACTTTCCTCGTACTCACTGATTCATTTTTAAACGAGGTCGACACAGTAAAAGGAACTTTCCTCGTACACACTGATCATGGCTTCCAACTGGAAGAAAGGCATGTCAATGGACACACCTTGATCATGGCTTCCAAAAGGTCTTCATCAGAAGGAAGAATAGTATTTTGGAAGGAACACATGTCAAGGGACTCAAAAGGGATAAGAACATCGTGTTCAAGTAATCCCATAGAGTTTTCCATGTCAATTACCTGATCTAAATCAAAGGAAGATGAGCAAACAGTGATAGGCTCACTTACATCGGTAACTGAAAACATGGGACCAGTTGCCACATAATTAACCCGTGGCAGGGTAGATACCACTTTAGAATCAGGACAATTTAGGGGTGTCATATTATTGGTAGTTGAAACAAGGCTAGGGAAGGAAAGCTGGTCTACAGTCACATTACTGCCATTGTGAGGGAAAGACATCACGCGAAAGAGTGTCGATACGACAGCTTTCATTGCATAAACATAGTCTCGCCCAAGGAGTAAATTGAAATCCAAGGGACCTCGAACTACCATAAGATCAATACAGACAGTTTTACCTTCCAAGGTAATAGAAAACTTAGGAAGGATCCCTAAAGGTTCACGAATGGTTTTGTTAAAAGCTTTCAGATTCTGCATAATAGGCGCAAGCTGAGGGGAACCCAAAGCTTTCCAAACAGTTGAGGATAAAATACTAACAGAAGCACCTTCATCTACCTGAGTACGATGTATGTCCCTACCACCAGCCTTGACAATGATTTGGAAAGGGATGGAGGAAGGAAGACGAGGTTTTGTCAGTCTATTCCAATCAAAGGAAAAGACCTCAGTACTTGGAGGGGGTTCTGTAGAAACAGATGAAATGCCCCCTGGCATAGAAGAATCTGATGTAACAAGAAGAACCTGAGCGGTATGAAGTTCACTCTCTAAAGGGAAAGTGGGATCGACCGAATGTGAAATTGAATCGACCACTTGATCAACTAATTGATCATCAACTTGAGTGACATGAGTTTCACTCTCCAATGGAAGAGTGTGATCGACCGAATGTGAAATTGAATCGACCACTCCGTCAGTTGACGGTAGGTTGGGAGAAAGTTTAAGGTAACCAGTTGGAAATTCTTGCTGTGGAACAGTAAGGTTTTCCAACAATTTTGAGGCTTCATCCATGTGAGGGCAAATGTGAGTTTGATGACTCCCTTTGCATAACTTACAAGGAAACCTAACTTCACCCCTTTTCCCAGAAACCTGACTATCACTGGTTGATGGATCAATGGAAAGTTGATGAGATTTTTCTGACCATACTTCCAAGACCTTTGGAATACCAGGACAATTGACAAGGAAGTGGTCACCCTTACAAAGCCTGCAAGGGTATTTGGGTTGGTTGGTTGACTTCTTTCTTATCTTGCTTCTTCTTCTTCTTCTTCTTCTTCCCTTTCTTCTTCTTCTTAGCCTCCTGGTTATTAGCATCAAGGCTTTTACCAGGCGAAGAGGAAGAAATGGAGGAAGAAGAATTAGGCGAAGAAGGTAAAGGGTCAACAGAAGGTTGGTGATGTTGAGATGGTGAACTCTGTTGAGGTGAAGCATCCGGTTGAGATGGAACAATTGGAGTATTTTGGGCCAACGAAGTTGAAAATAACCATATCGGTAAACCTATTGTAAATCCAGGTAATGACAAAGTAGCCATATAAGGAGGACCAACATTTCCAAAGTAAGGAAAAGTACTAGGATTCTCGTTAGGAGGGGTTCCTAGGTTGGTAAATTCCGGAACATTTGCCATTATATTCAACTTCAGTGAATTTTATTAACAATTTTTAAAACTAAAATTAACAATTCACAATTCACACCTATGGTCTCTAAAAGTAAAAACAAACAAATTAACACGCACTATCAAATCTAGGAGTCAAACCACACACAAACAGTAGCCTTCCGGACCGAAAACACTAGTTGGTGATGAAATCCAACATCGCAGAATTCAGTACAGAAGTGGCGGGTGGAATAGTTACCCCGGCAACCTGCTTAATGAATAGACTGGACCAAGTTCCTCCAGTTTAACCATCTCGAGTGAAGTGAACCCCCCAGAAAATCCAAGTGAGTCTAGCCGACGTCTGCTCCAGGTACAGTGGGATCTTCCCTCCACCGTCACCTTGGGTAGAACCCTAAAGATAATAGTCACTAAGGTTACCAACAACAACAAATATACCTGGGGAATAGTCTATGATCCGACAGCACGCAAGGGCAGAGTAACAAGCTCAATCCCCTTGCCGGCTCCTTGACAATAATCCAAGGTTTACCGACAAGTGACCCCAGGCTCCTCGACAATGGTTAATCTGAGGTTTACCGTTTGTAGTACGTGCGTATCTGGCGTTGTTCCCAATAAAGGGGGATTGATCCCCTCACTGGTTCGGACACGATCTCGTGCTTCTCCTTTAAGAGGAGCTTTCCCAGAGTATAAATGTAACAGTTGGATTTATCCTACCGCAAGATAAGCTACTTGTTTGGTTTTACTGTCTTGGAAAGTTAATTATTCTCCTACTCCAAGACACTAGCCTAAGCTATGTTGGTGTATCAGAGCCCTAGAAATGTAAAAATTACTAGATGAATTTTAATTAAGCGCTGTGTTATTAAGGCTGCTATTACTCAAATGGGTAAATGGATATGAAACCAATGGTGTTATGACCCTACTCAACTGAATGCAATCGAATATGATAATGTAATCTTTTCAATTCGATGAATCCTAACTAAAGTAAGGAGAGAGTTTCCATTCACTTCCAACAATGCAAGAAATTGATCACTAAGAGAAAATATAACAAATTCTCTAATGAACTAAGTTTATCAAGAAAAACTAATGCAAATCAATTTCAAACAGTTTTATTTTTATTTTTATTTTGGTGTAAATTCAAATCAAAGAAAACTGATCTAAATCTACGATTGATTTTTCAGAATGTAAACTATGCAATTGTAATCTATGCACAACTCACTTGAAAAGTATGCAAATGTAATCTATGCACATTTTTCATTCATATTCTGAAAATGAGAATTCTAATTATGCAAATGAGATCTATGCAAGAGAATTCTCAAACACAAGACGATTCTAATGTGATCTAAGAACCAATCAAGTGCAAGTCGAGAAAATTGGGTGAGAGTTCCAAAGATCAAAAAATAAAAACACTCAAAGGCGATTAACACTCATACTAAGAGAAACCTCCAAGTAATGACCAAGGGAAATCAAATTAAGAATTTCTCAAAAAAGAGACTCAAAACACCCAATTGATGAAAGCTTAAAGTAGGAATGCCAATGAAATTAACCAAGATGAAAGCTTCTGACAGGTAACCAGTGGATCTGGGCAGAAAAAACAAGCTATAAACAAAATCTAATAGGAGAAAATGGAAATTTTCTAGGATTTTGACAGGGGCACGCAGGCAACCTATTTTCGCAGGTGCGTGTACGCTCTGTGTACAAAGCTGCAGTGCGTACAGGTATGCACTGTGCTCAATGCAGAGGCTGCGTACTTCTAGCAAAACCAAGAAAAACTAAAATCTAATTTAACCCTAAGCTATCCCACCCAAATACACATTCAAACAGCCAAAAACCAGAAAATAAACGACTTTTCTCAAATCAAAGTTTCACACAAAGGAAAAATCATTCACATCAATGGATTCCCCAGTATGGTTGCCATTTTGTCATGCGGAAAGAGCCAATTTTGCGGACAAAACCGACCTCCCTAGAAGCTAAGGCTTTCTAGTGACAAACAAGACAGGTAAACACTACCTTTCTCTAAATATGCATTTAGAATACAAGTAATCAGGTGATTATAACATACCTTTAGTCCAACGCTTTGTAGTAGTCCAGCCTCACCGATCCGGATGAGCTCCTCCTTCTCTTCGAAACCTGCATTCACTAACAAGCCAAAAGATTACATAGAACCTGATAAACTTATAAAATAACACATATTCATCATATAGACCAAGGAGTATATGAAACAAATCATGAATAACAATCTGTTGAGAAAAATGAGTTTATTTGTATTAAGTGGAAACAAAAGAAACCATTACAACCTGAGCCTTGGTGTTGTGCAGGTCCCTCCTAGGGTCCAACAAGAGTTCTCCTTTACTTTGATCAGCTCACCCACTTCCAAATAAGGCTAGGAAAGGATGGGAATCTCTCCTCTCAAGCTCTATAAGGGAGTCCTAATTCCAGCAGCATCTACCCTCAGGAATGTTCAGCTTTCAACCCCCCCCCCTCTGGCCCAATGCCTGTATTTATAGTGCTTTAGAGGAAGTTAATCAGGTCCACCATCAATGGGATAAGCCCCTCTTTGAATGGGATAGCTCCCCTCTTGATGGGATAAGTTCCTCTTTCATAGGGATACATGAACCATCTGGAGGCGCTCAATACACGTCAAACAAGCTTCTAGAATGCTCTAGAAATGACCACAAGTAACGTTTTTGAAGTGAAACTTGCGCCTTTTGACCTTTACAGGAGTACGCACCCACCCCTTTACAGACAGAGCGTACAAGTACGCAGGTATTGTGAACTTGGGGTGTGTACACGCAGGTAAGGCTAAGAGAAACTGCGTACCCAAAGTTATTTGACTTTTTAAGGACTTTCTCTCTTTCTTGGAGTTTGACATGAAGAGCAGAGGTATGAGACTTGCCAAGGAGGATAGTATGACAGTTGATGGAGCCATACTAACTGCAAATAGTCATGGTGACAAATTTTAGTGTAACACTCATATATAAGGTTGTTGAAAGCATGTTTTAGGAGTTTCACTCCTATTTGTATTAGGACTATTAAATACAACTAGCTGTAAAGCTATAATTAAGTAGTTTGTTTTATGAATAGATAGGTGTCAATGTTAGGAATTTGAATTCCCCTAAAGATGGATGATAGTATCCAAGGTTTTAAAAACTCTATATAAAACATGAGAATCGAATTCCTTAGGGCTGGCAATTTCATTAGCAAAAGAAAGTTGTGTTATTATAAGAAACTATGTTTTTTTTTCAAACTTAATACATAGATCAGTTTGACTACTCAAGATTCACAAGGGGTTTATGTGTTTGATGTTATTATGGCATTTTTCAATTAATTATTTTCAGTGGTATGAGCTTGTGATAATTAGAATTCATTGGAAAATTCTCTAGCTTCCTTGACATGCTTGTAAATTGCGTTGATTCACTGTGTTACTGTTTTAATTATAAACCTAGACTCCAAGTGCCTTGACTTCCATGTTTTTTTGATCATGTTGTTTTGTTGAAGACTATTCTAACTCCATAGCCTAATAGATGTTTTCTAATCTTTGATTCAACCAGTTTACATTTTTCCATTTTTTTTCTTAGAGTTAGCCATCTAATCATTAATCAAAAATCTTAAACATATTAAGAAATCCCTCTTAGGTTGAGGCTAAGACTCAACCAAAAGATTGGATTGAAAGAGTTACTGAGAGTCTACTTGATCAACACCCTATCAGGGTCAGATTTTGTGATAAAAATAAGCATGGATGTTGTTGTGCACGTGAATGTGATCCAATCCATTGGGACACTCACCGAGGCAAAGACAAAGAATAAAGTTCGATTGGAGCTAGACTCGTACTTTAGCGAGTTGAAGCGCATAGCCACAAATGCAGACTTGGCGATCAGTGAAGACACTATGCATTAGTATGTATTTGGTCAGGCCACACTCAAGAAAATGATGTGCATGTTATCAGACAAGTTGGACAGAGGAGCGAAATCAGTGTACCCAAATGCAATAGAGGCAAGAGTTCGTTTCCAAAAAGATGTCACAGCAGAGTACATGGACACCATCACGAACTACCAAGCTTGGCATCATTTTTCCACCATTGACCATCGTGAAGATGTCAAAGAGTTGGTCTTCCCACTGTTGTATAAATCATAGTGATGTCTTGCATGGCTTGCTCAAGCCTATTTTATCTCACATGGGTACATGTGCGAGTGTATATAACACCTTATAAAGTGGAAGTTCATGTGTCGATAGTTGAATGTAACAGTCACAGAGTAGTTGAAGAGTCATGAGGGTAGGTCAAGAGTAACAAAGGGGAATGTCAAGGGGCACCCCAACCTTTGCTATTTATAGTGCTTCATAAATCATTGTAGAGGCTTTTGGTTAGCCAAGATTTCGATAGGAGTATCTTAGAGAAAGCTTGGAAAGTATTGTAATGAGCCTTGGATTCTCCGCAGTGCAGAGCTAATACATCTCTTTGGAGGAGCAGGTGACAGTGACTGTAACGTTCCGTTATCGGTACTAGTGGTTGGTCATGGTTGTACTGTATGATTGGAACTTTCACTCCTTAATATAACAAAGCCAACACATTTCATGCATATTTTATTATTGTAATTTAGTTAACTTGTTTACTCTAATGATATATGTATCTATTTGCTTACACATGTATGTATAGACTCTTTTTCTATATGTATGTGTCAATCTTACGGAGATGTGATGTTGGTTTAACCATCACTTTGGATCGTTGGTTCACCTTCCTTCTAGTTTGTGATGCATCTTTTCTGTAGTGTTCCCTTCCAAGTTGTGTGTTTACAGAGGTTTCCAAGGGGCACACTCATTCCACCTTCTCTGTGTTAGAACCATTCATTCACCTTCCTTGTCTTGTTGTGCATGTCACACCCTTTCTACCAACAAGGAAATCTTTCTTACCTCTGCGCACAACTGCGGTTAAGGTGATATCGAATGACCCACTGCTGGGACTCCTACACCAAATGGTTTGAGGTCTAGTTGGGACTTCTTACTGGGGAGATCCCCTGACATGTTGGCGGGTCCAACACCGTCAACATTTATGGCACTAGAAGGAGGGCCAGATGACAAGTTGTGTCCTCTCATCTAGTTTTGAATCTTTTCACATCCATCATGGATATTGTCACACTCATCCCTCTGCAATGTTTTTTGCATGTCAAACCTCTCGAAATCATGAGGGAGTTTTCTGATCTCTTTTCCAAATTCATGTATGATGGTCAAGGAAACGTGGCCTGGCCTATGTACTTGCAAGAATTCTTTGCAATTCTTGATAATGCAGATGAATGCTTTGATGAAGATGCCATCCTTCTTCTTGCATACACAGTTCACGAATCCCCACAAAGATGGGGCTAGAGTCTGCCACCTGATAGTGTGCACTCACTTGAGAATTTTTGTGATCTCATTGAATCTACTTTCCATCATTGTGATCCTGAACCTCTTGAATATACCTTTCTAGAAACATCGACGGTGAATTTTTCCACTTCCCATCTACCCCACTGTTTGATTTATCAGATCATGAGGATGCTGATGAAATCATTGATTTTTTTTATCATAGTTAATGTGTTCTATTTTCCCCTGTATTTGATCATGATGATGATTCTATCGTAGTTGATTTTTGGAAGCCACCTATTTATGATGATCTATCTGTCGACAAAGTCGAAACTACGTAGACTGTCGAGGCACTTTAGCTCGAGATGGTGGTTATGTTAGGTCAGCACTATCCCGAGGTTGGTTCCACTTCCGATCAAGAAATTATTGAAACACCTAAGGCTCCTCATCACTCATCTGTATGCATTGAAGATCAATCTCACACACAAATTATGCTTCCTCCACTCGAACTACATGACCCATTCGCTAATGCATTGGAGGAATCTTACATAGCAAGAAAATGTGCACAACACAAGTTGTCTTTGCTTCTTTTGTTTCCTTGTATGTCAAAGTTGAAAGTATGCCTATGATTAACATATACACGCAGTGTCGCACACCATCATGGTAAGTCCAAGGATTGCATGTCATGCACTTGCACTCACTTATGCTTTGTGGATGCTTTTAAACTCAGAGTGTGTTTGTCTTCATTGTTATATCTTTCCTGTTTGTTGGTTCACACAATTGTGCTGTTCACGAACCATGCCTTTACCAACATGGGTCGACCAATGCGCCTATGGCTGCTTTGGAAGTATCACTTCATGTGAGTAGACCCACGCACCGTTAGCTTAGGAGTAGGAGTAGTTTTTTCTTGTGGTTTGTTTTCTTGCATGCACGTTTGCTTCTTACTTTGTCAATTTGCTTGCTTTCCTGTTTGTTTGTTTACTCACTTTGCACTTTGTTTTGTTGTTTGTTTTCTTATTTATATTTATAGGTTAGTTTCACATGAAACCATGGGCGAATCTTGAAACAAGCTGGATAAAGTACAATAGGACTTGTGTAGTTATCAATACTTGGTTATCTGTCGTCTTGCATCTACATGAAGAACTTTTTGACTTCAGTCCATGATACATCAATGGAAAATACATATTATTTGAAGTAAATCTCGATGAAAACATAATGCTTTTGCGCTAACTAGTCTCACCTACTCTAGTCAATTGTTTTTGGTTTAATCCTTGTCATCTCAGTCAAGTAGTGTAAGGTGAGGAGTAAAACCTTAACAAGCACATCAGAAGTATATACGAAGAACTTGCCTGCTAGCAGCGGAGTAACCCCAGAGATGAGACTAAAACTCTGACAACCATATCGCTTGTGCACCAATATACCCCTCAGCCCCAATCAAAACAATTGTGTTGGCTTGGCTTGGAATGTGTGTTGACCGGCCAAGAACTTGGCAAATGCTACATCTGACAATCAAGCATGTGTGGAAACCAAGATGAACAGAGAATTGAACAATACTTCTAGAGGTGTTAGGCTTTCTTTCCATGAACAAGGTCCATTCAGAGAGCTGGAGTTCTACCAGTGTGTCGCCAAGTGTTGTAGCGGCTACAAAGACCCTCCAAAATTTTTTCTTACCTCCATTTGTAGCCTCCCTACCAACTATCCTTAGCAGCATGTCTTGCATTGTCAAGTACATAACCTTCATTGGTTTTTTAGTAGCTTGCTAACCTGTGCATGTCAAGTTTGCTTCACTCCCCTCACAGGCTTCCATTTCAGACTTAAGCTAGTTTCTAGCTGAGCAACTACCTCAGAAAATTGAGTAATTATGGAGGGCAACCACCCTTCCCTCGAAAAATTGCGTAAATTTTTTGGGCAGCCTGCAAGGCTTAAAAATTGTGCAATGCAGTTAGATAAGGTTCCTTGAGAAAATTGGGAAACTTGGCCAAGAACTATAGCTCAGTCCAAAAAATGCACAATTCTAGGCAGTAGTGAGCTACTAACCCCAAAAATTGTGCAATCCATTTGGGACAGCCATCCCATCTCCTCCCAGAAGTTGTGCAAATTCCTCTCTCAGTCAGGCAGGATGTTGCATGTGCCTTTAGGTTGACTGGTTCCACCGAGGACCCAACAAAATTGATTTGCATGCATGGGTTAATTTTCGCGAAATAGAAAAGAGAAACATGAAAAGATGATCCCTATATTTTAGTGATCTATTTTTAGCAGTTGGAGGTTACATGCAAAGATACTTTTAGAAGCATCCCTCCAAGTGTCTCTTTTTCCTAGATTTGTGGCATGTGCATCATGAGCCTCAAAAAAATTTATTCGATGCTTTAGATCTCATTCTTCACATCAACCTTGGAGCTCTAACATCCAACAACACATATAGGAGTCTTCGGCACATCCAGCTTAGCTATTTCTAGTTAAGTCTGCTTTACTGGTCTTTTGTAACATTTCTGTCGCTTTTTGTGTTTTGGCTTGTGTGAGTGTTGTCTGCTTGATTTCTGTGAACTCTTGTTGTCATTTTCATGAATCTTATCATAAAAAAGAATCATTTTAGTTTTCATTTTCATCTCACTTCTGTCACATGCATGACACTATTTTTCACGGATGGTCGTCAATTTGGTGACTCGATTCACACACATGCATTTTTTTCCATTTTCTGAATCTTGCATTTGTTGTTTGCATGAATGATCATTAAATCTTGCCTACACTCAATTTCTCCATGCATTGACATTTTCATATGTTTTCAGTTGCCCGTCGGCATGTCTGGGTAACCTTGGCCCGGACTCTACCTTGCCTAGATAACATTGTGCATTTCTAAGAGGGAAGGCTCTACCTTCCTCCCAGAAAATGCATAAATATTGCTAGAAATTGTCCTCCATACTTTCTTTGCACAATTTTGAAAGGTAGTGTCTGCTGGCCCAGAAAATTGCGTAGTGCAGTCCATGGGCCTATATGCCTTGCTTACTAAAATTGCGCATTGTATAATCTCAACACCCAGTGAGTCATTTTCGATTGAAAATTGTGCAATTCCAGTAGTCAACTAGCCTCCTACTAGTCTAGGCTTCCTTTTGCACTGTTTCAGCAATCAACCTCCTAACATCCCAGTGAAAATTGCACAATCTTTGCCATCAGTCTCCTGGGTATGTTGCATGCCAGTCCTCAAGTTTGCTTTGGTTTCAAATCATATATTTCTTGCCACACATGTCACATATCTCCAAGTATAGCAGGTGTTCATTTGTATCTCAGCAGTTCAGGATCAATGGCGTCCAAGGGAGCGGGGTCAAAGACACCGACGGGAGTGCAACTAGAGAAGTAGTTGAGCAAGTGTCTACAGGTTTTCCAATTTACGAAAACACCAAGCTGCTAGTTGTTGGGTGTGGAGCCTGATTATCTTCTATATTCAAAGGTATCGCCACATAGGACCCCAGTTCGAAATGGGGGCGACAAAGCCGCCCGTAAAATATTCGCTGCAGGGGGGGTCCAGGGGGGGGCGGCTGCGACCTTTGGAAGCCCCCCCTGGCGGGGGGTTTCGGGGGTAGCGCCCCCGAAGCTAAAAACAGCTGTAAAATTGCCTTGTAAAAGTATAGTAATTTCTAGTCAATCTGGGTCGTTCATTAGGCAGATGATCTGACGGTAGAACTTATGTTTAGTTTAGGGTTTTTTGCCCTAGAAGGCAACCCCTCTCTTTGTATGAGGGTATTGTATTTGAGGCTGTGAGATAGATGTGTATTCTGTGAGCGAGAAACAGAGAGGTGAGACTGTGAGAGAAAACAAAGGATATTACAACGGATTTGTTGTAGGTTGTGTCTCTTCATTTTGCTGGATAATAAAAAGGAAGGACTGGCTGTTCGGGGTGGACATAGCCCAAACTGGGTGAACCACATATATCTGTGTCTCTCTCTTGTTTTGTGCGTTTTCTGTGTTTATATTTCTGCAACATTTTATGTGTTCCATTGCTCCGTAATATATAATTTTCTAATACTAGTAGATAAAGACATCAAGATGAAATGGAAAGACACCACAGATGCATTCTTAAGCACATTTCAAGAATATCTTGAAGACCACAAGGTCTATGTGAAAATTCACAAGTACATATTGTATCGAATTGCATGAAGGTATCCCGCATTTCCATGCACACACATGATACATTGGATCCTATTGCACACTGATCCTAAGACGATGGTGTTAAGTAGTGTCAGTGGAACAGAGGTTGCTACCTTTAGGGAATAGGACTAGAATTAGATGTACCACTTGCAAAAGCGAGTGATCACAATGAAGACACCCTTCAGCACACCCAACAAAAATAAAAACTCTAGGGATATCTTGAAAAAATGGGTGAAGGAGCCATCCAAGTTCAGGATTACACCCAACCAAATATACAAGACGAAGATGTTGCGGAAGGAATATCAGTACTTGGTCATGTTTTCATGCCTCTTATGCGGCCAAGAGAGCACATAGACTTCCCGCAGAGTTGAGTGATCATTTTGTACCAATTGGCCAGTGAAGGCAAAGCATACAACTGGTCCGACATGTTAGCTCACAGGTTGAAAGAACAAGTAACAGGAGATTGGAAATAGCCCAAAGGTTAGCAAGCAGAAATCTACATGTCTACGTACATCTTGGATGCAATTCGTGCCTATGAAAAGTTCCCGTGCTTGAAGTGGGTATGGAGATCAAAATAAACCTCTATGAAAAATTATTGCAAACTGTTTTTCGAATGCAGCTTCTATGGATTTATCACAATTTTCAGATGATTATGTCACCCCCAGTTTACAAGATGATATTTTGGCAAGATCCACCTTTCATGTCGAAGGAAGTAACGGAGGCACTGATCGACATAGAAGATCAGTATGCCTCACTTTTAGGCACCTCCATATGGATGTACAACACAAAGAATCCACCACATGTTTTACCAAAGTTTTCCATGGACAAGCTCATCATGCAAGAAGTGTCTTACAACATCTCATCAAGACTGTCAGCTAGACTACATCGAAATAAGAAGGCACCCTGGCCTACTTGTCCATTGTGCGTTGGGTTGTACGAGATATGGAATCTCAAGCATGCAGATCCCAAGATAGAGTAATTCAAAAGATTTACTTTCGGCACAAGATATTTCAATCCGTACGACCCACATTTCTTTATGAAAAATCATTGCACAAGAGTGCATTTCCCTTGGATCCACAGTGCGTGTCATTGGGCTGAGAGAGACCCATGGATGTATTGTCATAACTTATCCAGGCCCAATGAACCAGTTGCCATTGCTATGGAATGGTTAGTGAAGTGGCATCCAGGAGAGCACCAACTGTAGCAACAACAGAGGGTAACATAGCTGCATGTGACAAAGGCAAGAGAAAGATTATTGATAGTGCAGAGGCAAAAAAAAGCTGCAAATTTAGAGAAGAAAGACTTGTGGAGAAATAGATTTGGAAATAGAGGCAAGGAGGCGACAATGCAATAAGAGGAACACGCAAAGAAAGAGAGATAAATAGAGGATGGAGGAAATAGTGAAAGAGTTGCATGAGTTGAAGGAGCTAATCCAGAAAGAATAAGAGCTGCACAAACAAGAGAAGGAAGCACAACAAGGACATACACAACAAGGGGTGAAACATGGACGGATTGATGAAACTACACCCATACAGCTAGTAGACTCATTCAAGCACCTAGCACAAAGCAAACAAGGTGATCAGTTGTAGGAGTAGGACTTCACTCATGAGATTGAACGAGTACTTAAGCAGATGGATACGGAGATGGAGCAACCATATTTATAACAAGGCATCGACCTCATGCCTTACCACTAAGAGGATGACCCCACAATTTCACTAGATCTATAAGAAGAGAAAGTCCTGAGTGACCAAGGAGATACTGAGATCCTTGGAGACAATCCAAAAGAAGAGATACACAACAAATCATTCGACGAGTCAGGACATATAGCTGTGCAATGGCATAGAGTGTCTACTATAGATGACCACACATCTCCTCGCAGTTTGAGCAATGAGTGAACATATCTGATGTGTGCAAGCATCCAACATCATTGGGTGATGCTACCAGAGCATATGCCGAAGCCACTAGCTTGAGTGTTCACTTCTTGATAGCAGAGAATGAGTGAATAGATTTTGAGTTACACACGACCAAGTAGGGAGGATAATTGGTCACAACATCCATGAGAGCAGAGTCGAAGAAGGCGATACTAAATGAAGTATCACCCCTTGATACAGTCATGCAAACATTGTATTCTAGATTTGGTACCATGCATAAGGCAGTTGTCCATCTCAACGGTGCTATGCTAGGAGAGCACATATCTTTTCAAACTTGCATACTCATGTCAACTGCATGAAAACATGGACAATGAGATACAAGGGAGACCCATTACGCTTGCCCAAGATGATGAAGCCCATGGTGGTCGAGTTGAAGGTATGCATCTGGAG
Source organism: Pinus tabuliformis (assembly GCA_031772625.1). NCBI lineage: Eukaryota > Viridiplantae > Streptophyta > Pinopsida > Pinales > Pinaceae > Pinus > Pinus tabuliformis. The sequence continues at coordinate 264,594,338 of CM062806.1, read as the reverse complement.
TCAAATATGTAACTATGAGGAACTCTCATAGCTCATCACTAGTTTGTAGGCTTCCCATGCACGGGTGTTTAGAAGCATGAATTTTGTTGTGCGTGCACATGTGATCCCATTTATTGGCACACTCACCATGGCAAAGAAAAAGAATCAATTCCCACTGGAGCTAGACTCGTACTTTGATGATTTTATGTGCATAGCCACTAGCGTAGACTTGGCGATGAGTGCAGACACTATGCATTAGTATGTCATTGGTCTGAGCACACTCAAGACAATGATGTGCATGTTATCAAATGAGTTGGATAGAGGAGCCAAATCAGTGTACCAGGATGCAATAGAGGCAAGATTTCATTTCCAAAAAGATGACACCATAGAGTACATGGACACCATTGTGGACTACCAAGATTGGCATCAATTCACCACCGTCGACCATCACGATAATGTCGAAAAGTTGGTTTTCCGACAGTTTTCCGAATCATAGTGATGTCTTGCATGGCTTTCTCAAGCCTATTTTGTCTCACACAGGTACATGTGCAAGTGTATGTAACATCTTGTAAAGTGGAAGTTCAAGTGTCAATAGTTGAATGTAACAATCATACAGTAGTTGAAGATTCAAGAGTGTAGGTGAACAATCAAAAAGGGGAATGTTAGGAGTCATCCCACCCTTTGCTATTTATAATACCTCATAACTCATTGTAGAGGCTTTTTTTCAGCGAAGATTTCAATAGGAGTATCTTAGAGAAATCTTGGAGAGTATTGTAATGAGCCTTGGATTCTCCACATTGCAGAGCTAGTACATCTCTTTGGAGAAGCAGACGATAGTGACTGTAACGTTCCGTTATCGAGACTAGTGGTTGTTCATTGTTGTAATTTATGATTGGAATTTTAAATTCTTAATATGATCAAGCCAACATGTTTCATGCATATGTTGTTATTGTATTTGAGTTAACTTGTTTACTCTAATTATATATGTATCTATTTGCTTATGCATGTATGTATAGACTCTTTTTATATATTTATGTATGAATCTTACTGAGATGTGTTGTGGTTTAACCATCACTTTGGATTTTTGGTTCACCTTCCTTCTATTTTGTGATGCATCTTTGCTCATGTGTTCCCATCCAAGCTATGTGTTTACATAGGTTTCCAAGGGGCACACTCATTCCACCTTCTATGTGTTAGAACCATTCATGCACCTTCCTTGGCTTATTGCGCATGTCACAACCTTGCTACCAACAAGGACATACTCCTTACCTTTGTGTGCAACTGTGGCCAAGGCAATATCGTATGACCAACTACTGGGACTCATACACCAAAATGTCTGAGGTCTTGTTGGGACTTCTTACTTGTGAGATCTCTGGATATGTTGGCAATTTCATTACCGTCAACAGGGTTACACAGTCATCCCACAGGGCATTGTTTATGGAATTGTTCCAGTTCCTTTGGTGTGACAACAAGGTTTTCATTATAATGCAAATTATGTTTTTGTTAGTGTACTCTGTTATACCATGGCCTTGGGGGTAATAGTTAGTTGAATGTTTCAAAACAATACCATTTTCCAATGAAAAATCATATAACCTAAAACACAAGAAATAAGTAGCATTATAAAAAATGAGGGAGGTTGGAACACCAAACTTGGTGACTAATAAAAGATATTACTTCTTGATCATTGATTTTCCACAACGAGATGTCTTACACCCACCTCGTGAAATAGTTTTTAGGTGTGAGAATGTATCTGTGACGTTTATAAGAGTGTGATGCAATTTTCCCAATGACATCTAGCCCCCGTTGTTGACACAATTCTTTGATTGCTATAGCTTGGAGTGGGACGACTAACCAAGATTTTCTTCCAACACACTTTTGGTAGATTGAGAATTTGCAAATGTACGCGTGAGCATCCTTGAACAAGGTGGGCCAGTAGAAACCAACTCTCATGATTTTATGGGAGGTGGTATCACCAACGTAGTGGCCTCTTGTTGGCCCACCATGCATCTCCTTTAGTACCCATTTGGCTTTGTTAAATCCCAATCACTTGAGGAATATTCTGTTGTGGTGTTTATGAAATGGATTGATCCAGGTGGCTATTGGTGGCCACCTACCAAATCCACTTGGACCCCCACCACTGTTTCTATCAACTTTTGAGTTTCCTTAATTGTAGCCCAGCTTACTATTTTTAGCAGTTTTTTCAGGTCTTGAACTTTCGGAGCCATTTTGAGGCCCTAAACGATATTTTTTGTGAAAATTGGGAGCAACATGCGTCCATGGGCTAATGTTTCTCTTCCGAAAGTTGTGGTTATCAGATAGATCTTTCTAACGAGATACTATGTGCATCAAACGGAGATCGTATGCCAAAGTTACGACCCTGGGAAATTGATGTACCAATTTACCCAAACGGGGCCCACAGTTTGGTGTTTCATCTTCTAGGGTCAGGTTTTGGAATGTTAATGGTTTTCCATTGTTTCTCAACAATAAATAGGCCTTCGAGCCTCATTGTAACATAGTTTAGAGGCATGTAGCTACCACATCTCTTCTCAAAGATAAGCTACCATCGCCCTAGCTTGTTTATTTCCAACTCTGTTTGTAAGCATATTTCAGTATTTACATTAATGAAATGAAGTATTATTTCCACTGCATCTCTGTGTTTATGGTTATCTCTGTAATTTGTTTCATTCCTATTTAAATCTGTATCAGTGGTATCAGAGCGGTCTAATTTTTCTCTGTTTTTCTTTGCATGTCCCCAACGAGGTCAGGATATAAGGATTTAGGGCTTGAACTCGACGAACCTTTGCAAGACCAGCCTCGCAAATTCCGACGACCTCCCATGGCGGATGAAAAGAAAGACGAGGGGGTAGGAGATCCTATCAAAATCTTTCTCGAAGAAGCCCTCGAGTGACAAAGGAACGCGATGATGGACAACTTCGCCCAGATCCTTCAGCGGCTACCCAGGGGCGACGCATTGGCTTCCAATAGCTACTCTGGAAACGCCACACCATTTAAGGTACAAGTTAATTTTGAAATCCCCATATTCAAGGGTCAGATAGACGTAGATGCCATCGATAAATGGTTAAATCTTCTAGAGGGTTATTTTTCTATTCATGATTTTTCCAATCAAGAAAAGATTATTTTCGCTCTTCTCAAAGTAGTCCCCCATGTCAAGGACTAGTGGGAAACCTACTGTGAGCAGAAGGATGAAAGTACAGGCTCATTGTTTTCAGCCACACCCACTTAGGATTCATTCTGAGAGACCATCAAGGGGCAGTACTACCCTGTCGGAAGCTATGAGGACCAATACATAAAGTGGACCATGCTGTAGTATGGAAGGGACCAAGACGTACTGGAGTTTACCAATATTTTCCATACCCTTCACACGAAGTTGGGTATCAAGGATTTGGAGTATCATTTGATACTCAAATACCATGGCTACTTGCACAAGTACATCCAGGAAGAAATAGAATTCTTAAACATCCCCTCGCTCGGCACAACATACTGATATGCCGTCAAGGTCGAGCAAAAGTTTAAATAGAATAAGCGAGACTTTGGATCTGCGAATCCGAAGCAAGGGAAAGGTGCCCCCAAACCGCAGAACAAAGGACAAAGCCAAGGTGGGACGGCCCAAGAAAACCCACCAAAGCTGCAAGAAAATAGCAACGTCGTGAAGTCAAAAAAGGACACAGGAAAGTGGTGTGAGTTCCATAAGAGACCCACTCATAACACAAGTGAGTGTCGGGCCAAAAATTCACTGGTGGCCAAGCTAAAGGTTTCAGAATTAGATGCATGTTCTGACTCTAAGTCAGAACCCGACAAGGGGAATGACAAAGGGAAGCATATTATTGATGCGGAGCCCAATGCCACCATTTCCACCACAAAGATCCAGAAGGAGGAACCCGAAGATCCAGAGGAGGAGGAGCGTCTCTTCCACTCCCAAATGTGGGTAAAGGGCTCCCCACTATAGTTCATTGTCGATAGTGGGAGCCGAAAGAACCTCATTTCAGTAGAGGTCATGAAGCGGCTAGGCGTACCAACCACAACACATCCACAACCATACAACATCGGGTGGCTTCACCAAGGACGAGATCTTCGCATGAGCCAGCAGTGTCACCTTCCATACAATATCAAGCCCTTCACGGATGAGGTATTGTGTGACATTGCTCCCCTTGAAGTTTGTGATGTATTATTAGGAAAATCTTACTTGTGGAAGAAACATGCTGTGTATGAATCAAGGCCCCGTGCTGCTATTGTTACTTTAGGAAATAAGTTGTACAGGATATCGGAGGTAGCACTGCCTACCGCCATATCCTTGATTACTAAAAAAAAATGTAGTAAGCTCATTTCCAAAACTGGGAAATTTTTTTTCCTCATGATACACCCTCAAGGAATGAAGAAGATGGTGGCCATGACCCCCAAACAGGGCCCATCCACACGACAACTACATATGGACATGGTCGTGGAGGAGTACAAGGATATCTTCACCTCCCCTGCAGGGGTTCCTCTACATTGTCAGGTCAAGCACTCCATTGATCTAACCCCAGGTGCGTTGCTGCCCAATGGACCAATCTATCGGCGCTCTGTTCTAGATAATGATGAAATCAAGAGGCAGATTCAGTAGCTGCTACAGAAAGGTCACATTCGTCCAATTTCATTGCCCTGTGGGAGCGCGATCATGTTGCTATAGAAGAAGGATGGGACTTGGAGACTCTGTATTGACTATTGGGCACTGAACAAGATCACTGTCCATAATAGGCACCCGATCCCATAAATTGATGACCTCTTGCACCAACTGAAGGCGGAAAATATTTCAACAAGTTCGATTTGAATTCGGGATATCACTAGGTACCAATCGAACCCTCCAATGTGTGGAAGACTGCCTTCAAAGCCAAGGAGGGCCTTTTCGAATGGTTGGTTATGCCTTTCGGATTGACGAATGCTCCTACAACCTTCATGAGGCTAATGGATGACATCTAGTGGCCATTCACCAACTCATTTTTTGTGGTATACTTGGATGACATCCTGATCTTCAGCTAGAGTTGGGAATAACACCTCCACCACATCCAACAGGTTCTCCAAACATTGCGGCAACACAAGTTATGTGCCAATTTGGAGAAATGCACTTTTGGCATGACCTAGGTTCAGTATCTAGGATACATTATTGATGAAAAGGGGGTACATGTTGATCCATCCAAGATCCAAGTCATTCGAGATTGGCCATCTCCAACCACTCTGACAGAGCTTCATAGCTTTCTAGGCCTTGCCAACTTTTACCGTAGGTTCATGTTGGGATTTTTTCATATCACTTGGCCCTTGAGTAAAGTCACCAAGGGAGGAGCAAAAGAAAAATTATTTTGGTTAGAATCTCAACAGAAGGCATTCACAGAGTTGAAATATCGCCTCTGCATGGCACCAGTTCTCGCATTACCAGACTTGCAGCAACCATTTGAGGTTGAGACAGATGCCTCTGACTATGCTATTGGGGTAGTCCTCACTCAACACGGGCATCCAGTGGCATATCAGAGTGAGACACTTTTAGACATAGTCCGGAAGTATCCCACTTATGACAAAGAGATGTATTCCATTGTGTAGGCCTGTCGACAATGGAAGCCTTACATTTTGGGGAAGGAAACGGTCATCCACACAGACCACCGACCCCTGCAGTTCATACAGACCCAAGGGAAATTGCAAAATGATCGCCATCAGAAGTGGTCCACATACTTGCAACAGCTCCATTTGAATATCAAGTATAAGAAGGGTAGCACCAATAATGTTGCGGATTTCCTTAGTCAACCACCAATCATGGCGTTAACCACTGTGCTCGACTCTTGTGGGAATGAGACTTCTGATTGGCCACTTCTCTACAAAAGTGACCCAGAATTCGGCCACACATACCAGACACTCTTGGAGGGTCAGCATGTTCCAAATTTTCACCTCCAAGATGCCCTGTTATGCCACCTAGGTCACTCTTGTGTTCCTTCAAGTGAGCGTGCCAAGAAGATCTAGGAAGCACACTACAGTCGAGTTGCTGGACATTTCAGGGTCGAGAAAAAGGTGACAGTACTGTAGAACTATTTCTATTGGCCAAATCTTCGACATGATGTTAGGAAGTACATCAGATCATGCACTGCCTACACCATTGCCAAACTGACCATCAAGAAGCAAGGCCTATATACCCCGCTGCCTACCCCTAGCTGACCTTGGGAATCCATCTCCATGGATTACATGTCAGGCCTTCCTTCCACTAAGCATGGAAATGACTGTGTTTTTGTGGTTGTCGATAGGTTCTCGAAGCTGGCCATTATGGCTGCCTGCAATAAGAATATTACAATAGAACCCACTGCTAAACTCTTCTTTGAATGAGTGTGGGTACATTTTGGGATCCCATAGTCTATCATATCAAATTGGGACAGGAGGCTTCTCAGTAAATTTTGGTCCAGTCTCTGGTCGATGCTCGACACCAAACTCACTAAGTCCACAACCTTCCATCCTCAAACTAATGGCCAAATAGAGGTTGTCAACAGGATGATTGTACACATTCTGTGCATGTACGACTCAAAGCATCCATGCACATGGGACGAGAGCCTCCCCTATGTTCAACACAGCTACAACCAGGCTCTCCACAGCTCGACTGACCACAACCCTTTTCAGGTGGGCTTGGGATTCCGTCCACTATGTCCTATTGATGTGGCCATGCCATTTATAGCTACTCACACTAATTCGGCTCATGTCCAGTCCGAAACAGATAAGGCAAACAACTTCATTGAGAACATCCAACATATTTGCCAGTAGGTCCATGACATTCTGGAGAAATCAAATTCCAAGTACAAGCAGCGACATGATCAACATCGAGTGCCACACAAGTTTCAGGTGGGTGACAAAGTCTGGTTGCATTTGCAAAAGGAATTCCTTACCAGAGCCTATCGAAAACTCAGACCACTCTGATATGGTCCTTACACCATTACCAAGGCTATGGGAGATAATGCATTTGAGTTCAGCATTCCCCCATTCCTTGCACCCAGTGTTCAATGTGGACCGCCTTCGACCATACTTTCCACCATTACTAGACACATCCGACATTGTAGAACAGCTCACACCCACAGAGTTAAATCCAGATTGCATGGAACAAGATGCAACTGATCGGATCATGGACACAAAGATCAAGCACACTTGCCAGCAGAATCTCCAATTGTATCGAGTTTTCAAAGCAAGCCAACTCCTTCACCAGGGTAAATGGCTCACCAAGGACCAAGTTCAACAAAAGTTTCCTCATCTCATGGAGGAACTCAATGCAATGGGGACCATTTCTTCCTAAGGGGTGAGGAATTACCCAGGTGGATATTGGTGGCCACCTATCAAATCCACTTGGACCCCCACCACTGTTTCTTTCTGCCTTTCAGTTTCCTTAATTGTAGCCCAGTTTACTATTTTTAGCAGTTTTTCGGGTCGTGAACTTCTGGAGCCATTTTGAGGCCCTAAATGACATTTTTTGGGAAAAATAGGAGCCAAATGGGTCCATGGACTGATGTTTCTCTTCCCAAATTTTTATTTCTCAGATAGATCTTTCTAACAAGATACTGTGTGCATCAAACGGAGATCGTATGCCAAAGTTACGCCCCGTGAAATTGATGTACTAATTTACCCAAACGGGGCCCACAATTTGGCATTTCATCTTCTAGGGTTAGGTTTTGGAATGTTAAGGGTTTTCCATTGTTTCTCAACAATAAATAGGCCTTCGAGCCTCATTGTAACACGGTTCAGAGGCATGTAGCCACCACATCTCTTCTTAGAGATAAGCTACCATTGCCCTATCTGGTTTATTTCCAACTCTGTTTGTAAGCATATTTCAATATTTTACATTAATGAAATGAAGTATTATTTCCACTTCATCTCTATGTTTATGGTTATCTCTATAATTTGTTGCGTTCCTGTTTAAACCTGGATCATGGATTTCCTGGTACTAACTGATAATATGAAACTTTAAGCCTAATAGCCTATTTCTGTCTTGCGAACAAGGTAGGAGGCAAGGTCCCTTGTCCTAAATATTGTTTCAAGTCATCATACAAAGATAAAGAGCCATGTTCCAATGTGAGGTCATTTTGGTACATCCAGATATCGTGGTCATAATCTTCTAATTCTTCATTTTGTTGGTTTGTAGCTTTAGTGGCCAATTTACATAATCCATTATGTTTAATTGTGTGAGCCAGCTTGAACTCCAAGTCATATTCTTGGAGGAAAATAATCCAATTTGGTCTTCCTTCACCCAACTCTTATTGGATGAACAATGACCTAACAGTAGGATGAGGGACGAACATTTTTACATGGTTCTTCATAATGTAGGGTCTGAAATGTTTAACCACTTTGTAGACTGCATATACATGTTTATCCATGTCTGAGTACTTAAGCTGTGAACCTTGTAATCATGCGCTAATGAAGGCTATAGGTTTCTTATCATTGTTACCATCCTTTTGAGTAAGCACAATAGCTAGGGATGAGTCTGAGGAAAAAGTGTACATAATGAAATCTCTATCGACGTCTAGTATGTGTAGAGATGGGGCTTCTACGATGGCTTTCTTGATACAGTTAAATTATTCCTTCTCTTCTTGATTCCATTAAATCTTTCATCCTTATTTATGATATTTTTCAAGAGCTTAATGATTTGGGAATAATAAAGAATAAACTTGTAGAGGAAGTTCATTTTAACCATGAAAGACTACATACCTTTCTTGTTACAAGGGAGTAGGATTTGCACGATAGATTTATGCATTCATGATCAACCGTAATTCCATCTTTGGTTATGATATGCCTGAAGATGTTTCCTTCTGATAATATGAATATGCTCTTCTTGGGATTTAGTGAAATCTCATACTTTCGACAATGGTCAAATATATTCTTCAGAAGGTGGAGGTGATTTGATTTCTACCTTAAAAACACTATGACGTCATCTAGATATACCACCACACTTTGACCCATTAATCATTTGAAGTCAATATCCATCACCCTTTGGAGTGGTGCTTCGATATTGATAATGTCAAAGGGCATGCGACGAAATGAAAATGTTCCCCACTTGGTCCTTAAAGTTATCTTTAAATGATCTGGTTCAACAACCAACACGTGGTTGTATCTATAGAATCCATCAAGTAAGGAAATTTCAAAACCAGATATTGTCTAAAGAATCTATTCCATATAGGGGACAGGGTAGTTATCTTTATCTGAATCTCGGTATAGATTTTGAAAGTCAACACGTAACCAAATTTCACCTAACTTCTTCGGCACGGGAACCAAATTTGAGACCCAAGTGAAATTCCTAACTTTGAAAATGATGCATTCATCCAAAAACTTCTTAAACTCCTTCTAGATAAGAGGTTCCAACATGGGGTGTACTTTCCTTATTTTATGCCAGAACGGTTTGACCCCTTCCTTTATGGTTATTACATGTTGGATGATGTAGGTGTCATGCATTTTTACATCATCATACATCTAGGCAAACACATCCTCATACTTTCTAAACAAGATGAAAATTTATTTCTTCTCATCAGGTGAACACTGGACACCTAGATTGATAAAATTGGGGTTAGCTTCAGTTCCAAGATTGACTTGTTCATGAGAGATTATGGAATGGTATTTGGGGGAACCCGAAAACAGTTTTGTAGATCAAATAACTTTTGTATTGTAACAACACCTTTGGGCATGGGATTTCCCTTGAACTCATCTGCTTCTCCTTGTAAGTCTCTATGATTCTCTTCCTCATCTATCAACACATCCTTGAACACCTTGACATTAGCCATAAAATCGAGTATCTGATGATCATCATTGAAAATGCATAGATTAGTTAAATTATATAGAATATGAGGCATGTCAATATTTTTAATATAAAAACCATATTTTAAAGGTGTAAAGCTGGCTAAGGCATAGATAAAGTGTCAACGATGACATTATCGACCCTAGGAACAAAGTTAATGCTGAAATATTTAAAAGAAGAAATTAAGCACCATACCTCGTGCTGATAATTTTTTACATGTGGTGATAAATAATGAATAGTACTTCATACCTGTCTCGTGATAATTTTAGAATCACTGATCACATTTAAACATTAACCTTTAAGGTCAATAGACTTTTTGAGCCCAAGGATTAGTGTCTTATACTCTGAGATGTTGTTAGTGCATTGAAATTCTAACCTACAAGAAACCAAAAATTATTTTTTGGGGGGCCATAGAGATATAGTTGAAACTGTCTCCATCATGAGTCCTACACCCATCATAATATAAAGTCCAAATTTAATTCTTAGTTACATCTATTTTAAAATTATTTACATCTATAGTACAAGGTTCACTAACATCAGCTGGAAGACAAGAAAGTAGTTCCATATGTGTGTGAGTTTGAATAGGCGACAATAGGGCTTCATAACACCCAATACTTGGTTCCAAAAAACACATTCCCAAATTTTCCTGAGCGAATTTAATACGATCATTTGGGGCTTCCATATTAGTGACTGTATGCTTCATGTAGGGTTTGATATTGAGTATAACCTAGTTATTCTTACCTTATAAGGCAGCTATAATTGGGACTAGTCATTTGCAAACAATCCTTGGAGCTTACTCAACCAATCTCTACTAAGTAACAACCCATACACTTCTGGTATGTTTACCACCACTATGTAAATGCATTAATGCACCCCAGAATCGGAATGCAACCTAATTATCATAACATTTAATTCTCACATTGTGGGAACTTGAGATCTATCTAATTGAATTATTTTGGCATCCTTGTTCTTAAGCTGGATGTTCAACTTATTACAAACTGATAAAGGCATGACATTAGTTGATGCACTAGAATCAACAAGACAATTGTCCATGTTGTAATTAAATATCTCAAACATTAGGATGAATGGGGGGGTTGAGCCTCTCTAATTCACATTTGTGGAAATAAAAATGGATTGGAGGTTAACCGTGGTCTGGGACTTGTCTAGTGAGATAACTTTCGAGGAAGAGGTGGACTTAGTAGTGGAGGACGAGGTAGTGAAGGTTTTAATAATTAACTCACATTGGTTGGTTATTTGGCAATCTCATACAACAAAATATTGTCCCACATATTCTTCATATCTTCAATGATGTTATACACCATGTTTGATTTAGCATTTCCTTTTGTAGATTCCTGAGGGACGGAAGGGGACTTAGATGACTTGGTTGAAGTTTAGATAATTGAGGAGATACCATTACCACTCACTGAAGTATCTTTTGGAGTTTGGCTAGACAGATTCTTGGGAATGGAGGATGATGGTTTGTTCAAGTTGTTCGGTGGAAGAATCCTCCTCAACAATGCCTTCTTCTTCTTCTCCAGTGTGGGATCTAGTACTAGCCCCTTACTCCTCAATTTATAGGTCTTCGGTGGCTTAGAGGGAAGGGTGTCTCCTATGTTGAATTCTTGGAAGGATCGGACTTTCCCTCTATGGATGACCTCAAAAGCTACAATAGTGAAACTGAAATTCTCATCCAGGGGAGTGGCTTCTTCCTCAGGGTCGTTGGACTCTTCCTCGTCAGCTCTAGTGGTCTACTCATCATGAATCTTGGAAACTACTGTAGTCATATTGTGTATCCATTGCAGAGACATTTTTTCTGAATGGGAATCTTGGTGAAAGGTGTTGTAATTTTTTATACCTAGCACTTATACATTGAAATTCATATTGGAGCTTTGAACTAATTTCGCAGGGGAAATGGTGTTCTTCCCAAAAAAAGGTTTATCTAGTTTACTACCCGATGATCTCTCGCTTGTCTTCCTCTTCAATTTAGAGATTTCATTGGTTAATTTCTTTAAGGATTTGGCTAACCACTCAAAATCGAAATAATCCTTACCCTTGTCACCAGACTTTCTATTTGAGGATTGGGCATTCTTACTTGTCGACTTAGACTCTTCTTGGGTGTCATGATCAAGTGCCTCTATGGACAACAAATCCTTCTATATGGCGAGAGCTTCAGAAATTTTTTCCACTAAAGTAGCTTTATATTCTCTCTTAACAAATAGATCGATATCACACAGTAGAGATTTGGTGTAATAATCAACAGTGATAGAATCATCAAGAGACACATCCACTAGGAATTTATTAAAAATGGTAGTGAATCACTGATTAAATTCCTTTACCTTCTTCTTCTTAAGGAACTTTAAAGTTCTTAATTCTGTGAGGATCATAGATGGTGTCTTATCTTCAAATAAAGTTTAGAGAAATGTCTTTTAGAACTCATCCTAAATACATATGAAGCCATTGTCAAGTAGTGATACCATGTCACGGCTTTATTCTCCAGTGTGTATGGAAAAATCCTACAAGAAAGATCATCATACTACACCATCATAATTTGCAAGGATAAGTAAAAATTATTGATATGATCTTCAGCCGTGGTTCCCTTTTAAGGGTCAAGCTTCAGGAGATGTTTCTCAGGGTGACAAAGCATGTCATGAAGAGGACTTCAGATGCCTAAAGGGGACTGAGACATCTAGGCCAAGGATTGTCAATGTTTAGCTCTTGGTAGAGGAGAAAATATGACGTGGTTTGCATTTCATTCAGAATCACTTTCAGTGCCTGACCTATACCCCTCACTAGCATTAGATGTTTGTCTGTGATTACCTTGAGGGACACTCATATGTCCTAAATCCTTGAATTTCCTGACATTTTTGAAACTTCACAAGTTCGTCGGGAACTCGAGAGATCTCTCTTCATGGGGGCAGTGTACATTTTAAAGGTTAATATGATTCCTAATATTCTCACCATCCCCTGGCCTCTAGACAGCATTAGGGTTCCCCCTAGGCAGTTGATCATTGACCCCAACATTTTGGAGTAATGGTTGATTATTTCCCCATACATTATCCTACCATGATTTGTTATTACCCTGTGTAAAGGTGCCCCTAGGGAATTCTCTATCAGATGTTGGAGGGCTATCCAATCCTTCAATCAGGAGTCTTTCAACAAAATTTACATAGTCATCCAAAATCATCCCAATAAAATGTGGTACCAAATTAACCAAGACATCTTGACTGGTATGATGAGGTTTGGAAGTGTGTGTGTTAGGGAGTGAACTTGTGGAAGGGACACACTTCTGATCCATAGTGAACTACCGAGTGATAGGGTGTAAAGATCTCAGCTTCTCATTTGTGACTTCATAGGATTTTTCTCTTCTACCAGAGCATCATCAAGCAGAGTAGGTTTAAATTCCCTGAGGTGGAGATCCCCAAAAGGTAGATGAAAGGTAGGATGCAGAGGTGTTTCGAGGGAAGTAGGATGAGTTTTATTGATATATTTTTGGGAAGTTTCAGGGTGAGGGCGAGTGTTGACGCTAACCATTGGCCCTCCTTCTAGCACAAAAATCTATTGACATGCTTAATTTACTACCAACAACCAAGGTATCTACCCGGTGTAAAATCCAATCAAACTCTACACCGTTGGTTTAGGGATCCCATTTGGTATGTAGGATTGATTTCCATCTCGTTAGTTGAGGTTTTCATTGGATAGGAAAGTGATCTGAATTGGATCCTAAAGGACTCTCTAAGTTTTCATGAAATCTGTAAAATTCATGCTAAAGTTTCAAATTCTTACAAAGATCGATCTTATCATAAATATCCTCGAAATAGTTGTAATTTGCGAGCAGCGCAGAGCAACGAGGACCCGCAGTCAAGTGCGTAGACCGTTGGCCCGTGGTAACACGCGCTGTCACAAATCAGCAAAACAGGAGGCCTTTTCGAGGAACAAGCATGGTTTCTGATATGCGATTAGTGACAAGTCGCTAATCGCATATCGCCAGGCAAACCCCTCAAAGAAGGAAAAGCCCCGAGCAACCTAGACCTAAAAGGTCATAAACATTTAATGGATATCGTACCAATTCCGTCAGAAGCAAGGTCCCACAAACAAAAACCAGCAGAATATCGGAAGGGTTTCAAGTGGTAAGTGGTTTCAACCAAGTCCCACCCAATGCCACACGATGAGTGACACACATCGAGTGGAAGAGACAGAAAACCACGCACATTAGTCAGGTAACCATCAAGCTACTTAACCACCTGATATGGATGAAAACCGTAGGATATGGACACCCTAGATCAACGACAGAGATGCATCCCAATGAATGATCGTATTTGTCAAGATCATAGAGCAAGATCACATGGGATTTGAAGTCTAGCATGGATGATGAATTAGCAAAGATTCATGTTTCATGGGAAATCTTGGAGCAAACAAAAATAACAGTCGTTCAAACATTTCCAAGAGAACTGACACTCAGTTCATTACGAAATAGATGGCAACCTCCCTGTGAAGCATTACACATTGATGATGACATAGAATAGAGGAATTCAAATGGACAGAGGTAGGAGAATTAGAAAGCCGGGAAGCGGAAACGAAAAATGAGAAAGCAGATTGGCTTTAAAGCCACAAACTGACAGAGACAGAGCAAGCAATGACAAAAAAGAGTTAAGAAAGCTAAGAGCAGAGAATAGAGAGAGGAAGTCGAGCTGACCTACAGAGAAAAGGTAGCATCGAGACAGAGCCAAAGAGAGTCAGAGAGTTTGTGTACTCCAGAGAAGGCTTGAGAGCTTCAAGCAAACTCCTCTATACATGCCTGTCTTGTATGAGTCTCAGATTAGGCTCATACTACTTTGACCAGTAGAGGTCAAGTTTTAGTAAGGAGAGTCTGTGTACTCCAGAGACTTGGGGAATCCAAGTACAGTCTTACTGATTTATATCTATTGAGTGCGACTCAAATTGAGATCACTGTAATAAAAATTCTGCTTTTGAAAACATAATAGTGATGCCACCACTGAAGAATTGACCAGAAGACGTATCCTAGGAGTATTGGGTGAACTCATTTTTAAACATGTTGTGTTTACATGTTTTCCTGTTATGTTTTCTCTGACTGCTTCAGTGTCTGTGTATTTTGAAATCTTATCGATCCGTTGCATAAAGTAACATAGGCACATCCATGCACATGAGTCCGTAATACCTTAATTAATTGTCTTGGATCAATTCCAGACCAAGTGGTATCAGAGCTCTAGGTTACTAAGGTTAGACAAGCTTGTGCTGGATTTGTTGTTGAATGCTAACTAGATCAAAGCTTAAATTAGGAGAAGGAGAGCTGGTTGAAGCTAACCTAGAAATTGGAAGAGTCTATCCTAAGAGGAAAATGTAAGAAGAAAGTCCCTTGGAATCAGACTCCCAGTTCATTGACAGTTTCTTGATCATGAAAGCCATGGTAGAAGAAATTTATAGAGAATTTAAGAATGGTAGAGATGAAGATTCATCAAACTCCAAACAAGATAACGGAGTAGAAGAAACTCTCCTCCATGACCACTCTAAAGGCAAAGGGAAAGAAGAAAAACTTCCCACACCTCCTAATAGCCTTGAAAATAAAAATAAAACATCTTTGATTAAATTAGATGTTAAATTTGATTTGTCGATATATGATGGATAATTGAATGTAGAGAAGATAGATAATTGGATTAGACAAATTAATGTGTATTAAAGAGTGCAGAGCATCGATTCAGACAAGAGTAAGATTCAATTGGCCACTCTATGCCTTGGAGGCACTTCCTTGGTATGGTGGGAAGGCAGGACACAAGCTGACATGAACAAGCATGGTAAAAAAATTTCTGTATGGAGTAAATTTGTTTCTGTACTTAAAAATAAATTCTATCCACTAGCCTATATGCAACAAGCCATGACGAGCTGGCAAACTCTTCACCAATTGAAAGGGAAAAGTGTACAAGGCTACACCCAAGAATTTAGAAAAAGAGCTTTGATTCTAGGAATTTCTTTAGACTCACCTGAAACTTTGCTGAAGTATATAGGTGGTCCACACAGCTACTTAAAGCACACCATTCTCATGTTTAATCCTGTTATCACCCTAAAATTTTTGTTTCTAAGCTTTGGAAAGTTTGCCTTGTTTCTAGTCATAGTCTTATAGGTTTTGAGTCATCTCATCTCAACAAGTGTCATTCTCTTTTCCAAAAAGTTTCGTAGCCTCATTCCATGTCCTAAAAGCCTCACCATGTGTTTTTACATCAGTTTGATTCCAAAGGATTCATTTTATTCTTGTTCTAGTATTTCCATGGTTGTTTTCGTGTCTAAGATCTATAAAAGAGTCTCGTTGTTATGGTCAAATAGGGTCAACACTTTGTTCTTGCCCATCACTGGTCCCACATCACCTAAAATTCCACGTGTCAAACTTGTGTCAAGGTTTTCATAGTGAAAAAATCACTCTAGGTGTTTTCGTAGCACAGATAATGTAAAAAACCAGTTTTACACTACGAAATCACTGAACTAGGAGTTTTCGTAGTGCGCTACGAAACCCCTGAAGCAGCCTGTTTCAGCAGAAAAATTGTTTTTACTAGTCAACTTCCAGAAGGTTTCCTGAGCATATGAGAACTCAATTTTCAAAACTGAAAGATACTTTGCTTCCTAACATGCTGAAATACAAAAACTTCTTTCGGTTTCTTCAAATTCATTCTGAGGTGGGAGGAATTTATGGTTAAACGTGCGCTATGAAACTGTTGAAAGTCAAGCTTGGTCTTTTGGTTTTAGCAGTCTTTTTCAAGATTAGTTTTTCGTCACATGAAAAGGTATTCGGGAATTATGAAGGAGGTTTCTCTTCATAAACTCTCTAGATAAAATAACCTATCTCAATTTCTTCATAAGTGTTTTCAATTGGGAGATAATAAGCTTTCTTTGAAACAAAAAATTCAGAGAATGGATTTTTCCTGTTTGACACGTGTTTTTCAAGGATAGATTCGGGACAGCTGGAGAAGTATTTTAAAAAACCAAGAAATTTTTTGTTATATATATCATGGACTACAAAAACCTCCTTTAGTTTAGAAAAATGTGTCATGGATGAGGAGATAAAGGCTCTGTCCCACGTGCCATTTTCAGGGATCCTAAACCTAAAAACAGGGAAACATGTTCCCTAATTTCTAGGGTTTGTCTTCAGCAGTCAGATGACCACGTGGGAGGCTTCATCAAATTATACTTCTTGAGGTTGAAAGTTGTCAAATAATGCTTTAAATTCTTAGATAATCTTGTTGTAATCATGATAAGTAGTTACACTCCTACTTGTATTACGTCACTAGCACTCCTAGTTAACAGCTAGTTCTAATTAATGGTTTGTTTTATGGTTAGAATAGGTGTCACTAATGGAAAATTCGAATTCTATTGATGAGGGATGATGGAATCCTAATTGTAAATGATTTATATAGAGCAATAGGTCGAATTAGCAAAGGGTTGGACACTTTTTGGCTCAGCTGCTGCTCTATCTGCAGATTGTGTATATTTTTAACCTAATGCAAATTTATACTTAGAAAACTCAAGATTCATGAAGAGTTCTTGTATGTTCTTGTTATGATGGCATATTCCAATACTTACATTGTAGTGGTGTTTAGTTATGATACTTAGAACTCATAAATGATGCTCTGACTTCCTTCATAGATAAACTAACTATGTCTCACTGTTTTGTATTTTCATTTCTGCACTTGAACTCTATAATGCCTTGACTTCCATGCTAGGTAGAATGCTTTGGCTTCACTATTCAGGATTAAAAGAGAGTTTTTAATGTCATATTGTCTCATGGCTTTCCTCTTTCACTTACTTGCAGTGGTATGAATACATGTTACTTAGAACTCATCAATCATGCTCTAACTTCCTTCATGTATTTATAAACTGTGTTTCCTTGCATTGTATCTTTGTTTTGTTGATGCATAAAAACTCTCTATGCCCTGACTTCATGTTAAGCTGATCTTTATGTGGTACTGAAACATACTTTGACTCCATAGCCCAATGGTAGCCAGCCTTCATCTTTCAACCTATAAACATATACAATTACAAACCATAGAGTTAGCCATCTATTCATATCTTTCATCTAAATCATTAACCCTTTGAGAGAGCCCTCTCAGGCTGAGGAGGCTAACCCTTAGCTTAAATATTGGTTTGAAATAGTTACACCGAGATAGTCTGATTAACATCCTATCAGGGTCCTATTTTGGTGATAACAAATCCCACTAGCATAGATAAGGTATTTGTTCAGGCTACACATCTAGAGGCTAGAGGCAAGAATGTGAACCTAGAAGTTGGGGGAACATCAAAACCCACTGCAAGCAAGAATAAGGAAAAGAGAAAATAGAAATGGAAAGAGAGGAAGACAAACACTGTAAAAAGGAACAAATCTTCATTCACTCACTTCAAGAAGGATGGGCATGATGATGAAAACTGCTACATTCTGCATTTAGAGCTGAAACCGAAGAATTACAATGGCAAAATGAAGAAGACTACTGCTGCTATCCAAAAAGATTTGGGGTCAGACTCACAGGATGAAAAAATGATCGCAACCATAGGTATAAAAGGTAAAAATTTTGAAGGATCTACTAGTAATTCTACAAAATCTACTGATAATGAAGAAAATGAGAGGAAAAGACATGAGCTTTTCCATATTCGAGTTATTTCCAAGCATCAAAATATTGATACTTTGTTTGATAGTGGCTCACAAGTAAATTTAATTTCTGAAGCAATTGTAAAGAAGTTGGGATTACTAACCACACCTCACAAGAAACCATATCCATTAGATTGGTTAATTGATAAAGCAAAGCTACAAGTGACTAGGCAATGTAAACTTAAGTTTTCTTTTGGGTCAGCACTTGCAGATGAGGTTGAGTTAGATATAGTTCCTTTGGATATATGTGGAATTGTTTTAGGAAGTCCTTACTTATGTGATAGGAAACCCATTTTCTATAGAGCTGAGAACAAGTATCAACTTGTTAAATATGGAATTGAATATATTGTAAGAGCTCATAAACTCAAGAATAATTATACTCTCATAAACTCAGGGCATATGAAAATAATTGTAAATTCATGCAAACAATTTTTACTGATGATTGTAAAGGAAAAGAAACCTGATAAAACCAATGTATTTGAGGGCTGTAATGCTAAACAACAAGTTGATTTAGAAAAATTTGTTTCAGAATATGATATACTATTTCAAGAACCTAAAGGTCTACTACCCAAAAAGGAAATAGTACATGATATTAATTTGTAGCAAGATGCTCCATTGCCTAACATTGGAATGTACAGGTTGTCCGATTTAGAGAATGCAGAAATCAAGAAGCAAGTACAAGAGCTGCTCAAGGAATGGTTCATAAGACCTAGCACATCACCATGTGGGTCTCCAATTGTCTTGGTGAGAAAGAAAGATGGCTCATGGAGAATGTGCATTGATTACTAAGCACTGGATAAGATAACGATAAAAAATCGTTATCCCTTTCCTCACATAGATGATCTATTGGATCAGTTGAAAGAAGCTATTTATTTTTCCAAGTTGGACTTGCATAACAGCTATCATGAGGTCAGAGTTGCAGAGCAAGATGCATGGAAGACTGCTTTCAAAACAAAGCAAGGATTGTATGAGTGGTTAGTTATGCCTTTTGGCTTAACTAATGCTCCTACTACTTTCATGAGAGTAATGAATGATGTACTTGGACCTTTTATTGATGATTTTATCATTGTATATTTAGATGACATTCTTATATTTAGTAAAACATGGGAAGAACATTTGAAGCATGTAAAGCAGACTCTAGATGTTTTGAAAAGAGAAAATCTTTATGTTAAGCTCTCAAAATGTGAATTTGGCAAAACATCTTTGAATTATTTGGGTCATATTATAGGGGGTGGTGAATTGAAGATAGATCCCTCTAAGGTTTTAGTCATTGTAAATTTGCCTAAACCCAAATCTACTACCGAAGTTAGAAGCTTCCTAGGAGCAACACAGTATTGGAGAAAGTTTATTTCCAACTTTTCCTTGACTGGAGCTCCCTTATATGCTTTAACAAGATTGAGCAAGGTGTTTTAGTGGGGAGGCAAACAGTAGAAAGCCTTCAACACCTTGAAAGAAAAGATTAGTACAGCACCAGTAATAGCACTACCTGATCTTCAAAGACAATATGAGATTGAAATGGATGCTAATGACTATGCCATGGGAGCAGTGTTGATGCAGCATGGTAAACCCATATGTTATCATGTTGAGACATTTAATTCTACAATAGTAAATTATCCCACATATGATAAAGAATTGTATGCATTAGTACAAAGTGTGAAAAAGTGGAAACATTATTTAATGGGCAAAGAGATAGTTACACACACTGATCATCAACCACTTCAATATTTTCACTCACAAACTAAGTTGCAGCAATCAAGACACTATAGGCGGATGGGTTTTCTACAATAGTTTCATCTTGTTATCAGATATAAAAAAGGCATACACAATAAAGTTGCAGATATGTTGTCCAAACCAATCATAAATGCATCTACTATACTAAACATAATTCAATATTGCATGAAAGCTACATTGATCAGTATGCTGAAGATATAGATTTTAAAGATGTATATGCAACTTTAAGTCATGGAAAACAAGTAAGAATTGGATTATCATGTTAAGGACCAACTCTTGTATCATTTTGGAAAGTTATGCATTCCGCAAACTGAAAGAGTCAAGATAATTCAAGAAGCACACACTTCTCTAATATCAAGTCACTTTGGTGTAAGTAAAACAGTTGCACAGCTGTAAAGATTTTGTTATTGGGAAAAAATGAATGAGACATTTTCTAGATATGTAAGAAGGTGTACCATATGTGCTAAGAGCAATCCCAGCAATAGAAAACTAGGCTTGTGTTATAGCTCCAAATATCACCCATTGTATTCGTGATGCTTGCTTTATGGCCTAGGGCAACCTCTCCTTCCAGACTTGGTCCAAATATTAAAAAAAAATATTGTTTTACTCCCTGTACACTACTTTGCCCTGTGTTAAAAGCGTGTACACATGGTTCAGTGTATACCAAACCCGTGTATATGTGTTCAAACACTTAAAATAAATAAATTTCCTTAACTATGGGTGGAGATCACGGGTTTTACCTGTTGATTACCTATTAGTTCCTGTGGCCCAAATGTTCCCAACTATTTCCCAAATAAAAAACTACTTTGGGAGAAGTATAAAAAGACTTCAATCGAAAGGCCTTAAGAAGGTGAGAGGAGATAGAATTACTATACTGAGATTATTCCATGATTAAATCTAAAGAATCCTTGTGCTTCAAGCACTTCCCCAAGTTCAGGAAACCCTTCTTTCCTTGACTTTTTATGTTCTCATATGCTTGGAGATATCATGGTATTGGTTATGGAAGGAGGCTTTTGAAGACTGGGACTGGACGGACCTGGAGGACAGTTCCACTTGGAGCCGGAAGAGGAAGACTCACGTGAACTCTTTCCATGTTTTTACTATAGTTTTCTACAATAAAAGAAATGTTGTCTTGTTCTCGATATCAACTTTTTTTATGCACCTGATGTTATTGTTATGGTTTATATATGAATTACTATTTCAATGTATAAATAACCATCTACTTATATGATATAAAGTTGATTTCACTACAATGTGTTATCTATATGTTGCTATGTGTATTTGAATTGGTTGATTTGTAGTTTTGAAGATCTTTAGGAGTTGTAGAGGGTTTCGACCCTGGCTGGAACTATGTTATAGACAATTTTGTGCCTTACAGCAACAAGCATGAATTGTCAATAATCCAAGGGATCCAAAGTTCCCTAAACATGATGTTCCTACCCCTAGAGGAACAAGGTCAGCAAACCAACAGCTCTCAGATCAGTTCTCCACCTGAAAACACTCAAAAACAAGCAATCCTGAAATCAAAGCAGGTGCTCCACTAGGTTTCTGCGCTGAAACTCAGTTGCTCCATGGTGTACCTGCGTTGCAAAGCAAGTGGGACAAAGGCCACCTGCGCTGAGCGAGATGGGACAAGTGGCACAATGAGTCATTGCTTTGGAATCTTCCAAAAATGACACTTGGATCAGGTATTTCGCCTTGTGATGAGTCAGAGGCTCTGTTTCTCCAAGTGGAAGCAAAGTTCTCCAAGTGGACTCAAGAACTGAAGATCAACTAAAGATTAACTGAAGAGAGAGAGGACACAAGGCAGCTACACATCAGTTGCAAGCTGACTCATCCTTTCTCAATTCATCTATATATTGAGCTCTCTCCTATGAGCGCAGGAGGCTGGAATTTTGTGCAAAGTAAAGATATGTTGTTGGTTTCACTATTGAGTTATTGGGTGATTGTTTGAGAGAGGTGAAGAAGAGCAATTCTTTCTGCTGGGAGGTGTTGCTGGGTTGGAGCCTTCAATGGTTGTAATACTCTCAGAACCTTTACTTCTTCATTAATAAAAGCTATTGAGGTTCTTTATGTGCTCTTGTTTCAATAATATATTGTGATGATTGCATGTTTGGTTTACACTAATCCATGAACCAGTTATGATTGCATGCCTCTTGTAGTGTCCTTCTTTGTTATTTTGCAGGATCTCATTGTAGCTGGGCGAGCAGAAGAACAAAGAGCTAGGAGCAAGCGGCCAAAGAGAAGAGTTTGGATTCGACATTAAGCGCAAGGCAACGGTTAGTGCATTTCTCCATTCTCTTTTGCTTTCATAAAGAAGTAAACCTTAAGTAGTTTGTTTTACAGTTGTTGCTAAGGAACTGTCACCCTTAGAGTGGGATAGGGTCATCCGAGTCGGATACTTTTCCCTACAAAAAACTGGCGACTCCACTGGGGAACGTATCTGTTTGATTGTGTTTGTAGTATTTTGCTATTCATTTCCTGAACAAAAGAGTACCAAATCGAAAAGCTTTTGACTATATCAAAAGCGAAGTAGAGGGCAGCTACTCTTGCTCATTTTCTGAGCAAATTCATGATTTGAAGAGCTGATCTACAAGGATCCTTGTAAGCTCTTAGTGATAGCTTTGCACCTTCCTAATCATCCCTTTGACTGTGCTTGACTGATTGCTTCTGATTTGAGCAAAAACCGTGCATTTTTGAGAAAATTATGACCCGGAAACTGTGAAAACGCAATTCTCGTTTTCCAAAGCAGGTAGTACACAGGCTACCTGCTTTGCAACGCAGGTCCCGAAGGGGCTACCTGCGCTGAGAGCCAGTTTGGCTGTGCAGAGCCTGTGTTGGCCCAAATTTGCCTAGTGCATTTGGGGTTTCCTCCTTTCTCTTGCCTGTTTTCACTTAGTTTTGCTGCTACGTGTCAGTCTTGTGCCTGTTTTGAAACCAATATTACTTGCCATCATTCTGCCTCTGTTATATAACGAAATTGTACTTGTTCTTTGTATTTCTTACTCATTTACAATTTCCCATAACGAAGAGTAAACTAGTCTTGCTTTTGGCCTCTTAGATCTGAACCTGTGTTAGGCATTTTGCTGGTCTAAAGAGTTAGCTTGTTTGCTGTCCATAGCTGATTAGTCATTTTACTTTCGTCAGTATGGTTTGATTTCATGTATTTCCAGTGATTAAGCAAGTGAATCTTAAGGTGTATTTTGATTTTGGACAAACTTTTTTGTTTTCGCTCTAAATCGAAATCAAAGTTATATAACCACTTTCTTTTTGTAATCCATCCACATTAAGAAAGGGAAAAGAAAATACATGCATTGTGCATTTTGCATTTGAAAAAGTTTGCATGATGATTTAGGAGAAAGTGCATTAGTTTGTGCTGTATGAACTGTGTGAAAAGAATTTGCCTTCCTTCTCTCTCAGTAGTTAAGATTTTCATCAGTCAAAAAGATTTGAAAAAAGCTTGCTTCTCATCTTAGGCTGCATTTATGAATTTGTCATATACATCTCGTGGTGAACCTTGAAAGGCAAAATTTAAAAAGATCAACTTAAAATATACTGAATGAACCTAACAACGCATTTGAAACATAACGCAAACATCTAGAGGTCTAGGTAGAGACGTGTTCCGGCGTCGTTAAACATAGTGACTGTCGATCTCTACGAAGGTGGGTGATTCCTCCTGAGAGTCAGTGGCACTAATACGGACTTGTGCTCCCACGTACCGTCGAGTATATATTGGGAGACCCCTATATGCAATTATCCTTTATCCATAGGAAGCCGTTTCGGCCGCCCTACTGATCACGATGCAGTGAACACAGCATTCACGAAGATCGACCACCCGTACCGTAAAACGTATTCTGTGATTTCGCGAAAAGTTTGGCACACCCTCTGCCTAGAACTCCAGAGAAGTTTCTTTTGGCCTTTTTCAAACTCTATAACTGAAAAAGTCCACCCGAGCATTTGTCACTTCGGGCTCGTTAAAACATCGAAGGCGACTAGAGTCATCTTTAGCTTTTTCTCGACTCTTAAAACATGAAAAAGCAAGTTTGTGTCTAAAAGCGTCGTTAATAAAATTTATTTTAAGCGGAACATAATCACCTGTTATTCCCACGTTGATCTTTCAGTTGAAAAGTATGGAGCCCACCAACCAAGGAAATAACCTTGGAGGAAGTCCAAATCCCTTCTCCTCTTGGGGAGATGTTGGTGCGCCTCATATGGCAACATTGTCACTTCCAGGATTGACAATTGGCCTACCTGTATAGCTCTTTTCAACTAATGTAGTCCAGATCGCCACTAATCCTGAGCAGTCGAATCAACAGTCAGAACAGTCTAGAGCTACCCATCAGCCTTCCACTTCTTACAATTCTTCCTCTCATCCTTCATCTTCACAAGGTAGAGCCAGCAAGAGTCAGCCTCCCATGGAGAAGAAGGAAAAGAAGAAAAGAGAAAAGAAGCAGAAGGGGCCTATGGCGAAGGCGACTGGGGGCAAGCAAAAGACAGCTGACAAAAACCCACACACTGCACCGACCGGGCCTAAATCACCATGTGTCATTTGCAAAGGGGCCCACTTCCATCGTGATTGTCCTTGTATTCCCCGGATACTAAGGGACTGGTCCCCAAGGTTGCACAATCCGGTAGCATCAACCTCTGGTAGTCATGTTGATTGCAGTCCGTCAACTAGCGAGAGTGAAGGACGAAGAGGGAGACCAAGATCACCCTGTATATTGTGTGAAGGCGATCACACCATCCACAAATGTCCATTCTTAGATGAGGCAAAGAGAGTTTTGAAAGATCGTCCGGTTTCACCGTTACGACTTCCTCCTGGATACTAAAAACTCGCGCCTAATCCCTCGATAGTTGAAAATCCAGCTGACCCGCTCAAGTGGTCAGCTGAAGTGTCGGTCATTGAGAATGAACCTACTGAATCCAGACCAGACGAAAGTCTAAAGGTCGAAACGGCAGTTGACCCGGTTCTTCCTTCGGAGGTTTCATCGTCCAATGACTCCGTCATTGAAGACCCATCTTCAAATGACACCCTCACTGAAGAGGATAAGGATGACACCGTCCATATTCTTTTCATCAACACAGACTCTGATGAGCATCAGGGCAATGCGCCCATTCCTTTATCGCAGGAAGGAACATCGTCAGGGTCGTATCCGGCTGTATATTCGGTCCCACCACCAAGCAACCTAGTTGTATCCTTTGATTGGAATCAACTAGGCAGACCCCGGTTACCAGCCAGTATCCCATTCAGAATCATAGTCCAAATCTACAGAATGGTGATGGCTGGAACTATCATTGATGAAGGGGCATCTATGAGTATCCTTTCCTCTGTTGCTTGGAAAGCACTGGGTTGCCCGACGCTTTTACCTGAGATGAAGAATCTATCAGGTTTTGATAAAGGAACCAGTCACCCGTTAGGGATTCTCCCCAATGTTCCAATTACATTGAAAGGGAAAATAGTTCATATGAACATCATGGTTGTCCAGGGACCCTTAGTTTATAACTTACTCCTTGGACGAGACTATATATATTGCATGGAGGCAATAGTGTCCTCGCTCTTTGGAGTCATGTGTTTTCCGCACGAAGGAAGAATGGTCAAGCTCGTAGACCAACTTTCATTTCCAGGATCACGCATTGCAAATAGTCAAATACCATCCCTTAACGGTTTATGCACTCAAGGAATGCCACCGCCCCCGGTTCTACTTCCCGATGAATGCGAGTAATTCGGAAAGAAAAGAACTGGGACCCAGGGGGCATGCACCCTGGCCTGCCTCGGGTAGAGAAAACCTTAGGTATAAAGGTAATTTCCGCAGAAGAATGGACTAGTCCGTACCTCGTCCGAAAAAGGAAGAGAGGGTTGTTCTAGGATAAAATTCTTTTGTTAAAGTTATGTTGAAGCGGAAGAATCGCTCCCTTTGTCTAAAGAAGTGGGCTCTCCTAAGGAGGGGATCTATTTGTGGCAGCAAGAAGGTAGCATCTTTGAATGTCAAGCCTCACCCATTAAAACAATATGTTTTGAAAGAGAGTAGGGGCAGTCTTCAAAGAAAGAGAGGAAATTGCTGCAACAAATAGTCACCATCCTTAGCAACCTAATGATAGACATCGCTGAAAAGAGAGTTTAGTTTGCGGCAGCAAACAAAACCATTTTTCGGATAATAAGTAAGAGGACAGAATCTCGAAATTATACTTTATACCCGGGGGCATGCAAACCTTTTGGAGTGCAAGCACGGGACGACTATTTATTTTTTTAAATTTTTAGGTCCTCCCTTTAAACCTGTAGGTCTAACCCGTTAAACTCGTAGGATTAGCCGTTTCCAGCTTGCATAAAGAAAGGATGAAAGGCAAAAGTTAAAACCTGCCAAATTGGAGTAATTAGTGAGGTATCGCTCCTTAAATAAGATTACCTCACCTAAAGCATTCCTTGTATTAAGACTGGTATAAGTCGAGCAGTTTTAGCAATGTTCATGCTCGTTAAAAAATAAACGCAAGAATCGAGCAGTTTTGTACAGAGTTCATGCTCGTTAAAAAATAAACACAAGTTGTGAGCAATCTTTCCCTACAGTTCAAGCTCATCCAGAAAAAATGAACCGGTAAATAACCTGGAGAAATGTAACCTTTGAAAGCCATATTAAAAGCCCTTGGTCGTGTTTATATGCCATCACCTCCATCCGTTCATTTGGCCAATCGTTCACCTCCATATGTGTGTTTACCCATTTTGAGGAACAGCTGCGAAGAGTGATTTCACTTAGCCATCCTTGTGACACTGCCGTGATTGGAGAATTCCAACCTGTACCTGGAATCTGCTGCTATCCCTGTTCATCACTCGTTCCTCAAAAGACGAGTCTTCTTTGAGCTCTTTTCACTGACTCGTAAAATATGAAAAGTTTGCCGAGTTTTGGCCTTCTATCTCGTTAAAGGACAAGAAGAGCTATCCCTCCTCTAGATTTTAATCTTTTTGGACTTGAGGGATTATTACACAAAAAGATCGAGCGCTTGTTTTGTTCGGCTCGTTAAAGAAATCGAAAATTCATCCCTTCTGTATTGTTTTATACTTTTTCGGACTTAAGGGATTAGAAGACGAAAAAGGAATTTTGGAGTTAACTTTTCGTACCTTTTCAGACTCTCTAAAAATGAAAAGGACCGAGTTTTCTTTGTCGTTAGACTCGTTAAAATGATTAAATAGCGACAAACTTGTCTTTAGACGAGAACGAGTTTCCCTATCGCTAGGCTCGTTAAAACATAGCGATGGGCTTGCCCGAAGGGCAGGTTATAGAACAAGCATATGTTATCCTCCTCAAGCTTGACAAAAATAAAGAGGTACTGGTCAGCAATGACTGGGGAAAAATTGGGAGAACCTCACAGCATTAATGGTAGCAAGTCGCTCTTGAACATGACACTTTGTCCTCCGTATCACATCGGGTTGGGTTGTTTCATTCACCGGTCTCATAACCATGGTCCTCGCCACACCATCCACAATTGGGGTAATGCTACCAATCCATCACATCAGTGTCGTTATATGTTCAAGAGATGTGGTTCTGTAAAGAGTCAACCGTGTTCCACCCACTACCATACATTATCCTTCATCCACTTCATGACCGCCACCCTGAATCATACATCACAGTTTGTTTTCACCTCATCACAATCACTAGCTCCATTCCATGTCACTGATGTGGGATTCATTAAGGCCCTCCTTTGACGGATCGCTCCTTGTCGACATCAGCTCATTATCCAAGGAGTTGATCTAGGAACACCCCCTTCAGTACTTTGAAGCTTGCATGCCTCAATGGCAAGTTTCTCACTTCCGGCGACAGGTATACATCAATGACCTTCGACCAGAAGATTTTGCATGGTGGTCGACGCCAAGTCCTTTATTCCCACCATGTGGATTGTACTGTCGTACCTTGAGGGTCATCATCCTTATCGGTGATTCCTCTCGTGCTTGTTAACGGTTTACATCATTGACTGGTAATCAAGCGATGTCTTTCCGTGTTCGACTTCAAAAAATTCTCACATGGATCGACTTGTACATCGAGTGAAGATCGGAAGAGATTGAAGACCCCGGATCTAGTTTCATCCATCCGGGCTGCGATATATATTCAGGACATAAAGACATTTGATATGTACACCATTACAGCAGATGATCATCCTTCTCAAAGGATGATAATTTCAGCAGAGAATTATCAGTCTACAATCAGACGATCGTCTGTTCTATGTACCAAAATGTATTTATAAAGCTCAGCATGGGAATGCCCGCCTCAGCTAGATCATGAAAATGTATGAAAAATAATGTATTGTATTGTATCTTATTACAGGACACTTCTCAGCAGATTGAATGAACTTCGGATCCTCTCAATAAAGCATTTCACCCGATAAACGACCTCATACTTTAGGGGGCATCTGTTATAGACAATTTTGTGCCTTACAGCAACAAGCATGAATTGTCAATAATCCAAGGGATCCAAAGTTCCCTAAACATGATGTTCCTACCCCTAGAGGAACAAGGTCAGCAAACCAACAGCTCTCAGATCAGTTCTCCTCCTGAAAACACTCAAAAACAAGCAATCCTGAAATCAAAGCAGGTGCTCCACTAGGTTTCTGCGCTGAAACTCAGTTGCTCCATGGTGTACCTGCGTTGCAAAGCAAGTGGGACAAAGGCCACCTGCGCTGAGCGAGATGGGACAAGTGGCACAATGAGTCATTGCTTTGGAATCTTCCAAAAATGACACTTGGATCAGGTATTTCGCCTTGTGATGAGTCAAAGGCTCTGTTTCTCCAAGTGGAAGCAAAGTTCTCCAAGTGGACTCAAGAACTGAAGATCAACTAAAGATTAACTGAAGAGAGAGAGGACACAAGGCAGCTACACATCAGTTGCAAGCTGACTCATCCTTTCTCAATTCATCTATATATTGAGCTCTCTCCTATGAGCTCAGGAGGCTAGAATTTTGTGCAAAGTAATGATATGTTGTTGGTTTCACTATTGAGTTATTGGGTGATTGTTTGAGAGAGGTGAAAAAGAGCAATTCTTTCTGCTGGGAGGTGTTGCTGGGTTGGAGCCTTCAATGGTTGTAATACTCTCAGAACCTTTACTTCTTCATTAATAAAAGCTATTGAGGTTCTTCTATGTGCTCTTGTTTCAATAATATATTGTGATGATTGCATGTTTGGTTTACACTAATCCATGAACCAGTTATGATTGCATGCCTCTTGTAGTGTCCTTCTTTGTTATTTTGCAGGATCTCATTGTAGCTAGGCGAGCAGAAGAACAAAGAGCTAGGAGCAAGCGGCCAAAGAGAAGAGTTTGGATTCGACATTAAGCGCAAGGCAACGGTTAGTTAATTTCTCCATTCTCTTTTGCTTTCATAAAGAAGTAAACCTTAAGTAGTTTGTTTTACAGTTGTTGCTAAGGAACTGTCACCCTTAGAGTGGGATAGGGTCATCCGAGTCGGATACTTTTCCCTACAACAAACTACCCAAATGAAGGACATCCAGGTACGTTCATCCTCACATAGTTATTTCATTTAAGCATGTTGCCTATGTTGAATGATTGTTTCTTGCTGTAGAATACTCTTTCTCTACTAGGGTTTTGACCCAAAGCCCTAGGGAAATTATTCCTTTAACAGAATTGGTGACTCGACTAGGGATAACAATCTTGTTATTCCTATTTTGGGTTATTTAGTGCCAATCAGGGCTCAGTTCTTAGTTTTCTTGCTGTCACTATACTACTTGCTCCTGTAGGAACTCAGACTTCAAGTCTGATCTTTTCCATCAGGCCTCATTTTTTATTTTTCTTGTAAAGCTTCATATATGCACCTTTGTCTATTTATAGAAGCGTACACATGCTTGTTTCTGTGAAATGAAACCGTGTATACATGAGTTTCCTTTGGCAAAAGTGCGTGTACACGTAGCTATGTAGAGACACAGTCGCGTATACATTTTTTGCATCAGATTTTTTCAAATATTTCTTTTTGGAAAAATTTGTTTCTTGATCTTAGTGGTTTCTGAGTGGTTAGCTTTTGTTGTTAGAATTTAATTTTTCAGTGAGCTTACTGTTACAAATTCTCTCCTTCTTTGAAAAGTTTTTGGTCTCGGTTTGATTTCTAGTGAGTTTGATGATTTGTGTTTGAACACACAAGGCTTCTTATAGAGGTTCTTGGTTGTTCTGGTCTTCCGAAACAAAGATTTTTTGCAATCTTTGTGTCAAACTTCATGTTTATGGTTTTCTTGCTTTGCTTCCCATCAACTTTGTGGACATTCACGTTTTCTTGCTTTTCGAAATTTTCTTGGTGATGAATTTGAAAGCGTGTCTTTCCTAATTTCTTGATTAGTTTCTCAAAGCTCTTTTTGTTGCTTTTGGATCGTTTAGTGCAAGTTGAAACACCTATTTTTCAAGTTTTCATTCATGTTGAATTGATAGCTTGCAAAGTTTCCTTGTGATTTGCTTTCGGTCTTTGAGTCTTTGGTAGCATTTTGAGTGCTTTTGAAAAGTTATTTTTATTGTTGCTTGAAAAAGAAAAGTTCTTCAAAAACATTATTTTTGCTTTCTTTGTCGAATTTGAGTTTGGTTTCTTTTGGTTTTTTAGAGTGATTTGGGATCTTTTTTATTAGTCCTTCTTGTTTTGGAAAGGTTTTGTGTTCAAGATTTATATTCCTTTCAAAACACTTAAGTAGGATTATAAACAAATTGCTTTCATTTTCTTTTTTAGAGTAATCTAGAATTTTTGCATTATCATGTACACCTTGCATTAGGGTACTTTTGCATCATTAGAGCATCAATAGTCTTTTAGTTTTTGTGAGTGTGAAGTCTACTACAAGAAAAGAAAAAGAAAAAGAAAATTGTTTTATAGAAGTTTCTTAGAACCCAAGTAGAAGTTTCTTTTCATTGAAGAACAAACAAATGCATTACATAGAATTAGTTTTTCATTAATTTATTTTGCATCATACGAACACCATCAGTTTCACTTTTGCATTGCCCCTTTGACTTAAAAGGAACAGCCTAAAATCAAGCACTTAATAAAATAAACTATAACTTTTCATATTGTCAATCAATTACACCAACACGTTTTATCTTATTTAGGGCCTTGGATTAGGTGAGAGGAGAGTAAACTCTCCAAGGCCACTCTAAATTGTGAAACATAGAAGTCTAAATAAAGAGTGAAATCAAATAGGATTAGGGAGACCGAGAAAGCTCAGTGACTGGGAGTTCAGCACGAGGGTTTTTGAATATAAGGACGAGAGGTACCCCCTCTCTTACTTGTCGGATCTTACCTCACGACTGTTCCGCCTGACTTCTGATACTAGTTGGTGTCTTTAGTTGCCAATCCTAGGGATCTACACAGGTGGCTGTGGAGGGGAATCCCATGGCACTTGAGGTTGATGTTGCATCATGCTCAATGGTACTTCTGGAGGGCACCCTTGCAAAGCTTGGGGGCTTGCACTGGAAAATGTTATTGTCTAGAGGTCAACGTAACTACCTCTGATACCTTCGCTAGTAGGCCTGGGGTGTAATTACCCTAGTGTATTTTCAGAAGGCCCTTTTTATTCACTTTCTTGTATTTTGGTGTCTAGTCCTAATCACCCGGAGCAGAAATACTTGGAAGTCGTTTGACTATTGAATTCTTTAGGGACATTTTTAGTGTGTGTTGTGTGCTCCTAGTCATCCTAGCTTTCAATTTTATTGAGTGTTTAAGTATATCTTATTAAAATAATTCAAAGTGGCTAACCAACCACTTAGACGGTCCCGTAGACTTCGTGGGCTTTTACCTGCGAGTCCAGAGCCTTCTCCTAGAAGCCATAGGAGCGATTCTACTAGTGGTTTTCAACTAGTGGCAGTTGGTGCATCAGAGATTGATTCTACGCTTGGGGGCATCAGTGTATAAGGTAGACCTGGTACTATCACAGAAGTAGAGAGGAACACACCAGTTCTTTCTTCGATACTCTTCTAGTCGGAAGATAATATTGAGTTAGAATATCTCTCAGAGTTGGTTGCGGATTTGAATTCTTCTCTCCCTTCAGATCATCTGGACGTATTGTTATACGTTGGAACTCGGACACACGGGCCTTCAAGCCCAGGTCCACACACAAACATCCCTTTGATGACCACTTCTGGAAGCATGGAATCCACCACGAGTGCTACGAGTATGCAGACTCCTATATCAGTACAAGGGGAGGAACTAGTTCCATCCCTTCTACATCTTTATTTGGATCTACTACGAGCACATCCTTCTTTGGGTCTACTTCCATTCTATCTACGAGTGGAAGTTTCCAAGTGCATGCATCTAGTTTTGGATTCTTCCCTTTAGGAAATCCCTCTCAAGGTATTCCTTCAGTTCCATTAAGTGTACCATTAACTGCCTCCACATCCATGATGAGTGGATCAACATTTTTTCAGGGTTTTCCTTTGGAAGTGGTCATATACCACATTCCAATCTGATGGTAGGGTCTATGCCTTTTCCTTTTACAGGTCAAGGTACTAATCCTTTTCAGAGTGGGCTAACCCTGCAATTAGTGGGATTGGAACTGGGAATCCATTTTATGGCCAACAAGGGAATGTGTTGTACTCCTTGGTCAATTCATTTCAAATTTTTCCACCCTTAGCTAATGCTTGGAACCCTTACTAGGGGTTATCCACTCCTTATAATAATTCGTTAGGGGGAAAATTTGCCGGTTACGGAGGTTTTTCTTCTAGAGTCGCTAAAACTCCGAGTTTTGCTGGACCACAAGGGTCATCCTCTGGTTCAGCAGGTTCTACCAGTTACTTCGAGCAACCTGGTGCCTTTCAAAATCCAGGTCATTATTTTCAGACTTTCGAGAAACCTGCCCAATCTAGGTGGGATCCCCAAGGTCCTCCGAGACTTCCTTTTCTAGCAATGCTCAATCTGCTAGACTTGACTAACTTGGTGAATGATCCGATCAGATACAATCTATCTTGGCCTTCAGTCCAAACCAAAATTCCATCGGATATCCCAAAATTCGAAGGAAATAGCGGTGAAGACCCAGGAGACCATGTAACTGTAGAAATTTTGAATAATATGACACTTATTCACATAGATTATCTCGATTATACACTAATGTGGAATACATGCACAATACATAACCTCCTCTACGTTGATCATCAATTTAGCAGCATTAAAAACAATGAAACATCAATCGCATGCACACATTAACACAGTATGTAACCCGGGGAAAGCATACAGATGAAAACCCCACACTATATTTATATTATAATGATTGAGAACATGTAACAATACTCCTCACAAGTACTCAATACTATCTCCACCTATTACACACAAACTAGCTCAGATCTGAATCAATCACAGGTTCAAATCTCCTCCTGCTGCTTGCCTGCCTCCACTGCGCAATCCTGCATGAGAATAGATGATAATGGCTGAAGAAAACTCGTATTTCCTTGGCTGAACCATGCAATCCTCATTGGCATTACTCAATCCCACTGATTGTGCAAGATCTCATGCACAAGTATAGTCACAATTGATAGCAATCTCAACCTCTAACACCTGTCTCCACTGAATTGTCCATGCACTGAGTTAACTGATGTATTCTTTAGTTGCTTTATGAGTTAATAATTAGTGAATTAATTCACATCAATCATCACTAGTGTATTCTGCAGTTAGACTAAATACAACTAGTTTAACCAAGTCAAACTGAACACAACTCCATCAACTCCACAATCAACTCCACCAAACTCAACTACATGAGTTCTAACTGAAGTCTTGCATGCAATAGCTCAACTAACCCACAAGAAAAGCGTATTTCCTTCTGACAACTGCATGTGCCACATCTGTATCTCAAACTGAAGTGCTCCAAGAGGATAAGATAATGTTTATAGTCCAAATATTATTATGAGCTAATAATATTCGACTGTTCTACTTTTAGCCTGGCAATCTAAAAATAGAAACCGCCCGTATGTCTAAAAATAAAAGTCCATCTATTTTTACCAACATGACCAATCATCCACAAATAGCATCCTGCAACTCATAGACGATGATCCATATGTCTAAAAATAGACAGTCTAAAAATAGACTTTGTGCTAAAAATAGCCTGCGGACCCACTTAGTGAAGGTGACTTATTTTCACTAAGCTCCATCATCTTTTTGCATTTTCAACACTCCCTCTCAAAAAGATATGGATTATCCGCAACCCCTATCCTGCAACTCTGGAATGTTCTGCATGCAACACATTTGCCCGGTCCACTTGCTCCAACAACACTTGGAACAAAAACACTCCCAACTGACCACTCTATTGGGCTAGAAACATACTCTGATGCTGAAGCTCTACCTGCTGCTGACAAGTGCTCCCTCTCTGACATCTGCGCTACTGCAACATCTCCATGCATCTCGCACCATTTCACACCTCTCTGTGCCACCTAGCACTGTGCAAAACACTTGTGCCCCTCTCGCATTGCTGCAGCCTGCTAGCTATGCGCTGTCCTAGGATTCCCTACACTGTCGCTCTCTCTGCTGCTCCATCCACATCTGTATCTACCCAATCAGTCAGTTCCTGCTACTCCACATTGGGGCTCCTTTAGCAAGGTCTCATCCAAGAGGTTGGGTACCTCAAGGATCCTGCCCCTCCTCCTTGGGACGATCAATCCACATTACCTCACCTCCTACCTGGAGGTATGGCTGCATGTGATCCCTCAGCCCACCTAGCTCGACGTTTCCCCCTACTGGAGGTCTCTTCATGAGTAGATGTCTCTACTCGATCTCCTCTCAGCTTCCCTTGTTATGGCTGCTCCACAACCTCCTGAAGTCGCTGCACCAATCGTGGCTCCTCCACAATCGTCTGAGACTTCTTCTAGCTCTGCATGTTGAGAGGTAATATACGCTCCCTCTCAACCACTAAGTCTCCATCAGTTGCCTCACTACTCAAGGCTTTGCATGCATCTTGAACCTCAAGAGCATACAGGTTCTTGACCCATGAACCAATCTGCTTCACCGGTCTAGTGATGATGTGTCTAAGGAAAACCTTTCCCTTATTGAAGACTACATCACAGCCTCTATCTTCCAGCATCATGATCGACACCAATTTTCTCTTCAGTCCTGGTACATACTTGACATCGGTCAAGGTAAGGCGAGCTCCATGCTCCCCCCGAAAAATAACTGTGCCTACACCTGAGACACTATACTTCTCATCATTACCCATCGCTATGAGTATCTGGAGATCTTTCTCCTCCAAAGTACTGAACAAACTCTTGTCACTAGTCATGTGGAAAGAAGCTCCATTAACAAGAAACCAACCACTTCCCACCATGGATGAAACCATGCATGCGAAGAGTGTGAAATCCAACTCAAATTGTGAAGCAAGTGCCTCACCTTCAGATCCTTCCCCGGGTCCCTTCTTAGACTTCTTCTTTGGGAAATTAGTAGCATAATGGCCCAACTCATGACGACAAAAGCATCTCACCTTTGACTTGTCAACCTTCTTCCCATCATTGGAAGAACTGGATTCGGAAAGAGAACCCTTTACCTTCACCTTATTCAGCTTACTCGCTAAGGCATAGTTCTCCTCATCATGCATGGATGAAGAACTGTCTCTGGTGCTCTGTCTGATCTCCTCTTGCACAAGATCTGACCAAAGTCTCTCCCATCCTGGAAATTTCTCCCGACCATTGACAGAGTCTTGATAGGAATGCCAACTCTTAGGAAGACCAAGGAGAGCCAAGCTCACCAAGTCCTCATCATCAACAGTCACCCCCACACTTCCCAGCTCATCCCGGCACTGGGTGAACTTCGTGAGATACTTGGGCATACTGTCTCCATTCTCACACTTAATGTTTCTGAGTTTATCCTTGAGCGCCAACTTCCTATGGTCGCTCTTGATTTGGAATAGATCTGTCAACGCTTTCCACATCAAGTATGGAGAAGCCTTTCCATGTGGGCTAGACACAATGTGATCCTTCACGCCCTCCAACAGAATCCTTCGACACTTTGTTGTCTTCTTTTGCGAAGCCTCAACTTGAGCAGTATCAGTAGGCTTTGGGACCTCAGCCTCTATGAACTCCTTCAGCCCATTGTCATCTAACACCGCCTCCATCCTATCTTTCCATGCAATATAATTCGAGCTGCCCTCAAGAGCATACTCCAATTGCAATCCATTGAAAGACATTTCAACTTTAACACCAAGAAAACACTGCTGCAAATTCGAATTCCACTAGCTCAAAACTCAACCAATTCTGATCTAAAATTTGTGAGAACAAATTATTTCTCGTATAGAGATTGACTATATGGGCTTTTACCAGATATCTCACCTTCCAAAAGAAGCATGAATCCAGAGGCTACCTGGCCCGATTACAGACTCTGCCTGAAGAAATAAAATGTAAACACTTTCTGAATAATAGATCTGATGATCAACTCTGCTTTGATACCATGTAGAAATTTTGAATAATATGACACTTATTCACAGAGATTATCCTGATTATACACTAATGCGGAATACATGCACAATACATAACCTCCTCTACGTTGATAATCAATTTAGCAGCATTAAAAACAATGAAACATCAATCGCATGCACACATTAACACAGTATGTAACCCGGGGAAAGCATACAACTGAAAACCCCACACTATATTTATATTATAATGATTGAGAACATGTAACAATACATAGTACAATACTCCTCACAAGTTCTCAATACTAT
The DNA here is from genome assembly GCA_031772625.1 of Pinus tabuliformis. Classification (NCBI taxonomy): domain Eukaryota; kingdom Viridiplantae; phylum Streptophyta; class Pinopsida; order Pinales; family Pinaceae; genus Pinus; species Pinus tabuliformis. Next base: position 264,557,523 of record CM062806.1, on the reverse strand, counting down.
CTCCACCTATTACACATAAACTAGCTCAGATCTGAATCAATCACAGGTTCAAATCTCCTCCTGCTGCTTGCCTGCCTCCACTGCGCAATCCTGCATGAGAATAGATGAGAATGGCTGAAGAAAACCCGTATTTCCTTGGCTGAACCATGAAATCATCATTGGCATTACTCAATCCCACTGATTGTGCAAGATCTCATGCACAAGTATAGTCACAATTGATAGCAATCTCAACCTCTAACACCTGTCTCCACTGAACTGTCCATGCACTGAGTTAACTGATGTATATTTAGTTGCTTTATGAGTTAATAATTAGTGAATTAACTAACAATTAATTCACATCACTCATCACTAGTGTATTCTACAGTTAGACTAAATACAACTAATTTAACCAAGTCAAACTGAACACAACTCCATGAACTCCACAATCAACTCCACCAAACTCAACCACATGAGTTATAACTAAAGTCCTGCATGCAATGGCTCAACTGACCCACAAGAAAAGCGTATTTCCTTCTGATAGCTGCATGTGCCACATCTGTAGCTCAAACTGAAGTGCTCCAAGAGGATAAGATAATGTTTATAGTCCAAATATTATGAGCTAATAATATTCGACTATTCTATTTTTTGCCTAGAAGTCTAAAAATAGAAACCGCCCATATGTCTAAAAATATAAGTCCATCTGTTTTTACCAACATGACCAATCATCCACAAATAGTATCCTGCAATTCATAGACCATGATCCATATGTCTAAAAATAGACTTTGCACCAAAAATAGCCTGCGGGCCCACTTAGTGAAGGCGACTTCTTTTCACTAAGCTCCATCATCTTGTTGCATTTTCAACAGTAACCATGTTCCATTTATGGTGCTCATCTAACTCCCTAATTGATGATTCAATTAGGTTTAGACTATTTCAGTGCACCTTAACTAGAAATAAAGCTAAGTGGTATATAGAGTTTCCAGTGGGCACCTTTACGTATTTCATCGATTTGGCTAACATTTTATTAAACCATTTCCAGTTGCCTGTCCGTTACAAAGCCGAAACTGAACTACTGGACAATTTTCATAAGGACACGGCTACTCACATTTCGGATCAGATCCAGGAATGGAGATGGAGAAAGAGGCTCATTAAAGCTAAAATTCTATCTGAGCTCTATCTCGAATGGTTTTTAAAATCATTACATCCCAAGATCTCTAAGGATGTTTCTATGACAAATTTTATTCTGAAGAGCAGGTTATCTTTCACACCCAACAGTTAGAACTGATATATTCTTAGTCTAGGACTCTTCAAAAGATCTTGCCTGATGCTACTATATCCACGGTTGATGTAGCCAAACCGAAGACAGGCCCACATGCTGATGGTATTGTTGGATCGATTGATGCGAATGCGGTGAACCTTCTGAGCTAATTGAGTAGTTGTCTATACAAACTGCTTCTTCCAATCAGGCTGCACCATTAATTACTCTGCTTTCTCAACCTTCTTCAGTAAATGTCATTCATGCTTCTAACCCCAAAGGAAATCAAAATTCCAATGGGAAGAAGAAGGGACATGATAAAAATAAGAATCAAGATGGGAAGGGTAATGCGAATAAGCCCGACAATAATGTTGGTGAGGGTGGAAAAGAGTCTAAGAAGAAAGTTAATTTTCCATGCAAGTTATGTAGTGGAGACCATTTGACTCATCTCTACCCAAAAATTCAAGATGTTCAATGCTTGTTAGTGCAGCAAGGATCTTCTAGTTCCCAAGCTATCTTAACTAACCCTTTCCCCTAAGGGCAGTTGTTGCTTGCTGGCACGAATTCAAACCCTGGTACCTATGCAAGGGGAAATCAGGAGGGGGACAATTCCTCAAATGTTTTCATGATGGGTTCTCACATCAATGTGGCTACACGGTCACTTGATTATGGTGAAGCCAAAACATCCAAGGATAAATCTGTTCCTGGAACTATGGATCCACTTCATATTGAATGATCTTTTGTCTAGCCTATACCTCGGATACTGAAAGGTTCCGCCAATCGCATGACTATCAACCCTAATGCTAGGGCAGCCCAGAACTACTCCATTGTTGAGGATCTAGCTCAAAATCCATGCGCTATGTCTACTTTAGAGGCACCCCAGCCATGTCCAGCTCAACGAAGTGCTTTGCTTTTAGCGATAGGGGTAGTTGATCCAAACAATTCTTTAGTGCTCACTTTTGACATGCTCAATCTCAAAAACAGACTTCCTCATCATATGGCTTTTAAAATAAATTCTACTTACCGAAAAACTAATATTTTTCGAACAATTATAGATGAGGGAGCTTCCACATGCATAATGTCTATGTCATGTTTGAAGGCCATTGGATCACCTTCGGCTATTCCTTCACCCACAATCTTGATAGAATTTGACGGGCATTCTCATAGGCCACATGGGATTATCCCGACCTTTCCTATATGTGTTGGAGGAAATATCGTTAACATTGTGTTGTGGGGAAAAGTATCCGACTCAGATGACCCTATCCCTACTCTAAGGGTGACAGTCCTTAGCAACAACTGAAAGTAAAGCTTTGATATTTTCCTTTATGAAAGTACAGAGAAGGAAGAAAACATTAACCAACCGGTGTCTTTCACTTTTGTCGATCCTGTCCTCTCTCTTTGTCTCTTGTCCCCAGCTCCTTGCTCCCTTTGCCGGCCCAGCTACACAAAGATCCTGCACAAACAAGAGAGGGAAACTACAAGAAACATGTACTCATAACTGATGCATGGATTAGAGTGAATCATATATACAAGTAAATACAATACATCAATGCAATACAAGTATATAGGAGAACATTCAAAGCTTTATTGATAGAAGTAAAAGGGTTCTGAGAAGGTTACAACCATCAATGGCTCCAATCCAGCAGCACCTCCCCAGCAGCAAGAAATCTCCTCTTCACCTCTATAAAAGCAATCACCCAATAGCTCTAATTGTAAACCAACAGCACTTCCTTGCTTTGCACAAAATTCCAGCCTCCTTAGACCTCATAGAAGAGCTCTATATATAGGATAGAAGAAGAGAGGATGAGTCAGCTTGAGACTGACATAAAGCTGCCTTGTGTCCTCTCCCTCTTCAGTTAAACTTTAGTTCTTGAGTCCACTTGGAGATCCTTGCTTACACATGGAGATCAAGTACCTCTTACTCATCACAGGGCGAATCCCTTGAACCAAGTGTCAGTTTGGAAGCTTCCTGGGCAATTGACACCTTGCAGAATGACTGTGCCACTTGGCCAATCTCGCCCAGCGCAGGTAGCCTTCATTAGATTTGACTTTCAGCGCAGGTACAAGGAGGAGCAGTTGCATTCCAGCGCAGATGCTCAGTGGGGCAGCTGACATGATCCAAAAATAGCCTGTTTCTGAGTGTTTTCAGGTGGAGAACTGATGGGAAGTGCTGTGGTTTGCTGACCTTGTTCTTCTAGGGGTAAGAACAACATGTTTAGGGACTGAGGATCCCTGTAATTATTGACATTTCATGCTCCATGCTGCGAGGCACAAAAATGTCTATAACAGTTGCCCCCTAAAGTATGAGGCCGTTTATCGGGTGAAATGCTTTATCTAGAGGGTCTGAAGTTCATTCCAGTGCTGAGGAGGTGCCCTGTAATACAATATAATACAATACATTATTTTTCATTCTGTTTTCATGATCTAGCTGAGGCGGGCATTCCCATGCTCAGCTTTATAAATACATTTTGGTACATATAACAGACGATCGTCTGATGGTAGACTGATAATTTTCTGCTGAAATTATCATCCTTTGAATAGGATGATCATCTGCTGCAATGATGTACATGACAAATGCTTTTATATTTTTTGAATATATATCGCAGCCCGGATGGATGAAACTAGATCCGGGGTCTTCAAACTCGTTCGATCTTCACTCTAAGTACAAGTCGACCCATGTGAGAATTGCGCTGAAGTCGAACATGGAAAGACATCGCTTGATTACCGGCCAATAATGAAAACCGTTAACAAGCGCGAGAGGAATCACCGATAATGATAATGACCCTCAAGGTACTGCAGTACAATTCACGTGGCGTGAATAAAGGACTTGGCGTCGAACGCCACGCAAAATCTTTTGGTTGAAGGTCATTGATGTATACCTGTCGCCGGAAGTGAGAAACTTGCCATTGAGGCATGCAAGCTTCAAAGTACTGATGGGGTTGTTCCTAGATCAACTTCTTGGATAATGAGCTGTAGTCGACAAGAAGCGATCCGTCAAAGGAGGGCCTTGATGAATCCCACATCAATGACACGGAACGGAGCTAATGATTCTAGTGGAGGTGAAAACAAACTGTGACATATGATTCAGGGTGGCGATCATGAATGGATGAAGGATAATGTATGGCAGTGGATGGGACACGGTTGACACTTTCAGAATGACCCCTCTTGAGCATATAACGACACTGATGCGATGGATTGGTAGCATTACCCCAAATGTGGATGGTTTGGCGAGGACCATGGTGATGAGACCGGTGAATGAAACAACCCAACCCGATGTGGTACGGAGGAAAAGTGTCATGTTCAAGAGTGACTTGCTACCATTAAACTTTGATGTTCTCCCAATTTTTCCCCAGTCATTTCTGACCAGTACCTCTTTATTTTTGTCAAGCTTGAGGAGGATAACATATGCTTGTTCTATAACCTACCCTTCGGGCAAGCCCATCGCTATGATTTAACGAGCTTAGCGATAGGGAAACTCGTTCTCGTCTAAAGACAAGTTTGTCGCTATTTAATGAATTTAACGAGTCTAACGACAAGGATAACTCGGTCCTTTTCATTTTTAGAGAGTCTGAAAAGGTACAGAAAGTTAACTCCATGATTCCTTTTTCGTCAGCTAATCCCTTAAGTCCGAAAAAGTATAAAATAATACAGAAGGGATGGGTGTTCGGTACTTTTAACGAGCCGAACAAGACAAGCGCTCGATCTTTTTGTGCAATAATCCCTCAGGTCCAAAAAGATTAAAATCTAGAGGAGGGATAGCTCTTCCGGTCGTTTAACGAGCTGGAAGGCCAAAACTCGGCAAACTTTTCATATTTTACGAGTCAGTGAAAAGAGCTCAAAGAAGACTCGTCTTTTGAGGAACGAGTGATAAACAGGGATAGCAACAGATTCCAGGTACAGGTTGGAATTTTCCAATCACGGCAGTGTCACAAGGATGGCTAGGTGAAATCACTCTTCGCAGCTGTTTCTCAAAAGAGGTAAACACACAAATGGAGGTGAATGATCGGCCAAATGAACAGTGGAGGTGACGGTGCACAAACACGACCAAGGCTTTTATGGCTGATGAATTTACGATCTCAAAAGGTTATTTACCGGTTCATTTTTTCTGAATGAGCTTGAACTCTAAAGGAAAGCCTGCTCATAACTTATGTTTATTTTTTAACGAGCATGAACTATGTGCTAAAACTGCTCGGATCTTGCGTTTATTTTTTAACGAGCATGAACTATGTGCTAAAACTGCTCGATATACCAGTCATAATAAGAACGTCTCCTGTGAGATAACTATTTTTTTAAGGAGCTTTATCTCACGAAGCTATGCTCCAATTTTGGCAAGTTTTTACCTTTGCCCCACAGGCTTTCTTCATGCAAGGTCGGAAACGACTAATCCTACGAGTTTAAAGGGTTAGACCTACAGGTTTAAAGGGAGGACCTAAAAATTTAGAAAAATAAATAGTCGTCCCTTGCTTACATTCCAAAAGTTTGCATGCCCCCAGACATAGGATAGAATTTCGAGGCTGCCCCTCCTCTCCCCTACTTCTGCTTTTCTTTGGGTGTTCACAGCTACTTGTCATCTTGCCAATCTAATGTTAACGATACTAGTCTTCTCGTTATTTTAAGGGGTCTTATGGGGTACTCAGGCTTCCCGTCGGCCCAACTTTTAACGAACAGCTATTTGTGACAGGAGAAGAACACTACTCAAAGACAAAACATTGGTATTATTGAGGGAGGCTTGCTTCTTTCTTATTATCCGAAGAGGGTTCTATTTGCTGCCGCAAATCAATCTCTTTCTTCGGCGATGTCTAACATTAGGTTACTAAAGATGGTGGCCACCTGTTGTAACAATAGAATCTCTTTCTTTGGAGGCTGCCCCTACTTATCCTTCAAAACATATGTTTTAATGGGTGAGGCTTGTCTTCAAAGATGGTTACTACTTGCTACAGCAAATGGTCCTCATCCTCGGTATCCTGATTATCTAGACAAGGGGAGCGAGAAGCTTATTATCTCACTCACATAACTTTGACAAAAGAGTATTATTCCAGAACAACCCCTCTTCCTTCTTTCGGACGGGATACGAACTAGTCATATTCTTCTGCGGAAATTCTTCCTTATACCCAGGGTTTCTTCTGCCCGAAGCAGACCAGGGTGCATGCCCCCTGGGTCCTAGTCTTTCTTTCCGAATCACTCGCACTCATCGGGAAGGAGGACTGGGGGCGGAGGCGTATCTTGAGTGAACAGACCATTTAGGATTGGTATTTGACTATTTGCGATGCGAGATCCCGGAAATGAAAGTTGGTCTACGAGCTTGACCATCCTTCCTTCGTGTGGAAAACACATTACTCTAAAGAGTGAGGAGACTATCGCTCCCATGCAATAAATATAGTCGCGTCCAAGGAGTACGTTATAATCCAAGGGTCCTTGAACGACCAACACGTTCATATTAACGGTCTTCCCTTTCAATGTAACAGGTACATTGGGGAGGATTCCTAATGGTCGACTGGTTCCTTTATCAAAACCTGAGAGATTTCTTAACTCAGCTAAAAGCGTCGGGGAACCCAGTGCTTTCCAAGCAACAGAGGAAAGGATACTCACAAACGCCCCTTCATCAATGATAGTACCAGCCATAATCATTCTATAGATCTGGACAATGATTCTGAATGGTATACTGGCTGGTAACCGGGGTCTGCCTAGTTGATTCCAATCAAAGGATACAACCAGGTTGCTTGGTGGTGGGACCGAATATACGGCAGGGTATGACCCTGATGATGTTCCTTCCTGCGATAAAGGAATGGGCGCATTGCCTTGACGCTCATCAGAGTCGGTGCTGATGAAAAGAATCTGGATGGTGTCATCCTTATTCTCTTCAGTGAGGGTGTCGCATGAAGATGACTCTTCGGCGACGGTGTCATTTGAAGATGGGTCTTCAATGACAGAGTCATTGGACGATGAAACCTCTGAAGGAAGAGCCGGGTCAACTGCCGTATCAACCGTAAGACTTTCGTCTGGTCTGGATTTAGTAGGTTCATTCTCAATGACCGACACTTCAGCGGACCACTTGGGCGGGTCAGCTGGATTTTCAACTATCAAGGGATTAGGCGCGAGTTTTTGGTATCCAGGAGGAAGTCGTAACGGTGAAACCAGACGATCTTCCAAAACTCTCTTTGCCTCATCTAAGAATGGACATTTGTGGATGGCATGCTCGCCTTCACACAATACACAGGGTGATCTTGGTCTCCCTCTTCGTCCTTCACTCTTGCTAGTTGACAGACTGCAATCAACATGACTATCAGAGGTTGATGCTACCGGATTGTGCAACCTCGGGGACCAGTCCCTTAGTATCCGGGGAATACAAGGACAATCACGATGGAAGTGGGTCCCTTTGCAAATGACACATGGCGATTTAGGCCCGATCGGTGCAGTGTGTGGGTTTTTGTCAGCTTTCTCCTGCTTGCCCCCAGTCGCCTTCGCCATAGGCTCCTTCTGCTTCTTTTCTTTCTTCTTCTTTTCCTTCTTCTCCTTGGGAGGCTGACTTTTTCCAGCTCTACCTCGCGAAGATGAAGGATCAGAGGAAGTATCGTAAGAAGTGGAAGGCTGGTGGGTAGTTCTAGATTGTTCTGACTGTTGATTCGACTGCTCAGGATTAGTGGCGATCTGGACTACATTAGTTGAAAAGAGCCATACAGGTAGGCCAATTTTCAATCCTGGAAGTGACAATGTTGCCATATGAGGCGCACCAACATCTCCCCAAGAGGAGAAGGGATTTGGACTTCTGCCAAGGTTGCTTCCTTGGTTGGTGGGCTCCATACTTTTCAACTGAAAGATCAACGTGGGAATAACAGGTGATTATGTTCCGCTTAAAATAAATTTTATTAACGACGCTTTTAGACACAAACTTGCTTTTTCATGTTTTAAGAGTCGAGAAAAAGCTAAAGATGACTCTAGTCGCCTTCGATGTATTAACGAGCCCGAAGTGACAAATGCTCGGTTGGACTTTTTCAGTTATAGAGTTTGAAAAAGGCCAAAAGAAACTGCTCTGGAGATCTAGGCAGAGGGTGTGCCAAACCTTTCGCGAAACCACAGAATACGTTTTACGGTACGGGTGGTCGATCTTCGTGAATGCTGTGTTCACTGCATCGCGATCAGTAGGGCGGCCGACACGGCTTCATAAGGATAAAGGATAAATTCCTATAGGGGTCTCCCAATATACGCGACGGTACGCGGGAACACAAGTCCGTATTAGTGCCACCGACTCTCAGGAGGAATCACCCACCTTCGTAGAGATCGACAGTCACTATGTTTAACGACGCCGGAACACGTCTCTACCTAGACCTCTATATGTTTGTGTTATGTTACAAAGCGTTGTTATGTAAATTGGGTTTATTTTAATGTTGATCTTGCTTAGCAGTTTGCCTTTAAGGATCACCACGAGATGTATATATACAACTTCCTAAATGCAATCTAAGATGAGAAGCAAAACTTTTCAATCTTTCAACTTTGAAAACCTTAATCTACTGAGGGAAAAGAAAGACACCAACTTTTCTCACAGATCATAGAACACACACTAAAATGCAAATTTTCCTAAATCGTCAAGCACACAGTCAAATGCAAAATGCACAATGCATGTATTTCTTTTCGTTATCCTTAATGTTGATGTAAGACAGAAAGGAAAACTGTTGTATAACTTTGAATCTAATTTCAAGCAGAAGTAAACAAGCTTGTCCAAAATCAAAAGACACCTTAAGATCGACTTGTCTAGACACTGGAAATGTATAGATTCAAACCATAAAATGAAAAAAAAACAAACTCAAACAGCCATGAACAGTAATAAAACTAGCTCTTAAGATCACAAAGACACTTTTACAGTTCAGGATCTAAGAGGTCACAGCTATACTGGTTTGCTTTTCACAATGGGAAACTGTAACTGAAGCAAGAAATACTGAAAGAACAATCATAGTTTCATCACACAACTGAGGCGGAATAATGTCAAGGAAAGTTGGTTTACAGCAAGTACAATGACAAGCAATCAGCAACAAAAAATCAGTGAAAACAGGGCTAAGACACAGTAGGAAATCTCAGGAAGACATAGCCTAACTGAATCAGCGCAGGCTCTGGTCTGTCAAGTTGAATCTCAGCGCAGTTCCTGAAGGGAGTACCTGCGCTGAAATGCAGACTGCCTGTGGACAGCCTGCACTGAGACACGAGAGTTGCGTTTACAAGGATTTCCGGGTCATAAAAAGCTCAAAAATGCACTGTTTTTGCTGAAATAAAAAGCTATAGGTCAAGTACAAGCTAAGGGATGATCAAGAGGATGAAAAGCTATCACAAAGAGTACAAGAGTATTTTGTAGATCAGCTCTTCAAATCATGAATCTGCTCAGAAAATGAGCAAGAGTAGCAGCCCCTCTACTTCGCTTTTGATATAGTCAAAAGCTTTTCGATTTGGTACTCTTTGGTTCAGGAAATGAATAGCAAAGATACTACAAACACCAACAAGATACTAGGCTCCCCAGTGGAGTCGCCAGTTTGTTGTGGGGAAAAGTATCCGACTCGGATGACCCTATCCCTACTCTAAGGGTGACAGTCCTTAGCAACAACTGAAAGTAAAGCTTTGATATTTTCCTTTATGAAAGTACAGAGAAGGAAGAAAAGATTAACCAACCGGTGTCTTTCGCTTTTGTCGATCCTGTCCTCTCTCTTTGTCTCTTGTCCCCAGCTCCTTGCTCCCTTTGCCGGCCCAGCTACACAAAGATCCTGCACAAACAAGAGAGGGAAACTACAAGAAACATGTACTCATAACTGATGCATGGATTAGAGTGAATCAGATATACAAGTAAATACAATACATCAATGCAATACAAGTATATAGGAGAACATTCAAAGCTTTATTGATAGAAGTAAAAGGGTTCTGAGAAGGTTACAACCATCAATGGCTCCAATCCAGCAGCACCTCCCCAGCAGCAAGAAATCTCCTCTTCACCTCTATAAAAGCAATCACCCAATAGCTCTAATTGTAAACCAACAACACTTCCTTGCTTTGCACAAAATTCCAGCCTCCTTAGACCTCATAGAAGAGCTCTATATATAGGATAGAAGAAGAGAGGATGAGTCAGCTTGAGACTGACATAAAGCTGCCTTGTGTCCTCTCCCTCTTCAGTTAAACTTCAGTTCTTGAGTCCACTTGGAGATCCTTGCTTACACATGGAGATCAAGTACCTCTTACTCATCACAGGGCGAATCCCTTGAACCTAGTGTCAGTTTGGAAGCTTCCTGGGCAATTGACACCTTGCAGAATGACTGTGCCACTTGGCCAATCTCGCCCAGCGCAGGTAGCCTTCATTAGATTTGACTTTCAGCGCAGGTACAAGGAGGAGCAGTTGCATTCCAGCGCAGATGCTCAGTGGGGCAGCTGACATGATCCAAAAATAGCCTGTTTCTGAGTGTTTTCAGGTGGAGAACTGATGGGAAGTGTTGTGGTTTGCTGACCTTGTTCTTCTAGGGGTAAGAACAACATGTTTAGGGACTGAGGATCCCTGTAATTATTGACATTTCATGCTCCATGCTGCGAGGCACAAAAATGTCTATAACACATTGAAGTAGAAATCATTAATGCCAACCTAGATTACAATCTCCTCTTAGGACGGAATTGGATTTATGAAATGGATGCCTTCGTTTTGACTCTGTTTCAAGTCCTTTGTTTTCCTCATGAGGGGAAAATTGTTAAGGTTGATCAATTGGATTATTCTCTAGTTGACCTGCAAGAAACTTCGGATTCTACTATTCAGCTGGTGGATAACCCCCATCAACCTATTGAAATTCTAGGAGTTGGGATGTATTCTTCATTTATGGGTACATTTGATCTTCCCACTCCTATAGCTAGAATTAATTTCATTTCATCCTCCAAAGAGTCTTCATGGGAAGAGTTCTTACGGACTCGTTATTTTTCAGACCCTTGGGCCTTTCCTTCACCTACAACCACATTATATGAAGGAAAACTTGGTGGAATGGCATTTCCTATGTCTGCAGTAGAGCTTAGATATCAGTCTATTGTTAACTCTACAGATGACCATCCTACTCCTTTTTCAGAGGAAGAGTTAGATGGTGATGTGGCCCCAACTTGGACCCTTGACTCTACTTCTGCTATGGATTTCTTAGACACGGTCTTACCATCTGAGCAAGCAATCTTAGAAGCAATGACAGGTGTAGATCGACCTTGGGAAGATTTACACCATCATTCATACTTTCTTCCCCCATTGCAAGAAGTCGAATCCAAGTTCTCCAATCTGCTTACTAGTGATGTTTGTACAATTTCAAACCCTTTGGCTCCAGCACACATCTGTGTCGAAGGTAACATGTCATTCATTTCAAAAACCATATCGATAAACATCTCTAGGAACCCTAATGTGATAGAAAATGTATTCATCGGAGAAGAGTGTTTCCCTAAAGAGATTCAAATTTACACCGACCTCTTTAAATAGTTTCGGGATGTATTTGCTTGGTCTTATGAAGAAATGTCTGGTATTGATCCATCCATCGTTCAACATGAGATCAAGACATATGAAAATGCTAAGCTGATTCATCAAAAGCTTTGGCTAGTCAATACTAGGAAAGAAACAACTATTAAAGTTGAAGTAGAAAAGCTACTCAAGGCAGGTTTCATATACCCCGTTCCTCTAATGGATTGGGTTTCTAATCCAGTCTCAGTTGATAAAAAACAAGGAACGATCCGAGTCTGCATTGACTTTAGAGATTTGAACAAAGCTTGTCCAAAAGATAATTACCCCGGACGATTTATTGATCAAATAGTTGATGAATATGCAGGTAATGAGATTTTTTCCTTCATGGATGGATTCTCCGGTTATAATCAGATATATACCTGTCCAAAAGACCAACATAAGATAGCTTTCATATGTCCCTTGGGTACCTTTGCGTACAAAAAGATGCCTTTCGGTCTTAAAAATTCTAGAGTTACGTTCCAGCTGGCCATGTCATACGCTTTCGATGACATCAAGCATGTCAACGAAGCATACTTGGATGATTTAGTTGCTCATTCTCGAAAGAGAATCGATCATCCTAGTCACCTTCGGTTGGTTTTTGAGAGATGTAGATTTTTCAAAATCTAATTGAATCTAAGTAAATGCGGTTTCATGGTTACATCTGGTGGGTTGTTAGGGTTCATTGTGTTAATTGAAGGGATTCGAGTTGATCTCTTCAAGGTGGAGGTGATAGTTCAGTTGCCTCCGCCATCTTCTGTCCGGCGACTTCAAAGTCTTCAGGGGAAGGCAAATTTCTTGAGATGGTTTATAGAAAACTATGCTGAGATAACTAAAGGGTTTATGCATTTGCTTAGGAAAGGAGTTCCATTTTTATGGGATGACTTTGCTCAATGATATTTTGATGCCTTGAAGGAGGCATTAATCCCTGCCCTACTTTTGAGTCCACCGGATTATGGTAGAGATTTACTTTTATATATTGCAGTTGTAGAATCAACCATAGGTATGATTCTGGTTCAGGAAGATGATGCTCTCACGGAGCACATGATTTACTACTTCAGAGCAGGCTTAGTAGGCCTTGAACTATGCTATTCTCCAATTGAGAAATTAACCTTGGCAGTTGTCCATGTTGTCCAGAGGCTTCGCCATTATATTCTGCTACACAAAACTTTTGCCTTAGCAGCAATCAATCCTTTACAATTTGTCCTCAGTAGGCGAGTGATTGGGGGCGAATACAATCGATGGTTTTTTATTTTACAAGAATTTAATCTCGATTTCTTGTCGACCAAGTCTAAGAAATCATTGGATTTTGCCGAATTAATTTTTGAGCTGCCTTGTGGAGAAGATACTGTTTATGAGGAAAGTTTTCCTGACGAACATTTGTTCCTCATCTCTTCACAAGATCCCTGGTATGGAGATATCATAATCCATCTCCAGACTTCTTAGTTCTATCCTTCTTCCTGCAAGGATGAACATCAAAAATTACATCACATGGCTAAGAAATATGTCATCATTGGTGATACATTATATCGTCGAGGGGTTGATTCAATCCTTAGGCATTATTTAACCTTAGAGGAACCAGAGTTTGTGCTTAATGATTTCCACATTGGAGCTTGTGGTGGTCATCTCTCAGGGCTTTCTAAAGCCCAAAAAATCTTGCGTGCCAACTACCTTTTGCCTTCACTTTTCAAAGATTGTATTGAAGCAGTCAAACATTGCCACCCTTGTCAAGTCTACACTTGGAAGATGCGCGCGCATCCAGCTCCTCTTTTCCCTGTTATCACTATCGGTCCTTTTACAAAGTGGGGTATTGACTTTACTACTTTTAATCTGCCTTCAGCAGTAAATCAAAACTACATTATTGTGTCCGTTGACTACTTTACGAAGTGGACTAAGGCCATGTCCACTTATAAAAACGATAGTGAAACAACGGCATTGTTCCTCCCACCACACGGCATTGCATATCCTTTGGTAGATCTTCTATGGGTTCCATTGGTACCTGGTGAGTCAATCTCACCATGTTTCGTTGGACTGCATATAAGACTCTCTGTCTCTGAAGTCACCTCTTCAACACCTCTTCCGAGATGCCTGTGCCGCAGAAATCCATCTAGTCGTATCGGGCCCACATCTAGAACATGATCATTAAGTTAGTATTTTAATCCCATCAAAAATATCTTTAAGTTCATTTTCATATTTAAAAAACATAAAAAAAATCATAAAAATTGATAAAATTTAAAATATGGTTACTTATCTCTCCCCTTGTTGCATTTGGTGGCAACACCAAATCTAGATCTCCTCCAAAATCCATGCCGACATAGGGATAGTCGTCCACAGTGATGATTTGTTGTTCCCACCAAGAGAAGAACTCATCATCAAAAGTAGTCCATGGCACGTCTCTGCCTCCTAGGTGTTTCATCAGGTCAGCCCACTTGCCCATCCGAGGATCTCCTGGGGTACCGATAGAAACTGATACTCTGGGACGTAGCCTTGGAACCTTCTTGAAGAAGGAGGAGAAAAAAATGGTCTCGTATCCAAAATCCTTGGTCTGTCCTTTCTGAATGGAGGACAACTAGCTCTCCATGTTAGTAAGAAGAGGTGTACACCAATCAAAAATTGTAGTGAGACACTCCACAACCAAGCTCATGGATAGTCATGATGCTTGGTGCAATGAGGCTGATCCATTTATCCTGGCTATGGTGAATAGTAAGATCCTCAGGGACAAACTCTCTACATGTTTTATTGGAATTTGGCTCCCAATATTCTTTGGATGCCCCGGATAGTATATATGTATGTAGTCTTCCACTAAAATACTACCTCGTGTTCGGCGAGTTGAATGTACCACTTCTCCTCTCCGGGAGAGACCAACGATAAAGTAAATATCTTCTACCTCTATCCTCAAAGGCATTTGATCAATCATAAAAGCATTGTCTTTGATACTCTAGTAGTGGATCAACATTTCAAGCAAGCGGGTAGTGGCCTTAATATTTGGCATTTTGAAAAAATTTAATAAACTGCATACCCTCAATGCATCTAAGGCCTCTTGATCATTCATAACTCCATTATCAATGGTAGCATGCTCCCTCTATCTCCAGGTGATTGTCATCCTGAAAGAAAATTGATTTCCAACCATTAGTTTTTGTGTTTAAATTTCAAACCGCGTATACGTGGGTCCCTTTCATACACAGTCACATGTAGGGCATGCGTACATGTGGGTTCATAATATCCAACCCACATATACACCGCGTTGAAATTTTTAACATAAATTCCTACGGTAAAATCCTAATAAAAATTTCTAAAAACAATCATAACTTAATGCAAGCTAGAATTGGGGGTTACCTGATGATTTTGATACAAATTAAGCTGTCCAATTCTTTCGGGGAAAAGTTTTCTCTTTTTTCTCCATAGCTTTTGCTCTTAACACAAATGGTACAAATTGTGAGTCAAAAAGTCATTTTATAAGCTTTGAAAATGTCAAATTTTTTCAAAACTTGATATTTTTCGTCTCATGAATCTTTTAACTTATGAGCTTGGATTTTCGGGAATAGGTTTCCTTTCAAGACATTTTTGATGCTTTTTCAGAAATTTCACGTTAGTTCTATGACTGCTGACATGTCATGGCAGGTATCGTTTACTGACTGGCATATAGGTTAGGCAAACCATTTTTTGCGTTGCATTTTGCACACTAGCCTCCATTTATGGATACACTTGACATAGGGTCGATCCCATCTTGTTATGGTTAGTAGGTCATGTTGATTCGCCAATTTTTAAATCATGACATGATGGTAGAGCCATCCTTTACATGGGCATCGTAGTTAGCACCTCACTGACATTGGTTTCTCATGATGTTTCATTGAGTAGGCTCAGGAGTCCTCTCTAATCCCGCCATGACTTGTGCATTGAAGACCCATTCCTCTTTTCTTCTTTGCTTTGTTCTGGCCTTATACCCTAGAACCTCCTTTGTGTTGAGTTGTATTACTGCATTGCATTTTGACCATTTTCACCTTTTGGCCTTGAGCTGGCTTCACTTGGACTCGTGTTTAAGCCACTTTTTGAACATGTCTTCTGCAAAATCAAACTTGCTTCTACAACTTGACACACCCTCAGACCCATGGAAGGAACATCCCTTTGAGTGTCCTTGACTAGCTTCACCTCCCTGCATTGAGCATAGGATGTTCCCATCCCAGGAACTAGATCATCTATTTCACTGACGCTCATTCCTTCCATTGTACTATAGGATTCTTTTATTCTTTTTCCAGCTTAAAGAAAAAGACAAAAAAATTATATATTCCAAAAAGAGTGGGAACAGGACAACATTTCCATTTATTGTTGGTAGCTAGAGTGAGTCGTGTTGCCCTTGAACAAATAACTCAAAAGAAAAGTCTCTCCTCAATTTGGGCGGGATTTATTTTGACGTAGGTACGTCGTAACCTTGTTATTGTGTCAGTTCTCCTCCTATTAGTTATCTCTTCTAATCATATGGAGAGTTTGTTCGTGCCTCCTACATGACAAACTTATATAAAGTTATCATATGCTGCCACATGGTCATCATTGAGTCATGCTTTTGTTCAAGGGAAGTAAACCTGAGCAGGCCTCTCTGTAGTGTTTCTTGACCTATTTTTCAGTCAGCCATCCATGGTTGTTGGTGTCTTAATTGTCATCACATCAGTTATATTGGTCCTTTACTTGTGCCAGTTTGAGAAGGTCTCCATTAACTTCTTGTTATAGACATTTTTGTGCCTCGCATCATGGAGCATGAAATGTCGATAATTACAGGGATCCTCAGTCCCTAAACATGTTGTTCTTACCCCTAAAAGAACAACGTCATCAAACAACAGCACTTCCAATCAGTTCTCCACCTGAAAACACTTCAAAACAGGCTTATTTTGGATCATGTCAGCTGCTTCACTGAGCTTCTGCGCTGGAATGCAACTGTCCCTCCTTGTACCTGCGCTGGAAGTCAAGATTAATGAAGGCTACCTGCGCTGGGCGAGATTGGCCAAGTGGCACAGTCATCCTGCAAGGTGTCAACTGCCCAGGAAGCTTCCAAACTGACACTTGGTTCATGAGATTCACCCTGTGATGAGTAAGAGGTACTTGATCACCATGTGTAAGCAAGGATCTCCAAGTGGACACAAGAACTGAAGATTAACTGAAGAGGGAGAGGACACAAGGCAGCTTCATGTCAGTCTCAAGCTGACTCATCCTCTCTTCTTCTATCCTATATATAGAGCTCTTCTATGAGGTCTAAGGAGGCTGGAATTTTGTATTAAGCAAGGAGGTGCTGTTGGTTTACAGTTAGAGCTATTGGGTGATTGTTTTACTAGAGGTGAAGAGGAGAGTTCTTGCTGCTGGGGAGGTGCTACTGGATTGGAGCCATCATTGGTTGTAACCTTCTCAGAACCCTGTTACTTCTATCAATAAAGTTTTGCATGTTCTCCTATATACTTGTATTGCATTGATGTATTGTATTTACATGTATATTTGATTCACCCTAATCCATGCATCAGTTATGAGTACATGTATCTTGTAGTTTCCTCTCTTGTTTTGTGCAGGATCTGTGTGTAGCTGGACCGGCAAAGAGAGCAAGGAGCTGGGAACAAGAGACAAAGAGAGAGGATCAAGATCGACTAAGCGAAGGACACCAGGTTGGTTAATCATTTCTTCCTTCTCTCTGTACTTTCATAAAGGAAAACATCAAAGCTTTACTTTCAGTTGTTGCTAAAGACTGTCACCTTTAGAGTAGGGATAGGGTCATCCGCATCGGGTACTTTTCCCCACAACAAACTTGATCCTCTCTCTTTGTCTCTTGTTCCCAGCTCCTTGCTCTCTTTGCTGGTCCAGCTACACACAGATCCTGCACAAAACAAGAGAGGAAACTACAAGATACATGTACTCATAACTGATGCATGGATTAGGGTGAATCAAATATACATGTAAATACAATACATCAATGCAATACAAGTATATAGGAGAACATGCAAAACTTTATTGATAGAAGTAACAGGGTTCTGAGAAGGTTACAACCAATGATGGCTCCAATCCAGCAGCACCTCCCCAGCAGCAAGAACTCTCCTCTTCACCTCTAGTAAAACAATCACCCAATAGCTCTAACTGTAAACCAACAGCACCTCCTTGCTTAATACAAAATTCCAGCCTCCTTAGACCTCATAGAAGAGCTCTATATATAGGATAGAAGAAGAGAGGATGAGTCAGCTTGAGACTGACATGAAGCTGCCTTGTGTCCTCTCCCTCTTCAGTTAATCTTTAGTTCTTGTGTCCACTTGGAGATCCTTGCTTACACATGGTGATCAAGTACCTCTTACTCATCACAGGGCGAATCTCATGAACCAAGTGTCAGTTTGGAAGCTTCCTGGGCAGTTGACACCTTGCAGGATGACTGTGCCACTTGGCCAATCTCGCCCAGCGCAGGTAGCCTTCATTAATCTTGACTTCCAGCGCAGGTACAAGGAGGGACAGTTGCATTCCAGCGCAGAAGCTCAGTGAAGCAGCTGACATGATCCAAAATAAGCCTGTTTTGAAGTGTTTTCAGGTGGAGAACTGATTGGAAGTGTTGTTGTTTGATGACCTTGTTCTTTTAGGGGTAAGAACAACATGTTTAGGGACTGAGGATCCCTGTAATTATCGACATTTCATGCTCCATGATGCGAGGCACAAAAATGTCTATAACAGTTGCCCCCTAAAGTATGAGGCCGTTTATCGGGTGAAATGCTTTATCTAGAGGGTCCGAAGTTCGTTCCAGTGCTGAGGAGAGTGCCCTGTAATACAATACAATACAATACATTATTTTTCATTCTTTTTTCATGATCTAGCTGAGGCGGGCATTCCCATGCTCAGCTTTTATAAATACATTTTGGTACATATGACAGACGATCGTCTGAAGACAGACTGATAATCTTCCGCTGAAATTATCATCCTTTGAGAAGGATGATCATCTGCTGCAATGATGTACATGGCAAATGCTTTTATATTTCCTGAATATACATCGCAGCCCGGATGGATGAAACTAGATCCGGGGTCTTCAAACTCGTTCGATCTTCACTCGTACAAGTCGATCCATGTGAGAATTGCGCTGAAGTCGAACATGGAAAGACATCGCTTGATTACCGGTCAATAATGAAAACCGTTAACAAGCGCGAGAGGAATCACCAATAATGACGATGACCCTCAAGGTACTGCAGTACAATTCACGTGGCGTGAATAAAGGACTTGGCATCGAACGCCATGCAAAATCTTCTGGTCGAAGGTCATTGAGGTATACCTGTCGCCGGAAGTGAGAAACTTGCCATTGAGGCATGCAAGCTTCAAAGTACTGATGGGGGTGTTCCTAGATCAACTTCTTGGATAATGAGCTGAAGTCGACAAGAAGCGATCCGTCAAAGGAGGGCCTTAATGAATCCCACATCAATGACACGGAACGGAGCTAATGATTTTAGTGGAGGTGAAAACAAACTGTGACATGTGATTTAGGGTGGCGATCATGAATGGATGAAGGATAATGTATGGCAGTGGATGGGACACGGTTGACACTTTCAGAATGACCCCTCTTGAACATATAACGACACTGATGCGATGGATCGGTAGCATTACCCCAAATATGGATGGTGTGGCGAGGACCATGGTGATGAGACCGGTGAATGAAACAACCCAACCCGATGTGGTACGGAGGAAAAGTGTCATGTTCAAGAGTGACTTGCTACCATTAAACTTTGATGTTCTCCCAATTTTTCCCCAGTCATTTCTGACCAGTACCTCTTTATTTTTGTCAAGCTTGAGGAGGATAACATATGCTTGTTCTATAACCTGCCCTTCGGGCAAGCCCATCGCTATGATTTAACGAGCCTAGCGATAGGGAAACTCGTTCTCGTCTAAAGACAAGTTTGTCGCTATTTAATCATTTTAACGAGTCTAACGACAAGGAAAACTCGGTCCTTTTCATTTTTAGAGAGTCTGAAAAGGTACAGAAAGTTAACTCCATAATTCCTTTTTCGTCAGCTAATCCCTTAAGTCCGAAAAAGTATAAAACAATACAGAAGGGATGGCTGTTCGGTACTTTTAACGAGCCGAACCAGACAAGCGCTCGATCCTTTTGTGCAATAATCCCTCAAGTCCAAAAAGATTAAAATTTAGAGGAGGGATAGCGTTCCGGTCATTTAACGAGCTGGAAGGCCAAAACTCGGCAAACTTTTCATATTTTACGAGTCAGTGAAAAGAGCTGAAAGAAGACTCGTCTTTTGAGGAACGAGTGATAAACAGGGATAGCTACAGATTCCAGGTACAGGTTGGAATTTTCCAATCACGGCAGTGTCACAAGGATGGCTAGGTGAAATCACTCTTCGCAGCTGTTTCTCAAAAGAGGTAAACACACAAACGGAAGTGAATGATCGGCCAAATGAACAGTGGAGGTGGTGGATGAAAACACGATCAAGGTTCTTATGGCTGATGAATTTACGATCTCAAAAGGTTATTTACCGGTTCATTTTTTCCATGAGCTTGAACTCTGGGGGAAACTTTTGCTCACACTTTTCTATTTTTTAACGAGCATAAATTCAGGCCTAAAACTGCTCGAATTTTGCGTTTATTTTTTAACGAGCATGAACTATATGCTAAAACTGCTCGATATACCAGTCATAAAAAGAACGCCTCCTATAAGGACCAATTTTTATAGAGCTTATGCCTTACCACAGCTATGCTCTAATTTTGGCAAATTTTACTTTTGCCCCACAGGCTTTCTTCATGCAAGGTCGGAAACGGCTAATCCTACGAGTTTAACGGGTTAGACCTACAGGTTTAAAGGGAGGACCTAAAAATTTAAAAAATCAATAGTCGTCCCTTGCTTGCATTCCAAAAGTTTGCATGCCCCCAGGTATAAGATGGAATTTCGAGGCTGCCCCTCTCAACGAGGTTTGCCTCTTTCTTATTATTCCAAAGACGGTTCAATTTGCTGCCGCAAATCAATCTCTTTCTTCGGCAGTGTCTATCATTGGGTTGTCCAAAGATGGTTACCCTCTGTCACAACAATACGGTCTCCTTCTTCGTAGACTGCCCCTGCTTATCCTTCAAAACATATGTTTCGATGGGCGAGGCTTGAATTTAAAGATGGTGACTACTTGTTGCAATAAGGGAATTCCTACTTGGGCATTGCCCACTTTTTAGACAAAGGTGAATGACTCTTTGGTCAAACACATAACTTTAACAAAAGATCATTATTCTAGAACAACCCCACTTCCTACGGACGGGGTACGGACTAGTCATGTTCTTCTGCGGAAATTCTTTCTTATACCCGGAGTTTCTTCTGCCCGAAGCAGACCAGGGTGCATGCCCCCTGGGTCCTAGTCTTTCTTTCCGAATCACTCGCATTCATCGGGAAGGAGGACTGGGGGCGGAGGCGTATCTTGAGTGAACAGACCATTTAGGATTGGTATTTGACTATTTGCGATGCGAGATCCCGGAAATGAAAGTTGGTCTACGCGCTTGACCACCTTTCCTTCGTGTGGAAAACACATTACTCTAAAGAGTGAGGAGATTATCGCTCCCATGCAATAAATATAGTCACGTCCAAGGTGTAGGTTATAATCCAAGGGTCCTTGAACTACCAACACGTTCATCCTGACGGTCTTCCCTTTCAATGTAACAGGTACATCGGGGAGGATCCCTAATGGTCGACTGGTTCCTTTATCAAAACCTGAGAGATTTCTCAACTCAGGTAAAAGCGCTGGGGAACCCAGTGCTTTCCAAGCAATAGAGGAAAGGATACTCACAGACGCCCCTTCATCAATGATAGTACCAGCCATAATCATTCTATAGATCTGGACAATGATTCTTAATGTTATACTGGCTGGTAACCGGGGTCTGCCTAGTTGATTCCAATCAAAGGATACAACTAGGTTGCTTGGTGGTGGGACCGAATATACGGCCGGATATGACTCTGATGATGTTCCTTCCTGCGATAAAGGAATGGGCGCATTGCCCGGATGCTCATCGGAGTCGGTGCTGATGAAAAGAACCTGGATGGTGTCATCCTTGTTCTCATCAGTGAGGGTGTCGCATGAAGACGACTCTTCGACGACGGTGTCATTTGAAGACGGGTCTTCAATGACGGAGTCATTGGACGATAGAACCTCTGAAGGAAGAACCGGGCCAACTGCCGTTTCGACCTTTAGACTTTCGTCTGGTCTAGATTCAGTAGGTTCATTCTCAATGACCGACACTTCAGCTGACCACTTGAGTGGTTCAACTGGATTTTCAACTATCGAGGGATTAGGCGCGAGTTTTCGATATCCAGGAGGAAGTTGCACCGGTGACACCGGGCGATCTTCCAAAACTCTCTTTGCCTCATCTAAGAATGGACATTTGTGGATGGCATGGTGACCTTCACACAATAGACAGGGTGATCTTGGTCCCCTTCTTCGTCCTTCACTCTCGCTAGTTGAGGGAATGCAATCAACTTGACAACCAGAGGTTGATGCTACCGGATTGTGCAACCTTGGGGACCAGTCCCTTAGTATCCGGGGAATACAAGGACAATCACGATGGAAATGGATCCCTTTGCAAATGACACATGGCGATTTAGGCCCGGTCGGTGCAGTGTGTGGGTTTTCGTCAGTTTTCTTCTGCTTGCCCCCAGTCGCCTTCGCCAAAGGCTCCTTCTGCTTCTTTCTTCTCTTCTTCTTTTCCTTCTTCTCCTTGGGAGGCTGACTCTTGCCGGCTCTACCTTGCGAAGATGAAGGATCAGATGAAGTATCACAAGAAGTGGAAGGCTGGTGGGTAGTTCTAGATTGTTCTGACTGTTGATTCGACTGCTCATGATTAGTGGCGATCTGGACTACATTAGTTGAAAAGAGCCATACAGGAAGGCCGATTGTCAATCCTGGAAGTGACAATGTAGCCATATGAGGCTCACCCACATCTCCCCAAGAGGAGAAGGGATTTGGACTTCCGCCAAGGTTACTTCCTTGGTTGGTGGGCTCCATACTTTTCAACTGAAAGATCAACGTGGGAATAACAGGTGATTATGTTCCGCTTTAAAATAAATTTTATTTACGACGCTTTTAGACACAAACTTTCTTTTTCATGTTTTAAGAGTCGAGAAAAAGCTAAAGATGACTCTAGTCGCCTTCGATGTATTAACGAGCCCGAAGTGACAAATGCTTGGTTGGACTTTTTCAGTTATAGAGTTTGAAAAAGGCCAAAAGAAACTGCTCTGGAGATCTAGGCAGAGGGTGTGCCAAACCTTTCGCGAAACCACAGAATACGTTTTACG
The DNA here is from genome assembly GCA_031772625.1 of Pinus tabuliformis. Taxonomy (NCBI): domain Eukaryota; kingdom Viridiplantae; phylum Streptophyta; class Pinopsida; order Pinales; family Pinaceae; genus Pinus; species Pinus tabuliformis. Next base: position 264,534,522 of record CM062806.1, on the reverse strand, counting down.
GTACGGGTGGTCGATCTTCGTGAATGCTGTGTTCACTGCATCGCGATCAGTAGGGCGGCCGACACGGCTTCCTAAGGATAAAGGATAAAAGCCTATAGGGGTCTCCCAATATACTCGACGGTACGCGGGAGCTCAAGTCCGTGTTAGTGCCACCGACTCTCAGGAGGAATCACCCACCTTCGTAGAGATCGACAGTCACTATGTTTAACGACGCCGGAACACGTCTCTACCTAGACCTCTAGATGTTTGCGTTAAATTCCAAAGCGTTGTTATGTAAATTGAGTTTATTTTAATGTTGATCTTTCTTAACAGTTTGCCTTTCAGGTTCGCCACGAGATGTATATATACAACTTCCTATATGCAATCTAAGAATGAGAAGCAAATCTTTTCAATCTTTCAACTTTGAAAACCTTAATCTACTGAGGGAAAAGAAAGACACGACTTTTTCCACAGATCAAAGAACACACACTAAAATGGACATTTTCCTAAATCGTCAAGCACACAGTCAAATGCAAAATGCACAATGCATGTATTTCTTTTCGTTATCCTTAATGTTGATGCTAGACAGAAAGGAAACTGTTGTATAATTTTGAATCTAATTTCAAGTAGAAATAAACAAGCTTGTCCACAATCAAAAAGACACCTTATGATAGACTTGTTTAAACACAGGAAATGTATAGATTCAAACCATGAAATGAAGAGCAAACAAACTCAAACAGCCATGAACAGTAATAAAACTAGCTCATAAGATCACAAAGACACTTTTACAGTTCAGGATCTAAGAGGTCACAGCTATACTGGTTCGCTTTTCACAATGGGAAACTGTAACTGAAACAAGAAATACTGAAAGAACATTCACAGTTTCATCACACAACTGAGGCGGAATAATGTCAAGGAGAAGTGGCTTACAGCAAGTACAATAACCAGCAAGCAATCAGCCAAAAACAAGTGCAAACAGGGCTAAGACACAAAGGGAAAGCTGAGCAAGACAATGGCTAACTGGACCAGCGCAGGTTCTAGTCTGCCAGTTTCACTCTCAGCGCAGTTCCCGAAGGGAGCACCTGCGCTGTAATGCAGACTGCCTGTGGACAGCCTGCACTGACACACGAGAGTTTCGTCTACAAAGAATTCCGGGTCATAAAAAGCTCAAAAATGCACTGTTTTTGCTGAAATAAAAAGCTATAGGTCAAGTACAGGCTAAGGGATGATCAAGAGGATGAAGATCTATCACAAAGAGTAAAGAGTCTTTTGTAGATTAGCTCTTTAAATCTTGAATTTGCTCAGCAAATGAGCAAGAGTAGCAGTCCCTCTACTTCGCTTTTGATATAGTCAAAAGCTTTTCGATTTGGTACTCTTTTCTTCAAGAAATGAATAGCAAAATACTACAAACACCAACAAGATACTAGCCTCCCCAACGGAGTCGCCAGTTTGTTGTGGGGAAAAGTACCCGATGCGGATGACCCTATCCCTACTCTAAAGGTGACAGTCTTTAGCAACAACTGAAAGTAAAGCTTTGATGTTTTCCTTTATGAAAGTACAGAGAGAAGGAAGAAATGATTAACCAACCTGGTGTCCTTCGCTTAGTCGATCTTGATCCTCTCTCTTTGTCTCTTGTTCCCAGCTCCTTGCTCTCTTTGTCGGTCCAGCTACACACAGATCCTGCACAAAACAAGAGAGGAAACTACAAGATACATGTACTCATAACTGATGCATGGATTAGGGTGAATCAAATATACATGTAAATACAATACATCAATGCAATACAAGTATATAGGAGAACATGCAAAACTTTATTGATAGAAGTAACAGGGTTCTGAGAAGGTTACAACCAATGATGGCTCCAATCTAGCAGCACCTCCCCAGCAGCAAGAACTCTCCTCTTCACCTCTAGTAAAACAATCACCCAATAGCTCTAACTGTAAACCAACAACACCTCCTTGCTTAATACAAAATTCCAGCCTCCTTAGACCTCATAGAAGAGCTCTATATATAGGATAGAAGAAGAGAGGATGAGTTAGCTTGAGACTGACATGAAGCTGCCTTGTGTCCTCTCCCTCTTCAGTTAATCTTTAGTTCTTGTGTCCACTTGGAGATCCTTGCTTACACATGGTGATCAAGTACCTCTTACTCATCACAGGGCGAATCTCATGAACCAAGTGTCAGTTTGGAAGCTTCCTGGGCAGTTGACACCTTGCAGGATGACTGTGCCACTTGTCCAATCTCGCCCAGCGCAGGTAGCCTTCATTAATCTTGACTTCCAGCGCAGGTACAAGGAGGGACAGTTGCATTCCAGCGTAGAAGCTCAGTGAAGCAGCTGACATGATCCAAAATAAGCCTGTTTTGAAGTGTTTTCAGGTGGAGAACTGATTGGAAGTGCTGTTGTTTGATGACCTTGTTCTTTTAGGGGTAAGAACAACATGTTTAGGGACTGAGGATCCCTGTAATTATCGACATTTCATGCTCCATGATGCGAGGCACAAAAATGTATATAACACTTCTTGCTGGCGAGTGTTGTTCTTATCGACGATGACATATTTCTCTAAGGACAAGCCTAGACCCGCACCTTGGCGCTATTTTCATTATTGATAGGTCACCTTGTGCTCAGCATCAATCAGTATCATGGGTCTTTGACTGAGTGGTTTCCATTGTGTTCGACATCAGCTTTCATTATCGCACATTGGGATTCATGCAGTACCTTAGATTCCATTTGACCCTATTGGTGGATTCCTCACCTCTGTGTCAACTTTCATTATTGGTTGGTTCAGAGGGTTTCTATCGTGCACTAGTTACATATTGTGCATACTGGAAATGTGCTTCGGTTGGGTTACTACATGTTTTTCGTTCGATTCCTTCCACATTATTGGCCTACGGGTTACACTCGCACTAGATTGATGAAGGATGCCTTAATGCCTTTCTTTTGGTGGGTCTTTCCTTATCGACTACAACTCATTGCTCTAGGGCAAAGGCCTAGAGTCCATTTGGTAGTACATTGGGGTTTGCAATCATCAGTGGCAGATCCTTCGCTATCGACAATGGGAAACCATCATTGTCTCCTGATTGATAGATTCTTACATGTGTTTGACTTCAACTCATCTATTTGCACTTGTTAGATTGTACTGGGTACCTTGACTCTCATCATCATTATAGGTGAGTAGTCTCGCATTTGGTAATGATATACATCAATGACCAGTAATCAAACAATTTCTCACATGGCCGACTTTCATATCATTTATTCCCATTGTGTAGAAATGTACCACGGTGGTCGATGAAGACCTCGAGTTGCATCAACGTTCTTTGGTTCACTTGTCAGTTGCTCCTGTTGCTGCTAGTTGACACCATTCCACATTATATGCTACAGTACTTCGTAGCGACATCACATATGCTAGCATCCGAGTTGCGATGTTGTATCATATTATTCCATCATGTTCATTTGGTAGTATTGGGATCAATTTTTGACATCAGTGATCAGCTTCAATTTTCAGCTTCATTGATCATCTTCTTATATGTGATATTTAGACATGTACTTGTTCGATCATGATCAAATGATCCATTATGTACTTTCAGTTCCTTATACTTGTGTACATAGTGGATCTGCTTGTACTTGATATGCGGACATGATTTACTTTCTCTGAGAATGGGTATGCCCGCCTCAGATATTTGTTTCTTTCTGATCTTCTTTCGCTGGCTTGGTAGGCTGAAATTTAGTGAAGTAGTTTTTGATAGGTTTCCTTTCCATATACTTAATACATTTCGGCCATCATGTACCCCTTCTAACCTCATATATTAGGGGGCATCTATTATAGCTCCAAATATCACCCATTGTATTTTCCCTGTGTTAAAACCGTGTACACACGCGTCTATCTATACCCAACCCGCGTATATGTGTTAAAACACTTAAAAAAAATTAAATTTCCTTAACTATGGGTGGAGATCATGGGTTTTACCTGTTGATTACTTATTAGTGCCCATGGCCCAACTGTTTCCCAACTAAAAACTACTTTGGGAGAAGTATAAAAAGACTTCAATGGGAAGGCCTTAAGGAGGAGAGAGGAGATAGAATTACTATACTAACATTATCCCCTAATCAAGTCTGAAGAATCCCTGTGCTTCAAGCACTTCCCCAAGTTCACAAAACCGTTTTTTCCTTGAGTTTTGATGTTCTCTCATATGCTTTAGATATCATGGTATTGGGTATGGAAGGAGGTTGTTGAATACTGGGACTGGACGGACCTGGAGGACGGTTCCGCTTGGAGCTGGAAGAGGAAGACTCAGGTGAACCATTTCAATGCTTTTACTATAGTATTCTACAGTAAAAAAAATGTTGTCTTGTTCCCAATAGAAACTTTGTTTATGCATCTGATGTTATTTTTATGGTTTATATATGAATGACTATTTCAATGTATAACTAACCATCTACTTATATGATATAAAGTTGATTTCACTACAATGATTTATCTATATGTCGCCATGTGTATTTGAATTAGTTGATTTGCAGGTTCAAAGATCTTTAGGAGTTACATAGGGTTTAGACCCTGGCTATAACTACCCAAAAGAAGGACATCCGGGTATGTTCATTCTCACATAGTTAGTTTGTTTAAGCATGTTTCCTGAGTTGAATGCTTGTTTCTTGCTTTAGAATACTCCTGCTCTGCTAGGGTTCTAACCCAAATCCCTAGGGGACTTATTCCGTCAACAACTTGTACACTCCACTACCAGTTCCTTCTCATCCTTGGGAAAGTGTTTCCGTGGAATTTGTTGGGGTACTGTCTAAATCTAGAAAAGGTCATGATTATTTATATGTTTTTGTGGATAGGTTCAGAAAAATGTGTATTTTAATACCTTGTAACAAACAGATTACAGTTGAACAAACAACAAAATTTTTATTTCAGCATGAATGGGTTCATTTTGGATTACCCAATTCCATTGTATCTAGTCGAGATTACCGATTTGTTGGGAAGTTTTGGTCGAGTCTGTGGAAATTGATGGACACCAAACTAAAGAAGAGCACAACTTTTCATCCACAAACAGATGGCCAAATAGAAGTGGTCAACAGGACAATTATCCAGTTGCTCAGAGGCTATTGCAGCAAGAATCCTAAGCTTTGGGATGAACATTTATGCTATGTGAAGCATGCTTACAAAAGAGCTAAGAATTCTTCTACACAAAGATCTCCTATTGAGACCTGTTTTGGTTTCACACCAAAGTCTCCCTTGGATTTTGTCTTTAGTAAAGACATAGCAGTTGATGAACACAGTGATGTGGACAAGGAAACCAATTTCATTGAAAAAATCCAAGAGATTCACGAGGCAGTATAGGAATAGCTGGAAAAGAACCAAGCCAAATACAAGGGGAGGCATGATAAGCATCAGATTGAGCATAGTTTCCAAGTTGGTGATCAAGTTTAGTTGTATATCAGCAAAGATAGAATGCAAGGTGAAGGTAAGAAGCTGAAGCCAATAAGGTATGGACCTTTCAAGATACTTGAGAAAATTGGTAAGAATTCTTTTTGCCTTGATTTACCAGCTTACATGCACATCTACTCAGTTGCTAATGCAGATAGCTTGAGACTATTTGAACCTTCATTAATTGAAGATCCTAAAGACCAGAGTCAATTGCCTTCTATTGATGATATGTTGCCTGAATATCTCAACAAGTTGCAGGAAGATACAGTCTTGGACAGGAAGGTGAGAACTACGCGCAGAGGGGATGTTGAGTACCTTAAGATTGGACTCAAAGGTTCAAAACCAAGAAGTGAAAAATGGATAGAAATTGGTCAAGCGAGGAATCTATATCCTCACTTGATTGATTCTTAAAAACCAACTTTTGGTGGTCTAAAATATTTTTCAATGGGAAGGCTATGATCCAAATTGGATCCTAAAGAACTCTCCAAGTTTTCATGAACTCTGTAAAATTCATGCCAAAGTTTCAAAGTCTTACAAATATTGACCTTATTAGAAATATCCTTGAAACAGTTGTAATTTGTGAGCAGCACGGAGCAACGAGGACCATTGGTCAAGTGCACAGACCATTGGCCCATGGTAATGCACGCTGTCACAAATCAACAAAATGGGAGGCCTTTTCAAGGAATGAGGGTGGTTTCTGGTATGCTATTAGCAACAAGTGGCTAATCATATATCGCCTAGAAAACCCCTCAAATAAGGAAAAGCCCCAAGCGACCGGGACCCGAAAAGTCACAAAAATGTAACGGATATCACACCGATTCCATCAAAGGCGGGGTCCCACAAACAAAAACCAGCAGAATATCGAAAGGGTTTCAAGCGATAAGTGGTTTCAACCAAGTCCCACCTGATGCCACACAACGAGTGACACGCGTCCAATGGAAGAGAGATAAAACTGGCACATCGGACGGGTAACCATCGAGCTACTTAACCGCCTAATATGGATGAAAATCATAGGATTTGGAGGCACCAGATAAACAATGGAGACACATCCTAATGAATGACCATATTTTTCAAGGTTAGAGAGCAAGATCACATGGGATTTGAAGTTTGGCATCAACGACGAGTTGGCAAAGATTCATGTTTCATGGGAAATCTTGGAGCAAACAAAAATAATGGTTGTTCAAACATTTCCAAGAGAATTAACACTCAGTTCATTATGAAATAGGTGGCCACCTCCCTGTGAGGCATTACAAAGTGATGATGACGCAGAATAGAAGAATTCAAATGGACAGAGGCAAGAGAACCAGAAATCCAGGAAGTAGAAACGAACAGCTAGAAAACAGACTGGGTTTAAAGCCACGAAGTGACAGAGACAGAGCAAGCGGTGAGAGAAGCGAGTTAAGAAATCTAGGAGCAGAGAACAGAGAGAGGAAGTCAAGCTGACCTACATAGCAAAGGTAGCATCTAGACAGAGCCAGAGAGAGTCAGAGAGCTTGTGTACTCCAGAGAAGGCTTAAGAGGTTCAAGCGAACTCCTCTATACATGCCTATCCCGTATGAATTTCAGATTGGGCTCATACTACTTTGACCAGTAGAGGTTGAGTTTCAGTAAGGAGAGTTTGTGTACTCTAGAGACTTGGGGAATCCAAGTACAATCTTGCTGATTATATCTGTTGAGTGAGACTCAAATTGAGCTCACTGTTGTAAAAAATCTGCTTTTGAAAACATAATAGAGTGGCCACGACTGAAGGCTGGATGAGGAGACATGGCCCAGGAGTATTGGGTGAACTCTTTATTAAACCTATTGTGTTTACATGTTTTCCTATTATGTTTTCTCTAAATACTTTAGTGTATGTGTATTTCACAATCTTATCGATCTGTTGCATTAAGTAACATAGGCACATCCGTGCACATGAGTATGTAATACCTTAAGTAATTCTATTGGATCAATTCCAAATCAGTAAGGGAGTATTGGTTAAAAGGAACATATCAACTTCAAAAAACGCAAGTAACTAATGAACTCCAATAGAAAAGATACCATAAATAACATCAACATAGCCTGAAAGAATGAATCCTAAGAAAAGTTTTGTTAGAAAATATTTAAATCAGACCACATGTAAATAAGAAATAAGCTTAGAAACCAAGAACAAGTTTGTGATTGTTAAACATTGAAACCACAAAGAGAGAACGATCCACAATGATACTATGGCAATATCAATAAAGCAACTTATCAACATAAGCATAACGTCAACATGTCATATACCATCCATGTGTTGCAAATGAAATCTCACAACACCAGAAGACACATGAGGAGACAGTACACCAAAGCTCATAGGAACTTTTAATTCATTAAGATGATAATATTCATGGCACCAACATACAAGGTGTTCAATGAATCCAACAATGGAAATATACCATTACTCCTTGCATTCACTAAAAGAAAATAAGTTCTCAAAGCAATATGCACTAGAATAAGTCCAAAGCTAAAAGTCCTTTAAAATGTGTCATGAGGATATATTAATAGGAAAGAGAATGAATTTCGGTCTACCCATGACTCTTGGACTTTCTCATGACCTTTCAAATTCCTACTTTGTTCTACTCTATCTTACCTTGCTATTCACATCAAAAAAAATTATTTATACCCTAACAATTTAGTAATAAACAATTCTAGGAAATCTATGTGCAACTACTCCATGAGGTAGGTTTGTTAGAGCTTGTACTCAACAGTTATTATGGCCAACTTCAATTTCTCTTCATCATGTCTATGGAGGAATTGAAGGGCATATGGAATAAGATTCCTTCTCTTGACCTTGATTTATTGGATAGATTTACTAACTTGATGCACATCCTCATCAGATCCTCCACATTTTGTGTAACTTTTTCATTCATGACTTGCAAAACTTATGTGATGGAATCCTGCCTGAAAGGGTTGAGAAATGCTGGAACCTCCTGAGGATTTCCTCTTGCTTCCTTACTTCTCCAACTATTCCAATGGAAGGAATCCCATTAACTTCAATCACATACTCCAACCAACACAATAGATGTCTGTAAGAGGCAATAACCCTGTCAACATCCCTAGCTATATTATCTCACAATTGGATCCTAATGTGTAGCTGGTATTCGCCATTCTTGGTGGTTATCTAGTCCTTATTTGGGATAGTTGTTGGTGTTCCTCGATACTTGTTTTTCCACTCAAGAATTCTATTGAGAGTTGTGATTACTCTTTCTAGCATGGCGGATTTTTCCTTCGTGTTTGCAAGTATCATTAGGATAAGGGACACAGTGATCCAAATATTTTAATCCATGGATGCATACATAATTTCATTTAAAAGAGCATTTAACCAAGTAACATAAACACATGAAAATAATTATAAATCAAAAGCAACCATGAGATCAAATGCACAAGACAATTTGATGGTAGAGTTCACCCAATGTGGGCTATGTCTCCGAACCTTTCTCAACATGGGGAGACCTATTTCATTTAATGGTAGCAAAAATAAATTACAATCAATTACATAAATGACCCGTATACCTCTATTTCTGAAATGGTCTGAAAAATACAAAGCTCAACTTTAGAAATAGACATCACCATTGAATTCATGGCACAAAATCATGTCAAACAACTATAAACTTGACCCCTTTTCTGAGACGTCAAAATCTAGACCCTTAGGAATCTCAAAGATTCCTTAATGATGGCTACCTAAAATTTTATTGCTCGGATGAGGAAACTGATCACACCATCGTGTACCTTGTGAAATTCTGAGAAAAATGACTATAAAGTCAGCATAATTTTGCCTCTATCAAAAGTCAATCTCGAGAGGAATCTAAAGATTCCTTAAGCATCAAAGAATATTCCTACGAGATTTTGTCTCAAGTTTCACCTCAGCCACTGTGTCAAGGTTCTTCCCTCTTGACCCTCGTGCTTTACCTCTGTTCCTCCTCTGGAATGACAAAGTACTGAGCTTTTAAAATCAAAACTAAGCAAATTTTACAAGACATGGGTCATTGTTCCATTGGAAAATGGAACAATTTGGAGGGTGAAGGTCCCCGGGTCAAGCCCACAGGCCTCCCCATTTAACTCTCCATTGGTATTCTAATTAAAGATTTGCTTCGTTTTTTTTGGGGCCACCGATGGCGGACTACCCCCAACTAGGGTGGGTTCAACTTTGTCGGCTCACCTTAGTTGGTGTTCATTATGGCTAGGCCATGGGCATTTATTTTTAATTTATTTTTAATTATTTTATATATTGGTTGGGGGGGGGGGGGGTGGCCCACCACCCCCCACATCTTAATTTTTTTCTTTTATTAAAGACATAATGGTCAAAAACCACTGAATAAATTTTAAGGGCACTGGGAAGATTAACGAGGTGACAAATTTTCCCATTTTGGCGGCTGGAATCTGTTTGCCGATAAATACCAAATTGTTGCCTCGTTAGTGGTTGCCACTGGGCCTATTTTGAAAAAATAAATTACCAGTCATAACTTTAACATATGAACTCGGATTGAGGTACCATTCGCATTACTAGAAAACTTGTGTCATGATCTTCAATCTGACCCTAGTTCCAGTTCAATCCATTGACTTTTTTTTAGCTTTTTGAAAGCCACTTCTGAATTTTGAGCATTTCTAGAGCCACATGGATCATTCCTCCCCACTAAGGAGATTTTGGTCTTCTAAAAGCATGAACATAATCTACAACTGTTGTGTTACATTGTCTTCACAACAAGTGTCCTAATAGGCCACACTTCCTTCTCCTTAACCCTTGATCTTGAGAGCCATAAGTAATGAGAAGACACCTACCTCCACTGCAAACCTATAGTAAATTATTTTCAAAATACATGTGTCCTTTTTAAGCCATACCTTCAACATGTGCATTCCATGCAAATATGGTACATTCTTTGTAGTCACATACAAAACCACACATGACTGAAACAACCCCATACTTGTCAAGAGTTTATAACACACACGCTTTGGTCAAGTTTACATAATAATAGAAACCAATACCCAAGGTACCAACAAAAAGGACAAAACATAATTGTTTATTTAATAAGTGATGGAAAACACATAATCACTTTTACAATTATATCGTAACACATGATTTACAAATTGTGACGATGACAAGCTACTATATCTAGTAAAACCGTCTCTTACTCAACAAATTGAATGGGTCATCATCCTAGAGTTGATTCGCTTGATGAACAACTTTTCGAGCTAGTTCCTTTAGATGTTATTTCTTGGCATGGAGTATTTGACATGTGGCTCTCTCATGCCCATCCTCGTTGTAGTAACTACAGTGATTCTTTCTCCTCCAAACTTTTTGGATCATCTTGTAATGATTATTCTGGCGCACCTTTGATAAGTTCCTATGGAATCCTCACTATCACTATAATGTGAAGTTCTCCCATCATCTATCTTTGGTTGGTAACTGGTTTTCATGGATCATTCCGCAACCTCTTTTCTGGCATATCCACGTGTTGCATAACAAGGAAATTCCTCCACTTTTATGGGTTCACAATGGCTTGCCCATTAATGTTGAGGCTCTTCCCTTGATACCCTATCTAATTAAAAAAAATTGATCCAATTCCTATAGTATATTTCTCCAAAGTGGAGAATAATCATCATAAAAGGTACATGAAATTGAAGAATCACATTTATTTCAGGTGTGTTATGCTACAAGTTGTCCAAGGCATACTCCTTGCCTTGTAACTAACGTTGCAACCTTTTTTTCTCCTTCTCTGCTTCTTGTAGGAGTCTCCTTAGTTCAACATTCTCTAGCTAAATTATTTGGTTGATTTCTTCTAGTTATTGGAGTCATGTTGCATTTGGTGCCCTTTTCATTTTTGGCACAACATCTACTGATATAGTTGTCTCATCGCCCGAATTGGAACCCGAGTCAATAGGTCCATCTTCTGCAATCCCAAGAGATGTAATCTTCATTTCGTCAACTGAGTCCAATCTCAAGTCAATTGTTCCAACACCTACAAATCTCACATTTGTGATCTTCTCATCATCCTTTGATTCAAATTCTTCATCTTGTTGTAGAGTTTCAACTGTCATCTACTTCCCCTTTCTGTTGTTCCTTTTTGGCCTCAATTTTGGATTCAATTTCCAACAATGATCCTCATCATGCCCCTCTTTTTCACAATGTGTAAAAGAGTGCTTTGCTTCCTTTCTCCTATTTTTTGTTGTCCTCTTTCGGTGGTCTTCTTTCTCATGCTTCCCCCTACTTTCAATATGAACAACCTTCACACTAGCTTCATTAACATTTTTAGGTTCAAATAATAACAATGAATGATGTAAATAACTATGCAAAGAGCCAATATATTTCATCAATGTCTCAAGAGTGTCTAGTGGAACATTCAATGCTAATGTTGGTCTTCTAGAATCCTCCATAAAATTATGAACAATTTGACCTTTACTTTGTTTCAAATGGTGACATTCCATCATGGCTTTCTGCCTATAGCCCAATGGGTGAAACTATCCTCTTATAGTAGAGACAAACTCAAACCAAGATGAAAGAAGTTTAGGGCTATAGCTAGATCTTGGCTTCATCCTCTCTTATTCATTGTATGAAAAAATACACTTCAACCTATATGATCTAGTTATACAACTTTTCTGCATTAGATTCTCAAATAAACACACAAAAATCAAACTTGAAACTGAACTTAAAAAAAGGCTTTTTAGATGCATTCCTATTATTCTTCTTAGAATGATGGGAAGATGAAGAAGAAGAAATTTCACTAGGGGATGTATAGGGAGGAGATTGTTCTCCTCCACCTTCACAATTTACCAAGGCATGATCATCTGGTTCTTTCTTCTCAAGCTTGATTTTCTTCTCTTATTCTACAAACAACTTGTCAACTTTCTCTGCCATGGTGAATACGTTCTTGTGATAATTCCGCTCTCCCTCCATTCGAGCTTCCTCATCTTCCATGTTCCATCTTTTTCCTGAATTCCACGCTTTGGGATCAATGGATTCGAGTTTTTCTTCTCCTCTCTGAAGCTTGTTCCTCGTTAACATTCACTCATGTAACTCTCATCAAGAAGCACTCCTCTGATACCAAACTTGATACAGATCATTTTCTTCATGGATTCATACAAAATTGCATTTAAAAGAGCATGTAACCAAGTAACATAAACACATGAAAATAAACATAAATCAAAAGAAGCAATGAGATCAAAGGAACAAGACAATTTGATGATGAAGTTCACCCAATATGGGCTACGTCTTTGGGCCCTGCTCAATGTGTGGAGGCCTCTTTCATTAAATGGAAGAAGAAATAAATTACAATCAATTCCATAAATGTCCCTTATACCTCCACTTTCTAGAATGGTCTAAGAAATCATAGTTCAACTATAGAAATGGACATCACCATTTAATTTTTGGCGTAAAATCATGTCAAATGACTATAAAATTGACCCCTTTCTCACACCATCAAAATATGGATCCTCGGGAATCTCGAAGATTCCCTAAAGATTCCATAGTACTGACTTCTTTAAATTTTGCTACACAAATGAGGAAACTAAGCACACCATCGTATTCCTTGTGAAATTCTAAGAAAAATCACTATAAATTTTGCATCATTTTTCCTTCTCTTAAAAATCACCCTCCAAGGGAATCTAAAGATTCCTCAAGCATCAATGAGTATTCTTCCAATATTTTGTCTCAAAAAGAGTGCCAAGAATGCTTCCACCTTGACCATTGTGTCAAGGTTTTGCCCTCTTGACCCTTGTGCGTGATCTCCATTCGTCCTCCCGAATGGAAGAGTGCTAGGTTTTTAAAATCAAAATGGGGTAGATATTACAAGACATGGGTCATTGGGCCGTTGGAAAATGGCACAATTTTTAGGGGTAGGTCTTGGGGTCATGCCTGTGGGCCTCCCTATTTAACTCTCCCTTACCATTTTAATTGGTGATTTATATTTTTATTTTTGGACCACTGTTGGTGAACCGACCCCTGGCCAGGGTGGGTTAAACTACTGCTTACTCACGTTAATTGGTGGTTGTTATGGATCGGTCATTGGTTATTATTTATTTTCTCTTTAATTTGTTATATAGTTGTTGGGGGATGGTGGCGGGGTGTTGGCTCGCCACCCCACATTTTTTTTAGTAAATACATAATGGTAAAAACCCACCAAATATTTTTTAAGGGTGACTGGAAAAATTAGCGAGGAAAAATATTCACCCATTCTAGTGACCAAAATCCATGCACTGGTAAATTCCAAATTCTTGCCGCGTTAGTGGCTGCCATTGGGCTTAATTTGACCAAAACTTTGGCCAGTCATAACTTTAACATAGGAACTCATATTGAGGTGTCATTCACGTTGTTGGAAAGCTTGCGTCAAGATATTCGATCTAACCCAATTTCCACTTTAATCTAGTAACTTTAGTTTTTGAGCTTTTCCAAAGCCACTTCTAAATTTTGAACATTTCTGGAGCCACCTGAATCACATGGTGTGATGTGGCTTTGACATCTCCTGTTAGATCACTATTATCGATTCTCTTAGGGTCTCTACTTCTTCCTTGATTGATGCATCTAGTTATTTTTTTCTTGAGTGAGCAAGGAGAAAACATTTATTTTCCTCTCCAAGCCTTTTCCTATCTTCTTTTGCCATGGCATCTCTCTTCCCAGATGCATATAGCTTTCCCTGAAGTTCCACAATCTTCTTTCTCATTCTTACGACATTTAGCTCAGTCACGGATACAAAGGAAGTTTCAACCGACACAATCATGTCAAGATTTATTGTAGTATCTAGGACAATGTACTTCTCTATGGTCACGAATAGAGGTTCTACAGGGATCCTTGCATAATACTTTCTTATTTCCTGCATAATTTTATGATTAACTTCATCAAAATTAAGTCTAGTGATATCTAACACCTCTTCCTATGCTTCATCAGGAATACCCAATTCCTTAAGAGGTAAGTGCCCTCCGGTAATGGGGTGGATGGAGGAACATCTAACAGAGAAATTTCAGCCTACGCATCATACTCATGCTGTTGCCACTTCTATTGGAGATTTTTATTTTTTTTCTTGTTGATCCCTTCCTATCTTTTCTTCAGCTACTCTTCTTTCTATTTCCTTTTTTCCTCATCAACCTTTCTCCTCTGTTCCTCTTTTATCCACTTCTTTTCCCACTCTTCCTGCTTTCACCTCCTCTTGAGTTATTCCTCTTGTTGCTTCTTCCTTTAAATATTTTCTTCCTCTGGTCTCTCCTTTCACTTTTCTTCTTAGACCTATCGCTCCTCTTCCTCCATTTTCATTTTTTCTTCCTCTTGTTGTTTCTTCCTTCTTTCTTCTTCAAGCTACTGCTCCTGAAGGTCCTCAAACTGTTGATCACCTAATTTTTGTGACCTCCTCAACTCTTCTTTTCTTCTGCTTTTCAAGTCCTATTTTTTGCTGGCTAAGGTCACATTTCTTTCTTCCAGTGCATCACCATCTTCATCTTCCTCTTAGTAACTTTCTTGGAGGGTGTTGTAGAGGCTACAATCACCCTCCACAATTTTGCATATGCTTCAATTTTGCAGCCTCCCTTATTATCCATAGGATCTCATCTTGCACTGATCCAAGTATTCATGGTTAGAATGAGACTTATATTTTCATTTGTGGTTGAACTTACTTGATTTCACACTTAGCCGGTCCTTCCAAGTCACAATCTAATCTCTCAACTTGGTCTCACATCAGTTTTAGGCTTGGCTCCAGAAACTGCAAAATCAATGACGAAAAGTAACCTTGATGATGGGAATTGCACAGTCTTGACTGGAAGTCAACCTTGAGCTCATAAAATTTATATTCATAGAAGGAAGCACAACAATGAACCCATAAACTATGCAATCCATCACTGAGCTCACAATCCACGCAGTGCACTTAGCCAAAAAGTTCCCCAGTTCCCCAGAACTATACATTCTTTCCTACCAATGTGCATGACGAGTTTCTGTGGAAAAAGAAAAAATCATCCATAAAAATAGAGATATATTTTTAGTATCCCAAAGGAGGCACTTTTTCTATTTATAGAAACTTCTACCATCACTTTTTCCTTGATTTTAGGCATGTGTCTCATAAACCCTAATTTGCTAAAATTTATTTAATCGATGCTTCTAGAGCTCATTTTTACATTCAATATTGGAGCTCTAGCTTTCTCGAGGAGATCAAGGAACCTTCAATGTGATCGTTGTCGCTTTTGTGGGTGAGTTTCACTCTTTTCATCTTTTACCGCTTTTTCTATTGGATTTTTTATTTGGATTGTGTGATTGTTGTTTCTCTTATTTCTCTTCATGGTTGTTGTAGTTTTAACTTGTTTCAACTTGTAGAAGTGTCGTTTTAAGGTTTATATTGACTTTCCCAAGTGTCACATTAGTTTTCCTATTTTTGCACCAATGGTCAACATTGTGGTGACTCTCCTCACATACTTGATTTTCCTTCTGTTTGTTAAATATCTGCACTTGATATACATTTATTCATTCATAATTAGTCATATATGCATGCAAGCTCACATTATTACTCACTTCTACTCATTTGTCACACTTCCACCAGGCAAATGTATACTTCCCTTGGCTGAATTTTTCCTTGCCCAGTTGGGCACTGAGAAATCTTAACGCTCAAGCCACAAGCCTGGCCTTTGGAAGTGCATAGTGTGTAGTAAAGGATGGCTATAACTGTGTAGTTCCAGATGTCAGGTTGTCACCTTAGCCATCGAGACTGCACAATGCACAGTTTCTCCCTATCTTTGCCGAGGCTGAGACTGCATATTGTGTATTCATAAGCCTCAAGCTTCATCCTTGGCTGTTAAGACTACACAATGCATAGTTCCCTTAGTAATCTAGTTCCTCTTGCTGATGAAAATTTTGCAATCATTCCCACTAGATGCTTGGTTTTCTTCTTGATCATGCCTTGTAAGTAGATTTGATAAACACTGGTATTTTCTTGCCATGAGTGTATTTTTTGTCCCATATGTACCACAGTTTTTTAGCACTTCTATTTAGCAGTCAGTGTTACCATGACACCAAAGAGAGTTTCTTCAAAAGAGACCATTGAAAGAATAATCGGGGAAGAAGTTGAGAAAACATGAGTAGACGTACCAGTGTATGCAAACAATAAGATATTTATAGAAAGGGGGTCAACACTAACATGATGACAACTTAATGGATCTCTTTCAATAAAGAGCCTTGAGGTAGATATCAAGGACAACTCCGAAAGAATCACGAGTATAAATTAGCAATCTGGTATAGGATAAGGGAAAGAGAAAGGTTGTTGATAGTCCAAGGGGAGAAAAAAGATGAAATATGAAAGTAGATCCAGTCATTATGAAAGTCACTTTAGTAGTAGAACTAAAGAGGAAGTAGAGGATAGAGAGAGCAGAGTGGAGGAATAGAGAAAATAAAATATTGCATGAAGTAGAATTGAGATTGAAGCAAGAAGAACAAGAACTAAAGGAAGAACAAGAGTTGAGGAGGAAAGAAAAAGAAGAGAATCAAAAGAAGGAAGAATAAGAAAGGCAAGGCACCATATCACAAGAAACAATGTTGATATAAGTTGAAGAGAAATACCAAAACTAGCCAGCAATAGAAGAGGATGGTGAACAGATGCAGGATCAAGAGCTTTCTGAGTATATTGAAGACTTAATTGAAGTTGCAGATACAGAGATGGAATTGGAGGCGCAGAATGAGGATGTTGACTTGATGTCGGGTGCACCATAGGTCACCAATTACTCCCCATTACCTCTAGTAGCAGAGTTAGCACCGAGTGAAGAAGGGGATGGTGTTCCTCTTGATGATGATCTGGTAATGGAATTGTACAATATGCCTTATTTTGAATTCTAGGAGACAATTGTACAAGCACAGAGAAATAATTTTCTAGATGAGCGTGCATCACCTATATTGGCTAGAGAGAAGGTGATAGTGGTAAACACTTGCAAGAATCCAATTGCCATTTTTGAAGCCAACTTGGCCTTTGTAGGTGTAGCATGATCAAACACTCAATATTTTATGGCCAAAAATAAGAAATTGGCACAAAACTTATAGGCTGCCTAACAAGAGATAAAATAGCTCTGCACAACAACATAGAACACAGTCTTCGCATAGGTCTACTTGGAGGAAATGAGAGCATTGATACTTGGTTAAGTATAACACTTAGAGAAACTATACAGGACTTCTATGAGGATCTCTAACCATTGATAAGGGATTTTTTCACTTGCATGGTTTTTAGAAACAAATAAGAGAATTTATAAAAAATAATGTACACATTTCCATTGTCACCGTGTAGGAATGGACAAGGCGATACAAAGTGGCACCACTTAACTTGCCAAAGAAAATGAAGCCACATGTAGATCTAGAGAAAGTAAGAGTTCAAATATTGATTAAGAACAACAAGAAACTCTCCTCATTTATTGGAAGTATTTAGGCCTCATATGTACAATTATACAAAAATTTGGATTTCTTGGTGAAACTCCATAAGTTCCCATTAGTTAGCTCACTCACCGAAGCCAAATGCAGTCACCAGGTTAGGTAGGAGATTGAAGAGTACTTGGTGCAACTGAAATAGATTTCCACCAAGGAGGATTTGGAGATGAGCAGACAAAACATACAAAATTACATCGGTGGTGTTGTCCAAATTAGAAAAATGTTTCTCTTGCTTGAGAGGGATGTTAAAAATGGCTCCAAGTCATTGTACTCTGATGCTATGGAGGCTAGATTCCACTTCCATCCAAAAACCATCACATAGTTTGGGTATGTCATCGTACAATACTGAGATTGGCACAAACGTGTGACTGAGAAGCATCAAGTGGAAGTTGTTGAACTAGAGTTATTGCAAACTCAAACATCATAATGTTGTGTCTTCTTATGCTATCATGTTGTCTCTACCCTATTTTGTCTTATATGGGTAGAAGTGTAAAATGTAATATTGTTTGTAGTTATGTTGTAAGTGAAATTACAAGTGTTAATATTGGAATATGAAGAGTCATGATGTAATGTAATGAGTCATTTTGTAAAGAAGATAAAGATTTGTGAGGGTAGTCCAAAGGTCACAAAGGGGAGTTGAAGAGTCAACCCATCTTGTTATAAATAGAGTCTCATAACTCATGTAACAAGCTTTTGGGAGCCCAATGTTTAGCGAGGCTTAGGCTTAGAAGGAGCTTAAGAGTATTGTGAATATCCTTCGCTTCTCCATAGCATAAAGAGACTATACTTCTTTGGAGCAACAGATGTTCATGACTTTAATGTTCCACTACTAGGGCTAGTGGTCCGTCAATGGTGTATGTATGAATGGAAATTTCACTTATAATAATAAAATTAGAGCTAGCACACCTTCATGCATATGTTCTGAATATAGTAGGAATATTATTTTTGAATTTGTAATGTATGTTATTTAACTTACAATTACACTTATGAACTATTTCGTTTGCATTTGTATGAATCTTGTTGATTGTGTGTTGTTGTGTTAACCCGTCACTTTAACTTTTTCACTATTTTTCATCTTAGCTTGTGATGTCATTACAATTATGTGTTCCTTTCAAGATGCAACCTGTTACATGCTTCCAAGGGAAGCACTTCCTTTTCCCTTCGTGTGTTGGAACCTTCATGCAACACACTTGACTCTTCATAGGGTAACACACTTGCTCTCACCAAAGTTTCCATATTCCACTCTATGCATTTTCATAACCAAGGAACAACATTACCACCCACTGTTGGGAATGCTACTTCAAATGGTGTGAGGTCTAGTTGGGATTTTATAGAGGGAAGATCCCTTGAATGTTTGTAGGTCCAAAATCGTCAACATCTCTAGCACTATAAGGACGTCTAGATGAAAATTTGAGCCCTCGAAGTTTGTTTTGAATTTATACACTCATTTAATAACTTCTTCCACAATCATAACCCCTTCATGTTTTTCCAAAAACGTAAGTCCACAAGTGTGGGCGAGTATTGTATGACTTGTCAACTCTCAAATTTGATGAAAAGGGTGAGACAACCTTACTTGAGCATACTGCTTGTTTTCTTGATTTCTACACAACACATAACATCCACTATTAGGTTGTTTCTTGTAGGTTGTTCATTCTCACGTTTGAAGGGCATGTAATGCAATGGTGTCGCATATTGATTGACGCATCCGTACACTCTTTCAAGCATCTTGTCACAAAAATGTCTTGCACTTTTGATATGTATGATCGTAAATGTCTCTGTAAGAAAATTGTAGCATTAAAAAAGTCACTTGATGAATAATTGAATCATTTTCACAACCATTTCATGAATTTGTGTTTTGAATTTTTGCAATATGAAGTTTATTTTCAGTTCTTGACATGGAAATTTCAATATCCTATTCACATTTAAGAAAATCCACACGAGTTAGAATCTTTTGAACCTCTGCCAATATACCCCAGTGTTAGAGCTTCTAAATCTGTGATGGACAAGGTTGTTGTTCCAAGAGACCCTCCATCCCCTTCTCATCAAACAACCCTAGTTCCACAAGTTGAGGTGGGAGAAGTTGAAAATTTATATGTTGATCTACCACCATCTTATCCCACCCTACATACCCAGAATTTCAGCACAGGTTTGGACTATCAGTTTGATGGTTCTTATGAAGTGATATCTCATGATCCTCCATCCTCTGGTCCCTCTTATCCTCTAGATTGTGATGTTTTATGTTTACAAATTTCCAATCTCCCTTTTTATGTTCATGAGGATCAAGTGTTGGATGGATTTGGTTTTAAATAACCTACCTACAATATCTTTCTTGATGAGTATGTGTGGGAGTCTGAACAATAATTTGTGGTGGAGGGTGACCTTCTTCTATCCACATATATTCCACATTATCCTTACATTTTCCAAGATTTTTTCATTCCTATTGAGTCTTGTGAAAATTTAGTTTCGGTTAATGTTAGTAATTTCCATCGTTCACAAAACTCATGGAATGCCAATTTTTCATTTGAACGCGGAGAGGACAAATATTTTCTTCTTGATCCTCCCAATCTCTGATCTTATCTTTCTAGGAACATAGAGGGTAAAATTTCTTATTTTACATTGTTAGGTTCCTATAATATAGGAATCAAAGTGTGTTTTCCTCTTAATATTCATCTATGAGGTTTGCCACACTCTGCTATGAATTTGTTGTGAAATTCACATTTTTTGTCATCATTTTAAAAATCTATTTCCGACCCAATGGATCTGAATTTAGGAAAAAAAGGGAGGTTTTTTTCCATGAATGGGCCAAAGAAGAAAAAACTCCTTTTGTGTATTTACAAGTGTCATACATTGGGAGAGTCAAATGCATCCTTATAGCCTGTGTTTTAGGTTTTGGCATTTCTAGTTTTAGCTATGATGTTTGGATGCATATTGTGAGTAATTAGAGAACGATTTTTGGAAACATAGAGAGGTTTCTCTCAAGGAAACTCTCATATACAAAAATCTCTCTCATGTTTTCAACATATGACCGGATTAAGGATATATGAGCTCGTTGTTTAACACTATTTTTCAATTAATTTGGTGCTCTATGATGCACAAACATATCAGCCAACTCCATTTTGGAAAATTTCGAAAGTTGGAGCTTCTAGAAGTCATTTAAGTTGTTGGATAAGTGTTGATAAGTTAAAATCATGTAGTTTGAGTTATTAAACCAATATGGATAATTTGAGTTGATGTTTCTAAGTTTCATTAGTCAAGATATATCATTTCCTTGTTTTTTCCTACATAGAAAGTGAAGATGCATTGCATCTAGACCATTCAATCTTTATGAAGTGAATTTGACCAACTATAAATGGTAATTCAAATTCTTATTTGTATTTAATGATGTAAATACATGAAAAATAATGGTTGGTTGGATTGGAGAGGAAAGAACACTATGAATTTTGTAATTATTTCTGAGTTTTAATGAAATTGGTGGATCAAAAGTACCTGGTTATATCGTTTCATAGATTCATGTGATTCAGCTCTCTTATGTGAGTGTTTCCTATTTTG
This sequence comes from Pinus tabuliformis, assembly GCA_031772625.1. NCBI lineage: Eukaryota > Viridiplantae > Streptophyta > Pinopsida > Pinales > Pinaceae > Pinus > Pinus tabuliformis. The sequence continues at coordinate 264,513,177 of CM062806.1, read as the reverse complement.
TGTTTGTTATGTTTCTTCCTATGATGTTTAAATGAAAAAATTGTTTCATAATTCATCTAGTTAATGGTGCTTTGTTGCAGTCATTTAGAGATTCCATATGTCTTTTTTCCATAATCATTTTAATATTCATCCATTGTTTGATGCATTGAGATGGTTATCTACTTTATTTATTCTTCTCAAATCTAAAACTATTAATTGGCATAGGGAAGTGTTTCTATCCTGCCTCTAAACAACTTTTCCCAATTCACTGAGCAACCACCACGTCATTGAGCTCAATTTTTTACCAACTCCATGCCCAATAGATTTCTCTCTATCCTGCCACCACACCTATAAAAATTGTTATTTGCCAAAGATCTAACCATTGTTCTTCATTGAAACCAATATTTAGTGGCTGATTTGAAAGAGAGAGCCATCCATGGGGTTGGAAGTGCTAGTTTCCAATTCCGCAAGTAGTTTCTAGTTACCTCTAGGTTTCCTTCCTACAGCCAAAGGAAATTACGAAGTGTTAACATAGTGGTGTTGTTTTCAGGGAGCGAAAAATATATTTTTCTCTGAGAAATAACAACAACGATCTAGATCCAATTACTCACGGTGAATAGTAGTTGGACATCAAAAGGCTGTATATTTTTTTCATCGGGCGATTGCATTGTCTGAGAATATAGATTTCATAACACTCCTAGTGACTCCATTTTCTGAAGAATTCGAAGATTAAACTTCTGATATGACTACTTGTCAAACAAGATGATAGGGTATGTGGCAGACCCTATTTCTATTGAAGGCTTCAAATAATACTGGGATAATTTTGATGATGATCAAATTAATGATTCTTTCTCAAAAATTTTACCTATTTATTTAAAGTCATGTAAATGTAGCTCTGAAGCCAATACCAACTTTTTAGAAGAGTTTGCTAAAAAAATTAAGAAAGATCTTAAAGCCTTAGAAGTTCAAATTCAATCCCATAATTTCCAATGTCAAAATCAGTTCCTTAAGAACCTTTGTCAACTAAAACGAGAAGTGGTAATGTTGCTTTTTGATATTCAAATTGAGGAGTGTTTTGAGAATGACTTTGATGACTCATAGTTAAAACTGTATGATGGCAACAAAATCATATATGAACTTTCCAAGCATGATGATCAATTTACAAAATACTTTGAAGATCAACCAATAAGTGTTATAGCTCCAAATATCACTCTTATGGTTTGTGATGCTGCACTCATGGCCTAGGGCAACCCCTCCTTCCATACCTGGTCGTAAAATTTAAAAAACAGTGTTTTATCCCTTATACGCGACATTTCCCTGAGTTAAACGCGTGTACACGCGGGTCTATGTATACCCAACCCGCGTGTATGTATTAAAACACTTAAAAAAACAAATAATTCCTTATTTTCAAGCGGAGATCGCGGGTTTTACCTGTTGATCACCTGTTAGTGCCTGTGGCCCAACTGTTCCCAACCAACTCCTAACTAAAAAACTACTTTGGAGATGGTATAAAAAGACATCAAAGGGAAGGCCTAAGGGAGAGAGAAAAGAGAGCAAGATTATTATGCTGAGATTTTCCCCTTAGACCAGGTCTGAAGTCCTTGGTGCTTTCTGCACTTCCCCCACTTTGCATAGGAAACCCTTGTTTCCATGTGTATTGGTGGTCATTCATCCTTTATATCACCATTGAGTAAGACTTGGAAGGAGCTCTTGTTGGAGGCTTGAGGTTGGAACGAATCCGGGAGGAAGCTTTGCTTGGAGCCTGCTGAAGGTGTTTCAGGTGAAATCTTTCTGTTATATGTAGTTTACTTGCCTTTATATAAGGAAACAGACGTGTTTCTTTATATAAAGGAAAGTAAAGTACATATAACGGAAAGATTTCATCTGAAACACCTTCAGCAGGCTCCAAGCAAAGCTTCCTCTCAGATTCGTTCCAGCCTCAAGCCTCCAACAAGAGCTCCTTCCAAGTCTTACTCAATGGTGATATAAAGGATGACTGATCACCAATACACATGGAAACAAGGGTTTCCTATGCAAAGTGGGGGAAGTGCAGAAAGCACCAAGGACTTCAGACCTGGTCTAAGGGGAAAATCTCAGCATAATAATCTTGCTCTCTTTTCTCTCTCCCTTAGGCCTTCCCTTTGATGTCTTTTTATACCATCTCCAAAGTAGTTTTTTAGTTAGGAGTTGGTTGGGAACAGTTGGGCCACGGGCACTAACAGGTGATCAGCAGGTAAAACCCGCGATCTCCGCCCGAAAATAAGGAATTATTTATTTTTTTAAGTGTTTTAATACATACACGCGGGTTGGGTATACACAGACCCGCGTGTACATGCGTTTAACTCAGGGAAATGTCGCGTATAAGGGATAAAACACTGTTTTTTAAATTTTAGGACCAGGTCTGGAAGGAGGGGTTGCCCTAGGCCATGAGTGCAGCATCACAAACCATAAGAGTGAGATTTTGAGCTATAACAGATGCCCCCTAATATATGAGGTCAGAAGGGGAACATGATGGCCGAAATATATTATGTAAATACATGGAAAGGAAGTCTGTCGAGAGACCAAGGAGGACTTCACCAGAATTTAGCCTGCCAAGCCACCAAAAGGAGATCAGAAAGAAACACTGTCTGAGGTGGGCATACCCATGCTCAGAATAAGTAAAGCATGTCCGCATATCAAGTACAAGCGGATCCACTAAGTATACAAGTATAAATGACTGGAAGATACATAATGGATCATCTGATCATAAGGAGCAAGTACATGTCTGAATATCACATATAAGACTGTCAATGATGCTGAAAGATGCAACGGATCACTGATATCAAAGACTGATCCCAAAAGGTACCAACTGAACATGATGGAATAGGATGGTACTACACTGCAAACTCAGGTGCCAGCATATAGAATGTCGCCATGACTGACTGCAACATATAAAGTGGAGTGGTATCAACTAGCAGCAACAGGAGCAACTGTCAAGTGAACCAATGAATGTTGATACAACCTGAGGTCTTCACCGACCGCCGTGGTACATTTCTACACCATGGGAATAAATGATCTGAAGTCGACCATGTGAGAAATCGTTTGATTACCGGTCATTGATGTATACCGTTAACAAACGTGAGACTACTCACCGATAATGATAATGAGCGTCAAGGTACCCAGTACAATCTAACAAGTGTGAATAGATGAGCTGAAGTCGAACACCTGTAAGAATCTATCGATCAGGAGACAATGATGGTTTCCCACTGTCGATAGCGAAGGATCTACCACTAATGACTGCAAACCCCAAGGTACTGCCAAATGGACTCTAGATCTTTGCCCCAGAGCAATGAGTCAGAGTCGATAGGGAAAGATCCTCTAGAAGGAAGGCATTAAGGCATCCTCCATCAATCTAGTGCGAGTGTAACCCGTAGGCCAATAATGTGGAAGGAATCAGACGAAAAAGATGTAGTAACCCAACCGAAGTACGTTTCCGGCGTACACAAGATGTGGCTAGCGCACGGCAGAAACCCTCTGAACCAACCAATAATGAAAGTTGACACAGAGGTGAGGTATCCACCAATAGGGTAAAATGGAAACCAAGGTACTGCACGAATCCCAATGTGTGATAATGTATGCTGATGTCGAACACAAGGGAAACCACTCAGTCAAATACCCATGATACTGATCGATGCTGAGCACAAGGTGACCTATCAATAATGAAAATAGTGCCAGGGTGCGGCTCTAGGCCTGTCCTCAGAGTAAGGTGTCGTCGTCGATAAGGACAAGACCCGCCAACAAGAAGTCAATGGGGACCTTCTCAAACCGGCACGAGTAAAGGACCAATATAGCTGATGTGATGATAGACATGATACCAACAACTAGGGATGGCCGACTGAAAAATGAGTCAAGAGACAACGTAGAGAGGCTGACTCAAGCTAACTTCCCTTGAACAAAAGCACGACTCAATGTGACTATGTGGCAGCATATGATGACTCTGTATAAGTTCGCCATGCAGGAGGCATGCACGAACCTTCCATATGATTGGAAGAGATAACCAATCGGGGGAGAACTGACTCAATAACAAGGTTATGGCATACCTAAGTCAAACTAAATCCCACCCATGCAGAGGAGACTTTGTTTTGAGTGCTTTGTTCAAGGGCGACACGACTGACTCTAGCTGGCAACAATAAATGGAAATAATGTCCCTGTTCCCGCTCTTTTTTTGGAATATTTAATTTTTTTGTCTTTTTCTGTTAAGCCGGAAAAATAATAAAAGAATGATATGGTACAGTGGAAAGAACGAGTGTCGGTGAAACAGATGATCTAGTTCCTGGGAAAGGAATGTTCCTATGCTCAATGCAGGGAGGTGAAAACTGGTCAGTGACACTCAGAGGTATGTTCCTTCCATGGATCAGGGTATGTCAAGCTGCAGAAGTCAAAAGTATGCAAGGTTGATTTTGCAGATGTCATGGTCAAAATTTGGCTTAAACATGAGTCCAAGTGAAGCTGACTCTAGGCCAAAAGGTGGAAATGGTCAATATGCAATGCAGAAGTACAACTCGACACACATAGGAGCCTCTAGGGTATAAGGCCAGAACGAAGAGAAGAAGCAAAGAGGAATGAGTCTTCAACGCATAAGTCATGTTGGGACTAAAGAGGACTCCCGAGCCTAGGGATGAAAAATCAGCATGAGTGCCAAGCGACAAAAAGGTATTAACTAGGGCACCCATGATAAGGTAGGCTCTACCACACAAGTCATGATACTTCTAAGCAATGAGAAGGTTCCGCACCATAACTTGGTGGGGTCGATCCTAAGGCAAAATGGAAAAGGAAACTGATAAGTGCACAATGTAGGTGGAAAAACCTAACCTATATGCCAGTTTCGAGAACCAATACCTATCAGAACGGACCAACCATAAACTTCCAAAGGAGAAATCTTCCAAGTTCTGTAAACATAAATAGGAACACTAGACACGAAGTTAATACATCCCACATATAAACTTCATATAAGATCTTGTGTTATAGAATACAAAACTTGAAAATGCGTACCTCATATATACAATATGGTACAGGGAACCACGCAGCCTTGTAGCTTACGCATAATAGTTCTTCTGGAAAAACCCCTTGCAGGGATCGGACCAAGGACTCCTTTGGTGGTCATAACTCATGGCTTCAAAGAGTTCCTCCTGTGAAGGCAAAACAAGTTCTAAGAAATCATGAGAACTACAAGGATCAAAAGAGGGAATTAAAGGGTCCCATGTCCCTATAGGATGAATCTCTCGATCAACTGTCGGGACCAAGTCCCAAGAAGGAGAATAATAAGTCAAAGGATCCTTCTCAGAAGCAATTGAACATTGAGGACTCAATGCCACATAATTGACCCGTGGCGGGGTAGAGTCTACTTGAACACTTGGAACAAACCAAGGGGCATTCTACATTAAAGTCGAATTAGGGTGGTGATTATCAGATGCAAGCTGATCAATAGTGACAATATTCCCATTATGAGGAAGGCACATTACTCGAAAGAGTGAAGACACCACAGCATTCATAGCATATAAATAATCACGCCCAAGTAGCATATTAAAGTCTAAAGGGCTATCAACCACCATCATGTCGATTAAGACAGTATTCCCACCTAAAGTGATAGGCACTTGAGGAAGAACACCCATAGATTCACCAGGCCTTCTATCATAGGCTAACAACTGACTCTGAGCTGTCAACAAATTTGGGGAACCCAAAGCTTTCCAAGTCAAAGAGGATATAATACTTGTAGAGGATCCTTCATCCACCATACATCGATAGACATTTGTGGAATTAACCCTGACCTTTATTTGAAAAGGTGCAGCGGAAGGAAGACGAGGCTCAACAAGGCTATCTCAATCAAAGGAAACACTCTTAGCACTTGGAGGGGGAACATTCGAAGTAACCAGAATGCCCCCTACACTAGAAGACTCTGTACTAGAGATCAAACAAACTCTTTTTTTAGGCACTTCACCCCCCAAAAGAGGAGTGTAATCGGCCAGCGATTGCACTGGCTTTACCACATTATCAACCGATGGTTGATGGGATTGATGAGAAACCATATTAGGTTCAGGAGTAGAAGTACTTTCAGACTCGAACCAAACCCTTTGGACCTCTGGAATACTAGGGCATAAATGAGTAAGATGGTCTCCCTTGCATATCTTACAAGGGAACTTAGGTTTAAAATGTCTACGTCCAGGTTTCTTACCAACCGCCATTCTGCCAACATGACTAGCAGTGGTTTGCGGAGAGTCTTGAACATGATTTGCAGAGGTCGGTGACTCTTTGCTAGTATGACTTGTAGTGACTAGACTTGTGCCCCCAGCATGACTAGCAGTGGCCGAAGGCTCATCTCCAACATGACTCATAGAGGTTGAAGATGAAGTGTTAGTGTGACTCGCAGTGACTAGACTTGTGCCCCCAGCATGACTAGCAACGGTTGAAGACACATCTCCAACATAACTCGCAGAGGTTGAAGATGAAATGCTAGAATTATTCTTCTTCTTTGACTTCCTCTTCCTCCTCTTTTTAGATTTCTTGTGACAAGAAGGAGGAGAAGAAGGAACCCCATATTTCTCTGTGAGAGAAGATGAACAATGAGCACCCATGTGATGCCCTTGAAATAAAGCATTCAACTGAGAAGCTTCAATAGCATTTGGAATATTCGGAGTGGACCACAGCCAAACGGGTAGTCCAACATTCAACCCAGGAATATTCAAAGTGGCCATTAAGGGAGTACCAACGTTTCCAAAGAAAGGAAAAGCACAAGGATCCCCTTTTGGGAGGGCACCTTGGTTGGTTTCCACAGGAATATTGGCAATATCTAACTGTTCCAAAGGCCCTTCCCTTACGAGAATATAGAAATAACTTTTCAAGGAATATGGATAAGAAATCAAAACCTTTGCCCTTGAGGAGGCAACTCCACAACTTTTGAAAGAACAACCAAAAGCCTTTCAAGATCGGTAGAGTGGTAAGCCGATCACTCAGAACACAAAGTCCAAACGTGACTAGACAAAAATACCTAAAGCCAACTATATACAAGGAACAAAGAGCACTCACTATAAATTCCCTAAAGATACAGCCAGTCAAACAACTTCCGAGTATTTCCGCTCCGGGTGATGAGGATCGGACACTAAAATACAAGAAAGTGGAGTCAGGGGCCTTCCGAAGATAGTCTGGGATAATGACGGCCTAGTCCTATCAGCAAAGGTAACAGAGGAAGTTACGCTGACCTCCTAACAACAGCCTGCGCCGGTGCAAGCCCCCAAGCTTCGCAAGGGTGCCCTCCAGTAGTACTGTTGAGAGTGATGCAACGTCGACCTCAGGTGCCACGGGATTCCCCTCTGTAGCCACCTGTGTAGATACCTAGGAGAGGCAACTATGGGCACCAACTCGTCGCAGAAGCCAGGCAGAACAGTCGTGAGGTAAGTTCGGACAAGTAGGAGAGGGGGTATCTCTCTTCCTTGTCTTCACAGACCCTCGTGCTTAACTCTCAGATCCAGAGCTTTCCTGGTCTTCCTAACGCTATTGGATTTTCTCTCGTTATTTAGACTCTTATGTTTGACGTTTTATGTGGCCTTGGAGAGTTAACTCTCCATTCGCCTAATCCAAGGCCCTAAAATCCTAAACTTGTTGGTGTAACTGACTAAAACAAAAAGTTCTAGTGGATTTTAATTAGCGCTTGATTTTATTAGGCTGTTCTTTAAGTCACAAGGTAACGAAAGTGAAACTAGTGGTTTTTTTTGACGCAAAAGAAATTATCCTAACTACATGCATATGCACTTTTCGTTTTTCAATGAAAAGCAATTTCTATAGGGTTCAGAGGAACTTCAAATAAAACAAAGTTTTTTGCTTTCTTTTCAGACTCCACACTCACAAAATCTAACAAAGCTATGTATGCATAAAAAGGGATGCAAATCTATCCTAATGCAACAACTATATGTGAATGCAAGATTTTAAGACTACTCTGCAAACAACGAAGGAAAGTTGCTCACTTATCAAATTTGTCTTGCCACTAAAATGCTTAGATAGAATATGATGTGCTACCAATCATTTCGTCCAAACAATAAAAACAAGTTCTAAGATAAACACAAAGCACTTTCTCTTCGCGAAAAGGAAATCAAATGAAAAGCAAGTTTAAGAAAGCGAAACTTAAAACTTTCAAGAGATTTTCTTTCAAACAACAAGCAAAGAAGTCTTTTTCAAAGAATGCTCTCAAAAATACTGACACCAATGATTGATGAATAGGCAACCAAACACTTTTGTGAATTGACACCTTTCAAATGATGAAAACCCAACAAAAATAAATGCGTTTGAAATCGCTCATCACAATCGAAAGCAACAATGAAAGTCCAAAAGATCAAAAGACAAGTTTCAAGAAAATGGTAACAAACAACTTTCTGAAACTAAGGAGCAAATGGTCACAAAAATGGTTTCGTTAAGCAAAGAAAAGGGTCACCAAAACAAAATGAACACAAAGATTGAATCCAATCTTCCTACTCTGCCAAAACAGAGCAGTCAAGATTCTTAACCAGAAATCTTGTGTGTCAAAAAACAATGACGCCTGCAATCAACGAAAACAAGACTAATACTCCTTATAATTAGAGAGAGTTCAAAACAAGATGCCCCCTGTTAAACAAAGGACTGTTACTGGAAAATGACTACTTCAAACTGACCCAAACCACCAGACAAACATTCAGCATAAATAAAATTTATAAATCTTGAAAATTATATAATATATGCACTTGCAGTGATGTGCAGAGTGCGTGTACACGCGACTGTAACTGAGGAAACCTACGTATATGCGGGTTCACTTAGTACAACTTGCGTATATACGCTTATGCAATCCAGAAAAACAGCGTATCTGAAGATTTTCAAGAAAAATAAAAAATACAGACTAAAAAAACTGGAAAAGCTTAGAGTTCAAGAACAGATCAGACAGTCAGAGCCAGCAAACAGAGAGGCTGAGGCTTGATTGGCTTGAAGACTACCTAAACTAGGAACAATAAGAGTGTTGTTCCCCAGTGGAGTCGCCAATTCTGGTTGAGGGGAAAGTACCCCTAGGGTCCTTTGGGTTAAGACTCTACCAGACCGAAAATTGCTTATTCAAAGAAACACACACACAACCATTATCTTTACTGTAAGAAAATTCTAATGTTTAGGGTACGTACCTAAGGTCCTACATTTGAGAAGGCCTTTAGGGTCCAAACCCTTCTTGGAGTTCCCTTCTTCTCCTTTGACTTGTAAAACAAACAAATCAAAGAACACAGCAGTACATGGACAAATACTTATACACAAACCATCTTCATGCTATAAAGTTAGTTATAAAAATCTTTAAGTAACTACTTGCATAAGAATTCAAGACAAGAATCTCATAAGCACAAAGAAAGATTGTTTCAGGAACCAAGACGTGTTTCTTTATATAAAGGCAAGTAAAGTACATATAACGGAAAGATTTCACCTGAAACACCTTCAGCAGGCTCCAAGCAAAGCTTCCTCCCGGATTCGTTCCAGGCTCAAGCCTCCAACAAGAGCTCCTTCCAAGTCTTACTCAATGGTGATATAAAGGATGAATGATCACCAATACACATGGAAACAAGGGTTTCCTATGCAAAGTGGGGGAAGTGCAGAAAGCACCAAGGACTTCAGACCTGGTCTAAGGGGAAAATCTTAGCATAATAATCTTGCTCTCTTTTCTCTCTCCCTTAGGCCTTCCCTTTGATGTCTTTTTATACCATCTCCAAAGTAGTTTTTTAGTTAGGATTTGGTTGGGAGCAGTTGGGCCACGGGCACTAACAAGTTATCAGCAGGTAAAACCCGCGATCTCCGCCCGAAAATAAGGAATTATTTATTTTTTTAAGTGTTTTAATACATACACGCGGGTTGGGTATACACAGACCCGCGTGTACACGCGTTTAACTCAGGGCAATGTCGCGTATAAGGGATAAAACACTGTGTTTTAAATTTTAGGACCAGGTATGGAAGGAGGGGTTGCCCTAGGCCATGAGTGCAGCATCACAAACCATAAGAGTGAGATTTGGAGCTATAACAATAAGTCATGTCTTTCATTAGCCCATAATTGTATAGATGGAGGAATTGGTCACCACAAAGTTCTAATTATGTTTCAAATGTGAAGATGAAGCCTAAAATTAGTTTCCATTACCCTTACATGTTCCAATTTTGATTTTACTAAACAACAATCAAGAAGCCATGACTGAGCAACTACTGGACTAGTTGCATTGGCATTTTAGTATCACCTAATTATGCTTTTCAGAGATCAGCTTAGGGTAGGTTGCTCTGTATATAAATAAGCTCATAGGAATGAGGACACTTCATTTTTCAGTTGCAATAGTGTCTTTCTAATGTGGGTTTTATTTTTGGTCTATATATTGGTTACATTGTAACAACTTGCCTTCAGTTGGAGAAGGTCGTAGGTCAGAGTAGATTGCAGTTAGACTCCATTGCCCAATGGATCAGGCTACTAGTCTACGGTGTTCTAGGCACCTCACAGGGAGGATGGTATCCCCATTAGAGACAATGTTAGGGTCATATAATATAGTAATCAAAGTGTGCTTTCCTCTTACTATTCATTGAGGAGGTTTTCCACACTCTACTATGAATTTTCTGCGGAATTGACAATTTTTTTCGTCATTTTAAGAAGCTATTTCCAACCAAATGGACCTGAATTTTGGAAAAATGAAAGACAGTTTTCCAAATGTGGGCCAAAGAACAAAAATATCCTTCAGTTTCTTCACAGTTGCCATATATTGGAAGAGTCAAATGCATCTTTACAACCTATGTTTCAAGTTTTGGCATTTCCAGTATTAGTTATGATGTTTGGATGCATATTGTGAGTAATTGGATAAGATTTTCTCTCAAGGAAACTATCATCTACAAAAACCTCTCTCATGTTTTCAACATCTATTTGGATTCATGATATATGAGCTCTTCGTTTAACCCTATTTTTCCATAAATTAGATGTCGTCTAATGCGCAAACATAATAGCTAACTGTATTTTGGAAGATTTCGAAATTTGGAGCTTCTAGAAGTCATTTTAGTTGTTGGATAAGTGTTGATAAGTGAAAATCATGTAGTTTTAGTTGTTAAACAAAGATGAATTAATTTATTTGATGTTTGGAGCATTAGTCATGATATCACAGTTCCTTGTATTTTCCTACATAGCAAGTGAAGATGCATTGCATCTAGACCATTCAACTTTTATGAAGTGAATTTGACCACCTAGAGTGGTAATTCGAATTTCTATTTGTATTTAATGATGTAAAGACATGAAAAAAATGGGTTGGCCAACTTGGAGAGGGAAGAACATTGTGCATTTTGTAATTTTTTTCCTGAGTTTTAATGAAATTGGTGGATCATAAGTACTTGGTTAAATATTTTTAGAGATTCATGTGATTCATCTCTCTTATGTAAGTTTTTCCTATTCTTTTTTGTGTTATATTTCTTCTTATGATGTTTAAATGAAAAACTTGTTCAAAATTCATCTAGTTAATGATGCTCTATTGCAGTCATTTAGACATTCTATATGTCTCTTCTACCATAATCATTTTAAGATTCATCCATTGTTTGATGCCTTGAGATGGTTATCTACTTTATTTATTCTTCTCAAATATGCAACAATTAATTGGCATAAGGAATTGTTTCTATCTTACCTCTAAACAAATATTTCCAATTCACCGAGCATCCACCACATCATTTATCTCAATTTTTTTCCAACTCCATGCCCAATGGATTTCTATCTACCATATCATGACACCAATAAAATCTATTATTTGCCAAACATCTAGTGATTCTTCTTCATTGAAACCAATCATTAGTAACTAAGTTGAAAGAGAGAGCCCTATCAGGGGTCAGAAGGGCTAACTTCTGATTCGACGAGTGGTTTGTGGTTACCTTTGGGTTCCATTCCTACAACCAAAGGAAATTACAGAATTCTAACATACACTAGCCCCTCTTTACAATTCATCAGATCATGAGGATGCCTATGTATCTAATCTTAAACTTTCTGATCGTGACTGTCGTGATCCTTTCATTGATTCATTCAATCACAATTCTGATTTTTCCACTATTGATCATTCTTAGACACCAATATTTTATGATCCATCTTTTGATGAAATGGAACTTTTCCCCAAGATGTTGAGGCACTTAATCCCAAGCTGATTGTTATGTTAGGTTCTCGTAGTGCTAAGGTCAATTCCCCTTTCAATAAAAAATATGTTGAATTTTTCGAGGCTCCTCATCACGCTCTCGTAAACATTGAAAATATCTATTTACAATTTTTGCATCCTCCATATGTATCACATGATCCTATCGCTGATTCATTGAGGAGTCATATGTAGCAATCACTAATGCAAAATGAAAATTTTCTTCTTATTCATGTTTTCTTGTATTTCAAGTTCAAAAGTTTATATCCGCATATCTTTGACTCACAATCTGTTTAAACACCATGGTACATCTGCAGAATTTTTTCATGATCTTTTCGTTTTTATTTTATCCATGTACTTTCAAATTCAAACAATTTTTTTTGTACTATTTTTTTTTTTTTTTTTTTGAGTTATGCTTGTATATCTTTCTTGACATCCATTCCCTCACCTACATAGGCCAACTAATGCATCAGTCGCTGCATTGGAAGTATCACTTTGCATAATTTTGTCATATGATCTGTTTAGGTTAAGAGTAGGAGTAGTTAACTCTTCTTTGTTGTTTCTTTCATTTTCTTTACTTTGTTTTTCTTTCACTTTGATTCTTTCCTTTTATTTGTTTTCTTTTAGATATAGGTTAACTTCCAGATGGGACCATGTTTGGCTACTTAGATAAGCTTGGTGAAATCCAAGAGGAAGTTGTATTCCTATCAATGCTTGGTTATCTTCATATTCCATCTCTTTATGTGAATTTTTCATTTCTTTTATTCAATCATACTCGAATGGAAAATACGTTCCTTTCGGAGAGAGTCATAACAAAATCACAATGCTTGGAATTTCAACTAGTATCACCTACTCTAATTAGTCTTCCATTTTTAGTTACTCCTTATCAACTAAGTCGAGTAGAGTAAGGAGGGGGGGGGGGAACCTTAACAAGTATGTCAGAGGTATATATAAATATCCTTCTCTAAAGGGACAACCTCTTCTACTCTCAATAAGTGAGGATTCCTCTTCTACCCCATGAAATAAATAAATTCCTATGCACAGTTCTTTGCGTAAAAAAAACTAAAAAAAAAAAAAAAAAATTGAAATAAGGGGAAAAGGAAGAGACAGGCTTCCTACATAGAGAAGTGAAGCAAGAAACTCCACCAGGGTACTGTCTAGGCTCACTGACAGTAGAGGAATTCTTGTGTTCATGAAGTGACTTTGTTGGGTTACTGTCTGTTATCACTTAGAACTCAAAATCTGATGTATATAATTTTCTATCCTAGCCCCATGACAAAGGTCCTTGTTAGTTTAATTTCGTTTTAATTTTCTTCCCCTAGGATTTGGAGTTTTAAAGAGTTTCTTAACTCAAGTCGTTCTCAACTCCCATTGGTTGTCCTCCACTCATCAGTGTTCTATAGCCACATCTTGTCTTATCCGAGTCACCATGTCTTTTAGTAATTTCCCAGCATAATTCCCATTCGCCAGTTTCGCAGTGCAATCATGATTAAGCAGTTTCGCAGCGCATCATTATTAAGCAGTTTCGCAGCGCATCATTAAAATTTAAAACTAACAGCGCTGCGAAATCATGGATTCGTACTTCTGCAGCGAATCTTTCCTGAAATATCAAGTCCGTTAGGTGAGTCATCAGCCATGTCTTCTCATGTCAGTTCATATATCTCCCCTATCACGTTTTAACGCTCATTGCCACCATCACCACCACTAGAGCTGTTGATACGCATGTATTATCATTCCCAAGAAATTTCACCGTGCATAAGCCTTAATGATGGCCGTAAGTGCCTTGCATGAATGACAAATCTGCAAGATTATGTCTTGAAAGGTTTTAAGCGGAAAGATTCAAAATTCAAGCGAGGCTGATAATCAAGCGAGGCTGAATTCAAAAAGAAGCTGAATCACAACTCCAACCGGAGCTGGTAGTCTTTGTGTGCGAAGATTTAGAAGAATCCATGGAGAAAAAAGAGCACAGATCCGGTAAACCTCTAAGGACTGAAGCCGAGGGCCTGGATATAACGCTGAGAGATGAAGGGGTGAAGAAAGCATTTAAAAATGCCGGGTGCTGGAACTTTTGCAAAAAGTTACAAGGAGGACATGCGTAGGTAACTAAAGAATTTGAACTAAACTTCACTGGTTTGAATTCAAAGGTAGCTATGTTAGAAGTGCAGGTTTCTCCAGAAGCAATATCTGCTGTGACAGAAATCCCAAGAGGACAAGAGGAATGGTTTAAAAATTTCAAATTTGACATGAATCCTTGTAAGGAGTTTTTAAAGGATGCATATGTAAATGAATATTTGAGTAGGGGAGTGCCCAGGAATTATGTCAAAGAACATTATGCTCTCTTACTCACCTGCATACAAAAATATTTGACTTGTGAGGGAAGGTATAACAAGGTTTATTCTTACCATTTCAAACTGCTTTTGCATTTCACTGGGAAAGTCTCCATAGACCTACCTTTTTATTTGTTCCGTAGCTTGAGTAAGATGTGTGATAAGGTACAGCTGAGAAAAGAGGATTCTGAAACCTCTTTGTTTCATCATGGTTTGATCAAGTTACTGGTTTTAGATGGCCTCCAGAAGATAGACAGAGACTGGAATGCTTTTATTTTTATGGCTGGATTCCAAAGCAAGACTGGCCTCACTCCACAACCGGCCAGAGATTTTACAATAGCTGAGCTCCAAAAAGAGGCAAGAGCTAAAAGGGTTCCAAAGTCACAGCTAAGAAAGCCAGTGAAGCCTCTCATCATCCAAGATCAACCTCAGCAAATAACTAAGGAAAAGGCTCAGGGTAAAAAGGATGTACCAGAAACAAGCACATCTGAAGCAGTCTCAAGGGTAAGAACAAGAAGTCAAATAATGAAGGAAAAAGGTAAAGCTGTAGCAGTTGAAGAGAGCCCAGTGTCCAAGGCAAATTTGAATGATTTATTACAAGCCATTGAATTCGAGCAGTCTCTACCAGTCCAAATTGAATTGATGCAGTCAGAGCAGGAAAGCACCAAGAAATCCAAGGCCTCAAAAAGGCTTAGATTTGATGTGCCAGCTGAAGAGTTCATTTTCAAACCTAGAAGACCTATAACAAGAAGATTCCAGCAAGTAAAGGAAGCAATGCTGAGAACAGAGGAAACAGGGGGAGAGATACAAAAAGACACGGGCAAAACAACCATTGCATCTCAAGAAGATAATATAGCAGCCATACAAAGAAAATTAGAGTCAGCCAAGTATGAGATTGCTAAACTGAAGAAGGCCGCTAGAAAGCATGCAGCCATACATGCAAAATATTATAAAACCTTATGGGAAGGAAATGAAGCTGTAAAGGCTCAGTTGAATTCAGTGGTTGATGGCCACGAACAATTTCACACCTGGACAGTACCAGCCATCAAAGAAGCCAGGTATATCAGAAGGATTAATATGCAACTGATAGCTGGGAATAGAGCTATGAGGAAACAAATTGAAGATTTGAAGACACAGCTGAGCCGGATGCCTGCTAAATGAGTTTTTTCACTTCAAGTAAGGTTTTGTTTCAAATTTTTGACAAACTTGCTTAATCTTATTTCTCTGAGGAAATATAAATCCCTGTTCAACATGTGGAAAGTCGAAGGGAGTTTTTGGCAATCAAATACTCAGTTGATAAAGATCTCGGGTCAAAGGCAAACTGTTTCAAATAATTCAGCAGTTTCGTAGCGCGCTACGAAACTGCTGAAGATGTTGTTTTTAACGCAAATCAAGTAGTTTGAATTATAAGCGGGAATTTTGAAAGGGAAACGGCTAAAGGGTGTACAAGACATCAGCTGGAGCAAACAACAGCCAATCAGGTCAAGACAGATGGATGTTTAAAAGGATTGAATATTCAAAACCAATTTTGAATTTTTGTCATAAAGCCCCTTTATCACAGTTCAAAATATATCAAACGATTTGCCTGCAAGGAATTTTTGCCTGTACACATGTTCATGAAAAGAGCTTACAACGCATCAAGGACGTGGCAGTCTTCCACATCTTGGGTAATTAAAAGCTAAAGAACATGCTTCTGTGCATTCGAAGATTTTGGAAAAAACTGAAGCCGAGAAGCAAGGGTAACCTCCAAATATCTCTGAGCAGTTAAAAAGTTTCAACATTCCAGGTCAACATGGGGCATTAAATACCCATCTCAGCCATTTCAGCCAAACTGAAAGAGGACCAGGTGTCAAAGAACGAGGAGAAGCCATCATGCATACAATAGGGAGTTAGAGTCATAGTAGATTTAGAACTCTAAAAAAGCTCCAGTCAGCACTTTATTGTATTAATTAGTTAATTAAATAGTTGATAGGTGTCATTAGAGGTAGTTATCGAATTCCCCTCATGCTGGAGGAGGAATCTCGATTAGGTAGAATAAGAATTCTATATATAGCTGAAACAACAATGTAATGGGGGTTGGGAAAACTTTATGACAGAGCATTGTATTTGGCTTATGTGAAGACACAGTTTCAGTAATATAATTTGGCTTTACTTCTCAGGATTCATGAAGGATTTCTATGTTCAGAATGTGTGATCTTATCCTTTCCTTAATGTTTTTTGTTTATAGTTGTATAGATGTATAATCACTCAGAACTCATTGATTGTGCTCTGATTTCTTGTATGCATTTATAAACTGTAGTTCCCTATGAGTTATGTTTTGAATATTCAAATGCTGAATGCCCTGACTTCTATGTAAAGTCAAGATCCTTGTTTATTGAGGTGTTGTTGACTCCATAGGCCCAATGGAAACTTGTTTAATGTTTTTCCAACATCTATATTTGTCACAGTTATTTCACAAAGAGTTAGCCATCTTATCGTAATCAAAATCATTAACCCATTTAGAGAGAGCCCTCTCAGGTTGAGGAGGCTAAGCCTCAGCCTAAAGTAGGTTTGAAATAGTTACTTGAAGTCTTCCTGGTATGCAGCCTTCCAGGGTCTGATTTTGAGATAACACTGTCTAGGACTGACGATAATAGAGAAACACAAGAGATGAAAATTAAGACTCTGTCATTTTATCTTTATTTGTGCATTTATATACTTCTCATCCCCAATCGAACAAACTCAGTTTGAGTTGGCTTGGCATGTGTGCGCTATCGATGAAGTGAATGGTAGGGGATATGTCTTTAATTCAAGCCAAGTGAAGAAGTTGTGATAATTAATGAATTGAAAATTAATTCCAGAAGAGTTAGACCCGATTTTCATGAGATGAGATCCATACCGAGAGCTAGAGTTCTACTAGTGTGTCGCTAGTATTATAGCGATAACAACCACCCTCCAAAATTTTGCATATGCTTTGATTTTTTAGCCTCTCTTCTTATCCATAGGAGCTCATATTTGACTAATTCAGGTATTCATGCTTCAAATGAGACTTACCTTTTCATTTGTGCTTGTACTTGCTTACTTTCACACTTAGTTGATCCCTCCAAGTCACAAGCTAACCTCCCAAGTTGATCTCATAAGATTTCTAGGGTTACCTCTAGAAACTGCATAGTCATGGTGGGCAGCCCAACACTGAGACCATAAATTGCACACTCATTGAAGGCAGCCGAGCACTAAGCCCAAAAACTGCACAATCCATCACTGAGCTCAGAAACTACGCAGTGTAATGAGCTGGAAAGTTGCCCAGTTCCCTGGAACTGCACAGTATTTCCTGAGAGTGTGCATGGGGAGTTTCTCCAGAAAAGGGAAAACGGGAAAAAAGCATCCGTAAAAAATAGGGATCTATTTTTAATATCCCAAAGGATGCAATTTCGTTATTTTTAGAAACTTCTACCAAGTTTCACTTTTTCCTTTATTTTAGGCATGTGCATGATAAACACTAATTCACTCAAATCTATTTAATCAACACTTCTAGAACTCATTTACATATTCTATCTTTTAGCTCTAGCTTTCCCAAGGATATTAAGGAACCTTTGGTGTGATCGTCGTTGTTTTTCTGGGTTAGTTTCATTTTGGTCATCTTTTGTCACTTTTTATGTCACTTTTTGTTGTTTGGCTTGTGTGAGTGTTGTTGCACTTATTTATATTCATGGTTTCTGGTGTTTTAACTTGTTTCAACTTGTAGAAGTGTTGTTTTAAGTTTTATATTTCCTTTCCCAAGTGTCGTATTAGTTTTCCTATTTTTGCATCGATGGTCACTGTTGCAGAGAATCTCCTCACATACTTGATTTTCCTTCTATTTGTTTAGTCTCTGCACTTGATATACATTGATTCATTCACACTTAGTCAGATCTACACCCAATCTCACATCATTACTCACTTCTACTCATATTTAACACTTCTATCGAGCAAATTTGTACCTCCCTTGGATAGATTTTACCTTGTCGATATGGGAACTGCACAATCCTAACACTCAAGCCACAAGCTTGGCCTCTAGAACTATGCAGTGTGCAGTATAGGTTGGCTCCAACTATGCACCACACAGTTCCAAGGGTTAGCCTATCACCTTGGCCACTAAAACTGAGTAATTTGTAGTCTCTCCTAGCCTTTGCCTAGGCTGGGACTGTGTATTGCATAGTCCCACACCTCAATATTCATCCTTGGCTGCTAGGGTTGTGAAGTGTGTAGTTTTCACAAGAATCGAGTCCCTCTTTCCAATTAAAATTGCACGATCCTTCCCATCAGATAACCAATTTGTTGCTTGATCATGCCTTGTAAGTAGATTTACTAAAGACTAATATTTTCTTGTCATGAATGCATTTTTTTCACACGTGTACCACAATTGTTCAGCACAGATCTCTAGTAGTCACTGTTACCATGGCACCAAAGGGATTTGCTTCAAAAGAGACTACTGAAAGAAGTACTAGGGAAGTTTTGACAGTGTTGGACCCACCAACATGTCCGAGGATCTCCTCGCTAAGAAGTCCCAACTAGAGATCAGATCGTTTGGTGCAGGAGTCCTAGCAGTGGGTTGTAATGTATCGCCTTTACCGTGGCTGTGCACAGAGGTAAGCAAGATGTCCTTGTTGGTAGCAAGGGTGTGACATGCACAGAAAGCCAAGGAAGGGGCATGAATGGTTCTAACACATGGAAGGTGGAATGAGTGCGCCCCTTGGAAACTTGTGTAAACACGCATTTTGAAAGGGAACACACGAGAAAAGATACATCACAAACTAGAAAGCAGGTTAAACAACAATCCAAAGTTATGGTTAAACAAACATAACATCTCAATGAGATTCATACATACATATATAGAAAGATTCCATACATACATGCATAAGAAAACAACTAAATATATCATTAGAGTAACCAAGATAGTTGAAATACAATAACAACATATGCATGAAACGTGTTGGCTCTGTTATATTAAGAAAGTGAAAGTTCCAATCACACAGAGAACCATGTCCAACTACTAGTCCCAACAACGGAACATTACAGTCACTGCCGCCTTCTCCTCCAAAGAGATATACTAGCTCTACACTGTGGAGAAGCCAAGGCTCTTTACAATACACTCAAAGCTTTCTATAAGATACACCTATAGGAAGCTTGACTCCAAAAATCCTATATAATGAGGTATGAGGTTCTATAAATAGCAAAGGGTGGGCGATCATTGGCATTCCCCTTTGTGACTCTTCACTTGCCCTCATGACTCGTCAACTACTACATGACTGCTACATTCTACTGTCAATGCTTGTTCTTTCACTTTTACAATATTTTACATTAAAATATGCACATGCACCCATGTGACATAAAATAGGCTTGAGTAAGAGATGCATGACATCACTAAGACTCAGACAATTGTGGCAAGACCAACTCTTCGAAATCCTCGCAATGATCGACGTTGGCGAACTGATGCCAAGCTTGGTAGTCCATGATGGTGTCTGTGTACTCTGTGGTGACATCCACCTCGAAGCAACCTCTTGCCTCTATTATACTTGGGTACACTAATTTTTCTCTCTATCCAACTTGTCTGATAACATACGCATCATAGTCTTGAGTCCGTTCGTATCAACAACATATTGATGCATAGTGTCTGCACTGATCTCCAAGTCTGTTTTCATGGCTATGTGCATGAACTCATTGAATTACATGTCTAGCTCTAGTTAGACTTCGTTCTTTATTTTTGCCTTAGTGAGTGTGCCAATGGATGTGATTGCATGTGTGTGCACAATGACATCCATGCTCCTGAACACCCGTGCATGTGATCAACAACACTGCTCACCCTATCTGCTCTGTGCCAGCTGTTGGGATGGGTCTATAACCTGTATGGGTGAAGTTTCATCAATCTGTGCATGTTGTGCCTCTTTATATACCCGTTCCTGTTGCGCTTCCTTCTCTCCTCTCTATAACTCTTGTTCTTCCCTGAGTTTTCACTCCAAATCCTACAACTCCTTCTCTGCTTCCTCCATATCAGATGTTCAAAGTTTTTTTCATCACAAGTGGATCTGCTTTCTTCGCCTCTGCGTTTTCAACAACCTTTCTCCTCCCTTGCTCATACGTAGGTCTGCTACCCTCTTCTACTACTGATGGTGCTACTCTCTACGATGTTTTTGCCATTTCATCTTGATATCCTTATCTATGAAAACATTGGTGTCTTCATAGATAGTAAATCTCATAGACACTCGCTCAACTACATCTCCAGTTGCGCTCTCAACGGTGTCCTTTGGCCCTTCTCTTTGGCAGGCCACTATACCTTTACTGTTGAGAGGTATATGAACACCTGTAATAACTAGAGACATAGAAACACTCATGGAAACCAATTTTTCAGTTGAAAACCAAAACAAAAAGGAGGAATGACATGCAACATACCTGTGTGACTGACTATGAAGATTGCGCGATTTTCACGGGAGCCTGGGAGACTAACTACCAAAACTTCACAAGGAACAATCTAGTTTGTCATGAGGCTGACTAACTGCTAGAATTAGGAAATTCATAGTCCAACTTGTCCTACTCAAAACTAAAATTGCATAATGCACAGTTTCATTGAGGAATGACATGCAAACCACCAAAATGCATTGCGCAATTTCTAGGGCCAGCAAGGTACTACCTCCCAAAATTTCGCAATGCAAGCCTAGAGGCTACTGCTTGGTCAGATTTTTGCACTTTGTAGAGGGAAGGTAGAGCCCTCACTTCTAGAAAGGTGTATTTTATAGCCAACGAAGGCAACATTTGGGCCAAGGTAGCCGAGACCCGCAAAAAAGTGACTGAAAACATGAGAAGCCTAAATGCATGGCGAGGCTGAGAGAAAACAAGAGTGAATGATCATACATTCAAATAGTGAGTGTAGGATTCAAAAACGTGAAAATAAGCATTTGTGTGAAGCGAGTCATCGCAACTGTGACCATGAGTGTAGAAACAGTTTCATGCATGCAACAACAACGAGATGCAATGAAAAACTAAAACAATGCTTCTACAAGATAACATGCAACAAAATGAAAACAAGCATTCATTGAAACCAAGTAGGAAACACTTACAAAAAGTGAAATACAAAAGAGACGAAAACGCAACAAAAGACATGACAAGTATACTTACCCCGAAAAAGCTAATCTGAATGTGCCGAAGATTACAAGATCGATGTGAGGAATGAGCTCTACATTGTCGGGTACATAAGTTTTGATAATATTGAGGCTTATGATGAGCATGCCACAAATCTAAGAAAAAGCAACCCTTGGCAGGAGGTTTCTAAAATGGATTTTGCATGTAATCTCCAGCTGCTAAAAATGGATCCCTAAAATGTAGGGATGCTTTGTATTTTTTTCTTTCCTAGGAAAAGAATCCCATGCATGAAAATCAAGATTGCTCAGTCCTAAAGGGAACCTGTCAACCTAATAGAACATGCAGTAGTCTACAAGCATGGGGATGAGATTTGTGCAATTTATGGGCTAAGCCAGACTGGTTGTCCCTCATGCATTGTGAAATTTCTCGATTGAAGACCTGTCCGTCATTCAAATTTACACAATTTCTAAGCTGAAGCCTAGTGTCAAGCTAGATTGCCCAATTTCGAGAGGGAAGCCTGCCTGGCTGTATTGTGCATTTTTGGAGCCTAACAAGATTTCATAGTTTCTAGAGGGAAGGCTGGTTCCCCTCCAAAATTGTGCAATTTTAGGGGGAACATCTCAACCAAAAAAATGACTAAGTCCAGAATGACAACATTTGGGTGGGAGACAAGCAAGTTGACGCACATATGCTGGGAGGCCACTGAAGCACAGCTGAAGCCTATGTACTTACTCAGTGCAAGACATGCTACTAAGGATGGTTGGTAGGAAGGCTCCAAAACAAAGCTAAGGAAAACATTTTGGAGGGTGGTTGTAGCTGCTACAACACTTAGTGACACACTGGTAGAACTCCATCTCTCTAAATAGACCTTGTTTCGTGAAAAGAAAGTATACCTCTTCTAAACGTATTGTTCAGTTCTCTGATCATCTTGACTTCCACACTAGCTTGATTAAAAGATGTAGCACCTGCCATGCTCTTGGTCGGTCAGCACACATTCCAAGCTAAGTAAACATAGTTGTTTCAATTGGCGATGAGGGGTATATTGGTACACAAGCAATATAATAGTTAGAGTTTAAGTTTCATCTCTGGTGTTGCTCTGCTGCCAACATACTTGGAAAGTACCCCAACAAAGTCACATGCGAACACAAGCATCGCTCCGCTGCCAGCGAGCCTGGTGAGTACCTCAGCAAAGCTACTTGCATTAGATGCTTAGTAGGAAGCCTTTCTCTTCTTTTGCCTTATTCATTTTCCAATTTTCAAAATTTTTCATATTTTCATTCTTTCATTTTTTTTAAAACTGTGTATGTCACTTATTCATTTCAGAGGAAGAAGAGGGATCTCGACTTATTGAGAGAAGAAGAAGTTATTCCTTTAGAGAAGTATTTTGTATATGCCTCTGACACACTTGTTAAGGTTTCCCCCCTCACCTTACTCAAATTCACTGAGATGACAAGCATTAACTAAAAAGCAACCGATTAGAGTAGGTGATACTAGTTAGCACACAAGCGTTCGTTTTCATCAAGGTTCAGTGCAAACAAAACATATTTTCCATTGGTGTATCATGCACTAAAGACAACAAGTTCTTCATACAGAGACATGACAACAGATAACCAAGTGTTGGTAACTACACAAGTCCTCTTGTACTTTACCCTTCTTGTTTCAAGAGTTGCACACGGTTCATGCAAAACTGACCTACGAACATAAGAAAGAAATGAAAAACAAAAGAGAAAAGAGAAGAAGAAAATACGAAAGAAAAGGGAGTAAGAAAATAAGCAAGCATGCAAACAAGCAAGAAATAAAGCAAACATGCATGGAAGAAAAACAACAAGAAGCAAACACAACTCCTACTCCTAAGCTAACAGTGCATGGGCCTACTCACGTGAAGTGATACTTTGAATGCATCCACTGACGCATTGCGCGACCCATGTTGGTGAAGGCGTGGTTCGCGAATAGCATAGACATGTGAAAAAACAAACATGAAGCATATAATGATGAAAAAAAACACACTTCAGGTTTAATTGCATCCACAGAAAAGAAATGAGTGAAAGAACATGACATGAACTTCGGGACATGCCATGGTGTTGTGCTACACTGCGTGCACATGTTAAGCACACACATTCTCTTGACTGTGACATGCAATCAGATGTGAGAAAGGTAGACCACTTATGTTGTGAAAGTGTGCTTATTGTGTAACATTCCTCCAATATAAGAGTGATGGGATCATGTGATTCGAGTGGAGGAAGTGAAATCTGGGTGTTTAGTTGATCTTGAATGCAAAGTAGAGAGTGATGAGGAGCCTTGCGTGTTTCAAAAATTTTCTAATCAAAAGTGAAAACAAACTCAGGACAACGAGGGCTTGACATAATCATCATCTTGAGCTGAAGTGCCTCGACAACATATGGGGTTTCAACTATGTCGATAGGTAGATCATCAGAGACCAGTGGCCGAGACATATTAACAATGAGTGATTCAACATCGTGATTGAGTGAAGAAGTACAGAGATCATGACAACCACGATCAGAAAATTCAGGGTGTTCATTGGAATCTTCATGATTTGATGAATAGTGGAGAGGGGTAGATGAGAAGAAAGGATGTTCACCCTCTATGTTTTCAGAAATGCTAGATGACATATTGGACGAATTATCAAAGGAAGATGTGTCCTCTCTACAATGTAATGACAGACTGCCATATGATGTGTCCTATCAACAGTCACAAGTAGAAATATCTTAAATGCATTTTCCAAGGGGAAATAAACAGTGGTAGAATCACAATGGATGTCAAGATAGAGGGGGTGAGGCACAGATGGAAGGTTTTCATTCTTCACCGTGATCCCTTCTTTAGATTCCCACACACTCATCATGAATGAGAGGTTCGATGCAGAACACCAACTTCGTCAACAGCTTGATCCTTGCTCACAACACTTGAGGAGTCTAGAATGGAAGAACACAAGATAGTACAATTTAGAGGATCAATGGAAAGTAGGGATGGAGGTTGAGGGAATGAATCCACCTGATAACCAATAGAATTGCAAGGAAAACCTACATATATACCAAGAGAAAGTGCAGTGGGACGATGTGATAGTTCAACACATGTGTGTTCATGTTCTCCCACATCGCTCTACGGTGGTGGAGTTGTTTGATGCAGTGAAGGCAGTGAGTCACCGTGACAACACCTGTGCCTGCCTGAGATTGCACATATCCATCACTAAAGTTTGTTGAGAGGGGTTCGAATGATTTGAAGCATTTTGGATTTTCGGATATGTAAAGAATATGCTCAAATCTTCCATCGAGAAATTCCCAATCAATTTCATCTTCGCAAAATGAGTATACAAGGTTACCAAATCCTGTGTGAAATTATTCAACCAATTCATCAGGTGCTTTCCGTAATTTCAAAATTTATTTGTTGAGTGCTCTATTGTCAAAATTATTGAAAGCATGGTCTATCTCTATGACCAGGTGAGAAAGAGAATGAATAGATTTTGCAGGCAGCATGGCACACCAATGCATTGGGTGCCCTCGAAGCATGTAGGTGGACAAGGCGAAGGTCATGTAATCTTCAAAGATTTCATTTCTTTCATAGAAACCAACAATGTCGAACACATGTCTGACCAAGGCTACCTGGCATCCAC
The DNA here is from genome assembly GCA_031772625.1 of Pinus tabuliformis. NCBI lineage: Eukaryota > Viridiplantae > Streptophyta > Pinopsida > Pinales > Pinaceae > Pinus > Pinus tabuliformis. The sequence continues at coordinate 264,487,984 of CM062806.1, read as the reverse complement.
CATCATATGTTTTATGTCACAAGTTATCCCAAAGCTCTTCTGAGATTTCAAAGTCGTCTCCACAAGACATACACCCCGGAAGACAAACTCTGTGGTTAGTCATGATAAATATGCAGGAATTCAAAACATATGTGAGGATTGATCCTGTCATCTAACCCTCCTTCAAGTGCAAAAATTTTGATGGTGTTGGACCTGCCAACATCTCAAGGGATCTCACTGGTAAGAAGTCCCAACTAGACTTCAGATTGTTTGGTGTAGGAGTCCCAACAAGGCGTCGTACTGTATCGCCTTGACCGCGGTTGCATGCAGAGGTAAGTAGGATGTCCTTGTTGGTAGCAAGGGTGTGACCAGCGCAACAAGTCAAGGAAGGTGCATGAAGGGTTCTAACACATGAAATGGGGAATGAGTGCACCCCTTGGAAACATGTGGAAACACGTAGCTTGAAAGGGAACACACAAGCAAAGATACATCAAAAACTAGAAAGTAGGTTAACCAACAATCCAAAGTGATGGTTAGACAAACAACACATCTCAATAAGATTCATACATACATATATAAAGGAGTACATACATACATGCCTACAAAAACAACTACATATATCATTAGAGTAACCAAGATAGCTGAAATACAATAACATCATATGCACGGAACATGTTGGCTCTATTATATTAATAAAGTGGTAGTTCCAATCATACATACAACCACGTCCAACTATTAGTTCCGACAACGAAACATTATAGTCACCATCACCTACTCCTCTAAAGAGATATACTAGCTCTGCACTATGGAGAAGCCAAGGCTCATTACAATACACTCCAATCTTTCTCTAATATACACCTATAAGAATCTTGGCTCCAAAAAGGCCATACAATGATTTATGAGGTTCTATAAATTACAAAGGGTGGGGTGACCCTTAGCGCTCCCCTTTGTGACTCTTCACCTATCCTCATAACTATTCAACTACTACATGACTGTTACATTCTACTATCGACACTTGTTCTCTCACTTTTACAAGATGTTACATTAAAATCTGCACATGTACCAATGTGAGACAAAATAGGTTTTATTAAGCCATGCAAGACATCACAAAGACTTAGAAAGTTCTGGAAAGACCAACGATTCTACATCCTCACGATGATTAACGGTGGAAAACTAATGCCAAGCTTGGTAGTCCATGATTGTGTCCGTGTACTTTGTGGTGTCATCCTTTTGGAAGTGAACTCTTGCCTTCATTGCATCTGAGTACAATGATTTAGCTCCCCTATCCAACTCGTCTGAACAAATGCACATCATAGCCTTGAGTGTAGTCAAACCAACATCGTATTGATGCATAGTGTTTGCATTGATCTCCAATTCTCTACTGGTGACTATGCGCATCAACTCGTTGAGGTACATGTCCAGCTCCAGTCGGAATTGGTTCTTTGTCTTTGCCTTGTTGAGTGTGCCAATGGATGGGATCACATGCATGCGCATAATGACATCCATGCTCCTGAACACCTATGCATATGGTCGAAAACACTGCTCACCTTATATGCTCTATGTCAGCCGTTGTGATGGGCCTATAACCTGTATGGGTACAGTTTCATCAATTCATGCATGTTGCACCTCTTGTTGTACCCGTTCCTGATGCACTTCCCTCTCTCTTCTGCGCAACTCCTATTCTTTCTTCAGTTATCACTTTAAATCCTACAACTCCTTCTCTATTTCCTCCATCCTTTGTTTCTCTCTTTGCCTTTGTCTGATCCTCTTATGGCACTGTCGCCTCTTAGCCTCATTCTCCAAAGTTTTCTTCATCACAAGTGGATCTGCTTTGAACTTGCAGCTTTTCTCCACCTCTACGTTGTCAACAACCTTTCACCTGCCTTGGTCATGCGCAGGTTTTCTACCCTCTACTACTGTTGATGGTTCTCCTCTCTATGATGCCACTTCTCTTTCATCTTGATATCCTTTTCTATGAAAAACTTGGTGTCTTCATAAATAGGCAAGCTCATAGCTAACACATGCTCAAATACATCTCCAATTGTGCTCTCAACAGTGTCCTTTCACCCTGCTCTCTGGGAGGCCATTGTACCTGTACTGATGAGACACAGATGAAAACCTATGATACATCGAGACATAAAACACTCATGAAAAGAAATATGTCATTTGAAAACCAAAACAAAATGGAGGACTGACTTGTAGCATACCTGTGTGAGTGAATGTGAAGATTGCGCAATTTTCACTAGGAGGCTAGGAGACTGACTGCCAAAACTCTACCACAACCCAAGTTTTCAAGAGGCTAACTGAATACTGGATTTGTGCAATGCATAGTCCAGCCTGGCGTGCTAAGGATTGAAACTATGCAATGCACAGTTTCAGTGACCAATGACATGAAAATCAACAAACTGCATTGCACAATTTCTGGGAGAAGTAAGGCATTGCCTCCCTGAATTGTGCAATGCAAGCTTGGAAGCTAGTGCTTTTCCCTATTTACACAGTTTCTGGAGGGGAGGTTGAGCCGCTACTTCTAGAAATGTGAATTTGCTAGCCGGGCAAGGCAAGGTTTGGGACAATGCAACCCAGACCCGCTGATGGGCGACTAAAAACATGAGAAGTTTGAATCCATGGTGAATCTGAGTGCAAACAAGAGTGAATGATCATGCATGAAAACAATGATTACAGGATTATAAATTGGGAAAATAAGCATGTGTTTGAAGCGAGTCGCCACAATGACGATCGCGAGTACAGTAACAATGTCATGCATACGACTGCAACAAGATGCAATGAAAAATTGAAACGATGCTTCTACAAACTAAGATGCATCAAAATGACAACAAGTGTTCATTGAAACGAAGCGGACAACACTTACACAAATAGAAATACAAAAGAAACAGAAATGTAGAAAAATAGATGAAAAGGAGACTTACACCAAAAAAGCTGAGTTGAATGTGCCGAGGACTCCTAATGCGATGTGGGATGTCAGAGCTCTAAGATTGATGTGAGTAATGAGCTCTATAGTGTTGGGTACATAAGTTTTAATAATATTGAGGCTTATGATGCACATTCCACAAATCTAGGAAAAAATGACACTTGGCGGGAGGTTTCTAAAATGGCTTTTGCATTTAACCTCGGGCTACTAAAAATGGATCCCTAAAATCTAGGGATGCTTTTTCTTTTTTACTTTTCACGGAAAGGAATCCCATATATGAAAATTGGGATTGCTCAGTCCTTGAGGGAACCGGTTAACCTGACAACACATGCAGCAGTCTACAAGCTCGGGGATGAGATTTGTGAAATTTCTCAATGGAGCCAAACTAGTTGTCCCTCATGCATTGCATAATTTCTGGACTGAAGTCTTAGTTATTAGTCAGAATTACGCAACTTCTGAGCTGAAGCCTAGTGTCGGGCTAGATTACAAAATTTCCAGAGGGAAGGTTGCCTTGCTGGATTGCGCATTTCTGGAGCCTAGTAGGATTGCACAATTTCTGGAGGGAAGGCTGGTTCCCCTCTAGAATTGTGCAATTTTTAGCTGGAGCATCTCAACGAGAAAAATGACTAAGTCCGGAATGACAACCTATGAGTGGGAGATAAACAAGTTGACATGCATAGGCTGGTAGGCCACTGAAACTCAATTGAAGCCTATGTACTTACTCAGTGAAAGACATGCTGCTAAGGATGGTTGATAAGGAGGCTCCAAAAAAAAGCGAAGGAAAAATTTTGGAGGGTGGTTGTAGCTGCTACAACAGGAAGAAGTTGAACAAACATCAATAGAATTTCCAATGTATTTCGACAGTTAGTTGTTTATAGAAAAGGGGTCAACACTAACATGGAAGCAATTTTATGAAGCTCTTTCAACAAAGAGCCTTGAGGTAGATCTAGAGGACAACTCCAGAAGCAACACCAATAGAAAGCAACAATCTCATATATGATAAGGGAAAGAGAAAGGTTGTTCATTTTCCAGGCAGAGAACAAAGATGCATTATTAAAGTAGTACCAATTCTCATGAAAGTAGCTTTAGTAGCATAAGCGAAGAGGAAGGGGAGGATACAGAGAGCAGAATGGAGGAAGAGAGAAAAATAGAGATTGCAGGAAGCATAATTCATATTGAATCAAGCATATCAAGAACCGAAGGATCAAGCACTTCAAGCTTTATAAGTTGTTTTTAGTTGTTTTGAAGTGTTTTTTTGGTTGTTTTTTGTGGTTTTCATAGTTTTCATGGTTTTTGCATGGTAAGTATTTTTTATCTTTCTTTAGATTAATTTATTTAATTTTGCAAGAAAAATTAAATAAAAAGGACAAAAAGGATAAGAAACCTACCTTGGCTTGAGCCTCTAGGACAGTGGCAGGGTTGTTGATGAGGGTGGTTTGGTCACGTCATGGTCTGTACAAAAATGATGGACACACCATTGTCGCGTGTCTTAATAGAAAGTAAGGGCTCAATTGAGCCCTAAAGCTTGATCGAGCATTAGAGTTTGATCAAGCCACAATTCTTAATCGAGGATTTTTTTAAACCCTCGATTGAGATATTTTTTTAGTGGCACATAAAAATGGCTTGATAAAGCACTTAAAACGCTGGACCAAACCCTTTTTCTTCACCCAAATGTGCCCTCCCTTACCAAAATTTGTAGCCCAACTCCATGCTTTTACCCATTATACATAACTTAGTTAAGTTCCCTCTAATATTGTATGAGGTAGGGGATGGGGTAGTATTATAAAAAACTTATTTAATATTTACCCCTTTCGTCTTTCCTCATATGAGGGAGGCAATTAAGGAATATTAGAAAAAATGAATTTAATTTTTCTCTAATATTCTCCCCTACTACCTTCCTCATATGAGGGTGGGGGTTGGGGAAAATAATTTTTCTCTAATATTTCCTCCCAATCCCATCCACATATGAGGGAGATGGTAATGGGAAATATTAGAGAAAATTTATATAACCAACCCCTCCCATTTTCTCTAATATTTCTCCATGTTATTTATCATTTTCTTAATATTCCCTCCCACCTCTTCCCCATGCTTTCCCTCATTAAATGCAAAGTTTTCTCATATATTTCTCCCTACTATTTGTGTTTTCTCTAATATTTTCTCTTGCCCTTATGCCCATATAAAGGAATTTTTTATCTTATATTTCCCCCTCTCATTTATGTTTTCTCTAATATTTCCCCATTCCCCATCACTCTTACATTAGGGTGGGTTGAGGGGGAATATTAAATAAATCTTAATAAAATATTAGAAAGAAACTATTTATATGAGGGAGGGGATGTGGGGAAATATTAGATAAAACTTATTTACATGAGGTAGAGGACATAGGGAAATATTAATTAGAGAAAACGTATTTATATGAGGAAGGGGACATGGGAAATAATAGAAAAAAATATTTAAGTTTTCTCCAATATTTCTCCTCTATCCCTCCCAAAATAAGTTTTTTATAATCTTTCCCTCTACTCCTCCATAATGTACCTTTCGATCCCCATCTAACATGATATGGCATGACCTTCATATGAGTGGCTTGGTTGAATCTAGTGGGCATATAGATATCATTAAGTACATTTGTAATGATAATGTATATAATTTCACATCAAAATAAAAACCAAAATCCAACACCATGCAACAATTATGTCCATTAAACCTAAAAATATTTGATATGATTAAAAAAAATAACCAAACTTGGAATTAAATTGATAAATTCCTACCAACATTATACTCTTTTTTATCAGTGCATTAATGCTGCCTTCATTATGTGAGTGCAATGTTTTTGTAAAATAATTAAATTTAGACTTCATCAAATTTGGGGAGAAAAGTAAAACAATTTAATTGTGTTTAAAAAGGGTTGTAAGAAAAAATCTAGCATCGCATGCCACGACCACTCACAAAACCTAACATGGAAACCTCACCATAGGTATTGAAATTTTCAAACAAATTTAAGGACTAAATAGCACAAAAATACTACAAAGACTACTTAGTGTGTGATTTTAGGAATTTTTTATGGCATGGAAACTATATATATTTTAAGGTTTGAAAATGGTATATCGATACTTACTTCTAAGCAATATTTATGTGTAAAGTTGACTTGTACGTTCTATACCATGCATCTATTACATCATATTACTAATTATAATAAGAACATATGCAAGCTATGCAACCTTCTTTGTATTAAAATACGTGACAACGTAGGTAAATGTTTTGATCATTCCATTTCTTTTTTTATCAAAGTAGGATGTGACATTAAAGTCATAACCCTGTGTCAATAAAATTCATTCATAAACAACCTTAGCGACACCACATGATAGAATGATGATATAAAAAATGATAGATAAATTTTAAAAATAATTTATTGTACAATAAAATGCTTCCTCCACTATTTCTTTTATTCCCACACTTTTTCAACTTCCACCACACAATATGCAACCACCTATAGACGGTGTGAATCTCCCCACACATTTAGACTATATGTATGTCCTCATTTTACATTTTGAAAGATATTTTGTTTATGATTCAATCAAATATTTTATACTTAATCTAACGTGGCTTCTTTCCCTAACCATTTTAATTAAATTTCCAAGAAACAAAGATGGGATATCATTCCATTCACCACTTTTATTAGTGAAATGTAGGCTTAACAATTATGCCAATATCAAGGTTACCAACACCTTTTGAATCATCAATAATTGGGAAACTTCTAGAGCCTAAAGCTACATAAACCATCATTCCATATTTTGAAAACTTGTTCATTCCAATACTTAACTAGGCTACAATGGGTAGAGATTCCACTCATCAGCTTAGGAAATTGAACATAGATAATTTATTTCACAAAATCAATAAATAAACTAAAAACCAACTATTAAATGTTACTATCTTAAAACATAATTTCCTTTAAAAAGGTATGGTTTTAAAAGTTACAATGTTGAAAGGCACGATTGTAAAAAAAAGTTGTGCCACATAACCAAAAACAAGATAAAAGGGTCGCACATCCCATTGCTTGCAAAAATCATTAGAGGAATTTTGATGTCTAAAATAGGCATCTTAAGGAAATTATAAAATAATAATAAAATAAGATTACATTACATCATCTAATTTTAGAGGGTAAATTTAAAAAACTACATTTTACACTATTATTTTCAACTTATATCCCTATGGATTTACTCAAATTTCGAGTGAGATCACTCGTTGAATGCATAGTTTATCATGTTTTTTCATGTATTTCTTATTTTTCATATAGAAAGTTTCATTGAAAGTATGCAACATAGGTAATCCTTGGAGGAGGAATCAAATTTAGCATCCAAAGAATACTTCTGCTCAAAATTTGAGTAAAACCTTCGTGAGATGAGTTGAAAATACGAGTTGAAAATGTAGCTTTATTATCTTATTAGTTTTTAATCTTTTTACATTTTTACTCAAAAAATGGTGAATCATCCCCCATGGATGAGATCATCATCTTAAATCCTATTGGTTCTTATAAAGTTTATTTTCGTTGTACATTTTTCTTAGAAGACCCATTTTAGACCTCAAAATTTCCCTAATGAGATTTTGTTGCAGTCACTCCTTCCTTAGTGGCCTTCCATTTGAGGAAAAAGATGAACTTTTACTTGGACCAAGCACTTATGAAATCATTTAATTTAGCCCATGGTAATAAGTGTTTTTTAACTTTTATAACTAGTTTATGATGATGGTTGATTATTTTTTTAGGTTGTTATTACAATTTTCATTAATAATCATAATGAAGGATATTTTGTACATGAATGGAAAAATCATATCTAAATAATAGTTTGACAGAAAGAAAACCTTAAATGTTTGAACTCGGTGTGGCCTCTTTAGTTCCCCATTATCATCATTTATCAAGGAAGAAGATCCTCCTTGCCCTTTTATCAGAGGAATAGTGAATTCCATTTGTAATAATGTTTTGTATTTGTAACCATTACAAAGAGATAAATGGTATGGGTCATGGAAGTGACATGAGGGTTAAATTTGGTGGGATCCAGTATCAATATTGTGCTAGTTATGTACATATATGGGTATCATCTGTTACTTTCTTATTTCTTCAACTAGAAATCGTAAGGTAGACCAAACATCGTAGGTTATTCACAAGAGACTCCAAAACTATGCCTAACTTAGGACAACTTCTCCATCTATAAAAAAAATCATTCTATTTATAGTTTTCTCTTAATATCAATCCATCTATGTTATTTTGGTGGATTGCATAAGTGACCATATTCAATGAAAGTAGATTTGATAAAAACATTCCATTAAACCAAGACGCCTTCTATCATAAATAATTTTCTATTAATTAGTATTAGATCAACTTTCATAGAAAAATAGTGGAGATGACATGTACACGAATACACCAAATAGAAATGAACAACCATTCATTCTATTATTTTTAATTCAATCATTTTGAATAAATTAAGGTTTTGAAAATTTAATTTATGAACATGATTTATTCACCTTCTCCTTCATCCACTTTGAATTTTAGAAGAATGAACAAATTTACTTAAACCTTTCAATTGCATTTGAACCGTTACATTTTTCTTTTCACACCTAGAAAGATGATACATATTTGAGAAGTAAATGTTCCTTTCTATTTCATCTTTTTCTCAATCTCTCTAAATGGTTCAAAAACTTGGTTGTGCTATTGATATATCAGTGAAATTAAAATTAAGATATTCATTCCACAACCCATTCCTACAATATTATTTGCAATTATGGTATGTGGTATCTAAATGATGGATGGGAAACAATATTAAATTATAAAATGAGTAATTTCTTGTTTTAAGTATAATTTTCACAAAATAAAAATAAGATTATTTTGAATCACATATAGTTGAATTTATTTATAAAATTCACCAACATTGTAAGAGATACGAAGGATCACTCACAATTTACAAATGTATAGCATGGAAAAGTAGAAAAAACAACATATTTCTATCGTTTTTAGAACATTAATACTTGAAATAAAGAACCTTAATACTTCGCAGAAAGAGCTAGAACATCATCACAACATGAAGTAGCTATTTCATCATCACAACATGAAGTAGGTATTTGGTTTATGATGATGATGATGATGGTTAACGTCCACTGAGACCAAATTGGTCTATCGGACCTATAATTTTCTTAGTTTTTAATTATCTGGCTCCTCATCTTTCTTGGCGAGATTGGTGTTGTAGCTTTCTTTTTTTTCTCTACGGTCTTCCAACTTCCTTTATCTTGCATCTCCTTCATCTCTTCTGGTTCTTTAGACATTGGTGTCTTAGCTTCGCGATCTATTGTGTTTGTCCTTTTGAAGATTGTTGGAGAAGAAGTTTGGTCTAGGAGATCTGCTTTGTTGTTAAATGGAGATTTATTTTGTGCGGTATTCAAATCCTCATAACTGTTGATTTGTTGGACGGGGCTTTCTCCCTGCGTGTCTTGAGAGTTGTTTCTTTCGTGCCCGATTTCTTGTGATTCAGAGTTTTCTCTAGAGTATTCTTCTTTGATGACAGTGTAGTGCTCTTTTTGTGCTCCTTCCCACCATGTAGATCTGTGGTGGTTTTTTCTAGCAGAATTTTTCTGGGAGGCTTTTGGGCAATTTTTCGCTAGATGGCCTGTTTCAAAGCAAGATCGACATCTAAAGAGGACACTTTCATAATCGAGTTTCTGGTTCCACACATAGTCTTTACTTGTTAGGTTTATTTCAGCTGGGAATCCAGCGCTGAAGTCCATTTCCACACAGATGCGTGCATAGGTGGTTCTGGCGTATTCCTCTGTTTCTGGACACCTGCAGTAAAATTTCCCAATTGCATTTCCAATGGATTTTAGCGAGGAGAGATTCCAGAGGTGCAAGGGTAGGCTTGGCAATCTCACCCAAACTGGTGCTGAAGTTATGACTGCTGTAGAGGGATCAAATGATGGGTTCCATGGCTTCATGAATAGACCTGATTTTTCCCAAAACCAAGGGCCGGAATCTAGAATACATTGTCTGCTTTCAGGATTTTCAAAATCTACTATAAAGAAACCCCTAGCATAGGGGTAGATATTAATTTCATCAGAAATAATAGGCTTCCATACCTCCGAGATCCAATTGTGGAGAGCAGTCAGCCGCGGCCAAAAACCATTGAACCGGCAGATTAGGGCACTTTCGGAAAACTTCAAGGGTTCACTTCTGCATTTTAATTTAATTTAAATTTCTTTTGCAATGGAAAATGTACTATAGTAAGGTTAAGCTTCGAAATTCAAGAGGGATTCCATAAAGCCACTGAACTCAATTTTGGTAACAACTACTTTTCACTTCCATAGTGGATTGAACTCAATTTTGGTAACAACTACCTTTCGCTTCCTTAGTTGCTTTAGCATGATTAGTTTTGATATTGTGATTTGATTCATGAGGTTTTGTATTTTCAATGGCGAAAACAATGACTATAATTATTTTAATGAAATTGTTTCCTATTTTTAAATTTATGAAGATTTGATCACCAGTTCACAATGAAAAGCAATGCGATACTCAACAAAATGAAAAGGTTGATTGGAAAAGCTTACTAACTCAACAAATGTAGTAATCAGGTTTTGTGTTCTAGTAGATATTCACCCTTTTCTAGGCTCTAATTCTTAATTTCGTTTTGATAAAATGGGAATATGATATTAGAAAAGAGTTGTTAAGTAGGTTACAATTTTATTTGGAATATTTTTTAGTGGGACTCCGGTAATTTTTAGATTGATGATTTAACAATGAAAATAGAATTATCATTATCAAAAACTTTTGGAGCACCCTAATTTCCACAATTTCCCAATTGTAACTTTTGTTTTTAAAAATTCTAACTAGTTTTAACCAAAAATTTACCTAGAAAGGAAACCATTTTTAGATAAAAATGTAGCCTATTTAAACTATAGAGACGATCAAAGAGAAATAATGTTTGAGTCATCTAATTCTATTTTCAATAAGATGTTTATTCTTTTCTATGATTCAACTCCCATACCTTCCACATTTTTGAGCCTAGAGGCCGATTCTACATCGAGTATGATGTGCAACCATGTCCATCTGTCACCAAAATTGAAATTTTACTCATGTCTGCTAAAATAAAAAATTTTAAAAAATCTATAATAAAAAAAGTGTACAAAACATTTAAATAATATTGGTTCATAAAAAAATTTACACGCAAAGAAATTCCATCCCTCTCAGGTCATATTAGATCCATATTTAAGATAGATCTATGTTGGTTATATAAATAACCAAGACTATGATATTGGAAATGGAAATGATCAAAAATGAAAAAATAATATGATTTAGTAAACATGTCTTTTAAATTAATCACATCGGTATTATTTGGTGGAGGTTTTGGAAGCATCAAAATCCATAATTAGTAGTTAGAAACTAGCCATTAGAAAATTCGCTATTTAATTAATAAATTAATATATTTTTAAATTTTAAATTCCAATTAAAAACTAAGCTGTTAATTATTTATATAAATAGTTAATTATTTATTAATAATATTAAAGTATTTTATATATATATATATATATATATATATATATATATAAAAGAACTAATTTATGAATAGTATTAAATTATTATATATGTACTATTGATTATATTAACCAATTCTTATTTTTAAGATGTAAAATCAAAAACATATTAATAATGCAAACTAACCTTATTTTTATTTCATAAATAATTAAATAAATTAATAAAAATAGAATAATTTATTAATAATATTAAATTATTTACCAATAATATTAAATAATTATATATAAATTATTGATTTTAATAACCATTTATATTTCTAAAATGACTAGTCAAATCCTAACAAATTAATAATACAAACTAACCCTATTTATATTCCATAAATAAATAAATCAATAAATAGAATAATAAAAATATAATATAATATCTACTCATTATTTAAAAAAATAGGGGAATAATCAAGATAAAAGCTTGGAATCAAGCTCTAACTTAATTTCCACCCATCATCCCTATTGATATTGATAGCATGTTTCTCAATCTTAATAGCCTCTCTTAGCTTCCTATGATGGAAATGATCAACTCTGACAATGACCTTCGCATCCTCAATGTAAACATAGTGCTTATATTTCTCTATATGCTCTGCAAGAGCTCATGAGCGAGATCACTTGTGCCGCATTAATTTAGCTTCCTATGATGGAAATGATCAACTCTGACAATGACCTTCGCATCCTCAATGTAAACATAGTGCTTATATTTCTCTATATGCTCTGCAAGAGCTCATGAGCGAGATCACTTGTGCCGCATTAATTTATTAATTAAATAACTAATTTCCTAACTGCTAGTTTCTGGATTCTAATGCTTCCTTGCTATTTAAGGATCCTTAGAATTTGTCACCTTTGTCTTGAGGATGAACCACATTAGTTGGATCAGTTGTCCCTAATGTCTATAACATTAATTTATTAATTAAATAACTAATTTCTTAATGGCTAGTTTATGGATTCTAATGATTTCTTGCTATTTAAGGATCTTTAGATTTTTCACCTTTGATTTAAAAATAAACCACATTAGCTGGTTCGAAAAATACACCAAATAATACTTATGTTATTAATAAAAAAACATATGAATCACAAAAATATAAAATCTAACAAAATAATATGATATTCTTTATTGAAATGATCCAGAATAATTGTAAAGAGATAAAAAGATAGTAATACAGCACATAGAAGCATACTAATCATTAAATAGGGTATCAACTAAACAAAGTGTATATTAAAAATTTAAAGTCACGCGCATTAAACCAATTAATTTTTTTTTTTATGTTTATTAAGTTATTTTTGAAAGTATAATAAATATTCTAGATAAAATATCTCAACGGATAAGATTTCTTTTAATAAATTATAATTTCAATAATAAATAAATAAGATATTGCCAACATCTATAATATCTCGCAAAATCCACCTGAATTAATATAGAGACAAAGGATTTGAAACCAAAAGTGAAAGGTGGCGGCTATTGATAAAAACAAAAATAACAATACTTGTCAAGCGACCGGTTTTTATTTAAAAATGGCAAAAATTTTGTTAAAGAGAACAAATCGTGCCGAGATATCCGATTTTCGAAAAAATCCTGGGACTCGTCAGAGCAAGAGCATTCGACCATTTTCTATTTGGAAAACGGTAAAAAGAGGCAATCGCCATTTGAGTGGATTTCCCAGCTCTCCTATAAATACACACACTAGTCATAGCATCGACACTGGCAGACGGTGTTGATATAATTGTGTGTTGAGCTTGGTATTGGAATATGGCTCAGAGACAACTCGAGGTGGGCAGGTTGCTCGCAGTTTTGTACCTGCTTCTAATCTCCCTGCCGCCAAATTTAGTGGCACCTACCGATGCTGGAAAATGTGCGAATGTAGATACGTGTGATGAGTGCCCAAAAAATGCCTCCTGCCAGCTACCTTCTACTACTCCATTGAACGGTACTATTCCATTCAACGGCGTCCTATGCTGCAAGAATTCTACGTCGTCATCTCCTTAATCTGATTATTAGGTATCATTCTGAACCTTTACGTGCAAGAATTCTACGTCGTCATCTCCTTAATCTGATTATTAGGTATCATTCTGAACCTTTACGTTCTCCTTCAGTGAACAACAAATGGGTAAAAGGAGCTTGAAATTCACGTTCTCACAGATGGCGTGGGTGTGTTAGATGATCCAAAAATAAAATCATAGCTTATAAAATTGGAATAAAATAATTATTAATTTAAGATATTAAATTAATAATTATTATTCTAGAAATTTGAATTATTTAATGGGACACTGATAAATAGTATATGTTGTAATTAGATATGACTCTCCAAATGTGTCTTATTTTAGGCTCTATTTTAGAAGATTTGTTAGCTAGTTGTTTGAATAGCATTTATTGTAAGTGGACACTTGTTATTTAAAAAGTGATGCATAATTAAAGGTAGTTAGAACATTGAGGTTATAAATAGCTCATTGCAAGAGTGTTTTGTTACTCAGTTGTAAACTCTTGCAAAATCAATATGTAATTTTTTTTTTCTGATTAATAAAATTACGTGTCTGAGGACATTTCTGCCATTATTGTGGTATCAAAGCTTCAGTAATGCTGCAATGGATGTGAGGAGGAGATTCCAACTCTACAGGTTTTTGGAAAACTCCATTAAATTGATATATGATTGGTATGGAATTTCTTTAGATTTTTTTTGTTTAAAGGGGACAAAAATTTTATTATTGATTTTAGATTTGTAAATTTTAAAATCATTTTTTATTGTTAAAATAAATATGCGAAATCTAAGTGACTTTCTACAAAATCTGTATGGCTATTGTGATGCAACGATGTGGATTTGCATCTATTGAGTGACGGTGACGGCGTCAGCATTCAGACTATGACAAAGACTACTGTGATGCAACGATGTGGATTTGCATCTACGTCAGCATTCAGACTTTGACAAAGACTCTTGCGCCCAACAGATTCTTCAGACTCCTTTTATTCTTGTTTTCTCACACTTGACTTAAGTCTCTTTGTGGGCGCCTTACATAAATAGGACTTGTAGCCCTACCATAATCAGGACTGCTCCTCTCGGGACTCCTTGCATAAATTGGGCTTAATCGCACACCTCTTCTATCACCGTCATCAGGTTGTGCATATTCTACTGCAATTATACTATCTAACACTTTGCTCTTATCAGTGGTGTTCAACACCTTTGTTGCTTCTTCCTATGATCCATATTGAATAAATGCAAAGTTCCTTCTAATCCTTACATTCATCACCTCACCATGTGGCTCAAAATGTCTTTCAAGGTCCTTGACCCTGGTATTGGCTAGGTCAAAATTTATCACAAACAGTGTCTTTGCTGGTTTCAAATATGCAGTTGATCGCCTACCACCTTCAAGATGGCGAAAACCTTTTTCTGGATTCTTTGTCCACTCCACATACAGCCGACGTCTCTGCTTGCCAAATTTTGTGTTATTAAGCCCTTGAATTGCATCCTCGACATCGCGTTCATCATCCATGTAGATGAAAGCACAACCTGATTTCATATCAACCCTCTCCACCCTTCCAAATCTGCCAAATAAACGCTCAATCTCCGATTGTTGAGCCTCATATTCTAAGTTTCCACAATACAGTGGTTTCATCTCTTACCCTGACCTATTAACTCGGCACACAAATAGTTTGTGGGTATTCCCTGAGAAATCACAGAAGAAGAGGCATGGAAATAAGTCCTTATACGAAGATAATGATTTCAGGACTGTGCACTAAAGCCTCCTCCAAGCTCATACAAACCACCGTCTACTACAGCCAACACAGCCGGCAAGCCGGCGTGAGAGCCAGCCAGCCAGCGAGTGTTTGACATGTAAAAAAATCTAGTGTTTGACAGTGTTTTTTTTTAAAGGTGAATCTGAAAAGTCTTTGCTAGAGAGATAAGGAACATTTTTTTTAATTTTGTAAATATTTGGAGAGATAAGGCATATTTTATTTTGGAGAGAGAAAGTATATATTTCTTTATGTAATGTTTTATTGGAGTAATAAGGATTTCGTAATATTTGTGGAGTAATAAGGAGATTTTTCTTTGTAATTTGTTTCTGGAGAGATAAGTCTGACTGAAAGTAATTTTACTTTTGGGGGGGTAACTTTTTTTTACCAGGATTTGCATGAGCAGTGTAAAAGTCAAATTTTGAAAGTCACCTTGTAATTTTTTGAGAAATTGACTAGAGCCAAGTGCAAAGCTCAGTCATTTTCCCCTGTTTCAACGACTATATGAGGGTCAAGGCCAAGCCCCGATAGATCGTTTTTTTTCATAGTGTGTTGTGTGTTGTGTTGCCCATCTTGACATTTTTTTCTGATTCTTGGTGCGAAACTTCAACACTACAATGTCAAAGTTGATTAATTTGTTTTCTGATTCCGACAAACTTGAAAGTACAAAATCTTATAAAACATAGCAACGCCTCATCGAAAGCACTCTCATTTATAATGAATTGTGGCATGAAATATGTGATGGTGATATTAAGCCAAATAAACCCACAGATGCAGCTGCACTAGCAAAATGGAATGTTAAGAATGTCAAAGCATTAGCTCTCATTAAATCTTCTGTCAATGATGAAATGTTTCTCCGTATAGAAAACGCTACTTTGATACTCAGCCTAAATCAAAGAAAGTTGATCTACAATTAAAATTGTTGCAACAAAAATTGACTGAAGAAATGTATATGGCACAAGCACCAGGTTTTAAAATTGAAAGGCAAGAACATAAAATCTGCAAATTGATCAAGGCTTTATATGGGTTAAAACAAGCTCCCCGATCTTGGTATGCAAAAATGGATGAATACCTTTGGAAAGTTGGTTTTCAACGAAGTAATTCTGATGATACTTTAGATGATTTAATCATTACTACAAACAATGATGATCATATTGCACAGGTGAAAAAGGAGTTATACGTAGGTTTTAAGATGACAGATTTGGGATTACTTCACTACTATCTTGGATTTGAGGTATTCCAACGTCCACATTATATTTTCATTTCTCAGAGTAAGTATGCAATGGAGATTCTTCAACGCTTTGGAGTGCAGGATTGCAAGCTTGTTCTTACCCCCATGGAGAAAAACTTGAAACTTTCAAAATTTGAAGAGGGGGAAAAGGTGGACAGTACTACTTGTAGACAGTTGATTGGCAACTTGATTTATTTGACAAACACTCGCCTTGATCTATCTTATGCAGTCAATATTCTTTCACGTTTTATGCAGAAACCACGAGACAGCCACTGGAATGCAGCCAAAAGAGTCCTTCGATATATCCAAGGAACAAAAGATTTTGGTCTTCTTTACACAAAGACTAAAAACTTTGTACTTGGTGGATATTCAGATGCCGACTTTGCTGGAAGTATTGATGATCGAGCATCAACATAAGGTTATTTAATGAACATGGGGTCAACAGCGGTGTCTTGTAGTTGTAAGAAACAAGCTACAATGGTCACTTCTTCAGCAGAAACAGAGTACATTTCAGCATGAGAAGCAGCATGTGAAATTGTTTGGTTGCGCAGAATTTTGCAGGACTTGGGCATTTCTCAGGCAGAAGCTACATCATTATTCATTGACAACCAGTCATCAATCAAACTTGCCAAGAACCCAGTTTTTCATTCAAACACAAAGCATGTGGACACCAAGTATCATCTTATCAAATCTCTCATTGCCAAAGATGTCCTCAAGCCAGTTTATTGTCCTTCCGAAAATTAGATCTACGACATTTTCACGAAACCACTTGGCAGAATAAAATTACTAAGTTCAGGGATGAACTTGGTATCTGTTGTAATATATCTTTGGATCATAGGGGGGAATGTTGGATGATCCAAAAATAAAATCATAGGTTATAAAGTTGGAATAAAATAATTATTAATTTAAGACATTAAATTAATAATTATTATTCTAGAATATTTAATTATTTAATGGAGACATTTAGAGTTAATATATTGTTGTAACAAGATATGACTCTCCAAATGTGTCGTATCTTAAGCTCTATTTTAGGAGATTTGTTAGCTAGTTGTTTGAATAGCATTTATTATAAGTGGACACTTATTATTTAATAAGTGACTCATAATTAGAGGTAGTTAGGGCATTGAGCTTATAAATAGCTCATTGCAAGAGTGTTTTGTTCTTCAGGTGTAAACTCTTGCAAAATCAATATGTACTTTTTTATTTTTATTTTTATTTTTATTAATAAAATTACATTTATGAGGACACTTCTACCATTAATGGGTGTAAACTCTTGCAAAATCAATATGTAATTTTTTTTTTGATTAATAAAATTATGTGTATGAAGACACTTCTACCATTAATGGATAAAAAGAGTTTGAGATTCAAACCTTTTCGTTGAATTTGTTAATAATCTTTAATATACATAATTTTTTTTTGGGTTAAATTACATAATGAAAACTTGATTCATATTTCAATCAACTTAAAATAATCCATATAGATCCTTCACAGTTAACCTATTTCAAATTCATAAGGTAATAACACAACTTAAATATCCAGGTGCCAAGTTTTTTTTATTTCTTTACTTTGAATCAAGGTTAATTTGGTTGTACAATTTACATTCTCTTGGAGTAGAAAAACCATATGGTGTCTAATTTAATTTTAGTATATTCTCATTCCAATTAGGCTTTTTGATTTTACATCCTCCATTTGGTTCTGAAGTGGGGCAACTATATAACAAACTTCTCTAGTTACTGATCTTCAGTCACATTAAAATTCAAGGGTTTTTTTTATGATTGGGTATAGCGTTTCACCACGTATACTGCATCAAATTTAGATCATAATGAAAAATCTGCTCGGCTTGTTTTGCAATTTGTTTAAGTTCTTTTACAATTTGTTTTTAACATTCATACATGATCAGAAGAAAACAGTGAGCTTATCTTCATTGGTTCTGAATAAACATTCATTATAAAACTCATTTAATTAATTCTTATTTATTTATTATATTAATGTTTTGTATCCTATTTACAATCATTTTTATATTTTTTCGGGGCCGTTAATAATAATGTAAATAGTTTAATTTTTTTTTAATTATGGATTTATAAGTATGGAGAGAAATTAAATGTTAATAGAAATTTTAGAGAAATTTTACACTTTTAGATATTTGATTTTCTTGCACTTGATAGATTTGGAATTAAGATGGATCGATTTTGGTTGTTTTATTCTTAACACTGACTTGGTATGAGCAACTGCTGAAAAAGTTATAAGTCTTGACAGTGAGTTTTCTATATATAAAAATATTCTTATTTTATTATTTTATAAAAACCTTCCTATGCAATATCTTTTAATTTAAATTTTCATATATATATATATATATATATGTATATATATATAATTTTTATAAGTTTATTAATTAAATTTAAATAGGTTGTGCTTCAATATTAAATTTATTAAATTTTTATATTTTTATTAATTATAAATCTTTATATATTTATTAATTATAAATTAACATAGGTTACCAATATGAATCATTATTTAATGTGTTTTATTTTTAAAGTAATGGGTATGAATCATTATTTAATGTTTTTTTCTTTTTAAACTAATGAGTATGAATCATTATTTTTTTTTCTTTTTAAAGTAATGGGTAAGGATTTTATATTAGTAAAAAACCCTTCCAATAACAAATTAAAAAAATTCCTTCCATTCTTACATGTACAGAAAGAATTACAATTGTAAACTCGGAAAAAAGAAAATTCCAGAAAACTAAATAGAATTTGCATGACAACATAAAATTGTTTTGACTGATTGAGATGACTAGAAAATAACCTCTAATGAGTTTGTCCATCAACTACAACCATTTGCAGTGGGATCACCTTCACATGGTAGACGAAGTCTCTTCATCTCAGAAGTAGCTCGAGGGTCAGTGCCACCCGAATCAAGTTGACAACTTCCAGCAGTAATGTGTTCCAGAGTTAGAGCCTGAAAGTTTAGAGAAAACATCTCCTCTCAGAACCCATTTAAATAATGTTCCATATCACTAAGATGACGCAAAAGCTTTTCTTCCATAAGAAGTTCGAAACACTGCCACTTCTTTTTTGCCATGTCATCTTGCCTCTATCTGGCATCTAGTAAGGCATTAGCTACCTCTAGAATTTTATCTCGCAACATGCCTTTGTTTCCAATTTCCTGAGGCTTTGGTGGCTCCATCATGTCCAAAGACTTCCACTGAAAAGAAATAGTTGACTTTCCAACCTTGATACAATCACCATGAAGGAATAGAACACCATAGATACCCATGGGAGTTCAAGAGACCCTTAAATAGAGCATGTCAATGAGACACAAGCCGAAATGAACCATATAAACCATGACAGATCATGTCATTGAGACACAAGCCGAAATGAACCGTATAAACCATGACTGGAAAAAATTCATTAGGAGAATGGGGAAAGGACTAATAATGTGAGATGAAGACCAATAACATTAAATTCATTCCTCTTCTAAAAAAATATATTGTCTTGTCCACATTAAATCACGCACACTCCAACCAAAGGCTAAGTATAAGTACCAGATCAGACTGAAGAACAACTACCACCTGTTGCAAGATATGTGCCATAGGCTGAAACTTGTAATGTTGTCATACCATGGGTCCCATCAACTTTTAAATGAGCATAGCAAAAAGGCTATAATACCATTCTTGAGAGCTCAGCACAAGGGAACTTAAGTTTTTAATGAAGGAAAAAAACCTGGTCGCTAGATGTAAACCTTGGGGGTTTGACCATAATTAAGGGATGAGAGCATATTTTATAATTCCAAGATTCATTTATATTTTTTCTTGGCCTAAACAAGATCCAAATTTTTCCATCATATTCGACATCATGTTGAGATGTCTATCCACATGGAAATAATCCAAATGCTCAAAATAAGGGGTTAAAAGAGATATCCTTTAAAGAAAAGGAGGAATATCTTATCATGTTATAATTCTAGCCTTTACAACTTGGAAAATAACAAGCAATAAATCGCCACAAAATAATAAATTAAGGATTGTCTTTGTCATTGCTAACTCCAAGCCTTTCCACAAGGGGAAAGCCTTAGCTTGGTTATTGGTCAAAGTACCCAAAGCCCAAGTAAATTGAAATGAAAATTATTCTTCAAGACTAAATAACCACCCCCCCCTCCATTTATTCCATGGTCTGTGCAAAAACAATGCACAAACCATAGTCACTTGTTTTAATAGAAAGTAAGGGCTCAATTGAGCCCTAAAGCTTGATCAAGCATTAGAGTTTGATCAAGCCACAATGCTCAATCAAGGGTTTGTTTTAAACCCTTGATTGAGAATTTTTTTAACTCCACATAAAAGTGGCTCGATAAAGCACTTAAAATTCTCAACTGAACCCTCTTTTTTTCACCCAAATGCGCCCTCCCTTAGCAAAATGTGTAACCCAGCTCCATGCTTTTACCCATTAGACATAACTTAGTTAGGTTCCCTCTAATATTTAATGAAGTAGGGAATGGGTAATATTAGAAAAAACTTATTTAATATTTACCCCTTTCCTCTTTCCTCATGTGAGGGAGGCAATCAAGGAATATTAGAAAAAATGCATTTAGGTTTTCTCTAATATTTTCCCCTACTACCTTCCTCATATGAGGGTGGGGTTGAGGAAAATAAGTTTTCTTTAATATTTCCTCCCAATCCCATCCTTATATGCGGGAGATGGTAGTGGGAAATATTAGAGAAAACTTATATAACCAACCCCTCCCTTTTTCTCTAATATTTCTCCGTGGTATTTATCATTCTTTTAATATTTTCTACCCACCTCTACCCCGTGCCTTCCCTCATATAATGGAAATTTGTCTCTTATATTTCTCCCTACTATTTGTGTTTTCTCTAATATTTTCCCTTGCCCCTATGCCCATATAAGGGAATGTTTGCTCTTATATTTCCCCTTCTTATTTATGTTTTCTCTAATATTTCCGCTCACGACCATATAAGAAAAGGGAGTGTAAATTTTCTCTAATATTCCCCCATTCCCCATCCCTCTTACATCAGGGTGGATTGACCGGTGGGGGATATTAAATAAAGCTTAAGAAAATATTAGAAAAAACTATTTATATGAGGGAGGAGATGTGGGGAAATATTAGAGAAAACTTATTTATATGAGGTAGAGGACATAGGGAATATTAATTAGAGAAAACGTATTTATATGAGGTAGGAGACACAGGGAAATAATATAAAAAATTATTTAAGTTTTCTCTAATATTACTCCTCCCTCCCTCCCAATATAAGTCTTTTATAGTCTTTCCCTCTACTCCTCCCTAATGTACCTTTCGATCCTCATCTAACATGCTATGGCATGACCTTCATATGAGTGGCTTGGTTGAATCTAGTGGGCATATAGATATCATTAAGTACATTTTTAATGATAATGTATATAATTTCACATCAAAATAAAAACCAAAATCCAACACCATGCAAAAATTGTGTCTATTAAACCTAAAAATATTTGATATGATTTAATAAGAAAAAAACCAAACTTGGAATTAAATTGATAAATTCCTACCAACATTATACTCTTCATTATGAGTTCATTAATGCCTTCTTCATTATGTCAATGCAATGCTTTTGTAGAATATTTAAATTAAGACTTCATCAAATTTGGGGAGAAAAGTAAAACAATTTAATTGTGTTTAAGAAGGGTTGTGGCAAAAAATCTAGAATTGCATGCCACAACCACTCACAAAATCTAACATGGAAACCTCACCATATGTATTGAAATTTTAAAACAAATTTAAGGACTAGATAGCCCACAAATACTACAAAGACGACTTAGTGTGCGATTTTATGAATTTTTTTATGGCATGGAAACTATTTATTTTTCAGGTTTGGAACATCAATGGTATATCGATACTTATGAACGATATTGATGTATCTAACATGGAAACCTCACCACAGGTATTGAAATTTTCAAACAAATTTAAGGATTACATAGCAGACAAAGACTACAAAGACCACTTGGTGTGTGATTTTAAGAATTTTGTTATGGAATTGAAACTATTTCTTTTTCAAGTTTGAAACATTGATGTTATATTGATACTTACCTCTAAATAATATTGATGTGTAAAGTTGACTTGTACGTTCTATATCATGCATCTACTACATCATATTACTATTTATAATAAGATCATATGCAAGATATGCAACCTTCTTTATATTAAAATACCTAACAACCTAGGGAAATGTTTTTATCATTCTGTTCCTTTTTTTTATTATCAGAGTAGGGTGTTACATTAAAGTCATAACCCTCTATTCATAAAATTCATTCATAAACACGCTTAGTGACACGACATGATAGAATGATGCCATAAACAATTATAGATAAATTTTAAAAATAATTTATGGTACAGTAAAATGCTTCCTCCGCTATTTCTTTTATTCCCACACTTTTGCAAATTCCACCACACAATATGCAACCACCTAACCACCTATAGACTGTGCTAATCTTCCCACACATTTAGACTATATATATCCTCATTTTACATTTTGAAAGATCTTTTATTTCTAATTCAATCAAATGTTTTATAAGTAATCTTATGTGGCTTCTTTCCCTAGCCATTTTAATTAAATTCATAAGAAACAAAGATGGGATATCATGCCATTCACCTCTTTCATTAGTGAAATGTAGGCTTAACAATTTTGCCAATATCACGGTGACCAACACCTTTGGAATCTTACATAATTGGGAAACATTCTGAGCCTAAAGCTACATAAACCATGATTCCATATTTTGAAAACTTGTTCATTCCAATACTTAACTAGGCTACAATAGGTAGAGATGCCACTCATCAGCATAGGCAATTGAACATACATGATTTATTTCACAAAATCAATAAATAAACTTAAAAAAACCTATTAAATATTATTATTTTAAAACATAATTTCCTTTAACGAAGTACAGTTTTAAAGGTTGCAATGTTGAATGGAACGGTTGTAAAAGAAGTTGTGCCACATAACCGAAGACAAGATAAAAGGGTTGCACATCCCGTTTCTTGCAAAAATCATTAGAGGAATTTTGAGGTCTAAAATGGGCCTCTTAAGGAAATTATAAAATAATAGTGGAAATAATAAAATAATGTTAGATTACATCATGTAATTTAAGAGGGAAAATTGAAAAAACTACATTTTCAACTCGTATTTTCAGCGTATCTCCCTATGTGTTTACTCAAATTTCAAGCGGGAACACTCTTTGGATTCATAATTTATCACATTTTTTAATGTATTTCTCATTTTTCATATAGCAGGTTCCATCCAAAGTATGCAATATGGGTACTCCTTGGACAAGGAATCAAATTCTGCATCCAACGAGTACTCTCGCTAGAAATTTGAGTTAACCTTAGGGAGATAAATTGAAAATATGAGTTGAAAGAGTAGCTTTATTATTTTTAATCCTTTTACTATTTTATTCCAAAAATAGCGAATCATCTCCCATGGATGAGATCATCATCTTGAATCTTATTGGTTCTTATAAAGTTTATTTTGGTTCTACATTTTTCTTAGGAGACCCATTTTAGACCTCAAAATTTCTCTAATGAGATTTAGTTGCAGTCACTCCTTCCTTAGTGGCCTTCCATTTGAGGAAAAAGTTGAACTTTTACTTGGACCAAGGACTTATCAAATCATTCAATTTATCCTATGGTAATAAGTTTTTTTTAACTTTTATAACTAGTTTATGATGATAGTTGATTATGTTTTTTGGGTCGTCATTACAGCGTTTATTAATAATCATAAAGAAGGATATTTTAGTACAAGAATGGAAAAATCATATCTGAATAATAGTTTGGCAGAAAGAGACACAATCCATCCATGAAAATGTTTGTTCCTTGGGGTATGATGAAACGTGTCTTGTAGGAGGGATGATCACTATGGTTTGTGCGAGAGTTTAGTAGCGACCAGGGCGACCACAGCGAACAGGTTTAGATTCGAATGGTGGGCGACAGGGGAGGGAGCTCTGCTCCCTCGTACAAAGAAGCAGTGGCCAACAGGAATAAATCATCAGCTGAAACCAGTAAAGGAGATATGAACAATAGTAACAGGGGCACTGAAAAAGACACTGAGGGGACTAGAGCAAAAGAAAATAGCAGCACAAAGGAAAAAGAGGAAGAAGACAAAAATCTGGACTCAAGAGACAAAAGCCAGAAAGGACCTTGCAAACCGAAGAAGAAATCACTCCTCGAGTAATATTAAATGACCCTCGCCTGTAGGAGCACAGGGAACACATGGGAATCTACGCCATTATCTATAAATTTATGGGATTATGACCCACGGAAAAGGCTTTGCAGATGTGGATCAAGTATCATTAGAAGCCCAAAGGTAGCATTGACCTACATCTAGTGTCAAAAGGTTTCTTCACAGTTGTGTTCTCAAACATCGAGGATAAAGACAGAATATTCGAAGGAGGTCCCTATTTTTTTGCAGCGGCAGGTCTCTATATGAGACCTTGGAGGATGAACTTTGTCCGAGAGAAGGAAAATTTCTCTTCGGTGCCTGTGTGGGTAAGGCTCTACTCTCTACCTCTTGACTACTCGCAAACTGAATCGTTGGTTGCCATTGGCAATAAACTAGGACGCTTTGTCAAAGCTTCTGAAGCCACTAGAAGGGGAAAATACACCTCCTTTGCCAGGATATGTGTCGAAATGGATCTATCAGGAGCACTCCTGGACAAAGTCATCCTGGAAGTTCAAGATGAGCAATGGGTGCAAATGGTAGACTACGAACATATTCCCTTCAGATGCCGAAGATGCCATGAACATGGGAATCTTCTAAGAGAATTCCCTCTCAGCAAAGAAGATAACAAAGAAAAACCTAACACTTTGAAAGATACTAAAAACTTCCAGAAAGTGGCAAGCAGAGGAAGAGGGGCAAAAATGGGGCCAAAACAACTACACACTAAAGGGCGAAAGGGTAGTCAGAACAAGTTTCAAGTGCTAGAAGAGCATGAAGAAAGTATAAGAGAGATTAAATTTCAGGAGGATGAACCTAAGGGTAAAGGGAAAAAAGAGGATACAAATCTTTCCCCAGGAACTGACTCTCAAAAGGAAACCATGAGAAGTGATACAGAAATGGAGACGGACCAGGAAATGACCCAAAGTGAAACATACATGGAAGATCATGAACTACAGGAAATCCTAGACAAGGAAAACTTGGACCTGGAAGGATTCCTGAGGCAAGGAACCAAAGGAGGATTAGAATCTTTGCCTCAAGATGAATGCCACAGGATACATTAGCTGTTTTTGTGGAAAAATTAGGAACAAGGATTGGAGAAAAGCACAAACTTCCACAAACAGGAGCATAGAGGTGTGAAAATGTTATGAAACCAACTCAAGAAAAGATACAAAAGATAGATCAACACCTTAGAATTCAACCTCTTCGAGGGTGCAACCTCCTTTACATTACATAAATGCACAATTCTTGGATGATACAAATGACAAAACCTCCTTTCTATATATAGGAGTCTAAGGAGTCACAATATAACCCAGCCGACCTAACAATAATAATATAAAGCCGCAAAAATAACAATAGAGGGGCACAATAATAACAATATGGGGATAATAGGGGCACAACAATATTAATAAGGGTTGCAACTACAATAGTAATGGGGTAATTGTTAGTATTATAGGGACCCAACATGCCCCTCTCCTTCAAAAAAAGTGTTGTCCTCAACGCTTGAGTAGTTCTGGATGCTTCTGTATAAAATTCTCATCCTCCCATGTGGAATCTTCAGGGGATAAGTTCTTCCACTTGATAAGATACTCCGAAATTGATCGATTTCGTAGCTATCGAGTTCTTGTTTCTGTGACTGCTTTCGGTTCCAATATAATTTTTCCTTCCTCGTCAAGTTCTGGAAATATTGTTTGAACTGGGAGCTTGTCGCCTATAACCTTCTTTAAACATGAAACATGGAAAACTAGGTGCAATCGAGAAGCTGTAGGAAGCTCCAATTTGTATGCCATAGTACCAATATTTTGCAACACCTTGTACGGACCATAATACTTTGGTGATAATTTATTATCCTTCTTAGCTTGCTTGAGGGAAATTTTCTTATATGGTTGTAGTCGTAGGAATACCCAATCACCTACACCAAAACTTCTTTCACTACGATGTTGATATGCCTATTGTTTCATTCTATTCTGTGCCAAAACGAGGTTATCCTTTAAGAGTTGGAGGACTTGTTGTTGATGTTCAATGTGATTTTCCACTGCTTGAACCTTAGAATTTTCTCTTAAATATGATGTGATGGATGGTGGCTGATATCCCTAAAGTGCCATAAATGGGGTCATTTTTGTTGTTGTATGGAAGGAAGTGTTATACCACCATTCAGCTAGAGGCAACCATTTGACCCATTGTGTCTGTTTATCACATACAAAGCAACGAAGATATCCTTCCAAACATTTGTTTACTATCTTAGTTTGCCCATCAGATTGAGGATGATGAGATGAGCTATGAGCTAACTGAGTACCAAGACAAGAAAACAATTCTGTCCAAAAATTTCCAGTGAAAATGGGATCTCTGTCACTTACAATAATCTTTGGGTTTCCATGTAGCTTTTGAATTGTTTCCATAAATGCAGTAGAAACCGTACTGGCTTTAAATGGATGTGATAATGCACAAAAGTGTGCATACTTGGTAAGTCTGTCAACTACCACCATGATGACACTCTTTCCCTCAGACTTGGGTAAACCTGTGATAAAATCCATTGAAACCTCCTCCCAATGTTGGCTTGGAATGGATAATGTCTTAATTGTTTCAACTTTATTTTGTTGGCAAACCAAACATTCCGCCACAAATTTTTGAATATCCGATTTAAGGCCATCCAAAAAAAATTCCTTCTTAACCCTATGGTAAGTTTTTAAAAATCCTGAGTGCCCTCCTAAGGGAGAAGTGTGCAATTCCATAAGAATCTTTTGTTTTAGTTGGGAATTATTATAGAGGTATAAGCGATATTTGTACCATAAAGAATCATTTTGCCAGCTAAATGTATCAGACGTACTGGAATCTTGTTGTAACTTTCGAATAAGTGCCCACGCTTCATCATCATTCTTCCATTCCTCCCTTGCTTCGTTTATCCAATCTGGTTGGATAATAGAAATGGCGCACAACAATGCTTCCACATCCTCATCCTTTCTTGAGAGTGCATCTGCCACCACATTTTGCTTCCCTTTTTTGTAGATGATTTCAAAGTCATAACCCAACATCTTTGTGACCCACTTTTGTTGCTCTTCAGAGGATAATCTTTGTGCTAAAAAGTATTTAAGGCTATCATGATCCGTTTTTACCTTGAAGTGTCTTCCCATTAGGTAGGGTCGCCATTTCTTAAGTGCATGGAGTATTGCTAACATTTCCTTCTCATAAATAGCTTTGTGTAAAAACTTTCCCTTGATTAGACGACTTTCAAAAGCAATGGGTCTTTCATCTTGAATTAAAACAGCACCAATTCCATTTCCTGAAGCATCGCATTCCACAATAAAGGTTTCTGTGAAGTCCGGTGTAGCTAAGACCGGTGCTTGGCACATTGCCTCTTTAAGATGTTCGAAGCCCTTTGTTGCTTCTGGAGTCCATGAAAATGCATCTTTCTTCAATAATGTTGTTAGAGGTGCTGCTATTCTCCCATAATTTTTAACAAACTTGCGATAATACCCTGTCAACCCGAGAAATCCTCGCAAATTCTTTATGGATGTGGGGATTTTCCATTCCTTAATGGCTTTAATTTTGCTAGGGTCTACCTTAACTCCTTGATGAGATACAATATGACCCAGATATTCCACCTCTTGTACTCCAAAGAAACATTTGGATCTTTTTGCATATAATTGGTTCTCCTCCAATAGTTGTAGCACCCTCTCAACATGTTCAACATGATCCTTCCAAGACTTGTTGTAGATTAGTATATCATAAAAAATATACTAACATAAATTTTCTAAGGAATGGTTTGAAAATGGAATTCATCAACCCTTGAAATGTTGAAGGTGCATTAGTAAGGCCAAAAGGTATGACCAAAAAGTCATAATGACCCTCATGAGTTCTAAATGTTGTTTTCAGAATGTCTTCAGTCTTCATTTTGATTTGATGATATCCTGAATGAAGATCCAACTTGGTGAAGTAAATTGATCCATGCAATTCATCCATTAATTCATCAATGACGGGAATGGGAAACTTATCTTTAATAGTGAGCTTGTTGAGCTCCCTATAATCCGGACACATGTGCCATGATCCATCCTTCTTGTGCACTAATACTACTGGAGCAGAGAAAGAACTTTGACTCGGTTGAATTATACCAGCCTCTAGCATTTTTGAAACCATACATTCGATTTCACTCTTTTGGGCATAGGGATATCTGTATGGCCTGATGTTTGGAGAAACACTTCCTGGAATCAAATGAATAGCATGATCATGATCACGAATAGGTGGGAGACCTTTGGGAGTCTCAAATACCTTGGAATGATTGTCCAAGACGTTTTGGAGATCTGGAGAAATAATGATTGCAATGTGGAAACATCTAGCGAACTTAATTGTGCAATTACACCCCTTTGTTCCTTTTTTAGAAGATTTTTCATACCGTTAGAGCTAATTATCTTTCCCGATTTCCCTGAAATACCCCTTAATTCAAGTTCCTTTCCTTCCACGGAAAATTTCATGAAAAGTTCTTGAAAATTAAAAGCTATTGTACCCAAGGATTTTAGCTATTGGACTCCTAGTATAACATCAGCACCTCCCATTCGAATGGAAAGCATTGGGCTAGTCAATACATATTCTCCCATCGATAGCTTGATATTATGGCACTTTCCAGAGAAACTTAGTGTTCCTTCATTTGCAACCATCACTTGATACTCTAGTGCTGGATATAAGAAGCAATTCAATTCTTTTGCTACCTTACAATGAATAAAATTATGCGTACTTCCTGAATCAATCAACTCTAATACCTTTTTCTTCTTGATTTGTCCTTCTATCTTGATGGTTTGAGGAGTGGTAATTCCTGCCAATGCATTACAAGATATGGTCGGATTTATTTCTTCTTTATCTAGGCTTTGTTCCTGGAGTATATCATCTTCTTTTGACCCTTCTTTCTCCTTTTCTTCTTCCTCTTTGCAATCTATGTAGAATAATTTCTTCTCAGCACACTTATGACCTTTAGTGTATTTGCTATCACAACTGTAACAAAGCCCTTTTGCTCTTTTTTCTTCCAATTGTTGTGGTGTCAACCTTATAGGTTATGGAAGACTAGGAGCAACTACACTTCCATCTTTATAGTTGTGAGTAGTATGCTTCCTGGTTGCCATAATTTTGCTTTCCATTTTTCTTGCTAACCTCAATGCCTTCTCTAATGAATCAGGTTCCCAAAGGCGAACATCATGTTGGATATTATCCTTTAAAGTCCCTATGAACACATCAATCCTATGCTCCTCTGGAATATTTTTTACTCTTATGTTCAATTTTTGGAACTCCTCAATGTGCTCCATTATTGAACCCTTTTGTTTGAGACTTATCAATTGGCTAAAAAAGGTGTTGCTTTTTTTATCCTCATAATGTGCTATCAATTCTTTCGTAAAAATTGCCCAAGTGATAAATTTTTTACGAGAGAAAAGCCATTGATACCATACAAACTGATTTGGTTCCAAATATAAAGTTGTAATACATACCTTTTGTGTGTTTTGCACATTATTGAGATCGAAAAATTGCTCCATTTGTAATATCCATGTTGCGGGATTCTTGCCATCAAACTTCCTCATAGCGATTTTTGGAATATGGTGGGTCTTTGATCCCACATTAGAGTCTAAGAAATCATGATTAACATTTCTTTTGTTCTCATCATGAGTTTCCTTTACTACCTTTTCATCATTGGTTAGTATTTCTTGTAGAAAATTTGTCAAATCTGTCTTCAAATCTGCCATGCCTGTCTTCAAATTTGTGTTCAAATCTATCTTCAAGTTGTCCATATTAGCTTCCATGCCATTCATCTTAGCTTCCACTCCATTTATCTTAGCTTCTATTAGCTTTTGTGAGCGTGACATTTGTTGCACTTGTTCTTGTAATTTTGATATATCATGTAGCATTTCTTCCTCTTCTTCATGAGTCATGCTAGAGCTTTCAGGTTCCTTACTAGATGTTTGCATTTTCTTTCCTCGGGGCATTAGTTACCGATAATAATGCTCTACTATGCCCTTTGAATTCCTTCAAAATAAATTTTCAAACCAATCTTAAGCAAAAATTTAAAAGAATCTACACACTGTTTTTCACTTTGTAGGAGCTTGATATTGCCTCTGATGTATCTCTGTACTTTCAGATCATCTAGTTCTGAAATTGTGATCTGTAGTAGCCCTCTGTGTCCTCTTTCCAATTCCACCAGTCTGATCCAAATTGGATTCTTCAAGGAAGAGTTATGCGAAATCTCCCACAGTGACCTGATTATAGACTAGTTCAGTAGAGCGAACTTGTACAACGTGCCACGAGTCACTGTTTCAACCTTTGGCTTTGAAAAAGATATACAAGAAACTACAGTTCATCCTCTTTCAACACCTTCTTACGCTATTTCAATCTGATGCTCAGAGAGAAAGTTATGATGATTTTCCCCAGGTCACCTGTTTGGAATGTAATTCAGGAGTCTACAAAAAGACCAACTTCCTCAGATCGTATCTCCGCAAATATAGTGCGAAAAGCTATGAAACTTAGACCCTAGATTCAGCGCAATGTCTTCTCAAATGGGTTTTTTTAGCTTCTGAAACGTAGTAGAAAAAAAGTTATAGCGAAAATGCCACGATGACCTGTTTGGAGCAGCGAAACCCTAGAATCCCAAGCTCTGATACCAAATGTTATGAAAACAACTCAAGAAAAGATAGAAAATATAGATCAATGCCTTAGAATTCAGCCTCTTCAAGGGGGAAACCTCCTTTACGTTACATAAATGAACAATTCTTGGATGATACAAATGACAAAACGTCCTTTCTATATATAGGAGTCTAAGGAGTCACAATATAACCCAGCCTACCTAACAATAATAATATAAAGCCACAAAAATAACAACAGAGGGGCATAGTAATAACAATATGGGGATAATAGGGGCACATCAATATTAATAAGGGTTTCAACTACAATAGTAATGGGGTAATTTCTAGTATTATAAGGACCCAATAGAAAATAATGAAAATTACTCCAGGACTAGCCACCAGAAATCCAGGCAAAAAGAGAGGCAGAAAAAAGCAACACCAGCTCCTGATGGAGTGCGGAAAGCTAATGATAGATTCGAGTAAGATGAAAGATCTAACCAGCTACTCCTTTACTAATCTTTAATTATGAAGGTCATATCTTGGAATATCAGAGGTCTAGGTAGTAAAAGGAAACAGAGAATGCTAAGTAATAGAATGAAACTAACAATGTCAGACATAATCTTTATTCAAGAGACAAAATGCTCTATTCAGAAAATAAGGCAAATCCATATCAAATGGCTCAACAAATTTGATTTTCTAGAAGTCAAAGCAGAGAACACAGTGGGTGGTATTCTCACCCTTTGGAACCCCCAAAAATTCAGCATTGTAGATGTCGAGGTGACAAGAAACTACTTATCAATCATCATTCAGCCTATGGGGATGACAGAAACCTTCCTGATAACGAATGTTTATGGCCCTTAGAAAATTGTGGAGAAACTCAGATTTTTGAACTCCCTGGTAGAGCTCAAAAGCAGACACAAAGAAATCCCTTGGGTCATTGGAGGTGACTTTAATATGATAAAATCTCTTTCAGAAGAAAAAGGAGGCACCAGAATCCTCAGCAGAGATTCCATAGAATTCCATTCTTTCACAGAAGACATGAAAATGGTTGACTCTGAAATGCATAATGGTTTTTGTACATGGAACAACAAAAGAGGAGGTAACGCTTAGGTTGCCTCCAAATTAGACAGATTTTTGATCTCCGAGAAACTGATGCTCACAAATTCAGAAATTTCTGCAAGTATTCTACCTTTTGGAGGCTCGGACCACTGTCTGATTCAACTAGAAATCAAAGGAATTGATGCTCCCAGAAACAGACCCTTCAGATTTGAGAATATTTAGCTCTCTCATCCAGACTTCATCAGCAACATTGAAAAATGGTGGTTCGAAGATCTTCTGGTTCAGGGCTCCAAAATGTTCCTCCTCTACAAAAGACTTAAGCTCATAAAAGTCAGACTCAAGGAATGGAACAAGAAGGATTTTGGCAACATTTTTGCAAACAAAATTTCTGTGGAAGTCAAACTGCAGGAGCTACACCAAGCAATGATCACATATTGTTTTGATAAAACCAAAAGTGAGCAAGATGAAAAGCTCAACCTAGATTGGGAGAATTTATGCAAACAGGAAGAAGTCTTTTGGAGACAAAAGTCAAGAGTGCAATGGCTCAGAGAAGGTGAGCGAAACACTCATTTTTTCCACCGTTCCACCATTGCCAATAGAAAGCATAATAGAATCTCCTCAATTCTGAATGTTGATGGGGAGCTACAGACCTCGCACAAGAATATTGAAGGTGTGTTAGTTCAATATTTCAGAGGCATCACAAATGAAAATAATTCAAACAGAGAACAACACATCAAGGAAATCATAAAAAATATTCCGAGGATGGTGTCAAAAGAAGATAACTTCAACCTGAACAAGCCAGTTACCGAAGCAGAGGTCAGTATGGTAATCAAAGACATGCAGAATGGCAAAGCTCTAGGTCCAGATGGTTTCAATGTTGATTTTTTCAAAGCGTGCTGGGAGGTGGTCAAACAGGACATCTTGGATGTGGTTGAGGACTCCAGAAGAAGTAAATCCATTCTGAAGGCTCTCAGCAACTCCTTCATATCCCTGATCCCCAAATAGGACTTTTCCCTGACTCCTGATAAGTTCAGACCCATTGCTTTATGTAATGTTGTTTATAAAATTATTTCAAAAATCTTGGCCAATAGACTCAAACCTCTTCTTCCTTCTTTGATTTCTGGGGAACAGTTTGGATATGTTGAAGGACAACAAATCCTAGATAATATTATTCAGGCCCACGAGGTTGTCCACTCTCTCAATAATAAAAAGCAAGCTGGTATGATCATTCAACTAGACATTGCAAAAGCGTATGACAAGGTGAATTGGACTTATATTAAAAAGGTCCTTTCTGCTTTTGGATTTTATCATGATTGGATCAGATGGGTTATGGCTTTGGTTACTTCACCTAGTTTTTCAATTCTGGTAAATGGCTCACCCTCAGAGATCTTCACTCCTACCAGGGGTCTTAGGCAAGGTGACCCACTTTCTCCCTTCCTCTTCATTCTCATGATGGAAGGATTGGGTCGAACCATAAAAAAGGCCAAAGGTTTAGGGAAGATCAAAGGTCTCCATTTAATGGAGAATGGCCAAGGCTTGACTCATCAACAATTTGTGGATGATACCATGCTGCAGGGCATCCCCACAGTCAAGGAAGCTACTGCTTACAAGAAAATCTTGAATGACTTTGCCCTGGCTTCAGGTATGGAAGTCAATATCTCCAAATCAATTTTTCTTTTCTTAAATGCTAACATTGCTATCCAAAGGAACATATCTAGAATTCTAGGCTTCCAAAGGGAGGTCCTCCCGTCAAAATATTTGGGTATCCCCCAGACAGATAAACCAATGTACAAAAGTGTCTGGGAACCGGTGCTCAACAAGATGCAAGACAAGATCAAACGTTGGTCTTATAGGGCACTGAACCTGGCAGGCAGATTGATTCTAACGAAGACAGTTCTTCAAGCTATCCCTGTTTTCTTCTTATCATCCCTGCTAGCTCCCAAAGGGGTCTTACAACAATTCAGGAACATTCAGAGAGACTTTCTCTGGGGCAAGGACGAAACCAGAAAGAAATGGGCCCTTGTGGCATGGGATAAAATCTGCAAGCCGAAAATTCATGGAGGCCTAGGCTTAGATGATCAGGAGATTCTAAGCAATGTTTTAGGAGCTAAACTTCGGTGGAGATGGGTTAAACAAACAGGGGTGCAATGGGATAATACTTGGAAAGAGAAATATGCCAGCTCCTGGCAAATGAGTGAGCTCATCAGAATGTCAGGGAACATAAAAGGCTCTCACATCTGGAACAAAGCTTGGGAAAACAGAGGTCTGGTTCAGGACAACAACTTCTGGGAAATCAGAGCAGGAGATCAGGCTCTCTTCTGGGAGGATAAATGATAGCAAGAACCGATGTTGTTAAGGGAGGACATTCTGGGCATCAAGCAAGAAACCGATCTCCAAGGGTTAACAAGAGTCAGGGATTTCTGGAATCCTCCTCAGGACACTGAGAAATGGAGAAACTGGAGAAAAATAGGTTGCAGAGCGGACAACCCTATAAAAGCAAAAACAAATGAACTCATGAAAATATTGGAATAGAGGAAGATTCTGGTAACAGATGGGCAGGACCAGTTGAGATGGGGCCAAAACAAAGAAGGAATCTTTAACATCAAGGAGGCTAAAAGGATTTCTCTTAACCTAGGGCCCTGCATTTTGGATAGGTCCTGGCAAAAGCTCCGGAATTACCAAGGATGGATGAAGATCAAACTGTTTATGTGGTTAGTTCATCACCAGAAAATACTTACTTGGGATAACATTCAGAAGAGGGGAATGATGGGGCCTTCTAGATGCCACCTATGTGAGGCTTAAGAGGAGACTATGGAGCATATCCTCAATAGCTATACCTATACCTCCTGGTTATGGGATTCCTTCAAAAGCATTTTTCAGTAGACAGACAGGCACAAAGGTAGCATTATTAACACCCTAAACGAGTGGAGAAAAGACTTTGCAGACAACGAGATCCTTAATTTAGCCTGGACCTTT
The DNA here is from genome assembly GCA_031772625.1 of Pinus tabuliformis. Classification (NCBI taxonomy): domain Eukaryota; kingdom Viridiplantae; phylum Streptophyta; class Pinopsida; order Pinales; family Pinaceae; genus Pinus; species Pinus tabuliformis. The sequence goes on along the minus strand of CM062806.1, from coordinate 264,452,740 downwards.
ACACCAAGCTTCATTATCTGGAATGCTTGGAAAGAAAGGAATAAGAGAATCTTCAAGGATGAAAAGACTACTCCGCTCTACCTGATGGATTTAATCTTAAAGCAGATAAAGGAGACTGTGTCCACCACTCTGCACAGTTATCCCTCGAATCCTCCCACAGCACTTGAATTGAGATCTCTCAAGCAACTGGGAATGCATGAGATCATCCTCAATGGTATGAGGAAAAAAGAAAGAACAACGGAAAGGGAAAAGGAGTTCTGGCATCCTCCACCTAATGGTTACCTAAAATGCAACATTGATGGGGCTTCCAAAAGCAACCCGGGGACTGCAGGTTATGGAGGTGTCATGAGAGATGAAGATGGAAAAATAATTTTTGCCTTCCACTATCATTTAGGCCATGCTTCCAACAACATGGCCGAATTGATGGCATTGGAACAATGTCTAGAGCTTCTTAAACTCAATAACAGCTCAAATGTTCTCATCGAAGCAGACTCCGAAATTACTATAAATGCAGTCAAGAAAATCAGCTATGGTACAGCTCCTAAAAGAGCCTCAAAAAAATGGAGACTAATACAAGTGTACCAGAGAATTCAAAAACACGTCCAAAGTCTTTGAACAGTTAGCTTCAGCCATGTTAGGCGGAAAGCCAACAAACTTGCAAATCTTCTAGCCAACCTAGGAGTGACTAATCCAAATGGCAAAGTTGAAATGAAATGGCAGGAGATGCCTACAAGTAGGATAAAAGCTCTTTGCGAGGCTCAAGCCGCAGAGGACAAAGAAATTTTCGATTGTTGGGCACGAGGAGCAAACCAAGATTAATGCTCTTTTGCCTGTTTCTTCTTCTCAGTTCGGCGGTCAACTCCATGATTTTGGGCTTTCTCTGCATTGGTGACTTCTTCCTCTGGGGTATGGAACCATTTCTCCTTCGTGCCTTGAGAGGCGACACAGGGTATAATATGCAGTTCCAAAAGGTTCCGGCAGCCAGTTTCAGTGATGGGTTAAGCAGGTGGAAGGACGGGTCTGAGGGCTACACCAAGCGGGTTTAAAATGTGTACAAAGAAAGGCAAGACAGGGCAAGAGGTAAAATGGATCACGACAAGGTCTTTTCTCAGCGCCGGAGTCCAAGCTTCCTAAATAGTAGAAATCAGCCTCTGATTTTTTTGCATCTTCTTAATTTTCAGTGACAAAAGGCAAAACCACCTCTGGGCGGTTTCGAAGCGTTCGCACCGCTTTCCTGTCAAAGGTGGTTTTTGAATTCTTGTAGCGATGCCACAGAAAGCATGCCACGTGGAGGAGGGCCTGATCCCAAATCCACTTTCCCCGCACCCTAAAAGTCGATGACCTCGGGCTTGCAATTATCTGCTCAGTTGTCCGATGGTGCCTAGCTAATCAACGTTCAGGATTCATCGCGTAGTTTGGTGGGGCCCATGGTCTTGGTCGGTTTGGCGGTTGGCGGTTTTGGATGCGCTCACACCACCTTTGGATTAAAAATGGTTTTAGTCATAATGGGAGCGACACCTTCAGACTTCCGACATGTGGCCAGCGCGGGAAGTGGAAACCACCCTCTATCACGAGGTATGTTTCACTCAAGTCTGTTGATGCGATATTTTGGAGCGCCGTCTGATTTCGTGGGGTGTTGCGAATCGTAGGATCTTTTGTTTCCTTTTAAGTGGGGCCCCATATATTGACGGGCTTTTCGCTTGGGCTTCGTGGTGAGTTACTTGGCATAACTCAGGCTTTTGGGGGTTTGGTTTTCCATAATGTTTGTTTTGATTGTTTTTAGTATGTACTGTTGGCAGCGGAATGATGCTCCTCTTTGGCATCATGCCCTTTGTTTCCCGGTCTCCTCTTGGAGTTCAGGGTTTTTGTAAATTTTGTAATTTTTTATCGATTTATTGAATTAGAAGGAACTACTCTTGCCTTAGCAAAAAAAAAAAACAATTTGGCAGAAAGAAAACCTTAAAGGTTTGAACTCAGTGTGGCCTCTCTAGTTCCCCATTATCATCATTTTATCAAGAAAGAAGATCCTCCTTTCCCTTTTATCAGATGAATAGTGAATTCTATTTGTAATAATGTTTTGTATTTGTAACCATTGCAAAGAGATAAATGGTACGGGTCATGGAAGTGACATTAGGGCTAAATTTGGTGGGATCCATTTTCAGTATTGTGCTAATGATGTACATATATGGATATCATCTATTACTTTCTTATTGCTTCAACTAGAAATTGTAAGGTAGACCAAACATCGTAGGTTATTCACAAGAGACTCCAAAACTATGCCTAACTTAGGACCACTTCTCCATCTACCAAAAATTCAATCTATTTATATTTTTCTCTTAATTTCAATCCATCTATGTTATTTTGGTGGTTTGGGTATGTGGCCATATTCAGTCAAAGTAGATTTGATGAAAACATTCCATTAAGCCAAGACGCCTTCAATCACAAATAATTTTCGATTAATTATTATTAGATCAACTTTCATAAAAGAATAGTGGAGATGACCTGTACAGGAATACACCAAATCGAAATGAACAACCATTCATTCTATTATTTTTTATCTAATCACTTTGAATAAATTAAGGATTTGAAAATTTAATTTATGAACATGATTTATTCACCTTCTTCTTTCATCCACTTTGAATTTTACAATAATGAGCAAATTTACTTAAACCTTTCAATTGCATTTCAACCATTTCATTTTTCTTTTCACACCTAGAAAGATGATTCCTATTTTGAGAAGTAAATTTCTATTTCATCTCTTTCTCAGTCTCTATCTAAATGGTTCAAAAAATTGGTTGTACTATTGATATATCAGTTAAATTAAAATTGAGATATTCATTCCATAACCCATTCCTGCACTATTGTGTAAATTAAAATTGAGATATTCATTCCATAACCCATTCGTGCACTATTGTGTATAATTATGGTATCTGGTATCTAAATGATGGATAGGAAACAATATCAAATTACAAAATGAGTAATTTGTTGTTTTAACTATAACTTTCACAAAATAAAAATAAATTATTTTGAATCATGTATAGTTGATTTTATTTAGGAAATTCACCAACATTGTAAAAGATACTAAGGATCACTCACAACTACATGGAAAAGTAGAAAAAACAACAATAGAATCTCTATTGTTTTTGGAACATTAATACTTCAAAGAAAGAGCTTGAAAAGACCATCATCACAACATGAAGCTTGAAAAGACCATGATCACAACATGAAGTAGGTATTTGGTTTATATACTATAAGGGTTCACTTCTACATTTTAATTTAATGTAAATTTCTTCAAAATTTCAAATGCAATGGAAAATGTACTATAGTAAGGTTAAGCTTCCAAATTCAAGAGGAATTCCATAAAGCCACTCAACTCAATTTTGGTAACCACTACCTTTCACTTCCATAGTTGATTGAACTCAATTTTGGTAACAACTTCACTTCCGCAGTTGATTGAACTCAATTTTGGTAACAACTTCACTTCCGCAGTTGATTTACCACGCTTAGTTTTGGTATTGGGATTTGTTTTATGAGTGGTTGTATTTTCAATGGTGAAAACACTCACTATAATTATTTTAATTAGCTTCTTTCCTATTTTTAAATTTATGAAGATTTGATTACGAGTTCACAAAGAAAAGCAATGAGATATTCAACAAAATGAAAAGCTTGATTGGAAAAACTTAGTACTCTGAATATGACTCTGAATATGACTCAGCAAATGTAGTGATCAGGTTTTGTGTTCTAGTAGATATTCACCTTTTCTATGCTTTAATTTCTTATGTCGTTTTGGTAAAATTGGAATATGATATTGGAAAGGAGTTTTTAAGTAAATAGATTCATCGTCATTTAAAAACTTTAAAAACTTTTGAAGCACCCCAAATTTCACAATTTCCCAATTGTAACTTTCGTTTTTAAATTTTTTTAACTAGATTTAACCAAAAATTTATCTAAAAAGTCGTCAAAAACCTTTGGAGCATCTCAAATTCCACAATTTCCCAATTGTAACTTTCGTTTTTAAAACCAAAAATTACCTAAAAAGGCAACCATTTCTGGATAAAAACGTGTCTTATTTAAACTATAGAGATGATAAAAAAGAACTAATGTTTGAGTCATCTAATTCTATTCTGAATAAGATATTTATTCTTTTCTATTCTTCAACTCCCATAACTTCCATATTTTAGTAAGCATGTCAATTGGATTAATCAAATGAGTATTATTTGGTTGATGTTTTGAACTAGCAAATGTGGACAAAGGTGAAAAAATCTAAAGATCCTAATAAACAGATAACAAGGAAGCATCGGAGTCAAGAATTAGTAGTTCAAAAATTAATTATTTAATTAATAAATTAATATATTTTTTAATTTATACCAAATGAGGACTTATTTATTTATAGTATTAAATTATTATATATGTAATATTGATTATATTAACCTATTTTTATTTTTAACACGTCTAATCAAAAACATATTAATAATACAAACTAACTCCATTTTAATAGAATAATTTATTAATAATATTAAATAATTATATATGAATTATTGATTTTAACAACCATTTTTTATTTATAAAATGACGAGAGTCAACTTCCTAACAAATTAATAATACATACTAATCCTATTTTTATTCCATAAATAAATAAATAAATAAATAGAATAATAAAAATATAATACAATATTTACTCATTATTTAAAAAATAAATAAAAAATTTAGGGGAATAATCAAGATAAAAGCGTTGGAATCAAGCTCTTACTTAATTTCCACCCATCATCCCTATTGATATTGATAACATATTTCTCAATCTCAATAGCCTCTCTTAGCTTCCTATGGAAATGATCAACCCTGACAATCCGCATCCTCAATGCAAACATGGTGCTTATATTTCTCTATATGCTCTGGAAGAGCTCAGGAGCGAGATCATTTGTGCCCCATTAATTTATTAATTAAATAACTAATTTCCTAACTGCTAGCTTATGAATTCTAATGCTTCCTTGCTATTTAAGGATCCTTTAATTTTTTTCACCTTTCTCTCGAGGATGAACCACATTAGCTGGATCACTTGTGCATGATGTCTGCAACATTAATTTATTAATTAAATAACTAATTTCCTAATGGCTAGTTTCTCGATTCTAATGCTTCCTTGCTATTTAAAGATCCTTAGATTTTTTCACCTTTGTCTTGAGGATGAACCACATTAAATCGTTTGAAAAATACACCAAATAATACTTATGTGATTAATCAAAAGACATACTTACTAAATTATGAATCACAAAATTCTAAAATCTAACCAAATAATATGACATTTTATATTGAAATAGTCAATAATAATTGTAAACAGATAAAAATGATAAAAAGATAGTAAGACGGAACATAAAAGCATACTAGATCATTAAATAAAATATCAACTAAACAAAGTGTCTATTAAAAAATTAAACTCACGCACATTAAACTAATTAATTTTATTTTTTTATATTTATTAATTTTTTTTAAGTATAATAAATACTTTATCTAAAATGTCTGAACGAATAAGATTTATCTTAATAAATTATAATTTCAATAAAAATAAATAAGATATTGCCAACATCTAGAATATCTCGCAAAATCCACCTGAATTAACATAGAGACAAAGGATTTGAAACCAAAAGTGAAAGGTGGCGGCTATTGATAAAAACAAAAATAACCATACTTGTTAAGCCGCCGGTTTTTATTTAAAAAGGGCAAAAATTTTGTTAAAAGAGAACAAATAGTGCCGAGATATCCGGGTTTCGAAAAAAATCCTGGGACTCGTCAGAGCAAGAGCATTCGACCATTTTCTATTTGGAAAACGGTAAAAAGAGGCCATCGCCATTTGTGTGGATTTCCCAGCTCTCCACTCGTCATAGCATCGACACTCACAGACGGTGTTGATATAATTGTGTGTTGAGCACGGTACCTGCTTCTAATCTCCCTGCCGCCAAATTTAGTGGCACCTACCGATGATATAGGCTATGTCTAACTAGCCATCTCTAGGGTATTTAATGTTTAGGAATATGTACGCAGATTAGTCCGATAATAAGCGAAAACTAAAATATTATTTAAAGTCGAAATTGCCGGCTCCCGTGTTATCGCGTTAACCAGCGTACATATCCCCGGCATTAAATACCCTAAGAATAGCTCGTTAAGCGTTGGCCTTGCAGAATGTATATATGTAAATACGTGTTATGAGTGCCCAGAAAATGCCTCCTGCCAGCTACCTTCTACTACTCCATTCAACGGCTAACTCTGCTGCGATAGTTCTACGTCGTATTATCCCTAATCTGATTATTAGCGATCATTCTGAACTTTTACGTTTTCCTTGAGTGAACAAAGTGGGTAAAAAGAGCTTGGTATTCAAATTTTTTAGTTGAGTTTGTCAATAGCTTTTAATATAGATAAATACTTTTCATATCAATCATATAATCAAAATTTGATCTGCTGTGTGGATGGGACTGCGGGTTATTAGCCTACCCACCTGGATTTGACGCGCCATACAGGCATGCTGCTGTGCAACTATTGTGATTGCTGAGATTGAGTCATTGTTTGATGCGACATATATATAGTATATTTCGATGTTATATTGTACCATGATATATATGTACAGCTTCAACTTCTTTCATAAGAGATTCTTCCCTTTGAAAAAAAATCCAGATCGATTTTTGATCGATCTTTCACTGTTGAACTTATTTCAATAATCAAAAGAATTTGATGTATGTTTCAAACTCACTAATATAGTCCATACTTATCGATCTTTCACGGTTGAACTTATTTCAAATTCATGTACTGGCAATAAAGGTGTTAACCCAACTTAAATATCCAGGTATCCTTTTTTTTTTTTTCACTGTTGAACTTATTTCAAATTCATGTACCGGCAATAAAGGTATTAACCCAACTTAAATATCCAGGTATCAATTACCTTTTTTTTCTTTACTTTGAATCCAGGTTAATTTGGTTGTACAATTTACATTCTTTTGGAGTAGCAAAACTATTTGGTGTCTAACTTTAGTTTATTCTCATTCCAATCAGGCTTTTTGATCTTACATCCTCCATTTGGTTCTGAAGTGAGCTAACTATATAACAAACTTCTCTCCTTATTGATCTTCAGTCACATGAAAAGACAAGGGTTTCTTTTTTCTTTTTACATATATGATTGGGTAAAGCGTTTCACCATGTACACTGAATCAAATTTAGATCATAATGAAAAATCTGCTCTGCTTGTTTTGCAATTTGTTTAACCTCTTTTACGATTCGTTTATAACATTCATAACTGAAATGAAAGAAAACAGTGAGCTTATCTTCATTTGTTCTTAATAAACATTTATTATAAAACCCATTTAATTAATTCTTATTTATTTATTATATTAATGTTTTATATCTAAATTATAATCACTTTTATATTTTTTTTGGCCGTTAATAATAATGTAAATAATGTAATTATTTTTTTAATTAGGGAGAGAAATTAAATGTCTTTCAAATAATACAATATTTTTGAGTAAAAATTTTGACAAAATTTTATACCACTAGATATTTGGTTTTTTTAGGGACTTGATAGATTTGGAGTTAAGACGGATCGATGTTGGTTGTTTTATTCCTAATACTAACTTGGTATGAGTAGCTGCTGAAAATGTTATAAGTCTTGACAATCAATTTTCTATATATAAAAATATTTTTATTTTTTAATTTTATTAAAACCCTGCTAATACATATATGTGAAACATGTTTACCGGAGATATTTTATATCTTTTAATTTAAATTTTCATATATATATATATATATATATATATATATATATATATATATATATATATTGTAAATATTGAATTTTTATTAGGTTTATTAATTAAATTTAAATAAGTTGTACTCAAATATTAAATTTATTAGAATTTTATATTTTTATTAATTATAAGTGTTTATGTGTTTATTAATTATAAATTAACATATGACTACCAATATAAATCATTATTTAATACTTTTTTTAAAAAATGAGTAAAGGTTTTATATTAGCAAAGAACCCTTACACTAACAAATTGAAAAGTTTCCACACACACACACACACATTCACATGACGATACATTCAAAAAAACAGCGATAACACTAACACTTCCATTCTTACATGTACAGAAATAATTACAATTGTAAACTCATAAAAAAAGAAGAAAATCCCAAAAATCAAACAGAATTTGCATGGTAACATAAAACTATTTTGACTGATTGAGATGACTAGATAATAGCCTCTAATGAGTTTTTCCATCCACTACAACCATTTACAGTGGGATCACCTTCACATGGGAGACAAAATCTCTTCATCTCAGAAGCAGCTTGAGGGCCAGTGCCACCCGAATCAACTTGACAACTTCTAGCAATAATATTTTCCAGAGTTAGAACCTAAAAGTTTAGAGAAAAGATCTCCTCTCAGAACCCATTAAAAGAATGTTCCATATCACTAAGATGACGTAAAAGCTTTTCTTCCATAAGAAGTTGGAAAGACTGTCACTTCCTTTCTGCCATGTCATCTTGCCTCTATATGGCATCTAGTAAGGCATTAGTTGCCTCTAGAATCTTATCTAGCAACATAACTTTGTTTCCAATTTCTTGAGGCTTTGGTGGCTCCATCATGTCCAAAAACTTCCACTGAAAAGAAATAGTTGACTTTACAACCTTGATACAATCACCATGAAGGAATAGATCCCCAGAGATACCCATGGTTTCTCAAGAGACCCTTAAATAGATCATGTCATTGAGACACAAGTCGAAATGAAGCGTATAAACCATGACTGGAAAAAATTCTTTAGGAGAATTGAGAAAGGACTAATAATGTGAAATGAAGACCGATAACATTAAATTCATTCCTCTGCTCAAAAAATGCATTGCCTTGTCCACATTAAATCACACACACTCCAACCAAAGGCTAAGTATAAGTATCACATTAGACCAAAGAACAACTACCACTTGTTGCAAGATATGTGTCATAGGCTAAAACTTGTAATGTTTTCATACCACGGATCCCATCAACTTCAAAATTAGCATCACAAAAAGGCTATAATACCATTCTTGAGAGATGAACACAAGGGAACTTAAATTTTTAATGAAGGAAAAAACCTGGTCGCTATTTGTAAACCTTGGGAGTTTGACCATAATTAAGGGATGAGCACATATTTTATAATTCCAAGATTCATTTATACTTTTCCTTGGCCTAAACAAGATCTAAATTTTTCCATCATGTTCGACATCATGTTGAGATGTCTATCCACATGGAAATAATCCAGATGGTCAAAATAAGGGCTAGAAGAGATATCCTTTAAAGAAAAGGAGGAATATCTTATCATGTTCTAATTCTAGCCTTTACAACTTGGAAAATAAAAAGCAATAAATCGTCACAAACTAATAAATTAAGGATTTTCTTTGTCATTGCTAACTCTAAGCCTTTCCACAAGGAGAAAGCCTTAGCTTGGTTATTGGTCAAAGTACCCAAACCCCAAGAAAAATGAAACACAAATTATTCTTCAAGACTAAATAACCACCCCGCGCCCCCCCCCCCCTTTATTTAAATTTTTTTAATGTGATATACATATTATATTTTTTTGCTAGAAAAAATGATTTGTATTTTTATTAATAAAAACAAAATTATAATATGCTAAATTGAGTTGAATAAATTTATTATTTGTATTATTTTAATTTCTCTCCCATATTGAATTGATATTTAAATGTTTATACCCATTTACTGACACTACAACTTCTCAACATCTCCCTCAACTAGATGTAGAGCACCTTTCTATTCAATTCGAAATATTACAATAAGATGATTAAACACATTATCTTTATATTTTGGTGAGTTTGAAAAAGAAAATAAGCATGGTTAAAATCAAAATAAAAAATTGGTGAGCTCTTATTGATGGCCAAAATTGACCATAATCAACATTGGGGATATCACCCTGTCAAGGTCCCAACTAGACCTATATCTATTTGGTATAGTTATTTTAGCTAGTTAAAATGGGTCCAATTATCCCTCACTTTTCGTATTGATTTATGATATTATAATTACTACCAACAAGAAGAGGCATATGACTTACCCTCCTACAACATGTTTGTAAGAAAGCAGTCCTTAAGTTAACATAATGGCTTAGCCAAGCCACCATTGGAATTACTCCTACGAAAGGAGAGTTCTAGAAAATGCAATGAATTAACCTAAATACAAATACAAATGCAATCCATTCTAAGATCAAAATAGAAAACGTATATCTAAATCTATCTCAATTGGGAAAAGATATAGATCTCCTCCCAATCAAGAAAAAGATGCTAAAACTTGGACTAACTTGAATTCAAAATAAAATGAACTTAATAGATCATAGAAATAGTTCTAAGATCTACTACATGTTCAAATGAATATGCACAAATAATTATCTGATAAATAGTCATCCATAAAATTCCATGGATATTCCACTAGACAACTTGTCACAACATATATGATAATAATATATTAAAATACTGAAATTTTACACTATTACAATTTTTATTAAAATTCTAGATTTGTAGATTTAATTGTAATTAGTGCATGCATGCGAATGGAAAATATGCAGAAATGTAGGGAACGAAAAAATAATATCTCTCACACACATAAGACATGAGATATTCTCTTTGGAAAACCCTTTCGGGAGAAAACCCAGCTAGAAGATGAGGTCGTTTCCCTCTCTTTCTCTGTCTGGAAATATGGCCGCAGTTACAAAGAAGTAATGTGTGTGGCTTGTGGGCAGCTATAGTGCATAGATCCTCTTCGTGTGTTCTACCTCTTGTCCCTCCTGGCTCTCTTTTCTCAATTATGGAACAAAATGCTCTCAAAAGAATGGAATGCCTCTTCCACCTAGTGGCCTAGTTATAACACAACATGATAGCCTACTAATGGTTAGTTTTGACTACATAAACTCTTAAATAAAGTGACAACATAGACTCTTCTATATTCTTTCACATCATAATCACGTGGCTATCCCCTTTTCGATGAATAATGGGGGATGATACGACATCCTCCCAAACAATAGATGTGAAAACAAGAAGGTCAAATTCCGAGTGGCATAACGTTCGCATACAGACTCCAATTGGCATGCTTCTTACGTCGTTAGAAAGATATTTGTGTGTAGAATGGCATGAAATGGTATTGTGCTAAATATTTCACCCCCTAAAAAATGTCATTTGATGCCTCAAATGCTCCCAGAAGTTTTCAGACCTCGTTTTTCCAATCTAGGTCCCACTTGTAAAAATGGTCTTGTGAGATGATTCCTCCACTTTTTCCACTCCAAATGCATTAATATGGATGAAAAAAAATATAATGATCCAATATGGATCAAACCTCCCAAATTCTTGAGGCTTTTGGTTCCCAAAATCTTCTACTAGATGACGTGAGGAAATTTTTGCTCCACCTTCTCTTTGGTGTACCAAGCTCTGCCTAGAAGTTGTCCCTTCAACCCAATCTGCCAAAGGTCATGCTACCCTTGTCTTGTAGTTCTGGACCTCTGAAAAATTGTATCTTTTGTCAACTCTACTTGAGCATCTAGTTCCAAATCCTCCACAGAAGGTAGGATTTGATCCTCTTCCTAATCTATCATAGAAGACTCATTGAGTTTCAAATTCTCTACATTCACAAATAAATAAATAAGCATATATGGTGGTAAACTGAGTTGACAGGAATTATCACCCACCTTCTCTAGTATCTCAATGGGACCATACCTCAGAGCCTTGATTTTCTAACCAGACCCCTGTAGCCTCTCCTTGTTTAAATTTAACCATACTTTGTCTCCCACCTTGAATGATTTCTCTATTTTGTGTTGATCATGCTTGGCCTTATACTTCTTATGTGACTTATGCAGTGTTTCCTGTACCTATGGATGCATCTATCTAATCTTCTCTATAATTTTTTGATCCCTCAAATCATATCATGTAAGATATTCCCTCACTCCTCCTTGTTGCCCATATGCAATGTCCAATGGTGAAGGTAGAAAATATCCAAAACAAGTTTTAAATGGGGACTTTCCTGTAGACGTGTGAACTACTTTTTTGTAAGAATGTTGTATATATACTAGATTTTCATCTCAGGTCTTTGGATGCTTTTGGTTGTATCCCCTTAGAAGTTTCACCCAAGTCTTGTTGACTACCTTCGTCTACCCATCTGTCTGTGGATGGAATGTTGAAGATATTTTCAACATTGTGTCCATCTTCTCCCACAATGTAGTCCCTAATGCACAAAGATATATTGTAACCCTGTCTGAAATGATGATCCTTTGTATCCCAAAGTGCACACAGACCTGTCTAAAGAACAATTTTGTTGCTTCTTGTCCACTGACGGTATTTTTACAGGGCATCACAACACACATCTTTGTTAACATGTCAACTACCATGAACAAGTAGTGATGTCCCTTCCTCGTTGTCAGTAAACCTCCCACAAAGTCCACGGAAATGCTTTCCCAAGGTCAAGTAGGTAAAGTTAAGGGATGATATAGACCTTGTTTCCTGTTTTTGGGCTTGTTGGTACAGCAAAGCATGCATCCTCTTATGAACCTAGCTACCTACTCTTGCATTGTGGGCCAATACACATACCTCTACAAGTTAGCCATGGTCTTCCGTACACCAAAGTGCCCTCTAACCTTGTAGGTGTGAGCCTCTCTAACCATATACAAATGCTCACCTTTAGGTACACATAGCTTATCCAACCTGTAGAGTAACCCATCTTGGAGATGGTAGTCAATGGTTTTGTTGGCATCGTGTGCATGACTCTGAATCTACAACTACTAATTCATCTCCTTGAAGTCCTCATCCTTTGAATATGCCTCTTTGTATGCATCATGGGTGAATGGCTCCATGTGCATAAGAATTTGTAGTTTTTGCTTTTAGATTCAAACTACATATTGTGATATGCTAAAAAAATTGACTTGAATATACTCTACTCAACATCAGAAACACAAATTGATTGATGAAATCACGAAGCAGAAAAAGGAAGAATTTCAATCACACATAACACCATACTTTTCTAGGGAAAGCCACAACTAAAAACCCCTACTATTTGTATATTGCATTAATCAGAAGATCTTAGAAGAAAATAAAATTATTGTTTAACTCAAACAATCTTTGCACTAGTACAATCTATCTCACTACTTCACAAACTAGCCCAAGCCTATACTTAGCCAAATATGATGCCTTCCAAGCTCCTACTTCCTTGCGTAGTTTCCTACGGAATTAGCCCATATTTAATTTGGAAATTCCTCACTCATAACTGCACAATCCATCCATAGGCCTTCCTCTAATTGCATGCACCATCAATTTAATTTAGATGATTTTACAACTGATAGTACACTATCCCTAAACTCTAATCTCAATTGGATTTTTCTCAAAGCTAACATGCATGAGTTATTTATGACTAAATTAGTAGTTACTAATTGATTACTACAAACGAATTAAATCCAATTTAATTTGTTTGACCTCTCACTAGTTCCTCCATTAGTTAGAACCAATTTAACTGATTTTAAATAAGTTAAAGTCAATTAAATAATCACAATTGAATCAGAACTAAACTTGGGCCCCTAAAATTTATGGATCACTCTACATGAATTTAGATAGACTGCCAACTTGAATTATTAAGCCAACTAAGTCAACTTACCTCAGTTAACTGTTACTGTTGTGTTGTGTTATATTCTTTCCATGACTAGCCTATGTAGTGAACTGGGGGGTTAGAGGGGAGACGGAGCCCCCCCTTCGTTGTGCCGATTCTGTAGCAGGGGGGTCACAAGGGAGTTTTAGAGGGGCAGGTGTCCCCCCTCTATGGGGTCCGGGGTAGTGCCCCGAGATTTTTTTTTTTTTGGACCCTATATTAGGTTGGGCAGACCTACCTATGGTTTTGGATGCGATGGTTTTCGATCAATGGTTTTGGACGCGATAGTTTTTAGTCCATGGTATTGGATGCTTTGGCAGGTATAAATATGTATTGTAACATTAAAAGGAACATAATGAAAAATCAAGCTGGTGGTCTCAGTTTTGGGATCCAGGGGAAAATCTTTGTGTATGTGTTTTATGTGTTATGCTCTCGCATTGTTTATTTTTTGTTCTTAGAATTCGTATGCAGGTAATTTCTATACAGGGTTAAAACCTACATTTGGTATCAGAGTTGTTTTGGCTTCAAGGAGACGCCTTTGTTGCTGAGGGGTTTCCCTCGAACCTGTGGTAGACCCTATTCAGTAGGAGATCTACAAGATCGATTCTGGTGGTGAAAGAAGATGGCGAGCAGTGGAAAGATAAAGATCGAGAAAATTAATGGTTAGAGTTTTGAGTTGTGGAAACTCAAGATGGAGGATCTGTTGGTGGATAAAGATCAGTGGATCGCAGTAGATCTAGGTACTAAACCAACGGGAGTGTTCGATGAAAAATGGAAGAAGTTGGATTGGAAGGCAAAGAGCACAATACGATTGTGTGTCTCAGATTTAGTATTGTTGAATGTATCAGGGGAAGCTATGACGAAGGCTTTCTGGGACGAGTTAGGGACTTCGTACCAATCTAAGTCTCTGGTGAATAAATTGTTCCTGTGGAAAAAGTTGTATAACCTGGGGATGAATGATGGAGACTCGGTGATAGAGCATCTGAATGCGTTTAACACTAGGTAAGTTAGTTATCGTCTGTTGATATCAAAATTTCAGATGAAGATAAGTGCATTAGTTTGTTGTGTTCTCTACCAGATTCGTGGGATAGTCTGCTTATTGCAATAGGTAGCAATGGAACTGACTTGTAGTTCGATGAAATAGTCTCATCCTTGCTGATGGAGGAGATGAGACGGAAAAATATGGAGAGCCAGAATGGTGATGCCTTGTTTGTACGAGGACAGTCCCAGAATAGAAACAAAAATAATTCATCGAGAGGGAGATCTAAATCTCCAGGAAAACTTGTAAAGGTGGTGTGTTGGAAATGCGGAAAGGAAGGACACTACAAAAGGGACTGTAAATCTAAAGCTTTTGATAAAGGAAAGGGATCTGATGATGCTCCTTCTTTAGATGAGAAAACGACCTCAGATGAAGGTGGGGATGTGTACTTGGCTTCTTCAAGTACACATGTAGATCATGAGGCATGGTTGATTGACTCAGGTGCATCCTTTTGCTTCACTCCTCATAGAGAGTGGTTCTTCGAGTATGAGAAATATGATGGTGGTGATGTCTTCTTGGGGGGTGATAGGAAGGCTAGAATCATTGGTCACAGAAAATTAAAGTTGAAGTTGGAAGGTGGAAGGGTTAGAACACTTCTGGGTGCTCTACATATTCCTGTATTGGTTAGAAATCTGATTTCTGTAAGCAAGTTGGATGATGCAGGTGTAAAACAGTGTTCGAGAAGGATACCTGCAAGATGATTCAGGGAGCACTGATATTGATGCGGGGAGTTCCAATTGGAAATCTGTACAAGCTACAAGGTAGCACTGTTGTTGATGGGTGCAATAGTTTTGTGGTTCCTGAAAATCTAGTGATGTCTGGGAAGAAGACCATGCTGTGGCATCAAAGGCTTGGACATAATGGAGAGAAGGGCCTTCGAATACTTCATGGTAAAGGTATGGTAGAAGTAATGAGTAATAGCTCTCTGGATTTTCATTTCTATGAAAATTGTGTATATGGGAAGCAGAATCGGGTGAGTTTCCCCTCTGGTGGTAAGAGGGCGAAACATATATTAGAGCTTGTGTATAGTGATGTGTTTGGACCTGCGAAGGTTCCATCACTGGGTAAGTCTGTGTATTATGTATCATTTATAGATGGCTTCTCAAGGAATACATGGATATATTTCCTTAAGAAGAAATCTGAAGTCTTTGACAATTTTAAAGAATTTAAGGCTCTAGTGGAAAACTAGACAGAGAAGAAGATAAATGTGCTGAGAATAGATAATGGTGGAGAGTTTTACAGTAAGGAATTTGAAGAATTTTGTAAGAAGTGTGATATAGCATGGCATAAGACTACTCCATATACACCTCAGCAAAATGGAGTTGTAGAAAGAATGAACAAGACATTGATGGAAATGGAAAGAAGCATGCTAAGTGGTGCCGAGTTAGGACAGGAATTTTGGGAAGAGGTAGTGGAGACAACATGTTACCTGGTCAATAGATCACCTTCATCAGCGTTGGAGGATAAGAATCCACAAGAAGTATGGACTGATAAGAAACCCTCTCTTTCACATCTGGGGGTATTTGGATGTGATGCATATGTACATGTTCAAAGGAGAAACGAACCAATTTGGATAGTAAATCTGAAAAGTACATCTTTATTGGGTATAAGGATGGTTTAAAGGGTTATAAGCTTTGGAACCCAGCAACAAGGAAGGTTGTGTAGAGCTGAGATGTGGTGTTCAGAGAGATGAAAGATGTTATTAAACAAGAATTCCGACCAAAGGAACCTGAGAAGAGAGAGTTTGAGCTAAAGGAGGAAGAATCAGACTCTACAACAGAGGAGGAAGCAAAAGATGTAGAGCCACAAACTCCGAGTGTAAGAAGATCAGTTTGAGAAAGAAGGCAGCCATAAAGTTATAGTTCATCTGCTTTCTGTTCAAATTTTTCTTTATCCATTACTGATGATGATCCTAGAACTATGAAGGAAGCAGTAGATTCAGAGGATGGGAAACTCTGGAAAGAGGCCATGTTTGATGAAATGGCACCATTGCACAAAAATGAGGCTTGGGATCTAGTGGAGTTGCCGGCTGGAAGGAAACCCATTGGCAGCAAATGAGTGTTTAAGAAGAAGACAAATGCGGAAGGAAAGGTGGAGAAATACAAAGCTCGATTGGTAGCAAAAGGTTATTCCCAGGTGCCGGGAATTGATTTTGGTGATATTTTTTCTCCTGTTGCCAAGGTAACTTCTATTAGATTACTTTTATCTATTGTTGATGCTTTTTATTTTGAGGTAGAACAGATGGATGTGAAGACAACATTTCTTCATGGGGATCTGGAAGAGGAGATCTACATGAAGTAACTTGAAGGCTTTGCAGTGAAGGGTAAGAAAGAATTGGTATGAAAGTTAAAGAAGTCTTTGTATGGGTTAAAACAGTCACCAAGGATGTGGTATCAGAAATTTGATATATTTATACTGGGACTTAGCTTCACCATAAGCAAAGCAGATCACTGTGTGTATTTTAAATTAATTGGTGACCATGTTATTTATCTAGTCTTGGATGTGGGTGATATGTTGCTGGTTGGAAATGACAAAGAAATTATCCAAGATTTGAAGACCTATTTGTCCTCCAAATTAGACATGAAAGATCTTGGTGCTGCAAACTATATTTTGGGCATGGAAATTAAAAGAGATCGGACACAGAGGAAGATCTAGTTAAACTAGAGGAAGTATGTCGAGACAATATTGCAGAGGTTTAAATTGCAGGATAGTAAACCAATGAAGGTTCCTATTCCTGTAGGTGTAAAGTTATCTGTTGAACAGTGTCCCAAGACACAAGAAGAGGAAGAGGACATGTCCCGTGTTCCATATGTAAGTGCAGTTGGTAGCCTAATGTATGTGATGGTCTGTACTAGACCAGACATTGCACATGCAGTGGGAGTATTGAGCAGGTTTATGTCAAAAGCAGGGAAGGAGCATTAGACAACAATGAAGTGGGTTTTCAGGTATTTGTGTGGCACTAGTGATTATGGTTTCTGCTACCAAGGAAGACCAAGATTGAACAGATTGTTGGATATTTGTGGCTTTGTTGATGCAGAATGGGCTGGAGATCAAGATCAGAGAAGATCTACAAGTGGGTATGTTTTTAACCTATTTGGAGGTGCAGTCAGTTGGATGAGTAAGAAGCAATCTGTAGTGGCACTATCAACTACAGAGGAAGAATACATGGTAGCCACTCATGCAAGAAAGGAACCAGTTTGGTTGTAGAGATTGTGCTCAAGTATGGGGTTAGTACAGGGAGCTATAAGGATAGACTGTGACGACCAAAGTGCAATTTTCTTGGCAAAGAACCTTGCTTACCATTCAAAGACAAAGAACATTGATGTTTAGTGTCACTTTGTGAGGGATATGATAGAAGACAAAAAGGCGTTGCTGGTAAAGGTGGACACTTTGAAGAATACTGCAGATGCATTGACAAAATTTGTGAGCTCTGAGAAGTTCTCTTGGTGTAGAGAAACAATGGGTGTTTCGGGATTGGATAAATGACTAAGCTCTCCTGTGGCCCCCTGTGGAAAGAAAACAACAAGTGGGAGGATGTTGGGTTGTGTTATATTCTTTCCATGACTAGCCTACATAGTGAAACAGGGGGTTAGAGGGGGGGTAAAGCCCCCCCTTCGTTGCACTGATTGTGCAATGGGGGGGTCATGGCGGGGCGGTAGCCCCCCTTGTCCGGGGGGTTTAAGGGGGGTGGGTAGCCCTCGTCTACAGGATCCGGGGCAGCGCCCCGGGAATTTTTTTTTTGGACCCTATATAGGTTGGGCAGACCTACCTATGGTTTTCGGTCCATGGTATTGGATGCTTCAACATGTATAGATATGTATTGTAACATTGAAAGGAACATAATGAAAAATCAAGTTGGTAGTCTCGGTTTTGGGATCCAGGCGAAAATATTTGTGTATGTGTTTTATGTGTTATGCTCTCTCATTGTTTATTTTATGTTCTTAGAATTGGTATGCAGGTAATTTCTGTACAGGGTTAAAACCTAGAGTTACAAGTTTCTATGAAAATTATAATTGCAACTTAATTCCTAATTTAATTTTTCTTGATGTTATTTTTAACATTTCTTGTTTCTATTTTCAACACTCCCTCTCAGCAAGAAAGGAAATCAAATCTATCCCAATCCAATACCTTTGGAATATTCTACATGCAACTCTTGTCACAGTTTTTTGTTGCTAATGCAACATTTGCAACCAAAAAACATCGAAAAAAAATAAGTTGAATCAACTATGTCTGCAACTATCTACTGGGAAAATTGTGTTGTTGTTGGCTCTGATACTGAGCCTCCTACTCTGCACTCTCCGGTATCTAACTGACACTAATCCTCCTGCTACTGAATATTGTGGGCCCTTGTAGCAAGGTAATGATCCATGAGACAAACACACCTCAATGGACCCTACCCAAAAATTTGCAACTCCTGGGACTATTGCTTCACATCGCTCCACCTCATATTAGGAGGTATGGTTTCATGTGCTCTGTCTACCAATTTGGCTCGAAATTCCCCCTACTAGAGGTCTCTACCTGAGTGGATGTCTCCACTCCGTCCCCTCTCTTCTTCCCAAATTTTGGTTGCTCCACAAGTAGCTAAGGCTGCTTCTGAAGCTACATGTTGAGAGGTAATTCATGCTCTCTCTCAACGACCAAGTCTCTAACCTTTGCCTTGCTCCTCAAGGATTTGCATGCATATTATACCTCAAGTGCATATAGGTTCTTGATTTTCACATTGATCTATTTCACTTGTCCCTTGGCGATGTGTCTAAACAAAATTGTTCCTTTGCTAAGAATCACATCGTAGCCACAGTCTTCCAATACCACGACATAAACATGATTCTTATTTAGTCCTAGAACATAAATCACATTTGCGAGTTTTAGAGTGGATCCAGAGTCCCTCTGAAAAGTAACAGTATCGATATCAGTCGCACTATACCTTCCATCAAATCCAAACTCTATGTTCTGCTTGAGGTCTTACTCCTCCAAGTCACTAAAGAAATCTCTATTCCCCATGATATGGAATGAGGCACTGCTGTCAAGATACCACATGAATCCCATTATAGTGCTTTCCATGCACACAATGTGAGTGAAATCAAGTTAAAATTATGAATCTAGAGCTTCACCTGCTACTGTTACTACAAGCTACTTCTTGCTTGCTTTGTTCTATGGGAATTTCATGGCATGGTGCCTGAACTCGTGATAGTGAAAACACTTTATATTAGACAAGTCTTTCTTCTTGCTGCCATCCTCACCTTGGGAATTATTTCCATTGGATTTATTTTCTTTGCTAACTAATGCAAAGTCCTCTTCCACTTCTTTGGATGAGGTCCCATCTATGGCGTTTCATCGAATCTCTTCTTGCACCAAGTCGGACCATAGCCGCTCCCACTCTAGTAGCTTCTCCCTCACCTTAACTGAGTCCTTGTAGTTGTTCCATTTATTTGGAATTCCTCTATGTACTAGGCTCACAATATCGTCTTCCACAATAGTAGTACTGACACATCCAATCTCATCACAACATTTGGTGAGCTTGGTCAAGTACTTTGGAATTGAATCACCCTTCTCCATATTGATCTTTTTGAGTTTTTCCTTCAGTGCCAACTTCCTGTGGTCACTATTATTTTGAAATAGGCCTATCAAAGCCTTCCACATTGCAAATGGATTTTCCTTATCATGGAGATTCGAGACAATATAATCTTGAACTCCTTCTAGGATAATCCTTCTCACTTTGCTACACACTTTCTCCACTCTACCAAATATTTAGCATCAAATGTTGGAGGCTTCGAGATATCATTACCTGTGAATTCTTTCAGCCCGTTGTCTTCCAACACTGCCTCCATCATTTCCTTTCAAGCTATGTAATTCGAGATCTTCTATAGTGATTTTAGCTCTAATAACATGTAGAAATTTATACAAATCTAGCTCTGATACCATGTAGAAGTTTCTACAAATCTATCTCTAATACCATAGAGAGATTCCTTGTAGATTCAAACTGTAGATTATAATATGCTAAAGGAATTGACTTGAATCTACTCTACTCATTAGCAAAAACAATTAATCGATAGAGAAATCACGAAGAATACAAGAGAAAGAATTCAATCAACACATTACACAATAATTTTCTGAAGAAAGCCAGAGCTAAAAACCCTTGCTATTTGTAAATTACATTAATCAGAAGATCTAATAAGAAAATACCATGCTTGTTTAACTCGAACAATCTCTGCATAAGTACAATCTATCTCTCTCCTTCACAAACCAACTCAACCCAATACTTAGCCAAAACTATTGCCTGCCAAGCTCTTACTTCCTTGCATAGTTTCCTAGGGAATTACTCCATATTTAATTGGAAAATGCCTCACTCATAACTGTGCAATCCATCCATAGGCCTTCCTCTAATTGAATGCACCATCGGTTTAATTTAGATGATTTTACAATTGATAGTACATTGTCCCTAAACTCTAATCTCAACTGGTTTTTTCTCAGAACTGACATGCATGAGTAATTTATGAGTCAATTATCAGTTATCTAATTGATCACTGCATATGAATTAAATACAATTTAATTCAATTGACCTCTCACTAGTTCCTCCATCAGTGAGTGTTGGAAATAATACAGAGAGGGGGGGGGTGAATCAGTATTATCAAGTCAATAAAACTTTTTCATTTCCATACTCTGACTCATATATGCTACTTCAGTTAAGAATACCCACGTATATTCAGTAAACTTATGATTCAGTTAATTGATCTTCAATGAGTGCATTAGAACATTATCAACCATATTAACAGTAAACAGGTGCAGTAAAATAGAACAGATCATCACACATAAGCCACACACATGAACACCATGATATAAGGTGGAAACCCAATGTGGGAGAAAACCACCTGCTGCAAGTCATCTCAATCTTCTTCTTAATAAGAAAATCCTTTTACAATATTTCTATACTGGTGTAGTCTTATACCAGTGTGCAGGCTTCTACCTGCAGAGAGCTACAACACCTCTCTCTCGTTTTCAAGTCTCTCCTGGAAGGGAGCTACAATCCCCATAGTTCTTGTACTAGCCGATCCATTTACTAGTATGCAGGTTGCTACCTGCTACAATGCTCCAAAGTTTTCAACTGCTACTGGAAGGTAGCTACCGCCCCCTTAGCTCTTGTACTAGCTAAGATACTAGTACGTAGGCACCGGCCTACAATATTCTCTCCTCCGGGTACCACGTTTCATACATTCTCATACTCGATACTCCTGAAGCACAACACATAATCTGAAAGGCCACGTTTCATCCAATTTTCATACTGGACCCATTAATATCATTTAAGCACATAATCAATCAATCTTCTGAATCACCCAAACACCAGATCAATACATATACAAGGATAATATGTGAGTTAGCAACTAGATCTAGTCCATCAAATCACATAAAGATAAGTCATTAAGAACATGATCAATTAAACCATCAATACTGAAGCCAAACATAATCATGTTGTTATCAGAACTCAATACCCGTAACCAGACATCAATTATGCACCCAGAACCCTGCAGAATAGTCAAAGGCAGTTAAAACAAATTTCAAGCAGGGTTCGCAACTTCACCAATAGACATCTGCGAACATCGACGCATGTGCTGCTTTCTGATATGCAGGTACTTGCACCTGCACAGTCTTCTTATTTGCAGGTATCCACACCTGCGCACTCTTCTGCTCTGCGGGTATCCGCACCTACACCGTCTCCCACCTGCGGTCTTGCGGCTACATCCGCACCTGCGCACTCTTCTGCTCTACGGGTATCCGCACCTGCACCGTGTCGCTCTTGCGGTCCTGCGGCTAGATCCACACCTGCACACTCTTCTACTCTGCGGGTATCCGCACCTGCACTGCGTCGCACCTGCGGTCCTGCGGGTATAGATAGTTTTTCAGTCTTCAAGCATACCCTAGACTATCATATCTACAGATCTGATCATGCGCCATGGAGATCTCGACCCATTTAGATCTAGCTATCACTCACCAACCGATCACAAGTATTTCAGATCTAGCTCTCCTTAAGATATTCAACCCATAAGTGTGCAGCCAAATGATCTCCTTTCCTTTTTATAGCCTTAGGCCTTTCACAATACCACGGACCAAAAACCATAACAATTCAATACCATGGACCCAATACTTGGGATCAACACTTTTGGATGCAATACCACGGACCAAAACCATACGATAAAAAACTGTTGGACTAATACCATGAACCAATCATGAAAGTGCGTGATCTTTTCTCTACTTGAAAGAAACTTTTATCTTCATGAAAGTGCGTGAACTTTTCTCTACATGAAAGAAACTTTTCTCTGCATGAAAGTGCGTGAACTTTTCTCTACATGAAAGAAACTTTTCTCTGCATGAAAGTGCGTGAACTTTTCACCATATGAAAGAAACTTTTCTCTGCATGAAAGTGCATGAACTTGAAAATAACTTTGCTGCACTATAATTTATCATCTGTGTGATTTTCCATCAAGGACAACACTTGTCTCATAATGCCAACAATCTCCCCCTTTGGACTTGATGGCAAAGCTAACTTGTCATACTGAGAACTGTCATTTGATTCCTTTGAGTTGTCTGGCATCCCATGCATTCTGTCACATCTGATATCTCTTCCGTAGATTCATCTAGATATATATAAGTGAGTTGATCTTCTACGAGTTGGTTGCCATCAAGTACAACACATGCATCATAATGCCAACAATCTCCCCCTTTGGACTTGATGGCAACAATACCAAATCACTTTCCCCATTTGACATCAAGGGCAAATGGCAGACCAAGATATTCTCTTCCTTTGCTATCCATACTCCCCCTGAGTACCTGCTGAAATCTCTGAATGAGCTCCCCCTTTGTATATGCCATGGTGCACCAATCTGTCCATGCTCTTTCTGAGAACATGCTGAAATCTTTGCTCTGCTGAAATATGTTGTTCATGCTCCCCCTGACTGTAAGCAAGGTCTACAAAAAGATGTTCTACAAGAAGAACATGACTCTATACATCATAAATGACCTTCCTATCACCAAAGACTCATACATACATCTATCTCCCATCACAATGGTGATATACCAAAAGTTTACATATGATAACATAAGAGAATAACATCATTCATCCCAGGCATAGTGGGGAAACCAACATAGGTCGTTACATGACCTGAAGAGATCTCATCAAATGACTACAATAGATAGAGACACACTATTACATCATGAGTCTTGATATGACCTTTACATCGAATGATATACATGACATTTATAACAGAGACCAAACACCTAAATAAGATCATGATAGCCATCAGCAACAACACTGTATGATCTGCTCCATAGCATCTGTCAACAGCAACTAGACCAACAACTTGTATTAGTGCATGAATCATCAAGGTATGTATGTATCAACTCATCCTTTTGAACAGAATTTTGTATATACAGAATCATTCACATTCTATCATATGTGAGAAACACCATAACCATCCAGATCTGCATGAACCAAGTATCATCAATTGGGAATATTTGCATCAATCAACATATGTATGAAACAACCTATCATCATATAGGTAAGAACTCATCATCATCATGTCTCCAACAATGCAACTTTGAATAATCATCCATGTATCCAGCCAACAATCCTCATCCATATATGTGCCAAGAACAATAGGAATCCTGCATCATAACTGTAATATATGATCTTTATGCATATGACGACAACAACATATGAGTGACTCATCATCAAGTAAAGAAGATGTGAATTCAAGCTATGTACTTCTCCTTATCCTTATGAAGATCACCATGTAAGCACCATTAGAGAATCAACCACAAATCTGATCTAAATATCAACTATGTAACCCCAAGAATCATCAAATCATAACCATATCATATCTAGATGAATCATTTATCCATATAAGCATCATCACCAAGGACTATTAACCATAATTCCAACAATGCATTAAAAGCATATGCTCCCCCTAAACCTGTGCCATCTTGTTTACTGTCAGATCTGATCATGCATATCAGCAAGAAGTATCAAGACATCATCATTATCAAGTTAGAAACAAAACACTTCTAACCATCAAGTCATTTCCACACATCATCAGCAAATTGTAACAATTATCAAACAACGCAAATAATAAACCAAATCATAACTGATCCTTTTCCTAAACCTGTCCCTACTGGCTTTCCTCAAAAAATCATATACGCAACTATGCCATAACCAACTCGCGAATATACGTGACTTCTCTTTAAGAAACTTGCATATGAGATTTAAGACACTGAATTTTTACACTTCTAGCTCCCTCTGATTCTTTTATGTCTGTATGTTGTGTTGTGCCGCCTCTTTCTGACTGTACTTCTTTCTTCTTCCACATCTTCAAGTGTGATGATGATGTTTTCTCCTTTTGGTATGGTGCCCATACTTTGTTCCTGCATTCCTTAGCTATATGTCCAAGCTTGTTACATGTGTAACATCTTACATGTCTCATATTTCTTCTATAGCAATCAACATCTCTGTGACCAAACATATTGCAAGCAAAGAAATATCCATTAAAGTACCTTGAAAGTGATTATATTTCTGCATGACGGTCTTGAACCCTTGTTCTTCTGCACTTGGCTGCAACATGTCCAAGATTATGACATATATAACATTCAACATTATTCATTGGAGGAGTAAAAGATTTTCTTTGAAGAATTTCTTTCCTTGGCCGTTGATGAGGTTGACTTTTCATTTCCTTGTTGAGCATTTTAGATTTTTACTTAGAGTCCCTTGTCTTACTTTGTGAACTAGATTCACCTTCAACAGATTCATGAAAACCAAGACCAGATTTGATAGCAGGAGACCTTGGACTATTAAGAATATCATCCAAGACTTTAGTACTATCCTGAAATCGTAAGAGCTTATCCTTTTCTTCTAATTTACCTTTCAAGATATTTACCTCAACTTGAAGTTGTTCTTCCTTTTCCAGACATTGCTTCTTCAAAGTTTCTTCATATTTTCTTCCTTCTTCCATTTGTTGCCTTAGTTTGAGAATCTCCTTTTCTTGTTCTTCATTCATGTTATAGGGAAAAGTGTCTATACAGAACTGCTAATCCCACTAAGGCGGGTAGCTACCTTAGAAACAAACAAAGTAAAACTACTTTCATTTTCCTTTATGAAAGATAGATGAGAGAAGAATAAAGGAGACCAACCTCTGTCTTGCACTAGGCTCCTTGCTCGATTCCTCTCTCTTCTGATAGTCCTTTGCTACTTGCTTTCTTGTATACCCAGCTTCACAGAGTACCTGTAGAATCAAAGCAGCATAACACTATACAAGAACATGGATCTACTATCATAAACAATCTAAGATCAGATGTAAATTGACCATACAAATGCATAAAACATAAATGACACAAGAGTATGGAGGAAAACTTGAATAGCTTTATTCATAATCAAGAAAGAGCTAAGAGATTTACAACCAGTTGTTCTGACCCAGCATCATCCTCTCAGTAAGTAAGCCCTTCTTCACCTCATGCAAAGCTTAGATCACCCAACACTATGATGTTGCCTCAAGAAACCAACATCAATTCCTTACAAGATGCAAAATTCCAGCCTCTGGATCTCTGGGATGAGGGATCCATATATAGATTTCTGTAAGGGAGATGAGTAAGCTTGTGATTTGATTAGTGTCTTCCCTCTGATAGTTCTTGCTTCCACTTGGAGATTGATGATCTCTTACTCATCCTTGGTCAAATTCAGAGAGGCAAGTGTCATGGTAGAAGTTTCTGGAAGATTCCATGCTTCTCCACCTCGCGGATTAACACTGCCATTTGTCTCTTCTCACCCATCGCACCCCATAGAAGGGATTTTTGAAATGCAACGCACCCACTGAGTGTACTTAGGTGAGATGAAACGCACTTTGCCTATGGAGCAGGTGAAATGATCCTGTTTTGACCAGTTCTGAGTAGTTTTTCATGGAGAACTTCTGGGAGAAGCTGTAATCAGTTGACCTTATTCCTTTATGGGTTGGAACAACACTTTTAGGGACTTAGGAGCCCTTGGTTTATGGACATTTTATGCTTGGGTTTGTAGTGCCCAAAAATGTCTATAACAATTCAGATCCTGCTGCATTTGACGAATTCTGAAGGCACATTCTAGCTAAGATTTTAAGCTGATAACTTCGTTTTCTTGTTTTTCAATAGCTAGGACTAGATCTTTATTCTGGTTCTTTGATTCTTCAAGTTCTTCCTTTAGTGAGAGGATTGTAGCTTCAAGCCCTTCATAATAACTGGATCTATCTCTGAGTTTCTTGATTGTTGTGCTCTTTTCATTGACTTCATTTCTTAGAGATGTTACTTCATCCTGCAACTTTTGATATTTGTCCTTGAATAACTTCCTTACCTTGCTTCCTTCCTCACGTTGAGCCTTTAGTCTGGTAGCTGCTTCTTTGAAGGCACCATCCTTTATGTTCAATAGATCTTCTTGATCTGTAATTTTGTTCGTCAGCCTCTTAAATTCTGCCTCTATTTGATATCCTTCTTGCTCACCCATAGGAGCACATTTAGTTGTTTCGTTATCACTTACATCACCTTCAAATGGATAGATAGCTGGAACATCAGAGGATAACAAATTCATACCTGATAGTTCATCTTCATTCTGAAATGATTCTAAATCTGATTCTGAATCTGAAGTGCTTCTTCCACATAATCCCCAATCGATTCTCCCACTGTCATAGTTCTTCTGAGATGTCTTCTTCTGCTTAGGCACTTTCTTCTTAAGCTTCTTTCCCATTGTTCCATGGATCTCCTTCAAGCAATCAAGCTTCTACCAAAGGACCTGCTCTGATACCAATTGTTGGAAATAATACTAAGAGGGGGGGGGGGGTGAATTAGTATTATCAAGTCAATAAAACTTTTTCATTTACATACTCTGACTCATATATGTTGCTTCAGTTAAGAATACCCATGTATATTCAGTAAACTTATGATTCAGTTAATTGATCTTCAATCAGTGCATTAGAACATTATCAACCATATTAATAGTAAACAGGTGCAGTAAAATAGAACAGATCATCACACATAAGCGACACACATGAACACCATGATATAAGGTGGAAACCCAAAGTGGGAGAAAACCACCTGCTGCAAGTCATCTCAATCTTCTTCTTAATAAGAAAATCCTTTTACAATATTTCTGTACAGGTGCAGTCTTATACCAGTACGCAAGCTTGTACCTGCAGAGAGCTACAACCCTCTCTCTCGTTTTCAAGTCTCTCCTGGAAGGGAGCTACAATCCCCATAGTTCTTGTACTAGCCAATCCATTTACTAGTGCCCAGACTGCTACCTGCTACAATGCTCCAAAGTTTTCAACTGCTACTGGAAGGGAGCTACCGCTCCCTTAGCTCTTGTACTAGCTAAGATACTAGTACGTAGGCGCTGGCCTACAATCTTCTCTCCTCCGGGTACCACGTTTCATACATTTTCATACTGGATACTCCTGAAGCACAACACATAATCTGAAAGGCCACGTTTCATCCAATTTTCATACTAGACCCATTAATATCATTGAAGCACATAATCAATCAATATTCTGAATCACCCAAACACCAGATCAATACATATACAAGGATAATATGTGAGTTAGCAACCAGATCTAGTCCATCAGATCACATAAAGATAAGTCATTAAGAACTTGATCCATTCAACCATCAATACTGAAGCTAAACATAATCATGCTATTATCAGAACTCAATACCAGTAACCAGACATCAATTATGCACCTAGAACCTTGCAGAATAGTCAAAGGCAGTTAAAACAAATTTCAAGCAGGGTCCGCAACTTCACCAATAGACATCTGCGAACATCCGCGCCTGTGCTGCTTTCTGATATGCGGGTATCCACACCTGCACAGTCTTCTTATCTGCGGGTATCCGCACCTGCGCACTCTTCTGCTCTGCGGGTATCCGCACCTGCACCGTGTCGCACCTGCGGTCCTGCGGCTACATCCGCACCTGCGCACTCTTCTGCTCTACGGGTATCCGCACCTGCACCGTGTCGCTCCTGCGGTCCTGCGGCTAGATCCGCACCTGCACACTCTTCTGCTCTGCGGGTATCCGCACCTGCACTGCGTCGCACCTGCGGTCCTGCGGGTATAGATAGTTTTTCAGTCTTCAAGCATACCCCAGACTATCAGATCTACAGATCTGATCATGCGCCATGGAGATCTCGACCCATTCAGATCTAGCTATCACTCAGATCTAGCTATCACTCACCAACCGATCACAAGTATTTCAGATCTAGCTCACCTTAAGATATTCAACCCATAAGTGTGCAGCCAAATGATCTCCTTTCCTTTTTATAGCCTTAGGCCTTTCACAATACCACGGACCAAAAACCATAACAATTCAATACCATGGACCCAATTGGTTCTAAGGACTGTCACCCTTAGAGTAGGGATAGGGTCATCCGAGTCGGATACTTTTCCCCACACGCAAAATCTTCTGGTCGAAGGTCATTGATGTATACCTGTCGCCGGAAGTGAGAAACTTGCCATTGAGGCATGCAAGCTTCAAAGTACTAATGGGGTTGTTCCTAGATCAACGTCTTGGATAATGAGCTGTAGTCGACAAGAAGCGATCCGTCAAAGGAGGGCCTTAATGAATCCCACATCAATGACACGGAACGGAGCTAATGATTTTAGTGGAGGTGAAAACAAACTGTGACATATGATTCAGGGTGGCGATCATGAGTGGATGAAGGATAATGTATGGCAGTGGATGGGACACGGTTGACACTTTCAGAATGACCCCTCTTGAACATATAACGACACTGATGCGATGGATCGGTAGCATTACCCCAAATGTGGATGGTTTGGCGAGGACCATGGCGATGAGACCGGTGAATGAAACAACCCAACCCGATGTGGTACGGAGGAAAAGTGTCATGTTCAAGAGTGACTTGCTACCATTAAACTTTGATGTTCTCCCAATTTTTCCCCAGTCATTTCTGACCAGTACCTCTTTATTTTTGTCAAGCTTGAGGAGGATAACATATGCTTGTTCTATAACCTGCCCTTCGGGCAAGCCCATCGCTATGTTTTAACGAGCTTAGCGATAGGGAAACTCGTTCTCGTCTAAAGACAAGTTTGTCGCTATTTAATCATTTTAACGAGTCTAACGACAAAGAAAACTCGGTCCTTTTCATTTTTAGAGAGTCTGAAAAGGTACAGAAAGTTAACTCCATAATTCCTTTTTCGTCATCTAATCCCTTAAGTCCGAAAAAGTATAAAACAATACAGAAGGGATGAGTTTTTCGATTGCTTTAACGAGCCGAACAAAACAAGCGCTCGATCTTTTTGTGCAATAATCCCTCAGGTCCAAAAAGATTAAAATCTAGAGGAGGGATAGCGTTCCGGTCGTTTAACGAGCTGGAAGGCCAAAACTCGACAAACTTTTCATATTTTACGAGTCAGTGAAAAGAGCTCAAAGAAGACTCGTTTTTTGAGGAACGAGTGATGAACAGGGATAGCAGCAGATTCCAGGTACAAATTGGAATTTTCCAATCACGGTAGTGTCACAAGGATGGCTAGGTGAAATCACTCTTTGCAGCTGTTCCTCAAAATGGGTAAACACACATATGGGGGTGAACGACCGGCCAAATGAAATGGAGGTGATGGATGAAAACACGACCAAGGCTTTTAAGGCTGATAATTTTACGATCGCAATGATTATTTACCGAGATAGGTTCATTTTTTAATGAGCTTGAACTCTGGTGGAAACTTCTGCTCACACTTTTCTATTTTTTAACGAGCATAAATTCCGTGGTAAAACTGCTCGATTCATGGTCAAATTTGATTTTTTTACTTTTACTAGCTTTTCTCTTTTCAAATGTAGTACTTCACCATCAATTGCTGCAACAAATTTTGTTAGAAATGGACAATATTTGCATGAAAATGAGATTATAACCCTAATATTTAACTTTAAACTGTGTAAAAAGTCATAAAAAGGTGTTTTTACCTCTCATTTACCATTTCATTTGCATTTTGCTTGTTGGAGCTCTGGAGGTGCCTCTTCTTCCTTGATTTTCACCAGCTGATTCTGGGAGATTCTGTGGACGATTTTCGGCGCCGTTTGGACCAGGTAGGAGCTAAACCTTAGCCCTTCACTTTCATGGTTTCCTTTTTTAGTTTCATGCACATTTTTCAGGGTTTCTGAGCCCCAGGGGTTTCATCAGGGCGCCCTGGCATCAGCGCAGGTTCTCCTTTCGAAACTTGCGCTGTATTTCAGGTGGTTTTAAGGTAGACTGCCTCTCAGCGCAAGGGGAAGACTCTCTGCCTGCGCTGGGCCTAGAAAAACTGATCCTGCATGTGTTTTTTGATGATTTTTCGCCAGTTTTTCATCAAAATTAGGAACTTACTCCTTCTCTTGTTTGCTTGCAGGGAACTTTGAACAAAATGTCCCTTACATGGCGAGAACGAGAACATGAAGCAGAGGACATGGTTGCACTCCATGACCCGGTCATGGTGAGCGCGCTTCGGAACTGTGGCCTACTGAAGTTCTTCCGTATCTCTAGCATGAGAGCACAGATTTCTTTACTGCAGTATATGCTTGATGCTTGGGATCCTGTTAACCAAGTATTCCAGATTAGGGGAAAACCATCCCCTTGACCATAGAGGACATGTACTTCTTGACTGGGTTGTCAAGGCGGGGTGCCCCCATTTCTTTGTCAGGTACAGCTCGAGGGACTACTTCCACCAGAGACTATATCCGTCAGTATTGCCGGGAAGGTTCACAGCCGAGCAAAGACGGCAAGATCAATATCCGTGACATCACTGACAGGTCTCTTAGATCCATTCTGTTTACTATTGGTAGGATGGCCGGTAGCGCAGCTTTACATGTTGCCAACAGATCTTACATGCAGCACGCTTTGGAGTGTCTCCAACCGAAAGTGTTTAACTGGTGTGATGCAGTACTTGTTCAGATGAAAAGTCAATTGACCAAGGTAAAGGACGGGAGGCTCAAGAACTTT
Source organism: Pinus tabuliformis (assembly GCA_031772625.1). Lineage (NCBI taxonomy): Eukaryota > Viridiplantae > Streptophyta > Pinopsida > Pinales > Pinaceae > Pinus > Pinus tabuliformis. Next base: position 264,421,066 of record CM062806.1, on the reverse strand, counting down.
GGTTTTGGTTCTATTCTGACTGCCTTTGCCTTGGAGAAAATCCCATTGATGCAGCCTCAGTACATCATACTTGACTTGCCTTCTCCGACCGAGCCACGCATGCAGAGGTGGGTTGACCACATGTCCCGACATGCTGGTCAACCTCAGATTACTTTCACTGAGGCCTTCTTTAGGTGGTTCGAGCGTCAGGAGATGGCGTTTTCTGAGTACCCATATGTGGGTATGGACTACCGAGGTGATCCGGACTTGGTGCTACCAGATGGCGAGCAATGGGGCGCTATTGGTAAAATCTCTGACCATGTTACTATTTATTGTTTTTACTCATGATGTTACTGTGCAAAACTGATCAAACTCTTGGGTGCATGCAGATGTTGGTCCTGTTCGTCCAGTAGCTCGTCCACGATCGCCAGTTGCTGCCCCAGCAGCAGAGCCTGCTAGGCGAGTTGTTATTCGCGACCTTGGTGATACTGAGATACTTGCAGCTGTGCAGGAGCAGGTTGAGAGCCTTACTCGTGGTCTTCTGGATGTACAGATTGACGAGTTACCTTTACAGTTGCAGCGGCACACTATTGGCGTGCCTAGACGATGGACTCGTCTCTTGCGCATGATTGCACAGACCGTGACGTACTTTCATGAGCACCACTAGGCTAGGGTGCCCCCTAGCATCTTTTTGAGTTCTAGGTCATACGACCAATTTTGTTTTGATTACAGCACATTATGTACAAACTATAAACAGCTTTATATATTTTGATTTTCGGGGTTTATTTTGGTTTATTTGTGATCCACTTGCATAGCACCGATGCATCTCTTTTTATATATGTCGTAAATGTCTATCTAACACATAGTTTGCTAACGAATCTGTTAATGTGTTCAAGTTTCTAAATATGTTGGTATTGAATTGAATCAAACTCTCTTTCCAAAATCTTAACCCTTAGAAACATTCGATAGATAGCTGGATTGCGGACTGAATATATACTAGTGAGTTGTAGTATCACAAGCTGTGAGTCTAGCCTAACAATTAGTCGGCGTATACCATGAGCGATGGTATCAGAGAGGAGTTCAATCAACGCGCTATACTCAGCGATGTTGTTCGTTGACTGTCCAATACACACACCTCTGAAACTCACTAACTCGCCGCTTGGATCAAAAATGGCCCAGGCTGTGGAGGACAAATTCCGTGTACTACGACTCACTCCGTCGGCATATCCCACATATGTCTCAGAATAATTCGACATCTGCAACAAACGAGAAGAGTGGATTACTGAACCGAAACAAACACTTTAGCAAAAAAAAAATACAACAAAAGCACTCAGGTTACTATTCAGGCATAGTAACGCTTGAGGTACAACCCGTTGCGGGGTTGCGCCAGTGGTATCCCGTCATAATCCATTAACTCGTAGGCTCCTTTTGCTAACACCCTTTTAACAATATAGGGACCCATCCGTAAGAACTTAAATTTTCCTGCTCCTAATTTGTCGGATTCTTGGTCGTAAAGCAAAACCAAGTCACCCTCAGAGAAGATACGAGGTTTGACATTCTTGTCGAACTGCGCTTTGACTCGTTTCTTATGGGCTTCATTCGCCAAAGCGGCGTCACGACGGTTTTCATCCAACTGGATCAATTCCAAGAAACGAGCCTCTTCTTCTGAGGTTCCGGGGAGGAGGTCAATTGCGAGTTTAAGAGACGAGATTTCGCGCTGGATCGGTAAGACTGCCTCCAGGCCATACACCAATTGGAATGGTGTGAACCCAGTGGCGTTCTTTACCGAGGTTCGGTAAGCCCACAATGCTGAGCACAGGAGTAGGTGCCATCTTCTTTTGTGAACCCCGATCATCCTTTGCAACATATGCTTCAGGACTTTGTTGATTGCCTCAACTTGTCTGTTGGCTTGTGGATAATATGGGGTAGAGCTGTCGTGCGATAGCCCTAGTTTGGCAGCTAACTCAACCATCATGTGATTGCGAAAATGCGATCCATGATCTGTCACTATAGCCTGCGGAACGCCGAACCTGGCGACTACATGATTAAAAAAGAAAAGGGCAGCTGTTTCACTAGTGTTATCCAATGTAGGCATCGCCTCGGCCCATTTGGTAAAATAGTCAACAGCGACTATAATATACCCATGCCCCCCGGTCGAGGTGGGGTTACATTGCATGAAATCGATGCCCCACTTGGCGAAAGGCCCAACAGCAACTATAGGCTGCAAAGGTGCGGGCGGTCTCCTGGTTTTGCTATCAAAGATCTGACACGCATGGCAACTTCTGACAGCTATTATGCAATCTTTAAACATAGTTGGCCAGAAATATCCTGCTCGTAAGATTCTTTGTGCTGTTGCATATCCAGATTGATGCCCCCCGCACGCGCCTGAATGACAATCATTCAGGGCTTTCTCGGCCTCCTCATGGGTAAGGCACCTCCTCAGAACTGTATCGACACCACGACGGTAAAGCGTATTACCGACGATCATGTAGTCTTTAGATTGGTATCGTATACGTTTCCGTTCCGAGTGTGAGGTATTAGGCCTAAACTTTTGGGTTTGGAGATACACAATGATGTCTCCGTACCACTCATCGCTTACTGATATCAGAAACAAATTTTCATCCACGATTGACTCTTCTGATGTTCCATCGTTGGACGACGATGGGAGATCGCACAATAATTCCGCGAAAACTAGAGCTTTCTTCGATTTGGATTTTACAAAATCCAGATCAAACTCTTGAAGGATTGCTATCCATTTCGAATATTTGCCCCCAAGCAACTGTCGCGACAGTATATACGTCATGGGGTTGCAATCTGACAGAATGGTAGTTTTCCTAAAGAGGACATAATGTCGAAACCTTTGAATCGCTTGAACAGCAGCAAGCGCTAGTTTTTCAACATAGGAATATTTACTTTCTGTGTCATTTAAGTTTTTACTTAAATAATAAATAGGATGTTCAATTCCATCTACTTCTTGCACTAAGACCATCGCAATGGTCGTATCTGCTGCAGCTAGATACAGGTTAAAATCTCTTTGATAGTCCGGGGCGTACATTAATGATGCTCTTACTAGAGAATCTTTCAGAGCGTCAAAGGAAGCTTGCGCCACCTGGTCCCAGAAAAAAGGCACATCCTTTTTCAAAAGACGAGTATAACCTTTGGCAAGTTCTGCGTAATTTGGAATGAACCTCCTCAGAAAGTTTGCTTTCCCTTGGAGTTTCTGAATCTGAAGCAAATTTGAAGGTGGAGGCAAATTAATGATTGCCTGAACCTTACAGGGGTCGAGGCGAATCCCATCCTTAGAGACTACAAAGCTAAGTAAACGACCAGAACCGACACAAAACACACATTTGTGCGGATTGAGTCTTATCTTGTAGTGTCGGCAACGTAGAAATATTGCTCTCAAATGCCGCGGATGATCAGTCCGCTTCCGCGAATGAGCCGGAAGATCGTCGAGGTAAGGTTGAACGATGTTCTTGATGTCATGGAAGGCATAATTCATTGCCCTCTGAAACGTCGCCCCTGCGTTCTTTAAACCAAAGGGTAATTTTCGATAAGCGAATGTGCCCCACGGACAAATAAATGCAGTCTTAGACTGGTCCTGTGGGCGGATATTTATTTGATTATACCCAGAAAATCCATCCATAAAGGAAAAGATTTCACATCCGGCGCATTCATCAATTATCTGGTCGATGAAGGGTGTAGGGTAGTTGTCCTTTGGACAAGCTTGGTTTACATCCCTATAGTCGACGCACACTCTTATCGTCCCTTGTTTTTTCATAACAGGGACAATATTCGATACCCAATCGGTTAGAGGAACTGGGTAGATGAATCCAGCATGGAGAAGTTTTTCAACTTCTGCCTTAATGGCAGCGGCTTTCTTGGGGTGTACCTGTCGAAGCCGTTGTCTTACTGGTTTGACATTAGGATACATTTTAATCTCATGTTCAACTATGCTCGAGTCAATGCCTGCCATTTCATCATATGACCATGCAAAGACATCTCTAAATTCGCGAAAGAGAGCACCATATATTTCCAGTTCTGAAGGGGAACAACTTTTGCCGACATGAATATTCTCTACAACATCAGATTTTGTCGAGATGTTTACGGCTACGGTCTCTTCAATATTGGATAGGTTTCGCTCTGAATCCACCGTATTTACAGTATTTGTTAGGAATTCAAACACTGAAGGGTGATATAGGTCGTGTTGAGTTTCTTCTTCACATTCTGGAAGAAGGGAACGATGGTGGTGATCATTCCATGGTGTCCCCTCAATCATCATTGATTGTAAGATTCCTTCGTCAGTCCCATGAACTTTTGACCATGGATCTAATGGGGTACCATATTCTCCAGACCTATCTACCCAAACGCTTGACGAGCGTTGATTTGGGCTTGCCTCCCATGCCTGAAACATTGATTGCTACAATATTTCTATGGGGCTAGGTGGCAAAACCACTTGATAATCCATGACGACTTTGTCTCTTGCGACCTTCGAAGAAGATACCATGTTGCATGTTGCTACAAACGGGATATCCCCTACATGGAAAGGAGGTGGCAATGCGAAAGTTCCCATCATTGTGGGGTCTTTTAGCAAGCCTACTCCGATATCTTGCATTGAATGGTCGCTCCCATGGATCAGGGGAATGCTTCCAGTAACTTGTGAACCATTAGGGAGGAAATTCTGCTGGTCGACGACCGTAATCCCTCCTTCAAATGGGAATGCGATCTTCCTAAAATATGTCGACAATACAGCTGCCATGGCATATATCCATGGTCTTCCCAGTAGGATGTTATAGTCAAGATTGCCATCAATGACTTCAACATCAATTTCCACTGTTTTTCCTCCTAGTTCAACCTTAAAGTTATTTAGGATACCGTACGGAGTGTACGTCCTACCATCAAATGCTTTCAATGTCGTCGAAGATCGCGACAAGGTTGGAGATCCAAGAGTTTTCCAGCAACTCATCGACATGATACATGTCGATGCTCCCTCATCAATAATCGTTCTATGAACAGTTTTGTTGAGTGCTTTCACTTGAATAAGGAAAGCTAGTTGCGCTGGTGACTGAGGATCATATCCTTTGTGATCAAAGGATACAAGATTGGAATCTTTAGGATCCACTCCACCAATTGCTGATAACAATGCCTGCCTTTGGGATGGACAATTTTGCAGTACCTCAAGAGTCGACATAGCAGATGGCGATTGGGCCAAATCTTCCACTATGTTATAATGCTGCGCCGCTCTGGCACGAGGATTAAATGTCGACTTGTGTACTACTCCCTTAGGTGGCTTTATTGTTAATTCATGCGTGAGGGGGGGTACAGCTTCTGCCGAAGTTGTTGTCGAACTACTGGGTTGATCTTTCCCTTTGTCGTTCTACACCGGCGGATTCCCATAATCTTTATTCCTGGTCGAGATCAAAGCATCATTTTGCTTAGAAATCGATAACATAAGCACTTGAGACGGGGAAGCATTTCCACTATCAACCATATTTTGACCTGGGGTGGGAAATCGATCAGTCAACACAGCTGAAGTTTGGGAACTTTTAAAGAACCTCTTTAACTCAGCTTTGAACGGACAGTTCTTTGTCGAATGATTTTCATCGCATATCTGACATGGATAAAATTGTTTCCCTTGCCCAGGAGGGTTTGAAGAAGTTTTTTGAGGGGATGACTCACCCTGTTTCTTCTTCTTCCCTTTGTTTTGTTTCTTCTTGCTTCCTGGTTGATTGGAGTTTTTGCCTTTATCTGTAGATACAGCATTTACCTCCGAAGCAAGAATCTCTTGATTTGCTTTTTGATTTGAAGTCTTACGGGCTTTCTTATTTGAATCCCTTGTCGACTTAGCGTTTGCAGTTCCAATCACGCCATCACCGGCGTGAGAGTCACTATTCGATCCGGGAGGAGGAGGGATTGAAAATTCCGGTCTGGGGGCATCAGGTATCTTGTCATAGAGCGTACCCGACTGAGTATATACTAAGTCCAAATATTGAGCACGAGCAATAACCTGCTCCTCTGTTACGACGCCTCCCTTAGCCACATCTTCTGTTATAGCAGGAAGAAGCGACTTTATAAACCACTCAGCTAATAGCTGATCTGGAACGTAGGTCTTTACCATTTTGCGACGACGACGCCACTCATGTATATGATCTGATATATGTGTGGCCGTTGTCTGCTTGAAATTGGTCAAGATCTCTGTTCCAGTTTCGTACCTTATAGGTAACTGAAAGTGTGTTAAGAAAGTCGTGGCTAGGGAACTAAAATTGTCGAAGGAGGCTCTAGGTAATTCAATATACCATTTAGCCGCCGGACCAGTCAATGTCCTCTGGAAAAGGTGAAGCCTTATCGAATCATCATTCAAGGTATTCGACGAACACCACAGATGGAATGTCATCACATGATTCGACGGGTCTTCGCCAGGATTTCCATTGAATTTAGGAATGTCCGAAGGAAGTTTGTGAGGAATCGCTGGCCACCAATGGGCATAGGCGATTGGATCGTTCATTAATCGATGTAAATCTGGTAATTCTAGGGTCGCCACGAATGGCAACTGCTGATTCAGGTTTGGCGAGGCATACCCAGGATACGATGGAATCGCCTGAGCAGTAGGCCTTTGCATACCAGCATAATGCAACTGATGTTGATATGACTGATACGGCTGGTGGGCTTGGCCACTGTAAAGTGGTTGATTTAACCCGTTCTGAATATAGGGTTGCCCACTATTCGCAAAGATCTGTTGCTCAGATCCCTAGTACACCTGTTGAAACTGAGGTTGTTGGTATTGCACCATCCATGGTTGTGAAGCCATGTTTTGCTGTGCGACACTAACCGACGGACCAAGTTGCGGGGTTATGGTTCCCGTTTGTATCTGTGTCGTCCCGGCAGTTGGCGATTGTGGTTGTGTTGCAGGGTCAATGGGCTGTTGCATTACAACTTGGGGTTGACATACAACAGGCATCGATTGAACTTGCGACATGGTTACAATTGCTGGCGTCGTCGGGATACTAGACATAGGTACACACTGTTGCATGGAATATACAACTCTTGGTTGTTGGGGTAACATAGGTACCCAACCACTCGTCGTTACTTCAGTCAAACCTGAATGTTGTTGAAAACCGCCGTATGGGTATCCCCCCGGAAGGGGAAGTGAAAGGGCATATTGCCCCCCATACAGTAACAATCCGGAGCTCAAGGGTATAGATTGCCTTTGAGGACTGGATGGCCCAAACTGATTTCCAAAGGGATCAATTTGTCTAGTTTCAACATAAGAATTACCGGGTATTATACCGGAAGAACAAACTAGAACAGACCAAGTTGTCGTAATAGTCCCTGGGTGGACTCCTTCTAGTTGATGAGAACTAGTCGGGACAGCTGGTATGCCGGCAAACATCGTTGGATTGACAACAGGAGCTTCTGCTGTCGCTGTGTCATTTGGCACAGTCCTAGATGTCGACGGTTGCTCAGACATTTTAAGTCTATCCAATAAACTGCCTATTGATTCTACAGGAACTTCCTGTGGCGATGGACAAACTTCTGATGCAGAAGGAAAAAGAGTGGCGCCTGCTCCAAAATGAGTTGGAGTATTTGCTTGCTGGTCCTCTACGATTTCCTCTATTGCGATCAGACCAGGAGGAAGAGGAAGACCGTCAGGTCCGTAAAAGATTTCTGGTGCCGAAGAAGGGGTTGCTTCGACAGCGACAGTTGTTTGAACAACAAGACTCTGTGGACCGGTTTCAGATGGAACTGGTTCAGTTATGCAAGTACTTGCCTTCAGACTAGGATCAGTACAACTGTCCCTCTGTTGCTGTTGAACTTCTTCAATAGAGGCAGGGATTCCAGAAATATCAGGAGTGACCAGAATCTCAGATGTCGTCGGAACTGTTGTTCTAACTTTAATGGGAGATTTTGACCCTGTCAAGCGAGTTCGCTTTGCCCGTACTACACTCGATTCCGGAGACAAAGACGGTTGACTCGCGAGTCTCCTCGAACGACGGAGTTTTAATTGACTTTCCTCCATGGTTGCAGATTACTTGATCAAATAAAATACAAAAAGGGGAATTATGTTTCCGTATTGAATGAATTTTATTAGACGCTTTTAGACACAACTTTGCTTTTTCATGTTTTAAGAGTCGAGAAAAAGCTAAAGATGACTCTAGTCGCCTTCGATGTATTAACGAGCCCGAAGTGACAAATGCTCAGTTGGACCTTTTCAGCTATAGAGTTTGAAAAGGGCCAAAAGAAACTGCTCTGGAGATCTAGGCAGAGGGTGTGCCAAACCTTTCGCGAAACCATAGAATACGTTTTACGGTACGGGTGGTCGATCTTCGTGAATGCTGTGTTCACTGCATCGCGATCAGTAGGGCGGCCGACACGGCTTCCTAAGGATAAAGGATAAATGCCTATAGGGGTCTCCCAATATACGCGACGGTACGCGGGAGCACAAGTCCGTATTAGTGCTATCGTCTCTTAGGAGGAATCACCCACCTTCGTAGAGATCGACAGTCACTACGTTTAACGACGCCGGAACACGTCTCTACCTAGACCTCTATTGTGAGCGTTATGTTACAATGCGTTTTTAGATTCATTCAATATATTTTAAGTTGATCTTGTTTAGCAGTTTGTCTTTCAGGATCACCACGAGATGTATTGGTACAAATTCCTAAATGCAGCTAAAATGATAAGCAAGCTTTACAATCTTTTTAGCTTTGAAAATCCTAACTACTGAGGGGAGAGAAAAACACTATCTTTCCACACAGAGCACAAAGCACAAACTAATGCACTTTGTCCTAGATCAATCACGCAAACTTATCAAAATGCAAATGCAAGATGCATGTATTTCTTTTCTTTTCCCTTAATGTTGATGTAGACAAAAAGGAAACTGTCGTATAATTTTTGAATTCAATTTGAAGCGTAAACAAACAAGTTTTGTCTAAAATGAAAAGACGCCTTACAAGCACTTGTTTCGACACTAAAAATATATGAATTCAAACCATAAGATGAAAAACAAACAAACTCAAACAGCCATGAACAGTAATAAAACTAGCTCTTAAGATCACAAAGACACTTTTACAGTTCAGGATCTAAGAGGCCACAGCTATACTGGTTTGCTTTTCACAAAGGGAAACTGTAACTGAAGCAAGAAATACTGAAAGAACACTCACAGTTTCATCACACAACTGAGGCGGAATAATGTCAAGGAAAGTTGGTTTACAGCAAGTACAATGACAAGCAATCAGCAGCAAAACAACAGTGAAAACAGGGCTCAGACACAGTGGGAATCCTCAGGAAGACATAGCCTAACTGGATCAGCGCAGGCTCTGGTCTGTCAAATTGATTCTCAGCGCAGTTCTCGAAGGGAGTACCTGCGCTGGAATGCAGACTGCCTGTGGACAGCCTGCACTGAGACACGAGAGTTGCGTTTACAAGGATTTCCGGGTCATAAAAAGCTCAAAAATGCACTGTTTTTGCTGAAATAAAAAGCTATAGGTCAAGTACAAGCTAAGGGATGATCAAGAGGATGAAAAGCTATCACAAAGAGTACAAGAGTCTTTTGTAGATCAGCTCTTCAAATCATGAATCTGCTCAGTAAATGAGCAAGAGTAGCAGCCCCTCTACTTCGCTTTTGATATAGTCAAAAGCTTTTCGATTTGGTACTCTTTGGTTCAGGAAAGGAATAGCAAAGATACTACAAACACCAACAAGATACTAGGCTCCCCAGCGGAGTCGCCAGTTTGTTGTGGGGAAAAGTATCCGACTCGGATGACCCTATCCCTACTCTAAGGGTGACAGTCCTTAGCAACAACTAAAAGTAAAGCTTTGATTATTTTCCTTTATGAAAGTACAGAGAAGGAAGAAAAGATTGACCAACCGTTGTCTTTCGCTTTTGTCGATCCTATCCTCTCTCTTTGTCTCTTGTTCCCAGCTCCCTGCTTCCTTTGCCGGTCCAGCTACACACAGATCCTGCACAAACACGAGAGGGAAACTACAAGAAACATGTACTCATAACTGATGCATGGATTAGAGTGAATCAAATATACAAGTAAATACAATACATCAATGCAATACAAGTATATAGGAGAACATTCAAAGCTTTATTGATAGAAGTAAAAGGGTTCTGAGAAGGTTACAACCATCAATGGCTCCAATCCAGCAGCACCTCCCCAGCAGCAAGAAATCTCCTCTTCACCTCTATAAAAGCAATCACCCAATAGCTCTAACTGTAAACCAACAGCACTTCCTTGCTTTGCACAAAATTCCAGCCTCCTTAGACCTCATAGAAGAGCTCTATATGTAGGATAGAAGAAGAGAGGATGGGTCAGCTTGAGACTGACATAAAGCTGCCTTGTGTCCTCTCCCTCTTCAGTTAATCTTCAGTTCTTGAGTCCACTTGGAGATCCTTGCTTACACATGGAGATCAAGTACCTCTTACTCATCACAGGGCGAATCTGTTGAACCAAGTGTCAGTTTGGAAGCTTCCTGGGCAATTGACACCTTGCAGAATGACTGTGCCACTTGGCCAATCTCGCCCAGCGCAGGTAGCCTTCATTAGATTTGACTTCCAGCGCAGGTACAAGGAGGAGCAGTTGCATTACAGCGCAGATGCTCAGTGGAGCAGCTGACATGATCCAAAAATAACCCGTTTCTGAGTGTTTTCAGGTGGAGAACTGATGGGAAGTGCTGTGGTTTGCTGACCTTGTTCTTCTAGGGGTAAGAAAAACATGTTTAGGGACTGAGGATCCCTGTAATTATCGACATTTCATGCTCCATGCTGCGAGGCACAAAAATGTCTATAACACCAATACATGGGATCAACACTTTTGGATGCAATACCACGGACCAAAACCATAGGATAAAAAAATGTCGGACTAATACCATGAACCAATCATGAAAGTGCGTGATCTTTTCTCTACATGAAAGAAACTTTTCTCTTCATGAAAGTGCGTGAAATTTTCTCTACATGAAAGAAACTTTTCTCTCCATGAAAGTGCATGAACTTTTCTCTACATGAAAGAAACTTTTCTCTGCATGAAAGTGCGTGAACTTTTCACCATATGAAAGAAACTTTTCTCTGCATGAAAGTGCATGAACTTGAAAATAATTTTGCTGCACTATAATTTATCATCTGTTTGATTTGCCATCAAGGACAACACTTGTTTCATAATGCCAATAGTGAGAACTAGTTTAACTAATTTTAACTCAGTTAAACTGAATTCAATAATTACAACTTAATTAGAACTCAGCCTGGGCCCCTAAAATTTAGGGATCACTCTGTATGATTCTAGATAGACTCCCAACTTGAATTTACTGAGCAAACTAAGTCAACTTAGCTTAGTTAATTGTTACAAGTTGCTATGAGAATTAGAATTACAATTTAATTCCTAATTTAATTCAAGGACAAATTAAATTAGGATTTTTCTTGATGTTATTTTTAAGATTTCTTGCTACTATTTTAAATCGAGTCCCCAGAGTTGTAATCTTCGATATGGGTGGCCTTGAAAGCATGTCGTCCAACTTGTTTGCATTTCCCTTCTTATACTTGATCACTAAATGAAATTGTTGTAAAAAACCCATCCACTTGTAATCCCTAGTTTGTTGTAGCTTACTTTGGCCCTGCAAGTATTGTAACAGTTAGTGATCTATGTGGATTACTATTTCCTTTCCCACAAGATAGTGCTTCCACTTCTTCACAGCTTGCACCATGGCATAGAGCTCCTTATTGTAGGTAGGATAGTTAAGAATTACCCCATGAAAAGCTTTAGAATGGTAACATATAGGCCTTCCTACCTTCATAAAGAGAACTCCCATAACATACCCACTCGCATCATCTCCACTTGAAAAGGCCGCTACAAGTTTGGTAATTCCAGAACTAGTGCTTGAATTATATTCTTCTTTAACTCCTTGAAAACTCTCTACTAGCCTTTTCACCACTGGAAACTCTTGCCACTTGCTGCTATGGCATCGAGCGGTGTTGCTATCGCTAAAAATGAGGCTATGAATTTCCTCAGGTACTGTGTTTCCCCATTGAAACTCTTGATCTTAGAAACATTTGTAGGAACTGGCCATTTTATGATGGCCTCCATCTTTGAAGGAGTCTTAAATTTCGGTTGATATTTGTGACTTGTTTTTCCATCCACATAAACCTCACCTCTCCAGGATTACGAGGTTCGTTTACAAATTTGCCTCTAATGATTAGGGTTTTACGATTTTCAACCCCACCAATTTAGATCTTGTAATATCCATAAAATACCCAAAGAAACTTGGATAGGAAATGTTTTGTAAATTGCTGTGGATATTCCACTAGATACTTGTCACAATAGATCTGATAATAATATATTAAAATACTGAAATTTTACACTATTACAGTTTTTTTTAAACTTCTAGATTTATAGATTTAATTGTAATTAGTGCATTCATGCGAATGGAAATTATGAAAAAGAGTAGAGAATGACAAAATAAGCCCACACACATACGTAAGACACAATATATGCTCTTTGGGAAACCCTTTCGGGAGAAAACCCAACTAGAATATGAGGTGACTTTGCTCTTTTTCTTTGTCTAGAAATATGGCTATAGGTACAAAGAAATAATGTTTGTGGACCATGTGCTACTACAATGAACAAATCCTCTCTATTTTCTCTACTTTTTATCCCTCCTAGCTATCTTTTCTCACCTATGGAACAAAATGCTCTTGAAAGAATGGAATACCTTTTCCTCCTAGTGGCCTGATTATAACACATCCCAATAGCCTACTAGTGGTTAATTTTGACTACATCAACTCTTAACTAAAGTTACAATATAAGCTCTTCTAGAGTATTTCATATCATAATCATGTGGATAACCCATTTTCCATGAATAATGGGGGCTGACATGGCATCCTCCCAAATTATAGGTGTGAAAATAGGAAGGTCAAATTTTTAGTGGCATACCTTTTACATATAGACTCTTATTGACGATGTAAAGTTTTACCTCCAAAAAATGTTGTTTGATGCCTCAAAATTCTCCTTGAAGGTTTCATACCCTATTTTTCCAAACTTGGTCCCACTGGTAAAAATGGTCTCGTGAGTTGATTACTCCACTTTTTCCACTCGAGATGCATCAACATAAATGACAAACAATATAATGATCTAATCAAGATCAAATAGTCATCAGATCCCTATTGTACATATATCTAAATTCAAATGGAAATGTGTTCAAACAAATATATCATGTCATAATATAGGAATAGTCCAAATAGAATGACAGGAATAACACAAAACTAATATGAAATTAAGTTGATAGATAGATAGTAGCTTAATATATAAAAGTTTTCTCAAATGGAGCAATCAACCCTAAATTCATCCTTGCCCAAACCTACAACGTAGCTTGATATTTATTTCAAATAAGCACAATTTACTCTAATCAAACAATAGATATGGAAAAGGAAACCATATCGATAGAAACATATAAACAAGGGCTAAATGATCACTTTATCAAGTCTCCAAAATAGGAAATATGCTCCAAATAGTTACAAGAACAAAGAATTATCTCTTTGTTGACCCAACAACTAGCAAGTCTTCTACAATATCAATCTTCTATAGTAGAGAGAAAAGCCTCTTTTGAAGAGAATTTGAATTTTCAACTCTTCTTTAGAGCTTATATTTATAATATGAACAAATTCAAATCTCAAAATAGGAGTTTATTTCAATAAAGATTTTAACTAATTTTAGAGTTGGAAAAATCATTTTTTTTTCCTTCAATCTTATTCCTCAAAGACCCCTGGTCTAATTTTCTCCAATAATCTTTGTAAAAGAATCACAAAAGCATAATTAAAAAATATCAAATTTGCACATACAACTCAAATTCTCAATCTGTAAAAAAAAAAAAACTAATGAATTAAAATTGTATTTAATAAATTAATAAAAATTAAATATATGCTTTCCATTTCCTTTTTGCTGAGATCTCTATGGAAAATGAGTAATCTGAAATAAATTGGCAACAAAAAGAAACTCCTTGCCAATGAAATTCCTTTAAGAGAAAGTCCAAAAATCTCTTTTGGTTGCAAATTCAAAGCATTGAATATATTTGTTCAAATAACCACTACTTGGTTGTTCTCCACTAAAATATATTTCCATCGAATTTTCATTTGCATAATTTGGTGTAGTATAACTCGAGATATAGCCTTCCAAAGTTGAGACAGAAAAACTAATTGAAATTTGTTCTATTATAAAAATTATAGTTATGTAATGTTTTGCTTTTTGGTTTTTTTTTTTTTTTAACATTTTAAATTTAATAAATAAAAAATATTAAACAATTTTTTTTATGAAAATAAATAAAAAAAAACAACATAAAAATGAGAGTGATTCGAGAGTGGGCACCTTCTTCCATTATGATTTAAAAAATAATATAACACACCCTCCACTTCATCCTAATTCAACGCCTCCCACTTCCTATTATATGCACATGTTATATCTTTGCCTCCATGCCACCTCCAAGGAAATACCTTATAAGTTTTTGATGAAGCTCCAAATGAAATCCCTGGGGTATTTTCTCCGGGTGGCGTCATCTTGAACTCTATGGTTTTATTAATATTTTTAATTATTTTAATTTAATTTTATATATAATTATTATTGGTTATATTTTTGTTTTTAAGTTTATCCATAATATATTTTATAATATTTAAAATATATAGCTATAATTTTTAATTTTTTTTAAATAAAATTTTTAAAATTAATTTAATAGTAATTATATAATTAAATAAATAATTAAATTACCCAATTTAATTGAATTATATTAACATTATTAATAATTAATTAAATTAATTTCTTTACAAAGACAAGGTGAAATTTTGGGATTCTCTTCACCCTATCGATAATAGAGGCTCACACATCAATTGTATCTTGGGTGGTGATTTCAATACTATATTAAGAACTAGGGAAAATGTGGAGGAAATTTGGTCATAGACCATTTCAGAGAATGCATGGAGGACACAATTGCAAAGTGGGGTTTATTGGACATCCTTCCAAAATAAGGTAAGTACACATGGAAAAATCGCAAAGTTGGAGATAATTTTATAGTTTCAAGGTTAGAAAATTTTCTCCTGCATAGTGGTTGGCTTCTGAAAGGAAGGTATTGTATATTTGAGATCAAAGCGTAGGGTGAATTGGACCACAATTCAATCTCTCTGGGAATCGAAAAAATGGATAATCTTGGACCAATCCCTTTCCGATTCAATTATGGGTGGCTAAAATAAGAAGGGGTACTCAATCAAATATGTCAAGCCTAAACAACTCTGGTCTCAAGTTCCCGGGCCTTTGCTTGGGAGACAAAGCTAAGGAATTTTAAAAGGTGACTTCGAAGTTGGATAAAATAAAATTATTGGCCTCCTGGTCAAAAATGCTAAGAGCTAGTGAAACAGTTGGAAGATCATTAATGCCAGATGGAGGAATCCCTAGTAGAGCCTAGGCACATAGAAAAAGAGAGAACTTTAAAAAGACAAATTTTGAAAACAAACAGAAAAGAGGAGTTGTGGCAATTAAAATCGTGAAGTGTATGGCTTTAGGAAGGTGATCAAAACACCTCCTTCTTCCGAAAAAAAAGCAAAAGCCTCGGAGATAAGAAATTGGGTGAAGGAAATAACATTGGATTACCTCATTCAAGGATATCAAGTGTCAAGAGGCATGTTGGCATTTTCAGACTCTCTAATAGGAGGATGGTTTGGTTGACATGACCCAAACTAAATATTTTTTTAATTTTTGGCCCTTGGTGGTTTCAGAATATGAAAACACATCCCTTATGAGAGAATTTGAGGACTCAAAAAACTAGGATGCATTTCGGAATTGGATCCGGACAAGGCATCGGGTCCTAATGGTTTAACTATAATTTTCTTTAGGGCCTTTTTCCCTTTGATAGAAAAATATCTACTGAGGATGATTACCAATTCGAGACTTAAAGCTAAGATAGGAGGAAGCACAAATTCCTTTTTCCTAGCACTTATCCTGAAAGAATCAAATCCTTTGAATTTTTCTTAATTACGGCCCATTTCACTTTGCAACTCGGCATACAAGAGCTTGACTAAAATCATAGCAATGATGTTATAAAGGTTTCTACTACAGTTCATCACAGAAAATCAGGGAGGCTTAATGCAACAGAGGAAAACCCTAGACAATATTCTATTGGCCTAACAAGAAACCCACTCCAATAAAGAAGAGGGTCATGTAGGCATTGTAATCAAGTTGGACATGGAAAATACTTTTAATTGGGTAAGGCACTCTTTCATCTTCCTTATTCTTGAAAAGTTGTGGTTTTTTAATGAATTTACAAGTTGGATCAAAGCATGCATAGGCTCACCATGGATCGCACCTTTGATCATTGGAAGGCCCACTCCCTTTGTAGTGTTAAGGGGCCTAAGGTAAGGATCCCCTTTATGTTCTCTATTATACATCATTATGGAGGAAAGATTGAGAAAAAGTCTGGAACAAGCAAGGAAAGAAGACAGTTAAGTAGGTAGAAGTATTGCAAGAAAAAGAGTAAACCAATCATAGTTTGCAAATTATACTCTATTTCTCTGGGTAGCTTCAACAATTATAGGACATTGTTTCAAAAGGATTTGAAATTCGTACCTGTAGTTATCTAGAGAAATGCTTAGTAAAAAGAACAAGATAGTTATATGGACGGAATTTCCCTTATGCCACTCTGGTTGATATATCAAGGATCCTTGAATTTCCTATGGTATAGCAATTGATATCATTCTCATACTTTGGAATTCCTATCTCATTAGGGGTCTACTACATAGAATATTGGGAAATAGTCATGCAAAATCTCAGAAAGAGGATTCAATCCTAGGGGGCACATTGTTTGAATGTGGATGGAAAGGTTGTTTTAATCAAATCTGTGTTATCATCTCTTCCAATATAACTAGGCTCGTGAATTTTGGTGCCAAAATGTATCATCCATCAAATATTTTGTTTACTAGAAAAATTATTTTGGCAAGGTGGAAAGAAAAAAAGAGTCATTTTAATCTTGTTAGTTGGGCCACAATGTGATTTCCAAATAAATTCGATGGTCTGGCAATCAAAGGCCCTGAGTTCATGGATCTTGCACTAGAGGAAAAGATAGCATGTTGTTTTCTATATAACTCCCAAGAATGGTGGAAGCGACCCTTCCTTTGCAAATACTTCCACAAAAAATATTTATCAAACCTAAATTGGAAATGTGTTTTAAATAAGGATTTAAAATTTGGAAATTGTGAAAATTTATTTCCAACATCATTGTGGATAATTTAGGGTGGAACGTAGGAAATTGAACTCATGTTAATTATAGAAGGACAATATCCCTTGATTGACACTTGCCAAAGAAAATGATGAATTCAGTAGGCTTGTGCATTGAATCAAGGGAAAAGCTTCAATATGTTAGCAAATATTTCAGCATGGGACAACATTGGCCATTGTATTGGTTGTTAATCCCATCATTGCCCAAAAATTATACAGTCTCAATGGTCCATGCTAATTATGTCATTAAATGAATTCGCTCCCATTGGAACCTCTAAATTAGATCATAGAATATGGAAAGGAAGTAAGAAGAGTGTGTGTGATATTAAGGAATGATACAAAATTCTTGTCAACAATATTTTCCACCATCCTTTGTATCGCCTTTGTGGAAAAATATGGTATAAGGAGGGTTTACCAAAAGTAAACCTTTTTTTTTGGGAACTCATTCACAAGAAAATATTGACATCAAAAAAATTGACGAAAATAAATATCCATGGGCCATCATGATGTATTTTATGTGAAAAAAATGAGTAAAGTGTCCAACATGTGTTCCAACAATATTCCTACTCCTTCAAAGTTTGGAAATCTATAGTCCCAAGTTCTCATGATCTATCTCAAATCCCTGGTAGTTGGCAAGAATTGTTTGCAATTTGGAAATACAAAATCCCATGGAAGAGAGAGGTTGATTCACTCACTATTATATGTTGGATTTCTTTTCCAAAATATTTGTGTTGATTTATCTGGCTAGCACATAATCAAGTGATCTTTAAGAGCACACGTCCCATCCCAATCTCTGTGAACAACAAGGCGACTCAATTACTCTTCGAGGCTATTTCAACTAGAGTTTATAATATGACTGATATGGATAATTTGATTAGGAAATAAAAAGACTGGCTATGGGTGGGACCACCCTTAAATCATGCAAGAACTTCATATCAAATCCTCCTTTTGACAAATCATATATTTTTCATTTCGACAATGTTCAATTTCAGGAATAGAGGAGCATCAAGGGGTGTTACTCCTTATTATTTGACAAATCATCAAAGGGAAACCCTGGGGAGGTAGGAGCGAGAAGGGTTTTTCTTGGCACTTGAACAAATAGAATCAAAATTTGCTTGGGGATTAGGAATCACATCCAACAACCAAGCCGAATTCTTAGCATTATGGCAGGCGATTGAATTGGATATTATGAGGAACATCCAAATCCTGATGGTCTATGGTAACTCACTATTAGTTGTTCAAAAAATTCATAAATATAAAGGAAATCCAAATCAAATATTCCCCCCATATTCTGCAAAGAATTGGGATGCAATTGTACAAGTTTGACAAAATTGACTTTTTCATGTTAAGAAACAACTCAATTCAAAGGTAGATAATATGGAAAATCAAGTAGTTAATTAAAAAGAAAGGCATATTTGTAGGACAACTCTAATATAGGCTGCAAATGTATCCCATGATTAAATCATTAAAAGTGTATTCAAATAGTGATCAATGTGGTGAAAATAACATGTTGAGGAATAAAGATCCCTGAGGACCTTCTGATAATCCATATAATGAAGAGTCAACTCAATATTACACCATAGGATGACACTACAACATAGGTTTGGGATGAAATAAATAATCATTTGGTAGTCACATGCTACGGAGGAGGATAGATGTAAGTGGAGTCAGTTTTCAATTAGATTTTGGCTTGAAACCAAGGAGATCTACATAAATCCAACTCAAATTTGAACATGGAAAGTAAATGATTTAGGAGAAAGAAATCAAAGTATTGCACTTGCAATGGAACCTTCTTATCAATTTTTGCATGAGGAAAATTCACAATGTTGAGGGACTGAGTGAATCGATGGTTGGGAAATGATGTGTTGAATGGTGTTGTCATTGATGTCAACGTCAATTAATGAATGTTCTTGATATTTGTCCAGATTTCACTAGTTGAAATCTCAAATTGAAAGATAGATAGAAACCTTAGCTCTAGGGTTTAAATTCCCTTGGCGATGGACATACCCCAAAATTTTTGGAAGTTTTTGAAGAATCAGATCACTAAATTTGTCTTAGATATCATCCTCAATGGATTCTCCTCATTGAGTTGTTTATGTTTGTATGTGGCATGCCACTAGAGGCCACACATTTTGTAAATTATTCTTGTTTGAAGTTGAAGACCCCAACCTGTGGGAAAAACCCCAAAGGGTAATGATGTGGCGGCTATTATTTCATCAAATCATATGGTTATGAAATAAGGCTCATCTCCAACAAAGTAAATTATTTCATAAGGTTATTTTTGAGGTTATTCAAATTATTTTAAAAATCAAATTTAAAGAAAATGGGTTTTTAGTCTTTTTGAAATTCAAATTTCAAAATCCCTAGGGGGTTTTTCCCTCCACTACATTTGAAATTCAAATGTTAATCTCCTTCCTCCAAAGGTATGATTCGGTCGTTACCTACAAGCCCCTCCAATGTTTATAAATTGGTGCTACAATCTATCTCAAAATATATGAATTGAATGCTTATCATTTTGAATTGATATTTGATATTATTCGAACATGTGGAAGATTGATAGATTAGAGGAGAGGATTGAAGGGTTTTGTCTTTGACTTATTATTGGTTGGGATTTGGCAGATAGTTAATCTTTCATTGGTTCATTAGTTATTTTTTGGCATATCTTACAGGTTTCATAACTATATTTTTAAATGATTCCAGTAGTACAATTTTTTCACTTGAAGAAATCGTGTCTAAGGTTAGACCATGGGACCTTATCTAGGGAACCTATACTAGAAAAAAATTGATGGTAAGAAGTAATGAATATCTAAAGTATAACTTAGAAAAAAATTTCACAATCTCATCTCCAAATTTTGAACCTCATTGGGGAATCAATTTCGAAGTATTGATTAAGCTCCTCTTCTACACTGAAACAATGAAGGCACACTTAGTCTTTTCCAAGAGATAGATCTCTGAGGGTATGTTTAAGTCACCTATGTATTGAACATTTTATTCTTATCAAAACTCTGAAAAGAAGCTTTAAGGACAGTAAAGTAGGTTATTGCAAGTTTCTGTCTATTTCAACTCTTTTTATTAAGGATATCTATGGTTGGAGCTCTTAAAATACCATAAAATCATCTAAATCATTTGCAGCTTCACCTAAACTTATCTACAACTTCTATAATGCTTATTAGTGACTGGTGTATTTTGGGATTTTGGGAAATATTGAAAAACGTTCATGATAATTTCTGAGGCGCAAATATATTTGGTGTAAATAACCACACTGGCAGTGTAATCCTAAAGCAGGTGCTTGAAATTGTTATACAATTGGTCAAATAATTGTGTGCAAGAACATAGCAACGCAGATGAATTTGGTGCTTTGAGGCTGACATATCTTAACTTTAAGAATTACGACCCCAACATAGCACTTCAATGTGATAAGAATAAAATATCGTGGCATCAATTTTGATAAGGTGGTTGGTATTTGGCCATGAAGCCAGTCATGGAGTTAACACCTTGTCTTGAATTCAAGATCCTTGTTTTGTATGATGTGTAGGGAATGAATATAATATATGTGAGAGGGTCCCATGGTAAGGTGAAATATTTCATTTCGTAAGGAACACATATAATATATGTGAGAGGGTGTCATTGTTAAGGTGAATTATTTCATGTTTATTTTGTCACATAATTAGTATCTTAGAAGTAGCTAAAAAGAATCAAATTGTCAAACATTTAATTTAATACATAGTTATTTGAGTTAATTAAGTCAGTGTTATTTCAAATTGAGATCAAGAAGAAACCTAGAAAATGTGGCTCAAAGGCAATGATTACAGTGATCTAATTTGACATCTTTTATGATAATTAATGAGCAAAGGAAATGGCTAATTGATATGCCAGGGTTTCATATATTATTGATAAGACTTGATTGACATGCTTGATGATGTAATATTGCAGTAAGCACATGCGTAGGGTTTATGTTACTATTCACTTGTATTGTTACAGATATTAATTATGTATGAGTCTATATTTGACATTTGCATTCAAATGCTAAGGGTTTTTCAGTGACCTATGATGTTTCTATCTTGAAAAAGACACATACATGTTGAAATAGGGTTTTGGCCGAATTGTTTATGTAGGGTTTATAGAAAAATGAGAAAATAATCTAGGGTTTGATGAACACATTAAGCATAAGCATATTCAATTTGAGAAAATGTTGTATTGTAGATTGATTATTGAGCATATTTCTAGTATTTGATATTTGAGCACAAGTTGCGTCACAGTTTTTTTTACATTTTTATTGAGCACAGGTGGATCCATTCTGAAAATTGTGAAGTGTGATTGTTCATTGATCAGGGTGGCAGGGTGGTCTAAGGCAAGAGAGTCGAGTCTCCTTCAGATTGGAGCATGAGAATACTTTGGGGTGATAGTGTGGTTCCAGGGTAGGTTATAGCCTAGATAGGGCATTGGAGAATACGTCCATTAGTAGATGGTAAACAGGGTGTCAGAGCATCCGTCAAGTTGGATCCTAAAAACTAGGGTGTTGGAGCATCCTTCTAGTTACAATTGCTAAAAGGAGTAGGAGCGTCATACAGGCTAGAGCTTATAAATCAAGGGGTTGGATCTTCCTTTAGCTGGAGCTGAAAACATGATGTAAATATTTTAAAGACAAATATTAAGAAGCGTTCAGTGGTTTCTTCCTGGAGGGGTTTCCACCTAAAATCTTTGTGTCTACTGTCTCTATTGTTATGCATTATTGAATTGTGTTTATGAATGTTTATGATTATATGATGCTAATAACAATTAATGCTATGTGAAATTAACAATATATTAACTAATAAGAAATATTCACCCACCCCCTCTCAGTATTTCTAACATGATGGACCATAGATTCAATAAATTGAGTGACAATGAAAAATGCGTTGTCAGCCATTATAGTGTTTATATCAATGAATTTGGTAGAAATGTATGGGAGCGAGGTGTTGAAATGGAATATTTTCTTATTAGGAATACAACATTAAGAACATGTAATTTACTTTATTTTTAGGACTACAACATTTAGAACAAATGATGGAGGTAAACTACCTTACTATACCAGATTTAGTGAAAATTATACAATTTTTATTCAGGGTATTGGCAACATTCAAGTAATATATTTATTTCAATGAACCAATTCACTTTCTTGGGAATGAAAATGAAGTCTGACCTTTTTATCTTTGCCTTTTCTTGTAATATCTAACATCAAACATCAATAATCCTAGAGAAGCACGTTGACTATAGTGTAAAATTTTTGCAAATATATCTTAATTAAGAAATAAAACATCGTTTTATCTCATTTTTAATGATTCAATAATGATTATTGATCCTTTACTCCACCATGTCTGTAGAAGGTGGGAAAATACCCTCTTAGTAAAGCTTTAAATATGTCAATAGAGTCTAAGAATTTGTTGAAGGTTGTGTTGTATCAATTAACAACCCCCAATTTATTTTGATTCATAATAATAATGGGGACCCTTTGTTTTGAATCAAGTATTTAATTTTTTCTTCAATAAAAACTTAGAGCCTTATATTTTTATTTTCATGATAATAATAGCTTATATAAGATCGATCCACTGTAGCCTCAACTCAAACCTTTTAAACAATGGAAAAAGTAAAAATTGATAAGTTGAAAGAGGTACCTGGGAACCCTAAAATCTCAGAACCCTTGTAGCTCATCTCTAATTGAATTACAGAAAACTTGTGGGGATGCAAGTTCCTGAGTTCCACATTATCACATTTTCAAGCAACATGCCCACACTTTTGTTTTTGCGATGCTATCACCTTATAAATAAAAAGGCCTCACTTATGCTACTTCACTTTATCAAACTAGACTCCTTGAAAACCCATAACAATATTTAAAAAAAATTGTTATTCCCCAAACCATCAGGGATTTTGACTATGCGAGTTCCACGTCACCTTAGAGTGCATATGGCCCACATTCATGTATTCTTTATTTTAGTGTTGATTTGATATCATGTGTCCCCTCTTCTTTTAGGTCCCGCCTGCCCAGAATCCCATAGCATTTTCGAAATTCCAATTAACAGTACTTATGGGAATTCAAACTTTCGGGTATTTTTCATATTTGAGCTATCCCACGTCGTATTTCCTCAGATATTTATTACAATTCCTTATGAGATTCTCCCCTCCGAGCTCCCACTCCACTTAGGTCCCTCTACTACCTAGAACCCTGGATCCCTAGAAAATTTAGCAAATACTAATTACAATTATCTACGAGATTTACACTCCTGAGGTATGATGTGGCATATTTCATGTGGCCTCCCACCTCCTCCTTGAAAAATAACCTTAATTATTCTATTAATGATCTATGCTGGCATATTTATGGTAAGGAGTTAGTTTATAATAAATATTAAACTATTATTTTACCATTTTTTTTGTTTTTCTTTGTAATATCCTTGTTCCATTAATCTCTTTAGGATTTAAAAACAAGCTTTGACTCCTCTATCACAGAACAAATGAATAAATATAAGGAAAAAAACAAGGCACCTATACATCAATCTATCAGCCCATTCATGGAAATAGTAGATGAAAAATTACCAGGTGAAGGGTTATTATTAGATGTAGTCTGCACCAGAGATTCAGGGCACTCCTCATTGGAATCTATTTATAAATACTTTGAGGTTGAGGAGCCTAAGGTGAAAATTGGAATAATTGTGGTTGACGATGAAACCCCAACCTCAGAGACAACTCAACAGGACATAAAAAAATTATGTATTGCATAGAATTGGAGCAAGGCCTCAGATGTTGCCACATACTCATATGATTAGATGGATAGTAGAGATCATGAATATTATGGAGCAAGAGTTTCACATGAAAAAGAGCACCATTATTGGCTCATTTTCATCAAAATACCTCCAGTCCATGTACCATATACCAGACCCACATCACAATTACAATAAGCAATATGTTCAAGACTTTCCAAAGAAGCACCTGGAACCATCTGAGTCTATCATGAAATTAAGGAAAGATAGGAATAAACATAAAGTTGCAGAAGATGGTAAGTACCCAATAGACTCATTGGCTTCTCCTTTCAATCAGATTGACTCTATTATTTGTAGGTTTCTTGCCTACCTCAATGTGTTTGAATTCCCTGATAATTGGGTTTCCTTAATTGTTGGGGCTTATGAGGGTGAAATTTTTTAGTGGGCCACTATATTATATGATAACGTAGACAAAAATATTTTGGCTTTTCATGCATCTCAAAGTGTCTGAAAATAAAATTCCCCCATTTTACATGTCAACCTACATCATGGACAATCTCTAGTTTTATCTTGATTTCCCAACCATGTGATGGAAGTGGATCTTCTCTCACCCCTCACCAATCCATATTTATCATAGTATACTTTTGGAGTCCAATTATTTTGGCCATTTTTATCATATTTTCTACAGGGTCATTATCCCATATATGAAATAATATTTGGAACCAAATCTCCTAGAACATCCCCGGAAGCTATGGATAATCTTAAAATAAATGGGAATTGTTTTGGTGAAGAGTCATTCACATTTATTAGAGTCTTGAGTAGTTATGCACAACCACATGTAACGACCCTTTATATTCCATACAAGTTGATATGCAGGGAATTATCTTATCAAAAAGTTGCTCATGGGATTACCAAGACCTTGAAAGATACCAAAAAGAATTTTTAGCCTCATTTCTCTCTATCTTTCATAATTTTCTCTCTGGTCAATTGTGTACATGATGAGAAGTCATTGCAATCTATTGAGGTACTAAAGTTGGCCACCATTCTGGCTAGGCCTTATGAACCCAATGGAGTAGCAAAATAAGTTTCCATATCTTCTTGCATTAGAAAATATTTTTATGTAGAGCATAAATTTGATGATATATTTGATAAATCTTCCTCTTATAGTACGATTTTGAGTCATGTAGATGAGACACTATTAGTGAAGGAGTGAGAACAATTTTTTTTCTTTCAGAAATGCAAGGTTGGCTCCTATGCCATTAGATTTATTACAACTTCCCATACAAAAACAAGTATCTCTAAAGGACACTATGGTATTTAATCAACAGGAAGTTTCCTCTCAATCAGTGGTTCCCCTACAGTAAAAAACAACAAATAGTTCTTTGAAACCTGGTGGATAAATTCCTACAGCAAACCCAACAATGGAAAACATTTGGGAACAATTTGATCAGGTCCTGAAATAGTCCAAGTAGGGAGAACAAGGAAATGAGATACTAGGAGGAGAGATTGTTTCCCAACAACATACTCCATAGGGTAATCCTTCTTCTCATTAAAATATCATGCTAGATCATCTAATATCTTAGAATATATGATTGGTCATCCAACCTGAGGTATATATTATTCATGTCGTTCCTACTTCTGAGATCTTCCTTAATATTGAGGAGATTCCTCCCATTGACATCTTTTACATCCTAATGCACAAGTTTGTAGTCAAAAGAGGCAAGAATAAGAGGGATATTGAAGAATATTAGGCTCTATTCCTAGGGAAAACCTCACAAGCATATTCTCTTGAAGTTATCTAAAAAGGGACTTATGTTGCTCTTGTTAATGAGCTTGGAAAGTTAACATAATTTACAAGTGCATATGCCTCAGCAACCATGGATAAAGAAATGGAATTGAAAGAGTTGCTAAGAGAGGAAGATGAAAATATTACCACCATAGAGCAAACTTTTATGAAATAGAAGGAGCAACGCGAGACCCAGTGGCTACTAGAGTTAAATCGGAAGGATATTGTCTCGGTAGAATTGCAAGAGAATTTCAATACACTTCATATTGAGCATGCAGAGGAGACTAGAACAAAGTATATAATACTCATGGAATCATAGTAGAAAGTGCAAAAATTACAGGTCAGGACTCCCCATCTGGTAAAATTCAAACAAGAGGCCCATGGTCTTAATTATCTACTTCAAAACAAGTAGTAATTATTTTGTGAAAAACTCATATTGATTTAGGTGAAGTGCAAATTGGGAAATAATTTGACTGATGAGTTAGTGGATATGATAACATGTTATGATGAAGCCAAAAAGGATCTCAATGAGATGCTAAAGTGGCAGAACAATGTTGAAGGGAGAAAATATGACTTTCCTAAAATAGATGAAATGAAAAAGTCAGTCATTTTTAAAGGATGGAAAGCTAGAATTCATTTGGTTAAACAACTTATCAATGATGCTCGTGAATTATCAAATTCCCTAGTTGAATCCATTAATGATTCTTTACTTGAATCAAATATTGTTTCCAGTTGTCCAGAATATTCCCTGATAGATGTAGAAAGGTTTCTCAAGAATTGGCTTGAGGAGAGGGCATAATTCACTAAAAGAATTGACCAATTGACTAAAGTTAATCTTGAACTCAATTGGTAATTTTTGGTCAAACCTCATAACCATTGGTTGGTTTTGAAGGCACTCAATAATACCTCTATCCAAATGCTACCACAATTGGGAGAGTCTATCTTCAACTTCCTGGTGCAAATCAAGCCTCATTCCCCATCATAGCTCCTCGCGCTCCTAGATTTTCAAAGGCTATGGACAAGAATGATTGGCTTGTCTTCAATCAAATAAGAGTTGTGACAACCATTTTGTTTTTATGTTAATTTTTTTATTAAGGAGAGAAATAAAACTCTTTATTGTGAATAACTCTATAAATTCCCCTCTCGAAATCATTGCACAGGGTTCTGAATTTTGGAAAAAAGAAAATATTTTGTTGCACTTTTGTTCTCAAGTTTTTCTTTAATATAATCTAAATGAATATCAATTCCACCATGCACATATTTCCAACATTATGAGTACTTTATTTTTCTCTTTATGCATTCTATTTTTAAAGGAATTGTTTCAAATATTTAGATATTATTCATGTATGTGCTTTTATTAATTCTAGCATTATCACTTTTCATGTGTGTGGATTAAATTATATAACATACAATGAATAACGAAATTGTTGTTTATATGTGATGAGCTTATAATTTATTTGATTAATTATTTAATCAAATCAATTATTTTATTGATTTTAACAATGTTAATTCATGGGAATCTTCATTTTCATGAAACAACATTATTTTTCTAGCACATCTAACTTAATAAAATTTGTGCGTTATCCATACCCTCAGAACTATTGATGCTTGAGGGGTTTTTGAGTTCACTCTTTTGTTGTTGGGCGGGGCTTTCCCCCTGCTTGTCTTGAGAGTTGTTTCTTTCTTGCCCGATTTCTTGTGATTCAGAGTTTTCTCGAGAGTATTCTTCTTTGATGAAAGTGTAGTATTCTTTTTGTGCTCCTTCCCACCATGTAGATCGGTGGTGATTTTTTCTAGAAGAATTTTCTGGGAGGCTTTTGTGCAATTTTTGGCTAGGTGCCCTATCTCAAAGTAGGATCGACATCTGAAGAGGACACGTTTATAATCGAGTTTCTGGTTCCACACATATTCTTTACTAGTTAGGTGTATTTCATCTGGGAATCCGACGCTGAAGTCCATTTCCACACAAATGCATGCATAGGTGGTTCTGGCATATTCCTCTATTTCTAGGCACTTGCAGTAAAATTTCCCAATTGCATTTCCAATGGCTTTTAGCGAAGAGAAATTCCAAAGATGCAAGGGTAGGTTTGGAAATCTCACCCAAACTGGTGCTGAGGTTATGTCTATTGTTGAGGGATCGAATGATGGGTTCCATGGCCTCATGAATAGGTCTGATTTTTCCCAAAACCTAGGGACGGAATATACCTGAGCGAAAGTAACCAGATTAGTTTATTTTTATTTTATATCAGTTACAACATTAGTTTTCCAATTATCATCATCATCCATTTCATCCCCATACACAATTAGTTGTAATGGGTAATTGGACCCATAATACGATTTGAAACCACCAATTTTAATGGAAAAGAGTCAGTGTTGGGGCTCTAGTCAGGTGGATTCCCAAATATTGATGTAGTTAGTTTTGGCCATCAACATTTTTGGCGCTAGAAGGAGGGTCATCAAAATTGGAATGGAGAAAAGGTCACTTATTAAATGAAGTATCCATTCAAAGATTCAATCTCCTTCCCAATGCTTGCCATCAACTTTTGGATCCCCTTCTCGTTCTCTACCTCCTAGAGTGGAAGTTTCACACCCTTCTCATAAATCTCCTAACCCTGTAAGAATATCTTCAAGTGAACCTTCAGTAAATACTCCTCTCCCTACTCAACTTGTTGAACCTACTGAGATTCAAACTATTAATCATAAACTTGAATATTTTTTAATTTCTAAAGAGTAGGTTGATAGACCTGAACCTTTTGAAGGCAACATTGCATCATATTTAAAATCTTCCAACTTCTTGGCCAAAGCATAGAGCAAAAAAATAGGAATCAAAACTTTTGAGTTCCCTTTACAAGCTCAACGTAGAGAAAGACCAGTTGTTGGTTATGATGTAGTTGCTAGTGAGATTATCACACAATCTTCCCCCCATCTTACTCCCACTATCCCATCGGTTTCCTCATGACCTGTATCATTTTCTTCTTTACCACCTTCTTACCATGCTTTATCCTATGTCATTCATACATCCACAACTGCTCCAGTTTCTTCCACTATTTCGGTTTCCATCCAACCAATAGGTATAACTATTGTTAGTAGTTATGTAGGGGCATCATGATCCACTGTTATTTCAACTTCCCCTTCATAAAGTAGGTCTAGTATTGAGTTTATCTCATCCACTACAGGCTAAATCCTAGAATGGTAGAAAGACCTTGGAACAATCCAGGAGTTATGGCTATAAACCCTCCTTTGCATCCTCTTCCCAAACATCCAAAGAGATGGCTACAAAAGTTCAATATGGATGATGGTATTCCTATAGATGAACCTATTTATAATTTCATGTTGGCCATCAATATTAATGGAGTCTCTAAGGAGGACGTAGTTTGTAGGATTTTCCCTTAGACATTCGAAGGGCCAGTTGGGTCTTGGTATTTATCTCTACCCATTGGATCAATAAATAATTGGGATACTTTCGAAGCAAAATTTCTTAAGAAATATGGATAATACTATTATCCTCCTGCTACAGCAAGTATTCATCTTTCATGATCGACATTTCTACATGCCAAATATGTCATACTTTGCATGCTGCAACGTTCCATATTTGCTACAGAGGCCAAAGAAGTGTCCATGAAAGTGTGCTAGTCTAAGTGCCACTGCTATGTTCCATTTTGATGAGTTGATCCATTTTTGATGAATTTCCAGTTAAGGGAAGGCCAAACAGTTTAATCCTGGCTTCCCTAGGTTTCAATTTCTTGTGGTAGAATATAGAGAATCATTATCTAACCAAACAGCTTAATCTTGGCAGATTTGTAGATAGGTAGAGAAACAAGGGTGCTCAACAGCTTAATCTGAGCCCCTGGATAAAATAAGTGTAGATGTAGATAGGAGGACAGAAAGAAGAAAAGAATGAAAATCTGGGTATGCTAGTTCAAGTGCACCCAAACCAAAAGAAGAAAAAATGCTAGGTGAGTAGGCCGGGTAAGCAGTTTTTGAGGTTGCAGAATGAATAAGTGTGATGAATTTTATATCTCAAAGTGTTATTTTCACTTCAAATCACAAGTGCAAGGCAATTTTCCCTTGGAGGACTTCGAGCGAGGCATGACTAACTCCCCCTTCTTCTTATTCCCCAAATCATTCACTAACCTCCCCAAAGAGGTCAAGATCTACTTAATATCTCTTAAGTTTCATCATTTGCCATATCATTGCCTAAGTAAAGATCTTCTTTGCTTAAAGATGCTTATATTTCTTATACAAGTCATTTTTCCCCTTAATAGCCTAAGATTTACATACTTAGCGCTCTCTCATCACATTTCATATTAACTACTAACTTTATTATGTAACTCCCTATCTATCTCCCCTCCCCCTACTAAAACTATGTTAATAACTCCCCTATATACTTATCCCTTCCTCTGGTTGAAATATAACCATAAATATGCTTGGGAATTACTAAGTTTACTTGAAACTTAGTAAAAACCCTCATTTCGCTCAAAAAACCATCTTCCTAAGGTGTTTTGACTCCTTCCAAAACACAAAAAACCCCCTTTAAATGCTATCGGACTCCTTCTGATGCATTAAGGATCCTTCCAAAGCTTTAAAAAGCCTTTTTAGATCACATAAATCATCCTCCGATCGCATTAACCCTCTTCCAATTGAGTGTTTCCTCCTCCGATGAGTTTTCCTCCCCTCCAACGCGATATCGCTGCCAGAGGTCGCAACATTCATTCATCGGCCCCATTTTATAACTCCCCGATATCAATTCACTGATGCAATTTCGCGATCGACACTCGCAAGGTTCTATACCTGCATATATATCACCCCTCTCATTCGCCGACGTGATATTGCTATCGAACCTGAAATCATATCGCATCGCGATCCACTCATTTTCGTAATCACATCATTTATCCATATATGCCTCTACTTCCCCATAAAACTTGGTTATGTTGCAAAAATTAGGTTTTGCCGCTAAACTCATTTAACCTCAATAATATGGAATTTCCGCAAATATTTCCCATTTTTCACACAACCGCATGCCTTATCGCTTTTCCGATATCGGCGATCGCTCCCATTGCATCACATATATAAAAGCCATTGCCCCCGATCCCCGCCGATTGCCGATCTCTGATTTAATCCCCGCCGTACTGCCACATCACCCTGCCACATCACTACCATACTGGGACCCACTACTAACGTCGCCACTAAAAGAAGGCGCGAAGGGCGCAAATCGCAGCAAAGAGAGCCCGAAATGAAAAGCTGAGGTAGTTTTCGATGTGCATCGCTAGGAAAGAATGACCAAAATGGAAGGCTTCATATCGCTCGGCCACTAGCAGGCCCGAAAATTCACAGTTTTGACAGGGTTTCTTCATTTATGTTCGTATTCAAATCGGCCAGCGTCGGTATCATTCCAGAGGCCACAGAAATCATTTGCAGCAGCCATTTTTGCCTTGAAGGGGCAGAAAAGGGGCGATTTGATAGTTTCAAGCATATCAGGTCAAGAGAAAGTGGCCTGATTCAAGTGTTAAAGAGTATCAGATGAAAGATAAAGCCCAAATTCAATCAAAGAGTATCAGTGAAGCGGCAAAGTGTATCAGGTCTGCAATACCAAAGCGGGTGAACATTAAAGGCCCCCAAGCAAAGTCAAAGAAAGCGGTAAAGCCATTTAAGGGCTCTCAGATCACAGTTAATGCACATCAAAGCCACTCAAGAGCAGGGGATCAAAGCCCAAAGCACAGTTATGGCTAAATGAACCACACAGAGCCATAAGGACAAATTTCGACTCATTTTTTGAGGCAGCTTCCCCAACGCAGCGCTTAGATATCTTCTTGCATTAATTACACGACAAGATTAGATTAAAGAACTCATTTCCCTCAGATCTATTTAAGATCTATTGCAATGGATATTTTTAGATATTTTCCCTATATAAACCACCCTAATTCATTGTTTAAAGGATTGGTTGGTTGATAATCCTCTTTGGGGACTCGTACTGTATGTTTTGAGAATTTCTATAATCAAGGACTGCTGAAAAGCTTGGAGGATGGATTGTCTGTTGTGTTATTAATGGCTGAAGAGTGAAATATAGAATTCTTGCGCTGCTACATGGCCCAATAAGTGTTTCATACCTCTGTTTTAAATTCATATATGTTTATTTCATACATATATCACCATCTAAGTTACAGAAAGAAAGATTAGCTTAGAATTTGCGTGGCTGCACTCTATGCTTAGTTTCTGTTGCTTCTATATGTTTTCTTCTAATTCAGGCATAAATATGAATTCCTCATGGCTCATATTTTCTTTTTTTCATTCATGTGTGACTATTATTTAGGAATTCTTGACTGCTCCTAGATATAGTTCACTCACCTCCCCTCTGTTAAGCTGAATGAGAGATTCTTAGTTGCCTTTCATTCCTTAGCCTTAATTTCATCTTTTAACTTGAAAGATTGTTTCATGTGTAGCTATCCTGCTCTATATACCTCTTGTGACCAAGAAAACGCACTAGCAGCCCAATTCCATGACTCCATGCCCAATGGTTTGAACCTCTCACACTATGCATGCCTCCCCACTTGAAAACATCGATCATCCCACCAAGGCTTTAAACAAAACCCCTTAAACTCAATAACTAGCCTAAAATCATCATCAACAAAGCTAAATCATTAAGAGAGAGCCCTCTCTGATTGCAGGTGGGCTAGAACCTGTAGTCCAAAGATTGATTTGTGGTTACCTCGGTCGCATCCCTTAAGGAGCTTTGGGACAACCTGAGTGTTAACATAATGGCGACTCCGCTGGGGAAGATCTTCAGATAATTTCACAAATCAAGTTGGAAAGCTCCACTGGGGAAGAATCTGACCTTCAAAAGTTTCTTTCTAACCCATTTTTCTTAGAAAAATCCCCAAAAAACAAGTTAGAAGCTGGCTCCTAAAAGGAATTCACGTTATACAAGGTCAAATCCAGACCCAAATCCACCAGCTGTTTTTGAAAATCCAAATTTAATCCCAAGAAACCTCAGGAAATTAGAGCGAAAAGAAGATTTTGCTGATTCTAGTCCTGAGATAGTTCGGCCAAGCTGTGTTCCAACCCCTGTCAAAGTTTTATTTCGTTCAACCCCTAGTTCCCCTTGTTCTTTATCCACCTCTCCATGCACCTTTTCCACACCTTCGTTCACTGCGCATAGTACCACTACTACTCCTATTATCCCAGTTGTTCCAGCTGTTCCATTTATCCCTGTTGCTCCACTTATACCTGTTAATATGGATAATAGATATGCACCCCTACAGCTGCCTGCTAACCTCGGGGCTATGCTTCAAGATTACCAGACTAAAATAACTTATTTTGATGGCACAAGTGCTTGCACAACCCTTCAGCATACAAAGAAAATGTAGGATTACTTTGAAAGCTATGAGATTGACGATGATGGGGTGAGAATGAAGAATTTTGTCCAAAGTTTGACAGGCGATGTCAGGACTTGGTTTAGAGCACTCCCAGCTAATTCCATAGCATACCCAGGAGCCTTATACCAGTCATTTATCAATAGATGGGAGAAAATGAAAGACCCCTTGCACATACTAGCCGAATACGATACAATTAAAAGAGGCCCTCAAGAGACTGTTTTGGACTATTGTACAAGATTCAATAATGTCTACAATGCAATACCACAGAACTTAAGGCCCCAACCTGACCTTGCCTTGTATAAATTTTCTAATGGTTTCGACCCAGATATGGCCTACCAGTTAAAAGAAAGAGCCCCTAACAGCCTTGCCAAAATGCAAAATGTGGCTGTCACTATGGAGGCAAATTTAATTGCCAAAAGAAATAGAGCCAGAACAGAGAGGATAACAACCTTTAAGGAAGAACCCTTAGCCATAGACCAAAAGCTGGATGCCCTTATCAGTGGTATGCATAGGCTGGTAGAGAAAGTGGACCACATTGAGAAAAAATCATCTTGGTACGGGCAGCAAACCAACGCTGTTAGGAACCCGAACTTCAGAAGGAACCAAAACCCAAACGCTGGAAGAGCGAGCCCAGACCATGAAATAAGGCCTCCTTTCCAAGAAAATTACGCTAAGACATCAATAGCTAATGAGCCCATAGAAGACACTCACATAAACCTAATGGGTTTGAAGAACGAGCAACATGTCTTCTTAACTAAAGAAGACCAAAATAACGATAATATGCATCAATTCCAAACTCAAACCCAAGAGTCTTTCGACTTTGAACAAGCTTATGACCCAGCCGTTTATGAGCTAAACAAGCAATATAAGCTAAGAACCAGAACGATTGATGTGCCCAAGCCCATCAAACCAAAGGAAAAACAACAGCCCGATAAAATCAAAGGCAAGGTTGTTATAACAGAACACGTTCAACGATATGCCCTAAACCCACAGCACGTAACCATAGATGATATAACTATTGAACAGCCTTCTAAAAAGCAGCCTGTCGTGCCTTTTTCCTCAAAGGAAAACATGCACAGCATTCCAAAAAGCCTGCCCATAACTGAAAAAACACAAGCGATCACTCTCCATGACGCTGGCGAACGAGAGCAAATCACTGATAATTCAAACGAAAAAGAAAAATCTTCCATCATCAATACCAAGACTCCACTGGAAAAGCCATTTAATTTAGAGGCAGAGATTGGAAAACTTAAGATATCCATCCCCCTCTCAGAACTTGCCAAGCATGATGTTTATAGGCAGCAAATACAAAGATCGCTACAAATGCCAGAGATTAAGGATGATGTACATGTTTTAGATGATACCCCAGAGCTGCTCTTTGGCCTAGAAGTCAATGGAAAAACAGTCAATGGAGTAGTTTTGCCACTTTATATCAGTTTGCATATCCATGATAAAATTTTACATAATGCAATGTTTGACTCAGGTGCATCACACAATCTTATGCCCAAAGCGGTAATGGAAAGACTAAACCTTGACATAACCAGCCCATACAAAGATTTATTCTCCTTTGACTCAAGTCAAGTCAAGTGTTTAGGCATAATCAAAGACTTGTGTGTCTCCTTAGTCCAATATCATAACAAGACAATCCTCATGGATGTGGTGGTTGCTGACATTCCACCGAAGTACGACATGCTCCTATCGAGATCTTGGGGAGCAAAACTCCAAGGATCTCTCCAGCTAGACCTCTCTTACGCCACTATATCAGTCTTGGGGCAACCATAAAGACTATATAGAGAAACACTCATGAAATATATGGTAAGTAGCGAGGATAAGCCACAAAAATTCCCCATCTACTCAATCCATACTGATATGGATTCATTTATTTTGTTTAATGATGATAGCTGCCCTTTAACTGATGTCAAGCCTTTGGCTCTAGAACAACAAGCACACATCAAAGAAGAATCGGTTGCACATACCCATGAGACTGTCACAACAGCCAATGCAACCAGCACACAAGAAGAACCTCCCGAAACACAAGAGTCAGGTTCGCCCAATCCTAAAATGACTGAAACTCTTAATACTAACCACAAGCAAGAAATCACATGGTATTTAGAGTTTGATGGTTTAGTTAATAGGTTAGGAGAAGGGGTAGGTTTGTGGATTCACAATACACACAACAATCATGCAGAAGGCCATGCATATAGACTGAATTTCAAATGCACCAACAACATGGCCGAGTATGAGGCACTCCTCTTAGGCCTTAAGATGATCAAAGCATTAGGAGCTGCCAAAGTGTCTATTCTAGGTGACTCCGACCTAGTAATCCAACAAATGAAAGGTAACTTTGTTACTAATGACAACAGAATGAGGGCCTATAGGACAGCTGCCATTAATTTACTCATTGCATTCTCTCAATCCAAGCTTGCCAAGATTTCAAGAAATCATAACATTCATGCACACAGTCTAGCCACCTTTGCTAGCACATGCAAGCTTCCCTTTGAGCCAAATCACCATTTCAATGCTGAAATAAAACATAGGCCTGTTGTCCCAAATAACGTTAAAGATTGGCAAGTGTTTGAAAGCGATGAACAAATTAACAATTTCCTCACTCTTGAGCACGAGTTTTCAAATATAAACATTGACATGGATGCCATGAACGACTCCCAACAGCAAACAAATGAAAATCAGCAGGCTGTAACAGTTGTAACAACCAAACAAATCCTAAACCCAACTGTTTTTGACAATGCAAACATAGAAGAGCTGAAACAAATGCATTTGGAGGAAATAGCCAAAACAAAGGCCAAGATCATTGAACTAAAGGATAACTTTCTCCCTGCTGGCCTCACTCCATTAGAAGACACGTTTGGTGATAATGATGTCCCCAAAAATCCAAAAATGTAGCCCTTAAGCGCTGCTATAGAAGAACATAACATTGGGACAGCAGAGAAGCCCAAAATGATTAAATTGTCCAAAAATCTGCCACCTGATCAAAAACCAAAATTTGTTGATTTGTTCAAAGAATTCCAAGATGTATTTGCTTGGAGTTATCAGGACTTGAAGTCCTATGACACCTCAGTGATCCAACACACCATTCCCTTAAAACCAAACCAAAATCCCTTCAAACAAGAACTTAGAAGAATGAATCCCATGCTCCTTCCCTTGGTTCAGAAGGAAGTCAAGAGGATGTTTGAAGCATGTATCATAGCACCCATCAGATTTTCTGAATGGGTATCCAATCTTGTTCCCACAAGAAAGAAGACATGTGAGATTAGGCTATGTGTGGATCTGAGAAATTTAAACCAAGTCTCCCTAAAAGACCACTACCCATTGCCAAAAATGGACCACATCCTACAAAGAGTAGTGGGGTCATCTAAAATCTCTTTGCTTGATGGCTTTTCAAGTTTTAATCAAATACTTGTTCACCCGGATGACCAAGACAAGATAGCCTTTACCACACCGTGGAGAACATTTAAGTATGTGAAAATGCCTTTTCGACTAAAAAACACTGGTGCAACCTTTCAAAGGGCAATGGACATTGCATTTGCCAAGGAAATCCATGATTTCTTAGTGGTCTACCTTGATGACTTAACCCCCTTCTCCAAATCTGATCAAGAGCACCTTAAACACCTTAGGCAAATATTCATGACGTGTAGGAAATATGGCATTTCCTTGAATCCCAAGAAGTCTATCTTTGGCCTTGAAGAAGGCAAGCTACTTTGCCATATCATCTCAGAAGATGGTATTAGAATAGATCCGGAAAGGATCCAAGCCATTTTGAAAATCCCATATCCAAGAAACATAAAAGAATTGCAAGCATTCCTTGGAAAGATCAATTTCTTAAGGAGATTCATCCCAAACTTGGCCGAACTAATAAGAATGCTAAACAACATGCTTAAGAAGGATGCCAAGGTAAAATGGTCTCTTGAAACCAAGCAAGCCTTTGAGAGTATCAAAGCTTCCTTGACCCAAGCCCCTGTCCTCACCAGTCCACAGTTTGACAAAGATTTTATCATTTTTTCTTTTGCATCTAATCACACCATAGTTGTTGTCCTTTTACAAAAGGATGATCAAGGAGCTGAAAAGCCAATTGCATTTTTCAGCTGAGCCTTAAGAGATGCACCCCTGAAGTACCAAATCATGGAAAAGCAGGCCTATGCACTTGTTAAAGCAATCAAAGATTTCAGAATTTACATTTTATATTCACATGTGATTGCTTATGTGCCAAACGTTGTTGTAAAAGACATATTAACCCAAGAGGGGTTAGAAGGCAAAA
Source organism: Pinus tabuliformis (assembly GCA_031772625.1). NCBI lineage: Eukaryota > Viridiplantae > Streptophyta > Pinopsida > Pinales > Pinaceae > Pinus > Pinus tabuliformis. The sequence goes on along the minus strand of CM062806.1, from coordinate 264,383,675 downwards.
GAGGCAAGTGGATTGCTAGCATCCTTGAGTATGACATTGAGATAAAGCCAACCAAGCTCATAAAGGGACAAGGTTTAGCCAAACTGATGTCCGAAACAAATTTTCAAGCCCTAGACATTAACCAACTGGACAATGAACAGGAGTTGGCGACTCCACAAATCAGTGAAACCTTCTTGCAATCCCCATGGTATGCTGATATTTGTTTTCTATTGTTAAACATGTTTGCTCCCCCAGGATTGTCCAGAACCAAGAAAAGATTTTTAAAAATGAAGGCTTTAAATTTTTGTGTCTTAGATGGTGCATTATTTTGGAAAAACCATGAAGGCATATTGCTTAATTGTTTAACCATGAATTAAACTAACAATGTCATGAAGGAATTCCATGCGGGGGACTGTGGAGGGCACTTATACTAGAAGTCCACTACCGACAAGATACTCAGGGTTGGTTTCTATTGGCCCTCTTTGTTTGCTGATGTAAAGAAGTTTGCTTTCTCATGTCATAAATGCCAAATCTTTGAGGGCAAAAGAAAGCTTCTGCCCTTGCCCCTCAAGCCCATCTCAACTGAAAAGCCTTTTCAACAATGGGGTCTTGACTTCATTGGAGAAATCCATCCCTCTTCCTCAGGCCAGCACAAATGGATTCTAACAGCCACAGAATATTTCACCAAGTGGATTGAGGCCATCCCACGTAGGCAAGCCAATGACTCCACCATTATCCAATTCCTTGAGACCAATATCCTATCTAGATTTGGCTGCCCTGAGAAGATCATCACTGACAACGCTGTTGCCTTCAAATCCAAAAAGATGATAAATTTTTGCCATAAATTTCATATCACCTTAGGCCACTCTACAACCTATTACCCTCAAGGTAATGGCTTGGCTGAATCATCCAACAAAAGCCTGATTAATATTATCAAGAAGATCTTAGAAGAAAACAAGAAGAACTGGCATCGAAAGCTCACAAATGCCCTTCGGGCAGACAGGCTTTCAACAAAGAGATCCATTGGGATGAGCCCTTATGAGCTAGTATATGGAATGGAGGCCAGATTTCCATCTTCCTTGGGTATTCCTATCATCAAGCTGTTACAAGAGATCTAGGCAGAACCAAATGATATTCAAAGAAGAATAAATCAGACCATTCATCTCCAGCAAACCAGAGAGAAAGTGTATGACAATGCTCAAATTGTGCAAGAGAGGCTGAAGAAAGCATTTGACAAAAGTACGAAGGCTGAGGATTTCTACATTAGCGATAAAATTATAAGGTGGGACTCATGAAGAGAAGATAAAGGAAAGCATGCAAAATTTGATTTTCTATGGAAAGGCCCATTTGTTATCAGGGCTATGCAAGGTAATAACACCTATTTTCTCAAACCTGAAGATGGCAGCGAAATTGAAGAAGGCCCTGTGAATGGCCGAATGTTGAAACATTATTGAGATCCCTTTTAAGGGATACAATGTCACTGTGTATATATTTGTATATTAGTGTTTGTATATATGTCAGTGCTTTCCTTTTTTTATGTTTGTATAAGCAATCCGATTGCCTGGAACCAAGCAGCGCTGTTATATCAAATCAAATTCAGTTAGAAGTGCTACAATCAAGTTTCCCACTTCAGTCAATGGTATCAAAACAAAGGAGCGTTTTTAGGTTTCATATCAACACCCTTTCCATGTTTTGAGACTATTTCAAAGGGCAGTACTCAGGCAACATTGTACATAACATTAAGCATACAGAAGAAAGCAGGCGACGTTATATAGTTCACAGCAATTCAGTTGAGGAGAGTGTTGTTCAGATCTCAAAATTCCAGTCTTTTAGCAGCCAAAGAAGAATTGTTTTCAGTTCCACAACAACAATAGAAGATCAAGGTAGTCTGACATGCTGTTCTTGGCTTTTCACAAGGAAAAGCCATCCCCAAGTGGAGCCACTGTTAGCCTCCTACTGCAACAGGTATTCATCTTTCATGATCGACATTTTTACATGCCAAATATGTCATACTTTGCATGCTGCAACGTTCCATATTTGCTACAGAGGCCAAAGAAGTGCCCATGAAAGTGTGCTAGTCTAAGTGCCATTGCTATGTTCCATTTTTATGAGTTGATCCATTTTTGATGAACTTCTAGTTAAGGGAAGGGCAAACAGTTTAATCCTGGATTCCCTAGGTTTCAATTTCTTGTGGTAGAATATAGAGAATCATTATCTAACCAAACAGTTTAATCTTGGAAGATTTGTAGATAGGTAGAGAAACAAGGGTGCTCAACAGCTTAATATGATCCCCTGGATGAAATAAGTGTAGATGTAGATAGGAGGACAACAAGAAGAAAAGAATGAAAAGCTAGGTATGCTAGTTCAAGTGCACCCAAACCAAAAGAAGAAAAAATGTTAGGTGAGTAGGCCGGGTAAGCAGTTTTTGAGGTTGCAAAATGAATAAGTGTGATCAATTTTGTATCTCAAAGTATTATTTTCACTTCATATCACAAGTGCAAGGCAATTTTCCCTTGGAGGACTTCGAGCGAGGCATGACTAACTCCCCCTTCTTCTTATTCCCCAAATCATTCACTAACCTCCCCAAAGAGGTCAAGATCTACTTGATATCTCTTAAGTTTCATAATTTTCCATATCATTGCCTAAGTAAAGATCTTCTTTGCTTAAAGATGCTTATATTTCTTATACAAGTCATTTTCCCCTTAATAGCCTAAGATTTACATACTTAGCGCTCTCTCATCACATTTCATATTAACTACTAACTTTATTATGTAACTCCCTATCTATCTCCCCTCCCCCTACTAAAACTATGTTAATAACTCCCCTATATACTTATCCCTTCCTTTGGTTGAAATATAACCATAAATATGCTTGGGAATTACTAAGTTTACTTGAAACTTAGTAAAAACCCTCATTTCGCTCAAAAAACCATCTTCCTAAGGTGTTTCGACTCCTTCCAAAACACAAAAAACCCCCTTTAAATGCTATCGGACTCCTTCTGATGCATTAAGGATCCTTCCAAAGCTTTAAAAAGCCTTTTTAGATCACGTAAATTATCCTCTGATCGCATTAACCCTCTTCCAATTGAGTGTTTCCTCCTTCGATGAGTTTTCCTCCCCTCTGACGCGATATCGCTGTCGGAGGTCGCAACATTCATTCATCGGCCCCCTTTTATAAGTCCCCGATATCAATTAGCTGATGCAATTTCACGATGGGCACTCGCAAGGTTCTGTACCTCCATATATATCACCCCTCTCATTCGCAGACGCAATATTTCTATCGCACCCAAAAGCATATCACATCGCGATCTACTCATTTTCGTAATCACATCATTTATCCATATATGCCTCTACTTCCCCGTAAAACTTGGTTATATTGCAAAACTTAGGTTTTGCCACTAAACTCATTTAACCTCAATAATATGGCATTTCCGCAGATATTTCCCATTTTTTCGCATAGCCGCATGCCTTATCGCTTATCCGATATCGGCGATCGCTCCCATCGCATCACATATATAAAAGCCATTGCCCCCGGTCCCCGCCGATTGCCGATCTCCGATTTAATCCTCGTCGTACTGCCACATCACCCTGCCACGTCACTACCGTACTAGGACCCACTACTGACGTCGCCACTAAAGAAGGCGCGAAGGGCAAAAATCACAGCAAAGAAAGCCTGGAATGAAAAACTGAGGCAGTTTTCGATGCGCATCGCTAAGAAAAAATGACCAAAATGGAAGGCTTCATATTTCTCGGCCACCAGCAGGCCCGAAAATTCGCAGTTTTGATAGGGTTTCTTCATTTATGTTCGTATTCAAATCGGTCAGCGCTGGTATCATTCCAGAGGCCACTCAAATCATTTGTAGCAGCCATTTTTGCCTTGAAGGGGCAGAAAAGGGGCGATTTGATAGTTTCAAGCATATCAAGTCGAGAGAAAGTGGCCCGATTCAAGTGTTAAAGAGTATCAGATGAAAGATAAAGCCCAAATTAAATCAAAGAGTATCAGTGAAGTGGCAAAGTGTATCAGGTCTGCAATACCAAAGCAGGTGAACATTAAAGGCCCCCAAGCAAAGTCAAAGAAAGCGGTAAAGCCATTTAAGGGCTCTTAGATCACAGTTACTGCACATTAAAGCCACTCAAGAGCAGGGGATCAAATCCCAAAGCACAGTTATGGCTAAATGAACCACACAGAGCCATAAGGATAGATTTTGACTCATTTTTTGAGGCAGCTGCCCTAGCGCAGTGCTTAGATATCTTCTTGCATTAATTACACGACAAGATTAGATTAAAGAACTCATTTCCCTCAGATCTGTTTAAGATCTGCTGTAATGGATATTTTTAGATATTTTCCCTATATAAACCACCCTAATTCATTGTTTAAAGGGTTGGTTGGTTGATAATCCTCTTTGGGGACTCGCACTGTATGTTTTGAGAATTTCTATAATCAAGGACTGCTGAAAAGCTTGGAGGATGGATTGTCTGTTGTGTTATTAATGGCTGAAGAGTGAAATATAGAATTAATGCGCTGCTACATGGCCCAATAAGTGTTTCATACCTCTATTTTAAATTCATATATGTTTATTTCATACATATATCACCATCTAAGTTACAGAAAGAAAGATTAGCTTAGAATTTGCGTGGCTGCACTCTATGCTCAGTTTCTGTTACTTCTATATGTTTTCTTCTGATTCAGGCATAAATATGAATTCCCCATGGCTCGTATTTGCTCTGTTTCGTTCATGTGTGACTGTTATTTAGGAATTCTTGACTGCTCCTAGATATAGTTCACTTGCCTCCCCTCTGTTAAGCTGAATGAGAGATTCTTAGTTGCCTTTCATTCCTTAGCCTTCATTTCATCTTTTAACTTGAAAGATTGTTTCATGTGTATCTATCCTGCTCTATATACCTCTTGTGACCACGAAAACGCACCAGCAGCCCAATTCCATGACTCCATGCCCAATGGTTTGAACCTCTCACACTATGCATGTCTCCCCACTTGAAAACATCTATCATCCCACCAAAGCTTTAAAAAAAACCCCTTAAACTCAATAACTAGCCTAAAATCATCATCAACAAAGCTAAATCATTAAGAGAGAGCCCTCTCTGATTGCAGGTGGGCTAGAACCTGCAGTCCAAAGATTGGTTTGTGGTTACCTCGGCCGTATCCCTTAAGGAGCTTTGGGACAACATGAGTGTTAACAAATACAAAACACCAGCCACATTAATCAATGGTCTATCTAATCTCAAGGTCTCTCCTAATGGGAAAATCAAGGTTTTCAGCTCCATATTCAATAAATTTTTGAATAAAATCCCAACTGCATCCAGGCTAGGTGAAGAAGTATGTGTTGATTGGTACATTAGTGCTCTTCCTTCAAATATAGCTATTTTTATTCATAGGGTACAAAAACAAGAACTTGTTGATAACATGAAAGAGGCCTTAGCAGTTGAAAAAAGATTGTTGGCACTAAAGAAGAAAGCTGCGGAGTAAAGAAAGCATACAAAAAAAGTGGCATTCAAGGAAGAGCCCAAGAGAAAACTACCAAATATCCTTATTACATGGAAGATTTGCAAAAGGTTCTTAAAACGTTGTCAAATGAAATGATCAAGTTAAAGAAGAAATTTTTTAGGAGTTATTCCTCAAAACGACCCTTTAGGCCTTTCAAAAGGAATCAGCAAGTTGCATCCCCTTCTCATCCACCTTTAAAAATATTAGTCATTGGTGATGATGAGGAAGAAGAAGAGGAAGAAGCACATTCTATTACAGAAGAGACATAAGAAGAAGAAGTAGCTCAAGCACATGATCTTTGGGATTTTATTTTACCTACTTCATATGTATGAATAAGAAGCTTTGCCAATTACAGCCAGAAGCAAAGTTCTTGCAGATGCACCCTCAAAAGGCCATTGAACCTTCAGCTAAAAAAGGTGCACCTAAGAAGACTTATGGTCAGTCTACTGGTCCTTCTACACCTAAATCTTCTTCCTTAGCTCCACCTTCATCTAACAATTTTTTAGTATCCGATAATATCGAATATAACATTGTTGTAAACATGAAGAAAACCAAAGCTAATATTTCACTCTATAAAGTCAGTAAGTTAAAACAACAACATAAATTATTATTAAATTCTTTTAATGTAGTACATACTTCTCCATTTCCTTCCATTTTTGTTACAACTAAGGCTCCTAAGAGTAAGGCTAATTCTAAGTCACTTCCTTCATCTTCAGAGAAGATTGATCCAACATATGTTATCCTTATTGGAGATAGTTCAAACTCACATACACCTCCTTTCTCTTATCGTTTGAAATATTTAATTAAAATGTTCATAATTGTCTAGTTGACTCAGGAGCTTCATCAAATATCATGCCTTATTCAGTATGATTAAAATTAAATGTAAATCATCGAAAATATGCTACTCAAATAATCCAAATTGACAAGAAAAATGTCATATTTTTAGGATAATTGAATGAGGTTTGATTATATTATCATATAATCCCAATGCTTTCAAAATAATTGGTATCTTGGTTACATACATTCCAGAATTTTATGGCCTAATATTGAGTAGGGACTGGTCTCAAACACTAAATGGTTATTTTTCCATAGATTGGTCTCATCTCTGACTACCCTATAATGGAAAACCAAATCAGATTAGAGTTGACAAAGAGAAACACATGAAATACATAGTGATTGATCTTAATGAGGAAAATTAATGTGTTTCATTTGTGATAAATATTCTGGGTAATTATTCTTCTGAATATTTCTTTGGTAATTTTCCTGCTCATATCTTCACCCATCCTTCTACATCTATGTCTTCCCAAATTCAAAATTTCTCACAAACAAATTCATGTAGATGTATAAATATTGTAGATCCTTTTGTAGATAATATTGTATATAATTTATTTTGCGCACTTTATTTCAATGGACCAAATTCTAATGACAGTGTGGGAGCTTGTTGTATTTTAGTTAGTCTAAAGAAGGAAAAAATTATTCTTACCTATAGACTAGAGATTGAATGCACGAACAATGTGGTAGAATATGAAGCTCTCGTTTAGGGAATGCAGAAAAGAATTAGTCTTGATGTCAATTTTGTGAAAGTATCTGGAGGCCAGATATAGTAATAAAATAGGTATGAAACAACATACATTGTGTCTCTAATCACCTTAAACATTATCAAGCCTTAGTTTAGGACTTAACATCACACTTTTTGACTTTTAATATTTACCATATTCCTATATTACAAAATGCTATTGTTGAATTATTACACAATGTTACATACAAGCTCATTCATCCTAAAGACTTTAGTCCTCTGTTATGAAACCAGCTCACAAAAAGATAGAAAAGATAGATCAACGTCTTAGAAATAAGCCTCTTCAAGGGGGCAACCTCCTTTACATTACACAAATGAACAATTATTAGATGCTTCAAATGACAAAACCTCCTTTCTATATAGGAGTCTAAGGGTTCACAATATAACCAAGCCGACCTAACAATAATAATATAAAGGCACAAAAATAACAATAGAGGGATTCTATGGGGAACAATAATAACAATATGGGGACAATAGGGGCACAACAATAATAATAAGGGATACAACGACAATAGTAATGGGGGAATCACTAATATTATAAGGACCTAACATGCCCCTCTCCTTCAAAAAAGTGGTTTCCTCAATGCTTGAGTAGTTTTGAATGCTTTTGTATAAAATTCTCATCCTCCCATGTGGAATATTCAGCGGATAAGTTCTTCCACTTGATGAGATATTCTGAAATTGATCGATTTCGTAGTTGTCGAGTTATTTTTTGTATGACTGCTTCCAGTTCCAAAATAATTTTTCCTTCCTTGCCAAGTTCTAGAAATATTGTTTGAACTAGGAGCTTGTCACCTATAACCTTCTTTAAACATGAAACATGTAAAACTGGGTGCACTCGAGAAGTTGCAGGAAGCTCCAATTTGTATGCCATAGTACCAATCCTTTGCAACACCTTGTACGGACCATAATACGTTGGTGATAATTTATTATCCTTCTTAGCTTGCTTAAGGGACATTTGTTTATATGGTTGTAGCTGTAGGAACAGCCAGTCACCTACATCAAAACTTCTTTCACTGTGATGTTGATCTGCCTGTTTCATTCTATTCTGCGCCAACGTGAGATTATCTTTTAAGACTTGGAGAACTTGTTGTTGATGCTCGATGTGATGTTCCACTACTTGAACCTTAGAATTTTCTCTTAAACATGATGTGATGAATGGTGGATGATATCCATAAAGTGCCATAAATGGGGTCATTTTGTTGCAGTATGGAAGGAAGTGTTACACCACCATTCAGCGAGAGGCAACCATTTGACCCATTATTTCTATTTATCAGATACAAAGCAATGAAGATATCCTTCCAAACATTTGTTCACTATCTCAGTTTTCCCATCAGATTGAGGATGATAAGATGAGCTATGAGCTAACTAAGTACCAAGACAAGAAAATAATTCTGTCCAAAAATTTCCAGTGAAAATGGGATCTCTATCACTTACAATAATCTTTGGGTTTCCATGTAGCTTTTGAATTGTTTCCATAAATGCAGTAGAAACTGTACTGGCTTTAAATGGATGTGATAATGCACAAAAGCATGCATACTTGGTAAGTTTGTCAATTACCACTATGGTGACACTCTTTCCTTTGGACTTGGGTAAACCTATGATAAAATCCATTGAAACCTCCTCCTAACGTTGGCTTGGAATGGATAAAGGTTGTAATAGACCTAGGGTCTTAATTGTTTCAACTTTATTTTGTTGGAAAACCAAACATTCCACCACAGAATTTTGAATATCCAATTCAAGGCCATCCCAAAAATATTCCTTCTTAACCCTGTGGTAATTTTTTAAAAATCCAGAGTGCCCTCCTAAGGGAGAAGTGTGCAATTACATAAGAATCTTTTGTTTGAGTTGGGAATTCTTACATAGGTATAAGTGATATTTGTACCATAATGGATCATTTTTCCAGCTAAACGTATCAGAGGTACTAGAATATTGTTGTAACTTTCAAATGAGTACCCACGCTTCTTTGTCATTCTTCCATTCCGCCCTTACTTCGTTTATCCAATCTGGTTGGATAATAGAAATGGCACACAACAATGCTTCCACATCCTCATCCTTTCTTGAGAGTGCATCTGCCACAACATTTTGCTTCCCTTTTTGTAGATGATTTCAAAGTCATAACCCAACATCTTTGTGACCCATTTTTGTTGCTCTTCAGAAGATAATCTTTGTTCTAAAAAGTATTTAAGACTATCATGATCCATTTTTACCTTGAAGTGTCTTCCCATTAGGTAGGGTCACCATTTCTTAAGTGCATGTAGTATTGCCAACATTTCCTTCTCATAAATACCTTTGTGTAAATACTTTCCCTTGATTAGACGACTTTGGAAAGAAATGGGTCTTTCATCTTGCATTAAAACAACACCAATTCCATTTCCTGGGCATCACATTCCACAATAAAGGTTTTTGTGAAGTCCAATGTAGCTAAGACTGGTGCTTGGCACATTACCTCTTTAATATGTTCAATGGCCCTTGTTGATTCTGGAGTCCATGAAAATGCATCTTTCTTCAATAATGTTGTTAGAGTTGCTGTTATTCTCCCATAATTCTTAACAAACTTGCAATAATACCCTATCAACCCAAGAAATCCTCGCAGATGCTTTATGGATTTGTAGATTTTCCATTCCATAATGGCTTTAATTTTGCTAGTGTCTACCTTAACACCTTCATGAGATACAATATGACCCAGATATTCCACCTCTTGCACTCCAAAGAAATATTTGGAGCTTTTTTCATATAATTGTTTCTCCTCTAAGAGTTTGAGCACCTTGTCAACATGTTCAACATGATCCTTCCAAGACTTGTTGTAGATTAGTATATTATCAAAAAATACTAACAAAAATTTTCTAACGAAGGGTTTGAAAATGGAATTCATCAAACCTTGAAATGTAGAAGGTGCATTGGTAAGGCCAAAAGGCATGACAAAAAATTCATAATGACCCTCATGAGTTCAAAATGTTATTTTTGGAATTTCTTGAGTCTTCATTCTGATTTGATGATATCCTGAATGAAGATCCAACTTGGTGAAGTAAATTGATCCATGAAATTGATCCAATAATTCATCAATGACAAGAATGGGAAATTTATCTTTAATATTGACCTTGTTGAGCTCCCTATAATCAAGACACATGCACCATGATCCATCCTCCTTGTGCACCAATTCTACTGGAGCAGATAAAGAACTTTGACTATATTGAATTATACCAGCCTCTAGCATTTCTGCAACCATACGTTCAATTTCACTCTTTTGGGCATAGGGATATTTGTATGGCCTGATGTTTGGAGGAACACTTATTGGAATCAAATGAATAGCATGGTCATGATCATGAATAGGTGGCAGACCTTTGGGAGGCTCAAATACCTTGGAATTATTGTCCAAGACTTTTTGGAGATCTGGAGAAATAGATGATTTCGATGTGGGAACCTCTACCGAACATAAATGTGCAATTACACCTCATTGTTCCTTCTTTACAAGCTTTGTCATACCGTTAGAGCTTATTATATTTCTCGATTTCCATGTAATACCCCTTAATTCAACTTCCTTTCCTTTCACATAAAATTTCATGAAAAGTTCCTAAAAATTAAAAGCTATTGTACCCAAGGATTGTAGCCATTGGACTCCTAGTACATCATCAGAAACACCCATTGGAATGGAAAGAATTGGACTATCCAATACATATTCTCCCATGGATACCTTGATATTATGGCACTTTCCAGAGAAATTTATGGTTCCTCCACTTCCAACCATCACTTGACACTCTATTGCTAGATATAGGAAGTAATTCAATTCCTTTGCTATCTTATAATGAATAAAATTATGGGTACTTCCCGAATCAATCAACACTATTACCCTTTTATTCTTGATATGTCCTTCTATCTTGATAGTTTGAGGAGTGGTAATTCCAACCAATGCATTACAAGATATGGTCGGATTTATTTCTTCTTTATCTAGGGTTTGTTCCTGGACTATATTCTCTTCTTTTCACATTTCTTGTTCCTTTTCTTCCTCCTCTTCACAATCTATGTAGAATAATTTCTTCTTAGCACACTTATGACCTTTGTGTTGAAAAGTGTGCAACAAGAAATGCTAAATTTAGAAATTGCTAAAAATAGAACAGCGAAAAATAGAACTTCTAAAAATAGTAGTTTGGTCAATGAGCATTTTGGCCACCTTGGGTGAGAGGTGAAACTGCTAAAAATAACATTTCTGGGTCCCTTCCTATTTATAGCAGTCCCTGGTCTATCTATAGGAAGTAAATTAAAATTTGGTCTTACCAGCAGTTTGGAATATTAATTAATTAATTCTCCATGAGTTAATTAGTTAAGGAAAATCAAACTTGAATTCTTTGTGAGAACATGCAATTATTTCTCCACTAATTGGGGAATGTGTTCTTGATTTGCTCCAATGATTGAGGAATTAAGGATGAGTTCTATATTGAGAGGATGAATTTACTTAGTTTAACTTAGTCAAGTTCAGTTAGATTAATTTAACAAGTTGTTAAATTAATGAGACATAGTTTTTTGATGCTTGCATGCATGTGACAACTATTATTTTCAGATAAATGTGTATTCACTCATGGATAATTGATGCATGTCAATTCTGTCAGAGACCCAGTTGAGATCATAGAAGGGACAGTGTACTATCAGTTGGATGAATATTTTTCCTATAAAGGAAGATCATCCATGATGATGATGTATCTCCTTCAGGTTTGTGCAGTTATTTCAGAGGTCAGTGTTGTGTGTGAGGTGAGAATCACACAGGTTGCAGTTGGAGGACCCAGGAAAAACTATGCATAGAAATAGGAGGCTTGGAGGGCAGAGGAGAAGGTTTGTGAGAAGCCTTTGACTGTCTATGAGAAATAGAGGGATTGTACTGAGAGTTGGATAGATTCCGAGCTAAGGCTTTGTGTAATCTGGACTATATTTCCACTTGTATGATAATAGAGAGATGGGGTTTTAGGCAGGTGCTTTCCTTGGGTAAATTATTCTGTGTTATGTGTGATTGATTCCTTCTTATCAGTTATATGTGTTCTTATTGATGTTGCTCATGGTTGATTAAGCTTCCACTAAATTGTTTGTAGAAGTAGATCAAGTGTTTTGCTTTAGTACATTGCATTACCAAGTGATCTACAGGTGGGAAATTTCTACATGGTATCAGAGCTAGCTAATTTGTAGAAAAAATTCTACATGGTATAAGAGCTAGCTAATTTGTAGAAAAATTTTACAAAATTCTACATGGTATTGGAGCTAGCTTATTTGTAGAAAAAGTTCTACATGGTATCAGAGCTAGCTGATTTGTAGAAAAATTCTACATGGTATCAGAGCTAGCTGATGTGTAGAAAATTTCTACAAAATTCTACATGGTATTAGAGCTAGCTGATTTGTAGAAAATTTCTAAAAAATTCTACATGGTATCAGAGCACAGGTGATCAAGGAGAGAACAGTATACTGAGAGGATATTTCAAATTATTGAGTTTTGGGCCGAGAGTTTGCAGTGCAGATCTAAAATTTTTGTACAAAATTTTTAGAAATAAATAGCAGATTTAGATTCCTTGAGGAAAGGTAACCAAAAAAAAAAAAAAAAACGGTTGAATCAGAGGTCAGATGAGGGAGATATCGCTGATTTAAAATCAACTCTTTTTCTAGAAAATTTCGTGACGGTGGGAAAGTGGAAATAGATTGGTGTGCTAGCCAAGAACCTGTATGCACTTGAGGTACAAGATGCATGAAAAGCCTTGAGGAGCAAGGCAAAGGTTAGATACTTGGTGGTTGAGAGGGAGAGTAAATTACCTCTCAACATCCAGTGCTAGAAGAAGTCTCAGATGATTGTGGAGGAGCCACGATTGGTGTATAACCTTCAAGAGGTTTTGGAGTAGCCACAACAGGGGAAGCTAAGTGGAGATCAAGTAGAGACATCTACTGATGCAGAGACCTCCAGTAGGGGGAAATTTTGAGCCAGGTGGGCTGAGGGATCACATGCAGCCATACCTACAGGTAGGAGGTGGGGCGATGTACAGTGATCATCCCAAGGATGAGGGAAAGGATCCTTGAGGTACCCAACCTCTTGGATGAGACCTTGCTATGGGAGCCCCGATGTGGAGTAGCAAGAACTGATTGATTGGTTAGAGATAGATGCGGATGGAGCCATAGAGAGAGCTATAATAAAGGGAATCCTAGGACAGTGCAGAGCATGCAGGCTGCAGCAATGTGGGAGGCACAAGTGTGTTGCACAATGCAGGGTAGCACAGAGAAGGGTGCAATAGTGCGAGATGCATGGAGATGTTGTAGTAGCACAGAGGTCAGAGTGGGAGCACTTGTCAGTAGTAGGTAGAGCTTCAACATCAGAGTATGTTTCTAGCCCAATAGAGAGGTTGGGTGGGAGTTTTTGTTCCGAGTGTTGCTAGAGAAACCGCACTTGATAGATGTGTTGCATGCGGGTCATTCTAGAGTTATAGGATCGGGTTCGAGAGGAAACCTTTCTTGTGGAGAGGGAGTGTTGAAAAGTGTGCAACAAGAAATTCTAAATTTTGAAATTGCTAAAAATAGAAATGCTAAAAATAGCACTTCTAAAAATAGCAGTTTGGCCAATGAGCATTTTGGCCACCTTGGGTGAGAGGTGAAATTGCTAAAAATAGCATCTTCTAAAAATAGCATTTCTGGGTCCCTTCCTATTTATAACAATCCCTGGTCTATCTATAGGAAGTAAATTTGAATTTGGTCTTACCAGCAGTTTGGAATATTAATTAATTAATTCTCCACAAGTTAATTAGTTAAGGAAAATCAAACTTTAAGTCTTTGTGAGAACGTGCAATTATTTCTCCACTAATTGGGGAATGTGTCCTTGATTTGCTCCACTGATTGAGGAATTAAGGATGAGTTTTATATTGAGAGGATTAGTTGACTTAGTTTAACTTAGTCAAGTTCAGTTAAATTAATTAAACAATTTGTTAAATTAATGAGATATAGTTTGTTGATGCTTACATGCATGTGACAACTATTATTTTCATATAATTGTGTATTCACTCATGGATAACTGATGCATGTCAATTTTGTCAGAGACTCAGTTGAGATTAGAGAAGGGACAGTGTACTATCAATTGGATAAATATTTTTCCTATAAAGTAAGCTCATCCATGATGATGATTTATCTCCTTCAGGTTTGTGCAGTTATTTCAGAGGTCAGTGTTGTGTGTGAGGTGAGAATCACACAGGTTGGAGCTGGAGGACCCAGGAAAAACTGTGCATAGAAATAGGAGGCTTGGAGGGCAGAGGAGAAGGTTTGTGAGAAGCCTTTGACTGTCTATGAGTAGCAGAGGGATTGTACTGAGAGCTAGATAACTTCCGAGCTAAGGCTTTGCGTAATCCAGACTATATTTCCACTTGTATGATAATACAGAGAGGGGGTTTTAGGCAGGTGCTTTCCCCGGGTAAATTCTTCTGTGTTATGTGTGATTGATTCTTTCTTATCAGTTATATGTGTTCTTATTGATGTTGCTCATGGTTGATTAAGCTTCCGCTAAATTGTTTGTAGAAGTAGATCAAGTGTTTTTCTTTAGTACATTGCATTACCAAGTTGATCTATAGGTGGGAAATTTCTACATGGTATTAGAGCTAGTCGATTTGTAGAAAAAGTTCTACATGGTATCAAAGCTAGCCGAATGGGAGGAAAAATTCTACAAAATTATACACTTTAGTGTATTTGCTATCACAACTATAACAAAGCCCTTTTGCTCTTTTTTCTTCCAATTGTTGTGGTTTCAACCTTGTAGGTTGTGGAAGGCTAGGGGCCACACACTTCCATCTTTATAATTGTGAGTGGTAGGCTTCCTGGTTGCCATAATTCCACTTTCCATTTTTCTTGCTAAACTGAATGCCTTCTCCAATGAATTAGGTTCCCAAAGGCGAACCTGTTGTTGGATATTATCCTTTAAATTCCCTATGAAGACATCAATCCTATGCTCCCTGGAATATCTTTTACTCTTATGTTCAATTTTTGGAAGTCCTCAATGTGCTTCATCATTGAACCCTTTTGTTTGAGATCTATCAATTGGCTAAGAAAGGTGTTGCTTTTTGTATCCTCATAATGTGCTATCGTTTATTTTGTAAAAATGGCCCAAGTAACAATTTGTTTACGAGAGCAAAGCCATTGATAACATACAAACTAATTTGGTTCCAAATAGAAAGTTGCAATATGTACCTTTTGTGTGTTTTGCACATTATGGAGATCGAAAAATTGCTCCATCTGTAGTATCCATGTTCCAAGATCCTTGTCATCAGACTTCCTCATATCGATTCTTGGAACATGGTGGGTCTTCAATCCAACATTAGAGTATATGCAATCATGATTAACATTTATTTTGTTCTCATCATGAGTTTTCTTTACTACCCTTTCACCATTAGTGACATTTCTTATAGAAATTTATTCAAATTTATCTTCAATTTTTCCATCATATCGTCCATGCAATTCATCTTAGAGTCCCTGCCATTCATCTTAGATTCCATCTTAGCATCCATGCCATTCATCTTAACTTGCATGCCATTAATATTAGCTTCCGCACCATTCATCTTGGCTTCATTTACCTTTAGTGAGAGTGAAATTTGTTGTACTTGGTCTTGTAATTTTGATATATCATGTTGCATTTCTTCCTCTTCTTCATGAGTCATTTCTAGAGCTTTCAGGTTGCTTACTAGGTGTTTCCATTTTCTTTCTTCAGGGCATTAATTAATGCTAATAATTCTTCACTATTAGCTTTGAATTCCTTCAAACTAATTTTCAAACCAATCTTATGCAAAATTAAAAAAAAACTATACACCTTTTTTTACTTTGTAAGAGCTCGATATTGAATCTGTTGTATCACTGTAACTATGGATCTCGAATATCTGAAATCTTGTCCTGTGGTAGCCCTTTGAGTCCTCTTTCCAACCTCGCAAGTTTGATCAATATTGGATTATCCAAGGAAGAGTTATTCCAAATATCCCACGGTGACCTAATTATAGATTAGTTCAGTAGAGCGAACTTGTATGACGTGCCACATGTCACTATTTCGACCTTAGTACCTGAAACTGATACATGGGAAACTATAGGCCGTCCTCTTTCTTAAAATACTTATGAAATTTCAATCTAATTCTTGAAACAAAAGTTATGGAAATTTTCCTTAGGTCACCTATTTGTAATATAATTCGGGAGTCTACCAAAACCCTAAATTCCTCAGATCAAATCTCCACAAATATAGCGATACAAGCTTTGAAATTTGGACCCAAAGTTTAGAATGATTTCGGCTCAAATGGGTTTTTTGTGTAACTTCTGAAATGTCGCAGAATAAAAGTTATAGCAAAAATTCATGATGACCTATTTGGAGCAGCAAAACCATAGAATCCAAAGCTCTGATACCAAATGTTATGAAACCAGCTCACAAAAAGATAGAAAAGATAGACCAACACCTTATAAATAAGTCTCTTTGAGGAGGGAAACCTCCTTTACATTACATAAATGAACAATTCTTAGATGATTCAAATGAAAAAGCCTCCTTTCTATATATAGGAGTCTAAGGGGTCAAAATATAACCAAGCCAACCTAACAATAATAATATAAAGGCACACAAATAACAATAGAGGGATTCTATGGGGCACAATAATAACAAATGGGGACAATAGGAGCAAAAATATAATAATAAGGGATACAACGACAATAGTAATGAGGGAATCACTATTATTATAAGGACCTAACATTCTCACTAATTTTTATTTGAATTGATTTTTCAACCCTCTATTCCTAATAATATCACGAACTAGAGAATTTTTAATATTGACGTTTATATTATAAGTTTTATCACATCTGAAGGGACCTATGATGGAAATATTGTAGATTAGGACATGCATGATAAATAAATTAACAAATCCTCAAGAGAAGGAAAAATAGAAAATGAATTTCCCAAGTCAGTAGTTAAATTAGAAGATATTTATTATTTAAAACACACATTTAAACACTCAACTAACTGCAAAGTTCAGAGTTCTACTTTAGAGTTTGAGATTTTCAATTTAGGTACTAATGAAAAGCCTAAAAACTTTAATTTAGGACTAGATATCTCCCCAGATGAAAGTCTCAACTCCATTCACCTTCTCAAGAGATATAGAGATGTCTTTGCATGGAGTTGTGATGACTTGAAAACATAAGATAATTCAATAATTCAACATACAATACCCATGCTGCCTTGTGTCAAACCTATCCAACAAAAACTCAAGAAAATCCATCCAAAGCTTGAAGCCCAAATAAAATATGAGCATATTAAATTACTCAAGGCCAAAATTATCTTTCCTATTAGACATTCTAAATGGGCATCAAACTTAGTTCTAGTCAGAAAGAATAATGGTGATATCAAGATTTGTATAGATTTTAGAAATTTGAACAAAGCATATGAGAAAGACAATTTCCCACTGCCTCCCATGGAGAAATTTTTACAATATGTAGCAAGCTCAAAATTAATTTCCTTATTAGATAGGATTTTAGGATATAATCATATTTTGGTACACCTTGTAGACAGGTTGAATACAACATTTAGAAGCAAATGGGGAGAATATGCCTATCAAAAGATGCCCTTTGGTATAATCAACATAGGAGAAACTTTTTAGAGAGCTATTAACATAGCATTTAAAGGACTTATTAACAAATCATTGGTTATATATCTAGATGATATCATTATCTACTCTAAAAAGGAGGTAACCATTTATATGACCTTAAGTAGATCTTTGAAAGGTACAAAAAATATGGTATCTCTCTAAACCCTATGAAATAATTATTTCCTTTGACTAAGGGTAAGCTATTAGGATTCATTGTTTCCAAGGAAGGTATCACTATTGATCCTAATAGAATAAAATCCATTTATGATACTTCTTTGCCTTGTAGCAAGAAATCAGTGCAATCCTTTCTTGGAAAAATTAATTTTGGAAAGTGTTTTGTTCCAAATGTTTCTCAAATTGTCATGCCTTTACAAAAGATTATCAAGAAAAAACAACATACAAGTGGGGTAGAATAGAAATAAATGCTTTTGACTCAACAAAGCAAGCCATCATTCAATCTCCTTCACTATCTTCACCTAACTATTCAAAAAAAATATGTTATATACTTTTGCTTTTGATCATTCATATGCAGTTGTGCTCACAAAAAATAATGATGAAGGAGAAGAAACCCCCATTACATCTAATAGCTCAAAATTATAGAGGGCAGACTTAAACTATTCAAAGGTTGAAAAAAAAGCCTTTGTATTCTTTAAGTCATAAAAGACTTTAGACCCTTTTTTCTAAAATGACATACAAAAGTAATTGTTCCTTTCGCAATAGTGAGACAATTACTTGTCCAGAAAGAGCTTGGAGAAACAAGGGAAAATTAGGTCATAGCACTACAAGAGTATGACTTAGATATTAGACCTTCCAGCTTCGTTAGAGGTCAAAGCTTATGGAATTTTTTTATTGGATCAAGTAATTCTTCAGTAGAAAACATTCCAGTTGAACAAAATGAAGTACAAGATGTATGTTTGATTAACTCAGATTCTCAATATTGAGACCTTATTTTTTTTATCTAACTCATGGTTATGCACCTGTTGAATTAGAACCTAAAAATAAGAGAGCCTTGATATTTAAAGAAAATGAGTATCAACTTGTGAAAGGTATTTTGTTTAGGAAAAATTATTACTCTTTTTCTTAGATGCTAGGAGAAATATGAAATTGATTATGTTTTGCAGGAAATGCATGATATCCCAACTAGTGGACACTATGGAGCTGATACAACTACACACAAAATCCTTCATGTTGGATACTATTGGAAAATGTTGTTTAAATATGATCATGCTTGTGTCCAAAAGTGCATGGTCTTCTAAACTACTTCAGGCGAAGAGAGGAAGGTCTCCTATTAGCTACTTGGGGCCTGACCCAGGTTCAACAGTGAGTTTAGCCAAGCAAATCTTGGTACTACCAACCCTTTCAGCAACAGCCCATGGAGCGCGGACTGAAGTCTCACCCGAGGTAGTATGGGAGGGTACTGGAACCAGGTTTCTGCACCCTAGTGATGTCTTGATGTGGGAGATCGATGCTCGATCCAGCCCTCGCGCTCATTAGATTACGCTTACTCAACAGTTTCTGGTGTTCTGTGGAACTGCGCAGCCTTAACCACCATGCGATCTAAGTTATTTACCCTATTCTTCCTTAGCTAAGGTTTGTTTGTTAATTACCAAAATGATCTTTACTCATAGACATACATATAAGTGCGCGCAGATAAAGAAGCAAGTATCATCAACACATATCATTCAATTGCAGATCTATAAATTAGAGACACGATATAACAATCAACTGATCTTTATTATTAATATCTTCAGAGCTTGACCCAATACAGTCTTGACTCCTTCCTATGCACACAACTGCAGGGGTTCGTGCACTCAGCTGCGGACTCTACTAGGCCTCTGCACACTCAGCTATAGAGCCTCTATCCTCTACCATATTCGAAGACTTGGACTTACATACTGAGGGTTGTTTCATTGCCTAAGAACTTCATAAGACTTAAGACTACCTTCTACTCTTAGAGCCTCACTCTATTTATACAATCCCATGGTCCGCAGACCATGGGTAGGCCGACACACTCTATATCAAATTTACAATATTTTAGGGAAGACTACCCTACACTCCTCCACTCTGTGCCCACATTTCATGGGGTATTTACATTACATGGACCAAAACTTAGGCTTTAAGCCCCAACAACTCGCTATGGGGACTCCACTGTGCAATAGCCCCCCAACACAATCATCGTGACTCATCCCGAGTCACTCGGATGGTGCAATGATTGTTATGCCAAGTCTACCCTGCTAGCCTCCTGTTGCGACAGGTGTTCATTTTTCATGATTGACATTTTACATGCCAAATATGTCATACTTTGCATACTGCAATGTTCCATATTTCCAGAAGAGACCAAAGAAGAAGCCATGAAGTGTGCTAGTCCAAATGCCACTGCTGAGTTCCAAATTTTGGTGACTTAACCATTTTTAAAAGAATGTTCTATAAAAGGGAAGGCCAAACAGCTTAATCTTGGCCTCCCTAGGTTTCAATTTCCTGTTTTAGAAAATAGAAAATGATATCTGTCCAAACAGCTTAATCTTGGCAGATCTGTAGATAGGTAGAGAATCAAAGGAGCCCAACTGCTTAATCTGGGCCCTTGGCAGAAATAAGTATAGACTTAGATAGGAGAACAGAAAAAAGAAAAAATTGTAAAGTTGGGTCTACAAGTCTAAGTGCACCCACCAAAAGGAGAAAAAATGTTAGGAAAGTAGGTTGGGTAGGCAGTTTTCAAGGTTGCAGAATGATGATCCATGATCAATTTTGTGTTTCTAAGTGTTATATCTTTTCAGATCACAGTCAAGATGCAGTTTTGCATCTGGAGGAACTCAAATAGGTCATAACTAACTCCCCTCTCTTCTTATTCCCCAAATAACTCACTAATTTTCCCAAAGAGGTCAAGATCTACTTGAGCCTCTTAGTCTCATCATGTTCCATAACATTGGCCTTGGTGAAGATTTTCCTCAGTCAAGGATTTCCATTCTTCTTTTACAAAGTTCTATTTCCCAAAAATAGCCTAAGGTTCCTTACCTTAGCACTTTCTCATCATCTTCATATTAACCACTAACTCTATTATGTAAATCCCTATCTGTTTTTCCCTTCCCCTATTAATAACTCCCCTATGTACATACCCCACCTCATAGCACTATAGCTATGTATTTTTCAGTTCTGGGACACAGTAGTCCACCTGGGACTATTGTGAACCCACCCGTGTCATGAAACTGGGATTGGTCTAAACCTCTGGTTAGACCAAGAACCTTTACCCACCTCGTTGTCCTCAAAACCCTATAACTTTACCCCTTCGCATTCATTTGCAAAAAGATAATGTTTAAAGTGTTACTAAACATTAAATTATGTTCTTCCCCACTTGTATAAACCCTCCCCGCGGCGTTTATAAAGATCTGAATATTCGTGTGCCCGTCCATTATTCCCCCGCCGATTCACCTGTTCTGTCCACCATCGGATCGGGCCCTCCCCATTCGACGGCTCTCAGCGATTTCGGAGGCGCCCCGCTGCTTGGTCGTTAGCTTCCGATGGCGAGGCGGTTTCTCCGCCGTACAAAAAACACTTGTCCACTTTCTATTGCATCGGAAGGGCTCTGACGGATACCGCCCTCGTACAGAAAGCGGTCCGATGAAACTGCTTTCCGCCTTCGGTATACGCGCCCCATGTCACTTATCTAGTTCTACGTGTCTGCCTCGTCACTGCGCCACGTTATCTGCGCAACATCAGCCTCCTGCCGAGTCACCCCTGCCACGTCATCCACCGTACATGCTGACGTCACCCTACTGACGTCATCCTGCCACGTCATCCGCCATACCATGGTCCCACCCGCTGACGTCACGCTGACGTCATCATCAATTTTGAGGCGAAAGGTGAAAATCGTGCTTAGGAGGCCCGGATTCAAATTCCGAGGCAGTTTTTCATGCGCGATTAGCGCCTAGGCTACGGGAAAAGGGCCGAAGTGGAAAGCCCCTCATTGCACAGCCCCCAACAAGCCCAAAAGGCAGCAAATGACCCGTTTTTCTTCACGAGGCATACAGAAAGGATCAAAAGACAGTTCTAAAGGAAACAGAGGGCCGAACAACAGCCATTAAGTTTTGATTTGACCCACAGCGAAAGAGAGAACTAGCCCGATTCATTCGTCAAAGAGTATCAGAGGAAGGATGAAGCGACAAAGAGTATCAGTTAAATTTTTTAATGAAAATCTTCAGTTCCCAAAACAGGTCAACATTGAATGGCCTCCAACAAAGTCAAATCGGGAGGTGGAAGCCCATCCCAGCTCTCAAATCACAGTTAAAGCACTTAAAGCCACCGAACTACAATGGAGCAGAAGTCCATGCACAGTTATTGCAGAAGCACTGCACCGAGCCACCAAGGACAATGCATTAATTCAGTTTTGATACGGCTGCCCTCAGCGCAACCCATAGATATTTTCCTGCATTTATTTCTGATAGGTTTAGGTTAAATTAATCTTTTACTTTCAGACCTGTTTAGGTCACAGCTGTAATGAACAATTTTGGAGAATTTTCCCTATATATACCACCCTTTGTATTGTTTCAAGGGTTGGTCGATTGATAACTTTTCATTAGAGACTCGCACTGTATGTCTGAGACTTTTTCTTTAATCAAAGATTGCTGAAGCGATTGGAGGAATGACTGTCTAATGGGTTGGTAATGGTCTCTGGAGACTGAATGATGGAATTCTTGTGCTGCAACATGAATCAATAAGTGCTTCTTACCTCTGTTTTCACTTTTCACCATCTAAATAGCAAAAAGAAAGATTAGCTTAGAACTTGTTTAACTGCACTCTAGGCTCAATTTTTGTTGTTTCTTTATGTTTTCATCTAAAATGAATTGGACATGAACATGAATTCCCCGTGGCTCATATTTACCCTAATTCACATGTATTTGACAGTTATCTAGGGATTCTT
Source organism: Pinus tabuliformis (assembly GCA_031772625.1). NCBI lineage: Eukaryota > Viridiplantae > Streptophyta > Pinopsida > Pinales > Pinaceae > Pinus > Pinus tabuliformis. Next base: position 264,361,087 of record CM062806.1, on the reverse strand, counting down.
TACTTCCCTTAGATAGATCTCATCCGCCCTTCTCTGTTAAGCTGACTGAGAGATTCTTAATTGCCTCTCCTTCCTTAGCATTCTTCCATCCTTTAGACTTTGAAAATTGTTTCGTGCGCAGCTACCTTGCTCCTTATTCCTCCTGTGACCAAGAAAATGCACCAGCAGTCTTACTCCTTGACTCCATGCCAAATGGTTTGAAACTTTCACACTATACCTGCCTCTTTACCTGAAAACATCAATCTTCCCACCAAAACACAAACGAAACCCCAGAAATCAATAGCTATCCTAAAATCATCATCAATAGAGCTAAATCAGAAAGAGAGAGCCCTCTCTGATTTCAGGTGGGCTAGAACCTGCAGTCCAAAGTTGGTTTGTGGTTACCTCGGCCGTATCCCTTTACTCCAACCTGAGGGACAACCTAAGTGATAACATACCCAACTGGTCTTGTTCTACACGAAGGTCTGCGACGCCCCGTTCTGCCATTTGCTAGATCTAATCCATAGCCACCTCTAAATCCTCTACCTCTAACAGGATTTACTTTTCTGATGTTGGCTTCTAGCACCTGTTCCTATTGTCCCACACCCTTGTTCGGCTATTCGGGTCGCGAAGACTGTGCTTTGGGCGGTTAGTCAGATAATCGGCCCATCCATGTAGGGATTTAGGAAACTGCCATTTACTTTTCCTGGGAAGGGTTCCCCATTAAGTTTGACTAGCTAGACCGCGCCTTCGTCGGCGATGTTGTTTACCACATATGGTCCCAACCAATGCATTTGGAACTTTCTGGGAAACTTGTTGAACTTGCTGTCATACAATAGCACTAAATTGTTTGCTTTGAATGTGCACAACTTGATATGGCGATCGTGTCATGCTTCCTCCCCTTGTTTCTAGACCTACTGATGGAATCCTGTTAGAAACCATTCTTCCTCGAGCTCTTTTGGTTGAGCGAGCCTATCATCCAAATCTTCGCGGTCCACCATGCCTGTAAGTGCTATTATTCATAAACAGGGATGATGTATTCCATTTGCATGAATCCTTCTGTTCCATAGAATAATCTGAAGGGTGTTAGACCTATCAATTTTTTACACGTAGTTCTATATTCCCATAGTATTGTAGGTATGCACAGGTCCCAGTCATTTCACTCCGTGTTGCATACTTTGGTCAACGTATTCTCTAGTATCATGTCGAATGCTTCTACTATCCCATTAGCCTGCGGATGGTATGGTGTAATTCGCTGATGATACACTTGGAACTCCTCAGTGACCACTCTGATGGTTTCATTCAAGAAATGCATTCCGCGGTTGCTCATCAAGATTTTCGGGCATCCAAAACCATGTCAACATGTTTTCAAACAAAACTTTTGCAGCCTTAGTGGCCTTGCAATCCTTAACCGGTTGTGCTTCTGCCCATTGAGTCAGGTATTTTATTGCGGTGATGATGTATCGTGCACCTGTCTTCCCTTGAGGTTTGATCAGCCCTATAAAGTCGATTGCCCATGTTTCGAATGGTTATAGCGTCATTTGTGGATTAAGTGGCATCTCATCTCGTCATGATGGTTTTCCAGTCCTTTGACATCTGTCGTAGGCTTGACAGTATGCTTTCGAATCTTGGTCCAGGGTTGGCCACCATAACCTAGCGTGAAGAATATTATGTGCAATTGCATGCCCCGCATATTTTCATCCTGCAGTACTCCCATGTGCTTTCGTAAGGATCTATCCTCATTCAAATTTAGGTACACATCGTCGCAATATTTCATCATTTCCCATCTTGTAGAAATGCCCTGCAATAACAGAAAAGTCTGCCATGTGTACTACAAGTTCCTTCTTCTACTGGACTGAATACTCCTTCGACACAATTCCTGTGGTTAAAAAATGGATTACATCTTTGAAATGGTCATCTGTGATGTGGAATGCAAACAACTATGCATCGGGTAGTCCCTCCTCCAAGTTTGTGGGCTCTTCGCTTGTCTCAATTCGTGATAAGTGGTTTGGTCCTACATTTAGGCATCCTAGCTTGATGATGACCTCAAAGTCATAATCTTGAAATAGTAATAGCCATCTGCATATTCACCCCCCCAAAATAGGCTTATTCACTAGGTATTTCAATGTGGAATGATCAGTATACATTTTGAAGTGCCCACCAAGTAAATAGTGTCGATATTTCTAGAGCGCGTACACCATTGCCAATCCTTCGCGTTCAGTAGTAGAATAGTTCTTTTTGGCTTTAGATAACCACTAACTCACGAATGCAATTGGGTGATCTATGCCTTCTGCACCTTCCTACTTGAGTATAGCTCCCATCACGATGCATGACGCATCAACATGTACATGAAAATCAATGTCCCATTTTAGGAAGACCAGGATGGGAGCGGATGCTAGTTTCTCCTTGAGAACATCCAAACTTTTCATACAATCATCATTCCAACAATATGTATCATCCTTCTTCAAGATTTTTTCCATGTGTGCGGTTATTTGGGAATAACTCTTAATAAACTTCCTATAGTAACCAGTGTGCCCCAATGTATTGCGAAGTTGTTTGATGCTGCGCAGCGCTTCCAGATTCAAAATAACATCAATCTTTGCAGGGTCCACCATCAAACCTTGCTTGCAAACCATATGGCCCAGCATGTTTCCAAAGGGAATGAGGAAGGTGCACTTTTTAAGGTTTAGCGCAATCTGCTATCATCGACAAGTATCCAACATCAATCGTAAGCTTGCAATATGGTGTTTAACTAATCCAAAAACAGTCCAATCGTCTAGATAGAGCTCCAAGAACTTGTGAATGTATTCCTTGAACGCGACCACCACTATGCGTGAAAATATCACTGGTGCATTCTTCAGTCCAAAGGGCATAACAATGTATTGAAAGTAGCCCCATTCTATTGCGAAAGTTGTCTTGCTCCTATCTTCCAGCGTGATCTTAATCTGATGGTACCCGGAGAAGCCATCCGTGAATGAGTATGCTTCCTGACTACCCACATTTTCTAATACCTCATCTGTGAATGGTGTCGGGAATGGGTCGTGAACATAGGTGTCACTAAGCTTTCTGAGGTCCACACATATTCTAATTTCGCCCTTCTATCTTTCCACTGTACTACCATAGGACTCACCCAGTTGGATTCTTCCACTGGTTCAATAATCCCAGCTGTGAGCATTTTGTCTAATTCTTCGTGGACCCTTTCTTTATACTTCTGATTCAAGTGGTAAGGTCATTACTTCACCGGATTCATGTTTGGTTTCAGGGTGATCTACATCACCCCTAAGTCGCCAATGATCCCCTTTAAGTCCGTGACTTTTATCGAGAACAAGTCTTTATACTCACGGAGTAACTTAACAATATTATCTATTGTAACATCGTCCCAATAGTCTCCAAGTGTCACATACTTCGGCTCCACTTCTGTGCCAATGTTTACCAGTTGCATTTTGAGTGGCGCGGTGACGTCAGGATCCTCAATTGATGGTCCTCGAACCTTGTGACAACCTTCGGTTTCTGGAATATTAACCTTTCGAGGGTCGTCCTCGTCCTCTTCTGCCTACATATTATAACATTCTAGGGCACTACTTGACTGGTTCGTCCATGCTAGTTGAAAATTTTCCATTGGCTCCAATGCTATTCTGAAGATGGTGGCTTTTACCGCTTGCAGTGCATCATCAACAGTATCCAACCACCGGTCTTCAAATGTGAATGTTAGCAAAAATCCTTTGTGCAAGGCATCCCACTCGCCCACACCATGTTGGAGTTTTTTCTACGTATACCAGTTCATGGGTATGACATCCAAAGAATGGTAGAACAAATGTACCCATTCAAGCTGTGGTTCCTCTCTGTAGGCCTTGGTCCATTTCGCAAGGTGTGTGTGCAGGTCATCTCATCCATCGTACTTATCTTCTATCCGTAGTTATAGTTTACAAATCGTAGGCGCATCATCCTTTTACATCCGCGCCAATTCTCAAAACTTACTTGGTGTGTTCCCCACCAGTGCGTAGGTGTTGCGTGCAGCACCCACTTCATTGCATCGAACCGCTGTTGTTCTAGTACCACGCTTTCAAACTTGCTCAAGAATTCATCCACTATTGTCAGTCCATCATATGTTGGCAGATCGTGTGCCTTTGTTGTTACACAATGCAGGCATCTAATCATCGTGTTACAGTTCAACGTTGTTACCTCATTCAACCGATTGTGCCAGCGCTCATATTCTTCGTTTGAATCTGAGGTGTAGGAACTTGTGCGTTCCCACGAGATTCATCCATCTACAGTGGGATTCACCCAATCCTGATCGCATGCAGTTATCTTATAAATACAATCCATCTCATCGTCGCTTCCATCATCATGCACAGGTTTAGTGTACTGGGCTACTTCAGTGGGGTCTAGCAGAACTACTACACGTAAGGACATGTTCTCGAATACCATCTTTCTCTTTTTCAGATTGATGACTCCATTCATATCCGTTGCCTAATCGATTCCTAACAACGATGGATAAGGATTGTTGTCACGACAATTTCTATCACTTCAAAGTCCGTCTGTATGCTCGCGCCTTCGATATCAACTGTTACTCCTTGCAAACTTCCCATGGGCATGATATTTTGTTGGCTTGCCATTCGTAATTGAATAGGGGACCACTATAGCATGGGCTTGCCCATGCATTCCCAAGTTTGCTTAGGTAACACATTCATTTTCGACCCCAGGTCCAGGATAACCTAATCCATTTCGTATTCTCCAATCTGCACTATCAATCTCATCTCCCTCCCAGTGTGCAATGCATACTTCCCTAGTTTCTGTACTATGCATGACTCTCCTGACCTCATGCACCGAGTGATCAACTCTTATAGTCCTTCAACTGCCTTATTGTCGCGTAACATCTTTCATGCAAATCTCCAGAAAGGTAGTAAGCATGGAGGGATCCACCCCTGGCTCTGAGTGGTTCTTACTACCTGAATTGGAGGCTTCCATGAAGCTCTTCTTAGCTTCCATAAACATCTCCTTTGTGCGTTCCAAATCAAACTCAGGTTCCTTTGCAGGAGCCTTATGAACCCTTGTATCTTCCTCAAGTTGCTTCCCCTTATCTTCCCCTGTGGTCACACCACTTCGGAGCATCATGTCTATGTTGGGATCTTCATCGTGGGGTTCAGATTTCATCATCTGGATATTCTAAGTCGGAGGGGACTGGAGGACCCATTTCTCGCGCATCTGTGTGATCAACGTAGGACAATCTATCATTTCATGATCAAACTGCTTGCAATATGAATAATACATTCTTGTCGGGTTAGTACAATCGCGAGTGTAGTGTCCTGGTCCTCCGCAATTGTAACAAATAAATTGTCTGCATCCCCTTCCTAGTCCCATTCCTCCTCATCCTCAACCTCAGCCCTGAAATCCTACGTGCGCCATCCCTGCAGCTGGGTCGAGGCCTCTCGTTTCTGTTTGCATCCTATATGTTGGAATCTGATCCATCATTAGCTCGTAGCTACGACAAGTGCACTCGTTGTGTCCTACCAAACTTCAGAACTTACAAAACAATTGTTGTGGGGTCTAGGTATACTTTTGCAGCAAGTGACAAATGTTCGTCATGTGTTTTCCTCCTACTTGACAAATCACACACCATAACATGAGTGTTGCACTCAGCCCTACCTACGCTTCTGGTCTCAATGGCATTGGACCCCCTCCTTCCAAATAGTTCGCGAATACGGGACAATGATCCTTGTCATGGCCCTAGCCTTTACATTTTATGCACCATACCTCTTCGCACGCTTCTGGCCGTGGTGCCTTGTCCTACTTCAAACTTTGCATCTCCAAGCATAGGTTCTGTAGTTGCACATGGATTTGTTGAACTCCCAACCCAGGATCTTGTATTGGAGTTTCATGCAACCTCATCGCCATTTCTAATGCTTCCACCTAGGTTGAAAGCTTCTGTTGTGATAGCGTTGTCCTCAGGTGCAGTGTCAAGGATGCCACAAACCATGCGTAGTGCTGCACATCTGTGAGCGTCATATTAGCCTCGTGGATCATACTCTTTAGTCACTGATCTAGATCCTAGGGGGTCTCGCCCGAGAGCATCACGATCTCCTTGAACCCAATGATTAACTATGTCTTGGATTTTGGTTGGCTAAATTCTCTGTTCAATTCATTCTGGATCTCTACTATTTCTGCATTTGGGTGATCACTAGAGTGCTTGATATACCATGTCAAGGCACAATCCTGCAGTGCGCTCACCAATGTAGCCTTCTTAATGTTATAATCGGTGACCCCTTGTGCTTCCCACACTGCACTTACCATGAACCAGAACTGATCTGGGTCCTAATTTCCTACTCCTTTGAATATGGGTAGCTTGATCGTGTTCACCATGTTGAACTATGAGGTTCGTGGAGGTGGAGTGGGTGAAGATGGAGGTGAGGGAGGTGAAGTGAGGGGTGGTGTGGATGGGGGTGGTAAATGCGGAATGCGTTGTTTTATCAACTGGACCACACTTCTTGGAGAAAACTGAGTGAGCTCTTCCTCGCTTTCTCGCAATGGTGAAATCAGAGGACTGTTTTCTAATTCCTCACTATCTTTTTAGATCTTTCCGCTCTGCGTTGTCCCAAAAATCAATGTATTCACATAACACTCTTTTCACATAACAGCATCTTAATCTAGGTATTCAACGATTTAATGTACTTACCTCACAGTCCCTTGAGAAATTGTTGCTCTACTTCACTATAACTCACGATTGTGTCAACCGCAAATGCAGTGATGAATCCTCCCACTCTCTGGTCAAGCCAGTCATCCACAGCCCTCGCAATCTTATCTTCTGATGCTTCTAATCTGTGCACTAACTCTGGAGGCCACACTATTGGTTGGTCGAGCTTGTACCTTCCCTAACTATCGGCTAATCTCGTGATCCAATCATATAGTTCTATTGGAAAGGATGCAAATAAAATCTCGTGGATTTCCATATATACGTAGTGATCCAGCCACCTTTTCTCAGATAGCTGTGGAGTTCTATTTTCTTGTGCTGTGAACTCGTGAATCTTCTAATCCAACCATTCCTCAATTTACTTCTTTGTGGGATTCTAGTGTTCTGACATCAGACTTCCCTTAGGCAGATCTTGGTCCTGGCAACGAAACCATTTGTTGGCTACTTGGGGCTTGACCCAAGTTCAATAGTGAGTTTGGCCAAGCAAATCCCGGTACTACTGGCCCTTTTGGCAATAGTCCGCAGAGCACGGACTGAGGTCTCACCTGAGGTAGTATGGGAGGGTGCTAGAACTAGGCTTCTGCACCCTAGGGATGTCTTAATGTGGGAGATTGGTGCCCGATCCAGCCCTCGCACTCACTGGATTACGCGTACTCAACAATTTCTAGTGTTCTATGGAACCACGCATCCTTAACTATTGTGTGATCTAGGTTACTTACCCTGTTCTTCCTTAGTTAAGGTTTGTTCATTAATTACTAAAATGATATTTACTCATAGACATACATATAAGTGCGTGCAGATAAAGAGGCAAGTATCATCAACACATATCATTCAATTGCAGATCTATAAATCAAAGGCATGATATAACAATCAACTAATCATTATTGTTAATATCTTCAGAGCTTGACCCAATACAGACTTGACTCCTTCCTGCGCACAAAACTACAGGGGTTCGTACACTCAGCTGCAGACTCTACTAGGCCTCTCTGCACTCAGATGCAGAGCCTCTATCCTCTACCATATCCCAAGACTCGGACTTACAGACTCAGAGCATTTTCATTTCCTAAGAACTTCATAAGACTTAAGACTGCCTTCTACTCTGAGAGCCTCGCTCTATTTATACAATCCCATGGTCTGTGGACCATGGGTAGGCTGACACACTCTATATTAAATTTACCATATTTTAGGGTAGACTACCCTAGACTCCTCCACTCTGCACCTGCATTTCGCGGGGTCTTTACATTACATGGACCAAAACTCAGGCTTTAAGCCCCAACAACTTGCTATGGGGGCTCTACTGCCCAACATCTCCCTACCATTACAACCAATAAACATTGAAGAACCTTTTGAGCAATGGGGACTAGATATCATGGGTGAGATCATTCCTCACTCCTCTAAGAAACACAAGTACATTACTACTGCCATAGACTACTTCAAAAAGTGTTTGGAGGCCATACCTTTAAGACTTTTCAATTCAAAACAAGTAATTGATTTCATTGATCAACATATCATTACTAGGTTTGGTCTCCCTAGTGCATTAATGTTCGATAATGCTTCATATTTTTATGGGAATTTTCTTATTGCGTTTGCACTCAAAATAGGATTTAAGATTAAATCTTCTTCAAATTATTACCCCCAGGTAAATGGAATTAGAATAATCAACAAATAAAAACATATTAAGTATTATTAAACAAACCATTGATGATAACCAAAGAAATTGGCATAAAGCTCTAATTTTTTCTCTCTGGGATGATATGATAAATTTTAAAGAATCATTAGGTTCCTCATCCTATTTCTTTTTCTATGGAAAATAGGTTTTTTCCCTATAATGTCACTTTACCTTCCCTAGCCTTAGTCCAGTCAATTGAGTAAGAACCATACTTATCCCTACAAAAAATATTATCTCTAATACTCAAACTAGAAGAAGATAGGGAGAAATCAAATGAAACATATGTTAAACTCCAAAAGACTATCAAATGTTGGTTCGATTCTAGTTCAGTTGGTAAAAAAAAAATCAAGTTGGTGACTTAGTTCTAAAGTGGGACAAAGCCCATGAAGAAAAGGGAAAACATACTAAATTTCAAAGATTGTGTCTAGGCCCACTTCAGATTGCAGAAGAACTCGGTCCATCTACCTTTAGTTTGAAATATTTTCAAGGAAGGAAGGAATCTCTTCCTGTAAATGGATTGATTTTGAAAAAATATTTTTCACGAAAAGTTAGTTTGACTTTTGTAAATATGTAAATAATAATATGTAGAATCCGTAGTGTTAAATTTGTTTATCATTTTATGAATTTTTTTTCTTTCATGTTTTTGCCTTAGTTTTACAAGTTGGGTGATATTTCTTTTGGCTTTGTGTTTGGTCTATCCATAATTATCTAGCTATTTGTATATAAGTTTTATCTTTAAAATGGAAACACCATTGAGATGATATTGCTATGATTTTGTTCAGGTTTCGTAAGCAATAGAATCTCTTATTATTGCTCATTTTGGTTTACTTATCATTATGTTGTGGACTATTCTTAACTCCTAGTTCATATAAGCAAATTATACTTATCAAAAACTAATATAAATTAATAAGTCTCTAAGATACATACCTAATAAAGTAAAAAAAAATTCATCTAAAACTTGTTCTACCATCCCATGTCTTAAGGAGTGGATTTGTCTCCACGTCCATTAATTAAAATATTTTTAGAGTGTAATTAAAAAAGTACAAAATTAATTGAAAGATAGGAGGTATGTTTGTGAGCCGACCTACCATGATCATGGGATCTTATATTTTTTACACTACGACATCTAGTCACCAAGTCAAGGTAATGTTTTTTAGCCATATGACTATAAGACAAAGGGTCTCATCACGGGCCGACTTGTTCACTCTTGTTAGGCCTTGTGAATGTAATTGTCAATATCTCATCACTGAGCCACGATAATGCTTTCAATTAATCTAAATCTAAAACATAGCCAGGATAATGGATTTCAATTAATCTAAATCTATAAAAAAAAATTCTTCAAATATAATTGTTCTAAAGAACTCTTACTAATGCATGGGATACTAGCAATTACAAGATTAAAAGGTAACCCTCTCGAGGTTATGGGCACCTGTGTGCAACAGTGGCTTTACATGTGGTATTAAAGTTTATTTTTAATATTGAAATCTGCTTATTACTTTGTATTCTCAAATCTTATTAACAATAAAATTTGTTGTTCTTAATGCATAATTTTCTATTATTGTATACCTTTTGGGGAAAATACTTTTATGTTTCACAAACAATAATGGTGATTTTTCTTGGTTTGGCTTATTAAGGGAAGATGATGTTGGGAAATTTGAATTCAGGAATTACAATATCTTCTAATCCTTATTCCTTTATCTTTATAAAATTTGTATTCATTACAAATATAACTATTTCGTGCAATCCATCATCAATTGTTGTAGCAATTAACAACACACCGCTCCCTAATTTATTTTTATTCATAATAATAATTGGTACCCTTTGTTTTGAATTCATTATTTATTTTTTTCTTCAATAAACACTTAGGGTCTGTTGTAGTACTCAACAACCCCCCATTTAGTTTTATTTTAGCTATATAATAAATCATGGGGACCCTTTTTAATTTTAATAAAACTCTTTATTTTTAACAAAGATAAGGAATTTTTTTAATTTTCGTAAATAAAATATCCTCTCACATGAAAGTTTCTATTATTGGAACCCACATATTGGAGTTCCAAACTTACAAGTGTTACAATTAATGAAAACCCGATACGCCTTTACTTATTTAAATGATGCATTATCAGAAGATTTCTATTGGATCATTGTAATATTGTAACATTGCTTATAGGAAAGTTACGATAAAATAATTCCCCGATAAAAAATTCTTGATATATAACACAAAGTTAAGTGGGTGCTTCCTTTCGAATTCAATATTTTAAAGAACTGTCAGCCCCATGAACTTCCACTTGGAATATTGGAATCCCTGAACATCGTAAATTTTTAAATCCGCCATCTCAAAACTCCCGATATCCCAAACCTATGATACTTAACACTTCGGTTACCTCAAATTTCCTGATACTACAATATCTTGATGCCTCCTAGTTCTAATATTCGATATGTTTGATGATCATTACCTATGATATCTCAAACCTTGGATATTCATGTCTGCACCCATATTGGGACTTTTCATATTGGATCTCACTCAAAATCCTTGCTATTCCATTCGCTGATATAAAACCTCTGATATATCCTCATGCCTACACTTATACCCATTGTATCTTTAAACACCATATATCAGAAGCCTCAAATATCATAATTTATAGTGTGTGACCATGTGATTTCTCCGATAAAAGTCTTCTGATACGCTGATGTGTGAAGAACCCATGTGAATTAATGTTTTTCATTAAATATCTGAAAGTCGTGAATTTATGGTTTTTGAAATTCTCAACAACTTTATTCATTGTAGCTTGATTTTATCATGATTTTCCCTTTAAGACAGGAATCATTATGGAAAATCATTATTTGTGCTAAAGACTCTCAAACGAAGGAATTATCATTTAGTATTGTGCTTTCCATTGCATGCCAGTCCCGATAAGCAAAATTTAGAAGAGATGTCTAAGGAAACTAAGGAAAATAAGATACCAGTCACTTAGCAACAACTAGTTTCTCCATGAGCTGAAAATCTTGATATTCCAGGGATTTTATTCTGACATGGTCTGTTCCTTAGATTTTGGGAGTTCATCCTGGGAATCTATCTATTGACTATTCGAAGATGAAGGACCAAGGGTCACTCAAAGAACAATTGTAGCCGAGGATTCCACTCTTGTTTATAATACTTCCCATAGTGATGTTGCAAATTCATTTTTACACAGGATTGTTGCTCGGCCCAAGATCCTTCCCTATATATATATATATATATATATATATATATATATATATCTGATACAATGGGTTGTGGAACACTTGAACATTACAGACAGAAAATTCATGACAAAGAAAGATATAGTCATTGGCACTTTCAACAACCATGATTTCAGTGAAATGTACCATTTACCACTACCACACTTTAAATACGACAAACCATTTGTGGAGAAATTCATGATCAATATTGATCATGCATTGGAACCTATCTAGGAAGAGAGGAGACACCCTAATAAGCATAAGCGTGAGGAAAAGGGAATATATGTAGTAGACTCTCTCACAGGTCCTTATTGTGAAGTTGTTGTCATGGTATGAAGACTATTTGCCTATCCTAATATGCAGAAATTCCAAGATTAATGGACTCCACTAATTGATGCTGCTTTGGAAGGATATATATTAGAGCGCAGAAATATTTTATTTGATAACTTAGCTACTCACATGTTTAATTTTAGGAGAAAGCATACAATTTTAGAAAATGTAACTCCTCCTTTTCATATGAGTTCCTATGTAATGGATGCCCTATGCTACAATATGGATTTTTCCTCAATGGGATGGAAATGGACCTTGGAGGACCCAACTCCTATTCATATATACCATAATATCCTTTTGGATTCTAAGTACCGTCCCCATTTCTATAAAATTTGTTAGGGTGTCTTGTTTCATATTCGTCAAAATATCTTTAATGAGAGAGCTCCTAGGATTTCCCCAGAAGCAGAGACAGACTTCCTCATGGTTCAGAATTGGTTTGGTGAGGATTTATTTACCTACATCCGAGTCTTTGGTAATTTGGATAATCCACATGATTTTCTCCTATATGTCCCTGACAAACTGTTGGCTTGTGAGATAACATCCCAGAGTGTAGGTAATGGAATTTATAAAGTATTGAAAGAATCCAATAAGAAAGTATGGTATACCTTTCATTTAGATTATGGTATGTATACAATAAATAATTTCAAATGTGGAGCTATTGAGATGAACTCTCTTTTAGAGTTGAAATTTCGTACTATCCCTAACAAATAGTATGATCCTCATGGAATTGTCAAGATGGTGATTGCACAAACAAGCATCAAGAAATTCTCTAATTAACTAGATCAGTTCGATGATTTCCTTGAAAAAAATGCCACCTATTTAGTAGTTTCCAAATAGATTGCAAAGCATCTAGATCCATAGGAAATCAATCATTTTTCATAATACAGGGTAGCAAGGCTATCTTGGTTTACCCTTAGATTCACTAAAACTTTGACAGGAAGCACATCCCAAGAAAATGTTACAGTTATTCCTTCTACATAGGTTAACGATTCCCTTATCCAAAAGATACAAGGGCTTCTACTTCCACTCAGACTAAAGGATAGTTTCCAAGTTCTAAGATTTAATATATATGGCAACAATGTAGCCAGGTTTTGAAAGGAAATAAACCTGAGATTTTAAAGTGATCTGAATAGAAAATGGCATCAACCCATGGTATTCATCCACCCATGGAATTTACCCATGGTATTGTAAGTGGCATCCACCCATGGTATTGCAAGTGGCATCCACCCATGGTATTTGCCCATGGTATTGTGACATACACCCATGGTATTCATTCACACATGGAATTTACCCATGGTATTGTAACTGAAAAAAAAAATCTATAAGTAACAAGTCGCATTTTGTAAAAGGACAGATTATCCACCACAATGTAGCTCTTAGAGTTATTTCTATTTTAATAAAAAAATTCCTTTCTGGTTTTAATTACTATTTTTTCTCTCCTTTTCTTTCTCGCATTGCATTTTCTCATATCTTGGGGGCTTCTCCCCGTAAGACCCATTTCAATATTTTAGATCTTGGGGACATCCCGCCAAGATCTAGATTAGTGGTATCAGAGCAGGTTACAATTCCATGGGAATGAGGGTTTAATGTATATTTCGGTTTCAAATTTTTGCAGCAATATTCAAAAAACTTAAGGCACATGTTGCGACCTTCACAAGTACTTTCTTGGGCCATGCAGGAAGAACTTTTCCTTTTTCATTTTTTTGTAAGATTTTTTTTGGGCGGCGAGTTTGTAGATCAGATCTAAACTTTTTTTGGCAAAATTTATGAAAAAAATAACATATCTAGATTCCTTGTGAAAAAATACCAAAATTCAAAAAACAATTCGTCTGAATCGAAGTTTAAATGAGGGACATATGACTGATTTAAAATCAGCTATGTTATAGAGTTTTTTCTGACGGCAAATTGGTGGACAACGACTCTCCTATCATTTTTTGCAGTTTCTGTGCAGAATTTCATAACAATGATCACATATTTGAGATCCTCCTGAAAAATCACCCAATTAAAAAAAAGGGGTTGAATCGAAGTTCGGATGTGGGAGATATTACTGATTTAAAATCAATTATTTTTTTCAGAACTTTTGTGATGGTGGGATAGGTGCAGCACGAATCTGAGATTCTAGAGTGTTCAAATAAGGATTTCCAACACATGGGAAGATGCAGAATGGTCATTCTATTTCCAAAATTAGGCTATAATAAATATTTTGAATGATATTGACGAGTTATGTCCATTTTAAATCTGGAGCAGCATTCGGAGGGGGGTCCCTTTGGAGACGTGCCCTCCCACCCCACATTAATAGGAACCTGGTTCACATTCATCAATTTTAGCATATCAACATTTGGCTTGGGTTCTTTGGAGACGTGCCCTCCCACCCTAGGCTATATAGGCATGTTCTACTTCATCAACAATCAACATCATGGTTATGGGTCAGCTGCACAAAATCCTTGTCATCAAAGTCCATTTGCTAGACCGCACACTGTTAGTATCATAGTTGGTCACAAGAATTACATGGTATATCTATCCTCGGATCTTCATTTGTCATTGTTATGGGTTATCCACAAACCCCCACTTCATCCAAGTCCATTTGTTAGGCCGCACATTGTCAATATCACAGTTGGGCACAAGAATTATATGGTATCTCTATCCTCAAATCTTCATTCATCATGGTTATGGGTCATCCACAATTCATCGAATTCCATTTTCTAGGCTTCACACTGTTAGCGTCACAGTTGGTCAAAATAATTGTAGGGTATCTCTATCCTTGGATCTTCGTTGATCATGGCTATGGGTTAACCACATAAAACCCTTCTCTTCAGTGGATCTTCGTATTCAACAAAGGCTTCACGGGAGGGAACTTCACAGAATGGGGACCATTGATCCTTAAGGAGGGAGGAATGATCCAAATAGAAAATGGCATCAAGCCATGGTATTCATCTACCCATGTTATTCATCCACCCATGGAATTTATCCATGGTATTGTAAGTGGCATCCACCCATGGTACTCATTCACACATGGAATTTACCTGTGGTAATGTAACTAAAAAAAGCTATAAGTAACAAGTCACATTTTGTAAAAGGAGATATTGTCCACCACAATGTAGCCCTTACAATTATTGTCTATTTTAATAAAAAAGTTCTTGTGTGGTTTTATTTACTCTGTGTTTTCTCCTTTTCTTTCTGGCATTGAAATTTCTCAAATCTTGGGGGCCTCTCCCCCAAGACCCATTTCATTTTTTTAGATCTTGGGGGATCCCCCCAAGATCCGGATCATAAAGAATACCTCACAAGAGAAATTCTTAGAAACTTCTAAAACTTTTGAGAAGACTCCAATTACAATAAGGACCTCTGATCACCTTTAGAGATTGAAGACATGGAAATTATACCATCATTCCTGACCTTTGAGGTAGTATTAAGTGTCAAATAGATTCCTCACCTTAACATATTCTACAGTCCTAAACATAAGGCTATTGTAAAAAGGCAAAGAAAGAAAAGGAAGATTGACCAGTCCCAGGCATTGGTCCCTCGAAATTCCTCTTTTGAAGTAGTATGGAAGGTTTCACAATCGACTCATTCAGAGGAAATTAGAAGACTCACTCAGTTCAAAGAAGCTTATTCTTCTCTAACTATGGACAAAGTTGTTGGGTTGTGTTATATTCTTTCCACAACTAGCCCACGTAGTTAACTGAGGGGTTAGAGGGGGCGTGGAGCCCCCCTTCGTTGCACCGATTGTGTAGCGGGGGGCTCACAGGGGGTTTGAGGGGTGCAGGTAACCGCACTCTATGGGGTGTAAGGCAGTGCCCTGGAAAATTTTGGTTTTGGAACCTATGTTAGATTGGGCGGACCCACCTATGGTTTTGTGCATGATTTTTGCACATATTTTTGGATGTGATGGTTTTCGGTCCATGGTTTTGGACGCGATGGTTTTTCGGTCCATGGTATTGGATGCTTCAGTATGTATAAACATGTATTATAACATTGAAAGGAACATAATGAAAAATGAAGCTAGTAGTCCTGGTTTTGGGATCTAGGGGAAAATCTCCGTGTATATGTGTTTTATGTGTTATGCTCTCGCATTGTTTATTTTCTATGTTCTAGAATTCATATGCAAGTAATTTCTGTACGGGGTTAAAACCTACATTCGGTATCGGAGCTGTTTTAGCTTCAAGGGTACGCCTTTGTTGCTGAGGGGTTTCACTCAGACCTGTGGTAGACCCTGTTCAGTGGTATATCTACGAGATCAATTCTGATGGTGAAAGAAGATGGCGAGTAGTGGAAAGATAGAGATCGATAAATTTAATGGTCAGTGTTTTGACTTGTGGAAACTCAAGATGGAGGATATGTTGGTGGATAAAGATTAGTGGATCGCGGTATATCCGGGTACTAAACCAACGAGAGTGTTCGATGAAGAATGGAAGAATTTGGATCGGAAGGCAAAGAGCACAATACGATTGTGTGTCTCAGATTCAGTATTGCTGAATGTATCAGGGGAAGCTACGATGAAGGATTTGTGGGACAAGTTAAGGACTTTGTACCAATCTAATTCTTTGGTGAATGAACTGTTCCTAGGGAAAAAGTTGTATAACCTAAGGATGAAAGATGGAGACTCGGTGACAGAGCATTTGAACGCATTTAATACTATGGTAAGTCAGTTAGCATTTGTTGATATTAAAATTTCAGATGAAGATAAATGCATCAGTTTGTTGTGTTCTCTACCAGATTCATGGGATAGTCTAGTTATTGAAATAGGTAGAAATGCAACTACCTTGTAGTTTGATGAAATAGTCTCATCCTTGCTGATGGAGGAGATGAGACGGAAAAATATGGAGAGCTAGAATGGTGATGCCTTGTCTGTACGAGGACGGTCCCAGAACAAAAACAAAAATAAGTCATCGAGTGGGAGATCTAAATCTAGAGGGAGATCTAAATCTCCAGGAATACCTGTAAAGGTGGTGTGCTGCAAATGTGGAAAGGAAGGGCACTACAAAAGGGACTGTAAATCTAAAGCTCCTAATAAAGGAAAGGGATATGATGGTGCTCCTTCTGTAGAGGCGAAAACCACCTCAGATGAAGGTGGGGATGTGTACTTGGCTTCTTCAGGTACACATGTAGATCATGAGGCATGGTTGATTGACTCAAGTGCATCCTTTCACTTCACTCCCCATAGAGACTGGTTCTTGTGAGTATGAGAAATACGATGGCGGTCATGTCTTCTTAGGGGGTGATAGGAAGGCTAGAATCATTGGTAGCAGAAAAGTAAAGTTGAAGGTGCAAGGTGGAAGGGTTAGAATACTTCCAAGTGTTTTGCATAATCCTGCATTGGCCAGAAATCTTATTTCTATAAGCAAGTTGGATCATGTAGGCGTAAAAACAATGTTTGAGAAAGATACCTGCAAGATGGTTTGGGAAACACTGCTATTGATGCAGGGAGTTTGGATAAGGAACTCTGTAGAAGCTGCAAGGTAGCACAGTTGTTGATGGGTGCAACAGTCCTGTGGTTCCTGAAAGTGGAGCAAAAAATCTAGTGCTCTCTGGAGAGAAGACCATGATGTGGCATCGAAGGCTTGGAAATAATGGAGAGAAGGACCTTTGAATACTTCACGGTAAAGGTATGGTAGAAGGTATGAGTAATAGCTTTCTAGGTTTTGATTTCTATGAAAATTGTGTATATGGGGAGTAGAATCGAGTGAGTTTCCCCTCTGGTGGTAAGAGGGTGAAACATATATTAAAGCTTGTGCATAGTGATGTGGTTGGACCTGTGAAGGTTCCATCACTGGGTAAGTCTATGTACTATGTATCATTTATAAATGATTTATCATGGAATACATGGATATATTTCCTTAAGAAGAAATCTAAAGTCTTTGACAGGTTTAAAGAATTCAAGGCTCTGGTGGAAAACCAGACAGAGAAGAAGATAAAAGTGCTAAGGACAGATAACGGTGGAGAGTTTTGCAGTAAGGAATTTGAAGAATTCTGTAAGAAGTGTGGTATAGCACGACATAAGACTACTCCATATACACCTCAGAAAAATGAAGTTACAGAAAGAATGAACAAGATGTTGATGGAAAGGGCAAGAAGCATGCTCAGTGGTGCCCGGTTAGGACAGGAATTCTAGGCAGAGGCGGTGCAAACAGCATGTTACCTGGTCAACAGATCACCTTCATTAGCGTTGGAGGATAAAACTCCACAAGAGGTATGGACTGGTAAGAAACCTCTCTTTCACATCTGAGGGTATTTGGATGTGATGCATATGTAAATGTTCCAAAGGAGAAACAAACCAAGTTGGATAGTAAATCTGAAAAGTGTATCTTTATTGGGTATAAGGATGGTTTAAAGGGTTATAAGCTTTGGAACCCAGTAACAAGGAAGGTTTTGTACAACCAAGATGTGGTGTTCAGAGAGTTGAAAGATGTTATTAAACATGAAGCCCAACCAAAGGAACCTGAGAAGATAGAGTTTGAGCTAAAGGAGGAAGAATCACTTTACAGCAAAGGAGGAATCACAAAGATGAAAATCCACAAACTCTGGGTGTGAGAAGATCAGTTCGAGAAAGAAGGCAGCCAAAAGGTATAGTCCATTTGATTTCTATTCAAATTTTTCTTTATCTATTATTGATGATGATCCTGGAATTGTGAAGGACGCAGTAGATTCAGAGGATGAAAAACTCTAGAAAGAGGCCATGGTTGATGAAATGGCATCTTTGCACAAAAATGAGGCTTGGGATCTGGTGGAGTTGCTGGCTGGAAGGAAACCCATTGGCAACAAATGGGTGTTCATGAAGAAGACAAATGTAGAAGGATAGGCGGAGAAATACAAAGCTTGGTTGGTAGCAAAAGGTTATTCCTAGGTGTTAGGAATTGATTTTGGTGATATTTTTTCTGTTGTTTCCAAGATAACTTCTATTAGATTAATTTTATCTATTGCTATTGCCTTTGATTTTGAGGTAGAACAGATGGACGTGAAGACAACATTTATTCATGGGGATCCGGAAGAGGAAATCTACATGAAGCAACCTGAAGGCTTTGCGATGAAGGGTAAGAAAGAACTGGTATGCAAGTTAAAGAAGTCTTTGTATGGGTTAAAACAGTCACCAAGGATGTGGTATTAGAAATTTGATACATTTATACGGGGACATGGCTTCACCAGAAGCAAAGCAGATCATTGTGTGTATTTTAAATTAATTGGTGACCGTGTTACTTATTTGGTCTTGTATGTGGATGATATGTTCCTGGTTGGAAATGACAAAGAAATTATCCAGGATTTGAAGACCCAATTGTCCTCCAAATTCGAAATGAAATACCTTGGTGCTGTAAACTATATTTTGGGCATGGAAATTAAAAGAGATCAGGCAAAGAGGAAGCTCTGCTTAAACGAGAGGAAGTATGTCAAGCCAATATTGCGGAGATTTAATATGCAGGATAGTAAATCGGTGAAGGCTCCTATTCCTGTAGGTCTAAAGTTATCTTCTAAACAGTGTCCCAAGACACAAGAAGAGGAAGAGGACATGTCCTGTGTTCCATATGCAAGTGTAGTCGGTAGCCTGATCTATGCAATGGTTTGTACTAGACCAGACATTACACATGCAGTGGGAGTATTGAGCAGGTTTATGTCAAAAATAGGAAAGGAGCATTGGACAAAAGTGAAGCGGCTTTTCAGGTATTTGCGTGGCACTAGTGATTATCGTTTGTGCTACCAAGGAAGACCAATATTGGATAGAGTGTTGGATATTCGTGGCTTTGTTGATGCAGACTGGGTTGGAGATCTGGATTAGAGAAGATCTACAAGTGAGTATGTGTTTAACCTCTTTGGAGGTGTAGTTAGTTGGATGAGTAAGAAACAATCTGTAGTGGCACTATCAAGTACAGAGGAAGAATACATGGCAGCCACTCATGCAAGCAAGGAAGCAGTTTGGTTGCAAAGATGATGTTCAGGTATGGGGTTAGTACACGGAGCTATAAGGATAGACTATGACAGCCAAAGTGAAATTTTCTTGGCAAAGAACCCTGCATATCATTCAAAGACAAAGCACATTGATGTTTAGTATCATTTTGTGAGGGATATGACATAAGACAAAAAGGTGTTGCTGGTAAAGGTGGACACTTTGAAGAATGCTACAGATGCATTGACAAAATCTGTGAGCTCTGAGAAGTTCTCTTGGTGTAGAGAAACAATGGGCATTGCAGGGCTGGATAAATGACTAAGCTTTCCTATGGCCCCCTATGGAAAGAAAACAACAAGTGGGAGAATGTTGGGTTCTATTATATTCTTTCAACGACTAGCCCACGTAGTTAACCGAGGGGTTACAGGTGGGACGGAGACCCCCTTCGTTGTGCCGATTGCATAGCGGGGGGGTCACAAGGGGTTTGATGGGTGCAGGTAACCCCACTCTATGGGGTCTGGGGCAGCACCTCGGAAAATTTTTGTTTTGGAACCTATGTTAGGTTGGGTGGACCCACCTATGGGTTTGTGCATGATTTTCGCACATGTTTTTAGACGCGATGGTTTTCGGTCCATGGTTTTGGACGCGATGGTTTTTCAATCCATGGTATTCGATGCTTTGGCATGTATAAATATGTATTATAACATTGAAAGGAACATAATGAAAAATCAAGCTGGTAGTCCCAGTTTTGGGATCTAGGGGAAAATCTCTGTGTATATGTGTTTTATGTGTTATGCTCTTGCATTGCTTATTTTCTGTGTTCTAGAATTTGTATGTAGGTAATTTCTGTACAGGGTTAAAATCTACAAAATCCACTGAGATACAACAACTTTCAAAGGAAAAGGAGGACATGATTATGTAGTTGGAACAAGGCCTTGTCAATGATAAGCAAAAGATATCTAATCAATGGCAAGAACAACCTATTGAGCTCCAGAATATTTTTGACGCCCTTAAAATTCAACATGACTCTGAGTTGAGGATATGAGATGCTCAAATTTAGGAATTACAACACAATATTGGATAGTTGAAAGTTAATCCTGAATTAGTAGAATTCAAAAGGGAATCATGAATATTAAATAATCTCCTTGCTCAACACCATGTCATATTCTATCAGAAATTAGCCATCACTCATGATTTGTGTCAAACAAAAAGTTTGCTAGTGACCAATTGTTTGACCTTAGGACATACTTTGATGATATTGGGGAAAATATTGCAGTCTATAACATGGAAAGATATCACTGAAGGGAGATGAGTTGATCTCCCAAGGATATAGGAATCACATAAGGAAATAGTATGAGGGAATTGGAAATCTGCCTCAATTCAATTCAAAGGACATCTCCAATGATCTCAATAATGCAATCAGCAATAATTTGTTTCAGGAAAATCTTATTTCAGACTACCTCAAAGGAAATCTACCAAATATCAAATTGCTGACCAAAACGTGGCAATAATTGTCTAGGAAAAAAGATGAAAAGATTGAAAAGCTATCTAAAATTGACTTAGAATTCCATTGCCATTTCTTAGTCAAGACTCACAACCAATGGATAATGCTCAGATGCCTATCCAACAAAACCACTCACATGATGCCAACATTGAGGGATGCTATAGTTACCAGTCAAATACAGATTTAGCCATGGTCTCCACTTGAATTGAAGCCCGTGACAGATATTTACGAATTGTGAAATCCTATGGGATGGAAGTCTTGTTCACAAACTTAGCCAATTTGTCACAAAAAATTCTAAAATTGTCTTATTGTTTTATTTTAAGCATTGTTTGTTAAAACACCTTCATGATTTTACTATGCTTCTCTATATTTTTATTTCATTTGGAAACTATAAAATCCTCTTCATTTGTATGGAGAAGGGATTCTGAATTTTGGAGAGAAATCTTTTGTTTGCACTACTGTAATTTAAGTTATCTTAATAGAAAGATGAACCACTACTATTTTCTCATGAGCAGAGTTATGAAATATTAGGTACTACTATCTGTCTATTATTTCTTTGCTTGAGAGTTAAATGGTTATTTGATTACATTTATCATATGTGTGTTGCAAGAAATCGTACATTTTCCACTATTGATATGTGTGATTGAAATCATATATTATATGAATAAAAAATGAAATCTTATATGTGTAACGAATTCAGAAACTAATTTAATTAAAGTAGTTATCATTATCTTCTTTAACCTCATAATATCTTGATAATCTATATTGTCATGTTGTCTGTGAGCTCCTTTTAAATCACATATATAGATATGATTTCCCATGATAATTATTTTAGATTAAATACTCTCTATTCTTAGTTTTAATTACATCATAAGACTTAAACCTATATACTCCATCCATTTTCTTAATTTATATCGAGGGAGATTGGTTCCATAATTTCTAGTTGGAGCCACCATTCCAAACGGAAAATGATCTTCTCTAAAGTCCCAACTAAGAAGTTTTCCTCAATGTTGTGGCAAACATTTCGAGTCTTCAACATTTTTGGTAGTAGAAGGAAGTCCATTAGACTATGAATGACAAAAAGATCCAATCCTAAATTAGAAGGCCATTCTAAGAGTCAGTCTCCCTCAAAGTCACCACCAACTTCAAGATCCCATTCCGAATCTCCTAACCCTAGATTTGAGGTTGTTCAACCATCCACCAAATCTCCTAAAACTCTTCCAAATTCAGTTGGCTAAACGTCCACAGAAGTACTTGTAGATCCCCCGAAGTTCAGACTTTAATTCCAAGATTAGAAGGAATTTCTATTTCTTGAGAAAAATCTGTTGAAATCAATTTATCAGAAGGAGTGTTACTTCATATTTATAGTCTTATGGTATGTTAACTAGATACCAAAGTGATAAACTTGGATTTAAACCTTTAGAGTTTGCATTACCCACTTAACAGAAAAATAAAAGTACCATAGAGACTGAGCCTTCCTCTTGTGAGATTACATCATCCTCTCCACCTCACACTCCATTTTTTGGTCCTGCTTCTTCCTCTACTCCTTTACCTTCCACTTATCATCCTTTAATCCCTTCCATCCACATTCCTCATCCACAATCAACTGGTGCTATTATAATCAATAGCACTATAAGAGTAATCTCTTCAACTTCTCAATCTCCATCAGCCTCCACATCATCTGCAACTTCCTATGCTCCTAGTGCTCTCAGAATGGCCCAAAGACCATGGAACAACCCAAGAATAGTATAGATGACTGCATTACATCATCTTCCCAAAAATCTAGAGAGATGGCTTCCTAAGTTAATCCTGATGATGGCCTCCTGCAGGGTAACATCTTCACAATTTCATGTTAGTCATCAATCTGAATGGAGTCACAGAAGAGGATTGTGTTTGCAGAATTTTTCCTTACACATTTGAAATATCTACAGTGTCTTGGTATTTCACTCTTCCTATAGGATAAATAAAAAATTGGGATATGTTCAAAGAAAAGTTTTTGTTAAAATTTGGGGATGACTATTGGCTTGTAGGGGCCTGACCTAGGTTCAGAGGTGATTTAGCCAAGCAAATCCTGGTACTACTGGCCCTTTTGGCAACAGTCTGTAGAGCACGAACTGAGGTCTCACCCGAAGTTGTATGGGAGGGTGCTAGAACTAGGTTTCCACACCCTAGAGATGTTTGATGATTTTTGGTGGTCAACGGTTTGACCCTACGTGCACCTTCTAGTACCTCGTAGCTAGTGATGTTGCCTTCGCACAACCCTACTCGGGGCTTGATCCGCATTAGTACCCAATCCCTTACTATTAACTCGATATTAGTTGATCACTTAGCTTATCTGCATGTGTCTAGTTATACTTAATAGTGTTCACCATTCATACCAGTGCACGCGATAAATAAAACAATATAATTTCAAAAGATGTCAACCATATAATAATTCAAAACAAATACACAAGATTTAGAATCAAACTTCTCTTTATTGTTCTTCTTCCTTGGTTATAGACTCGACTCCACCCTGCGCACTCAGCTACAGGGGTCAAGGCATTGAGTTGTGGACTCTACTAGGCCTCTACGCACTCAGCTATAGAGCCTCTTCCGACTACTATGACCCAAAGAACTTATCCCTTTTCTCTATGGTTGTTGTCTTCTAGACTCCATTCGTTCTCTATATATCTCTTCTTTTTCTTTACAACTTAGAGCCTTGCTCTATTTATACACTCCCATGGTCTGCGAACCATGGGCAAGCCAACACTACATTCAAAACTTAGGGTGGTGTTGTGGCTAGCAACAATCCCCCTTCTTATTTTGTATTATCACTAATACTAAATAAGTGGCGGCCCTTAGTCAAAAAATTTAAAAATTGATTAGTGCTTGTATTTCCTTTTTCAATAAAACTTACTATCATAAAATTAGGAGAATACCTTTGAAAAATCTAAAAAGACTTAAGTTTTATGATAAGGTAGGATAAAATCACTCCTTAAGAAATATCGCATCGCAAAAAGGGTAATGGATACCTCCTTACAAGCGGAATTCTAAGATTGCGAAATCACGATGCGAAACTACGCACTAAAAACATTCATCGCATCGCATGCCTCAGATATCACTTACGATGAAAAACCTCCAACCGCCGATATGCGATGGTGCATATCGCAAATCGCATTTCACAGAAAACACATTAACGGATGATTGTCATATGCTACGTTCCAGCGATTTTGCGATATAGCGATATTGCAATCTAGTGATATTGCGATGTTGCAAGCTGCGACACTGCGATCTGCGATATTGTGAAGAAAATCGCAAATTGCCTCATCGCAGATCTTTAGGGCTCGTTGTTTGAAAAAGATTTTTCCATAAACTGAGACCTGGTTATGCACTTTAATGTTAATCAATGAGTTAGTTGCCAATCATTAATGAAATATGGTTTTGTTCTGATCGAAGAGCCATTTCACGTAAGGTGGTATATTTTATATGTCTTCAGCATTTAAAGCTTTCCCGTCACCTTTTTCTTATCATTATTCTCACCTCATTCGTAAACTGTAGGAACGAAGAACAGAGAAATATAGAAAGTAGTATTCAAGATATTATGGGAAAGAAAGGCAAAGCTCTGAGTTCTGAAGACAAAGAAATGACGCCCTTGTATACAGATACCGCCTGTAACAAAGATGCTGGCATTACTACTTGGGAAGGCATGTACAGTCTACT
The DNA here is from genome assembly GCA_031772625.1 of Pinus tabuliformis. Classification (NCBI taxonomy): domain Eukaryota; kingdom Viridiplantae; phylum Streptophyta; class Pinopsida; order Pinales; family Pinaceae; genus Pinus; species Pinus tabuliformis. The sequence continues at coordinate 264,336,123 of CM062806.1, read as the reverse complement.
TGAGGAAGAAAATCCCAAAATGATGGAGGTTACAGCTACTGCAGGCTCACATGGGTCTTCTGAGGGGTCTATTACAGAGCTAGCTTGCTTGTTCTTGCATCGAATAGAGGCGAGGCCCAAAATTCTTCCATACACAAACATGGCTAAATGGGTACTGGACAACACTGACATGACAAACAGACAATTTAAGACTCAGAGTCAAGAACTCACAGAGTCATTATTTCAACAAAATTTAAGCTTTATATCCTCTAACAAAAAGCACGCGAGAGGCGAAAAACGCACCAAGGAAGTTCAGACCAAGAAACAGAGGCAGTTTCCGATGTGCGATTAGCAGCATCGCTGGGAAAAACCCCTTGAAGAGGAAAGCCTTTAATTGCTCAGTCACCTCTAAACCTGAAAGTTTGTAGGAAAGAACACTAAAGGAAAAAAAGCAAAGCTTGAATTCTAAAACCAGTAGTATTTATCAGAAATATCCTCAAAGTGGTCATGTAAATATGAAAAGCATCTGCAGACAAGCTGGAAACTGAAGGCTTAAGAAAAGGCAGAATCAATCCAAAGATTAACTAAGTTGAATTGGGACTCTTACTCGACATATTTGGTAAAACCATACAGTCAGTGTATGACTCTCAAATGTATCATCAATTCGGTTGAGAAAATGGCGCCAGTGCTTGCCGATTCCATTTTTGTAGGACAGTTAAAGTCAGAAGTCGACCAGCTGACTCTTCTCAAACAAATGCTGTCGCTTGCGATTTTAAGGAACAAATACAAAAATAGTTAATTGTTAGTTTTAGATTCAGTATTACTATTAATTTTGCTTTATTTTTGCCTGAAATAAGGACGGTCATTTAAATCGTATCCTACATTTTTGTAATAAATTATTTTTAGATTTCTTTAGTAGTATTTAAACCCTTCTCATGCATTTAGAGAAGGATCCTAAAATTTGTCAAAAACTGTCCTCAGAACATGCACTTTTGCACCCTCTGAGGTGGTTTTGATGAATGAATGGAACAAGATTTATTGATATCTGCATTTAATATCTACTACTGATGTTGCACTTTTGTACTCTTAGTGGATGTTGGATTAAGAAGAGATAAATCATTATTGCTTGAAGCTCATGAGTAGAACTAGTTATAAATGGTACTTTTATCTCTTAACTATTTCTGCCTTTGTGTTAAAGTGATATTTATGTTCAATTGTTTATATATTGATGCATGAATTCTTAAGTTATCATTTGGCACTTCTGTATAGTGATAGCTATTTTTTTATGCTTAATATATGAGTAGCTTAGTATGCGATATGTTTTTCACAACTGTTTCATCTAACTTTTTATACAAAGTGGTTTATCTTTATTGAATTCTTTTCTCGTAACAGTTGAATGATCTTTATTACCAATTGTTATTTGAAATCATTTTAGATCGCATAACGAAAAGATTACATCCCGGGTTAGTTTAGAATTAGATATTTCTGTTTATTAGAATACAATTTCATGTCATTAGATTAGAGTTAGAATAAAAGCATTTCACTTAGGGACTTTTAGAAAGGAAATATCAATTCTCAACACACACACATATATTGGGAAATGGGTCCCATATCCCCAGTCAGACCCACTATACCAAACGGAAAAGGAGCTGCTAACCAAGGTTCGGATCGGGTGGGTATCCATTTTGTTGTAGACCCGATTTTCGGGGCTTCAACATATTTGGCGCTAGAAGGAGGGCTCTGAAATTTGAATGGCAACTAATTCTAAATCTAAATACCATATGCGAGTAAATCACCCTCACCCTCTCCCCCGACTTCTCCATCGCACTTAGAATCTTTAAATCTAGATCCAGAAGTCGAAAGATCAATATCCACTGCCACAAACCCTAACATTTCAGAGGAATCTGCTATTGAACCTCCTGAAGTTGAATCTTTGATCCATAAACTCCAACGATTTTCTATATCACCTCAAAGATTTGATAAATCTCAAGGCAACGTGACTTCGCAATATAATCCTACTCATCCTCTCACCAGATTAAAGAGAGAAAAGTTTGGTGTTCATCCAACCGAGTTACGTCTACCTACAAGGAAGAGAGAAAGGAAATCACCTAAAGGGTTTGATAGTGAGACTCTTTCATCATCATCATCCATCTCAACCTATCCACCGCGAAGTCAACCATCCACCCCTCCACTTCAGATCATTGTCCAACAGTCCACCGGTACTTCCACATCTCCTTCTTAATCATCTGGAGTTGTAATATCCTCATCTTCCCAACCGCAGGGATCATCTTCTGCACTTTCCTCTGTTGGTAGTTCAACAATGGCCCAATCTCCATGGAATAACCCAGTTGCAGTATTAATGCCTGCGCCCTTGAGTCAGATACCAGCCCATCCTGAAAAATGGCTGCCTAAGTTTAATCTTGAAGCAGGCATGCTAGCGGAAGAACATATAAATAACTTTATGTTATCCATAAATCTCAATGGATTTACCAACGAAGATGTTGTCATCTGAATTTTTCCTTATACTCTGCAAGGAGCAGCCGATCATGGTATTTCTCATTACCGTCTGGATCTATCACTAGTTGGGATATCCTCCAAGAATAATTCTTGACTAAGTTTGGTGATGACAGGTCTACGGCAATACTGATCAATGACCTGTCTAACCTTAGGGCTGAGTCAAAAGAACCTATCAAAGATTTTAATTCACGTTTCAACAAACTGTTAAATAAAATTCCTACTGTTCCAAGCCTAGCAAAGAAGTGCGAAGTGAATGGTACATCTTTTCTTTACCATCAAAAATAGCAATCTTCGTTGATAGCGCTAACAAAACAACTTTAGCTGACAATATTAAGGAAGCAATAACTGTAGAGAAACATATCATAGCTCTAGAAAAGAAAAATGTGATAGATGAACGAAAATCCAAGAAGGTTACTTTTAAGGAAGACCCTAAGAAAAAACAATTGAAAGATCAGTTTGATTTAGAAGGATTGCAAAAAGTTTTGAAAACCATGTCTAACGAAATGGTTGACATTAAGAAACAAGCGGTAGAAACTTCTTCTAAAAAGCCATATAAGCCCTATAGAAGAAACCTTTCAACCGATTCAAAGCCACCAAATGTTATCACAAGTGTTGAATCAGAAGAAGAAGAAGAAGAGAAGATTGCTACTGAAGAACTTACCGATGAAGAAGAAGTTGTAGAGGTACAAGGTATGTGGGATTTCATCCTCCCAAATGAAGAGGATCAAGAGGAATCCCTGGTTAGTACTCGAAGTAGAAATCAACTTGATCCTCCTCAACCTACTCCTAAGCCAAAGAGCGCAAGCTCAATGACTAAGGATAAATTCGCAGCCAAGAAAATGACACCTAAAGCGACTCAAACCAGCCCAGTCCAAACAGATTCATCAACTCCATCAAAAACGCTGATCGTTTTGGATGAAATGGAGTATAATATCATAGAAGACATGAAAAAGACCAGGGCTAACATCACTTTTTACGAATTGAGCAAGTTAAAACACCAGAAAAAAGTACTTTTGAAAGAATTACATGTTGTACTGGTTGCACCCTTTCCCGTCGTTGTAATCTTTCAAGCTTCCCATGAAATGGGAAGACCTCCGACTAATGTAATTAATAAAGTTGATCCAAACGATATTGCTTTAATTGGAGGAAGGTCGAGATCTCATACTCCCCCATTTCTTCTTACTTATGAAGTTTTCAATAAAAAATTGCATAATTGTTTAGTGGATTTTGGAGCTTCATCTAATATTTTACCAAAATCAATATGTGCAAAGTTGAACGTTCAACCACAAAAATATGTTGTGTGCATAGTTCAACTAGATTGATCGCAAGTTGAAGTGATTGGCGAATTAAATTAGGTTACCATAAGGTTGTCATCTAATCCAAAGGTATGTCAAGTTATCAACATTTTAGTTGTAGATATTCCGGAATTTTATGGCTTAATTCTTAGCAGAGATTAGTTAGAAAAACTTCATGGATACTTTGCAACTGATTGGTCACACATGTGGCTCCCTTACAATGGTAAACCAAATCAGATAAAAGTTGAGTGAGAAAGACATCAGAAATACATAGTAACAGAACTAGAAGGAAAAAATGAACCGGTAGCATACATCAATAATATCATTGGCAACTACTCAGTAGATTCTTTCTTAGGAAATTTTAATGCTCACGGTTCACCTTAGAACATTCTGTTTTATCTCAAGTAGAAAATTTTTCTCAAACAGATAGTTCTAAATGTATTAATTTTATAGATAGTCCTGTAAATAAATCTTTATTTTGGAAGTTATTTTTTGACAGTTCTAAATCTAACGAAGGAGCAGGAGCAGGATGCGTATTGATCAGTCCAGAGGGAAACAAAACTATGCTAACTTGTAGACTCAAGTTCGATTGCACCAATAATATTGCAGAATACGAGGCTTTAGTCAAGGATTATACAAAGAAATTGAATTAGACATCAAATATCTACAAGTTTTTGGAGATTCTAAAATTGTAATCAGACAGGTACGTAATACTATACATTGGTTATTAGGTCATTTAAAGCATTACCAATATTTAGTTCAAGATTTGCCTGAGCACTTTATAGAATTTAATATTTCATCAATTCCCAAACTCCAGAATGCTAGTGCAGACCTCCTAGCTAACGTTGCCTCCAAGCTCATTCCTTCAGAAGACTATAGCCCTGATCGATTTTCAATTGAATTAATCTTTATACCCTCGATTCCTGATAACATTACCAATTGGAGTGTCTTTAACGATGATCCTGATATTGTGAGTTTCCTCAAATCTGAAGGATCTTACACCAATCAGATAATTGATGAGGACCAACATGACAGACAATTACAACAAGATAGCACTAATAATGCTATGCCAAAGTCAGTAGTCAAGTTAGAAGACCTTTATGATTTGAAAGATTGATTCAAAAGATCTACCAATTCAAAACTGCAAAGTTCAACTTTGAACTATAAATTAGTAAATCTAGGAACTGATACCAAACCACAGAATATCAACCTAGGCCTTGGCCTAGCTCCTGAAGAAAAGTTACCATATGTTCGTCTCCTGAAACAATACAAAAGTGTCTTTGCTTGGAACTACGATGAACTCAAAAATTATGACACTTCTATCATCCAACATACTATCCCAATGATAAATGATGAAAAACATATCCAGCAAAAGCTGAGAAAGATCCATCCCAATCTAGAAAACCAGATCAAATCTAAGCTCAATAAGTTATTGAAAGCCAAAATCATTTTTCCCATTCGACATTCTAAATGGGTTTCCAATATGGTTCCCATTAGAAAGAATAATGGAGATATTAGAATTTTCATTCACTTTCAAAATCTTAACAAAACCTCCCAAAAAGATAATTTTCCTTTGCCTCCCATGGAGCAAATACTGCAGGCAGTTGCAGGATCAGAATTAATGTCCTTCTTGGATGGTTTCTTAGGCTACAACCAAGTTTTGGTCCATCCCGGTGATTAATTAAAAACCACGTTCAGAACCAAATGGGGCACTTACGCATATCAAAAGATGCCCTTTGGTCTAATCAACGCTGGTGCCACATTTCAGAGAACCATGGACATCGCATTCAAGGAGTTAGTTAACAAATCAGTGGTAATCTACTTGGATGATATAACTGTATATTCCAAGAAACGAGGCAATCATCTTAGAGATCTAAAACAAATCTTCCAACGTTGTCAAAGGTATGGAATTTCACTTAACCCGAAAAAATCCTTCTTTGCATTAAGTAAAGGAAAACTTCTTGGATTCATAGTGTCAAAATCTGGAATTCATATTGATCCTGACAGAATCAAGGAGATTTCCGAAATACCCCTACCTCACAATAAGAAAGCTATGCAATCTTTCCTTGGCCAAATTAATTTTGTAAAGAGATTTGTTCCAGATTTTTCAAGAATCATCTCTCCTTTACAAGCAATGATTAAAAATAACTCAATCTTCAAATCGGGCCAAGACGAATATGAGGCATTCAATCTGATCAAACAAGCAATTGTTAACGCTCCATCTTTAGCAACTCCAAATTTTTCCGATCCTTTTATTTTATATAAATTTTCCTCTGATAGATCATATGCTGCGATACTCACTCAAGCAAATCAAGGTAAGGCAGAAGCCCCAATTTCTTTTTTCAGTTCAAATCTACAGGGGACTGAGTTAAATTATTCTGACATAGAGAAACAAGCTTATGCTATTTTCAAAGTGATTAAATATCTCAGAACCTTTCTGCTTAAAACCCATACAAAAATCATAGTACCGCTTCCAGCAGTAAGAAATCTCTTAGTACAGAAAAATGTGGGTGAGAAAAGAGCCAATTGGGTTACTGCCTTACAGGAATATGACGTAGAAATCAAACCAGCAAGTATTGTAAAAAGTCAAGGATTTTGCAAAATGTTGGCTGGAGCATTGCTTATTTCCGAAATACCATCTGCAGAGATATAATTGTACGAGGTAAGCCTAAACAATGTTGAATCACTATACCCTAATATCATATTTTATCTAAAGAATGGATATGCTCCTTCAAACCTCGATTACACCAAGAAAAGATCTCTAAGGTTAAAGGCCAAACAATATCAGCTCGTGAACGATGTTCTTTTTAGAATGAATTATGATTCTGTTCTCCTTAGATGTCTTGAGAAATCTGAAGCTGAAAAGTCTTGCAGGAACTCCATGATGGGCCAGTAGGCGGACACTATGCTGGAGACGCTACTGCACATAAATTCCTATGCACAGGCTATTACTGGCCCACATTATTCAAAGACTCACATAACTACGTAAGGAAATGTCAAGTTTGTCAAATTGTTGCTGGGAGACAAAAGAAACCATCATTGCCACTGCAACCAGTCAACATTGAACAACCTTTTGATCAATGGGGATTGGACATAATAGGTGAGATCGTTCCTCACTCTTCTAAACAGCATAGATATATCCTTACAGCAACAGATTATTTTACTAAATGGGTAGAAGCAGTGCCTCTCAAGATGGCTAATGCCGAACAAATCATCGAGTTCATAGATTAGTTCATAATCACCAGGTTTGGTTTACCTTTTGCGTTAATGTTTGATAATGCATCATATTTTTCTGGTAATACTATGGTTGAATTTGCACTCAAAAGAGGTTTTAAGCTTAAATACTCTGCCAATTATTACCCACAGGGGAATGGGTTAGCCGAATCCTACAAATAAAAACTTATTCAGAATCATTAAGCGAACCATTGATCAAAATCACAAAAATTGGCACAAATCCTTAATATATGCTTTATGGGCAGACCGAATAACGCAGAAAGCCTCCATTGGCACTTCTCCCTTTAATTTAGTTTATGGGAAAGAAGTGCTTCTTCCAACTCATTTAGAAATTCCCTCTTTGGCCTTAGTTCAATATATTGATGAAGCACCAACTTCATTCTCACAACTAGGGCAGCTGGAAATAATTAGGCTAGAAGACAACGAGAACAAGCCAAAATAACTCATGTTCATCACCAAGCATTAGTAAAAGCTTCATTTGATTCAAACATGATATCTAGAAAGGACTTTCAGATGGGAGATCTAGTCTTAAAATGGGACAAGGCTCATGAGGAAAAAGGGAAACATACGAAATTTCAAAGAATGTTGCTTGGCCCTTTCCAAATCGCAGAAGTCATACGTCCATCTATTTTTATGTTACAAGATTTAACAGGAAAAAGAGAGTCTTTACCTGTTAACGGACAGATACTCAAAAAATATTTTCCATAGGAAATCATTATTTTATTTAGATTAAGTTTTTCTTTATTTTCATAATAAAACCAGTTGTAAATGGTTACATTTGGAATTCACGAAAAAGACACATATTCTCTTTTAGATTTTGTTTTTTCACTTGTATAAATAGAATTCTTTCTAGAAAATTGATCATTATTATTGAAATATACAGTTAAACGCTCTAGGCCTAGAAATGATACTAGTTTCAACCTTATAAACCTTGATAAAAAGAGACCTTTAGAGGGAAATTGTTTTATATCAGTCCAATGAAAGGTATCAATAACAAAACGAAGATTCTCTGTAGAAAAGATCTTTCCAAAAACTCTACCATTTTCGTCCAGAGATATCTTAAGGAAACAATGACTTCCTCCCCACATAGGGAATTACAACGTTCAGAGAACAATCCAATGATACACTTTAACTTAAAGAGTAAGAGGTCTCATCACGAGCCAACTTATCATGATCATAGATATTATAGCTTGCTGACTTTTCCAATACTACATACGACAACAGGGAAATGACTCAAGATTGTTGCAATCAAAAGACAAGGGGTCTCATCATGAGCCAGCTTGTTCAGCAAAGTTATAAATCAAGTGAATGGCACTGTCATAAATTGGCTACCAAACCAAGACATTGTTCTTTAAGGGTAAAAAGAAAATGAAAGCAATAAGTGTGGATATGGATTTCTCTTTGAAAATTGTATATTTCTCTAAGTAGGATACATGATCATTGCTGGGCAACAGGTAACCTTGTCGAGGCTATAAATTCCTGCTGGCAGCAGAGGCTCTACCTACGACAAATGAGCATATTTAAAATTGATTTACAAAGAAGCCTTTTTTTTTATCTTTATAAACCAAGTAGTGACTGATGTAGATACAAGGACTAGCTTGAGGAAGCAAACAATCAAAGTTAAACACAAAAGAAGCGAAATATCATTGACAGATAAAAGCATGATGTACTTTGTCTTTCCATAATAAAGTTTGATTTTTTGGAAAATTTTCTGTTTTGGAAGTTTAGAAAATTCAAAAGAAAAGAAAAGATAACTGGTTATTCCAAGTGAATCGCTAATTGTTGTGGCCAGCAACAAACCCCCTTATTATTTAGTATTATCACTAATACTAAATAAGTGGGGGCCCTTAGTCAAAAAATTTAAAAATCGATTAGTGCTTGTATTTCCTTTTTTAATAAAAATTACTATCATAAACTTAGGAGAATACCTTTGAAAAATCAAAAAAGACTTAAGTTTTATGATAAGGTAGGATAAAATCACTCAAGAAATATCACATCGGAAAAGGATAATGGATACCTCCTTACAAGCAGAATTCTAAGATTTCGAAATTGCGATGCGAAACTATGCACTAAAAAAATTCATTGCAATGCATGCCTCAGATATCACTTACGATGAAAAACCTCCAACCGTCGATATGCGATGGCGCATACCACAAATTGCATTTCATGGAAAAAACATTAACGGATGATTGTCATATGCTGTGTTCCAGCGATTTTGTGATATAGCAATATTGCGATATTACAATCTAGTGATATTGCGATGTTGCGATCTGTGACACTGCAATCTATGATATTGTGAAGCAAATCGCAAATCGCCTCATTTCATATCTTTAGGGCTCGTTGTTCAAAAAATATTTTTCCATAAATCGAGACCTGGTTATGCGCTTTAATGTTAATCAATGAGTTAGTTTCCAATCATTAATGAAATATGGTTTTGTTCTGATCGAAGAGCCATTTCACATAAGGTGGTATATTTTATATGTCTTCAGCATTTAAAGCTTTCCCGTCACCTTTCTCTTATCATTATTCCCACCTCATTCATAAATTGCAGGAATGAAGAATAGAGAACTATACAAAGTAGTATTCAGGATATTATGGGAAAGAAAGGCAAAGCTCCAAGTTCTGGAGACAAGGAAATGACGCCCTTGTATACAGATACTACCTGTAACAAAGATGCTGGAATTACTACTTGGGAAGGCATGTATAGTCTACTTGAGGAAGAAAATCCCAAAATGATAGAGGTTACAACTACTGCAGGCTCACATGGGTCTTCTGAGGGGTCTATTACAGAGCTAGCTTGCTCGTTCTTGCACCGGATAGCGGCGAGGCCCAAAATTCTTCCATACACAGACATGGTTAAATGGGTACTGGACAGCGCTGACATCACAAACAAACAATTTAAGACTCAGAGTCAAGAACTCACAGAGTCGTTATTTCCACAAAATTTAAGCTTTATATCCTCTACCAAAAGCGCACGAGGGGCGAAAAACGCACCAAGGAAGCCCAGACCAAGAAACGGAGGCAGTTTCCGATGCGTGATTAGTGGCATTTCTAGGCAAAACCCCTTGAAGAGGAAAGCCTCTAATTGCTCAGTCACCTGTAAACCCGAAAGTTTGTAGGAAAGAACGCTAAAGGCAAAAAAGCAAAACTTGAATTCTAAAACCAGTAGTATTTATTAGAAATATCCTCAAAGTGGTCATGTAAATATGAACAGCATCTGCAGACAGGCTGGAAATAGAAGGCTCAAGAAAAGGCAGAATCAATCAAAAGATTAACTAAGTTGAATTAGGACTCTTACTGGACATATTTGGTAAAACCACACAGCCAGTGTATGACTCTCAAATGTATCATCAATTCTGTTGAGAAAATGGCACTAGCTCTTGCCGATTCCGTTTTTGCAGAACAGTTAAAGTCAGAAGTCGGCCAGCCGACTCTTCTCAAACAAATGTTGAACGCTTGCGATTTTAAGGAACAGATACACAAATAGTTAATTGTTAGTTTTAGATTCAGTATTACTGTTAATTTTGCTTTATTTTTGCCTGAAATAAGGACGGTCATTTAAACCGTATCCTACATTTTTGTAATAAATTATTTTTAGATTTAGTTAGTAGTATTTAAACCCTTCTCATGCATTTAGAGAAGGGTCCTGAAATTCGTCAAAAGCTTGCCCTCAAAACATGCACTTTTGCATCCTCCAAGGAGGTTTTGATGAATGAATGGAACAGGATTTACTGATATCTGCATTTAATATCTACTACTGATGTTGCACTTTTGTACTCTTAGTGGATGTTGGACTAAGAAGAGATAAACCATTATTGCTTGAAGCTCATGTAGAACTAGTTATAAATGGTACTTTTATCTCATAATTATTTCTGCCTTTCTGTTAAAGTGATATTTATGTTTAGTTGTTTATATATTGATGTGTCAATGCTTAAGTTATCATTTGGCACTTCTGTACGGTGATAGCTATTTGTTTATGCTTAATATATGAGTATCTTATTATGTGATATGTTTTTCACAACTGTTTCGTCTAACTTTTTGTACGAAGTGGTTTATCTTTATTGAATTCTTTTCTCGTAACAATTTAATGATCTTCATTATGAATTGTTATTTGAAATCATTTTAGATCGCATAACGAAGAGATTACATCGTGGGTTAGTTTAGAATTAGATATTTCTGTTTATTAGAATACAATTGCTTGTCATTAGATTAGAGTTAGAATAAAAGCATTTCACTTAGGTACTTTTAGAAAAGGAAATATCAATTCTCAACACACACACATATATTGGGAAACTGGTCCCATATCCCCAGTCGGACCCACTATACCAAACGGAAAAGGAGCTGCTAACCAAGGTCCAGACCGGGTGGGTATCCCCCTTATTGTAGACCCGATTTTTGGGGCTTCAACAGGTGGACAACCCTATGACTCTAACATACAATTTGTGCTTTGCACCCGCAATTTGCGGAGTCTTTTCAATAATAATACTCAAACCTTGGGCTTTGACCCCCAAAACATGTTGTGGGGGAATTCCATGTCCAATAGGCCCCCAACACAAACATTGTGACTCATCCTCGAGTCACTTTTTCAGCATGGCGATCTTAGCACGGATTCCCTCCAACTGGTCCCGAATAGCCTGAATGTCAGCAACGCACTTAGCTGCTGCTTGTTGGACCTGCTACATTCTGTCTTCTGAACCTTCTATTTCCGGCATGATGCGCTACATTTATGCATGCATCCCCTCAATCTGTGTGATCTTTCCGTCAATATCTACTATGATTGTGAAGGTTTCGTCAATCCATGGTTAGGCACGCGCTTTGAGAATGACTTCCGTTTGGTGTGCCATGTCCACCTGCTCCTTTAATGCCTTAGCTTGCTGCATCCTTGCAAGCCACTGAGTAAGGACTATTGTCTACACAGTCCCTCTGATGTTTTCATATTGTTGCTAGAGTTCATGTGCCTCTGTCTCTAGCTGTTGGATGTTGGGGTCCTCCTGCAACATTGTGAGGACCTTAAGCGCATGCTCCAACATGTTGGTAGAGTCGCACACTACACCTCCAATCTCTTCCATTCCTGTTGCAATAGTTCCATTGAGTTTCTCTTTGACCTTTGGGGGAGTGGAAGGTTGCACCTTCAATCGCAGCTTGGTAATCTAGAGATTCAGCTCCAGCTACAACTTTGTTGTCTCCTCTCTGGCATCACGAACTCGACTTGGTAATATGTGAATCTACATTTCTAATGGTAGATCTGTTGCAATAGCCAGCTCTTGGACACGTCAGCAAGCATCATCTACTATCTGCACCAACTGTTGGTTCTACGACACCAACTCATTGTGCTACAAGCTAAGCTGTTCTATATTAATCTTCTGCTCACTCATAACCTGGATCACGTGGCTCTCCTTGGCACGCAGCTCTGGTGTTATTCCATCCTGTAGCTGATAGAGAGTTTCCTAGGGAAGGGTAGCTAGATTAATGCCATGGCCTTTCATAATGCTAACCATTATTCGGTCCATCAAATATGTTGATACTAACACTCCCTTTGGCAACACTATTGTGTTGGCCATCCTCGCATGCAACATTTTTTCTACTGTTGAAGTGCCTGTTGCGACGTGGGTAGACAAGATACCTTCCTGAGGGGGCCACACATTTAACTCCTATAGCTATGTCCTGAGGGCCCCCAACACAATTTGATGCTCCGTCATAAACTCTTGGAGCACTTCACTGGTGACATTGCAAACCATCTCACCGATGTCATGGAGATCTCCTTCAGTTAAGGTGATCGAGTCGATGGCCAGCTTCGAGGCCTTGACCTTCTTTCTTGGACCTTATCTTTCTGCTATGCGCGGCCATTTGAGTTGTGTGGATGTGGTTCCTAGGTCCATGCTCCCTTCGGCTATTTTTGTGTCCTCTGTCTCCTGTCCTGAGGACGTTGCTTGGCCGTCCTCTACATGTACCATTGCGACCTCTGTTGTCTGTGTTGTTGCTGCTGCTTCTGCAGCCTTCCTTTGCTCTGCAGCTTACTATGTTGCTTCTCGAGCTGCTCTTACCTTAGTTGCCGCTTTTTTGTTCCTCCTTCTCTCGACCAACTGGGTGACGCACAGCTTGGCATCATCCTTATTTTTTTGTTCTACCACCTTCTTTAGTTCCACCAAATTAGGGGTGTGCCACTCGGGAGGCCATGTCTCTAACACTGTAAATATCGTTTCATCAGTGGCGATAAATGGTAGCTTTTTCCATTGCTGCGCTGGATCCTTTTGCACCCTGATGTATATATTGTGTATATCCACCTTGAAGTCTGCAAAACTCTACAGACTATTGTGCACCATGGGGGATAGGCGCGACCTCCTATTAATCCATATTCGGATGCTTGCCTCCATGAGCACCCAGAAAATCTTGGTATCGCAAATCCGTTTCGTGTCCTGGTTTCCCAAAGCAAAGCGTACTTCATGGCCCCTGGTAATTTTCAGTCAATTCTTGGGAACTGGCTGTCCTCTGGCAGTTCTCCTGCTACCAGCAAGATGGATAAGAGAAACCACGCGTAGTGGAAGGTCTTAACCTATTCTTGGGCCTCGTGGCAATCGAGAAAAAACTCTTCACAGAGGAACTTGACCCAGTTGAAATGGACCCTTTCCGCACATTGTCCGGCCAATGCAATTACCAGCGCTGGTACTTCATCACTACGACATTTTCTCACTACTTTACTGGCCAAGAGTTGGGTGGCTACGTGCACCCATTTATCCTTGATACTGGTGATAGCGTAACCCCTCTTTTTCTTCTCGAGCTTATATTTTTTTTTCATGGCCTCTACGAGAGCCAAGTCACTACTTTTCCCTACTATCATCGTGGGGTCTTTTCCCTTACAGGGAAGCCGGGAAATTCGATGGATGAGATCTACCATGATGGGAATAGGCTCCTCCAGCCATAACTACCCATCATGCACCAGGAAAAGCAGCTACCTGATGATGAAAATGGTGATGGGCGCATGGTGGAAATGTGATATCCACAACAGAGGAAGCAACCTGACCTTTTCCATGCTGTGCAGCCATTTTCATTTCTCTAACATTATCGTCAGCCTATTATGAAAACAGCTCACAAGAATATAGAAAAGATAGATCAATGCCTTATAATTCAGCCTGTTCGAGGGGGAAACCTCCTTTGCATTACACAAATGAACAATTCTTGGATGATCCAAATGACAAAACCTCCTTTCTATGTATAGGAGTCTAAGGGGTCACAATATAACCCAAGCCGACCTAACCATAATAATATAAGGCCACATAAATAACAATATTGGGCTTCTGGGGTGCACAATAATAACAATATGGGGATAATAGCACCACAACAATGACAATAAGGGGTACGATTACCAAAGTAATGGGGTAATCACTAGTATTATAGGGACCTAACATGCCCCTCTCCTTCCAAAAAGTGTTGTCCTCAACGCTTGAGTAGTTCTGGATGCTTCTATAAAAAATTCTCATCCTCCCATGTGGAATCTTCAACAGGTAAGTTCTTCCACTTAATGAGATACTCTGAAATTGATCAATTTCATAGCTGTCGAGTTCTTGTTTCTTTAACTACTTCAGGTTCCAATATAATCTTTCATTCCTTGTCAATTTCTGGCAATATTGTTTGAACTGGGAGCTTGTCACCTATAACCTTATTTAATCATGAAACATGGAAAACTGGGTGCACTCGGATAGCTGCAGGAAGCTCCAATTTGTATGCCATTGTACCTATCTTTTGCAACACCTTGTATGGACTATAATAACTTGGTGATAATTTATGATCCTTCTTAGCTTTCTTGAGGAACATTTGTCTATATGGTTGTAGCCGTAGGAATACCCAATCACCAACATCAAAACTTATTTTGCTATGATGTTGATCTGCTTGCTGTTTCATTCTATTCTCCACAAAGGTGAGGTTATCCTTTAAGAGTTGGAGAACTTGTTGTTGATTCTCGATGTGATCTTCCACTACTTGAACCTCAGAATTTTCTCTTAAATATGATGTGATGGATGGTGGGTGATATCCATAAAGTGCCATAAAGGGGGTCATTTTTGTTGATGTATGGAAGGAAGTGTTATACCACCATTCAGCGAGAGGCAACCATTTGACCCAAAGTGTTTGTTTATCACATACAAAGCAATGAAGATATCCTTCCAAACATTTGTTTACTATCTCAGTTTTCCCATCATATTGAGGATGATGAGATGAACTATGAGCTAACTGAGTACCAAGACAAGAAAATAATTATGTCCAAAAATTTCCAGTGAAGATGGGATCTTTGTCACTTATAATAATTTTTGGGTTTCCATGTAGCTTTTGAATTGTTTCCATAAATGCAATAGAAAGTATACTAGCTTTAAATGGATGAGATAATGCACAAAAGTGTGCATACTTGGTAAGTCTTTCAACTACCACCATGATGAAACTCTTCCCTTCGGATTTGGGTAAACCTATGATAAAATCCATTGAAACCTCCTCCCAACGTTGACTTGAAATGGATAAAGGTTGTAGTAGACCCGGGGTCTTAATTGTTTCAACTTTATTTTGTTGGCAAACCAAACATTCCACCACAATCTTTTGAATATCGGATTTAGGGCCATCCCAAAAAAATTCCTTCTTAACCCTATGGTAAGTATTTCAAAATCCTGAGTACCCTCCTAAGGGAAAGGCATGCAATTACATAAGAATCTTTTGTTTGAGTTGGGAATTCTTACATAGGTATAAATGATCTTTATACCATAATGAATCATTTTTCCAGCTAAATGTATCAAATGCACTGGGATCTTGTTGTAACTTTTGAATGAGTGCCCCCACTTCTTCATCATTCTTCCATTCATCCCTTGCCTCATTTATCCAATTTGGTTGGATAATAGATATGGCACAAAGCAATGCTTCCACATCCTCATCCTTTCTTGAGAGTGCATCTGCCACAACATTTTGCTTCCCTTTTTTGTAGATGATTTCAAAGTCATAACCCAACATCTTTGAGACCCATTTTTGTTGCTCTTCTAAAGATAATCTTTTTTCTAAAAGGTATTTAAGACTATCATGATCCATTTTAACCTTGAAGTGTCTTCCCATTAGGCATGGTCTCCATTTCTTAAGTGCATGTAGTATTGCCAACATTTCCTTCTCATAAATATCTTTGTGTGAATACTTTGATTGGATGAATTTCGAAAGAAATGGGTCTTCCTTCTTGCATTAAAATAGCACCAATTCCATTTCCTAAGGCATCACATTCGACAATAAAGGTTTTTGTGAAGTCTAGTGTAGCTAAGACCGGTGCTTGGCACATTGCCTCTTTAAGATGTTCAAAGGCCTTCATTGCTTCTGGAGTCCATAAAAATGGATCTTTCTTCAATAATATTGTTAGAAGTGCTGCTATTCTCCCATAATTCTAAACAAACTTGCTATAATACCTTGTCAACCCGAGAAATCCTTGCAGATTCTTTATGGATGTGGGGATTTTCCATTCCTTAATGCCTTTAGTTTTGTTGGGGCCTACCTTAACACCTACATGAGATACAATATGACCTAGATATTCCACCTCTTGTACTCGAAAGAAACATTTGGAACTTTTTGCATATAATTGTTTCTCCTTCAATAGGTTGAGTACCCTGTCAACGTGTTGAACATGATCCTTCCAAGACTTGTATAGATTAATATATCATCAAAAAATACTAACAAAAATTTTCTAAGGAAGAGTTGAAAATGGAATTCATCAAACCATGAAATGTAGAAGGTGCATTGGTAAGGCCAAAAGGCATGACAAAAAATTCGTAATGACCCTCATGAGTTCTAAATGTTGTTTTCGGAATGTCTTCAGTCTTCATTCTGATTTGATGATATCTTGAATGAAGATCCAACTTAGTGAAGTAAATCAATCCATGCAATTCATCCAATAGTTCATCAATGACAGGAATGGGAAATTTATCTTTAATAGTGAGTTTGTTGAGCTCCCTATAATCTGGACACATGCGCCATGATCCATCCTTCTTGTGCACCAATACTACTGGAGTAGAGAAAGAACTTTGACTAGGCTGAATTATACTAGCCTCTAGCATTTCTGCAACCATACGTTCAATTTCATTTTTTTGGGCATAGGGATATCTGTAAGGCTTGATGTTTGGAGGAACACTTCCTGGAATCAAATGAATAACATGATCCTGATCACAAATAGGTGGGAGACCTTTGGGAGTCTTAAATACCTTGGAATGATTGTCCAAGACCTTTTGGAGATCTGGAGAAATAGATGGTTTTGATGTGGGAACCTCTAGTGAACATAATTGTGCAATTACGCCCCATGGTTCTTTCCTTAGAAGCTTTGTCATTCCATTAGAGCTGATTATCTTTCCTGGTTTCCCTATGATAACTATTAATTCAACTTTCTTTCCTTCCGAAGAAAATTTCATGAAAAGTTCTTGAAAATTAAAAGCTATTGTACCCAAGGATTGTAGCCATTGGACTCCTAGTACAACATCAGCACCACCCATTGGAATGGAAAGCATTGGGTTATTCAATAGATACTCTTCCATGGATAGCTTGATATTATGCCACTTTCCAGATCAATTTATGGTTCCTCCACTTGCAACCATCACTTGACACTCTGGTGCTAGATATAAGAAGCAATTCAATTCCTTGGCTATCTTACAATGAATAAAATTATGGGTACTTCCCGAATCAATCAACACCATTACCTTTTTCTTCTTGATATGTCCTTCTATCTTGATAGTTTGAGGAGTGACAATTCCAGCCAATGCATTACAAGATATGGTCGGATTCATTTCTTCTTTCTCTAGGGTTTGTACCTGGTGTATATCCTCTTCTTTTGGTGTTTCTTGTTCCTTTTCTTCCTCCTCTTCACAATCTATGTAAAATAATTTCTTCTTAGCAAACTTATGAACTTTAGTGTATTTTCTATCACAACTATAGCAAAGCCCTTTTGCTTTTTTTTCTTCCAAGTGTTGGGGTGTCAACCTTGTAGGTTGTGGATGGCTGGGGGAAACAACACTTCCACCCTTATAGTTGTGAGTGGTAGGCTTTCTTGTTGCCATAATTTTGCTTTCCATTTTTTTGCCAACCTGAATGCCTTCTCCAATGAGTTAGGTTCCCAAAGGTGAACCTCATGTTGGATTTTATCCTTTAAAGTACCTATGAACATATCAATCCTATGCTTCTCTGGAATATTTTTTACCCTTATATTCAATTTTTGGAAGTCCTCAATGTGCTCCCTCATTGAACCCTTTTGTTTGAGGTTTATCAATTGGCTAAAAAAATTGTTGTTTCTAGTATCCTCATAATGTGTTGTCATTTCTTCTGTAAAAATTGCCCAAGTCACAATTTGTTTATGAGAGTAAAGCCATTGATACCATACAAACTGGTTTGGTTCCAAATATAAAGTTGCAATGCGTACCTTTTGTGTGTTTTGCACATTATGGAGATTGAAAAATTGCTCCATCTGTAGTATCCATGTTACGAGATCCTTGCCATCAAACTTCCTCATATCAATCTTGGGAACATGGTGGGTCTTTGTTCCAATGTTAGAGTATATGAAATCATGATTAACATTTCTTTTGTTCTCATCATGAGTTTCCTCTACAACATTTTCACCATTAAGAAGCCTTTCTCATAGCAACTTTGTCAAACCTTCCTTCAATCCTTCAATGTCTTTCTTCAAATCTTCCATGTTGTCATTCTTCAAATCATGATTAACATTCCTTTTGTTCCCATTATTAGTTTCCTCTCCTACCCTTTTTCCATTAGGAAGCCTTTCTAGTAACAATGTTTTCATACCATCCATCTTAGCTTCCATCTTAGCTTCCATGCCATCCATCTTAGTTTCCATGTCGTCCATCTTAGCTTCCATTCTATCCATATTAGTTTCCAAACCATTCATATTAGCTTCCACGCCATTCTTCTTAGCTTCCACGCCATTTATCTTAGATTCCACGCCATTTATCTTAGCTTCTGTTAGCTTTTGTGAGAGTGACATTTGTTGCACTTGGTCTCATAATTTTGATATATCATGTTGCATTTCTTCATCTTCTTCATGCGTCATGCTAGAGCTCTCAGGTTGTTTACTAGGTGTTTCCATTTTCTTTCTTCAGGGCATCAATTACCAATAATAATGCTTCACTACGCCCTTTGAATTCCTTCAAAATAATTTTTCAAACCAAGTTTATGCAAATATTTAAAAAAATACACACCTTTTTTTCACTTTTTAGGCACATGATATTGAATCTGATGTATCTCTGTAATTTCAGATCTTCGAGTTTTGAAATTGCAATCTGCAGTATCCCTCTGTGTCCACTTTCCAATGCCACCAGTCTGATAGAATTTAGATTCTCCAAGAAAGAGTTATGCACAATCTCCCAAGATGACCTGATTATATACATTTTCAGAAGAGAGAACTTTTATGAAGTGCCACTTGTCACTATTTTGACCTTAGGATCTGAAAAATATACATAAGAAACTACAGTCTGTCCTCTTTCTATAACTTCTTATGAAATTTCAATCTGATACTCAAAAAAAAAGTTATGACTATTTTCCCCAGGTCACCTATTTGAAATGTAATTCGGGAGTCTATAAAAAGGCCAACTTCCCCAGATCATATCTCCACAAATATAGTGCAAAAAGCTCTGAAATTTGGACCTGAGGTGTAGAAAGATTTCATCCCAAATAGGTTTTTTTTTCTAATGTTTGAAATGTCACATAAAAAGAGTTATAGTGAAAATTCCACAATGACCTGTTTCGAGCAGCGAAACCGTAGAATCTAAAGCTCTGACACCAAATGTTATGAAACCAGCGCACAAAAAGATAGAAAAGATAGATCAACGCCTTATAATTCAGCCTCCTTGAGGGCACAACCTCCTTTACATTACACAAATGAACAATTATTGGATGATCCAAATGACAAAATCTCCTTTCTATATATAGGGGTCTAAGGGGTCACAATATAACCCAAGCCGACCTAACCATAATAATATAAGGCCACATAAATATCAATAGTGGGCTTCTAGGGTGCACAATAATAACAATATGGGGAAAATAGGGCCACAACAATGATAATAAGGGGTACAATGAAAAAATTAATGGGGTAATCACTAGTATTATAGGGACCTAACATGACCCCTCTATATTGTGTTTCATCGAGTTTGTCGTCTCTAAGTGTGGGAACTTCTCACTGTTTGCGAGGTCCTAGTATTTAAATTTCAGGGTGGGCATGCATCCTAGGTATGAGACTTCAAATAAAATTCCACCGGGGAGGATTGGGGTCTACAGTGCACTCTTCGTTGCATCTAGATCTTTCAGTATTTTGGTTTCCTCTTTCCATCGAGGGACATAGACGGGCAAGTTTGCTGCAGAGCGCAATGGTTGTATGTCTTCTTCCACATCTTCTTCTTCCTCTACATTAGCAATCAAGGCCTACAAGTCTTCTTCCTCTGCATCTATTTCAACGGTAACTACCTTTCCTTTTTCTTCCATTGATAAATTGTTGTGTCGTGCATTCCTCGGGGACATACGTACTGGTCAGATTGCCTGCTTGTCTTTCTTCGGTCTCAGCATTCGGGATGATTTGGGGATATCTGTCATGACCCCAGTGCCTTCGAAAACATCATGTACCATTGGGGTCTACGCAGCCTCGCCGACAGTTCCTTCTTCAATTCCCAACCCATCCTTAGTGGCCATCATCATTTCTACACAGTATTTTGTCTCTCATGAACTAAAGGGCTTTTTGTTGCTTGGCTCTCAACACTTTGTGCTCTGCTCAACTGCTCAATGCTCAAATGACCAAGTGTTGTCCGCTAGCTAGCCTTTTGAGTTTTATGGTGCCTTTTGAATTCAAGTTCAACCATTCCCCCCAATTCCAGGCCATCAATGCTTCCTTGGCGGCAGATTCTCTAAAATCTTGCCCATAGCTCTTGTCTTAAATGCCCATCACCCGCTCAATTTGGCCTCAAATCGGACATCCAATCATGAACAGTGACAACAACGGTCACTTCCCAGCCCACCCATGTGGTAGTGTATCCCTCCATGCGTGGGCGCGAACCTTGTGACAGGTTGTTCCTGTGCGCACCTGTCAGAGCGCGCAACTTCTAGGCAGAATATTTTACAGTCCCGCGCTCCCTTTCAGCTGCTTGGAGTGCTAAGACTATTCTTCCTACGACTAGTCAGGTGGTCGTACCACCACTGTGAGGCTCCATCTTGCCTTCTAGTATAGTCTGCGGAAAATCCTCATCTGTCATCGTGGTGATCGGCGCCGCATGCTCTACTGTTTATAGTGCGCTCCTCTGGTTACTTTGGTGATATACGGTCCTAGCCACAGCAACAGACTAATCAATTCTTGGCCATAGTCTTCTAATTCATTAGTATGATCACTCGCACCTTGCCTTGCCATCCTTCGTTTATCGATGAGACATGCTCCCTTGATCTCATTTTCCAACCTCTTGACCTCTGCGTCCATCAAAATTCTTTTCTTCCTTAGTCGTACCCGATTCTTTTCAAGTTCACGAAGTCTAAGGTTCCCTTGTCGAATGGGTTCCTGAAGTCTTATGTGTTCTGCTTCACGTAGCTGTGTGATTTCCTCGTCCTAGGCTTTGCGCACTATCACACCTGTGGGTGCTATTTCATGTGGATTCATCTTCGTATGCTCCTCAGGCATTATGGTCCTTACTTCAGTCTGCCTCCTTGGAATTGTTTTTGCAGTTAGGGTTTTGCATATGGTCCCATAGGCCCATCGAACTGCTGGTACGCGCAGGTCCTAGTTAGTGCATCTCACTCAGTGAACCCTGTTCAACACTTCGCACACCTTGTCGAGTGCTTCTCCATGGATAATCCTTGGCGCACTTCGCCTTTCCTATTGTTGCGTTTTGTTCTAATTCTCTATTCTGGGAGTGGTGTGTGCTTGTGCATGCTGCATGTCATATGTCTGTACCCAATGGGAAAGGTGGGCGCGTAAGTTGTTTTACCCCTCGTAACTGGCTCTCATCCTTAGCTAGGGTTTTCCAAATCGTATGCGAATCATCCTCTTGCATCCACGCCAGTCCTCAAAACTTCCTTGATGTGTACTCCACCACCTTACGGGAATCGCGCATAGTGCCCATTTTAGAGCATCGAACCACAGTTGTTCTGGCACTGGACTTTCAAATTTGTCTAGGAATTCATCCACCGCTGTCACCCCATCATACCTAGGGAGATCCCTTACCTCTATTGTCAAGCAGCATAGTGGTCTAACTATCATGTTTCAATTAAGTGTTGTTACTTCGTGCAGCCGATTCTGTCATCGTTCTATCTCTTTATTCGAATCTGAAGTGTAGGAGCTTTTGCGCTCCCATGAAATCCTACCATCTACAGTTGGGTTCACCCAGTCCTATTCTCATGTGGTTATCTTGTAAATGAAATCGAGATCATCATCACTATCATCATCGTGCACCGGTTCAATGTATCACGCTCCTTCTACTAGATCTAGTAGTACTACTACACGTAATGAATTTCTCTCAAAAATCATTCTGCACTTCTTCAGATTTCTGACTCTATTCATATCAGTGGCATAGTCTATTCCTATTAGTGTGGGATAGGGATTGTTGTCGTCGACAATCTCTATCACTTCAAAATCCGCCAACACACTCGCACCTTCAATATCCACCGTTACCCCTTCCAATCTTCCCATGGGAAGGATCTTCTGTTGGTTTGCCATTCGCAATTGAATAAGATACCATTGTAGTGTGGATCTGTCCATGCATTCCCATGCTTGTTTCGATAGTACATTTGCGTCTGATCCAAGATCCAAGATTACCTGATCTATTTCATACTCACCGATTTGCGCAGTCAACCTCGTTTCCCTCCCTGTGTGTAATGCATGCTTTCCAAGTTTCCAGACCACGCACAGTTCTCATGACCCTACACACCTAGTGATAAGTTCTTGTAGTCCTTTTACTGAATTGTTGTCGTGCAATAGTTTCATGCATGTCTCCAGAAAGGTAGTGAGCATTGAAGGATCCATCCCTGGTTCTAGTTGATCCTTACTACCTAAAGTGGAGGCCTCTGTGAAGCTCTTCTTAGCTTCCATGAATGTCTCCTTCATGCGTTCTAAATCAAATTCAAGTTCCTTT
This sequence comes from Pinus tabuliformis, assembly GCA_031772625.1. Taxonomy (NCBI): domain Eukaryota; kingdom Viridiplantae; phylum Streptophyta; class Pinopsida; order Pinales; family Pinaceae; genus Pinus; species Pinus tabuliformis. The sequence continues at coordinate 264,312,980 of CM062806.1, read as the reverse complement.
GTAGGAGCCTTGTGAACCCATGCACTTTCTTCTGAGTACTTACCTTTATCATTACCAATGGTGACCACTTCTGAGCACTATGTTTACATTTGGGTCTTTTTCGCGCAGTTCAGACCTCATCATTCGTAAATTCTAAGTCGGAGGAGGCTGGAGTACCCCTTTTTTGTGTAGCGTCGCTATCAATGTAGGGTAGTCTTCTACCTCATGATCAAATTGAGTACAATACAAACATGATGTCCCCGTCGGATTTGTATAGTCGTGGACATAGTGTCCTGGCCCTCTGAAATTGTAAGCAAATTAGTTTTCCATGACCCCTTCCTGGTCCCATTCTTCCTTGACCTCGTCTGCACCCCTAAAATCCAGTGCGTGCCATTCCTGCATTTGGGTCGAGGGCTCGTGTTTCGGTCTATACCCTATAAGTAGGAGACTGATCCGATAAGCGATATAAAGGTGGACCTGATAGGAGTTATAAGGCGGAATTTATAATATTTCAAATCTGATAAATGGCATATTCACAAATTGTCACAGTTTTACATGTATTTCTCTGTGTAAATAGAGAATGGCCATTTTTGGGATTTCAAAGGCATCAATGGGCCATTTTGTTACTTTAAGGTGGCCACCATCCCTGAAGGAATTTAGCAATGATTGCTAACACTCAAGGGGGAATTCGAGTGGATAGAGGCCAAGAGATAGAGAGCCTAAGAAGGAGAAACAAACAGACAACACCGATTGGCTTTAAAGCCAAAAACGACAGAAGACAAGAACAAGTAGTGCTGAGACAGAGATCAAACAAAGACAAAGAGTCAGTGAGGAGAGTCTGTGTACTCAAAAAGACTTGGCGGATCAAAGTAAAGCCTTGTTGTTTTGTATCTATTGTGTGAGACTCAAATTGAACTTACATTTGTAAAAAATCTACCTCTAAAGACATAATAGAGAGGTCACCACTGAAGGCTGGACTAGGAGACGTAGCCCAGGAGTGTTGGGTGGACTCCTTATTAAACTTGCTATGTTTATGTGTGTTTGTCTATTATGTTCTTTAACTGCTTCATTGTCTATGTATTTCGTAATCTTATCGATCCATTGCACAAAGTAACATAGGAAAATCCATGCACATGAGTCTGTAATACCTTAAAAGTAATCTAAGATCTCCATTCTCAGATCAAGTGGCATCAGAGCTTTAGGTTTTCTAAGGTTAGACAAGCTTGTGTTCAATTGTTGAATGCTAACTACGTCAAAGCTCAAATTAGGAGAAGAAGAACTGGTTGAGGATGACCTAGAAATTAGAAGAGTCTATCCTAGGAGGAAAATGGCAGAAGAGATTCCATTGGAATCAGAGTCTCAGTTCATGGATAGTTTCATGACCATGAGAGCCATGGTAAAAGAGATGTATCGAGAATTTAAGAAAGGTCGACGTGAAAGTACTTTGACATTCAAACAAGACAAAGCAATAGAGGAACCTCTTCTAGATGGCCATTCAGAAGGCAAAGGGAAAAGGGAAGAGCCTCCTTTATCAACACCTCCTTCTAGCCCTGAAAATATAAAGAAGAAAACATATTTGATTAAATTAGATGTAAAATTTGATTTGCCAATATATGATGGAGAATTAAATGAAGAAAAGCTAGATAACTAGATTAGACATATTGATGTATATTGCAAGGTGCAGAACATCGATTCAGAAAGGAGAAAGATCGAGCTAGCTAGCCTTCGCCTCAGAGGAACTTTCCTAGTGTGGTGGGAAGACATGACACAAGCTGATTTGAAGAAGCATGGTAAAATTCTTTCTACCTAGAGTGAATTTGTTTCTACCATTAAAAAACAATTCTATCCACTAGCTTATATGCAACAAGTAATGATGAGTTGGCAAACTCTTCACCAATTAAAGGGTAAATGTGTACAAAGTTATACCCAGGAATTTAGAAAAAGAACTTTAATTCTAGGCATTTCTCTAGACTCACCTGAAACTTTGTTGAAGTATATAGGTGGTCTGCATAGCTATTTGAGGCACACCATTGTCATGTTTAACCCTACTAGCATAGATGAGATATTTGTTCAGGCTACACATCTAGAGGCTAGAGGTAAGAATGTGAACCTAGAGATTGGGGGATCATCAAAACCCACTACAAGCAAGAACAAGGAAAAGAAGAAGCAGAAATGGAAAGAAAGGAAGGCAAATGCTATACAGAAAAACAAACCTTCATGCACTCACTGCAAGAAGGATCGGCATGATGATGAATATTGTTGGTCTTTGCATCCAGAGATGAAACCCAAGAAGTTCAATGGAAAGAAGAAGAAGACTGTTGCTGTTGTTCAAAAAGATTTGGGGTCAAACTCAGGTGATGAAACAATAGTCACAGCTACAAGTATCAAAGGTAAAAACTTTGAAGCATCTACTAGTAATTCTGCACAAACTATTGATAATGAAGAAAATGAGAGTAAAAGGCATGAGCTTTTTCATATTAGAGTTATTTCCAAGCATCAAAATATTGATACTTTATTTGATAGTGGATCACAAGTAAACTTGATTTCTGAAGTAATTGTAAAGAAGTTGGGATTACTAACCACACCTCACAAGAAGCCATATCCATTAGGTTGGGTATGTGATAAAGCAAAGCTACAAGTGACTAGAAAATGTAAACACAGGTTTGCTATTGGGTCAGCATTTGTAGATGAGGTTGAGTTAGATATAATGCCCTTGGATATATGTGGTATTGTTTTAAGAATTCCTTACTTGTATGATAGAAAAGCCATTTTCTATAGAGCTGAAAATAAGTATCAACTCACCAAAGATGGAATAGAATATATTGTAAGAGCTCATAACCTCAAAAATAATTACACTCTCATAAAATCAGGGCAGATGAAAAGAATTGTAAATTCATGCACGTAATTTTGCTAATGGTTGTAAAGGAAAAAACCATGATAAAACTGATATATTTGAGGGTTGTGATGCTAAACATAAAGTTGATTTAGAAAAAGTTTTTTCAGAATATGATATCCTATTTCAAGAACCTAAAGGTCTACCACCCAAAAGGGAAATTGTACATGATATTCAATTGCAGCAAGATGCTCCATTACCTAACATCGGAATGTATAGGTTATCTGCTTTAGAGAATGTAGAGATCAAGAAGCAGGTACATGAGATGCTCGAGAAAGGGTTCATAAGACCAAGCACATCACCATGTGGATCTCCAATCATGTTGGTGAGAAAGAAAGATGGTTCGTGGAGGATGTGCATTGATTACAGAGCACTGAATAAAATAACAATCAAGAATCGTTATCCCCTTCCTTGCATTGATGATCTATTGGATCAGTTGAAAGAAGTAGTCTACTTTTCCAAGTTGTACTTACGTAGTGGCTATCATCAAGTCAGAGTAGCAGAACAAGATGCATGGAATACTGCTTTCAAAACAAAGCAAGGGTTGAATGAATGGCTAGTTATGCCATTTGGCTTAACTAATGCTCCTGCCACTTTCATGAGAGTTATGAATGATGTACTCATGCCTTTTATCGATTATTTTGTAATTGTATATTTAAATGACATTCTTGTTTTTAGTAAAACATGGGAAGAACATTTGAAGCATGTAAAGTAGACTCTAGGTGTTTTGAAAAGATAAAATCTCTATGTTAAGTTATCAAAATGTGAATTTGGCAAAACATCTTTAAATTATTTGGGTCATATTGTAGGGGGTGGTAAATTGAAGATAGATCCCTCTGAGATTGAAGTCATTGTGAACTGGCCTAAACCCAAATCTGCTATAGAATTTAGGAGCTTCCTAGGAGTAGCACAATATTGGAGAAAGTTTATTGCTAACTTTTCCATGATTGCAGCTCTCTTACATGCTTTAACAGGATTGAACAAGGTGTTTCAGTGGGGAGGCAAACAGCAGAAAGCCTTTGACACCTTGAAAGAAAAAATTAGTACAACACCAGTACTAGCATTGCCAGATCTTCAAAGACCATTCGAGATTGAAACAGATGCCAGTGACTATGCCATGGGAGCAACATTGATGCAACATGGTAAACCCATATGCTATCATTCTGAGACATTTAATTCTGCAGTAGTTAATTATCCCACATATGATAAATAATTGTATGCATTAGTACAAAGTGTGAAAAAATGGAAGCATTACTTAATGGGAAAAGAAACAATTATACATACTGATGATCAACCACTTCAGTATTTGTACTCACAAACTAAATTGCAGCAATCAAGACACTATAGGTGGATGGGTTTTCTACAGTAGTTTCATCTTGTCATCAGATATAAGAAAGGAATACACAATAAAGTTGCAGATATTTTGTCTAGACCAATCATAAATGCATCTACTATACTTAAGCATAACTCATTAATGCATGAAATCTACATTAAACAATATGCTCAAGATATAGATTTTAAAGATGTATATGCAACTTTAAGTCATGGAAAACAAGTGTAAGAATTGAATTATTATGTTAAGGACCAACTCTTGTATCATTTGGGAAAGCTATGCATTCCACAAACTGAAAGAGTTAACATAATTCAGGAAACACATACTTTTCTTATATCGGGTCATTTTGATGTAAGTAAAACAGTTGCACAACTGCAAAGATTCTGCTCTTGGCCAAGAATGCATGAAATAGTTTCTAGATATATTAAAGGGTGTACCATGTGTGCTAAAAACAAGCCCAGCAATAGAAAATTAGGCTTGTACACTCCACTTCCAGTTCCTTCTCATCCTTGGGAAAGTATTTCCATGGAATTTGTTGGGGGATTGCCAAAATGTAGAAAAGGTCATGACTGTTTATATGTTATTGTGGACAGGTTCAGCAAAATGTGTATTTTAATACCTTGTAACAAGCAGATTACATCTAAAAAAACAACGAAGTTGTTCTTTCATCTGTTTCTAGGAAAATTAGTGTCTTGTTGAACGACTAACCGTCTAGGTTTGGAAGCTACCCTAGAAACAGCAGTTTAAAGCAATTCAATGATTTTTCCTATGTGTAACAGCTAAGAGAAAGATGATGGAACCAACCTAGAACTTCCACTTAATCCCTTGCTTGATCTCTCCCTCCTTTGGCAAATCCTACAACTCCTCCCCATACTTAACACACTTGGAGAGTACCTACACAAGTATAGCAACAAAGAACCATCAAAGCATCATGATCTATTACAACATAAACATTACAGAATCAGATATATAATGAAAAAATGATAGCATTCACAATTTCACAATCATATGGGAGAAAACTTGAAGAGCTTTATTAATAGAAAGGAGAATTACAACCTAGTTTTCTGATCCAGTGCCATCCTCCCAGCTTCAATCCTTCTTCACCTTATGAAATAGTAAGATCACACCAACAAGAATACAATGCTCTCTCCTCAATGACAAACTATCAGCACTTACTTGTAGTTCACAAAATTCCAGCCTTTTGATCTCTTGGATTGGAGATCCATTTATAGATGTTTACAGGGGTGCGAGTCATCCATGGGGTTTGATTAGTTTCAATCCACTCGTTACAATTGGTTCCACAAGAGAAGGGATTGGAGATGGTTTCCTAGTTCCCTTGTTCATCCTTGGGTAAATTCAGAGAGGCAAGTGGCACAAGAGAAGTTTCTAGAAGATTCCATGAGAAACCAACTAACAAAATGTCCCAGAAATTTGTCCATCCTCACCCATCGCACCTTATAGAAGGCCTAAACAGTATGCATCACACCCTGGTAGTGTAACACTCAGTATGCATCGCACTTTGCCAATGGAGCAGTCAGTATGGTTCAATTTCGGCAACTTTTGGATGGTTTCCCAGATGGAACTTTTGGGGAATGATGTATTCAGATGACTATGTTCCTTTAGGTTATGAAACAACTCTTTTAGGGGTTGATGAGCCCTAATAAATCGACATATAAGTTTGGGGTTGATGTGCCCAAATATGTTGTTGAGGGACAAAGTCTCCTAGGGTCTTGGGTCAATACCCTAGCAAATCGGGGGTTATCTACAAAGAAAAACAAGCATTCCACACATCCATGATGCTAACATAAACAAACTGCACGAAAAGAGGTGCACCTGGAGGTCCTTCATTTGGGTAGATCTAATCGGGGTCCAAACCCTCTTGGAGTTCCTTTTGATCCTTCAACCTGAAAAGCAATCAATTCGAGAAAGCACAATAGTATATGGACCAAGCATCATAAAGAAATCAACTTCATAACATATTGACAGGTAGTTAGTTATACAATTGAAACAACCATTAATGTGTAAATCATAACATTGATATCATAAACATGAAGAAGATTTATATCAGGAGCAAGACAAGTGTTTCTTTTACTATAGATAACTAAAGTATAGAAAGGAATGATTTCACCTGAGTCTTCCTTTCGCAGGCTCCAAGCGGAACCGTCCTCCGGATTCGTCCAATCTCAATCCTTCAACAAGCTCCTTCCATAACTCACTCAAGAATATCTCAACTAATGGAAGGACATCATAACTCAAGGAAACAAAGGTTTCCTGTAATGGGGGAAGTGCTGGAAGCACAAGGATCTTCAGACCTGGTCAGGGATAATCTCAGTAGAATGATTTTTCTCTCTATTCTCTCCTCCATTAGGCCTTCCCATTGAAGCCTTTTTATACTTCTCCAAAAGTATTTTTTTAGCTGGCAATTCGTTGGGAACAGTTGGGTCACGGGAACTAATAGGTAATCAACAGGTAAAACCTGTGATCTCCACCTAAAATCAAGGAGATTTAATTTTTTTAAGTGTTTTAAGACATATACGTGAGTTGGGTATACACAAACCCGTGTACACATGCTTTTAGCTCAGAGCAATGTCACGTATAGGGAGTAAAACATTGTTTTTTAAGTATTTGGACCAAGTATGGAAGGACGGGTTGCTTTAGGCCATGAGTGTAGCATCACAAACATCAAGAGTGAGATTTGGAGCTATAACAGATGCCCCCTAATATATGAGGTCAGAAGGGGTACATGATGGCCGAAATGTATTAAGTACATGGAAAAGAAACCTGTCAAAAACTGAGAAGGACTTCACCAGAGTTCAGCCTGCCAAGCCACAAAAGGAGATTAGAAAGAAACACTATCTGAGGTGGGCATACCCATGCTCAAAGAAGGTAAAGCATGTCTACATATCAAGTACAAGTGGATCCACTAAGTATACAAGTATAGAAGACTGGAAAATACATAATGGATCATCTGATCACAATCGAACAAGTACATGTATGAATATCACATATAAGAATGCCAATGATGCTGAAGGATGAAGTGGATGAATAATATCAAAGACTGATCCAAAAGTACCAAATGAACATGATGGAGTAAGATGGTACTACACTCCAAACTCAGGTGCCAGCATATATAATGTCGCCATGAATAACTCCAACATATAAGGGGGAGTGGTATCAACTAGCAGCAACAAGAGCAACTTTCAAGTGAACCAATGAATGCTGATGCAACCTGAGGTCTTCACCGACCGACGTGGTACATTTCTACACCATGGGAATAAATGATCTGAAGTTTACCATGTGAGAAATCATTTGATTACTGTTCATTGATGTATACCATTAAAAAACATGAGACTACTCACTGATAATGATAATGAGCGTCAAGGTACCCAGTACAATCTAACAAGTGTGAATAGATGAGCTAGAGTCAAACACCTATAAGAATCTATCAATCAGGAGATAATGATGGTTTCCTACTATCGATAGTGAAGGATCTGCCACTAAAGACTGCAAACCCCAAGGTACTACCAAATGGACTCTAGATCTTTGCCCCAGAGCAATGAGTCGTAGTCAATAGAGAAATATCCACTAGAAGGAAGGCATTAAGGCATCCTTCATTAATCTAGCACGAGTGTAACCCGTAGGCCAATAATGTGGAAGAAATTAGATGAAAAAAGATGTAGTAACCCAACCGAAGCATGTTTCTGGCGTACACAAGATGTGGCTAGTAGACGACAGAAACCCTCTGAACCAACCAATAATGAAAGCTGACATAGAGGCGAGGTATCCACCAATAGGGTCAAATGGAAACCAAGGTACTACATGAATCCCAATGTGTGATAGTGTAAGATAATGTCAAACACAAGGGAAACCACTCAGTCAAAGACCCATGATACTGATCGATGCTGAGCAGAAGGTGACCTATCAATAATGAAAATAGGGCCAGGGTGTGGCTCTAGGCCTATCCTTAGAGCAAGATGTCGTCGTTGATAAGGACAAGACCCACCAGCAAGAAGTTAAAGGAGACCTTCTCAAACCGGCACGAGTGAAGGACCAATATAACTAATGTGATGATAGAAAAGACACTGACAACCAGGGATGGCCGACTGAAAAATGAGTCAAGAGACACCGCAGAGAGGCCGACTCAGGCTAACTTCCCTTAAACAAAAGCATGACTCAATGTGACTATGTGGCAGCATATGATGACTCTCTATAAGTTCATCATGTAGGAGGCACGAATGATCCCTCCATGTGATTGGAAGAGATAACCAATTGGGGGAGAACTGAGTCAATAACAAGGTTAAGGTGTACCTAAGTCAAACTAAATCTTGCCCAAACGGAGGAGACTTTATTTTGAGTGCTTTGTTCAAGGGCAACACAACTGACTCTAGCTGCCAACAATAAATGGAAATATTGTCCCGTTCCCACTCTTTTTCGAATATATAATTTTTTTGTCTTTTTCTTTAAGCTGGAAAAAGAATAAAAGAATGCGATAATACAATGGAAAGAACGAGTGTCAGTGAAACAGATGATCTAGTTCCTGGGATTGGAACAATCCTATGCTCAATGCTGGGAGGTAAAAACTAGTCAAAGACACTCAAAGGTGTGTTCCTTCCATCGGTCAAGGTGTCTCAAGTTTCAGAAGTCAAGGGCATGCAAGTTTGATTTTCTAGTCGACATGGTCAAAAGTTGGCTTAAACACGAGTGCAAGTGAATCCGGCTCAAGGCCAATAGGGTGCAAACGGTCAAAATGTAATGCAGTAGTACAACTCAACACAAAGGAGCCTCTAGGGTATAAGGCCAGAATGAGTCGAAGAAGCAAAGAGGAATGAGTCTTCATCGCATAAGTCATGGCGGGACTACAGAGGACTCCCGAGCCTACTCAGATCAAAATGGCATGGGCAACAAATGTCAATGAGGTGCTAACTATGATGCCCATGAAAAGGATGGTTCTACCATCATGTCATGATTTAAAAATCGGCAAGTGAATATGGTTTACGAACCATAACACGATGGGATCGTCCCTATGGCAAGTGTATCGACAAATGGAGGCTAGTATGCATAATGCAACAGAAAAAAAATGGCTGCCCTAACCTATATGCCAGTGAGAAAATGATACCTACCATGACGGGTCAGCAGTCATGGAACCATCACAAAAGTGTCAAAAAGGCATCCAAAATGTCCTGAAAATCAAACCATTCTTGACATTCCAAGATCCCAAGTTAAAAGTTACATGAGACAAAACAAAATCAAGATTTGAAAAAAATTTAACATTTTCAAAGCTTATAAAATATTTTTTTGACTCACCATTATCATCATTTTGATTTGAGAGCAAAGGAGTGAAGCAAAAGGAGCAAGCATTGCCATTCGCCAAATTCGACCACTCACATCTTCCCAAAATCACCAGGTAACCCTTAAACTTATCTTGCATTATTGTGACTCGTTTTAGAATTTTTAATTCAAGTTTCACCATTGAATTATTGTCAAAAAAATTGTTGAGGTGTATACACGGGTTGGCTATGAGCAACCCGCATATACACAGGCCCTAGACGCGACTGTGTATGAAACGGACCCATGTATATACCGCGAAAACCTCAAAACAAAAATATAACGGTCCAAATTTGTTTTTTCTTCAGGATGCCAGTCGCTTGGACAGAAAGAGACCATGCCTTAATGGATGATGAGGTTATGAACGATCCTAATGGCTTGGATGCCTTAAGAGGATGCGGTTTGCTAAATTTCTTTAAAATTCCAAACATGAAAGCAAACACTTGCTTGCTCGAAATGCTTATTCACTACTAGAGCATCGAGGATGACTTGTTTATGATTAATCAAATGCCACTCAAGATAGAGGTTGAAGGTATTTATTTCATCACAGGCCTTTCCCAGAGGGGAGAGGTAGTACATTCCATAATCAAGTCATGAGGCAGTCTCTCTATCGAGGGCTCCGTGCATATATATTGCTCGTTTCATCCCGAAAAGGTTGGAAGTCAAATTCCAATCAAGAATGTGGAGAGTTTAGCACTGAGGATCATCTTGTCACTATAGCTAGAGTGAATGCATCAGTTTCCTTGCACTAGGCTTCACAGCTAGCAATGAGCTTGGTGGTAGACTATCTCACCACCTTATTTGACTGGTGTACTCCTCTTCTCGCCAACTTGAAGAGCCAGTTGACTTCTATCAAGAAGGGGTAGACCAAAAATTTCGGGTATGGAAATATTTTGTGCTCTTTCTTCTTTGAAAGGATCCCCACACTCCATCCTAGAGTATCAGTTTCGATCAGCAGCACACGAGATCCACAAATGGGCAGGTGGGCTGACTTGATGAAACGACTATGAGGTGGGGGCGTTCCACAGACTGCTTTCGATGATGACTTCTTCTCCTGGTGGGAGCAGCAGATCATTGTCGTAGATGACTACCCTTATGTTGGGTTGGACTTCCAAGGAGATCCTTATCTAGCTTTACCACTAACCGCAGCATGGGGCGATATAGGTAAATGTTTTTGATTTTATGATGTTTCTGATTTTTCAAATATAAAAATGAATTTTGAAAAATATTTTTCATAGGATTAAAATGACTAATATGATGATCATGTTCCAGATATTGGGCCAGTGTGACAGGATGGGTTCCCACGGCATGGACATCACGGTCGAGGAGCAGAAGAGGCAGCTGCAGACACAGAGCAACTTATACACACAGTTCAGTGGCACTTGGTGAGACTAACTCACCAAGTACCGATGGAGGTTGTAGAGGATCTCCCTATAGACATGCAGTGTCATGTGGTTTGCATGCCACAAGACTGGGTTCACACTCTTAGGCGTGTGGCCAAAGCAATAGTGGCCTATTTAGCCACTCATCCTGTGCCGGGGCATTAGATGTACTAGACATGATTATGGGGATTTGAGTCCCAATTTTTTTCTATTATTTTGGACACACTTATGTACACTCGAGATATTTTATGATATATACATATAGTTCAACTTTTTGATGCTTGATTTTATTGTGATGAATGAATGATGTGCCAGTCTAATGCTTGATTAGCAATAGAATCAGCTAACCAATTATGAGATCTTGGAATGTGCAAATAACTAATGTAAGTAAATGATCTTTTCAACAACCTCGCCCTTAAATACTAGCAATATAAACATGGATCCCTTACCCGATAAATGTTATTCAGTTGTGAGACTATCAATTGTGAATCAAGATAGACTACCAATGAATCGATTTCATAAGAAATTGCTTCGGGTAGTAAATTAATGACGGCAGTATACTCAGCCATATTACTTGAAGCGGGACCAATGCATACTCCCCTTGACACCATCAACTAACTAGTTGGATAGTAGATTACCCAAGCTGCGGAAGCGAGGTTCCGAGTGTGTCGACTAGCACCATCGGCAAATCCAAAATAGACCAAGTCATCCATCAACACCTACCACAGCAGACCAAAAGTGTCGATATAAACACCTGCCATAGCAGACCAGAAGTGTCTAGATCAACACCTGCCACAGCAGACCAAAAGTGTCCAGATCTAGCAAACCAAAAGTCATCCATTAATGAAATTGCTTCTGATAGTAAATTAATGACGGCAGTATACTCAGCCATATTATTTGAAGCAGGACCAATGCATACTCCCCTTGACACCATCAACTAACCAGTTGGATAGTAGATTACCCAAGCTGTGGAAGCGAGGTTCCGAGTGTGCCGACTAGCACCATCGGTGAATCCAAAATATACCAAGTCATCCATCAACACCTGCCACAACAGACCAAAAGTGTCGATATCAACACCTGCCACAGCAGACCAAAAGTGTCCAGATCAAAACCTACCACAGCAGACCAAAAGTGTACAGTTCGACTTTTTGATGCTTGATTTTATTGTGATGAATGAATGATGTTCCAGTCTAATGCTTGATTAGCAATAGAATCAGCTAACCAATTATGAGATCTTGGAATGTGCAAATAATTAATGTAAGTAAATGATCTTTGCAACAATCTCGCCCTTAAATACTGGAAATATAAACATGGATCCCTTACCCGATAAATGTTATTTAGTTGCGAGACTATCAATTGTGAATCAAGATAGACTACCAACAAATCGATTTCATAAGAAATTTCTTCGGATAGTAAATTAATGATGGCAGTATACTCAGCCATATTATTTGAATTGGGACCAAATGCATACTCCCCTTGACACCATCAACTAACCAGTTGGATAGTAGATTACCCAAGCTGTGGAAGCGAGGTTCCGAATGTGCCGACTAGCACCATCGGCGAATCCAAAACAGACCAAGTCATCCATCAACACCTGCCACAGCAAACTAAAAGTGTCGATATCAACACCTGCCACAGTAGACCAAAAGTGTCCAAATCAACACCTGCCACAAGAGACCAAAAGTGTCCAGATCTAGCAGACCAAAAGTCATCCATCAACACCTGCCACAACAGACCAAAAGTTTCCAAATCTAGCTTTACCACTAACCACAGCATGGGGTGATATAGGTAAATGTTTTTGATTTTATGATGTTTATGATTTTTCAAATATAAAAATGAATTTTGAAAAATATTTTTCGTAGGATTAAAATGACTAATATGATGATCATGTTCTAGATATTGGGCCAGTGTGACCAGATGGGTTCCCACGGCATGGACGTCGTGGCCAAGGAGCTGAAGAGGCAGCTACAAACACAGAGCGACTTCTACACACAGTTCAGTGGCACTTGGTGAGACTAACTCACCGAGTACCGATGGAGGCTGTAGAGGATCTCCCTATAGACATGCAGTGTCATGTGGTTGGCATGCCACGCAACTGGGTTCACACTCTTAGGCATGTGGCCAAAGCAGTAGTGGCCTATTTAGCCGCTCATCCTATACCGGGGCATTAGATGTACTAGACATGATTATGGGTATTTGAGTCCCAATTTTTGTATATTATTTTGGACACACTTATGTACACTCGAGATATTTTATGATATATATATACAGTTCGACTTTTTGATGCTTGATTTTATTGTGATGAATGAATGATGTGCTAGTCTAATGCTTGATTAGCAATAGAATCAGCTAACCAATTATGAGATCTTAGAATGTGAAAATAATTAATGTAAGTAAATGATCTTTGCAACAACCTCGCCCTTAAATACTGGCAATATAAACATGGATCCCTTACCCAATAAATGTTATTCAGTTGTGAGACTATCAATTGTGAATCAAGATAGACTACCAACGAATCGATTTCATAAGAAATTGTGTTGGATAGTAAATTAATGATGGCGGTATACTCAACCATATTATTTGAAGCGGGACCAATGCATACTCCCCTTGACACCATCAACTAACCAGTTGGATAGTAGATTACCCAAGCTATGGAAGCGAGGTTCCAAGTATGCCGACTAGCACTATCGGTGAATCCAAAATAGACCAAGTCATCCATCAACACCTACCACAACATACCAACACCTACCTTGTATGTAAAAACATACAAAATGTACAAAGAAGACATTGCTTAGCTGCTACTTAAGCAAAGTAATTCTTGAGGTATAGCTCATTTCGTGGCTCTGCCAACTTGTTTCCTTCAAAATCGATTAACACATACGCCCATTTTTCTAAAACTCGTTTAATTATAAAGGGACCATACCACATAGGCTTGAAATTTCCTGCCCCCAAGGCGTCCTTATCTTGGTAGTAGACCAAGACAAGGTCGCCTTCAGAAAAGACTCAAGGACGGATAGCTTTATCGTACTAAGTTTTAACCCTTTTCTTATGAACCTCATTGATTGTGGCGGCATCTTGACGCTGCTCATCAAGATGTTCCAAATGAAGGAGGCGTTCTTCGAGACTAGAGGTCTCTGGAAGGAGCTAAATAACTAACTTAAGAGATGGAATTTCACATTCAACAAGAAAGATAGATTCCATCCCATAAACTAACTGAAAAGGTGTAAAACCTGTAGCAGTCTTTACGGAGGTTAGGTATGCCCAAAGAGCCAGATACAACATAAGATGCCAATTGGACCGATTTTTGTCAATCGTCCTTTGCATGATCATCTTAAGGGTTTTTTTCACCACCTCAACCTATCCATTGGCTTGAGGATAATATGGAGATGAGTGCTCTTGCTGGAAACCCAATTTAAGAGCCAATTTAGTCATTAGTTGATTCTGGAAATGACTTCCATGGTTAGTGACAATCTCTCTCGGGATACCGAACCTTGAGATAGTCTGATTAAAAAGGAACAATGCCACTGTTTCACTATCATTTTTATAAGTGGGCATGGCCTCAGCCCACTTCGTGAAGTATTCTACGACCATAATAATGTACTTGTGATTCACCGCTGAAGGCAGATTACAAGTTGTAAAATAAATACCCCACTTAGTAAAAGGACCGACAGTGACAATGGGAAAAAGAGGAGCTGGATGTGCATGCATCTTCCGAGTATAAACTTGACAGGGGTGATAGCGTTTGACCACTTCAATACAATATTTGAAGAGCGAAGGCCAAAAATAGCCAGCATTCAAGATACGCTGGGCTGTAGCAAGCCCTGAAAGATGACCACCACAAGCTCCACTATGGCAATCATTGAGCACCGAGTCTGCTTCCTCTAGGATTAAACAACACCGAAGGATTGAATCAACCCCTTGACAATATAATGTATCCCCAATGATGACATAGTTCTTAGCCAGGTGACGTAATTTACAGTGTTCATGCTTAGAGAAAGTATAGGGAAACTTCGAAGTCTGGAGATAGACAATGATATCTCCAAACCAAGGGTCGAGTGAAGAGATGAGGAATAAATTTTCATTGGGAAAACTCTCCTCATAAACAATATCCTCTCCACAAGGAAGCTCAGAAATTAACTTCACAAAAACTATAGATTTCTTAGACTTGGCAGAAAAGAACTCGAGATCGAATTCTTGTAAAATGACTATCCATCGATTATATTTGCCCCCAATCACTCACCTACTGAAGAAAAATTGGAATGGATTGACTGCCACTAAGACAAAAGTTTTGCGTACAAAATATAATGGCGGAGCCACTGGACAGCATGGACAGCTACCAAAGCCAACTTCTCAACAGGAGAATAGCGAATTTTAGGACCTATCAAGCCTCAGCTCAAATAATAAATCACGTGCTCCATGACAGCATCGTCTTCCTGAACAAAAACCATACCTATGGTTCATTCTGCCGCAACGAGATATAAAAGGAAATCCCTACCATAATCCGGTGGACTCAAAAGCGGGGTAGAGACTAATGCTTTTTTCAAGGCATCGAACAACCGCTGCGCAAAGTTTTCCCATACATATGGAACTCCTTTCTGTAGCAAATACATAAACCCTTTAGTGATCTCAGCATAATTTGCTATAAACCTTCTTAAGAAATTAGCCTTATTTGAAGACTTTGAAGTTTCTGAATTGAGGACGGGGGAGGCAACTGAACTATTGCCTCTACCTTGAAGGGATCAACTCGAATCCCTTCATTTGATGCAATGAACCCTAATAACCGACCAAATGTAACCGCTAAAATGCACTTATTGGGATTCAACCGGATCTTTTAAAATCAACACCGCTCAAAAACTAATCAAAGGTGACTAGGGTGATCAGTTCTCTTTCGAGAACGAGCAGCTAGATCGTCGAAGTATGCTTCGATGATATGTTTAATATCATGGAAAGCATATGACATGGCCTACTGGAAGGTAGCTCCAGCATTTTTGAGACCAAAAGGCATCTTTTTGTATGCAAAGGTACCCCAGGGACATATAAAAGATGTCTTATGCTAATCTTCAGGATAGATAGAGATCTGATTATAACCGGAAAAACCATCCATGAAGGAGAAAATCTCATTACCCGCACATTCATCAATAATCTAATCAATCAATGGCGTGGGGTAATTATCTTTGGGACAAGCTTTGTTTAGGTCCCTAAAGTCAATGCATATTCGATTGTTCCTTGTTTTTTATCCACATGGACTGGATTAAAAACCCAATCGGTAAGAGGAACACGGTATATGAAACCCGCCTTGAGCAGCTTTTCTACTTCAGCTTTAATGGCTGCTTCTTTCCTAGGAATAACCAACTGAAGCTTCTGACAAATCAGCTTGGTGTTTTCATACGTCGTGATCTCATGTTGAACTGTGGATGGATCAATGGCAGGCATTTTTTCATCAGACCAAGCGAATACATCTCGAAACTCCTTAAAAAGGTCGGTGTAAATTTGAATTTCTTCAGGGTAACATTTGGTTTTGATGAAGAGATTCTTGATCACGTTAGGGTTCCTAGAGATGTTTACAGATATCATTTTTGAAATCACCAACATATTACCTTCAGCACGAAAGTGTGCTAGAGCCAAAGGATTTGATATCGTACAAACACCACTAGTAAACAGCTTGGAGAACCTAGATTCTACTTCCTGCAATGGAGGAAGAAAATATGAATGATGGTGTAGGTCTTCTCAAGGTCGATCCACACCCATCATTACTTCTAGGATTGCTTCTTCGGATGGTAAAACCATATCTAAGCAGTCCATAGCGGAGGTAGAATCAAGGGTCTAGTCTGAGGCCACATCACCATCTAGCTCCTCCTCAGAGAAAGGAGTAGAATGGTTGTCTGCAGAGTTGACGATAGACTGATATCTAAGCTCTGCTGCAGACATAGGGAATGCCATTCCATCAACTTTTCCTTCAACTAATGTGGTTGTAGGTGAAGGAAAGATCCAAGGGTCTAAAAAATAATGAGTTCAAAAGAACTCTTCTCGTGAAGACTCCTTGGATGATGAAATGACATTGATTCTAGCGATAGGAGAGGGAAAATTAAATGTACACATCAATGAAGAATACATCCCAACTCCTAGATTCTCAGTAGGTGGGTGAGGGTTATCCACTAAAGGAACAGTAGAATCCGAAGTTGCCCTAGGATCAACTGGAGAATAATCCAATTGATCAACCTTGATGATTTCCCACCATGAGGAAAGAAAATGACACGAAATAGAGTCGAAACGACGACATCCATTTCGTATACCCAGTTCCTTCCTAAGAGGAGATTGTAACCTAGGTTAGCAATGATGACTTCTAATTCGATATTGACGACCTTCCCCCCAACACATATGGGAAAGGTCGGGATAATCCCATGCGGCATATGAGAATGCCCATCAAATGGAGTCAGGAGGGTAGGTGAAGGAAGAGCCGAAGGTGATCCAGTGGCCTTCCAACATGACATCAACATGACACACGTGGAAGCTCCTTCATCAATAATGGTACAAAAAATGTTAATTTTGCAGTATGTAGACTTTATTTGAAAAGCCATGTGATGAGGGAGTCGCTTTTTGACATTAAGCATGTCGAAAGTGAGCACTAAAGAGTTACTTGGATCAACTGCCCCTATCACCGAAAGAAAAGCACTTCATTGAGCTAGACACGACTGGAGAACCTCTAAAGTAGACATAGCGCATGGACTCTGAGCTAGATCCTCAATAATGGAGTTATTCTCGATGGTGCTAGCATTAGGATTGATAGTCGCACATTTAGCGGAACCTTTTTCTATCTGTGGTATAGTCTCGACAGGGGGTCGCTCAATATTAAGGTCGGTATTTCCGAGAGAAGTTTTGTCCTTGGATATTTCAGCTTCACCGTAATCATGCAACTGAGTGGCCACATGGACATTAGAACCCATCATGAAAACATTTGATGATTTCTCCCCTTCCTGATTGCCCCCTGCAGAGGTACCAGGATTTGAACTCACGCCAGCAGGTAGTTGTTGCCCTTGGGGAAAAGGGTTGGTTAACACAGATTGAGAGCTATAAGTCCCTTGCTACCCTAACAATGTTATAGACATTTTTGTGCCTTACAGCATGAAGCATGAAATGTCCATAATCTAAGGGATCCAAAGTCCCTAAACATGTTGTTCCTACCCCTAGAGGAACAAGGTCAGCAAACCACAGCAATCCAAATCAGTTCTCCACTGAAAATTACCCAAAAACAAGTCAATTCTGGATTATGTCAACTGCTCCACTGAGCATCTGCGTTGAATGTCAACTGCTCCATGGTCTACCTGCGTTGAATGTCAACTCCAACAAAGGCTACCTGCGCTGAGCGAGATTTGACATGTGGAAGTCTCATTCCTCAATGTGTCAGTGCCCAGGAAGCTTCCAAAGTGACACTTGGATCAGGGAATTCGCCTAGTGATGAGTAAGAGGTTCTAAAACTCCAAGTGGAAGCAAGGATCTCCAAGTGGACTCAAGAACTGAAGAAGAACTGGAGTTAGAGAGGACACTAGTCAGCTTCATACCAGCCTCAAGCTGACTCATGCTCTCTCCAAAACTCTATATAAGGATCTCTACCCTATGAGATCTGGAGGCTGGAATCTTGTGAATGTAAAGAATTGCTGTTGGTTTGAGTTTAGAATTATTGAGGTGATTTGCTTTGAAGGAGGTGAAGAGGAGATTTCTTTCTGCTGGGAAGGTGATGCTGGATTGGGCCTCTTATGGTTGTATCACTTCCTGAACCTTACTTCTTCCATTAATAAAGCATTTGAGGTTCTTCTATATGCATGTGTTTCAATGATGTATTGTTGTACTTGTGTATTTGATTTATTCTAATCCTTGAATCAATTATGAATGTATGCTTCTTGTAGTTTCCCTCTCTTGTCATTTTGCAGGATCTTGGTGTAGCTGGGCCCGTGAAAGAGCAAGGAGCTGGGAGCAAGCAGCAAGGAGAGAAGATTGGATCAACCATTAGCAGAAGACATCGGTTAGTGGATCTCTTTCTCCCTCCTTTTACTTTCATAAAGAAGAAATCTTAGATAGCTTTGCTTCGATTGTTGCTAAGGAACTATCACCCTTAGAGTGGGATAGGGTCATTCTGTATTGGATACTTTTCCCTACAACAAACTGGCGACTCCGCTGGGGATCGTATCTTGTTGGTTGTTTGTGTTTTTTGCTATTCATTTCCTAAACACGGGGAGTACCGAATCGAACTGCATTTGAATCTTTCAAATGCAAAGTAGAGGGCAGCTACTCTAGCTCAGTTTCTGGGCATGTTTATGATTTTAAGAGCTGATCCACAAGGACTCTTATAGCTCTTTGTGATAGTCTTCATCCTCCTTTGAATCATCCTCTAGTGTGTACCTGATTGTTAGCTTTGATTTGGCCAAAAACTGTTGATTTTTGAGCAATCTGTGACCCGGAACACAGGAGGGACGAGAGTTTCTCCTTCAGCGCAACTGCTATGAAGGCAGTCTGCATTTCAACGCAGGTCCCGTGAAGGCTACCTGCGCTGAATGTCAAACTGACAGTGTTACACTTGCGCTGAACCAGTTTTGCATTGTGCAACTGGGGTTCTCTGATTTCTGTTGCCCAGTTTTCAGTCTTGTTTTTGCAGCCTGTTAGCAATCAATGTACCTATCTGAAACCACCTTTCTTTGCCACTATAACGCCTCGGTTGTATAAAGAAACTGTATTTGTTCTTAGTGTATTTCTTACATCATTTGCAGTTTCCCATAACGAAAGTGAACTAGTCTTGCTATGGCCTCTTAGATCTAGACCTATGATAAGTGTCGTTTTGATCCGAAGAGTTATTTTGTTTGTTGTTCATAGCTGATTGAGCTTTTTCTTTCGTCATATGGTTTGAATTGATGCATTTCTAGTGTTGAAACGAGTAAATCATAAGGTGTCTTTTGATTTTGGACTAAAAGCTTGTTTGCTTTCACTTGAAATTGAATTCAAAGTTATACAACAGCTTTCTTTTTGTAATACATCAACGTTAAGAAAGAGAAAAGAAATACCTGCATTGTGCATGTGCATTTTGATAGCTTGCATGTTGATTTAGGGAAAAGTGCATTAGTGTGTGCTCTATGATCTGTGTGAAAAGATGATGTCTTTCTTTTCCCTCAGTAGTTAAGATTTTCATAAGTTGAAAAGATTGAAAAAGCTTGCTTATCATCTTTAGACTGCATTTAGGAGTTGTACCATACATCTCGTGGTGATCCATAAAGGCAAACTTCTAAACAAGATCAACCTAAAATGAATTAAATGAACATAACAACGCTTTGAAACATAACGCAAACACATAGAGGTCTAAACTAGAGACGTGTTCCAGCGTCGTTAAACGTGATATCTTAGCGTTGAGTGGTTGGGTGATTCCTCCACGGTGAAGCGATAATTATCAATACAGACTTGTGCTCCCACGTACCGTCGTGTATATATTGGGAGACCCCTATAGGAATAAAGCCTTTATCCATAGGAAACCGTGTCGGCCGCCCTACTGATCGCAATGCAGTGAACACAGCATTCACGAATATCAACCACCCGTACCGTAAAACGTATTCTGTGGGTTTGCGAAAAGTTTGGCACACCCTCTGCCTAGATCTCCAGAGCAGTTTCTTTTGGCCTTTTTCAGACTCTATAACAGAAAAAGTCCATCCGAGCATTTGTCACTTCGGGCTTGTTAAAACATCGAAGGAGACTAGAGTCATCTTTAGCTTTTTCTCGACTCTTAAAAAGTGAAAAAGCAGGTTGTGTCTAAAGCGTCGTTATAAAATTTATTTTAAACGGAACATAATCACCTCCTATTCCTGCGTTGATATTTAGGTTTAGAACATGGAACACACCAATCAAGGAATTCCCCATGATGGAAATCCTAGTCCCTTCTCCTCTTGGGGAGAAGTTGGTGCGCCCCACATGGCCACATTGTCGCTTCCAGGGCTGACAATTGGCCTGCCAGTCTGGCTATTCTCAACCAGTGTAGTTCAGAACACCACGGTTCCTGAACAGTCGAGTCAACAGTTAGATCAGTCTAGAGCTTCACTCCAGCCTTCTACTTCCTATAACTCTTCATCTAATCCTTCCTCTTCGCAAGGTAGAGCCGGCAAAAGCCAAGCTCCCAAGGAGAAGAAGGAGAAGAAGAAGAGAGAGAAGAAGAAGAAGGAGCCTAAAGCGACTGGGGGAAAGCAAAAGACATCTGACAAAAATCCACACACAGCACAGACCAGGCCTAAATCGCCATGTGTCATATGTAGAGGAGATCACTTCCATAGAGATTGTCCCTGTATTCCCCGGATACTAAGGGACTGGTCCCCTCGTTTGCACGGTTCGGGAGCATCAACCTCTGATAGCCATGTTGAATGCTTACCGTCAACCAGCGAAAGTGAAGGTTCTAGACAAAGAGGGGGAGCAAGATCCCCCTGCAGACTGTGTGAAGGCAATCACGCCATCCACCATTGTCCCTTCTTAGACGAAGCAAAGAGAGTTTTGGAAGATCGTCCGGTTTCACCGTTACGACTTCCTCCTGGATACAAAAAACTCGTGCCAAGTCCTTCGTTGGTTGAAAATACAGCTGGCCCGCTCAAGTGGTCAGATGAAGCGTTAGTCTTTGAAAATGAACCTACAGAATCTAGACCGGACGAAAGTCCAAAGGTCGAAACGGCAGTTGACCCGATTCTCCCTTCAGAAATTTCATCTTCGAATGACACCGTCACTGAAGATTCATCTTCAAATGACACCCTCACTGAAGAGAATAAGGATGACACCATCCAGATTCTTTTCATCAACACCGACTCTGATGAGCATCAGGGCAATGCGCCCATTCCTTTATCGCAGGAAGGAACATCGTCAGGGTCATATCCGGCCGTGTATTCGGTCCCACCACCAAGCAACCTGGTTGTGTCCTTTGACTGGAACCAACTAGGCAGGCCCCGGTTGCCAGCCAGTATACCATTCAGAATTATAGTCCAAATATACAGAATGGTAATGGCTGGCACTATCATTGATGAAGGGGCATCTGTGAGTATCCTTTCCTCTATTGCTTGGAAAGCACTGGGTTCCCCGGCGCTTTTGCCTGAGATGAGAAATCTATCGGGCTTTGATAAAGGAACCAGTCGACCATTAGGGATCCTCCCCAATGTACCCATTACATTGAAAGGGAAGGCCATTCAAATGAACGTGATGGTCGTTCAAGGACCCTTGGATTATAACCTACTCCTTGGACGAGACTATATATATTGCATGGGAGCAATAGTCTCCTCACTCTTTAGAGTAATGTGTTTTCCACACGAAGGAAGAATGGTCAAGCTCGTGGACCAACTTTCATTTACGGGATCACGCATCGCAAATAGTCACATACCAACCCTGAATGGTCTATTCAATCAAGAAATGTCTCCACCCCCAATCCTTCTTCCCGATGAGTGTGAGTGATTCGGAAAGATGGGACTGGAACCTAGGGGGCATGCATCCTGGTCTGCTTTGGGCAGAAAAGACCCTGGGTATAAAGTAGAATTTCCGCGGGAGAATATGACTAGTCCGTACCCCATCCGTCTAGGAAGAGGGGTTGTTCTGGAACAAGATTCTTTTGTCAAAGTTATGTGTTTGACGAAACAGGGTCATTCACCTTTGTCTACTTCGGTAGGCATTGCCGAAGAAATGTTTTGTTTGAAAGATTAACGAGACAATCTTTGGGTAACCTGAAAGAGGTATCCCTTTGGTAAAACAAATGTTTTGTCTTTGAGGAGTGTTCTTCTCTTGTCGCAAGTAGCTGTTCTCTTGTCGCAAGTAGCTGTTCTCTTGCGATCTTGCAGAGATTCTTTAAAGTTAGACTAACGAGAAAAACCAAGTAGCTGCTCTCTTGTGATCTCGTATAGTCCCAGTAAAACTAGACTAGCAAGAAGACAAGTAGCTGTGAACACCCAAAGAAAAACAGATGTGGAAACTGGAGGGATAACCTTGAGATTGTACTTTATACCTGGGGGCATGCAAACCTTTTGAAATGCAAGCAAGGGGCGACTATTTATTGTTTAAATTTTTAGGTCCTCCCTTTAAACCTGTAGGTCTAACCCTTTAAACTCGTAGGATTAGCCGTTTCCGAACTTGCATAACAAAAGGATCCAGAGCAAAGCGTGGTGAGATGAAGCTCCATAAAAAATAGCGATCTCCAAGGAGACATTCTTATCTTATGACTGGTATAAACGAGCAGTTTTGGCAAAGTTCATGCTCGTTAAAAAATAAACGCAAAACTGAGCAGTTTTAACGCGGAATTCATGCTCGTTAAAAAATAAACATAAGCATGTGAGCAAGCTTCCCCCAGAGTTCAAGCTCATCCAGAAAAAATGAACTGGTAAATAACCATTTGAGATCATAAATTCATCAGCCATAAAAGCCTTGGTCGTGTTTGCACCGTCACCTCCACTTTTCATTTGGCCGATCATTCACCCCCATTTGATTGTTTACCTATTTTGAGGAACAGCTGCGAAGAGTGATTTCAGCTAGCCATCCTTGTGACACTGCCGTGATTGGAAAATTCCAACCTGTACCTGGAATCTGCTGCTATCCCTGTTTATCACTCGTTCCTCAAAATACGAGTCTTCTTTGAGCTCTTTTCATCTAACTCGTAAAATATGAAAAGTTTGCCGAGTTTTGGCTTTCCAACTCATTAAAGCGACCGGAAGAGCTATCCCTCCTCTAGATTTTAATCTTTTTGGACCTGAGGGATTATTGCACAAAACGATCGAGCGCTTGTTTAGTTCGGCTCATTAAAACTATCGAAAATTCATCCCTTCTGTATTGTTTTATACTTTTTCGGACTTAAGGGATTAGATGACGAAAAAGGAACCTTAGAGTCGACTTTACGTACCATTTCAGACTCTCTAAAAATGAAAAGGACCGAGTTGTCTTTGTCGCTAGACTCGTTAAATGCATTAAATAGTGACAAACTTGTCTTTAGACGAGAACGAGTTTCCCTATCGCTAGGCTCGTTAAAACATAGCGATGGGCTTGCCCGAAGGGTAGGTTATAGAACAAGCATATGTTATCCTCCTCAAGCTTGACAAAAATAAAGAGGTACTGGTCAGAAATGACTGGGGAAAAATTGGGAGAATCTCAAAGCTTTAATGGTAGCAAGTCGCTCTTGAACACGACACTTTTCCTCCGTACCACATCGGGTTGGGTTGTTTCATTCACCGGTCACATCACCATGGTCTCGCCAAACCATCCACATTTGGGGTAATGCTACCGATCCATCGCATCAGTGTCGTTATATGTTCGAGAGATGTCGTTCAGAAAGAGTCAACCGTGTCCCATCCACTGCCATACATCATCTTTCATCCTTTCATGACCGCCACCCTGAATCATATTTCACAGATCGTTTTCACCTTCATCACAATCATTAGCTCCGTTCCGTGTCACTGATGTGGGATTCATTAAGGCCCTCCTTTGAAGGATCGCTTCTTGTCGACATCAACTCATTATCCAAGAAGTTGATCTAGGAACAACCCCCTCAGTACTTTGAAGCTTGCATGCCTCAATGGCAAGTTTCTCACTTCCGGCGACAGGTATACATCAATGACCTTCGACCGAAAGATTTTGCGTGGTGTTCGACGTCAAGTCCTCTATTCACACCACGTGAATTGTACTGCAGTACCTTGAGGGTCATCATCATTATCAGTGATTCCTCTCGCGCTTGTTAACAATTTACATCATTGACTGGTAATCAAGCGATGTCTTTCCATGTTCGACTCCAAGAAATTCTCACATGGATCGACTTGTACTTAGAGTGAAGATCGGACGAGTTTGAAGACCCCGGATCTAGTTTCATCCATCCAGGCTGCGATATATATTCAGGAAATAAAGACATTGACATGTACAGCAGATGATCATCCTACTTAAAGGATGATAATTTCAGCAGAAAGTTATCAGTCTACCATCAGACGATTGTCTGTTCTATATACGGAAAATGTATTTTTAAAGCTGAGCATGGGAATGCCTGCCTCAGCTAGATCATGAAAGCAGTATGAAAAATAATGTATTGTATTGTATCTTATTACAGGTCACCTCCCAGCGATTGAATGAACTTCGGATCCTCCTGATAAAGAATTTCACCCGATAAACGACCTCATACTTTAGGGGGCAACTATTATAGACATTTTTGTGCCTTACAGCATGAAGCATGAAATTTCCATAATCTAAGGGATCCAAAGTCCCTAAACATGTTGCTCCTACCCCTAGAGGAACAAGGTTAGCAAACCACAGCAATCCAAATCAGTTCTCCACTGAAAATTACCCAAAAACAAGTCAATTCTGGATCATGTCAACTGCTCCACTGAGCATCTACGCTGAATGTCAACTGCTCCATGGTCTACTTGCATTGAATGTCAACTCCAACAAAGGCTACCTGCGCTGAGCGAGATTTGACATGTGGAAGTCTCATTCCTCAATGTGTCAGTGCCCAGGAAGCTTCCAAAGTGACACTTGGATCAGGGAATTCGCCTAGTGATGAGTAAGAGGTTCTAAAACTCCAAGTGGAAGCAAGGATCTCCAAGTGGACTCAAGAACTGAAGAAGAACTGGAGTTAGAGAGGACACTAGTCAGCTTCATACCAGCCTCAAGCTGACTCATGCTCTCTCCAAAACTCTATATAAGGATCTCTACCCTATGAGATCTGGAGGTTGGAATCTTGTGAATGTAAAGAATTGTTGTTGGTTTGAGTTTAGAATTATTGAGGTGATTTTCTTTGAAGGAGGTGAAGAGGAGATTTCTTTCTGTTGGGAAGGTGATGCTAGATTGGGCCTCTTATGGTTGTATCACTTCCTGAACCTTACTTCTTCCATTAATAAAGCATTTGAGGTTCTTCTATATGCATGTGTTTCAATGATGTATTGTTGTACTTGTGTATTTGATTTATTCTAATCCTTGAATCAATTATGAATGTATGCTTCTTGTAGTTTCCCTCTCTTGTCATTTTGCAGGATCTTGGTGTAGCTAGGCCCGTGAAAGAGCAAGGAGCTGGGAGCAAGCAGCAAGGAGAGAAGATTGGATCAACCATTAGCAGAAGACATCGGTTAGTGGATCTCTTTCTCCCTCCTTTTACTTTCATAAAGAAGAAATCTTAGATAGCTTTGCTTCGATTGTTGCTGAGGAACTATCACCCTTAGAGTGGGATAGGGTCATTCCGTATTGGATACTTTTCCCTACAAAAAACAAGTGCTGATCATCTTGAATCTTTGGGTAGAGATGAGTTAAATGGTCTCTACTGCATAGCATGCATGGAAACTTGACTTTCTTTCTAGACTCATTTTCACCACCACTAGCATTATTTCTGTGTTTATTTGCGTCAGTCTTCCCATCTTGACTCTTTTTCTTACCTTGTCCTTTCTTTTCCCCATTGGAATTTTGATTTCCTTTAGGGTTAGAAGATTAGATGACATTAACCGAAGAGGGTTGAGAAGACGAAGGGTTAGACAATGTGACCTGGTTGTTAGAAGTAGTTTGTAAAGACAACTATTGCAATTGGCTCAACAGGTTCACTGCATTAGTGTCTACGTATCCAACGATACCATCCACATGGGGACCTGGCTCTGAGTTGGCTATATCAACCTTAGTCCCGGGAGCATCTGGAAATATTTTTTGTAGAATATCAGATTGAGAGTAAATCAATTCTAATTGTTGGGCCCTAAAAATAGCTTGCTCCTCAGAATAGACTCCAGATAGGGAGACATCCTTAGATATTTCAGGTTGTAAAGATTTCAAAAACCATTCGAGATGGTATTCTGAAGGAATTTTAGCTTTAATGAGACTCTTTCTCCATCTCCATTCCTGAATAT
This sequence comes from Pinus tabuliformis, assembly GCA_031772625.1. NCBI lineage: Eukaryota > Viridiplantae > Streptophyta > Pinopsida > Pinales > Pinaceae > Pinus > Pinus tabuliformis. The sequence goes on along the minus strand of CM062806.1, from coordinate 264,286,211 downwards.
GATCATAAACGTGAGATGTCGTGTCGTGTTTCCCAGGTCTTCACTACCCTTCCCCTCGAACTTAGGAATGTCCGAAGGGAGTTTGGTTGGGATCTAAGACCAGGCCAAATTTCATTTGATTGGATTGTTTGTTAATTTCATGAGATCTAGCAAGTTCAACGTTACCCGAAAAGGAAGCCTAGGAGGACCTTGGGGATTCCACCCAGACTGGGCGAAGCTCCCAAAGTTCTGAAAAGATTGGCCTGGATTTTGGAAGGCACCAGGCTACCCGAAGTAACCAGCAAAACCAGCTGAACCAAAAGGTGGACCTTGTGATCCATCAAAACTCAGAGTTTGGCCAACTCCGGTCGAAAAACCTCCATAACCGGCGAAGCTCCCTCCTAAGGGATTATAAGGAGTTGATAACCCTTGATAAGGATTCCAAGTAGAAGCTAAGGGAGGAGTACTTAGAAACAAACTAACTGTGGAGTACAACCTATTCCATTATTGGCCAAAAAATGGATTCCCAATTCCCATGCCACTAACCGTAGGTTTAGTCCAACCTTGAAAGGGATTGCTGCCTTGTCTTGTAGAAGAAAAAGGCATAGATCCTATCGCTGGGTTGGAATGTGGTATATGACCACTTCCAAGAGGAAAACCATGAAATGAAGCCGACCCACCCATCATGGATGTGGAGGTACTGAATGGAACTGACGGAATACCCTATGAATGGGTGCCAAACGGGAAAAATTTAGAACTAAAAGCATTGGCTTGGGAATTTCCACTCGTAGAAGGAATGGAGGTAGACCCAATGAAGGATGTGCTAGAAAAAGACCCAAATAAAGATGCAGAGGGGATGGAAATAGTTCCTCCCCCTTGTACTGATGTTGGAGTCTGCATGGTTGTAGCACTTGTGGTAGAAGCCATGCTTCTAGTAGTGGTCATCAATGGTAAGTGCGTAGTATGACCTAGACTTGATGGTCTATGTGCCGGAGTCCCATTGTATTGTAATACGTCTATATGGTTAGAAGGTATAGGAGAATTCAGAGCCACTAACAACTCTGGGAGTTCTTCGACCTCTATGTTATCTTCCGATTGAAAGAGAACTCGAGAAAGAACTGGAGTGTTCCTCTCTAGTTCTACAGAAGTACCAGGCCTATCCTGAACACTAATTCCCCCAAGGGGAGGATCAATCCCCGGTGCGTCAGCTGCCACAGGATGAAACCCACCAACAGTATTACCTATGTGCCTTCTAGGAGAAGGCTCTAACCTTGGTGGTGAAAGACCATGAAGTTTTCGAGATCGTCTAGGCGATCAGTCAACCACTTTGAATTTTTTATTAAGATCTAATTAAAGACTCAAGAAAAAATTAAATCTAGGCCAACTAAGAGCACAAAGCACACACTAAAATGTCCCTAAGAGATGTCAGCCAGTCAAACAACTTTCAAGTATTTCCACTTTGGGTGATGAGGACGGGACACCAAAATACAAGAAAGTGAAGTAAGGGGCCTTCCGAAGATAGTTTGGGATAATGATGGACAAGTCCTACCAGTGAAGGTAACAGAGGAAGTTATGCTGACCTCCTAACAATAGCTTGCACCGGTGCAAGTCCCCAAGCTTTGCAAGGGTGCCCTCTAGTAGTACCGTTGAGAGTGGTACAACATTGAGCTCAGGTGCCATGGGATTACCCTCCACAGCCACCTATGTAGATCCCTAGGAGAAGCAACTAAGGTTACCAACTCATGTCAAGAGCCATGCGGAATGGTCTTGAGGTAAGATTTGACAAGTAGGAGAGGGGGTATATGTATTATCTTCAAAAGCCCTCGTGCTTAACTCCTAGATCCAGAGCTTTCCTGGTCTTCCTAATGCTAATGGATTTGCACTCACTATTCAGACTCCTATGTTTGATAGTTTAAATGGGCTTGGAGAGTTTTCTCTCCACATGCCTAATCCAAGGCCCTAAAATATCCTAAAACTTGTTGGTGTGTCTAAATTAAAAATTATAAAAAAGTTCTAGTGTATTTTAATTAGTGCTTTTTTTAAATGGGTTGTTCTTTAAGTCAAGGGATAAGCGGAAATGAAACTTGTAGTGTTTTGACGCAAAAGAATTTAGTAAAAACCAAACTATATGTAAATGCACTCATTTTGTTCTTCGATGAAAGAAATATCTACTAGGTTCTGAGGAACTTCTAAGAAAGCAATAAATTTTTCTTTTCATTTCTTTTACTCAAGCTTCACACTCACAAAAATTAACAAAACTATGGATGCCCTAAAAGATGCACAAACTTATCCTAATGAAATGAATACACACTGATGCAAAAATTAAGACTACTCTAAATCAAAGAATGAAAGTAACATGTTTATCAATTCTAATTTTCCACTTAAGTTGTTTAGATAGAATATAAGTTTCTAATGCTTATTTTCGTCCAAACACTAAAAGCAAATTTCAAGACAAACAAAAATGCACTTTCACTCACAAAAAGGAAACTAAATAAAAACAAGGCCAAAGAAAGAAAAACCAAGTTTTCAAGGAGTTTTCTTCAAAAGAAAAAACAAAAATGACTTTTCAAAAGTGCTTCAACTAAGACTGAAACTTTATGATCGAAGAATAGGCAACAAAACACCTTGCAAGTTAACAACACAAAACGAGTGAAAACTCAACAAAAAGTGTGTTTCAAGATGCTCTTAACAATCAAAAATCAACCCAAAAAAGCTTGGTGACAACGATCAAAAGATCAAGAAAGAAAACTCTCAAAATTGTCACACAACAACTTTCAAAAAGCAAGAAAAGTAAATGGCCACAAAGATGCAGTTTTGACATGCAAACAAAAAGATCATCAAAACAAGATTTGCCACAAAGATTGAGACCAATATTTCTGCCCTAGAAGACCAGAACAACCAAGATTCCCAGAAGGAAATCTTGTGTGTTTAAATAAAAATGTTGATGCTTGCAACAAAACAAAACAAGACCAACACTTTCCATAACCGGAGAGAGTTTGAAATCATGAACTTGTTGTAAAAATAAATACTGGCACAGAAAAGTAACTATTCAAGAAAGACTCAGACCAACAGACAGATCTTTAGAAACAAAAATATTTGAAAAATCTTGAAAATTATAGGGTATACGCGACGGTGTTAATGCACAACTACATGTATATGCTATTCAGCCCAAGGAAACATGCATATACGCGGGTTAACTTGAGGAAACATGCATACATACGCTTATATAAATTGAAAAAACAGCATATATAACAAATCACAAGAAAAAACAAAAAAGGGTCTGAAGAAACTGATCAAACTTACAATTCAAGTTCCTATAGGAACAGACTACACAGTCACAGCAAGCAAATAAATAGTTGAGCCCTGATTGGCTTGAATAAACCCGAACTAGGAACAAAAATACTGTTGTCCCCAGTGGATTCGCTAATTCTATTGAGGGACAAAGTCCCCTAGGGTCTTGGGTCAATACCCTAGCAGATCAGGGGTTATCTACAAAGAAAAACAAGCATTCCACACAGCCATGATGCTAACATAAACAAACTACATGAAAAGAGGTGCACCTGGGGGTCCTTCATTTGGGTAGATCCAGCTAGGGTCCAAACCCTCTTAGAGTTCCCTTTGCTCCTTCAACCTGCAAAAAAATAAATTCGAGAAAGCAGAATAGTATATGGACCAAGCATCATAAAGAAATCAACTTCATAGCATATTGAAAGGTATTTAGTTATACAATTGAAACAACCATTCATGTGTAAACATAACATTGATATCATAAACATGAAGAAGATTTATATTAGGAACAAGACAAGTGTTTCTTTTATTATAGATAACTAAAGTACAGAAAGGAATGATTTCACATAAGTCTTCCTTTCGCAGGCTCCAAGCGGAACCGTCCTCCGGATTTGTCCAATCTCAAGCCTTCAACTAGCTCCTTCCATAACTCACTCAAGGATATCTCAACTAATGGAAAGACATCATAACTCAAAGAAACAAGGGTTTCCTATAATGGGGGAAGTGTTGTAAGCACAAGGATCTTCAGACCTGGTCAGGGATAATCTCAGCAGAATGATTTTTCTCTCTATTCTCTCCTCCCTTAGGCCTTCCCATTGAAGCCTTTTTATACTTCTCCCAAAGTAGTTCTTTATTTGGGAATTCATTGGGAACAATTGGGCCATGGGCATCAATAGGTAATCACTAGGTAAAACCCATGATCTCCACCTGAAATTAAGGAGATTTAATTTTTTTAAGTGTTTTAAGACATATACACGAGTTGCGTATACACAGACCCGCGTACACACCCATTTAGCTCAAGGAAATGTCACGTATATGGAGTAAAACATTGTTTTTTAAGTATTTGGACCAAGTCTAGAAGGAGGGGTTGCCCTAGGCCATGAGTGCAACATCACAAACATCAAGAGTGAGATTTGGAGCTATAACATATGTCTATAACAGTTGCCCCCTAAAGCCTGAGGTCATAAAAATTCATGTAGGGTGAAATGCTTTATCATGATGATCCAAATTTTCAAACTGGAAGGTGACCTGCATAAGTTACAATAAAATACATGATAATATATTATTTTTCATGAACTAGCTGAGGGAGGCATTCCCATGCTTAGCTTTATAAATTTCGCTTCGTGTACATAAATCAGATAGTCATCTGCAGAGACAGACTCGTGATTCTACAGATATAGAGTTGCAATCCATGATTAGGATGACCATCTATGTAGAGCCTTTGTACATTTGATGTTTTATATCCTTGAATATATCGCAGCCCGGATGGATGGAACTAGATCTGGGGTCTTAAAACTCGTTCAATCTTCGCTTGATGTACAAGTCAAACCATGTGAAGAGATGTTCTGAAGTTGAACATGGAAAGACATCGCTTGAGTACCAACCAATGATGTGAGTTGTTAATAGACGTGAGAGGAATCACCAATAATGATAATGATCCTCAAGGTACTACAGTACAATTCACGTGGTGTTAATACATGATCCGATGTCGAACACCATGCAAAATCTTTCGGTCGAAGGCCATTGATGTCAACCTGTCGCCGAAAGTGAGAAACTTGCCATTGATGTATGCAAGCTTCAAAGAACTGAAAGGGTTGTTTCTAAGTCAACTTCTTGGATAATGAGTTGATGTCGATAAGAAACAACTCGTCGTAAAAGGGCCTTGATGTATCCCACATCTACGACACGAAACGAAGCAAATGATTTATGGAGGTGAAAATGAACTGACGACACAAGGTTCAAGAATGACAGTCATGAAAAAATGAAGGTTAGAGGTATTGCAGTGTATGAGACATTAACTGGATAACTTCTCAACTAAATGACTTCTCTTGAACATGTTAGCAACACTGAGATGAATTGGTAGCGTTAACCCAAAAATATGGATGGTATGAAAGACCAATGGTATGATGACCGGTGAATGAAATAACCCAACCCAACTCAATTATCGAGATGAAGTGAAAGTGTCATGTTCAAGAGTGACTTGCTACCGTAATTTTTCAAGTTTTTCCCCTTTTTCCCAAGTCATTGCTGACTAGTACCTCTTTATTTTTTTCAATCTTGAGGAGGATAACATATGCTTGTTCTATAATTTGTCCTTCGGGAAAACCTATCACTATTTAATATTTTAACGAGTCTAGCAACAGTGAAACTCAGTCTCATCTAGATGGACAAGTTTGTCGCTATTATTTTAACGAGTTTAATGACAATGATAACTCGGTCCTTTTCCTGTTTAGAGAGTTTGAAATGGGACAAAAAGAAAACTCCATAAGTTCTTTTTCATAAAGTAATCCCTCAGGTCCGAAAAATGATAAAATAATACAGGAGGGATGACATTTCCAATATTTTAACGAGCTGGAAAGGACAAGTGCTCGACAAGATTTTCATGTTTAAAGAGTATAAAAAGGGTTTAAAGAAGACTCTATCGTTTTCTTTTCATTTTTGAATCAAAGCTTGAAAAGAAGACAAAAATTTTCTTGGTGGTCAAAGATGTTCAATTCATTGTTTAGCACATCAGATTCTTTAATCAATTGTTCAACCTGCTCAAAACTCCATCAAATTGATTAGAAATAAATATATATGGATGAAAAATGAACTGAAACTTAACATTTCACTTTGAAGTATATGAAAAGTAAACATAAAAAGTAGTTTTAACATTTCATTTTCATCATTTCATTTCAAATTTGAGATTTGGAGTTTTGAAGTGGTTTTCCCCCTCAAATTTCACTAGTTGATTTCGGGAGATCCTGTGGATCATTCTCGATGTCATCAGGACCAGGTAGGAGATATCTTTAAGTTCTTCATTTTCATTCCACCTTTTCTCAATTATGGGCAAGTTTTTTCACTTTTCTGGGCCCCTGGGGTTTAGATATTTCGATCCCCAATCATCGCACCTAGCTTGTATCAAAAGGTGCGATGCATACTGAGTTGCCAATAGGGCAGTCAGTATGCATCTCACCTTTCTCAAAGGCAAAATGTGATGGGCGCAGAAAGGCAATTTCATACAGTGTTTTTCTTTATGTACTATTTTTTGCTCAAAAAGGGATCCTAACTCACCTAATGATTGTATTTCATTTGTTAGATCAAGATGGTTGTCACATGGCAGGAACGAGAACATGAAGAGGAGGATATGGTTGCTTTACATGACCAGGCCAGAGTGGATGCATTAAGAAACTATGGTTTACTGAAGTTTTTCTGCATATCCAACATGAGACAACAGATAAGTTTGCTGCAATATATCCTTCATCCTTGGGATCCTATTGAACAAGTATTCCAGCTCAGAGGTAAATCTATTCCCTTCACGGTCAAGGATATTTATTTTCTGACGGGTTTGTCGAGGCATGGTGCCCCTCTTTCACTATCAGGATTTGCTTGTGGGGGCGAATCTATGAAAGATTACATCCATTAGTTCTGCAGGGATGGATCCCAATCTAGTAGAGATGGTAAGATTAATATCCGTGATGTTAGGATCGACCTTTGAGGATCATTCTATTTACCTTTGCTCGATTGGCTGGTAGCGCGGCCTTACATTTAGCGAACAGATCCTACATGTAGTATGCCTTGGAATACTTGGAATCGAAGGTGTTCAATTGGTGTGAGGTGATACTTCCTGTCATAAAAGAACAACTATCCAAAGTAAAAAATGGAAGAACCAAGAACTTTGGTTATGGATCCATATTGACCACTTTTGGTTTGGAAAGAATTCCACTGATGCAACCTCAAAACATTTCATTAGGATTGCTTGCATTGAGGGAACCACGGATGCAGATATGGGTGGACCTTATGGCTAGACATGCTGGCCAGTCACAGATCTCCTTCTCAGATGCCTTTTTCAAGTCGTTCAACTGCTAGGATATGGTGTTTGCGGAGTATCCATATATCGGGATGGATTTCTAGGCGATCCAGATTTGGAATTACCAGTTGGTGAGCAGTGGAGTGCTATAGGTAAAATGATTTGAACACATCTTTGTTTTTTCAGTTTTCTATTATTTTTGTATTTTTTATGTTACCAAGACTAAAAAAACTCATATTTGTATACAGATATTGGACCAATTCAACCAGTGGCATGCCCACAAGAGGAGGATGCTCTAGCAGGAGAAGCTATAGGGAGAGCAGTCCTTAGGGACCTGGACATAATGGAGATCCTTGCATAGCTGTAGGATTAGATAGAGGGATTAACCCTTGGGATTCCACATGTCCGGACGGATGAATTACCGCTGAGGCTATAGTGCCATACTACTGGTGTACCGAGTCGTTGGACTAGGCTCCTGTGTATGATAGCACAAGTGGTGACATGTTATCACCAGCATCACTAGTCTAGGATGTTTTTCTGTATTCATTTTGAGTTTCATGGTCAGATGACCAACTTTTTCTTGGACACAAAACATTTTATGAAAACTTATAAACAACTATCTATTTTAATTTTTGGAGTTTTATTTTGGCCAAGTGATGAAATCCTATGCAAATATTGATGTGAAATGCTTTCTTTACATATGCTGCAAATGTCTATTTAACACATAGTTTGTTAATGAATCAGTCAATGTGTTTAAGTTTCTGGAAATGTGTTGATATTGAATGAAATCAAAATGTCTTTCCAAAATCGTAACTCTTTGGAAAATGTGATGAATAGCTGGGTTCCGAATGAAATAAACGTCAGTAAGCTGTAGAATGACAAGTTGTGAATCTAGCCTAACAATGAGTCAACGTATGCCATGTGAAATGGCATTAGAGAGAAGTTCAATCAACACGCTATACTCAGCGATGTTGTTCATTTATCGACTAATAAATATCCCCTTGAAACTCACTAACTTGCCTCTTGGAGCGAAGATGGATCAACCCGTAGAAGATAGATTCTGCGTGTTACGACTAGCTTCGTCGGCATACCCAACAAACGGTTCCAAAAAGTCTGACATCTACAACAAATGTGAAGTGGATTACCTAACCAAAATGACAACTCTAAAATAAAGCACTAAAAAATGCAATAAAAGCATAAGTACAATGAGTTTACTACACTTAATCAAGCATAGTAACGTTTAAAATACAACCTGTTTTGGGGCTGCGACAATGGAATCCCATCATAATTGACTAGCTTGTAGGCTCCTTTCGTCATTACACGTTTAACAATGTAAGGGCCCATCCATAATGGTTCAAATTTACCCGCTCCTAATTTGTCAAAGTCCTGATCGTAGAGCAAGATCGGGTCACCTTCTGAGAAGACACGAGGCTTAACATTTTTGTCATATTATGCCTTGATGTGTTTCTTATATGCTTCGTTAGCCAATGCAGCATCACAATGGGTTTCATTCAGATGGATTAATTCCAAGAAATGAGCTTCTTCTTCAGAAGTTTCGGGAAGCAGATCAATTGCAAGCTTGAGGGATGAGATTTCGCACTGAATTGGTAAGACTACTTCTAGACCATACACCAACTGAAAGGGCATAAATCCGGTTGCATTTCTCACCAAAGTCCTATATGCCCACAGAGCTGAGTACAGGATTAAATGCCAATTCTATTTATGGACTCCAATCATTCTTTGCAGCATGTGCTTAAGGACTTTGTTGATTGCCTCAACTTGTCCGTTAGCCTATGGATAATATGGAGTAGAACTATCATGGGACAGTCCTAATTTGGTAGTTAATTCGATCATCATGTGATTGTGAAAATGCGACCCATGATCTGTGACTATAGCTTGTGGCACACCGAATCTAGAAACTACATGATTGAAAAAAAAGAGTGCAGTCATTTCGCCACTGTTGTTCAATGTAGGCATCGCCTCGGCCCATTTTGTAAAGTAGTCGACAGTGACTATAATATACCCATGCCCCCCAGCTGAGGTGGGGTTACATGTCATGAAATCAATGCCCCATTTAGCGAATGGGCCAACAGCAACAACTGGATGGTGCAGGTGGTAATCTGGTTTTGTGATCAAAAACATGACAGGCATGACAACTTCTGACTACAAGTATGAAATATTTGAATATGGTGGGCCAGAAGTAACCAGCTCGTATGATCTTTTGTGCAGTAGCGTAACCAGATAGATTCCCCCCACAAGCACCTGAATGATAATCATTCAAAAAAAATTCGGCCTCCTCATGCATCAGGCACCTTCATAAAACCATATTGACACCACGATGATAAAGTGTATCACCAATGATTAGATAATATTTGGCTTGGTATCAAGTACGTCGTTGTTCATAGTGACAGGTGTTAGGCCTAAAAGCTTGGGTCTGGAGATAGATCATTATATCCCCATGCCACAAATCACTTGACGATATCAGAAACAGAGTCTCATCCACGATTGATGCTTCTGATGTTAAATTTTTGGAGGACAAGGGAAGGTCGTAAAGTAACTCTGCAAATACGAGAGACTTCTTTGATTTGGATTTGATGAATTCTAGATCAAACTCCTGCATGATGACTATCCATTTGGAATATTTTCCCCCTAGTAATTAACATGACAAAATGTATGTCATAGGGTTGCAATCTGACACAATGGTAGTTTTGTGAAGGAGTATATAGTGTCGAAATCTCTATACTGCTTGAACAGCTGCTAAAGCCAACTTTTCAACATAAGAGTAATTGTTTTCTGTATCATTAATATTGTGACTTAAATAATACATAGGATGTTCAATTCCATCATCTTCTTGCACTAAAACCATAGCAATGGTTGTATCTGTAGCAGCGAGATACAGCTTGAAGTCTTTTTGATAGTCAGGAGCATACATTAATGATGCTTTTATCAAGGAATCTTTGAGAGCATCAAAGGAAGCTTGTGCGCCCTGATCCTAATGGCAGGGTACCCCTTTCTTTAAAAGATGTGTATAACCTTTAGTGAGCTCAGCATAATTTGGAATGAACCTCCTCAGAAAGTTACCTTTCCCTTGGATTCTCTGGATCTGAAGCGAATTTGAAGGTGGAGGCATGTCAAGAATTTCTTGAACCTTTAATGGATCGAGTCAAATTCCATCCTTAGAAACTACAAAACCAAGCAGTCGACCAGAACCAACACAAAACACACATTTGTGCGGATTGAGTCGTATCTTATAGTGTCGGCAACGTAAAAATATGGCTCTCAAGCATTGCAAATGATCAGTCCGTTTTTGCGAATGAGTAGGCAGATCGTCGAGATATGGTTGAATGATGTGTTTGATGTCATGGAAAGCATAATTCATTGCCCTCTAAAATGTTTCCCTTGTGTTCTTCAAACCAAAAGGTAATTTACAATATGCGAATGTGCCCCACGGACATATAAATGCAATTTTTCACTGGTCCTGTGGGTTTATATTGATTTAATTATAGCTCAAAAATCCATCGATGAATGAAAATATTTCGCATCCAGCACATTCATCAATAATCTGTTCGATAAAGGGTGTAGGATAGTTTTCCTTTGGACATGCTAGATTTACATCCTTATAATCGATGCACACTCTTATCGTTCCTTTTTTTTTCATCACAAGAATAATATTCAATACCCAATCAGTGAAAGGTACAGGGTAAATGAAGCCACCATGCAAATGTTTTTCAACCTATGCTTTAATAGCAGTGGCTTTCTTTGGATGAATAGGTTGAAGTCATTGTCATATTGGTTTCACATCAGGATACATCTTGATTTCATGTTCAACAATTCTCGAGTCAATGCATGGCATTTCTTCATAGGACCATGCAAAGACATCTTTGAATTCGTGAAAAAGAGCACAATAGCTATCTAGTTCTGACGGAGAACAAGATTTGCCGATGTGAATATTCTCTACAATATTAGGTTTGGTCAAAATATTAATGATGATAGTTTCTTCAATGTTAGTCAGATTTCGCTCGGAATCTACTGTATTTACAGAATTTAATAAAAAATCAAAATTGAAGGGTGATTGAGGTCGTTTGAATAATCTTCATTGTCATCTCGAAGGTGGGAACGATGATAATAATATTCCCACAATTTCTCTCCTATCATCATTGATTGGATTATTCCTTCGTCTATATAATGTATACGAGACCAAGGATCAAAAGAGGTACCATATTCTAAAGACCTATCTACCCAAACACTCGTTGAGTGTGGATTCGGTTTTGCCACACAAGCCCAAAAGATTGATTGCTACAAAGATTCAATGGGGCTTGGAAGCAACGTCTTGCGATGATCATCACTTTCAAAATAGTTGGAACTCCTCTTAAACTCAAATGATGTAGAAGAGATCATGTGTCAAGTTTCCACTGTGGCCACTTCTGCAAAACCAAATGGAGACAGGAGGGAAAAAGTACCCATCAAGGAAGGATCTTTTAGGAGACCTACTCCAACATTTTGAAGCGATTGTGAACTTCCATGGATCAATGGAATGCTTCCAGTGGCTTGTTAACTGTTAGCAAAAAAGGCTAGTTGGTCAATGACTGTGATTCCACCTTTGAAGGGAAATGCAATCATTCGAAAATATGTAGACACAACGGCAGCCATAGCATAAACCCAGGGCCAATAAAATATTGTAATCAAGGAGTCCATCAATGACCTCAACTTCAATATCTATTGTTTTGCCCCCTAGTTCAACTTGCAAGCTACTTAAAATCCCGTATGGAGTGTACATTCTTCCATCGAATGCTTTTAGTGTTGTTGGTGATCATGACAAGGGTGGTGAACCAAGAGTTTTCCAGCAACTCATTGACATAATACAGGTAGATTCCCCCTCATCAATGATGGTTCGATGAACATTTTTATTGAGGGATTTTACCTGTATAAGGAAAGCGAGTTGGGCCAGTAACTGTGGTGTATATCTAGTATGATTAAAGACCACTAGATTGGAATCCACTGGATCGATCCCACCTATTACTGATAACAAAGCTTGTTTTTGGGAGGGACAATTTTGCAATACCTCAAGTGTCAATATAGTGGATGGCGATTGAGCCAAATCCTCCATTATATTATAATTCTGAGCAGCTCAAGCACGAGGATTAAATGTCGACTTATGTACAACTCCCTTTGGCATCTTAATGGTTAATTCAGGAATAATGGGTGGAACAACTTGTGGTGAATTCATTGTCGAAGCACTAGGTTGATCAGTAGCCTGGTTGTTCGATGACGATGGATTCCCATAATCTTTATTCCTTTTTTATACCAAAGCATCATTTTTCTTGTTTGCGATGGATAACATAAGCACTTGGGATGTGGAAGCATTGTCAGTAGAAACCATGTGAGTTTCTGGGTTTGGAAACGGATCAGTCAACATCATTGAGGTATTCGAAGCCTTCAAAAGTTTTGAAACCTTAGATCAATGTATACAATCTCTCATAAAATGCTCCTCGTTACATATCAAACATGGATAACGAGGAGGTTTCCTTACTGTAGTAGGGTTTTTAGATGATTTTTCAGGAGTGGAATTCTCCTATTTCTTCTTATTATTTTTCCCTTTCTTCTTGCCCCCTGGTTGCTTTGGATTTTTTCCTTTGTCAGATGACACGACATTAATCTCTGAGGCAAGAGAATTGTCATTTGCATTTTGACTAGAAACAACAAGAGCTTGACTAGATGGACCTCTTGCGGTTTGTGTGCTTGAGGAACTGATCACACCATCACCGGCATGAGAGTCCCTACTCGATTTAGGAGGAGGTGGAATGGAAAAAGCTGGTCTAGGAGCATCAGGAATTTTGTCATAGAGTGTGCCAGATTGTGTATAGATCAAATCTAAATATTGGGCACGAGCAATGACTTGCTCTTCTGTGATAACTCCTCCTTTCACTACGTCCTTAGTGATAAATGGAAATAAGGACTTAATAAATCACTCAGCTAAAAGCTGATCAGGAACATACATCTTTACCATTCGACGACGATGTCGCCACTTATGAATATGATCAAATATGTGAGTGGACGTGGTCTGTTTAAAGTTGGTAAGAAGTTCTATTCCAGTTTCGTACCTGATGGGTAACTGAAAGTGGGTTAGAATGGTAGTGGCAAGGATGGTGAAGTTATGAAACGAAGCTCTAGGCAATTCAATATACCATTTCACTGTTGTACCAGTAAGTGTTCTCTAAAAAAGGAGAAGTCTAATCGAATCATCATTCAGATTGTTAGATGAACACCATCAATGAAAAGTCATTATGTGATTTGATGGGTCTTCACCTGGATTTCCATTGAACTTAGGAATATCAGAGGGGAGTTTATCAGGAATTTCCGGCCACCAAGGTGCGTATGAAATTAGATCATTCATGAGCTGGTTCAAATTTGGTAGTTCTCGAGTTGCTACAAAATGAAACTACTAATTCAGGTTGGGTGGAGCATACCCAGCATAAGATGGAATCGCCTAAGCAATAGGTCTTTGCATACCAGCATAAGGCATATGTTGTTGGTAACCTTGATAAGGTTGTTGGAAATAACCAGTATAGGGTGGTTGTTGATAACTGGTTTGGAAACGCAGCTGTCCATAACCTACAAAGCCTTGTTGCCTAGATCCTTAGTAGGCTTGATATTAACCAAATCCAGTCTGAGCTTATGAACCAAGTCCAAACTAAGGTCGGGTTTTCTGGAATTGTGGTTGTTGATATTACACAAGCCACGGTTGTTTGACCGTATGTTGTTGCCCAATACCGGAAGATTGACCAAGTTGCGGATTGACAATACCCGTTTGTGCCTGAGTCATTCTAGATAAAGGAGCACTAACCTGAGGTTGCGATTGAGCTGTAGAGATAAGTGGTTGTTGTATCAAAACCTAAGAGACTTGAGTCTTTTGCCTAGAAACTTGAGGTTGTGAAGAAGAAGGAGCAGGTTGAGGTTGAAACATAATAGGCTATGCTTGTGATTGTGGCACAATCATAACAGCAGGTGTAGTGGGAATGTTCAACACAGGTTGGATCGATTGCATTGGATATACAACCCTTGGTTGTTCTAGCAGTATTGGTATTCAACCACTAGATGTAATTCTAGTTTGACTTGAATATTGTTGGAAACTCTCATATGGTTGTCCCCTAAGAGGAAACGGTGAATAGGCATACTGCTCTCCATATGGCGGTAGTCCAGTGTTTAAAGGATATATCAGTCTTTCAAAACTGGTTTGCCCGAATTGATATTGGTATGCAGGATCAAATCAATGAGTTTCGATGTAAGAAAAACCGGATGGGACTCCGGATGAATAAATGGAAGCAGACCATGGCACTGAAGCAGCCCCTGAATGGACTTCAACTAGTGATTTATAACCAGCTGGAATGAATGGTATACAGTACAAATATGACTCATGTGTACCAGAAAACATTGTAGGAATAGCGGTAGGAGATTCCACCGCAACTGCATCAGATGACACATTCCTAGATGTTGATGGTTGCGTAGACATGGTTAGATTATCCAAAATCTCTCCAAGCGATTCAACAGTAACTTGCGATGAAGCAGGATTAAAAGGACCAAACTCAGGAGTAGAAGGATACAAAAGAATCCCAGTTCCAAAATGAAATGGGGTACTAGATGGGGTATGCTCTACCATCTCCTCTATAGCAATCAAACCAAGTGGAAGAGGTAGACCATCAGGTCCGTAAAAGATTTCTGGAGCCGAAGAAGGTATAGCTTCTACAGTGACAGATACTGGAGGGGTGACACCTTCTGAATACTGAAACTCAAAGTCCAGATGTTCAGGTAAATGAACTTCAGTCTCAAAGGGAGGTTCTTGAACAACTACTGGTTCAAATGTAGCCTCGGTTTGGACTGAGATGGGTTCTGAATCAACTCTAGATGGAGTTGTTTTAGATTCAGAAGTGTTTACCATTACACTAGGATCAGTTCTAATGTCCTCTTGTAACTGCGGAAATTCCTCTTTGAAGGCAGATGTACCAAAAATATTCGGAGTAACCGGAGTCTCTGACGATGTTGAAACAAAAGTTTCAAATAAACCAGATGAACTGGAATCAGTTAAACGAGACCACTTTGTCTGGATTGGCTTCGCTTCCAGAGGCAAATATGGTTTACTTGCTAATCTCCGCGAACGATGGGGTTTTGATTGACTTTCTTCCATGATTGCGGATTACTTGTTCAACTCAAAATTAAGGGGAAGATGATGTTATTCCGAATTCAATTAATTTTAATGATTCTTGGACACAACTTTTCTTTTTCAGTTTTTAAGAGTTGAGAAAAAGCTAAAGATGACTCTAGTCTCCTTCGATTTTTAATGAGACTGAAAGGACAAGTGCTCAGATGGACCTTTTCTTTTAGAGAGTCGAAAAGGAACGAAAGTGACTACTCTAGAAAATCTAGACAAAGGGATTACCAAACCAATTGCAAAACTACAATATACACCTTGGTGATAAATTAAAGAGAAATTACCAAGGACTTATGTATGACAGTCAATCTTCCTGAATGTTGTGTTCAGTGCATTGCAATCAATAAGGCGGTAGACTCGGTTTCCTATGGATAAAGGATTTAAGCCTATTGTGGTCTCCCAATATATATGCGACGGTACAAGGAGCACAAGTCTGTGCTAGCACTTTTCGTATTAGGAGGAGGAATCACCCAACATTCAATGAAAATGATAGCCACTAGTTTTAATGACTTCGGAACACATCACTAGCCTAGACCTCTAGATATGTTCCGTTAAGTTCCAAAGAATTGTTAGGTTCATTGAACTTCATTTTAAAGTTGATCTTGTTTAGAGTTTTCCTTTCAATGGTTCACTGGGTAATGACGATCTAAAATTCCTAAGATGCAATCCACAATGATAAACAATATTTGTTTATTTGAGCAATGAAAATCCTAGCTACTAGGAAAAGAAGATAACAGTGCTTTTAAGCAAAGAGCAAAGAGCACACACTAGTGCATTTCTCTAAATCATCTTTTCGCACACAAATCAAAAAATGATAAATGAAAATGCATGTATTTATTTTCGCTCTCCTTAATGTGAAATATGCAAAAAGGAAAACTAAATGCAGCGAAGAACTGAAATATTTCACTCAAAATGACATTTTCGACAATTTTTTCTTGAAAAGGGAAAGGAAAACTCAAAACGACACTTTCAATTTTGAATACAAAAAATGCTTTCGACACTTTGATTGTAAGCAAATCAAATCAAATCCATCAAGAAAATTTTAATCGATTATCAAGGGAAGGAATGATTTATGACACTTCTCTTTTCGACAAAAAACAACAATTACAACACTTTTTGTATCAAAGCGACAAATCAACTAAAACAACGTTTCGACAAAGGATTGTAAATGAGGAACAAATACACAAAAACATTCACTAATCCTAATGTAATGGAGGCTAATCTAAGTGATGCAAGTAAGCTTCAGTAAAGAGGCACTGTTCATTTGCAGCAAAACAACCAAACAAAACTGAAAATAGGTCAAAAACCCTCAATTTCTAGATGGAAAAAGAGTTCAGTCAATCATCGCACCTAGGCTTCACATAAATTGAGATGCATCACACTTTCTACACTCGGGAGGTGGGATGCATACTGGAAAACCGTGGAAGACAGTGCGATGGTCCAGGGAGTGCAATCAAAAAGGTTTTGGCTCAAATGTGGAGTAGTTTTCAATGAAATCAGGCTTGGTTTTGATGAACAATGATGAGCAAAGTATGATGGAATTTCTTGAGAGGTTACTGAGCTACCAAAAGGGCATCTAGATGTGCTTGTAAGTCAAATGTTTAATTCATAAACTAAACCAGAGATTGACTGAAGCAACATTCATCTACTATGCAATTGCAAAGCAAGAGCAGTTCGAAAGCTACCTGGCTGGCTTCAGACTCTGTCTATAGTTTATCAAATTGAACATAAAATAAACAATAACAACAAACAAACATCTGTTCATTCCCCAGTGGAGTCACCAATTTGTTTCTGGGAAAATTAGTGTCTTGTTGAACGACTAACCCTCTAGGTTTGGTAGCTACCCTAGAAACAATAGTTTAAAGCAATTCAATGATTTTTCCTATGTGTAACAGATAAGAGAAAGATGATGGAACAAACCTGGAACTTCCGCTTAATCCCTTGCTTGATCTCTCTCTCCTTTGGCAGATCCTGCAACTCCTCCTTGTACTTAACACGCTTGGAGAGTACCTGCACAAGTACAGCAACAAATAACCGTCAAAGCATCGTGATCTATTACAACATAAACATTATAGAATCAGATATATAATGAACAAATGATAGCATTCACAATTGCACAATCATATGGGAGAAAACTTGAAGAGCTTTATTAATAGAAAGGAGAATTACAACCCAGTTGTCTGATCCAGTGCCATCCTCCCAGCTTCAATCCTTCTTCACCTCATTAAATAGCAAGATCACACCAACAAGAATATAATGCTCTCTCCTCACTGACAAACTATCAGCACTTACTTGCAATTCACAAAATTCCAGCCTTTTGATCTCTTGGATTGGAGATCCATTTATAGATGTTTGCAAGGGTGTCAGTCATCTAGTGGGTTCTATTAGTGTCATTCCACTTGTTACAATTGGTTCCACAAGAGAAGGCATTAGAGATGGTTTCCTAGTTCCCTTGTTCATCCTTGGGCGAATTCAAAGAGGTAAGTGGTGTTACACTAAAAAATGTCACCATGACTACTTACAGTTAGTATGGCTCAAATCAACAGTCATACTACCCTTTTTAGGCAAGTCTTATGCCTCTGTTATCCATCTCAAACTCAAAGAAGAGAGAAAGTCTTGTAAAAAATGTGTTTATCTCTGGGGACGCAGGTTCTCTCAAGCCTTAGCTGCGGGGACGCTCACAATGTTCACAAAGACTGCGTCTTTGGACGCTCTGTATATTAAGGGACAAGTGCGTCCTTCTGTAAAAGGAAAAATGCGCAAGTTTCATCTTAAAAAAGTTACTTGTGGTTACTTCTAGAACTTTCTAGAGGTCGGTTTGATGAAATGGATGCGCCTCCAGTTGGTTCATGTATCTCTATTAAGGGGGAACTTATCCCATCAATAAGGGAGCTATCCCACCCAAAGAGGGGGATTATCCCATTGATGGTGGACCTGAATAACCTCTTTACAGCACTATAAATAAAGGCATTGAGCCAGAGGGAGGGGAGGTTGAAAGCTATACATTTCTAAGGGTAAATGCTGCAGGAATTAGGACTCCCATTTAGAAGCTTGTGAGGAGAGATTGCCATCTTTGCTTGTTCTATTTGGAAGTGGGTGAGCTTTGTCAAAGTAGAGGAAGACTCTTGTGGACCCTAGAAGGAGCTTGCACAACACCAAGGCTCAGGTTGTAATAGTTCCTTTTGATTACCTTTAATGCAAATTGGTCCATTCTTCTCAATAACTTGTTGTTTATGGGTTATTTCATGTACTCCTTGGTCTATATGTTGAATATGCTTTGTTTTATGTTATAATCAGGTGCTATTTAATTGTTTGACTGTTGGTGATTGCAGGTTTTGGAGAAAAGGAGGAACTCATCCAGATCAACAAAGCTTGGGCTTCTACAACAGTGTTTGGACAAAGGTAAGAACGAAACACTTGATTTCTCATATCATAATGCATGTTTAGAGAAGGATAGCTCCAGTTTGTTTTGTTTGTCATTAGAATGTCTTAGACTTCTAGGAAGGTCGGTTGTGTCCGCACTGTTGACTGATTCCGTGTGACAAATTGGCGACTCCGCTGGGGATTCCATTAATGTGAAAAGTCTTTTCCTTTGTGTGAACTTTGCTTTGAGAAAATTGGTTTATTTTTCTGGTTTTGGCTCTGTGATTCCGTCTCTGGGTGGGTTAGCTTAGGATTAGTTTTATTTTGGTTTTTCTTGAGTTTTTCAGTAGGACGCACCCTCTGAGTGCTGCACAGTGCGTCCCTGGACGCACTTTTGCTGCGTGCACAGAGCGGGCCCGCACCTGTGCTAACGGGTTGCCTGCGTCCCCTGCCAAAATTTAAGAAAATTCCATTTTTTACACTTTTTGCTCTTAGATTTTGTTTTTTCTTAGTTTTTTCTGCCCAGATTCATTAGTCCCTTGCCAAGAATCTTCACCTGAACTTGTTTCATTAGCATTCCTGTTTTAAGCTTTCATCAATTGGGTGTTTTGAGTCTCTTTTTTGAGAAATTCTTAATTTGATTTCCTTTGGTCATTCCTTGGAGGTTTGTCTCAGTCCTTTCACACTTTTGCATCTTTTTGCTTCTGTTTTTGCAAAAAAATTTCCCCCTCATGAGTGTTAATCGCCTTTGAGTGTTTTTATATTTTGATCTTTGGAACTCTCACCCAATTTTCTCGACTTGCACTTGATTGGTTCTTAGATCACATTAGAATCATCTTGTGTTTGAGAATTCTCTTGCATAGATCACATTTGCATAATTAGAATTCTCCTTTTTGGAATATGAATGAAAAATGTGCATAGATTACATTTGCATACTTTTCAAGTGAATTGTGCATAGAGTACAATTACATAGTTTACATTCTGAAAAATCAATTGTAGATTTAGATCAGTTTTCTTTGATTTGAATTTGCATAAAAATAAAAATGAAAAAATGGTTTGGAATTGATTTGCATTAGTTTTTCTTGATAAAATTAGTGCATTAGAGAATTTGTTATATTTTCTCTTAGTGATCAATTTTTTGCATTGTTGGAAGTGAATGGAAACTCTCTCCTTACTTTAGTTAGGATTCATCGAATTGAAAAGATTGCATTATCATATTCGATTGCATCCAGTTGAGTCGGGTCATAACACCATTGGTTTCATATCCATTTACCCATTTGAGTAATAACAGCCTTAATAACACAATGCTTAATTAAAATTCATCTAGTAATTTTTACATTTCTAGGGCTCTGAAGCACCAACATAGCTTAGGCTAGTGTCTTGGAGTAGGTGAGTACTTAACTCTCCAAGACAGTAAAACCAAACAAGTAGCTGATCTTGTGATAGAATAAAATCCAATTGTTACATTTACACTCTGGGAAAGCTCCTCTTAAAGGAGAAGCACGAGCTCGTGTCCGAACCAGTGAGGGGATCCATCCTCCCTCGTTGGGAAAGACGCCAGACAGTACGTATTACAAACGGTAAACCTCGGATTAACCATTGTCGAGGAGCCAGGGGTCGCTTATCGGTAAACCTTGGATTACTGTCAAGGAGCCGGTAAGGGGATTGAGCTTGCTACTCTGCCCTTGCGTGCTGTCGGAGTTTAGACTGTTCCCCCAGGTGTACTTGTGGCCGTTGGTAACCTTAGTGACCATAATCTTTAGGATTCTATCCAAGGTGACGGTGGAGGGAAGATCCCACTGTACCTGGAGCAGACGTCGGTTATACTCACTTGGATTTTCCGGGGGGTTCACTTCACTCGAGACGGTTAAAGTGGAGGAACTTGGTCTGGTCTATTCATTAAGCAGGTTGTCGGGGTAACTGTTCCACCCGCCACTTCTGTACTGAATTCTGCGATGTTGGGCTTCATCACCAACTAGTGTTTTTGGTCCGGAAGGCTACTGTTTGTGTATGGTTTGACTCCTAGGTTTGATAGCGCGTGTTAATTTGATTGTTTTTACTTTTAGAGACCATAGGTGTGAATTGTGAATTTTAATTGTTAGGTGTGCATTGTGAATTGTTAATTTTAGTTTTAAATTGTTAATAAAATTCACTGAAGTTGAATATAATGGCAAATGTTCCGGAATTTATCAACCTAGGAACCCCTCCCAATGAGAATCCTAGTACTTTTCCTTACTTTGGAAATGTTGGTCCTCCTTATATGGCTACTTTGTCATTACCTGGATTTACAATAGGATTACCGATATGGTTATTTTCAACTTCGTTGGCCCAAAGTACTCCAATTGTTCCATCTCAACCGGATGCTTCACTTCAACAGAGTTCACCATCTCAACATCACCAACCTTCTGTTGACCCTTTACCTTCTTCGCCTAATTTTTCTTCCTCCATTTCTTCCTCTTCGCCTGGTAAAAGCCTTGATGCTAGTAACCAGGAGGCTAAGAAGAAGAAGAAAGGGAAGAAGAAGAAGAAGAAGAAGAAGAAAGATAAGAAAGAAGTCAACCAACCAACCATGGCTGTAAGTGTTAGTTGTGTTGAGGAAAACTCCGACATGCAGCGTAAACCCAAATACCCTTGCAGGCTTTGTAAGGGTGACCACTTCCTTGTCAATTGTCCTGGTATTCCAAAGGTCTTGGAAGTTTGGTCAGCAAAACCTCATCAACTTTCCATTGATCCATCAACCAGTGATAGTCAGGTTCCTGGGAAAAAGGGTAAAGTTAGGTTTCCTTGTAAGTTATGCAAAGGGAGTCATCAAACTCACATTTGCCCTCACATGGATGAAGCCTCAACATTATTGGAAAAACTTACTGTTCCACAGCAAGAATTTCCAACTGGTTACCGTAAACTTTCTCCCAACCTACCGTCAACTGACGGAGTGATTGATCTAAATTCAAGAACGGTCGATCACACTCTTCCATTGGAGAGTGAAACTCATGTCACTCAGGTTGATGATCCATTAGTTGATCAAGTGGTCGATTCAATTTCACATTCGGTCGATCACACTCTCCCTTTCGAGAGTAAATTTCATACCGCTGATGTTCTTCTTGTTACATCAGATTCTTCTATGCCGGGGGGCATTTCACCTGTTTCTACAGAACCCCCTCCAAGCACTGAGGTCTTTTCCTTTGATTGGAATAGACTGACAGAACCTCGTCTTCCTTCCTCCATCCCCTTCCAAATCATTGTCAAGGCGGGTGGTAGGGACATACATCGTACTCAGGTAGATGAAGGTGCTTCTGTTAGTATTTTATCCTCAACTGTTTGGAAAGCTTTGGGTTCCCCTCAGCTTGCACCTATTACGCAGAATCTGAAAGCTTTTAACAGAACCATTAGTGAACCTTTAGGGATCCTTCCTAAGTTTTCTATTACCTTGGAAGGTAAAACTGTCTGTATTGATCTCATGGTAGTTCGAGGTCCCTTGGATTTCAATTTACTCCTTGGGCGAGACTATGTTTATGCAATGAAAGCTGTCGTATCGACACTCTTTCGCGTGATGTCTTTCCCTCACAATGGCAGTATTGTGACTGTAGACCAGCTTTCGTTCCCTAGTCTTGTTTCAACTACCAATAATATGACCCCCCTAAATGTTCCTGATTCTAAAGTGGTATCTACTCCGCCACGGGTTAATTATGTGGCAACCGGTCCCATGTTTTCAGTTACCGATGTAAGTGAGTCTCTCACTGTTGATTTAGATCCGGTAATTGACATGGAAAACTCTATGGGATTATTTGAACACAATGTTCTTATCCCTTTTGAGTCCCTTGACATGTGTTCCTTCCAGAGAAGTATTCTTCCTTCTGATGAAGACCTTTTGGAAGCCATGATCAAGGTGTGTCCACTGACATGTCTTCCTTCCAGTTGGAAGCCATGATCAGAGGGTTACGAGGATAGTTTTGTTCCTGTGTCAACCTCGTTAAAAAATGAAACAGGGTGTTAGAGGATAGTTCCTGTTACTGAGTCAACCTCATTAAAAAATGAATCAGGTAGATTTTAGGATATGTAGGTAGATTTTTGAAAGTAGGGTTTTGAGGACAGTTCCTGTTACTGAGTCAACCTCGTTAAAAAATGAATCAGGTACGAGGAAAGTTCCTGTTACTGAGTCAACCTCATTAAAAAATGAATCAGGTTTGAGGATAGTTCCTGTTACTGAGTCAACCTCGTTAAAAAATGAATCAGTTATGAGGACAATTCTTTTCTTGTGTCAACCTCCTTAAAAATGAAGCAACTCCCTTTTCAAGTTAAATATTGAAAGTAAACCTTCATTTCATCCAGCCGGTTGAATGCAATGAAGCCTGGGGGGCATGTACCTCGCTTTGCATCATTATGCTGGGGGCATGCGAACTTTTTGAGCATAGTTCGTTGTCTTGTGTCAAGCTCGTTAAAAAATGAAACAAGGGTAGGTTAAGTAGGTAGATTGTAGCGAGTAGTAATGAGCATAGTTCCTTGTCTTGTGTCAAGCTCATTAAAAAATGAATCAAGGATTTTAGAGCATAGTTCTTTGTCTTGTGTCAAGCTCATTAAAAAATGAATCAAGTTTTTTAGAGCACAGTTCCTTGTCTTGTGTCAAGCTCGTTAAAAAATGAATCAAGGGTTTTTAGAGTATAGTTTTTTGTTAGGTAGATTGTAGAAAGTAGTTATGAGCATAGTTCCTCGTCTTGTGTCAAGCTCACTAAAAAATGAAACAACTCCCACGAATCTTTCCAAGATTTTGAAAGTAAAGCTTCATTCCATCCACCTCATTGAATGCAATGAAGCTTGGGGGGCATGTACCTTGATTTGCATCATTATGTCGGGGGCATGTGAACTTATAACAAGCATAGTTTTTCATTTCAAGCTTGCGTAAACATGAAACCGAATCTGAGCATAGTTCTTTTCCTGTGTCAAGCTCATTAAAAAATGAAACAAATCCTCCTCTACTTGAGTCAAGAGTTTGACTAGATCTCGTAGATGTTAAGTTGTATATTTAGGTTAGTTATTTTAGTTTTTATTACAGTTTTAGGTCGAGTCTTTCAATGATCTCGTAACTCAACCTTCATTTCATCCACTTAGTTGAATGAAATGAAGATGGGGGGCATGTGCTCTAGCAGTTACGCTTACGGGGCATCAAGCACAGTTTTCTCTCTGTTTCAAGCTTGTGTAAAAATGAAACTACTATGAAGCATAGTTTTTCTCTGTTTCAAGCTTTTGTAAAAATGAAACCTATATCGAGTCAATTTCAGTTATTTTCAAGACTCGTTAAACTCATGAAAATCCCGAGATTATTTTGCTATCTTTCATTCTCGTAAAACAAATGAAAATGCCGAGTTCTTTCCGTCTTTTCCTGCTCGTAAATTAAATTGAAAGTCGGCCATATGAGTACATTTTTATCATTTTTTCGAACTCGTTAAAACTTACGAAAAAATGAAAACCATGAGTACATTTTTATCCCTTTTTCGAACTCGTTAAAACTTACGAAAAAGTGAAAACTATGAGTATATTTTTATCCCTTTTTCGAACTCGTTAAAACTTACGAAAAAGTGAAACATCAGAGTCATCTTTTAAGCCCTTTTCTGACTCCTAAAAAATGAAAAGATTGCCGAGTGTTTCTTTTACACTCGTTAAAACGGAATTAAAAGACGGTCCCCTTATAGCTCTTTTCTGACCGTAAAATCAGGAAAAGATTGCCGGATTTTTGTCGTTTCAAACTCGATACGGAAATAAAACGACGTGTCCTTGATCGCTTTTTACTTTTCAGGTCAGTGGCACTAATTATGAAAGTACTCCTTGGTCGCAAGATCAAGCGGTTCCCCCAGGTATTATTTTATACTTTTTCGGGCTTGAGGGACACAAATCTACGAAAAAGTTCAACTTGGAGTTTCCTTTTGTTTTTTCAGACTCTCTAAAAATGAAAAACGCCGAGTTTCTCCTATACTGGACTCGTTAAACTTTTACAGTAAAGGACCTGTTCAATTACAAACAGGAACGAACCACTCCTTCCTAGGGTTTGAATTTAAAATAGGTTGGACTCGTCCGAAGGATGAGCTTATAATCAAGCATATGTTATCCTCCTCAAGCTTGTTAAAAATAAAGAGGTACTTGCCAGAAATGGTGGGGGAAAAGAGAGAAGAATGAACCTGTTTGTTACCTTTTGTCTCGAAAGAAAATTTATCACCGCTCTTGAACACGACACTGTCTCATTCACCTGGGTTGGGAAATCTTTTACCTCACAGTTGACCAAACCACTTTGAAAGTCTTTAACCGGGTTTCGGGGATTAACTTTGAGTTATTCGTCACCAAGCCATCTGTCGTGTCGTTATGTGTTCAAGAGGTCTGCAAGCAAAAACTTTCATCTGCAAAATACTTGTCATCCATTTGATCATCCTTGAGTCAGTCCTTACAGCAACATTTCTTCAACTTGAACAATGATTTCGTGTTGCGGGCTTGCCTGCAATGGGTCGCTTTCTATCGACATCAACACATTATCTAGAAAGATGACTTAGGAATCGACAGTACCTTGAAGTCTGCATGCATCAATGGCAGGTTTCTCGCCTTTGACGTCAGTTTACATCATTGACTTTCGATCAAAGGATTCCGTGAAGTGTTCGACATCAAAACATCTATTCACATTTCACGGATTGTGCTTGGTACTTTGAGAACCATTGACATTACTGGTGGTCTCTCTCACGCTTGTTAACAGTTTACATCATCGACTGGTAATCAAGTGGTTTCTAAACATGTTCGACATCAAATCATTTAATCACATGGCTAGAATCGTACCAATTCGGGAAGTAGAAGTGAAGACCCTGGATTTAACTTTTACCATCCAGGCTGCGAGGAGTTTTGTATTCATTATCTATGTAGACTAATCATAAACAGATGGCTGCGTCCATACTGTGTCTACAAAAGTCTATAAAAATGATGTATTGCAAGATCATTCCTGTATCAGAGTAGTTAGTCCATTAGTTAAAGTTTTGAATCTGAGTATGGGAATGCCTACCTCAGTGATGATATAATCTTATACATGTATTTTGTGTTGAAAATTGCAGGTTCCAACCAGGCCATCCACAAGACAATCCTTGAAATGATAAAGCACTTCACCCTTCCTAGAATTACAAAACCCTAATCTATTCCAGGCTTCGCACTTTAGGGGGCAATCTGTTACACTAAAAAATGTCACCATGACTACTTACAGTTAGTATGGCTCAAATCAACAGTCATACTACCCTTTTTAGGCAAGTCTTATGCCTCTGTTATCCATCTCAAACTCAAAGAAGAGAGAAAGTCTTGTAAAAAATGTGTTTATCTCTGGGGACGCAGGTTCTCTCAAGCCTTAGCTGCGGGGACGCTCACAATGTTCACAAAGACTGCGTCTTTGGACGCTCTGTATATTAAGGGACAAGTGCGTCCTTCTGTAAAAGGAAAAATGCGCAAGTTTCATCTTAAAAAAGTTACTTGTGGTTACTTCTAGAACTTTCTAGAGGTCGGTTTGATGAAATGGATGCGCCTATCCCATCAATAAGGGAGCTATCCCACCCAAAGAGGGGGATTATCCCATTGATGGTGGACCTGAATAACCTCTTTACAGCACTATAAATAAAGGCATTGAGCCAGAGGGAGGGGAGGTTGAAAGCTATACATTTCTAAGGGTAAATGCTGCAGGAATTAGGACTCCCATTTAGAAGCTTGTGAGGAGAGATTGCCATCTTTGCTTGTTCTATTTGGAAGTGGGTGAGCTTTGTCAAAGTAGAGGAAAACCCTTGATGGACCCTGGGAGGAACTTGCACAACACCAAGGCCAGGTTGTAAGAGTTTCTTTGTTTCGTTATTAATACAAACTGGTTTATTTTTCTCAATAGCTTGTGTTAATGAGTTATTTCATGTGTTCCTTGGTCTGCATGTTGAATATATGTTTTATTATATGAAATGCAAGTGCTTGGTAATTGTTTGATTGTTTGTGGTTGCAGGAATTGATGTGAAGGAGGAGCTCATCCGGATCGGCAAGGACGGACTACAACAACAGCGTTTTGGAATAAGGTAAACCTAAACACTTGTAGTTTTCATGTTTTAAAAGGTATATTTAGAGAAAGATCACTCCATTTTGTCTTGTTTGTCGCTAGAGAGTTTAGACTCCTAGGGAGGTCAGTTGTGCCCGCACAAACGACTTTTTCCGCCACGACAAGTGGCACAGGAGAAGTTTCTAGAAGATTCCATGAGCAACCAACTAACAAACTATCCTGGAAATTTGTCCATCCTCGCCCATTGCACCCTATAGAAGGCCTAAACAGTATGCATCACACCCTGGTGTTGGCATTATGATACATATGTTGTACTTGATGGCAACCCACTCATCTCAGATGATAAATTATAGTGCAGCAAAGTTCACGCACTTTCATGAAGATAAAAGTTTCTTTCATGAAGATAAAAGTTTCTTTCATGTAGAGAAAAGTTCACGCACTTATATGCAGAGAAAAGTTTATTTCATGTACAGAAAAGTTCACGCACTTTTATGCAAAGAAAAAGTTTATTTCATGTAGAGAAAAATTCACGCACTTTTATGCAGAGAAAAGTTTATTTCATGTAGAGAAAAGTTCACGCACTTTTATGCAGAGAAAAGTTTATTTCATGTAGAGAAAAGTTCACGCACTTTTATGCAGAGAAACGTTTATTTCATGTAGAGAAAAGTTCACGCACTTTCATGCAGAGAAAAGTTCCTTTCATGAAGAGAAAAGTTCATGCACTTTCATGGTTGGCTCATGGTATTAGTCCGACAGTTTTTGATCCTATGGTTTTGGTCCGTGGTATTGCATCCAAAAGTGTTGATCTCACGCACTTTCATGGTTGGTTCATGGTATTAGTCCTATAGTTTTTGATCCTATGGTTTTGGTTCATGGTATTGCATCCAAAAGTGTTGATCTCACGCACTTTCATGGTTGGTTCATGGTATTAGTCCAACAGTTTTTTGATCCTATGGTTTTGGACCGTGGTATTGTGGAAGGCCTAAGACTATAAAAGAGGAAGGAGATCATTTGGCAAAGATCATCGAATGAATTGAATATCTAATAAGTGCTAGATCTGAAATATTTGTGATTGGGTTATGGTGCAGATCTGGATCTGAATGAAGGAGGAACCTTAGCACATAAAGAAGGATAAGTTCTATTGATGGGTCATAATCTTTATGCTTGAATAATAGTATCTTTGCATGATTTTGATCTGTTATATGAGGCGCATGCTTGATCTATAAATCTGACAATCTGGGTTAATTAGTGTCTGAATATTTGAAAGAAGGAATTATCCTTTATAGATCTGCACGCAGGTTTCAGGTTGTTGAAGTAGTGTATATCTTTAAATTATGATTTAGCTGCCTCTGTCTATTGCTGCAGTATTCTAGGTTCATAATTTGGTGTGTGGTTACTGTTACTGTGTTCTGGGTACAGCTGTTAGAGAAGTGTTTACTTGATTCAGTGCTAATTGGGAAAAGGAGACTGTTTGATGCAGATATACTTGATGATTGATTGATGTTCATGGATCTAGTCTGAAAATTTATGAAACGTGGTCCCTGGAAGAAAGAGAAGGTTGTAGCCTTCAGTAGGCCAGCACCTACGTACTAGTATCTTGGCTAGTACAAGAGCTAAGGGGGTTGTAGCTGCCTTCTACGAGAAGCTGGAGAACGAGAGAGGGTTGTAGCTCTCTGCAGGTTGTAGCCTGCGTACTGGTAAAGGACTGCACCAGTACAAAATCATTGTAAAAGGAGTTTCTAATTGAAAGAAGGTAGAGACATATTGCAGCAGGTGATTTTCACCCACATTGGGTTTCCACCTTATATCTGGTGTTCTTTTGTGTGACTATTTGCTTTTCTTGTTCCTGCTCATTATTTTATGATACTGACATACAAAGTAATGATCAATATTTGAAGAATTATTCAAAGTATAAATAAGGAAGATAGATTGAAAAGAATTTGATAATACTGATTCACCCCCCCCCTCTCAGTATTATTTCCAACAATTGGTATCAGAGCAGGTCCTTCTGAAGAAACTTGATCGCTTGAAGGAAGATCTAACATCATGAGCAACTACGAGAGGGAAGCATCAATCAGGCCACCGATTTTTGATGGAGAAAACTTCGTATATTGGAAGGTAAGAGTTACTGCCTATCTTCAGTCTTTGGGTACAGAAGTATGGGACATTATAGAAACAGGGTATACTTTTCCATCAGCTACTCCTACAGATTCAGCTGAGAAGAAGAAATATGAAACAAATGCAAAGGTGGTTAATACTCTTCTAGGATGTCTATCTCAATCTGAATTCATGAAGGTTATGCAATATAAATCCGCAAAAGAAATATGGGACAAGATTGTTTTGAGCTACGAAGGAGATGAACAGGTAAAACGTGCAAAACTTCAAACCCTCAGGATTCAGTATGAGAATCTCAGAATGTATAATGATGAAAGTGTGGCTAACTATTTCCTTCGGGTAGATGAGATTGTTAATTGTATGAAAAACTTGGGTGAAGAAATAAAAGAGGTTGTTGTGGTTGAAAAAGTCCTAAGATCATTGTCCCCCAAGTTTGAATCTAAAGTGTCTGCAATAGAAGAAAAGGAAAATCTACGAACTCTTACTATATCTCAGCTACACGGAATTCTAACTACTTGTGAAATGAGAAAAGGAGGTCCATCAGACAGGAGAGAAGCTGCTTTTAAGGCTTCAGGCAAAGGAGACTACTATGAATCAAGTCACATTCCAGAAGAAGAAGAAGAATCAAAATTTGTCAGAAATCTTCAACGGGGTACTGGAAGGTTCAGAGGTAAGCTACCTTTTAAATTTTTTTCTTGTGGAAGAGTAGGTCATTATGCTGCCAAATGTCCTCATAAGGATAAGATTGACAAAGGAAAGGAACCTGCCAGATGGAACAAGAAACAGAATGCAAATAAGAAAAGCTACTACACTCATGAAGACAGTGATGGTCTATCAAATAGTGATGAAGATGAACGAGGTAATGACTATAAACTTTTAATGGCATTTGAAGATGATGGCTACATGGATGCTATAGATGTGGATAGTTTTTATGAAGAGATTTCTAGACTTAAGACATGTATAGAAGAAAAGAATATGATCATTGATACTCTACAATTTCAAATTGATGAAAGAGAAAAATATCTTGAAAAGTTAGAAGGTGAAATTGTTGGCCTTAGAAAAGAAATTGAGAAAACAAAGGCTATTAATATTAAGTTTGTCAAAGGATCTGAAACTCTGGATGAGATCATCAATGTACATCGTTCTCCGCTAAACAAGACAGGTCTGGGGTATAATAGAGAAACATCTCAAGCATCCACCTCAAAGAGTTATCTTGATGCAGCAAGAAGGAATGAGCAAAAGCACAATGGAGATCACCAGGTAAAGCAGGGATGAATTACATCAAGAACGAACAAATACTATCAGGTTAGCCAGGGGCAATCTGTCTTAAGGGTGAAGAAAAGCTATAACCAGCCACAGGTAAAATCTTCTCAATTTGCTTCAAGAATGGATGACAATAGAAATTACAATCATTTGGCCAGTAGATTTGATAATCGCAGAAGTTTCTTCAATGGGCAATGTTTCTCCTGCCATAACTTTGGTCACAAAGCAGCTCAATGTGTTGCATATAAAACAATCATGACTAGAGAAGCTCAAAAACAAAGAAGTATGATCAGGATTACAAAAAGGACCTATAACAACTTTTCGGCTCTTGAAAATGAAGTTGAATGTTCTATTTCCAATAACTTTGGTCATGAAGATTCTGAATGCAGAAGCAGGTTTCAGCAGACAAAGGAACAAGCCTCAAGCACCAGAACATGGAGAATAAAGGAACCACAAACAGAAAGATGTGAGATAGCATTTTATGTAGAAGGACAAGAAAATCTATGGTACATTGACAGTGGATGTTCGAAACATATGACAGGTGATAAAGAAAAACTTGAATCATATTCTGCTTTAGAAAAGGGAAAGAAAGTCTCTTTTGGAAATGATACTCCTGCAGCTATAAAAGGAAAAGGCACTGCTCAGTTAAAAGAAAAGGTCAAAGCTGGAAATGTTTTGTATGTTGATGGATTGAAGCATAATCTTCTAAGTGTCAGCCAGATGTGTGATCAAGGAACCGAGGTGATATTTAGATCAAACGGATGTCGTGTTCGTGATCTTGATACAAGTGAAACAATGATCAAAGGTAGAAGAACTCCAAATAATCTATACATATTTGAAGAAGGACAACAACAATGCTATTTGAGCAAGGATGATGAACACTGGTTATGGCACCGAAGGTTGGGACATCTAAGTTTTTCACAAATAAGGAAAGCATGCAAATATCAGGTAGTTCGTGGTCTTCCATATATCAAAATTCCAGACAACACCATATGCAAATCATGTCAGTTTGGAAAGCAAACTAGAACTAACATTCCAGAGAAGGAAGGATCAGCTAGCATGCCTCTTGAGCTAGTCCATACAAATGTATGTGGTCCATTTAGGAAAAGGACACCTCGAGGAGAAGAATACGTGATATTATTCATTGACGATTTCTCCAGGTTTGTTTGGTTAGGACTTATGAAGCACAAAGACGAAGCATTCGAGAAATTAAAATCCTTCAAAGCCTTGGTTGAAAATGAATCAGGTTACAAAATTAAGTGCCTCAGGTCTGACAGAGGTGGGGAGTTTACCTCAAATGAATTTTTCAATTTCTGTGAAGAACATGGTAAGAAGAGAATTCTCTACAGCTAGAACTCCTCAGCAAAATGGAGTGGTGGAAAGGATGAACAGAACAGTCCAACAAATGGCTTGTGCTATGCTGGATGAGTCTGGAACTCCCGCAACTTTCTGGGGTGAAGCCGCATATGCTGTGGTTGTTATTCTCAACAAAACAAATGTTTAAGTGAACAACACTCAAAATCCTCATGAGCTTTGGTATGGTGAGACTCCTTCGGTAAAGCACTTCAAAATCTTTGGGAGCAAATGCTATATTAAGAATACTGATGAGCAACTTGGCAAACTTGAACCTAGAGCAGATGAAGGCATTCTTCTTGGTTATTCTCCACACAGCAAAGCATATAAGTGCTACAATAAAAGACTTGGAAGAATTGTTGACAGCATTGATGTAGTGGTTGATGAAAAGGGATAAATTCCTAGGCAAGTAAATCATGAAAATATCGAAGAAGATGAAGACTACCCTCAAAGACAGAATGATGAAGAAGAAGAACCTCAAGAAGCACCAGAGGAACAGATAAGGATAGAAGAGAAGACTCCATCCCGCTACGTTCAGAAGAATCATCCAGAATCTCAGATTTTGGGGCAGAAAGAAGTAGGTGTACAAACAAGAAGAACAATTGCAGAAGCTTTAAGCTATTTGGCATTACTCTCCTCCACTGAACCACAAAATGTGAAAGAGGCATGCAAAGATGAATGTTGAGTCAAAGCAATGGATGAAGAACTTGAGCAGATCGAAAAGAACAATACTTGGGAGTTGGTTCCTAGACCAAAGGATAAGAATGTTATAGGGACAAAACGGGTCTTCAAAAATAAGTTGAATGAAAATGGAGAAGTAATTAGAAACAAGGCAAGACTTGTTTGTAAAGGGTATGCGCAGCAAGAAGGAATAGATTTTGAGGAAAATTTTGCTCCTGTTGCAAGACTTGAGGCCATCTGAATGTTCCTTGCTCTCTCAAGCTTTCAAAAGTTCAAAGTATTTCAAATGGACATGAAATCAGCCTTTCTGAATGGAGACTTAGAAGAAGAAGTATACATTGAGCAGCCAGATGGTTTCATTCTTGGAAATGATCCAAATCTTGTATGCAGACTGAAAAAGGCTCTCTATGGTCTTAAACAAGCTCCAAGGGCTTGGTACTATCGTTTGGACAAATATCTTCATCAACAAGGTTTTTCAAAAGGATCAGCAGATAGCAATCTTTATATAAAAATTGAAAATGACAAATTGCTAATACTTGTTGTGTATGTAGATGACATTATCTTTGGCAGCAATGAAGAATCTATGAGTCAAAGCTTTGCCTTGGTGATGCAGAAAGAATTCGAAATGTCCTTGCTTGGAGAATTGACATATTTTCTTGGCCTGCAAATCCAACAAAAGGAAGGAGGGATCTTCTTGTCTCAAACCAAGTATCTCAAGCAGATTTTGAAGAAATATGGCATGGAAGATGCAAAACCAGTATGTACACCCATGGTCACAGGATGTAGCCTCAGTGCAAATGATGAATCAACAGCAGTACATCAACCAACCTACAGATTTATGATTGGAAGTCTACTTTATTTGATAGGTACCCGACCAGACATCATGCATGCAGTGGGAATAGTTGGAAGATTTCAGGCAAATCCAAAGGAAACTCATCTTCAGGCAGTAAAGAGAATCTTCAAATATCTTCAAGGGACTCAAAATTATGGCTTATGGTATCCTAGAGATACAGATCTCACACTTCATGCTTATACTGATGCAGATTGGGCCAGAAGCGTGGATGACAGGAAGAGCACAAGTGGTGGTGCATTCTTTATGGGTTCCAGATTAGTATCTTGGTTCAACAAGAAACAGAGTTCGATTGCCTTGTCTACAGCTAAAGCTGAATATGTTGCTGATGCATCTTGCTGCACTCAACTCCTTTGGATGATGCAGACCTTGCAGGATTTTCAAATCACTTGTACACCACCCATCTCCATCTTATGTGATAATACAAGTGCAATCAGCATTTCAAAGAACCCAGTCATGCATTCAAAAACCAAGCACATACCAATCAAGTATCACTTTCTCTGGGAATAAGTGCTTGAACAAAAGGTCAAGTTGGAGTATGTTCCTTCTAAGGAACAGGTTGCTGATATACTCACCAAACCATTGCCTAGGGAGACCTTTGAATACCTCAGGCAAAAGCTGGGGGTTGTTGATGCATCATCTTGTTGTTGAATCTCTTCTGATTGTTGGTTGTATGCAAGGTTCATCTGAAGTATATGTACATGTGCTGGGTTGCGGATTGGTCAAAGATCGAATGACACAGGTTCAGGGGAAGCATATCATGCATTGTTGGCATTATGGAGGAAGTACAGAAGGAGATCATGGATGCTGGTCTGAATATTGCTGCAATACGTCTCTATCTCTTTCATGGTCATTTATGGTGTTTGATGGATTATGGTTCTTCTTTGTAGATCTAGTTTATAGTCAAGGGGAGCATGTTCTTAGGGGGAGCATAACCCTTTGCCCTTGATGTCAAAGGGGGAGAGTGATTGGTTGTTGTTGCCATCAAGTCCAAAGGGGGAGATTGTTGGCATTATGATACATATGTTGTACTTGATGGCAACCCACTCATCTCAGATGATAAATTATAGTGCAGCAAAGTTCACGCACTTTCATGAAGATAAAAGTTTCTTTCATGTAGAGAAAAGTTCATGCACTTATATGCAGAGAAAATTCTATTTCATGTAGAGAAACGTTCACGCACTTTTATGCAGAGAAAAAGTTTATTTCATGTAGAGAAAAGTTCACGCACTTTTATGCAGAGAAAATTTTATTTAATGTAGAGAAAAGTTCACTCACTTTTATGCAGAGAAAGGTTTATTTCATGTAGAGAAAAGTTCACGCACTTTTATGCAGAGAAAAGTTTGTTTCATGTAGAGAAAAGTTCATGCACTTTCATGCAGAGAAAAGTTCCTTTCATGAAGAGAAAAGTTCACGCACTTTCATGGTTGGCTCATGGTATTAGTCCGACAGTTTTTGATCCTATGGTTTTGGTCCGTGGTATTCCATCCAAAAGTGTTGATCTCACGCACTTTCATGGTTGGTTCATGGTATTAGTCCTATAGTTTTTGATCCTATGGTTTTGGTTCGTGGTATTGCATCCAAAAGTGTTGATCTCATGCACTTTCATGGTTGGTTCATGGTATTAGTCCAACAGTTTTTTGATCCTGTGGTTTTGGACCATGGTATTGTGGAAGACCTAAGACTATAAAAGAGGAAGGAGATCATTTGGCAAAGATCATCGAATGAATTGAATATCTATTAAGTGCTATATCTGAAATATTTGTGATTGGGTTATGGTGCAGATCTGGGTCTGAATGAAGGAGGAACCTTAGCGCATAAAGAAGGATAAGTTCTATTGATGGGTCATAATCTTTATGCTTGAATAATAGTATCTTTACATGATTTTGATCTGTTATATGAGGCGCATGCTTGATCTATAAATCTGACAATCTGGGTTAATTAGTGTCTGAATATTTGAAAGAAGGAACTATCCTTTATAGATCTGCACGCAGGTTTCAGGTTGTTGAAGTAGCGTATATCTTTAAATTATGATTTAGCTGCCTCTGTCTATTGCTGCAGTATTCTGGGTTCATAATTTGGTGTGTGGTTACTGTTACTGTGTTCTGGGTACAACTGTCAGAGAAGTGTTTACTTGATCCAGTGCTAATTGGGAAAAGGAGACTGTTTGATGCAGATATACTTGATGATTGATTGATGTTCATGGATCCAGTCTGAAAATTTATGAAACGTGGTCCCTGGAAGAAAGAGAAGGTTGTAGCCTTCAGTAGGCCAGCACCTATGTACTAGTATCTTGGCTAGTACAAGAGCTAAGGGGGTTGTAGCTCCCTTCCAGGAGAAGTTAGAGAACGAGAGAGGGTTGTAGCTCTCTGCAGGTTGTAGCCTGCGTACTGGTAAAGGACTACACCAGTACAAAATCATTGTAAAAGGAGTTTCTAATTGAAAGAAGATAGAGACATATTGCAGCAGGTGGTTTTCACCCACATTGGGTTTCCACCTTATATCTGGTGTTCTTTTGTGTGACTATTTGCTTTTCTTGTTCCTGCTCATTATTTTATGATACTGACATACAAAGTAATGATCAATATTTGAAGAATTATTCAAAGTATAAATAAGGAAGATAGATTGAAAAGAATTTGATAATATTGATTCACCCCCCCCCCCCCCCTCTCAGTATTATTTCCAACACCTGGTAGTGTACCACTCAGTATGCATCGCACTTTGCCAATGAAGCAGTCGGTATGGTTCAATTTAGGCAATTTCTGGATGGTTTCTCAGATGGAACTTTTGGGGAATGATGTATTCAGATGACTATGTTCCTTTAGGGTATGAAACAACTCTTTTAGGGGTTTATGAGCCCTAATACATCCACGTATAAGTTTGGGGTTGATGTGCCCAAATATTTCTATAACATCATCATGTCTAGGTTGATTTTGGGCTACCCACTTCCATTGTATTTGATCGAGATTCCCGATTTGTTGGGAAATTTTGGTCAAGTCCGTGGGAATTGATGGACACCAAACTAAAGAAGAGAACAACCTTTCATCCACAAACATATGGCCAAACAAAAGTGGTCAAGAAGATAGTGATCTGGTTGCTCAGGGGTTATTGCAACAAGCATCCCAAGCTTTGGGATGAACATTTATGTTATGTGCAACATGCTTACAACCTTGCCAAGCACTCTTCTACACAAAGATCTCATTTTGAGACTTGTTTGGTTTTACACCAAGGTCTCCCTTGGATTTTGTCTTTGAAGAAGACATAGAAGTTGATGGACACAGTGATGTGGACAAAGCAACCAAGTTCATTGAACAGATCCAGGAAATTCACCAGGCAATGCAGGAATAGCTGGAAAAGAGCCAAGCCAAGTATAAGACAAGGCATGATAAGCATCGAATTGAGCATAGCGTCCAAGTTGGTGATCAAGTCTAGATGTACATCCGCAAAGACAGAATGCAAGGTGAAGGAAATAAGCTAAAGCCAATAAGGTATAGGCCTTTCAAGATACTTGACAAGATTGGTGAGAATGCTTTTCACCTTGATTTACTAGCTTACATGCACATCTATTCAGTAGTTAATGCAGAGAACTTGAGACTATTTGAACCTTCATTGATTGAAGATCCCAAAGAGCAAAATCAGTTGCCTTCTATTGATGATCTGTTGCCTGAATATCTCAATGAGTTGTAGGAAGATACAGTTCACGACAGGAAGGTGAGAACTATGCACAGAGGGGATGTTGAGAACCTCAGAATCAGACTCAAAGTTTCAAAACCAAGCAGTGCAAGATGGATGGAAATTGGAAAAGTGAGGAAGTTGTATCCTCACTTGATCAATGCTTGAAAACCAAATTTTGGTGGTCCAAAAGCCTTTTCAGTGGGAAGGTGTGACCCAAAATGGATCCACAAACTCTCTATGTCTTCAAAATATTCTAAAAGATCAAAACCATTGCAAAAGAATAAGTTTTAGAAATATTGGATTACATTATCAAGAGGAAAAAACATAAAGAAATAGTGGAAAAATAGAGTATCGGCAGTTTAAAACTACTTTGCACGAGAGCCGTCAAATTTGGCTGATCAACAATCCAAATCCTATCAGTATATTGCAATCGGTGAAGGCTATCGTAGGTAGCTATATGGGAAGCACAATAGTGATCAACGCGATCAAATGAGAGCCATTGATCTATGTGTGCAGATCAATGGTCCAGATTCAATCGCGCTATCACATCATTGATATATATACATATGGAATTAACCACGGCCTGGAGGATTGGCGACATACGATCGCGATATTGCAATATCACATCAGAGCTATAAAAATGAGTGGGACTGATAACAAATGTGACTGCGATAGCCGGACCCCATAAAATTATGAGCGATATTTGATATATTTTGAGATCCAAAAAATAGAGTTTTCCTTTGTATTTTGCATTTTCGTTAAATAAACAAAATACAAAGGATAAAGTGCTGATGCGATGAAATCGGACCTGAAAGGGTTTATTAATGTTGTTGTATATTATTTCAAGTCCGATATGAGCCATTTTGTGCGAATTCCATGTTTTAATGTATTTTTCAAATACAAAAGGAAATCACAAAATAAGCGGGATTTCGGGTAGGCCGTAGGCGGTAAGTGGTTTTGGCCAAGATCCGCCCGAGCCCATACACTAGCTGCCACGTGGCCAGGCCCCAGAGAGAGAAAACCACCCTTTTCAGGCAGTTAACTCCCATACGCATGAGCCGCCCGAAATGAACCTCAGCCGTTGGATCTAGATCTCTCAGATCAATGGTGGAGATGCAATAAGCGATATAAAGGTGGACCTGATAGGAGTTATAAGGCAAATTTTATAATATTTCAAATCCGATAAATGGCAATTGGTGGATTTTCGCAGTTTTATGTGTATTTCTTTGTGTAAACAGAGAATGACTATTTTTGGGATTTCAAAGGCATCAATGGACCATTCCGTTACAGAACAGGTGGTCACCATCCCTGAAGGCATTTAGCAATGATTGCTAATGCTCAGAGGGGTATTCGAGCGGATAGAGGTTGGGAGCCAAAGAGCTCGAGAAGGAGAAATGAACAGACAATGCAGATTGGCTTTAAAGCCACAAAAGAAAAAAGATAGGAAAAAGAACTAATGAGACAGAGAGCAAACAAAGACAGAGAGTCCGTGAAGAGAGTCTGTGTACTCAAAAAGACTTGGGGGATCCAAGTAAAGCCTTGTTGTTTTGTATCTATTGTGTGAGACTCAAATTGAGATCACTTTTGTAAAAACTCTACTTCTGAAGACATAATAGAGAGGTCACCACTGAAGGCTGAACTAGAAGACATAGCCCAGGAGTGTTGGGTGAACTCCTTATTAAAATTTTTGTGTTTATGTGTGTTTGTCTATTAAGTTCTTTAACTGCTTCATTGTCTATGAATTTCGCAATCTTATCAATCCATTACACAAGGTAACATAGGCAAATCCATGCACATGAGTCTGTAATACCTTAAATGTAATGTAATATCTCCATTCTCAAATCATGCAAGCACTGTGCTTGGTCCTACTTGTGCCTCAGGTCTTAATGGCATCAACCCTCCTTCTGCCAAGTAATTCACGAAAACTGGACAGTGGTCCTTGTCATGCCCCTGGCCTTTACATTTTATACACCATACCTCCTCGCCCGCCTTTGGCCGAGGTGTCCTGTCCCGTTTCAAACTGTGTATTTCTAGACTCAAATTTTTCAGTTGCGCGTGGATTTGTTGGACTCCCAGACTAAGATCTTGTATAGGGATCTCATGCAATCTCATTTCCATCTCCAAGGCTTTGGCCTAGGTGGAAAGCTTTTGTTGTGACAGCGTCGTCGTTAAATGCATTGTTAATGATGCTACAAACTAGGTGCGGTTCTATCCATCCATCAAATTCATGTTGGATTCATGAATCATACTCTTCAGCCTCTAGTCCAGATCCAAGGGGGGTCTTGCCCAGGAGCATTGCAATATCCTTAAACCTGATAATTAATTGTGTCTCTGACTTTGGCTTGCTAAATTCCCTGTTCAGCGCAACAATACATATTCCATTAAAATTGGAAAACTTTTATTACAAGGACAACACTAGAATTGATTTTTTTGGTTATTTTGAAATTCTAAATCCACTATTTAATTCCATATTTAATGAAATATATGTTCAACCTAGATTTATACGATTCCTACGTTTGGATGGTCATTAGAATGCTTAATTTACCATGTTAATGTGCAATCTTGCAATGCGCTTACCAGCGTAGCCTTATTTATATTTTCATCCAAGACTCCTTGAGCTTCCCATACTGCCCTTCCCACGAACCAGAATTGGTCTGGATCTTCATTCCCTACTCCTCTAAATACCGGCAGTTTGATTGCACTCGCCATACTGAACTGTGGTGGCAGTGGTGGTGGGGTGGGTGGAGATGGAGTTGAAGAGGGTGAGATAGGTGGCAGTGTAGGTGGAGGTGGTAAGCACGGAATTAGCTGCCTTATCAGACTGACCACGCTTCTCGGAGAAACTTTCGTGAGCACTTCCTCACTTTGCCGTGAGGGTGAAATTAAGGGACTAGTTTCTAACTCTTCACTACTTCTGTTTCTGCAGATCTTCCCACTTTGCGTAGCCCCAAACATTAATTTATTTGCATACCCGCTTTTCACACAATAGCATCTCAATCCAGGTATTCAAAGATTTAATATACTTACCTTGCGATCCTTTTAGGAAGTGTGTCGTTCCGCCTTACTGTAGCTGACGGTCGTATCTACCGCGAACTCAATGATAAACCCTCCTATAATCCGATCGAGCCAATGGTCCACAGCCTACGCAATCTTGTCTTTTAATGCTTCTAATTTGCACACTAATTTCGGAGTCCACACGATTGGTTTATCGAACCTGCACCTTCCCTGACTATCTACTAGCTTCGTGATCCACTCATATAGCTCAGAAGGAAAGGATGCAAAGAAAATTTCATGGATTTCCGCATATAAGTAGCGCTCCAACCATTTCTTAGATACTTGAAAATTCCTGTTTTCCTATGCCACAAACTCGTGAATCTTCTTGTCCAACCACCCTTCAATTTCTTTCTTGGTTGGATTCTAGTGACACGATATCAAAAATTCCTTATGCAGATCCCAGTCTTGACAATGGAACCATTTGTTGGCTTCTAGGGGCCTGACCCAGGTTCAGAGGTGATTTAGCCAAACAAATCCTGGTAATATTTGCCCTTTCGGCAACAGTCCACAGAGCACGAACTGAGGTCTCATCTGAAGTTGTATGGGAGGGTGCTCAAACCAAGTTTCCACACCCTAGAGATGTCTGATGATTTTAAGTGGTTTGTGGTTTGACCCTACACGAACGTCGCTACGCATACGTTTCAGTACCTCGGAGCCGATTATGCTGCCTTCACGCAACCCTACTCAGGGCTCGATTTGCATTAGTACCCAATCCCTTTCTATTAACCCGATATTAGTTGATCATTTAGCTTATCTGCATGTGTCTAGTTATACTTAACATTGTTCACCATTCATACCAGTGCATGCGATAAATAAAATAGTATAATTGTAAAAGATATCAACCATATAATAACTCAAAATAGATACACAAGATTTTGAATCAAACTTCTATTTATTATTGTTCTTTCTTGGTTACAAACTCGACTTTGCCCTACACACTCAGTTGTAGGGGTCCGCGCACTCAGCTGCGGACTCTACTAGGCCTCTGCACACTTAGCTACAGAGCCTCTTCCTACTACTATGACCCAAAGCACTAAGACCTTTTCTCTATGCTCCCTATCTTCTAGACTCCATTCATTTCTCTATGTATCTCTTCTTTTTCTTTACAACTTAGAGCCTCGCTCTATTTATACACTCCCATGATCTGCCGACCATGGGTAGGTCAACACTACATTCAAAACTTAGGGCAGACAACCTTATGACTCTAACATACAATTTTCACTCCATGCCCACAATTTGCGGAGTCTTTTCAACAATAATACTCAAACCTTGGGCTTTGAGCCCCAAAACATGCTGTGGGGGGATTCCATGCCCAACAATGACCGAAGAAATTCCAATTTGATTAATGATTTTTTAAATCTTAGGTCCAACCCAAATGAAAAAGATATATATTTTAATTCGAGATTTAACAAATTTCTACATAAAATCTCAGACACTTCCATACCTGGAACTGATGTGCGGAATGAATGGTACATATTTTCTCTTCCTTCAAATATTGCCATGTTTATGGATAGAGCTAATAAAATACTATTTATTGATAACATGAAGGAATCTCTATCTGCGGGAAAAATAATTCTTTCTCTTGAGAAGAAAAATGCCCTTGAGGAAAGAAGTTTGACCAAGAAAGTCTCTTTTAAATAGGAATCGAAGAAGAAAGATCTCAAATATCCTTTCAACTTGGAGGGGTTACAAAAGGTTCTAAAGACAATGTCTAATGAAATGGTAGAAATTAAGAAACAAGTTGTTGATTCTTCAAATAAATCCTTTCGGCCTTTTAAAAGAAATCAGTTGTCGCAGTCACAACCTCCTGCCATTATATCAAATGAAGAATCTGATCAAGATGATGAAGAAGAAGAAATAACATTATATGTCGAACAATCAGAAGAAGAATAAATTGTTGAAGCCCATGGTTTAAGGGATTCCATTCTAACTGCCTCATAAAATGAAGAAGAAGAGGAAGCCCTACCAATGAGTACTAGAAGTAAAGGGACCTTTGATACTTCTCTATCAAATAAAAAATAAAAGTCCCCTGATCCTTCTACTAAATACAATGGTATAGCTAAAAATACTTCTACTCCATCTTCAAATTATCTTCCAACTACTTCTAAATCTCCTTTTCTATCTAAGACCTTGATAGTCTTTGATAACATTGAATTTAATATCCTAGAATACATGAAAAAGGTCAAAGACAACATTTCCCTGTATGAGGTCAATAAGTTAAAAAAACAACAAAAGTTTTTACTCAAAGAGTTAAATACAGTCCCTGCATCTCCATTACCTATTGTTGTCATTGCAAAATCCTCAAAAGGGGAAAAACTCCAAATTTTCCTTTAGACAAGATTGACTCTTCTGATGATATTTTGATTGGAGATGGATAAATTTCCCACACTCCTCCTTTGCTTTTGACTTTTGATATTTTTAATAAGAATGTTCACAACTATTTAGTGGATTCTAGTCCATCATCCAATGCCATGCCTTATTTAGTTTGTCTCAAATTGAATATTTCACCTCAGAAATAATTTTCCCAGATTGTTCAATTAGACCAGTTAAAAGTCAACATTTGAGGAGGAATGAATTTTGTTTTGATTAGATTTTCTTCCAATTTGAAGGTTTGTCAAATAATAGATATATTAGTTGCATACATTCCCAAATTCTATGGTCTTATTTTAAGTAGAGATTGGTTTGAAAAACTGCACAGTTACGTTGCAACTAATTGGTCACACATGTGGCTTCCTTACAATGGAAAACCCAATCAAATTCATGTTGATACATATGAAAAATTTGGTGACTAATTTAGATGAGGAAAATGAACCAGTAGTACTTACAAACAACATCCTTGGAAATTGTTGTTTTGAATCTTTCTTTGGCAATTTTCCAACACATAATTCTCCTTTTTCAGTTTATTTTAATTGATCTCATATTGAAATTGTTTCTCAAATAGATTCATCTAGATGTATCAATTTATTGGAAAATTTTGTAGATGAGCGTGATAATTTGTTTTGGACTCTTTACTTTGATGGATTGAAATCTAATGATTGTGCAATAGTTGGTTTCATCCTAGTAAACCCTGATGGAGAAAAAATTATTCCGGCTTGTAGATTGGAATTCAATTGTACCAATATCATTGATGAATATCAAGCATTGGTACAAGGCTTATAGAAATTCATTGGTATTAATGTCAAATATCTTAAAGTTTTTGGTGACTCAGAAATTTTAATAAAGCAAGTTAGAAACAATATTCATTATGTTTCTAGTCACCTCAATCATTACCAATATTTGATCCAAGACTTAACTTCCCATTTCACTACATTCAATATAGCTTTGATCCCAAGATTATAGAATGATAGTGCCAGTCGCGTAGCCAATGTTGCTTCCAAACTCATTCCACCTGAAGATTTCAATCCTGATAGATTTTTCATTGAATTAATTCCAGACAACAAAACTAACTAGCGTGTGTTTAACGATGACAATGACATCCTAAGATTTTTTACATCCAAAGGGTATTTCTCTAACCAAATCATTGATGAAGATGAGCATGATAAGTAGCTAAATAATTCTTCCAAGGAAAATTCTTAGCCAAAACCTGTTGTAAAATTGGAAGATTTGTATGACCAGAAAGATAGGTTTAAAAGGGTTACCAATTGCAAACTTTAGAGCTCTTCTTTAAGATTTGAATTGGTTAACTTAGGATCTAATCATAAGCCTCAGAACATAAATTTAGGCCTTAGAATCACACCAGATGATAGATCTTCTTTCATTCATCTGTTGCAAGTATACAAGGACGTACTCACTTGGAACTATGATGATCTTAAACTTATGACACATCTGTCATTCAACGCACCATTCTTATGTTTCTAGATGAAAATCCAATTCAAAAAAATATTAGGAAGGCTCATCCAAATTTGAAAGCCTAGATTAAGATCAAATTAAATAAAATTCTCAAATCCAAAATCATATTCCTGGTCAGATGATGAGCCTCATAAATGGGTAATTATATGGGCTCATTTAACCTCCTAACCTAGTCAAATCAACCATTCTATTAGCTTACTGTATGATTTTCTGATTATATTTATGCTTATAGAGTGACTTGAGTTATTTATTATGCCATGTGATCTAACACGTATTTAATGCATATTATTGATGGATTTCAAGGTCAAAGTCAAGGAGTTAGTGGCTAAACTGCAAAAATAACTCGAAGTAGACAGAGGAGAGGACTTATAGGAGGGAATCCCCCTCATTTGTTACTCCTCACTTCGAATTCCCCTTCATTCAGCTTGGAGTACAAGTAGCCGAATCATGCACTAGAAGGTAGCCGAGCAAGGGAGGATGATTGATAGTTATCTTGAGTTTTGGGAGCCAAGCCTCCCTGATTTTAAATAAGCTATTGGTAGCTT
This sequence comes from Pinus tabuliformis, assembly GCA_031772625.1. Taxonomy (NCBI): domain Eukaryota; kingdom Viridiplantae; phylum Streptophyta; class Pinopsida; order Pinales; family Pinaceae; genus Pinus; species Pinus tabuliformis. The sequence continues at coordinate 264,241,931 of CM062806.1, read as the reverse complement.
TAGATGTATAAATAGAGAGGCCTAGGGCCTCACTAGGGTCAGATTTTTTTGCTTGTGAAAACTCTGCTCAAATTTCGAGCTTATTATCTTGTGACAGTTTCATGTAATCTTGGAATTTTTTGATAATGAAGATGGAATCCTTTTTGAGCTAGCACTTAGTTACCTTTTTAGGGCTGAAGATCTTGGGTTAGGGCCTAATCCAAGCAACCAAGCTTCTCTTTACCTGTATTTTTATGCTTTACTTCAGTTTGTAGATTAATTTGCTGTTAGATGTATTTTTATTTTATGGTTAAGAATAGTTTGTTTTTGGAGTTGTAGTTTGCTTTCATTTGTGCTTACTATAGCAGGTTGAGCAGTGATGAGAAAAGATTCAAAAGACTAGCAACAGTGCCTTGGCCTCTCTTCCTCCCTCTGGGACCATGATTTGAGGCAAAGACTCTCTTGCTTCCCCAAAAACACAAATTTTCCTCATTCCTAGGACTTCTAGTGTTTGTAGCTATTTAGTAGGTTAATAGTTCAGTTTTGCTTTGATTCACTTCCTGATTTACAATAGTCCTCTTTCATGCTTTCCTTTCTTACAACATTTCTCAGCATTTCCTTTCATAGATCATAGTTTACACCATTGTTATGCAAAAATCTATTTTCCTAGGATGCACTCATTTCATTTGTTGCTTGATTTTCTTGGTTGACTATCAATTTCTATGCAGTAGATATTTTCCAGCAGTAGGCTAGCTCTCCAAAAATCACACCCTACATCTGATCCATGCCCTACAGGTCCCCCAAACCTCACCTCTATTCTGCCCTAGTTTCCTGCATTTTTCAGAGAACTTCTTCCTCTCTCCTTGAGCAAATCCAATCATCTTTCTCTCTCCTGGTGATTCTTGGTAGACCTTAGGCACCCTAACACCTAATTCCAACCTTCATCCACATTTTACACCCACTCTGACACCCTCAAAATAGCGGAAATTTCTTTCGGCATCCTCCTGTAGGCCTCCTGTAGTTTTCTTGTTTCCCTCTTGTAGTTTCCCTGTGTCCTCCTGTAGTTTTTCCTGTAGGATTTCTTTTGAAGGCTGAGTGTGGGAAAAGCATTCAGAAGGCCACGTAAGGCCTCCTAGGACCCATCCACACCATCTTCCATCCTCCCAAGCTCCAAAACCACCTTCTAACGCCACCTGTTCGCTACCACACTCACACACAATAAATTAGATGCATGTCAAATTCACATAAAAACACATAAAAATCCAAAAATTATGTTTTTTGTTTATTTACTTCTAGAAATAGCATGCTTAGATGTTGTTTAATTTCTTGAGTAGGTAATGGCATTGCTTTCATGGTTTACATAGCGTTTTGGCGAAATTAGAATTAGCTTGTTAATTAGGGTTTACTAGGTTTTGCTTTTCATTCCAGTCTTTTTCCTTTCTACAATTAGAATAGCTTCTATAGAGTAATCGTTATTTTCTTTCATCACACATAAAGCTTCTTCTGAAATCTATAGAAACTGGCTTGAGCTCCTAGTGATCTCGCACCGGTTAACCAAGTGACAACCTGAAGTGAGAACTAGTACTTGTGCATATAGCACCGACGCTTCCAAGTTTGTTACGAATTACCGGGTTGATAAAAGTAAAGTTGGTAGCCCAGGAGTTGCAGCATCCTTGCTGCAATACTAGTGCTCACAACTTTTTGGCACTATTTCCGGGGAAGCATCAGAGTATTCTATGATTACTGCTTTCTTTTATTTCTTATTGCAACATTCTACTAATACTTTATTTTGTAAAAAGTAGACTAGTCATTTCTTTTCTTTCAGTTTTGCATTTCCTTGCTCTCCTTTTCAATTCTACAAATTTCCATTCAGCAAGTTCATTTCAACTAGTTGAAATTTGTTTTGTTCAATGAAAATTTCATTTGCTGCAGGTACTTTTAGTGTGGGGAAAAAGAATCAAAAAACCAACCAAAAATATTTCCTTTCATGCCTCATAGGAGTAGAGATAACTTAGGAACATTTTTCCCAACACCACCACTGCTTCACACAACTAACCTTCTCTCTTCTTCAGTGGTTGTAATCAAGAATAACCCTTAGGTGAACATCCAAACATATTTGAAGAACCTATAGGGGAAGAAGAAGAAGAAAACATTCCAAGAGAGTTGGTCACAGACCAAGGTAGTTAGTTCACTTCCAACCTGATTGAAAACTTGCTCACACATCATAAGATCAAGCACAGGACTTCCACCCCTTACCATCCACAAGCCAATGGGCAAGTGGAGGTCACTAATAGATCATTGGAATGGATCCTAACCAAGGTAGTGAGCAGCAGTAGAAAAGACTGCATAGACGAATTAGTTGAGGCCACTTGGGCCTACAACACAACATGGGAGACCACCATCGGGTTCACACCATATGAATTCATCTATGGGAAGAAGACTTTGATGTCAATAGAGTTTGAATTCAATACCCTAAGGATGGTAGCTCAGCTGGACCTAGACCTCAGCCACGTATAGAAGAAGAGATTACTTCAGCTCAATGGATTGGATGAATACAAACTACAAGCCCTTTGTGGAGTACTAAAAAGGTATGTTTTTAATGATCATTTCAATGGCTTTTCAGTGGGACTTGTGAATCTTTTACATCATGAATATGGAAAACAATAGAGAATTATGATAAAATATGTGGAATTAGTATGCAAGACTTAACCGCTGATAGTTGTCATTCTCCTGTGCAGGAAAGGGTAAAAACGAGGAGTTGTTGTTCCAAAGAAAAAGACAAGAACAGGGTAACTGTTGTCCCTTTGACAAAGGACCGAGTGCAAACGAGGCTAAGCAGGTTGAAGCAAACCGGTCCGGAAAAGGAGGAGAAGGCACCAGCTCGGCGAAGGAGAAAAGAAGTGATTAAGGATTAACAGTTTGGAGAATCCCTCATGATCTTTGATCCTGAGGGATCGCTACTTTATTTGTCTTATTACTTAGACATCTCCGATGTCACCCTTATATAAAGGGACGACACTGTTAGCTTTGGGGACGATGCTTTTATGTAACTTTTTGTTAGAGAGTGAACTTTGATCATCGAGTCTTGTTGAACTTGGCTCATTGTACTTTCTGTTTCATGCATTAATATAAACTTGGTGATTATCTTATCTCTGCGTCTGGATTAACTTAAAGCGGTGTACCCTTGAGGCTAAGGGCCCGGCCCCGGAGGACACTTGCTTCTGTATCACTACAATTTGATTTCTACGTGGTTTGCTTATCGTCATTAGTTGGTAATCTGATATGCTTTATAAGTTACATCATATGCTCTGTTAAGATTCGTTCATTAAGGTTCTTTATATTGGCTCTGCATTATATCACCAATACTTTCAGAGTTGATTGAATATTACTAGACTTAATTGAACATTGTTATCATTTTGTTAGGGAGCTTTTATGCTATGTATCTGTGTTAAGGAAATTATCTAAAAGATGTGTTCTTTATGATTCAGGATTAATTTCGTTCCATTTTGAAACACAGTCATAATTCCTGTTGATGATTGGTGTTAAATCAGATTACTTTTCCAGAGTGTTGTGTGTGTGTATGATTTCCACATGTTATTCCATAATTAGTAGTTAGTGTTGTTCCAATAGTGCGCGTTGCGTGATTTGCTTGGAGACTGAAAGATTGGAGTTTTGATTACAATGAGTGCATTTTAGGTTATAGGATAAGGATTGATTACTTCTCGTGAGGTTTAGTTATTCGATTACTGTTCCATTTTAAGCATTGTTGTTCCATTCTAGATTTTTTGTTCAATTTCCTATTTGCCGTTACATTTTTATTTGCTGTTTCATTTACTTGCATTTGGTGTGAGAGACGATCTGTGGCTGTAGTGAGCCTCGGCATTTACTGCCTCGCTCCCAGACCCGTGGTCCATGCTCTAATTTCCTTTCAATCAGTTTCTAAAGGGATGGACTATTGCTGTCAAACCCTTGACTGATAAAGTTGCCTAGCTTTAAGAATGTGTGCTTTAGTCATTTGAAGTAACTTAGGCATAGACAAGCATCGGTTTACTCTTGTATTTTCGTAGAATGTTGTACTACTAGCATTACTCTGACCAATAGCCTCAGATTGAGTCACTCTTTGAAATAACCAAATGCTCCCGGATTGACATATTAATGTGAGGTAATTATAGGTGAAAGAGACCCTTTTTATAGCTCTACATTTTGGCGTCGTTGCCAAGGAAAGAGTGTAGCCATTTGTCTTTTTCAGAGTAGTGTACGAACCTGCTAGGGAAGAGTTGGATCTTAAAAATGAAAGGTAAGAACCTGCATGCAGAGCATGTAAAAGCCCTGCTCCATTGTCCGCTTTCCTAACAGATTTGTTGTTGCTTTGTTTGAATAGAATTTAGTAGTTCATTTGAGTGCATGACTAAGCAGAAAAAAACAGAAAAGAATATTAAGCTTCCATCCAAACCCGAAAAAGCTAAGGGGCTGGCAACCCTTGGCCGAACAACTTTCATAAACGAAATCTATAAGAAAACAGAATCTCAGCCATCAGTAGGTCCCAGGAAAATAATTTCTAAACAACCTACTAGTTCTCTTCAGGCCACAGGATCACCATCTGTAGCCTTTGCTGAGGTGCATAGTCAAACTGAAGAGCATGACTTTCAGGAAATTGAAAATTCTACTCCAGAACTATTGTAGGAAGGGAATTTCAGCAACTTCTGTGAAGGAGAAGGAGAAACAGGGGAAACCGAGGAACCAAAATCTCCCATTGGAACAGATCAACCATTAAACAGCCTAGATAACGGGAGTGTTGTGAAAATCATTGTTGAAGGGATCCAATCTCTTCGGACATCAGGTATTCCTCTTATCCCAGCTAAAGGAAGTGCCATAAAAAATATCCCTGCTAAAATCGTTCCCTCTCAACCTAGGAATACCCTCCTAGATATACTAGAAGGTTATTGGCATATATTCAATCCTATGGCTCAGAACCAGCCAATTACTCAAACCTCTACATTACAATATCCTATAGTAGATTCTGCAGTGAATGCGCCCATGAAAGCTATCCCTCTTCAACATATCCCTACATTTCACGGTCTCACATCAAAAGATCTGGATGCATTTTTATTCGAATTTGATGTGTTATGCAAGGGATATGATTACACCACCGATCCCAAGAAATTAAAATTATTCCCCTCTACATTAAAGGGGGCAGCTTTAAGATGGTTTATGGGACTAGGTGGTGGGGTCATCAACAATTGGGATCAAATGAAAGAATCCTTCTTAAAAAAATATCAGGATTATTGTAGGTCTAGAGAATTGAAAGACGAAATATTCCAAATGACAGCCAAACCAAACGAAACATTAGAAGAATATGTGGAACGTTTTCAATACAATTTATAAAGATCACCTTATGCATCACTACCTTTACCTGATAATGTGCTAAAAACTGCATTGATAAGGGGCATGAAGGAACAGTGGATTGAAACATTAAATATCATGGGAAAAGAGGATATTTATCAAGAGAATTTTGCTGACATTATTGATTTATGTATTAGGAGTTCAAGAGGTAGCACAAGAATAAAACCGGCAGAATATGATTGGTTTGCAAGAGACAATAAAATATCAACAGAAGGAGTGACGCGTGTGGAGATTGGAAATTTATTAGAAAATTTTAAAACTGATATTCTAGGGACACTAACTACACAACTTGATATTATGCAAGCCAAACAGAAGCAGATGGAGGCAGAACAGAATTTGGCAATCTTCTGCCCCCGATGCAGAAAAAAACATAGTCACAAGGAGTGTCCACTGGATACATTCCAAACATGTGCCATCTATACAAACGATCATCTTACGGAAAGCTACCCCTCACTTCCTAGATTAAAAGCAGTATACAAGGAAGCAGAGGAAGAACCAGAATCGGTGTACTTGATCAACCAGCGCCGCCAGTGGTAGCCAAGACAATCTGGTATGTTTTCAGACCCAACCTCTTCTTTTTAGCCTCCACAATATAATGCTCAATAATATAATATGTGGCAAAATCATCCCCCACCCCCATTTTCAAACTAGTCACCACCATCGTTTCCTTCTTCAAACCCGTGGCTGAATTAGCCAAACCAATCTGGTTGGCCGAATTTCCCTTATACTCCACCATCTTGCCAAAATAGCCCATATCCTCCGCAATGGACTCCCACTACTTCACAAAGCTCACCCTGGCAGACAAACTGGCAAAGACCGATGCAACAGCCAGTAGGAAATATTCTGCTCCCTCAACCTACTCTGCCAGCTCTACAACAAAATCCCCAGTCTAATCTGAGACCACAACTCCCAGCCCAACCCAACCCCAACCTAAATAATAGACTGGTCCAATCTCTCCAGATCATCGAATCACCAGAAATAGGACCCGACCTACGGGAGTGTAATGATCTTCAATTACGATCTAGACGTATCATTGAAAATGAGGGAGATAAAACAGTTCATATTGAAGATCAGTTAGTAAGAGAACATCAGTTGCAACAAGAGGATGTAAATAAGCAGCAGACTCATAATCAAGCAACCACATCCTCTCCTCCATTCCCAGAATGATTAGTCATACTGTTAACACCCAGGTTGTTCCCTTTGACTCCTAAGGGAATACGGCCGGGGTAACCACTAACCAAGCTTTGGATTACAGGTTCTAGCCAACCTGTAATCAGAGAGGGCTCTCTCTTTTAGTTTTTAATTCTGTTCTTGAGGATTTTAGGCTAGTTATGAGGTGGGAGTTTTGATTTAAGTTTTGGCTGAGTGATGTCTTCCAGTAGCTAAGATGATATCTTCAGACAGTTTCAGTCCATTGGGCAATGGAGTCTGTGATTATGGGTTGTTTGAGGTATTGAGTAAGATTGCTTTAAACTGCAGGGCCATTTAGATATATCATGAAACAAACTTGAAATTGTGGTGATGAAATATGATTAACCAGTGAAAGGCAATTAAGAGTTTTTCACTAAGCTGGTGATGTGAGAATGAGACATATCACCCAGGAGCAGGTTTGAATTCCTGAACAATAGTCACTGTGAAAGTTTTAGTCTGAAGGTGCAGCAATTAAGAATTACACTTTCATAACTATAACTGGAGGAAAACATTCATAACAGCATAGATTGAGTTCAGGGTATTCAATGAATAAATCCTGAAACTATTCTTTTTCTGTGCTATTAAACTGTGAAATATAGAGCATGAACGGATTATGAAAGAATGAAATACATAACAAGAAAGGTTAAAGAGACTTATTGTGCCATGAAATATGCAGGAATCCTGTAGCAGTAAGCAAACACACCACAACGCATCAAACAACACAGAACTTTGGAAATTCCATTAGCTCCCTGTATTAAACTCTGAAATTTACAACATAGGCTCTTTTGAAGAGAAAATCAACAACCCCTGCAAGCTTGTGCGAGGGGATATATATACAATCGGTTTTTACAAAATATCTGAACGTTGAGTCATTTACTCAATAACTGCATTCACCAACTTTCAGAATAGCAGATAAGAAAGTTATTGCTGTCTTAAATTTACAATGAATACCCTTTAGTTCTGTCAGAAATCTTTTGACTTTTGGAGGCCACTGAGTCGGTTGAGCGCTCTTCATTAAATCTGAATGATATGCCTTTATGGCTCTGTCGTGCTGTAGCTTTCTTGGCCCTGTCATCCACATCTATCAGTGTTGCTTTAGTGGCTGAATTGGTTTGCTGAGTTGGCTCAGTCCACTCTTCTCCAGTGATAGTAAATATGTCAACTATCTGAACCTGTTGATTTGTATTTTGATGTAAAAATTTGATGAAGACCTGTTTTTTCACAGCAATGTTTGTATCATGCTGGTCCACCATTCCTGTGTAGGCAACTGATGTCTCAAAATTGTGCCTAGTGTTTCATCTGCCTCAGTATATTTGAAGTAATTAGGAGGCACTTCAAACAAATGTCTGATTTCATTCATGATAAAAAATAAATTCTCTATTTTCTCATAGAGGCTCTGCCCAGATGCAGGCCCTGCTTCCTCTGGGGTACTAGATCCTGCAGTGATCTGATTTGTGGCAAATGTATTCACCCTTTTTGCATAATTCTCATGTGACAGCAACCTACCTACACTATTTAGTAGGCTGGGAAGACCTCTGCTATGTAATGCTGTGAATTTATCTGTAAACTTGTTTACCTCGGTTTGCATTTCCTGGCACCTTCTATCCAATGTCTGCACCAAACTTCTCAAAGTTAGGACCCTCTTTATCAGCAAGATGGTGTTCGTTCTATTGGTGATCCCTATTGCTGCCAGCTGAGGGCCTGTGCGGTTATTGAGGACATTGATCATTCTATTCGCTATCTCAGGCATAGTGCCTAGAGATGCCCTTGCTCTTTGTCTTTCTTTGTGTGCCCTGCCTATGAGCTCCATGTGCTCATGAATGGTTTCAATGTACTGCCATTGATCTGTTATTGATTGGCCAATATTGGCCCACAGGACCTTCTTGATCTCAGCCACAACCTTGTCAAGAGAGAGCTCTTTCTCTAGTTCTTTTATCCTTTTCTCAAGAGCTCTTACTTCCCTGGTTTTCTCAGCCACAGTTTGCTTTGATTTGTCATATTTCTCATTAAGTGTGGCCAATTTCTCCTTGGCTTCATTCAGCTCTGCCATCTGGGCCTCTAGAACTTGAATCTCCTTCATCATCTTCTGCATATCGAGGCTTTGAGCCTGTTCTGATGTCGTTGCTGGTGCTGATGTTGATGGGCTTGTTTCAGCTGTCTGTCCTGTAGGAGGAGTGATAATTTGAGGGGGCTCCTCAAGGTTTATGACTTTGTTGGGTCCCTATAATACTAGTAATTACCCCATTACTATTGTAGTTATACCCCTTATTTATATTGTTGTGCCCCTATTACCCCCATATTGTTATTTATGTGCCCCATAGAATCCCTCTATTGTTATTTTTTTGGCTTTATATTATTATTGTTATGTCGGCTGGATTATATTGTGACTCCTTAGACTCCTATATATAGAAAGGAGGTTTTGTCATTTGTATCATCCAAGAATTGTTCATTTATGTAATGTAAAGGAGGTTTCCCCCTCGAAGAGGCTGAATTCTAAGGCGTGGATATCTCTTTTCTATCTTTTTGTGAGCTGGTTTCATAACATTTGGTATCAGAGCTTTGGATTCTAGGGTTTCGCTGCTCCAAACAGGTCATCGTGGAATTTTCGCTATAACTTTTTTCTGTGACGTTTCAGAAGTCACGAAAAAAACCCATTTGAGAAGAAATCATGCTGAACCTTGGGTCCGAATTTCAGAGCATTTCGCGCGATATTTTCGGAGATATGATCTGAGGAAGTTTGTCTTTTTGCAGACTCCTGAATTACATTCAAAACAGGTGACCTGGGGAAAATCGTCATAACTTTCTTTCTGAGCATCGGATTGAAATTTCGTAAGAAGGTACAGAAAGAGGACGGACTGTAGTTTTCGTTTATATATTTTTCATAGTCAAAGGTTGAAACAGTGACACGTGGCACTTCATACAAGTTCGCTCTACTGAACTAGTCTATAATCAGGTCACTGTGGGAGATTGTGCATAACTCTTTCTTGGAGAATCCAATTTGGATCAGACTAGTGGCATTGGAAAGAGGACATAGAAGGCTACTACAGGTCACAATTTCAGAACTGGATGATTTGAAATTACAGAGATACATCAGATTCAATATCAGGCTTCTACAAAGTAAAAAAAGGTGTGTAGTTTTTTTTAATTTTTGCATAAGCTTGGTTTGAAGGAATTCAAAGGGCATAGTAAAGCATTATTATCGGTAACTGATGCCCCGAGGAAAGAAAATGCAAACACCTAGTAAGGAACCTGAAAGCTCTAGCATGACTCATGAAGAAGAGGAAGAAATGCTACATGATATATCAAAATTACAAGAACAAGTGCAACAAATGTCACGCTCACAAAAGCTAACAGATAAGTGGCGTGGAATCTAAGATAAATGGCGTGGAATCTAAGATAAATGGCATGGAAGCTAAGATGGAGGATTCGATGGAAGAATTGAAGAAGTTGCTACAAGAAAGGGTCACTAATGGTGAAAAGGTAGTAAAGGAAACTCATGATGAGAACAAAAGAAATGTTAATCATGATTCCATAGACTCTAATGTTGGATCGAAGACTCACCATGTTCCAAAAATCGATATGAGGAAGTTTGATGGCAAGGATCCCGCCACATGGATATTACAGATGGAGCAATTCTTCGATCTCAATAATGTGCAAAACACACAAAAGGTACGTATGGCAACTTTATATTTGGAACCAAATCAGTTTGTATGGTATCAATGGCTTTGTTCTCGTAAAAATTTATCACTTGGGCAATTTTTACGGAAGAATTGATAGCACATTATGAGGATACAAAAAGCAACACTTTTTTTAGCCAATTGATAAGTCTCAAACAAAAGGGTTCAATAATGGAGCACATTGAGGAGTTCCAAAAATTGAACATAAGGGTAAAAGATATTCCAGAGGAGCATAGGATTGATGTGTTCATAGGGTCTTTAAAGGATAATATCCAACATGATGTGCGCCTTTGGGAACCTGATTCATTAGAGAAGGCATTCAGGTTAGCAAGAAAAATGGAAAGCAAAATTATGGCAACTAGGAAGCATACCATTCACAACTATAAAGACGGAAGTGTTGTTGCCCATAGTCTTCCACAACCTACAAGGTTGACACCACAACAATTGGAAGAAAAAAGAGCAAAAGGGCTTTGTTACAATTGTGATAGCAAATACACAAAGGGTCATAAGTGTGCTGAGAAGAAATTATTCTACATAGATTGTGAAGAGGAAGAAGAAAAGGAGCAAGAAAGGTCAAAAGAAGAGGATATATTCCAGGAACAAAGCCTAGATGAAGAACAAATAAATCCGACCATATCTTGTAATGCATTGGCGGGAATTACCACTCCTCAAACCATCAAGATAGAAGGACAAATCAAGAAGAAAAAGGTAATAGTGTTGATTGATTCAGGAAGCACCCACAATTTTATTCATTGTAGGGTAGCAAAAGAATTGAATTGCTTCCTATATCCAGCACCAGAGTGTCAAGTGATGATTGCAAATGGAGGAACAATAAATTGTTCTGGAAAGTGCCATAATATCAAGCTATCCATGGGAGAATATGTATTGACTAGCCCAATGCTTTCCATTCCAATGGGAGGTGCTGATGTTGTACTAGGAGTCCAATGGCTACAATCCTTGGGTACAATAGCTTTTAATTTTCAAGAACTTTTCATGAAATTTTCTGTGGAAGGAAAGGAAGTTGAATTAAGGGGTATTGCAGGGAAACCAGGAAAGATAATCAGCTCTAATGGCATGACAAAGCTTCTAAAAAAGGAGCAAAGAGGTGTAATTGCACAATTATGTTCGCTAGATGTTTCCACATTGGAATCATCTATTTCTCCAGATCTCCAAAAAGTCCTGGACAATCATTCCAAGGTATTTGAGACTCCCAAAGGTCTCCCACCTATGCGTGATCATGATCATGCTATTCATCTGATTCCAGGAAGTGTTCCTCCAAACATCAGGCCGTACAGATATCCCTATGTCCAAAAAAGTGAAATTGAACGTATGGTTGCAGAAATGCTAGAGGCTGGTATAATTCAACCGAGTCAAAGTTCTTTCTCAGCTCCAGTAGTATTGGTGCACAAGAAGGATGGATCATGGCGCATGTGTCCAGATTATAGGGAGCTCAACAAGCTCACTATTAAAGATAAGTTCCCCATTCCTGTCATTGATGAATTACTGGATGAATTGCATGGATCAATTTACTTCACCAAGTTGGATCTTCGTTCGGGATATCATCAAATCAGAATGAAGATTGAAGACATTCCGAAAACGGCATTTAGAACTCATGAGGGTCATTATGAATTTTTGGTCATGCCTTTTGGCCTTACCAATGCACCTTCAACATTTCAAGGTTTGATGAATTCAATTTTCAAACCATTCCTTAGAAAATTTGTGTTAGTATTTTTTGATGATATACTAATCTACAGCAAGTCTTGGAAGGATCATGTTGAACATGTTGACAAGGTGCTACAACTATTGGAGGAGAAACAATTATATGCAAAAAGATCCAAATGTTTCTTTGGAGTCCAGGAGGTGGAATATTTGGGTCATATTGTATCTCATGAAGGAGTTAAGGTAGACCCTAGCAAAATTAAAGCCATTAAGGAATGGAAAATCCCCACATCCATAAAGCATCTGCGAGGATTTCTTGGGTTGACAGGGTATTATCGCAAGTTTGTTAAGAATTATGGGAGAATAGCAGCACCTCTAACAACATTATTGAAGAAAGATTCATTTTCATGGACTCCGGAAGCAACAAAGGCCTTTGAACATCTTAAAGAGGCAATGTGCCAAGCACCGGTCTTAGCTACACCGGACTTCACAAAAACCTTTATTGTGGAATGTGATGCTTCAGGAAATGGAATTGGTGCTGTTCTAATGCAAGATGAAAGACCCATTGCTTTTGAAAGTCGTCCAATCAAGGGAAAGTTTTTAAGCAAAGCTATTTATGAGAAGGAAATGTTGGCAATACTCCATGCACTTAAGAAATGGCGACCCTACCTAATGGGAAGACACTTCAAGGTAAAAACGGATCATGATAGCCTTAAATACTTTTTAGAACAAAGATTATCCTCTGAAGAGCAACAAAAGTGGGTCACAAAGATGTTGGGTTATGACTTTGAAATCATCTACAAAAAAGGGAAGCAAAATGTGGTGGCAGATGCACTCTCAAGAAAGGATGAGGATGTGGAAGCATTGTTGTGTGCCATTTCTATTATCCAACCAGATTGGATAAACGAAGCAAAGGAGGAATGGAAGAATGACGAAGAAGTGTGGGCACTTATTCGAAAGCTACAACAAGATTCCAGTACTTCTGATACATTTAGCTGGAAAAATGATTCGTTATGGTACAAAGATCGCTTATACCTCTGTAAGAATTCCCAGCTAAAACAAAAGATTCTTATGGAATTGCACACTTCTCCCTTAGGAGGGCACTCAGGATTTTTAAAAACTTACCACAGGGTTAAGAAGGAATTTTTTTGGGATGGCCTTAAATCAGATATTCAAAAGTTTGTGGCGGAATGTTTGGTTTGCCAACAAAATAAAGTTGAAACAATTAAGACACCAGGTCTATTACAACCTTTATCCATTCCAAGCCAACGTTGGGAGGAGGTTTCAATGGATTTTATCACAGGTTTACCCAAGTCTGAGGGAAAGAGTGTCATCATGGTGGTAGTTGACAGACTTACCAAGTATGCACACTTTTGTGCATTATCACATCCATTTAAAGCCAGTACAGTTTCTACTGCATTTATGGAAACAGTTCAAAAGCTACATGGAAACCCAAAGATTATTGTAAGTGACAGAGATCCCATTTTCACTGGAAATTTTTGGACAGAATTATTTTCTTGTCTTGGTACTCAGTTAGCTCATAGCTCATCTTATCATCCTCAATCTGATGGGCAAACTGAGATAGTAAACAAATGTTTGGAAGGATATCTTCGTTGCTTTGTATCTGATAAACAGACACAATGGGTCAAATGGTTGCCTCTGGCTGAATGGTGGTATAACACTTCCTTCCATACAGCAACAAAAATGACCCCATTTATGGCACTTTATGGGTATCAACCACCATCCATCACATCATATTTAAGAGAAAATTCTAAGGTTCAGGCAGTGGAACATCACATCGAACATCAACAACAAGTCCTCCAACTCTTAAAGGATAACCTCGTGTTGGCACAAAATAGAATGAAACAACAGGCAGATCAACATCGCAGTGAAAGAAGTTTTGATGTAGGTGATTGGGTATTCCTACGGCTACAACCATATAAGCAAATGTCCCTAAAGCAAGCTAAGAAGGATAATAAATTATCACCAAAGTATTATGGTCCGTACAAGGTGTTGCAAAAGATTGGTACTATGGCATACAAATTGGAGCTTCCTGCAGCTTCTCGATTGCACCCAGTTTTCCATGTTTCATGTTTAAAGAAGGTTATAGGCGACAAGCTCCCAGTTCAAACAATATTGCCAGAACTTGACGAGGAAGGAAAAATTATATTGGAACCGGAAGCAGTCACAGAAACAAGAACTCGACAGCTACGAAATCGATCAATTTCAGAGTATCTTATCAAGTGGAAGAACTTATCCGCTGAAGATTCCACATGGGAGGATGAGAATTTTATGCAGAAGTATCCAGAACTACTCAAGCGTTGAGGACAACACTTTTTTGAAGGAGAGGGGCATGTTGGGTCCCTATAATACTAGTGATTACCCCATTACTATTGTAGTTATACCCCTTATTTATATTGTTGTGCCCCTATTACCCCCATATTGTTATTTATGTGCCCCATAGAATCCCTCTATTGTTATTTTTGTGGCTTTATATTATTATTGTTAGGTCGGCTGGATTATATTGTGACTCCTTAGACTCCTATATATAGAAAGGAGGTTTTGTCATTTGTATCATCCAAGAATTGTTCATTTATGTAATGTAAAGGAGGTTGCCCCCTCGAAGAGGCTGAATTCTAAGGCGTGGATCTCTCTTTCCTATCTTTTTGTGAGCTGGTTTCATAACAGACTTGCTGAGGGGGCTGAGATGTCTGGCCTCCCTCTTTCTGCTTTAGTGCTTCCTGTAATGCAGCCTCAGTTTCTACCAGCTTCCCTTCTGTTTGTACCAGTTGTTTGTGTAGTGTTAGCAGCATGGCTGCTACATCCTGGTCCTTCCTCTGTTGAGCAACCTCTTCTGTTTGAGGGTGCAGAGTTGTTGGGATCTTTACCATCTTTCTCAAAGCTGCAATATCTGCATCTCTTTCCTTTAACAGTGCCTGTACAGCTTTGGGATCCTTTGGGTCATGCCCAAGCTCTATAATAATATCTTCCGAAGACCTGATCCTGTTGTCTTTGGCCTGAGAGGATGCCTTCTCCAATTCAAGTTGGGCTGTTGTATTATGCAGACTGTTTTGCAATTTGTGTGCAAGGAAGGTCTTGTCTGCCAGAGTTGAATAGACCATCTCACCCGTTTGCTTGTGAAGCTCTATCTGGTCCATAGGGTGGATGTCTTTGGCAAGAACCTCAAGGTTGGTCCTTATATAATCTGCAGCTGACTGTGGCTGCAACATAGTGGGCATGAAATGACTCATAGTCATTTTCCCCTCTGTTATGTCATATGCTGACATAAGCCTCTGCTGGTTTGTGGGAGCCATTTTGAGTAAATGGTTGTACAGCTGAAGTCTCACCGGCTCATTCCTCTTCTTGATGTCAATGAACTGCTGCTTTATACTGGACTCTGCCCTCCTCTGCTGGCTTGAGGAGCTGACCTCTCCTCCAATTGTCCTTTCTTGTTCCTGCTGGAAGGAACTGGCAGATGCTTCCATGCTTGGTGGGCCCATACCCAAGGATTGCCCAATAGGCATCTCTTCTTCAGAAAGGGGATTTATTCTTTGCCTCTTCTCCCCTTGTTGATTTGTTGATGTGGTGAGGGGAGTCTCTTGCTCTCTATCCCTCTTCTTGCCTCTTTCTTCATTTAGTGGTGTTTGGAGCACCGAGGTCTCCACTATTGTTTCCTGCCTTGGAGGCACACTTTCTTGAGCCTGCTGCTCTGTAGATATGGGAGCTTCAGCCATTTGTTCTTGTTGTTTGGGCTGCTCCTTCTGCTGTTCTACTGTAGGGGGTGGTTGTTTCTGTTCCATCTCTTTCTCTTTACCTTTGCTGGCTGCCTAAGGAGTAGTTCTAGCTGCCTGCTGGGGGGATGCAGAGGATGAGGCAGCTGGTCCAAGTTGCACTTGATAAGAGGAGGAAACCTGCCCACAAGTTTCCATGTCAGCCTCTTTCTCAAGATTCCTTACTTCTTTTTGTAGAATTTCCTCTTTTTTACTTGCTTCTTCTAATGTGCCCTCTTTCCATCCTAACAGATTGGCATATTTTTCAATGTGGGGCAGCCTGACATGATTGTAGCTAGCCAATTTATACTTGACCCTTCTAAGGCTAATGAAGTGATTTGGATCATAGGGTATCCAGAGGAAACTAGTTTGCAATCCAAGGCGTTGCAGGATCTTGTCTGCTTCTTGCCATGCCTCTTCTCTTTTGTTATAGATGAATGGGCCTAGCTGATTTCTGACTTTCAGTTGCACCTTCTTGTTTTTGCTGTGGAAATGGACCATGTCTGCATTTCCAAACTGCCTGAAGTACTCTAGGGCAAAGAGTCTCATAGGGACATATCTTGGCAGCCTATATGGGGCTAGCTCACAGCCATATATCCTGATCACTGTGTGGTTTTGGTAAAAGTACCAATCCCCAATGTTGTAGGCTTTTGAGAGCTGGAGAATCCTTTGCATCTCATCTGTTAATCTTGGAGGAGGGGCACTCAACAGCAAGGACATGGCTGGATGGATGAAAAGGTCAATGAATTCACAATAGTTGTATGGTGAAAAGCATATCAGATGGAAAACTGAGGACCAAAACACTACAGACCTTGGGTTCCCTTGGACATCAAGCTTCTTGAGAGTAATAGGGAAGCTATCAGGCTGATAGAATAGAAACAGGTGATAGATATAAGAAGTATATCTGAATATCCTTTCCCTCTCTAGATTCATCAATTGCTCATGAATCTTATTGGCAATGTATGCAACATAATCATAACGAACAGCAGGAGGCTTTCCAGGGGAAAAGATGGACAGCATGGCCAGAATGGTTTCATCAACATGCTCAGATGTTCTGTATCCCAGGACATAACTGATCATATCCACAAGCAGTTTGCCCAGCTCATTTAGGTATGCATTTGCAATAGGGGGATACCTCACAGTTTCAGAGCCTGATTGGATGAACAACTGATTGATTTTTACAATTTGGGCACTGGATAGCTTACCTCCTTCCTTTATCAAATCCATGATGGAGAGGGGAGTCAATGGCCTTGAAGTTTGAAAATGTAGGATTTCATTTATAGCCTCAAGGGTGACATGGAACAATACTGAACCTGAGGAATTGAGGACAGCTCTCTGACATGGGTCATAGTTGTCACTGCATCTATGAATTAAATCTGGGAGGACATTAACTTGAGGAAGGTTATAAATGGGCAAATTGGAGTCCCAAATCCCTAGGATATCATTAACACTGAGATGCTTGGCTTTGAGGTCATTGATTACTTGAATGTTATATTTGGTGTCCATTAAGAGCACTTCTGCCATTTGGTAATCTCTGTCAGCCAGGGCCTGCCACTCTAGCTCTCTTTGTGGGGCATTAAGAGGTGCAACATTCAATGCAACTGGTGTTTCCATGGTTCACTAACACTTGGAAATGGATTTGAACCTGATTTTCTGGGCACAGCAACACAGGGCAGTGAATTTTGCAAGAGCAGGGTGATTTGCAGAGGAAACAGAGTGAATTATGGTGAGAACAAATTGAAATTCTCCTGAGAAGGTTCAATGAGTAAATGATGGGACTAAAAAGCTGTTTTCCTGGTGAACTTGTGTAGCAGAGCTTTTAGTTTGCGACTGCGCAAACAGACTGTATATTCGTGGAAATTGGACACAATGGGGAGTTTTGTAGGTGAAATTGGGCTTACAATGTGGAGATAAACGGTGGTCACCGAGAATTTGCAGGTAATTACAGTGTTGACCTCTCTTTCCTCACTTGTGTTGGTGAATTTATGCAAAAAACCAGGCGCGGAGGAGAAACTTGGATAAATACCTGGTGCAGATGGCAAATGGTGGCAATGTAGGTGAATTGAGGGCGCCCACGGTCTCTAAAATCGATTTCTGTAGGTTGGCGGCGAGAACGTCGTAAATTACATGCAGATAGCTCAATAGTTTTTTTGGTGAAAATATGAGAAAAACACGAATTTTGGTGAAAATATGGACATTTTGGGCTTTTGGCGCGCGTTTTTTGGATGATGTCAGCATGATGTCATTGGGTGGGGTCAGGTACGGAAGGGTAATGTGGCGGCCTGTGAGTGGTCCAGGGGGACTGACGAGGTGGCGGACAGGTCGGAGCGATGGCAGGCCGGGCGCTGACGCGACGCTGATTTGGCATGACGTGGGCATGACACGGACATGACGTGGGCAGGCGGTATACGGAGGGCAGTAAGCGGTTCCATCGGACCGCTTATTGTACGGGGTCGGTATTGGCAGGCGGCCTCCCGATATAACCTGGGAGCGGCGCGTGGCACTGCCTTGACGTCACCCTCTAACACTTTTCTGGAGGTAATGTCCGGACATCGGGGGCGGCCCGATATTGATATGGGCCGTCGGATGGGAAAGCCTAGATCCGACGGGCGACGGGTTCCAAAGCTGACAGGACGATACGGCGGGACGATACGGTTCCAAAGTGGGTTTTTCAATGTTTTGTGGGTGAAAATGGGTTTATTGGCATTAACTCACAAAAATGGGGTTAGGGCTATAAATCAAGCAGATCTTGATTTAATCCCAAAACATTATAATAGCGTTGTATTTCCTTAGCGCTTTGAGTTCTTCGTATTGCAACCCTTTAGGACTATTAGGCTATATTGCCTAGGGGAAGGGAATATACTTATTTTTTGGGGTTTTTATACACCATGATGTTATAGTAATAGGGAGGGGGGAACATAGGGAGTTAAGTATAGATAGAGTTAGTAGTTAGTTTTGGAGGGGAATGTGAATGGGAAGTGATAGATACTAAGTTTTTAGGAAACAAACTTAGTTAGGGAGTAGATCAAAATGAAAAGAATTTTACACAGGAAATGGGGCTCTTTATGCAATATGGATCAATCCATGAATTTGATTTATCTCATGAACAAAGGTGGTATTGGGATGTTAGCAAGGAATGTGATGGGGGATGATTGGGAAGTTAGACATGCTTCATTTTGCTGCTACGAAACTGCTGAATAGGGAGATCTGCACTGGCCACCATGTGTTTCCTTTGTTTAAGCTAGAGATCTGAAAGAAATTATGCTTCTCAGCCTCATCTACCTACCCACTGTATTGCCTATCATTTTTTTTTACTCCAAGGAGGGTGCACTTAGACTTGCAAACCCTTATGTGCCTTTTCTTTTCCTTTGGCTTTTTCTTTTGATTTTCTATCTAAGGCTAGCCTTATTACTTCCAAGGCCCCAGATTAAACAGTTGGGAACCTTCATTCTCTACCTAACTACTTTATCTGCCAAGATTGAACAGTTTGGACAGATTTCTTTCTCTAGTCTACAACAATAAATTGAAATATGGCATGACCCAGCTTAGACTGTTGGATCACCCATTCAAAAGTAGGACAGCATCAACCAACTGTAGATATGTGTTTCCCACAAAAATATGAGATCTTTGCATCACCAAAGTAGATCATATTGGCACTTCCCCTGCCAATCATGAAAAATGAAACCTATTGGTATAGGTAGCTAAGAGTGGCTCCACTTGGGGATGGTTTTTCTTCTTGAAAGACCAAGAACAGCAGGTCAGAATGCCTTGGCTTTTGACTTTTCTCAAAACTTGCAACCTTGTCTCTTTGGACCTCAAAACTGAAATCTGTTACCTTTGTGGAACTTGCTGAAATAAAATCCTCTTGCTGCTTATTTACAAAGCTTCTTAAACTGCACTATTTATAGGCTGAAAGAAAATAGTATATACAACTGATTATGTACAAGGGAAAAGCCATGCTATATAGATGGAAAGTAATCAAAGTAGTGCTTTAACATCTGGCCATTTACAGGGCCCTCTTCAGCTTCAGTGCCATCCAAATTTTTCAAGAAATAAGTGTTATTTCCTTGTACTGCTTGAATCACAAAAGGCCCCCTCCAATGGGAGTCAAATTTTCCATGCTTTCCCTTGTCTTCTCTCCTTGAATCCCATTTCAGCACTTTGTCCTCAATAAAGAAATCTTCAGCCTTGGTTCTTCTATCAAAATCCTTCTTCAGTTTCTCTTGTAGGACCTGAACTCTACTGTACACTTGATCTCTAGTTTGCTGTAAACAGATAATCTGATTGATTCTTCTTTGCATGTCATTTGGTTCAACTTGAATTTCTTGAAGTAGCTTCATGACAGGTACCCCTAAGGATGAAGGGAATTTGGCTTCCATTCCATAAACCAACTCATAGGGGCTGACCCCAATAGATCTCTTGGTTGTCAGCCTGTCTACCCACAAGGCATTTACAAGCTTCTTGTGCCAATTTTTCTTATTGTCTTCTAGTATCTTCTTAATGATGTTGATAAGGCTTTTGTTGGATGATTCAGCTAAACCGTTGCCCTGAGGGTAATATGCAGTAGAATGGCCCAAAGTAATATGGAATTTGTGACAAAATTTCACCATCTTCTTGGATCTGAAAGCAGCAGCATTGTCTGTTATAATCTTGTCAAGACAACCAAATGTGGAGAGAATATTGGTTTCAAGAAACTGAATAATAGTAGAATCATTTGCTTGTCTGCATGGAACAGCCTCAATCCATTTAGTAAAGTAATATGTGGCTGTTAGAATCCATCTATGTTGGCCTGAGGATGAAGGATGAATTTCCCCAATGAAATCCAAACCCCATTGCTGAAAGGGCCTTTCTGTTGCAATAGGCTTTAAGGGAAGTGGTAGCAACTTTCTTTTTCCCTCAAACACTTGACACTTGTGACATGAAGTGGTAAATTTTTTAACATCAGAGAAGAGAGTGGGCCAATAGTAATATGCCCTGAAAATCTTATCCATAGTGGACTTCCAGTACAAATGTCCGCCAAAATCCCCTGCATGAAATTCTTTCATAACATTGCTTGTTTCATCCATAGTTAGACAATTCAACAATATACCTTCATGATTTTTCCATAATAAATTACCATCTATAACACAAAATCTTGAAGCTTTCATTTTTAAAAATCTAGATTTGGTTCTGGACAATCCTGTGGGAGCACACAGGTTTTGCAATATATAACAGATGTCAAAATACCACAGGGATTGTTCAAAGGCTGCATTGATCTTTGGAGTCGCCAGCTCCGATTCATTGTCCAGTTGGTTAATATCCAAGGCTTGGAAGTTTGCTTCTGTCATCAATTTAGCCAAACCTTGCCCTTTTATCAGTTTTGTAGGTCTTATCTCAATGTCAAATTCCAATATGTTAGCAATCCATTTTCCTCTTCTGCCTTCTAAGTTTTCTTGAGTTAGTATGTCTTTCACAATGGGATTTGGTACATAAGCAATAACATGGGAGTATAGGATGTAGATCCTGAAGTCTTTGATGGCTTTGACCAAAGCATAAGCTTTTTTTTCCATGATCTGATATTTCAGAGGTGCATCTCTAAGGGCTCTACTAAAGAAAGCAATGGGTTTTTCATTCCCTTGATCATCTTTCTGCAATAAGACAGCAGCAATGGTATGCTGGGAGGCAAAAGAGAAAATGATAAATTCTCTGTCAAATTGAGGATTTGTTAAGACTGGGGTTTGAGTAAGGGCCAATTTAATACCTTCAAAAGCTTGATTTGCTTCTACTGTCCACTTCACTTTTGAATCCTTCTTTAGCATGTTGTTTAGTAATCTGATCAGTTCTGCTAAGTTTGGGATAAATCTCCTTAAAAAGTTGATCTTCCCCAAGAAGGCTTGTAATTCTTTGATATTTCTTCGATGGGGCATTTGCAAGATGGCCTGTATTCTGTCTGGGTCAATTCTAATGCCATCCTTTGAAATGATATGACCCAATAGCTTACCTTCTTCCAAACCAAATAGAGATTTCTTAGGATTTAGGGAAATTCCATATTTCCTACATGTTATGAATATTTGTCTTAAATGTTTTAGATGTTCTTGGTCAGATTTTGAGAAAGGTGTGAGATCATCTAGGTAGATGACAAGGAAGTCACGAATCTCTTTAGCAAAAGAAATATCCATTGCTCTTTGAAAAGTAGCTCCAGCATTTTTCAACCCAAAAGGCATTTTAACATATTTGAAAGTTCCCCATGGGGTTGTGAAAGCTGTTTTATCTTGATCATCAGGGTGAACTAGGATCTGATTGAAACCTGAAAATCCATCAAGTAATGAGATTCTTGAAGCCCCCACCACTCTTTGGAGAATATGATCCATTTTTGGTAAAGGATAATTGTCTTTAAGGGATACCTGATTCAAATTCTTTAGATCAACACAAAGCCTAATCTCCCCAGTTTTCTTTCTTGTGGGGACCAAGTTTGAAATCCAGTCTGAAAACCTTATTGGTGCTATGATACCGGCTTTAAACATTTTTTGCACCTCTTTCTCAATTGAAGGGAGAAGCATAGGATTGATTCTTCTCAATTTTTGCTTGAATGGCTTTTGATTAGGCTTGATAGGGATTGTGTGTTGAATAACAGAGGTGTCATAGGATTTCAAATCCTCATAACTCCATGCAAACACATCTTGGAACTCTTTAAAGAGGTCAATGTATTTAGGCTTTTGGTCAGGGGGTATAGAGGCGGACAGTTTTATTATCTTGGGTTTTTCAGTAGTTCCAATGTTGCATTCTTCAATAGCAGCATTAAGGGGTTGCATTTTTGGTTTTCTAGGAACATCATTTGAGTCAAAAATGTCCTCTAATGGGGTTAGGCCTGTTGGTAGAAAATTGTCTCTTAGCTCTATGACCTCAGCCTCTGCACCAGTTGTTTCCTCAAAACGCAGTTGTTCAATTTCTTGTATGTTTTCCTTGTCAAAGGTTGTTGGACAGAGTATTTGATTTGTTGTTTTGAGTGATATTGTTGTTTGATCCTTTTCACTCAAGGGTTGTGTGTCTTTTACAGAGTCAACATCAATGTTCAGACCTGAAAATTCATGCTGCAAGGTCAGGAAACTGTTTATCTGTGTGTCATCCTCAAACACTTGCCAATCTTTGACATTGTTTGTGACAGAAGGTCTGTGTTTTATCTCAGCTGTAAAACAATGGTTGGGTTCAAAAGACAATTTTCATGTACTGGCAAATGTAGCTAAACTATGTGCATGAAGGTTGTGGGTCCTAGGTATTTTGGTCATTTGAAATTCAGTGAAAGCTTTGAGTATTTCAATAGTAGCAGACCTGTATGATCTTAGTCTTTTGTCATTGGTGACAAAATTGCCTTTCACTTGTTGAATAATAAGGTCTGAATCTCCCATGATTGAAACTTTTGTGGCTTGTAAGGATTTTACCAGTTTGAGGCCTAGCAGAAGAGCCTCATATTCTGCCATATTGTTAGTACATCTGAAATTAAGCCTATATGCTCTACCTTTTGCATGATTGCTTTGTTTGTTATGAATCCACACTCCAGCTCCTGCCCCTAATTTGTTGACTGATCCATCAAACTCAAGAAACCATAGGATCTCTTGATTTAGGGGATTTTCAATATCTTCTCTATGACTTGGGATTATAAGTTGGAGCTCTTGTCTTTCATCTAGTTTGTCTTCTAGAATTACCTCATCAATTGATTTCTCAATCTTGATGTCTTGGGAACTTGGTTGCTCATTCACATGCATATCTTGTTCAAGTATTCCAGATCTATTATTACTCATTGGACTTATATCAGTATTGAACAGGATGAAGGAATCCATATCAGAATGGACTGCATAAATAGGGAAATTTTGGGGTTTTTCTTCACTGCTCACCATGTATTTCATGAGTGACTCTCTGTATAACCTCTTTGGTTGCCCAAAGATAGAAATAGTGGCATATGACATGTCCAATTGTAGGGAACCTTGGAGTTTAGCTCCCCATGATCTTGATAACAGCATTCCATACTTGGGTGGGATATCAGCAACTACCACATCACTCAGCCAAAACTTAAATCAAAACTCCCACCTCATAACTAGCCTAAAATCCTCAAGAACAGAATTAAAACCAAAAGAGAGAGCCCTCTCTGATTACAGGTTGGCTAGAACCTGTGATCCAAAGCTTGGTTAGTGGTTACCCCAGCCGTATTCCCTTAGGAGTCAAAGGGAACAACCTGGGTGTTAACACATACCTCAACCTTTACAGTATCCTGACTTTGACATTCTGGGGGAATTACAAAATTTGTATATAAAAATCCCGTTCCTCCAAGCCATTCAAGATATTCCTATATACGCAAAAACTATTAAAGAATTGTGCATAAAGAAACCGAGGAATATAACAACTAATCCAAGAGTCCAAATAGTCGGTACTTTATCTGATCTATTATCTGGGAAAGAAACACCCATTAAATATGAAGACCCAGGAAATCTAATTGTAACTGTTCAAATCTACGGTCAGACCCTGTCTAATGCTTTAGTTGATCTAGGAGCTACAATCAATATTTTAACAACCACTGCCTGTCAAAAGCTCGGCATTACATTTGTAGAACCTACCTCTACTTTGTTAGAATTGGCCGAGTGATCTGTGGTTAGACCAAAAGGTACTCTACACGATGTCATGGTCTCTGTAGATTCCTGGGAATATCCGACTGATTTCCTGATAATTAATCCAAAAACCCGACTTGATGGACACCCGCTAATCCTAGGTAGGCCTTGGCTTTCCACCGCCGATGCTTACATTGGTTGCCGACAAGGAAATATGACCATAACCAAAGGACCCGATATCAAGAATTTGGTTCTATACCCTCCAGCGCAGCCAAGTCTCACAATAATTAAAACTAACAAGTATCCTGTATCATACCTTACTGATAACATTAGATCTCCATTGACTATACAAGAGGCACTTGATTTTAAAGATCAAACAGAAGATGATGCCATTAACAATTTCGTTAGTCAAACTGAAGCCGGATCCTGCACACAATGTCACATGATAGAAGTAGCATTTGATAATGAATTAGAACAAGATCCTCTGAAAGACACACATGTTCAAACAATACCTGTTACTTCTGTCGCAAATAGTAAAATTGTGGAAATTGAACCGGGAAAAACTTTAAATATCAATGCCAACCTCACATCTGAACAAGAAACTAAGCTCATCCATCTGTTAAGAGAATATCAACAGGCATTTGCATGGGATTACCCTGATATTAAAGGAATCAACCCACAGTTGTGTACACACCACATTTATATAGAAAAATATGCTAGACATGTCCGTCAACCGCAAAGAAGACTTAATCCTCATCTAAAGGATGTGGTAAAAGTGGAACTTCAGAAACTTTTAGATGTCAATTTTATTTATCCTATTTCTGACAGTAAATGGGTCTCTCTGCTTGTGGTGGTACCAAAAAGGAATGGGAAATGGAGAATTTGTGTGGATTACATGGAACTCAATAAAGCAACACAAAAAGACCACTTTCCTCTTCCATTCATAGACCAAGTGCTAGATACTTTGGCAGGAAAAAAATTATTTTCCTTCCTGGATGGCTTCAGTGGATACAATCAGATTCAGATTTCCCCTGAAGACCAGGACAAAACAACTTTCACTTGTCCTTGGGGAACATTTGCCTACCGAGTTCTACCTTTTGGCCTATGTAATGCTCCCGCCACATTCCAAAGGGCTATCCTTAGCATTTTTGCAGATTTAATAAATGATGGACTTGAAGTATATATGGATGACTTTACACCCTATGGAGATGATTTTGATCCAGCACTAAATACCCTAGAAAAAGTCCTACAACACTGCATAGCTACCAGGCTTTGCTTAATCCACGAAAAATGTTATATGATGATGACTAAAGGACTTATTCTAGGACACTATGTTTCAGCAGTCGGCATTCAGGTAGACCCGGCCAAAATCCAAATACTTTTGCTTATTCCCACTCCTACTACTCAAACAGAGGTACGCAGCTTTCTTGGATTTTCTGGATATTATAGACGATTTATAGAACATTATTCACACATTGCTGCACCTTTATATACATTAACTGGTAACGTTGATTTTCTTTGGACAGAAAAATGTGAACGTGCTTTCAAGGATTTAAAGAAGCTTGTATCCATAGCCCTAGTCCTTCGAGGACCAAACTGGGATCTGCCATTTCAGATATCAGCTGATGCCTCAGATACAACCATTGGCGCAGTCCTTGGGCAAGAAGAGGATAAAAAACCATACGCTATCTATTACATCAGCAAAAATTTATCCCCTGTTGAATTAAATTACACTGTTACTGAAAAAGAATTCCTAGCTGTAATACATGCTGTCAATAAATTTAGACATTATATTACAGGCTATCATGTTATTTTGTATACGGATCATTCCGCCATAAAGTATTTAGCAAATAAGCCTGTCACAAATGCCAGAATAACTAGATGGTTGATCTTATTGCAGGAATTCGATATCACATTCAAGGACCGGCCTGGCAAAGAGAATCATGTAGCCGATTTTCTCTCGAGAATGCCAAAGCCAATTGATGCAGCAGCTGTTGAAGACCAATTTCCGGATGAACATCTGTTTGTTGTTGCCGTTCGAACACCCTAGTATGATGATGTTGCCAATTACCTTGCAGTAGGTAAACTACCAAAACACTTAACCCCTAATGAACGAAAACACATTGTTCAGAAGAGTACTTGATTCTCCTGGATTGGGGGCTATTTGTTTCACACAGGGGTAGACATGCATATCAGGAGATGTGTTCGAGAAGATGAAATCTTTGACATCTTAAAAGCCTGTCACGACGGACCATGTGGGGGACACTTCGCTGAGCGTAGAACTGGACACAAAGTACTACATATAGGATATTATTGGCCCATGATTTTTAGAGATGCAAAGAAATTTGTCCAAGCCTGTGACAGCTGCCAGCGAGCAGGACGTCCTGGTCAAGTTGACGAGATGCCTCTCAAACCACAGTTAGTCATCGAACCATTCGAGCGATGGGCTCTTGATTTTGTTGGACCCATCAACCCCTCATCAAATCAGATAACATATATCTTGGTAGCAAGCAGAAGCATTGCCAAGAGCAACAGATGACTCTATCATACAGTTTATGTTCCATCTATTTGTACGTTATGGCCTTCCAAGGGAAATAATTACAGATGGAGGACCACAATTTGCTAGCAATAGATTAGCTGCAACACTTAATAATTATCATGTCCAGCACAAAATCACTACTCCATATCACCCACAGGCGAATGGACAAGTAGAAAGCAGCAATAAGGTAATAGAATCAATCCTAACGAAAACCATTGCGTCACATAGGCATGATTGGGCTGCCCGACTACCTGAAGCACTCTGGACCTATAGAACAACATGGAGAAGCACCACTGGTTACTCACCTTATCAATTAGTGTTTGGAAAAAAACCCATTTTTCCTATAGAATTTGAAATCCAAACATTACGAACAACACATGAAGTTGGCTTAGATCTAACCGAGGCACAGATTAATCGACTACAGCGGATCAATGAATTGGACGAAATTAGGCTCTCTACACTACAAAAATACAGCATTGATTCAAAAACAGCGAGCTAAATGGCATGAAGCCCTCATCAAAAACAAAGTCTTCCACGAGGGAGACTGGGCTCTGCTATATGACTCTCGGTTTCAAGACTTCCCTTGGAAACTCCAGACTCGTTGGTTGGGACCATACGAAATCCAGAAGGTACATGACAATGGGACCATCACTTTAATCACCATTGACGGTTCTGGATATACCTTCAAAGTGAATGGCCACCGAGTTCGTCTCTATCAAAAACCACTCACTTGGGAATCCTTCTGTTAACAGCTATGCAGAGACATTGATATGGAGATTTTAGGAGAGGAAGAGAAGTCTTCCTCACCTGTAATTCATTAAGGAATTCATTTCTTTTCACAATTTGTACATAATTTCTTTTCTTCAAACTCGTTTGTGTACATATGTTTGAACTAAATGTGTTCTTTTGCTCAAAGATTTCAATTTTTGATGTTCCTGAAACGAATGACATTTGCGTGTTTTTGTTGTTCCTTTGCAAAAGGAACAACATTTTTGATTTTTCGATTTTTTTTGCTGTTCCTTTTCAAAAGGAACAACACTTTCGATTTTTCTACTGTTCCTTTTCAAAAGGAACAGCACTTTCGCACTTTTGATTTTTCTATTGTTCCTTTTCAAAAGGAACAACACTTTTGATTTTTCTGTTGTTCCTCTTCAAAAGAACAACACTTTTGATTTCTCTGCTGTTCTTTTTCACAAGGA
The DNA here is from genome assembly GCA_031772625.1 of Pinus tabuliformis. Classification (NCBI taxonomy): domain Eukaryota; kingdom Viridiplantae; phylum Streptophyta; class Pinopsida; order Pinales; family Pinaceae; genus Pinus; species Pinus tabuliformis. Next base: position 264,213,935 of record CM062806.1, on the reverse strand, counting down.
ACAACACTTTTGATTTTTCTGCTGTTCCTTTTTGTTAAAATTGGCAACCAGGGCAAACCTTCATGTGGGTCATCTTATTCATGGCTAATAATATTTTTATTAGATTCCTCTCGTCGAGAGGTGTAGGATTGATATAAAGATCATCCAATTCCGATAAGTATTCGTGGAGATATGAATTTATTTTGATTATGGAATTATTATCAAGCCGACCTACAACTCATGTAGGCTCAGAAGCCCAACAGTCGCATCTATTCACCCACCAACGTTGTGTATAAATATAAGAGGACTTTTCCTCATTTAGACTCACTCATCTCATCACATCTCTCTCTCTCTATTGCGCAGATATGAGTCTCTTCTCTACTGCGCTAAAATGGGTCTCTCTCTCTCACACATGTGAAGTCGAAAGCTGTTGAATTTGAAGCTGCAACTGCAGAAGTAAAGATTGACTTGTGTGGCCTAGAATATCTCCTCTTTGGAACTGCGCTGTAGGTTCATCTAAATCTCCTTTGAAATCCGCAACTTTTGGTGGTGGAATGAAGTCAATCCGACGAACGGTTTGCAAGATATCGACTGCCCTAGTTTGAAGCCGGAAACTGCTAAAACTGAAGTTGCAACTGCAGAAGTAAAGATTGACTTGCGTGGCCTAGAAGATCTCCTCTTTGGAACTACGCTATAGGTTCATCTGAATCTCCTTTGAGAGCCGTAACTTTTGGTGGTGGAATGAAGTCAATCCGACGGTCGGTTTGTGAGATATGGTCTGCCCTAGTTGGATAATGAAGCCACTAATGCTGATGCTACTGATCTAGGGTTTGCTACTGCTGATATGAATCAGATTTATTGTACTATTTCTCTCTACTGAATTATTGAAGCTAAAAGAAGATTTGATCAAAGTGTTTCCATACACATTGTGGGGTTTGTCCCTGGCTAGCCGCCACATCTTGTGTCTCTTGTCTTAGCTTGTTTTCTGTTGATCGTTTAATGTTCTATCTGCACTTTACTTTATGTACATGTGATTGCTAATCGGTGGAATATAATAAGAAAAAGAAGTAAACTGTTACAAGCATAGAACATACCATAAATTAACATGGTATCAGAGCTGAGGTGAAGACAAAGCCCGAGCAAGAGCAAGAGCAATCATTGAAGAGAAGATTGGCAAGGCTATCCTAAAAGAACTATGGGGTCCTCAACACTCTTTCCTGCCGAAGATAAGCTCCATGAGAAAGCTGACTATCATGGATGAAAGATGTCTATCGATCTAACCCTTGAAGATCAAGGAGTTCTGGACCATGTAAGAGGCAATATTGTTGAGCCTTCATCAAATGCATCTGTTGCTGCCTGGAACAAATGGAAAAATCGAGAATCAAACCGAAAAGAAGATCAAGATCTTAAGAACTGACAATGGGACTGAATATGAATCTAATGAGTTCCATGATTTTTGTAAAGAGGTTGGTATCAAGAGGGAGACTACTACACCATATACTCTTGAACAAAATGGTGTGGCAGAAAGGAAGAATCGCACAATTATGGAAGATGTCCGGGCCATGCTACATGATCAAAGTCTTCCTAAGTTTCTATGGGCTGAAGCTGCAAACTCTATCGTATATGTACAAAATCGATGCCCTCATCAAGCATTGGGTTCCAAGACTCCTGAAGAAAATTCTCCGGTAAGAAACCTGATGTTTCTCATTTTAAAATTTTTGGAAGCCCTGTATACTTTCATGTGCCGAAAGAGAAAAGAAATAAATTGGGAGCATCTGGAAAGAAGGGAATTTTCGTGGGCTATGGTGAAAATACTAAAGGCTATAGAATCTATGTAGCCGGTCAAAGGGAAGTCATAATTAATCATGATGTCACCTCTAACAAAGATATGGCTCTCAGCAAGGTGATCAATCTTCCGACTTTGAGGAGCTCTCAAGAAGCCGACACCAAGGAACCGAAAGAAAAGGATGATGAATCAATGCCTGATGTAGAAGAACCCATGGATCCGATTGATCCTCCTCCATATGAGCCTTCCTCTTCTAGGAAGAGGCCTTCATGGCTTACGGGGTTACTTGATGATGCTGAAGGACATGCTGCACCCCGAGGAACCTTTCGTGAAAGTAAGAAACTTAACAGGTATCAGGGATACCTTACCATCATGAGCACGATCATACAAAATGAACCTTCATCATTCTCAGATGTCATCAAGCATTAATTATGGAAGGATGCTATGACCATAGAATATGAGTCTATTATGGAGAATGATGTCTGGGAAGTAGTTCCCAGACCTTGGACAAGATAATTGTTACTTCAAAATGGCTTTACAAGATAAAGCATGCATCAAATAGAAGTATGGAAAAGTATAAGGTTCATTTTTTTGCTCGTGGTTTATCCTAGAAGGGAGGTATAGACTATGATATTTGCACCTGTTGCCAGATATACGACCATGCGCTTGATCTTAGCCCATGTGGCTTCACATGGATGGAACCTACATCAGATGGATGTTAAGACTGAGTTCTTGCATGGTTCTATCAAAGAAGAGGTCTATGTGGAGCAACCTGAAGGATTTGAGATTTATGAAAATCTCATGTATGTAGGTTGAAGAAGGCTCTCTATGGGCTGAAGCAAGCACCCCGAGCATGGTATGAGAGGATCGATAGCTACTTGATGAAGCTGGGATTCACTAGGAGTGAAGCTGATCCTAACCTTTACTTTAAGGTTGAAGATGACAAGCCTCTCATACTGGTGTTGTATGTGGATGACCTATTTCTAACAGGTGCAAACCCTCTCATTCACAAATGTTAGAGGGAGATGGCTTTTGAATTTGAAATGAAGGACCAAGGACTTGAAGCTTGGCAGAAGCCAAGGGAAATTTTCCTATCTCAAGGAAAATATGTGGTAAATATATTGGAAAGATTCGGTATGATGGACTACAAGCCTGTGACTACCTCGAGGATCTTAACTTTTAGAAGTTATATGGTAGTGATGTCGGACCAGACTTGGGAAATGCCTCTGAGTTTCAAAAACTCATTCGCATTGATGTTCTTGGTGAACCTCCATCCGAACATATGTTTTGCAGTTAGCATTGTGAGCTCATATTTGGTTGAGCCTCACTGGATTGATGCCAAGAATCTTCTGAGATGTCTTCAGGACACAATCTCTCATGGATTAAGATACACTGCCGGAGATGTGAGACTACTTGGATATACTGATGTTGATTGGGCAGGCAGTGTGGTGGATCGTAAGAGCACTTCCGGGTACTGTTTCACCTTGGGATATTTTTCGATATCCTGGATGAGTAGGAAGCAGAAGTCGGTAGCTTTGAGCACCGCCAAAGCAGGATATATTGTTGCTAGCATAACCTCGTGTGAGGCAGTCTGGTTGCGAAAGCTCTTCAGGGAGCTGTTTGGATTTACATTGGATACCACTGTGATTCTTTGTAACAACCAGAGGTGGGATTCGATTATTGAGGAATCCCGTATTCGTCAATTGCTCTAGAAGATAGACATCATCTGGGATATGGTAAGTTGATGAGCAAGGAAGCTCCATCACATTAAGATGATGTACAGGTTGATACACCTTGTCAAAGCCCCGAGGAAAGATCTAATCTGTGATTTTCCAAAACGACTTGGAGTCAGCAAGAAACCTTTGTACAAGGGTCCTACATGTTGCATACATTGAGCTCTAGGAGCTCTAAGGGCTTGCGGTTCCTACTGGAGCAACATATGACCACAGGGTGACTCACCCTCCCCTGGTGGTGCACACTGGAACAAGATGATTCACTCTCTTGTGGGACAAGATGATTCACTCTCTTGTGGAACAGGATGACTCGCTCTCTTGTGTAGCAGGATGATTAGTTCTCCTGTGAGGCTTGCATTGTTGTGTTCTCCATGGCAACCTGGATTGATGTGTTCTCCGCGGCGATTGTAGCAGGATTGATGTGTTCTCCTGTGAGGCCTGGATTGATTTGTTCTCCATGGCAATTGTAGCAAGATTGATGTGTTCTCCTGTGAGGATAGGATTGATTAGTTCTCCTGTCGAGGCATCCTACCCATGCAGTCTGGGACTCATGGGAAGTACCTCTCATCTGATCAATGAGCAGGGAAATGAAGTTAGGGACCATAGTAGTACCGATGGACGCATCGTTGTAACTACCGTACTCCCTACGCTAGGATGACCTCCATTGATCTGGGATCAATGATACTGGTCTGGGACCAGTGGTAGGAGTTGTACCATACTATGACGCTGACTTCAGGTCGGTTGAGACTGGTCTGGGATCAGTGGTACATACTCTGAGACTGACTTTGAGTCAGTGGAGGATGATATTGGTCTGGGACCATTAGAGTTGTACTCACTATGACGCTGACTTTGGGTTGGTTGAGACTGGTCTGGGACCAGTGGTACATACTCTGAGACTGACTTTGAGTCAGTATGATACATCCTCGATCATTTCTTCTTCTTCATAATTCGGACAAAAGCAGAGTAGAACATAACAATGCAAGAGCAGAGCAGAACAGAACAAAACAGTACAGATCAGTGCAGGGCAGATCAAGACAAAGCAGAATAGGCAAAATAGAGCAGAGCAGGGCAAGGGTCAGGCTGTACAAGGCAGTGCATTTGATGGATGAATAGTAACGACCGATAGACAGATTGCAGATGAAGTTCTCCATGGTTGAGAGGGAGTGTTAAAATTGGCAACTAGGGCAAAACTTCATGTGGGTCATCTTATTCATGGCTAATAATTTTTTTATTAGATTCCTCTCGTCGAGAGGTGTAGGATTGATATAAAGATCATCCAATTCCGATAAGTATTCATGGAGATATGAATTTATTTTGATTATGGAATTATTATCAAGCCGACCTACAACTCATGTAGGCTCAGAAGCCCAACAGTCGCATCTATTCACCCACCAACGTTGTGTATAAATATAAGAGGACTTTTCCTCATTTAGACTCACTCATCTCATCACATCTCTCTCTCTCTACTGCACAGATATGAGTCTCTTCTCTACTGCGCTGAAATGGGTCTCTCTCTCTCACACATGTGAAGCCGGAAGCTGTTGAATTTGAAGCTGCAACTGCAAAAGTAAAGATTGACTTGCATGGACTAGAAGATCTCCTCTTTAGAACTGCATTGTAGGTTCATCTGAATCTCCTTTGGAAGCCACAACTTTTGGTGGTGGAATGAAGTCAATCCGACGAATGGTTTGCAAGATATCGACTGCCCTAGTTTGAAGCCGGAAACTGCTGAAACTGAAGCTGCAACTGTAGAAGTACAGATTGACTTGCATGGCCTAGAAGATCTCCTCTTTGTAACTACGCTGTAGGTTCATCTAAATCTCCTTTGAAAGCCACAACTTTTGGTGGTGGAATGAAGTCAATCCGACGGTCGGTTTGTGAAATATGGTCTGCCCTAGTTTGATAATGAAGCCGCTAATGTTGATGCTACTGATCTAGGGTTTGCTACTGCTGATATGAATCAGATTTATTGTACTATTTCTCTCTGCTGAATTATTGAATATAAAAGAAGATTTGATCAAAGGCTTTCCCCACACGTTGTGGGGTTTGTCCTTGGCTAGCCGCCACATCTTGTGTCTCTTGTCTTGGCTTGTTTTCTGTCGATCGTTTAATGTTCTATCTGCACTTTACTTTATGTACATGTGATTTCTAATCGGTGGAATATAATAAGAAAAAGAAGTAAACTGTTATAAGCATAGAACATACAATAACTTAACACTTTTCAAAAGGAACAACACTCTTGATTTTTTCTGTTCCTTTTTCAAAGGAACGGCGTTCGCTTGTCTTGATGTTCCTTTTCTAAAAGGAACAACATTTTGATTTTTGTTGTTCCTTTCTTAAAAGGAACGTCATTTTGAGTGTGTTGTTGTATTGTTTTTCAAGAGATAGCATTTTTTATTTTCTGTTGTTCATTTTTCAAAAGGAACGGCATTGGTGTGGTCTATTGTTCCTTTTTCAAAAGGAACGGCATTTGCACTTTTGAAACCTATGCTCCTTTATTGTTCTTCTCTCAAAAAGGAACACTTCTAGCATACTTTTTCTCTCTTTGTGAAACAGCTTATCCCTTTTGCTGATCCAAGTTTGAGGATGCTTCTTGCCCCTGTTCTTTCAAAGTCCTTTAGAGACAACTATGCACTTATGCAATGAATACAAAATTACAACATACTGAAATCATGAAATTATAAATCGCTATCTTTATAAGGCTATGTATTGGTAAGAGGACAGAAGGAAGGACATACTTATCTTTTGTTGTCATTGTCGTACTAATTTTGCCCTGATTGGTTATCTTTATCATGCCATTCTTTTTAATTCCCTTTGATTTTTGTTTAGGAATAAGAGCAAAGGGTTTATATCCTCCTATTGAGATGATAAGACTTCTTCCACCATTCCTACTCGTAAGGTGTGTTGAACCACCTTTGTGTATATATAAGGAAAAGTGCTTTATGAAAAAAGAAAGTAAAAAACCAAATGAATTATAAATTGTCAAATGCAGGATAGGGGGTCTCATCAAGAGCCAGCCTACCATGATCATGAGGATGGAAGTGAAGTGGCATTCCCACTATGGCCACCACACCAGGGATATGGTCCAAAAGGTATATCAAATAAACAAACCTTGGAACAGGAGGTCTCATCACGAGTCGGCCTGCCCACTCTTCGCCCCCTCCTCGTGAATGGAATTATGGCTAACTGGTTACCAAGCAAGCATAATGGCCTACACTTTGACATTACATTCCTTAATATGCACATAAAGGATCATGGTTCCAGGGGTGAAATAAACAACTTTGCCAAGGTTATGGACACTCGTCGGCAGTAGAGCACTGTGAATGGTATCGAAGTCACATTAATTACACCAATAGGTAGGATACTAATACTCTTTTGTTTCTTATATCCTAGGCACTAATCATACATTATTTCCCGACTTATATATCGCATGAACATTTATTACACCAATCATGGCAAAGGAGGTGACAATGACCACTTGATATTTGGCAAGTACGATAGACATCATATCCCCCCGCCTCGCATCATATCACAGCAGCCTCTTACGTCATAAGTGATCCAACTTTACGCCTCGATTTCAGAAATCCGTTGTTTTTCTAAACATGGCATATTTTCATACGTTGTTCCTTTATGACTTGGTTACAGATGGGTGCCGCTCCTTTCTTTGTCGGCTGGGGCAGCCTATCACATTGTGGGGGGGGGGGAGGTTAACCTCATTATTCCCCGGGTTATGTGTCAGCTCACTATTCGGGAAAGATAGTGTACCAGGAAATGGCACGGTTTAACGACATGATATTTCTATTTTTTCTACACAAGTCGTTGTTCATAAGTCATTTCTGTTGCATACTCTGTGTTTTTTCTAAATCCGACGATTACTACCCTCTCTGTGTTTCAAACAGCACAAGCAGTTGCTGTTCCATTGAGAATCCACAGTGAAACCATGGGAGGCAGGGCAATTCGAAGCGAACCACAGTAGTTGACAGTCTCCGTTGCTGCTCAGGAGATCCTGGAAAGAGCAGGATGGCTGACTTAACTCAGTCGCCTGCAGGAGTTCAATGAAACAGTGGCAATGGAATTTCTGCAGAACCTGCAGGAGGATCACTCCACAGTGAGGGGGAAGCGGATAACGGTCACCGACGATATAATCATAGAAGTCTCGGGACTACCAGCCATCAGACCTGTATGGACATTAAAGAAGGAAAGACTCCAGAAGATCATGGAAATTTTCTAGGACGAAGACCAGAGCTTAACGATTAAACAGAAGGGAGTTCTGTCGGCAATGCTAGGAGAACCCTGGGAAGAATTAGTAGGAACAGTGCAAAGCTATATCACCTGCGAGGGGAGAAAAGACGTGGTAAGGCCACGACATCTTAAACTCTTAGCTGTTCTAAAGCAGAAATGCTCTTTAAATCTTCCTACACTTTTGAATTCTTTACTTCATGACGTCACACGAAGCCTGAAAAAGGCACAGCGTGTAGAGTCAGTTGTCAGCCACCATGGATTAATCTAACTAATAGTTAGTCATAGCCTCACCCAGTAGCAAAGCAGCTGGGAAGAATTAATTGCAATAATTGAGGGGAGAGCGACAGCACCTTCCACAAAACGTAAACATACTGCGAGCACATCTGAATGACCAAAAACACACCAGGAATCATCAAAGCGTAAGCATGACACTGATACACCGGAACAGCCAAAGAAATGCAGAAAATCAGTCCGGTTAACCGGATAAGAGGAAGGCTGGAAAAACTCCAGGAAAGCACCAGCCAGCCAGTGGTAATTGAGGATGAGCAACCCTCACAGCCAGAAGTATAAGAAGAACAAGTCGAAGGAGAAAAGGAAGGAGAGACCGAGGAGGTTGAGCAATCTGAAGAGGAAAATGATGAAGCAGCTGAGACTCCTGAGACAAAAGTTGAGCCTCCTGAGACAGAAGCTGAGCCTCCTGAGACAGAAGCTGAGCCTCCTGAAACAGAAGCTGAGCATCCTGAAATGGAAGCTGAGCATCCTGAGGCAGAAGCTGGACAATCCAGGCAGGAGGAGGAAATGGGACAGCAGGTAGGTAGCCCACCACAGGACCTAGTGGGAGAAGAGGAATTGGCTGCAATCTTGGCCAATATGGGTGAGTATGGCCAACCTTCCACTCCATCATACCTCCGCGACAAACCCCAGGAAGAAGATACACCTGAAAAACCACATGCAGAAGAGGCAGAAGAAGGAAATCTACCTGTTCATGATGAAAAGGAGATAGGAGACACTGAACGGGAACAATCTGTTCCCACGGCACCAGAGGAAATTCCAGAGGAAGTAGGGATAGAAAACGAAGCCACAGAACCAGTTAGGGTTCCTTCCCCAGAACAACCAGCACAAACCAGTGAAGAAGCACCCCAGGAGAAAGATCCAGGGACTAGTCACGGCCCATAACACAGCAGAAAGCCTGCTGTTCCTTCTAATAAAACATTGGAAATTAGAGAATTACAAAAGGAATAACAGAGGTTATTGAGCATAATAGCCCAGCTCCACTAGCAGATCAGGATCCTGAAAGCGAGGCAGAGGATAAGGAAGACCGCCGGGAAGAAAAAGATGACCACTGCAGTCAGAATCCGCAGGATAAAAAGGCGAAGGACCAAAAATCGCCCTGCTGATCAAAACTTGCTGAAGATCCAACTGCTGTTCCAAATGAAGTTGAAGGTCCAGCTACTGTTCCAAATGAAGCTGAAGGTCCAGCTACTATTCCAAATGATGCTGAGGGACAGACTGTTGTTCCATTTGAAAAGGAACAGCTGCAAGCTGGTATTTGTGTTAAAAAAGAAAAGGACAACAAGGAAATTCAAATAGAGGCACCACCCTCAGGGGTGATAAGGGTTCTGAACTCGAAACAACGCAATAAGAAAGTTTAGGTAAAACTCCCGACCTCCACTGATGCATGGAAAAGAGATCCAAAGACGAGGACCTTGCACAAGGGATTAAAACAGGCTCAGCAAGAAATGGAAAGGCTTAGAGAGAAAACAGTGCCTCGTGAGAAGTATGAAGAACTACAACAGCAACTAAGGAACGTCAACCAATCCGAAAGCCAGGCCTTTGAAGGGTGGCAAAAGGAATAAGAGAAAGTTGCAAAGGTAACCCGTAGGCTAGATACTGTTATCAAACAGATGGATACCTTGTGTTCTTTATACAATGATGTTTTAGCATGTAGGGCCCCTGCCAAAAACTATGCTCTGTTTTTATTGGAACAGTACTTACAATTAAAAATAAAAGCTATTAAAGCAAGCGCCCCGATACAAATTAACACTGTCAATGACTTTATAGATTGTTGTAAACATTATGGGGTGAAGGTCCAGAGATTGCTATGTGAATTTTATTTGCATAACCTTGTGCTAGATCAGGAGACTGAGTTGAACCCTGGCCCTTTTGTTGGGTATATTCAATTGCAAGCATTCATCTCATTCGGGGTTAATCAGATCAAATGGCTCAAAGCCTATAACACTTTCTAGAGGCAGGAAAATGGTCTAGACTTGTGGGTAAGGGCTGAGCCTAGGGACCCAGTACGGTTATGGAAAGCACATAGAAACCTTATGAGAACTACGGGTGTCATCGAAATGTTAGGACCCATGCACGAGGCACTCATTTGACAAAGTTTAGAATATTTTCTTTCTATCAAAGACCTCGCTATTGATGCAGCCAAATTCTGGTATCGAATCTCTAATCCAAATGTCCAGCTCAGGGAGCCATTTAAGTATGAGAATTTTCAATTAGCTACCAACCGTTTGAACCTCTATGGTGAAAGAATTTTGAGGGCAGGACCATCCTGGTTAGGATATAGATTCCGTAGTCCAATTATCTGGCACCCTGCACCCGGATATCAAGCCCTATATGAGATGCCTAAGGGTCAAACAGGCCAGTTCTTTGACTACCTAGTCACTCACCATGGCTGTAGGCCTCTGCATGAGATTCCTTCTCCAGCATATTCTCTCACTGCTTTGCATGTCAACTACAACGTTTTCATGAGGGCATGAAATAGGGTAAGCAGGGGGGTGTGTGGAGTACTAAAAAGGCATGTTTTTAATGATAATTTCAATGGATTTTCAGTGGGACTTGTGAATCTTTTACATCATGAATATGGAAAACAATAGAGAATTATGATAAAATATGTGGAATTAGTATGCAATACTTAACCGCTGATAGTTGTCATTCTCCTATGCAGGAAAGGGTAAAAACGAGGAGCTGTTGTTCCAAATAAAAAGACAAGAACAGGGTAACTGTTGTCCCTTTGACGAAGGACCAAGTGCAAACGAGGCTAAGCAGGTTGAAGCAAACCGGTCCGAAAAAGGAGGAGAAGGCACCAGCTCGTCGAAGGAGAAAAGAAGTGATTAAGGATTAACAGTTTGGTGAATCCCTCAGGATCTTCGATCCTGAGGGATCGCTACTTTATTTGTCTTATTACTTAGACATCTCCGTCGTCACCCTTATATAAATGGATGGCACTGTTAGCTTTGGGGATGATGCTTTTATGTAAATTTTTGTTAGAGATTGAACTTTGATCATCGAGTCTCGTTTAACTTGGCTCATTGTACTTTTTGTTTCATGCATTAATATAAACTTGGTGAATATCTTATCTCTACGTCTGGATTAACTTAAAGCGGTGTACCCTTGAGGCTAAGGGCTCGGCCTCGGAGGACACTTGCTTCTGTATCACTATGATTTGATTTCTGCGTGGTTTGCTTATCGTCATTAGTTGGTAATCTGATATGCTTTGTAAGTTACATCATATGCTCTGTTAAGATTCATTCATTAAGGTTCTTTATATTGGCTCTACATTATATCACCAATACTTTCAGAGTTGATTGAATATTACTAGACTTAATTGAACATTGTTATCATTTTGTTACGGAGCTTTTATGCTGTGTATCTGTGTTAAGGAAATTATCTGAAAGATGTGTTCTTTATGATTCAGGATTAATGTCGTTCCATTTTGAAACACAGTCATAATTCCTGTTGATTATTGGTGTTAAATCAGATTACTTTTCCAGAGTGTTGTGTGTGTGTATGATTTCCACATGCTGTTCCATAATTAGTAGTTAGTGTTGTTCCATTAGTGCGCGTTGCGTTATTTGCTTGGAGACTGAAAGATTGGAGTTTTGATTACAATGAGTGCATTTGAGTTGATAGGATAAAGATTGATTACTGCTCGTGAGGTTTAGTTATTCGATTGCTGTTCCATTTTAAGCATTGATGTTCCATTCTAGATTTGTTGTTCAATTTCCTATTTGCCGTTACATTTTTATCTGCTGTTTCATTTACTTGCATTTTGTGTGAGAGACAATCTGTGGCTGTAGTGAGCCTCGGCATTTACTGCCTCGCTCCCAGACCCGTGGTCCATGCTCTAATTTCCTTTCTATCAGTTTCAAAAGGGATGGACTATTGCTATCGAACCCTTGACTGATAAAGTTGCCTAGCTTTAAGAATGTGTGCTTTAGTCATTTGAAGTAACTTAGGCATAGACAAGCATCAATTTACTCTTGTATTTTCGTAGAACGCTGTACTACTAGAATTACTCTAACAAATAGCCTCAGATTGAGTCACTCTTTGAAATAACCAAACGCTCCCGGATTGACATATTAATGTGAGGTAATTAGAGGTGAAAGAAACCATTTTTATAGCTCTACACCCTTCTCCATACAGAGGTAGTTCAACTTCAGAGAAATATATGGCATGACAAAAATATTAGGGAGAAGAAATTCCAAGAGGGAGATTGGGCACTAATCTATGATTCAAGATACAATGATTTTGAAGGCAAGCTGAGGACAAGATGGCTGGGACCCTACACTATGGAGAAATGCAATGACAATGGTTCAGTTCTGATCAGAACGATTGATGATGAAGCCATCCCCATGCTTGTCAATGGGCATTGGTTGAAAGTCTACAAGAAACCCCTCTCCAAGCGAGTGTTTATCGCAGATTTGAATAAAACAGTGATGGTAGTGGAGCATGTCTTAGCATCCACTTCACCTACTCACTAAAGAAAAGAAAAAAAGAAAAAATAAGGACTCAAGTGAAAACCTCCATGAGGCACTTGAGTCCCATCATTGGGTTGAAAACCTCGTTTGAGGTGGCCCAGTGATGTCAAAAAAAAAAAAAGAGAAAGAGGAAAAAAAATAAGATCCCTAGGTGAAAACCTCCCTTGGAGGTGCCCAGGCAGGTAATTAAGGTGAAAACCTCTCTGAGCCGCCCTAGTTGTTTTCGAAAACAAAAAAAGAGAGAAAGAAAAAACGGATTTCTATTGCATTGCAGGTTTGCAGGAGGACTACAGGGAGCAGAAGAAGGTGCCAAGGGGACCTTGACATTCACACCAGGATCCAGCTCATCTCCTCCATAGCTTCCTCCATCATTTTTTTGCAACTCTTTCACCCCCTTGAACCTTTTTTTTTGCAAAACTATGTTTTCTACAAGAGGCTCTATGTTTTCTACTGGAGGCTCCTGTAACAAAGAGCCAAAAGTGTCTACAGAAGGCAGTTTGAGGGACAAAAAAAGCTTCATGAGGAACCTATAATCCCTCCTAGAATATTCAAACCTCCTTGCCATCATTTCCAAACCTACATCACACCCCAAGCATCATTATTTTTTTTCCCTGTCTAAGAAAAAATACAGAGAAACAGTTTTTTAGTTTTGAAAAAATAAGAGGAGAAAAGGCACCATCAACTTCACCTAAAGCCTACCTACTATCCCTCCATTTTTATCTACACCTCTGGCATCATTCTCAAGCTTCAAACATAGGAAAAAGCTGAAGTTTCAAGGGGAGAAGCAGCTATAGGAGCTCCTATAGGAATTCCTGTAGCAGCTGATCCCATAGAAGTCCAGCACCAACAACAAAAGAGTGCACATATGCAGGTTGAAAAGGCACATGCAGCTCAGCTCTAGTAAAGGAAGAACCTACAAAAACACACAACAACACATCAACAAGTAGGGAACATGCATGAAGTAAAAATGAAGGCATGCAACAGAGAAAGCCATCGCACCTCATAGCCAATACACTTAGATCATAGGTAAGTAACTAAATCACTCCTCTATATGAATTTGTGTAATTAGGAGTCATACGAAGGCAACGAGATGGTTGAGATTGAATGAGAGAAAGGTGGCCAGTTAACTTGGCCACTTTCATTTAGTTGACTCCACTTATCCGTGATGTCACCCACACGTGCGCACAGTCAACTCAAGCACAAGATGCCAAGGATAGGTAGTGGGAGGAAGTGTGAACTCCGATGCAATAATGAGGGATGATTATGAAGAGGGGCCATGATGACCAAGCAGGTGGGGATGAACGGTCTGAATATGGGCAACGTACACCTTGCCAGCTCAGCACTCATAACTGAAAATATCCATAAAGGATAATGAGAACTCCTCCCCGTGCATTCTCACCACCTTTTCTTCATTTTCTCCTCATAACTCAACCACAACAGTCTTCTTGTGCCCCCACAGCTTCGTATTCACCATCCTCCATCAATTTCCTCCCTATATTTTCTCTCAACATTTTCTACAGGAGCACTTACAAGAAATCTACAGGAGGGACAACGGGCTTCTACAGGAGGGGCAGTGAGCCATTTTGAAGGGAGAAAACGTGATTTTTGGCACAAATTCTAGTTTGACAAGATAGGGTTCATGAATTCCCCCTGTTGAATAAAAATATATGAAAGAAGTGGTCTCATTTTGAGGATGAAATAAGTCTTTAGAAGGGTAGAAAATACATAAAAAAATTATGTTTGTTTAAAAAAAACACAGTCTTCTCTGTTTCTCTATTTTTCCCAAAATTCTCTGTCTCCACCTCCATATTTTGCTTTCAAAATAAGTACAAGTAGTATGACAAGAGGGTTTATGAGAAAGGAGCTCACTAACTCCACTAGGCTCCATGCACATCCTCAAGTGGTGGACATATTCACAAGCGCAAACTGGATGAATTTCTTTGATAAATTTCGAGGGTTTGATGAAGAAATTGCCCAAGAATTTTCTCTCTCTAGTCCCTCACACAAGAACTCATGCTAATGTAAGCATTAGAGGCCTCTCCATGGAAATAACCCATGAATTCATCAGTAGGGTCACTACCCTTCCCCTTGGGATGCCTTGGAGTGAAGATGAGAAACCAATTGACCAAGCGGCCAAGAAGAAATTTTTCCAAAATAATGGAACCATTTTTGAAAATAAAAATGGAATTAGAAGGGCTATGTTATAGACATTTTTGGGCATTGCAACCCCAATCATACATGTCCATAAATCAAGGGCTCTTAATTCCCTAAAAGTGTTGTTTACTACCCTAAAGGAACAAGGTCAGCTGATTACATCATCTCCCAGAAGTTCTCCACAGAAAACTACTCAGAACTGGTCAAAACTGGACCATCTCACCCGCTCCATGGTGAAAAAGAGATGCATCCCACCTAAATGCACATGGGGGGTGTGATGCATCGCACCTAAATACACATGGGAGGTGTGATGGGCGAGAGTGGACAAATGGCAGAGACAGTTTGCAAAGTGGATCGACATGGAATCTTCTAGAAACTTCTCCTATGACACTTGCCTCTCTAAATTCGCCTAGGGATGAGTAAGAGATCATCAGTCTCCAAGTGGAATCAAGAACTATCAGAGAGAGGACACTAATCAAATCTCATAAGCTAACTCACCTCCCTACAATCATCTATATATGGATCCCTCATCCCAGAGATCTAGAGGCTGGAATTTTGTATCTTGTAAGGAAGTGCTGTTGGTTTCTTGGTGCAACATCATAATGTTGGGTGATTTAAGCTTTTCATGAGATGAAGAAGGGATTTCTTGCTGAGAGGATGACGTTGGGTTAGAACAATTGGTTGTAATCCTCTTTGCTATTCTTGATATTAATAAAGCTATTCGAGTTTTTCTCCACATTCTTGTATGATTGATGATATATGCATTTGTGTGGTCAATATATATCTGGTCCTATATTGTTTGTTATAGTAGATCTCTGTTCTTGGATAGTATTATGCTGCTTTGATTCCACAGGTGCTCTTTGAAGCTGGGTAGACAAGGAAGCAAGTGGTAAAGATCTATTAGAAGGGAGAGGAATCAATCAAGGAACCAAGCGCAAGACAAAGGTTGGTCTCCTTTGTTCCCCTCTTATCTATTTCTCATAAAGGAAAATGAAAGTAGTTTTAGTTTGTTTGTTTCTAAGATAGCTACCAGTCTTAGTGGCACTAGCAGCTCTGCATAGACACTAGATTTCCCGATAACAAAATGGCAACTCCACTGGGGAGCGAATAGCTTGTTTACTTTTCTATATTTTTTCATTTTATAAACTTATAGACAGAGCCTGAAGTCAAGCCAGCAAGCCTTCGAACTGAATTTGCTATGCAAGTGCAAAGTAGATCAATTTTGCTTCAGTCTATCTCCGGGTTTTGTTTATAAACTGAAAAATTGATTTGTAAACATCCTAATTGCCCTTGTGGTGGCTCTAGTAACCTCTTTAGATCTACCGCTGTGATTTATTTACTGGTTATCACTTTCTCGGCCTAAATCCCTAA
The DNA here is from genome assembly GCA_031772625.1 of Pinus tabuliformis. Classification (NCBI taxonomy): domain Eukaryota; kingdom Viridiplantae; phylum Streptophyta; class Pinopsida; order Pinales; family Pinaceae; genus Pinus; species Pinus tabuliformis. The sequence goes on along the minus strand of CM062806.1, from coordinate 264,197,901 downwards.
ACTATGCTACAAACTATGATAAAAAACTGGATCAAAAGTCTCGCACTGTACCATCACACCCTCTCTTCAAGGATATCAGTATGCATCGCACTTCCCGTGTGCAGTAGGTGGGATGCATACTGGAATCCCTGTGTAACAGGTGCAATGGTCAGAGAAGGCTAAGTTTGCCTCCAGACTTTGGTTTTTCTTCACTTTTTTTAGCTCTATTCAAGAGTTTTGTTGTCTGTAGTCAGTATACCTCTGTGTAAACCCCCTTCCTTTCCATTATTCTGCCTCCATTGTGCAAAGAACTGTAAATGTTTTTTTATGTATTGTGAGCCATTTTCAGTTCTCTTTTACAAAGAAGTAGCGTAATTGAACTGTCGTTTCTTTATTTGGAAGTGTCGCAAGTGTCATTTTCAGTCATAGAATAGAATCTGATTATTCTTGATAGTCAATTACACTGTTACTCTTGTATTTGATTTGAATTAATAGTTTTTCAAGTGTCGAAAGCAAGTTTTCAATTCCAAATCGTAAAGTGTGGTCATTGTCTTCATTTTGTCTTGAAAAGAATCTTATTAGTAATGTCGCTTTGAAAAATAATTCAGATTTGCGCTTAGCTTTCTTTTTATCATTCACACATTAAGAAGGCTGAAAACAAATACATGCATGTGCATTTTCATTTAGACTGTTTGCTGGTTTGATTTAGGATAGTGCATATAGTGTGTGCTCTCTGCTCTATGTTGAAAGAATATCATCTCTCTTTCTTTAGTAGCTAGGATTTTCATTGCAAAAAGAAGATTAAACGATTGTTTATCATCTTAGATTGCATTTTAGGAATTGTATATCTACATCACGCGGTGAACCTGAAAGGCAAATTTCTTAAACAAGATCAACTGTAAAATAAATTTAATGAATCTAAAAATGCTTTGGAACCTAACGCACAACATTTAGAAGTCTAGGCTAGAGACGTATTCCGGCGTCGTAAAGCCTGGTAACTGTTGTTTTCATTGCTGGTTGGGTGATTCCTCCACTTTGAGACGACAAGTGCCAGTATGGACTTGTGCTCCCACGTACCATCGAGTATATATTGGGAGACCACAATAGGCTATATCCTTTATCCATAGGAAGCCGTGTCTGCTGCCCTATCGATCGCAATGCACTGAACACAGCATTCGGGAAGATTGACTGTCGTACCGTAAAAAGTATTCTGCAGTTTTGCGATTGGTTTGGTAATCCCTCTATCTAGACTTTCAGAGTAGTCTCTTTTGTTCCTTTTCAGACTCCTTAAAGGAAAAGGTCCATCTGAGCACTTGTCACTTCAAGCTCATTAAAAATCGAAGGCGACTAGAGTCATCTTTTGTTTTTTCTCGACTCTTAAAAATTGAAAAAACAAGTTGTGTCAAAGCGTCTAAAATTCATTTAATTCAGAAACATATTTCCCCTTGATTTTTAGTTGATCGAGTAATCCGCAATCGTGGAAGAAAGTCAATTGAAACCCCGTCGTTCGCGGAGGCTTACGAGTCAACCGTCTTTGTCTCCAGAATAAAAACTGTTACGGATGAAGCGAACTCGTTTAACCGGTTCAAAATCCCCTGGTAAAGTTGGAACTAGTGTTCCGACACCATCGGAGACTCTGGTTACTCCAAACATTTTTGGTATCCCTGCCTTTACAGAAGAAGTTCCACATCCACCAAAGGATAGTAGAGATGATCCTAGTGTGAAGGTAAACACTTGTATTACTGAACTAGCTCCATCTACAGCTGATTCGGAAGGTGTTATTTCAAAAACATCTATCACTGCAGAATCTATACCTTCTTCGGCACCAGAAATATTTTATGGACCTGACAGTCTACCTCTTCCACCTGGTATGATTGCTATAGAAGAGATTGTGGAGGATCCTCCATCTAGTACTCCATCGCAATTTGGAGTCGGGATCACCATATATCCTTCTTCATCAGAAATTAGTCTACGATTATCGGAAGCTCCTGTAGAATCACTAGGAAATCTTTTGGATAGACTAGATATGTCAAAACAACCGTCGACATCTAGTACTGTGTCATCTGACATAGCGATGACAGAACTTCCTGCTATCACTCCAACAATGTTCGCCGGCATACTATCTGTCCCAACTAGCTCTCAATCTCTAGATGGGGCCCACTCAGGGGCTATTTCGATAGTATGGTCTGTTCCCGTTTGTTCATCCAGAATAATATCCGGGAGCTTTTATGTTGAATCTCAACAAATTGATCCTTCAAGGTATCAATTTGGGCAGTCTGGTCCTCGAGGGAAAATCATTCCTTTGAGTACCGGATTACGGCCATATGGGGGGCAATATACCCTTTCATTGTCTCCTCTGGCAGAACAACCATACGGGAGTTCACAAAAAAAATCAGGTTATCCTAGAATTACATCTAGCAGTTGGGTGCCAATACAGCCTTAACAACCAAGAGTTGTATACTCGATGCAACAATGTTTACCTATGTCAAATATAACGACTACGCCAGCTATTGTGACGGTGTCGCAAGTACAAGTGTTGCCTGCTTTATGCCAACCTCGGGTTTCTCAGGTCGTAATGCAACAGCCTCTTATCCTTGCAACTCAACCACAATCGCAAACTAGTGGAATGACACAGGCCCAAAAGGGTACAATTACCCCTCATCTTGGTCAAACAACGAGTATTGGACAACAGCACATGGTTTCACAACCATGGCTAGTGCAATATCAACAACCGCAATTCCAACAAGCTTACCAAGGATTTGAGCAACAAATATTTGCAAATAATTGGCAGCTGTATATTCAAAATGGTCAACATCAACCATTCCATAATGGTTATGCCCATCAACCTTACCAAAGTTACCAGCATCAAATGCATTATGCCGGTATGCAAAGACCAACTGCTCAGGAAATACCATCTTATCCGGGGTATGCTTTGCCAAACCTGAATCAACAGTTGCCCTTCATGGCAACTTTAGAGTTACCGGATCTAAATCGGCTAACGAATGATCCAATTGCTTACACCCCATGGTGGCTAGCGATTCCGCATAAACTTCTATCAGATATTCCTAAATTTAATGGAAATTCGGGTGAAGGCCTGTCAAATCATGGGATGACCTTTCATCTATGGTGTTCATCCAACACCCTAAACGATGATTCGATTAGGCTTCGCCTTTTTCAGAGAATGTTAACTGGTCTAGCAGCAAAATGGTATATCGAATTACCTAGAGCTTCGTTTGATAACTTCAGTACCCTAGCCACAACCTTTCTAACCCATTTTCAGTTACCCATATGGTACGAAATGGGAACAGAACTTCTTACCAATTTCAAGCAAACGATAGCCACTCACATAACCGATAATATTCATGAGTGGCGACATCGTCATAGAATGGTAAAAACGTACGTTTCTAATCAACTTTTAGCTGAATGGTTTATTATGTCATTATTACCTTCTATTACAGAAGATGTGGCAAAGGGAGGAGTCGTCACTGAAGAGCAAGTTATTGCTCGTGCGTAATATTTAGACTTGATTTATACTCAGTCTAGCACGCTCTACGATAAAATCCCTGACGCTCCCAAACCGGAATTTTCGGTTCCTCCTCCAACTAAATCAAGCAATGACTCTCATGCCGGCGATGGCGTGATTGGTACGACAAATACAAAATCTACAAAGGCTACATCTAAAAAGGCCTGTAACATTTCTAGTCAAATTGCAAATGAGGAACTTCTCGCCTCAGAAGTAAATGTTGTGTCTACTGACAAAGGCAAAGAAACCAAGCAACCAGGAGGCAAGAAGAAAACCAAAGGGAATAAGAAGAAACAAGAGGAATCATCACCTAAAAACTCTTTTGCAAACCCTTCCGGAAATAGGAAACTGGATCATCCATGCTTTATATGTGATGAGGATCATTGGATGAGCGATTGTCCATATAAAGTTGAGCTTAAAAAATTCTTCAAGAATTCAAAAACCTCGGCGGTATTAGCTGATCCGTTTCCAAATCTAGAAACAAATCGGGTTGCCAGTGATAATGCTTCCTCGTCCCAAGTGTTGATGTTGTCGGTTTCGAAGCAGCAAAATGATGCTTTGATAACGACAAGGAATAAAGATTACGGGAATCCACAGATGTCGAACAACAAGGATAATGATACCCCTAGTAGTTCGACAACAACTTCTACCGAATTTGTGCCACCCATCATTCCTGAGCTAACAATAAAGCTGCCCAAGGGAGTAGTACACAAGTTGACATTTAATCCTCGTGCTAGAGCAGCACAACATTATGATATAGTGGAAGATCTGGCCCAATCGCCATCCGATATGTCGACACTTGAGGTACTGCAAAATTGCCCCTCGCAAAAGCAGGCTTTATTATCAGCAATAGGTGGGATTGACCCAAAGGATTCTAATCTTGTATCCTTTAATCACAAAGGATATGTTCCTCAGTTACCAGCTGAACTAGCTTTCCTCATTCAAGTGAAATCCCTCAAAAAAATTGTTCATCGAACACTTATTGATGAGGGGGCATCTACATGTATTATGTCGATGAGTTGCTGGAAAACTTTAGGATCTCCAACCTTGTCACAATCTTCGATGACATTAAAAGCATTTGATGGACGAACATACACCTCATATGGGATTTTAAGTAAATTGCAAGTCGAACTGGGGGGAAAACAATAGAAATAGACGTCGAAGTAATCGACGGAAACCTCAATTACAACATCCTACTAGGAAGGCCCTGGATATATGCTATGGCTGTGGTTGTGTCGACCTACTTCAGGAAGATTTCATTTCCCTTTCAAGGGGGAATTACAATCGTCGACCAACAAAATTTTCTCCCCAATAGTTCCCAAGTTACGAGAAGCATTCTGATGATCCATGGAAGCCCCCATTCATTTCAAAATATCGGAGTAGGCCTACTAAAAGACACTATATTAATGGGAACTTTTGCTCTCCCACCTCCAATCAATCTGGCGGAAGTGGCGACAGTAGGAACCTGCAATATGATATCTTCTATTCAGAAGATCTCAAAAAACGATATTAGCATGGATCATCTGCAGGTATTGCCTCCAAGCCCAATAGAAATATTGTAGCAATCAATGTTTTTGGCATGGGAGGCAAACCCAAATCAACGCTCATCAAGCGTTTGGATAGATAGGTCTAAGGAATATGGCACCCCTTCAGATCCTTGGTCGCAAGTACATTACACAGACGAAGGAATTGTTTAGTCAATGATAATTGACGGGGCGCCATGGGAAGATTACCACCATCGTTCCCATCTTCCGGATTGTCAGGAAGATACTCCTAATGACCTTCATCATCCTTCAGTTTTTGATTTACTATCAAATACTGTAAACACGGTGGATTCCAAGAAAAACTTGTCCAATATCGAAGAGACTATCACCATAAATATCTTGACCAAAATAGATGTTGTAGAGAATATTTATGTTGGAAAATATTGTTGTCCTTCAGAACTAGAAATATACAAAGCTCTTTTTCACGAATTCATAGATGTCTTTTCTTGGTCATATGACGAAATGCCAGGCATTGACTCGAGTATAGTTGAACACGAAATCAAGATGTATCCAGATGTCAAACTAGTATGACAACGGCTATGGCAGGTGCACCCCAAGAAAGCCGTTGCCATCAAGGAAGAAGTTGAAAAACTTCTCCATGTTGGTTTTATTTACCCGGTTCCTCTAACTGATTGGGTATCGAATATTGTTCCTGTAATGAAGAAACAGGGAACAATTAGAGTGTGCGTCAATTATAGGGATGTAAATCAAGCTTGTCCAAAAGACAACTACCCTACACACTTTATTGACTAGATAATTGATGAATGCACCAGATGTGAAATCTTTTCATTTATGGATGGATTCTCCAGGTATAATCAAATAGATATCCACCAACAGGACTAGTCAAAGACTGCATTTATTTTTCCGTGGAGCACATTTGTGTATCGCAAGCTACCCTTTGGTTTAAAGAACGCAGGGGCAACATTTCAGAGGGCAATGAATTATGCCTTCCATGACATCAGAAACATCGTTCAACCATATCTTGACGATATTTCGGCTCATTCGCGAAAGCGGATCGATCATCCGCAGCATTTGAGAGCGATATTTCTACATTGTCGACACTACAAGATACGACTCAATCCACACAAATGTGTGTTCTGTGTCAGTTCTGGTCGTTTGCTTAGCTTTGTAGTCTCAAAGGACGGGATTCGTCTCGACCCATGTAAGGTTCAGGAAATCATAAATTTGCCTCCACCTTCAAATTTGCTTCAAATTTAGAAACTCCAAGGGAAAGCAAACTTTCTGAGGAGGTTCATTCCAAATTACGCCGAACTTGCTAAAGGTTATACACGTCTATTGAAAAAAGAAGTACCCTTCGTCTGGGATCAGGTCGCGCAAGCTTCCTTTGATGCTTTAAAGGAATCCCTGATAAAAGCATCATTAATGTATGCTCATGATTATCAAAAAGACTTTAACCTGTATCTGGTTGTAGCGGATACAACCATCGCAATGGTTTTAGTTCAAGAAGACAATGGAATTGAACATCCTATATATTATTTGAGTAGAAACTTAAATAATACAGAAAGAAAGTATTCCTACGTTGAAAAGCTGGCTCTCGCAGCTGTTCAAGCGATACAGATATTTCGACACTATGTCCTCTTTCGAAAAACTACCATTTTCTCAGATTGCAACCCCATGACTTATATATTGTCGCGACAGTTGATGGGGGGAAAATATTCAAAATGGATAGCAATTCTTCAAGAGTTTGATCTGGAATTTGTAAAATCCAAATCAAAGAAGTCCTTGGTTTTCGTGGAATTAATATGCGATCTCCCATCGTCTTCCAACGATGAAACATCTGAAGAAACCATCATGGATGAATCTTTGTTTCTGATATCTTCAAGCAATCCGTGGTATGGAGATATAATAATCTATCTCCAAACCCAAAAATATAGGTCTAATACCTCTCGCTCGAAGCAAAGACGTATTCGATACCAATCAAAAGACTACATGATCATCAGTGATACGCTTTACTGTCGTGGTGTCGATACAGTTCTGAGGAGGTGCCTCACCCATGAGGAGGCCAAAAAAGTCCTGAATGATTTCCATTTAGGCGCCTGTGGGGGGCATCAATCTGGTTACGCTATGGCTCAAAACATTTTACGAGCAAGATACTTCTGGCCAACAATGTTCAAAGATTGCATAACTTCAGTCAGAAGTTGCCATGCGTGTCAAATTTTCGATAACAAAACCAGAAGACCACCCACACCCCTGCAACCAGTAGTTTCTATTGGGCCATTCGCCAAATGGGGTATAGATTTCATGACATGTAACCCCACCTCGACCGGGGGCATGGGTATACCATAGTCGCGGTAGACTATTTTACCAAATGGGACGAGGCGATGCCTACATTAAACAACACCGGCGAAACAACTACCATTTTCTTTTTCAATCATGTAGTCGCCAGATTCGGCGTTCCACAGGCCATAGTCACAGATCCTAGATCACATTTTCACAATCACATGATGGTTGAATTAGTTGCCAAATTAGGACTGTCCCACGACAACTCTACTCCATATTATCCCCAGGCCAATGGACAAGTTGAGGCAATCAACAAGGTCCTAAAGTGGATGCTGCAAAGGATGATTGGAGTCCACAAAGGGAGTTGGCACCTAATCCTGTACTTAGCCTTGTGGGCATACCGAACATCGGTAAGGAATGAAACCAAGTTTACACCCTTTCAGCTGGTGTATGGCCTAGAAGTAATCTTACCGGTTCAGTGTGAAATCTCGTCCCTCGAACTCGCAGTCTACCTTCTCCCCGGAACTTCAAAAGAGGAGGCTCGTTTCTTGGAACTAATCCAATTGGATGAAACCTGTCGTGATGCCTCTTTGGCTAACGAAGCCCATAAGAAATAAGTCAAGGCGTAGTTCGACAAGAATGTCAAACCTCGTGTCTTCTCAGAAGGTGACCTGGTCTTACTTTACGACCAAGAATCCGATAAATTGGTAGCAGGTAAGTTCAAGTCCTTATGGATGGGCCCCTATATTGTTAAACGTGTATTAGCAAAAGGGGCCTACGAGTTAGTGGATTATGATGGGATTCCACTGGCGCAACCTCGCAATGGTTTGTACCTTAAGCGTTACTATGCTTGATTTAAGATAGTAACCCCTATGCTTTTGTTACATTTTTGTTTTTGCTAAGGGTAATTGTTTTGGTTAAGTGATCCACTTTTTCATTGTTGCAGATGTCGAACCTATTGGAATCGTTCATTGGATATGCCGATGGAGTGAGTCATAGCTCGCAAAACCTATCTTCTGCAGCCTGGGCCATCTTCGATCCAAGCGGCGATTTAGTAAGTTTCAGAGGGGTATGTATTGGTCGGTCAACGAACAATATTGCTGAATATAGCGCGTTGATAGAACTCCTCTCTGATTCCATTACGTGTGGCATATGCTAACTCATCGTCAGGCTAGACTCACAACTTGTCATACTACAACTCCGTACGAAATCCAGCTATCTATCGCATGTTCCTAAGGGACAAGATTTTGGAAAGGCAATTTGATTCAATCCAATATCAGCATATTTCCATAGACTTAAACACATTAATAGACTCATTGGAAAATTATGTGTTAGATAGACATTTGCAACATTTATAAATGAAGCATTTCATCAATATTTGCATCAAGGTCACATAACTCAACCAAAATAAAACTCCGAAAATCAAAAATATATATAACTGTTTATGGTTCATACATAATGTTCTGTAACTAGGACAAAATCAGTCGAAAGACCCAAAACTCAAAACGCTAGGGGGCACCCTAGTCTAATGATGCTAGTGATAACAAGTCACCACCTGTGCAATCATGCGTAAAAGCCTAGTCCATCGACTCGGCACGCCAGTAGTATGTCGCTGCAACCTCAGAGGCAGCTCATCAGTCCTCATGTCTAGAATACCAAGAGTGAGGCCCTCGACCTGATCTTGCAATGCAGAAAGAGTCTCGGCCACATCAAGGTCGCGAAGGATATCCCTTCCCACAGCCTCTCCTGCTGGAGCAGCAGCTGGTACTCTCAGGCATACTACTTGCTGAACTGGTCCAACATCTGCATGAGTACATGAGTTTTGATTAGTCCTGATAGAAGAAATCACAAGAACATTATAAAAAGAAACAATAAAAAGAGATATGGTCAGAGAATTTACCTATGGTACCCCACTGCTCACCGGCCGGTAGCACCAAATCCGGGTCACCCCGGAAATCCATACCAGCATATGGATACTCGGAAAAAACCATCTCCTGATGGTTGAACCACTCAAAGAAGGTATCAGAGAAGGAAACCTGGGACTGACTAGCATGTCGGGCCATAAGGTCGACCCATCTCTGCATCTGTGGCTCAGTCGGTGGAGGTAAACCAAGTGAAATGTACTTCGGCTACATCAGTGGGATCTTTTCCAAGGCAAAGGCGGTCAAAATAGAACCATAGCTAAAGTTCTTCAATTTTCCATTCTTTACCTTGGTCAATTGTTCTTTCATCACAAGAAGTACCGCGTCACACCAGTTGAACACCTTTGGTTCAAGGCATTCCAAGGCGTACTGCATATAGGACCTGTTAGCCACGTGAAAGGCCGCACTACCAGCCAGTCTAGCAAAAGTCAACAGGATGGTCCTCAAGGACCGGTCAGTGACATCGCGGATGTTGATCTTTCTGTCCCTACTTAGCTGATATCCCTCTCTACAATATCGGCGAATATAATATCTCACAGATTCGCCCCCATGGGTGAAACCTGATAATGAAAGAGGAGCACCACACCTCGATAAACCGATCAAAAAATAGATGTCCACGATAGTCAAGGGGATAGATTTCCCTCTGATCTGGAACACTTGGTTGGTAGGATCCCATGCATCGAGAAGATATTGCAACAAGTTGATTTGTTGCCTCATGCTAGAGATGCGGAAAAACTTGACAGTTCCGTAGTGCATTTACCGTAACCGGATCATGTAAAGCAAGCATGTCCTCTTCTTCATGCTCACGTTCTCACCATGTAACAACCATTTTTACTCTGATGAATCTTTGCAAAACAAACAAGAGAAGAGTCAGGCTCCTGATTTGGCAAAAAATAGGCAAAAATTCCATGAGAAAACAGTGCAAAATTTCCCCTCTTGCGTCCATTGCACCTACAACAGTGTACAGGATGGGATGCATACTGACTAGCCAATGGACAATCCAGTATGCATCGCACCTTTCGATATAAAAAGGGAGCGATGGAGCCGGGGCGAATTTTTCAAACCCCAGAGGCTCAGAAAAACAGGGAAACATGCACAGAATTCAAAAAGGAAAGAATGCAACTGAAGAGCTCAGGCTTAGCTCCTACCTGGTCCAGACAGCACCAAGAATCGTCCGCAGAATCTCTCGAAATCAGCTGGTGAAACTCAAGGGGGGAAAGCACCTCTAGAGCTCCAACAAGCCAAGTTCAAATGAAATGGTAAAATGAGGGGTAAAAACCACTTTTAAATTACTTTTCACGTAATTCAAGTAAAATATTAGTGTTTTAACTCATTTTTGAAACATATATTGTTCATTTCTAATCGGTTTGATGAAGCAATTGAACAGACAGTACAACCTTTGAAGGAACAAAGTGACTAACGGTGAAATTAAATCAATGACCATTATCATCAAGTAGTTTTTATGTGGAGTTCAAGCTCATTAAAAATTAAACGTAAGCAATGAGCAAATTTTTCCCCCAGAGTTTAAGCCCATTCATTAAAAAATGAACCAATTTCTGGTAAATAACCATCATGAATGCATTATCATCAGCCTTTGAACCTTGGTCGTGTTCTCATCATCACCTCCACTCTGCTTTGGCCGATCATTCACCTCCATTTGTTTGTTTACCCTTTTTGAGGAACAGCTGCGAAGAGTGATCCTGTTAGCCATCCTTGTGACACTGCCGTGATTGGAAAATTCCAAACCTTACCTGGAATTAGCTGCTACTTGTATTTATCACTCGTTCCTCGAAAAACGAGTCTCCTTTAAGCTCTTTTCATCTGACTCATAAAATATGAAAAGATTGCCGAGAAATTGGCCTCTCCAGCTCATTAAAGTGACCGGAAGTGCTATCCCTCCTCTAGATTTTAATCTTTTTGGACCCGAGGGATTATTACACAAAAATATCGAGCGCTTGTTTTGCTCGGATCGTTAAAATTACCGAAAATTCATCCCTTTTGTATTATTTTATACCTTTTCAGATTTAAGGGATTATAAGATGAAAAAGGATTATTGGAGTTTTCTTTATGTCCCTTTCAGACTCTCTAAAATTGAAAAGGACCGAGTTATCTTTGTCGTTAAACTCGTTAAAACCGAATAGCGACAAACTTGTCCATGCGGACAAGAACGAGTTTCACTATCGCTAGGCTCGTTAAAACATAGCGATGGGTTTGCCCGAAGGGAAAATTATAGAACAATCATATGTTATCCTCCTCAAGCTTGACAAAAATAAAGAGGTATTGGTTAGCAATGATTGGGGAAAAATTGGAAAGAAAACTTGAAGAAACTTTATTGGTAGCAACAAGTCGCTCTTGAACATGACACTTTCACTCCGCATCTGAGTCGGGTTGGGTTGTTTCGTTCACCGGTCATATCACCATTGGTCCATCACACCATCCACATTTGGGGTTAACGCTACCAATCCATCATGTGAGTGTCGCCGATATGTTCAAGAGAAGTCGCTCAGAGAATTCACCTGTGTCTCATCCACTACAATACATTTACTCTCCATTCTTTCATGACCGCCACCCTGAACCTTATATCATCAGATCGTTTTCACCTCCATTAAAATCATTTTCTTCGTTCTGTGTCATAGATGTGGGATTCATTAAGGCCCTCCTACAACGGATTGCTTCTTGTCGACATCAGCTCATTATCTAGGAAGTCGATATAGGAACAACCCTTTCAGTACTTTGAAGCTTGCATGCCTCAATGGCAAGTTTCTCACTTCCGGAGACAGGTTTACATCAATGGCCTTCGACCGAAAGATTTTGCGTGGTGTTCGACGCCAAGTCCTTTTTCACACCACGTGAATTGTACTGTCGTACCTTGAGGGTCATCATCATTATCAATGATTCCTCTCGCGCCTGTTAGCAGCTTACATCATCAACTGGTAATCAGGCGATGTATTTCCATGTTCGACTCCAGAACATCTTTCACATGGATTGACTTGTACTTTGAGTGAAGATCGAATGAGATTGAAGACCCCAGATCTAGTTTCATCCATCTGGGCTGCGATATATATTCAGGAAAATAAAGACATCAAATGTACATCATTGCTGCATAGATAATCATCCAATCTAAGGGATGACAACTCTACCAGAATCATCAGTCTGCACACAGACGATTGTCTGTCTTATGTACATGAAAATGAATTTATAAAACTGAGCATGGGAATGCTCACCTCAGCTAGATCATGAAAATATTATGAAGATAATGTATTGTAGTGTATCTTATTACAGGTCGCCTTCCAGCTCGAAAAAACTTCGGATCCTCATGATAAAGCATTTCACCCGACATCAAAAGATTAATGACCTCATGCTTTAGGGGGCAACTGTTATAGAAATTTTTGGGCACTGCAACCCCAATTCTTGATATTAATAAATCTATTCGAGTTTTCCTCCACATGCTTGTATGATTGATGATATATGCATTTGTGTGGTCAATATATATCTTGTCCTATATTGTTTGTGATAGTAGATCTCTGTTCTTGGATAGTGTTATGTTTCTTTGATTCCACAGGTGCTCTTTGAAGCTGGGTAGACGAGGAAGCGAGTGGTAAAGATCTATCAGAAGGGAGAGGAATCAAGCAAGGAACCAAGCGCAAGACAGAGGTTGGTCTCCTTTGTTCCCCTCTTATCTATTTCTCATAAATGAAAACGAAAGTAGTTTTAGTTTGTTTGTTTCTAAGATAGCTACCAATCTTAGTGGGACTAGTAGCTCTGCATAGACACTAGATTTCCCGATAACAGGCTAGTATACCATATCCCTGGGATGAGGTTAGTTACCAAATAATCAAATACATTTCTTGTGAGGGGAGGCACAACATTGTTTATGGATACCATTTTAGAATCCTCCATGACTTGAGGTATGGCATGGATACCCCAGCACCTCAAAAGCATAGTATCCCTTACTTTCTCCTTCAGTCCCTCATTGACTCCAGCACTAAGGTACAAGCAGGAAACTCACAGCAGCTAGCTCAACATGGTTTAATCAAAATCCTAGTAGAGGAAGCCCTCCATACCCTTACACTCCCTATAGCATGGGAATTTTTCAGAAATATGATAGCTGAGGATGACATCAAGGCATTAACCTATGATGTCAGTCCTGCTGTCAGTGAGGAGGAAGAACAACAAGGAGGAGAAGATGAAGCCAGTGGGGACATAGCAGAGTAGGAGAGGGGGGAGGAAAGAAAAGCAATAGAGGAGGAGAAAGTTGAAGAGACAGAACAGAAAATAGAAAAAGAGATAGAGCAGGAGGAGGAAAAAGAGATAGAAGAAGGAGAAAAGGAGGCAGAAGGAGTAGAGCAAATATAAGAATCCCTTGAAACTTTGGAAATGGAGGTAGCAGTTGTCCTCACTACCCTCAGTACACCAAGCAAGTAGTTGCAGAAGAGGAAAGGAAAAACTCCCTTGTATTTTAGGGAAAGGAAGAGCACAAGAATTAAAACAGGCAAACCTCAGCCCTCCTCAAAGATTCCCATTACCATTGAAGATTCACCATCTGCCAAGGTGAAAGAATCTCCTTCCAAGCCACCCATAACTTATGAAAGGGGGATTGCAAGGTCTTCTACATGGAAGGGAAAGGCAATCCTACAGGACCCAAAGCCAGACCTACAGGTGGCTGAAACAGTACTACAGGAGACACAAAATATTGAGGACATGATAGAAGGATAGCCAAAGATGAAAGGGGAAGCACAAGAGCTACAAGAACTTGACCTGCAGCCTAATCTTGACTCCTATTACAGGCTACTTGAGGGAGGTAAGATAATTCCACAAACATTTGTAGTTCCACTATTTTTCGAGTTGGAAAAGGAGAGAGTAAGAACGCATAGGTGGATGTAGGTAGCCAAGTCCAAAGGATTTGAGGACATTGGCCACATGGAAAACAAACTCAAAGAAATGGGCAAAGAATTGAGTGCTCTCAAAGACAGAGAAGACATTACAAGAAGCCACCTTGAAAATGAAAACGAATTACTAAGGAGGCAGTTGCAGGAGAAAGAGACTCATTTGGCATACATGGCCAGCTTATCCATGGAGGCATTACAATGCAGAACACCAGCCAAACCTTATGGCCTCTATCTGAAGGATCAATGGCTCCAATTCCAAATAAAAACTTTGGCACAAAGAGGCACAATGCCTTTCCAAGACTACAGGCAGTTCATGGATTTGTCTGACCAAAGCACCTTAGAGGATAAAGCAAAGATGGCAGAGTTCTACCTACACAACATGGCCCTCACAGACATGAATGTGTGGGACCCCAATGCCAAGCTAGGGTATCTGCAATTAATGGCCATTACCTATGGAATGAACCATGAAGAATTAAGGGCAGTAGAAATGAAGAGATTGATGATAAAAGATCAGAATGAACCATTAATGTTAAGAGCTGAGCCATCGGATCCTATGACACTTATCAGCACACACAACCTGCTTGCCAATGACCCTCATATTTCCCCTAAATATCTAGCCAATCAAGAACAAGCCATTCCACACTTTGAAGATATGTTTAGGCTGCTTGGGGAGGACTGTGTGCATGCATGAATGAGAATATGGAACACCCTACCCCACAGTCTGCAGATTAGGGAATACCATTCCCCCACGAGGCTGAAGGAGGCACTAAGAAGAGTGCCAATGTACAAGCACTCAATGCAAAGGCTGAAGGTCAATTGGATTGGCCTCAAGCTGAGTCCTCTATTCAAATTAGGCATGCTGGAAGGTAGGAGAGAAGAAGAAGAGGAGGAGCAGTGGAAGGACATAGACAGAATAGCTAGTTTTTATGGCAAACATGATTAAGCCACATCAGAAGCCTGGGATGCTAGGGAGGCCTCCAGGGCCATAAAATATGAAGAGATTGACCAGGTTGCTCAGAGGATGAGCAACACCTTCAATAGGGGGCTGATGATGAGCCTCATAAATGGGTAATTATATGGGCTCATTTACCACCTAACCTAGTCAAATCAACCATTCTCTTAGCTTATTATATGATTTTCTGAATATATTTATGCTTGTAGAGTGAGTTGAGTTAGTTATTATGCCATGTGGTCTAACATGTATTTAATGCAGATTATTGATGGATTTCAAGGTCAAAGTCAAGGATTTAATGGATAAACTACAGCAATAACTCGAAGTAGATAGAGGAGAGGAATTATAGGATGGAATCACCCTCATTTATTACTCCTCACTTTGAATTCCCCTTCATTCAGCTTAGAGTACAAGCAGTCGAATCATGCACTAGAAGGCAACCGAGCAAGGGAGGATGACTAATAGTTATCTCGAGTTTTGGGAGCCAAGACTCCTGATTTTAAGGAAGTTTTTGGTAGCTTCAGATGTATAAGTAGAGAGGCCTAGGGCCTCACTAGGATCAATTTTTTTTTTTCTTGTGAAAACTCTGCTCAAATTTCGAGCTTGTTATCTTGTGACAGTTTCATGTAATCTTGCTAGTTTTTGATAATGAAGATGGAACCCTTTTTGAGCTAGCACCGAGTTACCTCAGAGGGCTGAAGCTCTTGGTTTAGGGCCCAATGCAAGTAGCCAATCTTCTCTTTACTTGTATTTTTATGCTTTACTTCAGTTTCTAGATTAATTTGTTGTTAGATGTATTTTTCTTTTATGGTTAAGAATAGGTTGCTTTTGGTGATTTAGTAGTTTTCTTTCATTTGTGATTTCTGTAGTAGGTTGAGCAGTGATGAGAGAAGATTCAAAAGGCTAGAAACAATGCATTTTCCTCTCTTCCTCCCTCTGGGCCCATAATTTGAGGGAAGGACTCCCTTGCTGCCCCAAAAAAACAGATTTTCCTCATTCATAGGACTTCTAGTGTTTGCAGCTCTTTAGTAGGTTAATAGTCCAATTTTGCTTTGCTTTAGATCTCCTTTATCATGTTCACTTCCTGATTTTCAATATTCCTCTTTCATGGTTTCCTTTCTTACAACATTTCTCAGCATTTCCTTTCATAGATCATAGTTTAGACCATTTTTCTGAAAAACTCTATTTTCCTAGGATGCACTCATTTCATTTGTTGCTTGATTTTCTTGGCTGAATATTAGTTTCTATGTAGCAGATATCTTCCAGCAGTAGGCCAACTCCCCAAAAATCACACCCTCCATCTGATCCATGCCCTACAAGTCCCCCAAACCTCACCTCAATTCTGCCTTAGTTTCCTGCATTTTTCATAGAACTTCTTCCTCTCTCCTTGAGAAAATATAATCATATTTCTCTCTCCTGGTGATTTTTGGTAGAACTTAGGCACCCTAAAACTTCATTCCAACCTTCATCCACCTTTTACACCCACTCTCACACCCTCAAAATAGTGGAAATTTCTCTCGGCCTCCTCCTGTAGGCCTCCTATAGTTTCCCTATTTTCTTCCTGTAGTTTTTCCTGTAGGCTTTCTTTTGAAGGCCACCTAAGACCTCCTAGGACCCATCCACACCATCTTCCATCCTCCCAAGCTCCAAAACCGCCTTCTAACACCACTTGTTTGCTGCCAGACTCGCACACAATAAATTAGATGCATGTCAAATTCACATAAAAACACATAAAAATTCAAAAATATGTTTTTTGTTTATTTACTTCCAGAAATAGCATGGTTAGATGTTGTTTACTTTCTTGAGTAGGTAATGGCATTTCTTTCATGGTTTTCATAGTGTTTTGGCAAAAATAGAATTAGCTTGTTAATTAGGGTTTACTAGGTTTTGCTTTGCATTCCAATCTTTTACCTTTCTGCAATTAAAGTAGCTTTTGTAGAGTAATTGATCTTTTCTTTCATCACACATAAATATTCTTCTAAAATCTATAGAAGTTGGCTTGAGCTCCTAGTGATCACGTGTCGGCTGACCAAGTGACAACCTGCAGTGAGAACTAGTACTTGTGCATATAACACCAACGCTTCCAAGTTTGTTACGAACTACCAGGTTGATAAAAGTAAAGTTGGCATCCTAGGAGTTGCAGCATCCTTGCTGCAATACTCATGCTCACCATCAGGCATTCCAAGTGGGTCTCAAATCTTGTGCTAGTTAGGAAAAAGAATGGAGATATTCATATTTCTATAGATTTTAAAAATTTAAATAAAGCATGGGAAAAAGGAAACTTTCCTTTTACCTCTGATGGAACAAATTTTACAAGTTGTCGTTGTTTTTAAGCTAATGTCTTTCTTAGATGTCTTTTCAGGTTATAATCAGATCCTTGTACATCTAGAAGATAGATTGAAAACCACATCCATAACTAAGTGGGGAACATATGCTTATCAAAAAAATCCTTTTCGGCTGATTAATGTTGGAGCTACATTCCAGAGAGCCATGGACATTGATTTCAGAGGTTTGATTAATAAGTCATTTTTAGTGTACTTAGATGACATTATAATTTATTCGAAAAATAGAAGTAATCATCTACATTACTTAAAACAAATCTTTGAAAGATGTAAAAAAATGGAATCTCCTTAAATCCTAAAATTCATGTGTTTCCCTTAGCGAAGGTAAGGTTTTAGGCTTTATTATGTCCAAAGAGGGAATCTAAATAGATCCAAAGAGGATTAAGGTGATTTTTTAAATCTCCTTACCACACGACAAAAAATCCATGCAATCCTTTCTTGGGAAAAATAATTTTTTTAAACGGTTTCTCCCGTATTTTCACAAATTGTCTTACCCTTATAGACTACGATAAAAAAAAGGTCATTTTTCAAATGGGGATAAATCGGAAGAAAAGCATTTGAATCAATAAAACAAGCAATTATAGATGCCCATTTGTTATCAACTCCCAATTTTTCAAAAGATTTTGTTCTATACACTTTTTCTTCTGAACAATCCTATGCAACAATATTGACACAACCCAATGAACAACAAGTTGAGGCTCCTAAATCCTTATTTAGATCCAATTTACAAGGAGTTGAGCTAAACTATTCAAAGGTTGAAAAGAAAGTGTTTGAATTTTTTAAGTCAATAAAGCATTTTACACCTTTTCTCCTAAAAGCACATATAAAAGTAATTGTTCATTTCCCTATAGTTAGAGAATTTCTTGTCCAAAGGGAATTAGGAGAGAAGATGGCTAATTGGATTACTTCCCTGCAAGAATATGAACTAGAGATAAAACCAACTGAAATAGTAAGGGGTCAAGATTTTTTTAGATTAATTACTGAAGCTTATGGCATATCGGTTGATGAATATTTAGGTAATAATGTTCAAATTACAAAGGTATGCCTTGCTGACATTGAATCTCAATATGTTGATTTAATATTTTATTTAAAAAATTATTATTCTCCATAAAAAATTAATTACAAAAGGAAAACATCTCTGAGACTTAAATCTAATCAATACTAACTTGTCAATGATGTGAGTCATGTTTAGAAAAAACTATGATTCTATTTTATTAAGATGTCTAGAAAAATTTGAAGCAGAGAAATTTTTGCATGAGATGCAGGATGGACCAGATGGTGGAGAATATAGTGGGGGCACTACTACTCATAAGATACTACATGTTGGTTACTATTGGATGACTCTATTCAAAGACACCCATGCTTATGTTAGAAAATGCAAAGACTGCCAAACTGCTTCAGGAAGACAAAATAAATCATCCTTGCCTTTGCATCCAGTTAACATTGAGTGACACTTTGAGCAATGGGGACTATACATCATAGGTGAGATCGTTCCTCACTCTTCTAAATAACATAAATATATCTTGACTACTACAAATTATTTCACCAAATGGGTAGAAGTAATTCTTCTGAAGGTGGCTAATTCTGAGAGCATTATTGAATTTATTGATCAATTTATTATTACCAGGTTTGGCCTTCCTTATGCCCTTATGTTTGGAAATGCATCTTATTTTTTTGGAAATACCATAACTGAATTTTCTCACAAAATAGGTTTCAAACTCAAATATTCTGCAAACTATTATCCTAAAGGAAATGGCCTAACAAAATCTACCAATAAAAATCTCATCAGCATAAGCAAGCGAAGAGTTGACCAAAATCAAAGACAATGGCACAAAGGTCTAGTCTTTTTATTTATGGGCTAATAGGATCACTCAAAAGATCTGTTTAGGCACTTCTCCCTTTCATTTAGTGTACGGAAAAGAAGTTATCCTACCTATTATTCTAGCTCTTCTGTCACTAGCCTTAGTTCAATTTATTGAACAAAAACCTTCTTCTGGTTTAGAATTAAGAATATCCCAAATTATTAAGTTAGAAGTAGAGAAAGATAAAGCCAAACAAGTTCATGCCCACCACCAAAAATTAGTCAAGTCCTTGTTTGATGCAGGTTCAGTTAATAAGAAAATTTTTGAAATTGGTGACTTAGTTCTGAAATGGGATAAGGCCCATGAAGAGAAATGAAAACACACAAAATTCCAAAAGTTGTGGTTAGGCCCATTTCAGATCATTGAGAAACTAGGCCCATCAACCTTTATCCTTGAAGGTTTACAGGAAAAGAGGGATGCTCTTCCCATTAATGGGCTAGTTTAAAAAAAAAAAATCTTAAAGATACTTGTCCTGTTGTAAATATGTAAATAATCATATGTACATATTGATGTCTTTAGCCTTAGTGATGTTAGGTAATACTCTTTTGACTTCATATTGGGGTCTCTCATCATTTACATGAAGTTTGACTAATTAAAGGAGAAGTGTTAGAAAGAAAATTATAACATTGAAGTTTAGTATTGCATCTATTAAAATCTTTGAAATCTTTATATCCATTAAGTTGTAAATATTTCATAACTTGAAACTTTAAAAGATCTTGTTGTCCTATGATTGGTCATGAAAAGTTTTCTTTAAAAAGTGAAGACTATTTTGAATTTTTAGCATCTTTTGACTTCAATTGTCATCCATGAATCTTAAGGAGTGAATTTACCTCCCCATCCACTAATTTTACATTTTTTAGAGTGTAATTCAAAAATATATAAAACTTGAAAGATAAGAGGTCTCATCACGAGCCAACTTACCATGATCATGGGAAACTAATGATGTTGACATTATCATGATTGATCACCAAAGTAGGATAATGGCTTGTGGTTGTATAACTATAAGACAAGAGGTCTCATCATGAGCTGACTTGTTCAATATCATTATAACTTGTGAATGGCATTGTCATCATCTAGTCACCAAGCCAGGACAATGGTTTTCAAATAGAATCAAAATAAAAGTTAAAATAAAAATTAATACATCTAAGAATATTACTATAAGTGAATGGGAAACTAGTACATTTTGCTTAAATGGTAACTATGTCAAGGCTATGGACGTTTGTTGGCAGCAATGGCTCTACCAGTGACAAATAAGTATATCTAAAATGCTAAGCTTCTATAGCTCTCAACTTTATCTTTACAATTGACTGAATGATTCACAAAGATAATGAAGATTTTCATTAATAAAAAGTTGTGAGATAATTTACAAAATATTTAGTTCTTTTATTTAGAGTAATCTTTATCAATCTAAATTTCAAATATTTTCACCTTTCTATGTTTTTTTAGCAGTTAAAATTTCATTTACTTTTATAGAGATAATTGTTTCACCAAGTATGTCGCCAATTGTTTTAGTACTCAACAACCCGCCATTTAGTTTTATTTTAGCTATATAATAAATCACGAGGACCTTTTTTAATTTTAATAAAAACCCTTAGTTTTAATAATGGTAAGGTAGTTTTTAAATTTTTGTAAATAAAATAAACTCTCACTTGAAAGTTTTTATTATGAGAACCCACATATGGAAGGTCCAAACTTACAAGTGTTATGATTAATGAAAACTTGATAGGCCTTTTATTATTTAAATGATGCATTGTGATAGGATTTCTATCATATCATTGTAATATCGTAACATTCCTTATAGGAAATTTACGAAAAAATTATTCCCGAATCAAACATTCCCAATATATAACATAAAGGTAAGTGGGTGCTTCCTTTGAAATTGAATATTTTAAAGAACTGTCAGCCCCAAGAACTACCACTTGGCATATCAGAATCCCCGAACATCATAACTTTTTAACTCTTCAATCTCAAAACACCTGATATCCCAAACCTCTGACACTCAGCACTTCTGTTATCTGAAAAGCTCCCTATACTGCAATACCTTGATGCTTCCTACTTCTGACATCTGATATGTCCGATGCTTCTTCTATCCGATATAAACCTCTAATATTCCCATCTCCACCCATATCATGACATTTTACATTGGATGTCACTCCTTAAAATCCTTGACACTCAATTCTCCGATATAAAACTTTCGATATATCCTCCCACCAAAACTTATAGTCGTTATATCTTTAAACAACATATCTTGGAAACCTAAAATATCGTAATTTTTAGTGTGAAACCATGTGATTTCTCTGATAAAATTCTTTCGATATGCTGATGTGTGTAGAACCCACGTGAATTAATTTTTTTCATCTAATACCTGAAAGTGGCGAATTTATGGTCTTTGAAATTCAAAACAACCTTATTTGTTGCAGCTTGATTTTATCATGATTTTCCCTTCAAGACAGAAATCATTATGGAAAATCCTTATTTGTGTTAAAGACTCTCTAAAAAAGGAATTATCATTTATTCTTGTGTTTTCCATTATAGGCCAGTTCTGATAAGAGAAATTTGGAAGAGATGTCTAAGGCAACTAAAGCAAAGAAGAAACCACTCACTCAACAGTAGTCAACTACTCCATCAGTTGAAAATCTTGATACTCTAGGGTTTTTTCCTTACACAGTTTGTTCTTTAGGTGATGGGATTTCCTCTTGGGAATTTATCTATCATCTATTCAAACACGAAGGACTAAGGGTCACTCAAAGAATAGTTATAGCTGAGTATTCTACTCTTGTTTCTAATACTACCCACAGTGATGTCGCAAATTCATTTTTGCACAAGATTGTTTCTCAGCCCAAGATCCTTCCCTATACATATATGATTTAGTGGGTTTTGGAACAATTGAACATTGTATATGGGAAATTCATGAAAATGAATGATACAATCATTGATTCTTTCAATGGTAATGATTTCAGTGCAACATACCATTTTCCACCACCGTAGTGCTATGACAAATAGTTCGTGGATAAATTCATGAGAAATATTGATCATGCATCAAAACCTATCAAGGAATGGAGGAGGGACACTAATAAGAGGAAGCGTGAAGAAAAGGGCATATATGCAGTAAGCTCTCTCGCATGTCCTTCTTTTCAAGTTGCTACCACAATATGTAGAATATTGGCCTATCCTAATACTCAAAAATTCTCAGACCAATGGACTCCACTAATTGGTGTTGCTTCGAAAGGATATATATTAGACCGGGGAAATATTTTATCTGATAACTTAGCTACACACATTCTGAATTTTAGGAGAATAAATAAAATTTCAGAAAATGTAATTCCTCCTTTTTATCTGAGTGCCTATCTAATGGACACCCTATGCTATAATATGGATTTTTCCTCCATGGGATGGAAATGGACCTTAGAGAACCAAAATCCTATTCATATATACCATAATATCCTCTGGGATTCTAAGTACCATCTCCATTTATATAAAATCTGTCAGGGTGTCATGTTGCATATTCGTCAAAATATCTTTAATGAGAGAGCTCCTAGGATTTCCCCAGAAGCAGAGACAAACTTGCTCAAGGTTGGGCATTGGTTTTGTGAGGAGTTGTTTACCTACATCGAGGTCTTTGGTAGTTTTTCTAATCCACATGTTTTTCCCATGTATGTTTCAGACAAACTGCTATCTCATGAGATATCATACCAAACTATAGGTAAAGGAATTTCTAAAGTATTGAAAGATTCCAATGAGAAAGTATGGCCTACCTTGTATACATTAGCTAATTTTAAACATGCAACTATTGAGATGAACTCTATTTTAGAGTTTAAATTTCCTACTATCACTAACAAAAAGTATGAACCTCATGGAACTGTCAAGAAGGTAACTACACAATCAAGCATCAGGAAATTCTCTCATGAACCAGATCAGTTTGATGATTTCCTTAAAAACCGCCAGTACTTATTCAGTAGTTGCCAAATAGATTGCAGAGCATCTAGCTCCACATGAAACCAATCAAGTTTCCCAATACAAGGAAGCAAGGCTATCCTTTTTACCCTTAGATTCATTAAAATTTTCAAAAGAAATGACAACCCAAGAAAAGGTTACAGTTATTCCTTCTACACTAGTTACTGATATCCCTTATCCAACAGATACATGGACTTCTTCTTCCACTCAGACTGAAGGACAATTGCCAAGTTCTAATATTAAAGAGATATGGTAACAATGTAGCCAGGTTTTGAAAGGAAATAAACCTGAGGTTTTAAAGACTACCTCACAAGAGAAAGTCTTAGACAGTTCTAAAACTTTTGAGAAGAACCCAATTACAATAAAGACCTCTAATCAACCTTTAGAGATTGAAGACATAGAAATTATACCAGCATTCCCAACCTCTAACATCATATTAAGGTTCAAAGAGATTCCTCCCCTTGACATATTCTATAGTCCTCAATGTAAGGCTGTTGTAAAAAGTAAAAAAAAGAAAAGGAAGATTGATGAGGCCCAAGCATTGGTCCCTGGAAATTCCTTTTTTGAGGTAGTATGGAAGGGTACACAGTGAACTCCTTGAGAGGAACTCAAAAGACTCACTCAGTTCACAGGAGCTTATGCTTCTGCGACTATTTCCAAATCCACTGAGATACAATAGCTTTTGAAGGAAAATGAGGACAAGATTATGCATTTGGAACAAGGCCTTGAGAATGAGAAGAGAAATATTTCTAATCAAAGGCAATAACAACTTGTTGCTCTCCAGAATAGTTTCGATTCCCTTAAACTTCAACATGACTTGGATTTGAAGATTCGAGATGCTCAAATTCAGGAATTATAGCATGAGATTGGATAGCTGAAAGTTAATCATGAATTAGCATAATTCAAAAGGGAAGTAGGAGAAGCAAATACTCTCCTTGTTGAACAACAAGTCATATTCTCTCAAAAATTAGCCATCATTCATGATTTGTGTCAAAGAACCAGTTCATTAGTGGACCAATTGTCTGACATTGGGACATACTTTAATGATATTTAGGAAAAGGTCACAGGTTACATAGCATGGCAAGACAACATTGAAGGGAGATTAGTTGATCTCCAAAGGATATAGGAATCACGTAAGGAAATAATCTTTAGGGAATGGGAAATCCACCTCAAGCATACAAAACCAAGAGTATTCATTACAAGGGATGTCTCCAATGATCTCATTGAAGCCATCAACGATAATTTGTTTTAGGCAAATCTTATTTCAGACTACCTCGAAGAAAATCTACTAGATATCAAATTGCTAACCAAAATGTGGCAGGAATTGTCCAAGAAAAAGGCCGAAAATATTGAAAAACTATCTAAAATTCACGTAGAATTCCATTGGAATTTCTTATCCAAGCCTCACAGCCTATGGATAACACTCATATCCCTATCCAACATAACCACTCACATACTTCCAACACTGAGGGATGCTACCTTTACTAGTCAAATGCGGATTCAGCCATGGTATCCACCTGGATTGAAGCCCATGATAGGTATTTATGAATTACGACAACATATGGGAGGGAAGTCTTCTTCACAGACATAGCCATGTTTTTACAACAAGATCTAAAATTGTCTTATTGTTTTATTTTAAGCGACGTTTGTTAAAAATTCTTCACATTTTTGCTCTACTATGCTATATTTGTATTTCATTTGGAAACTATAAATCCTATTCATATGCATGGAGAATGGGTTCTGAATTTTGGAGAGAAAGCTTTTGTTTTCACTAAAGTAACTTAAGTTATCTTAATAGAAATATGAACCACTACTATTTTCTCATGACTAGAGTTACGATATATCAGGTACTACTGTATTTCTATTATTGCTTTGCTTATGAGTTAAATGGTTGTTTGATTATGTCTATCATATGTGTGTTGCAAGAGATCGTAAATTTTTCACTATTGATATGTGAGATTGAAATCATATATTATATGCATAAAAAACGAAATCTTATATGTGTAATAAATTCATCAACTAATTTAATTAGCTATTTAATTAAATTAGTTATCATTATTTGATTTAACCTCATAATAGCTTGATAATCTATATTGTCATGTTGTCCGTGAGATCCTTTTAAATCACATATATAGATAAGCTTTCCTGGGATAAATATTTTAGTTTAAATACTCTTTATTCTTGTTTTTAATTACATCATTAGATTTACACCTGTAAACCCCACCCATTTTATTAATTTATATAAAGGGAAATTGGTCCCATAATTTCCAGTCAGAGGCACCATTCCAAACGGAAAAGGATCTACTCTATGGTCCTGACCAAGTGGTTTTCCCTCGTGTTGAGGCAGACATTTCGAGCCTTCAACATGGCCTTATATTTTCATTTTTATGATAAAAGTACATTATATAAAAACTACCGTAATTTCAACTTAAATATTCTAAGCAATGGAAAAAGCACAAATTCATAAGTTAAAAGAGGCACCCCAGAACCCAAGTAGATCATCTCTAATTAAATTACATAAAATTCATGAGGATGTGGGTTCTCGGTTTCCACTTCATCATATTTTTGAACAATGTACCACACTTTTGTTTTTGTGTCGATATCCCTCTATAAAGAAAAAGGCATCACTTTTGTTTCTTTACTTTATTGAACCCAACCTGAAGACCCATAACATTTAAAAATAAATAAAAATCCCAAACCATCCAGGCTTCTGGGCATCCAAGTTCCACATCACCTTTGTGCACATATGGCCCACATTACTGTATAATTTGTTTTCGCATTGATTTGATATTATGTGGCCCCTCTCCTTTTAAGCCCCCCTACCAAGAATCTTGTAGCATTTTCAAATTCCAATTAGTAGTACTTACAGGCATCTGGGATTTTGGGTATCCATTTTTCATGTTTGAGTTATCTGTCATCCTATTTCCGTGATATTTATCATGATTTCTTACGATATTTTCCCCTTCAGGCTTCCACTCCACCTAGTTCCCTCTACTACCTAGAACCCCAAAAACTTTAGCAAATACTAATTACAATTCTTTATGGTATTTCTACTCCCAGGGTATGATGTGGCATCTTTCATGTGGCCTCCCACCTCCTCCTTGTTCAATCAACTTAATTATTTAATTGATTGTCTACATTGGCATATTTATAATTAAGAGTTAGTTTATTTAATAAAGTGTAAATTGTTATTTTACCATTTGGTTTTATTGTTTCTGCATAATAGATTTGTTCTATTAATATCTATGCGTTTTACAAGAAAAATTTGACTCCTCTCGACAAGAAGAAATGTAGAAAGCTAAGGAAAAAAAATAAAGCACCTGTACAAAAATCTCCTAGCCCATTCAGGGAAATTGTAGATGAAAAATTACTAGGTGTATGGTTGTTCATACAATATGCACTAGAGATTCAGGGCAGTCATCATGGGAATCTATTTACAAATACTTTAAGGATCAGGAGCCTAAGCTGACCGTTAGAACAATTGTGGTGGATGATGAAACTTCAACCTTAGAGATAACTCGACAAGACACAAAAAATTATTTATTATATAGAATTGGAGCAAGGTCTTAGCTATTTCCATATACTAATATGATTAGATGGGTAGTTGAGACTGTGAATATTACTAAGCAGGAGTTTTACACACAAAAGGGTACCATTATTGTCTCATTTACAGTGAAATGCATCCAATTAATGTATCATATACCAGACAGACAATGAATTTACAACAAGAAATATGTGTAGGAATTACTAAAGAAGCATGGGGAACCATTTAAGTCTATTATGGAATGGAGGAAATATAGGAATAAACATAAAGTTGCAAAAGATGATAATTACTCAATAGACTCACTAGCTTCTCCTTTCTATTAGGTCCCTATAATTGTCATTGTAGCCCCTTATTATTATTGTTGTGCCCTTACATTATTATTGTTATGCTAGCTCTAATTATATTGTGACCCCTTAGAGTCCCATGTATAAAAAGGAGGTTTTCTCATTTGAATCATCCATGAAATGTTCATTTGTGTAATGTAAAGGAGGTTTCCCCCTGGAAGAGGTTGATTTTGAAGTCATTGATCTATCTTTTCTTCTATTTTCTAAGCTTGTGTTGAAGCCCCAAAAATCGGGTCGACAACAAGGGGGATACCCACCCAGTCCGAAACTTGGTTGGCAGCTCCTTATCCGTTTGGTATAGCGGGTCCGACTGGGGATAATGGGACTAGTTTCCCAATCTAAGGGTGTGTGTGTGCAGAGTTGGATTATGCTAATCTAAGAGTTCTGATCTAAGCTACTTTAATCTAATTCTATGCTATTGTAATCTAATGAAAACAGCACATCTAATCTATGCTAACCCGGGGTGTATTTCTTCTATTATGCGATCTAAAGAGATTTCAAACAATAACTGGTAATAAAGATCATTCAGCTATCATAAGAATAGAAATCAATTAAGATGAACCACTTTGCATAAAAAGTTAGGCAAAACAGTTGTGAACAGCATATCGCATAATAAGTTATTCATATATCAAACATAAATAAATGACTCCACCGTACAAAAGTGCCAAATGGTAACTCACACATTCATGCAATAACATATAAACAACTAAAAACTGTATATCACTTCAAGAATATAAGCAGAAATGGCCAAGAGATAAAAGTACCATTTATGACTGGTCCTACTCATAAGCTTCAAGTAATAATGATTTATCTCTCCTTGTTCTGATATCTACTAAGAGTACAGAAGTGCAACATCAGTAGCAGACATCGAATGCAAAAATTAATAAACCTTGATCCATTCATTCATCAAAACCTCCTCTAAAGGTGCAGAAGTGCATGTTCTGAGGACAAGTTTTTGACAAATTTCCGGACCCTTCTCTAAATGCATGAGAAGGGTTTAAATAATGCTAACTAAACAAGTTAATTACATAAATTTCGGATACGGTTCAAAATGACCACCCTTTAACTAAGTAAACTTATTTCTAAAAATTGAATCTAATTTCTAACTATTTCTGCATTTGCTCCTTAGTGTTGTGAGTATGCAACATTTGCCTGGGAAGAGTCGGCTGGTCGTCTTCTGCTTTTGTTTGAGCTACGAAAATAGAAATGACAAGCGCTGGCACCTCTTTTTAGTATACTAGAAGATATTTTTGAGAATTATCTTCTGGTTGAGCGAATTTACTGTGTGTATGCTTGGTAACAACCCAGATTCCTCTTAGTTGCCTCTGCTTTTGCTATCTAGGCTTCCGGACTCGTGGATGACTAAGCAAGTTAGGGACTTTTCTTTCTGAACAATTTTCTTAGCGATGCATCAAAAACTGCCTCCGTTCTTTGATCCGGGCCTTTCTGGTGCGTTTTCCGCCTTTAGCGCTTTTTCCTTTACTGGGCATGAGCTTCAGAATTTTGTAAACATGCTGCTTTTGTGAGTTTCTTGACCTTGAGTGTCGAATCGCCTATTGATATCAGTATCTGTTTAGTAACACTCTGAAATCTGTGTTTCTGTTGTATGCGGCATCCGTGTATGAGAGCATCTCTTCCCTGTTCTCCGAGTATTGGCGCTTTCCCCTTTTTCCTTAGATGTTTCCTGCAGTTCACGCAAAGGAAAAAGTAATGATAATAAATTTTGACATGAAAGCTTCAAGTTCTACGAATGTGTAAAATCATGACACCCACAATGAACTGACTCTTTGAAAAACACAAAACTGTCCTTCATGAATACCTTGACGTATATTCATTAATTTTATTTAAGCCGTGCGCTCAATTTTTGGTTTAGGAACAGCTTTCCTTGGGTGCTGGGCTGAGGAAAATTTGTGATGGGTGATTTCTGCGACTCACAGATCGCATAGATCGCAGATCGCAGATCGTAGTTATCGCAGTATTGCGGCATCGCAGATCGCAGATATCGCAGCAATTCGTCAAGTTATTCGTGTGCTGCTTAGGCGACGTTGCGATATGCGATATCACATATCGGCCATCGGAGATTTTCTTAAGATTAGTCATTTATGGGCGCTTCTCAATGTATGCGATGTGATGAATTTCGCGCCGCTTCTTCGCAGTTGTTTTAAGGTGCTCATAAAGGAATGCTTGACTCTTCTTCGTGCGATGCATTTTTTAGGAGTATAAATACAAAAATTTTACAAAAATCTTTTTGGATTTTTTATTACTAAGGGTCCCCACTTCTTTAGCGTTATTGCTAATACTAAAGAAGGAGGGGGGTTGTTGGTGGTCACAACAATGGCGATTCACTTGGAAGAACCAGTTATCTCTGCTTTTCTATTAAATTCTTTAAACTTCCAAAACAGAAAAATTTTCATAAATCTAAACTTTGTTATGGACAGACAGAGTATATTATGCCTTATTCTATCAATGATATTTTGTTTCAACTTCTTTCTTTTCTAATTGTTTGCTTCCTCAGTCTTGTCCTTGTATCTACATCAGCCATTACTTGGTCATGTAAAGAAAAATAAAGTTTTCTCTGTGTGCTAGCCTTAAAATATGCTCGTTTGCCGTAGGTAGAGCCTCTGCTGCCAGCAGGCATCCATAGCCTCGATAGGGTTACCTGTTACCCAACAATGATCCTTTATCCTATTTAAGGTTACCTACAACCCTCAAAGAAAAATCCATTTTGACACTTTTTCCTTTTTTATTCTTAAAGAACAATGTCTTGGTTTGGTAGCCAAATTATGACACAGTCATTCACTTGATTTACACTTTTGCTGAACAAGCCGGCTCGTGATGAGACCCCTTGTCTTTTGATCTCAATAATCTTGAGTCATTGCCCTGTTTTGCTGGATAGTATTTGGCAAAGTCAGAAAAGTTATAATATCTGTGATCATGATAAGCTGGCTCGTGATGAGACCTCTTATTATTTGAGATATAGTGTTTCTTGGATTGTCCCTTTGAATGCTGCGATTTTCTTTAACAGGGAGGATATCATTGTTTTCCTTAAGAAAGCTATGGACGACAACAATAGAGTTTGCAAATAGCAGTTTTAAAGAGAATCTTTATTTTGTTATTGATACCTTTCATTGTGCTGATATAAAACAATTCCTTCGCTAAAGGTTGCTTTCATCAAATTTTTTGAAGTCGAAACTAATATCATATCTAGGCTAAAGTTTTAACTGTGTCTGTCAATAATAAAGATCAGATCTTCAAAAAAATTTCTATTTATACAAGCGAAAATCTCAAAATCTGAAAGAGAATTGGTGTCTTTTTCGCGAATACCGATGATAACCATTAACAGCCGGTTTTATTATGAAAGAAAGAAAAAAAAAAAAAAAACGAAACTATTTTACAAAATAGAAGAATAATCTTCTATGGAAAATATATTATAAGGACTTGACCATTCACAGGCAAAGAATCCCTTCTACCTGCTAGATCCTGTAAGACAAACGTTGATGGACCTATGACTTCAACAATATGAAAAGGACCAAGCCACATCTTTTGAAATTTTGTATGTTTGCCCTTTTCTTCATGAGATTTATCCCATTTTAAAACTAAATCTCCCATCTGAAAAAAAAATCTGGTCATTTTGTTTGAATCAAAAGAGGATTTTATTAGCGCTTGATGATGAGCATGGGTTCTTTTAGCTTGTTCTCGTTGTTCTTCTAATTTGATTATTTCCATTTGTCTTAGCTGTATGGAGGAAGTAGGTACTTCATCAATGTACTGTATTAAAGACAAAGAGGGGATGACTAAGTGAGTTGGAAGAACCGCTTCTTTCCCATAAACTAAATTAAAGGGGGAAGTGCCGATCAAAGCTTTTTTTGTTATTCTATCTGCCCATAAAGCGTTTATCAAAGCTTTATGCCAATTCTTTTGGTTCTGGTCAATTGTTCTTTTCATAATCCTGATTAGGTTTTTATTTGTTGACTCGGCTAACCCATTACCTTGCGGATAGTAATTGGCTGAATATTTTAGTTTGAATCTCCTCTTAAGTGCGAACTCAGTCATTGTATTTCCAGAAAAGTATGATGCATTATCAAATATTAAAGCCATTGGTAATCCAAACCTAGTGATTATAAATTGATCTATGAATTCGATAATATTTTCAGAATTAGCTGTCTTGAGAGGAACTACCTCTACCCATTTAGTAAAATAATCTGTTGCCATGGGGATGTACCTATGCTGCCTAGAAGAGTGAGGAATGATCTCACCTATTATGTCCAAGCCCCACTGGCTGAATGGTTGCTCGATGTTTACCGGTTGTAGTGGCAGGGACGGCTTCTTTTGTTTTCCAACAGTAGTTTGGTAGACTTGACATTTCCTCACGTAACTATGTGCATCTTTGAACAACATAGGGCAGTAATATCATGCACGTAAAATTTTATGTGCAGTAGCATCTCCAGCATAGTGTCCGCCTGCTGGTCCATCATGGAGTTCCTGCAAAACTTTTTCGGCTTCAGTTTTTTCAAGACATATAAGAAGAACAGAATCATAATTCTTTCTAAAGAGAATATCATTTATGAGCTGATATTGTTTAGCTTTCAATCTCAGAGCTCTTTTCTTAGTGTGATCTAGGTGTGATGGAGCATACCTATTCTTAAGATAATAAATGATATTAGCATACAATGATTCTACATCATTCAGGCTTACCTCATACATTTGTACCTCTTCGAATGGCATTTCAGGGATTTGCGATGCTCCAGCTAACATCCTGCAGAAGCCTTGACCTCTTACAATGTTTGCTGGTTTGATCTCAATATCATATTCCTGTAAAGCAGTGATCCAATTCGCTCTTTTCTCACCCATATCCTTCTGTACTAGGAGATTTCTTACCACTGGAAACGGTACTATGATCTTAATATGGGTTTTGAGTAAGAAAGGTCTGAAATATTTAACCGCTTTGAAAACGGCATAGGCCTGTTTCTCTACATCTGAATAATTGAGTTCAGCACCTTGTAGATTCGAGCTAAAAAACGCAATTGGAGCTTCTGTTTTTTCTTGATTTTCTTGGGTTAGAATCGCAGCATATGATTTTTCTGAGGCAAATGTGTATAAAATAAAAGATTCTGAAAAATTCGGGGTTGCTAAAGATGGAGCATTAATAATAGCTTGTTTGATCAGGTTGAATGCTTCATGTTCATCTTGACCCCATTTGAAAGTTGAATTCTTTTTAATCATGGTTTGCAAAGGAGATACAATTCGTGAAAATTCTGGGACAAATCTTTTTACAAAATTGATTTGACCAAGGAAAGATTGCATGGCTTTTTTATTATAAGGTAGGGATATTTTTGAGATTTCTTTGATTCTGTCAAGATCAATGTGAATACCAGACTTTGACACTATGAATCCTAGAAGTTTTCCTTCACTTAATGCGAAAAAAGATTTCTTCGGGTTAAGTGAAATCCCATACCTTAAACATCATTGAAAAATTTGCTTTAAATCTCTGAGATGGTCACTTCGCTTCTTGGAATACACTGTTATATCATCCAAATAAATCACTACAGATTTGTTGACTAAAGCC
The DNA here is from genome assembly GCA_031772625.1 of Pinus tabuliformis. Lineage (NCBI taxonomy): Eukaryota > Viridiplantae > Streptophyta > Pinopsida > Pinales > Pinaceae > Pinus > Pinus tabuliformis. Next base: position 264,165,239 of record CM062806.1, on the reverse strand, counting down.
TTAAATGTGATGTCCATGGCTCTTTTAAATGTAGCGCCGGCATTAATCAAACCAAATGGCATCTTCTGATATGCGTATGTGCCCCATTTAGTTCTAAATGTGGTTTTCAACTGATCATTGGGATGCACCAGCACTTGATTATATCCTAAAAATCCGTCCAAGAAAGACATTAGTTCTGAGCCTGCTACTGCCTGTAATATCTGTTCCATAGGTGAAAGAGGAAAATTGTCTTTTTGACAGGCTTTGTTAACATTCGAAAATCGATACAGATTCTAATATCTCTGTTTTTCTTTCTAACGGGTACCATATTGGAGACCCATTTGGAATGTCTGACGGGGAAAATTATTCTGGCTTTTAAAAACTTATTTAGCTCAGTCTTTATCTGATTTTCTAAATTGGGGTGGATCTTTCTCAGTTTCTGTTGGACAGGTTTTTCGTTGTCAATCATAGGAATAGTGTGTTGAATGATAGAAGTGTCGTATGTCTTCAGCTCATCGTAATTCCGGGTAAAAACATTTTTATATTGTCTCAAAAGACGAATATACGCTAGTTTTTCTTCAAGGGCCAGGCCTATGCCTAGATTAATGTTTTGTGGTTTATCATCGGTTCCTAGGTTTACTAATTCGTAGTTCAGAGTTGAACTGTAGAGCTTTGAATTGGTAGACCTTTTGAACCGATTTTTCAAATCGTACAAGTCTTCTAACTTAACCATCGATTTAGGTATAGCATTATCAGTGCTATTTTGTTGTGTTTGTCGATCGTGATGGTCTTCGTCAATTATCTGAATGGAGTAGGATCCTTCAGAAGTGAGGAAATTTACAATATCAGGATCATCATTGAATACTCTCCAATTTGTAATGTTGTCAGGGATGGAAGGTCTAAAGATTAATTCTATTGAGAATCTATCTGGACTAAAATCTTCAGAGGGAATAAGCCTAGAGGCTACGTAAGCCAAAAGGTCTGCACTCGCGTTTTGGAGTCTCGGGATTGAAGAGATATTAAATGCTATGAAATGCTCAGTCAGATCTTGTACTAAAGATTGATAGTGTTTTAAATGACCTGATAGGCAATGTATAGTGTTACGTACCTGTTTGACGATAATCTCAGAGTCTCCAAAGACCTGAAGATACTTGACGTTTAACCTGATTGCTTTGTATAGGCCTTGCACCAAGGCCTCATATTCTGTCGTGTTGTTTGTGCAATTCAATTCGAGTCTGCATGTAAGCATGGTCTTGTTTCCTTCTGGACTAATCAGAACACATCCTACTCCTGCTCCTTCGTTAGATTTAGAGCCATCGAAAAATAATTTCCAAAACAAAAATGTATTTACAGGTTCATATACAAAATTAACACACTTTGAACTATCAGTTTGGGAAAAATTTTCGACTTGGGACAAAACTGAATTTTCTAAGTAAGGTGATGGGTGAGCATTGAAATTACCGAGAAAAGAATCTACCAAGTAATTGCCTATGATACTGCTGTTATATGATACTGCTTCATTTTCTCCCTCTAATTTCGTTACTATGTACTTCTGGTGTAATTCTTGTTCAACTTTTATCTGATTCGGTTCACCGTTATAGGGTAACCACATGTGCGACCAGTCGGTTGCAAAGTATCCATGGAGTTTCTCGGACCAATCCCTGCTAAGAATTAATCCATAGAATTCTGGGATATCAGCCACTAGAATGTCAACAACCTGACATACCTTCGGGTTAGACGACAATCTTATGGTTACTAGATTAATTTCACCAATCACTTCTACTTGAGATTGATCAAGTTGAACTATACGCACTGCGGATTTTTGTGGTTGAACATTTAGCTTAGCACATATTGATCTCGGTAAAATATTCGAAGAAGCACCGGAATCTATCAAACAATTGTGCACATTTTTGTTGAAAATCTCGTAAGTGAGAAGAAACGGGGGAGTGTGAGATCTTGATCTTCCTCCAATTAAGGCGATATCATTTGGATCAATCTTATTGATCGCGTTAGTTGGAGGTCTTCCCATGTTATGGGAAGCTTGAGAGAGTACAACGGCAGGTAAAGGTACAATAGGCACAGCATGTAATTCTTTCATCATTATCTTCTGTTGATGCTTCAATTTGCTCAATTCATAAAGGGTAATATTAGCCCTAGTCTTTTTCATGTCATCAACAATATTGTACTCCATTTCATCCGACACTATCAGTGTTTTTGATGGAGTTGTTTGATCTACTCGGACTTGGCTAGACTGAGTCGCTTTAGTTGTTGCTTTCTTCGTTGCGACTTTATCTTTTGTTGTAGGGCTTGTGCCCTTCTGCTTGGGGGTAGTTTGGGGAGGATCAAGCTGGTTTTTGCTTCGTGTGCTAACCGGAAATATTTCTTGATCCTCTTCTTGTGGGAGGATGAAATCCCGCATTCCTTGTAATTCCACAACTTCTTCGTCATCGATTTGCCCTTCAGTGGCACTTTCTTCTTCTTCCTCTTCCTCAGTTTCAGCATTGGAGATGGCATTGGGTGGTTTTGTATCCGTTGAAGGACTTCTTTTAAAAGTTCTGTAGGGCTTTTTTAAAGAAGTTTCTGCTACTTGTTTTCTTATGTCAATCATCTCATTAGACATGGTCTTTAATACTTTCTGCAATCCTTCCAAATCGAAAGGGTCTTTTGTTTGTTTCTTCTCGGGGTCTTCCTTCAAGGTGACCTTTTTAGACTTTCGTTCCTTTATCACAGATCTCTTTTCCAAGGCTATTACACGTTTCTCTACTGCTATCGCCTCTGTCATGTTTTCAACTAAAGTTGTTTTATTTGCTCTATCCACGAAGATTGCTATGTTTGATGGTAAAGCAGTAATATACCATTCACATCGTACTTCTTTGCTGGGTTGGGAAGCAGTAGGAATTTTGTTGAGAATCTTATTGAACCGTAAATCGAAATCTTTGATAGGTTCTTTAGCTTGGGCCTTGAGATTGGATAGGTCATTGATTAATGTTGTTGTTGATCTGTCATCACCAAACTTGATAAGGAATTGATTGTGGAAGATATCCCAACCTGTGATAGACCCGGAAGGTAATGAAAAATACCATGACCCGGCTGTTCCTTGCAGTGTGTAGGGGAAAAGCCAAACAACAGCATCTTCATTAGTAACTCCGTTGAGATTGATAGAAAGCATGAAATTGTTTATGTGTTCTTCTGCTAGCATGCCTGCTTCTGGATTGAATTTAGGCAGCCATTTCTCAGGATGGGCCAGTATTGGGCTCAAGGATGCAGGCATCAAGACTGCCCCAGGGTTGTTCCATGGAGACTGGGCCATCATTGAGCTGCTAGTAGAGAAAAGTGCAGGAGATAATCTCTGCGGTTGGGAAGATGAGGATACTATGATCGTGGATGATTGAAGAGGGATTGTGGTAGATGGATGAATGATGGTTTGGAATGGAGGTGTGGGTGGTTGAATTTGCAGTGAGGTAGTTGAAATGGGTGATGTAGACAAAAGAATCTCACTGTCAGACTCTTGTGGTGATTTCATCGCTCTTTTCCTGGTGGGAAGAGGCAACTCAGTCCGCTGGATGCCAAATTTTTCACTTTTCAATCTGGTTAGGGGATGAGCAGGATTGTACTGCGAAGTCACACTGCTTTGAGATTTATCAAACCTCTAAGAAGAAATGGAAAATCCCTGAAGTTTGTGAATCAAAGATTCGACTTCAGGAGGTTTAATGGTAAATTGTTTTGAAATATCAAGGTGTGCAGCAGTGATTGATGCTCGAGCGACTTCCGACTGTGGATTTAGATATACTAGAGAAGTCGAGGGAGATGATAAGGGCGATTTACTCTCAGAATGGTATTTAGATTTTGATTTAAGTGCCATTCATAGTTCAGGCCCTCCTTCTAGCACCAAATATGTTGAAGCCCCGAAAATCGGGTCGACAACAAGGGGGATACCCACCCGGTTCGGACCTTGGTTGGCAGCTCCTTATCCGTTTGGTATAGCGGGTCCGATTGGGGATAATGGGACCAGTTTCCCAATCTAAGGGTGTCTGTGTGCAGAGTTGGATTATGCTGATCTAAGAGTTCTAATCTAAGCTACTTTAATCTAATTTTATGCTATTGTAATCTAATGAAAACAACACATCTAATTTATGCTAACCCGGGGTGTATTTCTTCTATTATGCGATCTAAAGAGATTTCAAACAATAATTGGTAATAAAGATCATTCAGCTATCGTAAGAATAGAAATCAATTAAGATGAACCACTTTGCATAAAAAGTTAGGCAAAACAGTTGTGAACAGCATATCGCATAATAAGTTATTCATATATCAAACATTAATAAATGACTCCACCGTACAAAAGTGCCAAATGGTAACTCATACATTCATGTAATAACATATAAACAACTAAAAATTGTATATCACTTCAAGAATATAAGCAGAAATGGCCAAGAGATAAAAGTACCATTTATGACTGGTCCTACTCATAAGCTTCAAGTAATAATGATTTATCTCTCCTTATTCTGATATCTACTAAGAGTACAGAAGTGCAACATAAGTATAAGACATCAAATGCAAAAATTAATAAACCTTGATCCATTCATTCATCAAAACCTCCTCTGAGGGTGCAGAAGTGCATGTTCTGAGGACAAGTTTTTGACAAATTTCCGAACCCTTCTCTAAATGAATGAGAAGGGTTTAAATACTGCTAACTAAACAACTTAATTACATAAATTTCAGATACGGTTCAAAATGACTGCCCTTTAACTAAGTAAACTTATTTCTAAAAATTGAATCTAATTTCTAACTATTTCTGCATTTTCTCCTTAGTGTTGTGAGTATGCAACATTTGCCTGGGAAGAGTCGGTTGGTCATCTTCTGCTTTTGTTTGAGCTACGAAAATAGAAATGACAAGCGTTGGCACCTCTTTTTAGTAAACTGGAAGATATTTTTGAGAATTATCTTCTGGTTGAGCGAATTTACTGCGTGTATGCTTGGTAACAACCCAGATTCCTCGTAGCTGCCTCTGCTTTTGCTATCTAGGCTTCCGGACTCGTGGATGACTAAGCAAGTTAGGGAATTTGTTTTTTGAACAATTTTCTTAGCGATGCATCAAAAACTTCCTCCATTCTTTGATCCGGGCCTTTTTGGTGCGTTTTCCACCTTTAGCGCTTTTTCCTTTACTGGGCATGAGCTTCAGAATTTTGTAAACATGCTACTTTTGTGAGTTTCTTGACCTTGAGTGTCGAATCGCCTATTGATATCAGTATCTGTTTAGTAACACTCTGAAATCTGCGTTTCTATTGTATGTAGCATCCGTGTATGAGAGCATCTCTTCCCTGTTCTCCGAGTATTGGCGCTTTCCCCTTTTTCCTTAGATGTTTCCTGCAGTTCACGCAAAGGAAAAAGTAATGATAATAAATTTTGACATGAAAGCTTCAAGTTCTACGAATGTGTAAAATCATGACACCCACAATGAACTGACTCTTTGAAAAACACAAAACTGTCCTTCATGAATACCTTGACGTATATTCATTAATTTTCTTTAAGCCGTGCGCTCAATTTTTGGTTTAGGAACAGCTTTCCTTGGGTGTTGGGCTGAGGAAAATTTGCGATGGGTGATTTCTGTGACTCGCAGATCGCAGATCGCAGATCGCAGATCATAGTTATCGCAGTATTGCGGCATCACAGATCGCGGCATCGCAGATCGCAGATATCGTAGCAATTCGTCAAGTTATTCGTGTGCTGCTTAGGCGACGTTGCGATATGCGATATCGCATATCGGCCATCGGAGATTTTCTTAAGATTAGTCATTTATGGGTGCTTCTCAATGTATGCGATGTGATGAATTTCGCGCCGCTTCTTCGCAGTTGTTTTAAGGTGCTCATAAAGGAATGCTTGACTCTTCTTTGTGCCATGCATTTTTTAGGAGTATAAATACAAAAATTTTACAAAAATCTTTTTAGATTTTTTATTACTAAGGGTCCCCACTTCTTTGGCGTTATTGCTAATACTAAAGAAGGAGGGGGGTTGTTGGTGGTCACAACAGCTTGTTGCATAACATTTGGTATCAAAGCTTTGGATTCTAGCGTTTTGCTGCTCCAAATAGGTCATCGTGGAAGTTTTGCTATAAATTATTTTCTAAAAAGTTTTACAAGTTTGAATTAAAACCCATTTGATCCGAAATATTTATTAACCTTGAGTATGAATTTTAGATCTTGTCTCGCTATATTTTCAGAGATATGATCCAAGGAAGTTAGGGTTTTTTCAGGCTCTTGAATTACATCCCAAACAGGTGATCTTTGGAAAATTGTTATAACTTTATGTCTGAGCATAAACTTGAAATGTCATCAAATGTTATAGAAATAGAATGGAATATAGTTTTATTTGTAGCATTTTCAAGTCTGAAGGTTGAAACAATGACACGTGGCATGTTGTATAAGTTCGCTCTATTGAGCCATTCTATAATCATGTCATTGTGGAAGAATTGGCATAATTGTCTCTTGAAGAATCCAATCTTGACAAGACTTGTGGGGTTGGAAATAGGACTCCGAGGGATAACATAGGATGCAATTTCAGACCTTAGAGATCCTAAATTAGAGAGATACAATAGATTAATTATCAAGATCCTACGAATAAAAAAAAAAGTGTGTAATCTTTTTTTAAAAATTGCATAAGTTTGGTTTGAAAAATTAGTGGGAAGTGATTACAAAGGGAATAGTGAAGCATAATTATCATTAATTGATTCCAAAAATAAATAAAATGGAAACACCTAGTAGGTAACCTAAAATTTCTACCATCACTCATGAAGAAGAGGAAGAAATGCAACATGATATATCAAAATTATGAGACCAAGTGCAACAAATTTCACTCTCACAAAAAGTAACAGAAGCTAAGATGGATGTTTTAAAGAAAAGAATGGAAGCTAATATGATGGCATGGAAGAAAATATGGATGGTTTAGAAGAAAAACTGAAAGGAAACATTGAATATTTGAAGAAAGACATGGAAGGTTTGAAATGAGGTTTGGAAATGTTAATAAAATAAATGCTTCCTAATTGCGAAATGTTAGTAGAGGAAACTCATGATGAGAACAAAAATAATGTTAATCATGATTTCATAGAATCTATTGTTGGATCAAAGACTCGCCATGTTCCAAAGATTGATATGAGGAAGATTGATGGCAAAGATCCTGTAACATAGATAGTAAAAATGGAGCAATATTTCGATCTGCATAATGTGAAAAACACACAAAAGGTACGCATTACAACTTTATATTTGGAACCCAATAAGTTTGTATGGTATCGATGGCTTTGATATTGTAAAAAAAAAATCACTTGGTTAATGTTTATGGAGGAAATGATATCACGTTATGAGGATACAAAAAGAAACACCTTCTTTAGATAATTGATAAATCTCAAACAAAAGGGTTCAATGGTGGAGCACATTGAGGACTTCCAAAAACTGAATATAGGGGTAAAATATATTCCAGAGGAGCATATGATTGATGTGTTCATAGGGACTTTAAAGGATAACATACAACATAATGTTTTCCTTTGGGAACCTGATCCATTGGAGAAGGCATTCAGGCTGGAAAGAAAAATTGAAAGAAAAATTATGGAAACAAGGAAGCCTACCACTCAAAACTATAAATATGAAAGTGTTGTTGCCCCTAGGCTTCCACAACCTACAAGGTTGACACCACAACAATTGGAAGAGAAAAGAGAAAGAGGGCCTTGTTACAGGTGTGATAGAAAATAAAATAAAGGTCATAAGTGTGTCGAGAAGAAATTATTTTACATAGATTGTGAAGAGGAGGAAGAAAAGGAACAAGAAATGTCAAAAGAATAGGATATGCACCAGGGACCAACCCTAGAGAAAGAAGAAATGAATTTGACCATATATTGTAATGCATTGGTAAGAATTACCACTCCTAAAACCCTCAATATAGAAGGACATATCAAGAATAAAAAGGTAATAGTGTTGATTGATTCAGGTAATACCCATAATTTTATTCATTGTAAGATAGCCAAGGAATTGAATTTCTTCCTATATCTAGCACCAGCATATCAAGCGATGGTTGGAAATGGAGGAACCATAAATTTCTCTGGAAAGTGGCATAATATCAAGCTATCCATGGGAGAATATGTATTGAATATTTCAATGCTTTCCATTCCAATGGTGGTGTTGATGTTGTACTAGGAGTCCAATGGCTATAATCTTTGGGTACGATAACTTTTAATTTTCAATAATTTTCAACAACTTTTCTTGAATTTTTTTGGGAAGGAAAAGAAGTTGAATTAAGGGGAACCGCAGGGAAGCCATGAAAGATAATAAGCTCCAATATCATTACAAAGCTTATAAATAAGAACAATGGAGCGTAATTTCACAATTATGTTCACTAGAGGTTCCCACATCGAAATCATATTTTCTTCAGATCTCCAAAAAGTTTTGGACAATCATTCCAAGGTATTTGAGACTATGAAAGGCCTCCCACCTATTCGTGATCATGATCATGTATTTCATTTGATTCTAGGAAGTGTTACTCCAAACATCAGGGATTACAGATATCCATTTGCCCAAAAGAGTGAAATTGAGCATATGGTTGCAGAAATGCTAGAGTCTAGTATAATTCAACCTAGTCAAAGTTCTTTCTTTGCTCCAGTTGTATTGGTGCATAAGAAGGATGGATCATGGTGCATGTGTCCAGATTATAGGGAGCTCAAAAAGCTCACTGTTAAAGAAAAATTTTCCATTCCTACGTTTGATGAATTATTGGATGAATAGCATGGATAAATTTACTTCACCAAGTTAGATCTTCATTTAAGATATCATCAAATAAGAATGAAGACTGAGACATTCTAAAAACAAAATTTAGATTCATGAGGGTTGATGAGCCTCATCATTGGGTAATTTTATGGGCCTTAATTAACCTCCTAACTTAGTCATACCAACTATTCTCACAACTTATTTCATACTTTTGATTATATTTTGTTTATGAGATGAGTTAGAGTTGGATATTTTTCTTTGTGGTCTAATGTGCATTTAATGCAGGGTTAAAGGATAAAAGAAAGGAATTTTGGTAAAGACCTTGGTCAAAACTCGAATGGGACAAGGGAGAGGAATTATAGGAGGTAAATCCTCCTCATTTACTACCCCTCCATTCGTATATTCCTCCATCAGCTCGGAGTGAAAACAGACAAATCATGAGGACTAGAAGGCAACCAAGCAAGAGAAAGAAAAAGCACCAGTTTATCTCGAGCCTCCCTAATTTTAAGGAATTCATTGGAGACTTCATATGTATAAGTAGAGAGGCCTAGGACCTCAGTAAGATTCAGATTTTTTATTGTAAAACTCTACTCTATTTTCGAGATGCAAGACTTGTGATAATATTTTATGTAATCCATGGTTTTGATAATGAAAATGAGTTTTGTTTTAAGCCAACACTGAGCTAACTCAGAGGGATAAAGCTCTTGGGTTAGGGCCCAACCCTAGCAGCCAAGGCTCCTCTTTATTGTACATTTATGCAAGCATAGATTCATGGTTTAATTTTTTATTTGCTTAAGTAGCTGCATTTCCATTACAACAGTGTAGAGTAGATTGGTTGTATTTTAGTTTTCTTCCATTTGTGCCTTCTTTGAATTAGCAGGTTAGCAAGCACAAAAAGATCACCATAAGGTTGTCAGCAGGTGTCTTGGCCTCACCTCCTCCATCTGGGACCATGACTTGAGGAAGAGACCCTTCAACAACCTCAAAAACACAAATTTCTAGTTCTTGCATGAGCTTTGGAGTTTATTACCTTGATTCAGTACTTGGCTCATTTCATTGTCATCTTTTTCCATTACAATATTTCATCTGTAATTTATCTATGAAAACAATTAAGGTATTACAGACTCAAGTGCATGGATGTTCCTATGTTACTTTATGCAACAGATCGATAAGATTGCGAAGCACACAGGCACTGAAGCAGTTAAAGAAATCATAACAAGCAAACATATAAACACAATAAGTTTAATATGGAGTTCACCCAATACTCCTGGGCTACCTCTCTCGGTCCAGCCTTCAGTGGTGGCCTCTCTATTATGTTTTCAAAGAAAATTTTTTACAATAGTGAGCTCAATTTTGAGTCTCACATAGCAGATAAAAATTAGCAAGACTGTACTTGGATCCCTCAATTCTCTGGAGTACATAGAATCTCCTTATTGAAACTTGACCTCTATTGGTCATAGTAGTATGAGCCCAATCTAAGACTCATACATGATAGGCATATACAGAGGAGTTCACTTGAACCTATCAAGCCTTCTCTGGAGTACACAGACTCTCTGACTCTCTCTAGCTATGTTTGGCCCGATGCTACCCTTGTAGGTCATCTCGACTTCTTCTCTCTGCTCTTATATTTCTTAACTTGCTTCTTACTGCTTTTCTGCTTCACTTGCTACCTTTTTCTCTCTCTATCAGTTCATGTCTTTAAAGCTAATCTGCTTTTTGACTGTTCATTTCCGCTTCATGGCATTCCAGTTCCCCCACCTCTGTCCATCTGAATCCCTCTGTTCTGCACAATCATCACTGTATAACGCCTCATAGGGAGGTGGCCACCTATTTCATAATGAACTGAGCATCATTTCTCTTGGACGTCTTTGAAATGACCATTTTTACCGTTACTCAAAGAATGCCTGTGAACACGTCCTTCTGCCAATGCATCATCCACGTCGGACTTCAAATCCTATACAACTTTGTCTGTTTACCTCATCAAATCTAGTCATCCATCCGATCGTGTCTCTGCCATTGATCTGGAGTCTCTAGATCCAACAGTCATCATCCATATCGGGCGGGTAAGTAACATGATGTTTACCCGTCCGATGTGAGCGGTTTTCTCTCTCTTCTGCCAGACGCGTGGCACCCATTGTGTGGCATCGGGTAGGATTCAGTTGAAACAGCTTACCGCTCAAAGCCTTCCGATATTCTGCCAGTTTCTATGGGACCCTGCTTCTGATGAAATTGGTGCAATATCTATTGCATTTTATGATCTTTTAGGTCCGGGCACTCGGGGCTTTTCCTTCTTTAAGGGGTTTTCCCTACGATATGCGATTAGAAACTTGTCACTAATCACATATCAGAAACTGCCCCCGTTTCTTGAATTGACCCTTGGTTTTGCTAATTTTGGTAGCATGCGTTACCATGGGCCAATGGTCTGCGTGCTTGATCGACGGTCGTCATTGCTCCTTGCTAATCACAAATTTCATCTATTACGAGGATATCTTTGATAAGCTTGATCATTATAAGACTTTGAAACTTTGGCATGATTTTTAAAGAGTTCATGAAACTTAGAGAGTCTTCTAGGATCCAATTCGGATCACAACCTTCCCACTGAAAAAGATTTTAGACCACCAAAAGTTGGTTTTTAAGCATCAATCAAGTGAGGGAATAGATTCCTCGCTTGCCCAATTTCTATCCATTTTGCACTGCTTGGTTTTGAACCATTGATTCCAATTCTGAGGTACTCAACATCCCCTTTGTGCGTAGTTCTCACCTTCCTGTCCAGAACTGTATCTTCCTGTAATTCATTAAGATATTCAGGCAATAGATCTTCAATAGAAGGCAATTGACTCTACTCTTCAGGATCTTTAATTAATGAAGGTTCAAATAATCTCAAGCTTTCGGCATTAACGACTGAGTAGATGTGCATGTAAGCTATTAAATCAAGGTGAAAATCATTCTCACCAATTTTCTCAAGTATTTTGAAAGGCCCATACCTTATCGGTTTCAGCTTCTTACCTTCACTTTGCATTCTGTCTTTGTTGATATACAGCCAAACTTGATCACCAACTTGGAAACTACGCTCAATCTGATGCTTATCATGCATTGCCTTATACTTGGCTTGGCTCTTTTCCAGCTGTTCCTGTACTACCTGGTGAATTTCTTGGATTTGTTCAATGAAATTAGTTGCTTGTCCACATCACTGTGTCCATCAATCGCTATGTCTTTACCAAAGACAAAATCCAAGGGAGACATTGGTGTGAAACCAAAATAGGTCTCAAAAGGAGATCTTTGTGTAGAAGAATGTTTAACTCGGTTGTAAGCATGTTGCACATAACACAAATGTTCATCCCGACGCTTGGGATGCTTGCTAAAATAGCCTCTGAGCAATTGGATCATTTTCCTATTGACCACTTCTGTTTGGCCATCTATTTGCGAATGAAAAGCTGTGCTCTTCTTCAGTCTGGTGTCCATCAATTCCCACAAACTTCACCAAAACTTCCCAACAAATCAGGAATCTCGATTAAATACAATGGAAGTGGGTAATCTAAAATGAACCCATACATGTTGAAAGAAAAACTTTGCAATTTGTTCATCTGTAATGAGTTTGTTACAAGGTATGAAAATACACATTTTTGAATTTTTGTCCGGAGAATCCACAGTAATAGAATTTTTACACCAACGTTTCGAATCCCAAATGGGATCCATCATCAGGGTAAGAGAAAGATGATAAAAGAAGAGCGAGATGGAAGAAATAAATACTCATGAGGGAAGGAATATTTAAAGGAACAACACAGGTCGGCAAGAAAGATTTATAATGAAACCTAAAATTAATTTTAATTTTTATAAATTAATATCATTTATTTAATTTTTATAAATTAATATCATATATTTAATATCTATAAAACAAAAACTTTAAACTAAAAACAATATTAATATTAATATCTAAAAACTAAAAACTAAAAAATATATTAATATTAATATCATAAATCTATGTGTAACCTAAAATCTATATTAATATTAAAAATCTATAAAAACTAATATATATATTAATATTAAAATCATAAATCTTAATATCTATATAACATTAATACTTATATAACCTAATGACTATCTAACTTAATATTTATGGAACTTAATCACTATATAACTTAATATTTATATAACCTAAAATATATATAACTTAATATATATAAAAGTATTAATATCAATAAAACCTAATATCTATATTAATATCTAAAAAACTAATATATATATTAATATTAATATCATAAACCTTTATATAACCTAAAATCTAAATTAATATTAATATCTAAAAACTAATATAAATATTAATATCATAAAACCTAAAAACTATATAACATTAATATTTAAATAACCTAAAGACTATAAAACTTAAAATTTTTATAAACCTAGATCACTATATAACTTAAATGCTTAAATAACCTAAAATCTATATAACTTAATATATTAATACCAATAAAACCTAATATATATCAATATCTAAATAAATTAATATTAAAATAACTAAATAAATTAATATTAAAATACCTAAATTTTATATTAAATTCTATATTAAAATCTAAAATACATTAAAACCTACATTAATGTCTAAATTATATTAAAATCTATGCTTGAAATTATATTAAAAAGTAGAGCTTTAATAGAATCTAAATTACCTAATAACAGAATTAATATTAAAATCGAAACTATGCTAATGTCTATAATAATATCTAAATTAATAACAATCTTACCTATTCGACAACTTACCTGGGGCAGGGCAGACGTTTCTTGATTTCACTGATCAGGGGAAGCCAGCTTCCGCTAATCTCCAAACCGTTGTCTCTGTTCAGATTACAAGGATGCTTCAGGATCTCGAGGGCTTCTCTGATTTTCCGTCTCTGATGCTGCTCTTCTCTCGCGATAATTGATGCGTTTTCTAAGCAGATGTGGTGTTTAGTCTTCGAGGAGTGCTCTGCCAAGGCTGAGGTACGGGATCTTCCATTCCTGATGTCAGCGCCATGTTCTTTCAGTCTTGTCTGGAGGGAGCGACCAGTTTCACCTATGTAGCTTTTTCCACACGAACAGTCTATTTTATAGACTCCTTTAAGCTGATGCTTGTCAATATCATCCTTAACAGATTTTAAACTTTGTCTGATGGTACCGGGAGCTGAGAATTGAGTTATAATGTTTTTCTTTCTTAGGATCTTTGCCATTTTATCTGTGACCCCATGGATATAAGGTAGAAAAACCTTACCACCTTGAGGTTGATCCTCCTCTTTAGGTTTGGGAGATGACAACCTCATTTCAGCTCTCTTTATGGCTTTCTTAATCTCATGATCCTTGTAGCCTATATTTTTGAAAGTTGAAACTAAATGCCTCTTCTCTTCATTTATATGTTCTGAGTCAGAAATTCAGAGGGCTCTAACCTATCCACAATACACATTTTGCTAAACCTATCCACAATAACATATAAATAGTCATGACCTTTTCTAGATTTAGGTAGTCCCCCAACAAAGTCCATGGAAACACTTTCCCAAGGATGAGAAGGAACTAGTAGTGGAGTGTACAAGCCTAATTTTCTATTGCTAGGCTTCTTTTAGCATACATGGTACACCCTCTTACATATCTAGAAATTGTTTCATTCATTTTTTGCCAATAACAAAATCTTTGCAGCTGTGCAACTGTTTTACTTACACCAAAGTGACTTGATATTAGAGAAGTGTGTGCTTCTCGAATTATCTTTACTCTTTTAGTTTTAGGAATGCATAACTTTTCAAAATGATATAAGAGTTGGTCCTTAATATGATAATCCAATTCTTCTACTTGTTTGCCATGACTTAAAGTTGCATATACATCTTTGAAATCTATATCTTGAGCATATTGTTCAATGTATCTTTCATGCAATACTGAATTATGCTTAAGTATAGTAGATGCATTGATGATTGGTCTGGACAAGCTGTCTACAACTTTATTGTGTATGCCCTTTTTATATCTAATGACAAGATGAAACTGTTGTAGAAAACCCATCCACCTATAGTGTCTTGACTGTTGCAACTTAGTTTGTGAGTGCAAATATTGAAGTGGTTGATGATTAGTATGTATAACTATCTCTTTGCCCATGTTTCTGGGAAAACTAGTGTCTTGTTGAATGAGTAGCCCTATAGGTTTGGCAGCTACCCTAGAAACAATAGTTTAAAGAAATTCAATGATTTCTTCTATGTGTAACAGATAAGAGAAAGATAATGGAACCAACCTGGAACTTCTGCTTAATCCCTTGCTTGATCTCTCTCCCCTTTGATAGAGCTTGCAACTCCTCCCCGTACTTAACACTCTTGGAGAGTACTTGCACAAGTACAACAAAAAAGAATTGTCAAAGCATCATGATCTATTACAACATAAACATTACAGAATCAGATATATAATAAACAAATGATAGCATTCACAAATGATAACATTCACAATGGCACAATCACATGGAAGAAAACTTGAAGAACTTTATTAACAAAAGGGATAATTACAACCCAGTTGTCCGATCCAGCACCATCCTCCTAGCTTCAATCCCTATTCACCTCATGAAATAGCAAGATCACACCAACAATACAATGCTCTTTCCTCATTTACAAACTATCAGCACTTCCTTGCAATTCACAATATTCCAACCTCTAGATCTCTTAGATGAGGGATCCATTTATAGATGTGTGCAAGGGTGTGAGTTATCTTTGGGGTTTGATTAGTATCATTCCACTTGTTACAATTGGTTACACTTGGATATTTCTTAGATCTCTTACTCATCCTTGAGCGAATTCAGAGAGGCAAGTGGCACAGGAGAAGTTGCTAGAATATTCCATGAGAAACCACCTAGCAAACTGTCTTGGACATTTGTCCATTCTCGCCCATCACACCCTATAGAAGGCCTAATCAGTATGCATTACACCCTGGCAGTGTACCACTCAGTATGCATCGCACTTTGCCAGTGGAGCAGTAAATATGGTTCAATTTAGGCCATTTCTGGATGGTTTTTTAGATGGAACTTTTGGGGAGTGATGTAATCAGATGACTATGTTCTTTTAGGGTATGAAACAACTCTTTTAGGGGTTGATGAGCCCTAGTTTATTGACATATAAGTTTGGGGTTGATGTGCCCAAATATGTCTATAAAAGTTTCCCCCTAAAGCATGAAGTCGTAAATATTGATGTCGAGTAAAATGCTTTATCATGAAGATCTGAGGTTTCGAACTGGAAGGTGACCTTCACAAGTTATAATACAATACATCATAATAATATAATTTTCATGATCTAGCTAAGGGAGGCATTCCCATGCTCAGCTTTATAAATTCATTTCATGTACATAGACCAAATAGTCGTCTGCAGATACAGACTGGTGAATCTTCAGATATAGAGACATCATCCATGGTTGGGATGACCATCTGTGCAGAGCCTTTACACATTTGATGTTTTTATGTCCCTGAATATATCGCAGCCTATAAAAATAGATTCAGAGTCTTCAAACTCGCTCAATCTTCGCTCGATGTACAAGTCAATCCATGTGAAGAGATGTTCTAAAGTTGAACATGGAAAGACATCGCCTGATTACTCGCCAATAATGTGAGTTGTTAACAGACGCGAGAGGAATCACCGATAATGATAATTACCCTCAATGTACTATAGTACAATTCACGTGGTGTGAATATATGATTTGATGTCGAACACCACGCAAAATCTTTCAGTTGAATGCCACTGATTTCAACCTGTCGCTGGAAGTGAGAAACTTGCCATTGATGTATGCAAGCTCCAAAGCACTGAAAGGGGTGTTTCTAAGTCAACTTCTTGGATAATGAGCTGATGTCGAGAAGAGGTGACTCGTCGTAGGAGGGACTTGATGTATCCCACATCTACGACACGAAACAAAGCAAATGATTTCTGGAGGTGAAAATGAACTGACGAAATAAGGTTCAGGAATGGCGGTCATGAAAAAATGAAGGCTGGATGTATTGCAGTGGGTGAGACATTAACTGGATGGTGGTTTCTCAACTGGATGACTTCTCTTGAACATGTCGGTGACACTAAGATGAATTGGTAGCGGTAACCCCAAAAGATGGATGGTATGAAAGACAAATGGTGAGATGACCGGTGAACGGAATAACCCAACCCAACTCAATCATGGTGATGAAGTGAAAGTGTCATGTTCAAGAGCAACTTGCTACCATAAATTCTTCAAGTTTTTTCCCTTTTTCCCCAGTCACTGCTGACCAGTACCTCTTTATTTTTGTCAAGCTTGAGGAGGATAACATATGCTTGTTCTATAATTTGCCCTTCGGGCAAACTTGTTGCTATGTTTTAACAAGTCCAGCGACAGTGAAACTCGGTCTCGTCTAGAATGGACAAGTTTGTCACTATTATTTTAACGAGTTTAACAACAAGGATAACTCGATCCTTTTCATGTTTAGAGAGTTTGAAAAGGGACAAAAAGAAAAATCCATAAGCTCTTTTTCGTAAAATAATCCCTCGGGTCCAAAAAAGGATAAAATAATACAAAAGGGATGACTTTTCCAATCACTTTAACAAGCTGAAAAAGACAAGCGCTCGACTTTTTCGTAAGATAATCCCTCGGGTCCGAAAAATTATAAAATCATACAGGAGGGATGACATTTCCAATCACTTTAACGAGCTGAAAATGACAAGTGCTCTACAATCTTTTCATATTTAGTGAGTTTGAAAAGGGTTTAAAGGAGACTCAATTTTGAGGAACGAGTGGTGTCTAGGGTAGCAACTGGTTCCCGTGAATTTGGAACTTCTCAAAACATGTTGATTTCTGTGAAGAGGCTAGCTAATAAGACCACTCATCGCAACAGTTCCTCAAAAAGGGTAAAACAACAAAGTGAAAGCGTATGATCAGCCAAAGGGATGGTGGTGATGGGAGGTACACAACCAAGGTTCAAAAGGCTGATAGAATGGCAATCACAAAGGTTAATTACTTGTAAATGGGTTCATTTTTTGACAAGCTTGAACCATGGGGGAATTATTCTTGGATTCGGTTTCATGTTTACACAAGCTTGAAATGAACAAGCTATGCTTGGCTTCAGTTTCATTTTTACACAAGCTCCAAATGAAAAACTATGCTTGATAGGGTGGTGTTGAAGCCCCGAAAATCAGGTCTATAATAAGGAGGATACCCACCCGGTCCGGACCTTGGTTAGTAGCTCCTTTTCTGTTTGGTATAGTGGGTCCGACTGGGGATATGGGACCAGTTTCCCAATATATGTGTGTGTGTCGAGAATTGATATTTCCTTTCTAATAATTCCTAAGTAAAATGCTTTTATTCTAAATCTAATCTAACAACATGCAATTGTATTATAATGAATAGAAATATCTAATTCTAAACTAACCCAGGATTTAATCTTTCTGTTATGTGATCTAAAATGATTTCAAAGAACAATTAGTAATAAAGATCATTCAACTGCTATGAGAAAAGAATTCAATAAAGATAAACCATTTTGTATAAAATGTTAGATGAAACAATTGTGAAAAACATATCGCATAATAAGCTACTCATATATTAAGCATAAATAGATAGCTATCACCGTACATAAGTGCCAAATGATAACTCAAGCATTCACGCATTCATATATAAATAACTGAAAATGAATATCACCTTAACACATAAGCAGAAATAGTTAAGAGATAAAAGTACCATTTATAACTAGTTCTACTCATGAGCTTCAAGCAATAATGATTTATCTCTTCTTAATACAACATCCACCAAGAGTACAAAAGTGCAACATCAGTAGTAGATATTAAATGTAGATATAAATAAATCCTATTCCATTCATTCATCAAAACCTCCTCGGAGGGTGAAAAAGTGCATGTTCTGAGGACAAGTTTTTGACAAATTTCAAGACCATTCTCTAAATGCATGAGAAGGGTTTAAATACTAGGATGCGGTTTAAATGGCCATCCTCATTTCAGGAAAAAATAAAGAAAAATTAAAACTAAAATTGAATCTAAAACTAAAACTAACAACTAACTATATGTGTATCTATTCCTTGTAATCGCAAGCGTCCAGCATTTTCTTGAGGAGGGTTGGCTGGCCGAATTCCGACTTTAGCTATCCTACGAAAATGGAATCGGCAAGTGTTGGCGCCATCTTCTTAGCAGAATTGATGATACATTTGAGAGTCATGCACTGGCTGTGTGGTTTTACCAAGTATGCCCAGTAAGAATCCCAATTCAACTTGGTCAACCTTTTGATGGATTTTGCCCTTTCTTGAGCCTTCTATCTCCAGCTTGTCTGTAGATGCTGTACATTCGGCAGATATCCTGCAGTGGTCTCTGAGATCAGATTTTCCCTTTCACCTTTAGCACTTTTTCCTACAAATTTCTAAGATTATAGGTGACTAAGCGATTAGAGGCTTTCCATCTCGAGGGGCTTTGCCTGGTGATGCGCGATTAGTGCTAGGCACTAATCGCGCATTGGAAACTGCCTCCGTTTCTCGATCTGGGCTTCCTTGGTGCGATTTTAGCCTCTTGCACGTTTTTTTTGTTAGAGGATATAAAGCTTAATTTTGTGAAAATAACGACTCTGTGAGTTCGTGGTTTTGAGCTTTAAATTCTCTATACGTGATATCAGCATTATCTAGTAGCCATTTAACCATGTCCGTGCATGGAAGAATTTTGGGCCTAGCCATTATCTGGTGCAAGAACGAACATGCTAGTTCTATAATAGACGCCTCAGAAGACCCGTGTGAGCCTAAAGTAGCCGTAATCTCCATTACCTTAGGATTTTCTTCCTCGAGTAGACTGTACATGCCTTCCTAAGTAGCAATACTGGCATATTTGTTACAGGTGGTGTCCGTGTATAAGGGCTTCATTTCTTTATCTTCAGAACTCATAGATTTACCTTTCTTTCCCATAATATTCTAAACACTACTATGTATACTTATCTGCTCTTTGCTCCTGCAGTTTACAAATGAGGTGAGAATAATGATAAGAAAAAGGTCATAGGAAAGTTTTAAATGCTGAAAACATATAAAATATACCACCTTACGTGAAATGGCTCTTCGATCAGATCAAAACCATATTTCATTAATGATTGCCAACTAACTCATTGATTAACATTAACGTGCATAACCAGGCATCAGTTTATGAAAAAAATCTTTTTCTAACAACAAGCCCTGAAGATCTGCAATAAGGTGATTTTGTGATTCGCTTCGCAATATTGCAGATCGCAATATCACAAATCTATTGTGTGTGGTAATCATCCATTAATGTGTTTTCTATGAAATGCGATTTGTGACATGCACCATCGCATATTGACGGTTTGAGGCATTTCAACTAAGTAATGGTTGAAGCATGCAATGCGATGAGGATCTTTTGATGCGTGATTTCACATCGCGATTTCACAATCTTAGAGATTCCGCTTGTAGGAAGGCATTCATTACCTTTTTGCGATGCGACACTCTTTTAAGGAATGATTTTAATATTCTAACTTATCATAAAACTTAAGTATTTTTAGAATTTTCAAGGGTATTCTCCTATGTTTATGATAGTAAGTTTTATTGAAAAAGGAAATACAAGCATTAATCGATTTTTTTAATTTTTGAATAAGGGTCCCCACTTATTTAGTATTAGTGATAAAACTAAATAAGAAGGGGGGTTGTTGCTGGCCACAACAGGTGGTCAAAAATGTTCAATTCACTGTTTAGCACATCAGATTCTCTCATCAGTCATTCAACCTGCTCAAAACTCCATCAAATTGATTAGAAATATATATATGGACGAAAAATGAACTAAAACTAACATTTCACTTGAAGTACATGAATAATAAACATAAAAAGTAGTTTTACCTTTCACTTTCATCATTTCATTTCAAATTTGGGATTTTGGAGCTCTGGAGCAGTTTTCCCCCTCCAATTTCACTAGTTGATTTTGGGAGATCGTGTGGATCATTTTCTGCGCCGTTAGGACCAAGTAGGAGCGATCCTTGAGCTTTTCATTTTCATTCCATCTTTTCTTGATTCTGAGCTAGCTTTTCCACTTTTCTGAGCCCTTGGGGTTTGAAGATTTCATTCCCCAATCATCTCAAATACAACACAAGTACAGCAATAAAGAACCGTCAAGTCATCATGATCTATTACAACATAAACATTACAGAATCAGATATATAATGAAAAAATGATATCATTCACAAATGATAACATTTATGATTGCACAATCATATGGAAGAAAAGTTGAAGAACTTTATTAATAGAAGGGAGAATTACAACCCAGTTGTCTGATCCAACATCATCCTCCTAGCTTCAATCCCTCCTCACCTCATGAAATAGAAAGATCACACCAACAATACAATGCTCTTTCCTTAATTACAAACTATCAGCACGTCCTTGCAATTCACAATATTCCAGCCTCTAGATCTCTTAGATGAGGGATCCATTTATAGATGTGTGCAAGGGTGTGAGTCATCTCTGGGGTTTGATTAGTGTCATTCCACTTGTTTCAATTGGTTCCACTTGGAGATTTCTTAGATCTCTTACTCATCCTTGGGCGAACTCAGAGAGGCAAGTGGCACAAGAGAAGTTTCTAGAAGATTCCATGACCAATCACCTAGAAAACTGTCTCAGACATTTTTCCATCCTCGCCCATTGCACCCTATAGAAGGCCTAATCAGTACGCATTGCACCCTGACAGTGTACCACTCAGGATGCATCGTACTTTGCCAGTGAAGCAGTCAGTATGGTTCAATTTAGGCCATTTCTGGATGGTTTTTCATATGGAACTTTTGGGGAGTGATGTAATCAGATGACTATGTTATTTTAGGGTATGAAACAACTCTTTTAGGGGTTGATGAACCCTAGTTTTTTGACATATAAGTTTGGGGTTGATGTGCCCAAATATTTCTATAACGGCCCATTAGGTAATGTTTCCATTTTTTCACACTCTATACTAATGCATACAATTCTTGATCATACGTGGGATAATTAACTACTATAGAATTAAATGTCTCAGAATGATAACATATGGGTTTACCGTGCTGCATCAACACTACTCCCATGGCATAGTCACTGGCATCCGTTTCAATCTCAAATGGTCTTTGAAGATCAGGTAGTGCTAGTATTGGTGCTGTACTAATCTTTTAGTTCAAGGTGTCGAAGGCTTTCTGTTGTTTGCCTCCCCACTGAAACACCTTGTTCAATCCTGTTAAAGCATGTAAGTGAGTTGCAATTAAGGAAAATTTAAAAATAAACTTTCTCCAATACTGTGTTGCTCCTAGGAAACTTCTAACTTCTGTAGCAGATTTGGGTTTAATCCAGTTTACAATGACTGCAACTTTCGAGGGATCTATCTTCAATTCACCACCCCCTACAATATGACCCAAATAATTCAAAGATGTTTTACCAAATTCACATTTTGAGAGTTTAACATAAATATTTTCTCTTTTCAAACCATCTAGAGTCTACTTTACATGCTTCAAATGTTCTTTCCATGTTTTACTAAATATAAGAATGTCATCTAAATATACAATGACAAAATCATCAATAAAAGGTCTGAGTGCATCATTCATTACTCTCATGAAGGTAACAGGAGCCTTAGTTAAGCCAAAAGGCATAACTAACCACCCATACAATCCCTGCTTTGTTTTGAAAGCAGTTTTCTATACATCTTGCTCTGCAACTCTGACTTGATGGTAGCCACTATGCAATTCCAACTTAGAAAAGTAAATAGCTTCTTTCAACTGATCTAACATACCATCTATGTGACGAAGGGGATAACGATTTTTTACCGTTATCTTATTCAGTGCTCGGTAATCAATGCACATTCTCCATGAGCCATCTTTCTTTCTCACCAAGACAATTGGAGACCCACATGGTGATGTGCTAGGTCTTATGAACCCTTTCTCGAGCAACTCATGTACCTACTTCTTGATTTTTGAATTCTCTAAAGCGAACAACCTGTACATTTCGATGTTAGTCAATGGAGCATCTTGCTACAAATTAATATTGTGTACTATTTCCTTTTTGGGTGGCAGACCTTCAGGTTCTTGAAATAGTATATCATATTTTGAAACAACTTTTTCTAAATCAACTTGTTGTTTAGCATTACAGCCCTCAAATACATTGGTTTTATCAGGTTTCTTTTCCTTTACAACCATCAGTAAAAATTGTTTGCATGAATTTACAATTCTTTTCATCTGCCCTGAGTTTATGAGAGTATAATTATTCTTGAGTTTATGAGCTGTTACAATATATTCAATTCCATATTTAATGATTTGATACTTGTTTTCAGCTCTATAGAAAATAGCTTTTCTATCATACAAGCAAGGACTTCCTAAAACAATTCCACATATATCCAAGGGAACAATATCTAACTCAACCTCATCTACAAATGTTGACCCAAAAGAAAACCTAAGTTTACATTGTCTAGTCACTTGTAGCTTTTCTTTATCACATAACCAACCTAATGGATATGGCTTCTTGTGAGGTGTGGTTAGTAATCCCAACTTCTTTACAATTGCTTCAGAAATTAAATTTACTTGTGAGCCACTATCAAATAAAGTATCAATCTTTTGATGCTTGGAAATAACTCTAATATGAAAAAGCTCATGTCTTTTCCTCTCATTTTCTTCACTACCAGTAGATTGTGCAGAATTACTAGTAGATGCTTCAGAACTTTTACTTTTTATACCTGTGCTTGTGATTGTTGTCTCATCCCCTCAATCTGACCCCAAATCGTTTTGAATAGCTACAACAATCTTCTTCTTCTTGCCATCATACTTCGTAGGCTTCAGCTCCGGATGTAGAATCCAGCAGTGTTCATCATCATGCCCATCCTTCTTGCAGTGACTGCATGAGGATTTGGCATTTTGTACAACACTTGTCTTCCTCTCTTTCCATTTCCGTTTTCTCTTTTCCTTACTTTTGCTTGCAGTGCGTTTTGATGATACCCCAACTTCTGGGTTCACATTATTACCTCTAGCCTCTAGGTGTGTAGCCTGAATAGATACCTCATTTATGCTAGTAGGGTTAAACATGAGAACGGTGTGATTTAAATAGCTGTGTAGACCACCTATATACTTCAATAGAGTTTCAGGTGAGTCTTAAGAAAATCCTAGAATCAAAGCTCTTTTTCTAAATTCTTGGGTGTAGCCTTGTACACTTTTCCCTTTTAATTGTCGAAGAGTTTTCCAACTCATCATGGTGTGTTGCATATAAGCTAGTGGATAGAACTGTTTTTTAATTGCAGAAACAAATTCACTCTAGATAGAAAGAATTTTACCATGCTTCTTCATGTCAGCTTGTGTTCTGCCTTCCCACCATACCAAGGCAGTGCCTCCAAGGCGTAGGCTAGCCAACTGAATCTTACTTTTGTCTGAGTTAATGCTTTGCACCCTGCAATATACATCAATCTGTCTAATCCAATTATCTAGCTTCTATGCATTCAACTCTCCACCATATATCGGAAAATCAAATTTAACATCTAATTTAATCAAAGATGTTTTCTTTTTATTCTCATGGCTATTAGGAGGTGTGGGAAGTTTTTCTTCTTTCCCTTTGCATTTAGAATGGTCATGGAGGAGGGATTCTTCTACTCCTTTATCTTGTTTGGAGTTTGATGAATCTTCATCTCTACCTTTCTTAAATTCTCTATACATTTCTTCTACCATGGCTCTCATGGTCATGAAACTATCCATGAACTGGGAGTCTAATTCCAAGGGACTTTCTTCTGCCATTTTCCTCTTAGGATAGACTCTTCTAATTCCTGGGTTAGCTTCAACCAATTCTCCTTCTCCTAATTTGAGCTTTGTCCTAGTTAGCATTTAGCAACAAAATCTAGCACAAGCTTGTCTAACCTTAGTCACCTAGATGCTCTGATACCACTTGATCCATAATTGATCTACAACAAACAAGTAAGGTATTACAGACTCATGTGCATGGATGTGCCTATGTTACTTTATGCAATGGATTGATAAGATTGCGAAGCACACAAGAACTAAAGCAGTTAAAGAAAACATAATAGGCAAACATACAAACACAACGAGTTTAATAAGGAGTTCACCCAATACTCCTAGGCTACGTCTCTCGATCCAGCCTTCAGTGGTGGCCTCTCTATTACGTTTTCAAAGAAAATTTTTTACAATACTGAGCTCAATTTTGAGTCTCACGCAGCAGATAAAAATCAGCAAGACTGTACTTGGATCCCCTAAGTCTCTAGAGTACACAGACTCTCCTTACTGAAACTTGACCTCTATTGGTCACAGTAGTATGAGCCCAATCTAAGACTCATACATGATAGGCATAAATAGAGGAGTTCACTTTAACCTCTCAAGCCTTCTCTGGAGTACACAGACTCTCTGACTTTCTTTGGCTCTGTCTGGCTCAATGCTACCTTTGCAGGTCAGCTCGGCTAGTTCTCTTAGCTCTTAGCTTTCTTATCTTACTTCTTACTACTTTTCTACTTCACTTTTTGCCTTTTTTTCTCTCTCTGTCAGTTCGTGGCTTTAAAGCCAATCTGCTTTCTCACTGTTCATTTCCGCTTGTTGGCATTCTAATTCCCCTGCCTATGTCCATCTGAATCCCTCTGTTCTGTGCAATCATCACTATATAACGCTTCACAGGGAGGTGGCCACCTATTTCATAATGAACTAAGTGCCAGTTCTCTTCGACGTCTTTGAAATGACCATTTTTACCGTTACTCCAAGAATGCCCACAGACACGTCCTTCTTCCAACGCATCGTCCATGCCAGACTTCAAATCCTATACAGCTTTGTCTGTTTAGCTCATCAAATCCGGTCATCCATTGGATTGCATTTCCGCTGTTGATCTGGAGTATCCAGATCCAATGGCCACTGTCCATATCGAGCGGGTAAGTAACATGATGTTTACTCGTCTGATGTGAGCAGTTTTCTCTCTCTTCTACTAGACACGTGGCACCCATTATGTGGCATCGGGTGGGACTCGATTGAAACATTTTACCGCTCGAAGCCCTTTCAATATTCTACTGGTTTCTGTGGGACCCCACTTCTGACGAAATCAGCGTGATATCCATTGCATTTTATGATTTTTCAGGTCCGGGCACTTGGGGTTTTTCCTTCATTGAGGGGTTTGCCCTGTGATATGCGATTAGCAACTTATCGCTAATCACATATTAGAAACTGCCCCCATTTCTTGAATTTACCCTTGGTTTTGCTAATTTGTGGTAGCGCGTTACCATGGGCTGACGGTCTGTGCGCTTGATCGACGGTCCTCATTGCTCTGTGCTGATCACAAATTGCATCTATTACGAGGCTATCTCTTATAAGCTTGATCATTATAAGACTTTGAAACTTTGGCATGATTTTTAAAGAGTTCATGAAATCTTAGAGAGTGTTCTAGGATCCAATTTCGATCACTATTTTTGCAAGAGGATCTCACTCATGTTCTCATTTCCTTCAGCGCTTTCTTCATGCATAATGTGGGCAGTTGATTCCTTCTTTTCTAGTTTATGAAAATGTATATTGTTGCATAGTTCTTGTAAGACACACATGTTTTAAGCACTGTAGGTACTTCAAGAGGAGGTATAGACTTCATCCCCAACATCCATATTCCACCTCATCCACCTCAACCATCTCTTGTTCCACCATCACCCTGACTAGTTTTTTGTCCTTTTTTATTGAAATTCCCCTAGACACATTGAGTGAATCTAGCCACATCTTCTCTTGGATATTGACTCATGAGTGTTCGTAGACCTTATAACACCCTATCCCACTCATCATATACCATTTCCAAGCTTCCAAACACCTCGAACACGTCACAATTAGTTCTTGGTTGTATCTTGTAGGTTTCCTATAATTCCTACAAGATCATCCTGTAGGTTTCTAGAACATCCTATAGGTTTTCTTGAAACGGTATGTTTTGAGGCCTAATTGATGGGGAACCTCTAGGATGTCAAAAAACGCCTCCTAGGACCCTTCCACACCATCCAACCACTCCCTAAACCTTCTAGCCATCCTCAACAACCTTGTTGCGAGAATAAGTCCCCTAGGGTTTTAGGTCAGAACCCTAGCAGAGCAAGAGTAATCTACAGCAAGAAACAAGCATTCAACTTAGGAAACATGCTTAAATAAACAAATTATAGGAGGATGAACATACCCAGATGTCCTTTGTTTGGTAGTTCCAGCCAGGGTTCAAACCCTCTGCAACTCCTGATGATCTTCGAATATGCAAGTCAACCAATTCGAATACACATAGCGGCATATAGATAAAGCATTTTAGTGAAATCAACTTTATATCATATAAGTAGATGGTTAGTTATACATCAAAATAGCCATTCATATATAAACCATAATAATAACATCTGACACATAAACAAATTCGATATCAGGAACAAGGCAACATTTATTTTTCTTGTTGAAAACTATAATAAAACATGGAAAGAGCTCACTTGAGTCTTCCTCTTCCAGCTCCAAGTGGAACCGTCCTCCAGGACTGTCCAATCCTACTCTTCAACAACTCCTTCCATAACCAATACTATGACATCTCCAAGTATGTGAGAGAATATCAACACTCAAGGAAACAAGGGTTTCTTGAACTTGGGGAAGTGCTTGAAGCACAAGGATACTTTAGACATGATCAGGGGATAATCTCAGTATAGTAATTCTATCATTTCTCTCCTCCTTAAGGCCTTCCCATTGAAGTCTTTTTATACGTCTCCCAAATTATTTTTTTAGTTGGGAATCAGTTGGGAACAGTTGGGCCATGGGCACTAGGAGGTAATCAACAAGTAAAACCCATGAGCTCCACCCATAGTTAAGGAGATTTATTTTTTTAAAGTGTTTTAACACATATACGTGGGTTGGGTATTGATTGACCCATGTGTACACGCTTTTAACACAGGGAAAAGTAGCGTACAGGGAGTAAAACATTGTTTTTAAAATATTTGGACCAAGTCTAGAAGGAGAGGTTGCCCTAGGCCATAAACCAAGCATCAAAAATACCAAAGGTAGTATTTGGAGCTATAACAGATACCCCGTAATATATGAGGTCAGAAGGGGTAGATGATGGCCGAAATGTATTAAGTATATGGAAAGGAAACCTGTTAAAAATTGATAAGGACTTCACCTGATTTTAGCCTACCAAGGCAGCAAAAGAAGACCAGTGAGAAACAACTATCTGAGGCGGGCATACCCATGCTCAGAGAAAGTAAAGCATGTCTGCATATCAAGTACATGTGGATCCACTATGTATACAAGTATAAAGAACTGAATGTACACAATAGATCATCTAATTGTTATCGAACAAGTAGATGTGTGAATATCACATATAAGAAGATGATCAGTGAAGCTGTAAGATGAAGCGAATCACTGATGTCAAAAACAGATCCCAATAGTACCAAATGAAAATGATGGAATAAGATGATACTGCATCACAACTCGGATGCCAGCATATAGGATGTCGCTGTGAAGGACTGCAACGTAAAATGTGGAATGGTGTCAACCAGCAGCTACAGGAGCAACTGACAAGTGAACCAAAGAATGTTGATGCAATCCGAGGTCTTCACTGACTGCCATGGTACATTTCTACATAATGGGAATAAATGATCTGAAGTCGACCATGTGAGAAATCATTTGATTACCGGCCATTGATGTATATTGTTAACAAACACGAGACTACTCATCGATAATGAAAATGAGAGTCAAGGTACCGAGTACAATCTAACAAATATGAATGAATGAGATGAGTTCAAACACATGGAAGAATCTACCAATCAGGGGACAATGATGGTTTCCCACTGTCGATAGCGAAGGATCTTCCATTGATGACTACAAACCCCAAGGTACTGCCAAATGGACTCTAGATCTTTGCCCCAAAGCCATGAGTCAAAGTCGATAGGGAAAGATTAGCTAGAAGGAAGGCATTAAGGCATCCTTCATAAATCTAGCGTGAGTGTAACCCATAGGCCAATAATGCAGAAGGAATCGGATGAAAAATGACGTAGTAACCCAACCGAAGCATGTTTCTGGCATACACAAGATGTAGCTAGCACACGATAGAAACCCTCTGAACCAACCAATAATGAAAGCTGACACAGAGGTGAGGAATCCACCAATAGGGTCAAATGGAAACCAAGGCACTGCACGAATCCAAATGTGTGATAATGAAAGTTGATGTCGAACACAAGGGAAACCACTCAGTCAAAGACCCATGACACTGATCAATGCTGAGGACAAGGTGACCTATCAATAATGAAAAGAGGGCTAGGGTGTGGCTCTAGGCCTGTCCTCAGAGCAATATGTCATCATCGATAAGGACAAGACCCGCCAGCAAGAAGTGAATGAAGACCTTCTCAAATTGGCACGAGTAAAGGACCAATATAGATGATGTGATGACAAACAAGATACTGACAACGAGGGATGTCTGACTAAAAAATAGGTCAAGAGACATTGCAGAGAGGCTGACTCAGGCTTACTTCCCCTGAAAAAAGGCATGAATCAATGATGACTATGTGGCAGCATATGATAACTTTGTATAAGTTTGTCATGCAGGAGGCACAAACAAACTTTCCATATGATTGGAACAGATAACCAATCAAAAGAGAACTGACTCAATAACAAGCTTAAGGCATACCTAAGTCAAACTAAATCCTACCCAAATGGAGGAGAGACTTTCTTTCAATTGCTTTGTTTA
This sequence comes from Pinus tabuliformis, assembly GCA_031772625.1. Lineage (NCBI taxonomy): Eukaryota > Viridiplantae > Streptophyta > Pinopsida > Pinales > Pinaceae > Pinus > Pinus tabuliformis. The sequence continues at coordinate 264,135,863 of CM062806.1, read as the reverse complement.
AGGGCGACAAAACTGACTCTAGCTGCCAACAATATATGGAAATGTTGTCTTGTTCCCACTCTTTTTAGAATATATAATTTTTTTGTCTTTTTCTTTAAGTTGGAAAAAGAATAAAAGAATGCTATAGTACAGTGGAAACAATGAGCGCCAGTGAAACAGATGATCTAGTTCTTGGGATGGGAACAATCCTATGCTCAATGCACGGAGGTGAAATTGGTCAAGGACACTCAAAGGGATGTTCCTTCCACAGGCCTGAAGGTGTGTCAAGTTGCAGAAGCTAATGGATTGCAAGTTTGAGTTTGCAGAAGACATGGTCAAAAAGTGGATTAAACACTAGTCCAAGTGAAGCCGGCTCAAGGCCAAAAGGTGCAAATGTTCAAAATGAAATGCAATAGTACAACTTGACACAAAGGAGCCTCTAACGTATAAGGCCAGAACGAAGTGAAGAAGCAAAGAGGAATGAGTCTTCAGCGCACAAGTCATGGTAGGACTAAAGAGGACTCTCGAGCCTACTTAATAAAACAGCATGGGCAACCAATATCAGTGAGGTGCTAACTACGATGTGCATGTAAAGGATGGCTCTACCATCATGTCATGATTTAAAAATAAATGAGTGAACATGGTTTACTAACCATAACACGATGGGATCGACCCTATGGCAAGTGTATCAACAAATGGAGGCTAGTATGCAAAATGCAACGGAAAAATGGTTTCCTTAAGCTATATGCCAGTGAGTAAATGATACCTGCCATGATGGGCTAGTAGTCATGGAATCGATGTGAAATTTTTGAAGAAGCATCCAAAATGTCCTGAAAAAAACAACCTATTCCTGACAATCCAAGCTCACAAGTTAAAAGATTCATGAGACGAAAAAATCAACTTTTGAAAAAATTTGACATTTTCAAAGTTTATAAAATGACTTTTTGATTCACCATTTGTACCATTTGTGTTGAGAGCAAAATCTGTGGAGAAAAAAGAGCAAACTTGCCCCCCAAAGAATTGGTGTTGGCTTATATGGGCCTAACCCAGGTTCAGAAAAATTATTTAGCCAAATAAATCCCGCAGCTACCAGCCCTTTTGGCAACAATCCGCGGAGTGCAAACTGAGGTCTCACCCGAGGTAGTAGAGTAGGGTGATAGAACCAGGTTTCCGCACCCTTGGGATGTCTAGATGTGGTTTGGAGGTTTCGCACACCATTCCGCAATGTCGCGTTGTCCTGTTTCGCGCAGATCCAAACCCAAAATAATATTTACTAGTTCTTAGCGCGTTATTTTCAGATCTAATCTATTTGATAAAGTATTACTTAGAAGGGTCTTTAAGCAAACATTTATTAGATTTATCTAGTTTTCACACTTAGATCAAACGCAGACTCATGTATTCAAAATGTAAGAAAATGTGCATAGACCAACAGTGATATTAACCATACAAATAGCTAGATCCACGATACTTCAGATTTAACACAGAATTACCAAAGCAACTTATCTTTATTTACTTTCTTCACCAATACATCCAGATCCGCCCTGCGCACTCAGCTGTAGGGGTCTATGCACACAGTTGCAGATTCTTCCAGGCCTTTGTGCACACAACTGTAGATCCTCTATCCACTATCCAAACCCTTGACTCGGATTTACAGACACTTACAGATTATCCTCCTCAAAAACCCATTACAATTCCAGATCCAAGATCGTACAACTTAACTTCGCTTTTTCTACCCATAGAGCCTCGCTCTATTTATACCTTTCCATGGACCACGATCCATGGGCAGGCTGATTCAACTTACATTTATTTACATTATTTTTTGGTGGACTACCCTTTGACTTCAACTTATTACAAATCGCGCTCTGCGCTTCTCATGGAATCTGTACCCAAACTTGCGGTCTTCGTGCCCCATGACCATTACGTGGGGCTTCCACTACCCAACATTCCCCCAACACAATCATCGTGACTTGTCCCGAGTCACTTAGCTAGTGCAGGAATCTTTGTGTGGAGGTTGGTCAGCAACTTCTGCATCTCGCCAGTCTCTGCAACAAATTTGGCTGCGAGCCTCTGTACCTTTTCCAAGTGAGCCATTGAGGCATCCCTATCATTTGCAGCTGCTTGCTCCATCGTACATATTGCCTGCATCTGTGTTAATTGGCTTTCAATGGTTGTAGATACGTTGAATGCTTCATTGAGCTAGGACTGGATACGTTCTTTCAATACTGCCTCCTGTTGCCACACTGCGTCAACTTGGGCTTTGAGAGCCTGGGCCTCCTTCATTTTGGCCAACCACTGTGTGATAGTGACTGTCTGTGTAGCCCCACAGGCAGTGTCATAGGCCTGTTGTAACTCACGTGCCTTGGTTTCTACTTGTTGAATGGTGGGGTCCTCCTGGAGGGAGGTGAGTATCCCAAGCGATTGACCGAGTAGTCTTGAGTATTCGCAAACAACACTATTCATCATTTCTAGTCCAGCTACAACTTCGTCGCAGTGGCATTCCCGTTCGGCCAGAGGTGTGGGAGGTCAGGCCTTGAGACGGAGCTCTACAACCTGTAACGTTAGTTCCTCCTAGTTTCTTGCGGCCTCTGCTTGGGCCATGCGAAAGTCGGCTGCCATGTGTTGAATCTTGGTAGCTAGTGGGAGGTCCCCGGGGATGGCTAGCTCTAGTACCATGCTACACACCTCCATCATAGCTTGTTCTACTTCCCGGTATCATGCGGCCAGGTCCTCGTTCTGGAGAGTGACTTGTTCTAATTTTTCCTTCTGCTCTGTCAATATGTGGAAAGCGTGACCTTCCCTAGCTTGAAACTCTTAAGTTACTCCCTCTGAGAGTAGGTATATTACTTCTCTAGATAGGGCAGCTAGATTTAATTCCCAATTGAATTCTTCGCTTGTGGCTGCGGCTCGGACCCCACTTGCTGGAAATGGTAAGGTGTGTGGCGTGTGCGTGCTAACTATCTATTCGGCAGCGGCTGTATCCTCTGCTAGCAGTCAGGTGACCTAACCCAAGGGTCTCTCTTGTAATGCCTGTAGCTACGCTCTGATCTCCCCCAACACAGTTGTTTGATAGGTGATTAGTTTGGGCAAAAAACTAGTGGTAACATTACTTGCTGGCTGGCTATTTTCCAGAGCCTTCGCTGTCTTGGACTTTTTCTGGGTAGTCGATGATTCTTTGGTGTTAGACCGCTTGAGGGGGTCCCGCGTCTCTGATTCTTGTTGCGGGTCCTGGTCCAACTCTATTCCCTGAGCTGCCCATTTCCCTTCTATTGTCGGGCTTGTGGTAGCTTCTTGCTATAAAATGGTTTGTTGTTCCTTGCATGCCTTCTCTGCCAGTTGATTGAGGTGCTGCTAGCATTCCTTCTTCTACTATTGTGCTGCCAGCCTATCGAGAACAGCCTTGTCTGGGGCACGCCATTATAGAGGCCATGCTGCCAATACCACGTAAATGGCATAATTTGTTGCAAGGAACGGGAGTGTGACCCAAGATCACTCTGGATCTTTTCGTGCGTGGATATACACGTGATGCATGTCTGCTTTGAACTCGGTCGTGCTTTGAAAATTATTGTAGATCGTGGGGGACATGCGCGGTCTTCGAGAAATCCACGTCTGTATCTTCCCTTCCATGGAGGTCCAAAACACCCAGATTGCGGAAACCCTTGCTGCATCCTTTGTAGCCCAGAGCGAAATATACCGCACTGCTTCGGGTAGGCTATCCTCAATGCGGGGAAACTGGCTCTCCTGCGGCAATTCACCTGTAACTAGAAGGATTGATAAGAGAAACCATGCATAATGAAAGGTCTTACCCTTGTCCTATGCTTCTTGACAGTTGGTTAGAAATTCGTCGCATAAAAACTGTGCCCAATTGAACTAAACTCCCTCTGCACACTACCCTGCTAATGCAATGACAGGGGCTGGCACCTCATCCACGCGACATTTTCTCATGAGTTTTCTGTATAATAGCTAAGTGGTGACTCGTACTACACGGTCACTGATGCTTGTTATGACATACCCCTACTTTCCTTTATCCAGATGGTACTTCACCTTCACTGTTTCGGCGAGGCCTCCCTCGCTACTGGTTCCTGCTATGTCTGCGGGGTTATTCCCTTTAAGTGGCAGGTGCGTAATCCGATGGATTAGGTCGGCTGTGATCGGGATCAGTTCTTCCAACCAGAGATATCCATCATGGATGAGACATAGCAGTTGTTGGATCACAAATATGGTGATGGTCGTGCGACGATAGTGAGGTATTCACATGAGATTTAGTGGCCCCGCCCTCTCCACACCTACTAACCATTTTTGTGGAAATAATTTGTCTTCAGCTAGCTCGGGGAACTTGTCATTGTCTGCAAGGTCCCAATCTTCGAATTTGATGCTTGGAACGCACCCCATTGGCAACCCTTCGAACCTTATATTGTCCGGAAGAAGCGGGCTCTGGAGTGTAGTTTTTGCAGCGTCTACATCTTTCGATATCTTGGTCGTCCTGGTCCATGGAGAAAGATACGGGGGTAACAATGGAAGCTAGAACGTAGGTTCTTCTTCCTCCGCCTGTGCGTCAATCTGATCGATCAGGTCTTGCAGATCGTCGTCATCCTCATTAGGTTTGGTGGTTACTGCTTTTCCTTTGTCAACGGCCGAGCATTTGTTGAATCTTGGGGAGGCCTGGACTGTTCCCATCTTCTGCTTGTTCTTCCTAGGTCGCAGGGTATGTGGGGACTTAGGAACTTTAGCAACTTGATTCACATCCTTGGGCTCTTATTGATTCAGCTACGCTTCTTCTGCGACCCATGCTCAGGTTCTTGCCATAGTACTCATGGAGTTCCTGGTAGTTGTGTACTTGCTGCTTGTTGCTGGCTCAAAGTGCCAAAAATCCAGTGCCGGCCCCAAACTATGAGATTTGAAAAAATACCTTCCCTCCGTTTTTTGTTCATTAGTGGCATCGCGTTGGCAGATCTTTGCATATCTCGTCTGGAACTTTCATCTTAATATCCCACCCCCTGCTCCTTTCTGACGTGATTAGTCCTTCCTATCAAGGCCAATGTGGCTAACGACCATATTTTGAATTTTCCCCATAGTAGTGTTATCCTTGGGGTGCAGCTACAAACTTGGGGACTACCTAATTTGGTAAAGAATCCTTTTGCCACGCCGGTTTTTCACAGACTGGTTTATAGTCCCACACCTTCTTTCAACTATGTGAGGCGTTGAGACTGTAGTTTCTACTACTAGTCAAGTGCTCACACCTTTGGTGCGAGTTCAGACCGTCCCTGCTAGCTCGGGCTGCGAGAACCTCTGAAGCATCTGGGTCATCGGTCTGGGGTTTACGTTCTTCCATGAGTGCGGGCACAACCATGATAGCAGGGTTGCAGTGCATGCCTGGGCTACGTTGCTTCATAGCACACTGTGCTTCTTCGGCTGTAACCACAGTTTACCGGTGTTTAGGGTCCCGTGGCCACTTTGTCTTTTCTGAGCCTCCTTCTGTCGTCTATTACAGGCCTAGCGAACCCGTGGTATCCGCAACTTCCTTGAGCCCCTACTAACCTTGGCGCCAGCCCCTTGGGCACCGGTCTTTTGGGGTGGCTTCGAGCTCCTACTTCTAAGATGGGTGGATGTCCACACCTCAGATACCTATAGCCTATGATGGTGAAGAACACTTACTTTGTTTCGCTCTTCCAGTTGTGTGCGCACCTTCCTTAGACATCTGTGCCCTGTTGTTCGTGTCTTCCGGGTTACACCCTGTCAGGAAGCAACATTTGTGTGGGATGGTTTCGCGGATACCTCCAACTATTCATTTTCTCCTATTGTCACCATCCGATTACAATTTAGCGTGGTTACTTCATGCAGTCAGTTCTGCCATCATTCAACCTCTTCATCCGACTCTGACGTGCAAGAACTATCATGATCCCATGAGAGTCGTCCATCCGTGGTTGGATTGACCCTATCCTGATCTTGCACTGTAATCTGGTAGATACAGTCCAACTCTCCATCATTGTCTTTGTCGTGCACGGGCTCAGTATATCGCGCCCCTTCTACTGGGTCCAATGGGACCACCACGCGGAGGGATTTATTTTCGAATGTCATTTTTCGTTTCTTGAGGTTGATGATTCCATTCATATCCATTGCCCAATCTATCCCTAGCAGTGCAGGATACAGGTTACTATCATCCACAATTTCGATGACCTCAAAATCGGTCTAGGTGCTGGTGCCATCGATGTCTATTGTAACTCCTTGTAGGCGTCCCATGGGCAGAATCTTCTGTTGGTTAGCCATTCGTAGTTGAATCGGCAACCATTGCAGTGGAGGCCTACCCATGTGCTCCCAAGTCTGTTTTGGTAAGACATTCATGTCAGACCCCAATTCTAAAATGATGTGATCCATCTCATAGTCTCTGATCTGGACAGTTAGTCACATTTCCCACCCAGTGCGGAAAACATGTTTACCTAATTTTCGAATCATTCGTGGTTCATCCACTCCCTACATCGAGTTATTAATTCCTATAGCCCCCTTATTACTTTAGCATCCTTGAGTAAGTTCATGCAGGTTTCCAAGAAGGTGGTTAGCATAGATGTATCTTTTTCTGATCCAAATTGATCCTTACATCCTGACATAGAAGCTTCTGCAAAGTTCTCCTTGGCTTCCATAAAGTTTTCCTTCGCACACTTCAATTCAAAGTCTTGTTGTTTCTGGGGGGCCTTATGGACCCATGCATCTATCTCTGGCTTTTTCCCCTTATCCTCTCTAGTGCTAGCGCCACTCTGGAGCATCATATTTACATTCGGCTCCCCCACACAGGGTTCAGCCTTCATCATCTGGACATTCTGAGTGGGGTTGGCCGGGAGCACCCCCTTTTCTCACATCTGAGCAATCAGCGTGGGGAAATCGACTGCTTCATGGTCAAATTGGTAATAATAAGGACAACAAGCTTTGGTTAGGTTTGTACAATACCATGTGTAATGCCGCGGCCCTCAACAATTGTAGCAAATTAATTGCCCTCATCCTCGTCCAGGTCCCATGCCTCCACGGCCCCGTCCGCATCCCTAGTACCCTCCCCGCACGAATGGTGTGGTGAGATCCTGCACGCACACCTCTGTTTGCATCCTATAAGCAGGTGTTCGATCCATCAACATTTGGTAACTGTGGTAATTTCTTTCCTCGTGGCCCACCGTTCTACAAAAGTTACAAAATAATTGTTGAGGAGGGGGTTGTCTTAAGTTTGGAAATAGGTGACAATTGTCCATGGCATGCTTTCCTCCCACCTCATAGATTGTGCACCAGAGAGTGGGCACCACGCTTGACCCAGCTTGTACATCTGGTCGTAATGTTATTAGCCCCTCTCCTGCCACAGAGTTTGTGAAGATCGGACAGTGGTCCTTATCGTGGCCCGGTCCCTTACATTTGATACACCATACTTCTTCCCATACCTCTATCCTAGGCACCTGTCCTTGTTTCAAGCTTCGCATCTCTAGACATAAGTTTTGTATTTGTGCTTGGATTTGATGGAGTCCTAACCCTGGGTCCTGTATTGTGGTTTCGTGCAGCCATATTGCTACCTCCAGTGCTTCAGCTTGGGTTGATATCTTTTGTTGCGACAAAGCTAATCTCAGATATGGCGTTAATGATGCAACAAACCAAGTGCGGTGCTATGCATCCATCAGTGTCATGTTGGCCTCGCGGATGGTGCTTTTCAACCTTTGATCTAAATCCCATGGGGTTTCACCAGGCAACATTACAATTTCCTTGAACCCAATAACTGACTGTGCTTCTGACTTGGGTCGCCCAAATTCCTTGTTTAGTGCCTCCTGGATTGCTGCCAGTCCTTCATTTGGATGATCACTTGAATATTTCATGTACCAGGTCAATGTGCAGTCCTGCAGCGTGCTAACTAAGGTAGCCTTCTTGATGTTATCATCTGTGATGCCTTGAGTGTCCCATACAGACTTTATCACAAACCAGAACTAGCCCAATTCCTCATTTCCTATCCCCTTAAATGTTGGCAGCTAGACTGCACTCGCCATCCCAACTTTTTGTGTCGGTGGGGTTGGGGGTGAGGTCAGTGTTGGGGTGGATGGATTTGATGTAGGTGAAGTGGATGGTGGCAACAGAGGTGGTATCAGTGGGAACACTCCTTGATCAGCCGGACTACACTCCCCGATGAGAACCTTGTGAGATCCTCCTCGCTTTCCTGGGAAATAGAAGCTAACAGACTATTCTCTACTCCTCCCATTCCACGGTAACCTCTTCCGCTCCATGTTACTCCAGACATTAATAATGGCACATAACCTATTCTTCACAAAACAACATCTTAATCCAAATATTCAATGATTTGATATACCTACCCCACAGTCCTTGAAGAAACCACCTTTCTACTTCGCTATAGCTCACGGTTGTATCTATCGCAAACTCGGCAAAAAATCCTCCTATTGCCCGATCCAGCCAATGATCTACTGCATGCGTGATTTTATCCTCGATGGCTTCTAGCCTGTGCATCAGTTCCAAGGTCCACACAATAGGCTGGTCCAATCTGCACCTTCCCACGCTACCAGCTTGCCTTGCAATCCACTCGTACAATTCTACCAGAAATGATGCAAAGAAGATTTCATGAATGTCTATGAATATATAGCAGTCCAGTCAATCTTCCTTTGATACTCGCAGGTTTCTGTTTTCCTAAATTGCAAACTCGTGGAGTTTCAGGTCCCACCACTCTTTAATCTCTTTCTTTGTAGGGTTCCAGTGTTCCGACATCAAACACCCCTTAGGAAGATCCCAGTCCCAGCAACAGAACCATTTGTTGGCTTATATGGGCCTGACCTAGGTTCGGAAGAATTATTTAGCCAAACAAATCCCATAGCTACCGGCCCTTTCGGCAATAGTTTGCAGAGCGCGAACTGAGGTCTCACTCGAGGTAGCAGGGGAGGGTGCTAGAACCAGGTTTCCACACCCTTGGGATGTCTAGATGTGGTCTGGAGGTTTCACACACTGTTTCGCAATGTCGCGCTACCCTGTTTCATGTAGATCCAAACAGAATAATCTTTACTAGTTCTTAGCGCGCTATTTTCAGATCTAATCTATTTGATGAAGTATTACTTAGAAGGGTATTTAAGCAAACATTTATCAGATTTATCTAGTTCGCACACTTAGATTAAACGCAGATTCACATGTATTCAAAATGTAAGCATATGCGCATAGATCAACAATGATATTAACCATACAAATAGCTAGATCTGTGATACTTCAGATTTAACATAGAATTACCAAAGAAACTTATCTTTATTTAATTTCTTCACCAGTACATCTAGATATGCCCTGCGCACTCAGCTGCAAGGGTCCGCACATACAGCTGCGAACTCTTCCAGGCCTCTACGCACACAGCTGCAAAGCCTCTATCCACTACCCAAACCCTCGACTCGGACTTACAGACACTTACAAATTATCCTCCTCAATAACCCATTACATTTACAAATCAAAGATCGTACAACTTAGCTTTGCTTTTTCTACCCATAGAGCCTCACTCTATTTATATCTTTCCATGGACCGCGATCCATGGGTGGGCCAACTTAACTTACATTTCTTTACATTATTTTTGGGCGAACTACCTTTTGACTTCAACTTATCACAAATCACGCTCTGCGCTTCTCGCGGAATCTGTACCCAAACTTGCGGTCTTCGTGCCTCATGACCATTACACGGGGCATCCGCTACCCAACAATTGAACCATTCAAATTTGATGAAAATCATCAGGTAACCCCCAATTCTAGCTCGCATTAATTTATGATTGTTTTTAGAAATTTTTATTGAGATTTGACCGTAGGAATTTATGTTAAAAAATTTCAACACAGTGTATATGTGAGTTGGATAGTATACACCTGTGTATACGAAGGATCTATACGCGACTGTGTGTGAAAGGGACCTGCATATACACAGTTTTAAATTTCAACACAAAAATCTAACGATTTGAAATCAATTTTCTTTCAGGATGACAGTCGCCTAGAGAGAGAGGGAGCATACTACCATTGATAATGAAGTTATGAATGATCAACAGGCCTTAGATGCATTGAGGGGATGTGGCTTATTGAAATTTTTCAAAATGCCCAATATGAAGGCCAACATCCGCTTGCTTGAAATGTTAATCCACTATTGGAGTATCGAAGATGATTCATTTATGATTGATCAAATGCCTTTGAGGATAGAGGTAGAGGATATCTACTTTACCACTGGACTCTCCCGAAGAGGAGAAGTTGTACATTCGACTGGACATACATGAGGTAGTCTTTCAGTGAAATATTACGTACATATATACTGTCATGGGCATCCGGAAAAAATTGGAAGCCAGATTCCAATAAAACATGTGGAGAGCTTGTCCCTAAGGATCTTACTGTTCACCATAGCCAGGATAAACGGATCAGCCTCATTGCACCAAGCATCACGAGTATCCATGAGCTTGGCCATGGAGTGTCTCACCACTATTTTTGATTGGTGTACACCTCTTCGTACCAATATGAAGAGCTAGTTGTCCTCCATTCATAAAGGGAAAACCAAAAATTTTGGATATGGGACCATTTTGTGCTCCTTCTTCTTCGAGAAGGTACTAGGGCTATGTCCTAGAGTATCAGTTTTTATCAGTAGCCCCCAAGATCCTCGGATGGGTAGGTGGGTCAAACTAATGAAATGCCTTGGAGGCGGGGACATGCCGAGGATTGCCTTCGATGATGAGTTCTTCTCCTGGTGGGAAAAACAAATCATCGTTGTGGATGACTATCCCTATGTTGGCATGGATTTAAGAGGAGATCTAGATTTTGTGCTGCCACCAAACGTAGCATGGGGAGAGATAGGTAACCATTTTTTAAGTTTTGATCAATTTTTAAATTTTTTTTATGTTTTTTAAATATGAAAATGAACTTAGAAATATTTTTTATGGGATTAAAATACTAACATAATGATCATGTTCTAGATATGGGTCTGGTACGACCAGATGGATTTTCAACGGTACAGGCGTCACGGAAGAGGTGCTGAAGAGGCTGCTGCTGAGACAGAGAGAGTCTTATACGCAGTCCAAAGAAACTTGGTGAGATTGACTCACCAGGTACCAATGGTGGCCGTAGAAGACCTACATAAGGAGATGCAGTGTTGCGTGGTAGTAGTACCATGAGATTAGGTTCGTATTCTTTGGCATGTGGCCAACACAGTGGTCACCTACATAGCCACTCATCCTGAGCCAGGTCATAGATAGACTGGACATGATTATGGGCATTTAGTCCCAATTTTGTATATTATTTTTGAAACAATTTATGTACACACGGGCAGTTTTATGATATATATATATATATATATATACAATTCCAGATTTTTGATGTTTGTTTTTATCTTGATGAATGAATGATATGCCAATCTAATGCTTGATTAGTGATAGAATCCGCTAATGAATTTTCAGATTGTGGAATGTGAAAATAAGTAATAAAAATAAATGATCGTTGCAACATCCTCACTCTCAAAAATTGGCGATATAAATAAGGATCACGAACCCGATAAATGTTATTTAATTGTGACACTACGAGTTGTGAGTCAAGATACACTACCAACGAATAAATTCCATAAGAAATAGCTTTAGATAGTAAATTAATGACGGAACTATATTCTACAATATTATTTGACGTAGAACTAATACATACTCCCCTTGAAACCATCAACTAACCAGATGGATAATAAATGACCCAAGTTGTGGAAGCGAGATTCTGAGTGTGCCGACTAGCACCATCGACGAATCCAAAGTAGACCAAGTCATCCATCAATAACTACCAAAGCATATTAAAAAAGTGTCAATATCACAAAAACTCCCGATAAGATATGTACAAAAATACAGTATATACAAAGAAGCCATTGCTCGGCCATAACCTAAGCACAGTACTTCTTGAGGTAGAGCCCATCAGGTGGCTCCACCAGTTTTTTCCTAGAGATGTTTATAGGTACAATCATTGAGCCAATCAATATATTACCTTCAGTAGATAACTGTGTTGGAGCCAAAGGAACCATACAAAAATTGCTAATCGGCAGATTGGAGGACCTAGATTCGACTTCATGCAAAGGAGGACGAAAATATGAACGATGATGTAAATATTCCAATGGTCAATCTACAACTGTCATTTCTTCAAATATTTCTTCGTCAGATGGAAAAACTGTATCTAAGCAATCCAAAGCAGAAGTGGAATCAAGGGTCCAAGTAGGAGCCACATCACCATCTAACTCCTTTTCCAAAGAAGGAGTGGGATGGTCGTCTGTAGAGTTATCGATAGATTCATATCTAAGCTCTGCTGCAGACATAGGAGATTCTATTCCACCCACCTTCCCTTCATCTGATGTGGTCGCAGATGAAGGTAAGGTCCCAGGATCTGAAAAATAATGAGTTCGAACAAACTCTTTCCATAAAGGCTCCTTGGAGGATGAAATTGTATCGATTCTAGCTGTAGGAGGGGGGAGATCAAATACACCCATCAAGGAAGAATACATCCCAACTCCTAGATTCTCTATAGGTTGACGAGGATTATCCACCAATGGAATGGTAGAATCCAAAGCTGCCCGAGGATCACCTAGAGAATAATCCAATTGATCAACTTTAACAATTCTCCCCTCATGAGGAAAACAAAGGACATGAAACAGAGTCGAAACTACGGCATCCATTTCATAAATCCAATTCCATCCTAAGAGGAGATTGTAATTGAGGTTGGCATCAATGATTTCTACTTCGATATTAACGACCTTTCCTCCAACACATATAGGAAAGGTCGGGATAATCTCGTGTGGCCTATGAGAATGTCCGTCAAATGTTGTCAAGAGAGTGGGTGAAGGAACAGCTGCAGGTGATCCAATTTCCTTCCAACATGACATAGACATGATGCATGTGGAAGCTCCCTCATCTATAACTGTCCGAAAAATATTGGTTTTCCGGTAAGTAGACTTTATCTAGAAAGCCGTATGATGAGGAAGTCTCTATTTGACATTGTGCATATCAAAAGTGAGAACTAAAGAATTGTTTGGATCTACTGCTCCCATTGTTGAAAGCAAAGCACTTCTTTGAGCTGGACACAACTAGAGTCCCTCTAAAGTAGAAACAGTGCATGGACTTTGAACCAGATCTTCTACAATGGAGTAGTTCTAGGCTGCCCTAGCATTAGGATTGATAGTCACGCATTTGGCGGAACCTTTCGGTATCCGAGGTATAGACTCAACAGAGGGTTGCTCAATATGAAGTGGATCCATAATTCTAGAAACAGATTTATCATTGGATGTTTCATCTTCACCATAATCACGTGACCGTGTAGCCACATTGACATGAGAACTCATCATGAAAACATTTGAGGAATTGTCCCCCTCTTGGTTGCCCCCTGCAAAGGTACCAGGGTTTAGGTTTGCACCAGCAAGCAACTGTTGTCCTTGGGGGAAAGGGTTAGTTAAGATAGCTTGGGAGCTAGAAGACCCTTGCTGCACTAACAAGCGTCGAGCATCTTGAATTTTCTGGCAGAGATGAGTCAAATGATCCCCACTGCACAACTTGCATGGAAATTTAACTTTCTTTTTAGACTCTTTTCTACCCTCATCGGCACCATTGCCAGGCTTATTTGCATTACCCTTCCCTTCTTGATTCTTCTTTTTACCTCGTCCCTTCTTCTTCCGATTGGATTGTTGATTTCCTTTGGAGTTAGAGGCTTGGACGACATTTATGGAAGAAGGTTGGGAAGGTGGAGTAGTGGATGGTGCAGCCTGATTGGAAGAAGAAGTTTGTAGAGACAACTGTTGCAATTGGTTCAATAGGCTCACCGTATTGGCATCAACCAATCCAACTATGCCATCAACGTGAGGGCTTCGATTCATTTTGGCTACATCAACCATGGATCTAGGAGCATCAAGCAAGATTTTCTAAAGAGTCCCAGACTGAGAATATATTAGTTCTAACTGTTGGGCACGAAAGATAGCCTACTCTTCGGAATAAACTCTAGACATACAAACATCCTTGGAGATCTCTAATTGTAATGATTTTAAAAACCATTCGAGATGGAATTCAAGTGGAATTTCGACTTTGATGAGCCTCTTTTTCTATCTCCATTCCTAGATATGTTTCGAAATGTGAGTAGACATGTCCTGATGGAAATTGGCCAGAAGTTTAGTTCCGCTTTGTAACAGACAGGCAACTGAAAATGGTTTAGGAAAATGTTAGCCAAACCAGCGGAAGACGTAAAGGTGCCCCTTGGTAACTCTATTTACCACTTAGCCACATTTCCTGTTAAGGTGCGCTGAAACAGTCTCAACCTAATTGAATCATTGATCAAGGAGTTAGATGAACACCATAAGTGGAACATGGTTACATGGTCCCCAGGTCTTCACCACTCTTCCCTTAGAATTTTGGAATATCCGATGGAAGTTTGGTTGGGACCGAAGGCCAAGCCAGATTCTATCTAATTGGATCATTTGTCAACATAGTCAATTCTGGCAGATTAAGTGTGGCCAAAAACAGAAGTCGTGGAGGACCTTTGGGATTCCACCCAGATGGGGTGGGATTCCCAAAAGTCTAAAAATAATGACCTAGATTTTGAAAGGCACCAGGTTTCCTGAAGTAACTAGTAGAAACTGTTGGACCAAAAGGTGACCCTTGTGGTCCAGCAAAACTCAGAGTTTGACCAACTCCAGCCGTAAACCCTCCATAATTGGTAAAGTTTCCCACTAATGAATTATTGTAAGGATATGATAGCCCCTGGCAAGGGTTCCAAGCATTAGTTATGGGTGTAAAACTTTGAAAATAATTGACCGATGAGTATGACACATTCCCTTGTTGGCCAAAAAATGGATTCCCAGCTCCAATCTCACTAACCGCAGAGTTAGTCCAACTCTGAAAAGGATTGTTGCCTTGACCCGTGAAAGGAAAAGGCATAGATCTCACTATCAGATTGGAATGTGGTATATGACCACTTCCAAATGGGAAACCCTAGAAATAAGCCGATCCACTCATCATCTATGTGGAGGTGGTTGATGGTACATTCAATGGAGCTGAAGGAATACTTTGAGAGGGCATTCCAAGAGGGAAGAATCCAAAACTGGATGCATTAGCTTGGGAACTTCCACTCGTCGATGGAATGGAAGTAGACCCAAATAAGGATGTGCTGGTAGTAGACCCAAATAAAGATGTAGAAGGGATGGAAATAATTCATCCCTCTTGTATTGATATAAGAGTCTACAAACTCGCAACACTCGTGGTGGATGCCATGCTTCCAGCAGTGATCATCGAAGGGATGTATGTGTGTGGACCTAGGCTTGAAGGGCCCTTGCGTGTCAGAGTTCCAACGTATAACAATATGTCCAGATGATTAGAAGGGAGAGGAGAATTTGGAGCCACAATTGACTCTGAGAGTTCTTCTACCTCAATATTATCTTCTGACTTGAAGAGTACTCAAGAAAAAACTGGTGTGTTCCTCTCTAACTCTCTGGTAGTACCAGGTCTATTTTGTACACTAATGCCCCCAAGCAGAGTATCGATCTTATGCACCAGTTGCCACTGGTTGAAAACCACTGGCAAAATCGCTCCTATGCCTTCTTGGAGAAGGCTCTGGACTCGCAGGTGAAAGCCCACGAAGTCTACGGGACCGTCTAAGTGATCGGTCAGCCACTTTGAATTATTTTAATAAGATCTACTTAAAGACTCAAGAAAATTGAAAGCTAGGCCGACTAGGAGCACAGAACACACACTAAAAATGTCCCTAAAGAATTCAGCAGTCAAACAACATCCAAGTATTTCTGCTCCGAGCGATTAGGACCGGACACCAGAATATAAGAACGTGAATAAAAAGGGCCTTCTGAAAACACACTGGGGTAATTACGCCCCAGGTCTACTAGCAAAGGTATCATAGGTAGTTACGCTAACCTCTCGAAAACATCCTTTGCCGGTGCAAGCCCCCAAGATTCGTAAGGGTGCCCTCCAGAAGCACTGTTGAATGTGATGCAACGCTAACCTTAGGTGCCATGGGATTCCCCTCTGCAGCCACCTATGTAGATCCCTAGGATTGGCAACTAAGACACCAACTTGTATCAGAAGCCAGGCGGAACAGTCGTGAGGTAAGATCCGACATGTAAGAGAGGGGGTATCTCTAGTCCTTATCTTCACAAACCCTCGTGCTTAACTCCCAGTCACAGAGCTTTCTCAGTCTCCCTAACGCTATTGGATTTCACTCTTTAATTAGACTTCTATGTTTTTACAATTTAGAGTGGCCTTGGAGATTTTACTCTCCTCTCGCCTAATCTAAGGCCCTAAATAAACCTAAAACTCGTTGGTGTATACTGATTGACAATATAAAAAGTTCTAGTTTATTTTATTAAGCGCTTGATTTTAAGTGGCTATTCTTTTTAAGTCAAACATACAATATGGAAGTGAAACTAATGATGTTCGTATGACGCAAAATAAATTAATGAAAAATAAACTTATATGAAATGCACGTTTGTTCTTCGATGAAAAGCAACTTCTACTTGGGTTCAAAGAAACTTCTATAAAGCAAAAACTTTTTCCTTTTCTTTTCTTATAACAGACTTCACACTCACAAAAAACTAAAAGACTATTGATGCTTTAATGATGCAAAGCTACCCTAATGCAAGATGTACATGATAATGCAAAAATTCTAAATTACTCTAAAAGGAAATGAAAGCAATTTGTTTATAAGCTAGCTTAAGTGTTTGAAAGGAATATGAATTTTGAAACACAAAATCTTTCCCAAACAAGGACTAATCAAAAAGATCCCAAATCACTCTCAATAACCAAAAGAAACCAAACTCAAATTCAGCAAAAGAAAGAAAAAAGCAATGTTTTTGAAGAACTTATCTTTTTCAAGAAACAATAAAAACAAATTTTCAAAAGCACTCAAAATTCCACCAAAGACTCAAAGACCGAAAAAAAAGCACAAGGAAACTTTGTAAGTTATCAATTTAACATGAATGAAAACTTAAACAAAAGAGTGTTTCAACTTGCACTAAATGATCCAAAAGCAGCAAAAAGGGATTTGAGAAACTAATCAAGAAATCATGAAAGACACACCTTCAAATTCAACAACAAGGAACTTTTGAAAAGCAAGAAAAAGTGAATGGCCACAAAAATGATAGGAAGCAAAGCAAGAAAACCAAAGAAATGAAGTTTTACACAAAGATTGTAAACAATCCCTTGTTTCGAAAAACTAGAACAATCAAGAACCTCTACAAAAAGCCCTGTGTGTTCAAACACAAATCAGAGAACTCACTCTAAAGCAAACCAAGGCCAAAAACTTTTCAAAGCAAGAGAATTCATAACAGTAAGCTTATTGAAAAATTAAATTCTGAGAATAGAAACTTACCACTCAGAAACCACACAGACCAAGAAACAAATCTTTCCAAGTAGAAATATTTGAAAAAATCATGCAAAAAATTGTATACACGACTGTGTCCCTACAGAAGTGCATGTACATGTGCTTATGCCAAAAGAAACTCGTTTATACGTGGTTTCAGTTCACAGAAATAGGCGTGTGTACGCTTCTGTAAACAGACAAAGGTCTGTATATGAAGTTTTTCAAGAAAAATAAAAAATAAGGCCTGATGAAAAAGATCAAACTTGAAGTCTGAGTTTCTACAGGAGCAGGCAATACAGCCACAACAAGAAAACTAAGAATTGAACCTTGATTGGCACTGAATAACCCAAACTAGGAATAACAAGATTGTTATCCCCAGTATGGTCACCAATTTTGTTGAGGGAATAAGTCCCCTAGGGTTTTGGGTCAAAACCCTAGCAGAGTAGGAGTAATCTATAGCAAGAAACAGGCATTCAACTCAGGCAACATGCTTAAATAAACAAACTATGTGAGGATGAACATACCCTAATGTCCTTCATTTGGGTAGTTCCATCCAGGGTTCAAACCCTCTGCAACTCCTGGTGATCTTCGAATCTGCAAGTAAACCAATTTGAGTACACATAGCAGCATATAGATAAAGCATTTTAGTGAAATCAACTTTATATCATATAAGTAGATGGTTAGTTATACATCAAAATAGTCGTTCATATATAAACCATAACAATAACATCTGACACATAAACAAAGTCAATATCAGGAACAAGACAACATTTCTTTTTATTGTAGAAAACTATAATAAAATATGGAAAGAGTTCACCTGAGTCTTCCTCTTCTGGCTCCAAGCGGAACCGTCCTCCGGGTCCGTCCAATCCCAGTCTTTAACAGCCTCCTTCCATAACCAATACCATGATATCTCCAAGTATGTGAGAGAATATCAACACTCAAAGAAACAAGGGATTCCTAAACATGGGGAAGTGCTTGAAGCATAGGGATACTTCAGACTTGATCAGGGGATAATCTTAATATAGTAATTCTATCATTTCTCTCCTCCTTAAGGCCTTCCCATTGAAGTCTTTTTATACTTCTCCCAAATTAGTTTTTTAGTTGGGAATCAGTTGGGAACAGTTGGGCCATAGGCATTAGGAGGTAATCAATAGGTAAAACTTGTGAGCTCCGCCCATAGTTAAGGAGATTTATTTTTTTTAAGTGTTTTAACACATATACGCAGGTTGGGTATTGACTGACCCACGTGTACATGCTTTTAACACAGGGAAAAGTAGCGTACATGGAATAAAACATTGTTTTTAAATATTTGGATCAATTCTAGAAGGAGGGGTTTCCCTAGGCCATAAACAAAGCATCACAAATACCAAGGGTAATATTTGGAGCTATAACACACCTTCCATCCACCTATCACATCCACAAGAACAATTAAATTGCATGCTTGATTTTACCAGAGAAAACAAAAAAAGTGAAAACAAATTTAGTTTAGTTTTCTTACTTACACATTAGTATGGTTTGATGCTCTTTACTTCTGTAACCTAGATAGCAGCATTAGGTTAGTGTTGATTTAGCAATTCTTCTTAGCATATCTGTTTAAATGGTTAATTAGGATATGGTGTGATTTAGCATTAAATGTTTTTTTCCTCATTACTGCAGTAGAGTACCTATCTTAGAATAAATTTTCTCTTCTTCCATCAAAGAATCAAGCTTCTTCTGACTCTATATAATTCTGGCTTCGAACCCCTAGTGTCTCTCGCTAGATGAACAATGACAATAGGCATGACCTTCACTTTTACTTGTGCATATAGCATTGTCACCTCCAAGTTTGTATGAACCTTGGGTTGATAAGTAAAGCTGGTAGCCCAGGAGTTATAGCATCCTTGCTGCAATACTAGCACTCATCACTTTTTGGTGCCATTGCTGGGGAGGTGTCTGAGTAGAATGTGATTATTGCTTTATTTTGTTCTATTTCTAGTCTCCAATTTTCTGCCATTAGTTTATTTCTACAAAAGTAATCTAGTAGCTTCCTTTCTTTTAGTTTTCATTATCTGCTTCCCTTTCCATTTTGCAAGTAGAATTTTAATTTAGCAAGTGACTTTTCTTTCGGTCAGTAGTTTTCATTCAGTCAGCAATTTTATTTCTGCAAAGTGCTTTCCAATTTAAAAAATCTTACAAAAACTAACCCAAAAAAATTTCCTTTCATGCCTCATCGGAATAGGGACAATTTAGGGAAATTCTTGCCAAATACCCCCACTACATCCAATAGCCAACCTTCTCTCTTCTTCGGTGGTTGTGAACTGGAGGAACCTTTAGGTGAGAAACATGACATATTTGAAGAACCTACAGGGGAAGAAGAAGAAGAGGAACCCATTCCTACTGAACGAATGGCTGAAAACCAAAATGACAGAGGAAATAGAGAGAGAGTTGAGGGTGCCTTCCCCATTAGCGAAACCAATGGGGACACTAAGATGAAGAATATAAGCCCCTCTTCCCTACCTCATCTCCATGGCCTTACCACAGAGGTCCCCGAAACTTTCCTATTTGAGTTTGTTGTTATATGCCGAACCTATGACTATACATATGATGAGAAAAACTTACAATTGTTTCCATCTACCCTCAAGGATGCAGCATTGTTCTAGTTCATGGGTTTACCTGGAGATAGCATCACAACTTGGGATCAAATGCAGTAGGCTTTTAACAACAAACATCGAGACTATTATAGGTCAAATGATACTAAATAAGGAATTTTTAGGATGACCATGGGCCAGGATGAATACTTAGAAGACTACGAAGAAAGATTCTTGCTCAGTTACAAAAGGGCCAAGTGCACACTTGACCCCGAGTCACTAAATTTGGTCCTCCTCAAAGGAGTAAGGGAAGATCTTTTGGATACCTTACATTTGTTAGTAGGAGGAGCTATCTACCAATTACCCTATGAGGATATCAAGGTTGTATTTAGAAACCATTCTAGGGAAGCCAGGAAAAGGGTAGGAGTAGTCAACCTATGGCCAGTACATCCTCTTCCAACTCATCCATCAAGCGTGAAATTGGAAATATGCTGGAAGATTTCAAAATTGAGATGCAACAAACCCTTTCCTTTCAATTGGTCACCATGAACATCAAAAGGAAGCAAGAGGAAGTAGAGAGAGCCTTGGCCATCTTTTGTCCTAGATGTACTAGGAGGCATCCTAGGAATGAATCTCCATTGAATTGTATTGAAATTTGCTCGGTTTGTGAAGAAAACCACTGCATAGACAAGTGCCCTTCTTTACCCAGACTCAAATTTGTATATCAAGGAGCTGAAGGGGTCACTAAGTAGCTTTGCTACATCAACCAAAGGAGACCTCCTAGGCCTAGACCATACCAATAGGGCATGAAAGGGTCATCCCATGCATATTACAACCCCAAAGAAACCACATTTATACCTTCATGGGGCCCCCCTGGTCATCCCTCATGGTCTACAGCCCCTCCTTGGTCCTATACATCTCAGTATCATTCTCAACCAGCTAGCCAGTGATTTCAACCTTACGCTTTACCACAACCTCAGTGGAATACACCACTCCAGGGGTGGAGGCCCCAATACAACAATGCTCCATCTCTATTGCCTCCACCACCTACCCAAACACAACTCCTACACTCTGCTCCACCCAAGAAACCCTAGATACTTTCGTAGCCAAATCCGAACCCGAACAATAGGCAGGCTCAATAAGTATACAGTCGAGAGACATCATTTCCAGCTTATGCTGTAGAAATCTAGGAGATCAACCTAAGATCTGGGAGAGTCCTCCTAGATAACCACCCCTTCCCCCCCCCCCCTCCACATAGGGAGTTAGAAGAAGAAAGAGTGGAAAAAACACTTAAAGGAAATCCATCCTTTCCAGAGAGATTAGCCCAACCACTCCATCTTACCCAAGAAGAAACTAAACTTCTGGGAGAATTGAAAAATCTATGTGTAAAGATCCCTCTTCTCCAAGAAATAAAAGATGTTCCAATTTACAATAGGTTTATTAAGGAGAAATGCTTCAAGCATCCAGGAAGAAGAAGAAGGGATGACCCTAACATTAATGTCATTGGGTAGCTGTCCAACTTAATGCTGGGGCAGGTAATATGTCTAAAAGATTTTGACCTTGGAAGCTCGATAGTAGATGTGCACATCAATGGCACCATTTTCCCACACACTCGGATTGATCTTGGGGCTGCCATTAATTTGATGACCAAGGACACCATGCTCTAGGTCAACCTCCAAGGGTCATTAAGGAAGACCACAACAGTTCTGCAACTTGTAAACCATTCCACAGTCACCCTTGAGGGAATTGTGGAGGATGTGATGGTCTCCATTGAATCTTTGGAGTACCCTACAGATTTTCTAGTTCTCCAACCTAAGGCTAAACTTAGTTGTTATCCTCTCATACTTGGGAGGCCATGGTTGGTCATAGCTGATGCTTACATTAGTTGCAGAGCTAGGAATATGACCATCAAGAATGGGCATATGTACAAACAGTTAGTCCTATACCCTCCTGCTCAACCTTCTCTAGAACATGATTTACCTTTATGGTTGGAGGAAGAGGAAGAGGATAAGGTTTATTCTACCCAACTTTATGCTTTGGAAGCAACCATAGGAGGAGGACAGTGAGATGAGGATGACTTAATTGAACACCTACTCCAAAGTCCAACTCTTGAATCACTACCATTAGAAGAAGAAGTAAGGGAAACCTAGAACAATCATCTAATTGACTTATGCTTGGCTGATTCCAACCCACTTCATGTCAAAACCATAGAATTCATCCCAGAGAAAACCTTGAAAATTAATCCATCTCTTTCCGCTATTGAACAGGAAAAGCTATGCAACACATTGAGAGAAAACCTAGAAGCCTTTGCTTGGAGTTACAAGGAAATTAAAGGAGTACACCCCTCAGTGTGTACTCACCACATATACATCAAATAAGGTTGCAATCCATTCCAACAACCACAAAGGAGGATGAATCCAGCTCTTAAAGATATAATCAAAGAAGAACTGCAAAAACTACTAGATGCAGGATTAATTTACCCTATCTTTGACAGTGAGTGGGTCTTTGCTTTAATATTAGTGCCCAATAAAAATGGTAAGTGGATAATTTTTGTCGACTACAGGGAGTTGAACAAAGCCACAAAGAAGGATCATTCTCCCCTACCCTTCATCGACCAAGTGCTAGATGTCCTGGTAGGGAAAAAGTTTTTTTCTTTCCTAGATGTATTCAGTGGGTAAAACCAAATCCAAATCTGCCCAAAAGAGTAGGATAACACCAAATTCACTTGTCCTTTGGGTACTTTTACCTATAGGATCCTTCCTTTTGGCCTATGCAATGCTCCTACCACTTTTTAGAGAGCAGTCTTGAGTATTTTCGCTGAATTAGTACATGATGTGGTGGAAATTTATATGGATGATTTTACACCTTAGGGTTGTGATTTTCAAGAAGACCTTAAAAACCTAGGCAAAGTATTGCACAAATGCATTGAAATGAACCTATCTCTCAATCCAGAAAAATGTGAATTCTTAATGACTAAAGGGGCTACGCTAGGTTATTATATTAGCAAGGATTGCAGGTGGGCCCGAACAAAATAGCGATCATTCAAAATGTCCCGCATCTGCGAAAGCAGAGATATGTCAAGAGTTTCTTTAGGTTAGTTGGATACTACCAAAGGTTCATAAAGGACTTCAGCAAGCTAGCCTCTCCTTTATTTGGGTTGTTGGCCAAAGATTATGAGTTTATATGGTCAAAAAGTTGTCAAGAGGCCTTAGATATTCTAAAGGGTAAGTTAACCATTGCACCAATTCTTCGGGGCCCAAACTGGGCCCTCCCTTTTCATATTCATGCTCATGCCTCACACAAATCCATAGGAGCAGCCTTCGGTCAGGTATAGGAGAAACTACCCTATGCCATCTATTTTATCAGTAGGAACTTGTCAAAGGCTGAGCTAAATTATACAGTGACCGAAAAGGAACTCCTGGCTATTGTGCATTCATTAAACAAATTTAGGCATTACAGTACAAGCTATCAAACATTCATGCATACTGACCATGCTGTAATCAAATATTTAATGAACAAACCAAATGTGAATGCTCAATTTATAAGGTGGTTGCTTTTATTACAGCAGTTTGATCTAACCATGGTTGATAAGCTTGGTAAAGAAAATGTTGTTGCGGGATTTTTATCTAGGGTGAATCTGCTTACAGCTGAAGAAGGAATGGTGGATGACCAATTACTAGATGAGCACTTGTTTACTATTTCAGTTCTCTCTCCATGGTTTGCTGATATAGCAAACTATTTGGTATCAAAATAGTTCCCACCAAACTTTCCCTCCAAAGAAAAGAGAAAGATAGTTAGGAAGAGCAGCCCCTTCACCTGGATTGGGGGCAATCTTTTCAAACTTGGCCCAGATCAAATCTTGAGAAGTTGTGTAAGGAAAGAGGAAGCTTTTGACATCCTTCTCACCTATCATGATGGGCCTTGTGGAGGTCACTTCGTAGCAAAGAGGACAACATTCAAAGTGTTATAAGTAGACTATTATTGGCCCACGCTTCATCAGGATGTGAAAAATTACATTAGTCAGTGTGGTTGGTGCCAGTGGATGGGAAAGCCTACTCCAAGAGATGAAATGCCCCTACACCCTCAAGTGACTTTCGAGCCATTTAACAACTGGGGCATGGACTTCATTGGAACTATCAACCCTCCTTCAAAGAAAAATTAGTACATTATTGTGTGCACTGATTATTTGAATAAGTGGGCTAAAACCAAAGCAATTAAGGCAGCAACAAAGGAGAAGGTGGCTAAGTTCCTAAGGGAGAATGTATTCTAAAAATTTGGATACCCAAGAGAGCTAGTCATAGACCAAGGCAGCCAGTTTACATCCAACACGATTGAAGAACTACTCAGCCATCACAAAATAAAGCATAGGACCTCCACTCCCTATCATCCACAAGCTAATGGGTAAGTGGAGGTGACCAACAGGGCAC
Organism: Pinus tabuliformis; assembly: GCA_031772625.1. Taxonomy (NCBI): domain Eukaryota; kingdom Viridiplantae; phylum Streptophyta; class Pinopsida; order Pinales; family Pinaceae; genus Pinus; species Pinus tabuliformis. Next base: position 264,111,545 of record CM062806.1, on the reverse strand, counting down.
TGGAGAGCATCTTAACCAAGGTAGTGACCAATAGTAGGAAGGATTGGTCCGAGAGACTAGTTGAGGCCACTTGGGCCTATAATACAACATGGAAGACCACCATTGGATTTACACCCTATGAGCCGATCTATGGGAAAAAGGCTTTGTTGTCCATTGAGTTTGAATATAACACATTAAGGATGGCAGCCCAACTAGATTTGGATCTCAGTCATGCACAGAAAGAAATATTGTTCCAATTGAATGGCTTGGATGAATTCATAATGCAGGCCCTCCTACATACAGAGATAGTTCAGCTTCAAAAGAAGATCTGGCATGATAAACATATTAAGGAGAAGCAATTTCAAGATGGTGATTGGGCATTGTTATATGATTCCGGGTATAAATACTTCAAGGGAAAGCTAAGGACAAGATGGCTTGGAGCTTATGTGGTGGAGAGATGCCATGATAATGGCTCAGTGCAAATCAGAACTATAGATGAAGAAGCCATTCCGTTGTCTGTTAATGGACACCAATTGAAAATGTACAAGAGGCCTTTATCACGGAAAGAGTTCAATGAAAATATCAATAAAAAAAATGATGATGGTGGAGCTAATTCCAACTCCTCCCTCATTAGGTCACTGAAAAAATAAATAAATAAATAAATAAAATTAATAAGGACTCAGGTGAAAACCTCCATGAGGCACCTGAGTCCCATCTTTGGGTTTAAAACCTCGTGAGGTGGCCCAATGATGAAAAAAACAGAAAGAACAAGAAGAAGATCGCTAGGTGAAAACCTTCTTTGAGGTGGCTAGGGAAAACATCTAGGGTGAAAACCTCTTTGAGGTAGCCTAGGCATTTTTCAAAAAAAGAAAAAAAGAGAGAGAGAAAAAAATATAATTGTTATTTGCAGGGGGCGAGAAATATAGTCAAGGAGCAAAAAGAGGATCCAAAGGGAACCTTGCCTCACACCTATCCATCTCCTCCACTCCTTACCATGCATCCCTCCATCATTTCTATCATTTTCCACTCCACTGCTTCAATTTATGAGTAGACTGTGTTTTCTACAGGATCCCCTAAAAACCTACAAGATGATCCTGTAGGAATTACAGTGGCCCAGAAAACCTACAGGAAGCAATCCGAGGGTACATGGTAGGTTTGTTAGGTCCCTAAAATTCATCCTAGACATGATCTAACCCCTCACCTCCTCCATTATTATCATCCCTACACTCACCATTCAAATAAAAAAGAGATCAGTTTTTGCCAGTTGTGAACAGAAAAAGAGAAAAAAAAGAAGGAAAAATAGAGGAGAGTAAGAGCATTACCTGAATGTCCCTTACTCCACACACACTCCTACTCCCTATGTCCATTCATTGCACCATCCTAACAGCCCAACCAACAACATGATTAAGGAATTCTGAGGGAGAAGAAGCTATAGGACATCCTATAGGAAATCTTGTAGCAGCCTATCCCACAAGATGTCAATCATTAGCTACAGGTCTTCACTAGGATGATCCAAGAGCTCCATAGTAGCAGCATCATCAGATCTTTAGCCATAGACACCTACAAAAGCCAAGAAAACATTAGTAGACAGGAAGAGGAGGAAGAAGAATGACCATGTAGCAAATAGACAATACAACACTTTTGATCTTCGACAACTACAACATGGCATCGAAACCACAGGTAAGTATCCCGCTCACTCACTCATATGCATCATTTGATAAAAAGTTGTAAGGGTTACAAGATAGTTGGTTTATAAGTGAAAAGGTGGCCAGTTAACTTGGCCACCTTCGTTTAGTCATCACATGCAAGGCCGAGTGTCCTCTTACATGTGGTTGCAGTGAACTCAAAGACAGAAGAGCAGTAGGACAAGAAGTAGTTAACTACAGATCTACGAGGTGGGAGCTGATTACGAGGAGTGGAAAAGATGAGGTGGTAGTGGGGACCAACATTCCAAAAATGGCAACATACCTCTACTGCTAGCACACTACCTCATCCTGAAACACCATAAAGGGAAATAAAGAATCATTTGCATGCATTCATGCATTCCACCTCCTTGAAAATACCTTACCCAAGTCACTCTCATAACCTTGGCCACCCATTAGAAGCAAGGACCCATTGTTCTGCAAGATAATTTCTACAAGACCATGCACATGAATTCCTATAGGAAGAGTCTACAGGATACAGTCTACAAGATACACAAAGGAAATCTACAGGATAGGAAGAGAGGAGATCAAGAGGGGATATCATGGGAATTGTCCACTACCACCATTCTAAAGAGGTAGGCTATAAAAATCCATCCCCATTTACAAGAAAATGAACTAGAAATGCTCTGAAATCTAGTGAATTTAGCAACTGTGGGAGGTGAATTACATACACAGTAGACTGTGTTCTCCTCCTGAATTTAAAAATTTTGTGTCAACCCTCTCATTTTCTCCTCACAAGAAAGATGACATGAGGGTTTAATAGGAGAGAACCCACAAATACTGTGAGGATACAACAAAACCCCCAAGTGCTTGAAATCTTTACAAGACACAACTGGATGGGATTTCTTGAGAAATTCACAAGGTATGATGATGAGGTGGATCAAGAATTTTCTCATTTCCTCACTCCACACAACATAATCCATGCCACTATTTTAGTTAGAGGCCTCACTATAGATCTCACCCCAGATCTCATCAGCAGGGTCACCACACTTTCCCTAGGAATTCCATGGAGAAAAGAAGACAAAGCAGACAGTCAGGTGGCAAAAAGGAAATTCTTTATAGAAGGTGAAGAACCCAAAGAGGATAAAAATGGAGTAATGAGGGATAGTTTTCCATACCCATGGAGTTAGGTAGGCTACCAACTCATCAAATATATCTCATGTGAGGGTAGATACAATGTTGTTTATGGCTACCATTTTAGGGTCCTTGAAGAATTAAGATTTGGGGTAGAAACACTACTTCACCAAAGACTCAACATACCATATTTCTTGATGCAACCACTTATAGACTCTAGCAACAAAGTAAAGGAAGGGAATTCCCAACAATTGGGTCACCATGGGTTGATCAGGATCCTCATAAAGGATACCCTCCAAAACCTCAGAATCCGTATAACATGGTCAGTCTTCAGAGACTTGCCAGCAGAGGATGGCATCAAAACCCTCACTTATGATGTTATTCCTTCTGTCAGTGAGGAGGAGGAAAACAAGAAGAAGAAGATACAGAGTTAGATAAGGATGATATGGATGAAGAAGAAGAAGTTGACATAGAGGAACATGATGAAGAAAAAGAAGAAGAGGGAGAAGAGAAGAAGGATGATGATGAAACAAAGGAGGAAACTAAGGAAGAAAATGATGGGGACGAGGAAGAACAAAAAAAGGAAGGAGACAAGACAAATAGAGAGAAGGAAGGAATTGAAACAGAAAAGGAAATACACAAAGAGGAGTCACCTAGGGTGTCTCCAGAGGCTACTGAGAGGGAGGCAGTAGTTTCCCTCACTGCTCTTAGCACCCCAGTCAAGAAAAAAGGGAAAATAAGGAGGCAAGCCCCACTATATTTCAGAACAAGAAAGAGGACGAGAATCAAACAAGGGAAGCCAAAAATATCCACAAAAGTTCCTATTGAGATTGAAGATTCCCCTACACCAAGAGACAAAATGCCTTCCCCTAAGTCACCAATTACCTATGTAAGGAGGCTTAGTACCGCTCAACTTCCTTAAAGGGTAAGGCCATCCTACAGGATCCAGAGTAAAACTTACAAGAAGCAAAAATAGTCCTACAAAATACTCTACTAAAACTATAGGAAGCACAGAAATTGGAAGGCAAGGTAGGGGAGAAGTAAGAAGCAAAAGAAGAAGACCCTGAAACAAAGGAACCAAGCCCCCAACTTAACTTAGACTCTTACTACTGGTTTATTGAGGGAGGCAGGGTGATACCTCAAAGATCTGCCATCCCATTGTTTTTCGAACTTGAGAAGGAGAGGGCCAGAACCTACTGATGGATGCAAATCGACAAGTCAAAAGGGGTGGAAGACATTGGGCACATGGAAGAGAAGCTCAAAGAAATGGGCAAAGGGCTAAGTGGCTTAAGGGACAGAGAAGCAATAATGAGAGATCAACTTGAGAGGGAAAATTCATGGCTGAGGGGACAATTGTAGAAAAGTGAGAAGCAACTAGCATGTATGACTAGCCTCTCCTTGGAGGCCATCCAGTGTAGGATGCCAGCTAAATCCTATGCTCTTTTCCTCAAAGAACAATGGTTGCAGTTTCAGATTAAAATACTAGCACAAAGGGGCACCATGCCATTTCATGACTACCGGTAGTTTATTGATGTTTGTGATCAAAGTACACTAGAGGATAGGGCCAAGATGGCTGAGTTTTACTTGCAAAACATGGTCCTCACAGACATGAATGTTTGGGACTATAATTCCAAGCTAGGAGATCTACAATTAATGGCTTTGGCATCATGGATGAACCATGAGGAGTCAAGGGTCACAGATATGAAAAGAATATTGGCCAGAGAGAAAAATGAACCTCTTTTCATCAAAGCTAAACAATCAAATCCTATGGTCCTAATCAGCATTCGTAATTTGATTTCAAATGATCCTCAGCTAGCACCTAGATATTTTGCTGCCCAAGAGCAAGCAATTTCACATTTTGAAGATATGTTTAGACTGCTAGGAGATGATAGTATACATGCCTACCTAAGGAGATGGAACACACTGCCACACAGCTTGAGGATCAGAGAATATCACTCCCCTAAAAGGTTGAGAAAGGCACTCAACAAGACACCTATGTATAAGCAATCAATGCAAAGCTTGAAGGTCAATTGGATAGGCCTAAAACTCTGTTCACCACTACTCCTAGGGATGTTATAAGGGAGAAAAGAAGAAGCGAAAAAGAGGCAATGGGAAGAAGTAGAAAAGAAAGAAGGCTTCTATGAACAAGAAGAAGAGACCACAAAAGAGGCATGCGATGTCAGAGAGGCTACCAGAGCCATGAAGGACATGGACATTGACTAAGTTTCTCAAAGGATGAGCAAAAATTTCAGTAGGGGGTGATGATGAGCCCCATCATTGAGTAATTATATGGGCCTTAATTCACCTCCTAGCTTAGTCAAACCAGCAATTTTCAAAACTTATTGCATACTTTTGATTATATTTTGTTTATGAGATGAGTTAGAGTTGGATATTTTTCTTTTTGGTCTAATGTGCATTTAATGCAGGGTTAAAGGATAAAAGCAAGGAATTTTGGCAAAGACCTTGGTCAAAACTCGAATGGGACAAGGGAGAGGAATTATAGGAGGTAAATCCTCCTCATTTACTATCTCTCCATTCAAATATTCCTCCATCAGCTCAGAGTGCAAACAGCCAGATCATGACGACTAGAAGGTAGCTAAACAAGTGAAAGACAAAGCACCAGTTTATCTTCAATTTGGGAGCCGAGCCTCCCTAATTTTAAGGAAGTCATTGGAGAATGACATGTATAAGTAGAGAGGCCTAGGACCTCAGTAGGATTAACATTTTTTATTATAAAACTCTACTCTATTTTTTTGTTGCAAGACTTGTGAAAGTTTTTTTTATGTAATCCATGGTTTTAATAACAAAAATGAGTTTTGTTTTCAGCTAGCACTAAGCTAACTCAGAGGGCTGAAGCTCTTGGGTTAGGGCCCAACCCTAGCAGCTAAGTCTCCTCTTTATTGTACATGTATGCTAGAATAGATTCATGGTTTAATTGTTCATTTGCTTAAGTAGCTGCATTTCCATTACAATGATATAGAGTAGATTGATTGTGTTATCACCAAAACAGGGGTTTACATTATTCTTAGTCATGGTCTTAGATAAGTGTCAAGTCACCCTATGTTTTAATGGGTAGGTGATAGGTTAGGAGTCTCAAAGTTTTCATTTTTCATATCCAAATAAATTCTAAAACCTTATTCCATGTTTCATGAGTCTTATATTCTTTTTAGCAACTCATAGCTTAAACCATTTTGAAAATTTTTGGAATTAGCCCCGAAACCACGTTTTCGTAGCGCAAATAGTGTAAAACGTCTATTTTTCGCTACGAAAACACTGCTCTTTTTGTAGAACTTTTCCCTGCGCGCTATGAAAGCGTGGATTCATAGAACAGTCTTGCCAAACATCAATCCATTAATAGTTCGTTAAAATTTTCATTATTAGGTGTCAGCTAGGAGTCAGTGCTTAAGCATGCCACCCTCCAAACTCATCATTTCAAATTTCGGGCTCATTATGAAAGATAATTTCAAATTCTAAAGGGATGGCTAGTCTCATCATTTTAGTTTGCATACAAACCCTCGAACAAAATTGTTTTCGAACAATAAGCTTTGGTAATTTTTCACCAAGGTTTTCCTCATCCATAATTCAGGCAAGGCTGACCACCATTGGCAAGCGAGGCTGATCAACAGAACTTCAAGCGAGGTCAGTTTTGTTATAGGAATTCAAAAGGAAAGATGATAGAGGAGAAGAAACGCCAGAGGTCTGGTCATTGTCTAGGAACAAAGCCTAAAAGCACTAAGGTCCTAGTCAGAGATAAATCAGTTGTAGAAGCCTTCAAGAAAGCAGAATGATGGAAGTTTTGTCAGAAATTGCAGGGAGGGCATACTCAGCTAAGAGCTACAAACAAGAGACTGAAGAGACAAATTGAAGACCTAGAAATACAACTAAACAAATCTAGAAAAGGGTCTGCAGAAATAATGAAACAGGGTGATGAAAAAGGGCAGTGAAGGATATATATTAAAACAGTTTTGGCACATAGAAAGAGTTTTGGTATATAAAAAGAAGGATAGCTGTGAAGAAGAACATCTGATAAGGGTAAGTTGTTTTGATTTTTGGTTGATCATGTCAGTCTTCATGGAATTTTGAAAAAATCCCAAACTACAAATTTTTGAAGGCCGTGTTGAAAAAGAGCATACAAAGCAGTTTCGTAGCATGCTACGAACCTACCGAAGATGATCATTTAGCACTTATGGATGCTTTCCAGAGGTAAGGTTTGATTAGTTCCAAATTTTGAAGTTGTTGGTAGACATGGGATCATATGTGAAGGTTCAGATGGCAGTGGTGTAGATAGCAAAGTTTCAAGGAGTATTTCATAAGTAATATGAAGGTTGTGCTATGAAAACAGATTATTTTCATAGCATAGGCATGTTTCATCCTTTCCACCATATGTTCGAGTTTCCTTTTTGCACAGGTGGAAATTGATGCTTCAATGGATTATTAATGCACGCCACATATAAACCAGCAAAACTACTAGAAGATAAACATAAAGGATTAAATGCCTTAAAAGGAGGAACTCTGTCTCCTAGTTATTAGGACAGTTAGGTCATGACTCAGCAGGTCTTGTAAGAGCACTGTGGACATCATCAAGCTCGAAGACATGGGTTGGTAGCCGATTGAATAATGTATTGAAGTCATAGATAAGGTTGTTAAAAGCATGTCTTAGGAATTTCACCCCTATTTGTATTAGGACTCCTAAAGATAGCTAGATGTCAAGTTTTAATTAAGTAGTTTGTTTTATGAATAGATAGGTGTCAAAGTTCGGAATTCGAATTCCTCTAAAGATGGATCACAGTATCCAAGGTTGTAAAACTTTATATAAAGCTTGAGAATCGAATTCCTCAGGGTTGGTAATTTCATTAGCAAAAGAAAGTTGTGTTATTATAAGAAACTGTGGTTTTTTCAAACTTAATATAGAGATCAGTTTGATTACTCAAGATTCACAAGGAATTTATGTGTTGGTGTTCTTATGGCCTTTTTCAATTACTTATTTGCAGTGGTATGAGCTTTTGATACTTAGAATTCATTGGAAAATGCTCTAACTTCCTTCACATGCTTGTAAACTGTGTTGATTCACTATGTTACTATTTCATTTATAAACCTAAACTCTAAGTGCCTTGACTTCCATGTTTTGCTGATCACGTTGTTTTGTTGAAGACTATCTTGAATTCATAGCCCAATAAATGTTTGCTAATCTTTGATTCAACTAGTCAACTAGTTATACATTTGTCCATTTTGTTCCTAGAGTTAGCCACCTAATCATAAATCAAAAATCTTAAACCTATTGAGAGAGCCCTCTCAGGTTGAGGAGGCTAAGCCTTGACCAAGAGATTGGTTTGAAAGAGTTACTTAGAATCCACTTGACCAGCAGTCTATCAAGGTTAGATTTTGTGATAACATTTTGGTGCGTCTGGCGAGAGTCTGAAGATTATTCATTCCTAAAATCAAGAAGTTGAACATCTGAAGGTAGCAGGAGCTCATAAAGTTTCTCGAGGCTGAAATCTACCTTGGTGACTCCATATATTTTCAAAGATTTAAAGGTGGCTTCGAGTAGGAGATACACATGGAGAAATCTTGATCCCAATCCACCTACCATTGGAGACAATTCAAATGCTGCTTCAAGAGTCAATCAAGGATTTTCAGAAATATCAGGTACTCCATCTTGTTCAAAATATTTTCTCTCTGTGTTAGAAAATTATATATTACGGAGCAATGGAACACATAAAATATTGCAGAAATATAAACATAGAAAACGCACAAAACAAGAGAGACACAGATATATGTGGTTCACCCAGTTTGGGCTACGTCCACCCCGAACAGCCAGTCCTTCCTTTCTATTATCCAGCAAAATGAAGAGACACAACCTACAACAAATCCGCTGTAATATCCTCTGTTTTCTCTCACAGTCTCACCTCTCTGTTTCTCGCTCACCGAATACACATCTATATCTCAGCCTCAAATACAATTCCCTCATACAAAGAGAGGGGTTGCCTTCTAGGGAAAAAAACCCTAAACTAAACATAAGTTCTACCGTCAGATCATCTGCCTAATGAACGGCCCAGATTGACTAGAAATTACTATACTTTTACAAGGCAATTTTACATTTGTTTTTCGCTTCGGGGGCGCTGCCCCCGAGCCCCCGCCGGAGGACTGCTGGCACCCGGACCCCCATGGGGGGGACAAGTCCCCCCTTCACCCCCCCGCATGGAGGGGTGTACAAACTTCCTGGGGTATACATCCGGCTGAAACAAAGACCTCTGAACAATCATGCTCCACACACAACAATCTCCCACTTGGAGAATGATTGTAGAAACTCCACCGCTACTTCATTTGCTGGACAACGACTCCTCTTTGGATCTAGCTGTTTCTCATCTTCATCGTCATCCTTGAAGACCAATTGAAACTGAGCATATTATCAGTTTCTCCCTGGTTACAACTTTTGTTAGCATATCTGCAGGATTCTGGTTAGTGTGTATCTTTTCCAGCTTCAACTCTCCATCTTCCAACACTGATCGTATGAAATGGTACTTGAGCTGTATGTGTTTAGTCCTGGAATGAAATGTTGAGTTCTTTGCAAGATGAATGGCACTTTGGCTATCACTGTATAACGTGCCCTTATCATGCTCCTTACCCAATTCACCCATAAACCTTTGTAACCAAAACATTTCTTTACTAGCCTCTGTAGCAGCAACATACTCTGCTTCTATTGTTGAAACTGCAACAACACTTTGGATTTTTGAAACCCAACAAACAGATATTCCTCCAACAGTAAATACATATCCTATAGTGCTCCTCCTGTTATCTCTATCACCTGCCATATCTGCATCAACGTATCCCTGTAGAGAAATGTTTGCACCACCAAAGCATAATGCTTGATTTGTGGTACCTTTCAAATATCTGAGAATCCATTTCACTGCCATCCAATGTTCCTTTCCTGGATTGTTCATGTACCTGCTTACAACTCCCACTGCATGTACAATATCAGGCCTTATGTAGACCATTGCATACATTAAGCTTCCAACTGCTGATGCATATGGAACTTTAGACATATAATCCATGTCTTCTTGGGTCTTTGGGCACATTTCCTTGCTAAGTTTGAAATGGCTAGCAAAAGGTGTACTAACTGGTTTTGCATTGTGCATGTTAAATCTTTTCAACACCTTTTGTATGTACTCATTCTGAGACAATGTTAATTTACGATTTTTCTTGTCTCTAGTTATTCTCATACCAAGGATTTCTTTTGCAGCTCCCAAATCCTTCATTGCAAATGAATTTGCCAATTTTCTTTTGAGCACATTTATTTCCTGCATGTTAGATCCTACAACAAGCATGTCATCTACATACAATAACAATATGATATAGCTGCCATCATTTTGCCTTTTCAAATAAACACAATGATCATAATGACATCTAGTATAACCTTGTTCAGACATAAACTTGTCAAATTTTAAATACCACTACCTTGGAGCCTGTTTTAAGCCATACAAGCTCTTCTTCAACCTGCACACTAGTTTCTCCTTCCCTTTCACCTCATATCCTTGTGGCTGCTGCATATATATCTCTTCCTCCAAATCCCCATGGAGAAAGGATGTCTTTACATCTAACTGCTCAAGATGCAAATCTTCAGCTGCTACAAGACTTAAAATAGTTCTGATTGAAGTCATTTTAACAACAGGAGAAAATATTTCATCAAAATCAATACCTTTCTTCTTTGCAAACCCCTTCACCACAAGTCTAGCTTTGTACCTTTGTTTTCCTCCATCTTCTTCCTTCAGCCTGTAAACCCATTTATTCTTCAATGTAGCTTTTCCTGCAGGCAACCTGACTAAATCCCAAGTCTGGTTATGCATTAAGGAGTCCATCTCTTCTTCCATGGCTACCTCCCACTTCTTCCTGCTTTCAACCTGCATTGCTTCTTCATAACATTCGGGTTCACCGGAATCAGTCAACAATAAATAATATAATGAAGGAGAATATCGTTCAAGGGGTCTACTTATCCTGGTAGATCTACTAATACCACTTTCAGGTGTTTGGGGTGCCTGTTGTTGCTGTGGTGGTTGTTGTTGTTGTGGTTGTTGATTATTATTATTTTAAGGCACCTTTACTTTTTCAGTGATTTCATCAAGAACTGCGTATTCCTTGTTTTCGTTTTCTTTCTTCTTTTCCTGCAACTGATTCTTATACAAGACCTTTTCATTGAATATTACATCTCTACTCCTAATGATTTTGTGATTTTCATAATCATATAAGTGATAACCAAAATCATTAACACCATATCCAATAAAGGTACATTTCTTTGACTTTGCCTCAAGCTTTGTTCTATTTTCTTTATCAATATGGACAAAGGCCTCACAACCAAAAGGCTTTAAAAAGGAGTAGTTTACCTTTTTACCTATCCATGCTTCCTCTGGAACACCACCATCTAAGGAACTTGAAGGCCCTCTGTTTATTAGATAAACAACAGTATCTACAGCATCTGCCCAAAACTGTAAAGGCAATCCTGCATGCAATATCATGCATCTTGCACGCTCCATGATTGTTTTGTTCATCCTTTCTGACACACCATTTTCTTGTGGTGTTCTTGGAACTATCTTCTCTTTGCGAATTCCATGCTCTGAATAGTACCTATCAAACTCTTTGCTGCAATATTCACCTCCATTGTCTGATCTAAGACACTTCAATGTCTTTCCTGTCTCAATCTCAACCAAAGCTTTCCATTTCTTGAAAGTATCAAATACATCTGATTTATTCTTAATACAATAAATCCAAGTTTTTCTAGTTGCATCATTAATAAAAGTAACATAATAACGAGAGCCACTGATAGATGATACCTAAGCAGGTCCCCATACATCTGTATGCACAAGCTCTAATTTTTCATTCTTCTTTTCTTTCCCAACTCTGAGAAATTTGACTCTCTTCTGTTTTCCATAAATGTAATTCTCACAGAAGTCCAAATCAACATTCTTCAAACCCGGCAACAAATTCCTTGAGTGAAGAATCTTCATCCCCTTTTCACTCATGTGTCCGAGCCTATGATGCCATAATGCTGCATCTGCTCCTTTGGAAGTTAAAGCATTAACAGAGTTAGAAATACCATTGCATAAATACAATGTACCAACCTTTTCGCCTTTTTCTATTACCAAGGCTCCTTTGGTGACCTTCCAAGCTTTATCTGTGAAAGTTGTCACACAACCTTCACCGCCTAACTGCCCTGTTGAAATCAGGTTTTTCTTTAGATCTGGAACATGCCTTACCTCCTTTAATAGCCATTGGTTTCCATTCTGCTGTTTTACAAGAACCTTTACCCATTCCAATGATTTTACAGGGTTTATCATCACCCAGACGAACTTGTCCAAAATCTCCTTGAACATAGTCATGAAAGTATTTCTTATCAGGTGTGGCATGGAATGAAGCCCCTGAATCTACCACCTAGGAATCAGTGATATTTTTGAAAGAAAGAATCAAAGCATCTTGTAACACCTCACCTATCACATTTGCTTCATGATTGTTTTCTTGCTATGCATCTCCTTCTTTTCCCTTCCGAGATCTACAGTCTTTCTTTAGGTGTCCTTTCTTTCCACATTTCCAGCACACTATCCCCGATCTGGACTTGGATCTGCCTTTCCTTGATTTACTGCGATATCCTGAGCTCTTTCCTCTTTCCATTTTTCTTCCTCTAGACTCTGCACTCAAAGCATTTCTCGATGTCTCACCAGAGCTTTTCCGTTGCATTTCCTCGCTAAGGATAGCACCGACAACATCATCAAACTTTAAAGTACTAGATCCAGAAACGGAGTTACTAATGGCCATTACCAAACCATTCCAACTTTCTGGTAATGAGCACAAGAATAACAGAGCTCTAACTTCATCATGAAAGTTTACCCCTACAGAACTTAACTGACTTTTAACTGTATTAAAATCATTTAAATGGTTTGCAACAGATCCACCTTCCGACATATTCATATTAAATAATCGTTTCATAAGAAATACCTTGTTTGAGGCCGAGGGTTTTTCATATAGTTTCGACAACGTCTGCATCAAACCCTCTGTTGTGGTTTCCTTCGAAATGTTGAAGGCGACTGACGCAGCAAGGCACAATCGTATTGTTCCGAGTGCTTTTCTATCGAGAAGGTTCCATTCTTCGTCTTTCATACCCGTCGGCATCTTTGTTTTTCCGCCCAATGGTAGGTATAGATCTTTCTGATACAGATAATCTTCCATCTGCATCTTCCACAGCGAGAAGTTTTGGCCGTTAGATTTCTCGACCCTAAACTTACCATCTTCCACCATTGCCCCCACTCGAACCATTAACCCTTCTTTCCTGCGAGTTTATCAACCAAATAGACCTTCGGCTCTGATACCAGTTGTTAGAAAATTATATATTACGGAGAAATGGAACACATAAAATATTGCAGAAATATAAACACAGAAAACGCACAAAACAAGAGAGGCACAGATATACGTGGTTCACCCAGTTTGGGCTACGTCCACCCCAAACAGCTAGTCCTTCCTTTCTATTATCCAGCAAAAATGAAGAGACACAACCTACAGCAAATCCGCTGTAAAATCCTTTGTTTTCTCTCACAGTCTCACCTCTCTGTTTCTCGCTCACCGAATACACATCTATATCTCAGCCTCAAATGCAATTCCCTCATACAAAGAGAGGGGTTTCCTTCTAGGGCAAAGAACCCTAAACTAAACATAAGTTCTACCGTCAGATCATCTGCCTAATGAACGGCCCAGATTGACTAGAAATTACTATACTTTTACAAGGCAATTTTACATTTGTTTTTATCTTTAGGGGCACTGCCCCCAAGCCCCCGCCAGGGGACCGCTGGCCCCCGGACCCCAGCGAGGGGGACAAGTCCCCCCCGCACCCCCCCCCCTCCCCCCGCATGGAGGGGTCTACAAACTTCCTGGGGTATACATTCGGCTGAAACAAAGACCTCTGAACAATCATGCTCCACACACAACACTCTGAATTCTCAAGAAGTCCTGAAGACAAAAAAGTTGATGATAAAATTCAATAAGTGTTGTTTAGATCAGAAAATGAAGAGTAACTCATTGGTATTATCTTAGACCTGCAAAAGAGAGGAATTGACACCTCAACCCTAGTATTGCAAGGAGACAAAGAAGAGTTTTGGGAAGTTGTTACCTCTGAGCTATTGTTAGAAAAAGAGGCTTTAGATAAATTGAAAGAACTTGACCCTTTCGAAGTCACGCTGAAATCTAAAGCTGGTTTACCTCTTCCAAATTGGAGTTCATTTGTTAGTGGTTTACAAAAGCCAAGTAGTCCTCCTCATATCAGTTCTTCATCTTCTTTTTCTACTATTCCTAGTGGTTTACAAAAACCAAGAAGTCCTCCTCATATTAGTTCTTCATCTTCTATTCCTATTATTCCTACAACTGTTGTTCCTCCTTTAATCATGGCTCCACCTGCTAGGTATGCTCGACTTGTGCTCCGTGCTGTTTTTCATGACCTGCCTAGTAAATATGCTGCTAGGATCCCTACCTGGGGTAGTGATGAAGAAATTACAATAGAAGAACATGTATACATATTTAATGATTTTGTTAACAGAGAAGAAGTCGATGATGAGGATGCGAAATTAATACTTTTTGCACAAAGCTTCATTGGTGAATTTAGAAAATGGTTTAAAGCCCTTACACCAGGAAGCATTCAAAATTGGGTAGAGTTTGAAGATAAATTTCTAAGGAAATGGGGAAACAGAACTAATCCAGTTCAAGCACTTATTGAATATAACTACCTTAGAAGAGCATCTGATGAAACTAATCAAAATTTTTCAAAAAGAGTCAATAAGGTGTTTAACACAATTTCAGCTCATTTGAAACCTCGAGAAGCCCTAGAACAAATGAGATATGCTGAAGCATTTGATTATGATTTTTCTCTCTTGTTGAGAGAAAGAGAATCTCCTATACTTGCTGAAATGCAGAATGATGCAGTAAAGGTAGAGGTAAACATGATAGCTACCAAAAAGTTAAAAATGTAAAAAGCTAAATTGAAAGAAGAAGAGAAACCTTCCTCTTCAAATCCTAAAGATAAATTAGACTCAATGATGAAAACCATGGAGAAGTTGATGGATAGGTTAGCTCTTAGAAAAACCTCTACTCCTCCTATGCAACATGAACCTCAATTTAGAAACCCTCAATTTAGGAGACCTAAAAACCAACAAAGACCAAGAGAAAATAGAAATCAGCAACCTGACCCTCCAGTGAGACCTCCTTTTCTGCAGAATTTGGTTGATGAAGAAGATGATCCTAAAATTACTGAAGAATCGATCCATTGCCTTGAAAAAGAGATGTCAGGAATTTTCTTGACTAAATAAGAACATGATGAGTCAGATTTGACCAATCAAGGGGAAGAGCCTTCAGATTATTTTAAAGGGTATCAACATGCTATCTTTGAAATGCAAAAACAATACAATCTTAGAAATAGAAATGTGTCGATTATCGAAAACAAAGTGTAGCCTAAGAAATATGCTTCAAAGGTTGCTGAAGCCAAAAATGATACCCCAAAGGTTGTTGAAGGTAAGAAAGACTCTCCACTTGGTAAAAAAGATACTCAACTTCGTCCTCCTATCAAAGAAGCCGAAAAATTTGTTTCTGTTTTCAACCTCAAGAATGAAATTTCAAAGATTAAAATATTAGTCCCTTTTAGTGAGATTCTCAAGGTAAATAAATATAGAAACAAGATTGTTGAGATGTTGAATTCACAACCAGGAGCTGCTGATATTTTAAATGTCTAAGAAGATAATCCTACTATATATTTGGGTCCAAGGTTAAAGATGACCAAAATGAGGAGTTTGTTCCTTTCTATGTAAGCATTAGTATTCATGATATGACTTTACATAATGCTATGTTGGATTTAGGGGCTTCTCATAATCTCATGCCCAAAGTAATTATGGAAAGGTTAGGGTTACAGGTAATAAGACCATATAAGGATTTATTCTCTTTTGACTAAAAAAGAGTTCAATGTATTGGTTTAATCAAAGATGTTGTTGTTGGTCTAACACAAATCCCAGCAAAGACAATTGTTATGGACATTGTTGTGGCTGATATTCCGTCAAAGTTTGGGATGTTTCTATCAAGATCATGGGCAGCAATAATTAAAGGCAGAATGCAGATGGACCTTACTTATGCCACAATTCCTATTATTGGTGAATAAATTAGATTGTATTGGGAGACTAGAATGGCTTATATGGTAATCAACAAAGATAAACCTCAGAATTTTCCTATTTATTCATTTGATACTAAACTAGGATCTGCCATTCTTTTCAATGAGTCAGTTGATAGTGGTCTAGAAGAAATGAAAGCAGAAAATCAACACTCAGAAAACCAGCAAGTAACTAAAAAAGAGGTGGAGGGATGGTGGTCATTGTACTTTGATAGATCAGTAGGAAAATAAGGGGTAGGAGCAGGAATTTGGATTACAAGTCCAAGTGATGAGAGTAATTTTTATTCTTACAAACTGAATTTTGACTACACAAATAACATGGCTGAATATGAATCTTTGATTTTGGGTTTAGATGTTTTGATAAGAATGAAGGCTCGGAATATTTCTATTTTTGGAGATTCTGAATTGGTTATTAGATAAGCTGAAGGTGTTTATAAAACAAAGGATGTAAGAATGAGAGCATACAGAACTATATTTTTAGACATGTTGGAGAATTTTCAAGCCTATTCTTTCACTGTCAAAACTAGAGACCACAATCTTGTTTATGTACTATATCAAGTAAGGTATTCTAGTCACATAGTTTTGTGATTTTCCTTTCTCTTCATAGGCTCTTTTAGGCTCCCACCGGGATCAAATTTCATTCCCATCCATCACTACCTAGTCTGTGGGGTCGACCAAAAGGACTTCTAAGCATTAGTGTGAAATCAACATACAATTTGACATCAATATGTAAATTACTATTATCAAAATTTGGAAACTTAGGATTTTAGTTTTTATGCAGTTGAAAAATATTAAGGCTAAATAGTAAGCTTTCTTTGTGTACATAAAAGAATCCATATGCTATTCTTTCTCAGGGAGAAAAGGAAAAAGAGTTCACAGTTGTGGAGGAAACACCAATATCTAAAGGCACATAGGATGAAGGAGTTGCAAAGATCAAGCGTGAAGAAAATCCTTCGATTAATCCCATCATAGTAATCATTGATGAGCTACAACCTCTTCAAAATTTATCAAAAATAGTATGCAAATGTGGCTTCCAAAAAAAGAATCCATATGCTATTCTTTCTCAGGTAGAAAAAGAAGGAAGAAAAGGAATAAGAGGAGTCCCCAGTTGTGGAGGAAACAACGAGATCTAAAGGCACATAAGATGAAGGAGTTGCAAAGATCAGTCGTGAAGGAAATCCTCTAATTAATCCCATCATAGAAGTGATTGATTAGCTACAACTTCTTTAAAATTTATCAAAATAGTTATTCCATCCAGGTTGGAGAATCGTGATGGTGATGCTTCTCTTGGGTTGATTGATTCTAATGGAGGAGGGTGAAAGTGTTGACCATAAGTTCAAAGAAGGGGCTAAACTCGGATAACAACTCAACAAGTCATGAACTTGAAAAGGTCATCCATCTAAGAAAGATACAAGAGAGGCTAAATCAAAGCAAACTATCAAACTTGGAAACCAACCTCAAATCACAAAATTTCTTCGAAACGTAAGCAACAAAGAAAATGCAAGATGTAAGGCTGGAGGAGATAAGTATGCCCTTTGAAAGTCTAAATGAAAATGATATCATTGAATATTAGGGGACTTGGAGACCACATCAAACCGAAGGTCATAAAATAATTAGTGAATTTGAGGAAACAGCAGGTCTTATTTCTCCAAGAAATAAAACTAGCTGAAGAAGAGACCATGGCCTTGTCACAAACAAATTGGAAAAATAGTTTGGGACCTTGGGTGTTGCGTAAATCTCTCAGGGAGATTTTGGATTGGGTGTCATCGTCAATTAAAAAATAATTATAACTGATTTAAGTTGCCCCCTTCATATTTAATTAAGAAATTATAAAATCTGGATAAAATAATTGATAAAACTTTAGTCAAATATGTGATCCTACACTAAAGTTCAATGAATAATGCAATCGAGAAAAATGTTATCACCATTTGGTTCCTTTTGAGACACCACTAGACTACTACCCTACTGCAAAGGAGCAACATCATGCTTGCATGAAAATGTCTCCACTTCATGCCAAAACTTCATGACAACAGCTGTAATTGCATGAGCATTTTTTCTTTTCTTCTGGTACAGGTCCTTTGTCCCAAAAAAGTCTCCATGACCTGTCTCTTGAGCTACCCAATGACTTATTTGAGCAGTTGCAACTGTCTTCCAAAGCCTTTCCTGCATAGAACAAAGGAAGACATGAAGTAGTATATCACAAACATAAATAATGTTGTTATTTACACAATACTGCGAAGGTATTTACATTTGGCTATAAACAAAGTCAAAAAATCAATACAGAAACCAGAAAAGCATTGCCACTGCATGAACCAGCATGAAATCATTAGCCATCCAACACATTTTCTCGAGGACAAAATCTGAATGAGATTTCCTTCGTGGAGGCTATAGAAAAGGTTTTGAATTAGCAAATTTTGTGTTTTTTCTCAATTTAGTCTGCATGTCAAGAAAATTTGCCATTAAAACAATAGTTCACAGCATAGCTAACAATGCTGAGATAGAATAGTCTCCTATAGAATGAATATATTAAATATCTATTAAAAAGTTTGAAAGAATTTAACGATAAACCTCTGTACTTACTTTGATCAATTTGGCCTCTTCTAAAGTGATATCTTCATGTGCTCTTGTTGTTGTTACCGATAAGTTTGAATTCTTCTCCTTTTCCAAAGGAAGAGCAACTCTTGGGTATTTACTACTCACAATACCAGATAAGCTGGTAACTTTTTATTATGGAAGCATAGACATTTTTTGGGAACTAGATATGCCACCCACTTGACTCTCAACCTCCTTTTCCAGTACAGAAGAGGATTCTTTTTTCCTTTTACATCCTGAATATTTGTGATCATCGGTACTAGCCAGTAATCCTTCTTCAGTCTTTATCTTAACATCAGTGACCCCTAAAATTTATCTTCATGCTTCGAATTGCCTCTTCTCCTCATATGCAAATCCATATAATTTGATGAAGATGTTTCCTTTATATTGTCCAAACTTGTACTTTTTGGTGACCTCTCAGACGTTGAATGTTTCTCACAGGCACATTCATTAAAGTCATGTTTCTCATGTGTATGAGATGAATTAGTTCCTGATATGTTCATTTTGCCAATATCAACTGCAGTTGTGGATGAACGATGTTGACTATTTTCCTGTTCAACATGTACATTCTTCTCATCTTCAATTATTCAACCAACATACCTCCTATTCAGACTCGGTTACAATACAACAACATTCTCGACAAATTTATCTGTACCCACTTTATCATTTGCTTGGCATGAAGTTTGATATGTATCTTCACTAACCACCATCGATGCTGCAGCGTTTCTTGGAACTAGGTCCTGAGCCACATTGACCTCTTTAGGATGCTGATGGCTTTGGATATTGTCAGAACTTATATCAGCCTTAATGCCAATATGATTTCCTTCATTGTGGATATATTGTAGCATCCCTATGAGTGTCCTGCCTCTGTAGCCCACCCAAATCAGTTCCCAAATGGTTTTCATGCATAAGTGCTTCTGGCATACTTTGATCAATTTGGCCTCTTCCAAAATGATATCTTTAAGTGCTCTTTTTGCTGTTTCCGATAAGTTTGAATTCTTCTCCTTTTCCGAAGGAAAAGAAACTCTTGGGTATTTACTACTCACAATACCAGATAAGCTGGTAACTTTTGATTATGGAAGCATAGACATTTTTTTGGAACTAGATATGCCACCCACTTGACTCTCAACCTCATTTTCCAGTACAGAAGAGGATTTTTTTTTCCTTTTACATCCTAAATATTTGTGATCATCAATACTAGCTGGTAATCTTTCTTCAGTCTTTGTCTTAACACTAGTGACCCCTAAAAATTTATCTTCATACTTAGAATTGGCTCTTCTCCTCGTATGCAAATCCATATAATTTGATGAAGATGTTTCCTTTATATTGTCCAAACTTGTACTTTCTGGTGACCTCTCAAACATTGAATGTTTCTCACAGGCACATTCATTAAAGTCATGTTTCTCATGTGTATGAGATGAACTAGTTCCTGATATGTTCATTTTTCCAATATCAGCTACAGTTGTGGATGAACGATGGGACTATTTTCCTGTTCAACATGTACATTCTTCTCATCTTCAATTATTCAACCAGCATACCTCCTATTCAGACTCGGTTCCAATACAACAACATTCTCGAAAAATTTATCTGTACCCAATTTATTGTTTTCTTGGCATGAAGTTTGATATGTATCTTCACTAACCACCATCAATGCTGCAGCATTTCTTGGAACTAGGTGCTGATCCACATTGACCTCTTTAGGATGTTGATGGCTCTGGATATTGTCAAAACTTATATCAGCCTTAATGCCAATATGATTTCCTTCATTGTGGATATATTGTAGCATCCCTATGAGTGTTCTGCTTCTGTAGCCCAACCAAATCAGTTCCCAAATGCTTTTCATGCATAAGTGCTTCTGGCATACTTTGATCAATTTGGCCTCTTCCAAAATGATAACTTCATGTGCTCTTTTTGCTGTTGCCAATAAGTTTGAATTCTTCTCCTTTTCCAAAGGAAGAGAAAATCTTGGGTATTTACTACTCACAATACCAGATAAGCTGGTAACTTTTGATTGTGGAAGCATAGACATTTTTTGGGAACTAGATATGCCACCTACTTGACTCTCAACCTCCTTTTCCAGTACAGAAGAGAATTTTTTTTTTTCCTTTTACATCCTGAATATTTGTGATCATCAGTACTAGCTGGTAATCCTTCTTCAGTCTTTATCTTAACATCAGTGACCCCTAAAAATTTATCTTCATACTTAGAATTGCCTCTTCTCCTCGTATGCAAATCCATATAATTTGATGAAGATGTTTCCTTTATATTGTCCAAACTTGTACTTTCTGGTGACCTCTCAAACATTGAATGTTTCTCACAAGCACATTCATTAAAGTCGTGTTTCTCATGTGTATGAGATGAATTAGTTCATGATATGTTCATTTTGCCAATATCAGCTGCAGTTGTGGATGAACGATGTTGACTATTTTAGCTGGTAATCCTTCTTCAGTCTTTATCTTAACATCAGTGACCCCTAAAAATTTATCTTCATACTTAGAATTGGCTCTTCTCCTCGTATGCAAATCCATATAATTTGATGAAGACGTTTCCTTTATATTGTCCAAACTTGTACTTTCTGGTGACCTCTTAGGCATTGAATGTTTCTGAAAGGAACATTCATTAAAGTCATGTTTCTCATGTGTATGAGATGAATTAGTTCCTGATATGTTCATTTTGCCAATATCAGTGGCAGTTGTGGATGAACGATGACTATTTTCCTATTCAACATGTACATTCTTCTCATCTTCAATTATTCAACGAGCATACCTCCTATTTAGACTCGGTTCCTATACAAAAAAAAATGGACAAATTTATCTATACCCACTTTATCGTTTGCTTGGCATGAAGTTTGATATGTATCTTCACTAACCACCATCGATGCTACAACATTTCTTGGAACTAGGTCTTGAGCCACATTGACCTCTTTAGGATGTTGATGGCTTTGGATATTGTCAGAACTTATATCAGCCTTAATGCCGATATGATTTCCTTCATTGTGGATATATTGTAGCATCCCTACGAGTTTCCTGCCTCTATAGCCCACCCAAATCAGTTCCCAAATGGTTTTCATGCATAAGTGCTTCTGGAATTCTATTCTTATTGAAGGGCGTGGACTTTGAAATACTGGTTGATGAAATATTACAATTTTTGTCTGCATGTATCTCAACCTCTGTATCTTTGACTTCTCCAAGTCCTTTTAAACCAGTGGGCGAATTTGGAGATCTATCACTAATAATAACTTTAACATTATCCTTTATTGACGAGTGTCCAGTATAATGATTTGATTTATGCCTATTTCTTCTTGCATATAGCCTTTAACTCCCATGTGTACACCCCCTGAGTCTTTGATTCTTTTACATGTGTTTGAATCTGACTTCCATCCAGCTGTGATGTCTGCCCTTCCTGTGCAACATGTCCTTTCCCATCACAACATGATGTGATTCTTTCAGCATCCACGACTTCTGTATCACCAGCAAAACTGCCTACTATGTTTAATTCCCTGCCAAGAAAAGTCCCAGGTCTTCTATTACTTTCGGCAGAATCTCCAATTGATGAGGCATTCAAAGCAAAGCTACCTTTTGCTTCACTGCAAATTATCATTGAATGGTTTATTGGCTACCATAAGAGTCTATGTAATAAGTATTGGTTGTGCTCCATCACAAGAACAGAGATTTTGCAAATTCGTAGAGGCAATAAAAACAAAACTGAGCAGGTGATAAACCTGAAGAAAACCTTGTTATGTACTGCTCAGCCAGTGAATACGTTGGTGATGGAGATAGAAAACCAATAGAGTTGGTCTCTCCAAATTTGAAATCCAAGGGATTTCCTCCCTGAAAAGAATAAAACAAGATGTAAGCTATAGCAAAGCAATTAACCCTCACTAAGCATGGACTGTAAATTCAAGGGCAATGAATAAGAGATGAGACATTCTCCAGGAATTCCACTTCCCTCCTCCATTCTTCACGAACAAAAAACTCCTGCTTGATTTCATGGTAATCATTTCTCTAGTGGATCAGTGAAGAGAACAACACCGTAAAAAAAAAAAATTGGGACTATAAAAGAAGGTATACAAACGAAATCACTTCTACCTGAGCTCTGCTTTAGTCATGTATCTTTCTTGGTTTTATTGAAGATGTCCAGGATCAGTAAAGACCATTTATTTTGGTGTCACGGTCAATTAAAAAAAAATATAACTGATTTCTGTCGCCCCCTTCATATTTAATTAATAAAAGAAACATTAATTTCTCTACCCTAGTTCATTTTCCTTTCATGCATTTCATTGAAGAAAAGCTAGTAGAAAAAAAATTGTGAATCACATAAAAGTTCAGTCAAGTTTGCAATCTTGATTTCCTTTTCATACATTTAGACTGAACAAAAGATGGATAAAATAATTGATAAAACTTTAGTCAAATATGCGATCCTGCACTAGAAGTAAAGTGAATAATGCAATCCATAACAGAGTTATCACCATTTGGTTCCTTTTGTGACACCAGTGGACTACTACCCTGCTGCAAAGGAGACATCACCCCTGTATGAGAGTGTCTCCACTTCATGCCAAAACTTCGTGACAGCAGCTGCAATTGCATGAGCATTTTTTCTTTGCTTCTGGTGCAGGTCCTTTGTCCAAAAAAAGTCTCCATGACCTGTCTCTTGAGCTACCCAACAACTTACTTGCGCAACTGCAACCGTCTTCCAAAGCCTTTCCTACATAGAACAAAGGCAGACAGATAGTAATATATCACAAACATAAATAATGTTGTTATTTACACAATACTGTGAAGGTATTTACATTTGGCTATAAACAAAGTCAAAAAATCAATACAGAAACCAGAAAAGCATTGCCACTGCATGAACCTGCATAATTAGCCATCCAAGACATTTCCTCAAGGACAAAATCCCAATGAGATTTCCTTCGTGGAGGCTCCAGAAAAGGTTTTGAATTAGCAGATTCTGTGTTCTTTTTCAGTCTAGCCTGCATGTCAAGAAAATTTGGCATTAAAACAATATTTCACAGCATAGCTAACAATGCTGAGATAGAGTAGTCTCCTTTCGGCAGAATCTCCAATTGGTGAGGCATTCAAAGAAAAGCTACCTTTTTCTTCACTACAAATGGTTTATTGGCTACCATAAGAGTGTATGTAACTTAGTATTGGTTGTGTTCCATCATAAAAGAAGAGATTTTGCAAATTCATAGAGGCAATAAAAACAAAATAGAGCAGGTGATAAGACTGAAGAAAACCTTGTTATTTACTGCTTCCATTGTTGATGGAGACAGAAAACCAATAGAGGTTGTCTCTCCAAATTTGAAATCCAAGGGATTTTCTCCCTGAAAAGAATAAAACCAGATGTAAGCTACAACAAAGCAAATAACCCTCACTAAGCATGGCCTGTAAATTCAAGGGCAATGAATAAGAGATGAGACCTTCTCCAGGAATTCCAGTTCCCTCCTCCATTCTTCACGAACAACAAACTCCTGCATGATTTCATGGTAATCATTTCTCTAGTGGACCAGTGAAGAGAATAACACAGTAAAAAAGAAGCTTTGGGACTATAAAAAATGGTATACAAATGAAATCACTGCTACCTGAGCTCTGCTTGAGTCATGTATCTCAACCTCAGTGGGCAAGTTTGGACATCTATCACCAATAATAACTTTAACATTATCCTTTATTGACGAGTGTCTAGTATAACGAATTGATTTATGCCTATTTCTTCTTGCATAGCCTTTAACTCCCATGCATACACCCCCTGCGTCTTCTGATTCTTTTACATGTGTTTCAATCTGACTTCCATCCAGCTGTGATGTCTGCCATTCCTATGTAAAATGTCCTTTCCCATCACAAGATGATGTGATTCTTTTAGCATCCACAGCTTCTGTATCACCAGCAAAATTGTTTGTTGTTTTTAATTCCCTGCCAAGAAAAGTCCAAGTCTTCTATTGCTTTCGACAGAATCTCCACAGCTTGACCGTAATGCTGCCAAAAGCAAACTCGTATGAAGCATCCATGCCTTCTTGACATGGTGGTAATAACCTCTCCTCCTCACCTTCCCGGTTATTTATTGCAAGGAGACGAGATTCCACTCTGCCCCGACATCCACAACCTGTCGCCCTTCATTGCCAAGCTGTGCTGAAGCTATGCAGCCGGGATCAGCAAACACGGAACTCGATCCTACAACCTCTATGCGCTCTGTTGGCTTGCATCCCTGCATAAACAAGAAAACCACAAACAAAAAAGAATAACCCTAAAAACAAAAAACAAACAAGAAACCCTCACAAAAAAGGGAAATAAAGTCTCAGGTTCAACAAATAGCTTTGCGGTAAGTGGTTTTGTCTTCCTCGACCGTCCAAGTTGATTTTGTACACAGGAAACCGATGCAGAGCAAAACTACCAATGCATACCTGACCCTCCTCATCCTCGTGGAGCAAAGGAATTCGCCTCCGCCCTCCTCTACACACCCCTCACCCTCCTCTGCAGCAAACGCGGCTATCCGCGTGCAGGACGGACCCAGTGGACTGACAAGATGGGTATGGTTTAATTAATTTTTTAATTAACTAATTATTAATGTTTTCTAATTAATTTGGACGGTAGATTATTTTTGAATCGTCTAACAATCGATCTGACGATTAAGATTAAGACAAAAAAACATTTGGGGGAGTTCATTTCAGAGGGAAACGCCTTACGGCGTAAATATTTTTATATATAGTTAATTGAATTTATCTTAAAGATGTTTGTTATGCTCTCACCTAAAATTTAATTCCGACCAATCAAATAATGAACTTTATTATTACAGTAATTTGATGATAATCTTTTGATAATGACTGTCCGTTTGTTTAGGGATTTAAAAGTATGTTAAAAACAAAAGAAATAGAAAAGTCTATACATACAGTGTTAGCATCTCTGTGGAAGGCTAAATGGCCTATACAGCCACTAGAAGTCATTGACGGTCAGCATATAGTTTGAATAACGTGCCCGAGAATTTAGTGGTCGATATGGGGCTTGGTTCTTTAATTATAAATAATAAAAATGGAGAAAACCCGCACATAGTTCAGTGGTAGGGTTAATGTGTGTACATATAGAAGGATACCACTGCCGACGTAACAATAATAATGTAAGGGCACAATAATAATAGTATGGGGACTACATGTGTACAACAATACAGTAAGGGAGTTGTACTAATAATAATAAGGGGTTACACTAGTAGTATAGGGGCCTAACATGCCCCTCTCCTTCAAAAAGTGTTGTCCTCAACGCTTGAGTAGTTCTTGATGCTTTTGTATAAAATTCATGTCCTCCCATGTGGAATCTTTAGCAGGTAAGTTCTTCCACTTGATGAGATGCTCTGAAATTAATCGATTTCGTAGTTGTTGGGTTCTTGTTTCTGTGACTGCTCCAGGTTCCAATATGATTTTTCCTTCCTCTTCAAGTTCTACCAATATTGTTTGAATTGGGATATTCTACAACTTTTGAATGAGTGGCCACACTTCTTTGTCCTTATTCCATTCATCCCTTGCTTCGTTTATCAAATTTGGTTGGATAATAAAAATAGCACAAAACAATGCTTCCACATCCTCATCTTTTCTTGAGAGTGCATCTGCACCAAAACATTTCTTCCATTTTCTGTAGATGATGTCAAAGTCATAAGCCAACATATTTTTGACCCATTTTTTCTATACTTTTAAAGATAATATTTGTTCTAAAAGGTATTTAAGACTATCATGATCCATTTTTACCTTGAAGTGTCTTCCCATTGGGTAAGGTCTCCATTTCATAAGTGCATGCAGTATTGCCAACATTTTCTTTTCATAAATAGCTTGCTTGAGATGTAGCCGTAAAAATACCCAATCACCTACATCAAAAAAAAATTCACTACGATGTTGATCTACCTGTTGTTTCATTCGATTCCGCACCAAAGTGGCGTTATCCTTTAAAAGTTGGAGAACTCGTTGTTGATGCTCGATGTGATCTTTCACTACTTCAACCTTTTTCTTCTTAATATGTCCATCTATCTTGAGAGTTTGAGGACGGGTAATTTCTTCCAATGCTTTACAAGATATGGTCGGATTCGTTTCTTGATGTTCGATGTGATCTTTCACTTCTTGAACATTTTTCTTCTTGACATGTCCTTCTATCTTGATAGTTTGAAGAGTGGTAATTTCGGCCAATGCATTACAAGATATGGTTGGATTCATTTCTTCATTCTCGATGTGATCTTTCACTTCTTGAACCTTTTTCTTCTTGATATGTCCTTCTTTCTTGAGAGTTTGAGGAGTGGTAATTCTTACCAATGCTTTACAAGATATGGTCGGATTCATTTCTTCTTTCTTTGGGGTTGGGTCCTGGTGTATATCCTCTTATTTTGATGTTTCTTGATCCTTTTCTTCCTCCTCTTCATACTTTATGTAAAAAAAATTCTTCTTAGCACACTTATGACCTTTAGTGCATTTGCTATCACAATTGTAACAAAGCCCTTTTTTTCTTTTTTCTTCCAATTGTTGTGGTGTAAACCTTGTATTTTGTGGAAGGCTAGGAGAAGAAACACTTCCATAATTATAGTCGTGAGTCGTGGGATTCCTTGTTTCCATAATTTTGCTTTAAATTTTTCTTTCCCACCTGAATGCCTTCTCCAATGAATCAGGTTCTCAAAGACGAACCTCATGTTGAATGTTATCATTTAAAGTACCCATGAAGACATCAATCCTTTGCTTCTCTGGAATATCATTTACCCTTATATTCAATTTTTGTCAATTTTTGAAAGTCCTCAATGTGCTCTGCCATTGAACACTTTTGTTTGAGATTTATCAATTAGCTAAAGAAGGTGTTTTTCTTTCTATCCTCATAATGTGATATCATTTCCCCCGTGAAAATTGACCACGTAACAGGTGGTTTACGAGAACAAAGCCCTTTATACCATAAAAATTGATCCAGTTCTAAATATGAAGATGCAATACGTACCTTTTGTAATAGTTTCACCTCATATAAATCAAAATATTTCTCCATCAGTCATATCAAATTTACCGGATCCTTGCCATCAACCTTCCTCATATTGCCTTTTCTTGATTTAAGGAGCTCGATATTGAAACGACTATAAATCTGTAATTTCATCTCTTTCAGTTTTGCAGTTGCGACTTGCAGTAACCCTCTGTGTCCTCTTTCCAATGCCTCCAGTCTGATCAAAATTGGATTCTCCAAGAAAGAGTTATGCACAATCTCCCAAGATGACCTGATTATATACCTTTTCAGAAGAGCGAACTTGTATGAAGTGCCACGTATCACTGTTTTGATCTTTCAATCTGAAAAATATACACAAGAAAACTACAATCCATCCTCTTTCTGTGACTTCTTACGCAATTTCAATCTGATGCTCAGAGAGACAGTTATGATGATTTTCCCAACATGACCTGTTTGGAATGTAATCCAAGGGTCTGTAAAAACCCTAACTTCCTCAAACTATATCTCTGAAACTGTAGCGAGACAGGATTTGAAATTTGGAGCCGAGGTTCAGAGAAATTTCTTCTCAAATGGGTTTTTTCTTTAGATTCTGAAACTTTGTAGAAAAATAGTTATAGCGAAAATTCCACGATGACCTATTTTAGTTGAAATTATGGAGCTTACAAAAACCCTAACTTCCTCAGATCATATCTCCACAAATATAGTGAGACAAGCTCTAACATCGAAGCCAAGGTTCAATGCGAGTTCATCTCAAATGGGTTTTTTCTTTCACTTCTGAAATGTCACAGAAAAAAAAGTTATAGTGAAAATTCCACGATGACCTATTTGGAGCAGCGAAACTCTAGAATCCAAAGCTCTAATACCAAATGTTAGGAAACCAGCTCACAATATATAGGAGTTTAAGGGTTCATAATATAATTAGAGTCAACATAACAATAATAATGTAAGGGCACAATAATAACAATAGTGGGCTTCTATGGGGCACAATAATAACAATATGGGGACTACATAGGTACAACAATATAATAAGGGGGTTGTACTAAAAACAATAAGGGATTACACTAGTAGTATAGGGGGCTAACAAACATTATATAAGAAGAATAAGCACTCAATTAAGGTTGTTATGCATTCAATATTTGTATTATGTGATTTTCGTATTAATTTTTATGTTAATGATTACTTTTTGGAAAAAACAATGATTATTATTATTTTTTTACATGAAATTCATAAAAAAAAAAAAAAAAACTATTATTTAACCATTTTTAGTTAAAATTTTCCTATAAAGATTGTGATTTTGACATGTCATTTCTAGTAAAAAATTACAAAAAATTATCAAAACGTGTAGTTTTCTTATTTATATTTATGTTAAAAATGATTATTATTATGTCAAATGTTAAAAATTATTGTTTTTTAAAGACAATTATTTCATTTGGATTGAAAAATTAATTAACAATGTATAAATATGTAGAATATCGAAAATTCAAAATATCAATCTTCTTCTTTAAATATGCAAAACAATAAAAACCTCACTACAAAAAAAAAATATTAAAATAAAAACAAGAAAATATGAAGAAGAAGACCACTTCAAAAATTATTAAATTTAGAAAATAATTATTTACATTTCATACATTAGAAAATTTAGAGTCAAAAAATAGGTCTTTTTAAAAAAGGGCCTGATGCAAAATTACCACTTTTTAAAATCAGCATGAAAATCACTACCATTCTAAAATGCAATGTACATAAAAAAAATTAAAGTGCCAAAAACTATGCTCTAAAAAAAGCATGTGTGTTCTACATCACCCATTTTAAAAATCAGGTCATTTTTTTGCTATCTCTACGAAACGGATAACAATATCAGTTCTCGTTTCAAAGTTTAAATTGTTTTTCTCTAAAACTATGCTATTAAACAATATGTTTATTACTCCAAACAACATTCCCGATATGAGAACCCCTAATGTTTCCCGTCATTTTAATGAGTTGTGATTCCTGAGTCTCGGGAACATACTTGCATTTCAAAATTTTGATCCATAAAGCATCCAAGATTTAGATCCATTCCCCACCATGTTTTGGCACTTAAGGATTTGCTGAGAATTTTGGCATTTGGAAGAGCAAGGCCTCCTCCATTTTTCAGTTGATATATTTTTTCCAAGACTACTAAAGCCCATTTTCAGTCTCTTTTAGCGCTCCCCCCCGCGCCCCAAAGAGGAAGTTGTGCTTAATGTTTCTAATCTTGTTTACGATGGCATTAGGGGTTACCATTGTTGAGAGAATATAGGTGGGGAGAGAT
This sequence comes from Pinus tabuliformis, assembly GCA_031772625.1. Classification (NCBI taxonomy): domain Eukaryota; kingdom Viridiplantae; phylum Streptophyta; class Pinopsida; order Pinales; family Pinaceae; genus Pinus; species Pinus tabuliformis. The sequence goes on along the minus strand of CM062806.1, from coordinate 264,081,773 downwards.
TGAAGAACATATTTGAGTAAGATTAAGTGACGTACTAGATTGAGTGATTTGAAGGTCCAACATGAAAGCTTAGCTTCAAATTTTAGGAAACTATTTTCCCAAAAACTTTTGTCTTAGAGAGTTGTTTGTTAATGGGGGGCCAAAGTATTTGGATGGAAGAGATATCCTTTGAAATCCAAGCAAATGATAATATGAGTTTTGGCAGTGATAGGGTTGTTTAAAAAAAAAATAGATTTTTCCACATTAATGGAGGTTCCCGAGGCATTAGAAAAATCTTGAAGGATATTCTTGAGAGTGGTTGTGTCTTTAATAGTAGGGATACCAAATAGAACCGTATCATCCACAAACTCATAGTTGAGGAATATAGATCATGGGAACCTAGGGGAAGAACTTTTAGTTGTCCAAGATGAAGGGTTGAATTGATGAATTTGCTCAATCCTTCAATTAGGACAAAAATGCAAGGGGAAACATGGTCTCCTTGCCTAATGCCCCGATAGGGGACAAACATGAGAGATTGACATCCATTGATTAAGATAGACAAGAAAATTTTGGAGATGAGGGAAAGAACCCAATGAATCCATCTTTCTACAAACCCAAAAGCTATGAGCATGTGGAAAATAAATAGCTAGCTTAATTTATCAAAGGCTTTTTACATATCAAGTTTGATGAATATACTTGGAGACTTATTGGAGTTGAGTAAGTGAATGTGTTCATGGCCTAGAATAATGATATCCATAATTTGTCTCCCTTCCACATATCCTATTTTCTCTAGAGAGATGAGTGAAGGGAGGATGTGTTTTACTCGATTGCAATGACTTTAATGATAATTTTGCAGATAACATTGCATATGGCAATGTGTCAGAAATCCAAGTGGGATATTTTAGGAATAAGAAAGATGAAAGATGAAAGATGCATCAAGAGCTAGTAGGCTAAAGGATGAGTGTTGAGATTCCTCCATCACCTCCTAAATATCATGCCCAAGAATTTTCTAGAAAGCTTCATAAAAAACAATTTCGAATCCATCAAGACCCGAAGAATTGCGTTTAAGCATATCTGTGATAGCTACTTCCACTTCCTGAATACTGATTTTCTTTAGGAGGAGATCATTCCACTCACTAAATACAAGTTTTGGAATGTGTTTTGTTATTTTCTGATAGAAGGTCTTTCGTTTATAATTGTTTTCATGAGTATGGCTTGTAAGTGATTCATTATTTCATGAGATATGTCATTGTGGTTTTCTACCTTTAGTTGATTGGATGTTTTGATGCTTAAAATCACATTACTTTTCCTGTGATTGATCATATATATGTGGAATAATTTAGATTTATTTTAACCTTCCTTTAACCATTGAACTCGATACTTTTTCCCCAAAAGATTTCCTCTTTCTTCAACGTTTCCTCTATCTGGAGGTGAGTAATAGCTTCTTAATGTTCTAATTCTTTAGAACAATTATGTGATATTATTTTTGTTGGATAATGGCCATCTCTTGTTCTAGAATTAGTTTTTCTTTGTGGATGTTGCCAAAATATTTAGCATTACAGACATTGATTTTCAATTTTCTTCAAAATTTCCACAAAGTTTCAAGGCTTCTAGTAGCATCTAAAATATCTTAAAACATTAGAAGATTAAGAAGCTATTACTCACCTCCAGTTGGAGGAAAGGTTGAAGCAAAATGAAATCCCATAAAATCCTTGAAACTTTGTGGAGATTTTGATAAAAAACTTTCTTTTCAAAAAGAATAATGGGGCCATATATACATTGGTTATAAAGCTTGAATGAGTTCATCCAATGAGTTGCAATTTATCAGTTAGGATTCTAGGCAGAGAAAAGGACTCCCAGAGAGTGAATGAGCAATTCCATATGGTGACAATGCCTCCTGATGCTCCCTAAGCAACCTAGGCTAAATAATCACAGTTTATCCAAACATACTTTATAAGCTTACCCAGAGACTGAAAATAACATTTGGTTTCCTGAATCTTCATGATATCTGGGTGTTCTTGCAGATTTTATTTTTTAGGGGTCTTTAACTAGATTTCCCATTAAGACTCCTAGTTTTCCATGATATGACCTTCACCGATGACATTGAGAGGAGGGTTGAAAGATAACATCCATTGGTGATACTCTGTCAATATTCACCAAGTAATCACCTTGGTCCCTGTAGTAATTGGCTATTGTTTTTCTTCCCTTTCTTCTTTAGTTGTATTGGAATGTTCAATTGATCTCTTGAAGCCTTTCTTTTAATTCCATGAGAGGAAAAAGAAGAGTTGTGTGCAGGGGTATTACCTAGTTCTCTAGTGTGACAAAGAATTGGATCTTGATTCTGGAGGTATACTTTGGTAATGATTTGTACTTCCTCCTATGGGATAGTTGTTGGATCTTTGTTTCTCCATTCCTCTACTAGGGATTTCATGTCAATGTTTTGTAGTTCCATTTCCTCAAAGTTCTCTAGATTAGAAAACTCTTGGGTATTGTCCTTCATTTCTAGCTCTTCCTCGTAATCCTTCCCAATCTATTGTCCATGTGTAGCCTTTGTTTGTTTGGGTTATTATTGACTTATTTTCCCACTCTTTACCATATTCTCCACTTGTTATCTCATTTTCTTTGAGCTGCTAGAGGATTGTGAAACGATTGTTTCCCATTCCATTTTTAGAAGCTAAATCCCCCTATCCCTTTTTAGTTATCTACCTTTCATTGACGATCATGGTAAACCCATCTTGATTCAAGGACAAACTTGCTTGCACATTTTGCTGAACTTGGTTCGCTAGGCATTCTTAGAGCAAATGGTCATATTCATGAAGGGGTCCAGGGGATTTTCTCATAATCTATTGGTGGTTCCCACATTTTTCTTCACTACTTAGCTAAATGCTACCTAGGAGTGGTTTGATATATCTAGGTAAGCACAAAAGCGAGCATAAGAAGTGTATTGACCTTGCTATGTGGTATCCAAAATCACAAGAAAATGCCGGAAGACATTCCCAATGCTTTTAAGGATGTCAGGATCGCAAAAGTACTGAGGGAGTGAATAATTGGAGCCAGATAGAAGTCTTCTCTATCAAGTTTAAATCTCTAAACCCATGGCTTGATCAATAAACCAACCGAATTCATGAAATATGGTCCTCCCTGGAATATGGAATCTCTATCTTCTGTATTATTGAATATTGTCATGAAGAAACCCTTGGAATCCAAATTGAAGTCTAGATCCCCTTTGAGTGTCAATTGTTTTTGGACCTAAATGAGCAAGGTTTATTACAAGGGCTAGAGACCTACAAATTTACATGGCATGCTCTCACATATATTTGTTAGGAATAATGAATTACTCCCGTATGCATGCAACAAATGACGAGTTGAGGTGAGTTGAGTTGAGTTGATTCGAGTCTAATTTAGAGTGAGTTTGCATAAACACATTAGCAAGAGTTGAGTCAAATCTAGTTAGAGTTTGCATGATTCCATATTTAGTAAGTGTGGTCCTTATATACCCATGCCTTGGTCATTGTGAGATATATGAGGTCAAAAGAGCCAAAAGCCACATCTCTGTGAATGTGTACATGTGAGAAACATTGCCACATCTTTGTGAATATGTACATGTGAGAAACATTTAATAAATAAAAGTTTATTTTGTGTGTGTATTTGTGTGTTGTCCTCCTAGACCTTTTCATCAATATTCAACTTTTGCCCATCTTTTCTCTAAGGATTTCTAGAAGGAGTGTTTGAACTGTATGAGGAAGACATGAACCATTGCCTTCTAGATTGTTCACTGTTGGAGTAACGAATGAAGGTGTTGCAACATGGTTGCGTGTCAGATAAGATAAATTTGCCTCTAGTTACGATTGAGATTTATGAGTTGAGAAATTGTTGAAATTGCATAGGCATATTGACTAGCTTTTCCAACAATGGCTTTTCTCTAGGAGAGAGAGGATCCCCCAAATAAGGACGCCATTAAAAATAAAGGAATATAAGTCCAAGAGAAACCCCAAAAAAGGAAAATTACAGAACCACTATTTGAATTTCTATTAACTTTTAATAGTTGATTATATTGGTTGATTAAAATTTTTTTAATTTTTATTATTTTTTAATATTGGTTGATTGAGATTTTTGTAATTCTTATCTCATGAAATAATAATAAGTTTAATTTGAATATAGAAGATTTGAATTTAGACTTTATCCAAATTATACCCACACAAACCCTATAAATATAATGGTAAAAAGTTTTCTAAAATTTTGATGTTTGGAATAAATTTGCAGATTTTCCCACCAGTGTTCTAACATGTTATCGAGAGAGATGGACGTATATGTAAGCGTTATTGCGCTCGCCACTGATATACCAATCATTAAACACTCACCGGCCCATAGAAAAAAATGTTCACGTGGCCTTTCCAATAAGTGTCCACGCGTTTTACATTACAGTGTTACTGTGGTAGTGACCACTGACAGCAAGAAAAGAGTGCAGAACTCGTGCCGACTATAGTTCCACCATCGTCCATTCAGAAGCCAAGATGCTCAAACAGCAATTGAATGGACAGCACTGCCCTTTGGCAGTAGGTTTGCTTTTATGTTCCCACTAAGTATCACACAAATCACAGTTGTATACCATTGCAATGCTGGTTGGGAGCATATGGTTCATCGATGGATTCCCACCAAAAAAGTTGAATGGACACCTTTGCTTTTTGGGAGGAATTAGTTCTCGTTTATTGGCCAGTCAATTTTCCAACGCGCTTTACTTTTAAATTGGTAGTGACATCCATGAATTGTGCGGCCCCAAGCTTGTCCCTTTGCGTATCGGTTTATACACGCAACATGACGGTGAAAAGTAAAATGTAGAGAATGCATGCGGGTCATAATTCCACCACCGTCCCGTCTATTCGGAAGCAATTGAACTCAAAATAGGCCAAACATATTAGTCTTTATTAAAATATTTTTATATATAGTTTATTGAATTTATCTTAAAGATGCTTGTTATACTCTCACCTAAAGTTTAATTCCAACCAATCAAATAATGAACTTTATTATTACAGTAATTTGATGATAATCTTTTGATAATGACCGTCCGTTTGTTTAGGGATTTAAAAGTATGTTAAAAACAAAAAAAAATTAGAAAAGTCTATACTCTGTGGAAGGCTAAATGGCCTATACAACCTCTAGAAGTCGTTGACGGCCAGCGTATAGTTTGAATAACGTGCCCGAGAATTTAGGGGTTGATATGGGGCTTGGTTCTTTAATTATAAAGAATAAAAATGGAGAAAACCCGCACATAGTTTAGTAGTAGGGTTAATGTGTGTGCATATAGAAGGATACACTGCTGACGTTATAATAATAATGTGATCTTTTACTTCTTGAACTATTTTCTTCTTGACATGTCTTTCTTTCTTGAGTGTTTGAGGAGTGGCAATTCTTGCCAATGCTTTACAAGATATGGTTGGATTCATTTCTTCTTTCTTTGGGGTTGGGTCCTGACGAATATCCTCTTATTTTGATGTTTCTTGATCTTTTTCTTCCTCCTCTTCATACTCTATGTAAAAAAAATTCTTCTCAGCACACTTATGACCTTTAGTGCATTTGCTATCACGATAGTAACAAAGCCCTTTTCTTCTTTTTTCTTCCAATTGTTGTAGTGTAAACCTTGTAGGTTGTGGAAGGCTAGGAGAAGAAACACTTCCATAACTATCGTCGTGAGTGGTGGGATTCCTTGTTTCCATAATTTTTCTTTCATTTTTTTTTGCCCACCTGAATGCCATCTCCAATGAATTAGGTTCCCAAAGACAAACCTCATGTTGAATGTTATCTTTTAAAGTACCTATGAAGACATCAATCCTTTGCTTCTCTGGAATATCATTTACCCTTATATTCAATTTTTGAAAGTCCTCAATGTGCTCTGCCATTGAACACTTTTGTTTGAGATTTATCAATTGGCTAAAAAAGGTGTTTCTCTTTCTATCTTCATAATGTGATATCATTTCCTCCGTGAAAATTGACCATGTAACAAGTGGTTTACGAGAAGAAAGCCCTTTATACCATAAAAATTGATCCAGTTCTAAATATGAAGATGCAATACGTGCCTTTTGTAACAGTTTCACCTCATGTAGATCAAAATATTTCTCCATCAGTGGTATCCAATTTACCGGATCCTTGCCATCAAACTTCCTCATATCGCCTTTCCTTGGTTTTAGGAGCTCAATATTGAAACGACTATAAATCTGTAATTTCGGCTCTTCCAGTTCTGCAATTTCGACTTACAGTAACCCTCTGTGTCCTCTTTCCAATTCCACCAGTCTAATCAAAATTGGATTCTCCAAGAAAGAGTTATGCACAATCTCCCAAGATGACCTAATTATATACCTTTTCAGAAGAGCAAACTTTTATGAAGTGCCACGTATCACTATTTTGATCTTTCAATCTAAAAAATATACACAAGAAAACTACAATTCGTCCTCTTTCTGTAACTTCTTACACAATTTCAATATGATGCTCAGAGAGACAGTTATGACAATTTTCCCAAAATGACCTGTTTAGAATGTAATTCAAAGGTCTGTAAAAACCCTAAATTCCTCAGACTATATCTCCAAAATTATAGCAAGACAGGATCTGAAATTTTGAGCTAAGGTTCAGACCAATTTATTTTCAAATGGGTTTTTTCTTTAGATTCTGAAACTTTGTAGCAAAAGAGTTATAGCGAAAATTCCATGATGACCTATTTTCGTTGAAATTATGGAGCTTGCAAAAACCCTAACTTCCTCAAATCATATCTCCACAAATATAGCGAGACAAGCTCTAACATTCGAACCTGAGGTTCAACGCGAGTTCATCTCAAATAGGTTTTTTCTTTCACTTCTGAAGTGTCACAAAAAAATGCTATAGTGAAAATTCCACGATGACCTATTTGGAGCAGCGAAACCCTAGAATCCAAAGCTCTGATACCAAATGTTAGGAAACCAGCTCACAAAAAGATAGAAAAGATAGATCAACGCCTTAAAAATAAACTTCTTCGGGGGGGCAACCTCCTTTACATTACACAAATGAACGATTCTTGGATGATACAAATGACAAGGCCTCATTTCTATATATGGGAGTCTAAGGGGTCATAATATAATCAGACTCGACATAACAATAATAATGTAAGGGCACAATAATAACAATAGTGGGCTTCTATGGGGCACAATAATAACAATATGGAGACTACTTGGGTATAACAATATAATAAGGGGGTTGTACTAATAACAATAAGGGGTTACACTAGTAGTGTAGGGGCTTAACAAACATTTTATGAGAAGAATAAGCACTCAATTAAGGTTGTTATGCATTCAATATTTGTATTATGTGATTTTTGCATTAATTTTTATGTTAATCATTATTTTTTGAAAAAAATGATTATTATTATTTTTTTACATGAAATTCATAAAAAAAAAAAGCTAATATTTAACCATTTTTAGTTAAAATTTTCCTATAAAAATTGTGATTTTGACATGTCATTTCTAGCAAAAAATTACAAAAAATTATCAAAACGTGTAGTTTTTTTATTTATATTTATGTTAAAAATGATTATTTTTATGTCAAATATTAAAAATTATTGTTTTTTAGAGACAATTATTTCATTTGGACTGAAAAATTAATTAACGATGTATAAATATGTAGAATATCGAAAATTCAAAATATCAATCTTCTTCTTTAAATATGCAAAACAATAAAAACCTCACTACAAAAAAAAATATTAAAATAAAAACAAGAAAATATGAAGAAGAAGACCACTTCAAAAATTATTAAATTTAGAAAATAATTATTTACATTTCATACATTAGAAAATTTAAAGTCAAAAAATAGGTCTTTTTAAAAAAGGGTCTGATGCAGAATTACCACTTTTTAAAATCAACATGAAAATCACTACCATTCTAAAACGCAATGTACATAAAAAAATTTAAAGTGCCAAAAACTATGCTCTAAAAAAAACATGTGTGTTCTACATCACCCCTTTTCAAAATCAGGTCACTTTTTTGCTATCTCTATGAAACAGGTAACAATATCAGTTCTCGTTTCAAAGTTTAAATTGTTTTTCCCAAAAATTATGCTATTAAACAATATGTTTATTACTCCAAACAACATTCCCGATATGAGAACCTCTAATGTTTCCCGTCATTTTAATGACTTGTGATTCCTGAGTCTCGGGAACATGCATTTCGAAATTTTGATCCATAAAGCATCCAAGCTTTAGATCCATTCCCCACCATGTTTTGGCACTTAAGTATTTGCTGAGAATTTTGGTATTTGGAAGAGCAAGGTCTCCTCCATTTTTCAGTTGATATATTTTTTCCAAGACTACTAAAGCCCATTTTCAGTTTCTTTTAGCACTCCCCCCCTCCTTGCCCCCCAAAGAGGAAGTTGTGCTTAATGTTTCTAATCTTGTTTACGATGGCCTTAGGGGTTACCATTGTTGAGAGAAGATAGGTGGGGAGAGATTGAAGAACATATTTGAGTAAGATCAAGTGACCTACTAGATTGAGTGATTTGAAGGTCCAACATGAAAACTTAGCTTCAAATTTTAGGAAACTATTTTCCCAAAACCTCTTTTCTTAGAGAGTTGTTTGTTAATGGGGGGCCAAAGTATTTGGATGGAAGAGATATCCTTTGAAATCCAAGAAAATGATAATATGAGTTTGGGCATTGATAGGGGTGTTAAAAAAGAAAATAGATTTTTCCACATTAATGGAGGTTCCCGAGGCATTAGAAAAATCTTGAAGGATATTCTTGAGAGTGGTTGTGTCTTTAATAGTAGGGATACCAAATAGAAGAGTATCATCCACAAACTCATAGTTGAGGAATATAGATCATGAGAACCTAGGGGAAGAACTTTTAGTTGTCCAAGATGAAGGGTTGAATTGATGAATTTGCTCAATCCTTCAGTTAGGACAAAAATGCAAGGGGAAACTTGGTCTCCTTGCCTCTTGCCCCGATAGGGGACAAACATGAGAGATTGACATCCATTGATTAAGATAGACAAGAAAATTTTGGAGATGAGCGAAAGAACACAACGAATCCATCCTTCTACAAACCCAAAAGCTATGAGCATGTGGAAAATAAATAGCTAGCTTAATTTATCAAAGGCTTTTTACGTATCAAGGTTTATGAATATACTTGGAGACTTATTGGAGTTGAGTAAGTGAATGTGTTCATGGGCTAGAATAATAATATCCATAATTTGTCTCCCTTCCACATATCCTATTTTCTCTAGAGAGATGAGTGAAGGGAGGATCTGTTTTACTTGATTGCGATGACTTTAATGATAATTTTGTAGATAACTTTGCATATGGCAATGTGTCAGAAATCCAAGTGGGAGATTTTAGGAATAAGAAAGATGAAAGATGCATCAAGAGCTATTAGGCTAAAGGATGAGTATTGAGATTCCTCCATCACCTCCTAAATATCATGCCCAAGAATTTTCTAGAAAGCTTCATAAAAAATAGTTGTGAATCCATCAAGACCCAAGGAATTGCATTTAGGCATATTTGTAATAACTACTTCCACTTCCTGAATACTGGTTTTCTTTAGGAGGAGATCATTCTACTCACTAAATACAAGTTTTGGAATGTGTTTTGTTATTTTCTGATAGAAGGTCTTTCGTTTATAATTGTTTTCATGAGTATGGCTTGTAAGTTATTCATTATTTCATGAGATATGTCATTGTGGTTTTCTACCTTTAGTTGATTGGATGTTTTGATGCTTAAAATAATGTTACTTTTCCTGTGATTGATCATATATATGTGGAATAATTTAGATTTATTTTTTCCTTCCTTTAACCATTGAACTCGATACTTTTTCCCCCAAAGGATTTCCTCTTGCTTCAGCCTTTCCTCTAGCTGAAGGTGAGTAATAGCTTCTTAATGTTCTAATTCTTCAGAACAATTATGTGATATTATTTTTTGCTAGATAATGGCCATCTCTTGTTCTAGATTTAGTTTTTCTTTGTGGATGTTGCCAAAATATTTATCATTACAGACATTGATTTTCAAGTTTCTTCAAAATTTCCACAAAGTTTCAAGGCTTCTAGTAGCATTTAAAATATCTTAAAACATTAGAAGATTAAGAAGCTATTACTCACCTCCAGCTAGAGGAAAGGTTGAAGCAAAAGGAAATCCCATAAAATCCTTGAAACTTTGTGGAGATTTTGAAAAAAAACTTTCTTGTCAAAAAGAATAATGGGGCCATATATACATTGGTTATAAAGCTTGAAGGAGTTCACCCAATGAGTTGCAATTTATCAATTAGGATTCTAGGCAGAGAAAAGGACTCCCAGAGAGTGAATGAGCAATTCCATATGGTGACAATGCCTCCTGATGCTCCCTAAGCAACCTAGGCTAAATAATCACAGTTGATCCAAACATAATTTATAAGCTTACCCAGAGACTGAAAATAACATTTGGCTTCCTAAATCTTCATGATATCTGGGTGTTCTTGCAGATTTTATTTTTTAGGGATCTTAACTAAATTTCCCATTAAGACTCCTAATTTTCCATGATATGACCTTCATCGATGACATTGAAAGGAGGGTTGAAAGATAACATCCATTGGTGATACTCTGCCAATATTCACCAAGTAATCACCTTGGTCCTGTTATCACCCCAAGAAACTCTCCTAGGTTGTATCTCGAAGATGCTCGGGAACATTACAAACTAAACATAATGTGGGAAATGGATGAATGGAAGGAATAATGCTTGTTCAAGCCAGATAACCACTTCTACTATGCTTAACTCCAGACATGGGTGAACACCCCCAGACTACAAGGCTTTAGACCACCAATTACTCACAGTTTGAGGATTAGGTGAGTATGGAGAATACTGACCACACCAACAGATGCACAGGACCCTGTGATGGCCGCCTGCAACCAATAAAGAGGTCTGCAAATCTATTTCCTAATGCACAGACAGGATGACAGCTCTTTGGCACTAAGTAAATAGAAACCTGCATAACACATTCAATGATACATACTAGACTTCAACACAGAGGTGGGATGACAGCCCCTCTAATGCTAAATATCAAGAGCACATGAACAAATGCATAACAGGCACAACCTAGAATAGAACAGAAGTGGAAAGTGAGTAATTAATAGCAAAAGAAGCTTGTATTAGCTGAAAATGAAGACCAGATGTTGCAAGTATCAAAGTAGTTACAGTCTCCAGAAGTTGAACCTTACATCAAACAACAACCATCAACCCATCCCCCCCGATTACATCTTGTTTGTGGGTATATATAGAGTTTCATTACAAAGATGTTCTACTATTCTAGGTGTGGAGGGGTCATAATTGAACACCAACCGCTTTAACTATCTGATGGAGTCTCTGCTACAATCTGCTTACTTTAATGAATGAATCTAATCTTTTATGATACTCTGCTCGGCTTTCCTTCCTGAACATGTGGAGTGTTATATGAAAGAAGCTCCATAACTGATAAATGTTGTGATCTGCTCGAGGCTTGTCCTTCCTGAACAGGTGGAGTGTTATATGAAAGAAGCTCCATAACTGATAAATGTTGTGATCTGCTCAAGGCTTGTCCTTTTCTTCTCGGCCATCATGTTTCTTAAATGCAGTTGTTGGAGATGCAATGTGCCAGGTACATGCGAACAGGTTACCTTTGTCCTTTGGGAGCATGAAATGGCTATGGTCCTGGACAGTATGGACAAACGAAGAAGGAAAATTGGCCGTCGGATCGCATGGATGGATGGTGGGGATTGGTTTTGCAGAAGATATCGGGAGATATGGGATCGGGATGGACGAGGGCCGTTGGATTAAATATGGGCGGATCCAATGATCATCGGGGGTAGAAGATGCACGAGGGTTAATGTGTGATTGTGATCAGATTGAATCGCAATATCGCATTGGCAGAAGACAAGGGGCGTAGCTTTTACACACATGGATGCGATTTGCGATAGCGATTAAATTGCATTGCAATATTACATCGGCAGAAGTCAAGGGGTGTAACCTTTATACACATGGATGCGATTTGCGATAGCGATTAAATCGCATCGTAATATCGCATCGGCGGAAGTCAAGGGAAAAATGGAGGCAGCGGGGTGAAAGGGAGTAAGCGAGGTGAAGGAGAAGGAGGACGATAACTGGTGCAGACCTCTTCTAAACAAGAAACCAAGGACCAAGCTTACTTCCATTCTTTGAAAATTAGCAACATGTATCAAAGCTAACACTGGCTCCTTCTGGGGATGAGATCCTCCCTGTGAGGTCTCAAGAACTACAGACCAATGCCTTCATACAAAACAATCTTAAAAACATTTGCCTAGTATTCCATTGGGCATGGAGTCTAATTAAGTCTACACTAAAACCTGTAAAAGAACATGCTTACAATATTAATGCTCGAAAACCTTAAAAAACATAAATCTTCAAAAACTGCCCATTTACTGGGCCACCAAAATTGTTTCCCCTCCTCTCGGGCGGCCTGTCTGCCGGTTCATCAAAAATCTGCAAAATGGGGTTGATTTGATCCTCTACCTCAAAAAGTTTAGGGCATTTGACCTTATCATGTAGAGATGGCTTATATTTCACCCCCTCTCTGTATGCTCTCATTGGACTAAGATCTAAAGGGAAATGAACAAATAAGGGGCTTTATGAATCTCTGCAGCTGATTCTTCACCAACAGTACTAGGTTCTAGATCCTCAAACAATCTAAAACCTTCTCTTGCAGAGACACATATGATTTCTTGGGCTTACCTGATCTTGATGCTCCTTTCTATGATGTTTTCTTTGACTTGACAATCTTCTCAGGGTCAGGCACTGGATTAGCTAGTGATTTCTGAAGGTTTCTTCGAGTATGCCTCACAAACTGAGCCAGGACTATGATGTGGAGTCGCCAAAGGTTGGTCTTCCTCCAGTGGAGTCGCCAGATAGATGATTACAACCAGAAATGTGTCCAAACCTTGTCTATCATCAAATTTTGGAACTGTGTCATCTCCCAGGGAAGCTGAGCTTCAATCTCCTCTCCCCAGCAACGACACCAATTAATGTTATCACCCCAAGAAACTCTCGTAGGTTGTATCTCGGAGATGCTCGGGAACATTACAAACTGAACATAATGTGGGAAATGGGTGAATGGAAGGAATGATGCTTGTTCAAGCCAGATAACCACTTCTACTATGCTTAACTCTAGACATGGGTGAACACCCCCAGACTACAAAGCTTTAGACCACCAATTACTCACAGTTTGAGAATTAGGTGAGTATGGAGAATAATGACCACACCAGCATGTTGAAAAATGTGCAACAAGAAATGCTTGTTGAGAATGCAACAAGATGATGGAGCTTAGTGGAAAGGAGTTGTCTTCACTAAGTGGGCCCGCAGGCTATTTTTGGCGCAAGTCTATTTTTAGACTATGTCTATTTTTAGACATATGGATCATGTCTATGAGTTGCAGGATGTTGTTTATGAATGATTGATCATGTTGGGAAAAATATATGGACTTCTATTTTTAAATCACAGCGGAGTGATTGTCAGTCTAAATATAGAACAGTCGAATATTATTAGCCCTTAATAATATTTGGACTCTAAACATTATCTTATTCTCTTGGAGCACTTCAGGATGAGCTATGGATGTGGCAAATGCAGATCCCAGAAGGAATCACGTGGTAACCTATGGGATGACTGAGCTATTGCATGAAGGAATTCAGTTAGAACTTCAGTGATTGAGTTTTGTGGAGTTGGAGGAGCAGTTGATGGAGTTGTGTTTAGTTTGACTTAGTTGAACTAGTTGTATTTAGTCTAACTGATCAATAGACTAAGTGATGAGTTGGGTGAATTAGTTATTAATTAATTCATAATTATTAACTCATAATGCAACTGAAGAATACATCAGTTAACTCAGTGCATGGACAGTTCAGTGAATACAAGTGGTAGAGATAAGTGGAAGTGTGAGTTGTAGCTGTCAGTTGTGCATGAGATTTGCACAAGATTGAGTATGTCCATGAGAATTTCCCAATAGATAGCCTGTGCTCACGTGATTTCCAGTGTGAGTGACTTTTCCAAGGTAAATAAGAACTTGGAATGAGTTTGGGTTCATTCATTCTCAGCAGATATTGTGCAGGGGAGGCAGGTAAAGCAGCGGAGGAGATTTGGAGATCAGATCTGAGTCGTATTGTGTGTAACAGGTGGAGATAGTGCTGGATACTTTTGAGGAGTATTGTACTATGTTTGTTACATGTTCTCAATCAATATAATATACAGATAGTTGGGTTTTTTAGCGAGATGCTTTCCCCAGGAAAATATTGTGTTGATATGTGTGATTGATGCTTCTATGTGCGCATGTTATTGTTTTTGCTTCTGTAAATTGATGATCAACGTAGAGGAGATTATGTATTGTGCATGTATTCCGCAATAGTGTATAATCGGGATAATATTTGTGAATAAGTGTTCATTATTCAAAGTTTCTACATGGTATCGGAGCTGTCTGATTTGTAGAAAAAGTTCTACATGATATCAGAGCAGAGTTGATCATCAGATCTATTATTCAGGAAGTGTTTACATTTTATTTCTTCAGGCAGAGTCTGTGATCGGGCCAGGTAGCCTCTGGATTCATCCTTCTTTTGGAAGGTGAGATATCCGGTGAATTCCCATACAGTCGATCTTTGTACGAGAAATACTTTGTTCTCACGAATTTTAGATCGGAAGCGGTTGAGTTTTGAGCTGGTGGAATTCTAATTTAATTCCAAAGCAAGAGCGAAACTCAGAAACATTAAGTGTGAGAATGGAGACAGTATGCCCAGGTATCTCACGAAGTTCACCCAATGCTGGGATGAGCTAGGAAGTGTGGGGGTGAGTGTCAGATGAGGATGGTGAGTCTAGCACTCCTTAACCTTCCTAAGAGTTGGCATAGCTACCAGGACTCGATGAATGGAAGGGAGAAACTGCCAAATTGGGAATGACTATGGTCGGATTTGATGCAGGAGGAGATTAGACAGCACACCAGAGACAGTTCTTCATCTATGCATGATGAGGAGAACTGTGCCTTAGCGAGTAAGAAGAAGAAGGGGAAGGGAAAGGTTTCTCTTTCCGAATCCAGTTCTTCCAGTGATGGGAAGAAGGTTGACAAGTCGAAGGTGAGATGCTTTCGTTGTCATGAGTTGGGTCATTATGCTACTAATTGCCCAAAGAAGAAATCCAAGAAGGGATCCGGGGAAGGATCTGAAGGTGAGGCACTTGCTTCACAGTTTGAGTTGGATTTCACACTCTTTGCATGCATGGTTTCATCCATCGTGAGAAGTGGTTGGTTTCTTGACAGTGGAGCTTCTTTCCACATGACCGGTGACAAGAGTTTGTTCAGTACTGTGGAGGAGAAAGATCTCTAGATACTCATAGGGATGGCTAATGATGAGAAGTACAGTGTCTCAGGTGTAGGCACGGTTATTTTTCAGAGGGAGCATGGAGCTCGCCTTACCTTGACCGATGTCAAGTATGTATCAGGACTGAAGAGAAACTTGGTGTCGATCGCGATGCTGGAAGACAGAGGCTATGATGTGGTCTTCAGTAAGGGAAAGGTTTTCCTTAGACACATCATCATTAGATAGGTGAAGCAGATTGGTTCACAGGTCAAGAACCTGTATGCTCTTGAGGTTCAAGATGCATGCAAAGCCTTGACCAATGAGGAAACTGATGGAGACTTGGTGGTTGAGAGGGAGCGTATATTACCTCTCAACATGCAAAGCCAGAAGAAGTCTCAGACGATTATGGAGGAGCTACGATTGGTCCAGCAGCTTCAGGAGGTTGTGGAGTAGCCACAACAAGGGAAGCTGAGAGGAGATCGAGTAGAGACATCTACTCATGCAGAGACCTCCAGTAGGGGGAAACTGCGAGCTAGGTGGGCTGAGGGATCACATGCAACCATACCTCCAGGTAGGAGGTGGGGTGATGTGGATTGATTGTCCCAAGGAGGAGGGGCAGGATCCTTGAGGTACCCAACCTCTTGGATGAGACCTTGCTATGGGATCCCCGATGTGGAGTAGCAGGAACTAACTGATTGGATAGAGACAGATGCGGATGGAGTGGCAGAGAGAGCAACAGTGCAGGGAATCCCAGGACATCGCATAGCTAGCAGGCTACAGCAATGCGAGAGGCACAAGTGTTTTGCACAATGCTGGGTGGCACAGAGAGGTGTGCAATGGTGCGAGATGCATGGAGATGTTGCAGTAGTGCAGATGTCAGAGAAGGAGCACTTGTCAGTAGCAGGTAGAGCTTCAGCATCAGAGTATGTTCCTAGCCCAACAGAGTGGTCAGTTGGGAGAGCAAGTGGACGGGGCAGATGTGTTGCATGCAGAACATTCCAAAGTTACAGGATCAGGTTTGAGAGGAAGCCTTTCTTGTTGAGAGGGAGTGTTGAAAAGTGTGCAACAAGATGATGGAGCTTAGTGGAAAGGAGTCACCTTCACTAAGTGGGCCCGCAGGCTATTTTGGCGCAAGTCTATTTTTATACTATGTCTATTTTTAGACATATGGATCATGTCTATGAGTTGCAGGATGCTGTTTATGGATGATTGATCATGTTGGGAAAAATAGATGGACTTCTATTTTTAGATCACAGCAGAGTGACTATCAGTCTAAATATAGAACAATCGAATATTATTAGCCCTTAATAATATTTGGACTCTAAACATTATCTTATTCTCTTGGAGCACTTCAGGATGAGCTACGGATATGGCACATGCAGATCCCAGAAGGAATCACGTGGTAACCTATGGGATTACTGAGCTATTGCATGAAGGACTTCAGTTAGAACTTCGGTGATTGAGTTTTGTGGAGTTGGAGGAGCAGTTGATGGAGTTGTGTTCAGTTTGACTTAGTTGAACTAGTTGTATTTAGTCTAACTAATCAATAGACTAAGTGATGAGTTGGGTGAATTAGTTATTAATTAATTCATAATTATTAACTCATAATGCAACTGAAGAATACATCAGTTAACTCAGTGCATGGACAGTTCAGTGAATACAGGTGGTAGAGATAAGTGAAAGGGTGAGTTGCAGCTGTCAGTTGTGCATGAGATTTGCACAAGATTTAGTATGCCCATGAGAATTTCCCAATAGATAGCCTGTGCTCACGTGATTTCCAGTGTGAGTGACTTTTCCAAGGTAAATAAGAACTTGGAATGAGTTTGGATTCATTCATTCTCAGCGGGTATTGTGCAGGGGAGGCAGGCAAAGCAACAGAGGAGATTTGGAGATCAGATCTGAGCTGTATTGTGTGTAATAGGTGGAGATAATGCTGGATACTTGTGAGGAGTATTGTACTATGTTTGTTACATGTTCTCAATCAATATAATATACAGATAGTTGGGGTTTTTAGTGAGATGCTTTCCCTGGGAAAATACTGTGTTGATATGTGTGATTCATGCTTCTATGTGCGCATGTTATTGTTTCTGCTTCTGTAAATTGATGATAAACGTAGAGGAGATTATGTATTGTGCATGTATTCTGCAATAGTATATAATCAGGATAATCTCTGTGAATAAGTGATCATTATTCAAAATTTCTACACAGCAAATGCACTGGACCCTGTGATGGCCGCCTGCAACCAGTAAAGAGGTCTGCAAATCTATTTCCTAATGCACAGACAGGATGACAGCTCGTTAGCACTAAGTAAATAGAAACCTGCATAACACATTCAATGATACATACTAGACTTCAACACAGAGGTGGGATGACAACCCCTCTAATGCTAAATATCAAGAGCACATGAACAAATGCATAACAAGCACAACCTAGAATCGAACAGAAGTGGAAAGTGAGTAATTAATAGCAAAAGAAGCTTGTATTAGCTAAAAATGAAGACTAGACGTTGCAAGTATCAAAGTAGTTACAGTCTCCAGAAGTTGAACCTTACATCAAACAACAACCATCAACCCATCCCCCGATTACATCTTGTTTGTGGGTATATATAGAGTTTCATTACAAAGATGTTCTGCTATTCTAGGCGTGGAGGGGTCATAATTGAACACCAACCGCTTTAACTATCTGATGGAGTTTCTGCTACAATCTGCTTGCTTTAATGAATGAATCTGATCTTTTCTGATACTCTGCTCGGTTGTCCTTCCTGAACATGTGGATTGTTATATGAAAGAAGCTCCATAACTGATAAATGTTGTGATCTGCTCGAGGCTTGTCCTTCCTGAACAGGTGGAGTGTTATATGAAAGAAGCTCCATAACTGATAAATGTTGTGATCTGCTCGAGGCTTGTCCTTGTCTTCTCGGCCATCCTGTTTCTTAAATGCAGTTGTTGGAGATGCAATGCGCCAGGTACAGGCGAACAGGTTACCTTCGTCCTTCGGGAGCATGAAATGGCTATGGTCAGGGACAGTATGGACAAACGAAGAAGGAAGATCAGCCATCGGATCGCATGGATGGATGGCGGGGATTGGTTTTGTAGAAGATATCGAGAGATATGGGATTGGGATGGACGAAGGCCGTTGGATTAAATACAGGCGGATCCAACGATCATCGGGGGCAGAAGATGCGCGAGGGTTAATGTGCGATTGCGATCAAATCGCATTGCAATATTGCATCGGCGGAATACAAGGGGCATCGCCTTTACACACATGGATGTGATTTGCGATAATGATTAAATCACATCGACAGAAGTCAAGGGGCGTAACCTTTATACACATGGATGCAATCTGCGATAGCGATTAAATCGCATCGCAATATCGCATCGCCGGAAGTGAAGGGAAAAACAAAGGCAGCGGGGTGAAAGGGAGTAAGAGAGGTGAAGGAGAAGGAGGACGATAATTGGTGCAGACCTCTTCTAAACAAGAAACCAAGGATCGTGCTTACTTCCATTCTTTGAAAATCAACAACATGTAGTAGAGCTAATAGGTCCCTATAGTAATTGGCTATTGTTTTTCTTCCCTTTCTTCTTTAGTTGTCTTGGAATGTTCAATTGATCTCTTGAAGCCTTTCTTTTAATTCCATGAGAGGAAAAAGAAAAGTTGTGTGCAGGGGTATTACCTAGTTCTTTAGTGTGACAAAGAATTGGATCATGATTCTAGAGGTATACTTTGGTAATGATTTGTACTTCCTCCTATGGGATAGTTGTTGGATCTTTTTTTCCCCATTCCTCTATTAGGGATTTCATGTCAATGTTTTGTAGTTCCATTTTCTCAAAGTTCTCTAGATTAGAAAACTCTTGGGTACCATCCTTCATTTCTAGCTCTTCCTCATAATCCTTCCCAATCTATTGTCCATGTGTAGCTTTTGTTTGTTTGGGTTATTATTGACTTATTTTCCCACTCTTTACCATATTCTCCACTTGTTATTTCATTTTCTTTGAGCTGCTAGAGGATTGTGAACCGACTATTTCCCATTCCATTTTTAGAAGCTAAATCCCCCTATCCCTTTTTAGTTATCTACCTTTCATTGACGATTATGGTAAACCCATCTTGATTCGAGGACAAACTTGCTTGCACATTTTCCTGAACTTGGTTTGCTAGGCATTCTTAGAGCAAATGGTCATATTCATCAAGGGGTCCAGGGGATTTTCTCATAATCTATTGGTGGTTCCCACCTTTTTCTTCACTACTTAGCTAAATGCTACCTGGGAGGGGTTTGATATATCTAGGTAAGCACAAAGGCGAGCATAAGAAGTGTATTGATCTTGCTATGTGGTATCCAAAATCACAAGAAAATGCTAGATAACATTGCCAATGCTTTTAAGGATGTCAGAATCGCAAAAGTACTGAGGGAGTGAATAATTGGAGCCAGATAGAAGTCTTCTCTATCAAGTTTAAATCTCTAAACCCATGGCTTGATGAATAAACCAACTGAATTCATGAAATATGGTCCTCCCTGGAATATGGAATCTCTATCTTCTGTATTATTGAATATGGTCATGAAGAAATCCTTGGAATCCAAATTGAAGTCTAGATCCCCTTTGAGTGTCAATTGTTTTTGGATCTAGATGAGCAAGGTTTATTACAAGGGCTGGAGACCTACAAATTTACATATTGTAGCATGCTCTCACATATATTTGTTAGAAATAATGAATTACTCCCATATGCATGCAAAAGATGACGAGTTGAGGTGAGTTGAGTTGAGTTGAGTCAAGTCTAATTTAGAGTGAGTTTGCATGAACACGTTAGCAAGACTTGAGTCAAATCTAGTTAGAGTTTTCATGATTCCATATTTAGTAAGTGTGGTCCTTATATACCCATGGCTTGGTCATTGTGAGATATATGAGGTCAAAAGAGCCAAAAGCCACATCTCTGTGAATGTGTACATGTCATTGCCACATCTTTGTGAATATGTACATGTGAGAAACATTTAACAAATAAAATTTTATTTTGTGTGTATTTGTGTGTTGTCCTCGTGGACCTTTTCATCAATGTTCAACTTTTGCCCCTCTTTTCTGTAAGGATTTCTAGAAGGAGTGTTTTAGTTGTACGAGGAAGACATGAACCATTGCCTTTTAGATTGTTCATTGCTAGAGTAACGAATGAAGGCATTGCAACATGGTTACCTATCCGATAAGATAAATTTGCCTCTAGTTGTGATT
Organism: Pinus tabuliformis; assembly: GCA_031772625.1. Lineage (NCBI taxonomy): Eukaryota > Viridiplantae > Streptophyta > Pinopsida > Pinales > Pinaceae > Pinus > Pinus tabuliformis. The sequence continues at coordinate 264,061,256 of CM062806.1, read as the reverse complement.
GGGATTTATGAGTTGAGAAATTGTTGGATTTGCATAGGCATATTGATTAGCTTTTCAAACAATGACTTTTCTGTAGGAGGAAACATCTCCAAATAGGGATGCCATTAAAAATAAAGGAATATAAGTCCAATAAAAAACCAAAAAAGAAAAATTACAGAACCCCTATTTGAATTTCTATTAATTTTTAATAGTTGATTATATTATTTGATTAAGATTTTTTTAATTTCTATTATTTATTAATAATTAGGTGATTGAGATTTTTGTAATTCTTATCCTATGAAATAATAATAGGAATAATAAGTTTATGTTAGATTTTAAGCTTCTGTGGTAGTTTTTTGGAGTAGCATGATCTGGATTATCCACAGTATTGTGTTCATTTCGTCGACGTTTCAAACCCCAAAGGAGGTCCATCATCAAGACAAAATTTGATAGAATATGAATGATAGTTCCTTGAGAGAAGAATCTTTCGACCAGAGTATAAATAAACCTAGATCTTGATAATTTTTTATAAAGAAGCTGACCCTTATATATATATATATATATATGAATTCTTTTTTTTTTTTTTTTTTTTTCAATTTATTATAATAATTTTAGTTTAATTATTTTAATTTAGATTATTCTAGCTTTAATTATTCTGAAAGAAAAGCCCTTGACTCATACCCTTTGAAACCAACTTGGTGGAAAAGATTTGTTGATGACACAAACTTAAAATGGACTCATGGCAAGGCTGAACTAGAGAAGTTTTTCAATCATCTTAACTCTATATCTTTCGAAATCAAGTTTACTATGGAACTTGAAGAGAACGGTAAAATCCCCTTTCTAGATGTACTGATCAGTAGAAAAGAGGATGGTACTTTGGGACACCAGGTCTATGGAAAGAAAACTCATACTGATAGCTATCTTCATGCTGACTCATACCATCATCCATCCCAAAAATCTGGCATCTTAAACACTCTAGCTGTTAGGGCTCTCAGGATTTCTGACCTTGATCACCTAAATGAAGAAATTGAACACTTAACCTCTATCTTGAAAAACCTAGGATACAAAGAGTTGAGTATTAAAAAAGCTATAAGAAGAGCTCAGGATAAGGTCCTCTCTAAGCACCCCCCTGAAAACAAGAAAGAAAATTGTGGAAAAGTTTCCCTTCCATTGCAAAAATTTTAAAGAAGAATAACATAAACACTCAATTTACAACATGTGGAACAATAAGGCAAATGATGAAGTCAGTAAAGGATAACATCAATCGTCAACAACTCAAGGGTGTGTACAGGGTTGATTCCTTTTGTGGCAAGAGTTATATTGGGGAAACAAGACGGTCTCTAAAAATAAGACTTAAAGAGCACGGAGCTGACATAAAGAATGAGAGATCCTGTACATCAGCCCTTGAGGAACACTCATCCAAAACCAAACATCATGTGTGTTTGGAAGACGCTAAAATAATTGCAAGAGAGGACAATTATCAAAAAAGAAAAATCAAAGAGGCCATCGAAATTATGAAATTTCCTCAGAACCTCAATAGGAACAATGGGAGTGAGATTAGTGGAAATTGGCTTCCCCTGATTAGACAAATAATAAATTCATTAATTTAATCTTAATTAAATTAATTAATTAATTAATTTTAATTTAATTAATTAAATTAATTCTAATTAAAAATAAATTAAAATTAGTCAATTAATTAAACTAAAAATTAATTAATAATAACCAAAACTAACATGTGATAAAAGAAAATTAAAAAAATTAAAAATTAATTAACTAATCAAAGTAATTAAAATAATTTACTTATTTATCAATTAGACAACTAGGGTAAAATAAATAAAAATAAACAATAATTAAAATTAAATTAATTAATTAATCAATTAAATTTAAATTAATTAATTAATTTTATTAGATACTTAGCATTAATTAACTAAAATAAAAATAAAAACAATAGAAAGAATTATAAATTAAGTAAATTCATTAATTAATTAATTAAACTAATTTATGAATTAAGTATATCAATTAGAATATTTTTAGATTCTTAAGTTAAATAAAATTAAAAAAAATAATTAAATCAATAAAACTAACATAATCTCTATTATACATGTAATTTAGTAATAAATAAAAATAAAATTAATTTTAATAAAATAAAATAAAAATAATTATAAAAATAATAAAAATTTCATTACATGATATAAAAATAAAACTTACAATTAATCAATTAAGTAAAACAATTGGAATAATTAAAGCTAGAATAATCTGAATTAAAATAATTAAACTAAAATTATTATAATAAATTGAAATTATAATATATATATATACACACACCAGGCTCGGCTTCTTTATAAAAATTTATCAAGATCTAGGTTTATTTATACTCTGGTCAAAAGATTCTTCACTCAAGAAACTATCATTCATATTCTATCAAATTTAGTGGTGATGATGGACCCCTTTGAGGTTTGAAATATCGACAAAATGAACACAATAATGTGGATAGTCCGGATCATGCTACTCCAATAATAAGTTTAATTTGAGTATAAAAAATTTGAATTTAGACTTTATCCAAAATATCCCCACAAACCCTATAAACATAATTATAATTTTTTTTTTTAATTTTAGCGTTTAGAATAAATTTACAAAGTTTCCATCAGTGTTCTAACAACCTGTTATCGAGAGAGATAGACGTATATGTACGCGTTATTACCCTCACCATTGATATACCATTCATTAAACAGTCACCGGCCCATAGAAAAAAATGTTCACATGGTCTTTCCAATCAAGTGTCCACGCGTTTTGCATTACAGTGTTACTGTGGTAGTGACCACTGACAGCAAGAAAAGAGTGCAGAACGCGTGCCGACTATAGTTCCACCATCGTCCATTCAGAAGCCAAGATTACACACCAGTGACGGACAAGATGCTCAAACAGCGGTATTCGCCCCCTCAAAAAAGAAAAAGCAATTGAATGGACAGCACTGCCCTTTGGGAGTAGGTTTGCTTTTATGTTCCCACCAAGTATCACACAAATCACAGTTGTATTCCCACCACCGCTGTAATTCCCCACCAAAAAAGTTGAATGGACACCTCTACTTATTGTGCCACCACTCACCTAGATAGACACCTTTGCTTTTTGGGAGGAATTAGTTCTCGTTTATTGGCCCGTCAATTTTCCACTTTGCCTCTCCTGTCAAGTTCCAACGCGCTTTACTTTTAAATTGGTAGTGACATCCATGAATTGTGCGGCCCCAAGTTTGTCCCTTTGCTTATCGGTTTATACACGCAACATGACGGTGAAAAGTAAAATGTAGAGAATGCATGCGGGTCATAATTCCACCACCGTCCCGTCTATTCGGAAGCAATTGAATTCAAAATAGGCAAAACATATTAGTCTTTATTAAAATATTTTTATATATAGTGAATTGAATTTATCTTAAAGATGCTTGTTATACTCTCACCTAAAGTTTAATTCCAACCAATCAAATAATGAACTTTATTATTACAGTAATTTGATGATAATCTTTTGATAATGACCGTCCGTTTGTTTAGGGATTTAAAAGTAGGTTAAAAACAAAAACAAAAAAATAGAAAATTCTATACTCTGTGGAAGGCTAAATGGCCTATACATTCACTAGAAGTCGTTGATGGCCAGCATATAGTTTGAATAACGTGCCCGAGAATTTGGGGGTCGATATGGGGCTTGGTTCTTTAATTATAAAGAATAAAAATGGAAAAAACCCGCACATAGTTTAGTGGTAGGGTTAATGTGTGTGTCTATAGAAGGATACCACTGCCGACGTTATAATAATAATGTAAGGGCACAATAATAACAGTGTGGGGACACCCGGATGTGGGTGAATTGAATGTAAATTAATGAGTTTAATTAAGTTTGCAGGGAAGTGGTCTTGCCAAATGCCGTATCGCATTGTTATTCGAGCTCCCATCTAGCTCATAATGGTTCCCACTTGGCCTAGTTCCGCTCACTTGAGGCGAAACCGATCCCGCTTGAAATGGACTTTAAAGACTCGCTATGTTCGAAGCATGGCAATTGCTGGTTCAATCATGGCGTTTTCCGCTATCCTTCACTATATTTACTCATCGCCTCTGCTTATCCTGCCGCTCTTTTTCGCAGCAAGACGGTTTATGCTCTCATTGAATTGCTCTCGATTCTTGCTGCTGTGACTGTGCACCCAATTCACCAGTCTCAAGCCAATTTATCATTTTTCTCTGGAATCCTCCTAGTTCTGTCACTTTCCATTCCAAAGCTTCCTGTGTTAATTCTGCCTCCCTCTGCAGCCTCATCATGGTTCGGCATAGAATGCGTAGTCGTTACAGTGGAAGCCGAGGAGGGCGGGGGCGCTCTCAGAGAGCTCAATCTGTCAATCAAAACCATACCCTTTCTGTTCTGCCTGTTTCTCAGTCCAATTAGCCTCCTCACAGCCCCTCATGCAGGCCCTTCTCGCACAACGCATTTCAATCCACCTGCTTTAGTTTTCAAAGCAACCTTAACAGGCCCATTATCTCGGCCAATGTCACAGTAATTTTTGCTGAAGAAGAGGCTTCGCCTCTGGTTCATGTTCACCCTCTAGCCAAGCTCTCTCAGGGTAGTCTTAGCAAAGGGGACAGCCAAAATGATGCGCAAGATTTGGACGCTGAAGGTCAGAAGGACGATTGCAGCAAGCAACATGGCAAGGTATGGAGACCTAATGATACTCAGTCGCCTAGAATTCATGTCTCATTGGCCACAGCTCGCTTGTTCCAGTGATACTTGACCCTCGTCACCTCCTCTTGGCGGTAATGGCGAGGGTAGCGGTGCTAGAGATGGCGGGCTTTGGTATGGCAATCCCTACCCAGTGATTGAGGAACCTTTGGACCTGGGCATGGATGGGTAATGCCTCCTGGCTTTTTTGTTTCTCCCCGGTTTTGCTTTTGGTTCCTGTTGGTCTCACTCTGGCTACTTTTGGGATGGCGGTTCAGATTTCCTCTCAACAGACTGGACTGAGGCTCTTATTGCTGGTAAAGGGGCAGCGTGTAGCTCTTGTGTGGATACGGTCAGTTCTCAGTTTGTATGCTCCTCATCTTGACATCTTCAGACTTCTTTGCTCCAATGGTGGTTTTTGCTTTCAAAATGCGATATTTTGCTTCTATTTCTAGTCCTCCCAATCATGGGACAGTCTGCTGCGTTGTATGCTCTCAGATGCCTATGCCTGAAGCTACAACTTGTAATACTATTTTGATTTTCACTTAATAGAATTAGCCTTTACTGAGAAAAAAAAAATAATAGTATGGGGACCACATATGTACAACAATATAATAAGAGAGTTGTACTAATAACAATAAGGGGTTACACTAGTAGTATAGGGGCTTAACATGCCCCTCTCCTTCAAAAAGTGTTGTCCTCAACGCTTGAGTAGTTCTTAATGCTTATGTATAAAATTCTTGTCCTCCCATGTGGAATCTTTAGCGGATGAGTTCTTCCACTTGATGAGATGCTCTGAAATTGATTGATCTCATACCTGTTGGGTTCTTGTTTCTGTTACTGCTCCAGGTTCCAATATGATATTTCCTTCCTCTTCAAGTTCTAGCAATATTGTTTGAATTGAGGTATTCTACAACCTTTGAGTGAGTGGCCACACTTCTTTGTCCTTCTTCCATTCATCCCTTACTTTGTTTATCCAATCTAGTTGGATAATAAAAATAGCACAAAACAATGCTTCCACATCCTCATCCTTTCTTGAGAGTGCATCTGCACCAAAAATTTTCTTCCATTTTCTGTAGATGATGTCAAAGTCATAAGCCAACATATTTGTAACCCATTTTTTCTATTCTTCTAAAGATAATATTTGTTCTGAAAGGTATTTAAGACTATCATGATCCATTTTTACCTTGAAGTGTCTTCCCATTGGGTAAGGTCTCCATTTCTTAAGTGCATGTAGTATTGCCAACATTTCCTTTTCATAAATAGCTTGGTTGAGATGTAGTCGTAAAAATAACCAATCACCTACATCAAAAAAAAATTCACTGCGATGTTGATCTACCTATTGTTTCATTCGATTCTGCACCAAAGTGGCATTATCCTTTAAAAGTTGGAGAACTCATTGTTGATGCTCGATGTGATCTGTCACTGCTTCAACCTTTTTCTTCTTAATATGTCCTTCTATCTTGAGAGCTTGAGGAGTGGTAATTTCTTCCAATGCTTTACAAGATATGGTCGGATTCGTTTCTTGATGTTCACTGTGATCTTTCACTTCTTGAACATTTTTCTTCTTGATATGTCCTTTTATCTTGATAGTCTGAAGAGTGGTAATTTCGGCCAATGCGTTACAAGATATGGTTGGATTCATTTCTTCATTCTCGATGTGATCTTTCACTTCTTGAACCATTTTCTTCTTGATATGTCCTTCTTTCTTGAGTGTTTGAGGAGTGGCAACTCTTGTCAATGCTTTACAAGATATGGTCGGATTCATTTCTTCTTTCTTTGGGGTTGGGTCCTGGCAAATATCCTCTTATTTTGATGTTTCTTGATCTTTTTCTTCCTCCTCTTCATACTCTATGTAAAAAAAATTCTTCTCAGCACACTTATGACCTTTAGTGCATTTGCTATCACGATGGTAACAAAGCCCTTTTCTTCTTTTTTCTTCCAATTGTTGTAGTGTACACCTTGTAGGTTGTGGAAGGCTAGGAGAAGAAACACTTCCATAACTATTGTCGTGAGTGGTGGGATTCCTTGTTTCCATAATTTTTCTTTCATTTTTTTTTGCCCACCTGAATGCCATCTCCAATGAATCAGGTTCCCAAAGACAAACCTCATGTTGAATGTTATCTTTTAAAGTACCTATGAAGACATCAATCCTTTGCTTCTCTGGAATATCATTTACCCTTATATTCAATTTTTGAAAGTCCTCAATGTGCTCTGCCATTGAACACTTTTGTTTAAGATTTATCAATTGGCTAAAAAAGGTGTTTCTCTTTCTATCCTCATAATGTGATATCATTTCCTCCGTGAAAATTGACCATGTAACAAGTGGTTTACGAGAAGAAAGCCCTTTATACCATAAAAATTGATCCAGTTCTAAATATGAAGATGCAATACGCCTTTTGTAACAGCTTCACCTCATGTAGATCAAAATATTTCTCCATCAGTGGTATCCAATTTACCAGATCCTTGCCATCAAACTTCCTCATATCGCCTTTCCTTGATTTTAGGAGCTCAATATTGAAACAACTATAAATCTATAATTTCGGCTCCTCCAGTTCTGCAATTGCGACTTACAGTAACCCTCTGTGTCCTCTTTCCAATGCCACCAGTCTGATCAAAATTGGATTCTCCAAGAAAGAGTTATGCACAATATCCCAAGATGACCTGATTATATACCTTTTCAGAGCAGCGAACTTGTATGAAGTGCCACGTATCACTATTTTGATCTTTCAATCTGAAAAATATACACAAGAAAACTACAATTCATCCTCTTTCTGTAACTTCTTATGCAATTTCAATATGATGCTCAGAGAGACAGTTATGACAATTTTCCCAAGATGACCTATTTAGAATGTAATTCAGGGGTCTGTAAAAACCCTAAATTCCTCAGACTATATCTCCAAAACTGTAGCGAGACAGGATCTGAAATTTGAAGCTAAGGTTCACACCAATTTCTTTTCAAATGGGTTTTTTCTTTAGATTCTGAAACTTTGTAGCAAAAGAGTTATAGCGAAAATTCCACGATGACCTATTTTCGTTGAAATTATGGAGCTTGCAAAAACCCTAACTTCCTCAAATCATATCTCCACAAATATAGCGAGACAAGCTCTAACATTCGAACCTGAGGTTCAACGCGAGTTCATCTCAAATAGGTTTTTTCTTTCACTTCTGAAATGTCACAAAAAAATGCTATAGTGAAAATTCCACGATGACCTATTTGGAGCAGCGAAACCCTAGAATCCAAAGCTCTGATACCAAATGTTAGGAAACCAACTCACAAAAAGATAAAAAAGATAGATCAACGCCTTAAAAATAAACCTCTTCGTGGGGGCAACCTCCTTTACATTACACAAATGAACAATCTTGGATGATACAAATGACAATGCCTCCTTTCTATATATAGGAGTCTAAGGGGTCATAATATAATCAGACTCGACATAACAATAATAATGTAAGGGCACGATAATAACAATAGTGGGCTTCTATGGGGCACAATAATAACAATATGGAGACTACTTGGGTACAACAATATAATAAGGGGGTTGTACATGTGTGGTGTAACAGATACCTCACCAAAGCTAGGAGACTCACCCTTATAAAAGCTGTTCTGGAAGCAACACCGGTATACTGGATGTCACTGGCTTGGATACCAAGAGGAATCTTAACCAAACTCCAGAAGATATGTTGCAGTTTCCTTTGGAAGGGGAACAAACAGGGAAACCTCTTTGCCTGGGTAAAATGGGATACCATAGCAAGGCCTAAGAAGTGGGGAGGATGGGGCATAAAAAGACTGGATTTGTTGCAAAAGCCCTGGCAGCAAAGCTAGGATGGCAATTGGTCACATCCAACAGCCTCTGGAAAAGGGTAGTAGTGGAGAAATATATCGCCCCAGAAAGCATTTTCAGCTGGATTCGCAGGGAACACAGGGACAGCGGAAGACACTCAAACATATGGAAAGCGGTTCTCTGATCCCTCCCCCTCATCCGGGAGGGTTTAACTTGGAGAATACATCAGGGGAACGCAGTCCGCATAGGTGTAGACCCCTGGATTGGATGTGGCAATGACCATCAACTTCCAGCATAGCTAACGGAATATCTGATGGACCAGGGGGTCTCTCATATAGCACATATTGCAGACCAACAAAACTCCACCTTTCTCCAACAGGCCTGGAAGACAGCACTAGATCTCCACATCCTGGAACAGTGGCGGCAAGAATGGGAGATCTATACAGATGCCCTTACTCAAGCACACATCAGGATAACGGATGAAGAAGATGAGATAGTATGGGCACTTGCAAAAAATGGTTCATACACTCCTAAGGAAGGGTACCAACAGCTTATGCAACATTTTCAGCCTGAAAATGCACAACAGTGGTGGAAAGCCATTTGGCATCTCAAAGCAGCCCCCAGATCGCGCATGCTTATGTGGGCCATCCTTTTCAACAAAATTCCCACAGGCTCAAATTTGAAAAAAAGGTCATTCCATGGGCCTTTCTGGTGCCATTTATGCAGGTGCAATGAGGAAGACACTGAACACCTATTTCTGACCTGCCCTCTAGTCCTTAAACAATGGACCCTTCTCACATCTCATCTCCCCTCCCTCAATCGATGGCAAGGACAGAAAATCATCGAAGCCTGGCTGCATTGGCTGGAGCACCACTCGGGCAAATATAGGAACATCCCCCTCCTCATGAGCTGGGCTATTTGGACGGTGAGAAATCGTGCAATATTTGACCATAAAACACCATCCTAGCCATCCATCAGAGCACACATCCTGGCAGACTATGCTCTCCTCCCTGATGATCCCCCTCCTGCCCCTCCTCGAACTATTACCCCTGAACACATTGACAAATCTTACCCCTGGGCCTATTTTGATGGCTCAGCACAAGCAGATGGCTGTGGGGGAGGAGCCCTCCTCTTCCTACGGGAAGAACACTGCTTCAAATTACAAATATACCTGGGAAGGGGCACAAATAATTATGCTGAGCTATCCACTGCCAAACTCCTCATCCACTTTTCCCTTGAAAAACGTTGCACAAAACTACACTTATTTGGAGACTCACAACTTGTCTGCAACTGGCTCAACAGAAAATCTATCTGCAATGTTTATTCTTTGAGACATATACTGGATGAGATACACAAGCTAATAGCAGCTTTTGAAAAATTTGATTGTTATCATATTTACAGGGAGCGCAACTCAAGGGCAGACTTTCTATCCAAGCAAGTAGCGCAAAGGCAAGAGGATGACTGGTTAATACAGGAAGAAGTGGATGGAACCTTCCATCGTCACTATCACAGGCCTTTTGTAGATCCACGCGCACAAAGAGATAATCAGCCTTGAAGATGGTTCCATCCTATACACACAGGTTTTTTGGATTCGGTTTTGAATCACGGGTCTTTATCCTCCTCTAAAAGGAAGTGGTATAGCAGTCGCTGCAAACGCGGATGTTTTTTATTTATATTACAGACACTTTATCCGGTCGCCACAGGCCGACTTTTTGTTAGTAATTTTCTTTTATACAGTTACATACTCTGAAGTCTCCCTGCGTGGAGCACTCTAACAAAGTCTATCACTGGTTTTTATGATACAAACTATATGAGACCAGAAAACTCCCTGCGCGGAGGAAAATCGGTTTTTGTTGTGCTGTATGTACATGGTCGAAACAAACTGTGTATATTTTTGCTACCGTTATGAGAGGCAGCTAGCCTCACTATGCATATGTTTAAACATCTACAGAATGTAATTTCTTTTGGCTAATAGAAATTACGATTTTTTCTACGGGAAAAAAAAAACAATAAGGGGTTACACTAGTAGTGCAGGGGCCTAACAAACATTTTATGAGAAGAATAAGCACTCAATTAAGGTTGTTATGCATTCAATATTTGTATTATGTGATTTTTGCATTAATTTTTATGTCAATCATTACTTTTTGAAAAAAACAATGATTATTATTATTTTTTTACATGAAATTCATCAAAAAAAAAAAAAAAACAACAACAAAAAATATTTAACCATTTTTAGTTAAAATTTTCCTATAATAATTGTGATTTTGACATGTCATTTCTAGCAAAAAATTATCAAAACGTGTAGTTTTTTTATTTCTATTTATGTTAAAAATGATTATTTTTCTGTCAAATATTAAAAATTATTGTTTTTTAGAGACAATTATTTCATTTGGATTGAAAAATTAATTAACGATGTATAAATATGTAGAATATCGAAAATTCAAAATATCAATCTTCTTCTTTAAATATGCAAAACAATAAAAACCTCACTACAAAAAAAAATATTAAAATAAAAACAAGAAAATATGAAGAAGAAGACCACTTCAAAAATTATTAAATTTAGAAAATAATTATTTACATTTCATACATTAGAAAATTTAAAGTCAAAAAATAGGTCTTTTTAAAAAAGGGCCTGATGCAGAATTACCACTTTTTAAAATCAGCATGAAAATCACTACCATTCTAAAACGCAATGTACATAAAAAGATTTAAAGTGCCAAAAACTACGCTCTAAAAAAAACATGTGTTTTCTACATCACCCCTTTTCAAAATCAGGTCACTTTTTTGCTATCCCTATGAAACAGGTAACAGTATCAGTTCTCGTTTCAAAGTTTAAATTGTTTTTCCCAAAAATTATGCTATTAAACAATCTGTTTATTACTCCAAACAACATTCTCGATATGAGAACCCCTAATGTTTCCTGTCATTTTAATGAGTTGTGATTCCTGAGTCTCGGGAACATGCATTTCGAAATTTTGATCCATAAAGCATCCAAGCTTTAGATCCATTCCCCACCATGTTTTGGCACTTAAGGATTTGCTGAGAATTTTGGTATTTGGAAGAGCAAGGTCTCCTCCATTTTTCAGATGATAGATTTTTTCCAAGACTACTAAAGCCCATTTTCAGTTTCTTTTAGCACTCCCCCCCTCCTTGCCCCCCAAAGAGGAAGTTGTGCTTAATGTTTCTAATCTTGTTTACGATGGCCTTAGGGGTTACCATTGTTGAGAGAAGATAGGTGGGGAGAGATTGAAGAACATATTTTAGTAAGATTAAGTGACCTACTAGATTGAGTGATTTGAAGGTCCAACATGAAAGCTTAGCTTCAAATTTTAGGAAACCATTTTCCCAAAACCTTTTTTCTTAGAGAGTTGTTTGTTAATGGGGGCCCAAAGTATTTGGATGGAAGAGATATCCTTTGAAATCCAAGAAAATGATAATATGAGTTTGGGCAGTGATAGGGGTGTTAAAAAAGAAAATAGATTTTTCCACATTAATGGAGGTTCCCGAGGCATTAGAAAAATCTTGTAGGATATTCTTGAGAGTGGTTGTGTCTTTAATAGTAGGGATACCAAACAGAAGAGTATCATCCACAACTCATAGTTGAGGAATATAGATCATGGGAACCTAGGGGAAGAACTTTTAGTTGTCCAAGATGAAGGGTTCAATTGATGAATTTGCTCAATCCTTCAATTAGGACAAAGATGCAAGGGGAAACTTGGTCTCCTTGCCTAATGCCCCGATAGGGGACAAACATGAGAGATTGACATCCATTGATTAAGATAGACAAGAAAATTTTGGAGATGAGCGAAAGAACACAACGAATCCATCTTTCTACAAACCCAAAAGCTATGAGCATGTGGAAAATAAATAGCTAGCTTAATTTATCGAAGGCTTTTTACATATCAAGTTTGATGAATATACTTGGAGACTTATTGGAGTTGAGTAAGTGAATGTGTTCATGGGCTAGAATAATAATATCCATAATTTGTCTCCCTTCCACATATCCTATTTTCTCTAGAGAGATGAGTGAAGGGAGGATCTGTTTTACTTGATTGCGATGACTTTAATGATAATTTTGTAGATAACTTTGCATATGGCAATGTGTCAAAATCCAAGCGGGAGATTTTAGGAATAAGAAAGATGAAAGATGCATCAAGAGCTATTAGGCTAAAGGATGAGTATTGAGATTCCTCCATCACCTCCTAAATATCATGCCCAAGAATTTTCTAGAAAGCTTCATAAAAAACAGTTGTGAATCCATCAAGACTCAAGGAATTGCATTTAGGCATATTTGTGATAACTACTTCCACTTCCTGAATACTGGTTTTCTTTAGGAGGAGATCATTATACTCACTGAATACAAGTTTTGGAATGTGTTTTGTTATTTTCTAATAGAAGATCTTTCGTTTATAATTGTTTTCATGAGTATGGCTTGTAAGTTATTCATTATTTCATGAGATATGTCATTGTGGTTTTCTACCTTTAGTTGATTGGATGTTTTGATGCTTAAAATAATGTTACTTTTCCTGTGATTGATCATATATATGTGGAATAATTTAGATTTATTTTTTCCTTCCTTTAACCATTGAACTCGATACTTTTTCCCCCAAAGGATTTCCTCTTGCTTCAGCCTTTCCTCTAGCTGAAGGTGAGTAATAGCTTCTTAATGTTCTAATTCTTCAGAACAATTATGTGATATTATTTTTTGTTGGATAATGGCCATCTCTTGTTCTAGATTTAGTTTTTCTTTGTGGATGTTGCCAAAATATTTAGCATTACAGACATTGATTTTCAAGTTTCTTCAAAATTTCTAGAAGATTAAGAATCTATTACTCACCTCCAGCTAGAGGAAAGGTTGAAGCAAAAGGAAATCCCATAAAATCCTTGAAACTTTGTGGAGATTTTGAAAAAAAACTTTCTTGTCAAAAAGAATAATGGGGCCATATATACATTGGTTATAAAGCTTGAATGAGTTCACCCAATGAGTTGCATTAACAACCTAGAATAGAACAGAAGTGGAAAGTGAGTAATTAATAGCAAAAGAAGCTTGTATTAGCTGAAAATGAAGACCGGACGTTGCAAGTATCAAAGTAGTTACAGTCTCCAGAAGTTGAACCTTACATCAAACAACAACCATCAACCCATCCCCCTGATTACATCTTGTTTGTGGGTATATATAGAGTTTCATTACAAAGATGTTATGCTACTCTAGGCGTGGAGGGGTCATAATTGAACACCAACCGCTTTAACTATCTGATGGAGTCCCTGCTACAATCTGCTTGCTTTAATGAATGAATCTGATCTTTTCTGATACTCTGCTCAGTTGTCCTTCCTGAACATGTGGAGTGTTATATGAAAGAAGCTCCATAACTGATAAATGTTGTGATCTGCTCGAGGCTTGTCCTTTTCTTCTCGGCCATCTTGTTTCTTAAATGTAGTTGTTGGAGATGCAATGCGCCAGGTACAGGCGAACAGGTTACCTTCGTCCTTCGGGAGCATGAAATGGCTATGGTCAGGGACAATATGGACAAACGAAGAAGGAAGATCGGCCATCGGATCGCATGGATGGACGGAGGGGATTGGTTTTGTAGAAGATATCGAGAGATATTGGATTGGGATGGACGAGGGCCATTGGATTAAATACAGGCGGATCCAACGATCATCGGGGGCAGAAGATGTGCGGGGGTTAATGTGCGATTGCGATCAAATTGCATTGCAATATTGCATCGGCGGAAGACAAGGGGCATAGCCTTTACACACATGGATGTGATTTGCGATAGTGATTAAATCGCATCGGCGGAAGTCAAGGGGCATAACCTTTATACACATGGATGCAATCTGCGATAGCGATTAAATCGCATCGCTGGAAGTCAAGGGAAAAACAGAGGCAGCGAGGTGAAAGGGAGTAAGCGAGGTGAAGGAGAAGGAGGGCGATAACTGGTGCAGACCTCTTTTGAACAAGAAACCAAGGACCGAGCTTACTTCCATTCTTTGAAAATCAACAACAAGTAGTAGAGCTAACAGGTCCCTATAGTAATTGGCTATTGTTTTTCTTCCCTTTCTTCTTTAGTTGTATTGGAATGTTCAATTGATCTCTTGAAGCCTTTCTTTTAATTCCATGAGAGGAAAAAGAAAAGTTGTGCGCAGCGGTATTACCTAGTTCTCTAGTGTGACAAAGAATTAGATCTTGATTCTAGAGGTATACTTTGGTAATGATTTGTACTTCCTCCTATGGGATAGTTGTTGGATCTTTGTTTCCCCATTCCTTTACTAGGGATTTCATGTCAATGTTTTGTAGTTCCATTTTCTCAGAGTTCTCTAGATTAGGAAACTCTTGGGTATCATCCTTCATTTCTAGCTCTTCCTGGTAATCCTTCCCAATCTATTGTCCATGTGTAGCTTTTATTTGTTTGGGTTATTATTGACTTATTTTCCCACTCTTTACCATATTCTCCACTTGTTATCTCATTTTCTTTGAGCTGCTAGAGGATTGTGAACCGACTGTTTCCCGTTCCATTTTTAGAAGCTAAATCCCCCTATCCCTTTTTAGTTATCTACCTTTCATTGACGATCATGGTAAACCCATCTTGATTCGAGGATAAACTTGCTTGCACATTTTCCTGAACTTGGTTTGCTAGGCATTCTTAGAGCAAATGGTCATATTAATCAAGGGGTGCAGGGGATTTTCTCATAATCTATTGGTGGTTCCCACCTTTTTCTTCACTACTTAGCTAAATGCTACCTGGGAGGGGTTTGATATATCTAGGTAAGCACAAAGGCGAGCATAAGAAGTGTATTGACCTTGCTATGTGGTATCCAAAATCACAAGAAAATGCCGGATAACATTGCCAATGCTTTTAAGGATGTCAGGATCGCAAAAGTACTGAGGGAGTGAATAATTGGAGCCAGATAGAAGTCTTCTCTATCAAGTTTAAATCTCTAAACCCATGGCTTGATGAATAAACCAACCGAATTCATGAAATATGGTCCTCCCTGGAATATGGAATCTCTATCTTCTGTATTATTGAATATGGTCATGAAGAAACCCTTGGAATCCAAATTGAAGTCTAGATCCCCTTTGAGTGTCAATTGTTTTTGGATCTAGATGAGCAAGGTTTATTACAAGGGCTCGAGACCTACAAATTTACATATTGTAGCATGCTCTCACATATATTTGTTAGAAATAATGAATTACTCCCATATGCATGCAAAAGATGACGAGTTGAGGTGAGTTGAGTTGAGTTGAGTCAAGTCTAATTTAGAGTGAGTTTGCATGAACATGTTAGCAAGAGTTGAGTCAAATCTAGTTAGAGTTTTCATGATTCCATATTTAGTAAGTGTGGTCCTTATATACCCATGGCTTGGTCATTGTGAGATATATGAGGTCAAAAGAGCCAAAAGCCACATCTATGTGAATGTGTACATGTCATTGCCACATCTCTGTGAATATGTACATGTGAGAAACATTTAATAAATAAAAGTTTATTTTGTGTGTGTATTTGTGTGTTATCCTCGTGGACCTTTTCATCAATGTTCAACTTTTGCCCCTCTTTTCTATAAGGATTTCTAGAAGGAGTGTTTTAGTTGTACGAGGAAGACATGAACCATTGCCTTTTAGATTGTTCATTACTAGAGTAACGAATGAAGGCATTGCAACATGGTTACCTATCCGATAAGATAAATTTGCCTCTAGTTGCGATTGGGATTTATGAGTTGAGAAATTGTTGGATTTGCATAGGCATATTGATTAGCTTTTCAAACAATGACTTTTCTGTAGGAGGAAACATCTCCAAATAGGGGTGCCATTAAAAATAAAGGAATATAAGTCCAATAAAAACCCAAAAAAGAAAAATTACAGAACCCCTATTTGAATTCCTATTAATTTTTAATAGTTGATTATATTGTTTGATTAAGATTTTTTTAATTTCTATTATTTTTTAATAATTAGTTGATTGAGATTTTTGTAATTCTTATCCTATGAAATAATAATAGGAATAATAAGTTTATGTTAGATTTTAAGCTTCTGTGGTAGTTTTTTGGAGTAGCATGATCCGGATTATCCACAGTATTGTGTTCATTTCGTCGACGTTTCAAACCCCAAAGGGGGTCCATCATCAAGACAAAATTTGATAGAATATGAATGATAGTTCCTTGAGAGAAGAATCTTTCGACCAGAGTATAAATAAACCTAGATCTTGATAAATTTTTATAAAGAAGCCGACCCTTATATATATATATATATATATATATATATATATATATATGAATTCTTTTTTATTTTTATTTTTATTTCAATTTATTATAATAATTTTAGTTTAATTATTTTAATTCGGATTATTCTAGCCTTAATTATTCTGAAAGAAAAGCCCTTGACTCATACCCTTTGAAACCAACTTGGTGGAAAAGATTTGTTGATGACACAAACTTAAAATGGACTCATGGCAAGGCTGAACTAGAGAAGTTTTTCAAGCATCTTAACTCTATATCTTTCGAAATCAAGTTTACTATGGAGCTTGAAGAGAACGGTAAAATCCCCTTTATAGATGTAATGATCAGTAGAAAAGAGGATGGTACTTTGGGACACCAGGTCTATAGAAAGAAAACTCATACTGATAGCTATCTTCATTCTGACTCATACCATCATCCATCCCAAAAATCGGGCGTCTTAAACACTCTAGCTGTTAGGGCTCTCAGGATTTCTAACCTTGATCACCTAAATGAAGAAATTGAACACTTAACCTCTATCTTCAAAAACCTAGGATACAAAGAGTTGAGTATTAAAAAAGCTATAAAAAGAGCTCAAGATAAGGTCCTCTCTAAGCATCGTCCTGAAAACAAGAAAGAAAATTGTGGAAAAGTTTCCCTTCCATTGCAAAATTTTTAAAGAAGAATAACATAAACACTCAATTTACAACATGTGGAACAATAAGGCAAATGATGAGGTCAGTAAAGGATAACATCAATCGTCAACAACTCAAGGGTGTGTACAGGGTTGATTCCTTTTGTGGCAAGAGTTATATTGGGGAAACAAGACGGTCTCTAAAAATAAGACTTAAAGAGCACAGAGTTGACATAAAGAATGAGAGATCCTGTACATCAGCCCTTGAGGAACACTCATCCAAAACCAAACATCATGTGTGTTTGGAAGACGCTAAAATAATTGCAAGAGAGGACAATTATCAAAAAAGAAAAATCAGAGAGGCCATCGAAATTATGAAATTTCCTCATAACCTCAAAAGGGACAATGGGAGTGAGATTAGTGGAAATTGGCTTCCCGTGATTAGACAAATAATAAATTCATTAATTTAATCTTAATTAAATTAATTCTAATTAAAAATAAATTAAAATTAGTCAATTAATTAAACTAAAAATTAATTAATAATAACCAAAATTAACATGTGATAAAAGAAAATTATAAAAATTAAAAATTAATTAACTAATTGATTAACTAATCAAAATAATTAAAATAATTTACTTATTTATCAATTAGACAACTAGGGTAAAATAGATAAATAAATAAATAAACAATAAAAAATAATTAAAATTAAATTAATTAATTAATCAATTAAATTTATATTAATTAATTTTATTAGATACTTAGCATTAATTAACTAAAATAAAAATAAAAACAATAGAAAGAATAATAAATTAAGTAAATTCATTAATTAATTAATTAAACTAATTTATGAATTAAGTATATCAATTAGAATATTTTTAGATTCTTAAATTAAATAAAATTAAAGGAAAATAATTAAATCAATAAAACTAACCTAATCTCTATTATACATGTAATTTAGTAATTTAGTAATAAATAAAAATAAAATTAATTTTAATAAAATAAAATAAAAATAATTATAAAAATAATAAAAATTTCATTACATGATATAAAAATAAAACTTACAATTAAGTAAAACAATTGGAATAATTAAAGCTAGAATAATCCAAATTAAAATAATTAAACTAAAATTATTATAATAAAATGAAAAAAAAATAAAAAATAAAAAAATTCATATATATATATATACAAGGGTCTGCTTCTTTATAAAAAATTATCAAGATCTAGGTTTATTTATACTCTGGTTGAAAGATTCTTCACTCAAGGAACTATCATTCATATTCTATCAAATTTAGTCGTGATGATAGACCCCCTTTGGGGTTTGAAACGTGGAGGAAATGAACACATCACTGTAAATAATCCCTATCATGCTTCTCCAATAATAAGTTTAATTTGAATATAAAAAATTTGAATTTAAAACTTATCCAAAATATATCCCACAAACCCTATAAATATAATTATAATTTTTTTTCTAAAATTTTGGTGTTTAGAATAAATTTACAAATTTTCGCATCACTGTTCTAACAACCTGTTATCGAGGGAGATAGACGTATATGTACGCGTTATTACCCTCACCATTGATATACCATTCATTAAACAGTCAACGGCCCATAGAAAAAAATGTTCACGTGGTCTTTCCAATCAAGTGTCCCGCGTTTTACATTACAGTGTTACTGTGGTAGTGACCACTGACAGCAAGAAAAGAGTGCAGAACGCGTGCCGACTATAGTTCCACCATCGTCCATTCAGAAGCCGAGATTACACCCAGTGACGGACAAGATGCTCAAACAGCGGTATTCACCCCCTCAAAAAAGAAAAAGCAATTGAATGGACAGTAGGTTTATTGGCCAGTCAATTTTCCACTTCGCCTCTCCAGTCAAGTTCCCACGCGCTTTACTTTTAAATTGGTAGTGACATCCATGAATTGTGCGGCCCCAAGCTTGTCCCTTTGCGTATCGGTTTATACACGCAACATGACACAGTGAAAAGTAAATTGTAGAGAATGCATGCGCGGCATAATTCCACCACCGTCCCGTCTATTCGGAAGCAATTGAATTCAAAATATGCAAAACATATTAGTCTTTATTAAAATATTTTTATATATAGCTAATTGAATTTATCTTAAAGATGCTTGTTATACTCTCACCTAAAATTTAATTCCAACCAATCAAATAATGAACTTTATTATTACTATAATTTGATGATAGTCTTTTGATAATGACCGTTCGTTTGTTTAGGGATTTAAAAGTATGTTAAAAACAAAAGAAATAGAAAAGTCTATACATACGGGGTTAGCATCTCTGTGGAAGGATAAATGGCCCATACAGGCACTAGAAGTCGTTGACGGTCAGCATATAGTTTGAATAACGTGTCCGAGAATTTAGTGGTCGATATGGGACTTGGTTCTTTAATTATAAAGAATAAAAAAGGAGAAAACCCGCACATAGTTCAGTGGTACGGTTAATGTGTGTGCATATATAAGGATACCACTGCACACCCATCCTCACAACAATCTCAGTGCGCTTCTGAAACCATAACTTATTTCCTCCCCTGCAAATTGCGTTCATAGCATCGACAAACATTACCTACCATTTTTACTTGTGTTTTCTAGTTTGCAATGGCTGCGTCGTCTTCCATCGTTGCCTCTGCCTCCATCGCTCCTCATCCCAGCAACAATCAGTGGTACGAAGTGTTTATAAGCCACAGAGGTCCTGATACGAAGAAAACCTTCGCCAGGTCTCTCTACCTTCGCCTTCTCGAAAACGGAGTGAGGGCCTTTCTGGATGAGAAGGAGATGCAACAAGGATACGATATTCCTTCTCAAATAAAACACGCTATCAGCAACGCCTCTGTCCACGTCGCCATCTTGTCTGCCAACTACGCTGAATCAACTTGGTGCCTAGATGAGCTCGTACAAATGTTGCAGACAGGGGCTCCTACCATTCCTGTCTTTTACGGTGTCCCGCCCAGTAAGGTTCGGTGGACGCTCGGTAAAAACTCGAAATATGCTCAAGACCTACAAAAACTGGCAGGGAAGAAAACTTCTGACCCTCAAACACAGGAAGAGAAGCCGCGTTATGACTCCAGCATCATTGAAAATTGGAGAAACGCACTTTCTCGGGTCGCAGACCTCAGCGGTTTTGAGCTGAAGGCGTGCAATATTGGGTGAGAACTCAACCTTCCATCGCTTTCGATATGGTAGTATTTTATGTTCAATAAGTAGAAATAGACGTTGGTTTCTCACAATTCTATTTATGTTCTTCTGAATTACTAGCAAGGAGGTGGAGGTGGAGCGGCTGGAATATATGGTGGTTAAACGTCTGCTGGAGATACTGAAACAGCAAAAGCTAGATTTGCACGTTGCCACAATTCCAACAGGTTTGGAGGAGAAACTGAGAGATTTTGAAGATAAAGTGGGATTGCAGCAACAGCAGAGTGGGAGATCTCAGATGTTGGGGATCTGGGGTTTAGGTGGCATAGGAAAGACTACATTGGCTAAACAATTTTACAATAGGAAAAAATCTGATTTTCATAAATCGTGCTTTCTGCATGACGTCAAAGATAATGGGGCTAAAGAGATGCAGAGAGAACTTCTTAAAAGCTTGACCTCAAAAGATGAGCCAGTAGAGAGTGTTCATATAGGTACAGAGATGCTCAAAAAGCCTCTCAAATCATGTAACGCCTTAGTTATATTAGATGATGTAGATGATGTGAATCAAGTAGATGCACTTTTGCCAGTTGAAATCCGCGATCTCCACCCGCATAGCTTAATATTGATCACATCCAGAGACCAGGGCATTCTGATAAGCTCAAAAGTTGAAAAGTCATCCATTTATAGGTTAGAAGGTCTTAACGCAGAACATTCTCGTGTTCTCTTCTGCTCCTACGCCTTCAGCCAGCCGCGACCAAGGCCAAGATTTGAAGCTTTAGTAGATCGGTTCTTGGAAGCTTGTAATGGATTGCCCCTCTCTTTAAAAGTATTTGGGGCACTACTTTATGGAAGAGACCGATCTGAGTGGGAAGATGAATTGGGGAGTCTCGAAGACATACTTCCGAAAGAGATCCATAAAAGGTTTGAACTATGTTATAATAAACTTAATTTTCAGGAAAAACAAATATTCTTAGACATAGCATGCTACTTCATAGGAACAGAGAAAGAGAGGGCCATAGGAATATGGAACAGCTCAGGCTGGAGAGGAAGGAAGGGTTTTCAAACTCTACAAAATAAATGTTTAGTAGCAGTGGACAGTTCCAACATTATACGTATGCATGACCACGTTAGGGATTTGAGAATAGAATTTGCTGAGTCTTCGGCTCCGCGTCGACTTTGGCGTAGGACTAAGAACGTCGTTGGTAATTTGTTAGATTCTGTAAGTGTTCAGTTATTCAGTCCTTTATAAATTATGACTTTTGGATCGATTATTGAATGAACATGTAATAACGATTGTTCTTTTTAACAATGGATAGGAAATAAGGTCTGTGCCTGTGCGGGGAATTCGGATGGTTCACGGTGAACATGATGAAGATAATGTTTTTGGCGTTGATGCTACTGATATAGCTGATCTGGAAAGGATTTTCAGGAATTTGAAAATTCTTGATACTGAAAATGATCTCTTGGAATGCATTTTGAGGAAGGTGGAGTTACCAAATCTCTTGTGGCTCACATGGACAGAGTGTCCCCACTCGACCCTGCCTTCCTGGGTTGGTGTGAAGAATTTAAAGTATCTAGATGTGTCCGACAGCGAATTAAACACACTGTGGGAAAGGGAAGGCGAATTACAGGTAAATAGGAATTTGTTGTGTCAACATTGTATATTTAGTCGCTATTAAGATTGCACCACAACGTATCGAATGAATTAGAAAGGTTATGTAGAAGAAAATCAAGATACACATAAATATCTTTGTTGTGTTTGAACTACGTGAACATTTCGTTTTCGCAGGAACCCCTCGAGTTGGAGCTGTTGGGGGCAAACCGTTGCTTGAATCTGAAGAACATACGGGGCTTGGCACAGTGTACAAGGCTTCGAATCCTATGTGTCGAAGGATGCTCCCAGTTAGAAGAGCTGCCGGGTATGGAAGCATTGCTATGTCTGGAGGAGCTATGGGCAGGCGAATGTGTGCAACTGAAGAACATACGGGGGCTGGAGCATGCGACAAAGCTTCAAAAGCTAAATGTCCAGGAGTGCTCCCAGTTACAAGAGCTGCCGGGTATGGAAGCATTGCTATGTCTGAAGGAGCTATGGGCAGGCGGATGTGTGCAGCTGAAGAACATCCGGGGCTTGGAGCGTTGTACAGGACTTCGAATCCTCAGTTTCAGTGACTGCTCTGAGCTAAAGGAGCTTCCATGTATGGCAGCACTGGTATGTTTGGAAGAGCTATGGGCAGGGGGATGTGTGCAGCTGAAGAGAATCAGGGGGCTGGAGCATGCGACAAGGCTTCAAAAGCTAAGTGTCCGAGGGTGCTCCCAGTTACAAGAGCTGCCGGGTATGGAAGCATTGCTATGTCTGGAGGAGCTACGGGCAGGCGGATGTGTGCAGCTGAAGAACATCCCGGGCTTGGCACGTTGTACAGGACTTCGAATCCTCAGTATCTTTGGCTGCTCTGAGCTAAAGGAGCTGCCATGTATGGCAGCATTGGTATGTTTGGAAGAGCTATGGGCAGGGGGATGTGTGCAGCTGAAGAGAATCAGGGGGCTGGAGCATGCGACAAGGCTTCAAAAGCTAAGTGTCCAAGGGTGCTCCCAGTTACAAGAGCTGCGGGGTATGGAAGCATTGCTATGTCTGGAGGAGCTACGGGCAGGCGGATGTGTGCAGCTGAAGAACATACAGGGATTGGCACAGTGTACAAGGCTTCGAATCCTATCTGTCTCACGATGCTCCCAGTTAGAAGAGCTGCCGGGTATGGAAGCATTGTTATGTCTGGAGAAGCTATGGGCAAAGGATTGTGTGATGCTGAAGAGAATCAG
The DNA here is from genome assembly GCA_031772625.1 of Pinus tabuliformis. Lineage (NCBI taxonomy): Eukaryota > Viridiplantae > Streptophyta > Pinopsida > Pinales > Pinaceae > Pinus > Pinus tabuliformis. The sequence continues at coordinate 264,037,999 of CM062806.1, read as the reverse complement.
AGGGCTGGAACATGCGACAAAGCTTCAAAAGCTAAGTGTCGAAGGGTGCTCCCAGTTAGAAGAGCTGCCGGGTATGGAAGCATTGCTATGTCTGGAGGAGCTATGGGCAAAGGATTGTGTGATGCTGAAGAGAATCAGAGGGCTGGAACATGCGACAAAGCTTCAAAAGCTAAGTGTCGGAGGGTGCTCACAGTTAGAAGAGCTGCCGGGTATGGAAGCATTGCTATGTCTGGAGGAGCTATGGGCAAAGGATTGTGTGATGCTGAAGAGAATCAGAGGGCTGGAGCATGCGACAAAGCTTCAAAAGCTAAGTGTCGAAGGGTGCAACCAGTTAGAAGAGCTGCCGGGTATGGAAGCATTGCTATGTCTGGAGGCGCTATGGGCAGGCGGATGTGTGCAGCTGAAGAACATACTGGGCTTGGCACGGTGTACAAGACTTCGAATCCTCAGTATCTTTGGCTGCTCTGAGCTAGAGGAGCTGCCAAGTATGGCAGCATTGGTATGTTTGGAAGTGCTATGCGCCAATAATTGTGTGCAGCTGAAGAGAATCAGGGGGCTGGAGCATGCGACAAAGCTTCAAAAGCTAAGTGTCCAAGGGTGCTCCCAGTTACAAGAGCTGCGGGGTATGGAAGCATTGCTATGTCTGGAGGAGCTACGGGCAGGCGGATGTGTGCAGCTGAAGAACATACAGGGATTGGCACAGTGTACAAGGCTTCGAATCCTCAGTATCTTTGGCTGCTCTGAGCTAGAGGAGCTGCCAAGTATGGCAGCATTGGTATGTTTGGAAGTGCTATGCGCCAATAATTGTGTGCAGCTGAAGAGAATCAGGGGGCTGGAGCATGCGACAAAGCTTCAAAAGCTAAGTGTCCAAGGGTGCTCCCAGTTACAAGAGCTGCGGGGTATGGAAGCATTGCTATGTCTGGAGGAGCTACGGGCAGGCGGATGTGTGCAGCTGAAGAACATACAGGGATTGGCACAGTGTACAAGGCTTCGAATCCTATCTGTCTCACGATGCTCCCAGTTAGAAGAGCTGCCGGGTATGGAAGCATTGCTATGTCTGGAGGAGCTATGGGCAAAGGATTGTGTGATGCTGAAGAGAATCAGAGGGCTGGAACATGCGACAAAGCTTCAAAAGCTAAGTGTCGAAGGGTGCTCCCAGTTAGAAGAGCTGCCGGGTATGGAAGCATTGCTATGTCTGGAGGAGCTATGGGCAAAGGATTGTGTGATGCTGAAGAGAATCAGAGGGCTGGAGCATGCGACAAAGCTTCAAAAGCTAAGTGTCGAAGGGTGCAACCAGTTAGAAGAGCTGCCGGGTATGGAAGCATTGCTATGTCTGGAGGCGCTATGGGCAGGCGGATGTGTGCAGCTGAAGAACATACTGGGCTTGGCACGGTGTACAAGACTTCGAATCCTCAGTATCTTTGGCTGCTCTGAGCTAGAGGAGCTGCCAAGTATGGCAGCATTGGTATGTTTGGAAGTGCTATGCGCCAATAATTGTGTGCAGCTGAAGAGAATCAGGGGGCTGGAGCATGCGACAAAGCTTCAAAAGCTAATTGTCCAGGGGTGCTCCCAGTTACAAGAGCTGCCGGGTATGGAAGCATTGCTATGTTTGGAGGAGCTATGGGCAAGCGGATGTGTGCAGCTCAAGAGAATCAAGGGGCTGGAGCATGCGACAAAGCTTCAAAAGCTAAGTGTCGAAGGGTGCAACCAGTTAGAAGAGCTGCCGGGTATGGAAGCATTGCTATGTCTGGAGGCGCTATGGGCAGGCGGATGTGTGCAGCTGAAGAACATACTGGGCTTGGCACGGTGTACAAGACTTCGAATCCTCAGTATCTTTGGCTGCTCTGAGCTAGAGGAGCTGCCAAGTATGGCAGCATTGGTATGTTTGGAAGTGCTATGCGCCAATAATTGTGTGCAGCTGAAGAGAATCAGGGGGCTGGAGCATGCGACAAAGCTTCAAAAGCTAAGTGTCCAAGGGTGCTCCCAGTTACAAGAGCTGCGGGGTATGGAAGCATTGCTATGTCTGGAGGAGCTAGGGGCAGGCGGATGTGTGCAGCTGAAGAACATACAGGGATTGGCACAGTGTACAAGGCTTCGAATCCTATCTGTCTCACGATGCTCCCAGTTAGAAGAGCTGCCGGGTATGGAAGCATTGTTATGTCTGGAGAAGCTATGGGCAAAGGATTGTGTGATGCTGAAGAGAATCAGAGGGCTGGAACATGCGACAAAGCTTCAAAAGCTAAGTGTCGAAGGGTGCTCCCAGTTAGAAGAGCTGCCGGGTATGGAAGCATTGCTATGTCTGGAGGAGCTATGGGCAAAGGATTGTGTGATGCTGAAGAGAATCAGAGGGCTGGAACATGCGACAAAGCTTCAAAAGCTAAGTGTCGAAGGGTGCTCCCAGTTAGAAGAGCTGCCGGGTATGGAAGCATTGCTATGTCTGGAGGAGCTATGGGCAAAGGATTGTGTGATGCTGAAGAGAATCAGAGGGCTGGAGCATGCGACAAAGCTTCAAAAGCTAAGTGTCGAAGGGTGCAACCAGTTAGAAGAGCTGCCGGGTATGGAAGCATTGCTATGTCTGGAGGAGCTATGGGCAGGCGGATGTGTGCAGCTGAAGAGAATCAGGGGGCTGGAGCATGCGACAAAGCTTCAAAAGCTAAGTGTCGAAGGGTGCAACCAGTTAGAAGAGCTGCCGGGTATGGAAGCATTGCTATGTCTGGAGGCGCTATGGGCAGGCGGATGTGTGCAGCTGAAGAACATACTGGGCTTGGCACGGTGTACAAGACTTCGAATCCTCAGTATCTTTGGCTGCTCTGAGCTAGAGGAGCTGCCAAGTATGGCAGCATTGGTATGTTTGGAAGTGCTATGCGCCAATGATTGTGTGCAACTGAAGAGAATCAGGGGGCTGGAGCATGCGACAAAGCTTCAAAAGCTAATTGTCCAGGGGTGCTCCCAGTTACAAGAGCTGCGGGTATGGAAGCATTGCTATGTCTGGAGGAGCTATGGGCAGGCGGATGTGTGCAGCTGAAGAGAATCAGCGGGCTGGAGCATGCGACAAAGCTTCAAAAGCTAATTGTCCAGGGGTGCTCCCAGTTACAAGAGCTGCGGGGTATGGAAGCATTGCTATGTCTGGAGGAGCTATGGGCATGCGGATGTGTGCAGCTGAAGAACATACGGGGCTTGGCACGGTGTACAAGACTTCGAATCCTCAGTATCTTTGGTTGCTCTGAGCTAGAGGAGCTGCCAAGTATGGCAGCATTGGTATGTTTGGAAGTGCTACGCGCCAGTAATTGTGTGCAGCTGAAGAGAATCAGGGGGCTGGAGCATGCCACAAAGCTTCAAAAGCTAAGTGTCCAAGGGTGCTCCCAGTTACAAGAGCTGCGGGGTATGGAAGCATTGCTATGTCTGGAGGAGCTATTCGCAGGCGGATGTGTGCAGCTGAAGAACTTACGGGGCTTGGCACGGTGTACAAGACTTCGAATCCTCGGTATCTTTGACTGCTCTGAGCTAGAGGAGCTGCCAAGTATGGCAGCATTGGTATGTTTGGAAGTCCTAGATGCAACCGATTGTGTGAAGCTGAAGAGAATCAGGGGGCTGGAGCATGCCACAAAGCTTCAAGAGCTAAGGGTCGCAGGGTGCTCTCAGTTACAAGAGCTGCCAAGTATGGCAGCATTGGTATGTTTGGAAGTCCTAGATGCAACCAATTGTGTGAAGGTGAAGAGAATCAGGGGGCTGGAGCATGCGACAAAGCTTCAAGAGCTAAGAGTCGAAGGGTGCTCCCAGTTACAAGAGCTGCCGGGTATGGAAGCATTGGTATGTTTGAAAGTGCTATGCGCCAATAATTGTGTGCAGCTGAAGAACATACGGGCGCTGCAGCAGCGACAAAGCTTCACACGGTAAAGTGTCGAAGGGTGCTCCCAGTTATAAGAGCTGCCGGGTATGGAAGCATTGCTATGTCTGGAGGAGCTATGGGCAGGCGGATGTGTGCAGCTGGAGAACATACGGGGATTGGCGCGATGTACAATACTTCGAATCCTCGGCATCGTTGGCTGCTCTGAGCTAGAGGAGCTGCCATGTATGGAAGCATTGGTATGTTTGGAAGTGCTATGCGCCAATGATTGTGTGCCACTGAAGAACATACGGGGGCTGGAGCATGCGACAAAGCTTCAAAGGCTAAGTGTCCAAGGGTGCTCCCAGTTACAAGAGCTGCGGGGTATGGAAGCATTGCTATGTCTGGAGGAGCTATGGGCAGGCGGATGTGTGCAGCTGAAGAACATACGGGGCTTGGCACGGTGTACAAGACTTCGAATCCTCAGTATCTTTGGCTGCTCTGAGCTAGAGGAGCTGCCAAGTACGGCAGCATTGGTATGTTTGGAAGTGCTATGCGCCAATAATTGTGTGCAGCTGAAGAGAATCAGGGGGCTGGAGCATGCGACAAAGCTTCAAAAGCTAATTGTCCAGGGGTGCTCCCAGTTACAAGAGCTGCCGGGTATGGAAGCATTGCTATGTATGGAGGAGCTATGGGCAAGCGGATGTGTGCAGCTCAAGAGAATCAGGGGGCTGGAGCATGCGACAAAGCTTCAAAAGCTAAGCGTGCGACGGTGCTCGAGAAGCTAGATATATCTAAATGTCACAGATTACAGTGTCCGGTGTGGGAGTAGTGGACCAGGCGGCGTGGACAATTGAAGGAAAGGCAAAGCAAGATAGGAAATTTGGCAATGAGAGGGTTCATTCCAAAGGGTGGGTTAGTATGTGGCAACTGGTATGGGTTCGCATTAATGTGTTTTAGTCTTAAGCAATGAGGTATCCAGGATATGTTTGGTAAATATTTATATTATAATCATTATTAAATGTTAATGGTAATAATTTTTCTTTTCATTTTGTTGTTTTAATTAAATTAATTATTAATAAGATTTTTTAATTCTATATTTTCAGGGAATAGCGATTTGATTTCAATTGGCCCATATTGTATCCGAACAATTGGTGAAGAATAACAAAATAAAAGAGTAAATGAAATAATCAAATTTATTAAAAAGTTTTTTTGGTTTTTTTTTAACTATAATATAATATAATATGTTATAATAATAATTTTTTTTTTTTTTTTTTTTTTTTTAAATAAAAAAATTTATTATAGGTAAAAAGAAATATTTAAATCTGTAAGAATTAATTTATTTTATTTTAGGTAAAATGGTTATTTTTTCTTGTTTATATACCAATCTTTTCCAATAATATAATGAGTTATAATGTTTTGATAATTATTATAATTATGATTGATTCATGGAATTTAAAAACAAGTTAAAAGTTAATTTTGTAATTTTATTTAAAAAATATTAACAAAAATCTTTCAAGTTTGTAATTTTTGATGATTTAGAAAATTAAGAAGTTAAATATTGTCAAACATATTTTGAAATAAAATTATGAAATTTAAGTGTATATAAAACATTTTAAAAGAAATTTAAATAAAACATTTTGGAAAAATATAAAATAAGATTTATTTAAAAAAAATAAAATTTTAAAATTTATTATATAAAAAATAAACATTATTTTAATTTAGTTTTTATTTAATAATATTTTTTTTTTTTGAGTTTAGACTTGTGTGATCCATATTAATTATAATAACATTTTTCAGTTAAAATCACATAGGAGATAATATGATCCATATTAATTATAACAACATGTTTTCAGTAAAAATCACATAGGAGATAATCTCTTCTATGTGTATCAAACCAACCAGTGTGATTCATCTTCAGGACAAGATGATGAATTAGATCTAGGCAATGAAATAAATAGATGAAGAGAGCAACTAACTAGCCATTAGAAAATAACAACTAGTTTGACTAACTATTTATCTATTTATTCATTTATTATATATATATATATATATATATATATGGAATTCTAATTTTTATTACATATAATATTATAACTTAATTTGATTTTATTTATTATATAAATAAAAAATTAATTTAATATTAATTATTAATAAAAATTCTTTTTGATTTTGGGTAAAAATAATAAATAAATAAATAAAAATTAGTTAAGCTAGCTGTTATTTTCTAACGGCTAGTTAGTTGCTCCCTTCATCTATTTATTTCATTGCCTAGATCTGATTCATCATCTTGTCGTGAAGATGAACCACACTAGTTAGTTCGAAACAGGTCCACTAGATTATCTCCTATGTGATTTTTACCTAAAGATGTTGTTATAATATATATTTATTTATTTTATAATATACATTTTTTAAAATAATAATAAAATCTTTTTGATATTAAATAACATTTTAAAAAATAATTATCATGATTTCCAATTAATACATTATTTTCAACAAATATCATTATCATCATAATTTTCCTTGCATAATAAAATAGATAAAAATTCATGTTTAATTGAAATACACAACTATTGTCTTTTAGATAGAATAGATAAAAATAATAAAGTTTGAATGGGTTCAACCAATGAGCTACAATGTTGCACTTAGGATTCTAGGTAGAGAAGGAATCCTAGAGTGTGACTAAGGAGTGATTGTTAGAAACCTTGAACAATATTGAGAGGGAGAAGGGTGAACCAATATTGTGTCTTATGACCAATTTTACCAATTTTTCACCTTTCTTATCACAAACCTCAATTCATCTATTCATTTGTAGTTCATTAGCAACATAGTATATGAGTAGATGTAAATATGAACGAGTAAACCACATGAGGGGTTACTACATAAGTAAGTAACCATGAACCATACGCAATAAGATCAATAAACATGAACATAAGATCAACAACACATCAAGGCACAATCAAACATCACCAGATGTAAGGTAGAATGCAGAAGGGTAAAAACCATCGGTGAAAAATAGTCTTCATCATCGTCTCTTCTATTATCATATTAATTTTACATCTCATTCACTGGCCACCACTAGTGTGCAAGCCACAAGTTTCCAATCATACAAGCCACTATTCGCTTTAAACAACAACTTGTATGAACTTTGCAAACCACCACTTGCAGGAAGCCACCACTCCCTCGTCTTTGCAAGGCACCACCTATTGGAAGCTATTACTTCCAATAAATCTCACCCAACTAGCACTAGACTCCCAAGTTCTTGAGCCACTACTTGAAGGATGTCATTACACCCCAAATATGAAAGCCACCACTTGATCACTAAAATCCCCAACCTTCAACACATCTCATGGACCTCATTTCAAAGTATTTCACACGGGGCCCATATACTCAAATCAACAAAACAATGAACCTCTTTTCATCAATTTTCAAATTGGATCCATAATAACAATCTGCACATATAACAATCTCTCTACTACAACCAATTTGTTGATATATCAAACTTTGGATATATGCCCTCCAATACAATCTTAGCCACAATCAATACATCATCTCAACACAGTCAACACCATACATATAATTCTACAATCCACATCAATCCTCCAACATATATATTCTCAACATAACTCAATCATTAGTATAACAAATCTAAATACAAAAACTTAGTCATGTATCAACAAAGTGACTATACAAGATATGAATACAATGCTACAACCATATGAAATAAAACATGATTTGCTTAGTTGTAAACTCCTACATACACCATGTTAGCAGTACAAGTGTGTTGTAAAAAATATGCTAATATCCAATCTCCAATATAATGGAATCTTCTCCATCAAATGTCTTCATAAACCTACATCAAACATTTGTTGAAGCATGCACACGAAAAATCTGCAATAAAACTTATCACCTCCAACAATCTGCTATAGTTGTGTCTCTCCTCTCACCATTGGTTCTCAAATCTCTCCAATGACTAATTCTCATAAAGGAACCAACCAAATTTCACAAATTTTTCTCCTATAGTAATTTTTTGGAGTGATTAAACATTCAAAGAAATGGAGAGCTAACCATGTATGTTCATAAATTATAAATTTGGTATGGTTCATAGAGCTTTCCTCCTTAACTCAGTGCACCACCATTTTCATTGAATGAGAGATATTTTCCAACTTAACTAATCACCTTCTTCAATAAATAAGAGACTTTTTCAAGTTTAATCAATCATTTTGTTAAATAAATGAGAAGATATATTTTCAAATTTAATTAATCACATTCTTCAATAAATGAGATTTTTTTTCAAGTTTAATAAATCACCTTCTTCGAAAAATGAGGGAGATATTTTCAAACTTAATCAATCATCTTCTTTAATAAATGAGATAATTTTTCAAGTTTTTCTTTTATTTATATATTTTTTCTTTTATTTATTTGTTTTTTTATTGACATCAATTCAAACATAATTGACTGCACAATTGACTCCTTAGATAAACATCTTAGGTTCACATCAATGCCAACACCATGTGGCCAATAGGGATTCCATATTATAGCAATGCCTTGTGATGCTCCTTGAAAAATGTGGACTAAATAATCACAGTGTATCCAAACATGCTTTACAAGTTTATTGAGAGACTCAAAAGAGAATTTGGTTTCTTGAATCATCATGATATCTGGTTGTTCTTGTACATTTTATTTTTTCTGAGTTGTTGGAGCCCAAATGCAACTTTGGGTTAATTTTGGAAATTTAATGTAAATGTAATTGTAAAATCTAAATGTAAATGTGAAGAAATGTGAAATGAAATGCAAAACAAGAATGCAAATGTGAAATGATATGAAATGTAAATGAGATGAAAATGAAATGCACATGCAATGAAATGTAAAATTCATGAAAGGTACATTTCATTGGAGGGAAATATGGTTGGGAGATATTTTGATTAAAGTAATAAAATATTCCTTCTAGGGTTAGGGGTGTTTTGAGGAGAACCTAAGGATTCGAGAGAGGGTTTGTGTTGGTCTCTCGTTGGATTTTGTAGTGAGTGTTGCATAGTGTTTTTGGTGGCTGTGTAGGGAACGTATGAAGGAAATGAAACGTCCTTGCTACCATGGTAGGGAGGCCTACAACTTGTGTAATTTATGGTTATGTAATGTGAAAATAATTCGGGTTCCTCAGTTATGTTGTTGTTTGCAACAATTTTCTAGGTGTGTTCAACACGTGTATCTATTTCAACAGTTTTTTTTCCAATCCTGTGATATTTGCAACAATGTGGTTTTATTTACATAAATTTTCTATGCACTGTGATAACTTGGGGAGTATTTTGTTATATAGTTTTATGTTGCAATTTTAATGTTACAAGTACAACAACTTCCTTATCTGAAGTGTAATCCACTAGTTTAGTATTTTGACCAGTTTATACATTTGCAACAATTTTATGCCATGTATTTATTTGCAACAACTGCGTGAAATGTAATATGATGGGTTAAAGTTGCTACTAATGTATTTGTTGTAGTTGGGTTTTTATGTCAAATTTCTAGTTTCCTGGTTTAAAGCACAACAAAGTTAGGATTCTTTTCTAGTTTTTTTTGTGTGTAGATTTAAGTTGTTGTGAGTCCTAGTAGTTGTGTTTTTGTACTGTCGAATTTTGTTTATTACAGTGGTTTGGACTGTGTTTCTGCCACTGTCGGTGCACGACACTTTTGCTGCATGGCATTGTCAATGCACGATACTATTAGTGTGTGGTATTATGAGTGCGTGGCACTGTCGGTGCATGGTATTGTTGATGCACAACAATTCTATTGCACAGTGACAATAATAGCGGTGGAAACAATATTGGTGACACCACTATCTGTGTTTCCGCCACTGGTAGGGTAGAATTGCCTAGGGTTTTGCGATTATGTCGGTCTCCATGTGTCGAATTAGCTTGTTCTTTTCATTTCAATGTTCTCTTCTTTTTGGCACCCCCGACCAAGAGGGCATGCCAACAATGTGCACAAATTGGGAGAAGCCTACTACCCATATCTAGTTGAGTGGTAGTAGCGATAGAGAGAAGCCTATGTGGAAGCACTGAGGGAGGCTATGGGCCTGGCCAACCTACAATTTCAAGAGGAACGCTAGTTTCTCGGTTGTAAAGTGTGCAACGAATTATGCGAGGGGAGCTACAACCCAATCTATAATATGCAACACCAAAATGGGATCTCGGACACATATATGGGCAATCTTCTTTAATACCCCCACCAAGTGATGTTAATTGGTGTATCAACCCCTAAATTTTCCATTCAAATAAAATAAGACCAAGGTCATGGGACTTGTATTCCAATTTTAATGGTGGACAAATATTATAGTGGGCATCACTTATGGTTTATTAATGGCTATGGAAATTAGCAAAGGCATTGGAAAATGAAAAGAGGTAATAAATGATATTTAATTAAGGAAATAAAGGAGAATAGGAGAAAAGGAAGGTGAAGAGACACTAATATGCATGTATGGAAGCATTGCTCCCAGTTACAAGAGTTGTCGGGTATGGAAGCATTGGTATGTTTGGAAGAGCTATATGCAACGAGATGTGTGCAGTTGAAGAGAATCAAGGGGCTGGAGCATGTGACAAATCTTCAAAAGCTAATTGTCACAAGGTGCTCCCAGTTACAAGAGCTGCCGGGTATGGAAGCATTGTAATTTCTGGAGGAGCTATGGGTAAAAGGATGTGTGCAGCTGAAGAGAATCAGGGGGCTAGAGCATGCGACAAAGCTTCAAATGTTAATTGTCACAAGATGCTCCTAGTTACAAGAGCTGCTAGGTATGGAAGCATTGTTATGTTTGGAGGAGCTATGGGCAGGGAGATGTGTGCAGCTCAAGAGAATCAGGGGGATGGAGCATGCAACAAAGCTTCAAAAGCTAAGTTTCGAAGGGTACTCCCAGTTACAAGAGTTGCTGGGTATGGAAGCATTACTATGTTTGGAGGAGCTATGGACAAAACGATGTGTGCATCTCAAGAGAATCAGGGGGCTAGAGCATGCGACAAAGCTTCAAAAGCTAAGTGTCGAAGGGTGCTCCCAGTTACAGGAGCTGTCGGGTATGGAAGCATTGCTATCTCTGGAGGAGCTATCCCCAAAGGGATGTGTGTAGCTTAAGAACATACGGGGCTTGGTGCATTGTACAAGACTTTGAGTCCTCATTATCTCTGGCTGCTCTGACCTAGAGGAGCTGCCATGTATGGCAACATTGGTATGTTTGGAACAACTATATGCAACGGGATGTCTGCTGCTGAAGAGAATCAAGGGGCTAGAGCATGCGAAAAAGATTCAAAAGCTAATTATCACAAGGTACTCCCAGTTACAAGAGTTGTCGGGTATGGAAGAATTGTTATGTCTGGAGGAGCTATGGGAAAAAGGATGTGTGCAGCTCAAGAGAATCACGGGGTTGGAGCATGCGACAAGGCTTCAAAAGCTAATTGTCCAGGGGTGCTCCCAGTTACAAGAGATGCCGGGTATGGAAGCATTGCTATGTTTGGAGGAGTTATGGGCAAAAGGATGTGTGCAACTCAAGAGAATTGGGGGGCTCGAGCATGCGACAAAGCTTCAAAAGCTAAGTGTTGAAGGGTGCTCCCAGATACAAGAGCTGCCGGGTATGGAAGCATTGCTATGTTTGGAGGAGCTATGGGCAAAAGGATGTGTGCAGCTCAAGAGAATCATGGGGCTGGAGCATACGACAAAGCTTCAAATGCTAAGTGTCGAAGGGTGCTCCCAGTTATAAGAGCTGCCAGGTATGGAAGCATTGCTATCTCTGGAGGAGCTATCCGCAAAGGGATGTGTGCAGTTGAAGAACTTACGAGGCTTGGCGCGTTGTACAAGACTTCGAGTCCTCGTTTTCTCTGGCTGCTTTGACCTAGAGGAGCTGCCATGTATGGCAACATTGGTATGTTTGGAACAACTATATGCAACGGGATGTGTGCAGCTAAACAGAATCAAGGGGCTGGAGCATGCGACAAACCTTCAAAAGCTAATTGTTGCAAGGTGCTCCCAGATACAAGAGCTGTCGGGTATGGAAGCATTGCTATGTCTGGAGGAGCTACGTGCAAAAGGATGTGTGCAGCTCAAGAGAATCAGGGGGCTGGAGCATGCGACAAAGCTTCAAAAGCTAATTGTCCAAGGGTGCTCCAGTTACAAGAGATGCCGGGTATGCAAGCATTGTATGTTTGGAGGAGCTATGGGCAAAAGGATGTGTGCAGCTCAAGAGAATCAGGGGGCTGGAGCATGCGACAAAGCTTCAAAATCTAAGTGTCGAAGGGTGCTCCCAGTTACAAGAGCTGTCATGTATGGAAGCATTGTTATGTCTGGAGGAGCTATGGGCAAAAGGATGTGTGCAGCTCAAGAGAATCAGGGGGCTAGAGCATGCGACAAAGCTTCAAAAGCTAAGTGTCAAAGGGTGCTCCCAATTACAATAGCTGCTAGATATGGAAGCATTGCTATCTCTGGAGGATCTATCCACAAAGGGATGTGTGCAGCTGAAGACCATATGGGGCTTGGCACATTGTACAAGACTTCGAATCCTCATTATCTCTGGCTGCTCTCAGCTAGAGGAGCTACCATGTATGGCAACATTGGTATGTTTGGAAGAGCTATACGCAATGGTATGTGTGCAGCTGAAGAGAATCAGGGGGCTGGAGCATGCGACAGAGCTTGAAAAGCTAAGCGTGAGATGGTGCTATGAGTTGGAAGAGGTGGAAGGTGTTGAACATTTGTCACTCGAGATGCTAGATGTCTCTAAATGTCACAAATTATAGTGTCCGGTGTGGGAGTAGTGGACCAGGCAGCATGGACAATTGAAGGAAAGCAAAGCAAGATAAGAAATTTGGCAATGAGAGGGTTCATTCCAAAGGGTGGGTTAGTATGTGGCAACTTGTATTGGTTTGCATTAATGTGTTTTTAACGGGTGAAAGCTCTTTCACAAACTAGCTTAATACATTGTTACTGCTTTCATTTAGAGCATATGAATTTATTCTCTTGGTTTTAGTCAAATTTGAGTAACATTCTAGAACAATGGGTGAAGAATAACAAAATAAAAGAGAAAATGAAATAATCAAATTTATTAAAAAGATTTTGTTATTTTTTTTTAATATTATATAATATAATATAATATGTTATAAATATATTTTTTATATAAAAAAAGTTATTTATATGTAAAAAAAGTTATTTAAATATGTAAAAGTTAATTTATTTTATTTTAGGTTAAATGGTTATTTTTTTTGTTTAGATACAAATATTTTCCAATAATATAATGATTCATAATGTTTTGATGATTATTGTTATAATATTTTTTTGTTTATAAATATTGTTATATTAATTTCTTGTAAAATTATATATATAATTATGATTGATTCATGGAATTTAAAAACAAGTTAAAAGTTAAATTTTTAATTTTATTTAAAAAATATTAACAAAAATCTTTTTAAGTTTGTAATGTTTGATGATTTTTAAAATTAAGAAGTTAAATATTGTCAAACATATTTTGAAATAAAATTATGAAATTTAATTACATATAAAACATTTTAAAAGAAATTTAAATAAAACATTTTGGAAAAATATAAAATAAAATTTATTTAAAAAAATAAAATTTTAAAATTTATTATATAAAAAATAAACATTATTTTAATTTAGTCTTTATTTAATAATATATATTTATTGTTGAGTTTAGACTTCTGTGATCCATATTAGTTATAACAACATTTTATAATAACATTTTTTTAATAAAAATCATATAGGAGATAATCTCGTCGTGTATCGAACCAACCAATGTAGTTCATCTTTAGGACAAGATGATGAATCAGAGATGGGCAATGAAATAAATAGATGAAGAGAACAACTAACTAGCCGTTAGAAAATAACAACTAGTTTGACTAATTTTTTTTATTTTATTTTTTTATTTACTTATTTTATATATATATATATATATATATATATATATATATATATATGAGGAATTCTAATTATTATTACATATAATATTATAACTTAATTGGATTTTATTTATTATATAAATTAAAAATAAACTTAATATTAATTATTAATGAAAATTCTTTTTGATTTTGGGTTAAAAAAAATTAATAATAATAATAATAATAATAAATAAATAAATAAATTTACCCAAACTAGGTGTTATTTTCTAATGGCTAGTTAGCTGCTCTCTTCATCTATTTATTCCATTGCCTAGATCTGATTCATCATCTTGTCTTGAAGATGAACACACTGGTTGGTTAGAAACACGTCGACAAGATTATCTCCTCTGTGATTTTTACCAAAAGATGTTGTTATCATATATATATATATATATATATATATATATATATATATATATAGATATATATATATATATTATAATATACATTTTTTTTAAATAATAATAAAATCCTTTTGATATTAAATAACATTGTAAAAAATAATTATCATTATTTCTAATTAATACATTATTTTCAACAAATACCATTATCATCACAATTTTCCTTACATAATAAAATAGATAAAATAACATTTAATTGAAATACACAACTATTGTCTTTTAGATAAAATAGATAAAAATAATAAAGTTTGAACGGGTTCAACCAATGAGCTACAATGTTGCACTTAGGATTCTAGGCAGAGAAAAAGAATCCTACAATGTGACCAAGGAGTGATTGTTAGAAACCTTGAACAATATTGAGAGGGAGGAGGGTGAATCAATATTGTGTCTTATGACCAATTTTACCAAATTTTCACCTTTCTTATCACAAACCTCAATTCATTTATTCATTTGTAGTTCATTAGCAACATGGTATATGATTTATGTAAATATGAACGAGTAAACCACATGAGCGGCTTCTACATAAGTAAATAACCATGAACAATAAGAAATAAGATCAATAAACATGAACATAAGATGAACACATCAAGGCACAATCACACATAGAGACACCAAATGTAAGGTAGAACGCGCAATGGTAAAAACCATCGGCGAAAAATAGTCTTCATCGTCATCTCTTCTATTATCATATTAATTTTACATCTGATTCACTGGCCACCACTAGTGTGCAAGCTACAAGTTGCCAATCATCCAAGCCACTATTCACTTCAGACAACAACTTGTATGAACTTTGTAGACCACCAACTGCAAGAAGCCACCACTCCCTTGACTTTGCAAGGCACCACCTACTGGAAGCTATTACTTCTAATAAATCCTGCCCAACTAGCACTAGACTATCCAACCACAACTAGATGGATGTCAAACACTCCTAAGTTCTCGGGCCACTGCCTAAAGGATGTCATTACACCCTAAATATGCAAGCCACCACTTGCTCACTGAAAGCCCCAACCTTCATCACATCTCATGGACCCCATTTCAAAATATTTCACACTGGGCCCATATACTCAAATTAACAAAATAGTGAGCCTGTTTTCATCAATTTTCAAATTGGACTCACAATAACAATCTCTCTACTACAACTAATCTGCTCATATATCAAACTTTGAATATATGCCCTCCAACAAAATCTTAGCCGCAATCAATACACCATCTCAACAGAATCAACACCATACATATAAATCTGCAATCCACATATCAAACCTCCAACATATATATTCTCAACATAATTCAATCCGTAGTATAACAAATCTAAATACAAAAACTCAGTCGTGTATCAACAAAGTGACCATACAAGATATGAATACAATACTACAACCATATGAAATAAAACATGATTTGCTTAGTTGTAAACTCCTGCATACACCATGTTAGCAATACAAGTGTGTTGTATAAAATATGCTAACATCCAATCTCCAACGTAGCAGGAATCTCCTTCATCAAATGTCTTCATAAACATGAATCAACCATTTGTTGAAGCATGCACACCAAAATTCTACAATAAAACTTATCACCTCCAACAATATGCTATAGCTATGTCTCTCCTCTCACCATTGGTTCTCAAAGCTCTCCAATGACTAACTCTCATAAAGGAACCAACCAACTTTCACAAATTTTTCTCCTATAAATAATTTTTTGGAGTGATTAAACATTCAAAGAAATGGAGAGCTAACCATGTATGTTCATACATTATAAATTTGGTTTGGTTCATAGAACTTTCCTCAACTCAATCCACCACCATTTTCATTGAATGAGAGATATTTTCCAACTTCACTCATCACCTTCTTTAATAAATAAGAGACTTTTTCAAGTTTAATCAATCATCTTGTTCAATAAATGAGAAGATATATTTTCAAATTTGATGGAGATGATGATTACATTGAATTCCTATTTTCGAGAGGACCAAAATCAACGTAAAGATCATCAAATTTGGATAAGGGAAAGTGTACTTATGAAGAAAATCCCACACATGCACATTTGGATAGGTCAACCCGAATGGAAAATTGGTCACCCTTGGAAGCCTATAAATACAAGTGACTTCAAGCTCATTTGGACATCACCAGGAATATTCTTATTCTTATTTCATTGATTGGTTCACACAGGTATGAGGCCGGGTCGACAAAAGAAGTTCACAAAGGTCTGAGATTACAAGGTCTGAAGCTCGCACATGTTTCTAGGGTTTTGGTTTATAGTCGCTGGCTTTTCAAAGGATAAATTTGGTTGCATTCGTTAGCTTATAGGATCAAGGGAGCAACTGAAATCTCACAATCATTTTCAAAACTCTTCCTCCCTGTGGCTAGAAAGTAGGGCTGAAATTTTACCATTAACTGAAGACAAAAAAAGTCGTCTCTGATGTATATTGATGCTGGAAAAATATTTATGAATGTTATTTGGTTATTTTTCTAGATGATATTGTATTGGGCTCATTGTAATCTCTGTTGAAACATTTTATGACAATCTAATAGAAGAAGAATTTTAAAGGGTTTTCCCTCGTAGTGGGGTTTTTCCCTGGCCTTTGACCAAATATGGCATCTCTTGTTGATGTGTTGATTGTCTCTTTTATCATTGAATTTATTATTCTATCTTCAATTAATGTTGATGATTGAAAAGATTAATTTTTATTGAAGAGATTGCTAATTGAAGTATTAGTTACGCTAAAGTAATTGCTTTAGCATAGAACAATCTGAAAATTAACATGGTATCAGAGCCAAGGTGAAGGACAAGGCAAAAATGACACAAGCATTGAAGAAATCATCTTTGGAAATTGAAGGAGCCTATCTAATCAAGTCAAGATGTTTTCCTTCTTTAATGAAAATCAGAATTTGGGTGACTCATCCAATTTGCTGCATGGACATTTAGGTTGGAGATCGTAGCTGATGACACTGATGTCTTTGAATACATTCAAGGAAAGGTACCCGATCCTTTGGAGAATGCTTCCATTGCTGCCAATAAAAAGTACAAGAAAGGTGAGTTCAAAGAAAAGAAAATTATAGCTGATGGTTTATAAGTTAATCTACTTGCATATGTTGGAATTTTGAGGAATTCTAAGGACATGTATGATAATATAGTTGGCATGTATGAATTCAACAATTTGAATGAAATCATCTCTTTGAAAGATCAACTAAAATACAACAAGATGGAAAAAGGAGAGTTTGTGCAATCCTACATTATGAGGATATCACTTCTTAGAGATCAATTGCAAAGAGTTGGGGAATCTGTTCCTGACAGAGAATTGGTGATTGTGAATCTAAGTGGTCTCCCTCCTATTTGGGAAACCTTTATTAGTACTATAAGCAAAAATAATATCCTCCTTTCATTTGATGATATTTTTGGAAATCTCACTCAAGAAGAATCAAGGATGATATCAAGAGGAAGGATTCAAAATCATGAAGAGGGAAAGCCCACTGCATTCATCGCTCATGACAAGAAGAAGAAGAAAGGAAAAGGAGGTCCATTAAATTCAAGAAATCCTTGTTGTGGGGAAAAGTGCCTATTCAGGACGACCCTATCCACCTAAGGTGTGATAGTGCCTTAGCAACAAACAGAAACAACTATTCTAGTATTCTTCTTTATGAATTAAGAATGAAGAGAGATGATATGGACTGACCGGTGTCTTCCGCTAGTCCTTTGATCTGGTTTCTCTTCTCTTTGATAGCTCCCAGCTACTTGCTTCCTCGCTTGCCCAGCTTTACCAAGTTCATGCAAGATCACAAAAGGGGAAAACTACACAAAGACATGGATTGATATTCATAACTAGCTTAGGATTAGAAATAAGCTAAACATACTAATGCAATCATACATCAAAGACACATAAGCATGTAGGAGAAACTCAAATAGTTTTATTGATGAAATAAAAAGGTTCGGGAGGAGATACAACCAAGTGAGTTCCAATCCAGCATCAACCTCCCAGCAAAGGAATCCCTTCTTCACCTCCTTCAAAGCATAAAGCACCCAATGAACTAATCTCAAACCAACAACAATTCTTTACAAAATAAAAAATTCCAGCCTCTGGATCTCTGGGATGAGGGATCCATATATAGATGTTTGGAGAGGGGATGAGTCAACTTGTCATCTGACTAGTGTCCTCTCACTCTATCAGTTCTTGCTTCCACTTGGAGGCTGAGAGCCTCTTACTCATCATTGGTCGAACTCATTGAGGCAAGTGTCATGGAGGAAGATTCTGGAAGCTTCCATCATCTTTACACCTCGCGGAATGGCACTGCCATTTGTCATTTCCCGCTCAGCGCACCCTGGTAGTGGTTTTGGGTGCGTTGCAACGCACCTAGCTAGTGTACTGGGTTGCTTTGCAACGCAGGTGGCTAGTGGAGTCACTGAAATGATCCTAATTTGACTGTTTCTGAGCAGTTTCTGGTGGAGAACTTCTGTGAGAAGCTGTGGTTTGCTGGCCTTGTTCCTTTAGGGGCAGGAACAACACATTTAGGGACTTTGGATCCCTTGGTTTATGGACATTTCATGCTCAGAGATGTAAGGCACAAAAATGTCTATAACAATTGCCCCCTAAAGTATGAGGTCGTTTATCGGGTGAAATTCTTTATTAGGAGGATCCGAAGTCTGGGAGGAGACCTGTAATAAGATACAATACAATACATTATTTTCATACTGTTTTCATGATCTAGCTGAGGCGGGCATTCCCATGCTCAGCTTTATAAATTCATTTTCATGTACATAGGACAGACAATCGTCTGATGATAGACTGATGATTCTGATAGAGCCATCATCCTTTTGGTAGGATGATTATTTGTGCTGCAAGGCTGTACATTTCCATGTCTTTATTTTCCTGAATATATATCGCAGCCCGAATGGATGAAACTAGATCCGGGGTCTTCAATCTCATCCGATATTCACTCTAAGTACAAGTCGATCCATGTGAGAAATGTTTTGAAGTCGAACATGGAAAGACATCGCTTGATTACCAGTCGATGATGTAAACTGTTAACAAGCACGAGAGGAATCACCGATAATGATGATGACCCTCAAGGTACTGCAGTACAATTCACGTGGTGTGAATAGAGGACTTGGCGTCGAACACCACGCAAAATCTTTCGGTCGAAGGTCATTGATGTATACCTGTCGCCGGAAGTGAGAAACTTGCCATTGAGGCATGCAAGCTTCAAAGTACTGAAGGGGGTGTTCCTAGATCAACTTCTTGGATAATGAGCTGATGTCGACAAGAAGTGATCCGTCAAAGGAGGGCCTTAATTAATCCCACATAAATGACACGGAACAGAGCAAATGATTTTAATGGAGGTGAAAACGATCTGATGATATATGGTTCAGGGTGGCGATCATGAAAGAGTATAATGTATGGTAGTGGATGGGACACAGGTTACTTCTCTGAATGACTTCTCTTGAACATGTGGCGACACTTATGCGATGGATTGGTAGCATTTACCCCAAATATGGATGGTATGGCGAGACCATGGTGACGTGACTGGTGAATGAAACAACCCAACCCGATTGTGGTACGGAGGAGAAGTGTCATGTTCAAGAGCGACTTGCTACCAATAAAGTTTCTTTGAGTTTTTCCCAATTTTCCCCAGTCATTGCTGACCAGTACCTCTTTATTTTTGTCAAGCTTGAGGAGGATAACATATGCTTGTTCTATAATTTGCCCTTCGGGCAAACCCATCGCTATGTTTTAACGAGCCTAGCGATAGTGAAACTCGTTCTCGTCTAAAGACAAGTTTGTCACTATTTAATGTTTTTAACGAGTCTAATGACAAGGATAACTCGGTTCTTTTCATTTTTAGAGAGTCTGAAAAGGTACGTAAAGTTAACTCCGGAATTCCTTTTTCGTCATCTAATCCCTTAAGTCCGAAAAAGTATAAAATAATACAAAAGGGATGAATTTTCGATAGTTTTAACGAGCCGAACAAAACAAGCGCTCGATATTTTTGTGCAATAATCCCTCAGGTCCAAAAAGATTAAAATCTAGAGGAGGGATAGCACTTCCGGTCGCTTTAACGAGCTGGAAGGCCAAAACTCGGCAATCTTTTCATATTTTACGAGTCAGATGAAAAGAGCTTAAAGAAGACTCGTCTTTTGAGGAACAAGTGATAAAATGGGTAGCAGCTGATTCCAGGTAAGGTTTGAAATTTCCAAATCACGACAGTGTCACAAGGATGGCTAGTGAAATCACTCTTCGCAACTGTTCCTCAAAATGGGTAAACAATCAAATGGAGGTGAATGATCGGCCAATGGAAAAGTGGAGGTGACGGTGCAAACACGACCAAGGCTTTAATGGCTGAAGTACTACATTCACGGCGGTTATTTACCGGAGGATAGTTCATTTTTTAACGAGCTTAAACGCGGGTGGAAACATTTGCTCGGTCTTATGTTTATTTTTTAACAAGCATGAACTATGTGCTAAAACTGCTTGGATCTTGCGTTTATTTTTTTTAACGAGCATGAACTATGTGCTAAAACTGCTCGATCAAATCCAGTCATATGATAAGAAAGTCTCATATAAAATGGCAACATTTAGATTTTTGCCCCACATCCTTTCTTTATGCAAGTTCGGAAACGACTAATCCTACGAGTTTAAAGGGTTAGCCTATGGGTTTAAAGGGAGGACCTAAAAATTTAAAAAATAAAAAGCCGCCCCTTGCTTGCACTCCAAAAGGTTTGCATGCCCCCAGGTATAAAATAGAGTTTCGAGGTCTCCCTCTATTCGAGCTGACAAAACATTTGTTTTATCAGGAAGGGCCACCCTCTATTCGAGCTGACAAAACTTTCGTTTTATCAGGAAGGGTACTACCTCTTACAGGTTACCCAAATATTGTCCTATTTACGGTGTAAACAAAACACTCCTTCGGCGATGTCTACCAAGATAGACAAAGGTGAGTGACAACGAGCGCCAAACACGTAACTTTGACAAGAGAATATTATTCTAGAATAACCCCTCTTCCAATCACGGACGGGGTACAGACTAGTCATATTCTCCCGCGGAAACCTGCCCTATACCCAAAGCTTTCCTGCCGAAGCAGACCAGGACGCATGCTCCCTGGGTTCCAGTCATATCCTTCCGAATCACTCGCGCTCATCGGGAGGACGGACCGTGGGTTGAGACATTTCTTGAGTGAAGAGACCATTTAGGGATGGTATATGACTATTTGCTATGCGTGATCCGGGAAATGAAAGCTGGTCCACGAGCTTGACCACTCTTCCTTCGTGCGGAAAACACATTACTCTAAAGAGTGAGGAGACGATGGCTCCCATGCAATAAATATAGTCTCGTCCAAGGAGTAGGTTATAATCCAAGGGTCCTTGAACGACCATCACATTCATTTGAACGATCTTCCTTTTCAATGTTATGGGCACATTGGGAAGGATCCCTAAAGGTCGACTGGTTCCTTTATCAAAGCCTGTCATATTTCTCATTTCAGGCGAAAGCGGTGACGAACCAAGCGCTTTCCAAGCAGTAGAGGAAAGGATACTCACAGAAGCCCCTTCATCGATGATGGTACCAGCCATGACCATTCTATATATTTGGACGATAATTCTGAATGGTATGCTTGCTGGTAAACGGGGTCTGCCTAGTTGATTCCAGTCGAAGGAGACAACTAGGTTGCTTGGAGGTGGGACCGAGTAGACGGCCGGGTACGGCTCTGACGAACTTCCTTCCTGCGGTAAAGGAATGGGTAAATTGCCCCCTTGTTCGTCGGAGTCTGTGTTGATGAAGAGAATTGGGATGGTGTCATCCTTGTTTTCTTCAGTGACGGTATCATTCGAAGATAGAACCTCTGAAGGCAAGACCGGGTTAACTGCCACCTCGACCTTTTGACTTTCATCTGGTATGGATTCAGTCAGTTCATCTTCAATTACAGGCGCTTCAGCCGACCATTTGAGCGGGCCAGCTGGATTCTCAACTAACGAAGGACTCGGCAAGAGTTTTTTATATCCAGGAGGAAGTCGTAACGGTGAAACCGGACGATCATCCAAAAATCTTTTAGCTTCATCTAAGAAGGGACAACGGTGGATGGCGTGATCGCCTTCGCACAGTCTACAGGGAGATCTAGCTCTCCCTTTTTGTCCTGGGGCTTCCCTTCTGCTAGTTGACGGTGTGCAATCAACTTGGCTATTAGAGGTTGACGACACCGGATTGTGCAAACGGGGAGACCAGTCCCTTAGTATCCGCGGGATGCAAGGACAATCTCTGTGAAAGTGGTCTCCCTTGCATATGACACATGGAGATTTAGGCCTGGTCAGTGCAGTGTGTGGACTTTCGTTAGACGCCACTCGTTTGCCCCCATTCGCCTTTGGCTCCTTCTTCTTCTTCTCTTTCTTCTTCTTTTCCTTCTTCTCCTTAGGAACTGGGCTTTTGGCTTTGCCAGCTCCATCAAGTGAAGAGGAAGGAGGAGAGGAAGAATTAGAGGAAGTAGAAGGTTGGTGGGTAACTCTTGACTGGTCTAACTGCTGATTCGATTGTTCAGGAATAGTGGTGTTCTGAACGACATTGGTTGAGAAGAGCCAGGCAGGCAGGCCAATTGTCAGTCCTGGAAGCGATAAGGTGGCCATATGGGGCGCTCCAACATCTCCCCAAGAGGAGAAGGGACTAGGATTTCCACCAAGAGGAATTCCTTGGTTGGAAGGCTCCATTTTCTCAACTGAAAGATCAACGCAGGAATAAGGGTGATGAGTATTCCGTTTAAAATAAATTTTACGACGCTTTAGACACAACTTGCTTTTTTAGTTTTTAAGATTCGAGAAAAAACAAAAGATGACTCTAGTCGCCTTCGATGTTTTAACGAGCCCGAAGTGACAAATGCTCGGATGGACTTTTTCCGTTATAGAGTCTGAAAAAGGCCAAAAGGAACTGCTCTGGAGATCTAGGTAGAGGGTGTGCCAAACCAATCACAAAATTGCAGAATACGTTTTACGGTACGGCAGTCAATCTTCCCGAATGCTGTGTTCGGTGCATTGCGATCAGTAGGGCGGCTGACACGGCTTCCTATGGATAAAAGGTTTTAAGCCTATAGGGGTCTCCCAATATATACTCGACGGTACGTGGGAGCACAATCCGTACTGGCACTTTTGGTCTCTCAGGAGGAATCACCCAACCATCAGTGAGGCCAACAGATACCAGGTTTTACGACGCCGGAACACGTCTCTAGCCTAGACCTCTATGTTGTGCGTTAAGTTACAAAGCATTGTTAGGTTCATTCAGTTTATTTTAAGTTGATCTTTCTTAGAAGTTTGCCTTTTGAGGTTCACCACGAGATGTAGATGTAATTCCTAAATGCAATCTAAAAGATGATAAGCAAATCTTTATCTCTTTTTCAACAATGAAAATCCTAGCTACAAAGGGAAAAGCAAGACACAATCTTTTCTCAAAGAGCAAAGAGCACACTGTAAATGCACTTTTTCCTAAATCAAGCCATACAAACTATCAATATGCAAATGCACAAGTGCATGTATTTGTTTTTCACTTTCTTAATATTGATGTCTAAAAAGAAAGCTTTTTCACAACTTTGAATTCGCTTTCAAATGACAAATACAAACAAGCTTACTTTCCGAAATCAAAAAGGGTAGAAGAGATTACGACACTTTACGATTTTTGAAATAATACTTGTTTCGACACTAGAAAGAGACAAATTCAAACCAAAAGCAAAGGTAAATGTATAATCAACTGTGAACAGCAAATGAACTTTCTCCTAAGACCAAAATCGACAGATCTGAATCAAAGGCTACAGTATGACTATTTCACTTTTGCAATGGAAAACTGTAAATGATGCCACAAACACATAAAAACACCTACAGTATTTTTGTACAAAGGAGGCGGAATTAAGGCAGAGAAAAGGGGTTTTCAGATAGGTACCTATACTGGTTACAGGCTGCAAAAACAGAGATCAAAACTGGGCAAAACAGAGCAAAGAACCTCAGCTGCACAAGGCAAAGGCTGATCAGCGCACCTGTCTAACAGAGAAACTGAATTGCAGCGCAGGTAGCCCTCTCGGGACCTACGTTGAAATGCAGAGTCTATTCACAGAGCCTGCGCTGGAGCAGAAATGAGAGTTCTCTCCGGGTTCTGGGTCACAGTTTGTAGTTTAATCTACGGTTTCAGGCCAAATAAAAGCAACAAGCAAGGTACAATCAAAGGGATGATTTGAAAGAGGGCTAAGAGCTATCACAAAGGGTTATCAGATCATTTGTGAGTCCATTGTTCAGATCATAGACAAATCCAGTGATTGGATCAAAACAACAGTTGTCTACTTTGCATCTGAAAATGGCAGATGCAGTTCGATTGCTGCTCTTAAGTCTATGAAACAAACAGTAATAGAAACACAAATAAAATGATTAGACAGATCTCCCCAGTGGAGTCGCCAATTTGTTGCGGGGAAAAGTGCCTATTCAGGACGACCCTATCCACCTAAGGTGTGATAGTGCCTTAGCAACAAACATAAACAACTATTCTAGTATTCTTCTTTATGAATTAAGAATGAAGAGAGATGAGATGGACTGACCGGTGTCTTCCGCTAGTCCTTTGATCCGGTTTCTCTTCTCTTTGATAGCTCCCAGCTACTTGCTTCCTCGCTTGCCCAGCTTTACCAAGTTCCTGCAAGATCACAAAAGGGGAAAACTACACAAAGACATGGATTCATATTCATAACTAGATTAGGATTAGAAATAAGCTAAACATACTAATGCAATCATACATCAAAGAAACATAAGCATGTAGGAGAAACTCAAATAGTTTTATTGATGAAATAACAAGGTTCAGGAGGAGATACAACCAAGTAAGTTCCAATCTAGCATCAACCTCCCAGCAAAGGAATCCCTTCTTCACCTCCTTCAAAGCATAAAGCACCCAATGCACTAATCTCAAACCAACAACAATTCTTTGCAAAATACAAAATTCCAGCCTCTGGATCTCTGGGATGAGGGATCCATATATAGATGTTTGGAGAGGGGATGAGTCAACTTGTCATCTGACTAGTGTCCTCTCTCTCTGTCAGTTCTTGCTTCCACTTGGAGGCTGAGAGCCTCTTACTCATCACTGGTCAAACTCATTGAGGTAAGTGTCATGGAGGAAGATTCTGGAAGCTTCCATCATCTTTACACCTCGCGGAATGGCACTGCCATTTGTCATTTCCCGCTCAGCGCACCCTGGTAGTGGTTTTGGGTGCGTTGCAATGCACCTAGCTAGTGTACTGGGGTGCTTTGCAACGCAGGTGGCTAGTGGAGTCACTGAAATGATCATGATTTGACTGGTTCTGAGCAGTTTCTGGTGGAGAACTTCTGTGAGAAGCTGTGGTTTGCTGGCCTTGTTCCTTTAGGGGCAGGAACAACACATTTAGGGACTTTGGATCCCTTGGTTTATGGACATTTCATGCTCAGAGCTGTAAGGCACAAAAATGTCTATAACAATCCTCCTCCTTGAAATTCAAATAGAAGGAAGGAATTATTGAAAATTGAAAGCTAATTGTCATAAGAAAGGCCACTATGCTCGAGAATGCCTCAAGAAGAACCATGGTCCATGCTACAACGCTAGAAGTAACAATAACATGTTTGATGATCGAAAAAGAAAATATGACTGAAGGAGTGATTACAATAGAAGAGAGGAAAGAATATTCAAAAGAGATGCTCCAAGTGATCATGAAGAACATCATCATCCCCAAAAGAAGTCAAGATTCTCCAGGTATGAAAGTAATGTTGCAAATCAATTTGAATATATTCTTATATCTTCCCTTATTATTTCTTCTCATATGGATTCGTGGGATAGTTGGTTGTTTGATAGTAGGGAAACTCATCACTTCTCTGGGTATAAGGAAGTTCTCTCTAATTTGATAGAGAGGGAGACAAATTTGAAAATTATTCTTGGAGACAATTCCATTCATCCCATCTAAGGCTTTGGGTTTGTCAAATTTCATTTGAATTCTAGGGAATCTATTTTTCTTTATGATGTGATGTATGTGCCAGGATTGAAGAAGAACTTGGTATCAATATCCACTTTGGAAGACAAAGGGATGAGGATTATCGTCATCAAAGGAAATGTTCTTACTTGGCCCATTGGATCACCTATGAGAGATGCATTCACATTGGGATCAAGATTTGAAGGAATCTATAGAGTCACTGGCAGACCTCTTCTAACATTGGTCCATGATACTAATCATCTAAGCAATCAATGGCACCAAATATTGGCCCATATACATTATGATGCTCTTCCAAAATTGGAGAAATTGGTCTCTGGGATTCCAAGGTTCAAGCCCTACATGATGGAGTATGTCCAGGATGTGTGAGTAGGAAGAAGACAAGGGGACCATTCCCCTCTAGCAAGAACAAGACAATTGACATCCTCCATCTCATTCATTCCGACATATGTGGTTCGATGCCCATGCACTCTATTGGTGGCCATCTCTACTACATCACCTTCATTGATAAATTCTCAAGAAAGACATGGATATCTTATTTGAAGCACAAGGATGAAGCCTTCAAACTATTCAAGGAGTTCAAAGCTTTGATTGAAAATCAAACAGGGAAGAAAATCAAAATATTCAGGTCTAACAATGGTGGAGAGTACATGTCAAAGGAGTTAATTGATTTTTACAAGAAGGAAGGTATCAAGAAAGAGACAAGTATGCCCTATACTCCCAAAAAAATGGAGTGGTTGAAAGAAATAATAGGTCCATTATAGAAGTTTCTCGTGATGTGCTTTGTGATCAAAAGTTGCCAAAGTTCATTTGGGTAGAAGCAACAAATGTTGTCATATATGTTCAAAATAGGGTGCCTCATCAAGCATTGGACACCAAGACTACCAAAGAAATGTTCACAAGTATCAAGCCTGATGTTAGCCATCTCTGTATCTTTGGCTACCCCATATAATTTCATGTGCCAAAGGACAAAAGAAACAAGTTGGATGCCATGAGAAGGAAATGTATGTTGTTTGGATATTGTGAAAATTCTAAAGCATTTAGAATATATATTCTTGGTTAAAGGAAATTTGAAATTAGTAGGGATGTTACATTTGATGAAGATGTTGCCCTTGGGAAAGAAAGGGACCTTCCTCCACCTCCTCCTCCTAAGAAGAATGATGACATGGATATTTTAGATGGTCCTTCCATGCCCAAATATGAGACATATATTGTTGATGATCCCATGGAGCCAATGGATCCTTTAGATCCTCTTCCATGTGATCCTCCCGCCAGGAAGAGGCCACTTTAGATTCGTGACACATTATAGGATGATGATAGATGTGCTCCTGTTCAAAGATCACTTAGAGAAAACAATAAGCCATGTAGATACCAGGGGTATGTTGCAGCCATGAGCACTATGATTCAAGCTGAACCTCCCACCTTTGAAGAAGTTATGAAAGAACAAGTTTGGAAGGATGTTATGGCCAACGAATATGAATCAATTATGAAGAATCATGTATGGGATGTCGTGTCGAGACCAAAGGGAAAATCCGTGATGACTTCAAAGTGGATATTCAAGATCAAACATGGATTTGATGGTAGCATTGAGAAATTCAAGGCAAGATTCATGGCCTAAGGATTTTCATAGAAAGAGGGAGAAGATTATGACGATATATTTTCACCTATGGCTTAATATACAACCATTCATTTGATATTTTCCTTCGTCGCAAGTCAAGGATGGACCCTTCATCAGATGGACGTAAAGACGACATTCCTTCATGGTATGTTACAAGAAGAAGTGTACATTGAGTAGCCACTGGGATTTGAAGTAGAGGACACATGTTTGTAGGTTGAAGAAGGCATTACATTGTTTGATGCAAGCCCCCAGAGCATGTTAAGCCTGCATAGAAAATTATTTGGTGAAGTTGGGATTCACTAGAAGCAATGTCGATCCCAACCTCTACTTCAAGGTAGTCCAAGTCATGTCATTTATTTTGGTTTTCTATGTTGACGATCTATTCTTGACAGGTAGTGAGCCCTTGATGATCGAGTGTAAGAGGGAGCTAGCCTCTGAATTCAAGATGAAGGACCTTGGACTCATGCACTACTTCCTAGGCCTTGAGGTATGGAAAAGGCCAAGTAAGATTTTCCTTTCACAAGGAAAATATGTTGTGAAGCTATTGGAGAGATACAAAATGACAGAATGCAAGTCCCTACCTACACCGATGGAGATTAATTTCAAGAAGTTATATGGAGAACCTATAGAACTTGATTTCATGAATCCATCCAAATATAGATAATAGAAATATTCTATGTAGTGAACACATTGATTCAATTCATCATTGAGCCTCTCCATGCACAATGGATCACCACCAAGCACATTTTGAGATATTTTCATAGGGAAATCACACTTGGTCTGAGATATTTTGCTAGAGATGTTCAACTTCATGGATACACAGATGCTGATTGGGAAGGAAATGTTGTCGACAGGAAGAGTACATCTGGATGTTAATTTAGCCTTGGATCTGCCATGATATCTTGGATGAGTAGGAAGCAGAAGTCCGTAGCATTGAGTACCGCTGAGGCAAAGTATATTGCCACTAGCATGGCTAGTTGCGAAGTAGTTTGGTTGAGGAAGCTATTTGGAGAGCTATTCGAGTAGGTCTTGGACACTACAGTGATATATTGTGAAAAAAAGAGTGGGATCTGTCTAGAATATAATTTTGTATTTCATGACAATTCTAAGAAAATAGAGATCTGATATCATTTCATTCGAGACATGGTGTAGAGAGGAGCCACTAGACTCCATCATATATCGATTGACGAGCAGATTGAAGATATTCTCACTAAGGCTTTGTCGAAAGGAAAGTTCTTGGTATTCAGGGAGTAGCTTGAACTGATAGATGTTACCCCTCCTAATAGGGGGCATCACTGATCGAGGACACTAAGCTAGCTCTTCCCCCTGTTTGATCTCCCAGGGTGTGGAATTGAGATAGAGGGCTCCTGAGGTTGAGGGATCTCTGGACAATAAGGTATCACCACTATCTATTACCCATAAGTTTGGAGTTGTTGCTCCATTTTCTTGGTCTTTGTAGAGTATAACCCAGTTAGCATCATACTCACAAACAAGGCTTGTTGGGTTTATCCCTCCCAGTTTGGCCAATGGGTTGAGGAAGTTTGGGGTATGTGATCCTTACCTTTTGGTAAGTCAGGTATCTATCCCAAGCTCAAATTATGATGCAAGTGTTCTACCACATTACCCTTAAAGGGAATTGATGGGAAGATCAGTGGGTAATAGGATGGGTTGAGATGTGCTCCCCTATATCACCTATTTCTTGATATGAGGTCAGAGATACTTAACTCCCCCATGAGATTCCAGGTTGAGATATGCTCCCCAATGTGGTTTCAGGTTGAGATGTGCTCCCTGATATTATTTCAGATTGAGATGTTCTCTCCGATGCTATATAGGGTGGTAGTTGATGCTCCCCAATGATTCTTCTTCTTTAGATTGGAGAATTCTTCAACAAATAGAGTTGAGTAGAGATGGGACATTATATGACGACAAGATACACATGACATGATGTAGGTGGAATTCTCCCTAGTTGAGAGGGAGTGTTAAATTGGAAACTATGGTCAAATTCCACTTTAGACGACTCATTTTATGGATATGATTATTGCATTGAATTCCTCTTTTCGAGAGGACCAAAATCATCCTAAAAATCATCAAATATGGACAAGGGAAAGTGTACTTATGAAGAAAATCCCACACATGCACATTTGGACAGGTTGCCCCTAATGGAAAATTGGTCACCCTTGGAAGCCTATAAATACAAGTGACCTCAATCTCATTTGGACATCACTAAGAATATTCCTCTTCTTATTTCATTGATTGGTTCGCACAAGTCTGAGGTTAGGTCGACAAAAGAAGTTCGCAAAGGTCTGAGATTACAGGATCCGAAGTTCGCACATGTTTCTAGGGTTTTGGTTTACATTCACTAGCTTGTCAAAGGATAGATTTGGTTGCAGTCGTTGGCTTATAAGCTCAAGGAAGTGGTTGAAATCTCCTAGTCATTCCCACAACTCCTCCTCCCTGCGACTAGAAAGTAGGGTTGAAATTTTACAGTTGACCAAAGTTGACTATGGTTGACTGAAGACATGAAAAGTTGTCTCTGATGTATATTGATGATGGAAGAATATTTATGAATGTTATTTGGTTATTTTTCTGGATGACATTGTATTGTGCTCATTGTACTCTTTGCTAAAACATTTTATGACAATCTAATAGAAGAAGAAATTCAAAGGGTTTTCCCCCATAGTGGGGTTTTTCCCTGGTCTTTGACCAAATATGGTGTCTCTTGTTGATTTGTTGATTGTCTCCTTTGTCATTGCATTTATTGTTCTATCTTCAATAACTATTTATGATTGAAAAGATTAATTATTATTAAAGATATTTCTAATTGAAGTATTGAATTGGGCTAAAGTAATTCATTCGACATAGAAAAATCTTAGAATTAACACAACCCAATCCATGGTCGGGTGTTATGTGGAAGTCCCTGACTCGGTTTCCTTTTGCATATATTAATATGAGTCATTTTCTTATTGTGATCAATGAGCACATGTATTGGTTATTATCTTGATCTTATGATTGGTTTTTCATGGATTCTATTCTGGTTATATGTTGGTTATATGCATGGTTGAATGATGTGTTCTTGCTATGGATCTTGTTCATGATTTGATAAGTTATTGAATGATTAATCTTTGCATGGGATAACAAGTGTCATTGCAGCTAGCTTGAGAGGGAATTGATCCTTCTTGATGATTCTCTGATGAAGTTAAGAATATCATGATCAGATATGCATTCATGACATGTAACTACTATGTTTACCATGTGTTTGACAAAATGTTTATCACGTGACTACCATGTTTTGAGCAAGATATAGCCTTAGTATTCATTATACATACTTTTTATCATCCTAGATTTTATTATGAAAAGTTCTGGGCAGTGGGTTGTATGCTAGCCTTGAAAAAGTGGCACTAATCTCGTAACTTCAGTTGTAACCGCATGGAGTGAGGCTCATGCATGTGGTTGGAGCCTTCCAACTACATGCATAGTGTCTCATGCTTATGGTTGGGGTGTAAAGCCTGAGAAAAAGAAGTTCCATCTTGGGGATTGATCACCAGGGGTGGTTATCAGACACCTGGGTGATCTGGGGTCCTTGAGGGATGGTAGTATGTTTCTGGTTGGTAGACCCCACTTCCATAATTGGAACTTGGAGGTCGGGTCATATAAGAGAAAAACTCAACTTGATGAAAACTTGACTAAACTGGGGGGGGGGGTGAATCAGTTTAGTATATTCATGGACATTAAATTATTTTCTTCAATCTCACTAACTGAACCATTACATGAGCATCTTAGCAAAAGATGACCAACAATTTGAATATGTGAACAACAATTAATAAGAAAACTAAAACATCATATCAACACATAATAATAATGCATATTGACACCAGATATATGTGGAAACCCATAAAGGGAGAAAACCACAATTTTATTATTGTTGTGATGCAAAGGCAAGCTCCTACTCCTTATTACATTTGATTTTTTGTAGGCCCCAACCTACAGGAGGCTGCTACCTCAATTTTTTGCAAGCTGCAACATGCAAGGAAGCTCCAACTCCCATATGTTTTATGTAGGCTACAACCCATAGGAGGCTCCTACCTCAACCAGCTCCAACTAGATATTTATCATGCCTCAACTTGAAAGGAGACTACAATCCTATGATGCAAACAAGAAATAACAATGTGCTAGTTTACCTGATCATAAATTTTGCATATCTCCATCTTCATTTCGACATCTTCTTCCCTTCAAATCTACTTTAGATCAGCTTCATAAGTGCTAGGTAACTAATGCATAATAGTTCAATCAACTCTCTCTCATATTTCAATTCTCTAACCTCTTCAATTCCTTCCAAAATCACATCTTTTATAAAGATAGTTGCTATTTGTTTGTATCCCACATAGGAATATGAAGTGAATAGGCTTTACTCTTTGCCTTCCACTCATTTGTTTCCAAACTCTTCATATCTTAAATATTAGAACATAAAAATAAAATAATCCATCCAGTATTAATTTTAGCCACATGCAATCATTAAATGCATCAACCTGATGCCAACATCAAATACCAATATTTATCATTGATGAATCACAACAATCTTTGCATTTTCCTTGGAGCCTTGCGTTTGCATCACAAAAATTCAGCTCAATCAACCAATTTCACATCACAACAAATTCTTAAATATAGCAATCTTAACATTATCAAAAAATTTCAATGTATCATAACTCCTCCTTCTGCTCCTTTGCATTGTTGATCTTGTTCATCAATGTATATATTGCCTTGTTGTTTCTCCTTCATTGTTCCTTTTTGTTGCTCCTCTTCCTTTGCTACACCTTCATTGTTCCTTTTTGCTGCTCCTTTGCCTATTATTTCTCCTTCATTGTTCCTTGATGTTGCTCTTTTGATGTTTGTTGTTGCTTGCTTCTCCTTTTCTTTTCTATTGCATACCTTGCAACTCCTATTTCCTTGTTGCTCTTTTGCTTCTCTTGCCTTGCTACTTCATACCTTTCCTATACTCCTTGCTTGTTGCTCCTTTGCTTGCTGCTCTTGTGTTGTTCCTTTACCATGAATGACAACAATGCCAACAATCCCCCACCGGGCTTCACTCAATGAATATGTGACATATCATCTACATTCATACATTCATGGCATACTAAACAATACCACTAAATTGACTAAATATTGGAAAATACCTCTAAAAATCATATTATTTAAGGGAATACACCTCCCCAATTTAAAAAACCTCTACTTTCACTAAATAATTGTAGGTATCCATTTTTCCATTAACATTTTTTATACCC
The DNA here is from genome assembly GCA_031772625.1 of Pinus tabuliformis. Classification (NCBI taxonomy): domain Eukaryota; kingdom Viridiplantae; phylum Streptophyta; class Pinopsida; order Pinales; family Pinaceae; genus Pinus; species Pinus tabuliformis. The sequence goes on along the minus strand of CM062806.1, from coordinate 264,005,007 downwards.
CTTTATATTTTTTTCATTAACTTTCAGCTCCATTTTGTCCAATATAAAAACCCTTTACCCCCTATATATCCTCCAATATATTAAGTCAATATTTCCTCAATATATATCCCCCAATATGAACCAACGTGGTATGGTATTGCTCCCTTAATGAACCCCCTGCAATCCCCCCCCCCTTTGACATCAATAGCAAGGGGGTCTAAAAGGAACAATTCTCTAAAAAATAATTTCACAATCATAAATCCCCCCCCCCTTTGACATCAATAGCAAGGGGGTCTAAAAGGACCAATTCTCTAAAAAATAATTTCACAATCATAAATCGGTTAAGTTTGAAGCTTCTAGCAATTAGAGGTTCAACAATCATAACATAATTCTAAGGCAATCTCCAATAAAATCTCTTGATAATTGGAGTAAACAAATAACATACTGTAAGAAATATTGTGGGGCACATAGATTCATGATAGGAGAGGACCAACTACACAAAATAATCAATACATTCTCTCTTTAAAACTGAGTGCTATGTTTAAAGAAATTCCTCCCTAATGATTCTTTCATCCAGTCATTATTGAATATCCCCTACACATTTAAATAAATAATGCAATAATTTAATAAGGCACCATTCTCCAATAAAATGATCATACTCTAGTTACATTCATGTAGAAATCATGACCATCATGAATCATGCTCCTCCTTCAATCTAGACAGACATAAGGTCAAACTAATTGTGTATTTGAGGAGATCATCTGAGAGAATTTTTAATCTTCCAAGAGAAAACCCTTCCCTCATCTTTCAAATTAATTTTTTATATCAATTGAAGGGTTCAAATACTAATCAATGAAGGGTAGACTTTGTAAAAAAACACACAAATGATATCAACAATTTTAAAGCCTTCAATCATCTTCAAAGGGAGTAACGTCTTCCCACCTTTGTCACATGATGGCTTTGGAGCACCTATATATGCATGCATAATCTTCAATTTCCATTTCCAATATCATATACCATGCCATTGTAACCCTTTGATGCAGCTACCTATTCCAAAGTACAGAAATGCTGGATCTTTTGTTCTTCCAACAGACCCACAAGACAAAGAAACATGGGGAGATAGTGAGCATAGACTTGCATATGTCTCAGAGACCACAGTAATTCACAAGGATATAATGAAAATTCGTGATGATCAATGGTAGAGAGTCTTTTCTCATGGCTACATCACACAATGGGTTGCAATGTATCCTCAAGATATAGATGAAATGTTTTATGCTCATTCTGTGAATGAAGTTGTTGCCTTGGCTCCTCTCCTTGAAAAATTATGATCTGTTGTAGGAAAGAAATCATTCATTGTTGTATCAAGAGGCTCATTATGCCCATGTGAAGAGGCTGCTTTGGATCTACGATGACCAAAAGCAGTTTGTCATGAGAGACGCTTCAAAATATTTGATTTGGAGCTTAATTCAATTTCAGAATCATCACATTCTAAGGTTTCTCTCACCCATTCAACCTATGCAAGCATGAAAGGGCTTCTTAGAATCCATAATCCTTCTCTGATCATTACTGTAGCTGACATTGATGTAAAGGTCGGGTATGCATTAATATTCACTGCCTCAAGTAATCAGAATGCATCTACATTGATCCAATTTCCATGATCGAATGTGCCTAAAGTGCTCTGGATAGATGATTTGAGGTCCACAGCTCTAAAAAGTAAAAGATCTCCTCACCCACTTGAAGGAATCATCGATTTTTCATACTAAGCGCTTCAAATATCCTTGTCTGTTCATGCTAAATTTAGGGATTACCAGAGTGAGTGATATTATATAATTAAGTCTCATCAAAAGGTTTTGTAATGGCACTCCAAAAGTGTGCAATGGAATCGGCTATACTTTGCCATCCAGTTAAGCCCAACTCTTTGTTCACTCCAAAAGTGTGCAATGGAATCGGCTATACTTTGCCATCCAGTTAAGCCCAACTCTTTGTTCGTTCAGCTTCCCAAAGCTTGTGCAATGGCACTTTGCAAACCTAGAATGGAATCAATTCTATATTTTTCCAGCCAGCTAAGCCCAACTTTAACTCATTTTTAATTCGTAGGCATTCGATACAAGTAAGCCAACTTCCTTGCTATATTTCCTACACGACAATCAAGAATTAAGTCCTCTACGAAGGTTTGGGCACATACTACATCATTCTTCCCAAGAGTCATCATCTCCCCTAAATTTTGAAACCTGAAAGGTAAAAGAGGTCAGTCATTGATCGCTTCCCAAAGATTCTACATTAACAACTTGGACCTTCCCTCGATCTGCTAATCTTTCTTCGATAGTTTCAGCTAATTCAACCCCACAGTATCCAGATCCAACCACAATGACATGAATAGGAGACTCTCTCTTTCCAAACCTTTTCCGCTTCAAGGATCTAAGTTGTTTCTCCAATCTCTCTTTCACAAGCTGCTCGCCAACAACTACACAATCCACTTTGAAACTATGGCATCTTCGAAAATAGAAAATGGTCAATCAAACTCTAAGGCACCTAACACGACATCTAATTTTTCCTCAGCACCAAGTGCCAGTAATAACTTGGTAGTTATATTCAACTTTCATTCCACTTTCAATATAAACAACCCCAACATTGCCAGAAGTTTGTAATCCATTGCCTTTTGAACCATAACAAGGGCATATGGTCTTCACTTTATCTTTGATAAATAGCACAGAAGAGTTCGACAGTAGTTCCGAGGCTTCTTATCAGGAGGCCACATCAAGGACTCTAAATGTAAAGAAGTATAAAGACCTTCAAATCCACCACCCAAGATACATATTCGTGGCCTCTTTGAATCAGGCCATGTAAACAATCTCACAGGGGAATCTTCATCATATGATTGAGCAGGATCTCCGACACTACTCTCTCCCATAGATGCAAATGTATGCAAGTGTCCTGAACGTGACTCAGAGATAAGTTGTCTATCACTTTTGCCTTTAGTTTTCCTCTCCTTCGTCAAAAAATTCCAACCATATATAAGTCTTCTTGAAACATTTGCATGAACAAAACTTCTACAGATTATTGTGGAATCGACAAGTGATGAGTAATACGTTCCATGCAAGCATTCTTGATCTCCCAAATATTTTCCATTTATTGGTGGAATTTGTAGAGAAGCTATCATATATTCCATTTATACAACTTCTTAATTGATGTATTATTCAAGAGTGACGGTCTGAGAATAATGTGATACGCCTTCAAAGACCTGCGATGCATTTAACTCGGTGGTGGCGTTCGTTGTGTGTATATAGTAACAATGCCAATAATGATATGTCGCCTATATAATGATATAAATTTGTATTTCATTCACCATATATCATCCACACATATAGGAGTGTTAACCGTTGTAGACGTTAATATACAACTCAGTATAAGAAAGAAATAAATGCACCATCCTGTAACACTGGTCCAACCCAATTTATCCAACTTTACCACCTTAACGCAGGTAGGGCACAAAACCCTAATATCAACTCAGCGTTGTATAACGCCCATCAAAACGTTTTCTTTCCACTTCAGTTCATGCATTGAATTGCCACCTTTACAAATTTTTAGCCCGTGTAGAAAGGCCATACCTTCATTTAAAAATTCCTCTCCATACACTTCAAACTTCTCATTCTCAACGGGCATGGTGATTGCCAAGTTTTTATCCAAGGGACGATGACGATTAGAATTTTTTTCTTCAGAGCATGACAATCTCATTTAAAAATCATTCCTAGGCACTGACACCATCTCAAGGTTTAAAAAAGTCATGTTCAGGTTTTGGGCAGAGACTCCTGGCTCTACTTCTCAAAAGTTTCAATTGCAGCTTGCAATTCATCAGTGCTTCCAACAACTCGCATTGTGTAAATGTATACAGCTGCAACAAACTCAGTCAATCCTCCTGCCACAATAATGATTTTGATCTAGAAGTCAAGCTTGTGAGGCTTCAGAATTCAGACATCTCTGATTACCCTAGTTTTGTCTCGCGTTTAGAAAACAGGGTCTTCCTAGGCCACTTCAACCTTGGTTTTTTTTTCTATGGATCCACGGTGATATTCAAACGTCCATTTAAAACCACGACGACGATTAGATGACGAGAAGGATATATAAAGTATGTACAATCTGCAGGAAAAGAAGGGCTTACCAGGGTGACCTTAAGCTTGAATGAAACAAGCGAAAAGACACACGAGGAGAAAAACATTGAAGGTTGTTGGCACCGAAGCCATGGATCCAACATCACACAAGGATCAGAAGTTTCCAAATTGAAGAATGATGGTAATCTCAATGATTATTTCAGCACATATGCATGACAATAAATGCTCCATATCTAAAGTAACGTTGCACCATGTAACCACTTCCACTGTGCATATAGTAACCCTATTCCATGTAAATGCTTACAGTACATTGTCCAATACGATGCCAATTGTATAACACAGTAAATGCTGGATATATGTTTCCCATTGTATATCGCACTAAAAATTGGTCAGAACTTTCCAACACCATATGAACGTTTCACATTTTTGCACCATCAATAATAATCTATAATGCATCATAGTTGTGGAATATAATATGTCGCCTGCCAAGTGAATATCCACTGCCCATTATTATCTTTCTGACATTAACGTTTCACATTTCTGCAACCGCTGCCAGACTTTAACGTTGCATATTTAATCCAGTCAAATTCGTGCGTTATGATAGATGTCAATTCTGCCAACGCAGACAATGTAACAGTTTACTAATCTTGTAACATATGTAATGGGTTCATCTTTGTAACGTTCTCTAAAATTGGAGTATTCTCGATTGAGACGCTTTGAACTTTTGGAAGAATGAAACTATTCTTCAATACTGTTTTATTTTAAATTGTGTTCTTTGAATTATGATGAGACTATTGCGGCATTTTCCTCCAGCAACTCTTCTAAAAAATCTCTTGTCCACTCCTCAACCATTCGGGTGATGAGATTCACTACAAATGATCTCTTGATATCTTCACAAGATTGTAAATGCATTTTTGTTACAACTCTCTTGCATCCTATTCTTGCTTTGTTACTTTGTCGATAAAAGGAGATACTATCTATCATGCTGCCCATAATATGTATGATTGATTAACAAGATACACCTTCCCTAAGCGCTCTGGATAGAAGTCTTGCAAGGTTTGAACAACTGCAATGGTGCCATGAAGGTTTACATTCTTGTATGCCCAATCAATAAAATATGCTATAATGGAAATTTTGTTTGCCCTCTTGTAGCACTAACAGACATTTTATCAAAGGCATAGACAACAAAACGTTTAAAAACCTCCATAGTCAGGTGGAAAGAAATGTTCCTGGCCATAAGAAGAACCATTATTGGCCTCCCCACTTTGTCAAATCCTTTCATGTAGAAATTTTTGTTTTTGTTTTTCTTAAAGCTCATTACAGACCATTGTTTCTGGGATGTATCCAAGGGATTCCTGGGCATACAAGAAATGTAGAAGTGTAGCATCATCTATAACCTTGGAGGTGGGATCTTCCTTTTGAATTTTGTCTCTCATAAGTAGCAGCTTGTCTCTGACCACTTCAGAAATTGAATTGTTGATGTTTTTTCATGCTTCATGTTACCCAGTTCAGTATGATCTCATACACAACTGTGATCTCACCATGTCCATTATCATCTCAGTACATTTTATGGGTCTCTCTCCCCTGGGATGTGTCTTCTCTAACACTGTCATTAACTTGGTACTTTATTTATCTCATGAGCAACTCTCCTCAAAATATTAATGATGTTACAATTTCCATCTTCTTTTATGTTTCTTTTCTTTGTCTGTAAGTTGGATATAATATAGTGGCAATGCCATCCACTAAATTATTTTATTCAACATATTTTATAGAGTATAAATGAATTTCAAGGCTTTATTGTCAATATTGAGGTTTCTCCCCCCTCAATGATCTAACACTGACAGATTCTTCTTTTTGTTCTTGAGTAACTCCCCTGGAGACTAAGCTAGGTCACTGGTTGTTCTTTATTCTTTCTCTTCCACACTTTAGTAGGATGTATTCTCTTATTTTCCTTTCTTTCATTTTTTGATCTGCTTGGAGTTGCTTCCATCTTCTATTTAGTGCTCTTTAGAATATATGACAGCTTACAATCCTTTTCTTTCTGGCCAAGATTATTACACACAAAACATCTTGTGTGGCCAAGAAATAGAGAAAATGATGTGTTTCTTTTTGTGTTCATGTTTTTATTCATATACACTTTTCATTCAAATTCCTTATGTCCATATTCATGACACATATAACAATAACCATAGAAAGAGTTTATGTACCTAGTGGCTATTGTTCTCCTTTGATTATTTGTTTGAGGATATCTTCTTGCTTGTTATGTTGATTAATCTTGAATTTCTTTCTCTTACATTCTGTTTCTACATGTCCAAGTCTATGGCAAGAAAAACACTTGATATTTTTTCCAGGTGAAAATAATCTCCTTTGAGATCTTCAGAATTTGTTCAACTCATCTCTAGGAGGAAATGACCTTTTTGCAAAAATCATTTTCAGTGACTCACTCTTTGGCTCTTGTTGTTGCTGCTTGGTATTGTTTGCCTCTTTTTTATTTACTCTGCTTGTACCTTCCTCTAGTGGTCCTTTTAGGGCTGCTTCATTATCCTCTATGGAAGCCTTTGAATTACTACTCTTTTCTTCTAACTCCTTCATGGATTCTATGTCCTCTCCTAGCTACTCACATAACTTGTTCTTTTCATCTAACTCTCTCCTAGCTGAATCAACCTTAGCTTCTAATATTTTACATTGTAGGTCTCTCTCTGTTATAGACATTTTTGTGCCTCGCGACATGGAGCATGAAATGTCAATAATTACAGGGATCCTCAGTCCCTAAACATGTTGTTCTTACCCCTAAAAGAACAAGGTCATCAAACAACAGCACTTCCAATCAGTTCTCCACCTGAAAACACTTCAAAACAGGCTTATTTTGGATCATGTCAGCTGCTCCACTGAGCTTCTGCGCTGGAATGCAACTGTTCCTCCTTGTACCTGCGCTGGAAGTCAAAACTAATGAAGGCTACCTGCGCTGGGCGAGATTGGCCAAGTGGCACAGTCATCCTGCAAGGTGTCAACTACCCAGGAAGCTTCCAAACTGACACTTGGTTCATGAGATTCGCCCTGTGATGAGTAAGAGGTACTTGATCACCATGTGTAAGCAAGGATCTCCAAGTGGACTCAAGAACTGAAGATTAACTGAAGAGGGAGAGGACACAAGGCAGCTTCATGTCAGTCTCAAGCTGACTCATCCTCTCTTCTTCTATCCTATATATAGAGCTCTTCTATGAGGTCTAAGGAGGCTGGAATTTTGTGTAAAGCAAGGAGGTGCTGTTGGTTTACAGTTAGAGCTATTGGGTGATTGTTTTACTAGAGGTGAAGAGGAGAGTTCTTGCTGCTGGGGAGGTGCTACTGGATTGGAGCCATCAATGGTTGTAACCTTCTCAGAACCCTGTTACTTCTATCAATAAAGTTTTGCATGTTCTCCTATATACTTGTATTGCATTGATGTATTGTATTTACTTGTATATTTGATTCACTCTAATCCATGCATCAGTTATGAGTACATGTATCTTGTAGTTTCCTCTCTTGTTTTGTGCAGGATCTGTGTGTAGCTGGACCGGCCAAGAGAGCAAGGAGCTGGGAACAAGAGACAAAGAGAGAGGATAAGGATCGACTAAGCGAAAGACACCAGGTTGGTTAATCTCTTCTTCCTTCTCTCTGTACTTTCATAAAGGAAAATATCAAAGCTTTACTTTCAGTTGTTGCTAAAGACTGTCACCTTTAGAGTAGGGATAGGGTCATCCGCGTCGGATACTTTTCCCCACAACAAACTGGCGACTCCGCTGGGGAGCCTAGTATCTTGTTGGTGTTTGTAGTATTTTGCTATTCATTTCTTGAAGAAAAGAGTACCAAATCGAAAAGCTTTTGACTATATCAAAAGCGAAGTAGAGGGACTGCTACTCTTGCTCATTTGCTGAGCGAATTCAAGATTTGAAGAGCTTATCTACAAAAGACTCTTTACTCTTTGTGATAGCTTTTCATCCTCTTGATCATCCCTTAGCCTGTACTTGACCTATAGCTTTTTATTTCAGCAAAAACAGTGCATTTTTGAGCTTTTTATGACCCGGAAAACTTTGTAGACGCAACTCTCGTGTCCCAGAGCAGGCTGTCCATAGGCAGTCTGCATTACAGCGCAGGTACTCCCTTCGGGAACTGCGCTGAGAGTCAAACTGACAGACCAGAGCCTGCGCTGGTCCAGTTAGCCATTGTCTTGCTCAGTTTTCCCATTGTGTCTTGGCCCTGTTTTCACTGATTTTTTGCTGATTGCTTGCTGGTCATTGTACTTGCTGTAAACCATTCTCCTTGACATTATTCCGCCTCAGTTGTGTGATGAAACTGTGAATGTTCTTTCAGTATTTCTTGTTTCAGTTACAGTTTCCCATTGTGAAAAGCGAACCAGTATAGCTGTGGCCTCTTAGATCCTGAACTGTAAAAGTGTCTTTGTGATCTTATGAGCTAGTTTTATTACTGTTCATGGCTGTTTGAGTTTGTTTGTTTTTCATTTTATGGTTTGAATCTATACATTTCCTGTGTTTAAACAAGTCGATCATAAGGTGTCTTTTTGATTATTGGACAAGCTTGTTTATTTCTACTTGAAATTAGATTCAAAATTATACAACAGTTTCCTTTCTGTCTTACATCAACATTAAGGATAACGAAAAGAAATACATGCATTGTGCATTTTGCATTTGACTGTGTGCTTGACGATTTAGGAAAATGTGCATTTTAGTGTGTGTTCTATGATCTGTGGAAAAAGTTGTGTCTTTCTTTTCCCTCAGTAGATTAAGGTTTTCAAAGTTGAAAGATTGAAAAGATTTGCTTCTCATCTTAGATTGCATATAGGAAGTTGTATATATACATCTCGTGGCGACCCTGAAAGGCAAACTGTTAAGTAAGATCAACATTAAAATAAACCCAATTTACATAACAACGCTTTGTAACATAACGCAAACATCTAGAGGTCTAGGTAGAGACGTGTTCCGGCGTCGTTAAACATAGTGACTGTCGATCTCTACGAAGGTGGGTGATTCCTCCTGAGAGTCGGTGGCACTAACACGGACTTGTGCTCCCGCGTACCGTCGCGTATATTGGGAGACCCCTATAGGCTTTTATCCTTTATCCTTAGGAAACCGTGTCGGCCGCCCTACTGATCGCGATGCAGTGAACACAGCATTCACGAAGATCGACCACCCGTACCGTAAAACGTATTCTATGGTTTCGCGAAAGGTTTGGCACACCCTCTGCCTAGATCTCCAGAGCAGTTTCTTTTGGCCCTTTTCAAACTCTATAACTGAAAAGGTCCAACCGAGCATTTGTCACTTCGGGCTCGTTAATACATCGAAGGCGACTAGAGTCATCTTTAGCTTTTTCTCGACTCTTAAAACATGAAAAAGCAGGTTTGTGTCTAAAAGCGTCGTTAATAAAATTTATTTTAAGCGGAACATAATCACCTGTTATTCCCACGTTGATCTTTCAGTCGAAAAGTATGGAGCCCACCAACCAAGGAAGTAACCTTGGCGGAAGTCCAAATCCCTTCTCCTCTTGGGGAGATGTTGGTGCGCCTCATATGGCTACATTGTCACTTCCAGGATTGACAATCGGCCTCCCTGTATGGCTCTTTTCAACTAATGTAGTCCAGATCGCCACTAATCCTGAGCAGTCGAATCAACAGTCAGAACAATCTAGAACGACCCACCAGCCTTCCACTTCTTATGATACTTCCTCTGATCCTTCATCTTCGCAAGGTAGAGCTGGCAAAAGTCAGCCTCCCAAGGAGAAGAAGGAAAAGAAGAAGAGAGAAAAGAAGCAGAAGGAGCCTCTGGCGAAGGCGACTGGGGGCAAGCAGAAGAAAGCTGACAAAAACCCACACACTGCACCGACCGGGCCTAAATCGCCATGTGTCATTTGCAAAGGGATCCATTTCCATTGTGATTGTCCTTGTATTCCCCGGATACTAAGGGACTGGTCCCCAAGGTTGCACAATCCGGTAGCATCAACCTCTGGTTGTCATGTTGATTGCATTCCGTCAACTAGCGAGAGTGAAGGACGAAGAAGGGGACCAAGATCACCCTGTCTATTGTGTGAAGGCAATCATGCCATCCACAAATGTCCATTCTTAGATGAGGCAAAGAGAGTTTTGGAAGATCGCCCGGTTTCACCGTTGCAACTTCCTCCTGGGTACCGAAAACTCGCGCCTAATCCCTCGATAGTTGAAAATCCAGTTGACCCGCTCAAGTGGTCAGCTGAAGTGTCGGTCATTGAGAATGAACCTACTGAATCTAGACCAGACGAAAGTCTAAAGGTCGAAACGGCAGTTGGCCCGGTTCTTCCTTCAGAGGTTCTATCGTCCAATGACTCCGTCATTGAAGACCCGTCTTCAAATGACACCGTCGCCGAAGAGTCATCTTCATGCGACACCCTCACTGAAGAGAATAAGGATGACACCATCCAGGTTATTTTCATTAGCACCGACTCCGATGAGCGTCAGGGCAATGCGCCCATTCCTTTATCGCAGGAAGGAACATCATCAGAGTCATATCCGGCCGTATATTCGGTCCCACCGCCAAGCAACCTGGTTGTATCCTTTGATTGGAATCAACTGGGCAGACCCCGGTTACCAGCCAGTATACCATTCAGAATCATTGTCCAGATCTATAGAATGATTATGGCTGGTACTATCATTGATGAAGGGGCGTCTGTGAGTATCCTTTCCTCTATTGCTTGGAAAGCACTGGGTTCCCCAGCGCTTTTACCCGAGTTGAGAAATCTCTCAGGTTTTGATAAAGGAACCAGTCGACCATTAGGGATCCTCCCCAATGTACCTGTTACATTGAAAGGGAAGACCGTCAGGATGAACGTGTTGGTCGTCCAAGGACCCTTGGATTATAACCTACTCCTCGGACGCGACTATATTTATTGCATGGGAGCGATAGTCTCCTCACTCTTTAGAGTAATGTGTTTTCCACACGAAGGAAGGATGGTCAAGCTCGTAGACCAACTTTCATTTCCGGGATCTCGCATCGCAAATAGTCAAATACCAATCCTAAATGGTCTATTCACTCAAGATACACCTCCGCCCCCAGTCCTCCTTCCCGATGAATGCGAGTGATTCGGAAAGAAAGACTAGGACCCAGGGGGCATGCACCCTGGTCTGCTTCGGGCAGAAGAAACTCCGGGTATAAGGAAGAATTTCCGCAGAAGAATATGACTAGTCCGTACCCCGTCCGTGGAAGGAAGTGGGGTTGTTCTGGAATAATAATCTTTTGTTAAAGTTATGTGTTTGACAAAAGAGTCATTCACCTTTGTCTAAAAAAGTGGGCAATGCCCAAGTAGGAATTCCCTTATTGCGACGAATAGTAACCATCTTTGAATTCAAGCCTCGCCCATTGAAACATATGTTTTGAAGGATAAGCAGGGGCAGCCTACAAAGTAGGAGACTATATTGTTGTGACAGAGGGTAACCATCTTTGGACAACCCAATGATAGACACCGCCGAAGAAAGAGATTGATTTGCGGCAGCGAATAGAACCCTCTTCGGATAATAAGAAAGAGGCAAGCCTCCCTCAATAATACCAATATTTTGTCTTTGAGTAGTGTTCTTCTATTGTCACAAATAGCTGTTTGTTAAAAGTGGGCCGATGGGAAGCCTGAGTACTGCGTAAGACCCCTTAAAATAACGAGAAGACAAGTATCGTTAACATTAGATTAGCAAGATGACAAATAACTGTGAACACCCAAAGAAAAGCAGAGGTAGGGGAGAGGAGGGGCAGCTTCGAAATTCTATCCTATACCTGGGGGCATGCAAACTTTTGGAATGCAAGCAAGGGACGACTATTTATTTTTTAAATTTTTAGGTCCTCCCTTTAAACCTGTAGGTCTAACCCATTAAACTCGTAGGATTAGCCGTTTCCGACCTTGCATGAAGAAAGCCTGTGGGGCAAAAGTAAAATTTGCCAAAATTGGAGCATAGCTTTATGAGATAAAGCTCCTTAAAAAATAGTTATCTCATAGGAGGCATTCTTGTTATGACTGGTATATCGAGCAGTTTTAGCATATAGTTCATGCTCGTTAAAAAATAAACGCAAAATTCGAGCAGTTTTATGACTGAATTTATGCTCGTTAAAAAATAGAAAAGTGTGAGCAAAAGTTTCCCCCAGAGTTCAAGCTCATGAAAAAAATGAACCGGTAAATAACCTTTTGAGATCGTAAATTCATCAGCCATAAGAACCTTGATCGTGTTTTCATCCATCACCTCCACTGTTCATTTGGCCGATCATTCACTTCCATTTGTGTGTTTACCTCTTTTGAGAAACAGCTGCGAAGAGTGATTTCACCTAGCCATCCTTGTGACACTGCCGTGATTGGAAAATTCCAACCTGTACCTGGAATCTGCTGCTATCCCTGTTTATCACTCGTTCCTCAAAAGACGAGTCTTCTTTGAGCTCTTTTCACTGACTCGTAAAATATGAAAAGTTTGCCGAGTTTTGGCCTTCTAGCTCGTTAAATGACCGGAACGCTATCCCTCCTCTAAATTTTAATCTTTTTGGACCTGAGGGATTATTGCACAAAAGGATCGAGCGCTTGTCTTGTTCGGCTCGTTAAAAGTACCGAACAGCCATCCCTTCTGTATTGTTTTATACTTTTTCGGACTTAAGGGATTAGCTGACGAAAAAGGAATTATGGAGTTAACTTTCTGTACCTTTTTAGACTCTCTAAAAATGAAAAGGACCGAGTTTTCCTTGTCGTGAGACTCGTTAAAATGATTAAATAGCGACAAACTTGTCTTTAGACGAGAACGAGTTTCCCTATCGCTAGGCTCGTTAAATCATAGCGATGGGCTTGCCCGAAGGGCAGGTTATAGAACAAGCATATGTTATCCTCCTCAAGCTTGACAAAAATAAAGAGGTACTGGTCAGAAATGACTTGGGAAAAATTGGGAGAACATCAAAGTTTAATGGTAGCAAGTCACTCTTGAACATGACACTTTTCCTCTGTACCACATCGGGTTGGGTTGTTTCATTCACCGGTCTCATCGCCATGGTCCTCGCCAAACCATCCACATTTGGGGTAATGCTACCGATCCATCGCATCAGTGTCGTTATATGTTCAAGAGGGGTCATTCTGAAAGTGTCAACCGTGTCCCATCCACTGCCATACATTATCCTTCATCCATTCATGATCGCCACCCTGAATCATATGTCACAGTTTGTTTTCACCTCCACTAAAATCATTAGCTCCGTTCCGTGTCATTGATGTGGGATTCATTAAGGCCCTCCTTTGACGGATCACTTCTTGTCGACTTCAGCTCATTATCCAAGAAGTTGATCTAGGAACACCCCCATCAGTACTTTGAAGCTTGCATGCCTCAATGGCAAGTTTCTCACTTCCGGCGGCAGGTATACCTCAATGACCTTCGACCAGAAGATTTTGCGTGGCGTTCGACGCCAAGTCCTTTATTCACGCCACGTGAATTGTACTGCAGTACCTTGAGGGTCATCGTCATTATTGGTGATTCCTCTCGCGCTTGTTAACGGTTTTCATTATTGACCGGTAATCAAGCGATGTCTTTCCATGTTCGACTTCAGCGAAATTCTCACATGGATCGACTTGTACTTAGAGTGAAGATCGAACGAGTTTGAAGACCCCGGATCTAGTTTCATCCATCCGGGCTGCGATATATATTCAGGAAATATAAAAGCATTTGCCATGTACATCATTGCAGCAGATGATCATCCTATTCAAAGGATGATAATTTCAGCAGAAAATTATCAGTCTACCTTCAGACGATCGTCTGTCATATGTACCAAAATGTATTTATAAAAGCTGAGCATGGGAATGCCCGCCTCAGCCAGATCATGAAAATAGAATGAAAAATAATGTATTGTATTGTATTGTATTACAGGGCGCCTCCTCAGCACTGGAATGAACTTCGGACCCTCTAGATAAAGAATTTCACCCGATAAACGGCCTCATACTTTAGGGGGCAACTGTTATAGACATTTTTGTACCTCGCGACATGGAGCATGAAATGTCAATAATTACAGGGATCCTCAGTCCCTAAACATGTTGTTCTTACCCCTAAAAGAACAAGGTCATCAAACAACAGCACTTCCAATCAGTTCTCCACCTGAAAACACTTCAAAACAGGCTTATTTTGGATCATGTCAGCTGCTCCATTGAGCTTCTGCGCTGGAATGCAACTGTTCCTCCTTGTACCTGCGCTGGAAGTCAAAACTAATGAAGGCTACCTGCGCTGGGCGAGATTGGCCAAGTGGCACAGTCATCCTGCAAGGTGTCAACTACCCAGGAAGCTTCCAAACTGACACTTGGTTCATGAGATTCGCCCTGTGATGAGTAAGAGGTACTTGATCACCATGTGTAAGCAAGGATCTCCAAGTGGACTCAAGAACTGAAGATTAACTGAAGAGGGAGAGGACACAAGGCAGCTTCATGTCAGTCTCAAGCTGACTCATCCTCTCTTCTTCTATCCTATATATAGAGCTCTTCTATGAGGTCTAAGGAGGCTGGAATTTTGTGTAAAGCAAGGAGGTGCTGTTGGTTTACAGTTAGAGCTATTGGGTGATTGTTTTACTAGAGGTGAAGAGGAGAGTTCTTGCTGCTGGGGAGGTGCTGCTGGATTGGAGCCATCAATGGTTGTAACCTTCTCAGAACCCTGTTACTTCTATCAATAAAGTTTTGCATGTTCTTCTATATACTTGTATTGCATTGATGTATTGTATTTACTTGTATATTTGATTCACTCTAATCCATGCATCAGTTATGAGTACATGTATCTTGTAGTTTCCTCTCTTGTTTTGTGCAGGATCTGTGTGTAGCTGGACCGGCCAAGAGAGCAAGGAGCTGGGAACAAGAGACAAAGAGAGAGGATAAGGATCGACTAAGCGAAAGACACCAGGTTGGTTAATCTCTTCTTCCTTCTCTCTGTACTTTCATAAAGGAAAATATCAAAGCTTTACTTTCAGTTGTTGCTAAAGACTGTCACCTTTAGAGTAGGGATAGGGTCATCCGCGTCGGATACTTTTCCCCACAACACTCTCCTTGAATTTACTACTCATCACCTCTTCTAGTCTCCTTGCTTCTTCAATTTGTGTCTTCATGTTGACAATTTACTCCTTTTACTCATGCTCTTTGTCATCACATATCTGCACAAGTTTATTCAAATCCTTGTTTTCATTCTTAAATATTTCTATACTAGCCAATGATAAGTCAAGCCTAGCTTGATTTTCATTTGATTTTTCTTCATGAGAGTCAGACACATTCACATAAGTAGAGGTTTCACTTTCCTTAAGACAAGGTTTTTTCTCCTTCCTCTTTCTCTTTCCTTTCTCTACATTGTTGCTGCTAGTCTCTTCATGCATGAGATGAAATCTATCCCATATTTATTTTGTAGAAGTTAGATCTATTATTGTATCAAGATCCTTATTATGAAGATTGTTATACATGACACATTTTTCCTTAGCATTCCATTTTTGTTCTTCAAAGAGGGAGAGTCTTTGCAATAGCCATCACATACTAGTTTCCACACACCAGGTCCATAAGCTATCAGTTCAAATTTAACCTTATCTCTCCATTCATGAAAGTTCCATGTACTAAGCACAAGTATAATTTGACAATCCATGAATCCACCGGAAATACCTTCAAGTTGTTAGGCTTACACTGAGGGAACCTAAGCTCTAATACCAATTGATGAAAACTTGACTAAACTGAGCCACCAGGGGGTGAATCAGTTTAGTATATAATTATTTTCTTCAATATCACTAACTGAACCATTACATGAGAAACTTTGAGAAACTTAGCAAAAAATGACCAACAATTTGAATATGTGAACAAAAATTAATAAGAAAACTAAAACATCATATTAGCACATAATAATAATGCATATTGACACCAGATATATGTGGAAACCCATAAAGGGAGAAAACCATGATTTTATTATTGTTGTGATGCAAAGGAAAACTCCTACTCCTTATTACATCTGATTTTCTATGGGCCCCAACTTATAGGAGACTGCTACCTCGATTTTTTGCATGCTGCAACATGCAAGGAAGATCCAACTCCCATATGTTTTATGTAGGCTACAACCCACATGAGGCTCCTACCTCAACTAACTCCAACTAGATATTTATCATGCCTCAACTTGAAAGGAGTCTACCATCCCCTGATGCAAACAAGAAATAACAATGTGCTAGTTTACCTACTCATAAATTCTGCATATCTCCATCTTCATTTCAACATCTTCTTCCCTTCAAATCTGCTTCACACCATCTTCATAAGTGCCAGGTAACTAATGCATAATAGTTCTATCAGCTCTCCCTCAATATTCCATTCTCTAACCTCTTCAATGCCTTCCAAAATCACATCTTTTATAAAGATAGTTTGTTGGTTGTTTGTATCCCACATAGGAATATGAAGTGAATAGGCTTTACTCTTTGCCTTCCGCTCATTCATTTCCAAACTCTTCATATCTTGAATATTAGAACATAAAAAATAAATAATCCATCCAATATTAATTATATACACATGCAATCATTAAATGCATCAACCTGATGCCAACATCAAATACTAATATTTATCATTGATGCATCACAACAATCTTTTCCTTTGCCTTGGATTCTTTCCTTTCCATCACAAGAATTCATCTCAATCAACCAATTTCACATCACAAAAAATTTTTCAATATAGCAATCTCTGCAACATTTTCAAAACATTTCGATGTATCATAACTCCTCCTTCTTCTCCTTTGTATTTCTGATCTTGTTAATTAGTGTATACATTGACTTGTTTTTTCTCCTTTACCTGTTGTTTCTCCTTGATTTTTCCTTGTTGTTTCTCCTTTTCCTTTGCTGCTTCTTCATTCTTCCTTTTTCTTGCTCCTTTGCCTATTGTTTCTCCTTCATTGTTCCTTGATATTTCTCTTTTGTTGCTTTTTGCTCCTTGTGGTGCTCCTTTGCTTGCTTCTCCTTTGTTTTTCTCCTACATACCTTGATGCTCCTGTTGCCTTGCAACTCTTTTCCTTCTCCTGCCTTGCTGTTGCATACCTTGCCTCCACTCCTTTCTTTTTTCTCCTTTGCTTACTACTCTTGTGTTTTTCCTTTGCCACCAATGACAATAATTCCAACACAACTCATGTTTACCCTAGAGAGCTTGTAAAAGTGGGTAAACGTGGGATGGGGTCATTACATGCTAGTATCATAGTAGGTTCACAACACTAGACCTATGGGTAAAAGAAAATTGTTATACAGGTTTATATATTTGACGTGCATGACATGTCATTATGGTTCATGCATTGTAGATATATGCATTCTAATTATTGTTATTGCGGTTGCATGCATGATAGTAGTCTCTTGATATATTATATATCGTGCTAATCTAGACTAATTTGTATAGATGTGATATCCCTCCCCCCGCCCCCTCCGAGATACACTAAAGTATGATTTTGATTATGTCTTCTATTTGGTTTATCTAACATGGTATGTTTGCAGGAAATAGAAGGCTAAAGATGAAGAGCAGAATGTTGGATTATAGTTCACATGACTCCCCATACAGGCCTAATGTGAAATCAGTGGAATGGGAAAAATCAGTTGAGCAGTAAGGAGGAGTATTATTTTGATCTAGAAGATACAATGAGTATGAGGGTAGAGATTAGAAGTTGCAAGGAAGATAATAACATGTTGATTGAGGCACAAAAAATACTTGCAAGGGCTCAAGAAAAGAAAGCAGAATTTAATGTAGTGATTCTTCAAAGCCTTTCAGACTTACAAAAGCAGGGATAACTGGGGATGATTCATGGAGATAGGCAGGAAGAGAAGACTAATGGGGCACATGGTAGTAGGTCTCAGAGAAGACACAGAATGGACAAAGATGATACAGTCAAAGGTGACAAATCTTTGGATACACCTAAGAGAAGGGGTAGTACTTACGGATTCTATTCTAGCTCCCATTCTAGGAGACATCATCACCATCACTGTCAACATATTTGTAGGAGTGAGAAGCAATGTTTGCCAGAAAAGTTCAAGAAATCCAAGCCCCCTACTTTTGATGGAGAAATGAAGAAATCAAAAGATGCAGAAGCATGGCTACTTGGGATAAAGAAGTTTTTCAGATTGAATGATTATTCAGAGAACATGAAAGCCATGATAACTACCTTCAGTCACAAGGGAAAAGAAGATATCTAATGGAGGATGTAAAGCATGTCGGAGGCATTAGAGAAGAGGAGATGATTTGGAAAGAGTTTGAAAGACTCTTCAAGAAGAAGTATATGTCTGAAATATACTATGATGAAAGTTCCAAGGAATTTTATGAGTTGAGGATGGGTTCTGTGATAGATGATGAGTACACTTGTTGATTTATGGAGTTGTTGAGGTATGTGCCTTAACTCAAGGGTGAGAAAGAAAATATTCAAAGGTTCATTAGTGGGTCGCTAGTAGAATTCAAAGATAGGATTGAGTTTGATGAACCTCGGTCATTGGAGGAAGCCATCAGAAAGTTGAAGCATTGTTATGAGTAGTCAAAGTGCAATCTGAGTTTAAGAGTGACTAGAAAGGTAATGAAAATACTAAAGGAAAGTTGTCTAAGAAGCGAGGAATACCTCAGGATAAAAGTGACAAGGAAAATGTGGCACCTTATAAAAAGTTCAATGCAGTTGAGAGAGGACATGGGTCTTAGCCTAAGGAGAAACAGAATAAAGTCAATGAAAGAAAACCTTTGAGATGTTGGACCTACGGTGGAGACAATAGTTGGAAGGATTTTCCATTGTAACAAGGTGGAATGCCTCAGATTTAAAGTGCTCAGGAGGCACATATAGTTCGATATGTTGGTTAGAGTATTCCTCAGATTTATGTAGCAATGGATAATAGGAAGGTAGATCATTAGACATCCATTATTGAGATGGAAGGTAAGATTTGTGATCAAGTTGTTCCTATTTTGATTGATCCTGGATCAAATTATAGCTATATCAATCCTAACCTGATGGATAAGTGTTTCTTGAATAAAGAAGTGCATGCAAAATCTAGGCTTGTGCAATTGGTACATGGACAAAGAGAAGAGTTCATCATTGGGTGAGATCTTGTGAATTTGAGCTTAATGGTATGCCTACATCAACACATATAAATGTGCTTCCTTTGGGTTCATATGGTATGCTTTTGGGCATGGAATGGTTGTTCATTCAAAAGACTAAAGTGGATTGCTATGACAAGGATATTGAGGTTTTGGATGATCATGGAGAAAAGTGAGCCTTGCAGGGAGAGAAGAAGCCTACATCAGTGAGAATGGTCACAACTATGCAAGAAAAACATAGCCACAGGAAAGGATGTTTATTGTTTGTAATGCATGTTTCCAGTGATAAAGAGAAGGGAGATGAGGATGATGAAGTCTTGAGGAAGTATCTTGTCTTATAACATTTTCAGGATGTGTTTCCTACAGATATTACAGAGCTATAACATCATAGGGAAGTGGATTTATCTATTGAGTTGGTACCAGGAGTAGCACCAACATCTAAGGCACCTTACAAGATGAGCACTCTAGAGTTGGTGGAATTGAAGGTGCAACTTAAAGAGATGCTTGATAAGAGATACATAAGGCAAAGTTTTTTTCCTTGGGGTGCACAAGTGTTGTTTGTAATGAAGAAGGATGGTACTCTTATATTTTGCATTGATTACAAGCAACTGAACAAGGTGAATATCAAGAATAGGCATTCATTGTCACAGATTGATGACTTGTTTAATCAATTGAAGGGAATAGTGGTATTATCAAAGATTGATTTGAGATCAGGATATCATCAGGTGTGCATAAAAAAATAAGACATCTACAAGACTACATTTCGAACAAGGTATGGGAACTATAAGTTTGTGGTGGTTACTTTTGGTCTTACTAATGCTCCAACCACCTTCATGTGTTTGATGAATAATGTGTCGCATCCTTACCTAGATAAGTTTGTGATATTGTTTGTTGATGATATATTGGTATATTCAAATAATGAGGAAGAGCATGTAGCACACTTGGAAGTAGTGTTGATATTTTTGAGAGAGCATCATTTGTATGCCAATCTTAGCAAGTGAAACTTCTTTTAGTCTCAAATTCATTACTTGGGACATGTTGTTTCCAAGGAAGGGATAACAGTGGATCTGGAAAAGATTAAGGCTATCATGGAGTGGCCAACTCCTAGGAACATGGATGAGGTCATATCATTCATGGGACTAGTAGGTTATTTCAAGGGGTTCATCAGGAACTTTGTCAGGCCCTGGAATTGTTGTATTTAATGCATCTTTTTACTTATATGATGCCATGCTTATTGCCTTGTTTTACCAACTTATGAACTTCTATCTTGTACTTATACATTCTTTTGATGCAATAGTGAAGATTTTCATTATTTTATCGAACAATACCTTCATTATATTCATTTTTTAGGACTTATGTTCATAAAAATGCTAGTAATGCAGATTATTCAATCCCTGCACTATGCATAAGAGATCCTACACCAAAGGAATGGACATGTAGGTTACTTTGATCATTGAAATGTACCACGTGGGCCCTTGATTACACTTTTCAAAGAGAATTTTGAATATTTTGTCAAGGTCAAATGCACTTCCCTTCACTGATGGTGATTTACTAAGTGTGGTTCAGTTCCCAAACTAGCAAAGCGCTTCCTACACTGACTTAGGGGTTCAACATATCGGCACACTTTTGGGTAAAAAAAAATATGTATTTTTTCCAAAATGATGTTTTAAAATATCTAATTGAGTTATAATGCACCCAGGTCGTACAGATTAATTTTCAGAAAATAATTAATAATTCAACCCTAAATTTGCATAGTTTTTAAACTTCCAACTTTGTCCTCAATTTGCATGTAGATGAAGAATAATATCAGAATTATAATACACAAGTTTTGTTGAAAATATGGAAAATTAGGCTCCCTCCAAGCATTTTTCAAAAATTTGTCATGGTTTGAAAGTTACATGGGGTTCATTGAGGCCAATTTGTTAAAAATGCATAATTTTCTAGAATTGAAAAATTGGGTTGTTAAAACCAAAATTCATCTTGTAACCTTCATAAAAATCCCATCCATGGCTTGTGGAGGGATACGATGTTATTATAAATTCATTTTTCTCATTTGCACCTTGAGAAAATGGTCGCAGATGTAAAAGGTTGATTTAATTTCAACAAAAGTTTCTAATGCCAGGTTCCTCTTTTTATTTTTTTGTGTATTTCATGATTCACTTTGGCTCTGTAATTTATCGTTTTAAACAAGGATGTGAATTTTACTAGTAGGGACCACCAGAACAACTCAACATCCTTCTATTTTGTGATTTGTAGATCTGCAAAGTTGGTGTGTATTTTATTATTGCGAAGGTGTGTTAACAACAAGGTTCTTTAGTTGGTTTGACAGATCTATGGATGCCTCTTTTACATTTTTTCCTTTATACATGAATGTCACTTTGAATTATGTTTTATTGAGTGCTCATATTTGAATAATTTATCCTAAAAATAATGAGATTCTTTTCAGACTTTGCACTTCTTTAAACTGTGTGATCAAGGAAATTTCTATGTTGTAATGATACCCTGTTTTCACATGCAAAATATATTTGGGTCATTTCATTGTGAGTGGAGAAAAATATTCAATTTTGAGATCCCCTTCCATTATATATATACAAGTACTCAGTCCATGATATTTTGAAATTATATTGTTGTTGTGAGAAGTTGAACAATATCTTCAAGTTTTCTAACAAGTTGACAACATTGTTAAGGATAACTAGCATTGGAACCTGATCCATAATTACCTTGAGCTTGCACACAATGTTAAGACCTTCATCACAACAAAACTTCAGATAAATATGGGACTGTGTACTTTCAACTTTGATATTTGTTGGTATGGTGGGAAATAATATAATTTCTAAGATCTTTGTCCTAATATTGCAAACCCTTTGTTATCATATGAATGTATTGATTCATGAGCTCAGAAAAACTTCATCACTTGGATTTTCATTAGGGCTCATAAATTATATGTCAAGGTTTTCTGGTTGTTTAATTAGTGATGGGATTTTATTTATATTTAATTAAAATGAAGCCTGTTATAAATATAATGACCATAATCATTCAAGATAGTTGTCAACCAGAGTGTGAATTGCTTCATGAACAATTGTTTTCAAACAAGGTATGTTTCTTTAATTTGATCTGGTTATTTGATCACTCCTTAATGCTTTTATCTATGGTCACTTTTGATGATTTGAGTGTGTACTAGAGCATTTGAACAGAAATCAACATTTGTGAGATCATGCACTCGTGATATACACTAAGTGCAGGAACAAGAATCATAAAACAAAATTGGCACCTGTAGTTTTATCTTGCAAATTATTATTGGACATTGTGTTTTCTTTGATATTCCCTTGCAAGAATGAGGTCACTGCTAATTTTAAGATTCCAAATTTGTTTTGAAAATATCTTTTGACAAAGTGGGTTTGTTCCAAGATTTGAGGAAATATTAACTGGAGTGAGGTTGATCTTGTTTGTGCACATAATAGTTGTTTTGTAGTTGATACACCAAAATGCATCGATAACATTAAAGGAAAATTTGAGTCATATTTAATTTTTTGTTTGCACTTAGAGTAGACTGATTATGATCTTCTTCTTGCACATATAATTGAATGGGAAAAGAATTTATTGCAAGAACTCAAATAAAGGTTTTATTTTTCAGTTGAGAGTTTTGTTTGGCATTAGAAGAGCTTGGATTGTATAGGATCTACATGTTCATGTTGACAGTATTTACATTTAATTGGTCGGTGCTCATGTTTTCCATAATAATTAATAGTTAGGGTTTGTGCTTTGATTGTTACTAGTTAGGGTTTACTTTTTCAATTGCTAATAACTAGGGTTTGTTTATAATTGTTGATAGAACTGTAGGATTGGTGTTTGCAGGATTTATGGTTTTGATTTTAATGAATTCCTTTGAGTGAAGGATTAGAGCAGGGATTGATTAAGTGCAGGAACTCAACGTGCGAGCGATTTATAAGAAAACTAGGGTTTTGTTTTGCAGGTTGTTGAAGTCTCTCTCTGGAATTTCTAGTGTTGCATCTCAAAGTCCACGAACCCTAGATTGACAATTAAATGTTGGTCCATCCATATGCCCTATATTGCAACCAACATTTTGGTGTCGTTGCTGGGGGGTGCTTACGGGTTTGACCTTGGTGACCTACTACAGTTTGGTTTGCTCTTTACCTAGTTTCTCTTGCAAGTTTTTGATTTTGTTTCTTTCCTACATATATTTCTTATCTTTTTAAGGTTTTTCATTTCTTTGGTGTTGTAAGAACCCCCCTATATACTCATCCATGTGATGAAAGAATATACTAGTAAGCTTGTTGAGAATAGAAAAATGGTATTTCATTTAATCTTTCAATGAGGAGTTTTGATGTTGTTGCGGAGATATACAAATCATCTGATGACAAACTCACAAGTGCATAATTTAGTATTTTTCTTGAACATAAAAATAATATTATCAACTCTTTGATTTTGACATTGGATGATTTGCAAGAAGAACGAAAGAAGGATGAGGAACCACTGTTATTTTTTTGCGCCAACTGTAGAAAGAAGCACTATATAGGAGAATGCCCACTAAGTAGCCTAAAAGTTTGCAAAATTTGCGAGGAAGGTCATTTAATAGAACATTTCCCATCATTGTCAAGATTAATAAAGGTACTTAGGTAATCAAGTAAGGAATCAAATAAATCGCCAAGTATAACTAAAAACCCATCATCATTTTATACTTGGACTAATGCTTATTCTCCTCAGCATGTTTATAATCCTACAATTCCATGGTATACTTTTAGTCCTCCTCCGAGTGAACATCCTATCTTTTGGCCACAGTGGCCCTATCCCTGGATCTCATCCTCGAGCAATATATCCCCATGGCCTCAAGATTGGTTTGGAACCTTTTCTCTAGGGTAGTTTTCTATGTACAGTCAATTACATGAACAACAACAACAACTACAATTTTTATCCAACATGCCACCAAGTCATCCTCTTCGATGGTCCCAAATACCTGTGTAGCCTTAACCTAATCCATATCCTAGCCCTTATCCTAATCCATACCCTAGCACTAATCCAAACCCTAGTACATACCTTAATCCAAACGCTAGACCTAACATTAGTCCATACCCTAATCCAAACCTTAGACCTAACCCTAATACAAACCCTAGTCCAAACCTTAGCTCAATTCTTGGAGTTGGTGCTTAGATGCATGCATCCTACCCTGTTTAACTGGTGTGAATGCATGTTGGCCAATTTCAAGAATCAACCAACCAAAATAAGGAGAGGGAGGATAAAAAATTGTGGTTATGGAAGTATACTAGTGTCTTTCCTTCTAGAGAAGATCTTGGCCATGAGTCCAATGTCTCTAGACTATGTGGTATATCCACTGCTAAGAGAGACTCAGATGATGAGGTGGTGTAGTCTCATGATAAGGGAAGAAGGTGTGCATAGTAGCAACTAGTTTCTGACACAATACTTCAAATGGTTGATAGAAACACCATTATAAATGGATTACTACCCATATGATGGTGTAGACTTCCAGCGATATCCATATCTAGTATTTCCCCTGGCATGGATTAGGATGACATAGGTAAAATGTTTTTGGTTTTTGTATTTTTTAACTTTTTTGGATTTTTGGAATTTTTTTTTTTAGTCTTTTAGGTATGGGTACAAGGTTACTGACATATGGTATATGTGATATGCAGATGTTGTGTTGACACACCCATCAAGTTATTCTCCACTTAGGAGGGGTGTACCACTATCCCAAGCCCAAGAAACACAGGCATCATCAGAGGAGGATGAGAATGAGGAGTTGCAAGAGTTCACTCACAATGTCGATGGTTTAACGTTAAGAGTTCTGCCAAGGAGCATTGCAAATACATCTCGATAGATGTAGAGGCATAGAGTGGGAGTAACTTGAAATCATCATTGGAGACTCCTCTGCTGCATTTTGAATGCGGTGTTATGTTATCATGTGCACCAGTAAGAAGGGATAGTGGTGTACCTATGGTTGTGTGTTTTTGATGTGGTTGCATTTGTATGGAAAGATATCCAGGGTCTCAGAAGCCTAGATTTTGAACTATGTACCTCAACGTTTGATGATATAATAAAATGACGACTTCCATGTGTTTGTGTTTAAAATATGTATTCTTTACAATCTAAATTACTTTATAATGTGCATGGTTAAAACTTTCAATGTGACAAATTCCAATCTAACACATAATTAGCTAATGAATCAACCAATGTGTTTTGGGTGTGAGCTATACCTTGCACCTAGTTCGAAGTGTTTCTCAGTGATATTGGCACAAAATTTTATGGCTTTGATATTAGTTTTGGTTTGGAATTTAAGACTTGATAAATAGACTTAGTTGATTTAATTTCACAATATTAATTTTCTTGAGGCTCGATATATTAGTTTGGTTAGTTTTATGTTTGAAGAAAATAATTATATGGTTTGAAGCAAGCTCCCAAAGCCTGGTATGTCTGCATTGAAAATTACCTAGGGAAGCTTGGAAGAAGTTTCGATCTGAACCTCTTCTTCAAGGTGGTCGAAGGTATGCCTTTGATTTTGGTTTCATATGTTAACAATCTATTCCTGACAAGTAATGAGCCTCTGATGATCAAAGTAAGAGGGAGTTGGCCTTTGAGTTTGAGATGAAGGATCTTGGAATGATGCATTACTTTTGGGATTAGAGGTTTGGCAGAAATAAGGAGATATTTCCCTATATCAAGAAAAATGTGTCGTGAATCTATTGTAGAGATTTGAAAAGATGGAATAAAAATCCTTGGACACCCAGATGAAATTAAATTTCAAGAAATTATGCAAAGATGCTGCTAAACCTGACTCTTAGTACAAATGATTGATTGAGTCTTTGATGTTCCTTGTGAACACTCATCTAGATATATTCCTTCCAGTGAACACCTTAAGTCAGTTTACGTCTAAGCCACTTCATACAATCTAGGTTGTGAACACTCATGTAGATATATTCCTTCCAGTGAACACCTTAAGTCAATTTATGTCTAAGCCACTTCATACAATCTAGGTTGCGGAGCCTAAAGCAGGCAGGATGGAGGCATCTGGATAAGGGTGTTGCTAATATATATTACCGAGCTCACATCAATCGGGTTCACCTAGGTGTGTTATGCGATTGATCAGTCATGACATTCCTAAATAGGTGTAGGTAACAAGTAGCCCGCCGTTCCTAGCTGGGATTGCTAACTCTGTAAATGGTTGGCTTCCGTCCCATCGTAAATGGGGGGTGGCTTAGATGAGGCGTACTTCCTCTCCTCTCCTTAACAGTCGAGCACCTAAAGGTCCTTATCAGTCGAGCCCCCTGTCGGGTCCTTGCACTCGGAAGCGCAAGACCCTCCGGACCTTCCCTTTTTCGTCAAATAAATAAATGGTCTGGTGAGCCACCCGCGAGGAGGTTTATAGGACAGAGCGTATCATCCTAGATGGACAGGGTAAGGGTCTGAACCAGGAGTTTAGTCTCATTATCTTGGGCGTAGTACGGCCAGGCCAAGAGCGTAGGCGGTGGATAAGTATTAGCCAAGTCAGTCTCAGCCTGACGATGAGTAGAAAATAAGAGTTGATAAATTTAAGCACAACCAAGGATTGAGTACGTTGTTGCTAGCATGGCTATCTGCAAGGTAGTTTGGTTAAGAAAGATCTTTGAAGAGTTCTTTAAGAAGGTTCTAGATATGATAGTGATATATTGTGACAACAAGAGTGGGATCTTGGTAGAGAATCCCATATATAGCTGGGACTGAGATATCTTCATGTATTGAGATAGTATTGCTATATGAGACAAGCTTAGGCTTGTGGTTGTGTTGACGGTGTTGGACTTGCCAACATTAAGGGGATATCCCTGGTATGAAGTCCCAACTAGACCTCACACCGTTTGGTGTAGGAGTCCCATCTGGTACGATGGCCCGATTTCTAGTATCTTAAAGGTTTGCCTTAGCTCTTGCTTGTCAGCACATGAGAGTGGTCTGCTTTGTCTTTGAACAATGAGGTTCGCATGCCTGGTGAGTGCTTAGTGTTACTTGTGTAAAGTTTCTTTCATCGCAGAGGGAAAGGGTGGAGGTGAGTCTCAAGTCAAAAGGGAATAGTCCCAACTCTGTCAGAGACACACAACACAACAGGACATGCGTAGCTTCCAGCAGAGTAGTCCACACAGATGTGCGAGTTACAAACACACAGTGAATGGATAACACGTACAACCCCGAGCAGAGTAGTCCACACGAGTGTGACAGTCGTTATAACAAGTTTTGGGAATGGTTCAATTGAGTGTCCGACGGGATAGCCCACATGGGCGAGACAACATTAACAACTTATACAACACATTTTCGTAAGAATATGTATTAGAAAAACTGAAATAGTTCAATTGTTTTAACACAGGTTAAAGAAACATGCATTACAAGTGTCCAAAGAATAGTCTTACAAACAAATAAAATACATGTGTGAAAACGTGTTGGCTTGTTATCAGGCTTCTGAATTAAGCAAAATTTCCAAGACACATCGGTACACCATACATTACTAACCCTGATAGCGGGATGTTGGAGCCACTGCTCGCTCCTCAAAGAAAAATACTATAGACTCTCAAGGCTATGTGGGAGAAGCTAAGGAGAAAAGTCCTTTGCATGTACAAATGAGGGGTATTTATAGCCAAGGGTAAAACTGGCCCTTGTGACTGTTCGACTTCCCTCATGATTGTTTGACTTACATGACTCTTCAACTTTACATGACTCTTCAGATTTACATGTGGGTCTCTTAGACTTCCACGTTACATTACATTGATTACAACAGTGTGGCCCACAGTAGTGATGTGGCTGAGATGACTCATGACATGAATCGAGATGATAGAGATGGTGTGTTCATGCTGGTGGTGGTGTGCATGTCGAGCTGCAGTGCTGCTGAGTGATGGATGTGCTCTTGGTGTATCATAGCTTCACCTCTACACAACAAGGTGTGCAAAGTCTTTGATGGTCTTGGTGTTTTCTTGATGTTGCATGTGCACATCGCTCCTTCTCTTGTACTTTTGCATGCTTCATGTTTTCGTCCGTTCATGAACAAATCTCCTCACATGCACTCCTTGTTCATCTGTTCATGAAAAAATCTCCTCGCATACATTCCTTGTTCGTCCATTTAAGAAACAATATCCTCGCATGCACTCCTTGTTCATCTCGTTCGTCATCGCGTTATGTCCCATCCATGTACTTTTATCTGCAATCACTCATGACAAGACGACATCAAAACCAAAACTCTCCTAGTCTACTGTTATCACCTATAACTACAGTCACATGTATATAATTTTTGTCCAAATTTCACTGTCAAAAATTGGTGTCAAATGGGTTTTGTCCTATGTTTCTTACTTAGGGGTCATGTTTCTAAAGGGTCTTGATGTGAATCATTATCTAATACTATTGGTCATCCTCCATCATGATTGCATAAGCCATGTCTTATCTTGTACATGTCACTGGTCCTTTCCGTATTTTCGCAGCGCAGTCTTATTGGTTGATTTTGCAGCGCAATTATGTTTTAGCCTTTTCGCAGCGCGTCAGCATCCAGCCATTTTGCAGCGCATTTTGCTAATTTATAACTATCTGCGCTACGAAATCGCATATTCGGGCATTTTGCAGCGCAGATTCCTAAAGGGTCACGTCTAGGAACGAGTCATTGTCTCTGTCCGGTTATTGTCAGTTGGCGTACCTCCCAAACACTTATGAGCCATCACTCCACCAATAGATTCATAGGCATGCACATAAAAATCATTCTAACGGTTTTATCATGCATGGATGTTTTATGATGTTTGTAAATGATGCATAAAGTGGCGAGCTTATGTGATAAGATATTCGAATTGCAAATGAGCCCGAGTTCAAATGAGCCCGAGTTTCTTTTTCAAGCGAGCCTGCGTTCTAAAAATTGAATTTGCCATTTGAGCTGAGGCTGGGGATCATTCTCTGTGCAAAAATTTTGAAAGCAGAATGGAGAGGAAGGAGCATAGGTCTGGAAGATGTCAGAGAACAGAGCCTGAAGGATTGGACCTTGCATTGAGAGATGAAGGTGTCAGGAAAGCTTTCAAGGATGCTGGCTGTTGGAATTTCTGTGAGAAGCTGCAGGGTGGCCATGCTCAGGTAACAAAGGAGTTTGCCTTGAACTTTACAGGTTTAAGTTCTAAAGTATCTGTGTTAGAATTTCAAGTATCTCCAGAGGCAATTGCTAATGTGACTGAGATTCCAAGAGGGGGGCAGGAGTGGTTTAAGAACTTTAAATTTGATTTGAACCCCTGCAAAGAATTTCTTAAAGAGGCATATGTGAATGAGGATTTAACAAAGGCTGTGCCTAGAAGCTATGTTAAGGAGCACTATGCTTTTCTTCTTACATGTATTCAAAAGTATTTAACCTGTGAGGGTAGATATAACAAGGTTTACTCCTATCACTTTAAGTTGTTGTTGCACTTTACTGGTAAAGCATCCATAGATATTCCATTTTACCGGTTTCGTAGTCTCATCAAAATGTGTGATAAAGTGCAATTAAGAAAGGATGACTGTGAGACATCATTATTTCACCATGGTTTAGTGAAACTGTTAGTGCTGGATGGTCTTCAGAAAATTGGTAGGGATTGGAACTCTTTCATCTTTATGGCTGGTTTCCAGAGTAAAACAGGCCTTACTCCACAGCTGGTTAGAGAAAGAGAAGAATCAGTT
The DNA here is from genome assembly GCA_031772625.1 of Pinus tabuliformis. NCBI lineage: Eukaryota > Viridiplantae > Streptophyta > Pinopsida > Pinales > Pinaceae > Pinus > Pinus tabuliformis. Next base: position 263,975,173 of record CM062806.1, on the reverse strand, counting down.
GAGGAACCCACAATAGCTGAGCTTAGAAAGGAGGTAAAGGATAAAAAGAAGACCAAGTCTAAATTGAAAAAATCAGTGAAGCCCTTGGTTATTAAAGAGCCACCTCAGCCATCATCAAAAGAAGAGGTCAAGCACAAGAAAGATGTACCTGGATCAAGTGGGTCAGAAAAAGTATCAAGAGTTAAGACAAGGAGTCAATTAAGCAAAGAGAAGGGAAAATCAGTAGCTGTTGAGGAAAGTCCAATATCTAAGGCCAGTTTGAGTGATTTTCTTGAGGCAATTGAGTTTGAACAGGTTGAACCAGTGCATATTGAACCAGTGCATATTGAACCAATGCACATTGATTTAACTCAATCATCACCGGAGAACACTAAAAAGTCCAAAGCTTCAAAGAGACTAAGGTTTGATGAACCTGGTGAGGAATTTATTTTCAAACCACATAGGCCGGTTACAAGGAAACAAGTCAGGGAAGCTGAGAAGCTGCATAAAGGAGAGAAAGTTTTAAAAATGCCCAGAACAGAGGTAGTTGAAGAGCTGTCTAGAACAGAGGAGGCAAAACAAATCAAGCAAAAAGGCAAGAACAGAACAGTCATTATTTCCCAAGGGGGAAATATCATAGCTATAAAGAGCCAGATGGAGACAGCAAAAGATGTAATTTCCAAGGCAAAGAATGTCACTAGGGAGCTTGCAGTCAGGTATGCCAACTATCGAAGAGCTGTGTTAAAAGGTAGTAAAAACCTAGTGGGTCAAGTGGATTCAGTGGCTGATGTATATACATGGACAGTCCTAGCTCTCAAACAAGCTAAACTCATCAGAAAAATGAACATGCGTTTAAGAGCTGAAAACAAAGCTTTAAGGAGAGAGGTTGCAGATTTAAAAGCACAGCTAGGTTAACTGGCTGCTTATGGATGGTGAGAAAGGTCATGTTCTAAGTTTTGTAAAATTTTGCTTAGTTCCTTATTTTGAAGGCATGTAGACCCTGCTATACATATCCAAGGTAAAAAGGAGTTTTGCAATCAGGTGGCAGAGCAGTAAAAATCTCAAGGGAAATGGAAATTGTTTAAAACAGTTTCGCAGTTTCGTAGCGCGCTACGAAATTGCGAAACTGCTGTAGGTGTTGTTTTTAAAACGCAGGCAAACAGTTTGAAAGAAGAATCAGAAATTTGCAAAGGGAACACCTCAGTGACATGAAAGGGATCAAAGGAAGCTGCTACAGCCATTCAACATATGCCAGGTGTACCTTTTTGTAAAGGTGAAATATTTTGTCTTAAGTTAAAGCTTTGATAAAGGTACTTTATTACCGGTTGTTAGGGTTTTGGAAGAAGATGCATACGAAGAATTTTGCCTTATACACCTGTTCAATCAACAAAGCTTCCAAAACATTTGGGAATATGGTGATGCTCGTTATTTTTGGGGTATTAAAGAGCTGGGAACTTGCTGCTTAATTTTTGAAGAGTGGTGGGAGACAAGGACCGGAAAAACAGGGGTTTTATCCTTATGATTAATGAACCATCAGCGCATTCAGTATCCAAAGCTAGCTTGTTCATTGCATCCTTCTCTCAGCTATCTCGGCCAAGCTTTAAGGAGACAGGTGTCAAGGATCAAGAAAGAATCATGCTACGAGGAGAATAGAATCAGAGTTTTAGTTTAGTTAGGACTCTTTGTAATTACAGCTCAGCACTTAATGTATTTAATGAGTTAGTTAAATGGTAGATAGGGGTAATTAGTAGCAGTCATCGAGCTCCCCTCATGCTGGAGGAGGAAGCTCAAATTAGTTAAGGGTGTATCTCTATATATAGATCAAACTTTGATGTAATGAGGGTTGGATGTTTTTGAGAAACAGAGTTTATTTTGGCTTATGTAAGAACTTGTTTTCAGTAATACAAATGACTGCTTTTTCTTCTCAGGATTCATACATTGTTTCAGATGCTCAAGATATATGTGGTTTTGTTTTATCCTTTATGTTTTACAGCTTTATAGATACACAATCACTCAGAATTCACTCTGCTGCTCTGATTTCCTGTGTGTATTTGTAAGTTGAGCAAGGAAAATTTTAAGGATGGAAAATTTTCTTGAAGTTTAAAAACATTGGCGAATCTCACTAATCCCTAATATGCAAACTATAAAATGTGTATTGATATATTTGTGAAATTATTCAAATCTATAGTGATTTTATATATAGTCTCTATATAATGTTGGCGATTTTTAAGGTAAAATAATTTTATATTCTAAAATTTGGGCGAATCATATTTTATAAAAATTGGTAATTGGCGAATCTTTTTTTGGAAAAATCAACGAAAATTAGCCCACTGGGCGAACATTAGCCCCTAAAATTTTCCATGAAGTTGAGGTTTATTTGAGAGGTGTCTTGAGTGTTTAAACATTACATGCCCTGACTTCTATGATTGAGTGGTTTTATAGTTTGCTGAAATGATGATTAACTCCATGAGCCCAATGGAAATCTTTGTAAGGTCTGTCCAGCCAATTTATATGTTAAATTTACTTTGCAAGAGTTAGCCATCTCATCAATATTTAAAATCAATAACCCTTTGAGAGAGCCCTCTCAGGCTAAGGAGGCTAAGCCTTAGTCAAAAGTCTGGTTTGAAATAGTTACACAGAGTCTAACTGATCAGCAGCCTTTCAGTGCTTGATTTTGTGATAACATCTACCATCATGCATTGTCATTCGTTTTCAGATGAAGGTGATGAGGAGAGAGGACAAGGTGCTAAAACTGCGCAAGGCAAATTTCAAGCCGGGATGCATACTTCAGGCATTGTTCATGAAAATTGGAAGATATCACTGGCAGGTTGAGATGGGCAATCCGGATTAGCAATGACTTTCTACAAGATTTGTCTCCACTGGAGGGTAGATCTACACAATTTTTTGAGGGAGACAGTGTAGGCAGCAGAGGGAGACCGGTAGTGAAAATTGCGCAATTTCTCCTCGGAGCTGGCAGTGGGCTACGGGGGACTGCTTGGAAAGATTGCACAATTTTTTTGGGGAGATGGTAGCGGGTTGTAAGAGGCTGTTGGAAAAAACTATGCAATGCTAGGAGGCTAGCTTGCTAGACATCCTTACATAGTTTCTAAGCTGAGCGAGATACTGGTGTTATAGAAATATTTGGGCACATCAACCCCAAAATTATATGTCAATAAACTAGGGCTCTTTGACCCCTAAAAGAGTTGTTTCATACCCTAAAAGAACATAGTCATCTGATTACATCTTTCCCCAAAAGTTCCACCTGAGAAACCATCCAGAAATGGCCTAAACTGAACCATACTAACTGCTCCACTGGCAGGGTGTGACGCATACTGAGTGGTACACTGCCCAGGTGCGATGCATACTGATTAGGCCTTCTACAGGGTGCGATGGGTGAGGATTGACAAATGTCCGAGACATTTTGCTAGGTGGTTGCTCATTGAATCTTCTAGAAACTTATCCTATGACACTTGCCTCTCTGGATTCGCCCAAGGATGAGTAAGAGATCCAAGAAATATCCAAGTGGAACCAATTGTAACAAATGGAATGACACTAATCAAAACCCCAGAGATGACTCACACCCTTGCACACATCTATAAATGGATCCCTCATCTCAGATATCCAGAGGCTAGAAGATTTTGAATTGCAAGGAAGTGCTGATGGTTTGTAATTGAGGAAAGAGCATTGTATTGTTGGTGTGATCTTGCTATTTCATGGGGTGAAGAGGGATTGATGCTGAGAGGATGATGTTGGATCAGGCAACTGAGTTGTAATTCTCCCTTTTATTTCATAAAGTTCTTCAAGTTTTCTTCCATATGATTGTGCAATTATGAATGTTGTCATTTGTGAATGTTATCATTTGTTCATTATACATCTGATTCTGTAATGTTTATGTTCTAATAGATAAAGATGCTTTGATGGTTCTTTCTTACTGTGTTTCTGCAAGTACTCTCCAAGCAGGTTAAGTACGGGGAGGAGTTGCAAGCTCTGTCAAGGGTGGGAGAGATCAAACAAAGGGATTAAGCAGAAGTTCAAGGTTGGTTACTTTATCTTTCTCTTATCTGCTGCACATAGAAGAAATCGTTGAATTACTTTAAGCTATTGTTTCTACGGTAGCTGCCAAACCTAGAGGGCTACTTGTTCGACAAGGCACTAGTTTTCCCTGAAACAATTGAGCATTTGGGGGACTGCTCATGAAAACTGCACAATTTTCCAGGTGAGAAGCAAGTTAGATGACTGGGTGACTAGCTGGAAAAAATGCATAATTTTTTAGGGCAATGCAGTGACAGACATATGGTGTTTGTCCAACATGTTTGCGTAGTTTCTTCAGTTAGCAAAAGCGGGCATGCTTGGCAGCTTCTGCGCAATTTTTTAGAGGAGTGAGGCCCAGGGTCACTGCCTAGCCAAACTCTCCGGTTGACTAGCTAGAGGCTCGGTTGATGTGCTTGCAGGCAACGTAGATTAAAATGGCTTGTTGGGAAAATTCTGTGTTGTTCTGGGTGACATTCGGTCGAGGTGATTCTAGGATTGTGCAGTGCAGACTACCTAGGAGGCAGCCTCAAGTTCTACGTAATTTTGGGTAGCAGTACATGATCATTGAGAGTTGAAGCTGCGCAATGCAACTTAGTGGATGTCCAGTTGTTGGAGGATGGTCCAGTCAACAGAGTTTCAAAAATATGACCAAGTTTGTGAACAAGTGACTTCGTACATGCATGACCCTGCAAACACACACTCAACATGACTTGATGACAAGACACCTTGACCATCAAGACAACATACACTCAGTGTGACTGATCGATGGTGTGAGAGAAAAGCATGACACTTGTGATAGATCATTGAATGACCGCGACGACATTTGCGCGAAAGTGCATACAACTTCGTGTGTGAGTGCGACGAATGGTTGCATAGAGGACACAACTTGTACACATGAAGGCGGACCTTGTGCATGGCCAGAACATGACTGCAAGCATGACATTGTGATCAACATGCAAAAATATGTCCAATGAACGGTCAAGAGAGGAGGTTGCAAAGACTTAACATGGGCTCATGGGATGAGCCCAAGTGCTTGCAAACATCAAGGAAAAACCCAAGAGAGGCTCTGAAATTTATTGCAGGCCACAATTTTGGAGGGTATTGCAGCCGCTACAACACTTAGTGACACACTGGTAGAACTCCAACTTCTCTGTTTTGGTCCATTGACAACACAGGTCCTTGGTCTTTCACGGAGTGTTGAATCATTGTGTGGGTTACTTCGGCTTCCCCACTTACCCCATGGAAAGACATTTTTCACCTTTCGCTAGCTCAGTCAAACACAACAACACATTTCAGCTTGATCATAGTGTTTTGAAATTGATAAGGGTAGTTTGGCTCACGAGTTAAAAATTTTCAGAGTCACGCAGGAACACACACATGCATTGCTCCACTTCCAGTGAGCCTGGTGAGTACCTTGGTGGAGTTTCATTCTTCACTATTATCGGGAAATCTAGTGTCTATGCAGAGCTGCTAGTCCCACTAAGATGGGTAGCTATCTTAGAAACAAACAGATTAAAGTTATTTCCGTTTTCCTTTATGAGAAGTAGATAAGAGTGGAATGAAGGACACCAACCTTAGTCTTGCACTTGGTTCCTTGTTTGATTCCTCTCCCTTCTGACAGATCCTTGCTACTTCCCTCTCGTCTACACAACTTCAAAGATCATCTGTGGAATCAAAGCAACATAATACTATCGAAGAACAGAGATCTACAATCATAAACAATATAGGACCAGATATATATTAACCACACTAATGCATATATCATCAAACATACAAGAATGTGGAGGAAAACTTGAATAGCTTTATTAATATCAAGAATAGCAAAGAGGATTACAACCAATTGTTCTGATCCAGCATCACCACCTCAGCATGAAAGCCCTTCTTCACCTCATGAAAAGCTTAGATCACCCAACACTATGATTTGCACCAGGAAACCAACAACACTTCCTTACAAAATACCAAAGTCCAGCCTCTGGATCTCTGTGATGGGGGATCCATATATAGATGTTTGTAGGGGGTGAGTCAGCTGCTGGGTTTTTTATTAGTGTCCTCTATTTGATAGTTCTTGGTTCCACTTGGAGATTCATGATCTCTTACTCATCCTTGGGCGAATTCAGAGAGGTAGGTGTCATTGGAGAAGTTTCTGGAAGATTCCCTGAGTTTCCACCTTGCAAACTATCTCCGCCATTTGTCCACTCTCGCTCATTGTACCCTACAGAAGGGATTTCCAGTATGCATTGCACCTTTTACACTGAGCAGGTGGGATGCATCGTACCCTCAGCACTGAGCAACCTGTATGGTCCAGTTTTGACCAGTTCTGAGTAGTTTTTCATGGAGAACTTTCGGGAGAAGATGTAATTAGTTGACCTTGTTCTTTTAGGGGATGGAACAACACTTTTAGGGACTTAGGAGCCCTTGATTTATGGACATGTATGATTGGGGTTGTAGTGCCCAAAAATATCTATAATATTTTCCCCCTAAAGCATGAGGTCGTTAATCTTTTAATGTCGGGTGAAATGCTTTATCATGAGGATCCAAAGTTTTTTCGAGCTGGAAGGCAACCTGTAATAAGATACAATACAATACATTATCTTCATAAATACTTTTCATGATCTAGCTGAGGCGGGCATTCCCATGCTAAGCTTTATAAATTCATTTTCATGTACATAAGACAGACAACCGTCTATGCCGGAGACTGATGATTCTGATAGAGTCATCATCCTTTTGATTTGGATGATCATCTATGCGGCAACAATGTACATTTGATGTCTTTATTTTCCTGAATATATCACAGCTCGGATGGATGAAACTAGATCCGGGGTCTTCAAACTCGTCCAATCTTCACTCAGAGTACAAGTCGATCCATGTGAAAGATGTTCCGAAGTTGAACATGGAAAGACATCGCCTAATTACCAGCCAATGATGCAAGCTATTAACAGGCACAAGAGGAATTACCGATAATGATGATGACCCTCAAGGTAATATAATACAATTTGCGTGGTGTGAAAAAGGGACTTGGCATCAAACACCACGCAAAATCTCTCGGTCGAAGGCCATTGATATAAACCTGTTGCTGAAAGTGAGAAACTTGCCATTGAGGCATGCAAGCTTCAAAGTACTGAAAGGGTTGTTCCTAGGTTGGATTCTTGGATAATGAGTTGATGTCGAAAAGAAGTGACCCGTCATAGGAGGGCCTTAATGAATCCAACATCTACGACACGGAATAGAGCAAATGATTTTGGAGGTGAAAACGATCTGATGATACAGGGTTCAGGGTGGCGGTCATGGAAGAATGGAGCGTGAATGTATTGCAGTGGATGAGACACAAGTGAATTCTCTAAGCGGCTTCTCTTGAACATATCGGCGAAACTGACATGGATTGGTGGTGTTTAGCCCAAATATGGATGGTGTGACGGACCAATGGTGATATGATCGGTGAACGGAATAACCCAACCCGACTCGGACGTGGAGTGAAAGTGTCATGTTCAAGAGTGACTTGCTACCAATAAAGTTTCTTCAAGTTTTCTTCCTAATTTTTCCCTAGTCATTGCTGACCAGTACCTCTTTATTTTTGTCAAGCTTGAGGAGGATAACATGTGCTTGTTCTATAATTTTCCCTTCGGGCAAACCCATTGCTATGTTTTAACGAGCCTAGCGGCAGTGAAACTTGTTCTTATCGATATGGACAAGTTTATCACTATTTGGTTTTAACGAGTTTAACGACAAAGATAACTCGGTCCTTTTCAATTTGAGAGAGTCTGAAAGGGACGTAAAGGAAACTCCAATAATCATTTTTCATCATAAAATCCCTTAAGTCCGAAAAAGTATAAAATAATACGAAAGGGATGAATTTTCGGTAATTTTAACGAGTTGAACAAAACAAGCGCTCGATCTTTTTGTGTAATAATCCCTCAGGTCCAAAAAGGTTAAAATCTAGAGGAGGGATAGCACTTCCGGTCGCTTTAACGAGCTGGAGAGGCCAATCGCTCGGCAATATTTTCATATTTTACGAGTCAGATGAAAAGAGCTTAAAGGAGACTCATTTTTGAGGAACGAGTGATATTTTCGGGCAGCAACTGATTCCAGGTAAGATTTGGGATTTTCCAATCACGGTAGTGTCACAAGGATGGCTAACAGGATCACTCTTCGCAGCTGTTCCTCAAAAGGGGTAAACAATCAAATGGAGGTGAATGATCGGCCAAAACAAAGTGGAGGTGATGATGAGAACACGACTAGGGCGTAAAAGCTGATGATAAGGCATTCACAATGGTTATTTACTGGGAATTGGTTCATTTTTTAATGAGCTTAAAATCTGGGGGAAACATTTGCTCATGCTTATGTTTAATTTTTAACGAGCTTGAACTCCACATAAAAACTGCTCATTCTAGTTGTATAATAAGGATATCTCATCTCAGATGCCATTTTTATGGAGCTTGCACCTTTCAAAGCTTTGCCCCAGTGCCTGTCACATGCAAGCTAGGAATGACCAACTACGCCCCTCTACTTAACTATCAAGATCACTACCAAGGTTAGGTAGGAAACTTTTTCCTTTACTTTGTCAGTGCCATGGTGGCCCCTGAGAAGATGAGCGGCTGATTTGACCACTCACCTGACCTAGGTAGTTGAAGTCAGCGGAATCATAGAGCTAACATTAGTTGGTCGTTTCTTGCTTGCTCATAAGAGGTTTGCATGCCCCCAGTTATAGTGAAGTAGAGTTTCAAGGTTACCCCTTAATCTGCAGACAGAACATTTGTTCTATCAGGAAAGGTCTACCTTCTAACGGAGGTATCTTATTCCAGTCTAATCCCCTTTTCCTATATGGACAGGGATCGAACTAGTTATATATCTTTCACGGAAACCTACCCTATACCCAGAGTTTCCCTGCCAAAGGAGACCAGGGTGCATGCCCCCTGGGTTTCAGCCATGTCCTCCCGAATCAATCGCGTTCATCAGGTGGACGAACTGGAGATCGATGAAAAATTCCTTGCATGGAAAGACCATTTAGGGATGGTATTTGACTATTTTCCATGTGTGAGTCGGGGAACGAAAGCTAGTCTACGAGCTTGACCATTTTGCCTTCATGTGGAAAACACATTACTCTAAAGAGCGAGGAGACGATGGCTCCCATGCAATAAATATAGTCACGCCCAAGGAGTAGATTATAATTTAGGGGTCCTTGGACTACCATCACGTTCATGTGAATGGTTTTCCTTCTCAAAGTAATGGGCACATTTGGAAGGATCCCTAATGGTCGACTGGTTCCTTTGTCAAAGCCTGTCAGATTTCTCATCTCAGGCAGAAGCGATGATGAACCAAGCCCTTTCCAAGCAGTTGAGGAAATGATACTCACAGAAGCCCCTTCATCTATGATGGTAACCGCCATGACCATTTTGTATATTTGTGCAATGATTCAGAATGGTACACTAGCCGGTAAACGGGGTCTGCCTAGTAGATTCCAATCGAAGGAAATGACTAGGTTTCTTGGAGGTGGGACCGAATAGACGGCCGGATACGACTCTGACAAAATTTATTCCTGCGGTAAAGGAACGGGTAGATTTCCCCCATGTTCATCGGAGTCTATGTTTACGAAAATAATTTGAACGGTGTTGTTCTCATTCTCTTCGGTGACTGTATCATCTGAAGATGGGCCCTCTGAAGGCAAGACTAGGTCAACTGCCACCTCGACCTTTTGACTTTCATCTGGTACAGATTCAGAGGGTTTATCTTCAATGATAGACGTTTCGATCGACCATAATGGCGTGTCAGTCAGATTTTCAACCAGTGATGGAATCGGCAAGAGTTTCTTATATCCAGGAGGAAGCAAGTCGGTCATCCAAAACTCTTTTAGCTTCATCTAGGAAGGGACAATGGTGGACGACGTGATCGCCTTCACACAGTTTACAAGGAAATTTTCAATTCCTTTTCTATCCAGATACTTTGCTTTCACTAGTTGATGGTGTGTTTTCAACATGATCATTAGAGGTTAACGACACCGGATTGTGCAAACGAGGAGACTAGTCCCTTAAGATCCAACGGATGCAAGGACAATCTCGAAGATAGTGGTCTCCTCTGCAAATGACACATGGAGATTTAGGCTTGGATAGTGCAGTGTGTGGATTTTCGCTAGATGATGTCTGGTTACCCTTCTTCACCTTTGGCTCCTTCTTCTTCATCTCTTTCTTTTCCTTCCCCTTCTTCTCCTTCTTAGTTACTTGATTTTTGGCTTTACCAGCTTCATCGAGCGAAGAGGAAGAGAGGGAGAATCAGATGAAGTAGAAGGTTGGGGGGTAGCTTTGGTATCTTCTAGTTACTGATTTGATTGCTCAGGAATCACGGTGTTTTGAACAACAGAGGTCGAGAAGAGCCATACGAGCAAGCCGATTGTCAATCCTGGAAGTGATAATGTGGCCATATGGGGTGCACCAACATCTCCCCAAGAGGAGAAAGGACTAGGATTTCTCCAAGGGGAATTCCTTGGTTGGTGGACTCCATTTTTCTCAACCTAAGACCAACACAGGAAAGGTGACGTTATTCCGATTAAAATAAATTTTAGACGCTTCGACATAACTTGTTTTTTCAATTTTTAAGAGTCGAGAAAAATAAAAGATGACTCTAGTCGCCTTCAATTTTTAATGAGCCTGAAGTGACAAGTGCTCAGATGGACCTTTTCCTTTAAGGAGTTTGAAAAGGAATGAAAGAGACTACTCTGGAAATCTAGGCAGAGGGATTACCAAACCAATCGCAAAACTACAAAATACTTTTTACAGTATGGCAATCAATCTTCCTGAATGTTATGTTCAGTTCATTGCGATCGATAGGGCGACAGACACGGCTTCCTATGGATAAAGGATATAGCCTATTGTGGTCTCCCAATATATACTCGATGGTACATGGGAGCACAAGTCCGTACTGGCACTTGTCGTCTCAAAGAGGAGGAATCACCCAACCAATAATGAAAGCGATAGTTACCAGGATTTACGACGCCGGAATATGTCTCTAGCCTAGACTTCTAGATGTTGTGTGTTAGGTTCCAAAGCGTTTTTATGTTCATTGAATTTATTTTACAGTTGATCTTTCTTAAGAAACTTGCCTTTTAGGTTCACCACGTGGTGTAGATATACAATTCCTAAAATGCAATCTAAATATGATAAACAATCATTTAATCTTCTTTTGCAATGAAAATCCTAGCTACTAAGGAAAGAGAACTGAGGGTCTTTCAACATAGAGCAGAGATCACACACTAGATGTACTGTCCTAAATCAAACCAACAAGTAGTCTAAATGCAAATGCACATGCATGTATTTGTTTTCAGCTTTCTTAATGTGTGAATGACAAGAAGAATGCTAAGTACAAATCTGAATTATCTTTTCAAAGCAACACTACTAACAATTTTCTTTTCAAAAACGAAAGGAAGATAATGACGACACTTTACTATTTTGAATTGAAAACTGCTTTCAACACTTTGAAAAACTACTAATTCAAATCAAATACAAGAGTAACTGTATAATCAAACATCAAGAAAAATAGGATTCCTTTCTATGACTGAAAACGACACTTGCGACACTTCCAGATCAAGAAACGACAGTTCGATGATGCTACTACTTTGTAAAAGAGAACTGAAAATGGCGCAAAATACATAAAAACATTCACAGTTTTTTGCACAATGGAGGCAGAATCATGGAAAGGGAAGAGGTTTCCACAGTGGTATACTGATCACAGACAACAAAACTCTTGAATAGAGCTGAAGAGAGTCAGGAAAAACCAAAGTCTGCAGGCAAAATTAGCCTTCTTTTATCATCACACCTATTACACAGGGAATCCAGTATGCATCCCACCTACTGCACATGGGAGGTGCGATGCATACTGACTGCCTTGAAGAGAGGGTGCGATGGTATAGTGCGAGACTTTTACTTGGTCTTTGGTCACAGTTTGCAGCTCAGTTCAAGGATTTAGGCCGAGCAAGTGATGTTCAGTATATATAAAACACTGGGGTTGATCTAAAGAGGTTACTAGAGACACCACTAGCACAATTAGGATGTTTGCAAATAACTTATTCAGTTTATAAACAAAACCTGGAGATAGACTGAAGCAGCATTGGTCTACTTTGCACTTGCATAGAAAATGCAGTTCGAAGGCTAGCTGTATTGACTTCAGGCTCCGTCTGTAAGTTTATAAAATAAACAAATCTAAACAAGCTATTCACTCCCCAATAGAGTCGTCATTTTGTTATCGGGAAATCTAGTGTCTATGTAGAGCTGCTAGTCCCACTAAGACAGGTAGCTATCTTAGAAACAAGCAAATTAAAGTTATTTCTGTTTTCCTTTATGAGAAGTAGATAAGAGTGGGATGAAGGACACCAACCTCATTCTTGCACTTGGTTCCTTGCTTGATTCCTTCCCCTTCTGACAGATCCTTTCCACTTCCCTCTCGTCTACGCAACTTCAAAGATCACCTGTGGAATCAAAGCAACATAATAATATCGAAGAACATAGATCTACAATCATAAACTATATAGGACCAGATATATATTAACCACACTAATGCATATATAATCAAACGTACAAGCATGTGGAGGAAAACTTGAATAGCTTTATTAATATCAAGAATATCAAAGAGGATTACAACCAATTGTTCTGATCTAGCGTCACCCACTCAGCATGAAAGCCCTTCTTCACCTCATGAAAAGCTTAGATCACACAACACTATGATTTGCACTAGGAAACCAACAACACTTCCTTACAAAATACCAAATTCCAGCCTCTGGATCTCTGTGATGGGGGATCTATATATAGATGTTTGTAGGGGGTGAGTTAGTTGCTGGGTTTTTGATTAGTGTCCTCTCTCTGATAGTTCTTGGTTCCACTTGGAGATTCATGATCTCTTACTCATCCCTAGGCAAATTCACAGAGGCAAGTGTCATTGGAGAAGTTTCTGGAAGATTCCTAAGTTTCCACCTTGCAAGCTGTCTATGCCATTTGTCCACTCTCGCTTGTCCCACCCTACAGAAGGGCTTTCTAGTATGCATCGCACCCTTTACACTGAGCGGGTGGGATGCATCGCACCCTCAGCACTGAGCAACCTATATGGTCCAGTTTTGACCAATTCTGAGCAGTTTTTCATGGAGAAATTCCGGGAGAAGATGTAATCAGCTGACCTTGTTCTTTTAGGGGATGGAACAACACTTTTAGGGACTTAGGAGCCCTTGCTTTATGGACATGTATGATTGGGGTTGCAGTGCCCAAAAAGGTCTATAACATTCACCGCTCTACACAGGAAGCCTTTCTCTTCTTTCGCCTTTGCATTTTTTTTTTTAAGAGGACTGTGCATAGGAACATATTTATTTTTGGGGTGGAAGAGGGATCCCAACTTATTAAGAGCAGAAGAGGTTGTTCCTTCAGAGAATCATGTAAGACCTCTTACATAGGTTTGCTCATTTAGATTTTCCCCTTCTCTGTTTCTACTAGTTGGATGAGCTCGAATACCCAAAGCAAAAGGCTGAGTTCTGGCATGGGGTTTCCTAGTGTGGACACAAGTTCATGGTTGGACCCAAGATTCCCTTAAAGATGGCTTGTATTTTACATCAAGACTTCATCAGCCGAAGGTTACAACCAAGCACAGAGAAGACAGATGCAAGACTGGCCAAGTGCTGCAGTGTCACAAGAATCTTTAGATCTCAGCCACATACTCATTCAAAAGACAAAACTCGGTAAAGGGAAACACTTATTTACAAACCCAGAAATAGTAGGATACTAAACAAACAAAACAAAACAAAACAAAAATAGTAAGAAAAAAGAAAAACAACAAGCAACAAACAGACTATGTACATGGCACGGGGCATGGCCCGACCTACTGAAAACAGAGTTTGAGATCTTGGCCATTGACAGGAAGGTTGTCAACCCTCCCAACAAGTGATTTCAAATGGTATGTGTGTGGGCCAAGCTTCTCTTGAACCAACATCAGACTATAAGGTTCCACTACCGGAACCTGGTGGTATCCTAAAAGACCATTAAGAAAAGACAAGATTCCTGCTCCAGATACTGCGTGTAACATAGGTTCCGATGACGGCACAGGGTAGTTGTTTTTGTTCCGGAAGCAGTTCAAGTTTTGGAAATCAATGCATAAGAAGATTTCCCTGGATTTATTATGTACATAACTTAAATTAGAAACCCACGTAAAATAACGAAATCTGCAAGTGATTCGAGCATCCAACAACTTAGTGAGTTCTTTCTGTATAAGGGCTTCAAGTGACGGATGTACTTTCCTTAATTTTTGTTGCAATGGCTTGACCCCTTCTTTGGTTGAAATCATGTGTTGGATTATTCTCCTATCGTATGTACTCAGGCCATCATGTGCCCACGCGGACACATCCTGGTATTGTTTGAACAAGTGTTCAAAAATTTGTTGCTCTTGCGTTGTGCAGCACGTATCGAGACTAACGAACTCTGGATCGTGGTCTGTTTCGATATTGATCTGTTCGTTCATCATGGTGGAAATGTGGGTTTTGTTGTTGCTTGACCCTTGAAAGTGGTTCTGCAAGTCATTGAAACTTTTGAGAGAAACCACACCCTTGGGGATAAGGTTACCTTCCTTATCACCAGCTGCAGCATGCAGGGACTGCTCATGCTCATCTTCATTAGCCTCTACGTCCTTGAAGGCATCAGTGTTGTCCATGAAGTGCAGTATCTATTGATCATCGTCAAAAATGTGTAGATTAGCCATGTTATCAGGGATAGAAGGTTTATACAAAATTTCAATAGTAAATCTATCCCTAAGTGGTGACATGCTAGTAGCTGTGTTTGCTAAGGTATCGGCAGCTGCATAACACGTTCTTGGCACATCAATGATATTGAATTCTTGGAAGTTAGAGATTAGTTTCCATACCTCTTGCTGGTAAATTTTGAGATGAGGTGATAAACAATGTATGGTGCTACGTACCTGCCGTATCACAATTTCTGCATCACCTACCACTTTGAGCGCAACAACGTTGAGGCTAACGACCTTTTGCAAGCCCAACACGAGTGCTTCATATTCAACAATGTTGTTCATGCACTCAAACTCCAAGCTAATCAAGATCAAGTGTTTCCTGTGCTTTGGGTCGATCAAGACACACCCGGCTCCAGAGCCATCCTGTGTCATTGATATGTCAAAATACATGGTCCATAGCTCATTTGTACATGGACTGTTCGACGTTCTTGTACTATTGCTATTGCTAATACTACTAATGTTACAAAATATTGTACAAGTTTCATTTCCATCAATTGGGTAAGGAAGGAGACCCAACTACGTGTCTCGTGGGGTTGGAGCTAGTTGTGCGAGATAACACCCCAGTGTTGTTTCCAAGAGAAAGTTGTCGAACATGAGCTCTACGAAGGCCAATAGTTCATTCTCGCCGTTGATGGGAGTGATGTTATGCCTCATGTATCTCTTGGATAACACCCATATTTGATTTCTTTTGCCCTTATACGGAAGCCATAAGTGTGACCAGTCTGTAGCAAAGTAACTATTCAACTTGCTAGACCAGTCTCTATTGAGTAGTAAGCCATATGCTTCCGGTATGTCCACAACAATGATGTTTATGGATTGGTGAACTCGACCATCATGAGATATTCAGATGATCACATCCCGAATTTCACCAATGGATGGTACGAATGTCCGATCGAGTTGGATGATCTGTACAAATGTCTTGCTCCATTGCACATTGATCTTCTTGGCAATGGAGAGTGGCATGATGTTGGCTGACGCACCAGAATCAACCAAATAGTTGTGAACATTGTAGTTAAAAATTTCAAATGAAAGAAAATGGAGGGAAAACAGAGTTTGCTTCTTCCATCTGGAGTGTTTTTAACATAGTTGTAAGTGAACCGGGAGATGTGCTTGCTCCCTTACTGCTAGAGGTTGTGTTGTCCATAGATGTCTTCCCCAGTGCGAGCAAAAAAATATCCCACTGACTCTGAATCTTAACCAACTTTTTCAAACTATTGTTTGCGTGAGTTTTCTTCATTTCTTCTATGATATTCTAATCTAGAGCAGGTAGACTCTGTTACACTAAAAAATGTCACCATGGCTATTTACAGTCGGTATGGCTCTATCAACAGTCATACTACCCTCTTGAGCAAGTCTTATACCTCTACTATTCATGTCAAACTCCAAGAAAGAGAGAAAGTCTTTAAAAAACATGTTTATCTCTGGGTATGCAGGTTCTCTCAAGCCTTGTCTGCGGGTACGCACCTTTTGTTCATAAGGTCTGCGTCCAAGGACGCTCTGTATCTAAAGGGGCAGGTGCGTCCCTCTGAAAAGGTTAAAATGCGCAAGTTTTATCTTCAAAAACTTACTTGTGGTCATTTCTAGAGCATTCTAGAAGATTCTTGGACGTGTATTGAGCGCCTCCAGATGGTTCATGCACTCCTATCAAAGAGGAACTTATCCCATCAATAAGGGAGTGATCCCATCCAAAGAGGGGACTATCCCATTGATGGTGGACCTGATTAACTTCCTCTTGAGCACTATAAAAAGAGGCATTGAGCCAGAAGGAAGAAGGTTGAAAGCTATAGATTTCTAAGGGTAAATGTTGCAGGAATTAGGACTCCCATTTAGAAGCTTGTGAGGAGAGATTGTCATCCTTACTTATTCTATTTGGAAGTGGGTGAGCTTTGTCAAAGTAGAGGAAGACTCTTGTGGACCCTGGAAGGAGCTTGCACAACACCAAGGCTCAGGTTGTAACGGTTCCTTTTGATTACCTTTAATGCAAATTGGTTCATTCTTCTCAATAGCTTGTTGTTAATGGGTTATTTCATGTACTCCTTGGTCTATGTGTTGAATATGCTTTGTTTTATGTTATAATCAGGTGCTATTTAATTGTTTGACTGTTGATGATTGCAGGTTTTGGAGAAAGGGAGGAGCTCATCCGGATCAACAAAGCTTGGATTTCGACAACAGCGTTTGGACAGAGGTAAGAACGAAACACTTGATTTCTCATATCATAATGTATGTTTAGAGAAGGATAGCTCCAGTTTGTTTTGATTGTCATTAGAATGTCTTAGACTTCTAGGAAGGTCAGCTGTGTCCGCACCTTTGACTGATTCCGTGTGACAAATTGGCGACTCCACTGGGGATAGATTCCATTGATGAGAAGAGTCTTTTCTTTTGTTTGAACTTTGCTTTGAGAAAATTAGTTTATTTTTCTGGTTTTGGCTCTGTGATCTTGTCTCTGGGTGGGTTAGCTTAGGATTAGTTTTATTTTGGGTTTTCTTGAGTTTTTTAGTAGGACGCACCCTCTGAGTGCAGCACAGTGCGTCCCTGGACGCACTTTTGCTGTGTGCACAGAGCGGGCCCGCACCTGTGCTGACGGGTTGCCTACGTCCCCTGCCAAAATTTAAGAAAATTCCACTTTTTGCCTTTTTTGCTCTTAGATTTTGGTTTTTCTTAGTTTTTTCTGCCCAGATTCATCAGTCCCTTGCCCAGAATCTTCACCTGAACTAGTTTCATTAGCATTAAGTGTTTTAGTGGATTTCGTCGAAGTGTAAGCCCTAGGGTTTGATTTTTGAGTAGGTCTTGTAGTGGCTTTAGCGGTAGGAGTTGTCAAGCCTTAGATCTCTCTGGTTTTGTCAACTTTATAAGAAGTCAGACCTGCCATAAAGTCTACCTGTAGGAGCAACTTACCATCAAGTTGTCTTTTGGGCCATTTTCGAAGTGCTTGTTGTTTAAGTCTTGAATTCCATTTTACGAAAAGAACAAAAAGATTTGAGTTTTGTTTTGACTAGTCTTTTGATTCTGCATTAGCTAGTCCTTGATTTGATTTTGATCAAGTAAAACATCCTAGAATTGCCTTTGTGAGCTTTTGCCTTGTTAGCTTTTCTTAGAGTAATCTCTCTTTTGGTTTGCTTGTGAGTCAAGTTTTCATAGTTTTGTAGCTTTTGAGATTGTTTTTTGTTAAAGGTAGGTTTACATGCTTTGTTGAAAAGAGAAAATACAAAAACATCTCCTTTGAAAAGTTTTGTTTCAAGTAGCTTTGAAAATTTTGAAAGAAAAAGAGTTTTTCGTGCAAGTAAAGAGTGGTTATGTTTGTGTGCTTGAAAGGAAAAAGAGAATTGTTTCTTTGATTGTCTTTTCTAGGGAAGTTGTTTTCTTTAAAAATTGCATTCTCTCAACTCTCTTAGTTAAAGAATTTCATTGAAAAAGCAAAGTAGCATAGATCATCTTAGGTGCATCTTTGTAGTGATTGGAGTCGAGTCTACACACCATTGGTTTCACTTCCATTACCTTGTGACTTTAAAGAACAACCTTAAAAGTAACGCTTAAAGTAAAATTGAACTAGTAACTTTTATTTTCTAGGGCTCTGAAGCATCAATTTAGATCAGGCTAGTGTCTTGGAGTAGGTGAGTACTTAACTCTCCAAGACAGTAAAACCAAACAAGTAGTCGATCTTGTGATAGGATCAAATCCAATTGTTACATTTACACTCTGGGAAAGCTCCTCTTAAAGGAGAAGCACGAGCTCGTGTCCGAACCAGTGAGGGGATCAATCCCCCCTCGTTGGGAACGACGCCAGACAGTACGTATTACAAACGGTAAACCTCGGATTAACCATTGTCGAGGAGCCAGGGGTCACTTATCGGTAAACCTTGGATTACTGTCAAGGAGCCGGTAAGGGGATTGAGCTTGCTACTCTGCCCTTGCGTGCTGTCGGAGTTTAGACTGTTCCCCCAGGTGTACTTGTGGCCATTGGTAACCTTAGTGACCATAATCTCTAGGATTCTACCCAAGGTGACGGTGGAGGGAAGGTCCCACTGTACCTGGAGCAGACGTCGGCTATACTCACTTGGATTTTCTGGGGGGTTCACTTCACTCGAGACGGTTAAAGTGGAGGAACTTGGTCCAGTCTATTCATTAAGCAGGTTGTCGGCGTAACTGTTCCACCCGCCATTTCTGTACTGAATCCTGCGAGGTTGGACCTAATCACCAACTAGCGCTTTTGGTCCGGAAGAATATTGTTTGTGCTTGGTTTGACGCCCTAGATTCTTTAGGCGTGTGATTCACATTTGTTTGGTTCTTTAGAGGCTTTAGGTGGTTTGATTTGAAATTTTATTTTGTTTTCGTGTGTAGTAGTTAAAAGTTTTTAGCTGTGGCAGAATTACCGAGACAGTCCCGTAGAATTCGGGGCCAGTCTCCTGAAGTTGTTTCTGTGGCCGAATTGTTGAGAAGATCCCGTAGACTTAGGGGTGAACCTCCTCAAGACGAGTCCAGTCATTTAGAAGGTTTAAAGGTCCTTGTAACTCCTCCTAGTGGCAGTAGAGTAGGTTCACCTGAAGAAGGAGAATCTTCCTTGGTAGTCCATCCAGATTACCAAGGTTTAGAGACAGGTTATAATCCCGAAGCTGTTACAGTTTCTGAGCTTGTTGGTAATTTTTCGTCTGCCAGTGATACAGGCGAAGAACCAGAAATATCCGAACCTGTTACTCCGACTCCTAGTGTTCCTGATTCACCGAGAATAGAAAGAATTATCACCGAAAATCTTCCTGTTGGATTGATTGCTATTGAAGAACTTGTTCCAGAGGAAGAAATAGGCGTCTCTGATCCTGAAGATCAAATTACCCTTGATCTAAGGGAGCGTGAATCTATCTTTTACAGTCCTCCTAGAAGTACTACTTGGTACCTTTCGTTAACCAATTATTTAGACAACTTTGGGCTAGGTTTTTCCACACCTCGTACTCCTTTTCCACCTGAAGGTATTCATACTCCTGTAAATATGTCTGGTCAGTCATCTGTGTTTACACAAAGTCCTGAATCTTTTTTACATGGCGGTCCTTCTGTTCCTACTGGGTATCAATCTCTTTCTGGTACCTTTGCGGGAGCATCTCCTCAACCCGTTGATCATGGGTTATTAGTTGGAAACAGTGGTAATGTACCATTGGGTGTAGGAGACATTTACATGATGTCAGGTTCAGTTCCCGTTACCCAACCTCAAGGTGGCCAATTACCGCCTGGGGGGCAGCCTTCATTAATGCCTGGGGGGCAACCTCAAGGTACTCCATTCGTGTCTGGGGGGAAACCTCAAGGTCAGTACGCTCCTATGGGGCAATACATACCTCAAGGTCAACCCCAGCCTCAATATGTACCCCAAGGTCAACCTCAGTATCAATATCAACCTCAAGGATACCAACCTCAAGGTCAAGGTCAACCCCAGTACCCGTATTTACCTCAAGGTTATCAACCTCAAGGTCAATACTCAGGTCAAGGTTATCAACCACCTCAAGGTCAATCATATGGTTCAGGTATGGGGACTGCCCCTTACAATTATCAATCCTATCCTCAATCCGGCTATGGATCTCAGTACCCTCAACCTGTTATGGGTCAATACCCTGGAATGTTAGTGTGGGATCCGTCACAAGGTCAACAGATGTTGCAGCCAAGTATACAGTCGGTACCTCAAGCAGGACAACCTGTAGTTCCTGGTCCACCCCAGCAACCGCAACCTGTCCAGTCAAGTGTTCAGACCCCTGTAACTTCGGTAGTTACTCAGCCGCCAATTGCACCTAGTACTCCATCTCAAACGGCTGCTGCAACTACCGCCACATCTACCATACTTACTTCTGGAGTATCGACAGCTCCGGTTTCTACTGTCCCTGTAACCACTCCTCAGACATCTGTACCGTTGTCTGGATCTACGATTCAAACCACAGTCCAGATGCCTACAGGCCAACCTGGTATAAGTACGGTTGTTACTACTCAACCTCAATTTGTTCAACCTCCGTACCAGGGACAGTATCAACCTGGGCAAGCTGTCCAACAACCGGTTTACCAGTATCAACCGTATCCTGGGTACACTTATCAACAACCTCAACAACCCCAGTACGGTCCGGTTAATCCTGGTTTTCCAGGAGGATATAATATCCCAAATGCGACTCCTGTTCCTAGTTATCCTGGATATCCTCCTCCTGGGGCTGGTATTGTGACCCAGAGTTTTAGAGATCCTAACCGGCAGTTACCGTTTATCGCAACTTTGGATTTACCAGACTTGACGCACCTAACGAACGATCCAATTCAATATCTTCCGTTCTGGCCGCCAATGCCAAATAAGTTGCCCAGCGATATACCCAAGTTCGAAGGTAAGTCTGGAGAGGATCCGTCCAATCACGTGATGACTTACCACCTCTGGTGTGCTTCAAATTCCATCTCGGATGATTCGATTCGTTTACGTCTTTTCCAGCGTACACTCATTGGTCTCGCGGCCAAGTGGTACATTGAGTTACCACGGGCCTCTTTTTACAACTTTAGCCAGTTAGCTACCTCGTTCTTAACTCACTTTCAGTTACCGGTCAGATACGATAACGGTACGGAGTTATTAACTTCACTAAAACAATCAACCTCCACGTATATTTCAGATCACATTCATGAGTGGAGACGTCGAAGAAGGCTAGTGAAAGTTTTTATCCCGGACCAAATCTTAGCTGAATGGTTTGTTAAATCATTATTACCAAGGATTACTGAAGATGTAGCTAAGGCCGGAGTAGTTACTGAGGAGCAAGTCATTGCTCAGGCACAATACCTTGACTTAGTTTACACGCAGTCGGGTACATTACACGAGAAGATTCCGGATCTTCCAAAGTCGAACCAAATCGCTGCTGCTCCTTCGGGATCTCATGCCGCTGATGGTATGATTGGTATCGTGACTACAAAGAGCAAGAAGAAGTCTTCCAAGGCTTCAACTACTCCTATTATCACTTTGCCCGATTCCCCGACAGGAGAGTCTTCTCCTGAACTTACCGCCGATATTCACGCTGTAGAGTCATCTACGGCCAAATCAAAAAACGGTGGAAAGAAGAAAGGAAAGAAGAAGGCTAAAGCAGACAAGGCTCCGAAGGAGAAAACTGAAAAGTCGGAAACCAATGACGAAAAGCGCAAACCTCGATATCCTTGTCTTATTTGTGAAGAGGATCATTTTACGAGAGATTGCCCTCATCGGGCCGAGGTAGTGAAAATAGTCAAAGGTTCTCCCACTCCTGCTGTGTTAAAAAATCCATTTCCGGAGCAGGAGAATAAGATGATAGGTTCTTCCTCGAATGCCAGTGAAGAACCCATTTTGATGATGTCTCATGTGAGGATTGCGACTCGATCGCAAGATTATGGTAGTAAGAATCCTGTTGATGGTAAGGAAGCAGAATCTTCTCACTCTAACCCATCAACCTCAGCTCCTGGTTCCGATCCACTACAGATCGAGAAACCTAACCCAGACTTAGTAATTAAACCGCCCGCCAAGGGTGTACTTCGAAGGTCTGCTTTCAATCCACATGCGAGAGCGGCCCAGAATTACAACATTGTTGAGGACTTAGCTGTTTCACCCTCAGCAATGTCGGCGTTAGAAGTGCTGCAATCATGCCCAGCACAACGAAAATTGCTTTTGTCGGCTATAGGAGCTGTTGACATTCAGGATCCGAATCTAATGATCTTCGATCTAGAAAATAGTACACCACGACTCCCCCATCAAATGGCTTTCCAAATTCCAGTGATAGTCAAAAACAGGCCTATTCATCGAACTGTGATTGATGAGGGAGCTTCTACGTGTATTATGTCCATTCAATGTTGGAGATCCCTTGGTTCTCCTTCGTTGAACCAATCCCCCACCATCCTTAAGGCCTTTGATGGCCGTGGGTTCCGTCCGTTTGGTATTCTACAGGAATTGCCTATAGGGGTAGAAGGTAAAACCGTTAGTCTGGATGTGGAAGTGGTTGATGCCCCTCTAGACTACAACCTTCTTTTGGGTCGAAGTTGGTCATATGCTATGACAGCGGTCGTTTCATCGGTCTTCAGAGTAATTAAGTTTCCACATAACGGTAAGATCGTGACTATTGATCAGCTGACATACTTTTCATCCGACCCAGCCTCTTCAGAGAGTATCCAGCATGTCGGTAAGACGACAATCCCTTATAGGGACGTTGGTGTAGGTTTAGTTAAGGATTCCGGTTTACTGGGAACTTTTCCTCTCCCTCCACTCAGCGTAGAACCTTCGTTTGCAACAATTCATATGATTACATCAGAAAACATTATTTATGATGATCCTTGGTATGTCCCATCTGACTCTGAGATAGACTCATTCGGTAATGCTATGCCTTTGAGTCCATATGAAATTGCTTATGAAGCTCTCATGTCTTTTACCGACTTTCATTCAACCAAAGTCGACCAAATGAATGTGGTCAGTGAAGAATCACTTTTCACCTCACCCTTAGAATGGATAACGTTTCCCGAAGTCGTGTCATCTGACGAACAACTTCACGAAATCCTAAGTGTAGACGATCTACCATGGGAAGATCTCCATCACAGATCTTCGTTTTTTCCTAAGGATGATGCATTTGAAAATGATTTTTCATCTATATTTACCGCTGAATATGTCAAAGACGCTCAGGATCCAACGAAACATTCTGATTCAGAGTTGAATTTAGGGAATATTTCTCGTACTATTCCCATTGATATTTCAGTGAAGCCCGGAATTGAGGAGAACATTCATATAGGTGCCGCATGTACAGAAGAAGAAATCCAAACTTACAAGGCCCTATTCCAAGAATTCCGCGATGTGTTTGCATGGTCTTACGAGGAAATGCCGGGAATCGATCCTGCCATTGTTGTTCATGAAATCAAAACCTACCCGGATGCTAAACCCATTCGGCAACGGTTGCGTCAGATTCACCCTCGAAAAGCGGCTGCGATTAAAGCAGAAGTCGAAAAGCTGTTGAAAGCAGGTTTCATTTATCCGATCCCGTTAACGGATTGGGTATCGAATATTGTTCCGGTCAATAAGAAACAAGGAACAATAAGAATCTGTATCGACTATAGGGATATCAATCGAGCTTGTCCAAAAGACAACTATCCTACGCCTTATATCGATCAAATTATTGATGATTGTGCCGGAAGTGAAATGTTTTCCTTCATGGATGGTTTTTCGGGCTATAATCAAATCAATATTCTACCTGCCGACCAACCAAAAACGGCATTCATTTGTCCATGGGGGACATTTGCTTATTGCAAATTACCTTTTGGGCTTAAGAATGCCGGGGCCACTTTTCAACGGGCGATGTCTTACGCATTTCACGACATCAAGCACATTGTGCAACCATATCTCGATGATTTGCCTGCTCATTCTTTACGACGAGCTGATCACCTTGACCACCTACGAGCAATCTTTATGAGGTGTAGGCATTATCGAATTCGGTTGAATCCCCACAAGTGTGTTTTCTGTATAGAAACAGGTCGATTGCTGGGATTTGTTGTTTCAAAAGCCGGCATTCGCGTCGATCCCTCGAAAGTCGAGGCGATCATCAAATTGCCTCCTCCTTCGAGTTTGCGCCAACTCCAAAGTTTGCAGGGGAAAGCGAACTTTTTACGTCGATTCATCCCAAACTACGCCGAGGTCACTAAAGGTTTTACACGGTTGTTGAAACAGAAAGTTCAATTCTTTTGGGACGAGATTGCCCAACAATCTTTTGATGCACTTAAACACGCGTTGACCCATGCACCGTTGTTGCATCCTCCCAACTACAACCAGGACTACTTCTTATACCTCGCAGCTTCACATTCCACCATTGGGATGGTGTTAGTTCAAGAAGATGAATTCGGAGCGGAACATGTGATATATTATCTCAGTCGAACCTTAAATCCCACTGAGTTAAAATATTCGCATGTGGAGAAATTGGCCCTGGCAGCCGTTCAAGCTGTCCAGCGTTTTCGTCACTACATTCTTCTCCGTAAAACTACAGTTATTTTAGATTGCAACCCTATGATTTACATTTTGACAAAACAATTGCTAGGGGGCAAGTACTCTAAATGGATCGTTATCCTGCAAGATTTTGACTTGGAGTTCGAGAAGTCCAAGTCTAAGAAATCCTTAGTTTTTGCGGAATTGATGTGTGATTTCCCGCGTACTGACACAGAGACTGTGGCAGAAGAGTCCATTGCGGACGAATCTTTGTTTCTTATCAGTACTTTAGATCCGTGGTTCGGGGATATAATCATCTATCTCCAAACCCAAACCTTTCGGCCTGAAGCTTCCAAAGAGGAACGGCGAAAAATTAGGTTTCAATCCCAGCAATACAAAATTATTGGAGATACACTTTATCGCCGGGGGGCAGACTTAGTTTTTCGACGTTGTTTAACTCACGAAGAGGCTGAGAGAGTTTTGAATGATTGTCACTCTGGAGCATGTGGCGGTCATATGTCTGGGTATGCCACAGCTCAGAAGGTGTTGCGCGCTGGTTACTTCTGGCCATCTATGTTTAAAGATTGTATCATTGCAGTCCGGAAGTGCCACAACTGCCAAGTGTTTGATCGAAAGATGCGCGCACCACCTGCTCCTCTCCACCCTATAATTACCGTTGGTCCATTCGCCAAATGGGGTATCGACTTTATTACTTGTAACCCTCACTCGGCCAGGGGGCATGCGTATATCATCCTCGCGGTTGATTATTTCACTAAATGGGCCGAGGCGATGCCTACATTCGACGCAAGCGGCAAAACAGCTGCAGTTTTCATATTCAATCATATAATAACTAGGTTTGGTGTCCCACAAGCAATTATTACTGACCATGGAAGCCATTTTCGAAACACCATGATGACTGAACTTACAAGCCAGCTTGGTTTGCGCCATGACAGCTCTACTCCTTATTATCCGCAAGCCAACGGTTTGGTTGAGTCTATCAACAAAGTTCTGGTTATCATGATCCGACGAACCATTGGTATTCATCGGTCGAATTGGCACAACATGTTATTTTTGGCGCTATGGGCATACCGAACCTCAGTGAAAACCTCAACAGGGTTCACTCCTTTCCAGCTAGTTTATGGCTTAGAAGCAGTGTTACCCATTGAATGTGAAATCCCATCACTTCAAATGGCTGTCGAATTACTTCCAGCTACTTCCGAAGAGGAGAAACGTTTATTGTACTTAGCTAAATTAGATGAGACTCGACGTGACGCTGCATTGGCAATCGAGACTCACGCGAAGCGAATGAAAGCTCAGTATGATAGAAATGTGACCCCTCGAAGTTTTTCGGAGGGAGACCTAGTGCTCTTATATGATCAAGCTAACGATAAGCTAGGTGCTGGAAAATTCGTTCCTATGTGGCATGGACCCTATATTGTAAAGCGAAAGCTAGCAAAAGGGGCTTATGAGCTAGTAGATTTTGATGGGAACTCTTTGGATAAACCCAGAAATGGACTTTACCTAAAGAGGTATTATGCTTAAATGATGGGTATGGAGAATTTTTAGTTAGGTTAGGTTTTCTTTCTAGCTAGTATGATTGTTAGTTAGTCAGTGTGCTTAGCTTAGTGAGTGTGTTTTTTGTTGTTATTCTGGCTTATCTTGGTTTTGCTCTTGATATTGTAGATGTCGACGCCCCTCCAAACATACATTGGATTTGCTGATGGTGCTTGTCGTAGTACACGGAATATCTCTTCCGCAGCTTGGGTTATCTATTCACCCTCTGACGAGTTAGTTTCTATGCATGGGGTAAGCCTCGGTCAAACAACGAATAACATTGCAGAATACAGTGCAGTGGTTGAATTATTATCCGAATCTATTTCATTTGGAATTCGACGTTTGATAGTGAGGTTAGATTCTGAACTTGTTGTATTACAGCTTAATAGAGTTTATGCCATTAGAAATCCTGTGTTATTAAGGTTGTTTTTGAGAGTGCGTCTCTTGGAACGTGAATTTGATTACATTGAATATCAGCATATTCCAAGGTCCTTAAATACATTAGCAGATGCAATTGCTTCTCGAGTGTTGGACAGACATTTACGATAATCATGCAAGTAAATTTAAAAAACATTTCATCATACATGTTAAACAAGATAAGCCGGTAATAGTGATATATATATAGATAGAAGTGTGTCAAAAAAAAATATACATCGTCTTCGATCATAGGTTGAAAAACACCTTATGATCGGCAAAATGATAAGTACAAAAAGACAAAAATGTCACATGTGTCTACAAAGTGACTAGCCAATCACTGGTGGTGCTCCCTATACGACACCACTGCACGGGCTACCTTGCGCAAAAATCTCCTCAACGGTCCAGGGACCGCGACTACGTAGCGCTGAAGTCTGATAGGAATATCATCCATAGAAGTCTCCGGTATATCCGCCGTCAGACGCTGTAGATCATGCTCCAACTCAGTCAGTACCTCTGCAGCCGCCGCGTCCTGTGCAGCCGGTAGCGGTGCAACTGGATGTCGCCTCTCGAAAGGCCGGAGGTTGGCTGGACGCTGTGGACCAACATCTGCATTTTGAAAATTTTACTGTCAGTTTTGAGACGATATATATAAAAAACAAAAAAAAAATACATAATTTGAAAACTCGTGAAAAATAAAGTACCTCTGTCATCCCATTGTTCTCCCTGTGGAAGAACCATGTCCGGATCACCTCGAAAATCTATTCCGGCATACGGAAAGTCCTGAATCACGAACACCTGGTCCTCTAACCAGTGAAAATAACTGTCAGTGAATCGAACAACTGCCGCACCCTCGTCCGGATGCCGGGCCATCACCGCAACCCATCGTACCAGCTTTGGCTCCTGAGGACCCGAAATATCAACAGTGAGATGCTGAGGGATCAGCATTGGAATCCTCTCTAAGGCAAAGCTCACGACTATAGGCCCATATCCAAAGGTCTTTAGTCTCCTGGTCTTTGCCTTGGTCAGTTGGGTTTTCACATTAGCCAACATCGCATCACACCAGTTGAAGATGGTGCCTTGGAGACAATCAATTGCCATCCGAAATTGAGACCCAGTAGCAATATGTAAAGTGGCTGAGCCACAAATTCTGGTCACAGTGAAAGCTAAGACCATGAGTTCACGTTGAGAGACATATTTGATCTCTATGCCTTTCTTGTGCTCTCGATCAGGTAGGCACCAATCTGCTCGGAGACTATCAAGGGATTGGCCACCCGGCCTAGTCCCAGCCAGATTGAGTTGCTCACCTCTATTCGGCAAGCCAGTAAGAAAGTAAATGTCAGCAGGCTCTATCTCGAGTTGTTGCCTGCCGATATAAAAGCATTGTTCTTGAACATTCCATCTCTCGACCAGCCACTCCAAGAACCTTACCTGAGCTCTCATACCGGGTATGGACCAGTATTTGTATAATCCACATCCTCTTAGGGCATCGAGGGAAGGTTGATGATTGATTGCAGCTTCATCAACCTCCTCATGCTCTCTTTCTCTCCAATCTAGCATGATAAGTGCCCTACACATGAATAAATAGGCATTAAAATTAGTTTTGAGAAATTTCAATGGTTAGTTTGGGAGTTTGGGGTTTCAAAACCCGCGTTTTGCGGAGGACGCACCCCGCGTTTGGCGCACAGTGCGCCGGGACGCAGGTGGCCTGAAGGTAACCTGCGTCCCCCGACCTTTTCCCTGTGTAGGAAAAAGTCGGGGGACGCAGGCCAGCCTTTAGGAAAGCTGCGTCCCCCGCAGGGCGGTTTCCAAAACCCAAAACCCCCAAAAAATAAAAAATGAAACTTAAAACAAAATTCTAAACGGATGAAATTGACAAGGAGGATGTTGTGAAATACCTAGAAGAGACGGCGTTCGATTCTAACGGTCGGATTTTCCGCAGCGACCACGGGAAGTTTCTTGTCAAAAGCTCCTTTTTCAACCTCAACAGTCAAACGGTAAAAATGACATGGTAAAAAGTCTTTTTATAGGTTTTTTGGATGAATTTGTTCATTTTTTACCATGGAAAGATGTTTTTTGATGAATTTTTGCCCATCTTAAACAGGTATGAGTAATGTGTCGCTTTTGTGCAGGACAAAGGGACTTAGAGGGAAAATTGTAATTTTTTCACAAACAAAATATCAGAGTCATCTTTTAAGCCCTTTTTTGACTCCTAAAACATGAAAAGATTGTCGAGCGTTTCTTTTACACTCGTTAAAACAGAATTAAAAGACGGTCCCCTTATAGCTCTTTTCTGACCGTAAAATCAGGAAAAGATTGCCGTGTTTTTGTCGTTTCAAACTCGATACGGAAATAAAACGACGTGTCCTTGATCGCTTTTTACTTTTCAGGTCAGTGACACTAACTATGAAAGTACTCCTTGGTCGCAAGATCAAGCGGTTCCCCCAGGTATTATTTTATACTTTTTCGGGCTTGAGGGACACAAATTTACGAAAAAGTTCAACTTGGAGTTTTCTTAAGTTTTTCAGACTCTCTAAAATTGAAAAACACCGAGTTTCTCCTATACTGGGCTCGTTAAACATTTCACAGTAAAGGACCTGTTCAATTACAAACAGGAACGAACCACTCCTTCCTAGGGTTCGAATCAAAACTGGGTTGGACTCATCCGAAGGATGAGCTTATAATCAAGCATATGTTATCCTCCTCAAGCTTGTTAAAAATAAAGAGGTACTTTCCAGAAATGGTGGGGGAAAAGAGAGAAGAATGAGCCTATTTGTTACCTTTTGTCTCAAAAGAAACTTTATTACCACTCTTGGACACGACACTTTTCATTCACCTGGGTTGGGAAATCTTTTACCTCACAGTCGATCAAACCACTTTTGAAAGTCTTCAACCGGGTTCCGGGGATTAACTTTGAGTTATTAAGCACCAAACCATCTGTCGTGTCGTTATGTGTCCAAGAGGTCTGCAAACAAAACCTTCATCTGCAAAATACTTGTCATCCGTTTGACCATCCCTGAGTCAGTCCTTACAGCAATATTTCTTCAACTTGAACAATGATTTCGTGTTGTGGGCTTGCCCGTAACGGGTCACTTTCTATCGACATCAGCACATTATCTAGAGAGATGACTTAGAAATCGTCAGTGCCTTGAAGTCTGCATGCATCAATGGCAGGTTTCTCGCCTTTGACGTCAGTTTACATCATTGACTTTCGATCGAAGGATTCCGTGAAATGTTCGACATCAACTCATTCATTCACATCTCATGGATTGTACTGGGTACTTTGAGAACCATTGACATTACTGGTGGTTTCTCTCACACTTGTTAACAGTTTACATCATCGACTGGTAATCAAGTGGTTTCTACCATGTTCGACATCGACTCATTTATTCACATGGCTAGGATCGTACCAATTCGAGAAGTAGGAATGAAGACCCTGGATCAAATCTTTACCATCCAGGCTGCGAGGAGTTTTGTATTCATTATCTAAGTAGACTAATCATAAACAGATGGCTGCGACCATACTGTGTCTACAAAAGTCTATGATTATGATGTACTGCAAAATCATTCCTGTATCATAGTAGTTAGTCTGTTAGTTAAAGTTTTTATCTGAGTATGGGAATGCCTACCTCAGTGATGATATAATCTTATCCATGTATTTTGTGTTGAAAATTGCAGGTTCCAACCAGGTTCTCCATGAGATAATCCTCGAAATGATAAAGCGCTTCACCCTTCCTAGATAATACAAAACCCTAATCTATTCCAGGCTTCGCACTTTAGGGGGCAATCTGTTACACTAAAAAATGTCACCATGGCTATTTACAGTCGGTATGGCTCTATCAACAGTCATACTACCCTCTTGAGCAAGTCTTATACCTCTACTATTCATGTCAAACTCCAAGAAAGAGAGAAAGTCTTTAAAAAACATGTTTATCTCTGGGTACGCAGGTTCTCTCAAGCCTTGCCTGCGGGTACGCACCTTTTGTTCATAAGGTCTGCGTCCAAGGACGCTCTGTATCTAAAGGGGCAGGTGCGTCCCTCTGAAAAGGTTAAAATGCGCAAGTTTTATCTTCAAAAACTTACTTGTGGTCATTTCTAGAGCATTCTAGAAGATTCTTGGACATGCATTGAGCGCCTCCAGATGGTTCATGCACTCCTATCAAAGAGGAACTTATCCCATCAATAAGGGAGTGATCCCATCCAAAGAGGGGACTATCCCATTGATGGTGGACCTGATTAACTTCCTCTTGAGCACTATAAAAAGAGGCATTGAGCCAGAAGGAAGAAGGTTGAAAGCTATAGATTTCTAAGGGTAAATGTTGCAGGAATTAGGACTCCCATTTAGAAGCTTGTGAGGAGAGATTGTCATCCTTACTTATTCTATTTGGAAGTGGGTGAGCTTTGTCAAAGTAGAGGAAGACTCTTGTGGACCCTGGAAGGAGCTTGCACAACACCAAGGCTCAGGTTGTAACGGTTCCTTTTGATTACCTTTAATGCAAATTGGTTCATTCTTCTCAATAGCTTGTTGTTAATGGGTTATTTCATGTACTCCTTGGTCCATGTGTTGAATATGCTTTGTTTTATGTTATAATCAGGTGCTATTTAATTGTTTGACTGTTGATGATTGCAGGTTTTGGAGAAAGGGAGGAGCTCATCCGGATTAACAAAGCTTGGACTTCGACAACAGCGTTTGGACAGAGGTAAGAACGAAACACTTGATTTCTCATATCATAATGTATGTTTAGAGAAGGATAGCTCCAGTTTGTTTTGATTGTCATTAGAATGTCTTAGACTTCTAGGAAGGTCAGCTGTGTCCACACCTTTGACTGATTCCGTGTGACAGATTCACTAAGATGTCTGGGTTGAGACTGGTGTTCGTGTTTTCCAGCGGAGTGTTCTGCAGTTTTCTGCTCATGGACATACTCTTGTCTGTTGCTGTCTTCCTAGGCTTGCTCTGTGTTTTCTTCTTTTGGAGGGGTGGTGGATCAACCTTCCTCAGTAGTTCAAGCCTTTGTTTCATTTCCCCAATTGTAGGGGGAGCCCCTTGACTCCTGAGATTGTAACGACCATTTTTATTTTGGGGTTGCTTCCTAGTGTTTTTCTTCTGCGCTGCTTGCGAGCACTGATACATGTTGATTACCTGCCCAGTGATGGGTACCTCATCAGGTGCAACATCTTTGTCATCATCTGTGTCCCTCAACTGGCACTGCATACTGCTTACTATGTTTGGAATACGGTCACATACTGAGCCCGCAACTCATTTCCAATCCGAACAAGACCCTTCCGGGTGATCATCTTCATAGAATGAGAAAAAATCTTCGTTGGCACACTGTTCTATTTAGAACACTGAGCTGGAGCTCTGCGTAGTTTTATCCAGGAAGCGATTGTTATATGATGACATGCTTCCTTGTCTTTGTCTGGGTGGCTGGTTGCTTGCAGATGTGTCGATTTTTCATTGTTTGAGCTTAGACACTTCTGTTGTCAATTTCTTGACAAGACGAACAAGGGTTTCAATATCACTTTCTTCCTTGTCATTTCCTGATCTAATAATGAGATCTAAAACAATTAATAAGGTATTACCGACTCATGTGCATGGATTTGTCTATGTTATTTTATGCAATGGATCGATAAGATTGTGAAATACACAGACAATGAAGCAGTAAACAAAACATAATAGACAACACATAACATAACAAATTTAATGAGGAGTTCACCCAATACTCCTGGGCTACATCTCTTGGTCCAGCCTTCAGTTGTGGCCTCTCTATTATGTCTTCAAGCAGAGTTTTTAATATAGTATGAGCTCCATTTGAGACTCAATACACAACGGGCATAACAGTAAGAGTTTTCTTGAACCTCTCAAGCTTTCTCTGAGTACACAGACTCTCTGAATCACTCTCTTTCTCGACACTGCCTTCAATACTGCTTGTCTATTTTCTCTCTGTCTATGGCTTTAAAGCCAATCTGGGCTGCATGTTCATTTCAGCTCCTCATATTTCAGTCTCCCGGGCCTTTGTCCACTCGAATCCCTCTTCCAGCGTTACACAATTATGGCATAACACTTGAAGGGGAGGTGGCTACCGATTCCACAATGTAAGAGTGCCTCGGTCCCTTGAAACCCTTCGATTCCAAAATGTGGAAGTTTTCTGTTTTACACAGGAAAATGCATTCACAACTATTCATTTCGGATTCAAAAGTTCTTAAATCCACCCTGTTTTCCTATCAGGCCTGCATGTAAGTTGCCATCGCATGTCGCAATGGCCCTACTCCAAAGCTCCCCTTTGTATTTTTGAAATATGTGAAAATCGCGAAAATGCATTAGGAATGGCTTTCCTCCAGACTTGAAACAATATAAAATAGCCTTAAGGAACCCTTTCGAGTTCAGCTTATCGCATTGGCCTTCATCCTTCACATTTCGTTTAATAACGAAAATCGTGAAAATACATTGAAAATGGCTTTGCTGTGGATCTCAAATTTTATGGAATAATATTGATAAAACCGTCGGGTCCGGTTCATCGGATCGCACATATACATGTGTATTGGTCCCACTCCATGGTGTTGCCCCGATGCAATATCATGATGTGATTGATCGCAATTGCATATCACGATAACCCCTAGCCATTGTAAGCACTCCTGTAATCCCTGATAGCAATCCTGCGATGTAATATGGGCCATCGATCTGCGTGCTTGATCGACAGTCCAAACTAACTCCGCCAATCATCGTCGCCATACATATATGTTAAGCACCGATATCCCATTATCTGCCTATGCCAATTGCAATTATCGATCAGATTTGGACCGTTGATCAGCTAGATCTAATGGCTGTTGTGCATTCATCTGTTCCGCCTTTGATACTCTATTGTTTTCACCAATTTCATGTGTTCTTGGCTCCCGATAGTGTTTTTCCTCATTCTAAAGGGTTTTCGCCTGCGGTTTTCTTTGGTCTTTGGCATGATTTTTTGAGTTTTTCAAGACTTAGAGATTTTTCTTGGATCCATTTGAATCATGCCTTCCGACTGAAAAAGGCTTTTGGACCACAAAAAGTTGGTTTTCAAGCATCGCTTAAGTGAGGATACAACTACCTCACTTGCCCAATCTCTATCCATTTGGCACTACTAGGTTTTGTACCTTTGAGTCCAATTCTAAGGTACTCCACATCCCCTCCGCACATAGTCCTCACCTTCCTATCCAAAATTGTATCTTCCTGCAGCTCATTGAGGTATTCAAGCAATAGATCATCAATGGAAGGCATTTGACTTTGCTCTTCAGGATCTTCAATTAATGAAGGTTCAAATAGTCTTAAATTTTCTACATTTACCATTGAATAGATGTGCATGTATGCTGGCAGATCAAGGCGGAAAGCATTCTCACTAATTTTCTCAAGTACCTTAAAAGGCGCATACCTTATTGGCTGTAGCTTCTTTCCTTCACCTTGCATTCTGTCCTTGCTGATATACAGCCAAACTTGATCGCCAACTTGGAAGCTGTGCTCCACCTGATGTTTATCATGCCTTGCCTTGTACTTGGCTTGGCTCTTTTCCAGTTGTTCCTGCATTTCCTGGTGAATTTCTTGGATCAGTTCAATGAATCTGGTTGCTTTTTCCACATCACTATGTCCAACAACTGCTATGTCTTTTTCAAAGAAAAAATCCAAGGGAGACCTTGGTATAAAACCAAAACAGGTCTCAAAAGGAGATCTTTGTGTAGAAGAATGTTTAGCACGGTTGTAAGCATGCTGCACATAACATAAATGTTCATCCCAAAGCTTGGGATGCTTGTTGCAATAACCCCTGAGCAACTGGATCACTGTCCTATTGACTACCTATGTTTGGCCATCTATTTGTGGATGAAAGGTTGTGATTTTCTTCAGTTTGGTGTGCATTAATTCCCATAGACTTGACGAAAAATTCCCAACAAATCGGGAGTCTTGATCAGATATTATGGAAGTGGGTAACCCAAAATGCACCCAGACATGCTGAAAGAACAACTTCGTTGTTTGTTCAGCTGTAATCTACTTATTACAGGGTATTAAAATACACATTTTTTTGAACCTATCCACAATAACATATACATAATCATGTCCCTTTCTAGATTTTGGCAATCCCCCAACAAAGTCCATGGAAATACTTTCCCAAGGATGGGAAGGGATTGGTAGTGGAGTGTACAAGCCTAGTTTTCTATTGTTGGGCTCACTTTTAGCACACATGGTACACCCTCTTACATATCTAGAAATTGTTTCATGCATTCTTGGCCAATATCAGTATCTTTGCAACTGTGCAATTGTTTTACTTACACCAAAATGACCTGATATCAAAGAAGTATGTGCCTCCCTAATTATGTTAACTCTTTCTGTTTGTGGAATGCATAGCTTTCCCAAATGATACAAGAGTTGGTCCTTAACATAGTAATCCAATTCTTCTACCTTTTTTCCATTACTTAAAGCTGCATATGCATCTTTAAAGTCTATATCTTGAGAATATTGTTCAATATAGCTTTCATGCATTACTGAGTTATTCTTAAGTATATTTGATGCATTTATAATTGATCTGGACAACATATCTGCAACTTTATTGTTTATGCCTTTTTTATATCTGATGACTAAATGAAACCGTTGTAGGAAACCCATCCACCTATAGTGTCTTGATTGCTGCAATTTAGTATGTGAGTGTAAGTACTGAAGTGGCTGATGATCAGTGTGTATAATTGTTTCTTTGCCCATTAATTATTGTTTCCACTTCTTCACACTCTGGACTAATGCATACAATTCTTTATCATATGTAGGATAATTAAATATTGTAGAATTAAAAGTCTTAGAATGGTAGCATATGGGTTTACCATGTTGCATCAACACTGCTCCCATGGCATAGTCAATGGCATCTGTTTTGATCTCAAATGGTTGTTGAAGATTTGGCAATGCTAGTACTGGTGCTATACTAATTTTTTCTTTCAAGGTGTCAAAGCCTTTTCATTGTTTTCCTCCCCACTGAAACACCTTGTTCAATCCTATCAAAGCATGTAAGGGAGCTGCATTAAGGAAAAGTTAGAAATAAACTTTCTCCAATATTGTGCTACTCCTGAGAAGTTTCTAACTTCTGTAGCAGACTTAGGCTTAGGCCAGTTTATAATGACTGCAACCTTAGAGGGATATATCTTCAATTCACCATTCCCTACAATATGACCTAAATAATCCAAGTATGTTTTACCAAATTCACATTTTGATAATTTAACATAGAGATTTTCTTGCTTCAAAACATCTAGAGTCTGCTTTACATGCTTTAAATGTTCTTCCCATGTTTTACAGAATACAAGAATGTCATCTAGATATACAATTACAAAATCATCAATAAAAGGCTCGAGTACATCATTCATAACTCTCATGAAAGTGGCAGGAGCATTAGTTAAGCCAAAAGGCATAACTAGACATTCATACAACCCTTGCTTCATTTTGAAAGCAGTCTTCCATGCATCTTGCTCTGCTACTCTAACCTAATGGTAACCATTGCGTAGGTCCAACTTGGAAAAGTAAACAGCTTCCTTCAACTGATCCAATAGATCATCAATGCAAGGAAGGGGATAATGATTCTTGATCATTATTTTATTCAGTGCTTGGTAATCAATGCACATCCTCCACGAACCATATTTCTTCCTCACCAACACGATCGAAGATCCACATGGTGATGTGCTTGGTCTTATGAACCCTTTCTCGAGCAGCTCTTGTACCTGCTTCTTGATTTCTGCATTCTCTAAAGCGGATAACCTGTACATTCCGATGTTAGGCAATGGAGCATCTTGCTGCAAATTAATATCATGTACAATTTCCCTTTTGGGTGGCAGACCTTTTGGTTCTTGAAATAAGATATCATATTCTGAAACAACTTTTTCTAAATCAGCTTGTTGTTTAGCATCACAGCCTTCAAATACATTGGTTTTATCAGGTTTCTTTTCCTTTACAACTGTGGAGCTGTAACAAGGGTCTTTTTCACCTCTAGTTATCTCACATTATAAGTCAATCCGGGAGCATTTTGTTATTGTAAAGGACATCTTAATTTGAGGCTATTTGTTAGGATAATGCTTCGTAGTATAGATCTAAAGAATACAAGAGTAAACGGATGCTAATGCTAAATTACTTTTGCATAAAGAAATCACACACGCAGCAACTTCGTCGGTCGAGGGTATGGAATTAGTAACCTATCCCCCTAGAAACTGATGAAGGAGTATGGATCATGATCTGGGAGCATTATAGCGTCTGCTGTATCTCACAACAGTCTTGAACCTCCTCTCATGCCACTTCAATAAACGCAAGCAAGAAAACAGAATGAAACAGCAACTTCAGAAATGGAACAGCAATAAAAGGAACGGCAGTAAATGGAACGGCAGTAAATGGAACGGCAGTAAAGAAACTAAGTCTCGCGAGGTCAACACTTCCAATCCTTGGCACACACTTGCATACAGAAAGGAAAGCAATCGTTTATACAAGTTTGCAGCTTAATCAAATGGAACAGCAAATTATTAAAGACAGGAAACGTCAATCATATATATATCAAATGGAACAGCAAATCATTAAAGACAGGAAACGTCAATCATATGTACACGATCTGCAATAGTCACCAACAATCCATTAACCCCAATCACCTGTAGCTGAAATATTCTACTTATGAATTCTGTAATTAATGCAAACAACTCAGATCAACAGTATGCGAAGAATCCTGAAAGTATGATATGAACTTGTTACAGAGATTTATAACAGGAAAGCTACAGATGAATAAATATGAAACAACATGCAACCATAACAGATTATGAGAAACAAACCACACAAAGCAGAATTGTAATGGTACAATCAGCCAGTGTCCGTTGGAGCCGGGCCCAAAGCTTCCAATGGCGCACTGCCGTAAACTACTTCAGACGCACGGAGAAATTAACACCGAGATATTATATTAACGCATCAATGAGAGTACAAAACTAAGTCTCAGAGAGACTCAATAGTCTGAGTTCAACTGAAAATAAAATTCATGAACAGAAAGTTAAAGATACAAAAGTAATCCATAGTTTCCAATGCTACCCTCCTTTTATACAATTAACGGCGGAGTTCATCGGTCAACAAAACGATTGATCGTAGCGATCCCTCAGGATCGAAGATCCTGAGGGATCCGCTAAACTGTTAACGCTTTCCTTTACTCGGCCTGTATTTCCGAACTGGTAGTCCTTCATCTCGTTCCGGACTGATCTTCCTTGATTTACTCGACCTGGTCTGAACCTTATTTAGAATTGGAGGGACAACCGTTATCTTCTCATCAAATCCTCGTTTTGTATTGCGCCTTCCTGCTTTTACCTTTTCCTGCGTAGAGAAGACAACTGTTAGTGATTGGATCATTTTAGACTCGTTCTCGTTGCATTTTCCCTACTTTATAATAAAGAAAAGATTACAACTATTGCTTAAAACATCACTAAATTATTTATTAAAACATACCTTCCCAATGCTCTACACACCCCCCGACTTACTCTGTTTCATGGCCTCATGAAACCGTTATAATTAACATGGAGAGCAGTAAGAGAATAGGCTGGAGAGGGTACTTCATGAGGGGGTCTGCAACCATGATAGGCAACCAGATTATCAAAGAAGTAATGCAACTGATCTGCAGGCATATCATACAAGGCCTGGTACCCCGGTGCAGGGTGCCAGATAATTGGGCTACGGAACCGATATCCTAACCATGATGGTCCAGCTTGCAGAATGCACTGGCCATAAAAAGGCAATCGTTCAGCAGCGAGCTCAAAGTTCTCATATCTGAAGGGCTCCCTGAGCTGGATGCTTGGGGTGGAAATCCGATAACGGAATTTGGCAGCCTCCAAGGCGGAATCTTTAATAACTAGGAAGTATTCTAAGCTATTTCTGATCAACTCCTCATGCATGGGTCCTAGTAGTTTCATAACGCCAGGGTTTCTCATAAGGCTTTTGTGTGATTGCCATAGGCGAACTGGATCTTGAGGCTCAGCCCTGACCCATAGATCTAGGCTGTGCTCCTGCCTCTGAAAGGCATTGTAAGCCCTGAGCCATTTTAACTGGTTGACCCCAAATGAAACAAAGGCTTGCAGCTGTATATCCCCCACAAAGGGGCCAGGGTTTAGATCAGTTTCCTGCTCAAGCACCATATTGTGCAAATAAAATTCGCATAATAATCGTTGGAACTTAACCCCATAATGTTTGCAACAATCAATAAAATCATTAACAGTGTTAATCTGAATGGGGGCACCTGCCCTGACAGCTTTTATTTTCAATCTTAAGTATCTTTCAAGGAGGAATAAAGCATAATTCTTCGCGGAGGCCCTGCAAGTCAAAACATCATCATACAACGAACATACAGTGTCCAATTGTTTAATAACAACATCTAGTCGACGTGTTACCTTAGCAACCTTTTCCTGCTCCTTCTGCCATCCTTCAAAAGCCCGACTCTCCGATTCACTCATGTTTCTCAGCTGCTGTTGCAGTTCTTCATGTTTTTCCAGAGGGATCCTTTGTTCCTCCAACTGCTCAGCCCTCTGCTGCAATTCTTCGTATTTTTCTCGAGGAATCCTCTGCTCAACTTCCTGCTGCAGCTCTTCATTTTTTTCTCGAGGAATCCTCTGCTCAACCTCCTGTTGCAGCTCCTCATATTTCTCTCGAGGGATCATTTGTTCCCGTAGCTGTTCAGCCTCTTGTTGGGCCTGTCTTATCTCGCGGCGCAAGGCCTTGGTTTTTGGATCCCTTTCCCATAATTCCCTGGAGGCCGGAAGTTTCGCCTGGACCTTTACATTTCGTCGCTTAATTCTCCCTGAAGGTGGTGTCTCAGTGTGAACTGCTCTATTTTCCCCTTCCTTCTTGACATGTATAAAGGGTTACGGTGGTCCCTCTGTAACTGGGATGTCGTCTTGTGGCTCAGCTTTAATTGGAAGAGCAGTTGGTTCTAATGGGCTGTTTGGAATATCAGCCTGCTCCTCTATGTCAATAGGAACGGCATTCTGGTGCTCTGTTCCAGATGGAACAACATTTTGTTCCTCAGTATTAATTGGAACAGCTGCAGGCTTGCTAGCAGAGTATCGACCTACTAGATGCATATAGGTGCTTTGTCTTCCTCTCTGAGAGGACCCAGCTGTATTTGTCCTTCTTTTTCTTCTTACAGTCCTCTTTATTCTCAAACTGGCTTTCAGACTTCGAATTTTCCGCCGAAGCTGGGCTATAATATTCAGCAATTTCTGCTGTTTTCTTCTCAAATTCTTAATTTCTTTTGCCTCGGCTGTGGGCACATGGGCGGCCCTCAGTTCTGCTCCTCTTTCATCGAGGGTTTCTTCCATCATTCGGGGAACGTCCTGTTCCCGACAAACATTTTCATCCCCCCCGCCATCAGCAGGTGGATTTCCTTCTGGTGTTTTGGGAACGGCTTGTTCCTGATTGGTATTCACATTTTTTTTGTCAATGACAGGGGGGTTTTCTTCCCCTGCCATTCCATCATGCAATTCATCACGCGTCTCTTCCTCAAATGGTCCTTCGGGAGGCTCTGCCGGACTGGAGGGTGAAGGATAACCTCTAAGGTTGGCCAAGATGGTGGCCAGCTCTTCTTCCTCCACAGGGTTTTGTGGATGGCTACTCCCCAATTGTTCCATCTCCTTCTCCCGAATTGGCTGCTCAGTAGCTCCCTCTGGATAGCTGGTCTCGGCCGCAGAGTCGTCATCCCTATCTCCTTCTTCAGCTCCTACTTCATTCTCTGTTTGTTCCAGGTTTCCCCCAGGTATTTGTTCTGGCGCTGGAGGGTCCTCTATTATTTCAATCGGCTGGCCTATGTTTGGCTGTATTTTCTCCAGCCTACCTCTTATCTTTGCCAACCGAACTAACTTTCTAGGCCTCCCGGGCTGTTCGGGTGTGCTGACCACTGCGTCTTCATGGTGTGCCTTTTTCAGGCTCCGAGAGGTATCATGCAACAATGAATTTAACAATGCAGGGTGATTCACAGCACATTTTCCTTTTAACACAGCTAAGAGCTTAAGGTGACGCGGCCTTACCACATCTTTTCGTCCTTCGCAGGTGATGTAGCTCTGTACTACCTTTGCCAGTTCGCTCCAAGGTTCTCCCAGTGTTGCCGGCAGCACTCCTTTTCCCTTCACTGTCAGCTCCTGCCCTTCATCTTGGAAGAGTTCTACGATCTTTTGCAGTCTTTCTTTCTTTGTCGTCCATATTGGACCTAAGTCTGGTAATCCGGTTACTTCCGCGATTATTTCCTTCGTGACTGCTATCTGCTTCCCACCTACCACTGAGTGTTCTTCCTGCAAATTCTGCAGGAATTCCATGGCCACTATTTCGTTTGATTTGCGCAGGCGGCCAAAATAGGTTAACCACCTTGCTTTTTTAAGATCTTCCGAGCGACTTCGAAGACTATGAGCTCGCTCGGCTCGCTTCTGATAGACTTTCCCCCCATGGTTCTGTTTCAGGGTCTAGATGGAACAGCAATGCAAAGAACGTAATTGCGGCAAAAAGAAAAGACACAGAGCATGCATGAATAATTGATCATAAATAACAACTTTTTCAAAAAAATAGCATTGTCATGCCGTTAACACATATCGTACCTTCGTATCATATCATTTCCGAATGATGTGTTAACACGTGGCCGGCGGAGTAATGAAGTCACCTCCCCCCCGCGCGAAATGATAGGCTGCCCTAGCCGTCAAATAGAAGAAGGCGGTCATCCCATCACCGAGTCATAATGGAGCAACTTTTAAAATTTTGCCATGTTTCAGATTAGACAAAGAAATACCGAGATCGATGCGACAGATAGATCGCGTTTAACATAAGCCTTCGTGATGTGATGCAGAACATAAGGATAGGACGTCTAGCACTCATGGAAAGTCTGAGATTGTCATAGTCAATGCCTTTGGCATAATTGGTAATGATAAATGTTCATGTGACGTATCCATTAAGGTGTAAGATATAATTATTACGAGGATAGAAAGAAAGATTTAATAAGATCCAAATTGGTGTATATGTTTTGACTCCGATACCATTAACAGAGCTCTGCTGCCGACCGGTGTTTATAACCGTGGCAGAGTTGTTTATTTCACCCCGGAACCATAGTCCTTTGTGTAGTTTGGAAGAGCAATTCTTGTCAACATGCAGGCCATCATGCTGGCTTGGTAACCAGATAACCATGACGCCATTCACCAGAGAGGCGCGAAACGTGGGCAGGCTGGCTCGTGATGAGACCCCCTGTTCCAAGGTTTGTTTATATAATGAACCTGTTGGACCATATCCCTGGTGTGGTGGCCATGATGGGAATGCCACTTCGCTTCCAATCTTATGATCATAGTAGGCTGGTTCTTTAATGAAACCCCCTATCCTGCATTTGACAAATAATTTCTTTTGGTTCTGCTGTTGCTTTTTTCTTTTGAGATGGACTTTTTCTCTTGTATAGTTACACATAAGGGTGGTTCAGCCCTCCTTAAGAGTGGGAATGGCGGAAGAAGTCTTGTTATCCCAATAGGAAGATATAAATTTTCTATTCTTATTTCCAAGTAATAATAAAGAAAATTGTAGGAACGTAACATGATGAAGTTTTCCAACAGGGCAGAGGAGGTGAGACTTATGGCTGAAAGAATGAGGAGTGTATGGTTCCCTCCTTTGTTGCATCAATACTAGGGCTGTTATAGATAGCGATTTATGATGTGCTGATCTTGATATATCATGCCTTTTATATTTGTTGCATAAATATATAGCTGCTACTTATGGCCTCGGGACAATGTTTTCTTCTTATAGAAAGGACGAGGGCATACTATTTCTTTCTTACAAGGGAGGGTGGGAGGGTTCTTTTTGATGCAATGTCCTAAGATAACAAAAGCACTCAAATGCTGCTTGCTAAAAAAAGAATTGAAAAAAACACACAAATGTTGCTCCTTCTAAAAAGGGATAAAAAAAATTCAAAGGTGTTGTTCCTTTTGAAAAGGAACAGCAAAAATTCAAAAGTGCTGTTCCTTTTGGAAAGGAACAGCAAAAATTCAAAAAGTGTTGTTCCTTTTGGAAAGGAACAGCAAAACTCAAGGGTGCCGTTCCTTTTGAAAAGGAACAACAAAAATTCAAAAGTGTTGTTCCTTTTGGAAAGGAACAGCAAAACACACCAGTGCTGTTCCTTTTGAAAAGGAACAGCAAAACACAAGGGTGCTGTTCCTTTTGAAAAGGAACAGCAAAACACACAAATGCTGTTCCTTTTGAAAAGGAACAGCAAAACACACAAGTGCTGTTCCTTTTGGAAAGGAACAGCAAAACACACAAGTGCTGTTCCTTTTGGAAAGGAACAGCAAAACACACAAGTGCTGTTCCTTTTGAAAAGGAACAGCAAAACACACACTTGAAACATATATACAAAATGTACAATCTTATATACAAAATGTGGTAATAAAGAATGAACTTCTTACCAATCTATAGGGGAGGAAGTTTTTGCTTCCTCTCCCATAATCTTGATGTTAGTATCTTGGCGTAA
Organism: Pinus tabuliformis; assembly: GCA_031772625.1. Classification (NCBI taxonomy): domain Eukaryota; kingdom Viridiplantae; phylum Streptophyta; class Pinopsida; order Pinales; family Pinaceae; genus Pinus; species Pinus tabuliformis. The sequence goes on along the minus strand of CM062806.1, from coordinate 263,932,010 downwards.
CTGCTGGCAAAATGATTCCCGAGTGAGCGGTTTGTGATACAGACGAACTCGGTGGCCGTTTACCTTAAATGTATATCCAGATCCATCGATTGTAATCAAAGTAAGGGTCCCATTGTCATGGACTTTTTGAATCTCGTATGGTCCCAACCATCGAGTCTGAAGCTTCCCCGGGAAATCCTGAAATCTAGAATCATATAACAGAGCCCAGTCTCCTTCGTGAAATATCTTGTTTTTGATGAGCGCATCATGCCATTTGGCTCGCTGCTGCTGGATGAGTGCTGTATTCTGTAATGCAGCGAGCCTTGTTTCGTCCAACTCATTAATTTGCTGTAATCGATTTTTCTGTGCTTCACTTAAATCTAATCCGACTTCTTGGGCAGTTCGCAGGGTTTGGATCTCAAATTCTATAGGAAAAATGGGTTTCTTTCCAAACACTAAGTGATATGGTGAATAGCCAGTGGTACTTCTCCATGTAGTTCGATAAGCCCACAGTGCCTCCGGTAGTCGGGCGGCCCAATCGCGGCGGTGTGAGGCAACAGTTTTTGTCAAAATGGACTCTATTATCTTATTACTGTTCTCGACTTGCCCATTTGCCTGCGGATGGTATGGGGTAGTAATTTTGTGATGGATGTGATGGTTATTGAGTGTTGCAGCTAATTTATGTCCCACAAATTGTGGTCCTCCATCTGTAACCACTTCCCTTGGAAGACCATAACGTACAAACAAATGGAACAAGAACTGAATTACCGACTCCTCTGTAGCTCTGGGTAATGCCTCCGCCTCAACCCATTTGGTAACATATTCAGTTGCCACCAAAATGTAGGTTTTTTGGTTTGATGGGGGGTTGATGGGTCCGACAAAGTCCAGAGCCCAGCGTTCGAAAGGTTCGATCACCAATTGAGGCCGCAAAGGCATTTCGTCTGCTGGGCCAGGTCGTCCTACACGCTGACAACTATCACAGGCCTGGACAAATTTTTTGGCATCTTTGAAGATTGTAGGCCAGTAATATCCCGTTTGTAATACTTTGTGTGCTGTCCTTCGTTCAGCGAAATGTCCTCCACATGGCCCGTCATGGCAGGCTTTCAAGATATCGAAGATTTCGTCTTCTCGAATACATCTTCTAATTTCCATATCTGCGCCTGTGTGAAACAGATAGCCCCCAACCCACGAAAATCGATTGCTTTTCGCAACGATCTGTTTCCGTTCATTGGGAGTTAAATGTTTTGGAAGCTTACCTACTGCAAGATAATTAGCCACATCAGCGTACCAGGGAGTCTGAACAGTGACTGCAAATAAGTGTTCATCTGGGAATTGGTCCTCAAATGCTGCTGTTTCAACTGATTTTGGTATTCGTGAAAGAAAATCAGCTACAGGGTTCTCCTTCCCTGGTCGGTCTCTGATTGTAATGTCGAATTCCTGCAACAAGAACAACCACCTGGTTATTCTTCCATTTGTAACAGGCTTATTTGCTAAATACCTAATAGCAGAATGGTCTGTATACAAAATAACGGGATAGCCTGTAATATAGTGTCTAAATTTATTAATAGCATGTATCACAGCTAAAAATTCTTTTTCGGTGACAGTGTAATTTAATTCAGCCGGAGCCAAATTTTTGCTGATGTAATAGATAGCGTATGGTCTTTTCTCTTCTTCTTGGCCCAACACTGCACCGATTGCTGTGTCTGAGGCGTCGGTTGAAATTTGGAATGGTAAGTTCCAATTAGGTCCTCTGAGAACTGGAGCTGTAGATAGCAACTTCTTTAATTCTGTGAAGGCTCAATCACATTTTTCTGTCCACAAAAAATCAACATTTCCAGTTAATGCATGTAGAGGTGCGGCAATACGTGAGTAATGTTGTATGAATCGTCTATAATACCCAGAAAAACCAAGAAAACTGCGTACCTCTGTTTGATTAGTGGGGGTTGGGATAAGCATGAGTATTTGAATTTTAGCCGGGTCTACCTGAATGCCAGCTGCTGAGATGTGATGTCCCAGAATGAGTCCTTCCGTCATCATCATGTAACATTTTTCGTGACTCAAGCAAAGCCTGGTAGCAATGCAACGCTCTAGAACTTTTTCGAGAGTGTCCAGGGCTGGATCAAAGTCATCTCCATATGGTGTGAAATCATCCATATAGACTTCCAATCCATCATTAATTAAATCCGCGAAGATGCTAAGAACAGCCCGTTGGAATGTGGTCGGAGCATTACATAATCCAAAGGGTAAGACTCGGTAGGCGAACGTTCCCCAGGGGCAAGTAAAGGTAGTCTTGTCCTGGTCTTCAGGGGCAATCTGAATCTGGTTATATCCGCTAAAGCCATCCAAGAAAGAAAAAAATTTCTTGCCTGCTAAGGTGTCCAATACCTGGTCTATGAAAGGGAGAGGGAAGTGATCTTTTTGTGTAGCTTTGTTTAATTCTCTGTAATCAACACAGATCCTCCATTTCCCATTCTTTTTAGGTACTACCACAAGTGGGGAGACCCATTTGCTGTCAGAAATAGGATAAATAAAATTAACGTCTAATAATTTCTGCAGCTCATCTTTTACAACATCTTTTAAATGGGGATTGAGTCTTCTCTGTGGTTGGCGAACTGGTCTTGCATCTTTCTCGATATAGATACGATGTGTACATAGCTGGGGATCAATCCCCTTCATATCGGGATAGTCCCAAGCAAATGCCTCCTGATACTTTCGTAGGAGCTGGATGAGTTTGGTCTCTTGCTCAAGTGTCAGATTAGCGTTAATGTTTAAAGTTTTGCCCGGTTCAATTTGTATTACTTTGCTGTTAGCAACAGAGGTTACAGGTATATTTGGGTCATTGTCATCTTTTAGAGGATCTTCCTCTAATTCGTTATCAAATGCCGCTTTTATCATAAAGCATTGTGTATACGATGTGAATTCTGTTTGATTAATGAATTTATTGATGGCATCATCTTCCGTTTGATCTTTAAAATCTAGCGCTTCCTGAACTGTTAATGGTGGTCTAATATTATCAGTAATATATGAGGCAGGGCGCAGATTGGTCATCGATATATGAGGTGTGATGCTTGGCTGGGCTGGCGGGTACAAGATTAAATTTTTGATATCCGGTCCTCTGGTTATGGTCATGTTTCCCTGCCGGCATCCAATGTAGGCGTCAGCAGTAGCGAGCCATGGTCTACCTAGAATTAGCGGATGTCCATCTAGTCGGGTTTTTGAATCACCAGAAAATCGGTCGGGTATTCCCAAGAGTCCACTGAAACCATGACATCATACAAGGTGCCTTCTGGTCTTATTACTGATCGGTCAGCTAGCTCTAGTAAAGTGGAAGTAGGTTCTACCGATGTGATTCCAAGCTTCTGGCAGGTTGATGTTGTCAGGATGTTAATCGCAGCCCCTAGATCTACTAAAACGTTGGTCAGGGTCTGCCCACAGACTTGAACAGTGACAATTGGGTTTCCAGGATCCTCATATTTAATTGGTGTTTCTTTCCCTGATAAGAGGTCGGATAAGGTGCCGACTACCTGGACTCTAGGGTTAGGGGTTATATTTCTTTTTGTTTTTCTGCTACACAGGTCTTTTATGGTTTTTGCATATATGGGGATATCCTGTATAGCCTGAAGGAATGGAATTCTTATATACAAGTTTTGGAGTTCTCCCAGAATATCAAAATCCGGATATTGCATTTGTCTCGGAATGGCCAGTCGTTCTGGGAAAGGTGGAGAAGATGTAAGTACTTGCTGATGAACTTGGTCTTTACTTACTTCTTCTTCTTGTGACAGTTGTTCTATCGGTAACTGGTTTTCAATATGAGCGGTTCTATGTCCCTCAGTTTCTATTATTCGCCCAGATCTCAACTGAAGATCATTGCACTCCTGCAGAGCAGATTCAATCTCGGAAGATTCTATAATTTGAAGAGATTGAACTGGTCGATTATTTGGGTTCGGGTTGGGTTGGGCTGGGAGCTGCGGTCTTAGGTTGGGCTGGGGATTTTGTTGCAAGGCTGGCAGAGTTGGTTGAGGGAGCGGAATTGATCCTGGTGTTTGATATGTCGATCTTGGCCAGTTGCTCTGCCAGGGTGAACTTTGCGAAGTGGAAGGGGTCCACTGCGGAGGATATGAATTATTTGGCCAATATGGCGGAGGATAAGGAAAGTTTGGCCAACCAGCTTGGTTCATCCAAGGGTTCGGAGTAGGAAACATTTGAGGCGACCAATTTGAAAACGAGTGCTGAGACTGATTTTGCCACATATTCTGTTGCTGAGCATTAAATTGCGGCGATTGAAAAGAAGAGGAGGGATCTTGAAACATACCAGGTTGCCTAGGTTGCCATTGACGACGCTGGTTAATAAAGTATGCTGATTCTGGTTCCTCTTCTGCTTCTTTGTACACCGCCTTCAAACCTGGGAGCGAGGGACAGCTTTCAGTCGGATGGTCCTTGGTACAAATAGCACATATTTGAACTGTATCAAGCGGGCATTCTTTCTGGCTATGTTTCTTCCTGCACCGCGGGCAGAAAATTGCCAGATTCTGTTCCGCCTCTGCTTGCTTCTGTTTAGCCTGCACAATATCAAGCTGTGTAGTTAATGTCCCCATGATATCAGTTTTAAAATTCTCTAACAGATTTCCAAGTTCCACTCGTGATACTCCTTCTGTTAATGTTCGATTGTCTCTAGTGAAGCGATCATATTCTGCTGGTTTTATCCTTGTGCTGCCTCTTGAGCTCCTGATACACAGATCAATGATGTCAGCAAAATTTTCCTGATAAATGTCTCCTTTTCCCATAATATTCAATGTTTCAATCCATTGCTCCTTCATTCCTCTAATCAATGCAGTTTTCAACACGTTATCGGGCAGAGGTAACGATGCATATGGGGATCTCTGCAAGTTATATTGGAAACGTTCTACATATTCTTCTAAAGTTTCATTTGGTCTGGCAGACATTTGAAAGATTTCATCCTTTAGTTCTCTTGATCTACAGTAATCCTGATATTTTTTTAAGAAGGCCGCTTTCATTTCGTCCCAATTGTTTATGACTCCACCACCTAGACCCATGAACCATCTCAGAGCTGCTCCCTTCAAGGTAGAGGGAAACAGCTTTAGCTTCTGGGGATCAGTGGTGTAATCGTATCCCCTGCATAACACATCAAATTCGAATAGAAACGCATCAGGGTCTTCTGATGTGAGTCCATGAAACATCGGAATATGTTGAAGCGGAATTGCCTTCATTGGTGCATTCGCAGCGGAATCTACTATGGGATATTGCAAAGTAGAGGTTTGGGTATTTGGCTGATTCTGCGCCATGGAATCAAATATATGCCAGTAATCTTCAGGAATTTCCAATAGTGTATTCCTTGGTTGCGGAGGGGTAATCTTAGCAGGAACTGTTTTTACAGCACTCCCTTTATCAGGGATAATGATGGCCCCTACGGTCTGAGGTGAATGAATTCCCTCAACAAGGATTTTTGCAGCGCTTCCTTTATCCGGACTATTTAAAGGCTGGTTTGGTTCAATAGGAGATCTAGGTTCCTCGATTTCCCCTGTTTCTCCTTCTCCTTCGCAAAGGTTGCTAAAATTTCCTTCGTGCACTGGTCCAGGAGTCGAATTGTCAAATTCTTGAAAGTCCTGCTCCTCTATCTGACTGTGCACCTCCGCAAAGGCTTCAGATGGTGATTCTGAGGCCTGAAGGGAACTAGCGGGTTGTTTAGAGTTTACTTTCCTATAACCTACTGATGGCGGAGATCCGGCTTTCTTGTAAATTTCGTCTATAAAGGTCTTTCGTCCAAGGGTCGCCGACCCCTTGGCTTTTTCGATTTTGGATGGAGGCTTTTGATTCTTTTCTGGCTTTTTCTGCTTAGTCATGCACTCCAATTAAATTACTAAATCAATTCTGCTAGGAAAGCGGACGGTGGAGCAGGGATTTTACATGCTCCGCACGCAGGTTCTTACCTTCCGTTTTTAAAATCCAGTTCTCCCCTAACAGATTCACACACTACCCTGTTAAAAAACAAATGGCTATGCCCCTTCCCCGGCAACGGCGCCAAAATGTGGAGCTGTAACAAGGGTCTTTTTCACCTCTAGTTATCTCACATTATAAGTCAATCCAGGAGCGTTTTGTTATTGTAAAGGACATCTTAATTTGAGGCTATTTGTTAGGATAATGCTTCGTAGTATAGATCTAAAGAATACAAGAGTAAACGGATGCTAATGCTAAATTACTTTTGCATAAAGAAATCACACACGCAGCAACTTCGTCGGTCGAGGGTATGGAATTAGTAACCTATCCCCCTAGAAACTGATGAAGGAGTATGGATCATGATCTGGGAGCATTATAGCGTCTGCTGTATCTCACAACAGTCTTGAACCTCCTCTCATGCCACTTCAATAAACACAAGCAAGAAAACAGAATGAAACAGCAAATTCAGAAATGGAACAGCAATAAAAGGAACGGCAGTAAATGGAACGGCAGTAAATGGAACGACAGTAAAGAAACTAAGTCTCGCGAGGTCAACACTTCCAATCCTTGGCACACACTTTCATACAGAAAGGAAAGCAATCGTTTATACAAGTTTGCAGCTTAATCAAATGGAACAGCAAATTATTAAAGACAGGAAACGTCAATCATATATATATCAAATGGAACAACAAATCATTAAAGACAGGAAACGTCAATCATATGTACACGATCTGCAATAGTCACCAACAATCCATTAACCCCAATCACCTGTAGCTGAAATATTCTACTTATGAATTCTGTAATTAATGCAAACAACTCAGATCAACAGTATGCGAAGAATCCTGAAAGTATGATATGAACTTGTTACAGAGATTTATAACAAGAAAGCTACAGATGAATAAATATGAAACAACATGCAACCATAACAGATTATGAGAAACAAACCACACAAAGCAGAATTGTAATGGTACAATCAGCCAGTGTCCGTTGGAGCCGGGCCCAAAGCTTCCAATGGCGCACTGCCGTAAACTACTTCAGACGCACGGAGAAATTAACACCGAGATATTATATTAACGCATCAATGAGAGTACAAAACTAAGTCTCAGAGAGACTCAATAGTCTGAGTTCAACTGACAATAAAATTCATGAACAGAAAGTTAAAGATACAAAAGTAATCCCTAGTTTCCAATGCTACCCTCCTTTTATACAATTAACGGCGGAGTTCATCGGTCGACAAAACGATTGATCGTAGCGATCCCTCAGGATCGAAGATCCTGAGGGATCCGCTAAACTGTTAACGCTTTCCTTTACTCGGCCTGTATTTCCGAACTGGCAGTCCTTCATCTCGTTCCGGACTGATCTTCCTTGATTTACTCGACCTGGTCTGAACCTTATTTAGAATTGGAGGGACAGCCGTTATCTTCTCATCAAATCCTCGTTTTGTATTGCGCCTTCCTGCTTTTACCTTTTCCTGCGTAGAGAAGACAACTGTTAGTGATTGGATCATTTTAGACTCGTTCTCGTTGCATTTTCCCTACTTTTTTATAAAGAAAAGATTACAACTATTGCTTAAAACATCACTAAATTATTTATTAAAACATACCTTCCCAATGCTCTACAACAACCACAAGTAAAAATTTCTTGCATGAATTTACAATTCTTTTCATCTGCCCTGAGTTTATGAGAGTATAATTATTCTTGAGTTTATGAGCTCTTACAATATATTTGATTCTATCTTTAACGAGTTGATACTTATTTTTACCTCTATAGAAAATGGCTTTTCTATCGTACAAGCAAGGACTTCCTAAAACAATTCCACATATATCCAAGGGGAAGATATCTAACTGAACCTCATCTACAAATGCTGACCCAAAAGAGAACCTAACTTTACATTGTCTAGTCACTTGTAGTTTTTCTTTATCACATACCCAACCTAATGGATATGGCTTCTTGTGAGGTGTGGTTAGCAGTCCTAATTTCTTTACAATTGCTTCAGAAATCAAGTTTACTTGTGAGCCACTATCAAACAAATTATCAAACTCTTGATGCTTGGAAATAACTCTAATGTGAAAAAGCTCATGTCTTTTCCTCTCATTTTCTTCACTATCAATAGTTTGGGCAGAATTACTAGTAGATGCTTCAGAATTTTTACCTTTCATACTTGTTAGCTCTCCAGGAAACTCTCCTAGGTTGTAGCTTAGAGATGCCTGGAAACATATAATCTTCAATAATGTTCTAGGAACTATTGGAATGGACGATAGTTTGGTTCAAGCCAAATAACCACTTCATCTATGTTTTCACTCTAGACATGCATGAACACCCTCGGCCTACAAGGCTTTAGACCACTAATGCTCAATAATTTGCAGATTAAGTGAATGTATGGAGAATACTAACCACACCAGTAGATGGATACACAAAAATATGATGGTCAGTTGCAACAAGTGACTGAAACTTGCTAATCTAATCTACCAGCGCAGAAATAAGATGAAAGTTATCCAGCGTTAGCAAACAAAGAAACATGGATGACTTATTCAGTAACAAATCTAATTCACCAATGTAGAGATAAGATGATAGTTATCTAGCATAAGACATAGAAGAAATCATGAATAAAATCATCTAGATGCAAGTTTAGAACAAAAGGGAGAACAGATGTTGAGCATGTAACAACAAAAGAAGCTTGTATTACTGAAAATGAAGATGAGACGCTGTAAGGAAAAAAATATGTACAATCTCCAGAAGTTGAACCCTGATTACATCTTACTTTTGACTATTTATAGTTTATTTTTACAATGATCCTTAGTCGTTTAGGGCTGAAGATGTCTCAATCGACCACCTACTATCATTAACTGTCTGATTGCGTTCGAGGATGCAATTTCCTTTCCATCACGAAAACATTAATCAATTCTGGTACTGTGTTTCCCTGTTAGGTGGTTGGATAGATTATGGCAATGGAGCTCCATGACCGTTTAATTCTGTTTGTTGAGTCGTGTTGTGTCCTTCTTTCGGCCATGCTTTCTATTAATTTGGTTCAATAGTCAGACTATCCCTAGGCTGTCAGAGCCATCCATCTTCTCCTTTAGGTAACAAATAGGGAGTGGAGTATGGAGTGCATGGGTGGATGGACATGTCGAATCGGATGAATAGAGAGGTGACAAAGCGGTGGAGGAAGATTGGGGATGATCGTGAATGAGGGCTGTCGGATCGGGGAGAAATGCCCGGTGGAGATCGTGTGCAGGGGATTTGAGCTCTTGGTGGGAGCGGGACATGTCCAGACCATTAGATCTCAGGTGGACAGATCGGACGGTTATCGGGTGGAAGAGGCGTGCGAGTGATAACACCCGGGGGTAGTTTGGCTCGGGAAATTATGGTTTTTATCAGAAGGGAATCGGGCGGTAAGTGGTATATGTCATAACTTTCCCGATTCCATTTAATGGATGACACGTAGCGGCAGAGGAGTGAGAGGAGTTGCCCTCATCGAGCGGGTACTTTTTGAGCTAGTTGTCCATGCGATATGAGTGAGAGTCGTTAGATCTGGCGAGGGTGATCTAATGGTGGGGAAAGATCGAGCTCGTTTCAATGATCGAGTAAAATACGGGCTGTCAGATCAACGGGGAAAGATCAATGGCAGAGGAAGCGAAGGTATGGGGTGTCCTCGGGAAATGTGCGGATGGCGTGCATGGAAGAAAGGTGAGGTTTTGCGGGGGTTTTGGGTTAATTTGCTTAAGGCTAAGGAGAAAGATGGTTTTGTCGAGATGTGAGGGTTAGGTTAGGAATCGAGCAGAGAAAAATGTGGGCAGAGTAAGTGAGAAAGTGGGGTAATGGTCTGTGTGGGACCCTCTTTAAGGACAGCAAAGCAGGCCAAGTCCTTCCTTCAACCTTCAAAAATGGAAATGCTGCATCTCAGGGCTAACACTGGCTCCTTCTGGGGATGAAAGCCTCCCTGTGAGGTTTCAAGAACTATAGACCACTGCCTTTCCAATAAGACCGAAAACCAAAACTTCCTCCTAGTGTTCCATTGGGCATGGAGTCTATTTGCATAAATGAAAACTGAAAAACATATTTACAAGACCAAGGCTTTTGGGCCTTAAATGAAATAAAGTTTCAAAAACTACCCATTTACTAGGCCATCAAAAACACCTTCCCCCTCTATATTTTGCAGAATGAAAATGTTGTTCATCTGAACCTGAGAGATGACAAACATTCATGTCCATAAGGCATTGAATTTACCATGGTTGCACTACTTTTCCTTCAATGCATCCCATTTGAGAACCCAGTCACCAACCTGAAAACTGTCCATCTTTGCTTTTTTATCAAATACCTCCTTGATCTTCTTTTGATGCACTACTGACTTCTCAATCAGTTGATCTTTGATTTGGTGAACTTCAATCAAGTCACTCATCCTTCTTGCCATGTCAGTTTCCTCATCCTGTTCCTCTTGCAAGAATTTGGCCACAGGGAGGATCAATTGGATTGGAAAAATAGCCTCAGTGCCATACACCAGCTTGAATGGAGAGCTCCCTATGGATTTCTTGGTGGTAACTCTGTCAGCCCACAATGCGAACTTTAGCTTGAAGTCCTAGTTCCGTTTGTTGTCTTCCAGCAGTTTTTTTATTATCCTTACCAGGCTTTTATTGGATGATTCTGCCAGGTCGTTGCCTTGAGGATAATATGAGGTAGAATTCACTAATTTAATGCCCATTGATTCACACATTTCCACCAATTCCCTTGCTCTGAAAGTTGCTACATTATCAGTAACTAGCTTTGTTGGACATCCAAATCTAGTGAAAATATTCTCAGTTAAGAACTTCATGACAACCTAGTGATCAGCCTTCTTAGTGGGTATGGCCTTAATCCATTTGGTGAAATAGTCAGTGGCTACTAAGATCCACTAATGCTGGCCACTGGAATGTTGATTAATCTCCCCTATGAAATCTAAACCCCACTGCTGAAAGGGACCATTGGTGTGTATTGACTTCAGGGGCAAGGATTTCAACTATTGTCTTCCCGTAAACCTTTGGCATTTGTCACAAGACTTCACAAACGAAAACACATCAGAGAATAGAGTAGGCCAATAATACCCAACCCTTAGGATCTTGTGGGCTGTGGTTTTCCAATAGTGATGCCCTCCACAAATGCTGGAATGAAACTGATGCATGACTTCCACAGATTGTTCCTTGTCTAGGCATCTCAAGAGGATTCCAGATGGGTCCCTCCAATAAAGCAGGTTCTTATTAATACAAAACTTGGCTGCTCTAAGCTTGATGGTCCTAGCCTGACTTGAGCTAAGCCCTGGAGGGACCTCTAGTTTCAACAAGAAATGAGCTATACTAGAATACCACTCACAAGTAGCTAAATTCTCAGCCAATGACTGGTTCTGCCTTTGTTCTTCTGTTACTTCCTCTGCCTGTTGAACATCTGAATTTGTACCTATGCAATTTATGTCCAATAGACTGCAATTCTCCTCAGCCATAAGCTAGGCCAGGCCTTGGCCTTTGACCGGCTTGGTGGGCTTTAATTCTATGCTGAACTCTATGAGTTTTGCAATCCACTTGGCCCTTCTTTCATCAACGTTCGGTTGTGTTAGACCATCCTTTACTAAAGCTGAAGGTACATAGGAAACCACTTTGGAGTGCAGAATGTAAATTCGAAATACCTTTAAAGACTTTATGAGAGCATAGGCCTACTTTTCAATGATGTCATACCTTAATTCAGCATCTCTCAAAGTCTTGTTGAAGAAGGCCACTGGGTGTTCTATACCTTCATTATTTTTCTGCAGCAAGACTGCTGCAAGTGTATCATAGGAGGCAAAAGAGAAAATATAAAACTCCTTGGTGTAGTCTGGGCTGACTAAGGTGGGAGCTTCCATGATAGCTCTTTTGATGGCTTCGAAAGATCTTCTTGCAGCCTTTGTCCATTTTATCTCTGACCCCTTCTTTAACATGGAGGTGATGTGCTTCACTAGTTTTGCAAAATTTGGAATGAACCTCCTCACAAAGTTAATCTTTCCCAGAAAAGATTGAATGTCCTTTTTCGATCTTGGGATGGACAATGTCTGTATTGCTTGAACCCTTTCTGGATCAATCTTGACACCTGCAGCAGAAATGATATGTCCTAAAAGTTTGCCTTCTTCTAGAGCAAACTGTGACTTCTTAGGATTCACTGATATTCCAAACCTTCTACATTTAAGAAACACCTTCCTCAAATGCTGCAAATGATCCTCGTGATTGATGGAGAAAATTGTTATGTCATCCAAGTAGATAAGGACAAACTTGTCCTTCTCTCCCACAAAGGCTATGTCCATGGCCCTCTGAAAAGTAGCCCCAACATTCATCAGTCCAAAAGGCATCTTGGAGTACATGAAAGTTCCCCAAGGAGTAGTGAAGGTAGTATTCTCTTGATCTTCTGTATGTACAACAACTTGGTTGTAACCTGAAAATCCATCCAAGAAAGACATGACTCTAGCCTCTAAAACTTTTTGGAGCAAATGTTCCATTTTGGGTAGGGGGTAGTTGTCTTTCTTAGAGAATTTGTTGAGATTTCTGAAGTCGACACAAATCATGATTTCTCCATTTTTCTTCCTTACTACCACTAGGTTAGCTACCCATTTTGAGTATCTTAGGGGAATTATGATCTTGGCATCCAACAGTTTCTTAATCTCCTTTTCAATCAAAGGTAGTAGTAGAGGGCTGATGGGTCTCAGCTTCTGCTTGAAAGGTATGGTGTCTTTCTCCAAGGGAATTTTATGCTGAATGATGTTTTTGTCATAAGTCTTGAGGTCACTGTATTCCCAGGCAAATACATTAGCAAATTGCTTCATCAGGGCACAATATTCAGAACTTTCGGCAACAGACAAGTGGGTGGATAGATTTATGTACTTGGGATGATCTGGACTCCCTATATTGTGCCTGTGGACTATAGACTCATTCTCTTTCTGGGCAGGCTTATAAAGTACATCATTATGATTGAACAACTTCTCTAGAGGCACCAACGCTTTGGGTATATGGTTTCTAGGTAGTTGTACAATACTGTCTCAACGAATTTTATTTCTCAGTTGGGACTGCTGGCATTCCTCCATGGTTTCACCATCTTGATAAATTTTCATTTCAAAGAACTCATCAATGACTTCTAGAAACATATTGACTTCATCATCATCCTCAAAAAATTTCTAGTACTTGACATTGTTGGGCAAGGATGGTCTATGTTTCACTTGGATTTCATAAGTCAACTTAGGAGGCAGAGGAGGGATAAAAGTGCTAGTAGACACAGTAAGGGAGTCAGCCAGCTGATTTTTAGCCCTTGGGATGTATGAAATACCAAAACTATTGAATGAATCCTTGAGATTCCATACCTCATCTCTGTATGCTTTCAGCCTAGTCTGCCTCACTTGGAATGTCTGATTCACCTGTTGAATAATAAGGTCTGCATCTCTAAACACCTTCAGATGTTTGATTGTTAAAATTGGAAACCAAGGAAAAACTTCATGTGGGTCATCTTATTCATGGCTGATAATATTTTTATTAGATTCCTCTCGTTGAGAGGTGTAGGATTGATATAAAGATCATCCGCTTCCGATAAGTATTCATGGAGATATGAATTTATTTTGATTATGGAATTATTATCAAGCTGACCTACAACTCATGTAGGCTCAGAAGCCTAACAGTCGCATCTATTCAAACACCAACATCGTGTATAAATATAGGAGGAATTTTCTTCATTTGGACTCACTCATCTCATCACATCTCTCTCTCTCTCTACTGCATAGAAAAGAGTCTCTTCTCTACTGTGCAGAAAAGGGTCTCTCCCTCGCACATGTGAAGCCGGAAGCTACTGAAACTGAAGCTGCAACTGCAGAAGTAAAGATTGACCTGCATGGACTAGAATATCTCCTCATCTAAACTACACTGTAGGTTCATCTAAACCTCCTTTGAAAGCCACAACTTTTGGTGGTGGAATCAAGTCAATCCGACGGACGGTTTGCAAGATATCGACTGCCTTAGTTTGAAGCCAGAATCTGCTGAAACTGAAGTTGCAACCGTAGAAGTAAACATTGAGCTGCATGGACTAGAATATCTCCTCATCTAAACTGTGTTGTAGGTTCATCTGAACCTCCTTTGAAAACCACAACTTTTGGTGGTGGAATCAAGTCAATCCGACGGACAATTTGCAAGTCATCGACTGCAATAGTTTGAAGCCGGAAGCTGCAATTGCAGAATTAAATATTTACCTATGTGGACTAGAATACCTCCTCATCGGAACTACACTATAGGTTCATTTGAACCTCCTCTGAAAGCTGCAAATTTTGGTGGTGGAATCAAGTCAATCCGATGGACGGTTTGCAAGATATCGACTGCCCTAGTTTGAAGCTGGAAGCTGCTGAAACTGAAGTTGCAACTGCAGAAGTAAAGATTGACCTACGTGGACTAGAAGATATCCTCATCTGAACTGTGTTGTAGGTTCATCTGAACCTCCTCTGAAGGCCACAACTTTTGGTGGTGGAATCAAGTCAATCCGACAAACGGTTTGCAAGATATCGACTGCCCTAATTTGAAGCCAGAAGCTGCTGAAACTAAAGCTGCAATTGCAGAAGTAAAGATTGAACTGCATGGACTAGAAGATCTCCTCATCTGAACTGCATTATAGGTTCATATAAACCTCCTTTGGAAGCCGCAACTTTTGGTGGCAGAATCAAGCCGATCCGACAGTCGGTTTGTGAGATATCGTCTGCCCTGGTTTGATGGTGAAGCCGCTAACGTTGATGCTGCTGATTTAGGGTTTGCTACTACTGATATGAATGAGATTTATCGTACTATTTCTCTCTGTTGAATTATTGAAGATAAAAGAAGATTTGATCAAAGGGTTTCCCCACACATTTTGGGGTTTGTCCCTGGCTAGCTGCCACATCTTGTGCCTCTTGTCTTGGCTTGTTTTCTATCAATCGTTTAGTGTTCTATCTGCACTTTACTTTATGTACATGTGATTGCTAATATGTGGAATATAATAAGAAAAAGAAGTAAACTGTTATAAGCATAGAACATACCATAGCTTAACATGGTATCATAGCTGAGGTGAATACAAAGCCCAAGCAAGAGCAAGAGAAATCACCAAAGAGAAGATTGGCAAGGCTATCCTAAAAGAACGATGGGGTCCTCAACACTCTTTCCTGCCAAAGACAAGCTCCATGAGAAAGCTGACTATCATGGATGGAAGATGTCTTTTAATCTAACCCTTGAGGATTAAGGAGTATTGGATCATGTGAGAGGCAATATTGTTGAGCCTCCATCAAATGCACCTCCTGTTGCCAGGAACAAATGGAAGAATGGAGAAATTAAAGCGAAGAAGATCTTCCGAGACTCTATTGACAAGAGTTTGGTGGCCTACATCTCTAAACTAGACACCTCCAAGGAAATCTATGATAGACTGGTGAGTTTATTTAAAGTTAATGATACAAATCAAGTTTTGTTTCTTAGAAATAAGCTAGGGGAAATCAAGAAGGGTAAAGATGAGAGTATGCAATCATACTTCTTAAGAATCACTGAGATCAAGAACGATCTCCTATCTATTAGGGAGACGATTAATGGCAGAGAAATGGCACTCACAACTCTTGGAGGATTACCATCTGAATGGTACGTGTTCAAGACTACTCTTCTTAACAATAAATTAATTCCTGGTTTCGAGGAATTAATGGCTAGCTACATTCAAGATGAAACAAGGGTAGAAGAGCAAGAAATGCCAAAGCATAAAGGTCCTCCTGCTACTTTTTCTTCTCATGCTAAGAAAAGAAATAATTCTGGGTCTAAATCGAAAAGAAAGGCTGGACCTAAGGGTGGAAGAAAAGGACAATGTTACATTTGCAATAAAGTAGGTCACTATGCAAGGGAATATCCTGATAGAAAGGAATCTCACCATGATGATGATCAAAATCCCTCTCATGGTAATCGAAGGGATGGGAAATTCAATAGCAAAGGTAAGAGGAGAGATGGGAATCAAGGAAGAGGACAACCATTGAAGAAGGCTAGAAAGTCCAGGATGTATTAAATGCACCTGACCTCAAAAATAACCTAGTGTCCATCTCGGAAATGGAAGACAAAGGCTACAAGGTAACCTTCAGCAATGGCAAGGTATGTATATGGAAAAATCATGTTAAAGATTCCTTTACTCTTGGGTTTAGTGTTGATTCATTATATCAGGTCGATGGAAGTCCGCTAGGTGTCATGTCTTATGACACATCTCTTCAATCTGAACGTTGGCATCAGAGGTTTCCCCCCCTTCATTATAAAGCTATACTTGGTGTAAAACAAATGGTGACAGGGATGCCTGAATTCCAAGTAGAGAAGGTGTATGTCCAACTTGTGCCGAATGAAAACTCAAAAGGGGACCATTCCCCTCAAGCCAAAACAAGACCTCCGATATATTACATTTGGTTCACTCAGGCATATCTGAGGTTGGCATTAAGAGGGAGACTACTACACCACATACTACTGAGCAGAATGGTGTGGTGGGAAGGAAGAACCGTACGATTGTGGAAGTTGTCCAGGCCATGCTACATGATCAAAGACTTCCGAAGTTTCTATGGGCTAAAACTACAAACATCACCATATATGCCCTCATTAAGCATTGGGTTCCAAGACTCCTGAAGAAAAGTTCACCAGTAAGAAACCTGATGTTTCTCATTTTTAGAATTTTTGGAAGCCTTGTATATTTTCATGTGCCGAAAGAGAAAAGAAATAAATTGGCTGCATCTGGAAAGAAAGGAATTTTCATGGGCTATGGTGAAAATACTAAGGGCTATAGAATCTATGTAACCCGTCAAAGGGAAGTTGTGATTAGTCATGGTGTCACCTTTGACGAAGATATGGCTCTCAGCAAGGTGGACAATCTTCTGACTTTGAGGAGCTCTAAAGAAGCCGACACCAGGGAACCAAAAGAAAAGGATGATGAATCAATGCTTGATGTAGAAGAACCCATGGATCCTATTTGTTATCGGGAAATCTAGTGTCTATGCAGAGCTGCTAGTCCCACTAAGGCTGGTAGCTACCTTAGAAACAAACAAACTAAAACCACTTTCGTTTTCCTTTACGAGAAACTTATAAGAGGGGAATAAAGGAGACCAACCTGTGTCTTGCGCTTGGTTCCTTACTTGATTCCTCTCCCTTATGATAGATCTTTGCCACTCGCTTCCTCGTCTACCCAACTTCGAAGAGCACCTGTAGAGTCAAAGTAGCATAACACTATCCAAGAAAATAGATCTACTATCATAAACAATATAGGACCAGATATATATTGACCACAGAAATGCATATATCATCAATCATACAAGAATGTGGAGGAAAACTTGAATAACTTTATTGATAATCAAGAATAGAAAAGAGGATTACAACTAATTGTTCTGACCCAGCATCATCCTCTCAGCAAGAAAGGCCTTCTTCACCTCATGAAAAGCTTAGATCACCCAACACTATGATGTTGCACCAAGAAACCAGCAGCACTTCCTTACAAGATACAAAATTCCAGCCTCTAGATCTCTGGGATGAGGGATCCATATATAGATGTTTGCAAGGGGGGTGAGTCAGCTTTTGAGATTTGATTAGTGTCCTCTCTCTGATAGTTCTTGATTCCACTTGGAGATTGATGATCTCTTACTCATCCCCGGGCAAATGCAGAGAGGCAAGTGTCACAGGAGAAGTTTCTAGAAGATTCCATGATCCTCCACCTTGCAGATTGACCCTGCCATTTGTCCACTCTCGCCCATCGCACCCCATAGAAGGGCTTTTCAAGATGCATTGCACCTCCCGTGTGCATTTAGGTTCGATGCATCACACTTTGACCATGGAGCAGGTGAGATGGTCCAGTTTTGACCAGTTCTGATCAGTTTTTCATGGAGAACTTCTGGGAAGATGTAATCAGTTGACCTTGTTATTTTAGAGGTTGGAACAACACTTTTAGGGACTTAAGAGCCCTTGGTTTATGGACATTTATGATTGGGGTTGCAGTGCCCAAAAATGTCTATAATAGTTGCCCCCTAAAGCATGAGGTCGTTAATATGTTGATGTCGGGTGAAATGATTTATCATGAGGATCTGAAGTTTTTTCAAGCTGGAAGGTGACTTGTAATAAGATACAATACAATACATTATCTTCATAATATCTTCATGATCTAGTTGAGGCAGGCATTCCCATGCTCAGCTTTATAAATTCATTTTCATGTACATAAGACAGACAATCGTCTGAGTGTAGACTGATGATTATGGTCGAGCCATCATCCCTTAGGTTGGATGATTATCTATGCAGTAATGATGTAAATTTTATGTCTTTATTTTCCTGAATATATATCGCAGCCTAGATGGATGAAACTAGATTTGGGGTCTTTAATCTCGTTCGATATTCAATCAAAGTACAAGTCGATCCATGTGAGAGATGTTCTAGAGTCGAACATGGAAAGACATCGCCTGATTACCAGCCAACGATGTAAGCTGTTAACAGGCATGAGAGGAATCACCGATAATGATGATGACCCTCAAGGTACTACAGTACAATTCACGTGGTGTGAATAAGGGACTTGGCGTCAAACACCACGTAAAATCTTTCGGTCGAAGGCCATTGATGTAAACCTATCGCCGGAAGTGAGAAACTTGCCATTGAGGCATGCAAGCTTCAAAGTACTGAAAGGGTTGTTCCTAGATCAACTTCTTGGATAATGAGCTGATGTCGACAAGAAGCGATCCGTCATAGGAGGGCCTTAGTGAATCCCATATCAATGACACGGAATAGAGCAAATTATTTTAATGGAGGTGAAAATGATCTAGTGATATAAGGTTCAGGGTGGCGGTCATGAAAGAATGAAGCGTAAATGTATTGCAGTGGGTGAGACACAGGTGAATTCTGAGCGACTTCTGTTGAACATATCGGCGACACTAACATGATGGATCAGTAGCATTAACCCCAAATATGGATGGTGTTATCACTCAGGTTGTCCCCAAACTCTCTAAGGGATACGGCCGAGGTAACCACAGACCAATCTTTGGGCTGCTGGTCCTAGCCTACCAGCAGTCAGAGAGGGCTCTCTCTTTTATGATTTAGCTTTGTTTGCTAATGATTTTAGGCTAGTTATAGGTTTCAGAAGGGTTTGGTTTATGTTTTGGTGGGAAGGTGGAAAGGGAATGTTTTCAGATAGAGAGGCAATGTATAGTGAAGTAGATTTCAGACCATTGGGCATGGAGTCGTGGATTAGGACTGCAGGTGCATTTTCTTGGTCACAGGAGGAAAATGGAGCAAGGTAGCTGCATCAGAGAAACAACATTCAAAGCTAAATGGAGATGGTTTGAATGCTAAGGAATGAGAGGCAACAGAGAATCTCTCAAACAGGTTAGCAGAGGGAATATGAATGAACCCTACTAAGGAGCATCTAAGAATTCCAAAATAACAATCATTCATAGGTGAATTAGGGCAAATATGGGCCACAAGGAATCCATATCTATGCCTAAATCAGAGAAGAAAACATAAAGAAACCGCAGAAACTGAGTGTAGAGTGCAATTTCGCAAATTCTAAACTAGACTTTCATTCTGCGACTTGAGCATATATGAAATTGAAATAACACAGGGAAGAAACACTTATTGAGTCTTACTGCAGCACAAGAATTCCATCATTCACTCACTGTAACCAATAACAATGCATCAACAGACCATTCTCCAAAGCTTCAGCAATTCTTTGATTAAATCCACATATCAGGTACAGAGCGAGTCTCTATTTGGAGTGCATTCCCGAATAACCAACAACCAACCCTTAAAACATGAATTTGGGTGGTTTATATAGAACAGGGTATCAAAAATAATTATTACATTTGACCTAAAACAGGTCCGCGAAACAGTTTCTTTTAACCTAAACTAGTGCTGGAATTAAATGCTGGAAAAGATCTAATGAGCTGCGCCGACAGCAGCCGCAAAAAGAGTTATTATGTCGTCCTTTGGTGGCTTGATATAATGTTCTGCAATAACTGTGCCTTGGGTTTTGATCCATTGATCTCATGTGACCTTGAAGTGTATTAACTGAGAAATGAAAGTCTTTAAATGGTCTTAAATGCTGAATTGACTTTACTGGGGGCTCTTTAATGATGAATCTGCCTCGAGCCGCTTAAAAAATCTTTGCTGATACTCTTTGCCGCAACGTGATACTCTTTGACAGTGGTTTTGGCTTCATCTGCTTCTTCTGGTCTTCAAAACTGTTGAATGGGTGCTTTCTGACTGATTTCGGGCGAAAAGGGCCGCTGCAAGACTGCACAGAAAAGGGGAAATCCATTTTGGCCTATTTCCCGCAGCGAATTGCACATCAAAAACTGCCTCAGAAACTGGATCCGGGCATCCAAAATCGCAATTTTCGCCTTCGCGCCTTTTTTGCGGTGACGTCAGCATGACGCAGATGAGTGGGTCCCAGTACGGCGGATGACGTCAGCATGATGATGTGGCAGGGTGACGTGGCAGGGTGACATCACGCTGGCTTGGGGAATGGAGGGTGGTTTCTGGTTTTGGGCACACCACCTTTGAGCAGAAGGCGGTTTCAGGGGAGGAGCTCCGCCACAGCCGGGAGGGCGACACATGGCGGGAGTACGGTAGGAAAACCTCCCATCTCCCGGACGCTAACCATCGACATGTCCAGGAGGGAAAAGGCCCACCCACCGTAGATCTGGGGCACGCCGGATCTAACGGCTGGCGGAACGGGAAAGGAGGCAGAGGGTTATGGGACGAGGCCCGTGCAATATTAAATTGATTTAATCATATAGCAGGGGGGGAAAACTTTAGGAAAGCGGGTTTTTTATGTTTGGCCAAGGGTCCTTTCGGCCTTTGAGGGTTTTTTAGGGGCTTGGGAAGGGGTCCGAAGTATAGCAAGGGGGAAAATTGATGGGTTTGAAGAAGTGATGAGGGTTCTTGCTAGGTTTCAGGTAAACTTAGCAATTCCCAAGGGTGAATATGGTTATTTTTCAACCAGGGGGAAGGGATATTTATATAGGGGAGTTATGTATATAGTTTTAGTAGGGGAAGGGGAAAGCAGATAGGGAGCTACATAATACAATTAGTTAGTTAATATGACAATGAGCAGAGAAGCGCTAAGTGTGCTAATCTTAGGCTTAAAGGGGAGGATGATTCATAGAGGAAGGGTGTACTTTCCTTGGGTGAAGCAGATCCTCACCAAGGCAAATGATATGGAACATGATGAATCTAAGAGGCATCAAGCAGATCTTGACCTCTTTAGGGGAAGTTAGTGAGTGACTTGGGAAATGAGAGGAAAAGGGGGTTAGACATGCCTCGCTTGATCTGGAACAACAGAAAAGATGATCCAAAAGTGTGATCTGAATAGATATGACACTTGAAAATATGATCTGGATCACATAACTTGATTCTGCAACCACAAAACTACTTACCCAGCCTACTTACCTAGCATTTTTTCTTCTTTTTGTTTGGGTGCACTTGAACTAGCAAACCCAGCTTTTCAACTTTTTCTTTTTCTTTTCTCCTATCTACATCTACACTTATTTCATCCAGGGGCTCAGATTAAGCTGTTGAGCACCCTTGCTTCTCTACCTATCTACAAATCTGCCAAGATTAAACTGTTTGGACAGAAAATGATTCTCTATATTCTACAACAGGAAATTGAAACCTGGGGAGGCCAAGATTGAGCTGTTTGGCCTTCCCTCTAATTGAAACTTTCCAAAAATGGACAACTGATTAAAACTGGTGTACAGCAGTAGCACTTGGACTAGCCTACTCTCATGGATACTCCTCTGGTCATCTGGAAATATGGAGCATTGCAGCAAGCAAAGAATGACATATTTGGCTTGTAAAACTGTCAATCATGAAAAATGAACACCTGTTCCAACAGGAGGCTAACAGATGGTGTGACGGAACCATGGTGATGTGACCAGTGAATGGAAAAACCTAACCCGACTCAAATGCGGAGTGAAAGTGTCATGTTCAAGAGCGACTTGCTACCAATAAAGTTTCTTCAAGTTTTCTTCCCAATTTTTCCCCAGTCATTGCTGACCAATACCTCTTTATTTTTGTCAAGCTTGAGAAGGATAACATATGCTTGTTCTATAATTTTCCCTTCGGGCAAACCCATCGCTATGTTTTAACGAGCCTAGCGATAGTGAAACTCGTTCTTTTCTGTATGGACAAGTTTGTCGCTATTCGGTTTTAACGAGTTTAACGACAAGGATAACTCAGTCCTTTTCAATTTTAGAGAATCTAAAAAAGGGACATAAAGAAAACTCCAATAATCCTTTTTTGTCATATAATCCCTTGAGTCCAAAAAAGTATAAAACAATACAAAAGGGATGAATTTTCGGTACTTTTAACGAGCCGAACAAAACAAGCGCTCGATCTTTTTGTGTAATAATCCCTCAAGTCCAAAAAGATTAAAATCTAAAGGAGGGATAGCACTTCTAGTCGATTTAACGAGCTGGAGAGGCCAATGGCTCAACAATCTTTTCATATTTTACGAGTCAGTTGAAAAGATCTTAAAGAAGACTCGTTTTCTGAGGAACGAGTGATAAATTCGGGTAGCAGCTGATTCCAGGTAAGGTTTGGAATTTTCCAATCATGACAATGTCACAAGGATGGCTAGCAGGATCACTCTTCGTAGTTGTTCCTCAAAAAGGGTAAACAATCAAATGGAGGTGAATGATCGGCCAAAACAAAGTGGAGGTGATGATGAGAACACGAACAAGGCTTCAAAGGCTGATGGTAATACATTCAAAATGGTTATTTATCGGAAAATGGTTCATTTTTTAATGAGCTTAAACTCTGGGGGAACATTTGCTCATTGCTTATGTTTATTTTTTAACGAGCTTGAATTCCGCGTTAAAACTGCTCGATCTAGTCGTATAATAAGGATGTCTCTTTTAAAAATGGCATTTTTTCAAAGCTTTTCCCTGCATCCTTTCTTTATGCAAGTTAGGAAACGATCAATCCTACGAGTTTAAAGGGTTAGAGGACCTATAAATCTAAAAAATAAATAGTCACTCTTCGCTTGCACACCAAAAGGTTTGCATGCCCCCAAGTATAACGAAGTAGAGTTTCTAGGTTACCCCTCAATTTGCAGACAAAACATTTGTTTTATCGGGAAAGACCTACCTTTTCCAGGTTACCCCTCAATTTGCAAACAAAACATTTGCTCTATCGAGAAAGGCCTACCTTAACAGAGGTATCTTTTTCCGGTCTAATCCCATTTTCCAAAATGGACAGGTGTGTCAGCCAGTCATATATCCTTCGTGGAAACCTACCCTATACCCAAGGTTTTCCTATCGAAACAGATCAGGGTGCATGCCCCCTGGGTTTCAGTCATATCCTCCGAATCACTTGGGCTCATCAAGAGGACGGACTGGGGATTGATGAGACATTCCTTACATGAAAAGACCATTCAAGGTTGGTATATGGCTATTTGCTATGTGTGAGGTGAGGAATGAAAGTTGGTCTACGAGCTTGACCACTCTTCCTTCATGCGAAAAACACATTACTCTAAAGAGTGAGGAGACAATGGCTCCCATGCAATAAATATAGTCTCGTCCAAGGAGTAGATTATAGTCTAGGGGTCCTTGGACTACCATTACATTCATGTGAATGGTTTTCCTTCTCAATGTTATCAACACATTGGGAAGAATCCCTAATGGTCGACTGGTTCCTTTGTCAAAGCCTGTTAGATTTCTCATCTCAGGCAAAAGCGATGGCGAACCAACCGCTTTCCAAGCAGTTGAGGAAAGGATACTCACAGAAGCCCCTTCATCTATGATGGTACCAGCCATGACCATTCTTTATATTTGAGCAATGATTCGAAATGGTACACTAGCCGATAAATGCGGTCTGCCTAGTAGATTCCAATCAAAGGAAAAAACCAGGTTGCTTGGAGGTGGGACCAAATAGACGGGCGGATATGACTCTAATGAACTTCCTTCCTGCGGTAAAGGAATGGGTAGACTGCCCCCATGTTCATCGGAGTCTGTGCTTACGAAGAGAATTTGAATGGTGTCGTTCTTGTTCTCTTCGGTGACTGTATCATCTGAAGATGGATCCTCTGAAGGCAAGACCGGGTCAACTGCCGCCTCGACCTTTTGACTTTCGTCTGGTGTGGATTCAGATGGTTTATCTTCAATGATAGATGCTTCGGCCGACCACAAGGGCGTGTTAGCCGGATTTTCAACTAGTGACGGACTCGGCAAGAGCTTCTTATATCCAGGAGGAATCTATAACGGTGAAACCGGACAGTCGTCCAAAACTCTTTTAGCCTCATCTAAGAAGGGATAACGGTGGATGGCATGATCGCCTTCACACAGTTTACAAGGAAATTTACAACTTCCTTTTTGTCCAGGGGCTTCACTTTCACTAGTTGACTGTGTATTTTCAACATGATCATTAGAGGTTGACGACACTGGATTGCTCAAACAAGGAGACCAGTCCCTTAAGATCCGAGGGATACAAGGACAATCTCGATGATAGTGGTCTCCTTTACAAATGACACATGGCGATTTAGCCCTGGATGGTGCAATGTGTGGATTTTCACTAGACGATGTCTGTTGGCCTCTTTTCGCCTTTGGCTCCTTCTTCTTCTTATGTTTCTTCTTCTTCTCCTTCTTCTTCTCAGTTACTTGATTTTTGGCTTTACCAGCTTCATCAAGCTGATGAAAAGAGATCTTGGGTATTGCCCAAAATCCCCTTTCAAGTAAAATTTACGAACCTTGACCTGTGGGTTATGGCCCACAAAGCCTTATTGGAAGCGTTCTTTAGGCTTCTGCCTTTGGCCATGGCCTTATATTAATCTATCGGAGCCTTTATTTCCATCGAAAGCCACCACATATCTGCAAGAGTAACTATTGGGTTCAAGCCTTAAACCCCACATGCATACATACAAGGGAAACCATGCATTCCTGCTCCGTTCATATAACCGGACTTCAAATATCATAGGCCCGCCTTTATAACTATCGGTGGGTTCGCAGCTCTGCTCCAACTCCGACCTCTGACTACCCGATCCTCCGATCGGCCCGATCGCCGATTGCCGCCACCGCCTATCAACCCAAACTTCGATCACCAATCTACCTTATTGGCGATATCGCCATCAGCGTATCGCAATATCGCTACTCCTCGACTATCCGATCCACCGATCACTGATTAGCTCTGAACCGTCGATCTTGATTCGTGATCCGACGGTTCACGATCCATCGCATATCGCCGATTGGCATTCCATTACACCATCCGCTAGCCCTTCTCCGATTGCGATATGCGATTACATCTTAACCGTCAATCAGGCTCATGATCCAACGGTTAGGATTAAATCGCACGATCGCTATCATTATGATTCAATGGCCGGTTCCAATTTCGCTTAAAGGTTTACCGCCGATGCGATTTATCTTACTCTGCTCCTCTATTCCTTGATCATCGATTAGATCGGGATCGTTGATCTTGATTCACGATCCGATGGTCCAGTATCTATCGCGATATCGCAATCGCTCACCTCTACTTCGTCCTTTCCACTCCGATATGCCGATCCGACCAATCGCCCGGACCTGATAAGGGTATAAACCAACCTTTATAAAGTTTCAAATCTGATTTCCAATCCCGACTCCATTTTAAATCATGACCGTTGATTGGTTAGATCGAATGGTTGTTGTGCGTCTCCTTTTCACTTCTCCACTACTCTGTATACTTAGTTTCTACACTAATACTTCAGTGTTTTCTCTGTGGTCGGGGTTTTCCAAAGATTCTATTCTTTAGCTTTTTCCCTGCGCACTCTTTCTCCTGGGCTTAACTCCTCATGCTCCCGTGATTGCTTAACCTCAATGCACCAATGGTTTCAAATGATTCTCCACGATCCTTTGTCTCATTCCCCTCTGCATTCCATTTTATTCTATCTCGCTCATTTTCCTTTCACTGTTCTACTCGAACAATTCTCCATTTCTCCTCTGCGCGTCCTTCTGAGTTTTTCCTACAATCTTGTTACAAAGTCTACAAATCATGCCTAAGCCAACAATCGAACACGCATTCCACTGAGAATTGAGATAATATATTAATGATATAAACAATGGATTACATAACTGAGCCTCTATGTCTCACACAGGCTTGATTTCCTCATTTACGGTGGCCTCTCTTTACATTCTCTGCCCGTAGGCTTACAAACTTTGGCTGTCCAAGCCTCACCTTCACCTCTCTATTTTATTCTACCTCCTCTAATTTGCCTTTGAGGCTCATAAATTTATACGAATTGAATTGAACCAATTTAGGTTACAATCCCTTTAATCACTCAACAAATTCCTCAAATATCTCAACACCCCTACAATCTAGATTTTATCCCTAAAATCTTGAAACTAAATCTAACTTAGGCTCATAATTAATTCTTAATTATCTCAAGGCTAATTTCTCTCATGTTGTCCAATTATTTGGAAACATTACAAATCCTCTCAAAATCTCATTAATATTTACATAAAATTAATAATTTCTCAAAAACATGAGACCCCTAGGTTTAATAAAAATACAAGGTATTTTCCCGAGCTAATGCTCCTGCATTAGACTCCCAAGGTTGAAAATTACCATGATCTCCTGATCATGCATTTCAAATCTTTGTCCGCATGGATCCCACACTTTGTTTTGCAAGTTATCATCAATTTTTTTTGTCGTATGCTGCTTTTCTCCAGATCTCCATATCTTATGTTGTCTTGCTCCACTTGCTGCACTTTCACAACCTGTCTCTATCTTCATTTTGCTGCTGCTGCTGCTTCTCCTTGTTCCTGTTGATGTCTTCCTCTTAGACACTTTCGACATGATTCTTCTGATTAATTCAATTTCTTGGTCCAATAAATCTTCAAGCTGCTGATTTTGTACTGCCTGTTGAGCTAAGACGGCTTGCTCAATTCTTACTCGTTCAATTTTTACTTCTATACTTGCTTCTGTTCTTACTTGTTTAGTCTTCACTGCCACCCAATCATTCGTACCCTCTTGTCTTCTACAATGGAAAAATTCTTCTCTATTTTCTCCTATCAACAACTTACTGGACTCGTACATTGTGTACTCTTTTCTTCTATCTTCATCTCTCTACATATGCAATTCCCAATTCTGAAATTGAGATTGTTTCTGCACTAAATTCTGATTGTTCAGCATCCTTTCCAGCAACATAACTTCTTCATCCCATGGATTAGAAATTTCCATATAATTCTCGTCTTCCTTCATTTGACTACTCAACTGAGTCAAATGTTCCTCAGCACCTACAACAATACCTGCATTCACAAAACACTTATTAAACTAAAAATCATAAGTCATCAATGCCTTACTTCCCTCTGCCAGCACCTCAGTATGCTGTTATAAATTCTTCCTCTCAATCAGCACATCAGTATGTTGATTCTCTCTTCCCAAAGAATTCTCAAGACTGTCATTCAGTCCTTCCTTCACACCATCTATCTCCATGATGTCTTTCTCCTCTTGTTCATTGAACTCAACTCTTTCTTCTACTGAAATCTCTCTGTCATACTCTGAATTTACCAACAAGTATTCCAACAATGCAATTTCTCTGTGGCATTGATGAAGCATTTCACTATCACTTACAGTCCCTGCACTCACACACAAATCTTCAGTTTGAAAATCACAAAGTTCAACAGTCTCAACTGTTGGTTTATATGCCAGCTCTTCAAGCTGATCCTCTTCTTTATTCACAAGAACTCCCTCTTGTACTGCAACAGCTTCAAGTACAAACGCGTCGCTGCTTTCTTCTTCCGAGTATTTATCTCATGAAAGAGTCTTTTCCATACTTGTGACAACTTCACAAGATTGCACATCCTCCTCCGTAAAACCTCTAATCACATCACACTTGTCAGCTATAAAAACACAAGAGTTCACATTATCCAGCTGATCTGGATCTGCCCAGTAACTCAAGAAATTATCAATGATCTCCTTTTCTGTTTCATCATTGGAAACCTCCACTTTCAACTCAGCTGATCTGAGTTGTGTACACCCCAACTATACATCCATCATTTGCTCAAGCTTCTTCAGCTCCTCTGTTAACTGCATGTTTATCTATTGGTTTCTTTTCTATTGTAGCCTCTGCCACTTCACTCTCTTCCTCATATTCCAACCATGTCTTTGGTCTTTCATATTCTCCCGCAACAACTTCATCAATAACTCAAGATGAACTACTATCTCAGCTTTTTCTTTCTCATACTTTTCATCAGTCAACTGCTGTCTTATGCCATTTTCCTTGGCATATTCTTCCTTCCTCTTTCTACTGTGGCTTCTTTCTGAACCTCTGCTCTCTCCTTTATGACTTTCAATATTCATCTCCTTCGCCATGAGTTTCTCACCCATGATTTGCACCAAGCCTCTGCAACAGTAAACTCTCTGCTGCCTCTTACCTCACCAATCCTTCCTCCAGATCTGGTCTTTTGGTAATCACCCGATCCTCTACTGGAACCTTTTGAGCATTTCTCCACTTCTCTTTCAGGCTTCACTCATCTGCAACTTTATTCAACCTCTGTTGAATCTTCAGGTTCTACCACATTCACCTAGAATCCCTTGATGGACTCCTTCATCACTGCACTCTAGCTGTGATCTGCTTCTTCCCACTAAGACTTTCTTCACTATGCCTATAAACCAAATTATCCAAGCATAACCTTTAAACTAGAGATAAATAATATCTGTTAGCTCACCTTTCAAGATCCTGTTGATCTTACTTCACTTCCTCAACTGCAGTGCATCTCTGTGCTGCAACCTTCATCAGTTTCAAAATCATATATTCATTCATCGTATGCAATTAACTCAATTCAGTTTAAACTTAAACCTTCACACAGAGCTATTCCAGCTCTTCACAGGAAACATTCCCTGCTCTGATACCACTTGATGAAAAGAGATCTTGGGTATTGCCCAAAATCCCCTTTCAAGTAAAATTTTTGAACCTTGACCTGTGGGTTATGGCCCACAAAGCCTTATCGGAAGCGTTCTTTAGGCTTCTGCCTTTGGTTGTGGCCTTATATTAATCTATCGGAGCCTTTATTTCCATCAGAAGCCACCACATATCTGCAACAGTAACTATCAGGTTCAAGCCTTAAACCCCACATCCATACATAACACAACATACAAGGGAAACCATGCATTCCTGCTCCGTTCATATAACCGGACTTCAAATATCATAGGCCCGCCTTTATAACTATTGACGGGTCCGCAGCTCTGCTCCAACTCCGACCTCTGACTACTCGATCCTCCGATCGGCCCGATCGCCAATTGCCGCCACCTCCGATCAACCCAAACTCCGATCGTTGATCTGCCTTATCGACGATATTTCCATCGGCATATTGCAATATTGGTTGAAGGGAAAGTACCCCTAGAGTCCTTTGGGCTGAGACTCTACCAGACTGAAAATTGCTTATACAAAGAAACACACACACACAGCCATCTTTTTTACTTTTAAGCAAATTCTAATGTTTAGGGTACATACCTAAGGTCCTACGTCCGAGAAGACCGTTAGGGTGCAAACCCTTCTTGGAGTTCCCTTCTTCTTTCTCTGACCTGCAAGACAAACAAATCAAAGAACACAACAGTACATGTATAGAAGTTTATGTATAAATCATCTTTATGCTATAAAGTTAGTTATAAATAATCTTTAAGTAACTACTTTCATAAGAATTCAACACAAGAATCTCATAAGCATAAAGAAAGATTATTCGGGAACAAAGACGTGTTTCTTTATATATAAAGGCAAATAAAGTACATATATCGGAAAGATATCACCTGAACACCTTCAGCAGGCTCCAAGCAAGCTTCCTCCCGGATTCGTTCCAGCCTCCAGCCTTCAACAAGAGCTCCTTCCAAGTCTTACTCAATGATGATGTTAAGGATGAATGATCACCAATACACATGGAAACAAGGGTTTCCTATGCAAAATGGGGGAAGTGCAGGATGCACCAAGGACTTCAGACCTGGTCTAAGGGAAAAATCTCAGCATAATAATCTTGCTCTCCTTTCTCTCCCCTTGGCCTTCCCTTTGATGTCTTTTTATACCCTCTCCAAAGTAGTTTTTTAGTTAGGAGTTGGTTGGGAACAGTTGGGCCACGGGCACTAACAGGTGATCCAGCAGGTAAACCCGCGATCACCGCCCGAAAAAGAGGAAATTATATTTTTTTAAGTGTTTTAATAGATACACGCGGGTTGGGTATGACAGACCCGCGTGTACACGCGTTTAACACAGGGCAAAGTCGCGTACAGGGAATAAAACACTGTTTTTTAAATTTTTGGACCAGGTCTAGAAGGAGGGGTTGCCCTAGGCCATAAGTGCAGCATCACAAACCATAAGAGTGAGATTTGGAGCTATAACAAATATCGCTACTCCTTGACTATCCGATCCACCAATCGCCGATTAGCTCTGAACTGTCAATCCGGATTCGCGATCCGACAGTTCACGATCCATCGCATATCGCCCATCGGCATTCCATTACACCATCTGCTAGCCCTTCTCCGATTGCGATTTGAAATTACATCTTGACCGTCGATTAGGCTCATGATCCGACGGTTAGGATTAAATCACGCGATTGCTATCGCTATGATTCAATGGCCGGTTCCGATTTTGCTTAAAGGTTTACTGCCGATGCGATATATCTTACTCCGCTCCTCTATTCCCCGATCATCGATTAGATTGGGACCGTCGATCTTGATTCACGATCTGATGGTCCAGTATCTATCGCGATATCGCAATCGCTCACCTCTAAGTTGGCCTTTCCACTCCGATATGCCGATCTGACTACTCGATCGAACCCGATAAGGGTATAAACCAACCTTTATAAAGTTTCCAATTTGGTTTCCAATCCCAACTCCATTTTAAATTGTGATCATTGATCGGTTAGATCGAATGGTTGCTGTGCGTCTCCTTTTCACTTCTCCGCTACTCTGTATACTTAGTTTTTACACTAATACTTCAGTGTTTTCTCTGTGGTCGGGGTTTTCCAAAGATTCTGGTCTTTCGCTCTTTCCCTGCGCACTCTTTCTCCTGGGCTTAACTCCTCATGCTCCCTTGATTGCTTAACCTTAATGCACCAATGGTTTCAAAGGATTCTCCACGATCCTTTGTCTCATTCCCCTCTGCATTCCATTTTATTCTATCTCGCTCATTTTCCTTTCACTGTTCTACTCGAACAATTCTCCATTTCTCCTCTGCGCGTCCTTTTGAGTTTTTCCTGCAATCTTGTTACAAAGTCTACAAATCATGCCTAATCCAACACTCGAACATGCATTCCATTGAGAATTGAGATAATATATTAATGATATAAACAATGGATTACATAACTGAGCCTCTATGTCTCACACAGGCCTGATTTCCTCATTTACAGTGGCCTCTGTTTACATTCTCTGCCTGTAGGCTTACAAACTTTGGTTGTCCAAGCCTCACCTTCCCCTCTCTATTCTATTCTACCTCCTCTAATTTGCCTTTGAGGCTCATAAATTTATACAAATTGAATTGAACCAATTTAGGTTCAAATCCCTTTAATCACTCAACAAAGTCCTCAAATATCTCAACACCCCTACAATCTAGATTTTATCCCTAAAATCTTGAAACTAAATCTAACTTAGGCTCATAATTAATTCTTAATTATATCAAGGCTAATTTATCTCATGTTGTCCAATTATTTGGAAACATTACAAATCCTCTCAAAATCTCGTTAATATTTACACAAAATTATTAATTTCTCAAAAACATGAGACCCCTAGGTTTAATAAAAATACAAGGTATTTTCCCGAGCTAATGCTCCTGCATCACAAGCGAAGAGGAAGGAGGAGAGGAAGAATTTCACGAAGTAGAGGGTTGGGGGGTAGCTCTGGTATCATTTAGTTGCTAACTTGATTGTTCAAGAATAACGGTGTTCTGAACGACAGAAGTTGAGAAGAGCCATATGGGCAAGCCGATTGTCAATCCTGGAAACGACAATGTGGCCATATGGGGTGCACCAACATCTTCCCAAGAGGAGAAAGGACTAGGATTTCCCCCAAGGGGAACTCCTTGGTTGGTGGACTCCATTTTTCTCAACCTAAGACCAACGTAGGAAAGGTGATATTTATTCCGATTAAAATAAATTTTAGATGCTTTGACACAACTTGCTTTTTCAATTTTTAAGAGTCGAGAAAAAACAAAAGATGACTCTATTCGCCTTCGATTATTAATGAGCCTGAAGTGACAAGTGCTTAGATGGACCTTTTCCTTTAAGGAGTCTGAAAAGGAACAAAAGGGACTACTCTAGAAATCTAGACAGAGGGATTACCAAACCAATCGCAAAATTGCAGAATACTTTTTACGGTATGGCAGTCAATCTTCCTGAATGCTATGTTCAGTGCATTGCGATCGATAGGGTGGCAGACACAGCTTCCTATGGATAAAGGATAAAGCCTATTGTGGTCTCCCAATATATACTCGATGGTACGTGGGAGCACATGTCCGTACTGGCACTTATCATCTCAAAGTGGAGGAATCACCCAACCATCAATGAAAACAACAGTTACCAGGCTTTATGATGCCGGAATACGTCTCTAGCCTAGACTTCTAAATGTTGTGCGTTAGGTTCCAAAGCATTTTTAGATTCATTAAATTTATTTTACAGTTGATCTTGCTTAAGAAATTTGCCTTTCAGGTTCACCGCGTGATGTAGATGTACAATTCCTAGAATGCAATCTAAGATGATAAACAATCGTTTAATCTTCCTTTTGCAATGAAAATCCTAGCTACTAGGGAAAGAGAGATGACGTTCTTTCAACATAGAGCAAAGAGCATACACTATGCACTATCCTAAATCAAACCAACAAACAGTCTAAATGCAAATGCACATGCATGCATTTGTTTTCATCCTTCTTAATGTGTGAATGATAAAAAGAAAGCTAAGCACAAATCTGAATTATTTTTCAAAGCGACATTACTAACAAGTTTCTTTTCAAGAAAAAATGAAGACAATGCCGACACTTTGCGATTTGGAATAGAAAACTTGCTTTCGACACTTGAAAAACTACTAATTCAAATCAAATACAAGAGTAACAGTGTAATTGACTATCAAGAACAATTGGATTCTCTTCTATGACCGAAAACGACACTTGCGACACTTTCAAATGAAGAAACAACAGTTTAATTACGCTACTTCTTTGTAAAAGAGAACTGAAAATGGCCCAAAATACATAAAAACATTTACAGTCCTTTGCACAATGGAGGTGCAATAATGGCAAGGAAGGGGGTTTCAATAGAGGTGTACTGACTACAGGCAGCAAAACTCTTGAATAGAGCTGAAAAGAGTGAACACAGAAACCAAAATTTAGGAGCAGGAAAGGCCTTGTCTGATCACCGCACCTATAACACAGTGAAAAAGAGATGCAACGCACCTACTACACTCGGGAAGTGCGATGCATCCAAATTTCACAGAAGAGACAGTGCGCTGGACCAGGGACGATACTTTAACTAGGTTCCAGGTCGCAGTTTGCAGCTCAGTTAAGGGATTTAGGTCGAGCAAGTGGTAATCAGTAAATTAATCACAGGGGTAGATCTAAAGAGGTTACTAGAGCCACCACAAGGGAAATTAGAGAGCTTGTAAATCAATTGTTCAATTCATAAACAAAACCTGGAGATAGACTGAAGCAGCATTGATCTACTTTTCACTTGCAAAGCAAATGCAGTTCGAAGGCTATCTGGCTTGACTTCAGGCTCCGTCTGTAAGTTTATAAAGCAAACAAACGTAGATAAACAAACAATCTATTCGTTCCCCAGTGGAGTCGCCATTTTATTCTCGGGAAATCTAATGTATATGCAGAGCTGCGAGTCCCACTAAGGCTGGTAGCTACCTTAGAAACAAACAAACTAAAACCACTTTCGTTTTCCTTTATGAGAAATAGATAAGAGGGGAATAAAGGAGACCAAACTCTATCTTGCGCTTGGTTCCTTACTTGATTCCTCTCCCTTCTGATAGATCTTTGCCACTGCTTCCTCGTCTACCCAGCTTCGAAGAGCACCTGTAGAGTCAAAGTAGCATAACACTATCCAAGAACATAGATCTACTATCATAAACAATATAGGACCAGATATATATTGACCACAGAAATGCATATATCATCAATCATACAAGAATGTGGAGGAAAACTTGAATAGCTTTATTGATAATCAAGAATAGCAAAGAGGATTACAACCAATTGTTCTGACCTAGCATCATCCTCTCAGAAAGAAAGCCCTTCTTCACCTCATGAAAAGCTTAGATCACCCAACGCTATGATGTTGCACCAAGAAACCAGCGGCACTTCCTTACAAGATACAAAATTCCAGCCTCTGGATCTCTAGGATGAGGGATCCATACATAGATGTTTGCAAGGGGAGTGAGTCAGCTTTTGAGATTCGATTAGTGTCCTCTCTCTGATAGTTCTTGATTCCACTTGGAGATTGATGATCCCTTACTCATCCCTGGGTGAAGGCAGAGCGACAAGTGTCACAGGAGAATTTTCTAGAAGATTCCATGATCCTCCACCTTGCAGATTGACCCTGCCGTTTGTCCACTCTCGCCCATCGCACCCCATAGAAGGGCTTTTCAAGATGCATTGCACCTCCTGTGTGCATTTAGGTGGGATGCAGCGCACTTTGACCATGGAGAAGGTGAGATGGTCCAGTTTTGACCAGTTATGATCAGTTTTTCATGGAGAACTTCTGGGAGAAGATGTAATGAGTTGACCTTGTTATTTTAGAGGTTGGAACAACACTTTTAGGGACTTAAGAGCCCTTGCTTTATGGACATTTATGATTGGGGTTGCAGTGCCCAAAAATGTCTACAACACTATTGATCCTCCTCCGCATGAGCCTTCCTTTTCTAGGAAGAGGCCTTCATGGTTTAGGGGGCTACTTGATGATGCTGGAGGACATGATGCACCTCGAGGAACCTTTCGTGAAAGTAAGAAACCTAATAGGTATCAGGGATACCTGACCATCATGAGCATGATCATACAAAATGAGCCTTCATCATTCTCAGATGTCATCAAGCATCAAGTATGGAAGGATGTTATGACTGAAGAATATGAGTCTATCATGAGGAATGATGTCTGGGAAGTAGTTCCTAGACCCCAGGGCAAGATAGATGTTACTTCCAAAGGGCTTTACAAGATAAAGCATGCAGCAAATGGAAGTATGGAAAAGTATAAGGCTCGTTTTATTGCTCGTGGTTTCTCCCAGAAGGAAGGTATAGACTATGATGAGATATTTTCACCTGTTTCCAGATATACAACCATCTGCTCAATCATAGCTTGCGCCGCTTCATAAGGATGGAACCTACATTAGATGGATGTCAAGACTGTGTTCTTGCACGGCTCGATCAAAGAAGAGGTCTACGTGGAGCAACCCGAAGGATTTGAGATTTATGATCGAAAATCTCATGTATGCAGGTTGAAGAAGGCTCTCTATGGGCTGAAGCAAGCACCTCGAGCATGGTATGAGAGGATCGATAACTACTTGATGAAGCTAGGATTCACTAGGAGTGAAGTTGATCCTAACCTTTACTTTAAGGTTGAAGATGATAAACCTCTCATACTGGTGTTGTATGTGGATGACCTATTTCTAACAGGTGCACACCCTCTCATTCAAAAATGTAAGAGGGAGTTGGCTTCTGAATTTGAAACGAAGGACCTAGGACTGATGCACTATTTCCTAGGACTTGAAGTGTGGCAGAAGCCAAGAGAAATTTTCCTGTCTCAAGGAAAATATGTGGTGAAGATTCTGAAAAGATTTGATATGGTGGACTGCAAGCCTGTGACTACCTCGAGGATCTTAACTTTTAGAAGTTATATGGTAGTGATGTCAGACCAAATTTTGGAAATGCCTCTGAGTTTCAAAAACTGATTCACGTTGATGTTCTTGATGAACCTCTATCCGAACATATGTTTTGCAGTTAGCATTGTGAGCTCATATTTGGTTGAGCCTCACTAGATTGGTGCCAAGAATCTTCTGAGATGCCTTCAGGACACAATCTCTCATGGATTGAGATACACTGCCAGAGATGTGAGACTACTTGGATATACTGTTGTTGATTGTGCAGGCAGTGTGGTGGACCGTAAGAGCACTTCCAGGTGGCGTTTCACCTTGGGATCTACTTCAATATCCTCGATGAGCAGGAAGTAGAAGTTGGTGGCTTTGAGCACCACCAAAGCAGAGTATATTGCTGCTAGCATGGCCTTCTGTGAGGCAGTCTGGTTGCAAAACCTCTTCAGTGAGTTTTTTGGATTTACATTGGACACCACTGCAATTCTCTGTAACAACCAGAGGTGGGATTCGATTATTGAGGAATCCCATATTCGTCAATTGCTCCAGCAGATAGACATCATCTGGGATATGGCAAGTCGATGAGAAAGGAGGCTCCATTGCATTAAGATGATGTACAGGTTGATACACCTTGTCAAAGCCTCGAGGAAAGATCTAATCTGTGATTTTCCAAAATGACTTGGAGTCGTCAAGAAACCCTTGTACAAGGGTCTTGCATGTTGCATACATTGAGCTCTGGGAGCTTTGAGGGCTTGCGGTTCTTACTGGAGCAACATATGACCACAAGGTGACTCACCCTCCCCTGAAGGTGTGCACTAGAACAAGATGATTCACTCTCTTGTGGGACAAGATAATTCGCTCTCTTATGGAACAGGATGATTCGCTCTCCTGTGTCGCAGGATGATTAGTTCTCCTGTGAGGCTTGGATTGATGTGTTCTCCATGGCGATTGTAGTAGGATTGATGTGTTCTCCTATGAACCCTAGATTGATGTGTTCTCCATGGCGGCCTGGATTGATGTGTTCTCCATGGCAATTGTAGCAGGATTGATGTGTTCTCCTGTGAGGACAGGATTGATTAGTTCTCCTGTCAAGGCATTCTACCCATGCAGTCTAGGACTCATGGGAAGTACCTCTCATCTGATCAATGAGTAGGTAAATGAAGTTAGGGACCATAGTAGTACCTATGGATGCATCGTTGTATCTACCATACTCCCTACGCTAGGATGACCTCCATTGATCTGAGATCAATGATACTGGTCTAGGACTAGTGGTAGGAGTTGTACCATACTATGACACTAAATTTGGGTCGGTTGAAACTGCTCTGGGACCAATGGTACTTACTCTGAGACTGACTTCGTGTTAGTGCAGTACTGGTCTAGGACCAGTGAGAGTGGTACATACTATGACATTGACTTCGGGTCGGTTGAGACTGCTCTGGGACCAGTGATACACTCTCTAAGACTGCGATACTGGTTTGGGACCAGTTGTACGCACTCCGAGACTGACCTTGAGTCAGTGGAGGATGATACTAGTTTGGGACCAGTGGAGTTTTACTCAATGTGATGCTGACTTCGAGTTGGTTGAGACTGGTCTGGGACCAATGGTACATACTCTGAGACTGACTTTGAGTCAGTATGATACATCCTCAATCATTTCTTCTTCTTCATAATTCAGACAAAAGCAGAGCAGAACAGAACAATGCAAGAGGAGAGCAGAACAGAGCAGAATAATGCAGATCAGTATAGGGCAGAACAAGACAAAGCAAAACAGGCAGAATAGAGCAGAACAGGGCAAGGGTCAGGCTGTACAGGGAATTGCATTTGATGGATGAATAGTAACGACCTATAGACAGATTACAGATGAAGTTCTCCTTAGTTGAGAGGGAGTGTTAAAATTGGCAACCAGGGAAAAACTTCATGTGGGTCATCTTATTCATGGCTGATAATATTTTTATTAGATTCCTCTCATCGAGAGGTGTAGTATTGATATAAATATCATCCGATTTTGATAAGTATTCATGGAGATATGAATTCATTTTGATTATGGAATTATTATCAAGCCGACCTACAACTCATGTAGGCTCAGAAGCCTAACAGTCCCATCTATTCAAACACCAACGTTGTGTATAAATACAGGAGGAATTTTCCTCATTGGGACTCACTCATCTCATCACATCTCTCTCTCTATTAAGCATAAAAGAGTCTCTTCTCTACTATGCAAAAAAGGGTCTCTCCCTCACACATGTGAAGCCGAAAGCTGCTGAAACTGAAGCTGCAACTGCAGAAGTAAAGATTGACCTGCGTGGACTAGAATATCTTCTCATCTAAACTGCACTGTAGGTTCATCTAAACCTCCTCTGAAAGCCGCAACTTTTGGTGGTGGAATCAAGTCAATCCGACGGATGGTTTGCAAGATATCGACTGCCCTAGTTTGAAGCCAGAAGCTGCTGAAACTGAAGCTGCAACTTCTGAAGTAAATATTGACCTACGTGGACTAGAATATCTCCTCATCTGAACTATGCTATAGTTTCATATGAACCTCCTCTGAAATTTGAAACTTTTGATGGTGGAATCAAGTCAATCCGACGGACGGTTTGCAAGATATCGACTGCCCTAGTTTGAAGCCAGAAGCTGCTGAAACTGAAGCTGTAACTGCAGAAGTAAAGATTGACCTGCATGGACTAGAAGATGTCCTCATCTACACTACACTATAGGTTCATCTGAACCTCCTCTAAAAGCTGCAACTTTTGGTGGTGGAATCAAGTAAATATGATGGACGGTTTGCAAGATATCGACTGCCCTAGTTTAAAGCCGGAAGCTGCTACAACTGCAGAAGTAAAGATTGACCTGCGTGGACTAGAAGATCTCCTCATCTAAATTTTTTTGTAGGTTCATCTGAACCTCCTCTGAAATCTACAAATTTTGGTGGTGGAATCAAGTCAATCCTACGGACAGTTTGTAAGATATCGACTGCCCTAGTTTGAAGCCGGAAGCTGCTGAAACTGAAGTTGCAACTGCAAAAGTAAATATTGACCTACGTGGACTAGAAGATATCCTCATCTGAACTACATTGTAGGTTCATCTAAACCTCCTCTGGAAGACGCAACTTTTGGTGGTGGAATCTGTTATCTCAAAATCAGGTCTTGGAAGGCTGCAGACCAGGAAGACTTCAAGTAACTGTTTCAAACCAATCTTTTGGCTAAGGCTTAGCCTCCTTAGCCTGAGAGGGCTCTCTCAAAGGATTAAAGGTTTTTTTATTATGATCAAGATGGCTAACTCTTTGTGAAACAAATGAAAATGAAAATGGTGGAAACAAAATTAACAAGTATCCATTGGGCTTATGGAGTCATATGTGATCTAGTATTAACAGTAGGATTGGCTTTGAATAAAAGTCAAGGCATTCATATTTCAATATAGGTAGAGCACACCAAACACAAAGAAGACAGTCAATGAGTATATGAAGGAAATTAGAACACTGCAAGTGATTTCTAAGTAATCAAATATTCACAACACTGTAGATAACATGAAAAGACAACAAAAGAAACTCATATATTGAACTCTATATGATTCTTGAGAAGCATAAGCCAGTACAGTATTACCAGAAAAACAGAGTCTTTACATAGGCAAAATATCAAAGCTTTTTTCTATAAATTTCCAACCCTTATTAAATTTCTCTTTCCCCTATATATAGAGCTCTTCTACCTGACTGAGATTCCTCCTCAAGCATGAGGGGAACTAGAAATCTACTTCTAATGACACCTATTCAGCTTTTATCTGCCTATTAAATATAACAAACTGCTACTAGACTTTCTAGAGATCTAAATGAAATAGGAGTCTAACTCCATGTTATGTTAATAATAGCCTTAATTACAATCATTCTCATTCTTTGACATGTGGTCCTTTTTTAGTTTGGCTGTGGTGGACGTTCAAAGCTCCATACTGGTCTTCAATGTTACACTTTCTCCATTGCCCCTAAAAAATAGAAAACTGTCCCTTTTTATCGGCCTTTGGTTTTCCTCAAAGATGTTCGAATCCAATGAACTATGCCCTTCATCTTTGATTATACAAAACATATCAGAATGTCACGTCCTTGATGTGCTGTCAATCATTTCCTTGTGTGAAGACAAAATCTCCTCCAAGCTGTCTGACATATCTTGGACTATAGTAAATAAGATCACTTTATGACAAAAAGTTTAGATTTGGATTCGAATACATGTTTCCTCCACCTGTCTTGACCTTGTTGAAAGTTGATACCTGTAGATGATCCCTTGAAGATATTCCCTTTTCAAAAAATTTCCACTTGTATTTCAAAATCGGTTGACTGAGATTAGATTGTACAGCTTCAGCAGTGTCATAGGGCGCTACAAAACTGCTGTGCATTAGTCATCATCTTCAGCAGTTTCGTAGCGTGCTACGAAACTACTATGTTATTCCAAAAAACACAGTTTTAACCAAAATTTTGCTATTTTAAGCCTCTTGATATTTAAACATCCCTTTCAACTGGTCCAAGGCCTTTCAAAATTGATTGGAATGTATGATTCTTCAAGAAATATTATACCAAGAAAAACCATCAAAATTTGAAACATAGCCTTACTTGAAATGGGAATTCTTTAAGGAAATTCTTTCTGCTGGCTTAACTGTATCTTTAAGTCTTCAATTTGTTTCTTCATGACTTTGATCCTAGATCTGAGGTTTGTATTGACCTTTCTGATAAATTGAGCTTCCTTTATTGCAGGAACAGTCCAGCTACGGAATTGAACATTAAAATCAACCACCTCGGGTATTTGAAATGTTTGGTCCTCCCACCAAGCTTGCATTTGGTTAAAATAAGCTTCCTTAACTGCAAATTTCCTGGCAGCATTCTTTAGTCTATCAATTTCAAAGTTGGCCAATTCCAATCTCCTTTTCAAGTCTTCCATACTATCTTCTTCTTGAATGGTAACTGCTTTGCCTTTATCCTTTCTTTCGTGAGGCCGTGTCACCTCCCCTATTTCATCTGCTCTTGGCAATACCTCCTGTATTTTTTTAAACTTCCTCGTTATGCGTCTCCTGGGCTTAAAGACAAATTGATCAACATGATCATCAAACTTGAGTTTTTTCGAGGCTTTGAATCTCTTAGCCTTTTCTTTTCCTGACTCTATCAAATCTGCTTGAACTAGTGGAGATTCTTCAATTTCGATGGCTTGCAATAAGTCATTTAAATATCCCTTCGAAACAGGGCTTTCTTCAATAATCCTTGATTTGCCTTTTTCTTTAGCTACCTGGCTCCTAGTCCTTCTTCTTTGAACTCCTTCACTTATGCTTGATTCATGTGCAGCTTCTTTGACCTGAGCTTTCTCTTTAAGGGACTACTGGGGTGTATCATGGGTAGTCAGTGGCCTGGTGGATTCTCTTACTTGCTTCCTTGCTTTTAACTTTGAAAACCTCCTGGATCTTATTTCTGCCTGATGACCAGTTGTTGTTGGAAGATATTTTGCAGCTTGAGGGCTGAGACCGGTCTTGTTCTTGAAACCAGACATGAATATGAATGTGTGCCAGTCCCTACCTACCTTCTGGAGTTCATGCAGAACAATCAACTTAACCAAGCCATGGTGGAACAATGAAGTCTCACAGGCTTCTTTCCTTAGTTGCACCTTGTAACACATTTTGCTTAAGCTGCGGAATAAGTAAAAAGGTAGATCAATAGATGTCTTTCCTGTGAAATGCAACAGAAGTTTAAAATGATATGAATACACCTTATTATACCTCCCTTCACAGGCAAGGTACTTCTGTATACAAGTAAGCAAATTGGCATATGACTCTTTGACATAACTTCTAGGAACAGACTTGTTTAAATCTGAGTTAATGAACTTTTGTTTCAGAAATTCTTTGCATTGGGTCATATCAAATTTGAAATTCTTAAACCAACTTTCTTGCCCCCTTGGAATCTCCGTAACTGTGGATATTATGTCTGGTGAGACCTACAATTCCAACATACCAACCTTTGAGTTTAGTCCTGTGAAATTCAGGGAAAATTCCTTGGTGACCTGTGCATGACCTCCCTGGAGTTTCTTGCAAAAATTCCAACATCCAGCTTGTTTAAATGCATGCTCGACTTCTCTATTCTTCAAGGTTATGTCTAAACCTTCAGGTTCATTTCTTAAACATCTGCCTAATCTGTGGTCTTTTCTTTCTGTCGATCCCTCCATGAAGGTTTGAAACACTGTCACTGCTCAAACTTCAATCTCTGCCTTTCTTGAATGGCTACCTAGCTTGATAACTGCCTCGCTTGATAACAATGTATTCAAATTGAAAACTTGCAGATTTGTTCCTCATGCAACGAATACAATCATCATTAAGACTGTGAATACTTGGCTTTTCTTGGAATTTGCAATCCGTGTGTACAAATGTACCTAGTGGCTGTAATAATGGAGATAAGTGGTTGGACATGATATGTGGAGTGCATAAATTGATAGGGAATGATGCAACCATAACTTAACTTGACAGATTTGACAGTTAGGAAAGATTCACTGTGGAATGCACGAATCTACGATTTCATAGCGCAGTTAGTGTAAATTTTGAATTATGCGCTACGAAATCACCTAAAACATGTCGCGCTATGAGATCACCTAAAACATGTTGCGCTGTGAAACTGCTAAAAATGATTTATGTGCTACGAAAACACTTCAAAATGATTACATGTGCTACGAAATCACATAAAGAGTTTTGTGGCACATGGTAACCTTTGAACAAACTGACACATGGTTATGAGATCAGTAATGAATGAGAATGACCAGTGAGAATGCATAGTTGACTTAAGACTCCTAAGACTCAGACTCTAAGTCAAACAAAAAGCAAACTTAGACTAGCACTGACCTTTACCATCAAACTAATGTGAGATATTTTGGCATT
This sequence comes from Pinus tabuliformis, assembly GCA_031772625.1. Taxonomy (NCBI): domain Eukaryota; kingdom Viridiplantae; phylum Streptophyta; class Pinopsida; order Pinales; family Pinaceae; genus Pinus; species Pinus tabuliformis. The sequence goes on along the minus strand of CM062806.1, from coordinate 263,889,407 downwards.
AGAATTCATAAGTGATAATAGAATCAAGCCGATCTAACAGTCGATTTGTGAGATATCGTCTGCCCTAGTTTGATGATGAAGTCACTAACGTTGATGCTGCCAATTTAGGGTTTTGCTACTGTTGATATGAATCAAATTTATTGTACTATTTCTCTCTCCTGAATTATTGAAGATAAAAGAAGATTTGATCAATGTGTTTCCCCACACGTTGTGGGGTTTGTCCCTGGCTAGCCACCACATCTTATGTCTCTTGTCTTGGCTTGTTTTCTGTCAATCGTTTAATGTTCTATCTGCACTTTACTTTATGTACATGTGATTGCTAATTTGTGGAATATAATAAGAAAAAAAGTAAACTGTTATAAGCATAGAACATATCATAACTTAACATTGATGTCCATTTCTTTAGCAGCGTTCAAGCCTAAGATCAAAGCCTCGTACTCTGCTATATTATTTGTGACTTGAAAAGTTAGCTTGAAAGATAAATGTATGCATTCTTGTGTGGGAGATATCAGAACTACACCTGCTCCTGCAGTTTCCCTAGAGCAAGCTCCATCAAAGAACATGTCCCAAATTTGTGGACCTTCTTCCTCTGTGACCTTACAAACTGGTTTCCTGAGCTACATGGAGGCCAACTGGGATTCTTCTATTTGGAGAATACAGGCTCCAAAGTCAGTGTCAACAGCATAGATGGGATGATTAGTGGGATGCTTCTCATCACTGATAATATAAGCTAACTGAGATTCCCTGTATAATCTCCTACTTTCACCTCCAAAAACTGGAACGGTAGCATAGGACAGATCATTTTGTAACGTTCCACCCAATCTTTTTATCCATCCCCTGGAAAGAAGCATGCCAAACTTTGGGGGTACATCAACTACCACAATATCCATCATCATGCTCTTCATAGGCAGCTGAGATAGGGTGATGGCTAGGTCTTTGATTAACCCCAAACATTTCACCTTTCTAGAATCAAAAGAAAACAAATCATGATAAGGCCTGGTGATGTCAAGGCCTAACTCATCCATGATAGCCTTTGGCATTATATTATGGCTGGCACCTATGTCCAGCAAACAGTTGTGAAAGGTTTTGTCATGGATAGTCAAGGAGACATAGAATGATGGGGAATTGTCATCAGAAGGTTTAGTCATTGGACTAAGCACAACTGTAGGTTTATCATCTTGTAAATTCACATAGTTGTTTGATGCTTGTGTGGCCTTCAGCTCAAGGGCTTCAAGGATGGGTCTCTTAAAGGCTTCATTCTTTACCAGTTCCATCAGAGGTATAGATATTTTCAGCTTCTGGATTTCTGATTCAAAACTGAAAGGAGAAGGGAACTTGTTAGGGCCTCTTACCTCTTGAGCTGGAGCTTTGAGAATGATGGGATCAGCTGTTGGTCATTTTTGCTTGTTAGCTTGCTGTTCTGCAGGGACAACCACTCTTTGGATAGGGGTTTCCTTGGCATTGTTCATCTTCGACCTCAGATTGTATCTTCGCTAATCTTCAGTTTGTAGAATAGCCTCACCGTCCCACTCTTGGCTGGTCTAGTCCCTGAGTAATGACTCTTCATAGGCAGCCAAGGTCAAAAAGGAAGCACTGCCTTTGTCTTCCATGCAATGGATCTCATCATCTTCTTCAAACTGCTCCTCTTCCATGACTACATTCTGGAAAGGGGTCTTCACTCTTTGGTCTTCATTTGCATCTTTGCTCCTTTGCATGATCTGCAACTGCTCATTTGCTCTTCTATATGGATTCAGATTTCTAGGAGCAAAAGTATTAGGAATTCTTCCTTTCACAGGGTGCTGCTCCACTTTTAATTTGGAGATTTCAGAGGCTAGTGACTCTATCATCTTGGTCATCTTATCCATCTTGGGGTCTAAAGATGAGGAAGATTCACCCCTCTATCTCCTTTAGTCAACATGTCCCTTGAGTTTCTCTGTAGCCATGATGTTGGACTCTACTTCCAAGGCTTCATCCTACATGTCAGCCAAAGAAGCACATCTTCTCTCCCTCAATAGTAGATAGAAGTCAGAATCAAAGGCATTGGCATAGGTGAGTTTGGAAGAGGTAGGGGTGGGTTTCACTTCAGCTGGTATCTTCTTGTACATGCGGTTAAACCTTTTATTGAAATCAGAAAGTGACTCCCCATTTTCCCTTTTCAAGTTCCCCAACTCAGTATGATAATAGAGAAGATCTTTCTTACCCCCCCAATGCTTTATGAAAACATCATCTAAGGCATCAATATCTGTTATAGATCTAGTGGTCAATCCTTTGAACCATTTTCTGGCCTCTCCATCTAGGCTTTGGACAAATACCCTCATCCACACATCATCTTCACTAATGTATAGATTATGAGCATATCTATAAAAGGACTCAAGATGTTCTTCAGCTGCAACTCCTTTAGTCCCAGTGAACTTAGGCATGTATTTCTAATATTATTCAGTAGGCATTGCATTCAAAGGAGTGGGCAACACCAGAGGCCCATACATAGTAGCTATGAGTCTTTCCATTTTGGTGAGTGCTTGTGGGCCTGCCATGGCTGTGGTGGATAAAAGAGTACTGACAGTCTGAATGGTAGGGAGTTGAGGAGTGACTGACAGGGCTAAAGGAGTATGATGAATAAGAGGGGAGGTTTCCTTTGGGCTCAAAGCAAAAGGCGAACCTAAAGAATAAGGAGCTTTATGAATCTCTGAAAATTTTTCTTGACTGTTGGTGCTAGAGGCTATACTTTCAACGTGTATTTGTTTTGTCACAAGCCTTTCTTGCTGAGATGTAGAATATTGTTTAGGTTTACCTGATCCTGATGATACTTTCTGTGATATCTTCCTCTCTTTGATGATCTTTTTAGGGTCAGGTACTGGGTCAGCTGGTGACTTCTGAGGATTCCTTCGAGTGTGCCTCACAAATTGAGCCAAAACTATGGTGTGGAGTCGCCAAGAGGTTCGGCATCTAGTAGAGTCACCAGATAGATGATTACAACCAAAAATGTGTCCCGACTTTGTCTATCATCAAAGTTGGATCTATGTCATCTCCCAAGGAAGTTGAGCTTCAGTCTCCTTTCCCCAATAATGACGCCAATTATGTTAGCTCTCCAGGAAACTCTCCTAGGTTGTAGCTCAGAGATGACTGGTAACATATAATCTTCAATAGTGTTCTAGGAACTATTGGAATGGATGATAGTTTGGTTCAAGCTAGATAACCACTTCAACTCTGTTTTCACTCCAGACATGCATGAACACCCTCAGCCTACAAGGCTTTAGACCACTAATGCTCAATAGTTTGCAAATTAAGTGAATGTATGGAGAATACTAACCACACCAGCAGATGCATACATAAACATATGATGGCCAGCTGCAGCAAGTAACTGAAGCTTGCTAATATAATCTACCAATGCAGAAATAAGATGACAGTTATCCAGTGTTAGCAAACAAAGAAACATGGATGACTTATTCAGTAACAGATCTAATTCACCAATGCAGAGATAAGATGACAGTTATCTAGCATGAGACATAGAAGAAATCATGAATAAAATCATCCAGGTGCAAGTTTAGAATAGAGGGGAGAATGGACGTTGAGCATGTAACAACAAAAGAAGCTTATATTACTGAAAATGAAGATGAGACGCTACAAGGAACAAAATATCTACAGTCTCTAGAAGTTGAACCCTGATTACATCTTGCTTTCAGATATTTAAAGTTTATTTTTACAATGATTCTTAGCTGTTTAGGGTTGGAGATGTCTCAATCGACCACCTACTGTCATTAACTGTCTAATTGCGTTCCAAGATGCAATTTCCTTTCCATCACGAAAACATTAATCAATTCTAGTATTGTGCTGCCCTGTTAGGTGGTTGGATGGATTATGGCAGTGGAGCTCCATGACTATTTAATTACGTTTGCTAAGTCGTGTTGTGTCCTTCTTCCTTCGACCATGCTTTCTCTTAATTCGGTTCAGTAGTCAGACTGTCCCCAGGCTATCAAAGCCGGCCATCTTCTCCTTTGGGTAACAGATAGGGAGTGGAGTATGGAGTGCATGGGTGGATGGACGTGTCGAATCAGATGGACAGAGAGGTGACAAAGTAGTGGAGGACGATTGGGGATGATCGTGAACGAGGGCCATCAGATCAGGGGGAAATGCACAGTGGAGATCGTGTGTAGGGGATTTGAGGTCGTGGTGGGAGCGGGACATGTCCAGACCGTTAGATCTCAGGTGGACAGATCAGACGGTTATCGGGTGGAAGAGGCGCGTGGGTGATAACACCCGGGGGTGGTTTGGCTCAGGCGGTTATGGTTTTTATCGGAAGGGCATCGGGCGGTAAGTGGTAAATGTCACAACTTTCCTGATTCCATTCAATGGATGACATGTAGCGGTGGAGGAGAGAGAGAAACTGCCCTCATCGGGTGGGTACTTTTCACGCTAGTTGTCTGTGTGATATGAGTGAGAGCTGTTAGATCTGGCAGGGAAAGATCAATGGTGGAGGAGGCGGAGGTACAGGGTGTCCTCAGGAAATGTGAAAATGGCGTGCATGGCAGAAAGGTGAGGTTTTGCGAGGGTTTTGAGTTAATTTGCTTAAGGCTAAGGAGAAAGAGGGTTTTGTCGGAATGTGAGGGTTAGGTTAGGAATCGATCAGAGTGAAATGTGGGCAGAGTAAGTGAGAAAGTGGGGTAATGGTCTATGTGGGACCCTCTTTAAGGATAGTAAAGCAGGCCAGGTCTTTCGTTAAACATTCAAAAATGGCAGTGCTACATCTTAGGGCTAACAATAACTGTGGCTATGATTGTTGTTTCATCACTTGAGTCTTACCCCAAATCTTTTTGTATAGCAGCAATTGCCTTCTTCTTCTTGCCATTGAACTTCTTGGGTTTCAGCTTCGAATGCAAAGACCAACAATGTTCATCATCATGTCCATCCTTCTTGCAGTGAGTGCATGAAGATTTGGCCTTTTGTACAGCATTTGCCTTCCTTTCTTTCCATTTCTGCTTTCTCTTTTCCTTGTTCTTGCTTGTAGTGGGTTTTGATGATCCCCCAATCTCTGGGTTCACATTCTTGCCTCTAGCCTCGAGATGGGTAGCCTAAATAGATACCTCATCTATGCTAGTAGGGTTAAACGTGAGAATGGTGTGCCTCAAATAGTTGTGTAAACCACCTATATATTTCAGCAAAGTTTCAGGTGAGTCTAAAGAAATGCCTAGAATCAAAGCTCTTTTTCTAAATTCTTCGATGTAGCTTTGCACACTTTTCCCTTTTAAATGGCAAAGAGTTTGCCAACTCATCATAGCTTGCTACATATAAGCTAGTGGATAGAATTGTTTTTTAATTGCAGAAACAAATTCACTCAAGATAGAAAGAATTTTACCATGCTTCTTCAAGTCAGCTTGTGTCATGCCTTCCCACCATACCAAGGCAGTTCCTCCAAGGCGTAGGTTGGCCAATTGAATTTTACTCCTATCTGAATCAATATTCTGCACCCTGCAATACACATCAATCTATTTGATCCAGTTATCTAGCTTCTCTGCATTTAATTCTCCATCATATATTGGCAAATCAAATTTAACATCTAATTTGATCAAAGACATTTTCTTCTTTTTATTTTCAGGGCTATCAGGAGGTGTGGATAGAGGAGCCTCTTTTCCTTTCCCTTTTCCTTTAGAATGGCCATCTATAAGAGATTCTTTTGTTCTTTTGTCTTATTTGGAAGTTGAAGAATCTGCACTTCGACCTTTCTTAAATTCACTATAGATTTCTTCTACCATGGCTCTCATGGTCAAGAAACTATCAATGAATTGAGAGTCTGATTCCAAGGGATTTTCTTGTGCCATTTTCCTCCTAGGATAGACTCTACCAATTTCTGGGTTAGTTTCAACCAGTTCTCCTTCTCCCAATTTGAGCTTTGACCTAGTTATCATTCACCAATCTAGCACAAGCTTGTCTAACCTTAGTAAGCCTAAAGCTCTGATACCAGTTGATCTGATAATGAGATCTAAGACAATTAATAAGGTATTACAAAGTCATGTGCATGGATTTGTCTATGTTATTTTATGCAATGGATCAATAAGATTGCGAAATACACAGACAATGAAGCAATAAACAAAACATAATAGACAACATATAACACATAAAATTTAATGAGTTCACCCAATACTCCTGGGCTACATCTCCTGGTCCAGCCTTCAGTGGTTGCCTCTCTATTATCTCTTCAAGTAGAGTTTTTACAATAGTATGAGCTCAGTTTGAGACTCAATACACAACAGGTATAATAGTAAGAGTTTGCTTGAACCGCTCAAGCTTTCTCTGAGTACACAGACTCTCTGAATCACTCTCTGTCTCTGTCTTAGCTCTGTCTCGACACTGCATTCAATACTGCCTGCCCGTTTGCTCTTTGTTTGTCGCTTTACAGACAATCTGGGTTGCCTATTTGTTTCAGCTCCTCGTCTTTCAGTCTCCCGGGCCTTTTTCTGCTTGAATCCCTCTTCCAGTGTTACACAATTATGGCATAATGCCTGAAGGGGAGGTGGCCACCGATTCCGCAACGTAAGAGTGCCTCAGTCCCTTGAAATCCTTTGGATTCCCAAACACAATTGTTTTTTGTTTTACACAGGAAAATTCATTCACGACTATTCATTTCGGACTTCAAAAGTCCTTAAATCCACCCTATTCTCCTATCGGGTTTGCCTGTAAGTCGCCATTTCATGTCGCAATGGCCCTGCCCCAAAGCTCCACTTTGTATTTTTGAAATATGTGAAAATCGCGAAATTTCATTAGGAATGGCTTTTCTCCGGACTTGAAACAATATAAAATATCCTTAAGGAACCCTTTCAGGTTCGTCTTATTGCATCGACCTTCATACTTCGCATTTCTTTTAATAATGAAAATCGTGAAAGTACATTGAAAATGGCTTTACTGTGGATCTAAAATTTTATGGAATAATATTGATAAAACCATTGGGTCCGATAAATAAAATCACACATATACATGTGTATTGGTCCCGCTCCATGGTTTTTCCCCGACGCGATATTGTGATGTGATTGATCGCAATTGCATATCACGATAACCCCGGCTGTTGTAAGCGCTCCTGTAATCCCCGATAGCGATCATGTGATGTAATATGGGCCGTCGATCTGCACACTTGATCGATGGTCCAAACTAACTCTGCCAATTGCCATCACCATACATATATGTTAAGTATTGATATCCCGTTGTCTGCCTATGCCGATTATGATTTCTGATTAGATCTAGACCGTTGATTGGCCATATCTGACGGTTGTTGTGCATTCATCTGTTTCGCCTTTGATACTCTGCTTTTTCACTGATTTTACGTGTTCTTGCCTCCCGATAGTGTTTTTCCTCATTCTGAAGGGTTTTCTCCTGTAGTTTTCTTTGGTATTTGGCATGATTTTTCGAGTTTTTCAAGACTTAGAGAGTGTTCTTGGATCCATTTGGATCATTACCCTTGTTCACTACAGCTTGGGTCTTCCTGCTCACATCTCTGGAGTCGTTCATTGGTTTATCATCCTTGATGACTCCAATTGTGCACATGTCCTTTTCTACAATGATTTCCTCTTCGCAGTTTTCTAATAGTGTTGGTTTCGTAGCTCACTTGACGAACTACGTAATGTTGGTTGGCAATGTGGATGTGTAGTAGTCAATAGTGATGGAGTGTTCGGCATGGAATCCACCCCAAGGCATGTTTTGGGGGTTAAAGCCCAAGTTTTGACCAAATCTTGTTGTAAAGCTCTGCGAATTGCAGGCCCAGAGTGCGAAAGGATGATAAATTCATAGGGTAGTCCATCCTAGTTTTGTAATGAAATGTCAGCTAGATAGACCTACCCATGGTCCGCGGACCATGGGATTGTATAAATAGAGCAAGGCTCTAATTTGTAAGAAAAGGAGGGAGAAGGATGAAGAATTAAGTCGTATCCATAGAGTAAAGTCTAGTTTCAGGTCATAGAGTAGGAGAAGGCTCTGCAACTAAGTGTGTAGAGGCCTAGTAGTCCGTAGTTGAGTGCACGGACCCCTACAGCTAAGTGCACAGGGCAGAGTCAAGTTTGTAACCAAGGAAGGAACTAATAAAGAGAAGTTTTATCATAATTCTGTGTATCTATTCTTGGGTTAATGCATGTTTGATATAATTTGCAAATATACTATTTATTTACTGTGCACACCTGTATGAATGGTTTATGTTGTTAAGTATAACATAAAGCACGCAAGTAGGCTAAAATAATCAACTAACATTGGAATAAAAACAAGGACTTGGATAATAACGTAGAAGTGCAACGTTCAGCCCCAAAATAGGGCTACACGAAGGCAACATATCAGGCTGCGTGGTATGGGAAAGTGCGGGAAGTGACTTGCGCACAAGGTCGAACCACAAACCACTTGAACTCATCAGACATCTCCAGGGTGCAGAAACCTGGTTCTAGCACCCTCTTATTCTACTTCGGGTGAGACCTCAGTCCACGCTCCACGGATTGTTGCCAAAAGAGACATTAGTACCACGATTTTGGATAACTAACTCTAAACCTGGGTTAGGCCCCAACAAGCCAACAAAGATCCTACTTATGTAGAGATTACAGGGGATCACAGTAGATATTGAGGGTGCGAGTGTGCTTGCATATTTTGAAGTGATAGAGATTGTTGATGACAAAAATTCCTATCCCACACTTCTGGGAATAGATTGGGCCACTAACATGAATGGAGTGATAAATCTAAAGAAGCGCAAGATGATTTTCGAGAAAATGTCACTACGTGTAGTGGTACTGTTAGACCCTGTAGAAGGATTACGCTACATGGAGCTAGTGCACGACTGTGACATTGATGATGATCTAAACTATATATACAAGATAACTGCATGGGAGCAGGACTGGGTGAATCCAACAGCGGATGGCAGAATCTTGTGGGAGCACGAAAGCTCCTGCACCTCAAATTCAAACGAAGAAATAGAATGATGGTAGAACTGGTTACACGAGGTAACCATGCTCAACTGTAACATGATGGCAAGGTTGTTGAGTTGCGTGATCACAGAAGTTAGAGATCTACCTACATATAATGGGTTGAGCGAGGTGGATGATTTCCTAAATAAATTTGAAAGTGAAGTACCAGCACAACAACATTTCAACACTCTGTAATGGGCACTGCGCGTTACACCCGCAAGATGGTGGGGTATGCATCAAAGAAGTTTTGAGGACTAGTGTGAATGCAGAAGGATGATACTCATGCTGTTTGGAAATCCTCAGATGCAGATGAAAGCCAGGTATGACAGACGAAACAACTTGCGTGCTCACATCTCCAGATGGGTACAAGTGTATGGTGCGCAACCTGCACGAATGCACACTGTCCTCATGATAGGAAACACGACCAACAAGCAGGAGTGTGCAAGACAATGGTGCGAATGACAACCAGGAAGTTTGATAAGACCAAGTGCGCTGAATATTATCTACGTGGAAGACATTGACAAAGTATGCAATACACAGCGAAGTGATTGGGACCTATGCGTACCTGCACTACTATGGGCTTATAAGACAACGTGCAAGAAACTTACGGGATAGACATCTTTCCGGTTGGTTTATGGCATGGAAGTTGTCATGTCGATGGAATATATTGTATCAAGTCTGCGCATAGCAATGCTCACAGGTATGAAGGACCGCGAAGCTCTGGAGGAAACGCTCGCAATTGGAAGAACTTGAGGAAGAACGTTCTTAACTGGTTTTCATCAGTAGGTACAAAAGAAATGTGAAAAGTCCTGGCATGATCTCCATATTAAGTTGTGCACCTTCAAGGTAAATGACTTAGTTCTGTTGTATGGCAGTAAGTTTGAAAAATTCTCGGGAAAGTTCAGAATGCATTGGCTGGGACCATACGTGGTTAAGGAGGTCATAGACGGAGGTGCAATCCAACTCGTCAAACTAAATGGAGAACCCTTCCAAGGAAACGTGAATGGTAGCCACTTGAAGCCCTACACGAGTGGGCCAACTATCTGACTAGTTGGCAGAAGCACAATCTTCCTGCTCCAAGGATCCGGACAAAGGCACGAGACTATAAACATATGTAGTAGATACCGGTACATATGTATGGAAGCAATTCAGACACAAAGGTCTTGGAAGAGTGTATCCAACAGGTCCAACAAATAGCAGCTCAGTGTGTTTCTTACCTCCACGCAGTTCAAGAACAGTTGGAGGGACTCCGCGCAAAGATCGTCGCGCTGACATAGTGACTTGAGGGCAAGTCACGATGTTTTTGTTGGGGGCCTGTTGGGCATGGAATCCCCCCCAAGGCATGTTTTGGGGTTTAAAGCCCAAGTTTTGACCATATCTTGTTGTAAAGCTCTGCGAATTACGAGCGCGGAGCGCGAAAGGATGATAGAGTCATAGGGTTGTCCACCCTAGTTTTGTAATGAAATGCTAACTAGATAGACCTACCCATGGGTTGTGGACCATGGGATTGTATAAATAGAGCGAGGCTCTAATTTGTAAGAAAAGGAGGGCGAAGGATGAAGAATTAAGTCGTATCTGTAGAGTAAAGTCTAGTTTCGGGTCGTAGAGTAGGAGAAGGTTATGTAGCTGAGTGAGCGGAGGCATAGTAGTACGCAGCTGAGTGCATAGGGCGAAGTCTGTTGGGTATACGAACAAATTCCCACATTGATTAGAAGTGGGAAGGATCATGGGTATATAAGGATGGACAAATATCTCCATTGGTACGAGGCCTTTTGGGGAAAGCCCAAAAACAAATCTATGAGGGCTTAGGCCCAAGGTGGACAATATCATACCATTGTGGAGATATGTGGTGTCCACAGTCCTTACAAGTGGTATCGGAGCCAAAGTTTGAAGTTAGCCAAGTGGATGAATCCTCAGAATGCCGAACGAAGGTGGTGAGCCCCAGTAATATCACAATGGGATCCGTGGATGAGCTCGGTTAGAGCAAGCTCTCGAGGCAGGTGGTGCTTCCATGTAAGGCATGTGCTTCCAACGCATTGGAGCGGAGAGTCCTGGGTGGTAGAGAGTGGACGGATGGATAATCGTTTGAGGGGAGGCTCGATGGTCCTTTGTTCGAGGGGAGGATTGTTGGGTATACGAACAAAGTCCCACATTGATTAGAAGTGGGAAGGATCATGGGTATATAAGGATGGACAAATATCTCCATTGGTATGAGGCCTTTTGGGGAAAGCCCAAAAACAAATCCATGAGGGCTTAGGCCCAAAGTGGACAATATCATACCATTGTGGAGATATGTGGTGTCCAGAGTCCTTACAAAGTCGAGTTTGTAACCAAGGAAGGAACTAATAAAGAGAATTTTTATCATAATTCTGTGTATTTGTTCTTGGGTTAATGCATGTTTGATATAATTTGCAAATATATTGTTTATTTATTGCGCGCACTTATATGAATGGTTTATCTTGTTAAGTATAATGTAAAGCATGCAAGTAGGCTAAAGTAATCAACTAACATTGGAATACCGGCAAGGAATTGGGTAATAACGTAGAAGCGCAACATTCGGCCCCCGAATATGGCTGCTTAAGGCAGCATATCAGGCTGCGGGGTATGGGAAAGTGCACAAAGTGACTTGCACGCAGGGTTGAACCGCGGACCACTTGAACTCATTAGACATCTCCAGGATGTAGAAACCTGGTTCTAGTGCCCTCCCATACTACTTTTGTTGAGAGCTCAGTTCGCACTCCGCGGACTATTGCTAAAAGGGCTAGTAGTACCAGGATTTGTTTGGCTAACTAACTCTGAACCTCGATCAGGCCCCAACAAGCCAACATGGAGTCATGAGGTTTTGTGTCCACTTTAAAATTATTCAATATGTGAAAAAACCTCTGATTAAAATATTTTACCTTTTCTTTTGACTCCATTTTCAGACTGCCCAACTCTTTGAACAACATAGTTGAGGTCTTGTCATGAACAATTTTTCTAAAAATATTCGTTTGCACATACCCCAGTTATGGATGGGGTTGGCAGGAAGGTTGTGATACCATACTACTGCGTGGCCATACAAGGTACACGGGAATAGGTTGCATGCAACATTGTCATACGAAAACTCGAGTGTCTGCAATTGTAGGTAGAAGTTGTCCAAGTGTTCTTCTGCCTTCACTATGCTGTCAGGGTCATACTTTTTGAGCATTCTCTCTAAACTCTTTAGCATCCTGTGAAAAGCACCCGCGAGAGATAACGGTCCCTGAGTCATCCATTCCAAGTTTTGGTCAGGCATGTCTTATTCTTCTTTTTCCTCTTCCTCTTCTTCAGAATTTGACGATTCTGACTCTAAGTTTGTTGGTTCGTCTCCACCTCTACCTCCTCCACTGCCTTACCCTCTGCCTCATGTACCAGAATTTGAGCCCAAGATCATGAGGCCGTCTCGTTCTCCCTGTTGGAATACAGGAGGTTCCTATCCGTTCTCAACATCTTATGCGAGAACTTCGAGTGTGGCAAGAACTGCTTCTTCCAATGATGATAAAACAACTCCTATGGGAGTGTATTTTGACTTCCTTGATGCATATGGAATATGTTGTATTCCTGGGATCAGACGGACTGTTTTCACGAACGGATGGGTGATGGGACAGATGGAGTGGAGGTGCTGATATGAAATTTCGTGTTCATGTTTGGGAGGTGAGGAGTAACCAACTTCAGAGTCACGCATAGGTGAGAGGGAGTGCGAGTTACTGCCTTGACCAGATGATTGATGAGTGGGGGTGAGAGGACATTCATCCATAAACAACTAGTGGCCCTCCTTCTAGCACCAGAAATGTTGATGGTGCTAGACCCACCAACATTAAGGGGATCTCCCCAGTATGAAGTCCCAACTAGACCTCACACCATTTGGTGTAGGAGTCACATCCAGTACGATGGCTGGATTTCCATTATCTTAAAGGTTTTCCTTAGATCTTGCTTTTCAACACATGAGAGTGGTCTTTTTTGTCTTCAAACAATGAGGTTCGCGTGCCTGGTGAGTGCTTAGTGTTACTTGTGTCAAGGTTCTTTAACTGCAGAGGGAAAGGGTGGAGGTGAGTCTCAAGTCGAAAGGGAATAGTCACAACTTTGTGAGAGACACAAAACACAACAAGACATGTGTAGCTTCCAGCGGAGTAGTCCACATGGATACGACATTCGCAAACACACAGTGAATGGATAACACGTACAACACCCAGCGGAGTAGTCCACATGAGTGCGACGGTCGTTATAACAAGTTTTGGGAATGGTTATGTCGAGTGTCTGAATGGATAGCCCACATGAGCGAGACAATGTTAACAACTTATACAACACATTTGTGTAAGCATATGTATTAGAACAGCTGAAACAATTCAACTGTTTTAACACAGGTTAAAGCAACATGCATTACAAGTATCCAAATAATAGTCTTACAAACAAATACAATACATGTGTGAAAACATGTTGGCCTGTTACCAAGCTTCTGAATTAAGTGAAAGTTACAAGACACATCGGTACACCACACATCACTAACCCCAATAGCGGGGAGTTGGAGCCACTGCTTGCTCCTCAAAGAAAAGACTACAGACTATGAAGGCTATGTGGGAGGAGCCAAGGTGAAAATTCCTTTGCAAGTACAAATGAGGGGTATTTATAGCCAAAGGTAAAACTGGCCCTTGTGACAGTTCAACTTCCCTCATGACTGTTTGACTTACATGACTCTTCAACTTTACATGACTCTTCAGATTTACACGTGGGTCTCTTGGACTTCCACGTTACATTACATTGATTACAACATTGTGGCCCACAATAGTGATTTGGCTAAGATGACTCATGACATGACTCGACATGACAGAGCTGGTGTGTTCATGCTGGTGGTGGTGTGCATGTCGAGTTGCAGTGTTACTGAGTGATGGATGTGCTCTTGGTGTATCATAGCTTCACCTCCGCATGGCAAGGTGTGCGGAGTCTTCGATGGTCTTGGTGTTCGTTTGATGTTGCATGTGCACATTGCTCCTTCGCTTGTACTTTGGCATGCTTCATTTGTTTGTTAGTTCGTGAACAAATCTCCTCACATGCATTGCTTGTTCGTCCATTCACGAAAAAATATCCTCACTGTTGTGGGGAAAAGTATCCGATGCGGATGACACTAACCCTTTCTAAAGGTGACAGACTTTAGCAACAACTGAATGACAAAGTTTTCATGTTCATATTTATGAAAGCACAGAGAGAATAGAAAGAGGATCAACCAACTTGGTGTCTTGCGCTTAGTCGATCCTTGTCCTTCTCGCTTTGTATCCCGTTCCCAGCTCTTTACTCTCCAAGCCGATCCAGCTACACACAGAATCTGCACAACAAAAGGGAGCAAACTACGAGATACAAGCAATCATAATTGAAGCATGGATTAGGTTGCATCAAATATACATGTAAACACAAAAGCATCTATGTAAAACAAGTATATAGGAGAACATGCAAACTTTATTGATAGAAAGTAACAGGGTTCCAGAGGAAGTTACAACCAATGATGTTGGCTCCAATCCAGCAGCACCTCCTCGGCAGCAAGAACTCTCTTCTTCACCTCTAGTAAAACAATCACCCAATAATCCTGGCAGTATACCAACAGCACCTCCTTGCTTAAACAAAATTCCAGCCTCCCTAGACCTCATAGAAGAGCTCTATATATAGGAGGGAAGAGGAAAGGATGAGTCAGCTGGAGGCTGGCATATCGCTGACTAGTGTCCTCTCCATCTTCAGTTAATCTTCAGTTCCTGTGTCCACTTGGAGATCCTTGCTTACACATGGTGATCAAGCACCTCTTACTCATCACAGGGCGAATCTCATGACCCAAGTGTCAGTTTGGAAGCTTCCTGGGCAAATGACACCTTGCAGGATGACTGTGCCACTTGGCCAATCTCGCCCAGCGCAGGTAGCCTTCATTGTTTTTGACTTCCAGCACAGGTACAGAGTGGGACAGTTGCAATACAGCGCAGAAGCTCAGTTAAGCAGCTGACATGATCCAAAATAAGCCTGTTCTGAAGTGTTTTCAGGTGGAGAACTGATTGGAAGTGCTGTTGATTGATGACCTTGTTCTTTTAGGGGTAAGAACAACATGTTTAGGGACTGAGGATCCCTGTAATTATCGACATTCCCTGCTCCTTGACGCGAGGCACAAAAATGTCTATAACAGTTGCCCCCTAAAGTATGAGGCCGTTAATCGGGTGAAATGCTTTAGCTAGAGGGTCCGAAGTTCGTTCCAGTGCTGAGGAGAGTGCCCTGTAATACAATACAATACAATACATTATCTTTCATTCATCATTATTCTCATGATCTAGCTGAGGCGGGCATTCCCATGCTCAGCTTTCTATAAATACATTTTGGTACATATGACAGACGATCGTCTGAAGACAGACTGATAATCTTCCGCTAAAATTATCATCCTTTGAGGAGGATGATCATCTGCTGCAATGATGTACATGGCAAATGCTTTTATATTTCCTGAATATATATCGCAGCCCGGATGGATGAAACTAGATCCGGGGTCTTCAAACTCGTTCGATCTTCACTCTAAGTACAAGTCGATCCATGTGAGAATTGCGTTGAAGTCGAACATGAAAAGACATCGCTTGATTACCGGTCAATAATGAAAACCGTTAACAAGCGCGAGAGGAATCACCAATAATGACGATGACCCTCAAGGTACGGCAGTACAATTCACGTGGCGTGAATAAAGGACTTGGCGTCGAACGCCACGCAAAATCTTCTGGTCGAAGGTCATTGATGTATACCTGTCGCCGGAAGTGAGAAACTTGCCATTGAGGCATGCAAGCTTCAAAGTACTGATGGGGGTGTTCCTAGATCGACTTCTTGGATAATGAGCTGATGTCGACAAGAAGCGATCCGTCAAAGGAGGGCCTTAATGAATCCCACATCAATGACACGGAACGGAGCTAATGATTTAGTGGAGGTGGAAACAAACTGTGACATATGATTCAGGGTGGCGATCATGAAATGGATGAAGGACAATGTATGGTAGTGGATGGGACACGGTTGACACTCCCAGAATGACCCCTCTTGAACATATAACGACACTGATGCGATGGATCGGTAGCATTACCCCGAATGGATGGTGTGGCGAGGACCATGGTGATGAAACCGGTGAATGAGACAACCCAACCCGATGTGATACGGAGGAAAAGTGTCATGTTCAAGAGTGACTTGCTACCTTTAAACTTTGATGTTCTCCCAATTTTTCCCCAGTCATTTCTGACCAATACCTCTTTATTTTTGTCAAGCTTGAGGAGGATAACATATGCTTGTTCTATAACCTGCCCTTCGGGCAAGCCTATCGCTAAGATTTAACGAGCCTAGCGATAGGGAAACTCGTTCTCGTCTAAAGACAAGCTTGTCGCTGTTAAATCATTTTAACGAGTCTAACGACAAGGAAAACTCGGTCCTTTTCATTTTTAGAGAGTCTAAAAAGGTACAGAAAGTCAACTCTATAATTCCTTTTTCGTCAGCTAATCCCTTAAGTCCGAAAAAGTATAAAACAATGCAGAAGGGATGGCTGTTCGGTACTTTTAACGAGCTGAAACAGGCAAGCGCTCGATCCTTTTGTGCAATAATCCCTCAAGTCCAAAAAGATTAAAATTTAGAGGAGGGATAGCGTTCCGATCATTTAACGAGCTGGAAGGCCAAAACTCGGCAAACTTTTCATATTTTACGAGTCAGTGAAAAGAGCTGAAAGAAGACTCGTCTTTTGAGGAACGAGTGATAAACAGGGATAGCTACAGATTCCAGGTACAGGTTGGAATTTCCAATCACGGCAGTGTCACAAGGATGGCTAGGTGAAATCACTCTTCGCAGCTGTTTCTCAAAAGAGGTAAACACACAAATGGAAGTGAATGATTGGCCAAATGAACGGTGGAGGTGGTGGATGAAAACACGATCAAGGTTCTTATGGCTAATGAATTTACGATCTCAAAAGGTTATTTACCGGTTCATTTTTTCCATGAGCTTGAACTCTGGGTGAAACTTTTGCTCACACTTTTCTATTTTTTAACGAGCATAAATTCAGTCATAAAACTGCTCGAATTTCACGTTTATTTTTTAACGAGCATGAACTATATGCTAAAACTGCTCGATATACCAGTCATAAAAAGAACGCCTCCTCTAAGGATCCATTTTTTATAGAGCTTGGGCCTTACCACAGCTATGCTCCAAATTTTTGGCAAATTTTACTTCTGCCCCACAGGCTTTCTTTCATGCAAGTTCGGAAACGGTTAATCTTAAAACCAGATAAATAACCGCCCCTAGCTTACACTCCAGAAAGTTTGCATGCCCCCAGGTATAGGATAGAATTTCGAGGCTGCCCCTCCTCTCCCCTACTTCTGTTTTTCTTTGGGTGTTCTTACTTATTTGTCATCTTGCTAATCTAATGTTAACGATACTTGTCTTCTCGTTATTTTAAGGGGTCTTACGCAGTACTCAGACTTCCTGTCGGCCCACTTTTAACAAACAGCTATGTGACAATAGAAGAACACTACTCAAAGATAAAACATTGGTATTATTGAGGGAGGCCTGCCTCTTTCTTATTATCCGAAGAGTGGTTCTATTTGCTGCCGCAAATCAATCTCTTTCTTCGGCGGTGTCTATCATTGGGTTGTCCAAAGATGGTTACCCTCTGTTACAACAATACGGTCTCCTTCTTAGTTTACTACCCCTGCTTATCCTTCAAAACATATGTTTCGATGGGCGAGGCTTGAATTTAAAGATGGTGACTACTTGTTATAATAAGGGAATTCCTACTTGGGCATTGCCCACTTTTTTAGACAAAGGTGAAAGATTCCCAAACACATAACTTTAACAAAAGATCATTATTCCAGAACAACCTCACTTCCTTCGGACGGGGTACGGACTAGTCATGTTCTTCTGCGGAAATTCTTCCTTATACCCGGAGTTTCTTCTGCCCGAAGCAGACCAGGGTGCATGCCCCCTGGGTCCTAGTCTTTCTTTCCGAATTACTCGCGCTCATCGGGAAGGAGGACTGGGGGCGGAGGCGAATCTTGAGTGAACAGACCATTTAGGATTGGTATTTGACTATTTGCGATGCGAGATCCCGGAAATGAAAGTTGGTCTACGAGCTTGACCATCCTTCCTTCGTGTGGAAAACACATTACTCTAAAGAGTGAGGAGACTATCGCTCCCATGCAATAAATATAGTCGCGTCCAAGGAGTAGGTTATAATCCAAGGGTCCTTGAACTACCAACACGTTCATCCTGACAGTCTTCCCCTTCAATGTAACAGGTACATCGGGGAGGATTCCTAATGGTCGACTGGTTCCTTTATCAAAACCTGAGAGATTTCTCAACTCAGGTAAAAGCGCTGGGGAACCCAGTGCTTTCCAAGCAATAGAGGAAAGGATACTCACAGACACCCCTTCATCAATGATAGTACCAGCCATAACCATTCTATAGATCTGGACAATGATTCTAAATGGTATACTGGCTGGTAACCGGGGTCTGCCTAGTTGATTCCAATCAAAGGATACAACCAGGTTGCTTGGTGGTGGGACCGAATATACGGCCGGATACGACTCTGATGATGTTCCTTCCTGCGATAAAGGAATGGGCGCATTGCCCGGATGCTCGTCGGAGTCGGTGCTGATAAAGAGAACCTGGATGGTGTCATCCTTGTTCTCATCAGTGAGGGAGTCACATGAAGATGACACTTCGGTGACGGTGTCATTTGAAGACGGGTCTTCAATGACGGAGTCATTGGACGATAGAACCTTTGAAGGAAGAACCGGGTCAACTGCCGTTTCGACCTTTAGACTTTCGTCTGGTCTAGATTCGGTAGGTTCATTCTCAATGACTGACACATCAGCTGACCACTTGAGTGGTTCAACTGGATTTTCAACTATCGAGGGATTAGGCGCGAGTTTTCGGTATCCAGGCGGAAGTTGCACCGGCGACACCGGGCGATCTTCCAAAACTCTCTTTGCCTCATCTAAGAATGGACATTTGTGGATGGCATGGTGACCTTCACACAATAGACAGGGTGATCTTGGTCCCCTTCTTTGTCCTTCACTCTCGCTAGTTGAGGGAATGCAATCAACTTGACAACCAGAGGTTGATGCTACCGGATTGTGCAACCTCGGGGACCAGTCCCTTAGTATCCGGGGAATACAAGGACAATCACGATGGAAATGGATCCCTTTGCAAATGACACATGGCGATTTAGGCCCGGTCGGTGCAGTGTGTGGGTTTTTGTCAGTTTTCTTCTGCTTGCCCCCAGTCGCCTTCGCCAGAGGCTCCTTCTGCTTCTTCCCTTTCTTCTTCTTTTCCTTCTTCTCCTTGGGAGGCTGACTTTTGCCGGCTCTACCCTGCGAAGATGAAGGATCAGAGGAAGTATCACAAGAAGTAAAAGGCTGGTGGGTAGTTCTAGATTGTTCTGACAGTTGATTCGACTGCTCAGGATTAGTGGCGATTTGGACAACATTAGTTGAAAAGAGCCAAACAGGGAGGCCGATTGTCAATCCTGGAAGTGACAATGTAGCCATATGAGGCGCACCAACATCTCCCCAAGAGGAGAAGGGATTTGGACTTCCGCCAAGGTTACTTCCTTGGTTGGTGGGCTCCATACTTTTCAACTGAAAGATCAACGTGGGAATAACAGGTGATTATGTTCCGCTTTAAAATAAGTTTTATTTACGACGCTTTTAGACACAAACTTGCTTTTTCATGTTTTAAGAGTCGAGAAAAAGCTAAAGATGACTCTAGTCGCCTTCGATGTATTAACGAGCCCGAAGTGACAAATGCTCGGTTGGACCTTTTCAGTTATAGAGTTTGAAAAGGGCCAAAAGAAACTGCTCTGGAGATCTAGGCAGAGAGTGTGCCAAACCTTTCGCGAAACCACAGAATACGTTTTACGGTACGGGTGGTCGATCTTCGTGAATGCTGTGTTCACTGCATCGCGATCAGTAGGGCGGCCGACACGGTTTCCTAAGGATAAAGGATAAAAGCCTATAGGGGTCTCCCAATATACGCGACGGTACGCGGGAGCTCAAATCCGTGTTAGTGCCACCGACTCTCAGGAGGAATCACCCACCTTCGTAGAGATCGACAGTCACTATGTTTAACGACGCCGGAACACGTCTCTACCTAGACCTCTAGATGTTTGCATTAAATTCCAAAGCGTTGTTATGTAAATTGAGTTTATTTTAATGTTGATCTTTTTTAACAGTTTGCCTTTCAGGTTCGCCACGAGATGTATATATACAACTTCCTATATGCAATCTAAGAATGAGAAGCAAAATCTTTTCAATCTTTCAACTTTGAAAACCTTAATCTACTTGAGGAAAGAGCAAGACACAACTTTTTCCACAGATCAAAGAACACACACTAAAATGCACATTTTCCTAAATCGTCAAGCATACAGTCAAATGCAAAATGCACAATGCACGTATTTCTTTTCGTTATCCTTAATGTTGATGCTTAACAAAAGGAAACTGTTGTATGATTTTTGAATCAACTTTCAAGTAGAAATAAACAAGCTTGTCCACAATCAAAAGAACACCTTATGAAAGACTTGTTTTAAATACAAGAAAAGTATAGATTCAAACCATAAAGTGGGAAGCAAACCAATCCAAAACAGCTATGAACAGCAATAACACTAACTCATAAGATCGCAATCTAAGAGGCCACAGCTACTAGGTTCACTTTTCACAATGGGAAATTGTAACTGAAACAAGAAATACTGAAAGAACGTTTACAATTTCATCACACAACTGAGGCGGAATAATGTCAAGGAGAAGTGGTTTACAGCAAATACAATAACCAGCAAGCAATCAGCTAAAAACAAGTGCAAACAGGGCCAAGACACAAAGGAAGAGCTGAGCTAGACTAAGGCTAACTGGACCAGCGCAGGCACTAGTTCACCAGTTTGACTCTCAGCGCAGTTCCCGAAGGGAGCACCTGCGCTGTAATGCAGACTGCCTGTGGACAGCCTGCACTGACTTACGAGAGTTACGTCTGCTAAGAATTCCGGGTCATAAAAATCTCTCTGCTAAGAATTCCGGGTCATAAAAAGCTCAAAAATGTACTGTTTTGACTGAAATAAAATGCTATGGGTTAAGTACAGGTTAAGGGATGATCAAGAGGATAAAGATCTATCACTAAGAGTAAGGATTCATCTGTAGATTAGCTCTTTAAATCTTGAATTTGCTCAGCAAAGGAGCAAGAGTAACAAAACCCTCTACTTCGCTTTTGATAGAGTCAAAAGCTTTTCGATTCGGTACTCCTTTCTTCAAGAAATGAATAGCAAAATACTACAACAACAAGATACTAGGATCTCCCCAGCGGAGTCGCCAGTTTGTTGTGGGGAAAAGTATCCGATGCGGATGACACTAACCCTTTCTAAAGGTGACAGACTTTAGCAACAACTGAATGACAAAGTTTTCATGTTCATCTTTATGAAAGCACAGAGAGAATAGAAAGAGGATCAACCAACCTGGTGTCTTGCGCTTAGTCGATCCTTGTCCTTCTCGCTTTGTATCCCGTTCCCAGCTCTTTACTCTCCAAGCTGATCCAGCTACACACAGAATCTGCACAACAAAAGGGAGCAAACTACGAGATACAAGCAATCATAATTGAAGCATGGATTAGGTTGCATCAAATATACATGTAAACACAAAAGCATCTATGTAAAACAAGTATATAGGAGAACATGCAAACTTTATTGATAGAAAGTAACAGGGTTCCAGAGGAAGTTACAACCAATGATGTTGGCTCCAATCCAGCAGCACCTCCTCGGCAGCAAGAACTCTCTTCTTCACCTCTAGTAAAACAATCACCCAATAATCCTGGCAGTATACCAACAGCACCTCCTTGCTTAAACAAAATTCCAGCCTCCCTAGACCTCATAGAAGAGCTCTATATATAGGAGGGAAGAGGAAAGGATGAGTCAGCTGGAGGCTGGCATATAGCTGACTAGTGTCCTCTCCATCTTCAGTTAATCTTCAGTTCCTGTGTCCACTTGGAGATCCTTGCTTACACATGGTGATCAAGCACCTCTTACTCATCACAGGGCGAATCTCATGACCCAAGTGTCAGTTTGGAAGCTTCCTGGGCAAATGACACCTTGCAGGATGACTGTGCCACTTGGCCAATCTCGCCCAGCGCAGGTAGCCTTCATTGTTTTTGACTTCCAGCGCAGGTACAGAGTGGGACAGTTGCAATACAGCGCAGAAGCTTAGTTAAGCAGCTGACATGATCCAAAATAAGCTTGTTCTGAAGTGTTTTCAGGTGGAGAACTGATTGGAAGTGCTGTTGATTGATGACCTTGTTCTTTTAGGGGTAAGAACAACATGTTTAGGGACTGAGGATCCCTGTAATTATCGACATTCCCTGCTCCTTGACGCGAGGCACAAAAATGTCTATAACACTCACGTGCATTGCTTGTTCATTCATTCGTGAAAAAATCTCCTCGCATGCACTCCTTGTTCATCATGTTCGTCATCGCTTCATTTCTTATCCATGTACTTGTATCTGCAGTCACTCATGACAAGATGAAATCAAATCCAAAAATCTCCTAGTCTACCATGATGCATTGTCATTATATTTCAGATGCAGGTGATCGAGAGAGAGGACAAGGCTCTGAAAATGTGCAACGTAGATTTCAAGTCGAGATGCGGGCTCCAGGTACTATTCATGAAAATTACGTAGAGGTCACTTGGAGGATGAGATGGGAATTTTGGATCAGACTGTCTGTGGGATCTGGGTCGGTTGGAGGGAAAATTTGTGTATTTTTTTTAGTGAGACAGTGCAGGCAGTAGAGGGAGACTGGGAGTGAAAACTACGTAATTTCTTCGAGGAGCTAGCAGCAGGGTGTGGGAGGCTACTTTGAAAGATTGCACAATTTTTCTAAGGAGATGGCAGTGGGCTGCTGGAAAAAACTACGCAATGATGGGAGGTTGGCATGCTCGACATCCTTATGCAGTTTCTACGCTAAGCAGGATGCTAGGCAGCTGGGGGACTTCTCATGAAAACTGTGCAGTTTTTCGAGTGAGTAGCAGGTCGGCTGAATGGGTGATTGGCTGGAAAAGTTGCGCAATTTTTGAGGGCATTGCAGTGATGGACATAGCGTGTCTATCTAGTATGTATGCAAAGTTTGTTTAGTTAACAGAAACGAGCATGCTTGGCAGCTTCTGCTCAATTTTTTGGAGGAGTGAGGGTCGGGGTCACTGCCCAGTCAAACATTCCTGTCGATCAGATGGAGGCTTGGTTGATGTGCTTGTGGGGAGCGTAGATTGAAATGGCTTGCTAGGAAACTTCTATGCTATTTTGGGTGATAGTCAGTGTTGAAAAAATTGCAACAAGAAATGTTAAATTTAGAATGTGCTAAAAATAGACCTGCTAAAAATAGCAGTTTGGCCAGTGAGGTCATTGGCCACATTGGGTAAGAGGTGAAACTGATAAAAATAGAAAGTTCTAAAAATAGCATTTTTGGGTCCCTTCTTATTTATAGTAGTCCCTAGTCTATCTATAGGAAGTAAAACTAATTTTGGTCTTAACAGCAGTTAGAAATATTAATTAATTAATTCAGTTGAGTTAATTAGTTAAGGAAATTCGAATTTGAAGTCTTTTTGAGCATGCACATGAGTTGTCCCACTGATTGAGGAATTTATCCTTAATTTCCTCCACTGATTGAGGGAATAGGTATGAGTTCTATAATGAGAGAATCAGTTGACTTAGTTCTAACTAGTCAAGTCCAGTTAGATTATTTTAACAAGTTGTTAAAATAATAAAATATAGTTTGTTAATGCTTGCATGCATGTGACAACTATTATTTTAGATAACTGAGAATTCATTCATGGATAACTGTTGCATGTCAGTTTTGTCAAAGACCCAGTTGAGATCAGATGTGGGACAGTGTACTATCAGATGCTTGACTATTTCTAGTAAGTAGTTTTTGCATGGTTGAGGAATTAATGTCCTCAAGGATTGCGTAGTTGGACCATTGGATAACTTGGTATGTTTGGAATTAATTGCATATGCTTTTGCTATTATTTCCTAAGAAAACTACTCAAGTAAATAGGGATTGGACCATAGGTAAAGCCTTTATATATAGGGCTTGGTTGGTTCATGAGACATATCTTCATATCTTCATAGTTCATTGAGAACTGAATAGCTTGAGAGCTAATTCTTTTTGTATTGTGAAGAGGATTTCTGCTTGATTGATAAACATGGTTGGGGTTTTATGCTGGTGCTTTCCCCTGGATATATCTTATGTTATGTGTGATTATTTCTCTTGATCAGTTATGCATGTTTCTACTTGATGTTGCTCATGAATCCGATTATGCTTCTACTCAATGTTTTGTAGAAGTAGAACAAGTATTATGCTTTAGTACATTGTATATATCGGTTTGTTCTACAGGTGAAATTTCTAAATGGTATCAGAGCACAGGTGATCAAGCAAGAACAATATACTAGTAGGATAAATTCAAAGTTTATTATTCGAGATATAGATCTCAAGTTCTTATCACATCTATTTCATCGATGGCGTTCTATGGTTTGAGGCTTGAGTATGCCCTTGATGGCAGCTCAAACTATATAGCTTGGAAGGATCGCATGGAGGAAGTTTTAGAAGATAATGGCCTTAAGGGTTTCGTTGATCAAGAAATCCCTAAGCCTACTGACAAGACTGAGCAGGTGGAATAGAGGAAGTGTGTAGCTAGAGCTAGGAGAATTCTCTTGGAGGGAGTTCGAGATCACATTGTCTCGAGCCTCCATGGGAAGGAGACTCTGCATGCAATGTGGAAAAAATTGAAAGACTTATATCAGAATAGTAGTGATCAGAGGAAGCTGGAACTGAAGAACAAACTTCGAAAGATCAAGTTTGAAAGGGATGAGACGATCCCTATGTATCTGACCAAGCTCATCACATGCAGGGATGAGCTTGCAAGTGTAGGGGTCGTGACACCGAATGAGGATATGGTGAGCCTAGCACTCCTTGGCCTCCCTAAGAGCTGGCATAACTACCAGGACTCGGTGAATGGAAGGGAGAAACTGCCAAATTGGGAATGACTATGGCCAGATTTGATGCAGGAGGAGATCAGATGGAGCACTAGAGACAGTTCTTCATCCATGCATGATGAGGAGAATTGTGCCTTAGCGAGTAAGGCAAAGCGGGGGAAGGATAAGATTTCTCTTTCTAAATCCAGTTCTTCCAATGATGGGAAGAAGGTTGACGAATCAAAAGTGCGATACTTTCGTTGTCATGAGGTGGGCCATTATGCTGCAAATTGTCCATGGAGGAAATCCAAGAAGGGATCCGGGGAAGGATCTGAAGGTGAGGCACTTGCTTCACAGTTTGAGTTGGATTTCACACTCTTCGCACATGGTTTCATCCATGGTGGGAAGTGGTTGGTTTCTTGACAGTGGAGCTTCTTTCCACATGACTAGAGACAAGATTTTGTTCAGTACTTTGGAGGAGAAAGATCTCCAGATGCTCATAGCGATGGGTAATGATGAGAAGTATAGTGTCTCAGGTGTAGGCATGGTTATTTTTCAGAGGGAGCATGGATCTCGCCTTACCTTGACCGATGTTAAGTATGTACCAGGACTAAAGAGAAACTTGATGTCAATCACGATGCTAGAAGACAGAGGCTATGATGTAGTCTTCAGTAAGGGAAATGTTTTCCTTAGACACATCATCACTAGACAGGTGAAGCAGAATGGTTCACAGGTCAAGAACCTATATGTTCTTGAGGTTCAAGATGCATGCAAAGCCTTGAGCAACAAGGCAACTGATGGAGACTTGGTGGTTGAGAGGGAGGGTATATTACCTCTCAACATGCAGAGCCAGAAGAAGTCTCAGATGATTGTGGAGGAGCCACGATTGGTGCAACACCTTCAGGAGGTTGTGGAGCAGCCACAATAGGGGAAGCTGAGTGGAGATCGAGTAGAGACATCTACTCATGCAGAGATCTCCAGCAAGGGGGAAATTCAAGCCAAGTGGACTAAGGGATCACATGCAGCCATACCTCCAGGTAGGAGGTGGGGTGATATAGAGTGATCGTCCCAAGGAGGAGGGGGAGGTTCCTTGAGGTACCCAACCTCTTAGATGAGACCTTGCTACAGAAGCCCCGATGTGGAGTAGCAAGAACTGACTAATTGGGTAGAGACAGATGCAGATGGAGTGGCAGAGAAAACAACAATGCAGGGAATCCCAGGACAGTGCATAGCTAGTAGGCTACAACAATGTGAGAGGCACAAGTGTTTTGCACAGTGCTAGGTGGCACAAAGAGGTGTGCAATGGTGCGAGATGCATGGAGATGTTGCAGTAGTGTAGATGTCAGAGAGGTAGCACTTGCCATCATCAGGTAGAGCTTCAACATCAAAGTATGTTCCTAGCCCAACAGAGTGGTCAGTTGGGAGTGATTTTGTTCCAAGTGTTGTTGGAGAAAGTGGACAGGGTAGATGTGTTGCATGCAGAACATTCTAGAGTTACATGATCGGGTTCGAGAGAAAGCCTTTCTTATTGAGAGGGAGTGTTGAAAAATGTGCAACAAGAAATGTTAAATTTAGAATGTGCTAAAAATAGACCTGTTAAAAATAGCGTGTCTAAAAGTAGTAGTTTGGCCAGTGAGGTCATTGGCCACATCGGATGAGAGGTGAAACTGCTAAAAATATAAATTTCTAAAAATAGCATTTATGGGTCCCTTCCTATTTATCGCAGTCCACAGTCTATCTATAGGAAGTAAAATTAATTTTGGTCTTAACAGCAGTTGGAAATATTAATTAATTAATTCAGTTGAGTTAATTAGTTAAGGAAACTCGAATTTGAAGTTTTTGTGAGCATGCACATGAGTTTTCCCACTGATTGAGGAATTTATCGTTAATTTCATCCACTGATTGAGGGAATAATTATGAGTTCTATAATGAGAGAATTAGTTGACATAGTTCTAACTAGTCAAGTCCAGTTAGTTATTTTAACAAGTTGTTAAAATAGTAAAATATAGTTTGTTAATGCTTGCATGCACGTGACAACTATTATTTTAGATAACTGAGAATTCACTCATGGATAACTGTTGCATGTCAGTTCTATCAGAGACCCAATTGAGATCAGATTGGGATAGTGTACTATCATATGCTTGACTATTTCTAGTAAGTAGTTTTTGAATGGTTGAGGAACTAGTATCCTCAAGGATTGCGTAGTTGGACCATTGGTTAACTTGGTATGTTTGGAATTAATTTCATATGCTTTTGCTATTATTTCCTAAGCAAACTGCACAATGAAATAGGGATTGGACCATAGTTAAAGCCTTTATATACAGGGCTTGGTTGGTTCATGAGACATATCTTCATATCTTCATAGTTCATTGAGAACTGAATAGCTTGAGAGCTAATTCTTTTTGTATTATGAAGAGGATTTCCACTTGATTGATAATACATGGTTGGGGTTTTATGTTGGTGCTTTCCCCTGGATATATCTTGTGTTATGTGTGATTATTTCTCTTGATCAGTTATGCATGTTTCTACTTGATCTTGCTCATGAATCCAATTATGCTTCTTCTTAATGTTTTGTAGAAGTAGAACAAGTATTATGATTTAGGACATTGCATATATCGTTTTGTTCTACAGGTGAAATTTCTACAGTCAATCGAGTTGATTCCAGGATTGTAGAGTGCAGACTACCGGGGAGGCAACCTCAAGATCTGCACAATTCTGGGCAGCAGTACATGATCAATGAGAGTTGAAATTGTGCAATGCAACGCGGCGGATGTCCAGCTATTGGAGGATGGTTCGATCAACAGAGTGTCAACAAAATGACCAAGTGTGTGAATGAGAGACTTCATACATGCATGACCCTATGAACAAACACTCAACATGACTTGGCGACAAGACACCTCGACCATCAAGACAACATACACTGAGTGTGAGTTACTGACAGTTTGAGTGACAAGCACGACACTTATGATAGATCATTAAACGACTACGACGATGTTTGTGAAAGTGCATACAACTTTGTGTGTGAGTGCAATGGATGTTTACATAGCGGACACAACTTGTACACATGAAGGCAGACCTTGTGCATGGCCAAAACATGACTACAAGCATGACATTGTAATCAACATGCAAAATTATGTCCGATGAATATTCAAGAGAGGAGGGTGCAAAGACTCAACATGGCCTCATGGGATGAGGCCAAGTGCTTGCAAACATCAAGGAAAAACCCAAGGAAGGCTCCGAAATTGAATGCAGGCCAAAATTTTGGAGGGCATTGCAGCCGCTACAACAGGTTGCTACCTCCTTGAGAGGGAGAAAGGATGAATAAGGTATTATTTTTATGACATGCATTTGATCTAACATAAAATTTTATTTGATGTTCCATATGAACAGGAAAGTAGAGGACTTCTGCACAAAATAAATGCATAAACTAATATGGTTGAAATATTCCTACCCATAAGTTTGGCTTGTTGGGACTGTTCCTCCCCATCTAGCCAATGGGTTGAGGTGAATTGGGAGAGTTGTGATCCTTACCATTCATAGAGAGTTGTATCCTACCCAAGTGACTTGGGATAGATATGATCCTTACCTCTCTGTAAGTAGTATCCTATGCAAGTGAGAGGATGCAAGTGTTCTACCATTGACTCTTAAGGGTTGAGATGGGAATATCAACAAACAATAGGAGAGTTGTGATCCTCACCTCTTGGTGGGTAGTATCCTGCCTATTATTTCAACAATAGGAGATTTGTGATCCTCACCTTTTAGTGAGTTGTATCCTGCCTATTTTCTATCGGTAGAGGGTTGAGATGGGCTCCCTTATATGGTTCGAGGTTGAGCAGGGCTCCCTGATGTAGTTCTGGATTGAGCTAAACTCTCTGATGTTGTTGATGGTTGAGCTTGGCTCCCCGACTATGATGTGGATTTATTTGGAACTCCCTAATGATGATGTTTCCCGATTTGTAGCATTGAGCTCCTCGTTGGCAGTGATTCTGGGTGGTAGAAGTGGCTCCCTTATGGATAGAGGGTGGTAGCTTGGGCTCCCATCCAATGTCAAATTCTTATTCTTTTATATTCAAGAGTGTTCAACATATTAGTAGATAAAAGCAGAGATGAGCAGTAATGACATTTGTTGATGACGCAATACTTGTGATGGGTCATATATTGTAGTAAATAATTTCTCCCTAGCTAAGAGGGAGTGTTAATTTGGAAGCTTAGGGACAAATTCCCTCCTTTGTATGATCTTCCTCATCAAGTAAAACCCCTCCTAATGCTTGGAATAATTTAATTTAGTTAAAGGAAAATATATTTTTAATATGGAAACTCATATGTTCACAAAAGATCAGGTCATCCCAAAAGAGAAATTGTACACCCTTGGATGGCTATAAATATAAGTGACCTCAACCTCATTTTGAGATCATCATCAAGAATTCTCTTCTTCTCTCTTATTTCATTTGGCTTGCACAACTTTGAAGTCGATTTGTGGAATTTAGTTCGCATAGGTCTGAAATTGCAGGGTCTGAAGCTCGCACATGTGATTAAGGTTTTTGAGTTTCAGCCACAGGGTTGCCATAGGGAATTTTTGGCTACAACTGCATGCACACAAGCCTACCCATGCGTTTGGAGGGTTTCAACTACACTAACGTACACTCTCTTTGTGTGGTTGGAATCTAGGGTTTGATTTTGACAGTTGACCGCAGGCTAGAATGTTATCTATGATCTGTACTATTACTGGGTTCATCTTTGGGATATTTTTTGGTTGATATTTTTGGATAAAGAATTGGATTATTGTACTATCTCTTTTTTGAAACATTTAATGACAATCTAATAAGAAGAATAATTTTAAAGGGTTTTCTACCTTGTGGGGCTTTTCCCTTGTCTCTGACCAATTTTGGTGTCTCTATGTGTGAATGTTTTTCTTATGTTCTTATTTTATGTTCCTCTACAATGATAATGATATTATTCTTTCTATATAATTTCATATGTTGCTAATGATGTTATGATGTTTTGGGGTGAATTCAATATGTAAAAATTAAATGAAATTATCAAAGCAAAGCACAATATAGCCCTGAGAAAAATTAACATGGTATCAGAGCTCAAAACACATGAATATAAATTACTACAAACATGAATCTAATGGAAGGGAACAAGAATCTTCATTAACCATAAATCAAAGAATACATCATATACCTTCAGCTTTGGCGTTCCTCTCCTAATTGCTGAAAATTCTTCCCACTATAATGAACAAGGACTCAAGGCAACATAGAGCTCTCAAAACTGAATCAAAATAGAAGCAACATATTACTCTCTATAGCTCTCTCATTCTCACTAGCTGATTATAAATAGCATGACCCTCTAGGATAGCCCAGTATAAATAAGAGGAAGAATACTCCTAGGAGGATGAATGTAGACACCTAAGATGAAGACAAGTTAGAAAATTTTCCCAGTAATGTGTCCTAGCCAAATCAAATAGGTGAGATAAGATGATGAGTCGAACTGATCTCCTATGAACCATAAGCATCTATAATAAGTCACCCAACCACATGGAAAAAATTTTGAAATCTCGGTCATAACCGTACGGAAGATGGGTACTACATGTGGTTGGAAGGTTCCAACCGCACTCACAAGCTTCCCTTCGTGTGGTAGTGGAATAACACTAGGAAAGGAGTGGTCAAAGGCCAAGGAAAAAGGTCAAGAATATAGTAATTCACAGGGACTAACCATAGGGAGAAAAATAGGCTGATAACAATTGGAAAAGTGGGTAGGAATGACTCATTGCTAATAATTATCATTATTTTTATGTTGTGTTGATGCTCCTGATGTATGTTGTTAGCATGAATGAAAATGATAAAGGATGGGAATTGAAAACATATGCTTAGCATGGATGAGGAGATGTTGGATCAAATCCAAATGAAGATGGCTTTATGAGGTTCTCATTGAAATCTATTAATGGTTGAGTTGATGAGCTACAAGAGATTGCAACAGTAGAAATTTATCAACTAGTTGTACATTTAAAAGGACTCCCACTAAAAGTGCTAGTAATGATAGCAAAGTAAATAAGGCAGGAAATAGGCCTAGGCAAAATGGTAAAGGAAATGAATTGGGTGAGAATTCCTTTAGCTGAATGAGAAAACTATTTTTTCAAATTAATGCATGCTTGCATGGATATGAAGAAGTGGTATGGTGAAGGAAAGGATGCTTCAGTATGAAATATTGCAATGACCTTTTTCAATTCCTATTGAAAATGCAGCGAGAAAATCTCAGTTTGACTTTGCCTTAGTCAAACTAGAGAGAATTTGAATTTCTATTTTAGCAGAAATCTTGGAGGTAGTTAACCGAGGTGACATGGAACTTGTCACTCAGTTAACTTAGTTAATTCGAGTTGGAGAAGCTTGATTTCATCAGTATGATTGATTTCTAATTTCTAGAAATTTGTTTCAGTTAAATTGAGTTATTGTCAGTTAAACTAGTTCTAACTGTTAGAGGAACTAGTGGAAGGTCAAGTTGTGCAGTGTGACTTTAGTCACTGATCCGAATGGAAAATGACATCCACCCATGGTATTCATCCATGGTATTGTAAGTTGCATCCACCCATGGTATTGTAAGTGACATCAACCCACAGTATCATTCACCCATGGTATTTACCCACCCATGGAATATACCTATGGTATTGTAACCAAAAATGGTTATAAGTAATCAGTCGCATTTTGTAAAAGGATAGATTGTCCACCACAATGTAGCCTTCACAGTTATTATCTGTTTTAATAAAAATAATTCTTTGTGGTTTTGTTTACTGGGTGTTCTCAACTTTTCTTCTGGCATTTCAATTTTTCAGATCTTGGGGGCCTTCCCCCCAAAATCCATTTCAATTTTTTAGATCTTGGGGCTTCCCCTCAAGATCCGGATCAGTGGTATCAGATTCAAGTTACGATTCCATGGGAATGAGGGTTTGATGAATATTTCAGTTTCAATTTTTTGCAGAAATCTTCAACAAACTTCAGGCACATGCTACGACCTCCACGAAGCACTTTCTTGGGCAAAGCGAGAAGGATTTTTCTTTTTTCATTTCTTTGCAGGAATTTTTTGGGTTGGCGAGTTCGCAGATCAGATCTGGAAATTTGTGTGAAAATTTTACAAAAAAAAATAACAAATCTGGATTCCTTGTGAAAAAATACCTAAATTAAAAAAACAAATCAGCCGAATCAGAGTTTGGATGTGGGAGATATCGTTGATTTAAAATCAGTTATTTCTTCAGAACTTTTGTGACAGTGGAATAGTTGCAACATGAATTTGAGTTTCTAGAGTGTCCAGATATGGATTTCAAACACATAAGAAGATACAAAATGATCATTATGTTTCTAGAAACAGGTTATAAAAAAAATTCTTAGTTATATTGACCGAGTTATGTCCATTTTAAATATGGAGCAACATTCGGAGCTGGTTCCCTTTGGAGTTGTTCCCTCCCACCCCGCTTTAGTAGGCACCTGCTTCATATTCATCCATTTCAGCATAGCAGCATCCGGCTTTGGTTCTTTGGAGACATACCCTCCTATCCCAGGCTATATAGGCACTTTCTACTTTATTAATAATAAACATCATGGTTATAGGTCAACTGCACAAAATCCTTTTAATCAAAGTCCATTTGCTAAGTTGCGCACTGTTAGTATCATAGTTGGTCACAAGAATTATAGCGTAACTCTATCCTCGGATCTCCATTTTTCATTGTTAAGGGTCATCCATAAACCCACACTTTATCGAATTCCATTTTCTAGGCCGCACACTGTCAGTATCACAATTGGTCACAAGCATTACAGAGTATCTCTATCCTTGGATCTTCATTCATCATGGTTATGGGTAAACCACACAAAAACCTTCTCTTTAGTGGTTCTTCATATTCAAAAAAGGCATCTTAGGAGGGAACTTCACGCAATGAGGACCATTCTTCTTAATGAGGGAGGAATGATTCGAATGGAAAATGGCATCCACCCATGGAATTTATACATGGAAGTGGCATCCACCCATGGTAGTCCACCCCTGGTATTGTAAGTGGGATCCACCCATGGCATTGTAAGTGACATCAACCCATGGTATTCATTCAGTCATGGTATTTACCCACCCATGGAATTTACCTGTGGCATTGTAACAAAAAAAGGCTATAAGTAATCAGTCACATTTTGTAAAAGGACAGATTGTCCACCACAATGTAGCCTTCACAATTATTATCTGTTTTAATAAATAAATTTCTTTGTGGTTTTTTTTATTGGGTGTTCTCCACTTTTCTTACGGAATTTTGATTTTTCAGATCTTGGGGGCCTCCCCCCCAAGTTCTATTTCAATTTTTTAGATCTTGGGGGCCTCCCCCCAAGATCCGGATCAATCACACTCAGTGATCATTTATTTAACTGAACAATTACCCAAAAAAAATTGATGCATGTAGAGAACTCAAGTTACCCAGTTGAGATAGAGATTCAAGGACAACGTATTATCAGTTCTAGACTATTCCAAGTTGCATAGGTGGTGCATGCAGTTAGAGGATGAGCCTAGAAGGATTGTGCAATTCCAATTGAGGAATTTCCTAATTAATAGGGGCCTCATTCCTCAAGGAGTAGTGAAAGGAAATAGGAGCTTAAAGGGCTTGAAAATTGTCTAAGTGTTGGCCAAAGTCAGTCAGTCAAGTAGAGGGATAGAATATACACTTATAGGTTGTGCTCAGACTTGAGAAACTTAAGTATTTCATCTCTATTCTTTGATTAATGCAATACAGGTAGGAAGGGGTTTTGAGTAATTGATTTCCCCTATATAAATCTCTGTGTATGTGTGATAAATATTTGTGCATGTGTTGGATTAGTGGGTCCTGACCCAGGTTCAGAGTTAGTTTTGCAAAACAAATCCCTATACTACTGGCCTTTCGGCATCAATCCACTTGGCGCAGATTGAAGTCTCACCTGAAGCAGTAGATGGGATGATGGAACCAATTTTCCGCACCCAAAGATCAGTGTAATGTCATTTATGCCCTAAATCTACCTTAGCACAGATCGATAAGACTTTAGGGCTTATCGATATAACTCTCTTAATCAGCCTCTAAACCTCCGTGAAGGTCTACGACTGTCTTTCGCAAAACCTGAATAGGCAGATCAACTGCTTACGTGCATCAAAGATTACTCTTAACCCCGTAATTACTCGGATCGGCTTAAGTGTTCGATAAATTTAACATGCAACAAGATATTCTTCGCGTAAAAAATTAACATCAATTTCATTCATATAACAATACAAATCATGTAAAGTCGTGCATCAATATAACATTACTTCATAAACCCATCATTCATCACAGCATAAAGTGCATTCATATAAAACAGAAGTAAAGAAATAAACACAGGTATTTGTGCAACAAATTTCTTTATTAATAATCAGTTCAATCTTATAGACTCAAGACTTCCCTGCGCACTCAACTGCAGGGGTCTGCACACTTAGCTGTGGACTCTACTCTAGGCCTCTGCGCACTCAGCTGCAGAGCCTTCCTTCTACTCTTCTTCCCTAACCTCTTAGACTTCTCCCATATAAAAACTTCATTACTTGTCTTAGACATCCTAAGACAGACCTATTTATACAATCTCATGGTCCGTGGACCATGGGTAGATCTACGAAATTCGACTCAACTTACATAATAGAAGGGTAAAACCCTTTATGACTCCTTAACTATCTACGCGCTCTGTGACCATAAATTGCGGAGACTTTACATTTTGTACATCAAAACTTGGGCTTTTTGCCCCAAAAATTGACCCTAGGGGACCCTATCCCAACAGGCCCCCAACACAAAGTTCGTGAATCACCCTAGAGTCATCTGCTGACGTGGATATCTTACTATGAAGACCTCCCAACTCTACTTGTGCCACTGCTACTTCAACTGTGCTCTGTGTGGCTGCCTGTTTGATCTGCTCCACCAGTTGCTCTCTTACCAGTCCTGCATTATCCTCCTTTATTTTCTGTTGTGTGCTCTGTAGGCTTGTAACTTCTCTTGAATGTTGGAAGATATGATGTAGGCCTTGTTAGTGTTAGTATATGCATCCATCAAGGATCAAAATTTTCTCTTTGCATTTTCATTTTAGTGGTCCCATACTGAAAATTTTACATCATTTCATTAGGTCATGTCAAATTGATCCACTAATGGTTGTCTTCTCTTCAGAAAATCTAATTTCTCCCTCATAGAGTATGCTTGCTAACCCTTCTTTAGGTTGTCTTCACTTATGGTTTCATGGTCAATCTGCAATCATGTTTTCATTAGGTCATAGGGAATGTTTTCATTAGGTCTTAGGGTGTCATTAACAAGGTCAAGATCATAATTTAAAAGTGTAAATAAAGGGCAGCAAGGGTATGAGGATGATAAATAAGTCAAGCATGATGGCTTGTAGGTCATAGTCACTATATAATTATCTTTTAAACTAATGTAATTTTCACCTCAAAAAACATGTTTTTGAGGTAAAAACAAAGCATTTTGAGTTAATTTGTATTTCTTATGTAATTTTAAGTCACTTTATGTAATAAATGATCCCGGCTGCACCAAAGAATCTCTCCTTGCTGCAAGACAAAGAAACACTACAAAAATCAGTTCAAGTTGAGCATTATCCACCTGAAAAGAAACAAAGAAGAAAAGGCATTAAAAACAGAGTTTTGGAGAAGGTCAAGAAACATTAGAAAGTGGGTTTTTCAAGTGAAAAATCAAAATTTACTCCTATATAAGGCCTCACATTTCATTTTCAAGTTCATCATTCTCATTTGGCAAGCAAGAAGTCAAAAAGTGAGGAGAAGAGGAAAGGTTGCGTGAGTTTTGGGCAAAAGAGAAGTGGCATTGTGCTTTTGGAGGGTGGTGCTGCACATTTGGAGTAGTGGTGGATTGGCGCTATGCTTCTACAGACTGGCATTATGCATTTCAGGTAGGCAGGGTTGATGCTACGTGTTGAGGGTTTGGTGCTATGCGTCTGGGCCCGGCACTGCGCATCTAGGAATTTTTGCAGTGTAACTTTACATTGCGCTGCGCTTCTGGAGGTGACGCCGCGCGTCTGTGCAGTGGTGCTACATGTTGAACAAAAGGGCCAGAAAGGCCTCAAAACTTCATACAAACTTCAAAATTGTCCTCTCTTCCCTTCATACAAGTAAGTTTTCCTCCCATACTACAATGTTGGTTTTCATTTCAAACTTTTAAACATCATTCCCCATGGGAAATGTGAAACCCTAAAAATCTCCCTTGGTTATGCCTAAACCCTAAAACCCCCATTGTTCCTCCTATCACCTATCACTAAAACATTAAACTCTTTCCCTATATCATTCCATAACACCCACATCCCTTTATCCCTCTTCCCAAACAACAATATCTCAAACAAACCAAGCCCTCCCTCTCACTTTTATGATTCCTACTACCTCATTCATTTTCTAGCCCATAAGGTTATCTTCCAACCCCTCACTCCTAAATCACTCTCACTCGTTCCCTTCATACAACCTCAAGCCTTGCAAACATGGACAGAGAGGACCGAGACTATGAGGAGGAGGAAAACACATGTAGTGACAGCTCAGAAAATAGACCTAGGCATCAGAGAAAACCACACAAGGGAGGCAGAATTATCAGAGAAGAGCCATCAAACCTTAGAGAATTGCAGGCCTCTCAGTTGGCTATCACTTGTTTCAGATATCTTGGCTGCTATGAGTTATGTGAGTAGGTAGAGAGAGTTCAACATCACCTTGAGCTCACTAGACTTTTTGTAGCCCATCTTCAGGACAACAAGGTGACTCTTGCTGGGGTAACATTCACAATCTCACCCTCCATCATTGCAGATGAAACCAGGATTCCAAATGAAGGGGAGAAGTGGTACAAGGACCAAGACCAGGATTATGAGCCTTATATCAAACCCTGGTACATAAATGAGGTGAAGAGACTTTTTCCTTTTAGATTTCTTGGAGACAAGTAGGTCCCCATGATGAAAATCATCATGAAATATTTCACTTGTGAGGGCGTATTTTCTAGGTTGTACACCTATCACATCAAGATCCTCATTCATTTTACCAGGGTGAGGATGTTAAGCCTCCCTTATTTCTTGTTTAGGAATATTGAGAACATGGCCCATTTTGTACAAAAGAAGCCATACCCTCAGTAGATGAGGAGTCTCTATCATTATTCCATTATCAAGATGATTGTGCTCCATCATCTTAGCCTCCTCAACATCTCTTGGGAGACATTTATTGCTCATGACATCTTCAGGGGTCCTCAAATTCATCCACCAGTGTCTCAAGAAGCAGGGGGACCTCTGGCAGTGCTTAGGTGAAAACAGATGAGGAGGCCAAAGAGACTAGAGCTACTGATGTGCCCGAGACTTACATGACATATCAGAGGGGTAGAAGGAGATTGTTTGTAGCTGTTAGGCAAGTTTTTTCTCCACGCAATGTGGAAGGGACCTTTCCTTCCTCATTAGCCCATAGGCAAATTTTTCCTCCAGAGGATGTGGAAGGGGCTTTTCCTGCTTCATCAACACAGCAGGTACAGGTGCAACAGCTGCACAAAGGGAAGGAAAAGATGCTGAAGGAGAGCTTTGATGATGAGGAGGAAAGGGAATTTGACTTGACAGAGCATGATGAACCGGAGCAGTTTTATATTCATCATGGCGTGGAAATAATTTACTTAGAGGCTCAGGATGAAGACACAATAAAGGAAATCGTCATACAAGAAAAGGAGGTTCAAGTCCAAGCATTGATGGACAATTTACAGAGGGCCAAGTATGTCCTCACATATTTGGAACAAGAGAACAAGCAGTTGAGTGACAAGTAGGTGCTCATGGAGCTGGAACTTCTCAACGTAAAACGAAAAAATGACAAAGAGGCACAAGTCACTTTGACTCCTGTTGAGAAGGAAATTGAAGATGATAAAGAGACTTGGATTGAGAGAGTTAATTTTCACCTAGAGAAGTTGTTGCAGAAGGCTAATAGAGACAACCAGATGATTAAGCACATGGCCTACCATTACAGGACTCGAAACAAAATTTGCAACATGAGGGTCAAGAAGATGAAAGTTAGGCTAAGGCGGGCTCTAAAAGGAAAAAAGGAGGAGGATAGGCTTAGGTTGCTTTTAAAGCTTCCTTGGCTCGTCAGGATACTTGATGATGGTGCTTCTCACCAATTTTGGTCAAGTTTAGTTCAGTTTCTTCTCTTGTGATCATAGGTTGATATGTTTTTTGTACTTCATTACTCATTTCATTTCTTCTAAGTGAATGTTTTCAAGTTCGATAGACATAATTCATAACATCACTACTCTGCTTTGGGAAAATATTCACCATTTTATTTTTTCTACAGTTTAGGAAGGCTCCATGGTGATCACATGCTCTTCCTAGCTTCTCACCAGTCTTAAAACACCTCACCCATCAAGCCCTAGAGTTCTAGACATTATGCCTACCTTGCCCCATTGAACACCCTACAATTTTGACCTAATTCCCTAGCCCTAACTGTTTGGCTCCTTTTGATCCAACTGAACCCCTTCAAAATCAGATCAAACCTTGTGCTACTATACCTAGCCTAATATCCTTTTCCTGATCCAATCATCTTGGCTAAGATCCTCACGAGAGAGCCCTCTCCCAACCTAGTAGGGCTAGCTATTTGGCTAAGTGTGGTTTGTGGTTACCTTGGCATTGCCTTCCTTTAGCCTGAGGTTCAATCCAAGTGATAACAGGCCTCATCTAGCCAAGGCCCCAGTCTGGTCTTGAGGACCGCCTCTTTCTTTTGTGCTACTTCCACTTGTGTAAGCCACTATTTCGCCCCCTGCAGCTTGGCCAATCATTGTACTATAGCGACAGTGTGCATCATCACCCTCACTTCGTCATATTGCTGCTACAATTCACAAACCTCTGTGTTTAACCTCTAAAGGTTAGGATCTTCCTGCAGAGCCATGACTACCTCCATAGACTACTCAAAGAGCGCGGTGCAATCCACCACCACAACATCCACTGTTGCAACTCCATCCTTCATAGCAGCTTGGCGTTGTTCTTTTACCTCTAGCAGAGTTGAAGGCTGTGACTTCAACTCTAGTTCTGTGATCTTCAAGTTTAGTTCAAACTAAACCTTGGCCACTTCAGTCTTGGTGTCGTGCACTCTTGCAGCCAACTTTCTGATTTTTTCCTCCAATGGCGCTTCCTCTGGTATATGCAGTTCAGGTATTGTTCTATAGGCTTCTGCTACCATGGCTGCAAGCTCAGTGTTCTGCGCCTGAACTTTCTTCTGTGCCTCCAACGCCTCAAACTTCTCAGTGAACATATGTTTGTTGTTTACTCTATACATGCTTATAAGGCTTAGTGCGTTGCTCCCGATCTTTAACCTCTTCTATCACACCTGCTTGTAGCATGTGAAGAAACTCGCTGGGGAGCGCGGCCAGGTTGAGGCCAATGTTCTTCAGAGATCTGACAATAGCCTTGTCAGCAGCCTCTTCCATGCTCAAAGATCCATCTGGTAGTGCGACTTCCCAGAGACCCAGTGACCGAATCATCTTTGTTGCTTGAGTGGTCCCCGGTGCCAAACTTGTTGATGTAGCGCTGCTCTGCCTTGAGCCTACCTGGATCCTATTTGCTTGGATCTGCAACTCACGTAGATCCTTCTGAATAGAACTCAGCACCTGTTGTTGCTGCTACTCAAACTGCTACAACAATTCTGCGGTGGTATCCTGCACCTTATCACTTATTTCATCTAGGTCACTGTTAGTAAAGTAATTGGATCCAATGATAGCTTGGTGGCTTTGGTTTTCTTCAACAGCCTTTTCTTTTCCTACTCACTGTACGACTTTACTCGGAAGGGAATGTTCTACTCCTGATGACCACCACTGCCCTGTTCTGATTGCTATCTTCACGGCATGCTCTGCTTCCACCGTAGCCTTCTCCTTGACCTCTTTCCTCCATTTCTTAGCCAACTACTGAACCTTCTGTTTGGCCACATCCTTCTTCTTCTTTTCCACAAACTTGCTAGTACCTTTGTCTAGATTATATGGATAGAGCCAATGCGTCGGCTAGGACTTGATGACCTCCTCAATAGCATCATTGGTAGCAAGCTAAGGTAAGTCAAACCATTTTTGTTGTGGATCCTTCCGCGCCTAGATGTATATGCGGTGGAAGTCATATTTGAACCTCACGTACCCTAAAAATTTGTCAAACATGGTGGGTGACAACCGCGGCTTCTAGTTGATGGCCATGAAAATACTCGCCTCCATCAGCACCCAAAATAATTTTCTCTCTGTGACCCACGCAACATCTTTTGTGGCCGAGAGAGATGCAAATTTTGCAGCCTTCGGCAAATCTTTCTCCATGGGAGGAAATTGGCTGTCCTCCGGAAAATATGAGGTGACCAACACAATCGAGAGCAACAACCACGAATACTGGAATGTCTTACTATCATCCTGTGCCTCTCTATAGTTTGCGAGGAACTCACTACATAGGTAGCACACCCAATTGAACTACACTCCCTTCGTGCATTATGCAGCCAAAGAAACCACTGGCGTTGTAACCTTGTCCGCGCGGCATTTTCTCATAACCTTGCCAACCAAAATCTACGTGGCAACCTTTACTGTGGGGTTAGTGATCGAGGTAATAGAGTACTCACCCGACTTCTTCACAAGTTTTAACTTGTCCTTCATCTTCTCAGCGAGGTTGTGCTCGCTTATCTTTCTGCAAAACTCCTTGGCCAGATTTAACCCTAAGTGTGGCAATAGCGTGATCCAATGGATCAGCATATCAATGATGGGGATCAGTGTGCTCAACCACAAGAACCTGTCATGCACCAGGCACAACAACTACTTAATGACGATAAGGTTTATGTTGGAATGGTGGTATTGGGGCACCCACAATAGGTTCAACAACCCTGACTAGTTCACTCTGCGAATCCACTCCACAGGCTCTAGCGCGGTGACACCAAACTCGTTGTAGAAGACCCTCTTCATGTAGGTGTCTATAGCAAGGTGGGGGAACCGCTCATGGTATACCAAATCCCAATCTTCTAGCTTTAAATGTGGGATCCACGCCAAGCGCAGACCTTCAAAGGTTAGGTTCTCTGGTAGCAGGGGTGTGTTGAAGACAAATTGTTCTGGATCCGGGTCCTTAGGGACTGTCACTTTTCCCTTGCGAAAAGGGATATAATTCAACAACTTAGATATAGAA
The DNA here is from genome assembly GCA_031772625.1 of Pinus tabuliformis. NCBI lineage: Eukaryota > Viridiplantae > Streptophyta > Pinopsida > Pinales > Pinaceae > Pinus > Pinus tabuliformis. Next base: position 263,848,309 of record CM062806.1, on the reverse strand, counting down.
TCCACCCCCTCGATGTCTGTATCTTCCACGCCCTCCTCACCCTCTAGATCCACCACTTTTCCCTTCTCTTTCGCGCTCAGTTTTTCTTTCCTTTGGGCCTATGTAGTGGCATGCTTCCTTGGTGACTTGTGCACTGACACCGACTTATTTTTCTTATCTTTATTTGGTTTGGGGACTTCTTTCACTGGTGTAGGCTTCGGCCTAGGGACCTCGGCGCTGTAGGAACTACAGCTGGAACCTCCATGCTCATCACCTCTAGAGCATCTCCCTCAGAGGCGATAGTTCCTCCAGTTCTAGCAGTTTCAGCGGGACCTGGTCCTAACATGATATCAGTAATGAGCTTTCGATCTAACTTGGAAAACTTGTCGAATTCGGGGCTTGTGATCAAAGCTTCGAAATACTCGTGATTCATGCGCACTAGACAACACAACACAGAAATTTTAGAGATGCAAAATGTTTTTCGTTGGACAGACACACGTAATTTATAGGCAAATTTGAATTCAAATTTGACTGTTCCCCCCAAAATCCGTCCATAAATGCTAGATTGGTTGCAGATTTCAAAAGATTTCACTCTTAAATTCAACCTTAAATGCTGCCCCCCACTCCTCTTAACCGTCTCCTCACTGTCAAATCATGAACAATGATGGTAACGGTCACTTTCTGGCTGCGCTACACAGTCTCTCCCCCTATGGCGCATCTCCCTTCGCACTTCTTCTAGTAATCTGACACCCTCCTATTTTGTGCAGACCCCTTGTCATGCAACTCTAAAAACCGAGCATTGTAGTTTATAGTCCCACGCCTCCTTGCAGCTGCCTGGAGCGCTAATACTGTGAAACCACCAAGTAGTCATTGGGTCAGATCCCTAGTGCATGGCTTTAATCAGCTTCCATTTACCCTTCCCGGAAATGTATCTCCATTCAACTTCACGAGTTGAACTGCTCCACCATTTGTAATCTCTTTGATAACATATGGTCCTAGCCAGTGCATCTAAAATTTTCCTGGAAACTTATCAAAATTGTTGTCATATAATAAAACTAAATCGTTTACCTTGAAGGTGTGCAGTTTGATGTGCCAATTGTGCCAAGCTTTTTCGCATTCCTTCTGAACCTGTTGATGGAATCCATCCAAAAACCCATCTTCCTCGAGCTCTGTCAGTTGCGTGAGCCTCTCTTCTAAGGCTCTGCGGCCTGCCATTCCTGTGAAAGCCACTATTCCTAGAATAGGCACAATGTACTCCATAGGCATCACAACCTCTATGCCATAGACCAACCTAAAAGGTGTCTGACCAATCAACTTTTTACAAGTAGTTGTGTAAGCCCATAACGCTGTTGGTATGTGCACATGCCAATCATTCCGCTGCGCATTGCACACCTTTGTCAGAACATTCTCCAGAGTCTTATTAAAAGCTTCAACCGTTACATTGGCCTGAGGATGATATGGCATACTCTTCTGATAATAAACCTGGAACACTTTTGTTAGTGCATTGATCATTTCATTGAGAAAATGCATACCGCGATCACTCATCAAAATTTTTGGGCAACCAAACCTGGTGAACACATATTCAAACAAGAATTTCGTTGATGTTGCCCCTATATAGTCCTTCACAGGCTGTGCCTCTGCTCACCTGGTCAAATATTCGGTCACGGTGATGATATACCACGCACCCGTCTTCTTAGGTGGAGGATGAATTGGCCCTACAAAATCAATTTCCCACTTCTAAAATGGCTGCAATGACACTTGCGGATTTAGAGGCAACTCATCCCGCCATGATGGCTTGCTTATTCTTTGACATGCATCACATGCCCTACAATATTCTTTGGAATCCTTATGTAATGTCAACCACCACAACCCAAATCATAAAATATTATATGTTATCGCTTTCCCTACATAATGGCCTCCCACTGCTCCTCCATGAGCTTCAGCAAGGATAATATTTCATTCAAAATTAGGCACATAACATCGCAGTATTTTTTCCAATCCTATCTTATACAAATGGCTTGCAATAATTGAAAAGTCTGTAGTGCGTACCACTAATTCCTTCTTCTGTTGACTAGTGTATCCCTCTGGAGCCATTCCCGTAGGCAAGAAGTGGATAATGTCTGCAAAGTCATTTTCCACGATGCGCACCATGAAGAGTTGCGCGTCAGGAATATCCTCCTCCAAGTTGGTAGGATCCTCTCCTGTTTCAATGCATGATAGATGATCTGGCCCTGCATTCAGCCTTCATGGCTTCACAATCACCTCGAAATCATACTCTTGAAACAAAAAAAAACCATTTGCATATTCCCCCCCCAACGCAGGCTTGTTGACTAGATACTTTAATGCAGAATGGTCTATGTGCATATTAAAATGTTCGCCTAGCAGGTAATGTATGAACTTCTGGAGCACGTACACCATAGCCAACCCTTTGCGCTCTATTTTCAAATAATTCTTTTCAGCCTTAGACAACTTCCTACTCGCAAATGCTATAGGGTGATCCAATTCTCCTTCACCGACCTGTGTTAGCACTGCTCCTAGCACAATACATGAAGCATCCACATGCACATGAAATTCCTTCTTCCAATCCGGGAAGACTAGGATCAGTGCAGTGACCATTTTCTCCTTCAATACATCCAGACTACGCTGACATTATTCGCTCCAACAGAATGTACCGTCCTTTTTTAGTAGCTTTTCCATAGGCACAGTAATCTAAGCATAACTCTTGATGAACTTCTGCTAGTATCTAGTATGACCCAGTGTTGCGCGCAACTATTTAACACTCCTTGGCGCCTCCAAATTTATTATAACCGTGATATTAGTAGGGTCCAAGATTAATCCTTGTCTGCACACCATATGACCTAGCAAGATTTTGAAAGGGACGCAAAATAAGCATTTTTTCAAGTTTAGCGTGATCTGATACCTTCGGCATGTATCCAACATCAAGCGCAAACTAGCTACATGGTGCTTTACTAGTCCAAACATTGTCTAATCATCAAAATATACTTCCAAAAATTTGTGAATGAACTCTTTGAATGCCATGATGACTACGCGAGAGAAGATCGTCGACGGATTCTTAAGTCCAAAGGGCATCATGGTATACTGGAAGCATCCCCATTCTATCGCAAAGTTCATCTTGCTCTTGTCTTCTGGTGTGATCTTAATCTGATGGTATCCAGAGAACCCATCAGTGAATGAATAGGCCTCCTGCCCTCCAACATTGTCCAGTACTTCATCTGTGAATGGTGTCAGAAAAGGATCATGAATGCAAGCATCATTAAGCTTCCTGAGATCTATGCAAATTCGTATCTTGCCCTTTTGTTTCTTTTCCTGGACCACCATTGGGCTCACCCAATCAGACTCCTCCATTGGTTCAATAATACCTGCTTCCAGCATCTTATCTAACTCCAAGTGGACCTTTTCTATATACTTGGGATTAAGGCGATAGGGCCTCTGTTTAATCGGCTTCACGTCCGGCTTCAAGGTAATCTTCATTATGCCCAAGTCTCCTATGATACCTTTCAAGTCTGAAAACTTTGTGGGGAACAAATCCCGATATTCGCAGAGCAGCTCAACAACCTTATCCATTATGGTATCATCCCAGTAGTCTCCAATCTTCGCAAACTTCGGCTCTGCTTTTGTGCCAATGTTTACCTGCCTAGTTTTTAGTGGTGTGGTAATATCTGGATTCTCTAGCTGCGGTCCTTCAACTTCACGGTGGCCTTCTGCCTCTGGGATATTAATGTTCCTTGGATCCTCATCTTCTTCTTCAGCAGTCACATTATAGCACTCCAACACATGACACAGCTGGGTGCTCCAATCTGGTTGAATCAAATCCAAAGGATCCTGCGGTATTCTGAAGATCGTTGCTTTGACCTCCTATAGCACCTCGTCAATACATTCGAACCCATATTCAAAGCTAAATGTCATCAAGAATCCCTGTCTCAAAATGTCCCACTCTTCAATGTCGTGGTGGAGCTCTGTTTCCAGGTACTAATTCATTGGTATTACATCCAAAGTGTGATAGAATAAATGCACCCACTTAGGTTGTGACTCTATTCCATAAACCTTAGTCCATTTTGCTAAATGATCACACAGATCATTCCTTCCATCATATTTCTCTATTAGCCAAACTTTTGGGTGACCAAACTACAATCTCATCATTTTCCTATACTCACGCCACCCATCAAAATTGTCTTTATGCGTACCCCACCACCTTGTGGGTGTAGCACGCAATGCCAAATCCAAGGCTTGAAAGCGATGCTTCTCTAGTACCTCCCTTTCAAATGCATCCAAAAATTTATCTACATCAATTAGACCATCATAATAAGGAAAACCTCTTACCTTTGATGATACAAAATGCAACGATTTAGTCATCATATTACAGCAAAACGTAGATACTTCATGCAACCTATTTTGCGAGTGTTCCAATTCCTCATCTGAATACAATGTACAGGAGCTTTCGCGGTCCCATGTAATGCATCCATCAACTATCGGATTAACCCAATATTGATCTCACGTTGTTATTTTATAGATCTTGTCCAAATCATCGTCGCTTTCCCCATAATCGTGGACCGGTTCAATATAGTGTGGTCCTTTTGTAGGATCCAAAGGTACTATAACGAGTTGTGATTTCATTTCTAATGACATCATTCACTTATTTAGATTGATTACCCCATTCATGTTGATAGCTAGATCAATTCCAAGGAGCGTGGCGTATGGATTTTTGTCATTAACAATCTATATCACTTCAAAATCGGCCAACATGCTCACGCCTTCAATATCTACAGTACTCCTTGCAGGTGTCCCATAGGGATAATCTTCTGCTGATTTGTCATCCTCAATTGAATCGGAGACCACTACAGCATAGGTCTCCCCATTCTTTCTGATGTATGTTTAGGAAAAACGTTCGCTTTTGACCCACGATCCAAAATGACATGATCCATTTCATACTCTCCTATTTGCGTAGTGAGCCTCATCTCGTGCCCTATTCTTGCCTTATGCTTATCAATTTTTCTAACTATGTGAGGTCCTTCAAGAGAATTTTCTTTACTGGCACACTTATTTATCAATTCCTGTAACCCTTTCATGGCCTTTCTATCATGTAGCAACTTCATATAGGTCTCCAAGAAGGTAGTAAGCATGGAGGGGTCAACCTCTTCAGACAACTTGTCCTAACTTCCTAAGGTAGAGGCCTCAGCGAAGCTTTTCTTCGCTTCCATGAATGTTTATTTCGCATGCTCCAAATCAAACCCAACCTCTTTTTCTGGAGCTTTCCGGACCCACTCATTTCTTCAGGTTTCTTTCCTTTATCCTCACCAGTCATCATTCCGCTTTGCAGCACAATATTCACACTGGGATCCTCTTCGCGGGGTTCAACCCTCATCATCTGTAGGTTCTGGGTAGGCTACTGAGGCTGCACCCTCTTCTCCTACATCTTAGCTATCAATATAGGGCAGTCTTCTATTGCGTGGTCAAACTGAGTATAGTATTGGAACGACAGGCGTGTCTGGCTCATACACTCCCATGCGTACTGTCCTGGCACTCCATAGTTGTAGCAAATAACTTGTCCCTAGCCTCTATCAGGTCCTCCTCCTCCTCAGCCACTTCTGTGCCCCTGATATCCTCCACGCACTCCCCCGTCGCCTTGATCCAGAGGCCGAGTTTCTATTTTAATTCGATATGCAGAGATTCTTTCCATCATTAATTCATAGCTATGGAAGTTACGCTCATCGTGGCCTACCGATTTACAGAAGTTGCAAAATAACTGTTGCAGTGTCTGCACAAATTTTTGCAGCAAGTGGAAATTGTCTATTACATGTTTTCCTGCTACCTGACAGATAGCGCACCATAGCGCAGGCCCTGTACTTGGCCCTGCTTGAGCCTCCGACCTTAGAGGCATTGGCCCTCCTCCTGCAACATAATTTGCGAAGACAGGGCAGTGATCTTTATCATGCCCCTGGCTTTTACACTTCAGGCACCAAACTTCTTCGCGCACCTCTAATCGAGTCGCTCTATCCTTATTCAAGATTTGAAACTCGAGGCAAAGATTCTGCAACTCTGCGTGAATCTGCTGAACTCCCAAAGCAGCGTCTTGAATAGGTGTTTCATGCAACCTCATCGCAATTTCCAGGGCTTCTGCCTAGGTCCCTATCTTTTGCTGCAATAAAGCAACCCTTAGGTGGGGCTGGAGTGAAGCTACAAACCATTCGCAGTGCTGACCATACGTGAGGTTCATGTTAGCTTTGCGGATCTGGAACTTCAGTCTCTAATCCATCTCCCAGGGTGTTTCATCGGGCCTCATTATGATTTCCTTAAATCCAATGATTGATTGTGATTCATACTTGGGCCTACTGAATTCCTTATTTAGCGCAGTTTGAGTGTCCGCTAATGATGCCAACGGGTTATCAGTGCAGTACTTAATGTACCATGTCAATGCATGATCCTGTAGAGCAGTAACCAACTACACTTTCTTCATATGATCATTTGTAATATTTTGTGCTATCTGTTATCACCCTAAAATATTTGTCTCTAAGCTTTGGTAAGTTGCCTTGTTTCTAATCATAGTCTTATAAGTTTTGAGTCATCTCATCACAATTAGTGTCATTCTCATTTACAAACCCTTCTTTTAGTCATGGTGTTAAAGGGTCTCTAGGTCATTTCATGCTTTAAGAGTTAGGTCATAAGGTTAGAAGTCTTTCAAGGTCATATCTCTTTTCCATCAAAGTTTGATAGCCTCATTCCATGTCCTAGAAGCCTTACCATGAGTTTGGAAGTCATATCTCACATCATTTTGGAGAAATTTTCAAAGTAGCTAAGAATCCACATTTTCGTAGTGCAGACAGTGTAAAAATCATGTTTTGCGCTACGAAATCAGTGTTTTCGCAGCGCGCTACGAAATCCCTGAAAAAGCCTGTTTTAGCATTAAAAACTCTGCTTTCTGCGTTTACTAGTCAACTTACATAAGGGGTTCTGAGCAGCTGAAAACTCAATTTTAAAAACTGAAAGAGGCTTTTCTTCCTAACATAACAAGTTACAAAAACCTCTTTCTTTTTCTTCAAATCCATTCTGATGTGGGAGTAATTTATGGTTAAACGTGCGCTACGAAACTGCTAAAATTCAAGCTTGGTCTTCTGGTTTTAGCAGTATTTTTAAAGATCATTTCTTGGTCACATGCAAAGGTATTTTAAAATTCTGAAAGAGATTTATCTTAATCCACTCTCCAGATACAATAACCTATCTCAATTTCTCCATAAGTGTTTTAAGTTTGGAGATACTAAGCCTTCATTGAGACCCTAATTTCAGAAAATGGATCTTTTCTGTTTGACACGTGTTTTTCAAGGACAGATTCGGGACAACTGGAGGAATGTTTTAAAAACCCATGAGAGGATTTTGTTCTAGACAACATGGGCTACAAAAACCTCCTTAATTTTCGTAAAATGTGTCATTTATGAGGAGATAAAGGCTCTGTCCCATGTGCCAATTTTCAAGGATCTAAACCTAAAAACAGGGAAACATGTTCCCTAATTTCTAGGGTTTCTCAACAGCAGTTGGGTGACCACGTGAGAGGCTTCATCAAATTCGACCTCATGGAGTTTAATGTGTCAAATAATGTTTTAAATGCTTATATAAGTTTGTTGTAATCATAATAAGGAGTTACACTCCTAGTTGTATTAGGTCACTAGCACTCCTAGTTAACATCTAGTTCTAATTAATGGTTTGTTTTATGGTTAGAATAGGTGTCACTGATGGAAAATTAGAATTCCCTTGATGAGGGATGATGGAATCCTAATTGTAAATGCTATATATGAAGCAAGAGGTTGAATTAGCCAAAGGGTTGGAGACTTTTTGGCTCAGCTGCTGCTCTATGTGCAGACTATGTATATTTTTAACCTAATGCAGATTTCTACTTAGACAACTCAAGATTCATGAAGAGTTCTTGTATGTTATTGTTATGATGGCATCTTCCAATACTTACATTGTAGTGTTGTTTAGTTATGATGCTCAGAACTCATCAATGATGCTCTGACTTCCTTCATAGATAAACTAACTATGTTTCACTGTTTTGTATTTTCATTTCTGCACTTGAACTCTATAATGCCTTGACTTCCATGCTAGGTAGAATGCTTTGGCTTCACTATTCAGGATTCAAAGAGAGTTTTTAATGTCATATTCTCTCATGGCTTTCCTCTTTCACTTACTTGCAGTGGTATGAATACATGTTACTTAGAACTCATCAATCATGCTCTAACTTCCTTCATGTATTTGTCAACTGTGTTTCCTTGCATTGTATCTTTGTTTTGTTGATGCATAAAAACTCTCTATGCCCTGACTTCATGTTAAGCTGATCTTGATGTGGTATGGAAACATACTTTGACTCCATAGCCCAATGGTAGCCAGCCTTCATCTTTCAACCTATAAACATATACAATTACAAACCATAGAGTTAGCCATCTATTCATATCTTTAATCTAAATCATTAACCCTTTGAGAGAGCCCTCTCAGGCTAAGGAGGCTAAGCCTTAGCTAAAAGATTGGTTTGAAATAGTTACTTGAAGTCTTCCTGATCTGCAGCCTATCAGGACCTGATTTTGAGATAAAATTTTGGTGCATCTGTTGGGAGCCTGAAGATTATTCATTCCCGAAATCAATCGCTGAACTTCTGAAGGTAGCAGGAGGTCAGAAATATTTTTGAGGTTGAAAAACTACCTTGGCGACTCCAAACATCAAATGATAAATTGGAAGGTGACTCCATTGCTAGAAGATCAGTAGATTGATGAAGTTACAAGATGAGTTCCACTACAAGAATGAATGCCAAGTATGCTCCTATGAATCGGTCTCATATCCCTGGTTTTCCAAATCCTATGCCAAAGGTTGATTGGTTAGAGGATCTTCCAATATTCAAAGATGAAAAGAAAGACAATGTTGCTCTTCATTTGGTTAGGTTTCATATGCATGTACACAATCTTAAGGTTCAGTTTCTTCAGGATTGTCTCATGAGGATGTTTATGACCACTTTAGAAGGAAAAGCATGGTCTTGGTATAAAAGTTTGGAAAATGGTTCATTATATTCTCTTGCTGATTTCCATGATGTATTCTATGACATGTATAAAGAATGTCATCCCTCCTTATTACTGGTCAAAGATTGTTGTAAACATTCTATGAGTTTTATTCAATATATGGAGGATTGTTATGATGATCATGAATTTATGGATGAAGAAATTTTAGAGGCTCTTCAAAACAACACATTTCAACACCAAGAAGAAAGTATAACATCTCATGAAATGCAGCATGAAGATCAGCAGAGGTTTACTTATGAAAACCATGTTTCATCCTTTGATATAAATGAGAAGATGCAGCAAACTTGTCAAGATTTTGATCACAATGAGTATGAAATTGATTGCAAACACCAAGGAGAAGTACTGGAAGATAGCTTTTATAACCCTCAGGCAAACGAAAAGGTTGTTCATTTTTGTAATTCCTTGCAGCAGCTTGCATCAAAGAATGATCTTTATAATGAAGAAAATTACATTGTCTATGAGAATCATGCAGCAAGGAAGTTGGATAGCACATCAAAGGAATTTTGTGTGGCTGAGGATCAGTTGTCTGAAGAGATAGAATGTTATGATGATTATCAAAATAACCATGTTTTCTTTGACCCTATAAATGAATACATGGCAAAGTTTTGCACATCAGTATTTCATTTTCATTTGCATTATGAAGATCATATACATTATAAGTTGATTTGGTCATCTCACTATCATGGTTATTTTGAGGTTGAATGCAGTCAAGAGCCTCCAATATTAGAAAGGACAATTGATTGGCTTTATTGGAAATATCATGTTGCTTGACCTAAAGTGGAAATTGCAGCTAGTAGGTAGGTAGGAAAATGCAAATAAGCTCAAGGTTGACTGAGCATCTGTTTCAGTAGGTGCAGTTTGAATTCTTCATTCAGAAATCATTAAAGGCTTGAGGAGCAAATTGGGCAGAGGTTTAGAGTTTTATTCTAGAGGATGGATAGCAGCACTGGAGCTACAAGTTCTTAGTATACCACAAGGGCACACTATCCCTAGTGGAGCCACTGTTATCACCCTAAAATCTTTGTCTCTAAGCTTTGGTAAGTTGCCTTGTTTCTAATCGTAGTCTTATAAGTTTTGAGTCATCTCATCACAATTAGTGTCATTCTCATTTACAAACCCCTATTTTAGTCATGGTGTTAAAGGGTCTCTAGGTCATTTCACGCTTTAAGAGTTAGGTCATAAGGTTAGAAGCCTTTCAAGGTCATATCTCTTTTCCATCAAAGTTTGATAGCCTCATTCCATGTCCTAGAAGCCTTACCATGAGTTTGGAAGTCATATCTCACATCATTTTGGAGAAATTTTAAAAGTAGCTTTGAATCCATGATTTCGTAGCACAGATAGTGTAAAAATCATGTTTTGCACTACGAAATCAGTGTTTTCGCAGCGCGCTACGAAATCCTTGAAAAAGCGTGTTTCAGCATTAAAAACTCTGCTTTCTGCGTTTACTAGTCAACTTCTAGAAGGGGTTCTGAGCAGTTGAGAACTAAATTTTGAAAATTGAAAGAGGATTTTCTTTCCAACATACCAAACTACAAAAAAATCTTTCGTTTTTTTCAAATCCATTTTTAGGTGGGAGGAATTTATGGTTAAACTTGCGCTACGAAACTGCTGAAAGTCAAGCTTGGTCTTCTGGTTTTAGCAGTCTTTTTCAAGATCAGTTCTTGGTCACATGCAAAGGTATTTTGGAATTATGAAAGAGGTTTATCTTCATCCACTCTCCAGCTACAATAACCTATCTCACTTTCTCCATAAGTGTTTTCAGTTGGGAGATACTAAGCCTTCATTGAGACCCTAATTTCAGAAAATGGATTTTTCCTGTTTGACACGTGTTTTTCAAGGACAGATTCTGGACAACTGGAGGAATGTTTTAAAAAACCATGAGAGGTTTTTGTTCCAGAAAACATGGGCTACAAAAACCTCCTTCAATTTCGTAAAATGTGTCATGGATGAGGAGATAAAGGCTCTGTCCCACGTGCCAATTTTCAAGGATCTAAACCTAAAAACAGGGAAACATGTTCCCTAATTTCTAGGGTTTCTCATCAGCAGTTGGGTGACTACGTGGGAGGCTTCATCAAATTAGACCTCATGGAGTTTTAGGTGTCAAATAATGTTTTAAATGCTTAGATAAGGTTGTTTTAATCATAATAAGGAGTTACACTCCTAGTTGTATTAGGTCACTAGCACTCCTAGTTAACATCTAGTTCTAATTAATGGTTTGTTTTATGGTTAGAATAGGTGTCACTGATGGAAAATTCGAATTCTCTTGATGAGGGATGATGGAATCCTAATTGTAAATTCTATATATGAAGCAAGAGGTTGAATTAGCTAAAGGGTTGGAGACTTTTTGGCTCAACTGCTGCTCTATGTGCAGACTATGTATATTTTAACCTAATGTAGATTTCTACTTAGACAACTCAAGATTCATGAAGAGTTCTTGTATGTTATTGTTATGATGGCATCTTCCAATACTTACATTGCAGTTTTGTTTATTTATGATGCTCAGAACTCATCAATGATGCTCTGACTTCCTTCATAGATAAACTAACTATGTTTCACTATTTTGTATTTTCATTTCTGCACTTGAACTCTATAATGCCTTGACTTCCATGCTAGGTAGAATGCTTTGGCTTCACTATTCAGGATTCAAAGAGAGTGTTTAATGTCATATTCTCTCATGGATTTCCTCTTTCACTTACTTGTAGTGGTATGAATACATGTTACTTAGAACTCATCAATCATGCTCTAACTTCCTTCATGTATTTGTCAACTGTGTTTCCTTGCATTGTATCTTTGTTTTGTTGATGTATAAAAACTCTCTATGCCCTGACTTCATGTTAAGCTGATCTTGATGTGGTATGGAAACATACTTTGACTCGATAGCCCAATGGTAGCCAGCCTTCATCTTTCAACCTATAAACATATACAATTACAAACCATAGAGTTAGCCATCTATTCATATCTTTAATCTAAATCATTAACCCTTTTGAGAGAGCCCTCTCAGGCTAAGGAGGCTAAGCCTTAGCTAAAAGATTGGTTTGAAACAGTTACTTGAAGTCTTCCTGGTCTGCAGCCTATCAAGACCTGATTTTGAGATAACACTATCCATACGACCTTCACAACGAACCAAAACTGGTCCGGGTCCTCATTCCCCAAGCCCTCGAAAATGGGAAAATTCATCGTATTCAACATATTGAATGGTGGTGGAGGTGGTGGTAGTGTGAGCAAAGGTGGAGGTGGTGTGGATGGATGAGGTATTCATGGAAACCCTTGCCTTATTAACTTGACAACGCTCTGTGGTGAAGCCTGTGCTGCTCCCACATCGTCACTTAGAGGAGGCTTAATGATCGGTCTATATTCAGGGCATGTTCTCCCTCTATCCCTGAAGAAATTTCCACTTCGCATAGCTCCAAACATCAAGTTAATGGAATAACCTGCTTTTCACACAAGAGCATCTTAATCCAAGTATTCAAAGATCTTAAATACTTACCTCGTGGTCCCTTGAAGAAGCATTGCTCTGCTTCACTGTAGCTGACTGAGGTATCAACTGCAAATTCTGTCACAAATCCTCCTATGACACAATCAAGCTAGTGGTCAACAATGTGCGCGATCTTATCTTCAGAGGCTTACAATCTCCGCATTAGCTCCGGGGTCCACACTATTGGACCGTCAAGCCTCCACCTTCACTGGCCGTCTGCCAATTTAGAAATCCAATCGTATAGTTCGATCGGGAAGGAGCAAAAGAAAATTTTGTGTATCTATGTGTACAAATATATGTCTAACCAATTTTCTTTTGCTAGGCAGATTTTTATTTTCTTGCGTCATGAATTCGTGAACTTCCTATCTAACCACTTCTTAATTTCTTTCTTTGTTGGATTCCAGTGATGCGACATCAGACATCTCTTTATGGAGATCTTGGTCCCGGCAACAGAACCATTTATTGGCTTAGTGGGTCCTGACCCAGGTTCAAAGTTAGTTTTTCCAAACAAATCCCTACACTACTAGCCCTTTTGGCATCAATCCATGGAGCACGAAATGAAGTCTCACTCGAAGCAGTAGGGGGAGATGCTGGAACCAAGTTTCTGCAAGCAAAAATCAGTAGAATGTCATTTATGCCCTAAATTTTCCTTCTCACAGATCGATAAGAATTTAGGTATTATCAATATAACTCTCTTAATCAGCCTCTAGACCTTTGCAAAGGTCTACGACTATCTTTCACGGACCTTGAATAGGAAGATCAACTACTTACACACATCAAAGATTACTCTTAACCCCGTAATTACTTGGATCGGCTTAAGTGTTCGATAAATTTAACATGCAACAAGATATTTTTCGCGTAAATAGTTAACATCAATTGCCTTCATATAACAATACAAATTGTGTAAAGTCATGCATCAATACATCATTCATCACAGCATAAAGTGCATTCATATAAAACAGAAGTAAAGAGATAAACATAGGTATTTCTGCAACAACTTTCTTTATTAATAATCAATTCAATCTTACAGACTCAAGACTTCCCTATGCACTCAGCTATAGGGGCCCACACACTCAGCTGCGCACTCTACTCAAGGCCTCTACACACTCAGCTGCAAAGCCTTCCTTCTACTCTTCTTCCCTAACTTCTTAGACTTCTCCCATAGACAAACTTCATTACTTGTCTTGGACATTGTTATGAAACCAGCTCATGAAAAGATAGAAAAGATAGATCAACGCCTTAGAATTCAGCCTCTTCGAGGGGGCAACCTCCTTTACATTACATAAATGAACAATTCTTGGATGCTTCAAATGACAAAACCTCCTTTCTATATATAGGAGTCTAAGGAGTCACAATATAATCCAGCCGACCTAACAATAATAATATAAAGCCACAAAAATAACAATAGAGGGATTCTATGGGGCACAGTAATAACAATATGGGGGAATAGGGGCACAAAAATATTAATAAGGGGTATAACTACAATAGTAATGGGGTAATCACTAGTATTATAGGGACCCAACATGCCCCTCTCCTTCAAAAAACTGTTGTCCTCAAAGCTTGAGTAGTTATGGATACTTCTACATAAAATTCTCATCCTCCCATGTGGAATCTTCAGCGGATAAGTTCTTCCACTTGATGAGATACTCTGAAATTGAACGATTTCGTAGTTGTCGAGTTCTTGTTTCTGTGACTACTTCCGGTTCCAATATAAATTTTCCTTCCTCGTCAAGTTCTGGAAATATTGTTTGAACTGGGAGCTTGTTGCCTATAACCTTCTTTAAACATGAAACATGGAAAATTGGGTGCAATCGAGAAGTTGCAGGAAGCTCCAATTTGTATGCCATAGTACCAATCTTTTGCAACACCTTGTACGGACCATAATACTTTGGTGATAATTTATTATCCTTATTAGCTTGCTTGAGGGACATTTTCTTATATGGTTGTAGCCGTAGGAATACCCAATCACCTACATCAAAACTTCTTTCACTGCGATGTTGATCTGCTTGTTGTTTCATTCTATTCTGTGCCAACACGAGGTTATCCTTTAAGAGTTGGAGAACTTGTTGTTGATGTTCGATGTGATGTTCCACTGCCTGAACCTTAGAATTTTCTCTTAAATATGATGTGATGGATGGTGGTTGATACCCATAAAGTGCCATAAATGGGGTCATTTTTGTTGTTGTATGGAAGGAAGTGTTATACCACCATTCAGCCAGAGGCAACCATTTGACCCATTGTGTTTGTTTATCAGATACAAAGCAACGAAGATATCCTTCCAAACATTTGTTTACTATCTCAGTTTGCCCATCAAATTGAGGATGATAAGATGAGCTATGAGCTAACTGAGTACCAAGACAAGAAAATAATTCTGTCCAAAAATTTCCAGTGAAAATGGGATCTCTGTCACTTACAATAATCTTTGGGTTTCCATGTAGCTTTTGAATTGTTTCCATAAATGCAGTAGAAAATGTACTGGCTTTAAATGGATGTGATAATGCACAAAAGTGTGCATACTTGGTAAGTCCGTTAACTACCACCATGATGACACTCTTTCCCTCAGACTTGGGTAAACCTGTGATAAAATCCATTGAAACCTCCTCCCAACATTGGCTTGGAATGGATAAAGGTTGTAATAGACCTGGTGTCTTAATTGTTTCCACTTTATTTTGTTGGCAAACCAAACATTCCGCCACAAACTTTTGAATATGTGATTTAAGGCCATCCCAAAAAATTCCTTCTTAACCCTGTGGTAAGTTTTTAAAAATCCTGAGTGCCCTCCTAAGGGAGAAGTGTGCAATTCCATAAGAATCTTTTGTTTTAGCTGGGAATTCTTACAAAGGTATAAGCGATCTTTGTACCATAACGAATCATTTTGCCAGCTAAATGTATCAGACGTACTAGAATCTTGTTGTAACTTTCGAATAAGTGCCCACACTTCTTCTTCATTCTTCCATTCCTCCCTTGCTTCGTTTATCCAATCTGGTTGGATAATAGAAATGGCGCACAACAATGCTTCCACATCCTCATCCTTTCTTGAGAGTGCATCTGCCACCACATTTTGCTTCCCTTTTTTGTAGATGATTTCAAAGTCATAACCCAACATCTTTGTGACCCACTTTTTTTGCTCTTCAGAGGATAATCTTTGTTCTAAAAAGTATTTAAGGCTATCATGATCCGTTTTTACCTTGAAGTGTCTTCCCATTAGGTAGGGTCACCATTTCTTAAGTGCATGGAGTATTGCCAACATTTCCTTCTCATAAATAGCTTTGCTTAAAAACTTTCCCTTGATTGGACGACTTTCAAAAGCAATGGGTCTTTCATCTTGCATTAGAACAGCACCAATTCCATTTCTTGAAGCATCACATTCCACAATAAAGTTTTTGTGAAGTCCGGTGTAGCTAAGACCGGTGCTTGGCACATTGCCTCTTTAAGATGTTCAAAGGCCTTTTTTGCTTCCGGAGTCCATGAAAATGCATCTTTCTTCAATAATGTTGTTAGAGGTGCTGCTATTCTCCCATAATTCTTAACAAACTTGCGATAATACCCTGTCAACCCGAGAAATCCTCGCAGATGCTTTATGGATGTGGGGATTTTCCATTCCTTAATGGCTTTAATTTTGCTAGGGTCTACCTTAACTCCTTCATGAGATACAATATGACCCAAATATTCAACCTCTTGGACTCCAAAGAAACATTTGGATCTTTTTGCATATAATTGTTTCTCCTTCAATAGTTGTAGAACCCTGTCAACATGTTCAACATGATCCTTCCAAGACTTGCTGTAGATTAGTATATCATCAAAAAATACTAACACAAATTTTCTAAGGAATGGTTTGAAAATTGAATTCATCAAACCTTGAAATGTTGAAGGTGCATTGGTAAGGCCAAAAGGCATGACCAAAAATTCATAATGACCCTCATGAGTTCTAAATGTTGTTTTTGGAATGTCTTCAATCTTCATTCGGATTTGATGATATCCTGAACGAAGATCCAACTTGGTGAAGTAAATTGATCCATGCAATTCATCCAGTAATTCATCAATGACAGGAATGGGGAACTTATCTTTAATAGTGAGCTTGTTGAGCTCCCTATAATCCGGACACATGCGCCATGATCCATCCTTCTTGTGCACCAATACTACTGGAGCAGAGAAAGAACTTTGACTCGGTTGAATTATACCAGCCTCTAGCATTTCTGCAACCATACGTTCAATTTCACTCTTTTGGACATAGGGATATCTGTATGGCCTGATGTTTGGAGGAACACTTCCTGGAATCAGATGAATAGCATGATCATGATCACGCATAGGTGGGAGACCTTTGGGAGTCTCAAATACCTTGGAATGATTGTCCAGGACTTTTTGGAGATCTGGAGAATAGATGATTCCGATGTGGAAACATCTAGCGAGCATAATTGTGCAATTACACCTCTTTGCTCCTTTTTTAGAAGCTTTGTCATACCATTAGAGCTGATTATCTTTCCTGGTTTCCCTGCAATACCCCTTAATTCAACTTCCTTTCCTTCCGTAGAAAATTTCATGAAAAGTTCTTGAAAATTAAAGGATATTGTACCCAGGGATTGTAGCCATTGGACTCCTAGTACAACATCAGCACCTCCCATTGGAATGGAAAGCATTGGGCTAGTCAATACATATTCTCCCATGGATAGCTTGATATTATGGCACTTTCCAGAGCAATTTATTGTTCCTCCATTTGCAATCATCACTTGACACTCTGGTGCTGGATATAGCAAGCAATTCAATTCTTTTGCTACCTTACAATGAATAAAATTGTGGGTGCTTCCTGAATCAATCAAAACTATTACCTTTTTCTTCTTGATTTGTCCTTCTATCTTGATGGTTTGAGGAGTGGTAATTCCCGTCAATGCATTACAAGATATGGTCAGATTTAATTGTTCTTCATCTAGGCTTTGTTCCTGGAGTATATCCTCTTCTTTTGACCTTTCTTGCTCCTTTTCTTCTTCCTCTTCACAATCTATGTAGAATAATTTCTTCTCAGCACACTTATGACCTTTAGTGTATTTGCTATCACAACTGTAACAAAGCCCTTTTGCTATTTTTTCTTCCAATTGTTGTGGTGTCAACCTTATAGGTTGTGGAAGACTAGGGGCAACAAAACTTCCGTCTTTATAGTTGTGAGTGGTATGCTTCCTGGTTGCCATAATTTTGCTTTCCATTTTTCTTGCTAACCTGAATGCCTTCTCTAATGAATCAGGTTCCCAAAGGCGAACATCATGTTGGATGTTATCCTTTAAAGACCCTATGAACACATCAATCATATGCTCCTCTGGAATATCTTTTACCCTTATGTTAAATTTTTAGAACTCCTCAATGTGCTCCATTATTGAACCCTTTTGTTTGAGACTTATCAATTGGCTAAAAAAAGTGTTGCTTTTTGTATCCTCATAATGTGCTACCAATTCCTCCGTAAAAATTGCCCAAGTGATAAATTGTTTACGAGAGCAAAGCCATTGATACCATACAAACTGATTTGGTTCCAAATATAAAGTTGCCATATGTACCTTTTGTGTGTTTTGCACATTATTGAGATCGAAGAATTGCTCCATCTGTAATATCCATGTGGCAGGATCCTTGCCATCAAACTTCCTCATATCGATTTTTGGAATATGGTGAGTCTTAGATCCAACATTAGCATCTACGGAATCATGATTAACATTTTTTTTGTTCTCATCATGAGTTTCCTTTAGTACCCTTTCACCCTTAGTGCCCATTTCTTGTAGCAACTTATTCACATTTACCTTCAATTCGTCCATGTCTGTCTTCAAATCTATCTTCAAATCATCCATCTTAGCTTCCACGTCAATCATATTAGCTTCCACGCCTTTCTTTAAATACTACATCTTAGCTTCTACACCTTTCTTCAAACCATCCATCTTAGATTCTGTTCCTTTTTGTGTAAGGGACAGTTGTTGCACTTGGTCTTGTAATTTTGATATATCATATTGCATTTCTTCCTCTTCTTCATGAGTCATGCTAGAGCTTTCAGGTTCCTTACTAGGTGTTTGCATTTTCTTTCCTCGGGGCATCAGTTAACGATAATAATGCTCTACTATGCCCTTTTAATTCCTTCAAAATAAATTTTCAAACCAAGCTTAAGCAAAAATTTAAGAAAATCTACACACCTTTTTTCACTTTGTAGGAGCTCGATATTGCCTCTGATGTATCTTTTTACCTTCCAATCATATAGTTCTAAATTTCTGATATATAGTAGCCCTCTGTGTCCTCTTTCCAATGCCACAAGTCTGACCCAAATTGGATTCTCCAAGGAAGATTTATGCGAAATATCCCACAGTGACTTGATTATAGACTAGTTCAGTAGAGCAAACTTGTACGACGTGCCACGAGTCACTATTTCGACCTTTGGATCTGAAAAACACATACAAGAAACTACAGTCCATCCTCTTTCTGTACCTTCTTATGAAATTTCAATCCGACCCCTAGAGAGAAAGTTATGACGATTTTACCAAGGTCACCTGTTTGGAATGTAATTTAGGAGTCTGCAAAAAGACCAACTTCCTCAGATCATATCTCCGCAAATATAGCGTGAAAAACTCTGAAATTCGGACCCAAGGTTCAACGCGATTTCTTCTCAAATGAGTTTTTTTTTAGACTTCTGAAACATCACATAAAAAAATTTATAGCGAAAATGCCACGATGGCCTGTTTGGAGCAGCGAAACCCTAGAATCCAAAGCTCTGATACCAAATGTTATGAAACCAGCTCAAGAAAAGATAGAAAAGATAGATCAACGCCTTAGAATTCAGCCTCTTCGAGGGGGCAACCTCCTTTACATTACATAAATGAACAATTCTTGGATGCTTCAAATGACAAAACCTCCTTTCTATATATAGGAGTCTAAGGAGTTACAATATAATCCAGCCGACCTAACAATAATAATATAAAGCCACAAAAATAACAATAGAGGGATTCTATGGGGCACAAAAATATTAATAAGGGGTATAACTACAATAGTAACGGGGTAATCACTAGTATTATAGGGACCCAACAGACATCCTAAGACACACCTATTTATACAATCCCATGGTCCACGTACCATGGGTAGATCTACAAAATCTGACTCAACTTACATAACAGAAGGGTAAAACCCTTTATGACTCCTTAACTATATTCGCACTTTGCGACCACAAATTGACATTTTGTACATCAAAACTTGGGCTTTTGCCTCAAAAATTGACCCTATGGGACCCTATCCCAACAACATGTTTATGATTTGTGTTCTTGATCGTGAATTAATTTCCGAAAATGAGTAGAGTAGATTTGAGTCTTATGTTTTAGTAAATTACATGGGAAGTTTCATATCTACACATAATTGCTAGATGGTATGAGAGTAGGATTCAAAGTAGAGAAGATATTTTGAAGTTGTTATTGCAGGAGGATCAAATTTGTAGTATCAATTATTTAGAGCTAGAAGGATGGCTTTCTATGGACTAAGAATTGAGTATGCCCTTGAGGGAAGCTCAAATTATGTTGATTGGAAGGACCACATGGAGGTAGTGTTGGAAGATAATGGGTTCAAGGAATTTTCTGATAATGATATCAAGATACCAGCAACAACTGACCCTCAGAATCTAGTAGAATGGAAGAAGTGTGTAGCCAAGGTGAGAAAAATCATATTGGAGGGAGTACGAGACCATATTATCTCAAATGTCCATAGGAAAGAGACTCCATATACAATGTGGAAAGCATTGACATATTTGTTCCAGAATAGTAGTGACCACATGAAGCTGGCACTCAAGGAAAATCTTCGAAATATCAAGATCCAGAAGAACAACACCATCCCACAATACCTGAGCAGGTTCACACAATGTTGTGATAAAATTGGTAGTGTTGGGGTTACTATTCTAGAATATGATCTGGTAAGTCTATCCCTTCTTGGCCTTCCCAAGAGCTGGCACAACTACTAAGATTCTCTAAATGGGAGGAAAACTGTAGAAATTTTGAATAATATAACACTTATTCACAGAGATTATCCTGATTAGACACTATTTTCGGAATGCATGCATAATACATAACCTCCTCTACGTTGATCATCAATTTGCAGAATTAAAACATCAATCTCATGTGCGCATTGAAACATCAATCACACATATCAACACAGTATATCACGGGGAAAGCATACAGCTGAAAACCCCCAACTATCTGTATAATATATTGATTGAGAACATGTAACAATACATAGTACAATACTCCTCACAAGTACTCAGTACTATCTCCACCTGTTATACACAAACTAGCTCAGATCTGAACAAGTCACAGGTTCAAATCTCCTCCACTGTTTTCCTGCTTCCACTGTGCAATCCTGCATGAGAATAGATGAGAATGGCTGATACAAACTCGTATTTTTTCTTGGCTGAACCATGCAATCCTCATTGGCAATACTCAATCCATTGATTGTGCAAATCTCATGCACAACTATAGTCACAACTAACAGATGTCTTGCCCTTTCACTCACCTCTAACACTTGTCTCCACTAAATTGTCCATGCACTGAGTTAACTGATGTATTATTTAGTTGATTTATGAGTTAATAATTAGTGAATTAATTAATAATTAATTCACACCAATCATCACTAGTGTATTTGTTAGTTAGACTAAATACAACTAGTTCAACTAAGTCAAACTGAACACAACTCCATCAACTCCTCATTCAACTCCACCAAAACTCAATCACTTGAGTTCTAACTGAAGTCCTTCATGCAATAGCTCAACTAACCCATAAGAAAAGCGTATTTCCTTCTGAAAGTTGCATGTGCCACATCCGTAGCTCGAACTGAAGTGCTGCAAGAGGATAAGATAATGTGTATAGTATAAATATTATTAAGAGCTAATAATATTCGACTGTTCTATATTTAGACTGGCAGTCTAAAAATAGACTCCGCCCATATGTCTAAAAATAGAAGTCCATCTATTTTTACCAACATGACCAATCATCCACAAATAGAATCCTGCAACTCATAGACCATGATCCATATGTCTAAAAATAGACTTTGCGCCAAAAATAGCCTGCGGGCACACTTAGTGAAGGCGACTTCTTTTCACTAAGCTCCATCATCTTGTTGCATTTTCAACACTCCCTCTCAACAAGATATGGATTATCTACAACCCCTATCTTGTAACTCTGGAATGTTCTGCATGCAACACATTACCCGATCCACTTGCTCCAACAACACTTGGAATAAAAACACTCCCAACTGACCCCTCTGTTGGGCTAGGAACATACTCTGATGTTGAAGCTCTACATGCTGCTGACAAGTGCTCCCTCTCTGAAATCTACGCTACTGCGACATCTCCATGCATCTCACACTATTGCACACCTCTTTGTGCCACCTAGCACTGTGCAAAACACTTGTGCCTCTCGCATTGTTGCAGCCTGCTAGCTATGCGCTGTCCTGGGATTCCCTGCACTGTCGCTCTCTCTGCCACTCCATCCGCATTTGTCTCTACCAAATCAGTCAGTTCCTGCTACTCCACATCGAGGCTCCTGTAGCAAGGTCTCATCCAAGAGGTTGGGTACCTCAAGGATCCTGCCCCTCCTCCTTGGGACGATCACTCTATATTGCCCCATCTCCTACCTGGAGGTATGGCTGCATGTGATCCCTCAGCCCACCTGGCTCAAAGTTTCCCCCTACTGGAGGTCTCTGCATGAGTAGATGTCTCTACTCGATCTCCACTCAGCTTCCCCTATTGTAGCTGCTCCACAACCTCGTGAAGCTGCTGCACCAATCATGGCTCCTCCACCATTGTCTGATACTTCTTCTGACTCTGCATGTTGAGAGGTAATATACCCTCCCTCTTAACCACCAAGTCTCCATCAGTTTCCTTGCCGCTCAAGGCTTTTCATGCATCTTGAACCTCAAGAGCATACAGGTTCTTGACCCGCGAACCAATCTGCTTCACCTGTCTAGTGATGATGTGTCTAAGGAAAACATTTCCCTTACTAACTGAAGACTACATCATAGCCTCTATCTTCCAACATCACGATCGACACCAAGTTTCTCTTCAGTCCTGGTACATACTTGACATCGGTCAAGGTAAAGCGAGATCCATGCTCCCTCTAAAAAATAACCGTGCCTACACCTAAGACACTATACTTCTCATCATTACCCATCGCTATGAGTATCTGGAGATCTTTCTCCTCCAAAGTACTGAACAAACTCTTGTCGTCGGTCATGTGGAAAGAAGCTCCACTATCAATAAACCAACCACTTCCCACCATGGATGAAACCATGCATGCGAAGATTGTGAAATCCAACTCAAACTGTGAAGCAAGTGCCTCACCTTTAGATCCTTCCCCGAATTCCTTCTTGGATTTCCTCCGTGGATAATTTGAGGCATAATGGCCCACCTCATGACAATGAAAGCATCGCACTTTTGATTTTTCAACTTTCTTCTCATTATTGGAAGAACTGGATTCAGAAAGAGAAACCTTCTCCTTCTTTGCTTTGGCAGCCAAAGCGCAATTTTCTTCATCAGATGCCTTTGATGAAGATCCGTCCCTGGTATTCTGCCTGATCTCCTCTTGCACAAGATCCGACCAAAGTCTCTCCCATCCTAGCAATTTCTCCTGACCATTGACAGAGTCCTTATAGGAATTCCATATCTTTGAAATAACAAGGAGAGCCAAGCTCACCAAGTCCTCATCATCGACAGTCACCCCCACACTTCCCAGCTCATCCTAGCATTGGGTGAACTTCGTGAGATACTTGGGCATATTGTCTCCATTCTCACACTTAATGTTTCTGAGTTTATCCTTGAGCGCCAACTTCATCTAGTCGCTCTTGCTTTGGAATAAATCTGTCAACGCTTTCCACATCAAGTATGGAGAATCCTTTCCATGCAGGCTAGATACGATGTGATCCTTCACGCCCTCCAACAAAATCCTTTGACACTTTGTTGTCTTCTTTTTCCAAGCCTCAGCTTGAGCAGCATCAGTAGGCTTTGGGGCTTCAGCATCTATGAACTCCTTCAACCCATTTTCATCTAACACCGCCTCCATCCTGTCTTTCCATGAAATATAATTCGAGCTTCCTTCAAGGGCATACTCCAATCGCAATCCGTTGAAAGACATTTCAACTTCGACACTAAGAAAATAATGCTGCAAATTCGAATTCCACCAGCTCAAAACTCAACTGCTTTTGATCTAAAATTCGTGGGAACAAATTATTTCTCGTACAGAGATTGACTGTATGGGAATTCACCGAATATCTCACCTTCCAAAAGAATGATGAATCCAGAGGCTACCTGTCCCAATTACAGACTCTGCCTGAAGAAATAAAATGTAATCACTTTCTGAATAATAGATCTGATGATCAACTCCTCTGATACCATGTAGAAATTTTGAATAATATAACACTTATTCACAGAGATTATCCTGATTACACACTATTTTCGGAATGCATGCATAATACATAACCTCCTCTACGTTGATCATCAATTTGCAGAATTAAAACATCAATCACATGCGCACATTGAAACATCAATCACACATATCAACACAGTATATCACGAGGAAATCATACAGCTGAAAACCCCCAACTATCTGTATATTATATTGATTGAGAACATGTAACAATACATAGTACAATACTCCTCACAAGTACTCAGTACTATCTCCACCTGTTACACACAAACTAGCTTAGATCTAAACAAGTCACAGGTTCAAATCTCCTCCACTGTTTGCCTACCTCCACTACGCAATCCTGCATGAGAATAGATGAGAATGGCTGATCCAAACTCGTATTTTTTCTTGGTTGAACCATGCAATCCTCATTGGCAATACTCAATCCATTGATTGTGCAAATCTCATGCACAACTATAGTCACAACTGATAGTTGTCTTTCCCTTTCACTCACCTCTAACACTTGTCTCCACTGAACGGTCCATGCACTGAGTTAACTGATGTATTCTTTAGTTGATTTATGAGTTAATAATTAGTGAATTAATTAATAATTAATTCACACCACTCATCACTAGTGTAGTGTATTTGTTAGTTAGACTAAATACAACTAGCTCAACTAAGTCAAATTGAACACAACTCCATCAACTCCTCATTCAACTCCACCAAAACTCAATCACTTGAGTTCTAACTGAAGTCCTTCATGCAATAGCTCAACTAACCCATAAGAAAAGCGTATTTCCTTCTGATAGTTGCATGTGCCACATCCGTAGCTCGAGCTGAAGTGCTGCAAGAGGATAAGATAATGTTTATAGTCTAAATATTATTAAGAGCTAATAATATTCGACTCTTCTATATTTAGACTGGCAGTCTAAGAATAGACTCCACCCATATGTCTAAAAATAGAAGTCCATCTATTTTTACCAACATGACCAATCATCCACAAATAGCATCCTGCAACTCATAGACCATGATCCATATGTCTAAAAATAGACATAGTCTAAAAATAAACTTTGCGCCAAAAATAGCCTTCGGGCACACTTAGTGAAGGTGACTTCTTTTCACTAAGCTCCATCATCTTGTTGCATTTTCAACAAAAACTATCAAATTGGGAACGCTTATGATTTGATTTGGTATAGGAGGAATACTAGAGATGAGACTTCATATAAATGTTACATTGAATAAAATTGTGCCTTAGATGGAAACGAAAATAAGGGAAAAGAGAAGAAACCCCAATCCAAATGAGAATCCAGTCAATGGGGCAAAAGGAATGAGAATCCAATCCAAAAGAGAATCCAAAATCAAGTGATTTCGTTGTCATGAACTCAGGCAAGAAAGAATACCTTAGGAGGAGTGGTAAGTGAAGCTTTGGCTTCACAGTTTGAGCTTGACTTCACTCTCATCACATGCATAACAAGCATAGTAATGGGGAGTGTGTGGTACCTAGATAGTGGTGTGTCATTCCACATGATGGGGAACAAAGAATGTTTCAGTGATTTGGATGAGAAATATCTCCAGATGCACGTCGAGATGGGAGATGATGGAAGGTACAACGCGACTGAGGTTGGTACAGTCACGTTTCAGAGAGAGTCAAGCTCTCCTCTCAGGCTCAAGGATGTGATGTTTGTCCCGGGTCTAAAGAATAATATAATCTCTGTTGGAGTATTGGAAGACTATGGTTACGATCTGATCTTTATAAAAGGGAAAGGATTCTTGAGACACATATCCATGGGACAAGTGAAATAGATCGGGGTTCATGTGAAGAACCTATACAAGCTGGATGTGAAAGACTGTGATGCATTGAGCACAAAGGCAGAGATGTTGAAGAGCCAAGATGTTAGAGAACTATGGCATAGAATATTTTTCTAATTGCATCATGGCGCTTTGAAGATCATGCAACAGATTACCACAAGCCTCCCCAAAGGAGCACTAGAGCAGTACAATACATGCAAAGGGTGTACCTTGGGGAAGTACACAAAAGCCACTTTCCATGATCAGGACAATAAGGTGCATGCAGTCCTTGAAAGGATCCACTTTGATTTCTGTGGACCTTTCTCGACAACCTCCACTGCCAAGCACAAGTATTATGTTATCTTTGTAGATGATTTCTCACGAAAGTGTTGGATCTTCTTCATGCAGAAGAAAGATCAGACATTCTCCAAGTTCATTGAATTCAAGGTGCTTGTTGAGAAAGAAACTAGAAAGAAGGTGACGACTCTCAGGAGCGATAATGGAGGTGAGTATGTATTGAACGAGTTAAAAAATTTATATTCAAAGGAAGGCATTCATCGAGAGTTGACAACACCCCACAACCCATAGCAGAATGGGGTGGCTGAGAGGAATAACCATAGTATTGTGGGAGCTACAAGGGTGATGTTGAATGACCAAGGCCTACCACTGCACTTGTGGGCTGAAGCATGCAACACAACAGTCTATTTTTAGAACAAGAGTCCTCATCAGATTCTTGGCATGAGTACACCAGAGGAAGATTTCTCGGGGAGGAAGCCAAATGTGTCGTACTTTAGGATTTTTAGAGGTTTAGTATACTGCAATGTCTCCAAAGAATCAATGAAGAATCTAGAGCCAACAAAATCATTGGTGATATTTACGGGGTACACAGAAACTCCTCACAACTACAGTGTGTACTTTCCATCCCTTTGAATGACAGTTATGTGAAGGGATGTGAAGTTTGATGACGAGAAGGAAATGAGGTGTTCAATTGAGAGGGAGCTTTAGTTGTAGCATGATTAGGATATTTTGGCTCTAAAGGAAGAACCTCAAGAAGTTGTGGAGTAGCCACAAGTTGAGGAGCAGGGAGTGGACACAATCACTCAAACATAAACATATAGAGAAGGAAGGAAAAGAACGTGGGAGGTTGAGAGAATATTGCATGATGCTAGATAGAATGTGGGAGCACCCACTTCACAACACAGGTAGAGGAGGTCACCTAATCAGTACACTGGCTACATGGCTTTGATGATTGATCTTGTAGAGACTAAGCCATCATCTTTCGAGGAAGCAGTAGAGAAACTTGTATGGGTCAATGATGTGGTAGAGGAATATGATTCCATTATCAAGAACATTGTTTGGGAAGTCATCCCAAGGCCAACAGATAAATTAGTGGTAATTTCAAGATGGATCTTCAAGGTAAAGCATGTAGCAGATGAAAGCATAGAGAAGCATAAGGCTAGATTTGTGGCCAAAGGATTCTCTCAAGTTAAGGGAATTGACTATGAGGAGACCTTTGATCTTGTAGCAAGGTACTCATTCATTAGATATATTTTTTCATTGGTTGAGTAGATGGGGTGGAAAATCCACCAGATGGATGTGAGGACAACATTCCTAAATGTATTTATTGAGGAGGAGGTGTATATTAAGCAACTGGTGTAACACTCTCCTCCCACATCTACCCAAGCAACCAACCAGTCAGGGTAAACATGTGACAAGAGGCCACTATGATATGATTCAACCTCCTAAGTCACGTAAAGAAGTGGAATTAATGGAAACACACCATACAAACATTCAACATCACCTTCAAGACCATCAGGAACCAATCCAACACTTCAGAAAGCTTTCCCTTGGGTCCGACTGAGCTTTTGGACAATTTAAGCCCCAGTCGTTCTCATGCTATATACATCACAACATCTAGAAACCCTCATTCACTCTCACAGGATTTCCTGCCAAAATCTAGGGTCTTTTTTTTCAGTGTTATGTTAGCATCCCCGGGTTTTGAGCCACTTTTACAGGCCCAGGTCACTGCCCAGAATTGAACCATCTCTTCAGAATAGTAAAACAACATGGAAATGACAGTGCTAAATCAAATATTTTTTTAATACCTTGAATGGACCCCTACTAGCCATGATAGGAATTTCCTCAAACATATCATGAATATGTATACTACAGGTATAAATAACAATTCTAAGTATAGGGGTCTCATACTTAGTTGATAATCGATAAGAAACATTGATTCCTTGACAAATCAACTGCCATTCCATCCATTAGGTCATAGATACATTGATCATTCTATTACAAGTAAAAAAATGGTGAAATCCATACATAGCTATTTTCATAGAACACATACATAACCAACATGATAGCAAGAGAAATACTCAAAAAATTATATCCATATAGACCACATATAATCCATCAAAATGCTCATAGAAATACAAGGAGAAATAACCTTTCATTAATTATGAAAAATCCAAACTTGGGGTGGGACTTCCACATTCCACCCCTACCATAGAATGGATGAGACAAATCTCTCTTCATCCATTCACCCCCGTTCCATATTCCAAGCATGAATGTGGGATCACATAGAACACATCAACAAAAAACCATCTAGGGCTTCCAGAGGCCATCCACCTCAATGCATCAAATAGTGATTCCACCTTGTGGTTGAACATCACCAAAACCATCATTAGATCAGTCTCTATCCCAACCATCAAGGGCCCCAGAGCATTTGTCCAACCAAGGCTCCAAGACTAGTAACTCAACCCACAACATTTACCGGGATCCAGAGAGTTTGTCCAACCAAGGCTCCAGGACTAGTAACTCAACCCACCAAGGTCTCCAGAGCATTTTTCCAACTAAGGCTATGGTACTAGTAACTCAACCCAAGCTGATACAGGGTTCCAGAGATTTTCTCAAACCAAGGCTCCATGACTAATAATTCAACCCAACCTAAGAGAACATGAGAACCAACCAAAAAAAACAATGAAAATAAAGCCACAATCACCATGGCTATCCAGGAAATGGAAAGGCTAGGCAATGCACTATCAATCCCGACCATCCTCCCTACCAATGACAGATCACAACCAATAATCCACATGCATATGCATATTCCATGCATGCCAAATTGAGTTAAGTAAAAATACATGCAACTCTGTACCTGCAAGCAAATATGATGTAGTTTCTGATCCCAATGCCCTCTTGGGCTTTCTTGCTCTTCCTTTGCCTTCTTGCTCCAAGAATCCAAGTATGCCACACCCTCCAAGAGTGCTCCAAGAAAACTCTAAGTCTCCAAGAATATGATGAGAGAGAGAGATCCAACACTGAACTTACAAAAGGTTACTAACTAATCCTCAAAAGCCTTTTTATGAATGAGGCTCTATTTTCTTCATTTTACATTATTTTCCTTCATTTTCCTCCTCACATTCAACATGTGTCCTTTCACCTCCCTTTTCTCCTAATTTCCTTTATTTTCATAAATAAATGTGCCAGAAATTCCATTTTTCCTTTCCAAAGCCTTAGCCATTTCTTTTGCCATTATACAATCACAAGTGATCCCCATCACTGGGATTTTTCCCAAAATTCAACTTGGAATAAGTGTCCCATCATCCGTGGTTATTATTTTTCCCTTATTAACTTTTATTACGTGGAATTTTCACAAGGGTTGTTACAGAACCCTCCCCCTTGGGGGAACACCATCCTCGGTGTTAAACATGGAGCTTTATAACTTAGTTCATCATAGTATTTAGAATGATCCACCTGCTAAGAAGCAAACCAACATGAAAACATAACAATCATATCATCATAATGAAATGACACCCATATCGATTATTGGAGGTTTATAACATAGATCATGGTGGTATTTACATCCATATACATATGTACATATACAAAACATCATCAAACATATACCAAAACATATACAAAAACCATACCAAAACACCATGCCAAAACTGCTTTGCCTCAACTGACAAACAAGGAAGGATGCATAGCTCGCATCTGATTTGCCATCTCCCATGTAGCTTCATTAGGCCCAAAGTGCTTCCATTGCACTTTAACTTGCTCGATTTCTCAGTTCTAGAGCATGAGAACCTTTTTCTGCAATATACATTGAGGCTTCGACATGAATTCTCCATCTTGTTCTACATGCAATACAAACCAGTCAATCACGTGATCAACATCTTTAACATACTTCTTAAGTAATTACACATGGAAAACATCATGGAATTTCATTGTCGGAGGTTGTGCAAGTCGATAGCCTATTAACCCAATCCTCTCAATGACACTAAAGGGTCCAAAAACCTATGGTGCTAGCTTGGCACATGATCCAATCTGCAAGGAGCTCTTCTTTGGCTTGATGTGCAAGTACACCTGTTCCCCAACCTAGAACTCCTTGAAAAACTTGTTCTGATCTGCATAAATTTTCTTCCTATCCTGTGCTGCCTTTAGATTCTTCTTAATCACCCCCATGTCTGGTCCAATCAATATCTTGCTCACGTGATCACTACGATTGATGGGAGTATTGCAACTTTGCCCATACAATGCCTCAAAGGACTCATCCTTAATGATTCCTGATAACCATTGTTGTATGTGAAATCTACCAGTGGAAGATACTCTTCCCACTTTCATTGTTGATGCAACACATATTTCCTCTTCAAATATCCTATTGACCCTCTCTATCTATCCATCTGTTTGTGGATGATAAGCCATACTAAAGGCCAACTCTGTGCCCAAACCTGCAAATAAATCCTTCCAAAACTTGGAAGTGAACTTTTCATCCCTTTTTGACACAATCTTCTTTGGAACACCATGCAATCTGACCACATCTCTGATGAATATCTATGCTACTTCGCTAGCTGAGAATGCAGGCTTCACTGGAATGAAGTGTGCAACCTTAATTAACCTGTCCACAACAACCATGATGGAATCAATGTGTCTCCCTGTCCTCGAAAAACCTATGATGAAATCCATGGAAATGACCTCCCATTTCCACTCTGGAATTGAAATCAGCTGTAGCAGTCCACCTGGATGCTTACACTTTGCCTTCACACGCTGACAATCAAAACATCTAGTCACAAACTCTGCTACATACCTCTTTAGGTTCAACCAATAGTAAAATGTCTTCACTTCTATCAGTGTCTTCTGATAACCTAGGTGACCTGAATATGGTTTCACATGAAACTGCCTCAAGATCACCTTCCTGAGATCATTGTCATCCAACACATATATCATGTCTCTGAATCTAACCAATCGTTCGTCATAAGACAATAATCCATATCTTGTGCACCTACACCTGTACCTATACATGTACATGCCTTTGTACCTATACCTGTACTTATAATATCACTTGTACCTATACCTATACTACTACCATACTTTTCTGCAACCTGTGAACAATATCCATATATCTGACATCCTGTTGTCCTTCCCGCAAGATCTTGTCCTGTAAGTCTATCCCATAATATCTCATAGCTTCTAAGTGATTTACCTGTACTTGCCTGCTAAGAGTGTATTCCACTCTGTTCTCTTTACCTTTGATGTATCTGATCTCAAAATCAAACTCCCTGATCGTAGCCAACCACCAAGCTTGCCTACCATTCAGATTCAGTTGGTCAAATAGGCACCACAAACCATTGTGATCACTCATAAATGTAAATCTCCTACCCAGAAGATAGTGTCTCCGCATATTCAATGCATGTATAATCGTTGCCAACTCAAGATCATGTGTGGGGTAGTTATGCTCGTGCTCATTTAGTTTCTGTGAGTCATAGCATACCACCTGTCCATCTTGCATAAGGACTCCACCAAGTCCTCTCTTGCAAGCATCTGTGCATACTACAAACTATTTTTCTAGATCTACAATATTTAACACTGGTGCATGTGTCAACAAATGCTTAAGCTACTCAAAACTAGCCTCACACTCCTCTGTCCATTCAAACTTCTTT
Organism: Pinus tabuliformis; assembly: GCA_031772625.1. Classification (NCBI taxonomy): domain Eukaryota; kingdom Viridiplantae; phylum Streptophyta; class Pinopsida; order Pinales; family Pinaceae; genus Pinus; species Pinus tabuliformis. Next base: position 263,816,649 of record CM062806.1, on the reverse strand, counting down.
CCTTTCCTCTGCAATGATGTGATATGATAAGGAATCTGCAAGAAGTTCCTGATGAACCTCCTGTAGTAACATGCCAAACCCATAAAATATCTCACCTCATCCACATTCTTGGGAGCTACCCACTCCATGATGGATCTTATCTTTTCTATATCTACTGCAATGAATTCCTTGGAGACAACATGCCCCAAGCAATGTACCTCAGTATGAAAGAAGTTGCACTTGTCGAGCTTAACATACAACCGATTCTCTCTCAACAATTTCAACAATGCTGCTAAATGTTTGACATGCTCATTTTCATTTTTAGAATATACTAGTATATCATCAATGAACACAATAACAAACTTATCCAAATACAGACACAACACATTATTCATCAAGCACATAAATGTAGCTACAACATTAGTTAAGCCAAAGTGAATTACAACAAACTCATAATGTCCATACCTGGTCCTGAACACGGTCTTGTAAATGTCCTCTTCTTTGATGCGTACCTAATGAAGGATATCAAATCAATCTTAAATGATGGTCCCTTCAAATGATTGAACAACTTATCAATCCTCGATAATGGACATATATTGTTGATAGTCACTTTGTTCAACTGCCTCTAGTCAATGCATAATCTGAGAGTACCATATTTCTTCCTCACAAAAAATATTGGTGCACCCTGTGGTGATACACTTGACCTAATGTATCCCTTGTCCAACATTTCCTTCAACTGTGACTTCAACTCTACAAACTCATGTGTGCTCATCCTGTAAGGTGCTTTTGATGTTGGAGCTGCCCTTGGAACCAACTCAATAGAAAAGTCTACCTCCCTGTGAGGTGGAAACTCTGAAATATTCTCAGGAAATACATCCTTGAACTGTTGTAGAACTGGGTACCTGCTCAAAACATCTACATACTCAACTTCCTTAACCTTTTCACTAGAAATGTGCACTACAAATAACTTACACAATTTCATACGACTGTGTTTTTCTTGCATAATTGTCACCATCCTAACTGACGTGGCATTCTTCTTTCCTTGTAAGACTCTTGGTTCTCCATTGTCATCAACACATTCAATGGCTTTGTCATAATAGTCTACCTTGGTTCTATTGAGATACAACCAATCCATGCCCAACAACATATTGTATGAACCCAACGGTAATACATTCAAATGTGTTGCGGTAGGCATACCATTCAAATTAAATGCACAAGCTCTTACCCAATGGTGAACTCACTTCTTCGTACATGTAGCCAAAAACACTAACCAAGACTATGCATGCAATTCCTTACTCAAACCACACATATTCACCAAGTCAGGACTAACATAGCTATAATTAGATCCAGGGTCAATCAAAATATAAATAACTTGATCACAAATCTTACCGTCCATCTTAATGATAGATGCCTGATGATATGCTTGTTTGTTATCCAATGCTGCATAGATACATGGAATTCTCTGACCAACATCCCCAATAGTCTATGCCTCCTGCGCACTGTATATCTGAGGTCTACCACTCTGATGCCATGGACAATCTTTCTTGTGATGATCCCCTCCATATGTCCAACACCACACAGACTACTTATTCTTCTCCTCAAACCGATGTCCCTATCCTCTATCTGATGCATTGAACCTCTTAGGTGGTGCAACATTCTCCTTGTTTCCTGAATCTTGTGGTCTTTCTCGCTTCTTGTCCCATTTTCCTTTGTTCTTGGCATTACCTTTCCAATTCAACTTAGTCTCAAATCTACACTTTGATTGTTCATAGCAATGTTTTAGCTTTTGAATGGCCTCCTCCAATGATCTAGGCTCATCAAACTCAATCCTATCTTTGAATGCAACAAAATCTTCCTCATTTATACCTCTGACGTTCTTCACATCTTCCCACCAAATGTCTACATTACCTTTGAGACTAAATTTAGCTACTTTGGCTTTCATGTTCTTTGAATAGTCATGTAACCTAAAGAACTTCTTCATACCAAAGAACCATGCCTCTGCATCCTATGATCTCTTTACCTCTCCATCAAAAGTAGGTGTCTTTTCTTTCTTAAACTCATCTGGAAAATACCCCTTATCACTCCCCCTGTAAGGATGATAACGATGACAATCGTAGTGCCTATCTGAATCAGAATTAGAATGGTACATGTGTCTATTCCTTCTCCTATCTAGAGTGTTCAACAATTTTCCATCTCTAGCCATGTCATTGCTATCTGACATGTGACCACCATGCGACCTACTACCATATGCCCCATTATTTTTTTCTTCCTACTCATGACTGATCCGAAGTGGTCCTTGTCACTAAAAATTTGACAAGCTCTAAAGTATCACTACATTTACCTCTGTTGGCTTTTCTTTTCCCTGTATGATCCTATCATTATCTGCCTTACAACTCCTTATTTCTTCCTTTAAGCTTCTCAATGTAACTTCCAAATCAGAAGAGTTCCCAACACCATACTTCCCTTCAGATTCATAGGGAGAGTCTTTGTAGTCAACCATCCTTCTAGCCATTTGATATTTTTTCCTGCAAGGTATATCATGTTAGCTAAACCAAATCACAATAAATCAACATACCTTAGCATAGCGTGGGGAGGATACCTTGTCTGCAAGATCAACAAATCAGCATGGTACATGTATAACATAATCATAACAACATATAGAAACATAGTACATAAGCGTATAACCATGCAACCGTCATTCTAGCTAAGGTCCAGTCATCAATGCATGACCTTGTTACACAATATTTTGTCACACCTCTTGTTCACTTCCTATTCCATATCCCAAAGTGCCAAAATGTTGACAACTGTGAAGTATATCCATCATGATACACAGACAAAAACATCCCTAAAGAACCAAAGGAAAACTGCCCTGAGCCAATTCTAAAGAAGGTTAGCTAAAACCCTAAATTTTAGGGCCAACGCTCTTTGCTACACTGCCTACCCATGCTTATGGCAGGTTGCACTACTTTACCCTAGCGCTTCCAGCACGGGTTTTGATATGAAAACCTGCATTGAACCTCTTTTAGAAGGTTTTCCCAAAATGGGGGAGAAGCTTCGTATGCTAGAAACTTCGAGAACAATGAGTTGGATATTGGTTGTTGTAGATATGGTTGAGCTCTCCCATTTGGAGCTCTTGATCTTATCATTATGGGCCTTCCCCTTGAGATGTGGACCTTCCTCCATCTTTTGTGGATACCTAACTCCCTCTTCCTTCCTATAAATCAACTCCCTCCCATCCCCAAATGTTTGGTCATTGATTTCCTGCATTCCTACATTGAGATTATGCCCAAATGCAGCCCATTCTAACTTGGAGAACGAGTGCTTGAAGAGTCTTTGCTTGGAATAGGAAATCCACCAAAAGGACGTCTCCAACATCAAGGCATAGGTTGTATGCTTCCCTTTTTAGCTTGTTAAACACACATGGGAAACATAGAATAGGAAAGATAAATCAGTGAGTACATTTTTTTATTAACATCAGATATACATTTATAGTACAACATATGACTCTTGGGTTTCAGATCCCAAGGTCTCTTGGACTGCTTTGGTCTATTCGGCTTCCACACTAACCCATTAGGATTAGGTGTCCAAAATTCCCCCCCTTAATCCGAAGGGTTATGTATGAGTCCAAGAAGAGAGCTGTAATACAAAATGTGCAAAAAATGCATGGAAGCACTAGGCTGAATGTGCTCTATGAAATGTTGGTATAAAGGGCGGTGGTTTAAGGATGACCACCAACACTGGAACGCTTAGTGTAGTTCCCGGAACTCTTCCAAAACTGGCAAGAAACTGAAGTTTTCTGCTAGAGGAAGTGATCCTATTGTTTTAAAGAGGGAAACCTTCAACCATAAAAGGGAGGTCTCACCCAGCATAAAAGGTAAAACTTCAACCTGAAAAGGGAAGTCTCAACCTGTGATGGTTTAAGGATAACCAACAACTCTGGAATACTTAATGCAATTCCTGGAACTCTTCCAAAACTAGCAAGAAGTTGGAGTCTTCTGCTAGAGGAAGTGTTCTCAATCTGTTCACGGGCATCTTTGTCTCTGGCTACAACTCTGAAACGTGTGTGACAGGTTGTGGCTCAGGCTCGCTTGATGTGACTTTGAAGCTTGTAGATGACCATATTTTCCCCCCCTGTCAGATACAAGGTGAGAAGATGGAGAAAACTCAACTGCAAGACTGTTCAATACTCTGGAACAAGTTCTGACATGTGTTTGGAATATCTTCTTGGCTGTTGATGCCCATTTCCAAGAAGCGATCCATCCAAGATGAATCTTTGTTCTTGTAGGACGTTTGTTTTTGAAGCATCTGTGTGAAGAATGGCTGGTTTTATGACAGTGCTTACATGGATGAAGATCAAAACAGTGATCTTTCAAATGGCCAACTCGGTCACAGTGTTGGCATTTCACGATCTGTTGTTTTTGTTGTTGTTGTTGTGGAAGAGGGGCAGAATTTGGAACAGCTGAAGCTGAACTATCATGAGGAGCAGGTGAACTGTCATAAATGAATCCAGCACTCTGAAACTGAATGGGCTTGGCATAGTCTGGAATATGAAAGGACAAGTCCTTGTCATATCCAAGACCAGTTCTATTCTTGTTGTGGACAAGCTGTTCCCAAGGTCTGATGATGGGCTTGGGAAGTGCACACTGAGTTTCTGCATCTGTATATACACCTGCTGCTTTATTTGAATGAACAGTAACATTATTGACTTGCTGCTGATGGGTGGTTGTCTCAACGTTCTGAACAAAAACAGGTTCAGAATGATGTCTATTTTGATGTAGCTCTTCTTGTTGTAGCTGTGATTCAAGCTGCAAAAAATCAATATTTTCCTGGGCATTATATAAGCATGTCTGAATTCTGAGAGAGATCCTTTGCTGATTTGTAATGTGTCATCAACAATAGATTGTATAAGAGTTTTCATGAACTCTAATACTTCACTGATTCTGGCCATTTATGCATTAAGAACTGATCAAAACTACTACTTAATGCAGAAAAGTAATACCCACTCACAGTACACAGCAATATCCTTATAAGTGTGCAAAAAGAAGCAACAAGTAGAATTCGAAGATGCTGAAACCAGAATACCAGAGAGCAACTATAATTCTTTCTTTCTCAAAAAATTTCAAGGAGTCAACAAACTAGATAATGCAGATTTGTTCTTATTGAAAACTTTTATATCTCACCACTTGATATAGACATATAATCTCAGTAATAGCTCATCAACACTGTCTCTTGAATATAAGTTTTATAGAGTATCAAAAAAAAAAAAAAAAACTGCAGAAATGTCTCTCAAGCAGTTCCTTCTAATGCTTAAGTAGGTCTTCCACCTCCAGCTATTGCAAGTGCAGTTAAAAAAACCACTGGTAGCAAAGAGAATTGTTGGAAATAAAACTGGTGAGCTTGATGTCAAAAAAGCTTACAACTAAGTCAAAAAGAGGATATTTATGATCAACAAGCCAGAAGAACTTTCATCTACTACAACAGTACAGGATGCCTCTTGTTCTTCTCGGTTCACATCATGGAAAATAATTCCAATTCAAACTGAGATTGTGGAGCACATATCTCTGGTCATGTTCCTCTTGTAGCTAGAAAAGCGTTCTTAGCATGGACATTTTCCACACAAGATATTCAGGAACACATTTGCCACCCTTACAAACACTTCAATGCCTTGCTCTTTCAGGGGCGCAAATTTGATCAGTTTGGAAAGTACCAGCAAATTTGAACACAATGCGCATAGATAAGAAATTACCAGCAAATTTCACAAAGGAAATATTTTATGCAATGGAAAAGCACTTTGGTCAGAATCGAACTATTCATCCTGGAGACATGGTTATTGATACATCAGCGTCCAATTATGGAGCATTTGAACACAATGCTGCTTCAGAAAATACCCCACTGCATCTACTCTAACCTTACAAATAATAGACAGAAACTATGGTGAGTCCAGTGATCCCATATAATATATTTGATCACACCACATTACATTTATATAAACCGTGCAAACCAACAGATCGGTTACATCAAAGGGGACCGCGCTGCAGCTGTATTCACAACCTAAAACATACAGAGGATGCTATTTCGAGGATTAGCGACGCAATTTTCTTTTATCTAAGAGTGCCCTGGAAAACCTGGTCAATGCATCCCGGTTCGTGCCTTCGTCTGGCAGTGGCTCAAAAACACCGCTTTCTATATTACTCTTGAAACTGGACCGTCCAAAAGCTCTTTGCCTATGAAAGGGAAATTCGGTTGGTGTTGTCTTTAATCGACCCCAAATTCTTGTATACTAGCAAAAGAGACATACAAGACTCCAGACCATCACGCAGTCAACAATAGACCCCAAATTGAACCTCTTTGTGATGACAGGCAGCCTCAACACACAGTTAACTACAGCAACTCAGCCCAGGTTTTATTAGTGACTCATTCAGCTATAAAAGACAGTAACCATGATTATTGAATGGTGTAAATGCTTGCCTCTTCACACTCGGAAGAATACCTTGACCATTATAAGCTGCCAGCAATTTATTAACAGGTGTTTTGACTTCCTACTATAGTAGCTCGACCCCACTGTAAAGGAGAACTCATCCAGTCACAGAATAAGAAACTCGTCCCTTCTATTCTTCATGGAACTCGTGCTAATGGTGGCTGGTTTTCATTACTGCGTTTGCTTCTTCAACCCAACTTCTGCTTCAGAGATTTCAACCAGCAGAGTGAGGGAGAATCGTTCCTATTTTATCAGCAATGCCTTGGCTCTTGATATGACTGGAAAAATCGATTCCCAACTCTGATGGAAGCGGACGCCATCAAAGTTTGTGGAATCCATGGCCACTGTTGAGACTTCTGACCGGCGAGGCGCTTGAGCAGTTACAAGTTTTTTTTTCTTTCGCAGGCTCTGCAATATCATAGACTTCCTCTACAATTGGCTTTGATTTGACCAAAACTTGAGCAATTGCGAGCTTATTTCTTCTGAGACTCTGCAATGTTATGTACTTTTATGAATGCACTGGTATGGTGGAGTATTCAACAGTGCGGGAGTCGATTGGTATTGTGGAGGCGTTATACCAGTTAACAGAGTCGGGGCTCATCCACAATGTTCAACATATATATAATGTATAACTCAATGTAATACCACCATCAATAACTCAACTGACGCCACAGTTTGAACGCCACAATCATAAAAAATGACATACCACATACAGTACACCATTCACGCAGCATGGAGGAGGGCCACCGCACCACACCACTATCAGGTAGCACTGACTCGATCCTCCAACAACACAGATTTCGATGTAGATTAGTGCTTAACGCAGATAGGATGGGGAGAGTTGAGATCAGTGGCAGAGGGGACCGGAGTAACCAGTAACGGCAGAAGTCCGATTGTCGATTGTGTAAAGCTGGAGCCGAGGTCGATTGTGGTAATAACACAATGCAGGCTGAATTCAACCAATGCTCAGAAATTCCAACAGATTGGTGTAACTCGTAGAGAATAATACAGTGACTGTGGGAATTATGGGCTTAGAATAGTAGAAATCTGACAAGGCAGGAGCAACTAAAAGCACAGGGCTGAGGCATAGGAGTTACAAAAGTATCAGAGAGAAACACCCAGCAACAGAGAATTCAAACACTACGCCCAGAGAGCTCACATTCAACTCACACAGCGTCCACGCAGCCCTGATTTTGAAGACGTTGAGGTGCTACGGGCAAATGTGAAAAGACTGGAGGAACGGGCAAATTCAGATTTGCTCGCGGTTATGCAGTTGTTACCACTGAGTCCTCTTTGGCCAGGACAGTGCGTATTCAATATCAAAAAAACGCACATTCAACAGCGCATAACTATGGACAGTGCGCAGTCTCAGGACAGAGGCGCTCAGGACAGAGGCGTTAATTATGGACAGAGCCCAATTTGCAGAGAATATGAAACGGTTTTGAAGTCTGAGCGTATTCAACTGACCAGGGCGCAGGAATTATAAATAGAATATGTCAGGGCAGCGCAGGTGTGGCAGAGGCAGAGTAGCGCTCTGGACAGAGGCAGTGGCAGGAGCAGCTAAAATTTAGCTGAAGGAATATTCATGAGAAAATATTCCTGAGATGCAGAATTGATGGCAGAAATGACTGCACAGAAAGGCCATAAGACAAATGGCTCACATTAATTATGCAGGGCAGGAATACGCCTGCTCTGATACCATGTTAAACACACATGGGAAACATAGAATAGGAAAGATAAATCAGTGAGTACATTTTTTTATTAACATCAGATATACATTTATAGTACAACATATGACTCTTGGGTTTCAGATCCCAAGGTCTCTTGGACTGCTTTGGTCTATTCGGCTTCCACACTAACCCATTAGGATTAGGTGTCCAACATAGCTTATTGATATATACATCTAATGTTCACTTTCCATAATTGTGTAAATGTTTATTCTTTTAGCTTAATACCCATTGATCTATTAAGTTGTTTATGTTTGATGTATGCCATATATGCTCATGTAATTTGTAGTTCTCTTTGATCTTTTTTGTAGGTACTCGTATGTAAAGAACAAGTAAGGAGCGATGCCTGGAGCAAAGGAATCAAAGTCGTCTCCAAAGGGATTGAGCGATTAACATCAGAGCAAGGTAGGTCACTCTCTCTCTCAATTTGTTAAACATAAGCTAGGAAAGTGAATTTTAGTTTGTTTAGTTTGTTGCTAGACCCTCTCATTGGCCTAGAGAGATCACCTCTATCTGTAGAGGGGATTTGTCTTCACAAAAAAATGGTGACTCTGCTAGGGAAGCTATAGCCTCTTCAATCTCTTTTTTCATCTGATCTCTTGATTAGTTTGACTGACCATTGAGTTCTCAGTTAGTTTGAGTCTGTATAGGTATGTACAGTCACTGATTACTAGCTTAGAGTGCTGATTCTGGAGGGTTTGTTGAAATATTTTTTATATCTTTTTCCTTATTCCTTGCCCAGTGTGTTTTTGATTTGGACAGTCGCGCTGCCAGCGCGCTTTCCTTGAAAATAGCCATGTTGAATCCCTGTTCAACAAGAGTTTGGTCATTACAGTCACGTTGATCTCAGAGATTGGCAAAAATTAGGGTTTCTCTATCAAAATACAGTGTGTCTTAGCCCCTGAGGTCCTTTTTCTTGTCCATTGTGATTAGTTTTATTGATTTTTTGTCTGATTATCTTATTTGATTATCAAATTCTTGTCTTTGTGAACTTTCAAGTGTTTGGGTGAAATTGGATTGATTATAGGGTTTATAGGTCATTTGATTGTCACTTCCCGCTTGTAAGTGTCACTGAGTTTATATTTTGTTTATTGGTTAGATCTGGTTATCTGTTAAAATCATTAAAAACGTCAATTTGCATTAGTTTTGGCTTGTCTTTTGCAAAGTTGTTTTTCAATTGCATTAGGTCATCTTGCACTTGAAAAATCATTTTTGTTGTTTATCAACATAGACTACGTTGTTTTATTTACAAGCTAAAAATAATGCGTTGTTTATTCATTCAAAAGAGAAAAGTGAAGACGTTTTCATTTAAGTGCTTTTGGATTTGAGTTAGTGTTGCTTTAATTGGTGCATTGATTGCATTAGGAGAATTTGAATCGAAAGATCTCATTTTTTCTTTAGTTGAAGCTTAATTTCATTAGGAGAATCTAAAAATCAAAGAGAACATCATTTATATAAAGTGCATCTTGGTGAAGTAAACATCATTTTTCTTTCGATAGATTGCATATAAGATAGTGAAGATTTCTTTTGTTGTTGCATATTGCATTTGGAAAGAAACATTAGTGGAGGTGTGTTCTTTGATGCATTAATTGATTGAATTCTCTTCTCTTGTTAGTATAGCTTTCATTTAAGTGAAAATTTTCCTTTTCTCATATGGTTGCATTTTAGGATTCAGGTGACATCGTTTGAGCCAAAAAATTGAAACATAATTCAAGATCAACATTAAAATTTACTCAATTAACCTAAGGATCATTTGGAACTTAACACAAACATTTAGAGGTCTAGGCTAGAGATGTGTTTCGACATCTATAAACCTAGCAGTTGTTGTTAACTTCCTGCATTGTATCCTGGGGGTGAAATCTCGTTCCACATATGGAAGTATATAGGATCGTTCTCTAATACTCTCGGGTATATCGGAGGCACTCTAGTATGGAAAATATATGGGAACACTCTCATCGGATGGCTATGCATTAGACAACACTAACACAAACTTGTGCTCCCCGTATAGTCACATATATATTGGGAGACCCCACTGGGTTGTTATCCTTTAGCCACATGTAACCGAGTTAGTTTCCTTGTAAACGTGATACACCGAACAAAAAATTTGGGGAGATCAGTTGTCGTACGTTAAGTCCTTGGTTTCGGCTAAGGTGTATATTGCGGTTCATGGATACTTGGTAAACCCTCTTGCCTAGTACACCCTTTTTGATTTATTTCTTGTTTTTAAGTTCTAAAATTTAACTTCCCACAATAACATGACTTACCTATGCAGTTATCCTTGGCCTCACATTACTTGATTAATAGTAAATTTTAATTGTAAGCTCAAATAAGTCACCTCCTATCCTTTTTCTTTTTGAGAGAAGGTCATCGTGGATGAACCACCACATTCACCTTACATTTCCCCTTCACAATCTGACACTAAAGGGTCACCACAAGGAGTCCATCCTGAGACTTCACATTCACTTGAAGCCCAAGGTTTTGAACTTGGAATTAGCCTAAGTATTCAACCCCTTGCTTCTCATCCTGCACCTCGAGAGCCATCATATTAGGAATCTAATCTAGAAACTCCTGAGGTTCCATAGTGGTATTTATTACTTCCTCTAAATCTGATTTTTGATCCATTGTTCATATCTCCTCAACGACCATATAGTATGTTTGATAACCCCAATGTACCTTTGGAACGTTCTCCTGGTACATCGTGGATTCCTCCTCGCCAACTGTTTCCACCTATGGAATCAGAAGGTGAGATTCCAACCTCTCCTCGAGATCCTCCTCCAGAAGTCTCAACCACTCACATTCCTGGTGTTGGCGATGAATCTGAATATAACTTTCCACCTGAAGGCTTTCCATATGTGGGAAGTATGCCACCTCCACCACCACCTGAAAGTAATGAACCTTTGTTTCCACCAGGTTACACTGCTTTGGATCAATTGGTTTCAGGTACTCCAAGTGTGTCTTCACTTTACCATAATCCCATTTGGTCATCAGGCGCTATGCCTACTTCTGGTTCATTTGTTTCAATCGCGACCTCTTTACTTCCTATACAAATTGCAGTTTTTTCAGTTCTTGTACAACTGACAGTTACGGTTGGGACAGTTAATGTCCCAATAGGTTCCTCAGGTCTTCCATTAAGTGGAAAATATGTGCCACCACCTATCCCACCGCATGGGGGGAAACAACCACCTCCTCCATATGTACCTCTTATTTCGGGTGCAACTTATGTGAGTGGATCTCAAACTCACGCTACCAGAGTCAATCAAATTGTTGACAGTGTACCTTATCATAGTGGATCATCTATTCCATCTAGATTAGGCCAAATCCCATATCAACAACCTCTTCAGGCCCAGATACCCTACCAACAACAGTACCCTCCATATGGCTCACAACAGCCTCAAAATACACCTTTTAATCAACAAGCAGGACCCCAAATGTAGTTTGGTCCAAATCCCTCATTTTGGGACATCTGGTTAAATTCAAGCTGGAACCTATCAGTACCAACATGGAACCCAACAAATTTCGCAAGGAACTTTTCAACAACAACATCCTTATGTACAACAAGGACCTTATGTGCAACAAGGGCCTTATCAACAACCATTGTAGTAGCAAGGTCAACCCTTGCAGTAGCAAAAAAAAACCCTTGTATCAACAAGGCCAACCCTTACAACAACAAGGTAAACCTCTGCAGTAGTAGGGTTAACAATTTTACCACCAGGGTCAACAATTGCAACAACAACCTTATACTCCATACACTTAGCAAGCTGTTTATCCACCTTATGGTTCTCAACGACCTATGATGGATCAATATCAACCTTACCCTCATCAAAACCCACCTTTGTGGGGATAAAATCCACCTTTGTATGGTCAGAATACCTCGCAGTGGGGGCAATATCAAACTCCTTATGGTCAAAATCCGCTGCTTTGGGGGAAAAACCCATACCAACAAGGTTGGAACCCAAAAATTGGGCCTTATCAAAGGCCCTCCATGCCTTTCAATCCACAATTTCCATTTCTAGCCATGTTGGAACTACCAGATGTGTCAAGGCTCACAAATGACCCAATACTTCATTCATCATAATAACCTCTAGATCCTACTAAGATTCCTGGCGATTGTCCGAAATTCGAAGGAAAGACTAGAGAAGACCCCCAGGCCCATGTTATGACTTACCATTTATGGTGTTCATCTAATTCTTGGGTTGATAATTCCATTCATCTACGTCTTTTCCAGCGAACCTTGATGGGTGCTGCCGTGAAATGGTACATCGAGTTACCTCAAGGTGCCTTCCAATACTTCAACACTTTGGAAATGGCCTTCCTTACCCATTTCCAACTGCCATTTCGATATGAAACCGATACCCATCTCCTTACATCTTTAAAACAGACAACTTCTATGAACATTTCCAACCACTTCCATGAATGGAGGCGTCAGTGTCGTCTCATTAAGTTCGAGATTCCTAACGATATTTTAACTTAATGTTTTCCCAAATCATTCATTAATAAAATTGCCAGGGACATAGATATGGGTGGCTGTGTAACCAAAGAGAAAGCCATTTCCCATGCCCAATATCTTGATTTGGTATATTCCCAATCCAACACGTTGTATGATCTCTTGCCTGATGCTCCATGACCATCTACTGATCCTGCATCCTCTAAACCTCCAGAGGCACCGCCCGTCGATGGTATTATTGGTTTAGTGACTCAAAATTCTAGTAAATCTTCTTCTGATTCTACGAAGCAGAAATCTGTTTCAACTACTGCATCCAATTCTCCTTCGAATCCCTCTCAAAATCTTGGTAAAGCCTCCAAGGTTAATTCCATTCAATCTATTGTGGCAAAAAAAACCTCAAAAGCTAAAAATAAGGGTAAAGGAAAATCCAAATTTGATACCCTGAAACAAGATCCTCCAAAATCATCTGTCGATGATGCATCTAAAAATAATCCCAAATATCCTTGCCTCATTTGTGATGAAGATCACTATACCAAGGATTGTCCCCATTGTGTTGAAGTCAGTTGTTTGTTAAAAGGTACCCAAGGGACACCAACTATATTAAAAGAACCTTTTCCATCACAACAAACCCAATTGGTAGAGCAACTACAATATTCTACATGTTCGGTCTCTCAGGTTTATATGAGTGGATGTCTCAGTTGGGTTTGCATCACGACAACTCAACTCCTTATTATCCACAGGCCAATGGTCAAGTTGAGGAAGTCAACAAAGTCTTCGTTACCATGCTTCAACACACCATTGGGATGCATAAATGAAATTGGCATCTCATTCTATTTTCATCTCTATGGGATTACTGGACCACAGCTAAGACAACCACTGGATTCATACCCTTTTAGTTGGTGTATGGTCTAGAGGCGACTCTTCTAATTGAGTGTGAAATGCCTTCACTGAAGCTAGTTGTCAAATTACTCCTTGATACCTCACCTGAGGAGGAACGTTTACTTTACCTCGAAAGGCTAGATGAAACTCATCCTATTGTTACTTTAATGATGGAATCCCAGAAGAAATGAGTTAAGGCTCAATACGATAAAACTATTTCTCCCCATGTTTTTGCTGAGGGTGACTTGGTCTTGTTATATGATCAATCCAATGATAAATTGGGAGATGGGAAATTCAAACCAATGTGGCATGGGCCTTACATTGTTAAACGAGTCTTACAAAAAGGTGCCTATGAGTTACTTGACTATGAAGGAAATTATTTGGTTGAGCCCCGAAACGGGCTTTACCTTAAGAAGTATTATGCGTGATTTTTCATGTAAATACTTTTGTACATTAGTGTGCAGTGTGGTTTTGGTGTGTTAGTTTTCTTTTACAAACAGGTTTTTCCTCTTCTTACCTCATGCTCTACTTGGTTTGTAGATGTCATCGAAATGTTACTTCGGTTTTGTTGATGGTGCTTGTCATAGTACACAGAATCTGTCTTCCGCGGCATGGGAAATCTATGACCCTAATGGTGAGTTATTGAATTTATAGGGTATATGTTTAGGTCGTACGACTAATAACATTGCCGAATACAGTGCGGTCATTGAACTTTTCTTAGGAGCTATTTCTCTTAGCATTAGGGATTTAATCATCAATCTTGATTCACAACTTATTGTACTACAACTTAATGGACAATATTCAGTTAGAAATCCTCAAATTTTGAGAATGTATTTGCGAGTTCATCCCTTGGAATGAGACTTTGATTTTTTTACTTATCATCACATTCCGAGATGCATAAACACATCAGCAGATGCATTGGCTAAATATGTGTTAGATAGACATTTGCGAAACATGTAAATCATAAAACATCACATAATAGACACGGTGAATAGAAACACACATGCACACACACATACATACATACATATATATATATATATATATATATATATATATAGAGAGAGAGAGAGAGAGAGAGAGAGAGAGAGAGTGTGTTTGAAAAAGAGTTTTTTACATCAAAATGACAAAATCTGTGTTCTGAGACACATGGCTTCACAAACCTACATCGATGCAGAAAATAAACTGGAGTTGGATATCCATCCACATGGTGCTCATGGTAGCATGAAATAGCCCTAATAACTTGACTCAACAATTGATGCAGTCTAGCAAAAACCCCTACAGTGTGTCTCTGGTACCGAATGGCATCTCATCTATCAAGACGTGTGTGTGTGTGTGTGTGTGTGTGTGTGTATAGAGAGAGACAGAGACAGAGACAGAGTTTGCAAAATATTTTTCCACATCAAAATGAAAAAATATGTGTTCTAAGACACATGGCTTCATAAGCCTACATTAGTGCAGAAAATAAACTAGAGTTGGATATCCACCCACATGGTGTTCATGGTAGCACGAAATAGCCCTGATAACTCGGCTCAACAACTGACGCAGTCTGGAAGAAACCCCTACAGTGTGTCTCTGGTACTGCAATGGCACCTCATCTATTGAGGTGTACTTTGGAATTCCCCTGGTTAAGGCTTCCAGGTTACGCTCTACCTCAACAATCAGATCCACTCCCTCCTCATAAGGAGCCTCCTCAATAAGGCATGCTACTCATCTAGCTATTGAAGAAACCCTTGGAGGTCTCTCTGGTCCCACATCTGCAAATCATCATAAGTAAAATCTCAGTACACATAAAAAAAAAAAAAAAAACTTCAAAAACTTTAAAAATAGTTTTTCCCTACATCAGTCCGTTGTGTGCCTAGTGGAAGTGGAAGGTCGAGATCTCCTCAGAAATTTGTGCCTGCATATGCCCAATCATCAACCATGATTAGGTTCTGACGCAACCATCCAAATAATGTCATAGGAAATGACATATTTTGGCTGCCTCCACGTCGAGGCATCAACTCTCCCCAACTGAGTAATCATGGATCTCTGGGTGCTCGGGCATCCACCTCTATCCACTGATAGCAAAACAATGGAACATGTTCCAAAAATAACATCACCAAAATGGAATCGTACTCGAACTATTTCAGTTTTCCTATTCTGAACTTGGTCAGTTGGTCTTTCATATTGACCAACAAACCCTCACACCAGTTGAAAGCCGTGGGGTTCAAATAGTCAATAACATAGTATGCAAGATAATTCTCAAAGGGATATTTGTGATCATTTTTATATTGATCTTCCCACTTTTGGTCTTTTGGGAACCTGGGCAGTTCTTGGCAATCAATGTGTTTGTGCTCTCCCCAACAACATGAGAACTGGATAGCTAAATCCATTCTCCCCTCTTGGATAACCCAATGATGAAGTATATTTCCGAGATATTTATCTCGAGATCTTGATCTCCAATAATGAACATTTAGTGGTTTACATCCCACAAGTTGACTAGATGCTGTAACAACTCAGGATGGCTCCTAATCCCAAGAATCCTGAAGAATTTCAGTAGCCCGCAGTCTCGAAGAGCAACAATGCAATTTGGATCTTGAGCTGCTTAATGATATTCGGCTTCATTTTCTCGTTCCTTCCATTCAATCGCCATTTTGGACTGATTATCCTATGGAAAATCAATAAAACAACATTTCATGAGCTTCCATGGAGACAAAGCTCAAGAAAAACCATTAAGCATAGAGGATTTCATTCAAAAACATTTAGCTCTACGCCAACGTGACTGTGTGTGAATTTTCACACACTACTAGTGTGCTGGAATAGTTGATTACAGAGTGATTAGTGCGGATCCAATGGGTAAAACCTATGTTGATTGCCCTCGACCTAAATTTTTAACCAGTCCTCCTAGCAGCCTAATCTATGGACATAAATGCATGAAATAACAACCAAAATGAGGGAAAGGGAGAGATCTCTTACCTGAAGCATACGACTCAGCGAATGGTGTCCTGGGTTGATCGTACTCCTTGCCTAAACTTTGAGGTAAAATAGGGTAAATTTCCTCTCCAAGTTACAATTTGGTAAAATGCTAAAATATTTTGTTTTTCCAAGTTTTATAAGTCTCAAATAATACTTTTACCAAAATTAGGGTAGTTTCACTTATTTTTATATATTTTTCTTGAAAATTGGTAATGTTCGTGCACATGTGCAGCGACAGGTCATTTTACCTGGTGATGGTGATTTATTTTGACTGATTCAAACGAGTTTTATTTTATCACTTTTTTAGACTCGTCAAAAATAAATGAAAAAGTGACCCCCTAGAGTCATCTTTAAGCTCTTTTCTGACTCTCGAAAAATGAAAAGATTGTCAAGTACTTGTCATTTCAAACTCGTTAAAGTAAACGAAATGACATCTACTCAGTATAATTTTAACCCTTTTCTGGACTGAGATATACTATTGTATGAAAAAGGAATACCTTAGTTGAATATGGCTAAGAGGTTCTCTTGGATATTATTTTCTACCTTTTCGGGTTCAAGAGATGATTTACGAAAAGGGGCCTTTGGAGTTTTCTTTTCTTCTTATTTTTCAAACTCTCTAAACATGAAAAATATGTCAAGTTTCCCCTCCATCGGACTCGTAAAACTTAAACGACGCAAGACTTGTCACCATGACAATACTGAGTTTCTCCTTCCTAGGGCTTGTAAAACTTACTAGGATGGATTCATTTGAAGGATGAACTTATATGACAAGCATATTTTATCCCCTTCAAGCTTGCGATAAAAAAGAATGGGGTACCCACTAGAAATGGTAGGGGAAAAAGTGAAAGAAATTATCTTTTGTATATTGTAAAGGCAACATGTCGCTCTTGAACATGACACTCATGTGTTGCTCGTGTCGGGTTTGGGACATCATCGCTTAGTCACTTGCCTTCCTGGGTTTGGGAAATCCATTTTTCCTCTCATCTGATTATACCACTTCATCATCATGACCTATGATCTTATGTTGAGTCAAATGTTGCCAAACTATGGAGTAGTGTCACCGATATGTTCAAGAGAATTCGTATCTGCACTTCTTTACTGCTTATACATTGTCTAACTTTATGCCACAGTCCTCGATCACACTTATCTACTCTACTACATCCTTTGTTTCATGTTGACGATGTGGGATTAGTTATGGCCCTCCTTTGACGGATGACTTCCTGTCGATTTAACTCAGTATCCGAGAAGATGATCTAGAAACCCCCTTCCAGTACCTTAGAGCTTGCATGCCTTAATGAAAAGTTCTTTGCATTCGACGACAAGTTTACATCATTGACCTTTGATCGAATGATTCCATGGGTGTTCGACTTTGATTCAGGTGGATATTGGTGGCCATCTGCCTATTCCACCTAGACCCCCTTGTTGGTTGTGGAGCTTGATTATCTTTTGTATTCAAAGGTATCGTCACATTGGACCCCAGTTCGAAATGGGGCGGCAACACCACCCGTAAAATATTCACTGCAGGGGGGTCCAGGGGGTGCAGCTGCAACCTTTGGAAAGTCCCCCCTTGGCGGGGGGTTTTGGGGGCAGCGCCCTCGAAGTGAAGAATAGATGTGAA
Organism: Pinus tabuliformis; assembly: GCA_031772625.1. Lineage (NCBI taxonomy): Eukaryota > Viridiplantae > Streptophyta > Pinopsida > Pinales > Pinaceae > Pinus > Pinus tabuliformis. The sequence goes on along the minus strand of CM062806.1, from coordinate 263,798,566 downwards.
TAGAAGTTATGTTTAATTTAGGGTTTTTTACCCTAGAAGGCAACCCCTCACTGTATATGATGGAATTGTATTGCATCTATGTAGATTTTTATTCTGAGTGAGAAAGAGAGAGGAGATTGAGAGCGAAGAGGGTGTTACAGCGGATTTGATGTAGGTTGTATCTCTTCATTTTGCTGGATAATAGAAAGGAAGGACTGGCTATTCGGGGTGGACGTAGCCCAAAATGTGTGAACCACGTATATTTGTGTCTCTTTGGTTTTATGAGTTTTATGTGTTTATATTTATGCAATATTCTATGTGTTCCATTGCTCTGTAATATATAATTTTCTAACAACTAGTATCAGAGCTGAAGGTCTATTTGGCTAATAAACTCGCAGGAAAGAAGGGTTCCTGTGAGAAGCAATGCAAGTTGAAAGCAGGAAGAAGTGGGAGGTAGCCATGGAAGAAGAGATGGACTCCTTAATGTATAACCAGACTTGGGACTTAGTCAGGTTTCCTGCAGGAAAATCTACATTGAAGAATAAATGGGTTTACAAGCTGAAGGAAGAAGATGGAGGAAAACAAAGGTGCAAAGCTAGACTTGTGGTGAAGGGGTTGAAACAGAAGAAAGGTATTGATTTTGATGAAATATTTTATCATGTTCTTAAAATGACTTCAATCAAAACTATTTTAAGTCTAGTAGCAGTTGAAGATTTGCATTTTGAGCAGTTAGATGTAAAGACAACCTTTCTCCATGGGGATTTGGAGGAAGAGATATATATGCAACATCCACAAGGATATGAGGTAAAAGGGAAGGAGAAACTAGTGTGCAGGTTGAAGAAGAGCTTGTATGGCTTAAAGCAGGCTCCAAGGCAGTGGTATCTAAAATTTGATAAGTTTGTGTCTGAACAAGGTTATATGAGATGTCACTCTAATCATTGTTTTTATCTGAAAAATCAAAATGATGGCAGCTACATTATATTGTTATTGTATGTAGATGACATGCTTGTTGCAGGGTCTAACATGTAGGAAATAAATGTGCTCAAAAGAAAATTGGCAAATTCATTTGCAATGAAGGATTTGGGAGCTAGAAAACAAATCCTTGGTATGAGAATACCTAGAGACAGGAAAAATCGCAAATTAACATTGTCTCAGAATGAGTACATACAAAAGGTGTTGAAAAGATTTAATATGCATAATGCAAAACTAGTTAGTACACCTTTTGCTAGCCATTTCAAACTTAGTAAGGAAATGTGCCCAAAGACCCAAGAAGACATGGATTATATGTCTAAAGTTCCATATGCATCAGCAGTTGGAAGCTTAATGTATGCAGTGGTTTGTGCAAGGCCTGATATTGCACATGTAGTGGGAGTTGTAAGCAGGTACATGAATAATCCAGGAAAGGAACATTGGATGGCAATGAAATGGATTCTTAGATATTTGAAAGGTACCACAAATCAAGCATTATGCTTTGGTGGTTCAAAAATTTCTCTACAGGGATATGTTGATGCAGATATGGCAGGTGACAGAGATAACAGGAGGAGCACTACAGGATATGTATTTACTGTAGGTGGAACATCTGTCAGTTGGGTTTCAAAAATCCAAAGTGTTGTTGCACTTTCAACAACAGACGCAAAGTATGTTGCTGCTACAGAGGCTAGTAAAGAAATGATTTGGTTACAAAGGTTTATGGGTGAATTGGGTAAGGAGCATGATATGGGCACATTATACAGTGATATCCAAAGTACCATTCATCTTGCAAAGAACTCAACATTTCATTCCAGGACTAAACACATATATCTCAAGTACCATTTCATACGATTAGTGTTGGAATATGGAGAGTTGAAGCTGGAAAAGATACACACTAGCCAGAATCCTGCAGATATGCTAACAAAATTTGTAACCAGGGAGAAACTAAGAATCTGCTCAGTTTCAATTGGTCTTCAAGTATGATGAAGAAGATGAGAAAAAGCCAGGTCCAAAGAGGAGTCATTGTCCAGCAAATGAAGCAGCGGTGGAGTTGCTATTGTCACGCGGAAAGAGTCGTTAGTGCGGACACAACCGACCTTCCTAGAAAGCCTAAGACTTTCTAATGACAAACAAGACAAATAAGAGCAATCCTTCCCTAAATATGCTTTTACAATATGAGAAATCAAGTGTTTTAGATCCTACCTGAAATCCAACGCTGTTGTAGTAGTCCAGTTTCGTTGATCCGGATGAGCTCCTCCTTCCCTTCGAAACCTGCATTCACCAACAATCAAACAATTAAATAGCACCTGAATATCACATAAAATAAAACATATTTAACATATAGACCAAGGAGTATATGAAACAACTCATTAATAACAAATTGTTGAGAAGAATGGACGAATTTGTATTAAAAGGTAACAAAAGGAACCATTACAACCTGAGCCTTGGTGTTGTGCAAGATCCTCCCAGGGTCCACAAGAGTTCTCCCTTACTCTGATCAGCTCACCCACCTCCCAATGGAAACAAGTAAAGATGGTAATCTCTCCTTACAAGCTTCTACAAGGAAGTCCTAATTCCAGCAGCATCTACCCTTAGGAATGTTCAGCTTTCAACCTCCCCTCCCTTTGGCCCAATGCCTGTATTTATAGTGCTCTAGAGGAAGTTATTCAGGTCCATCATCAATGGGATAATCCCCTCTTTGGATGGGATAGCTCCCCTATTGATGGGATAAGTTCCTCTTTGGTATGGATACATGAACCATCTGGAGGCGCTTCATACACGTCAAACATGCTTCTAGAAGACTCTAGAAATGACCACAAGTAACTTTTTTGGAGTGAAACTTGCGCCTTTTGACCTTTACAGGAGTACGCACCCACCCCTTTACATACAGAGCGTACAAGTACGCAGGTATTGTGAACTTGGGTTGCATACCCGCAGGTAAGGCTAAGAGAAACTGCGTACCAGAGATAATTGACTTTAAATGACTTTTCTCTCTTTCTTGAATTTGACATGGAGAGCAGAGGCATGAGACTTGCCAAGGAGGATAGTATGATAGTGGATGGAGCCATACTAACTGCAAATAGTCATGGTGACATTTTTTAGTGTAACAGATTGCCCCCTAAAGTGTGAAGCCTGTAGTAGATTAGGGTTTTTTTATGATCTAGGAAGGGTGAAGTACTTTATCATTTCAAGGAGTATCTTGCAGAGGACCCGGTCAGAACCTGCAAATATTCAACACAAAATACATATATAAGATAATATCATCGCTGAGGTAGGCATTCCCATACTCAGATTGAAAACTTTAACTAACAATCTAACTACTGCTCTGATACAAGAATGATTTTGCAGTACATCAAAATCATAGACTTTTGTAGACACAATATGGACGCAGCCATCTGTTTATGATTAGTCTACTGTATAATGAATACAAAACTCCTCGCAGCCTGGATGGTGGAAACTAGATCCAGGGTCTTCATTTCTACTTCCCGAATTGGTACAATTCTATCCATGCGAATAAATGAGTTGATGTCGAGCATGGTAGAAACCACTTGATTACCAGTCAATGATGTAAACTGTTAACAAGTGTGATAGAGACCACCAGTAATGTCAATGGTTCTCAAAGTACCCAGTACAATCCATGAAATGTGAATGAATGGGTTGATGTCGAACACGTCACGGAATCCTTCGATCGAAAGTCAATGATGTAAACTGTCGTCAAAGGCGAGAAACCTGCCATTGATGCGTGCAGACTTCAAGGTACTGACGATTTCTAAGTCATATTTCTAGATAATGTGCTGATCTCAATAGAAAGCAACCTGTTGCAGGCAAGCCCACAACACGAAATCACTGTTCAAGTTGAAGAAATGTTACTGTAAGGACTGACTCAGGGATGGTCAAATGGATGACAAGTATTTTGCATATGAATGGTTTATTTGTAGAGACCTCTTGAACACATAACGACATGACAGATGGCTTGGTGACGATTGACCCAAAGTTAATACCCGGAAACGGTTGAAGACTTTCAAAGTGGTTTGATCAACTTTTAAGGCAAAGGATTTCCCAACCCAGGTGAATGGAAAGTGTCGTGTTCAAGAGCGGTGATAAGGTTCTTCTGTAACAAAGGATAACAAATCGGTTCATTCTTCTCTCTTTTCCCCCACCATTTCTGGCAAGTACCTATTTATTTTTTACAAGCTTGAGGAGGATAACATATGCTTGATTATAAGCTCATCCTTCGGATGAGTCCAACTTAGTTTAGATTCAGACCCTAAGAAGGAGTGGTCCGTTCCTGTTTGTAATCGAACAGGTCCTTTACTGTGAAATTTTAACGAGTCCAGTATAGGAGAAACTCGGCGTTTTTCAATTTTAGAGAGTCTGAAAAAACTAAAGAAGACTCCAAGGTGAACTTTTTCGTAAATTTGTGTCCCAAGCTCGAAAAAAGTATAAAATAATACCTGAGAGAACCGCTTGATCTCGCGACCAAGGAGTACTTTCATGATTAGTGTCTCTGACCTGAAAGTAAAAAGCGATCAAGGACACGTCATTTTATTTCCATATCAAGTTTGAAATGACAAAAACCCGGCAATCTTTTCCTGTTTTTACGGTCAGAAAAGAGATATAAGGGGACCGTCTTTTAATTCCGTTTTAACGAGTGTAAAAGAAACGCTTGGCAATCTTTTCATTTTTTAGGAGTCAAAAAAGAGCTTAAAAGATGACTCTGATGTTTTGGTTCGTGAAAAATGATGATTTTACTCTAAAGTCCTTTTGTCTTGCACAAAAACGACACATTACTCATACCTGTTTAAGATGGGTAAAAATACATTGAAAAATGTCCTTTCATGGTGAAAAATAAACAAACTTAGCATTCATTCATCCAAAAAACCTATAAAAAAGACTTTTTACCATGTCATTTTTACCATTTTACTGTTGAGGTTGAGAAAAGGGCTTTTGACAAGAAAACTTCCCGTGGACTTTGCGGAGAATCCGACTGTCAGAATCGAGTGCCGTCTCTTTCAGGTATTTCACAACATCCTCCTCTTCAATTTCATCCATTTAGAATTTCATTTCAAGTTTTAGTTTGATTTTTTGGAGGGTTTAGGGTTTTAAAATTCGTTTCCCAGGGGACGCAGGTGCCCCATGGGCGACCTGCGTACCCCGACTTTTTCGTATATGGGAAAAAGGTCGGGGTACGCAGCCCGCCTTCAGAACGGCTGCGTACCGCCGCTCTGTTTTCTGAACGCGGGGTGCGTACCCCGTGAAATGCGGATTTTGAAACCCCAAACCCCAATTTTAACCAACCAAATTTTGTTTAATGAATTCTAATCATTGTTTTTTGGTGTGTAGGTCACTCACCATGCTAGATTGGCGTGAAAGAGAACACGAAGACGTTGATTTGGCCGCAATAGGTCATCAACCTTCTATTGATGTGTTAAAGGCATGCGGTCTCTACAAGTACTGGGCCATACCTGGCATGAGGGCCCAGGTGCCATTCTTAGAGTGGCTGGTTGAAAGGTGGAATATTCAGGATCAATGTTTTTACATCGGAGAACACCAGCTCGAGATAGAGTCCTCCGACATATACTTTCTCACTGGCTTGCCTAACATGGGCGAGCAACTCTCTCTATTCGGGACTAGGCCGGGTGGCCAATCCCTTGCTAGTCTCTGGCTAGAGTGGTGCAATAATCAAAACCAGGAGAAGGGGATAGAAATCAAATACATATCCCGACCTGAACTTATGGTAATTGCCTTTACAGTTACCAGACTTTGCGGTGCTGCTGCTTTGCACATGGCCACTGGATCCCAAATGTGGATGGCTATAGATTGCTTCCAAGGCACCATTTTCAACTGGTGCGATGTTGTGTTGGCCAATATGAAGGGCCAACTAACCAGGGCAAAGAGAGGACAACTGAAGACCTTTGGATACGGGCCTTTAGTTGTGAGCTTTGCCCTAGAGAGAGTTCCAATGCTGATCCCCCAGCATCTTACAGTTCCAGTTGGGGCTCCTTGGGAGCCTAAGTTGACGAGATGGGTTGCGGTAATGGCCCGGCATCCTAACGATGGAGCAGCAGTTGTTCGATTTCCTGATGGTTACTTTCACTGGCTGGAGGGCCAGGTCTTTGCGATTCAGGATTTTCCGTATGCCGGAATGGATTTTCGCAATGATCCGGACATGGTTCTTCCACAGGGAGAACAATGGGACGATAGAGGTATTTCATTTTTCACGAGTTTTTAAATTATCTTTTTTTTTTGTTTTTTATATATCATCTCAAAACTGACAGCACAAATTTTCAAAATGCAGATGTAGGTCCACGGCGTCCGGCCAATCTCCGGGCTTTTGAGAGAAGAGTACCAGCTGTACCAGCGCCAGCCCCATAGGATGTGGCCGCAGAGACCTTAGCCGAGCTGGAACAGGATCTAGAGCGTCTGACGGCGGATATACCAGAGACCACTATAGATGAAATTCCTATCCGACTTCAGCGCTACGTGGTCGCAGTCCTAGGACCTTTCAGGAGGTTCCTGTGTAGGGTAGCGCAGGCAGTGGTCTCGTATAGAGAACACCACCAATGATTGGCTAGTCACTTTTGTAGACACATATGACATTTTTGGTTTTTTGTACTTATCATTTTTGCCGATCATAAGGTGTCTTTCAACCTATGATCGAAGACGATGTATATTTTTTAACACACTCCTATCTATATATATCATTATTACCGGCTTATTTTGTTAAACATGTGTGATGAAATCTTTATAAATTTACATTTATGATTGTTACAAATGTCTATTTAACATTCGAGACGCCATTGCATCTGCTAATGTATTTAAAGACCTTGGAATATGCTGATATTCAATGTAATCAAATTCACGTTCCAAGAGACGCACCCTCAAAAACAATCTTAATAACACTGGATTTCTAATGGCATAGACTCTATTAAGCTGTAATACAACGAGTTCGGAATCTAGCCTCACTATCAAACTCCGAATCCCAAATGAAATAGATTCATATAATAATTCAATCACTGCACTGTATTCTGCAATGTTCTTTGTTGTTTGACCGAGGCTCACCCCATGCATAGAAACTAACTCGTCAGAGGGCGAATAAATAACCCAAGCTGCGGAAGAGATATTCCGTGTACTACGACAAGCACCATCAGCAAATCCGATGTACGTTTGGAGAGGCGTCAACATCTGCAATATCAAGAGTAAAACCAGGATAAGCCAGAATAACGACAAAAACACACTCTTTAAACTAAGCACACAGCCTAATCTAAGCAAACATACCAGCTAGAAAGAAAATTAACCTAACTAGAACTAACTAAATCTCCATACCCATCATTTTAAGCATAATACCTCTTTAGGTAAAGTCCATTTCTAGGCTTACCCAAAGAGTCCCCATCAAAATCTACCAGCTCATAGGCCCCTTTTGCCAGCTTTCGCTTGACAATGTAGGGCCCATGCCACATGGGAACGAATTTTCCAGCACCTAATTTATCATTAGCTTGATCATATAATAGCACTAGGTCTCCTTCTGAAAAATTACGAGGGGTCATGTTACGATCATACTGAGCTTTCATCCTTTTTGTGTGAGTCTCGATTGCCAAAGCAGCATCACGTCGAGTCTCATCTAATTTAGCTAAGTATAACAGACGCTTCTCCTCTTCGGAAGTAGCTGGGAGTAATTCGATAGCCATTTGAAGTGATGGGATTTCGCATTCAATGGGCAACACTGCTTCCAAACCATAAACTAGTTGGAAAGGAGTGAACCCTGTTGATGTTTTTACTGAGGTTCGATATGCCCAAAGCGCTGAAAATAACATGTTATGCCAATTCGACCGATGAATACCAATGATTCGTCGGATCATGATAACTAGAACTTTGTTGATAGATTCAACCAAACCGTTTGCTTGAGGATAATAAGGAGTAGAACTATCATGGCGTAAACCAAGCTGGCTTGTAAGTTCTGTCATCATAATGTTTCGAAAATGGCGCCCATGGTCAGTGATGATCGCTTGTGGGACACCAAACCTAGCAATAATATGATTGAATACGAAAATCGCTATTGTTTTTCCGCTTGCCTCGAATGTAGGCATCGCCTCGACCCATTTAGTAAAATAATCAACCGCAAGGATGATATACGCATGCCCCCCGGCCAAGTGAGGGTTACAAGTAATAAAATCGATACCCCATTTAGCAAAAGGAACAACGGAAATTATAGGGTGGAGAGGAGCAGGTGGTGCACGCATCTTGCGATCAAACACTTGATAGTTGTGGCATTTTCGGACCGCAATGATACAATCTTTAAACATGGACGGCCAGAAATAGCCCGCACGCAACACCTTCTGAGCTGTGGCATACCCAGACATATGACCGCCACATGCTCCAGAATGACAGTCATTCAAAACCCTTTCTGCCTCTTCATGAGTTAAGCAATGACGAAAAACCAAGTCCGCCCCACGACGATAAAGAGTATTTCCAATAAGTCTGTATTGTTGGGACTGGAATCGAATTTTCCAGCGTTCCGACTTTGAAGCTTCGGGCCGAAAGGATTGGGTTTGGAGATAGACGATTATATCCCCATAACAAGGATCTAAAGTGTTGATAAGAAACAGAGACTCGTTCGCAATGGGTTCCTCTGCCACAGTTTCTGTGTCAGCACGCGGGAAGTCACACATCAATTCCGCAAAAACTAAGGATTTCTTAGACTTGGACTTCTCGAACTCCAAATCGAACTCCTGCAGGATAACAATCCATTTGGAGTACTTGCCCCCTAGCAATTGTTTTGTCAAAATGTAGATCATAGGGTTGCAATCCGAAATCACTGTAGTTTTACAGAGAAGAATGTAATGACGAAAACGCTGGACAGCCTGAACAGCTGCCAGGGCTAATTTCTCCACATGCGAATATTTTAGCTCAGTGGGATTTAACGTCCTACTAAGATAATATATCACATGTTTTGTTCCGAATTCGTCTTCCTGAACTAAGACCATTCCAATGGTGGAGTGGGAGGCGGCGAGATACAAAAAGTAGTCCTGGTTGTAGTTGGGAGGATGCAGCAACGGTGCATGGGTCAACGCGTGCTTAAGCGCATCAAAAGATTTCTGAGCTATCTCATCCCAAGAAAAATGAGTATTTTGTTTCAACAACCGGGTGAAACCCTTTGTAACCTCGGCGTAGTTAGGAATGAATCGACGTAAAAAGTTTTCTTTCCCTTGCAAACTTTGGAGTTGGCGCAAACTCGAAGGAGGAGGCAATTTGATGATGGCTTCGACCTTCAAGGGATCGACGCGGATACCAGCTTTTGAAACGACAAATCCTAGCAATCGTCCCACTTCTATGCAGAAAACACATTTGTGTGGATTCAACCGAATTCGATAATGCCGACACCTCATAAAAATAGCGCGTAAGTGCACAATGTGCTTGATGTCGTGAAACGCATAAGACATTGCCCGTTGGAAAGTGGCTCCGGCATTCTTAAATCCGAAAGGTAATTTGCAGTAAGAAAATGTCCCCCAAGGACAAATGAAAGTCGTTTTTGGTTGATCGGCAGGTTGAATATTAATTTGGTTGTAACCGGAAAAACCGTCCATAAAGGAAAATATTTCACTGCCGGCACAATCATCAATTATTTGATCGATATAGGGTGTGGGATAGTTATCTTTTGGAAAAGCACGATTTATATCCCTATAGTCGATACATATTCTTATTGTTCCTTGTTTCTTGTTAACCGGAACAATATTCGATACCCAATCCGTTAACGGGATCGGATAAATGAAACCTGCTTTCAATAGTTTCTCGACTTCTGCTTTAATCGCAGCCGCTTTCCTAGGGTGTATCTGACGCAGACGTTGCCGAACGGGTTTAGCGTCCGAGTAGGTCTTGATTTCATGAACAACAATGGAGGGATCAATTCCTAGCATTTCCTCATAGGACCAGGCAAACACGTCGCGGAATTCTTGAAATAGGACCTTGTATGTTTGAATTTCGTTATCTGTACACAAGGCACCTATATGAATGTTTTCAATAACTCCGGTTTTGACTGAAATGTCGATGGCAATAGTTTGGGAAATGTTTCCCAAATTCAACTCTGAATCAGGATGTTTCATGGGATTCTGAGCGTCCTTGACATATTCAGCTGTAAAAATTGATGAAAAATCATTTTCAAAGTCATCACCCTCAGGTAAAAACGAAGATCTATGATGAAGATCTTCCCATGGTAGATCGTCTACACTTAGGATTTCGCGAAGTTGTTCGTCAGATGACATGACTTCAGGAAACTTTATCCGTTCTGAGGTTGATGTGAAAAGCGATTCCTCACGGACCACATTCATTTGGTCGATTTGGGTTGAACGCGGGTAGGTAAAAGACTGCACGACTTCATAAGAAATTTCATATGGACTCAAAGGCATGACATTACCGAATGAGTCTATCTCAGATTCAGATGGAACAATCCAAGGATCATCGTAAATAATAGTGTCTGAAGTAATCATATGAATGGATGCGAATGAAGGGTCTGCATTGATCGAAGGAAAAGGAAAAGTTCCCAGTAAACCGGAATCTTTAACTAATCCTACACCAACATCCTTGTAAGGGATAGTCGTTTTACCGACATGCTGGATACTCTCTGAAGAGGTTGGGTCGGATGAAAAGTAAGCCAGCTGGTCTATCGTCACGATCTTACCATTATGTGGAAACTTTATAACTCTGAAGACCGATGACACAACTGTTGTCATAGCGTAAGACCAACTGCGACCCAAAAGAAGGTTGTAGTCTAGAGGGGCATCAACCACCTCCACATCCAGACCAATGATTTTTCCTTCAACCCCTATAGGCAAATCCTGTAGAATGCCAAATGGATGGAACCCACGGCCATCAAAGGCCTTAAGAATCGTCGGGGATTGGTTCAGTGAAGGAGAACCAAGCGATCTCCAACACTAAATCGACATAATACACGTAGAAGCTCCTTCATCAATTACAGTCCGATGAATAGGCCTGTTTTTTACTATCACTGGAATCTGGAAAGCCATTTGATGAGGGAGACGCGGTGTACTATTTTCTAGATCAAAGATTATCAGGTTCGGGTCCTGAATATCAACAGCTCCTATAGCCGACAAGAGTAATTTTCGTTGTGCTGGGGATGATTGCAGCACTTCCAAAGCCGACATTGCTGAGGGTGAAACAGCTAAATCCTCAACAATGTTATAATTCTGAGCTGCTCTCGCATGTGGATTGAAAGCAGATTTTCGAAGTATACCCTTGGCGGGCGGTTTAATTACCATGTCCGGGTTAGGTTTCTCGATCTGTAGTGGATCGGAACCGGGAGCTGAGGTTGATGGATTAGAATGAGAAGATTTTGCTTCTTTACCATCAACAGGATTCTTACTACCATAATCTTTCGATCGAGTCGCAATCCGTACATGAGACATCATCAATATGGGCTCTTCACTGGCACTTGAGGAAGAACCTATCATTTTACTCTCCTGCTTTGGAAATGGATCTTTCAAAACAGCAGGAGTTGGGGAACCTTTAACGATTTTCACAACCTCTGCTTGATGAGAGCAATCTCTTGTGAAATGATCTTCTTCACAAATTAAACAAGGATAGCGAGGTTTGCGCTTTTCGTCGTTAGATTCCGACTTCTCTTTTTTCTCCTTTGGAGCCTTGTCTGCTTTATCCTTCTTCTTGCCTTTCTTCTTACCACCGTTTTTTGATTTAGCCGTAGATGACTCTACAGCATGAATATCGGCAGTAATTTCAGGAGAAGATTCTCCTGTCGGGGAGTCCGATAAGGTTATTATTGGAGAAGAATTCTTTGAGGATTTCTTCTTATTTTTAGTATTCACCATACCAATCATGCCATCAGCAGCATGAGACCCCGAAGGAGCAGCAGCAATTTGATTCGACTTAGGAAGATCTGGGATCTTCTCGTGCAACGTACCCGACTGAGTGTAAACTAAGTCAAGGTACTGGGCTTGAGCAATGACTTGCTCCTCAGTAACTACTCCGGCCTTAGCTACATCTTCAGTAATCTTCAGTAATAATGATTTTACAAACCATTCAGCTAAGATTTGGTCCGGGATAAAAACTTTCACTAAACGTCTTCGACGTCTCCATTCATGAATATGATCGGAAATATAGGTGGAGGTCGACTGTTTTAATGAAGTTAATAGCTCCGTGCCGTTATCGTATCTGACCGGCAACTGAAAATGAGTTAGGAACGAGGTAGCTAACTGGCTAAAATTGTAAAAAGAGGCTCGTGGTAACTCAATGTACCACTTGGCCGCGAGACCAATGAGCGTACGCTGGAAAAGACGTAAGCGGATCGAATCATCCGAGATAGAATTGGAAGCACACCAGAGGTGGTAAGTCATCACGTGATTGGACGGATCCTCTCCAGACTTACCTTCGAACTTGGGTATATCACTGGGCAACTTATTTGGCATTGGCAGCCAGAACGGAAGATATTGAATTGGATCGTTCGTTAGGCGCGTCAAGTCTGGTAAATCCAAAGTTGCGATAAATGGTAACTGCCGATTAGGATCTCTAAAACTCTGGGTCACAAGACCAGTCCCAGGAGGAGGATATCCAGGATAACTAGGAACAGGAATCGCATTAGGGATATTATATCCTCCTGGAAAACCAGGATTAACCGGACCGTACTGGGGTTGTTGAGGTTGTTGATAAGTGTACCCAGGATACGGTTGATACTGGTAAACCGGTTGTTGGACAGCAGGACCGAATTGGTACTGTCCTTGGTACTGTTGGAAGGTAAATTGAGGTTGACTTGTTACAACAGTACTTAAACCAGGCTGCCCTACAGGCATCTGGACCGTAGTTTGAATCGTAGATCCGGACAACGGTAAAGATGTATGAGGAGTGGTTGCAGAGACAGTAGAAATCAGTGTTGTCGATACTCAGAAGTAAGTGCGGTAGATGTTGCGGTAGTTGCAGCAGTCGTTTGAGATGGAGCACTAGGTGAAATTGGCGGCTGAGTAACTACCGAAGTTACAGAAGTTTGAACGTTTGACTGGATAGGTTGCGGTTGTTGTGGTGAACCAGAAACTACGGGTTGTCAAGTTTGAGGTAACAACTGTATACTTGGCTGCAACACCTGTTGACCCTGTGATGGATCCCACACTATCATTCTGAGGTATTGACCCATAACAGGTTGAGGATACTGAGATCCATAACCGGATTGAGGATAGGATTGATAACTGAAAGGCATAGTTCCCATACCTTGAACATATGACTGACCTTGAGGTGGTTGATAACCTTGACTCGAGTATTGACCTTGAGGTTGATAACCTTGGGGTAAATACTGATATTGGGGTTGACCTTGACCTTGAGGTTGATACCCTTGAGGTTGGTACCCTTGGGGTTGATACCCTTGAGGTAAATATTGATACTGAGGTTGACCCTGGGGTACATATTGAGGCTGGGGTTGACCTTGAGGCATGTATTGTACCATAGGTACATACTGACCTTGAGGCTGCCCCCCAGACACAATTTGTGTACCTTGAGGGTGCTCCCCAGGCGTTAATTGAGGCTGCCCCCCAGGTGGTAATTGACCACTTTGAGGTTGAGAAACGGGAACTGAACCTGACATCATGTAAATGTCCCCTACACCCAACAGTTTATTACCATTGTTTCCAGCTAATAACCCATGATCAATGGGTTGAGGAGATGCCCCCGCAAAGGTACCAGAAAGTGACTGATACCCGGTGGGAACAGAAGGACCGCCGTGTAAGAAAGATTCAGGGGATTGAGTGAACACGGACGACTGACCAGACATATTTACAGGAGTATAAATACCTCCAGGTGGAAAAGGAGTACGAGGTGGAGAAAAACCTACCCCTGAGTTGTCTAAATAATTGGTTAATCAAAGGTACCAAGTAGTACTTCTAGGATGACTGTAAAAGATAGATTCACGCTCCCTTAGATCAATAGTAGGTTGATCTTCAAGGGTAGATACGCCTAATTCTTCCTCTGGAGCAAGTTCTTCAATAGCTATCAAACCAGTAGGAAGATTTTCGGTGATGACTCTTTCTACCCTAGGTGAATCTGGTACACTAGAAGTTGGAGTAATAGGTTCAGATATTTCAGGTTCTTCGCCTATATCACTAGTAGATGAAAAACTACCAGCAAGCTCAGAAACTTCAACTGCTTCAAGATTATAACCTGTTTCTAGACTTTGGTAATCTTGATCGACTACCAACGAAGACTCTCCTTGTTCTGGTGAACTTACTCTACTGCCGCTAGGAGGAGTTACAAGGACCTTTAAACCTTCGTAATGACTTGGGACGTCTTGAGGAGATTCACCCCGAATTCTACGGGATTTTCTCAACAATTCGGCCACAGAAACAACCTCAGGAGACTTGCCCCGAAGTCTACGGGACTGTCTCGGTAATTCCGCCACAGTTAAAAACTTTTAACTACTGCACACGCAAACAAAGTAAAATCTCAAAGCAAACCACCTAAAGTCTCTAAAGAACCAAACAAATTTGAATCATACGCCTAAAGAATCTAGGGCGTCAAACCAAGCACAAACAGTAGCCTTCCAGACCGAAAACGCTAGTTGGAGATGAAACCCAACATCGCCGGATTCAGTACAGAAGTGGCGGGTGGAACAGTTACCCCGGCAACCTGCTTAATGAATAGACCGGCACAAGTTCCTCCACTTTAACCGTCTCGAGTGAAGTGAACCCCCCGGAAAATCCAAGTGAGTCTAGCCGAAGTCTGCTCCAGGTATAGTGGGATCTTCCCTCCACCGTCACCTCGGTAGAATCCTAAAGATAATGGTCACTAAGGTTACCAACCGCAACAAATGCACCTAGGGGAACAGTCTACACTCCGACAGCACGCAAGGGCAGAGTATCAATCTCAATCCCCTTGCCGGTTCCTTGACAATAATCCAAGGTTTACCGACAAGTGACCCCTGGCTCCTCGACAATGGTTAATCCGAGGTTTACCATTTGTAATACGTGCATGTCTGGCGTCGTTCCCAACGAGGGAGGATTGATCCCCTCACTGGTTCGGACACGAGCTCGTGCTTCTCCTTTAAGAGGAGCTTTCCCAGAGTACAAATGAAACAATTGGATTTATTCTAACACAAGATAAGCTACTTGTTTGGTTTTGTTGTCTTGGAGAGTTAATTACTCTCCTACTCCAAGACACTAGCCTGATCTAAATTGGTGTTTCAGAGCCCTAGTAAATAAAAGTTACTACGTTGATTTTACCTTAAGCGTTAATTTTATGTTTTTTCTTAAAGACAAAAGGTAGTGGAGATGAAACTGGTGGTGTGTAGACTCGACTCGCAACCACTACAAATATGAACCTAAGATGATTTACACCACTTTTCTTTTCAATGAATCTCCTAACTAAGAGAGTTGGAAAATGCAAATTCTATAGAAAACAACTTTCTTAGTAAAGACAATCAAAGAAACAATTTTCTTTATCTTTTCAAAACACACAACTCATGACCACTAATTACTCTACGAAATTTCCTTTTTCTCCCAAAAGTCTACAAATGCTACCAAAGCAAACTTTTTCCAAAAGAATTTTTGTGTTTTTTCTATGTTAATAAAGCACGTAAAACTATTTTATCAAATCGAATTTAACAAATCTAAGACAATCAAATCAAATTCACTCAAAAGCAAATTAAAATGAATTTTACCTAAAAGCAAAAAATAATGAGGACAAAAGCCTACAAGGATGATTCCCGGATGTTTTACTTAGTCAAAATGCAACTAAGGATCAGTTCATGCAGAATCATAAACTAACCAAAAAACAAAATCGAAATCTTTTTGTTCTTTTTTCTCAAGAATGGAATTCAAGGTTTTAACAAACAAACTTTTCGAGATTCGCAAAGAGAAGACACAAAGGTAGGTCTCTCACTAGGGTGACTTCTATAACAGGCCCGACTCCTAAGAGGATTGAACAAAACCAGGGAGATCCAAAGTTTGACAACCTCTAACGCCAAAGTCACTACAGGACCAGTTAAAAATCAAACCCTAAGGCAAAATCCCTATGAATTCCACCAAAACCCTCGACACTAACGGGACAAGTTCAGGTGAAGATCTTTGACAGTAAACTGATGGATCTGGGCAGTAAAAACAAAGTAAAAGCAAAATCTAAAGAGCAAAAAGCAAAAATTGAAATTTTCTCAAAATTGACAGGGGTACGCAGGTCATCTGTTCACACAGGCGCGGGTACGCACTATGCACAAAGACGCAGTGCGTACAAGTACGCACTGTGTCAAACCCAGAGACTGCGTACTGCTGGCAAGGCTAAGAAAAATAAAAACTAAATTGACTCTAAGCTAACCCACCCAAATACACAGCTAGACAACCAAAAATCAGAAAACAAGCAATTTTTCTCAGACCAAAATATCAAATCAAAAAGAACTCAAACACATTCATGGAGTCCCCAGTATGGTCGCCATTTTGTCACGCGGAAAGAGTCGTTAGTGGGGACACAACCGACCTTCCTAGAAAGCCTAAGACTTTCTAATGACAAACAAGACAAATAAGAGCAATCCTTCCCTAAATATGCTTTTACAATATGAGAAATCAAGTGTTTTAGATCCTACCTGAAATCCAACGCTGTTGTAGTAGTCTAGTTTCGTTGATCCGGATGAGCTCCTCCTTCCCTTCGAAACCTGCATTCACCAACAATCAAACGATTAAATAGCACCTAAATATCACATAAAATAAAACATATTTAACATATAGACCAAGGAGTATATGAAACAACTCATTAATAACAAATTGTTGAGAAGAATGGACTAATTTGTATTAAAAGGTAACAAAAGGAACCATTACAACCTGAGCCTTGGTGTTGTGCAAGCTCCTCCCAGGGTCCACAAGAGTTCTCCCTTACTCTGATCAGCTCACCCACCTCCCAATGGAAACAAGTAAAGATGGTAATCTCTCCTTACAAGCTTCTACAAGGAAGTCCTAATTCCAGTAGCATCTACCCTTAGGAATGTTCAGCTTTCAACCTCCCCTCCCTTTGGCCCAATGCCTGTATTTATAGTGCTCTAGAGGAATTTATTCAGGTCCAATATCAATGGGATAATCCCCTCTTTGGATGGGATGGCTCCCCTATTGATGGGATAAGTTCCTCTTTGGTAGGGATACATGAACCATCTGGAGGTGCTTCATACACGTCAAACATGCTTCTAGAAGACTCTAGAAATGACCACAAGTAACTTTTTTGGAGTGAAACTTGCGCCTTTTGACCTTTATAGGAGTACGCACCCACCCCTTTACATACAGAGCGTACAAGTACGCAGGTATTGTGAACTTGGGTTGCGTACCCGCAGGTAAGGCTAAGAGAAACTGCGTACCAGAGATAATTGACTTTAAATGACTTTTCTCTCTTTCTTGAAGTTTGACATGGAGAGCAGAGGCATGAGACTTGCCAAGGAGGATAGTATGACAGTGGATGGAGCCATACTAACTGCAAATAGTCATGGTGACATTTTTTAGTGTAACAGCTATAATCAGTCTCCAAGTGGGAGATTGTTCGGTGTGGAGCCTAATTATCTTTTGTATTCAAAGGTATGGCCGCATTGGACGCCAGTTCGAAATGAGGCGGCAACGCCACCCGTAAAATATTCGCTGCAGGGGGGATCCAAGGGGGGCGGCTGCGACCTTTGGGGAGCCCCCCCCGGCGAGGGGTTTGGGGGGCAGTGCTCCTAAAGCTAAGAATAGATGTGAAATTTCCTTGTAAAAGTATAGTAATTTCTAATCAATCTGGACCGTTCAGTTTTATAGACATTTTTGTGCCCTACAACTCCAAGCATGAAATGTCCATAAACCAAGGGCTCCTAAGCCCCTAAAAGTGTTGTTCTAACCCCTAAATTTTGTGCCCTACAACTCCAAGCATGAAATGTCCATAAACCAAGGGCTCCTAAGCCCCTAAAAGTGTTGTTCTAACCCCTAAAGGAACAAGGTCAACAGACTACAGCTTCTCCTAGAAGTTCTCCACCAGAAAATGCTCAAAATTGGTCAAAACAGGATCATTTCAGCTGCTCCACTGGCTAAGTGCGTTGCATTGCACCTAAATACACTGTGAGGGTGTGTTTCATTTCAAAAATCTCTTCTGTAGGGTGCTATGGGTGAGAAATGACAAATGGCAGTGTCATTCCGCGAGGTGGAGAGGCAAAGGAAGCTTCCAGAATCTTCTCCTGTGACACTTGCCTCACTGAATTCGACCAAGGATGAGTAAGAGGCCCTCAGTCTCCAAGTGGAAGCAAGAACTGACAGAGAGAAGACACTAATCAAATAACAAGCTGACTCATCCTCCTTACAGATATCTATATATGGATCCCTCATCCCAGAGATCCAGAGGCTGGAATTTTGCATATTGTAAGGAATAGTTGTTGGTTTCTAGAGACAAACATCAGATTGTTGGGTGATTTATGCTTTGTTTGAGGTGAAGAGGGGCTTCTTTGCTGGGAGGTTGATGTTGGGTCGGAACCACTGGTTGTAACTCCTCCTGGATCTTTTCTTGTTTATCAATAAAGACTATTTGAGTTCTCCTCCATACTTTTGTATCATTGATGCTTGTTACATTTGTATGGTTAACTTAAATCTGATCCTAAGTTGTTTATGAATATAGATCCATGTCTTTGTATAGTGTTCTTCTTCTGTGATCTTACAGGTACTTTGTGAAGCTGGGCATGCAAGGGAGCAGGTAGCTAGAGACTATCAAAGAAGAGAGGGATTGGATCAAAGGATTAGCGCAAGACACAGGTTGGTTCTTTCTATTCCTCTCTATCTATAATTCATAAAGGAAATACAAAAGTAGTTTTTCTCTGTTTGTTTCTAAGGCAGCTGTCACACCTTAGTGGGATAGAGAAGTTCTAAATAGACACTTTTCCCTGTAACAAAATGGCAACTCCGCTGGGGAATGTCTAATTAGTTTGTTTGTGTATCATTCTTTGTTGTTTGTTTCATAAACTTATAAGTAGCTTTCGAACTGCATTTGCCATAACAAATGCAAAGTAGATAACTGTTGCTTCAATCCATTCACTGGATCTGTTTATGATTTAAACAACTGATTCACAAACTATCTGATTACCCTTGTGATAGCTTTTAGATCCTCCTTAGATCTACCCCTGATTGTTGCATTACTGATTGCTTTTCACTCGGCCAAAAACCAAGGACTAAACTGCAAACTGTGACCCAGAACCCGGACAAAGTCTCGTTTATGGCCCAGCACAGGTACTGTTCAGAGATCCTGAATTTCAGCACACTTCCCGAAGGGGAAACCTGCGCTGCATTTCAGATTCTCTGTGTTACAGGTGCGTTAATCAGACTAGCTTTGTGCAGCTGTGGTTCCTGTGCTTCATTCTTTCCAGTTTTATCCCTGAATTTTGCTGCCTGTGATCAGTATATGTCTGTTTGAAACCTCTTTTCCTTGTTGTTATTCTGCCTCCTTTGTACAAAAGAACTGTAGATGTTTTTGTGTGTTTGTTGAGTCGTTTACAGTTTTCCATTGCAAAAGTAGAATATTCGTACTGTCATCCTTTGATTTGAATCTGTCGCAAGTGTTGATTTCGATCATAGGAGAAAGTTTGATTGCTATTGATGGTCGATTATACTGTTACTATTGCCTTTGGTCTGAATTTGTGATTTTCTAGTGTCAAGAACAAGTGTTCATTTCAAAATCGTAAGGTGTCGTAATCATCTCTGTTTTTGATTTCGAAAAAGAGCTTGTTTATATTTGTCGCTTGAAAAGAAATTTAGATTTGTACATCAACTTTCTTTTTAGCATCAATACTAAGAAAGTCGAAAACAAATACATGCATGTGCATTTGCATATAGACAGTCTGTTTGGCTTGATTTAGGAAAGTGCATTTACAGTGTGCTCTTTGCTCTTTGTGAAAAGATTTTGTCTTTCTTTTCCCCTAGTAGCTAGGATTTTCATTGCACAAAAGAGATAAAAAGTTTGTTTATCGTCTTTAGATTTCATTTTAGGAATTACATCTACATCTCATGGTGAACCCGAAAGGCAAACTTCATAAACAAGATCAACTTAAAATAAATTCAATGAATCTAACAACGCTTTGGAACTTAACGCACAACATTTAGAGGTCTAGGCTAGAGACGTATTCCGGCGTCGTAAAGCCTGGTAACTGTTGTCCTCACTGATGGTTGGGTGATTCCTCCACTTTGAGATGATAAGTGCCAGTACGGACTTGTGCTCCCATGTACCTTCGAGTATATTTTGGGAGACACCTATAGGCTTAAATCATTTATCCGTAGGAAGCCATGTCTGTCGCCCTATCGATCGCAATGCACTGAACACAGCATTCGGGAAGATTGACTACCGTACCGTAAAAAGTATTCTGCAGTTTTGCGATTGGTTTGGTACTCACTCTACCTAGATCTCCAGAGTAGTCCCTTTCGTTCCTTTTCAGACTCCTTAACGGAAAAGGTCCATCTGAGCACTTGTCACTTCAGGCTTATTAAAAATCGAAGGCGACTAGAGTCATATTTTGTTTTTTCTCGACTCTTAAAAACTGAAAAAAAAAAAAACAAGTTGTGTCAAAGCGTCTAAAAATTTATTTTAAACGGAATATTCATTACCCCTTTCCTACGTTGATCTTGGGTTGAGAAAATGGAGTCCACCAACCAAGGAATTCCCCTTGGATGAAATCCTAGTCCCTTCTCCTCTTGGGGAGATGTTGGTGCACCCCATATGGCCACATTGTCGCTTCCAGGACTGACAATTGGTTTGCCTGTATGGCTCTTCTCAACCTCTGTCGTTCAGAACACCACTATTCTTGAACAATTGAATCAGCAATTAGACGAGTCCAGAGTTACCCACCAACCTTCTACTTCCTCTAATTCTTCCTCTCCTCCTTCCTCTTCGCTTGATGGGGCTGGTAAAGCCAAAAGTCAAGTTCCTAAGGAGAAGAAGGAAAAGAAGAAGAAAGAGAAGAAGAACAAGAAGCCGGAAGTGAATGGGGGCAAACGAGTGTCGTCTAACGAAAATCCACACACTGCACCGACCAGGCCTAAATCGCCATGTGTCATTTGCAAAGGAGACCACTTTCACAGAGATTGTCCTTGCATCCCTCGGATCTTAAGGGACTGGTCTCCTCGTTTGCACAACCCGGTGTCGTCAACCTCTGATGATCATGTTGAAAACACACCGTCAACTAGTGAAAGTGAAGCCCCAGGACAAAAAGGAAAATATAGATTTCCTTGTAAACTGTGCGAAGGCGATCATGCCATCCACCGTTGTCCCTTCTTAGACGAAGCTAAAAGAGTTTTGGATGATCGTCCAGTTTCACCATTACGACTTCCTCCTGGATATTAAAAACTCTTGCCAAGTCCGTGACTAGTTGAAAATTCGGCTGACCCGCTCAGGTGGTCGGCCGATGCATCTGTCATTGAAGATGAACCATCTGAATCCATACCAGACGAAAGTCAAAAGGTCGAGGTGGCAGTTGACCAGGTCTTGCCTTCAGAGGTTCCATCTTCAAATGATACAATCACTGAAGAGAACAAGGATGACACCGTCCAAATTCTTTTCATAAGCACAGACTCCAACGGACATGGGGACAATTTACCCGTTCCTTTACCGCAGGAAGGAAGTTCGTCAGAGTCATACCCGGCCGTCTATTCGGCCCCACCTCCAAGAAACCTAGTTGTCTCCTTCGACTGGAATCAACTAGGCAGACCCCGTTTACCGGCCAGTATACCATTCCGGATTGTTGTTCAAATATATAGAATGGTTATGGCTGGTACCATCATAGATGAGGGGGCTTCTGTGAGTATCCTTTCCTCAACTGCTTGGAAAGCGCTTGGTTCGCCATCGCTTTTGCCTGAGATGAGAAATCTAACAGGCTTTGATAAAGGAACCAGTCGACCGTTAGGGATCCTTCCCGATGTGCCCATAACATTGAGAGGGAAAACCGTTCACATGAATGTAATGGTAGTTCAAGGACCTCTAGATTAAAATCTACTCCTTGGACGAGACTATATTTATTGCATGAGAGCCATTGTCTTATCACTCTTTAGAATGATGTGTTTTCCGCACGAAGGAAGAGTGGTCAAGCTCATGGACCAGCTTTCATTTCCCGAATCACGCATAGCAAATAGTCATATACCATCCCTGAATGGTCTTTTCACACAAGAAATGTCTCAATCTCCAGTCTGCCCTCCTGATGAGCGCGAGTGATTCAGAGGGACATGACTGAAACCCAGGGGGCATGCACCCTGGTCTGCTTCGGCAAGAAAACTTCGGGTATAGGGTAAGTTTCCGCGGGAGAATATGACTAGTCTGTACCCCCGTCCATGATTGGAAGAGGGGGTTATTCTAGAACAAGATTCTCTTGTCAAAATTATGTGAGTTGGCGGGCATCGCCGCTCACCTTTGTTTATTTCAGTAGACATCGCCGGAGAATTGTTTTGTTTACGCCGTGAATAGAGCAATCTTTGGGTAACCTTTAAGAGGTAGGCCTCTCTCGGTAAAACAAATGTTTTAACGGACTAAAAAAGGGGTAACCTTGAAACTCTGTTTTATACCTGGGGGCATGCAAACCTTTTGGAGTGCAAGCGAAGAGCGACTATTTATTTTTTAAATTTTTAGGACCTCTAACCCTTTAAACTCGTAGGATTGGTCATTTCCTAACTTGCATAAAGAAAGGATGTGGGGCAAAACTCTAAAAGTTGCCGTTTTTATATGGGACATTCTTATCACAAGACTGGATTAATCGAGCAGTTTTAGAACATAGTTCAAGCTCATTAAAAAATAAACATAAGACATGATCAAATGTTTCCACCCACGTTTAAGCTCATTAAAAAATGAACTATTCCCTCGGTAAATAACCATCGTGAATGTAGTACTTCAGCCGTTAAAGCCTTGATCGTGTTTGCACCGTCACCTCCACTTTTCATTGGCCGATCATTCACCTCCATTTGATTGTTTACCCATTTTGAGGAACAGCTACGAAGAGTGATTTCACTAGCCATCCTTGTGACACTGCCGTGATTGGAAAATTTCAAACCTTACCTGGAATCAGCTGCTACCCGTTTTATCACTCGTTCCTCAAAAGACGAGTCTCCTTTAAGCTCTTTTCAACTGACTCGTAAAATATGAAAATATTGCCGAGCCATTGGCCTCTCCAGCTCGTTAAAGGGACAGGAAGTGCTATCCCTCCTCTAGATTTTAATCTTTTTGGACCTGAGGGATTATTACACAAAAAGATCAAGCGCTTGTTTTGTTCGGCTCGTTAAAACTATCGAAAATTCATCCCTTCTGTATTGTTTTATAATTTTTCAGACTTAAGGGATTAGATGACGAAAAATGAATTTTGGAGTTACCTTTATGTTCCTTTTCAGACTCTCTAAAATTGAAAAGGACCGAGTTATCTTTGTCGTTAAACTCATTAAAAATATTAATAGCGACAAACTTGTCTTTAGACGATAACAAGTTTCACTATCACTAGGCTCGTTAAAACATAGTGATGGGTTTGCCCGAAGGGAAAATTATAGAACAAGCATATGTTATCCTCCTCAAGCTTGAAAAAAATAAAGAGGTACTGGTCAGCAATGACTGGGGAAAAATTGGGAAGAAAACTCAAAGAAACTTTGTTGGTAGCAAGTCGCTCTTGAACATGACACTTCCACTCCGTGTCCAAGTCGGGTTGGGTTGTTTCATTCACCGGTCACATCACCATGGTCATGCCATACCATCCACATTTGGGGTTAATGCTACCAATCCATCACATCAATGTCGCCGATATGTTGAAGAGAAGTCACCTGTGTCTCACCCACTACCATACATTATACTCCATTCTTTCATGACCGCCACCCTGAACCTTATATCATCAGATCGTTTTTACCTCCATCAAAATCATTTGCTCCGTTTCGTGTCATTGATGTGGGATTCATTAAGGCCCTCCTGTGACGGATCACTTCTTGTCGACATCAACTCATTATCCAAGAAGTTGATCTAGGAACACCCCATTCAGTACTTTGAAGCTTGCATGCCTCAATGGCAAGTTTCTCACTTCTGGCGACAGGTTTACATCAATGGCCTTCGACCGAAAGATTTTGCGTGGTGTTCGACACCAAGTCCTTTATTCACACTACGTGAATTGTACTGTAGTACCTTGAGGATCATTATCATTATCGGTGATTCCTCTCGCGCTTGTTAACAGTTTACATCATTGACTGGTAATCAAGCGATGTCTTTCCATGTTCGACTTCAAAACATTTCTCACATGGATCGACTTGTACTTCGAGTGAAGATCGGACGAGATTGAAGACCCCGGATCTAGTTTCATCCATCCAGGTTGCGATATATATTCAGGGAAATAAAGACATTTAATGTACAACATTGCAGCACAGATAATCATCCTACCAAAAGGATGATGGCTCTATCAGAATCATCAATCTACACTCAGACGATTGTCTGTCCTATGTACATGAAAATGAATTTATAAAGCTGAGCATGGGAATGCCCGCCTCAGCTAGATCATGAAAACAGTATGAAGATAATGTATTTTATTGTACCTTATTACAGGTCTCCTCCCAGCATTGAAATAACTTCGGATCCTCATAATAAAGCATTTCACCCGACACCAAAAGGTTAACGGCCTCATACTTTAGGGGGCAACTGTTATAGACATTTTTGTGCCCTACAACTCCAAGCATGAAATGTCCATAAACCAAGGGCTCCTAAGTCCCTAAAAGTGTTGTTCTACCCCTAAAGGAACAAGGTCAACAGATTACAGCTTCTCCTAGAAGTTCTCCACCAGAAAATGCTCAGAATTGGTCAAAACAGGATCATTTTAGCTGCTCCACTGGCTAAGTGCGTTGCATTGCACCTAAATAAACTGTGAGGGTGCGTTGAATTTCAAAACTCCCTTCTGTAGGGTGCGATGGGTGAGAAATGACAAATGGCAGTGTCATTCCGCGAGGTGGAGAGGCAAAGGAAGCTTCCAGAATCTTCTCCTGTGACACTTGCCTCACTGAATTCGACCAAGGATGAGTAAGAGGCCCTCAGTCTCCAAGTGGAAGCAAGAACTGATAGAGAGAAGACACTAATCAAATCACAAGCTGACTCATCCTCCTTACAGATATCTATATATGGATCCCTCATCCCAGAGATCCAGAGGCTGGAATTTTGCATATTGTAAGGAATTGTTGTTGGTTTCTAGAGACAAACATCAGATTGTTGGGTGATTTATGCTTTCTTTGAGGTGAAGAGGGGCTTCTTTGCTGGGAGGTTGATGCTGGGTCGGAACCACTGGTTGTAACTCCTCCTGGATCTTTTCTTGTTTATCAATAAAAACTATTTGAGTTCTCCTCCATGCTTTTGTATCATTGATGCTTGTTACATTTGTATGGTTAACTTAAATCTGATCCTAAGTTGTTTATGAATATAGATCCATGTCTTTGTATAGTGCTCTTCTTCTGTGATCTTACAGGTACTTTGTGAAGCTGGGCATACAAGGGAGCAGGTAGTTGGAGACTATCAAAGAAGAGAGGGATTGGATCAAAGGATTAGCGCAAGACACAGGTTGGTTCTTTCTATTCCTCTCTATCTATAATTCATAAAGGAAATACAAAAGTAGTTTTTATCTGTTTGTTTCGAAGGCAACTGTCACACCTTAGTGGGATAGAGCAGTTCTAAATAGACACTTTTCCCTATAACATTCAGTAAGCGAAGATCTGACAGTAGAAGTTATGTTTAATTTAGGGTTTTTTCCCTAGAAGGCAACCCCTCACTATATATGAGGGAATTGTATTGCATATATGTAGATTTGTATTCTGAGTGAGAAAGAGAGAGGAGATTGAGAGTGAAGAGGGTGTTATAGTGGATCTGTTGTACGTTGTATCTCTTCATTTTGCTAGATAATAGAAAGGAAGGACTCGTTGTTTAGGGTGGATGTAGCCCAAACTAGGTGAACCACGTATATCTATGTCTCTCTGGTTTTATGTGTTTTCTGTGTTTATATTTATGCAATATTCTATGTGTTCCATTGCTCTGTAATATATTATTTTCTAACACCCCTAGTCAGTTTCATCTGTTTCCTTGTTCATTTCAGCATTTACTATTTTTAGCATTTTCTCAGGTCCTAAACTTTCGGAGTAGTTTTGACCCCTTAAACGGTGTTTTTTTTGGGTCCACGATAGGCCCATAGCCAAAGGCAAGCGCCTATAGCGAAACTTGTAGTACTTAGTGAGACCTTTCCAACAAGGTATCGTATGCACCAAACGGAGATAATATGACCCAATTACGAGCTCGGGAAGTTGGCTGCCCAACTAACCCCAACAAGTCCCACAAATTATTGGTGTTACATCTCCTGGGGTTAGGGTTTTGGTTTTTTAGGGTTTTCTCATGTTTTCCAATAATAAATAAACCCTTGATCCTCATTGTAACATAGTTCAAAGGCATGTAGCCGCCACATCGCTTCTCAGGGATAAGCTACCATCGCCCAAGCTATCTTCTTTCCATTCTGTTTGTAAGGATAGTTCAATATTTTTCTATTAATGAAATGAAGTGTTTTTCTGCTACATCTATGTGTTTATAATTATATTTGTAAGTTGTTTCCTTCATGTTTAAGTTCGTATCCACGGTATCAGAGCGGTTTTGTCTTTATTTGTTTTTCTTTGCATGTCCCCAATGAGGTCAGGGTATAAGGAGGTAGGGTTTGATCTGGTTGAACCATTGCAAGATCAGCCTCGCAAAACTGGATGACCTCCCATAGTGGAAGAAAATAAAGACGAGGGGGCAGGAGATCCTTTCAAAATGTTGCTCGAGGAAGCCCTTGAGCGACAGAGGAACGCGAGGATGGATAACTTTGCCCAGATCCTTTGAAAACTACCCACAGGCGATGCATATTCATCCAACAGCCACTCTGGAGGCACCACTCCTTTTAAGGTACAAGTTAACTTCGATATTCTCATATTCAAAGGCCTTATATATGCAGACGTTGTAGATAAATGGTTAAATCTGTTGGAAGGATATTTTTCAGTTCATGACTTTTCCAATAAGGAAAAGATTACTTTTGCACTTCTCAAAGTCACCCCACATGTCAAGGACTTGTGGGAACCCTACTAAGAACAAAAGGATGAGAGTGAACCCTCGTTGTTTTCAGTCGCACCCACTTGGAATTCTTTCCGAGATGCCATCAAGGAACAATATTACCCTATGGGGAGCTATGAACACAAATGCATAAAGTGGACCATGCTACAACAGGGAAGGGACCAAGATGTGCCAAAGTTCACAAATATTTTCCATACCCTTCGCTCAAAGCTGGGTATCAAGGATACTGAGTGGAATTTGGTGCTCATGTACCGTGACTATCTACACAAGTACATCTAGGATGGGATGAAGTTCCTGGACATTTCCTCGCTCGACACGGCGTATCGATATACTATCAAGATTGAGTATAAGTTT
The DNA here is from genome assembly GCA_031772625.1 of Pinus tabuliformis. Classification (NCBI taxonomy): domain Eukaryota; kingdom Viridiplantae; phylum Streptophyta; class Pinopsida; order Pinales; family Pinaceae; genus Pinus; species Pinus tabuliformis. Next base: position 263,771,194 of record CM062806.1, on the reverse strand, counting down.
GAACAAAATAAGCATTACTTTGGATTCGCAAATCCAAAGTAAGGAAAAGGCCCCCCCAAACCATAGAACAAAGCACCAAGCCAAGGCAAGGTTATCGTGGACAGCCCACCAAAGCTGCAAGCAAATAAAAACACCACGAAAATGAAGAAGGACATGGGAAAATCGTGTGAGTTCCATAAGATCTCCATTCACAATACAAATTGAGTGTCGGGCCAAGAAGTCACTAGCGAACGAGTTGAAGGCTTCTGAATCAGACACAGGTTCTGACCCTCAATCAAAACCCAATAATGGAACTAACAAAGGGAAGAAGAACATTGATGCAGAGCCCAATGGCACCATGGCCACCACCAAGATCCAGAAGATTGAGGCTATAGATCTAGAGGAGGGGGAATGTCTCTTCCACTCACAGATGTGGGTGAAGGGTTCTCCTCTGTAGTTCATTGTTGACAGCGGGAGCCAGAAGAACCTCATTTCAGCAAATGTCATGAAGCAGCTAGGCCTAATGACTACAACACATCCACAACCATACACCATCAAGTGGCTTCACCAAGGACAAAATCTTCGGATCAGTGAGCAGTTCCACCTTCCCTACAACATCAAGCCCTTCACAGATGAGGTACTATGTGACGTTTCTCCTCTTGAAGTTTGTGATGTATTTTTAGGACAACCATACTTGTGGAAGCGACATGTTGTATATGAGACTAGACCTCACTCTGTGATTATTACTTTGGCTTATAAGTTGTACAAGATACCGAAGGTAGCCCCGCCTACTGCCATCTATTTGATTACTGCAAAGAAATGTAGTAAGATCATTTCCCAGACTAGGAATTTTTTTTTCCATATGATTTGCCCCAAGGCAAGAAGGATATTGTGGCCACAGCTTCAAGGCAGGGATCCTCTGCACAACAGCAACAAATGGACAAGGTTGTGGAGGAGTATAGGGATATTTTCACCTCACCCATAGGGGTACCTCTGCACTATCAGGTAAAGCACTCCTTCGATCTGACCCAGGGCATGCTATTTCCCAATGGACCGATCTACAGGGAAAATTTTAGGGGCTAATATTCGCAAATGGGCTAATTTTCCATGCATTTTCCAAAAAAAAAGGTTTGCCAATTTCAATTTTTCTTATAAAATGATTTGCCCAAATTTTATAGCACACCATTATTTTACCTTAAAAATCACCAAAATATTATATCGACTAATATAAAATCATTGAAAATCTAAATATTTCTACGAAAATATCAGTAGAAATTTTACAATTTGCATATTAGGGACTAGTAAGATTCACCAAGGTTTCCAAACTTTAAGATAAACTTTCATCCTTAAAATTTTCCCTGCCGATCTATCGACGCTCTATTATGCTGAACAATGATATCAAGAGGTAGATTCAAGAGTTATTGCAGAAAGGGCACATCAAGCCAAGCTCATCATCTTGTGGGAGCCCAGTTGTATTGGTACAGAAGAAGGATGGGACATGGAGGCTCAGTATTGACTATCGGGTGTTGAACAAGATCGATGTCCGGAATAAGTACCCAATCCCTCGGATTTATGACCTTTTGGACTAGATCAAAGGGGCCAAATATTTCAGCAAGATTGACTTGAAGTCAGGTTATCACCAGGTGCCTATCAAACCCTCTGATGTGTGGAAGATTGCCTTTAAATCCAAGGAGGGCCTTTTCGAATGGTTGGTCATGCCACTCAGATTGACGAACGCTCCTGTAACCTTCATGAGACTGATAGATGACAGCTTCCAACCCTTCACCAATGCATTCATGGTAGTGTATTTAGATGACATCCTGATATTTAACCAGAGTTGGGAAGAGCACCTCCACCATATTTGGCAGGTCCTTCAAACCCTGTGACAACACAAGCTGTGTGCTAACTTGGAGAAATGCACCTTTGTCCTGACCCAAGTTCAATATCTGTGATACATCATTGATGAGTAGGGTGTACATGTGACCCATCCAAGATACAATTCATTTGGGATTGACCAGCCCCAACCACTCTAACAGAGCTCCGCAACTTTTTGGGTCTTGCAAATTTCTACCGTAGGTTCATGTTGGGGTTCTCTCATATCACTTGGCCTTTAAGTCAAGTCACCAAGGGCAAAGTGAAAGCAATTTTTTTTGGTCAGAAACCCAACAAACATTATCAGACCTGCAACAACCATTTGAGATTGAGAGAAATGCCTTCGACTATGCTATTGGTGCGGTTCTTACTGAGCTTGAGAATCCAGTGGATTACCACAGTGAGACACTTTCAGACACAGTCTGAAAGTACCCCACTTATGACAAATAAATGTATTCCATTGTGTAGAAATGTCATCAATGGGAGCATTACATTATGGGGAAGGAAAGGGTCATCCACATAGACCATCGACCTCTACAGTTCATATAGACACAAGGGAAGTTTCAGAATGATTACCATCAGAAATGGTCCACCTATCTGCAACAATTCCATTTGAACATTAAGTATAAGAAGGGAAGCACCAATAATGTCATTGATTGCCTCAGCCAAACACTATTCATGGTGTTGATCACTATGCTCGACTCCTGTGGGCACGAGACATTGGGGTGGCTGCATATTTATAAGAGTGATCCAGAATTCGACAGCATATACCAAACACTCCTGGAAGGGAAGAAAGTTCCAAATTTTCACCTTCAGGATGCATTGTTATGTCACCTGGTACACATCTGTGTTCCTTCAAGTGAGTGTGCCAAGATTATTTGGGAGGCACACTACAGTCGAGTTGTTGGACATTTCGGAGTAGAGAAAGTAGTGGCAGTATTGCAGAAGTATTTTTATTGGATGAAACTTCATCAGGATGTTGGAAGTACATTTGACCATGCACCACGTGCGTCATTTCCAAATCAACCATCAAGAATCAAGGAATTTATACTCCTCTACCTACTCCTAGTCGGCCTTAGGAATCTGTCTCCATGGACTACATGTCGAGCCTTCCTTCTACTAAGCACGATATTGATTGTGTTTTCTTGTTCGTCAACAGATTCTCTAAGATGGCCATCATGGCGGCGTGCAAGAAGAGTATCATAACAGAGGCCACTGCTAAGATCTTCTTTGAGCAAGTGTGGGCACACTTCAGGATCCCACAGTCCATTGTCTTAGATCGGGACAATAGATTCTTGAGTGCATTTTGGTCAAGTATTTGGTCAATGTTGGATACAAAACTTAATAAGTCCACAAATTTCCATCCCCAAACTGATGTCCAAACAGAGGTTGACAACAAGATGGTCGTACACTTCCGCGCATGAACAACTCAAATAATCGACATGCGTGGGATGAAAGTCTCCCCTATGTCCAACACAACTAGAACAGAGCTCTCCACAGCTCAACATGCCACAACCCCTTTCAGGCAGGGCTGGGATTTCAGCCATTATGCCCCATTGATGTGGCCATACCATTTGTAGCCACTTTGGTAGATTCAACTCACATTTAGTCCAAAGCTCAAAGGGCTAACAACTTCATTGAGTGCATTCAACACATCTACCAATAGGTCCATGATATATTGGACAGAGCCAATGCTAAGTACAAGTAGTGCCATGATCAGCATCGAGTGTCACACAAGTTCCAGGTGGGTGACCAAGTTTGGCCACATTTACTGAAGGAGCACCTTGTTGGACCCCACCGCAAGTTTTGCCCGCTCTGATATGGGCCATAAAACATCACCAAGGTTTTCGGTGACAATGCCTTCAAGCTCAACATCCCACTGTTACTTCGTATACACCTAGTGTTCAATGTAGATCCCCTTCGGCCATACTTTCCACCATTGTTGGACACATCAGACATTGCAGAAAACCTCACACCAATAGAGCTCATCCCGGACTGCATGGAACATGCAACAAATGATCATATCATGGACACATGGATCAAGAACACTCACCAATAGAGAATACAATTATATCAATTTGTCAAAGTAGGCCAACTCCTTCCCCCAGGAAAGCAGTTCACTAGGAACCGGGACCATTGCTTCCTAAGGGGGGAGGAACCTCATGGAGGCTCTGCAAGGAATGGGGACCATTGCTTCCTAAGGGGGGAGGAATTATCCTGGTGGATATTGGAGGCAACCCACCTATTCCACCTAGACCCCCCAGTCAGTTTCATTTGTTTCCTTGTTCATTTAAGCATTTACTATTTTTAACAGTTTTACAGGTCTTGAACTTCCTGAGTAGTTTTGACCCCCTAAATAACATTTTTTTGGGTCCGCGGTAGGCCCATGGCCATAGGTAAGGACCTATGGTGAAACATTTATTACTCGGCAAGAACTTTCCAACAAGGTAGAATATGTGCCAAACAAATATAATATGACCAAGTAACGACCCCTGGATGTTGGCTGCCCAACTAACCCCAATGGGGCCCACAAACTCTTAGTGATACATCTCCTGGGGTTAGGGTTTTCTCATGTTTTCCAATAATAAATAGGCCCTTGAGCCTCATTGTAACAAATTTCAGAGGCATGTAGCCACCACATCTCATCTCAAAGATAAGATACCATCGCCCGAGATATCTTATTTCCATTCTATTTGTAGCATAGTTCAATATTTTTCTATTAATGAAATGAAGTGTTTTTCTGCTGCATCTTTGTGTTTATGATTATATATGTAAGTTGTTGCATTCCTGTTTAAGTTCGGATCAGACTTCCACTTAATTATTGACATTCATGGATTTTTCTTATTGTACCTTGAGAGCCATTGTCATTATTGGTGGTTTCTCTCGTGCATGTTAACGGTTTACATCATTGACTGGTAATCAGGTGGTTTTCTATGATGTTTGACTTTGACACATTTATTCACATGTTAGAATTCATATATTGATCGGGTTGAGACAGAGCACAAGACCCTAGATTCTGTTCGATAAAATCCAGATTGCATGGATTTATGAGTTATTCATGATTCTACACATGTTTTCCTCTGTACAGATGGATGCATCCATACCGTGGTTCCATATATATGATCCTTTCTATTCGGATGGTTGCATCCATACTATGGATTCATGTATCATTAAATGCCTATTCATGTATCATTAGGCATGATTATTAGAGATGTCATACATGTATATGTATATGTATATTCTTGATTTGCAGGTCTCCCGACGGTGTTGTTCTGGTCCTTTCTTTGACTTGTAAAGAATCTCAGCCATCACTCCCTATTCTGCCTTCATGCTTTAGGGAGCATCTGTTACACAGTATTTTGTCACACCTCCTGTTCACTTCTTGTTCCATATCCCAAAGTGCCAAAATGTTGACAACTGTGAAATATATCCATCATGATACACAGACAAAAACATCCTTGAAGAACCAAAGGAAAATTTCCCTGAGTCAATTCTGAAGAAGGTTAGCTAAAACCCTAAATTTTAAGGCCAATGCTCTTTGCTACACTACCTACCCATGCTGATGGAAGGTTGCACTGATTTACCCTAGTGCTCCCAACGTGGGTTTTGATATGAAAACCCACGTTGAACCTCTTCTGGCAGGGTTTCCCAAAATGGGGGAGAAGCTTCATATGCTAGAAACTTTGAGAACAACAAACTGGATATTGGTTGTGTTGGAAATACTGAGAGAGGGGGTGAATCAATATTTCCTTTTTGTTGTTCTTGTTGTTACCAAAAGCACACACACACACACACACACACATATATATATATGAAACACAGAAGTAGATAGTTGGAATTAATGCTTTTATTAACACAAAAGAATAGTGCAATGAAATAAAATACAATATATATATATATATATATATATATAACTGGTTGCAATTAGTTGCCAAGCTCCAAATTGGACTTCAGTGAGGCTCCAACCTCCAGAGCACCAACTCTGTCTTGCAATAGTTCTACACTTAGGAGCACCAACTCCCAACTATTTCAGTCCTGTTTAGTTCAGAGGCTCCAACCTCTTGGGCTCCAACCCAAACCTGGTATCAACTGTTTTGCTGCAGTATTCTGCACCCAACACTGTTGAGCTTCTGCCTTTCTTCAATTCTCCTACTTCTCTAGTCTCTCCTGCCTCTTGCCTGTTCCTCGGCCTCCTCTCTTACAGATTATACATTTATCAATAGTACTTCCCCTTGTTTTACTCTTTTTATGTGTTTCATACACCTCTGACTGATCGTTTCCACTTTCCACTACCTCTTTGGCTTCCTCCTCCATCGCTATAGATTCCTCTGCTTCACTTGATCTTTTGGCTTCCCTCCGCAACCGCTATGGCTTCCTCTGAGCTGTTCGAGTTCACTGATACTCCATGGACAGGTAACTTCATAAGAGAAGTCCAAGGAAAACTCATAGAAATCATTGTAACGCATTACACTGTAACAACATTTCATTTTCCAATCATTATGGACATACACGGGGTTTTTTCCGTTTAACAGAGATGTCGTGTCCCAATCTCAATCACACTCACCATAAATCACCCCATTTAACTGACGTTCAGACTCCTGAAACATCTGAACAACTATTGTTAGCCTTTTGGCCTAAAACACCCCACACAAGCCAAATATTTCATTACACAGAGTATATGAGAAAAACCAATCAAAAAGACTATAGGGCAGACTTCAAGCAATATTACACCCACATCTAAACTGTATCAGGTCCGCAGCTTAAATCACAACCAGCGATTCTCGACTCCCGGCAGTCCTTTATATGTCGGGCCCATGACACCACTGATGGCTGATGGCGATCCACCACTAGACACGATATTATATTAAGCCAAGTTGTGATGTCGCATTAGGTCCTCAACGTTCATCACAATCGGCGCTTGGGTGTGGCAAGGCTTCATAACATATGCAATTGTGATGGATGCAATAATAGATTAACTTATATTGCAATGTTGCAGTGGGTCTGCATATATATGTATCGTTATTGGCGATCGCAAAGGGGCCGCTTAACACTGTATGACTTCCACTCCCGAAGTCCCGATGTGATATTGTGTGCCAAACCTGATATGACTCAACACTCCCATGTATAAGGTTTCAAGTCCACTTTCCGCCTCCGATAGTGTAAAGGCACATAAACGTGAGTTTTGGCCTTTGATAGTGTATTTGTCGGGGATTCATAGTTTGGGCCACCGATAGTGTTAAGCCTGTATATATATGGGTTTTTTCTTTGGCCTCCATTTGCGTTAAATGCATATATATAAGGTTACGCATATGTGTAAGGTTTTCTAATCCGATAATGCATTTTCCTATTTATATATATATATTCTCCACTCCTTTAAGCCTATATATATATATATATATATATATATATATATATATATATATATATATATATATAGATAGATAGATAGATATATATATATATATATATATATATATATAGGCTTAAAGGAGTGGAGAATATATAGATAAATAGGAAAATGCATTATATATATATATATATATATATATATATATATATATATATATATATATATTTCTCCTCTAATGGCTCTGTATGCTTGTTCCTCTATTGCTCTAATGGTTGTTTGCATCCTCTGTTTGCTCCTGTACTTTGTTCCTCATGCCTCTGTTCTGCTCCTCTTGGCTTCGTCTTCTCCTCGAATATTGCCATATTGACATCAATGACAATCTATGTCCAACAATCTCCCCCTTTGTTATTGATGGAAATATTATTTTGCTCTCCCCCTTTGACATCAATGGCAAAGGAATGCATATGGACTCCCCCTGTCAAACTGCTCCCCCTGTCCTGCTACATCTTTATGAATGAACTTGAGTGATGATAAAGAGATAACCCCCATCTTTTGACGCAGATGTTTGAATGCTTCTCGAGGAAGAGGTTTTGTGAAAATATCAGCTATCTACTCCTTAGTATTGATATATTTCAGGATGATGTTTTGTTCAGATACTTGCTCACGGAGGAAATGATACTTGATTGGTATGTGTTTGGTCCTTGACTGCATCACTGGATTTTTGCTGAGACTAATAGCACTTGCATTGTCACGATAGACGGTAATCAATTGATTTGTACATATGTCGACATCTTTTAGAGCTTCCTTCATCCATAGTATCTAAGTACAATAGTCTAATGCAGCAATATACTTGGCTTTGGCTATGGATAATGATATGGATAACTGTTTTTTCCTGAGCCAGGATACCAAACAGTCTCCTAGGAAGAACGCATTTCCACTAGTACTTTTCCGATCATCTATACTTCTAGCCCAATCAACATCGGTGTATGTAGTTACAGTCAGTGTTGATTTGTTTAGGTACCAAAGACCAAAATCAGGAGTTCCTTTCAGATATCTAAGAATTCTTTTTACAACTAATAAATGGGATTGTTTGGGAGCAAATTGAAATCTTCCCACCATCCCTACTGCCTGCATTATGTCTGGTCTTGTAGCTGTTAAGTATAGAAGGAGTCCAATTATTGAACTGTAATGAGTTGCATCTACTGGAGGGGACTCATCATCTTTGCTTAATTTGCAGTTTGTGGTCATAGGTGTGCTCATGGGTGCATAGTCCTCCATTCCATATCTTTAGAGCATGTATGTTAGATATTTGGTTTGAGATATACACAGTCCTGCTCTAGTTTGAGATACTTGAAGTCCAAGGAAGTGAGACAGCTCTCCTATCATTGACATCTCAAACTCTTTTGACATATTTTAAGAAAATTCATGGCTCATTTCATCATTATTTCTAGCATAAATCAGATCAGCGACATAAACAAGAGTAACTAGTAACTTACCTTCATATGTCTTTATGTATAGATTACTTCCAGCCACTCCCTTTTTGAAGCCTTGTTGTTGTAGATAGTGATCTAATCTTTCATACCAAGCTCTAGGAGCTTGTTTCAACCCATATAAAGCCTTTTTCAACTTCCAGACTAAGTTGTTTCCTTCTATTAGATCAAACCCTTCTGGCTACTCCATGTATACTTCTTCTTTGAGTTCCCCATTTAGAAATGTTGATTTCACATCCATTTGATAGATTTTGAATCCTTTTGAGCAAGCAAAAGCCAAGAACATCCTGATAGCTTCCATACGGGCTACTGGTGCAAATGTCTCTTCAAAGTCAATGCCTTCAATTTGTGAATAGCCTTTGCAGACAAGCCTTGCATTACTTTTGATAACCTGTCCTTCCTCATTCATTTTATTTTTGAACACCAATTTGGTTCCTATTATGTTTTTGTTCTTTGGATGAGGTGCCAGCTCCCATTTCTTGTTCTTCTAATTTTGGGACATTTCTTCTTCCATGGCTTTTACCAAATGAGGATACTTGCTTCTACAAATGTTTTTGGTTCTATCATAGATAGCAGAGCAATATCGTTTCTCTTTAGTGTAATGGTCACCCTTCTTCAGGTTTGCATCCCTTCATCTCTATTGCCAAAGTATGCTCTTCTAGATGATATTTCTGGATAAACTTCATCTTTGAAGGGCTATGAGGTGGTTCTTTCTCCTATTCTTCTTCTTCCTCATCTATTTCTTCTTTTTCAGGTTCTTCTTCTTTAGGTTCTTTTTCTTCAATGAGAAGATCATATTCATGTTCTTCAATTTCTTTTTCTGGAGGATATTCATCAACCTTTACATCAATGTTTTCCATTATTTTCTTCAGTTGAAAATTGTAGCACTTGTAAGCCTTACGCCATGTAGAGTATCCAAGAAATATCCCTTCGTCAACCCGAGAATCAAACTTTATTGGTGAGCCATCATTGATTTTTATGAAGCACTTGCTTCCAAAGATCTTGAAGTACTTCACTGAAGCAGGTCTTCCTTTCCATAACTCATAAGGAGTTTTTTCACAGTTTGGTCTTAATTGAGTTTGATTCAATGTATAGACAGTTGTCCCTACTACTTCTCTCCAGAATTTTGGCTGCAAGTTTGCTGCTAATAACATTGTTCTTTCCATTTCTTGGACTGTTTGGTTTCTTCTTTCAACTACCCCATTTTGCTGAGGTGTTCTGGCAGCAGAGAATTCCCTTTTAATTCCATGAATATTACAGAACTCACTAAACTCGTTTGATGTGAATTCTCCCCCTCTGTCTATTCTGAGGCACTTAATTTTTGAATATTTTTCATTTTCTACAAGGGATTTTAGATTCTTAAAACACTCAAAAGTTTCATATTTATACTTTATAAAATAAATCCACATCATTCTAGTATATTCATCAACAAATAACATAAAGTACCTTTCTCCTTGGAGTGCCTGATTTCTAGTTGGTCCACACAAATCAGCATGGATGATTTCCAAGGGCTTTGATGTAGAGAGCTCCTTTGTCTTGTGGCTGGTTCTGGCTTGCTTTCCATGTTGATATGGACCACATACTCCTTGATTTGGTTTGAACAGCCTTGGGATGTCTCATACAGCTCTAATCTTGCTGATATTGATCAGATTTTCGAAGCTTGTATGTCCAAGTCGCTTGTGCCACAACCAACTTTCATCTGTCTAACTCAGGTAGCATTTATTTTCTTGAATCTTGTCCATAATGTAAATGTTGTCTGGTGTTCTAACTCCTTTCGCCACAAGTTCCCCTGAGGAAGAGTTCCTTAATTCACAGTCTTTGGTGCTGAAGACAACCTTATGTCCTTGATCACATATTTGGCTGACACTCAGGAGATTGTGTTTGAGAACATCTACTAGTAGAGCATATTGAGATTTTCCTTTTCCATTGATCAGAGTAATAGTTCCTTTTCCTGTAATTCTTCCAGATCCACTTCCAAAGGACACATTCCCTTCCTTTTTGCTCAGTGAGACAAACTTCCTTTTGTCTCTTGTCATGTGTCTGGAGCACCCACTATCAACAAAACAATGATTTCCATTATTTTGAGCATATAGAGCCAAGCCACATTTATCCTTGCTGGAATTCATACTGCTCGTCTTTCTTCCTTTGAGTGGGAATTCTTGTTCATAGTATCCATTATTGTAGCAAAATGAGCAAATCAGATCAAATTTGGTCAAGGGATCAAATGAATTGAAGGTTTTGATTTGTCCATACCTTTTGGGGGCATATGAATTGATTATTTGCTCCTTTAGCTTTGGCGTCTCACTTCTGCGAGCCATGCAATGTTTGGCTTGATGACCGAAGTTTTTACAGTGAAACAGTGTCCAAGAAAGATGGTTTTGTACCTATTGAAGTAGCCACAGTTTGAAGCGATTTCATTCTTGGGAATTACTCCTCCCTCATTCCTTGGATTGGAGATGGGCCCTTGGTGGAGTACAAGTTTGTATTTGTTGTAGTTTCCATGATTCGACTCCACATTCTTCTTTGGAGTAATTCTCTCTTCATTCTTTGGATCTGGGATGTGCTTTTGCTAACATAATTTTTCTTCTTTTGGATTGCAGAAAAGTGCATCGGCATAGCTTTTCGCACTATTCTTACTGCTTGAGGATTCTCCTTTGAAACCTATTCTAGACTTGTCATGTTGAGGCTTTTGACTTTTTAGAACAGTCTCAAGTATTTGAGAGCTTTTACATCCCTTTTTAATTTGCTCCAACTCCTTTCTCAAAGACACTATTTTGGCCTCGCGTTCTTCACAAGTCTCTTCTTTTTAAGAGATCTTCTCTCCTTCTTGTTTCCTCGTTTTCCACTTTGAGAGAAATGATTTTATTCCGTAGTTTCTCATTTTCTTCAATGCCACTTATTAAGAGTTCATCTACATTTCCTTCCAGCCCTGAGTCATCATCATTTGTGAATGCCATGAATAATGTTTCTTGGCTTTCATCATGGTCACTTTCCTTATCTGATTTCTTTTTGATGACCATAAACTCATCCTCATCAAACTCAACTTGCTTAGAGAAGAAGTTCTTCTTATTGAACCCTTTCTTTTTGTGTGCCATTATTTTAGAATTTCCTTCATCATCACTATCATGTTTATGAGGACATTTTGCTGCATAATGATCTATTTTTCCACATTTAAAACAGATAAGAGGGTACTTGCCTTTAATATTAGATCCTTCCTTCAAATTTCATACAAATTGAGCCAATTTGGATTCCACGTCAAACTCATCACTACAGTCATTCCTTTCTTTCCCCTTCTTTGACTTTGAGGCCTTGAATGCTGCATCTTTGGAGCTTGGGCCACCTTTCCTCGTCTCATAGGCAGTGAGGATTGCATGGAGTTCATCCATTTTGAGGGTATCTAGATCCTTTGCTTCTTCTATGGTGCTTATTTTGGAGTCAAATCTGTTTGGAAGAGATCTTAATACCTTTTGAACAATGGTACTTTCTTCAATTTTTTCGTCCAATCCTTTCAGTGAATTAACCACTTCAGCTACTCAGAGAAGGTATGTTGCAATATCTTCTTCATCTTCCATCCTCAGACTTTCAAATTGTCTTCTGTGAGTTTGAAGCTTTGCCTTCTTGAATTTTGAGTCTCCATCGTATAAGCCAACTAGCTTCTCCCACATTTCTTTGGCAGAGGTACAGTGCATGACTTTTGTAAACTCGGAATTAGTGATTCCACTATTGATGGAGTTCTAGGCCTTTGCATTTGCGATGTAGGCTTTCCTCTCGTCTTGATCTGTTGGAAGAGTGGTAGTCATTTGGTATTCATTTTGAAAAAAATTCCAGACTTCAGGTCCAAGGGACATTAAGTAGTAGGTCATTATTTTTTTCCATAAACCAAAGTTAGTTTCATCGAACAGAGGAGGTCTTCTTGATGCTTCATGATTTCTCATCATGGCTACGGATCCTTCTTCAAGCTGTTAGGCTAGTATGAAGAAGCCTGCTCTGATACCAATTGTTGGAAATACTGAGAGGGTGGGTGAATCGGTATTTATTTTTTGTTGTTCTTGTTGTTACCAAAAGCAGACATGCACACACACACACACACACACACACACACACACACATATATATATGAAACACAGAAGTAGATAGCTGGAATTAATGCTTTTATTAACACACAAAAAAATAGTGCAATGAAATAAATACAATATATATATATATATATATGTGTGTGTGTGTATATAATTGGTTGCAATTAGTTGCCAAGCTCCAACTTGGACTTCAGTGAGACTCCAACCTCCAGAGCACCAACTCTGTCTTGCAATAGTTCTACACTTAGGAACAACAACTCCCAAGGATTTCAATCCTATTTAGTTCAGAGGCTCCAACCTCTTGGGCTCCAACCCAAACCTGGTATCAACTGTTTTGCTGCAGTATTCTGCACCCAACATTGTTGAGCTTCTACCTTTCTTTAGTTCTCCTACTTCTCTAGTCTCTCCTGCCTCTTGCCTATTCTTCGGCCTCCTCTCTTACAGATTATACATTTATCAATAGTACTTCCCCTTGTTTTACTATTTTTATGTGTTTCATACACCTTTGACTGATCATTTCCACTTTCCACTACCTCTTTGGCTTCCTCCTCTATCGTTGTAGATTCCTCTGCCTCACTTGATTTTTCGGCTTCCCTCCGCAATTGCTGTCACTTCCTCTAAGTTGTTAGAGTTCACTGATACTCCATGGACAGGTAACTTCATAAGAGAAGTCCAAGGAAAGCTCATAGAAATCATTGTAACGCGTTACACCATAACAGCATTTCATTTTCCAATCATTATGGACATACGCAGGGTTTTTTCCGTTTAACAGAGATGTCCTGTCCCAATCGCAATCACACTTGCCATAAATAACCCCATTTAACTGACATTCAGCCTCCTAAAACATCAAAATAGCTATCATAATCCTTTCGGCCTAAAACACCCCACGCAAGCCAAATATTTCATTACACAGAGTATATGAGAAAAACCAGTCAAAAAGACTAAACGGTGGACTTCAAGCAATATTACACCTGCATCTAAATTGTATCAGGTTCGCAGCTTAAATCGCAATTGGTGATTCGCGACTCTCGGCAGTCCTTTATATGTTGGGCCCATGATACTGCCGATGGTCGACGGTCAATCCACCACTGGACACGATATTATACTAAGCCAAGTTGTGATGTCGCATCGGGTCCGCAACGTTCATCTCAATCGGCACTTGGGTGTGTCAAGCTTCCTAACATATGTGATTGTGACGGATGCAATAATAGATTAACTTATATTTCAATGTTGCGGCATGTATGCATATATATGTATCGCTATCGGCGATCGCAAAGGGGCCGCTTAACACTGTATGACTTCCGCTCCCGAAGTCCTGATGCGATATTGTGTGACGGACCCGATACGACTTAACACTCCCATGTATGGGTTTCAAGTCCACTTTCTTCCTCTGATAGTGTAAAGGCATATAAATGTGATTTTTGGCCTCCGATGGTGTATTTTCCAAGGGTTCATATATTTTTGGCCGTCGATAGTGTTAAGCCTATATATATATATATATATATATATATATATATATGGGTTTTTTCTTTGGCCTTCATTTGCGTTAAACGCATATATATAAGGTTACGCATATGTATAAGGTTTTCTAATCTGATAATGCATTTGACTATTTATATATATATATATATTCTCCACTCCTTTAGCCCTTCATATATATATTGCTCTATTGTTTCCTTTAACCCTGTATATATATATTGCTCCTCTAATGGCTATGTCTGCTTATTCCTTTGTTGCTCCGATGGCTATCTACATCTTTTGTTTGCTCTGTTTGCTCCTATACTTTGTTCCTTATGCCTCTGTTCTGCTCCTCTTGGCTCCATCTGCTCCTCGAATATTGCCATATTGACATCAATGACAATCTATGTCCAACGGGTTGTTGTAGATATGGTCGATCTCTCCCATTTGTAGCTCTTGATCTTATCATTATGGGCCTTCCCCTTGAGATGCAGACCTTCCTCCCTCTTTTGTGGATCCCTAACTCCCTCTCCTTTCCTATAAATAAACTCCCTTCCATCTGGTCCAAATGGTTGGTCATTGATTGCCTGCATTCCTATCTAACTTGGAGAAGGAGTGCTTGAAGAGTCTTTTCTTGGACTTGGACATCCACCAAAAGGAGGTCTCCAACATCAATCCATATGTTGTATGCTTCCCTTTTTATCTTATTAATATATACATCTGATGTTCACTTTCCATAATTGTGTAAATGTTTATGCTTTTAGCTTAAGACTCATTGATCTATTAAGTAGTTTATATTTGATGTATATTGTTGATCCGAATTGGATCCTAGAACACTCTCTAAGTTTTCATGAACTTTATAAAATTCATGCCAAAGTTTCAAAGTCTTATAAAGATCAAGCTTATCAGAGATAACCTCGTAAAAGTTTCAATTTGTGATCAACGAGGACCCTCGATCAAGCGCGTAGACCATCGGCCCATGGTAACGTGTGCTGCCACAAATTAGCAAAACCAGGAGTCAATTCAAGAAACGGAGGTAGTTTCTGATATGCGCTAATTGCATATCACAGGGAAAACCCCTCAAAGAAGGAAAAGCCCTGAGCGCCCGGACCTAAAATAATTATAAATTTCAGAAAAGTACCGTTCTGATTCCGTCAGAAGTGGGGTCCCACAAAAACCGGCAAAATATTGGAAGGGCTTCAAGCGGTAAGTGGTTTCAACTGAGTTCTACCCAATGCCACACAATGGGTGCCACATGTCCAGTAGAAGAGAGAGAAAATTGTTCACATCGGATGGGTAAACATCATGTTACTTTGTCTTTGAGGTTTCTACAAGTCTCATGATTATGTAGATTATCTCTCGGAAACGTCGATAAAAAAGAAACCTAATGCGATGTATCTGGAAGATAATCTACACAATCATGTTACTTACCCACCCGATATGAACGATGACCGTAGGTTTCGGGGCCCCCAGATCAATGGCGAAGATGCATGTTGATGGATGACTAGACCTAAAAAGGTAAACAGACAATGTGGTATAGGATTTGAAGTCTGATGTGGATGATGCGTTGGCAGAAGGACGTGTTTCACAGGCATTCTTGGAGTTAACAGAATAAACAGTCATTTTGAAAACATCAAATAAAATCAACACTCAGTTCATTATGAAATAGGTGGCCACCTCCCTGTGAGGCATTATACAGTGATGACTATGCAGAATAGAGGGATTCAGACGGATAGAGGTAGGGAAACCGGAAAGCTGGGAAGAGGATATGAATAGTCAGAAAGCAAATTGGCTTTAAAGCCACGAACTGACAGAGAGAGAAGCGAAGTAAGTTAGACGCAAAAAGCTAATAGCAGAGAGAAGAAGCCGAGCTGACCTGCAAAAGCAAAGGAAGCATCGAGCCAGATAGAGCCAGAGAGAGTCAGAGAGTTTTTGTACTCCAGAAAAGGCTTGAGAGGTTCAAGCGAACTCTTCTGTATATGCCTGTCATGTATGAATCTCAGATTGGGCTCATACTACTATGACTAATAGAGGTCGAGTTTCAGTAAGGAGAGTCTGTGTACTCCAGAGATTGGGGGGATCCAAGTACAGTCTTACTGATTTGTATATGTTATGTGGGACTCGAATTGAGCTCACTATTGTCAAAAATTTGCTTTGAAAACATAGTAGAGAGGCCACCACTAAAGGCTAGACCAGGAGACATAGCCCAAGAGTATTGGGTGAGCTCCTTATTAA
Source organism: Pinus tabuliformis (assembly GCA_031772625.1). NCBI lineage: Eukaryota > Viridiplantae > Streptophyta > Pinopsida > Pinales > Pinaceae > Pinus > Pinus tabuliformis. Next base: position 263,754,734 of record CM062806.1, on the reverse strand, counting down.
GCTTGTTGTGTTTATATGTTTGCCTATTATGTTTTCTCTAACTGCTTCAGTGCCTGTGTATTTCACAATCTTATCGATCCGTTGCATAAAATAACATAGGCATATCCATGCACATGAGTCTATAATACCTTAATTGTTTGTCTTAGATCAATTACGCATCAAGTAGTATCAGAGCTCTAGGTTACTAAGGTTAGACAAGCTTGTGCTGGATTTTATTGTTGAAAGCTAACTAGGACAAAGCTCAAACTAGGAGAAGGAGAATTGGTTGAAGCTAACCCAAAAATTGGAAGAATCTACCCTAAGAGGAAAATGGCAGAAGAAAGTCCCTTAGAATCAGACTCCCAGTTCATGGATAGTTTCATAACCATGAGACCCATGGTGGAGGAAACGTATAGAGAATTTAAGAAAGGTAGAGATGAAGATTCATCAAACTCCAAGCAAGATAAAGGAGTGGAATAATATCTCCTCCATGGCCATTCTAAATGCAAAGGGAAAGAAGAAAAGCTTCCGACACCTCCTAATAGCCCCGAAAATAAAAAGAAAACATCTTTGATTAAATTAGATGTTAAATTTGATTTGTCGATATATGATGGAGAGTTGAATGCAGAGAAGCTGGATAATTGGCTTAGACAGATTGATGTTTATTGTAGGGTGCATAGCATTGATTAAGACAAAAGAGAGATTCAGCTAGCCAGCCTACGCCTTGGAGGCACTGCCTTGGTATGGTGGCAAGGTAGGACACAAGCTGACATGAAGAATCATGGTAAAATTCTTTCTGTCTCAAGTGAATTTGTTTTTGAAATTAAAAAGCAATTCTATCCACTAGCTTATATGTAGCAAGCCATGATGAGCTGGCAAACTCTTCGACAATTAAAAGGGAAAAGTGTACAAGGTTACGCTCAAGAATTTAGAAAAAGAGCTTTGATTCTAGGAATTTCTTTAGACTCACCTAAAACTCTGTTGAAGTATATAGGTGATCTACACGGCTATTTAAAGCACACCATTCTCATTTTTAATCCCACTAGCATAGATGAGGTATCTGTTCAGGCTACACATCTTGAGGCTAGAGGAAAGAATGTGAACCCAGAAGTTGGGGGATCATCAAAACCCACTGGGAGCAAGAACAAGGAAAACAGAAAACAGAAATGGAAAGAGAGGAAGACAAATGCTGTACAAAAGACCAAGCTTTCATGCACTCACTGCAAGAAGGATCGGCATGATGATGAACACTGTTGGATTCTGCATCCGGAGCTGAGACCCAAGAAGTTTGATAGCAAAAAGAAGAAGACTGTTGCAGCTATTCAAAAATATTTGGGGTCAAACTCGGGAGATGAAACAACAATTGCAACCACAGGTATAAAAGTAAAAATTCTGAAGCAACTACTAGTAATTCTGCACAATCTACTGATAATGAAGAAAATGAGAAGAAAATATATGAGTTTTTTCATATTCGAGTTATTTCCAAGCATCAAAAGATTGATACTTTGTTTGATAGTGGCTCACAAGTAAATTTAATTTCTGAAGCAATTGTAAAGAAGCTGGGATTACTAACCACACCTCACAAGAAGCCATATCCATTAGGTTGGTTATGTGATAAAGCAAAGCTACAAGTGACTAGACAATGTAAACTTAGGTTTTCTTTTGGGTCAACATTTGTAGATGAGGTTGAGTTAGATATAGTTCCTTTGGATATATGTGGAATTGTTTTAGGAAGTCCTTACTTGTATGATAGGAAAGCTATTTTCTATAGAGCTGAAAACAAGTATCAACTCGTTAAAGATGGAATCGAATATATTGTAAGAGCTCATAAACTCAAGAATAATTATACTCTCATAAACTCAGGGTAGATGAAAAGAATTGTAAATTCATGAAAACAATTTTTACTGATGGTTGTAAAGGAAAAGAAACTTGATAAAACCAGTATATTTGAGGGTTGTAATGCTAAACAGCAAGCTGATTTAGAAAAAGTTGTTTCAGAATATGATATACTATTTCAAGAACCTAAAAGTCTGCCACCCCAAAAGGAAATAGTACATGATATTAATTTGCAGCAAGATGCTCCATTGCCTAACATCGGAATGTACAGGTTGTCCACTTTAGAGAATGCAGAAATCAAGAAGCAGATACAGGAGTTGCTCAAGAAAGGGCTCATAAGACCTAGCACATCACCATGTGGGTCTCCAATTGTCTTAGTGAGAAAGAAAGATGGCTCATGGAGAATGTGCATTGATTACCGAGCACTGAATAAGATAACAATCAAAAATCGTTATCCCTTTCCTCACATAGATGATCTACTAGATCAGTTGGAAGAAGTTGTTTACTTTTCCAAGTTGGACTTGCATAGTGGCTACCATCAGGTTAAAGTTGTAGAGCAAGATGCATCGAAGACTACTTTCAAAACAAAGCAGGGATTGTATGAATGGTTAGTTATGCCTTTTGGCTTAACTAATGCTCCTGCTACTTTCATGAGAGTAGTGAATGATGTACTCAGGTCTTTTATTGATGATTTTGTCATTGTATATTTAGATGGCATTCTTATATTTAGTAAAACATGGGAAAAACATTTGAAGCATGTCAGGCGGACTCTAGATGTTTTGAAAAGAGAAAATCTCTATGTTAAGCTATCAAAATGTGAATTTGGCAAAACATCTTTGAATTATTTAGGTCATATTATAGGGCGTAGTGAATTGAAGATAGATCCCTCTAAGGTTGCAGTCATTGTAAACTGGCCTAAACCCAAATCTGCTACGGAAGTTAGAAGCTTCCTATGAGCAGCACAATATTGGAATAAGTTTATTGCTAACTTTTCCTTGATTGCAGCTCCCTTACATGCTTTAACAAGATTGAACAAGGTGTTTTAGTCGGGAGGCAAACAGCAGAAAGCCTTCGACATCTTAAAAGAAAAGATTAGTACAGCACTAGTACTAGCACTGCCCTATCTTCAAAGACCATTTGAGATTGAAACAGATGCCAGTGATTATGCCATGGGAGTAGTGTTGATGCAACATGATAAACCCATATGTTATCAATCTGAGACATTTAATTCTACAGTAGTTAATTATCCCACATATGATCAGGAATTGTATGCATTAGTACAGAGTGTGAAAAAGTGGAAACATTATTTAATGGGCAAAGAGACAGTTATACATATTGATCATCAACCATTTCAATATTTACACTCCCAGACTAAGTTGAAGCAATCAATACATTATAGATGGATGGGTTTTCTACAACAGTTTCATCTTGTCATCTGATATAAAAAGGGCATACACAATAAAGTTGTAGATATGTTGTCCAGACCAATCATAAATGCATCTACTATACTTAAGCATAACCCAGTATTGCATGAAAGCTACATTGAACAGTATGCTCAAGATATAGATTTTAAAGATGTATATGCAACTTTAAGTCATGGCAAACCAGTAGAAGAATTGGATTATCATATTAAGGACCAACTCTTGTATCATTTTGGAAAGTTATGCATTCCACAAACTGAAGGAGTAAAGATAATTCGAGAAGCACACACTTCTCTAATATCAAGTCACTTTGGTGTAAGTAAAACAGTTGCACAGTTGCAAAGATTTTGTTATTGGCCAAAAATGAATGAGACAGTTTCTAGATATGTAAGAGGGTGTACTATGTGTGCTCAAAGCAAGCCCATCAATAGAAAACTAGGCTTGTACACTCCACTACCAGTTCCTTCTCATCCTTGGGAAAGTGTTTCCATGGACTTTGTTGGGGGACTGCCTAAATCTAGGAAAGGTCATGACTATTTATATTTTATTGTGGATAGGTTCAGCAAAATGTGTATTTTAATAGCCTGTAACAAGCAGATTACAGCTGAACAAATAGAAAAGTTGTTCTTTCATGGGTTCATTTTGGATTACCCACTTCCATTGTATCTTATCGAGATTCTCAATTTAGTGGGAAGTTTTGGTCGAGTCTGTGGGAATTGATGGACACCAGACTAAAGAAGAGCATAGCCTTTCATCCACAAACAGATGGCCAAACAGAAGTGGTCAACAAGACAGTGATCCAATTTCTCAGAGGCTATTGCAGCAAGCATCCCAAGCTCTGGGATGAACATTTATGTTATGTGTAGCATGCTTATAATAGTGCTAAACATTCTTCTACACAGAGATCTCCTTTTGAGACCTGTTTTGGTTTCCCACCAAGGTCTCCCTTGGATTTTGTCTTTGGTAAAGACCTAGCAGTTGATGGACACAATGATGTGGACAAGGCAACCAAGTTCATTAAACAAATCCAAGAGATTCACCAGGCAATACAGGAACAGCTGGAAAAGAGCCAAGCCAAGTACAAGGCAAGGCATGATAAGCATCGGATTGAGCATAGTTTCCAAGTTGGTGATCAAGTCTGGCTGTATATCAGCAAAGACAGAATGCAAAGTGAAGGTAAGAAGCTAAAGCCAATAAGGTATGGACCTGTTGAGGCCTCAAAAATCGCTGCCACAACAAAGGGGAAACCACCCGGTCCGGACCTTAGTACAGCTCCTTTTCCGTTTGGAATAGTGGCTCCGACTGTGGATAATGGGACCAGTTTCCCAATAATGGATAAAAGTGGTATGGATGAGTAACTTATGATGTATGATGGTGATAAGCTAACAACTAAAACTATCGGCGAAATATATTAACTATAATCTAATCCCAGGACTTATCAATCTTTTTAAAGCGTAGCATTTGATAATTTGTGCTTTAAGGCAGGCATATAGATGACTCTAACACTAAAGCATAGATGTTTAAACCATTTAAGATTGCTCTGCATAATTAGTTATGCATAGCGATAATAGCGAATTACTACACATTGTCATTCATATCATTTCTACATGCATGATTAAAAGAAAGAGCATATCACAAAACATCCAATAGTGGAATGAAATGAAGATTTGTTGTTACAGCGCATACATGTATTCAACAATAGCAAAAATAATAACACAGCAATTCATATGAGAGGAAAGAGGACAGATGCAGATAAAAGTACCATGTAAGCCGCTCAACAATCCATTATATAAATCGCTATGTCGCAGTCCTTTCTTCAAACCAGAAAGCATTCCAAACAAGAGACAATAGTGCGCAATTGCATAAAACAGCCTTCTTGTCAAATTAAGGACTATCGGTCGAGTTTCACAAAAGAATATAGACTGAAGCACAGTAGTGCAAACTTCAGCCTTTAAGTCTATTACAAAATTTTACGACCCTTTCCAAAACAATGAAAGGGTCTATAAATACTAATCTAATCTAAATATCTAAGAAAAAACTGAAAAGCTATTAAATTGGCATCAATAAATATTTTCCATCTTTTTTGGCGATCTGGCAGTCGGCAGCAATGCTTCATTCGGTGGGCTCTTTGCCTTTAAACCTCAGCTGACATATCGCCAGCATTGGCTCTACTTCCGGTGGAGTGTTGAGACGCGAAGTGAGCTGGGAATCATATGTGGCATCCTTAATGTCGGGGATCAGGCATCCGAGAGCATCTGTTAAACACTTGAGGGCCGACCTTTGAGTGTGTGGCTTGATTAGAAAGAGCCAATATGCGTCGGAGGTTAAAGTATTTACTCCAGCGATTAACTTTCTCTTTTCCTCCAGTTCATGATAACTTGTTTGTTCAATCATGTTCGTCATGGTTATGCTTCCAGGTGTGCACTGAGAGATCATGTTGGCCAAATAGAGTGTATTGTTGACTAAATCAACAATATTGCTAGCAATCAATTTACACCTTGAAGCTGCCCTTTCCGCTTTCATCATCTGAGTGTTCCATTCCATGAAGAGTATGTCTTTGTATGTTTCATAGATTCTATGCAAGTTCACTGCCTTCCCCACATCAGAATCTTGCCAATCAAGATATTCGGCTATAGTTTCTTCGGCTTGATCCAGCTCATTTCTGGCCCTTTCTATCTGCTTACATACTGTTGTAGATATTTCACATAATGGCTCAACCTCGGTAAGTTGTCGGCATAGGAGTCTAACCAGAGATATTAATGCGCCATTTATCTCAGCTGCTTCTGCTCTGAAAGTCTCTACTTTCTTGGTGCCTTTGATATCTTCGAGCTATGCTAACAGTTGAGCGATTTTCTCATCCTTTGACTTCGTCATTAGCTCGTTTTCCGCTCTCAATTGTGCCAATGCCTCTGTTAATTCTTTCTGCTTCTGGATTGCGCTCTGGTCAATCCTTTGTTTTTCAGTTTGCAGTTGCTGGGTCAATATATTGTTTTCTTGTTTTTGTGTCAGCAACTGCTCTTCTACCTGCGCTGCCTTTTTCTTCGCCTCTGCTACTTCTGCTTGTAATGCACCAATTTCCTGGTCCTTGGTCTTCAATAGAAGACTTACCTCCGATGCTTTGTCAATAGTCGCTGCGGAATAAGCTCCCGCATACTGCGACAGCTTTGTCAGATCATCGGAGGGGTCCAATTCCTCCTTCCAGACTACATTCCCCGTGACTGTTTGCTCAGGAAAGATGGAAGGTTGATCAAGCCTTCGTCTCTTCCTTGAGCGCTTAACAACTGCTCTATGCCTAGGGCTGTAGAAAACGTCCAGGGGAGGAATATCTTCCACCTGGAGCACAATCTGATCGGAAGGTTCTTTGGTGATTACCTCGACATCCTTTGAAGTGGGTGGGCCGTTGGTTCTGCTTAGAACCTGAGAAGAAGTGGTGTCTGGTGCGTCGCTTGTCTTAGAGGTGTCTGTGTCTTTGGAGCCTTCCTTTCCACTGATAATGGAATCGAATTGATTCCATTGTTTAAGCAATTCAGGATCTATGGAGGTCTGTTTGTGTTGCTCTGTCTGGGATTTACTCTTCTCCTTTTCTTGTTCCAACCTCTTCTGCTCCTCCAGCTCTTTCCGCTGCTGCTCCTCTAACTCCTTTCTCTGTTTCTCTTCTTGCTCTCTTCTTTGCTTATCCGCTAATTGCTTTTTCTGCCTATCTGCCAGTTCTTTCTTTTGTTTTTCTTCTTCTTCCTTCTTCCGCTATTCCTCCATCTGCTTCTGCTTTCTCTGTTCTTGTTCCTTCTACTCTTTCTGCTGCTTTTCCATTTGCTCCTTCTTTTTCCTTTCAGATTGCTCCTTTCTCTGCTTCTCTGCCTGCTACTTCTTTTGCCTTTCCTCCTGTTGTTTCTTTTGTTCCTTAGTTATAACAGGAGGTTGGCTTGTCTGTTTCCGACCAGGCTCGCTTGAGGAGGACGCTGAGGTTAATGACAATAAATATAGAGGCAGAGTTTGCAACCTCTGCTCTCTAAGTTTATTGAACTCAGTTAAATTCTCATCATTGTATTTCATCCTGGCAAGCTCTTTGGTTTGGCTTATTGTATCGGCAGCTACGAATAGGTCATCAAACTCATCCTCTTGATGGTCAATCTTTGTCAGTTTGGCCTGTTCTAGGGCAATGAAAGCAGTCTTCCTTGGATCATAGAGTCTGGCTGGCATAGTGGGCAGGGATAAAGCTTGCATCTTTATAGCCTCCTTTTCTGCATGCTGAAGATTATGCAGAGTAAAAACACCCATCCTCAAGGGAAAAGGGGGCCAGCCCCTCTTCTTCTCTTTCTTGAGAGTTTTGGTTACACTCTCGGCCATAATTTGGTAGGAGATCTCTCAGGCTAACAGTTTGTCTGGAACATATAGAGGGAGAACATGCGGCTTGGCTTGGCTTCCATAAACTCTAATATAGGTAAAATGCTCCTCTCCAAACCAACTTGCGACAGCAGGTAAGTCGAAGGAAGCCAGATAGGAGATTTTGGGAATGGGCCGATCAAAAATGGAATAATGAATGGGAACCATAAAACCATTGCAAATTTGATACAAATGGTCCTTGTAAGAGGACTTCCGCAGTTTCTGATGATACAAATGAATGGGCGAAGGGTCTTGGGTGGTCCATCTCCAACCGAGGATGGGAAACTCAGAGTTAAAACACAATGTGTCCATAATGTAGGCACTATAATTAAATGGGGGGATTTTCCTTTTGGTGACTACAGATTTAGCTCTAAAATCCCGAACAGCTACAGTCAACTTATCAGAAAGAATGGTGGCCCAATCCATGATTATACTATTAACAGCGGCCTCCATCAGGGGAACCATTTCTATATCAAAATTGGCAGAGTCATGTAATCCCGATAGCCTACACATCATAATTCCCGCATAGCAATAGGGAGAAGCCAAAGAATCAACGGAGTACTTACCCAAGCTTTCGTGCTTGTGTTTGGCCGGGTTCTGCCTCCAATCCTGAATGGGCTTGGATGGTACTTCATTTTCAGCTGCAAACTTCTCCACGAAGTCTTTGTTGTAGATTTTCTCTGGCTCAGGCAAATGATACATTTGCCTTAGGTGCTCTGGCTTAAACGACCCGAAAATCCGTCCGTCTCTTGTGTGGAACGTTCTGTCAATGATTGGAATTTCCTCGATTTCCCATCGCACTACATCAGTGTAGGGAAGGACTTGCTCTCTGGCCGCTATTCTATGAAGAAAGGAATCGGCCAACTCTTTGAGAGTTGCATCGTACTTTTTGAGTGAGTCCGCAGTAGCCTCTGTCATTGAAACTTCCGGTTGCTCAGCTTCTAATAAATTATATGTGCCCTGCCATGTAGTCTTGTTAAGACCAGTGCACATAGTGTCTGAAATGAGGCCTTTCTTCTTATCTGCGGCAGCTTGACCTGCTACAGGTGTAACAGCAGAGCCCGTAGTCCTCTTGGATCTTTTCCCCATCATGCTCAGGCTTCTCTCAAAAGACGAATTCTACACAATTGCAAGAGAAATCGTAACAACACAATAACAATGACACTTCACGGCGGGATAGATATATCATTTGAAGCGTGCTAAGATTAATTTTCAAAAGTGGCTGTGGATCCAATCGCTGAGAGGATATTGCAGATGCATTAATGGTGATTTGAGGCCTGCTACCCATTAAATGTGATGATTACACCGTTATCCGGGTGAATGACTCCCTTAAGCGTGCAACAGATATTCTGGCGGTTAAGCACAGGTGTTCGTTAATCGAAGGGGCAAAATCTTTTAAATACACACGCATTACCTTATCCCTTGCATTTAACAGCATTTTGGGATTCGCGCTTTGTCAACCGGATATGAATATAAAATTAAAGCTTTAAGTAATGGATTTTAAGAATGCTGACCACCGATGAGCGATATCGCATCGCTTCGGGGAATAAGTGCTGCACAATTATCACCAAAAGATCCTGCCGACAGCCGATAAGCGATATCGCATCGGGCTAGCGCATGGAAACAGAGCTAGGTGCATATAAAGTGGTTTGGGGGTTACCGATTGCGATATCGCATCGCATCGGGGGTAGGAACCGGGTGCCTTACTAAAGTGCATGGAATTCTGCCGACGGCCGATAGCGATATCGCATCGGGTCGGGATTTATAACATAAAGCGGTTCCACATGAGGTATCGCCGATAGCCGATCGCCGATATCGCGTCGCGTCGGGGCATGAGTTATGTGCCGTTACTTGGTGTGCATGTAACATTGCCGATCGCCGATAGCGATATCGCATCGGCGGAGACCAAAATGCCACTTGAATGCATCTCTCATGTTATTGCGATATGCGATCTTGCGATCGCTTTATCGCAATAACAAAAGATTATTTATTATTTGAAACATTAATATTCAAAAAGGCTTAAATACATGAAAACTCATTTGATTATCCGGCCTTTTTTGAACATACAAGCATTGATGCCAAAAAAAATTTTAAAAGGGACCCATTCCATATGTTAATTTTTTTGTAAATAAGAATGATATGAAATGGGGGGTTGTTGTAGGGCACAACAATTGGCGATTCGCTGGAAGAACCAGTTATCTCTAAAATTAAAACAAACACTTAAGCTTTTTGAAAATAGAAACTCAATCAGAAGGGAAAACTTCTAATTTAACTGGATATTCGCGCGTTCTGAACCAAGTGAACTTATTCTGTTAACTTCTTTCCTTTTGGTTTCAAGAAAAATAAATACATCCTAAGTCTTTAAAATAGGCCTTTTATTGGTTTATAATGATAAAACAAAAACTTTCCCAAATCAGCTTTTATAATTAACTCCTCTGTCATAGGTAGAGCCTCTGTTGCCAGCAAACGTTTATAGTCTCGACAGGGATACCTTTTAACCATAGTATTGTTCACTTTTCCATTCACATAAGAGTGTAGTTAACAGAATGAATCTAAAACATGTTCCCATATTTTATTTTTCATCTGGTGATCATGATCATCTTTTTTATCATTGATAAGATAAAAAGCCATTGTCCTGGTTTGGTGGCCAGCTGTTGACAATGCCATTCACTGGTAATAATTTAACTGAACAAGCTGGCTCGTGATGAGACCTCTTGTCTTGAAATTTCAAGCCATTACCCTGTTTTGGTAGGCAGTATTGGTAATGTCGGTCAAACTATTTCCCTATGAACATGGTAAGCAGGCTTGTAATAAGACCTCTTATCTTTAATCTTTTTATATTTTAGAATTACACTCTGAGTAACCATAAACTTTAGTGAATGGGGTGAACAATTTTCTCCTTAAGAGCAGATGGATGACAGGTGAAGAGTTGAAGATACTGAAAATGGGTCAGCTTCTATCTCAAAATGGATAACCTCTTGAGACCAGTTTTGAAAACCGAAAATGATTCACAGAACTTTTACCTCTTGAGAAGAGTTTCCAAAACGTTAGGTTGTGATTTCAGAACACACAGATATCTAGTTTCCTAGAAATTATTCCTTTTGGTTGAGGGTTCTACTATCTAAAAGCAAATATTCATATTATTTTGTGAGACAGCTTCTTCAAACCCAGTAAAAGGTCAATGGGGATACTCTACAATTTTATTTCCTACTGATCCTACAAACTAGACAAATCTACAAAGAGGAGAAGGGATTACCTTCTCAATTAAAGAATTTCTTCAAGATCAGGCCATTAACAGGGAGAGAATCTCTCACCCCTGATAAGTCTTGCAATAAAAAGGTTGAATGACCTATCTTCTCATAGATCTGAAATGGTCCAAGCCACATTTTCTGAAATTTGGTATGCTTACCTTTATCTTCATGGGCCTTGTCCCATTTGAGAACTAAGTCACCAACTTGAAAGTGTTTGGAACCGGACGAGGTTAAATCAAAGGATGCTTTGATGATTTGTTGATGTTTGGCATGAGTGATTCTAGCTTTTTCCCTTTCTTCTTCTAATTTGAGAATTTGGTCATGTCTAAGTTGGATAGAGGAAGAAGGAGTCTCTTCAATGTACTGTACTAGGGCTAAAGAGGGTAAAACAAGATTCGTAGGCAATACTGCTTCTTTCCCATATACTAGATTAAATGGGGAGGAACCTATAGAAGCCTTTTGTGTAATCCTATCAGCCCATAATGCAAACACTAGAGATTTGTGCCAGTTTCTATGATTCTGTTCAACAGTTCGCTTAATGATTTTGATGAGATTTTTATTAGTAGATTCGGCTAAACCATTTCCCTGGGGATAATAATTAGCAGAATATTTCAGTTTAAACCCCCTCTTAATAGCGAAATCATATATAGCATTTCCTGAGAAATAGGAAGCATTATCAAAAACGAGAGCGTTTGGGACACCAAACCTGGTAATGATTAATTGGTCTATGAACTCGATGATTGCCTCTGAATTTGCTGCCTTCAAAGGAATAGCCTCTACCCATTTGGTAAAATAATCCGTAGCAGTGAGGATATACCTATGTTGTTTGGAAGATGGAGGAGTAATTTCCCCGATGATATCTAATCCCCATTGTTCAAATGGCTGTTCAATGTTGACAGGTTGCAGAGGGAAAGCTGATTTCCGTTGTCTTCCACTAGAAGTTTGGCAATTGAAGCATTTTCTTACGTATTCATGAGCATCTCTAAACAGTGTAGGCCAATAATATCCAGCATGAATAACTTTGTGGGCTGTTGTGTCTGCTCCAAAATGTCCTCCCGCTGGCCCATCATGTAGCTCCTGTAAAACCTTTTGAGCTTCAGGTTTCTCAAGACATCTTAACAGGATAGAATCATAATTTTGTCTAAAAAGCACATCATCAATGAGAGTGAAATTCTTCGCTTTTAACCTAATGGCCCTTTTATTTTTGTAAGATAAATTTGGAGGGGCATAACCGTTCTTCAAATAAAATATTAAATCTGCATATTGAGATTCAGAATCAGTGACACTTATCTGATTGATTTATTCAGTCTGATCCATATCGCTTGATTCAGGAATGTTTGATGCTCCTGCCAATATCCTGCAAAAACCTTGGCCCCTAACAATCTTTGCTGGCTTTATTTCTAAGTCATATTCTTGAAGCGCTGTGACCCAATTGGCCCTTCTTTCACCCAGTTCTTTTTGAATTAATAGTTGCCTTACCGCTGGGAAAGGGACTATAACTTTCGTGTGAGTTTTCAAAAGAAAGGGCCTGTAATGTTTGACTGCTTTGAACACAGCAAAGGCTTGTTTCTCCACATCGGAATAATTTAGTTCGACACCCTGAAGATTTGAGCTAAAAAATGAAATGGGTGCTTCCAAGTTGTGAGCATTTGGCTGCGTGAGAACTGCAGCATAGGATATATCGGACGCAACGGTATACAATGTAAAATGATTAGAAAATTTGGGAGTATTCAAGGCTGGGGCATTGATTATTGATTGCTTGATAACATCAAAAGCTTGCTTTTCTTCTGATCCCCACTTGAAGACTGAATTCTTCTTGATCATTTTCTGAAGTGGTAATACAATTTGAGAGAAATCTGGAACAAATCGTTTGACAAAATTAATCTGACCCAAAAATGACTGCATCGATTTTTTATTGTGTGGGAAAGGGATTTCAGAAATTTCCTTAATCCGATCAGGATCAATATAAATGCCATCTTTGGATACTATAAAGCCTAAGAGTTTTCCTTGGTCAAGAGCAAAGAAAGACTTCTTTGGGTTTAGAGAAATACCATATCTTTTGCATCGCTGAAAGATTTGATTTAAGTCATGCAAATGATTATATCTCTTTTTAGAATATACAGTAATATCGTCTAGATAAACGACTATTGATCGATTAATCAACCCTTTGAAGGCTATATCCATGGCTCTCTGGAATGTCGCTCCCGCATTTATGAGTCCAAAAGGCATTTTCTGATATGCATAAGTTCCCCATTTTGTTCTGAATGTGGTTTTAAGTTGGTCATCAGGATGAACCAAAACTTGGTTATATCCGGAGAATCCATCAAGAAAGGACATCAATTCATAGCATGCTACTGATTGGAGGATTTGCTCCATCGTAGGTAATGGGAAGTTATCTTTCAAGCTCGCTTTATTCAGGTTCCTGAAATCAATACAGATTCGAATGTCGCCATTTTTCTTTCTGACTGGCACCATATTAGAGACCCAGTTTGAATGTCGGACCGGAAAAATAATTTTGGCTTTCAAGAGCTTATTAAGCTCCGACTTTATCTGGCCCTCCAAATTTGGATGTATTTTTCTTAACTTTTGCTGAATTGGTTTCTGATCAGGAAGCATAGGAATGGTATGCTGGATAATAGATGTATCATATGTCTTTAAGTCATCGTATTTCCAAGCAAAGACCTGTTTGTTTTTTCTCAAAAGTTTAATAAACGCTTCCTTTTCTTCCTGGGAAAGTCCTATTCCTAAGTTGATGTTTTGAGGAGTCTCGTCAGTGCCTAGATTTATTAATTCAAACCTAAGGGTGGAACTTTGAAGCTTTGCATTAATTACAGGTTTAAACCTGTCTTTGATATCATAAAGGTCTTCAAGCTTCACCACGGGTTTGGGAATTGAATTTTCTTGAGCCGCTTGTTTCATCTGTATATCGTGATCATCTTCCTCAATGACTTGATTGTCATAGGATTTTTCCGAAGTTAGAAACTGCAAGATATCTTCGTCATGGTTAAATACTCTCCAATTAGTGACATTGTCAGGAATTGAAGGCCTAAAAAGTAATTCTACAGAAAATCTATCAAGGCTGTAGTCTTCAGAAGGTAGAAGTTTAGAGGCTACATTGGCTAGTAGGTCGGCTGCTGAATTTTGTGACCTAGGAATGGAAGAAATTTTGAAGGCTGAAAAGTGTGAGGTAAGATCCTGTACTAGCGATTGATAATGCTTGAGGTGACTTGAAAGACAATGAATTGCATTTCTCACCTGTTTGACAATTATTTCCGAATCGCCAAACACTTTTAGATATCGCACTTCAAGGTCGATCACTTTATATAAACCCTGGACTAAAGCTTCGTATTCGGCTGTGTTATTAGTACACTCAAATTCTAACCTACAAGACAGCATTGTCTTTTCTCCTTGCGGGCTAACCAAAATGCAACCTGCTCCTGAGCCTTCGCTGGACTTAGAGCCATCAAAATATAAAGACCAAAATAAAGGAGTATTAATAGAAATATCTACATTTTTCTCAGCATCATTAAAACATCTGGACTTATCTGTTTGTGAAAAATTTTCAATCTGAGATGTAAAATGATTGACTGAAAAAGGAGATGGTTGGGCAACAAAGTTTCCAAAGAATGATTCTGACGAATAGTTTCCCAAAATGTTGTTGTTGAATGCCACAGGTTGGTTTTCTTGCTCAAATTCAGTAACTGTGTGGGTCATATGCTTCTCCCGATCGATCCTTATTTGATTCGGCTTTCCCTTGTAGGGAAGCCACATATGTGACCAATCTGTGGAAATATACCCATGCAGTTTTTCGGACCAATCTCTGCTTAAAATCAAACCATAAAATTCAGGTATGTCGGCAATTAAGATGTCAATCCTCTGAACAATTCTGGGGTCGGCTGACAACCTGATGGTTACAGAATTAATTTCTCCCACAACCTGCACGTTAGTCCTATCCAACTGTACAATATGAATGGCAGACTTCTAGGGTTCAATGTTCAGCTTAGAGCAAACTGAAGCTGGCATTATATTAGATGAGGCCCCTGAATCAATTAAACAGTTGTGCAGGTTTCTATTATAAATCTCACAAGTCAGCGGGAAGGGTGGAGTGTGAGAATTTGATTTATCTCCGATTAAAACTGAATCGGTAATTTCAACCATACCTGTAGGAGGCTGGCCTGAATCGTTGGCAGCTTTAGCACTGGGAAGGGGAGTAGAGGGAACAGCATTTAATTCTTTAAGAAGTAACTTTTGTTGATGTTTTAACTTACTAAGTTCAAACATGGTTATGTTCGCCTTAGTTTTCTTCATATCATCAACAATATTATACTCCATTGAATCGGATACCACCAATGTTTTGGAAGGAGAATTAGAAGTTGAAGGCTGATTTTGGGGACTAACTGCAGGTGTTTTCTTTGGAGGTACTTTCTCTTTTGTTGTGGCAGCACCTGCACTCCTTTTCTTTGAAGTAACCTGTATGGGATCAGGAGTACCTCTACTTCTTGTAGTAACAGGGAAGGCTTCCTCTTCATTGTCAGTATCGGAGTTGGGGAGTATAAAATCCCACATTCCATGGCATTTAGCTACTTCCTCTTCATCATCTGTTTGTGAGGGTGTTTCCTCTTCCTCTTCTTCTTGGTCTGAATCTGCGTTAGATATAACATTGGGCGGCTTTGATTCAGTTTTCTTATAAGTTCTAAATGGTCTTTTGTTTGAAGTTTCGGCCACCTGCTTCTTTATCTCAACCATTTCGTTAGACAATGTTTTAAGGACCTTTTGTAAACCTTCCATGTCATACGGGTCCTTTGGGGTTTTCTTCTTGGAATCTTCTTTAAACGAGACTTTTTTAGCTTTTCTATCTTCCAAAGCAGCTTTCTTTTCTAAAGCATTGATGCGCTTTTCAACAGCAAGTGCCTCTCTCATGTTTTCAGCTAAGGTAGGTTTCCCAGCCCTGTCTACAAAAATAGCTATGTTGGCGGGTAGGGCTGTAATATACCATTCGCTTCGTATTTGTTCACTTGGTTTAGAAGCGGTAGGGATTTTATTCAGGAGTTTATTAAATCTAGCATTAAACTCCTTTATCGGTTCCCTATGCTCTATTCTCAGATTGGAGAGGTTGTTTATTAAAGTAGCTAAGGACCTGTCATCTCCATATTTGGTGAGAAACTGCTCTTGGCATGTGTTCCAACTGGTAATTGAACCAGAAGGTAAAGAAAAATACCAGGATCCTGCTGATCCTTATAAAGTGTAAGGGAAGAGTCTTACAACAACATCTTGTTCTGTCACTCCTTTTAGGTTAACTACTAACATAAAGTTGTTGATGTGTTCTTCAGCCTGGGTCCCGTCATCTGGATTGAATTTAGGCAGCCATTTTTCGGGAGAATCGGGTAGATCATGCAATGGTGCAGGCATGTTGACTGCTCCTGGCCTAGTCCATGGATCTACCATTATGATAGCGACAGTGGTTGACACTACTGCTGGGATTCCGGATGTATGGGAAGGGATTAAAGATGAGGAGTGAATAGGTTGGGATATTGAGGCTTCTGATCCCTGATGGACGACGATTTGCAATGAGGGAGTGGATGGTTGACTTCGCAGAGGAGAAAATGCAATGGAGGACTTGGATGAAAGCTCTTCACTATCAGACCCTTCAGTAATTTTCTTTGCCTTTTTCCTTTTAGGTAAAGGAAACTCAGTGGGTTCAATACCGAGTTTTTCGCTCTGAAGTCTGGTGAGAGGGTGAGTGAGGTTGAATTGCGAAGTCGCACTGCTTTCTGATACCTCAGATTTCTGTGGTGATATCGAGAAGCTCTGAAGTTTATGGATTAGAGACTGGACTTCAGGTGATTCAATACCTAATTGTTCTGTGGTATGATGGGTTTGAGCAGTGGTAGTTGATTCCCCTTCTCCTTGTTTGGATACTGGCGGACCAGTATGCAAATAAGAAGGTCGAGGGGATTCGGAGGGGGATATACTCTTGGAATGGCTTATAGGTTTGAACTTATGTGCCATTCACAGTTGATGCCCTCCTTCTAGCGCCAATTTTGTTGAGGCCTCGAAAATCGCTGCCACAACAAAGGGGAAACCACCCGGTCCGGACCTTAGTACAGCTCCTTTTCCGTTTGGAATAGTGGCTCCGACTGGGGATAATGGGACCAGTTTCCCAATAATGGATAAAAGTGGGATGGATGAGTAACTTATGATGTATGATGGTGATAAGCTAACAACTAAAACTATCGGCGAAATATATTAACTATAATCTAATCCCGGGACTTATCAATCTTTTTAAAGCGTAGCGTTTGATAATCTGTGCTTTAAGGCAGGCATATAGATGACTCTAACACTAAAGCATAGATGTTTAAACCATTTAAGATTGCTCTGCATAATTAGTTATGCAGAGCGATAATAGCGAATTACTACACATTGTCATTCATATCATTGCTACATGCATGATTAAAAGAAAGGGCATATCACAAAACATCCAATAGTGGAATGAAATGAAGATTTGCTGTTACAACGCATACATGTATTCAACAATAGCAAAAATAATAACACAGCAATTCATATGAGAGGAAAGAGGACAGATGCAGATAAAAGTACCATGTAAGCCGCTCAACAATCCATTATATAAATCGCTATGTCGCAGTCCTTTCTTCAAACCAGAAAGCATTCCAAACAAGAGACAATAGTGCGCAATTGCATAAAACAGCCTTCTTGTCAAATTAAGGACTATCGGTCGAGTTTCACAAAAGAATATAGACTGAAGCACAGTAGTGCAAACTTCAGCCTTTAAGTCTATTACAAAATTTCACGACCCTTTCCAAAACAATGAAAGGGTCTATAAATACTAATCTAATCTAAATATCTAAGAAAAAACTGAAAAGCTATTAAATTAGCATCAATAAATATTTTCCATCTTTTTTGGCGATCTGGCAGTCGGCAGCAATGCTTCATTCGGTGGGCTCTTTGCCTTTAAACCTCAGCTGACATATCGCCAGCATTGGCTCTACTGCCGGTGGAGTGTTGAGACGCGAAGTGAGCTGGGCATCATATGTGGCATCCTTAATGTCGGGGATCAGGCATCCGAGAGCATCTGTTAAACACTTGAGGGCCGACCTTTGAGTGTGTGGCTTGATTAGAAAGAGCCAATATGCGTCGGAGGTTAAAGTATTTACTCCAGCGATTAACTTTCTCTTTTCCTCCAGTTCATGATAACTTGTTTGTTCAATCATGTTCGCCGTGGTTATGCTTCCAGGTGTGCACTGAGAGATCATGTTGGCCAAATAGAGTGTATTGTTGACTAAATCAACAATATTGCTAGCAATCAATTTACACCTTGAAGCTGCCCTTTCCGCTTTCATCATCTGAGTGTTCCATTCCATGAAGAGTATGTCTTTGTATGTTTCATAGATTCTAGGCAAGTTCGCTGCCTTCCCCACATCAGAATCTTGCCAATCAAGATATTCGGCTATAGTTTCTTCGGCTTGATCCAGCTCATTTCTGGCCCTTTCTATCTGCTTACATACTGTTGTAGATATTTCACATAATGGCTCAACCTCGGTAAGTTGTCGGCATAGGAGTCTAACCAGAGATATTAATGCGCCATTTATTTCAGCTGCTTCTGCTCTGAAAGTCTCTACTTTCTTGGTGCCTTTGATATCTTCGAGCTGTGCTAACAGTTGAGCGATTTGCTCATCCTTTGACTTCGTCATTAGCTCGTTTGCTGCTCTCAATTGTGCCAATGCCTCCGTTAATTCTTTCTGCTTCTGGATTGCGCTCTGGTCAATCCTCTGTTTTTCAGTTTGCAGTTGCTGGGTCAATATATTGTTTTCTTGCTGTTGTGTCAGCAACTGCTCTTCTACCTGCGCTGCCTTGTTCTTCGCCTCTGCTACTTCTGCTTGTAATGCACCAATTTCCTGGTCCTTGGTCTTCAATAGAAGACTTACCTCCGATGCTTTGTCAATAGTCGCTGCGGAATAAGCTCCCGCATACTGCGACAGCTTTGTCAGATCATCGGAGGGGTCCAATTCCTCCTTCCAGACTACATTCCCCGTGACTGTTTGCTCAGGAAAGATGGAAGGTTGATCAAGCCTTCATCTCTTCCTTGAGCGCTTAACAACTGCTTTGTGCCTAGGGCTGTAGAAAACGTCCAGGGGAGGAATATCTTCCACCTGGAGCACAATCTGATCGGAAGGGTCTTTGGTGATTACCTCGACATCCTTTGAAGTGGGTGGGCCGCTGGTTCCGCTTAGAACCTGAGAAGAAGTGGTGTCTGGTGCGTCGCTTGTCTTAGAGGTGTCTGTGTCTTTGGAGCCTTCCTTTCCACTGATAATGGAATCGAATTGATTCCATTGTTTAAGCAATTCAGGATCTATGGAGGTCTGTTTGTGTTGCTCCGTCTGGGATTTACTCTTCTCCTTTTCTTGTTCCAACCTCTTCTGCTCCTCCAGCTCTTTCCGCTGCTGCTCCTCTAACTCCTTTCTCTGTTTCTCTTCTTGCTCTCTTCTTTGCTTATCCGCTAATTCCTTTTTCTGCCTATCTGCCAGTTCTTTCTTTTGTTTTTCTTCTTCTTCCTTCTTCCGTTGTTCCTCCATCTGCTTCTGCTTTCTCTGTTCTTGTTCCTTCTGCTCTTTCTGCTGCTTTTCCATTTGCTCCTTCTTTTGCCTTTCAGATTGCTCCTTTCTCTGCTTCTCTGCCTGCTGCTTCTTTTGCCTTTCCTCCTGTTGTTTCTTTTGTTCCTTAGTTATAACAGGAGGTTGGCTTGTCTGTTTCCGACCAGGCTCGCTTGAGGAGGACGCTGAGGTTAATGACAATAAATCTAGAGGCAGAGTTTGCAACCTCTGCTCTCTAAGTTTATTGAACTCAGTTAAATTCTCATCATTGTATTTCATCCTGGCAAGCTCTTTGGTTTGGCTTATTGTATCGGCAGCTACGAACAGGTCATCAAACTCATCCTCTTGATGGTCAATCTTTGTCAGTTTGGCCTGTTCTAGGGCAATGAAAGCAGTCTTCCTTGGATCATAGAGTCTGGTTGGCATAGTGGGCAGGGATAAAGCTTGCATCTTTATAGCCTCCTTTTCTGCATGCTGAAGATTATGCAGAGTAAAAACACCCATCCTCAAGGGAAAAGGGGGCCAGCCCCTCTTCTTCTCTTTCTTGAGAGTTTGGGTTACACTCTCGGCCATAATTTGGTAGGAGATCTCTCGGGCTAACAGTTTGTCTGGAACATATAGAGGGAGAACATGCGGCTTGGCTTGGCTTCCATAAACTCTAATATAGGTAAAATTCTCCTCTCCAAACCAACTTGCGACAGCAGGTAAGTCGAAGGAAGCCAGATAGGAGATTTTGGGAATGGGCCGATCAAAAATGGAATAATGAATGGGAACCATAAAACCATTGCAAATTTGATACAAATGGTCCTTGTAAGAGGACTTCCACAGTTTCTGATGATACAAATGAATGGGCGAAGGGTCTTGGGTGGTCCATCTCCAACCGAGGATGGGAAACTCAGAGTTAAAACACAATGTGTCCATAATGTAGGCACTATAATAAAATGGGGGGATTTTCCTTTCGGTGACTACAGATTTAGCTCTAAAATCCCGAACAGCTACAGTCAACTTATCAGAAAGAATGGTGGCCCAATCCATGATTATACTATTAACAGCGGCCTCCATCAGGGGAACCATTTCTATATCAAAATTGGCAGAGTCATGTAATCCCCATAGCCTACACATCATAATTCCCGCATAGCAATAGGGAGAAGCCAAAGAATCAACGGAGTACTTACCCGAGCTTTCGTGCTTGTGTTTGGCCGGGTTCTGCCTCCAATCCCAAATGGGCTCGGATGGTACTTCATTTTCAGCTGCAAACTTCTCCATGAAGTCTTTGTTGTAGATTTTCTCTGGCTCAGGCAAATGATACATTTGCCTTAGGTGCTCTGGCTTAAACGACCCGAAAATCCGTCTGTCTCTTGTGTGGAACGTTTTGTCAATGATTGGAATTTCCTCGATTGCCCATCGCACTACATCAGTGTAGGGAAGGACTTGCTCTCTGGCCGCTATTCTGTAAAGAAAGGAATCGGCCAACTCTTTGAGAGTTGTATCGGACGTTTTGAGTGAGTCCGCAGTAGCCTCTGTCACTGAAACTTCCGGTTGCTCAGCTTCTAATAAATTATATGTGCCCTGCCATGTAGTCTTGTTAAGACCAGTGCACGTAGTGTCTGAAATGAGGCCTTTCTTCTTATCTGCGGCAGCTTGACCTGCTACAGGTGTAATAGCAGAGCCCGTAGTCCTCTTGGATCTTTTCCCCATCATGCTCAGGCTTCTCTCAAAAGACGAATTCTACACAATTGCAAGAGAAATCGTAACAACACAATAACAATGACACTTCACGGCGGGATAGATATATCATTTGAAGCGTGCTAAGATTAATTTTCAAAAGTGGCTGCGGATCCAATCGCTGAGAGGATATTGCAGATGCATTAATGGTGATTTGAGGCCTGCTACCCATTAAATGTTATGATTACACCGTTATTCGGATGAAAGAATCCCTTAAGCGTGCAACAGATATTCTGGCGGTTAAGCGCAAGTGTTCGTTAATCGAAGGGGAAAAATCTTTTAAATACACACGCATTACCTTATCCCTTGCATTTAACGGCATTTTAGGATTCGCGCTTTGTCAACCGGATATGAATATAAAATTAAAGCTTTAAGTAATGGCTTTTAAGAATGCTGACCACCAATGAGCGATATCGCATCGCTTCGGGGAATAAGTGCTGCACAATTATCACCAAAAGATCCTGCCGACAGCCGATAAGCGATATCGCATCGTGTTAGTGCATGGAAACAGAGCTAGGTGCATATAAAGTGGTTTGGGGGTTACCGATTGCGATATCGCATCGCATCGGGGGTAGGAACCGGGTGCCTTACTAAAGTGCATGGAATTCTGCCGACGGCCGATAGCGATATCGCATCGGGTCGGGATTTATAACATAAAGTGGTTCCACATGAGGTATCGCCGATAGCCAATCGCCGATATCGCGTCGCGTCGGGGCATGAGTTATGTGTCGTTACTTGGTGTGCATGTAACATTGCCGATCGCCGATAGCGATATCGCATCGGCGGAGACCAAAATGCCACTTGAATGCATCTCTCATGTTATTGCGATATGCGATCTTGCGATCGCTTTATCGCAATAACAAAAGATTATTTATTATTTGAAACATTAATATTCAAAAAGGCTTAAATACATGAAAACTCATTTGATTATCCGGCCTTTTTTGAACATACAAGCATTGATGCCAAATTTTTTTTTAAAAGGGACCCATTCCATATGTTAATTTTTTTGTAAATAAGAATGATATGAAATGGGGGGTTGTTGTAGGGAACAACAGGACCTTTCAAGATACTTGAGAAAATTGGTGAGAATTCTTTTCGCCTTGATTTGACAGCTTACATGCACATCTGTTCAATAGTGAATGCAGAAAGTTGAGACTATTTGAACCTTCATTGATTGAAGATCCCGAAGAGTAGAGTCAATTTCCTTCTATTGATGATCTGTTACCTGAATATCTCAACGAATTGCAGGAAGATACAGTTATGGACATGAAGGTGAGAACTACGCGCAGAGGGAATGTTGAGTACCTCAGGATTGGACTCAAAGGTTCAAAACCAAGCCGTGCAAAATGGATAGAAATTGGGCCAACGCGGAATTTATACCCTCACTTGGTTGATGCTTAAAAACCAACTTTTGGTGGTCCAAAAGCTTTTTCAGTGGGAAGGCCGTGATCTGAATTGGATCCTAGAACACTCTCTAAGTTTTCATGAACTTCGTAAAATTCATGCTAAAGTTTCAAAGTCTTGTAAAGATCAATTTTATCAGAGATAACCTCGTAACAGTTGCAATTTGTGATCAGCGTGGAGCAACGAGGACCTTCAGTCAAGCGTACAGACCGTCGGCCCATGGTAACATGCACTGCCACAAATTAGCAAAACCAGGAGTCGATTCAAGAAACGGGGGTATTTTCTGATATGCGATTAGTGACAAGTCACTAATCGCATATCGCAAGGAAAAACCCTCAAATAAGGAAAAGCCCCAAGTGCCTAGACCCGAAATACTTATAAATTGTGGAAAAGTAACGCTCCGATTTCGTCAGAAGCAGGGTCCCACAAAAACCGACAGAATATTGGAAGGTCTTCGAGCAGTAAGTGGTTTCAACTGAGTTCCACCCGATACCACACAATGGGTGTCATGCGTCCGGCAAAAGAGAGAGAAAATCGTTCACATCGGATGGGTAAACATCATGTTACTTACCCACCCAATATGAACGATGACCGTAGGATCTGGGGCCCCTATATCAACGGCAAATATGTGTTCCGATGGATGACTAGACCTAACGAGGTAAACAGAGAGAATTGTATAGGATTTGAAGTTCGACGTGGATGATGTGTTGGCAGAAGGACGTGTTTCGAGGGCATTCTTGGAGTTAACGAAATAAACGGTCATTTTGAAAACGTCTAAGAGAACTGACACTCAATTCGTTATGAAATAGCTGGCCACCTCCCAGTGAGGCGTTATACAGTGATGATTACGTAGAACAGAGGGATTCAGATAGACAGAGGCAAGGAAACCGGAAATTCGGGAAGAGGAAACGAACAGTCAGAAAGCAGATTGGCTTTAAAACCACGAACTGACAGAGAGAGAAGCGAAGTAAGATAGACGTAGAAAGCTAAGAGCAGAGAGAAGAAGCCAAGCTGACTTGCAGAAACAAAGGCAGCATTGAGCTAGATAGAGGCATAGAGTCTCAGAGAGTCTATGTACTCCAAAGAAGGCTTGAGAGGTTCAAGCGAACTCTTCTATATATGCCTATCATGTATGAGTCTCAGATTGGGCCCATACTACTGTGACCAATAGAGGTCGAGTTTCAGTAAGGAGAGTCTTTGTACTCCAGAGACTTGGGGGATCCAAGTACAGTCTTACTAATTTGTATCTGCTGTGTGAGACTCAAATTGAGCTCACTGTTGTAAAAACTCTACTTTGAAAACATAATAGAGAGGCCACCACTGAAGGCTGGACCAAGAGATGTAGCCTAGGAGTATTGGGTGAACTCCTTATTAAACTTGTTGTGTTTATATGTTTGTCTGTTATGTTTTCTCTAACTTCTTCAGTGCTTGTGTATTTCACATTCTTATCGATCCATTACATAAAATAACATAGGCACATCCATGCACATGAGTCTGTAATACCTTAATTGTTTGTCTTAGATCAATTACAGATCAACCGTTTATGCTATTGTAGTTTGTATGGCTCTTTGATCTTTCTTGTAGGTACTTGGATGTGAAGAACAAGTAAGGAGCAAGGCCTGGAGTGAAGGAATCAAAGTCATCTCCAAAGGGATTGAGCGATTAGCATCAGAGCTAGGTAGGTCACTATCTCTCTGCATTTGTTAAACATAAGCTAGGAAAGTGAATGTTAGTTTGTTTAGTTTGTTGCTAGACCCACTCATTGGGCTAGAGAGATCGCCTCTGTCCTTAGAGGGGATTTTTCTTCACAAAAGACCTTAACAACAACACATACTACAACCTCATGCATGACAACAACCAATACATCACTGTACACTTGACCACATGCAAACATTAACATGCATAAGCAATACATAACCACACATACCATGAACTTATGCATGATGACATAAGTTGTACCATTGTATGTAGACAATGCACAACCACAACGTAGATAATAAACCAACCTACATGCGGATAATAGTCAAGCGCAAGTATGGACCACACACACACTTAACACATATGGTCAAGCACAAATGAACCAACATGTAGCAACATGTAACCAAGCATACAAGAATGTAACCAAGCATACAATGATTATACATGTAACCATTCATACACTCATGAGGATTCATTCTACAATAACAATGTCAACTTTCACATAGCGACATCACTACCACCATGATAAAAATTATGCAATTGCAACAAATACATTGAATACAAGTGTGAGAGACACACATGCAACTGACATGCATGCATGACCAACACATAGCCCATCCAGTCTGAGGGGTGAACCATGCTCTGATACCACTCTGTAACACCCTCCTCCCACATCTACCCAAGCAACCATCTAGTCTGGGTAAATATGCGACTAGAGGCCACTATGATATGATTCAACCTCCTAAGTCACCTTAAGGAAGTGGAACCAACGGAAACACAATATACAGACATTCAACATCAGCTTCAGGACCCTCAGGAACCAATTCAAGAATTCAGACAATGTGCCCTTGGGCCCCATTGAGATTTTGGATAATTTAAGCCCTAGTCACTCTCATGCTATAGGCATGACAATGTTGAGAAACCCTCAATGGCTCTCACAGGCTTGCCTTCCAGCGTCCTAGGAGTTTTTCTGTCAGTGCAATGTCAGCATCCCGAGGTTTTGAGCCACTTTTCTAGGCCGAGAGCCCAAGTCACTGCCCATAATTGAACCATATCTTCAGAATAGTAAAACAACATGGAAATAATAGTGTTAAATCAAATACTTGTTTAAGACCTTGACTGGACCCCTACTAGCTATGACATGAATTTCGTCAAACATATCACGAATAAGTAATCTACAAGTGTAAAGAACATTTCTAAGCATAGGGGTCTCATACTTAGCTGAGAATCACTAAGAACCATTGATGCCTCAACACATCAGCTTCCATTCCATCCATTAGGTCATAGATACATTGATTATTCAATTACAAGTAAAACCATGGTGAAATCCATACATAGTTGTTGTCATAGAACACATACATAACTAGCATGATAGCAACATAAATACTCATAAAAGTACAACCATATAGACCACATATAATCCATCAAAATTCTCATAGAAATACAAGGAGTAATAACCTTTCATTAATGATGCAAAATCCAAACCCGAGATGGGATTTCCATGTTCCACCCGACTGTAGAATGGTTGAGCCAAATATCTCTTCAAACATTCACCCCCGTGCCATATTCCAAGCATGAATGTGGGATCTCATAGAATACATCAATCAAAAATCATCTAGGGCTTCCAGAGGCCATCCACCTCAACCCATCAAACAATGATTCCACCTCGCAGTTGGACATGACCAAACCCATCATCAGAACGATCTCTATCCCAGTCATCCAGGGCTCCAGAGCGTTTTTCCAACCAAGGCTCTAGGACTAGTAACTCAACCCACAACTTTTACTAGGCTCTAGAGCGTTTTTCCAACCAAGGCTCCAAGACTAGTAACTCAACCCACCAAGGGCTCTATAGCATTTGTCCAACCAAGGCTACGAGACTAGTAACTCAACCCAAGCTAATACAAGGCTCCAGAGCATTTTTCCAACCAAGGCTCTAGGACTATTAACTCAACCCAAGCTAAGATAACATGAGAACCAACCAAACAAAACAATTGAAATAAACCCACAATCACCATGGCTATCCAAGAAATTGCAAGGCTAGGAATCCACTGTCAATCTTGACCATTCTCCATGCTAATTAAAGAACACAACCAATAATCCACATGCATATGCCATGCATGCCAAAACGAGAGAAGGAAACATACATGTAACTCGGTACCTGTAAGAATATATGATGTAGATACTAATCTTGATGCCCGCTTGCACTTTCCTACTCTTCATTCGCCTTCTTGATCCAAGAATCCAAGTATGCCACACCCTCCAAGAGTGCTCCAAGAACGCTGCAAGTCTCCAAGTGTATGATGAGAGAGAGAATAATGAGAGAGAGCTCCAACACTAAACTGAAAAAAATTTACCAAATGATCCTCAGAAGCCTTTTTATGAATGAGGCCTCTATTCTCTTCATTTTCCATTATTTTCCTTCATTTTCCTCCTCACATGCAACCACCTTTCACCTCCCTTTTCTCCTAATTTCCTTTATTTTCATAAATAAATGTGCCAAAAATGTCATTTTACCTTTCCAAAGCCTTAGCCATTTCTTTTGCCAATTTTCTTAGCCATTAAACAATCACAAGTAATCCCCATCACTTGGATTTTTCCCAACATCTAGCTTGGAATAAGTGTCCTGTCATTCGTGGTTATTATTTTTCCTTTATTAACTTTTATTACATGTAATTTTCACCAAGGCTATTACAACCAGAAGGTTTTTAGACCTTTGACAGAGAGTCACATGTGTGTAGACTCAAGCAAGCACCCTGTGCTTGGTACACTAGGATCAACAACTATCTGAACGAGTTGAGCTTCACCAAAATTGAAGTAGATGCAAACCTTTATCATATTATGGTAGAAGGTAAATTATTGATTATTGTCTTATATGTTGATGATTTGATTTTAACCATTGATGCGAAGTTGATCAGATCTTGCAAGGAGAACCTTGTAAGAGAATTTGGAATGAAGACCATGGAACTCATGCACCACTTTATCACTTTGGAAGTATGGAAAGGAGATGTGTAACTATTTGTTTCTCAAGGAAAGTATGGTAATGAGATACTAAATAAATTCCACATGGAGAGTAGAAAACCCATGGAGACTCCTCTAGCAGGAAATTGGAGGAAATAGGATGCCACTTCAGGTGAGGAAGTGGAAGCTACCATCTATCGACAACTTATGGGTTCACTAATGTATATTGTGAACACATGACCAGATATGTGCTATACAGTCCACCATCTTAGTCAAGATATGGTTACACCAACCAAACTATATTGGAAGGAAGCCAAGCATGTTCTTTAGTACCTCAAAGTCACCACCTAGTTTGGACTATGGTACAGACGGACAAAGGGAGTGAAGCTTATTAGTACAGTAGGAAGCAATAATCAATGACACTTAGCTTAGCAGAAGTAGAATACATGGTTGTCTGTCAAGCAACATGTGAGGCGATTTGGATGAGAAAGATTCTTGTGAGACTATTTGGTCAGATGATGGATCATATTGTAATTTTGTTGTGATAATTAGACTTGTATCAAACTCTTTGAAAATCCTATATTTCATGATCGATCCAAGCATATAGATATCTGGTATCACCATCTATGGGATTGTGTGCAGAGGTAGATTATGTTGTTGGAATACATTCCTACAGAGGAACAAGATGCAGACATTTTGATAAAGGCTTTGTCAATAGGAAAATTAAAGTTCCATAGAGGTAGGATTGGGGTGACAAATAATCCCTTTCTTTCTGAGAGGTAGTGTTGAAAATGAAACAAAAAAATCTTAGTTTGACTTTGCCTTGGTAAAACTAGAAAGAATTCAAATTCCTATTTGAGCAAAAATATTGATGGTAGTTAACTGAGGTGACATGGCACTTGTCACTCAATTAACTCAGTTATTTCAAGTTGGAGAAGCTTAAGTTCAATTCAATATGATTGATTGCTAATTTCTAGCAATCTATTTCAGTTAAATTGAGTTATTGTCAGTTAAACTAGTTATAATTGTTAGAGGAACTAGTGGAAGGTCAAGTTGTGCAGTGTGGCTTCAGTCACACTCAGTGATCATTCAATTAACTGATCAATCAACCCAAAATAATTGATGCATGTAGAGAACTTGAGTTACCGAGTTGATATAAAGATTCAAGGACAATGTACTATCAATTGTAGACTATTCCAAATTGTATAGGTGGTGCATGTAGTCAAAGGATGAGCCTAGAATGATTGTGCAATTCCAATAGAAGAATTTCCTAATTAATAGGGGCATAATTCTTCAAGGAACAATGCAAGGAAATAGGAGCTTGGAGGGCTTGAAAATTGGCTAAGTGTTGTCCAGAGTCAGTCAGACAAGCAAAGGGATAGACTATACACTTGCAGTTTCTTCTCAAGCTTGAGAATCATATGTATTTCATCTCTATTCTTTGATTAAGGAAATACAAATAGGAAGGGGTTTTGAGCAGTTTCCTTCCCCTAGATAAATCTCAGTGTATGTGTGATAAATATGCGTGCATGTTTATGATTTGTGTTATCGATCGTGAATTAACTTCTGCAGATGAGTAGAGTAGATTTGAGTCTTATGTTTTAGTAAATTACATGAGCAGTTTCAGATCTACACATAATTTCTACAATTCCTATTGGAATGAATGTATATGATGCCATTTCATTTGACAAATCATTGTCGAGAATCGTCTAAGTAGAAGGATGGTTGGTTAATTCTCTTAAAAAATTGATGATTATATAGATCTCATATCATCCAAGGGATTTGTTGAGAAAGTATGAACTCTTGTTGTTAACTATTATTATGCTCCTTTGGCTGTGACATTTATGTTCCATGTTTATATTATGATTATGACAAGGTAATGTTGAAAGTTTGAATGTCGTATCAAAAAGCATACTAAAAACCTTGGTTAAATCATGATGTGCATACACCCCTGAGGGTTAGCTTAGGTTGATAAAAAATAAGTGCTTGCCAATGTAAGTTGATAAACAATCAGTTCTTTCCAAAGTAAACTTATAAACCATGTAGTTCTTTCCAAAGTAAGCTTGTAAACACTAATTAATTAGCAAGGTAAACTGATAAACCATTGAGTTCCTACCAAGGTAAGATGATAAACACTTAGCGCTTGCCAAAGTAAACTCATAAACCATTGAGCACTTGCCAAAGTAAGAAAATAAACACTTAGTGCTTGCCAAGGTAAATTGATACACCATTGAGTTCTTACCAAACTAAGTTGATAAACATTCAATGTTTGCCAAAGTAAGTTAAGAAAACTACTCAGTGCTTACAGTTCTTTGAGTATTTTCCTTGGGGATGAGAAACCACTTAGTGTAAATAGTTTGGATGTCACCACCACCAAAGTGATATCTAGCCTCTTATATGCTTGTTGAACAATCACACCTGCCTTGTTGGAGGTGAGATGTCATGAGATTTGTGAGGAGAGTTTTGATGGTAAATAATATTCTTATAAAAAAATAGTACCTGATGGTAGTTCCCACACTTGTTAGGAGGTCAGTGAGGTAGGGGGGCTTACATGGACCTGTAAAAAAAGAATGCCTTGGTTAATAATGGATATTGTGATGGGAGTTGTGATGGTAAGGGAGTTGTGGTGGTAAATAATATTCTTATCAACAAATATACCTGATGGTAGTTCCCACACTTGTTGGGAGGTGAGTGAGGTAGTGGGGCTTATTTGGAATTGTACAAAAAGAATGTGTGGATCCATATGAGCGCCATTGAGTGCTTGACTTGGGGCTGAGAAGCACCCAACCCACTAGAGATAAATACAAAACTGGTTGAAGAATGTGTTGAGAAAAATAACCACCACTAAGTGCTTGCCTTGGGGATGAGAAGAAATTAGTGCTTGTAAAGCTAGGAAGGAAAAGAGAAAACCAAAGATAAGTATTCACTTCATTTTGAAGAATGTTTTTTTTAAGTTGTGATTTGAAATTGACCTAAACCTTTTATGTTTAACTTCAAAATTAAATCTACTAATGAAGGCATGTTTGAATTGATTTAAAATTTTCATGATGGAAATCATAAGGCTTATCTACTTATGATGTGGAAGAACCATTGAACTATCCAACATAAATATGTGAGGGTTATTGCAAGGAAAACAACATCATGTCAATAATATCAGAAGGAACAACATCATGATGGAGCTGAAGAATTCAAGAACTAGACCATTGTGGTGACATTGAAACCATGTCGTATGTGTTGATCACATGAGGTATGCCATGACACATGTTGTGTTATTAAAGAAAGAAAGAGTGATACCTTGATTAAGAACATTCTTCATGTGTGAGGAAGCCTTTCAAGGGATGCAACACTTGAGGGATTGAGGGAGTAGAGAAGGGGATGGCTGAACTTGGAAGGTGAGTAATTGCACATAAGAATAATATGGGTCACTAGAGGGATTGAGGAAGTAGTGAAGGGGATGAGAGATCTTGGAAATTAAATTGGTTTTAAAGAATCATGAGCATGCTTATTGGGATCATAGGTGCGGTAGGTGTGTCTTGGGAAATAATGAGCAGAACTTGTTCCTTGAAGAAAAACTAAGCGTAGAGGATGGTATGGATGGACATTGGAGTAAAATAACACTCTGGAAATCAAGTAATAAAGTAGGATGAAGTGCATGAAAGGAGTTATTAAATAGATGAAGACACTTGAGAAAATGGTTTATTAAATGAGGGTATCCTACCTATTTCTATTCATTATGTAAATATATGTAAAAGGTTTGTGTATATATCAAGCTCATTGTTGAATTTTTTGCTCAAGCATAGAGAACTGTTGAATTTTGTGTTGAGGAATAGAACATTGTTGAATGTTATGTTTAGGTATAGAACACCGAGGATGGTGTTCCTCTAAGGGCGTGGGGTTTGTGACACACCTTTTAGTGATCCCTCTTGTAAATATTGTTATGAATAGTAATTCAAGTAAATAGTCTGGAAAATTAATACATTGATTGGCTAAGAGAACTGGAAATTGATTCATAGGGCTGAGGAAGGGGAGCTACTTGTAAACCCAATCCACTATTTCACCATGTATCTCCCTAATGGATTTATGGCATTGTTGGTGCAACATTGAATTCAAAGAATGGGCCTCTTAACTAGAGGATGAGCCTATAGTCTCTATTCTCCTGGAGATGTGTGCATGGTCAACATGCCTTATGTACGCGAAGGAAAAGGGCCCAGGGAAGGCAAGGTTTGGAAGAAGAATGTGATTGGAGAATTTATGCATTATGTACACTTTGCATTTTGGAGTCAAGTGAATAGACTATGGAGTAGATGAGAAAGAGAGCACTTGCTAGAAAGAGAGCATAGAGTGTAATTAGCCACGTACATGAATATGCTAGGTAGAGACAACTTGTGATTCTCATATGAAGATTAGAAGTTTATAATTAGATATGCATTCATGACCTATAGCTTCTATGTTTACCATCTATTCGAAAAAAAATTCATTATGTATTAGGCATGTTATGGTAAGTATTTTACTTGAGTATTGATTGTATAGGCTTGTCATCATCTTAATCATGTTTCTAGAAAGTTATGAGCACTTCTAGGAAATGGTCTGAAGGCCATCCCTAAAAAAGTGGCACATAATTTGTAACCATTGGCATAAAACTGGCAGATTTCGGTCATAACCACTGGTAGGCCAGCTTATGGGTGTGGTTGTAGCCTCCCAACCACGTGGATGATGTGTTATGGGTGCGTTTATGGAGTCAAGTTGGTGAAAAAGAGTTCCAACTCAAGGATTGATCACCTGGGGTGGTTGTTAGGCTCCTGAGTGATTTGTAGTTTCTGAGGGATCGCAGTTTGCTTCTGGTTAATCAGACCCACTTCCATAACTAGAACTTGGAGGTTAGGTCATATCATAGTGACACTTCACTCATGTTTAGCCAAGAGAGCTTGTAAAAGTGGGTAAATGTGAGAGGAGGTGTTACATGGTGGTATGAGAGCTTCCAGGTGTAAACACTTGGACTGGATGGGCTCAATGTATATTTTTATGCATGCATGTCAGTAGTTTATGTGTTCATAATGCATGCATGCAGGTTATTTCTTGTTATGATCATGATATTTATGTATGAGTGGGTATGTTTGTGATATTATATTGTGCTAATCTAGACTGACTTGCGCAGATTGTGATAGCCTCCCCTGATATCCATTGAGGTATGATTTTGATTATGTCTTCTATTTGATTTATCTAACATGGCATGATTGCAAAAAATAGAAGATTAGAGATGAGGAGGAGAATGGTGGACTATATTTCACATGACACTTCTTATACACTTGATGTGAATTCAATGGAATGGGAAAGTTCTGTTGATCAACAAGGAGAAGGGTATTCTCCTGATTTAGAAAATACACTAAGGAGTCTAAGGGCAAAGATAAGAAGTTTCAAAGTAGATAATCACAAGTTGATTGAGGCATAGGAAAGGATTTCCAGAGCTTAGGAAAAGAAAGAAAAAGTTAATGCAGATCCTTTAGAGTCATTCATATTTGTAGAAGTAGGGAAAAATGGGGATCAATTATGGATAAGAGGAGAAAACTAGTGGGGCATATGGTATCAGGTCTCATAGAGGACACAAGTTGGACAAAGATGATATAGTCAGAGGTGGAGGATCTTTGGTTACACCTGATAGGAGGGGAAGTACTTATGGGTATCATTCTCGCTCCGTTTTCGAGATACATTATCACCATCGCCACCATTGTCCTTATAGGATGTGTGAGAAGGGATATTTTCTAAAGGAGTTCACAAAATCCAAGCCTCCTACATTTGATGGAGAGATGAAGAGATCAAAAGATGCAAAAGCATGGTTGCTTGGGATGAATAATTTTTTCATATTGCATAAGTATTCAGAGAACATGAAAAAAAACATCTTGTGGGAATATGTGAAGAATGTTAGAAGAATTAGAGAAGAGGAGCTGATTTGGGATGAGTTTGAGAGACTCTTCAAGAGGAAGTACTTGTCTAAAATATAATATGATGATAGGGCTAAGGATTTGTATGAGCTGAATATGGGTTCTATGACAGATGATGAGTACATTAGTATATTCTTGGAGTTGTTAAGGTATGTTCCTTATCTTATGGATGAGTAAAAAAAGATTTAAAGGTTCATCAATGGGTTTCCAATAACATTCAAAGACTGGAATGAGTTTGATGAGCCTAGCTCACTGGAGAAAGCCATCAAAAAGTTGAAGAATTATTATGAGTATTCAAAACACAAGCCTGAGCTTAAGCATGATTGTAAAGGGAATGAGAAGACTAAAGGAAAATAGCCTCAGAAGAGAGGAAGACCTAAGGATACATGTGGCAAGGAGAGTGTGCCATCTTACAAGAAGTTCAATGCAGTTGAGGGAGGACATGGCTCACAACTTGAGGAGAAGAATAAGGGTGAGGGAAGGAAGCCTTTAAGTTTTTGGACTTGTGGTGGAGAGCATCAAAGGAGAGATTTCCCGTCGCATCAGGGTGGCAGGCATAATATTTCCAGTGCTCAAGAGGCACAGACAGTTGGGGATGTTGGTCAGAGTATTCCTCTGATTTATGCAATAGTGGATAGCAAGAAGGAAGATAATTATAAATTTATTATTGAGATGGAAGGTAAGCTTCATGATCAACTTGTTTCCATTTGTATTGATCTTGGATCTAATTATAGTTAAATTAATCCTGGCCTAGTGGATAAGTGTTGCATGAATAAAGAAGTGCATGCAGAGTCTTGGTTGGTGCAGTTAGCTACAGGGACCAAGAGAAGAGTTCATAATTGGGTGATATCTTGTGAATTTGAATTTAATGGTATGCCTACATCATCACATCTAAATATGCTTCCTTTAGGTTCATATAGCATGCTTTTGGGCATGGATTGGTTGTTCGTTCACAAGGCTAAAGTGGATTGCTATGATAAGGCTATTGAGTGATTGAATGATGATGGGGAAAGAGAGTATTGCAGGGAAAGAAGAAGCCTACATCAATGAGAATGGTTACATATATGCAAGGAAATCGTAGCCACAGGAAATGATGCATATTATTTGCAGTGCATGTTCATAGTGACAAAGGGAAGGATTTTGAGGATGAGAAAGTCTTGAAGAGGTATCATGTTTTGAAATAGTTTCAGGATGTGTTTCTTGTAGAGATTCCAAAGTTGCCTCCTCATAGAGAATTGGACTTCTCTATTGAGTTGATGCCAAGAGAAACACCAACATATAAGGCACCTTATAGGATGAGTACTCCGAAGTTGGTGGAATTGAAGTTGCAACTTAAGGAAATGCTTGATAAGGAATACATAAGGCAAAGTGTGTCACCTTAGGGTGCACCAATGTTGTTTCTAAGGAAGAAGGATGGTACTCTCAAATTGTGCATTGATTATAGACATTTGAATAAAGTGACCATGAAGAATAGGTATCCATTTTCGAGGATTGATGACTCGTTTGGTCAGCTTAAGGGAGCAACAATGTTATCAAAGGTTGAAATGAGATCAAGATGTCATTAGGTGCGCATCAAAGAACAAGACATCTACAAGGCTACATTCCGCACAAGGTATGGACATTATGAGTTGGTGGTGGTTCCTTTTGGTCTTACTAATGCTCCACTCACTTTCATGTGTTTGATGAACATTGTGTTGCATCCTTATCTAGACAAGTTTGTGATAGTCTTTGTTGATGACATATTGGTATAATCAAAGAATGAGGAAGAGCATGCAAAGCACCTGGCAACAATGTTGAGATTGTTGAGAGAGAATAATTTGTATTCCAAGCTCAGTAAGTGTAGTTTATTTCAGTCTCAGATTCACTACTTGGGACATGTTGTTTCCAAGAAAGGGATAGCAGTGGACCCAAAAAATATTAAATCTATCATGGAGTGGCCAAATCCTAAGAATGTGGATGGAGTCAAATCATTCATGGGATTAGCAGGTTATTATAGGATGTTCATCAGGAACTTCTCAAATATTGGTTATCCTATCACATCCTTGTAGAGAAAAGGAAATAAGTTTGAATGGACTAAGGAGTGAGTAACTCGCTTTGAGCAGTTGAATCATTTGTTTACAAATGCTCCAGTTTTGAAGATTACAGATCCTGATAAGGAGTTTGTGGTTTGCACAGATGCTTGTAAGGAAAGAGTTGGTGGAGTCTTGATGCAAGAAGGATAGGTGGTATGCTATGAGTCAAGGAAGTTGAATGAGCATGAGAAAAACTATGTGACTCATGACATTGAGTTGGAAACTATCATTCATGAATTAAAGATGTGGAGAAATTATCTCCTTAGCAATAGGTTCACTTTGATGAATGATCATAGTGGATAGAGGTACATGTTCCACCAACCCAATCTGAATGCTAGGTAATCTAGATGGTTGGCTACTCTCAGTGAGTTTCAATTTGAGATCAGATACATCAAGGTCAAGGAGAACAAGGTTGCAAATTCTCTTAGTAGGAGAGTGCAAATGAATGACATTACAGACATGGGTTCATATGTGACAGATTTACAAGAGCGAATATTGCATGCAAGATAAGATGATGACATGTACTAGAAGAGAAAGAAGATAATGCAGCAGTAGGGTGAAGGTGATAGGGATGAGGAGTATCACTGCACGATAGATGGCTTTGTGAGATTCAGGAACTTGATTTATGTGCTAGACAACCGTGAGTTGAAGAAGCTTATCTTGAGGGAGTTTCATGTCAAGGAATATTCATGCCACCTGGGATATCAGAATACTTTGATGGCTATTAAGAATTTCTAGTATTGGCCAAACTTGAAGAAAAAGGTGTTTGAGTTTGTTTCAAGGCGTTTGGACTATTAGTGGGTGAAAATTGAGTCTAAGCACCCAATTGGTTTATTGCAGCCTATTCTGATTCCAGAATGGAAATGGGAGGTCATTTCCATGGATTTCATTATAAGTTTGTTGAGGACATCGAGGAAACATGATTCCATCATGGTTGTGGTTGACAAGTTGAGCAAGGTAGCTCAATTCATTGTAGTGAAGTCTACAAATTCAACTAGTGAGGTAGCTCAAATATTCATCAGAGAGATAATGAGGTTGCATGGTGTTCCCAAGAAGATCATATCAAATAGAGATGCCAAGTTCACTTCCAAGTTTTGGAAGGAATTTTTTGTGGGTTTGGGGACAAAGTTATCTTTCAGTACAACTTATCATATGCAGACATATGGATAGACTGAGAGGGTTAACATGATTCTTGAGGATATGTTGAGGATGTATGTCATGTGGGAGTTTCTTCCACTGGTAGAGATTGCATATAACAATGGGTATCAGGAATCCTTGAAGATGAGTCCATTTGAGGCTCTTTGTGGGCGGAGTTGTAATACTCCTATAAGTTAGAGTGATCCAATGAACAAGGTGTTGATTGGACTGGATATGTTGGATGAGATGGAGTAGGAGATGTATGTTATTAAGAGGAATTTAAATGCACCACATGATAGGTAGAAGAGTTATGCATATCAACATAGATAATTCAAGGAGTTTTAGGCTGGGGATCATGTGTACTTGTGCATCAAACCCAAGAGGAGCTCCTTCAGGATTGGATCATGTGCCAATTTGTCACCTCGGTATTGTGGACCTTTTGATATCCTTTAGAGGACTGGACTAGTGGACTACAAACTTGCACTAATGCCAACAATGAAAGTCCATGATGTCTTCCATGCTTCATCACTTAAGAGATGTGTCCAGGATGTTGATCATATGATTAATTGGTTTGTATTGCATGTGGAACTAGATGTAGAGTTCCATCCAAATCCTAAATTCATTTTACAGCAAAAACAACTAATGTTCTAGAACCAAGCAATAAAGCAAGTTAAAGTGGAGTGGAAGCACTTTGGGCCCGATGAAGTAACATGGGAGATGATTGATGAGATACGGGCCTTGTATCCTTCCTTATTTGTTGGTCGAGCGGATGTGTTGGTACATGTGTTTTGGTTCTCTCTCTCTCTCTCTCTCTCTCTCTCTCTCTCTCTCTCTCTCTCTCTCTCTCTCTCTCTCTCTCTCTCTCTCTCTCTATCTATATATATATATATATATATATATATATATATATATATATATATATATATATAGATATATGAGTTGTGTTATAAAGCTCCAATAAGCACTATGATGGTCATGAGTTTTCAGTAGTTTGGAATGTTGTAAATGTTGCATTGAGTTGTGCTTATAAAGCTCCATAGGCAACATGTATTACTAGTTATAAGTGGCATAGAACACTGAGGACGGTGTTACCTGAAGGGGGAGGGTTTTGCAATAGCCCTTGGTTGATTTTCCATGTAAATAAAATAAGACCAAGGTCATGGAACACGTATTCCAAGTTGAATGGTGGGGAAAACATTATAGTGGGAATCACTTATGGTTTATTGATGGCTATGGAAATTAGCAAAGGCATTTGCAAAGGAAAAGAGGCAATAATTGGCATTTAATTATGAAAATAAAGGAAAATAGGATGAAAGGAAGATAAAGAGACACAAATATGCATGCAAAGGAAATTAAAGGAAAAATTAAGAAAAATGAAATGTCAATGATAAAAAGGCATCAGAGAAATAGTTCATAGCTTTATTTTCAATTTTAGCTTTTTCTCTCTTACACTCTTGCAAACTTAGAGCATTCTTGAAGCATTCTAGCATTCACATGGACTTGGAGAAAGCAAGCAAAGGACAAGCAAGGAATTGGTGGGCAACGAAAGAGAAGGTTCTATCAACAACTATAGCAGAGATACTTTGTAGGTAATAGGTTGCATGTGTGATTTCCTTGATGGTTTTTTCATGCACAATACATGCATGTGGTTCCTTGGTTATGAGTTTTCATTGACATGGGGACTTGCCTGGATTGACAGTGGTTTCAACCTTTCCTTGCCATTTCCTGGATAGCCATGGTGTAGTGGGTTCCCCATTTTGATTTTCTAATTGGTGCTCATGTTCCCTATGGATGTGGGTTGGGATAGAATCTCTCAAGCCCTAGAACAACTTGCATCCCTCAAGGCTGTGGGTTGAGATGGTAGTTCTCTGGAGCTCTATAACATATTGGGTCCCTCGAGGTTGTGGGTTGAGATAGAATCCCTAGAGCCTTGGACAACTTAGGAAGAGACCAATATGCTTGATGTTATTGATTTCTATATCGGTTAAGTGAAGTCACGATGGTCAAGTTTTGAGGTGGTATGGCCTCTGGAAGCCCTAGTTGGTTCTATTTTGGCTTAACCCATATTATCCCACATTCATGCTTTGAATATGGCATGGGGGTGATTGTATGAAAGAGATATTTGATTCAACCCAATCTATGGTCGGATGGTACATGGAAGTCCCTGACTTGGTTGGCATTTTCATATGATAATATGAGTAATTTTCCGGGTGTGATGTATGAGCACTTCTACTAATTATTATGGTGATCTTATAGCCAATTTATCATGGTTTCTATTTTAGTTATATGTTGGTTATATGCATGGTTATATGATGTGTTCTCACTATGGCTCTTGTTCATGATTTGATGGGTTATCAAATGGTTGATGAATGCATGGGCTAACAAGTGTTATTGCAGCTAAAGAGGGAAGAGAGCTTTCTTGGTGATTCTTAGATGAAAATTAGAATTTTATGATCAGATATGAATTCATGACCTATAGCTTCTACGTTTACCATCTGTTTGACAAAATGTTCATTATGTATTAGGCATGTCCTGGTCAAGATTTTTCTTTAGTATTGATTGTATAGATTTTTCATCATCTTAATCATGTTTCTAGAAAGTTTTGAGCACTTATAGGCAGTGGTCTGAAGGCCGTCCCTGAAAAAGTGGCACAAAATTCACAACTAGTGACATAGAACTGGAAAATTTCAGTCATAACCGCTAGTAGGTAGGTTTATGAGTGTGATTGTAGCCTCCCATCCACATGGATGATGTGTTATGGGTGCATTTGTGTAGTCAAGTTGGTGAAAAAGAGTTACAACTCAAGGATTGATCACCTAGAGTGGTTGTTAGGCCCCTGAGAGATCTGTAGTCTTTGAGTGTGGCATTTTTCTTCCATTAGTCGGGCCCACTTCCATAACAGGAACTTGGAGGTCAAGTCATATCATAGTGACACTTCTCTCATGTTTACCTTGGAGAGCTTATAAAAGTGGGTAAATGTGGGAGGAAGAATTACATATGTATGTGTTTGCAATGGGATATGTTGCTTGAATGTTCTCATGATATGAGGGGTTGGAGGCTTCCTATAAATATTGATATATTTTTTCTAAATTGTTGAGTCATTCTCATGTCTAGTGTTGACTATTAAGAATCTAGTTAGAATGATATGGTGCTTAGAAATTACATGGTTTAATTTTTATTCTTACCACAAGGTCTTTGTGCTTATGCATTATAGAGTTTTTCTATTTTAAGGACTGTATGTGGCTTATTATGAGTTAACATGGATCTTTATTGTGTATATGTGATGGTTGTTTCATTGTTTTGGATTAACGCTTGGAATAGTGCATTTATGCTTGAGTGTGCTGAAATGCATGACAAAACTCTTCAAGATTTGTGTTAGATAGGTCTAGTGTTGTTGTAGTCAAAGCCATGGAAACTTTTAGGGGCTAATATTCGTAGGTGGGCTAATTTTCCATGGTTTTTCCAAAAAAAGATTCACCACTTTCCATTTTTTTTAAATAATTCGCCCAAGTTTTATAATACAAAATTATTTTACCTAAAATATTGCCAAAACTATATAAAGTGTATATATAAAAACATAATAAATATGAATGTTTTTACAAAGATGTCACCAAATCTTTTATAGTTTTCATATTAGAGACTAGCAAGATTCACTGAGGTTTCTAAACTTTAAGATAAATTTCCATCCTTCAAATTTTCCCCAACTCGGAGCTACAAAGTATAATATCCATAAATTTAGCTTGATTATAATTCCCATGTGAAAGGCATATTTACATCATCTTGACTATATTTTTGTTATGATCAACATTGAGATATCATTATGTTAATAAATTAAGTGAGAGTTCATATAGTTGTGCACTTTTGAGTAGAACCAAGTTCTTGTGGAACACTTGGTAAATTCCTTGAAGTAACTCGAGAAAAACCCAAAAAGTGTTCTTGTTGCTAAAGTATAAATTTCCTTTCTTAGATTTGTTTAGACAACTCCAAGAGTTCATGCAATTGAAAGGAATGGATGCAACTATATTTCCGCATCACTTGAATCAGGATAGGACAAATTTAGTTTTATACAATGATAAGTGGTCCAAATAATACATATCCGGCATGGGCCCTTTAGGGTTAATGTTTTATGGAGTGTGGGACGAATTAGACCAAAGGTCTGAAAGTCCAAGACATTCGAGGTGAGGGCATATGAGTTTGTCTAGAGGTCTGGATGTGGGAAAGGTAGGGGGTTTTGCACTAATGTAGAGGTTCAGGGTTCCAGAATTTTTTACAAGTGCAAGTAACATGGAAAGGCTAGATCTATAAAGAGCACGACTTGTGGGGCCCTAGGAATTGTCTAACATGTCAGGTGCCACATGGATTCAGTCATCACCATATTGGTGCTATGGATTCTGGAGGCCACATGGAAGCCACATGACATGGTTTAAGTGGTGAAACTTTAAATGGGAATATATTTTGATCTAGGTATTGGGTTTTTATAAAAATTATATCACCAAAAATATCTCAATGAGTTGAAGGCAATATTGTTTCCCAAATTTGATTCCACCAAATTTAGGGAGTAAATAATTTTCGTAACCTCATCTTCACAATGGGACCATTTAAGTCAAGTTAAATGAAGGTAACCCCTTTGACTAGGCTTGCAAGGTCCAAGGGGATGGGAGGGAGCAATATGGTGAGCACCCGTATTGCAGCAATAATGCTACAACTCCTGGGCTACCTACTTTACTCTTATCAACCCATTAGTTTGTAACAACTTGGAAGTGACGGTGCTATATGCACAAGTACTAGTTCTTATTGCAGGTTGTCACTTGGTCAGCCAGCGCAAGATCACTAGGAGCTCAAGCCAACTTCTATGGATTCAGAAGAAGCTCTATATGTGATGAAGGGAGAGAAAGACTACTCTACAGATACTACTTTAACTACAGAAAGGAGAAAGACTGAAATGTAAAGCAAACCAAGTAAATCCTAATTAACCAGCTAATCCTACTTTTGCAGAAAGCACTATGAAAACCATGAAAAGAATGCCATTACCTACTCAAGGAAGTAAAAAACATATAACTAAGCTATTTCTCGAAGTAAATGAGCAAAAAAACATCTTTTTGGATTTTTATGTATTTTTATGTGAATTTGACATGCATGTAGTTTATTTTTCGTGGATGTGGCAGTGAATAGGTGGTGTTGAAGGGCGGTTTTGGGACTTGAGAAGATGTAGGATGGTGTGGATGGGTCCTAGGAGGTCTCCGGTGGCCTTTTGGAGGCTTTTCGCACACTCAGCCTTCAAAAGGAAGCCTACAAGAAAATCTATAGGAGGACACAGGGAATCTATAGGAGGAAAAAGAGCATTATACAGGAGGCCTACAGGAGGAGGTCGAGAGCAGTTTTCACTGTTTTTAAGGTGTGAGAGTGGGTGAAATAGGTGGATGAAGGTTGGAATGAAGTGTTAGGGTGCCTAGGGTATACCAAGAATCATCGGAAGAGAGAAATATGATTGGATTTTCTGAAGGAGAGAGGAAGAAGATCTATGGAAAATGCAGGAAACTATGGCAGAATTGGGGTGAGACTTGGGTGACATGTAGGGCATTGATCAGATGGAGGATGGGATGGATGATAGGTTGTACTTCTACTAGTAGAGAGCTGCTACAAAGGAATTGACAATCAACCAATAAGATCAAATAAGCAATGAAATGGGTGCATCTAGAAAAACATAGTTTTGCATCAAACTAGTCTAAACTATGATCTATGAAAGTAAATGCTAAGGAATGCTGCAAGAAAGGAAAGCATGAAAGAAGACTACTGAAAATAAATAAGTGAGCATGATGAAGAAGATCTATAGCAAAACGGAACTAGACTATTAACCTACTGAAAAGCTGCAAACACTAGAAGTCCTATGAATGAGGAAAATTTGTGTTTTTGGGGCAGCAAGAGAGTCTTTGCCTCAAATCATGGTCCCAAAGGGATGAAGAGAGGCTAAGGCAGTGTTTCTAGCCTTTTGAATCTTTTCTTTATCACTTCTTAACCTACTATAGAAAGCAGAAATCGAAGCAAACCACTGAATCATTAAAAGCAACCTATTCTTAACCATAAAAGAGATACATCTAACAGCAACCTAATCTACAAACTGAAATAAAACATACAAATACAAGTAAAGAGGAGTTTGGTTGCTTGGATTGGGCCCTAACCCAAGAGCTTCAGCCCTCTGACGTAACTCAGTGCTAGCTCAAAAAGGATTCCATCTTTATTATCAAAACAATAACAAGATTACATGAGATTGTCACGAAATAGTAAGCTCGAAGTTGGAGTAGAGTTTACATAAGCAAAAATAAAACAAAAATTTGACCCTAGTGAGGCCCTAGGCCTCTCTATTTATACAAATAAAGCTACCAACAGCTTCCCTAAAATCAGGGAGGCTTGGCTCCCAAAACTCGAGATAATCATCAATCATCCTCCACTTTCTCGACTACCTTCTAATGCATGACTTGGCTGCTTGTACTCCAAGCTGAATGGAGGGGAATTCGAAGTGAGGAGTAATAAATGAGGGGGATTCCCTCCTATAAGTCCTCTCCTTTGTCCACTTCGAGTTATTGCTACCATTTGTCCACTGGATCCTTGACTTTGACCTCAAAATTCATCAATAATCTGCATTAAACAAATGTTAGACCACATGGCATCATAACTAACTCAACTCACTCCATAAGCACAAATATAATTACAAAATCATACAATAAGATAAGAGAATGGTTGATTTAACTAGGTTAGGAGGTAAAATGATCCCATATAATTACCCATTTATGAGGCTCGTCATCACCCCCCTACTGAAATTTTTGCTCATCCTCTGAGCAACTTAGTCCATCTCCTCATATTTTATGGCCCTGGTGGCCTCCCTAGAATCCCAAGCCT
This sequence comes from Pinus tabuliformis, assembly GCA_031772625.1. Lineage (NCBI taxonomy): Eukaryota > Viridiplantae > Streptophyta > Pinopsida > Pinales > Pinaceae > Pinus > Pinus tabuliformis. The sequence continues at coordinate 263,711,425 of CM062806.1, read as the reverse complement.
CTGATATGGTCCTCTCTTCCTTGTCATAGAATCTTTCCTTCCTTTCTATCTCTTCCCACTGCTCCTCCTCTTCTTCTTCTCTTCTGCCTTCCAGCATGCCTAGTAGTAGTGGGGGACTCAATTTGAGGCCAATACAGTCGACCTTCAGCCTCTGCATGGAGTTCTTGTACATTGGCACTCTTATTAATGCCTCCTTCATCCTCGTTGGGGAATGATATTCCCTGATCTGCAGGCTATGTGGTAAGGTGTTCCATCTCCTCATACATGCATGCACACAGTCATCCCTAAGTAGCCTTTCCATATCCTCAAAGTGTGCAATGGCTTGTGCCTAATCACTTATATATCTAGGGGCAATATGAGGATTATTGGCAACCAGGTTATGTGTGATGATGAGTGCCATGGGATCTGATGGCTCAACTCTGATCATTAATGTCTCATTCTGCTCTTTCATCATCAACTTCCTTATTTCTGCTACCCTCAACTCTTCATGGTTCATCCATGAGGCCATGGCCATTAGTGGCAGGTCCCCTAGCCTGGCATTGGGGTCCCACACATTCATATTTGTGAGGGCCATGTTATGTAGTTAGAATTCTAAAATATTTGCCTTATCTTTTGATGTGCTTTGGTCACACAGATCCATAAACTGCCTGTAATCTTGGAAAGGCATTATGCCTCTTTGTGCCAAAGTATTTATCTGAAATTGCAACCGTTAGTCCTTGAGATATAAGCCATAGGATTTTGCTGGTGTTATACATTGCAATGCCTCCATGGATAAGTTGGCCATGCATGCCAGTTGGGTCTCTTTCTCTTGCAGCTGCCTCCTTAGCAATTCATTTTCAGTTTCAAGGTGGCTTCTTGTAATTGCTTCCCTATGTCTGATAGCACTCAACTCTCTACCCATTTCTCTGAGTTTGTTCTCCATATGGCCAATATCCTCAACTCCTTTGGATTTGGCTATTTTCATCCACCTATGTGTTCTTATTCTCTCTTTCTCTAATTTAAAGAATAGTGGAATTTCAATTTTTTGTGGAATTATTCTTCCTCCCTCCAGAAGGTTGTAGTAGGAGGCAAGACTGGGTTGGGGATCAGGTTCTTGTAGCTCTGTTTCTTCCTCCCTTACCTGTGGCTGTCCTTCCATCTCAAGCTTTTGGGTCTCCTGTAGTTTTGACAGTGTCTCCTATAAAACTGTCTAAGCCTCCTATAGGACTGTTTTTGGGTCTTGTAGTTCTACTTTTTCTTTCCATGTAGGAGATCTAGGAGTCCCCCTTTCATATGTGATAGGTGCCTTGGAAAGGGATTCTTTTCCTTGGGTAGAGGGTGAATCTTCAATTGTAATTGGCACTTTTGAAGAGGGTTGAGGTTTCCCTATTTTGATTCTTGTACTCTTCCTAGCCCTGAAATACATGGAGGCTTGCCTTTTCCTCTTTTGTTTTGGCTTGATTGGTGTATTGAGGGCAGTGAGAGCAGTTGTTGCCTCTCTTTCCAGAGTCTCAGGGGACACTTCCCCTTGTTCTGTCTTTTCTGCCTCTTTTTCTCCTCCTTCTGTCTCTTTTTTCTGTCTCTTTTTTCTCTATTTCTTCCTGCTCTGTTTATTCAGCTTTCTCCTCCTCTATCTTAGTTTCTTCCTCCTTCCCTTCTTGTTCTTCTAAGTCACTAGTTGCTTCACTTTCTCTCCCTTGCTACTCTTCCTCCGCACTACCGGTAGGATTGATATCATAGGTTAGGGTCTTTATGTCATCCTCAGTTGTCATGTTTTGGAAGATTTCCCATGTTATGGGGAGTGTAAATGTATGGAGGGATTCTTCCACTAAAATTTTAATTAACCCATGGTGAGCTAGCTACTTTGAATTTCTTGCTTGAACCTTAGTGTTGGAGTCACTGAGGGACTGCAAGAGGAAGTAGGGGATGCTGAGCTTCTGAGGGGCTGGAGTGTCCATGCCATACCTTAATTCATGAAGGATTCTAAAGTGATAACCATAGACAATGTTGTACCTCCCCTCATAGGAAATATACTTGATTATTTGATAGCTAACCTCATCCCAAGGATATGGTATGCTAGGTCTTCTAATGCCATTTTTGTCCTCTATAGGTGTTTCACTGTTTTGGAAGAAGTTTTTCTTGGCAGCCTGGCCAATTGGTTTCTCATCCTTACTCCAAGGCAGCCGAAGAGGAAGGGTAGTGATCCTACTGATAAATTCAGGGGTTATCTCCATGGAAAGACCTCTAAAGGTGACAGTGGCATGTGTTCTGGTGTGAGGGACCAAAGAGTGGGAAAATTCTTGGGCAATTTCCTCATCAAACCCTCGGAATTTCTCAAAAAAGTTCATCCAATTTGCTCTTGTGAATATGTCCACTGCTTGGGGATGTGCATGGAGCCTGGAGGAGTCAATGGGCTCCTTTCTCATAAATCCTCCTGTCATTTTGTCTATACTTCTTTGGGAAACCAAATGTGGTGATGGAGACAAAAATTTTTGAAGAAAAATAGAGAAACAGAAGAGACTGTGTTTTGTTTTATTAAAATAAGCAGAATTTTTTTATGTATTTCCTCCTCCTAAAGGCTTTATTTCCTCCTCAAATTTAAACCACTGCTTGCATATTTTGATATTCAATGGGGGCATGCATGGAAACTACCTCCTTAGATCGAAAATCGTGCAAAAACCCGTGTTTTCTCCTTTCAAAACAGCTCATTGCCCCTCTTGTAGAAGCCTATTGTCCCTCCTATAGAATTCATGTAGGTGCTCTTGTGTAGAAAACGTCGAGAGTAGGAATATGGGAGAGATCAATGGAGAACGATGGTTACAAGGCTGTGGGGGCACGAGGAGACTGTTGTAGTTGAGTTTCCAGGAGAGAATGAAGGAAAAGGTGGTGAGAGTGCTCGGGGAGGAGTACTTATTTCCCTTTATGGATATTTCTGGTGATGGAGGGTGAGCTGGCAAAGTATACGTTGGCCATATTCAGACCGTTGGTCCCCACCTACCTTGTCATCATGGCCCCTCCTCATAATCATCCCTCATGATTGCATTGGAGTTCACACTTCCTCCACTACCTGTCCTTGACATCTTTCTTGAGTTGACTGTGCACATGTGTGGGTGACATCTTCGAATGAGTGGAGTCAACTAGATGAAGGTGGCCAAGTTAACTGGCCACCTTTCCCTCGTTCAACCTCAACCATCTCGTTTCTTTTGCATGCCTTCTAATTACACAAATGCAAATAGAGGAGTGGGTTAGTTACTTACCTAAGATCCGAATGTATTTGTTGTGAGGTGTTGTGACTCTCTCTCTCTCTGCTGCATGCCTTTATTTCTTTTGATGCGTGTTGTCTTCTTGCTGATGTGTGGTTGTGTCTTGTGCATGTTCTTCTCTAGCTGGATCTGAGCTTCAGGTGTCTTCTTCAACCTTCTTGTTTGCACTCTCTTGCTCAGCTGCTACAGGAATTCCTACAAAAGCTCCTGTAGCTGCTTCTCCCCTTGAAACTTTAGCTTCTTTCTGTGCTTGGAGCTGTGAGTATGATGCCAAAGATGTAGATAGAGATGGAGAGGTAATAGGTAGGTTTCAGGTGAGGTGGATCGTGTTATTTCCTTTCTTAATTTTTGTTTTTTTTCTTTTCCTGAAAAACATTTTTTCTGTGTTTTTCTTGGACAGGAAGAAGAATGATGCTTTGGGTGTGATGCAGGCTCAGAAATGATGGCAAGGAGGCTTGAAGACCGTAGGAGGATTTATAGATTCCTCATGAAGCATCCCTTTCCCTCAAACTGCCTTTTATACCCATTTCTAGCTCTCTGTAATTCCTACAGGAGCCTCATGTAGAAAACACAGTTCTTGAAAAAGAAGCACAGTGAGGTGAAAGAAATGCCAAGAATGATGGAGAAAGGTGTGAGAAGGTAGGATAGGTGCTAGTGTTGGTTTTAGGGCTCCCTTAGCACCTTCTGTTGCTTCCTGTAGTCCTCCTGCAAACTTGCAATGCAACTGAAAATTCATTTTTCTCTCTTTCTTTTTTTTGAAAACAACTAGGGCGCCTCAAGAAGGTTTTCACCCTAATTGCCTGCCCTGGGTGCCTCCAAGGGAGGTTTTCTCCCATGGATCTTATTTTCTCTCTCTTTTTTCTTTTTCTTTTTTGACATTACTGGGCCACCTCAGAAGAGGTATTCAACCCAATGATGGGACTCAAGTGCCTAATGGAGGTTTCCACTTGAGTCCTTATTTTTTATTTCTCTTTTTCTCTTTTCCTCAATGAGTGGGTGAAGTGGAGGCTAAGACATGCTCCACTACCATCATTGTCTTATTTAGATCTTCAATGAACTCTCTCTTAGAGAGGGGTTTCTTGTAAACTTTCAACCGGTGTCCATTGACAAGCATGGGGATGGCTTCATTAGCAATGGTTCTGATCAAGATTGAACCATTTTCATTGCATTTCTCCACAGTGTAGGGTCCCCTTGAAATCTTTGTATCTTGAATCATAGAGTAGTGCCCAATATCCCTCTTGGAATTGCTTCTCCTTGATGTTTTTTTCATGCCATATCTTTCTCTAAAGTTGAACTACCTATGTATGGAGAAGGGCCTGCATTCTGTGTTCATCCAATCCATTGAGTTGAAGTAATATTTCTTTCTGTGCATGGCTGAGGTCTAAGTCTAGCTGAGCTGCCATCCTCAGGGTATTGAATTCAAATTATATTGATAGCAAAGCCTTCTTCCCATAGACCCTCTCATAGGGTGTGAACCCTGTGGTGGTCTTCCATGTTGTGTTGTAGGCCCAAGTGGCCTCAACTAATCTGTCCGCCCAGTCTTTTCTGTTGCTGCTCACTACCTTTGTCAAGATCCGTTCCAATGTTCTGTTAGTGACCTCCACCTGCCCATTGGCTTGTGGATGGTAAGGGGTGGAATTCCTGTGCTTGATTCTATGATGTGTGAGCAGGTCTTCAATCAAATTGGAAGTAAACTGATTGCCTTGATCTGTGGCCAACTCTCTTGGATACCCAAACTTGTAGAATATTTTTTCCCTCAAAAACTCAGCTACTTTTTCCTCTGTTGTTGCTTTGATTGCTTTTGTTTTTTCCCACTTTGTCAGGTATTTTGTGCACACAATGATGTATTGTTTCTGTTTTGAAGGAGAGTTGATAGGACCCACAAAGTCCATGCCCCACTTCTCACATGGATCAAAGGTCACTTGAGGTTGAATGGGCATCTCATTCTTTGGAGTAGGTTTCCCCATCCTTTGACACCGATCACACTGGCTGGTATATCTCCTCACTTCCTAATGAAGAGTGGGCTAGTAGTAGCCTGCTTGCAGTATCTTGAAGGTAGTTCTTTTTGCTGCAAAATGACCTCCACAAGGCCTGTCATGACAGGTTAGGAGGATGTCGAAGACTTTCTCCTCCCTGACACATCTTCTCAAGATTTGATCTGGGCCAAGTTTTAAGAGAGTGCCCCTAATCTAGGTGAAAGGGGCGCTTTTCCTCACTATCTTGCTCTTCTCTTTTGAGGACAGGTGTGGTGGGAACTGTGCTGAAACCAAGTAGTTTTCTATATCAACAAACCATGGAGAGATTACTGAGATAGCAAACAGATGTTCATCTGGCATTTGGTCATCCACCATTCCTTCTTCACCTGCAGGAAAATTTACTTTAGACAAAAAGTCAGCAACAACATTTTCCTTACTAGGCTTATCAATAATGGTCAAATCAAACTGTTGTAGTAAAAGAAACCATCTTATAATGCAAGCATTTACATCTAGTTTGTTCATTAAATATCTAATTGCAGCATGATCAGTGTGCACAAAGGTTTGATAGCCTATGATATAATTCCAGAATTTGTTTAAGGAATGCACGACAGCTATGAGTTCCTTCTCGGTCAGTGTGTATTTTAATTTTTCCTTTGACAAGTTTTTGCTTATAAAGTATATGGCATAAGGTAGCTTTTCATCAATTTTTCCCAAGGTTGCTCCTATTGCTTTGTTTGAGGCATCTATGTGAATGTGGAAAGGTAGGGCCCAGTTTGGGCCTCTCAGAATTGAGGCAGTCATGAGCTTGCTCTTCAAGGTATCTAGGGCTTCTTAACAGTTTTTCGACCATATGAACTCGATATCTTTACCTAAGAGGCCAAACAAAGGATAGGCTAGCTTGCTGAAATCTTTAATGAATCTCCAGTAATACCTAGCTAAGCCTAGGAAACTTTTGACATCTCTCACTTTTTGAGGAGGTGGGACCCTTTGGATGATGGAAATTTTGTTGGGGTCCACCTATAGTCCTTGTTGAGATATTGCATGACCTAGCATGGTCCCTTTAGTCATCAAAAATTCACATTTTTCCAGACTGAGGGACAGGTCCATCTTAATACACTTGTCTAGGACTTTTCCTAGATTAGATAAAGCCTCCTGAAAGCCAGAGCCATACGGAGTAAAATCATCCATGTATATTTCTACTGCATCATGAACCAGTTCAGAGAATATACTCAATACAACTCTTTGGAAAGTGGTTGGAGCATTACACAAACCAAAAGGAAGGACCTGGTATGCAAAGGTACCCCAAGGACAAGTGAAAGTGGTGTTATCTTGGTCTTTCGGGCTCATTTGAATCTAATTGTACCCGCTAAACCCATCTAGGAAAGAGAAAAAAAAATTCCCCGCCAGACTGTCTAACACTTGATTTATGAAAAGTAAAGGAAAATGGTCCTTTTTAGTGCCTTTTTTTAATTCCCAATAGTGGATACAGATTCTCCACTTACCTTTTTTTTGGCACCAGCGCCAAAGGAGAGACCCAATCACTGTCAAAGATGGGATAGATGAATCCTACATCAAGAAATTTCTGCAGTTCTTCCTTAACAATATCTTTAAGTGTTGGATTCATCCTCCTTTGAGGGTGCTTGACTGGCTTGCAAACCTCCTTGATATATATGATGAGTACATACTAAAGGGTGCACTCCTTTCATCTCCTTATAACTCCAAGCGAAGGCATCTAGGTGTTTTTTCAGCAGGCTACACAGTTCATTCTCTTGGGAAGTGGATAGGGATGGATTGATTCTCAAGGTTCTTTCTAGGCCGAACTCTATATTCTTAACACAAAGAGAAGTGGAGTTGACCACACGGAGATCAGTTGAGGGGTTGTTTTGGGTTTCTCTTACTATGTCCTCTAATGGCGATACACTGGGAGGTGGATTCTGAATCAGATTTTCAATCATATCATCCTCATCTTGCTATTTCCCCCCATGGCGATTTCTAATGCACAAAGCAGTGCATAATAGACTTCATCCTCATCTTCCTCCTCCAACCAGAGAGGTAGATCATGTTCTAACAAGGGTTGGGAAGGAGAATATAGGATTAACTGCTTTGACATATGCCCGTTCTTTATGGTCATGTTCCCAGCTCGACAGCTAATGTAGTAGCCAACCAAGGTCTTCCCAGAATGAGAGGATACCCAATGAGCTTTGCCTTGACAGGAGAACTAAGAAATTAGTAGGGTACTCCCAAGAATCAATGGAGCCCATCACATCTTCCACAATCCCCTCAGGGGTCACGGTGGAGCGGTCTGCTAGCTGCATCACGGTCGTGGTCTTCCTCAAGGAGCCCTGGAGGTTAAGTTTTAGCATTGTGTCCTTTGTCATCACATTAATGGCAGCTCCTAGATCAATCAAGGTGTGTGGGATCATGGCGCCATTGATGTGGACATCAACTAATGGGCTTCTAGGGTCCAGATATTTTGGACATATTACGTGCCCCAACATCAGGCCAAACATTTTCCCTATGACATTGATGGTTGGGGCATCTCTTTTACACCTTCTTGGATGCCTAAAGCACTTATCTTTGATCAACCTGTTGTAGATAGGTACATCTTTTATGGCTTGGAGAAGTGGTATCTTCACACATAAATGTTTCAATTCTCCCAGGAGTTTAGTTTCTTCTGGGGTAGGCTGGACTGTCATGGATAGTCTCTCAGGAAAGGGTGGAATTGCTTTAGGTTCAATTTCCTCTTTATCTTCCTCAACCTCCCTAGGTGGAGGCTGGCTATCTGGGAGAAATTTCCTAGATCGCAAGTTAATTTCCTGAATCTCCATAGCATAAGTTGGGCATGATGGTTCCCCACTATACACTTGCTGAGCCTGTCTGTTGTTCGGGTTCAGATTCGGCTGGGTAGGCATTTGGGGTTGCTTTGGAGGAGTAGGAGGTAACGGTTGTGGTTGGGTAGGTGGTGGAGGCAAAAAGAGCGGGAAGAGAGTTGTATTGGGGCCTCCACCCCTGATGAGGTGCATTCCACTGAGGTTGTGGCTGAGCATAGGATTGAAATGAATGGGTGGTTGGTTGGGCATGATATTGAGATGTGAAGGACCAAGGAGGAGGCATGGACCAAGAAGGATGAGTAGGGGGGCCCAAGAAGGTACGGAAGTGACTTGGTTGGGGTTGTAGTATGCCTGAGATGTCCCTTGCATCCCCTGCTGGTATGGTCTAGGTCCATGCGGCCTTCTTTGGTTTATGTAATAGAGCTGTTCAGTGACTCCCTCAGCCCCTTGATATACAACTTTAAGTCCGAGTAAGGAAAGGCGCTTATCTATAGAATGATTTTCTTCGCAGACTGAACAAACCTCTATAGAGTCAATGAGCATTCATTCCTAGGATGCCTCTTGGTGCATCTAGGGAAAAAAATGGCTAAAGCCCTCTCTGCTTCCTCTTGTTTCCTTTTGCTATGCAAGGTATCCATTTCCATGGCAAGAGTCTGCAGCATCTCACTCTTGAAATCTTCCAACATGTTTCCAATTTCTCCTTTAATGGATGAGTTAGAGGAAGAGGTATTGGCTATGGGTTGACTCCCCCTACCTTTCTTTCTGGTTGCTCTAGAATGGTTTCTAAAAACAGTCTTTATGTCCTCATAGGACAGTTGGTAGATGTCTCCCTGACCAGTAGATGGAGGGTGTCTAAAAGATCTTCCCGAATTCCCCTGAGCAGGACCAGCTTCAGAGACTCAGGGTCAAGTGTACATCCGGCCCTTTTGTAACTAAGCTGGAACCTCTCCTCATAGTCTTGCAAGGACTCATCACTTCCTATAGTCATTCGGAAAATTTCCTCTTTAGTATATTTTGACCTACAATAGTCTCGATACTTGTTGTTAAACGTTGGTTGCATCTAAGCCCAAGTGGTGATGCTATTTCCAGGTAATCCCATGAACTAGCGCAATGTTGCATCCTTGAGAGTAGAAGGGAAAACATTCAACTTTTTCTCATATTCTGCATAGTCACAGGTTCGACAGATAACAAAAAACTCAAACAAAAAGGTGTCAGGATCCTCTGTAGTCAAACCATGGAAATGAGGTAGGGTGGAAAGGCTTATATTCTTCATTTTGGTGTCCCCATTGGTCTCTCAAATGGGAAAGGTACCCTCTCTTCTCGCTCCATTCCCCCTAGCATTTCTGTGTTCAGCCATTGGCTCCAAAGAAATGTTTTCTTCTTCTTCTTCCCCTATAGGATCTTCAAATATGTGTGGTTGTTCACCTAAGGGTTCTTCTTGATCGCAGCCACCGAAGAAGAGGGAAGGTTGGCTGTGTGAAGCAATGGGGGTGTTGGGCAAAAATTTTCCTAAGTTATCTCTATTCCTACGAGGCATGAAAGGAAATCTTTTTGGTTGGTTTTTGTTTCTTTTTTCCCCACACTGATAGTACCTATAGAAATTGAAATGGTGATTGAACAAAACAAATTGCAACTATCTAAAATGAACTTGCTGAAATGAAATTTGTAGAATTGAAGAGGAAAGCAAGGAAATGCAGAGCTGAAGGAAAAGAAATGACTAGTCTACTTTTGTTGAAATAAACTATTAACAGAATGTTGCAATAGAAAATAGAAGCAGTGTTCACAGAATACTCGACGCTTGCCCGACAACGGCACCAAAAAGTGGTGAGCACCAGTATTGCAGCAATAATACTACAACTCCTAGGCTGCCTACTTTACTCTTATCAACCTGGTAGTTCGTAACAAACTTGGAAGAAACAGTGATGTATGCACAAGTACTAGTTCTTACTGCAGGTTTTCACTTGGTCAGCCGGCGCAAGATCACTAGGAACTCAAGCCAACTTCTATGGATTCCAAAAGAAGCTCTATATGTGATGAAAGGAGAGAAAGACTACTCTGCAGATACTACTCTAACTGCAGAAATGGAAAGACTGAAATGTAAAGCAAACCAAGTAAATCCTAATTAGCCAACTAATCCTACTTTTGCAGAATGCACTATGAAAACCATGAAAAGAATGCCACTACCTACTCAAGGAAGTAAACAACATCTAACTAAGTTATTTCCAGAAGTAAATGAGCAAAAAACATCTTTTTGGATTTTTATGTATTTTTATGTGAATTTGACATGCATGTAGTTTATTGTTTGTGAATGTGGCAGCGAATTGGTGGTGTTGAAGGGCGGTTTTGGGACTTGAGAGGATGTAGAATGGTGTGGATGGGTCCTAGGATGTCTCAAATGGCTTTCTGGAGGGCTTTCCCACACTCAGCCTTCAAAAGGAAGCCTACAGGAAAATCTACAAGTGATCCAGATTTAAATAGGAATGCAACAAATTACAGAGATATCCATAAAAATAGATATGCAGCGGAAATAATACTTCATTTCATTAATGTAAAAGACTGAAATATGCTTACAAACCGAAAATAGAAATAAACCAGCTAGGGTGATGGTAGCTTATCTCTGAGGAGAGATGTGGCGGCTACATGCCTTTGAACTGTTCTGAACTGTGTTACAATGAGGCTCGAAGGCCTATTTATTATTGAGAAATAATGGAAAACCCTTCACATTCCAAAACCTAACCCTAGAAGATGAAACGCCAAATTGTGGGCCCCATTTTGGGGTGAGTTGGACAGCCAACTTCCCAGGGTTGCGAATTGGTCGTATTATCTCCGTTTGACGTGCATGATAGCCCGTTGGAAAGATCTCTCCGAGGACTACGACAGAAAAGACGATTTTTTAACAAAATAATCATGAGTGGTAGATTTCCCAAAAAACGTCGTTTAGGGCCTCAAAACGGCTCCAGAAGTTTAGGACCCGAAAAACTGCTAAAAATAGTAAACTGCGCTATAATTAAGGAAATTGAAAAACTGAAAGGGACAGTTGTGGGGGTCTAGATGGGATAGGTGGGTGGCCACCAACATCCACCTGGATCATTCCTCCCCCCTTAAGAAGCAATGGTCCCCATTGCGTTGAGTTCCTCCCTAAGATGAGGAAGCTTCTGCTGAACTAGGTCTCTGGTGAGCTGTTCTGCAATCTCTAATGTGTTCAGAAATGGTGGGAAGCGTGGTCAATGACGGTCCACATTGAACACTCGGTGCAAGCGACGGAATGGAGGAATGTTGTGCTTCCAAGCATTGTTTCCCGTAGCCCTGGTACTAGTGTAAAAACCATGTCGGAGTCGCCTAAGTTTCTGATGGGTTCTGGTAAGGCGTTCTCTCTAGAGATGTAACCAAACTTTGTCGCCCACCTGAAACTTGGGTGGTACCCCTCTGGGTAAGGAGAAGTTGTTCCTGCGTTCTGTCATGACTGTATCCCTCTGTTGCTGCTGCTGCATGGAGGAACCCTTCGCGGGGGTCATGGATGTAGCAACAATCTTCCCCTTACTTTGGGAGCGAACCAAACAGAAAATAAATTTCCTAGTCTGTGAGATGAGCTTGCTGCCTTTCTTAGCAGTGATCAAAGAGGTGGCGGTAGGTGGGGCTACCTCCAGTATCCTGTATAATGAATTATTCAAAGAAATAATGACAGCGCGAGGCCTTCACTCATACACAGCATGTCGCCTCCACAAGTATGGCTGGCCTAATAGTACATCACAAACATCCAGAGGTGTAACATCACACAATACCTCGTCTGTGAAGGGCTTGATGTTGTAGGGAAGGCGGCACTGCTGGCGAACTTTGAGATCTCGTCCTTCATGAAGCCACCCGATACTGTACGGCTGTGGGTGTGGTGTAGTTGGTAGGCCCAACTACTTCACGACCTCTGCTGAAACGAGGTTCTTCTAGCTCCCACTGTCAATAATGAATTGCAGCGGTGAACCCTTCACCCACATTTGTGAGTGGAAAAGACGTTCCCCCTCCTCTAGTTCTTCAAGCTCATTCTTCTGGATCTTGGCGGTAGCAACGGTGGCGCTGGGCTCCGCATTAATGATCTTCTTCCCTTTGCCATTCCCCTTGTCGGGTTCTGACTCAGGGTCAGAACATGCATCTGATTCAGAAGCCTTCAACTCGGCCACCAGCGACTGCTTGGTCCGACACTCACTTGTGTTATGAGTGGGACTCTTGTGGAACTCACACCAATTTCCTGTGTCCTTCTTCAGCTTCGTGGTGTTGTTCTTTTCTTGCGGCTTCGATGGGTTGTCTTGGGTCACCCCGCCTTGGCTTTTTCATTTGGGCTTCGGATTTGCAAATCCAAAGTCTCGCTTCTTCTGTTTGAACTTTTGCTCGATTTTGACAGTGTATCAGTACGTCGTGCCGAGCGAGGAGATTTTTAGGAACTCCATCTCTTCCTGGATGTATCTATGTAGGCAGCCATGGTATTTGAGTACCAGATGCAGCTCAGAATCTTTGATACCCAACTGTGTGCGAAGGGTATGAAAAATGTTTGTGAACTCCAACACATCTTGGTCTTGTCCCTACCACAGTGTGGTCCATTTGATGTATTTGTCGTCATAGCTTTTGACAGGGTAGTACTGCTTCTTGATGGCATCCTGGAAGTCATTCCAAGTGGGTGCGGCTGAAAACAGTGAGCCTGTAATTTCATCCTTCTGCTCGCAGTATGTTTCCCACTAATCCTTGACGTGGGAGGCTGCTTTGAGAAGAGCGAAAACAATCTTTTTCCGACTTGAAAATTCATGAACAGAAAAATAACCCTCTAGGAGATTTAACCATTCATCTACGGCATCCGCGTCTATTTGACCCTCGAAGATGGGGATTTCAAAATTAACTTGTACCTTAAAGGGCGTGGTGTTTCCAGAGTAGCTACTGGAAGCTGATGTGTCACCTCTGGGTAGCCGCTAAAGGATCTGCGCAAAGTTGTCCATCATCGCATTCCTTTGTCGCTCGAGGGCTTCTTCAAGCAAGATTTTGATAGGATCTCCTACCCCCTCGTCTTTCTTCTCATCCGCCATGGGAGGCCATAGGGATTTGCAAGGTTGGTCTTGCAAAGGTTCGACCAGTTCAAGCCCTAACTCCTTATATCCTGACCTCGTTGGGGACATTCAAAGAAAAACAGAGAAAAAGCAGACCGCTCTGATACCACTGATCCGGATTTAAACAAGAACGCAAAAAATTACAGAGATATCCATAAAAACATATATGTAGCGGAAATAATACTTCATTTCATTAATGTAAAAGACTGAAATATGCTTATAAATCGGAAATAGAAATAAACCAGCTAGGGCGATGGTAGCTTATCTCTGAGGAGAGATGTGGCAGCTACATGCCTCTAAACTATTTTGAATTGTGTTACAATGAGGCTTGAAGGCCTATTTATTATTCAGAAACAATGGAAAACCCTTCACATTCCAAAACCTATCCCTAGAAGATGAAACACGAAATTGTGGGCCTCGTTTTGTGGTGAGTTGGACATCCAACTTCCTGGGGTCGCGAATTGGTCATATTATCTCCGTTTGATGCGCATGATATCCCGTTGGAAAGATCTCTCCGAGGACTACGATGGAAAAGATGATTTTTTGACAAAAAAATTACTGGCAGGTAGATTTCCCAAAAAAGGTCGTTTAGGACCTCAAAATGGCTCCAGAAGTTTAGGACCTAAAAAACTGCTAAAAATAGTAAACTGCGCTATAATTAAGGAAACTGAAAAACTAAAAGGGACAGTTGTGGGGGTCCAGATGGGATAGGTGGGTGGCCACTAACATCCTCCTGGATCAACAAGAGGACACAGCGAATCTACAGGAGGCCTACAGGAGGAGGCCGAGAGCAGTTTTCACTGTTTTGAAGGTGTGAGAGTGGGTGGAACAGGTGGATGAAGATCGGAATGAGGTGTTAGGGTGATTTAGGAGGATCTCGAGACACCAAGGGAATGGATAAAAGCTCGAAATTCAAAATGGATGAAAGGAGAATTTGATGGCATCAGTTGAAAGGGCTCGTCTTCCTAATCGTGGTGGCGTGAACGGTTTGTCAATCTAAGCTCGTATGCAAAAGATAGAGCTCGTCAAAGTTTGGTATGGCAGGGGAAAAAATGGGGCCCACAGTGCGCCACATAGCATCCCAGTCAGCACATGGGGCCCACATGGCAGCGTGACACATGGCCTCCCTCCAGTGGCCTCTTAAACATGCACAAGAGACAAACAACATTTGGTTATAGTTTTGATATAGTTAATACCCTAACTGTATAACTAAACCCAAATGTTTGTAAGAAGAACTTCGGTGTAAATCACATGAGGAAAGACCTTTGTCGACGTGTTTCGAACCAACTAGTGTGGTTCATCGTCAAGACAAGTTGAAGAAACAGATCCAGCTATGCAAGTTAAATAGACTAAGCAAAGCCTCCAACGACTATCTTGGCCAATGGCTAATTTGACTTTGGGACCACAATCAAAAAGTCATTTTTATAATAAAGTTATATTTGGTGACCATTCCTTTAAAATATATATAAAAAACATTTAAATAAATAAATTAATTTAATAGGTGCTAATGTTATTAGTTAGTTAACAGGTTTAATAATTAAAAGTAATAGCTGGTAAAAGTTAGTTGAAAAGTCAAAATTAATAACAAAAATAAAAGAGGAAAAACAAATGAATAAATCAAAATATAATAAAAAAGAAACATAGTAAATAAAGGTAAACGTTAGTTTAAAAATTAATAAAAGTAAAAATAAAGTAAAGGAAAAAAATAAAAATAAATAAATAAAAACAAGACAATAAAACAATAAATAAAAATATAAACTAAAACTAGGAAATATAATTAATAACGCAGTTAGTAAAGGTAAAAGTTAGTTAAAAAATAAAAATAAATAAATAAATAATAATAATAATAATAAATAAATAAAAATAAAAATAAAAATAGAAACAAATATAATAGAGAACAAAGCTAAATAAGGTAAAAGTAAGTTGAAAAATGAAAGTAAAAATAAAATAAATGAATAAAAAAAAATTATATAATAATAATACGACCAAAAAAAAGGGATAGGAAAAAGACCAATAAAAACCACGGATAAACACAAGGAGGAAGGAAGGGCTCCAGGGGGAACAAAGAAAGCAAGCAAAAAGAGAATACGGGGTGGGGGGGGAAGGAGAAAGACTAAGACGACAGGGCAGGGATCCAACAGCTACTGATTTTCCAGCCATCATCTCTATTGAGATTGTTAGGCGTTGTTTCAATCTCAATAGTTTCCCTAAATTTACGATGATGGAAATGAGCAACTTTGGCAACAACCTTGGCCTCCTCTATACAAACCTGATGCTTGGTTTTTTCCACATGCTCTGCTAATGCTGAAGACTTGGTTCTCCCATGTCTTAGGTCAGCTACATGTTCGCTGATCCTCTGATGGATGGAGCGCCCTGTTTCCCCTATATAGGGGGTTCCACAAGAACAAGGGATCAAGTAGACACCTTTCATGTCCTTAGGGTCAACAAGATCTTTCACCGATCGGAGGGATTTATGAATGGTGTTGAGGGGACTAAAGATTGAGGGGATATCATACCTCTTGAGGATCCGAGCAATTTTGCCTGTGGTTCCTTGAACATAGGGAAAATGGATACCTAGTCTGCGCTCCTTCTGCTCTTTATTAATTGACGCATTTTTAGAGGCTTTAAGGAAAGCCTTCTGACCTAGGCGCCTACTGTAGCCATTCTCCACAAAGACATTAAGGAGATGGGATCTCTCCTTATCAAAGCTCTTATTATCAGAAATCCTTTTTGGTCGTATTATTATTATATAATTATTTTTTTTATTCATTTATTTTATTTTTACTTTCATTTTTCAACTTACTTTTACCTTAATTAGCTTTGTTCTCTATTATATTTGTTTCTATGTTTATTTTTATTTATTTATTTATTATTATTATTATTATTTATTTATTTTTATTTTTTAACTAACTTTTACCTTTACTAAGTGCATTATTAATTATATTTCTTAGTTTTAGTTTATGTTTTTATTTATTGTTTTATTGTCTTGTTTTTATTTATTTATTTTTATTTTTTTCCTTTACTTTATTTTTACTTTTATTTTTAAACTAACGTTTACCTTTATTTACTATGTTCTTAATTATTCCTTTACTTTATTTTTACTTTTATTAATTTTTAAACTAACGTTTACCTTTATTTACTATGTTTCTTTTTTATTATATTTTGATTTATTCATTTGTTTTTCCTCTTTTATTTTTGTTATTAATTTTGACTTTTCAACTAACTTTTATTTTATTTATTTATTTATTTTAACTTATTTTCTCGTTCTAATTCTAACTAACTATTATCCTATAAAGTACCCTTTGTATATTGTTATTATAATATCTCTTATAACTTTTATTTTTAATTATTAAACCTGTTAACTAACTAATAACATTAGCACCTATTAAATTAATTTATTTATTTAAATGTTTTTTATATATATTTTAAAGGAATGGTCACCGAATATAACTTTATTATAAAAATGACTTTTTGACTCTGGTCCCAAAGTCAAATTAGCCGTTGGCCAAGATAGCCGTTGGAGGCTCTGCTCAATCTATTTAACTTGCATAGCTGGATCTGTTTCTTCAATTTGTCCTGACGATGAACCACACTAGTTGATTCGAAACGCGTCGACAAAGGTCTTTCCTCATATAATTTACACCGAAGTTCTTCTTACAACTATTATGAATCACAAAAACCTCAATTCAATAATTAAACCCAAATATATATTAAAACAAAACTATACCAAAATATATATATCAAAATACAACCATATATACCAAAATCAAACTATATCATTTTGTTATATTAAAATATTATAACAAAAAAACAGACCCCATTTTATAAACCAACGTGGAAAAGGTTATAGCCAAAAGGTGTACATAGATATATTGAGTGGTTTACTGAACAAACCAACGTATATATATATAAAATAACTTAATATATATCAACCGACAAAATCAAAACCGTTGGGACGGCATAACCGCAATATAAATGGTATGGGTTCACATAACCACAACCACCTTTCGGAGTAATGACAATTGGAGCGCCGGCATATCCGTTAACCATGGAACGGACCACATGCGGGTAGGCGGCTCAACACTTAATGCGCCCAGATTTTATTAAAACCAAAACACGCTATATTTGTAAGTTTTGGGAAAGTGCGCCCATTTAAAATTTTTAATATCTTAAAGGTTGGTTCATAACACTGATATATGTTAAAATTAGAGGGGCCAGCAATTGACCTCCTAATCTCCCTCAACGAATTTTTAAGTTTTACCATCACACAAAACTACTTTCTTGCCATATCCACCCAGGAAATTACATAAACTCAGTGTTTTACCTGAGCATGGAGGAAGAGGAATGCACGAATTTCGAGATAGGAGCGGGCACGCAAATCAAGGCAGTTTAATAAATTTTTTTAATGCAGGGATCATGAATTTTGCAAGAGAGTAAAATTTTCAACTTCTCAGGAATTGACAAATTTTATATAGTTTTTATACTTCTCATTGCCATGAGTGCAACGGTGTTGTCTGTTTCTTTATCAGAGGTCTTCATTTTTCGGTCATTTCCTAATTGCACGTGAAACCATGTTTTCAGAAAAAACAAGGAGCGGAACCATAAGCCATGATATTTTTCCAAGGAGGTAAAATTTCACTTTGTCAGCATATGGTTTATAATTTTTTTTCATGGTTTTCCGTAGGGATCCTAATGGTGAAACCAGATTTGACATCTGAACAACGGATTTTCAGCTCATCCCTGAAACAGAATCTTTGAGGAATCCCAAGGGAATCTAAAAGATTCCTTAAGCTCTAAATTTTCAAATTCTCAAAATTCAGACTTTGAACAGTCGTTTTAGTACTACTTGACGCCACAAATCTGATGGTGTATTCATATTTGTCTTTCTGTCATTTCTTGTTTCAGTCACTTTTTTAAGTGCTAGTGCAGATGTCCATCTTCATGTGCGAACAATCTTCTTCTTACGATCAATGATGTGAGATCGATGTTTCAGAAAACTTCAGCACTTTGACAACCTTTGCTTTAGGTGGCCCTTGTTGGTGAGGTATATGATGTGTTCATGTACTTCTTCTTTCTGCATTATGTTGTATAGATCTATGATTGACGATTGATGCAGGATCTTATTATTTCATGTTGTCATGATTACTTGCTTCATGTTATGTGGAATCTTTCATATGATGTACTTTCTATCATAACTCTTTGTGTTATGCTTTGAGATCCCTTGTTGCATGTTGTTGGGATACTCTGGTTGTCATCATGCATGTGACATCCCTTTTGTGCCATGTTGGCGGGATGCGCACCATGCTTATTTTGTGTTATACTGATAGGAGCCTTTTGAATGAGAGTTCTAACTGTGGAACATCTCTTAGAGCCACTCCTGCGTGAAGGCATTCTTCCTTGTATGATTAATACATCATATTTATTGACAACACATAATGCAGCGGCCTATACCATTTTGACACCAGGGCCTGGAGACGTAGTCCCTCTTGGACGAACTCTGTTATCAACGGCTTTTGTTTTCATGCGCTGATGATTTTTATGTTCCTCTTCTTTATTGTATGCAGATGGATTCCTTAATGTTTCTTTAAAAGCAATTTTAACACATCATGAAAGTAAAAGGTCTTGGGAAGGTCCTTCTTCACACCTGGACCTGGATCAAGTGGTATCAGAGCGGTCTTTACGTGTATGTGAATTGCAGTGTGAACAATTGAACTTTCAGTGACAGAGAATGAAAAAGCAATGTACGAGACTATGGTCGACATTTCCAAGAGAGTGGAAATCATGTATAAAACTCTACATAAAGAGATAGAGGAAAAGGAGTGATTGCATCTTCAATTGCAAGCCACAGAGAAGGCCATGGAAGAATTGAAGCAAAACAAACATAATCTTCAAACAAAGAATGATGAATTGAAGATGCATCTACATGAAGAGAAAGAGGAAAAACAAAGTTGGCTACGACAGCTGCAAGGAAAGGACGAGACCTTGGAAAAGCTGCAACGTGACTCATGTGAGGTAAAAAGTAGTTCTCCATCTTTATGTATGTTTCATGATGATGATTTCGCTATGTTTGAAAATCACACCATAGGAATTGGCTCCAAATTGTTGAAGAGAATGGGATATGAAGGAAAAGGCTTGGGCGTTAATGGCCAAGTCATTGTTAACCCCATCAAAGTAGAGGAATTACCACGTCAAGCAAGACTTGGGTATGTCAGGAAAGAAGTTGGAGAGTGCTCAAAGGTGTCAGAGTCGTCTGAGACATCGAATGATGGGAAAGCATCCCCATCATCCCATGGAAGTTTCCATCATAGGGAGAGAGCTGAGGCAAGCTTTCATTGGCATGCTGACATCAAAAACAACAAAGGAAGGTATAATCACTTTCGATCTTTGAATGTTCATTTTGTTTATGATCATGTTGTTAAAATGAACGAAGACAAAGGCATCAAAAAACATGCACTTTTTGTGGTTTACCTAACCATACCTTTTTCAAGTGTTGGAAAAGAATGGCAACACTCATGAGGCATGAAAAACCCTCTCAACATCATGAGAAGAAACAGGTTAAGCAGGTATGGAGGAAGAAAACCTACTGCAGTCATTGTGATAGAAATGGCCATTAAAAAGCCACTTGTTGGAGGCTCCATCCAGAGCAGTGACTTAAAGACAAAGAATCGATGCATGAACCAGGAAGAGCAGTTGTTTGATAAGCAAAACCGCCACAAGGAGGTGACCCATTCATATTGATCAGTGAAAAATGGTTTTTAGACATGTTGTTGTTTCATGGTCATTCTTTTGTAAATCATTTGTTGCATTTTAAAGTGTAAAAGTGATGATGTGTTTTCCATCACTTGGTCAGTGAAAATGATGTCTGGTCATGTTTTGAGTCGTATTTTGAGTTGTATATTAAAACTCTGAAAGTGATGTTATGTTTTCGTCACTTGTCAAAACAATAGTGTTTGGCCTTATGATTGTAAATCATGTGTTGCAGTGATGATGTGTTTTCCATGGCTTTTTGAAGCAACCATGATGAGTTGGCCTTGTTGTCATAGCTGGGGTATTGCGTCCATCTTGTTGTAAACTTGACCACCGATTATGTGATATAAACTCGTGGCAAGTATGGAACGTCTGGGTCTTTAGTTTGGTCATGTTATTCAAAGCATGTGATTTGCAAACAATGTACTATAGGTTGCAGAAGTAGCAAGTGTCAGTTTGTCGCTTAAGGCTCCGAAGAACAAAGGTGAAGGAGATGGAAGCGAGACCTTTTTAGAACATTTGTGGTGCAAAAAGGGTACAGAGAGATGCAGATTATTTTCCATGCTTTTGGACGACCAAAAGCTCCTTAGTGGGGAGGATTGATCTAAGAGGATCTCGAGACACCAAGGGAATGGATAAAAGCTCGAAATTCAAAATGGCTGAAAGGAGAATTTGATGACATCAGTTGAAAGAGCTTTTCCTGATCGCGGTGGCATGAACGGTTTGTCAATCTAAGCTCGTATGCAAAGGATAGAGCTCGTCCAAGTTTGGTATGGCAAGGGAAAAAATGGGGCCCACAGTGCGCCATATAGCATCCCAATTAGCACATAAGACCCACATGGCAGCTTGACACATGGCCTCCCTCCAATGACCTCTTAAACCTGCACAAGAGACAAACAACATTTGATTATAGTTTTTATATAGTTAATACCTTAACTATATAACTAAACCCAAATATATATTAAAACAAAACTATACCCCATACATACATATATATATACATATATATATATATAACAAAAAACAACCATATACGTATACCAAAATCAAACTATATCATTTCGTTATATTAAAATATTATAACAAAAAAACCCCATTTTATAAACCAACGTGGAAAAGGTTATAGCCAAAAGGTAGTACATATATATATTGAGTGGTTATATGAACAAACCAACGTATATATATAAAACAAAACTTAATATAAGTATCAACCAACAAAATCAAAACCGTTGGGACGGCATAACCGCAATATAAACGCAGCATGGTATGGGTTCACATAACCGCAACCACCGTTACATATCCAACCATTTGGAGTAATGCCAATTGGAGCGCTGGCATATCCATTAACCATGGAACGGACCACATGCGGGTAGGCGGCTCAGCACTTAATGCGCCCAGATTTTATTAAAACCAAAACATGCTATATTTGTGAGTTTTGGGAAAGTGCGCCCATTTAAAATTTTTAATAGGGTAAAGGTTGGTTCGTAAAACTGATATATGGTAAAATTAGAGGGGGCAAGATTTGACCGCCTGACCTCCCACAACTAAGATTTGACTCTTTGACCTCTCACAATTAACATTTAAGTTTTATCATTACTGCAAATTATTTTTTTGGATATTTTTCCAGAAAATTATATTCAGGGTTTCATCTAGAGTAGGGAGGAGGAGAACTGCACGAATTTCGAGATAGGAGCGGGCACGCAAATCAAGGTAGTTCAATAATTTTTTTAACGCAGGAACCATGAATTTTGCAGGAAGGTAAAATTTTCAACTTCTAAGAAATTGACAAATTTTATATGGTTTTTACACTTCTCGTCGCCACGAGCGCAACCGTACTATCTATTTCTTCATCAGAAGTCTGCATTTTTTTGGTTATTTCCAGATTGCACGTGGAACCATGATTTCAACGAAAACAGGGAGCGGAACCATGAGTCATGAAATTTTCCCAAGGAGGTAAAATTTCACTTTGTCAGAATATGGTCAAGTTTATACTTGTTTTTCATGGTTTTCTGCAGGGATCCTAATGGTGAAATCAAATTTGACATCTGAGCAGTGGATTTTCAGCTCATCCCTAAAACAGAGTCTTTGAGGAATCCCAAGGGAATATAAAAGATTCTTTGAGCTCGGAATTTTCAAATTCTCAGAATTCAGATTTTGGATAGTCGTTTCAGCACTACTTGACACCAAAAATCTGATGGTGTATTCATATTTGTCTTTCTCTCATTTCTTCTTTCAGTCACTTTTTTAAGTGCTAGTGCAGATGTCCATCTTCATGTGTGAACAGTGTTCTTCTTGCGATCAATGATGTGAGATCGATGTTTTAGAAAACTTCAAAACTTTGACAACCTTTGCTTCAGGTGGCCCTTGGTGGTGAGGTATATGATGTGTTCATGTACTTTTTCTTTCTGCATTATGTTGTATAGATCCATGATTGGCAATTGATGCAGGATCTTGTTATTTCATGTTGTCACGATTCCTTGCTTCATGTTATGCAGGAATCTTTCATATGATGTACTTTCTGTCATAACTCTTTGTGTTATGCTTTGAGATCCCTTGTTGCATGTTGTTGGGATACTCTGGTTGTCATCATGCATGTGACATCCCTTTTGTGCCATGTTGGCGGGATGCGCACCATGCTTGTTTTGTGTCATACTGATAGGAGTCTTTTGAATGAGAGTTCTAGCTGTGGAACATCTCTTAGAGCCACTCCTGCGTGAAGGCATTCTTCCCTGTATGATCAAGACATCATCTCTGTGTACATCATCTTTATTGACAAAACATAATGCAGCAGCCTACACCATATTGACACAGAGCCCGAAGACGTAGTTCCTCTTGGACGAACTCCGTTAGTAACGGCTTTTGTTTTCATGTGCTGATGATTGTTATGTTCCTCTTCTTTACAGTATGCATATGGATTCCTTAATGTTTCTTTAAAAGCAATTTTAACACATCACGAAAGTAAAAGGTCTTGAGAAGGTCCTTCTTCACACCCGGACCTGGATCATAAGGCACCTAGGGTCTACCAAGAATCATCAGGAGAGAGAAAGATGATTGGATTTGCTCAAGGAGAGAGGAAGAAGTTCTATGGAAAATGCAGGAAACTATGGTAGAATTGAGGTGAGACTTGGGAGACCTGTAGGGCATGGATCAAATGGAGGATGGGATGGCTAATAGGCTGGCCTACTTCTAGAAGAGAGTTGTTGCAAAGGAATTGACAATCAACGAATAAGATCAAATATGCAATGAAATGGGTGCATCTAGAAAAATAGAGTTTTGCATCAAACTAGTCTAAACTATGATCTCTGAAAGTAAATGCTAAGGAATGTTGCAAGAAAGGAAAGCATGAAAGAGAGTATTGCAAATAAAGAAGTGAGAATGATGAATAAGATCTGAAGCAAAATAGAACTAGACTATTAACCTACTAAAAAGCTGCAAACACTAGAAGTCCTATGAATGAGGAAAATCTGTGTTTTTGGGGCAGCAAGAGGGTCTTTGCCTCAAATCATGGTCCCAAAGGGAGGAAGAGAGGCCAAGGCACTGTTTCTAGCCTTTTGAATCTTTTCTTTATCACTGCTTAACCTACTATAGAAAGCACAAATGGAAGCAAACTACTAAATCATCAAAAGCAACCTATTCTTAACCATAAAAGAGATACATCTAACAACAACCTAATCTACAAACTGAAATAAAACATACAAATACAAGTAAAGAGGAGCTTGGCTGCTTGGATTGGGCCCTAACCCAAGAGCTTCAGCCCTCTGAGGTAACTTAGTGCTAGCTCAAAAAGGATTCCATCTTTATTATCAAAACAATAACAAGATTACATGAGACTGTCACAAAATAATAAGCTTGAAGTTGGAGCAGAGTTTACATAAGCAAAAATACAACAAAAATCTGACCCTAGTGAGGCCCTCGGCCTCTCTACTTATACAAATGAAGCTACCAATAGCTTCCTTAAGATCAGGGAGGCTTGACTCCCAAAAACTTGAGATAATCATCAGTCATCCTCCACTTGCTTGGCTGCCTTCTAGTGCATGACTTGGTTGCTTGTACTCCAAGCTAAATGGAGGGGAATTCGAAGTGCCACTGGATCCTTGACTTTGACCTCAAAATTCATCAATAATCTACATTAAACACATGTTAGACCACATAGCATCATAACTAACTCAACTCACTCCATAAGCATAAATATAATCATAAAATCATACAATCATACAATAAACTAAGAGAATGGTTGATTTGACTAGGTTAAGAGGTAAAATGAGACCATATAATTACCCATTTATGAGGCTCATCACAATACAAGTGTGTTATGTTCAAGACCAAGCCGAGAATAGAAATAACTAGCTCCATTATCATTTGTAGTGATCACATGCAATGCATGTGGGGGTGAGGACATACTTCCCTCCTCTTAGATACATATTAAGTTGGTGGGACGGTAGGCTCACCCCCCAACGCCTTGCTTGTCTGTCTCTCCCACGCCCATCAGGGAGAGGATAAACAAATAGTGTCATTTCTCAAAATATAGTCATTTACATGTTGAGGAGTATGTGATTCTTCCAAATATCCATCCACACAAGCAATAAAGATGTAGAGAACTAACAACATACTCTAAATATCTATCAATCCGAAGCCCATCATTCCAAAAATTATACTTTTCATATGAATTTCACTTTACATAGGTCTAGTTTTTGGGATGAAAGTTAAAATAGTTGTGGGGACCTTGCATAAATGTGGAAAACCTTGTGTTATTCCAATCATAAAAATAAGTATTTTCCTAACAAATAAACATATGTTATAGTTTTGGAGAAA
Source organism: Pinus tabuliformis (assembly GCA_031772625.1). Taxonomy (NCBI): domain Eukaryota; kingdom Viridiplantae; phylum Streptophyta; class Pinopsida; order Pinales; family Pinaceae; genus Pinus; species Pinus tabuliformis. The sequence goes on along the minus strand of CM062806.1, from coordinate 263,686,730 downwards.
CACTAGAGTATGAAAACAAGTGACCTTGATAAGGTTTGTGGAATTTGAAAACCCTAGTTTTGTGGAATTTGAAAACACCAATTGGTTGATAAGGTTTGTTATTTTAGTGAATTTCCTATCTAGGGTATGGAGAGTCTACTTGTGCCATATTTTACAAACATGTGGTATGTACTTTTACTTCATCTTATACATAAATCTGAAGTGGTCATAGTATCTAAACTTTTTGCACTCATCGATTTCAATTCTATATTATGTTATTGTCATGATTTAGTTTCTATAATTGGTTATGCATGTCTACTTAAATATTTTTTATGCCTTGTGAATTGAATTGAGCCTCAAAAAATAAGTTTGATGCATAAAATTCAAAATAGTACTTTGCATATGACTATATTTTGGGATGAAAGTTAAATTAGTGTGAGGAATTTGCATAAAGGTGGAAAACCTCATTTTTTAACAATCATCAAAATATGGTTTTTCTTAAGAGGTCAACATAAGCTAAATTTTTGGAGAAACATTAGTAAAGTAAGGAAGCACCTAATCTTCAAAAGATTTTGTGGAATTTGAAAACCTAGTTGTTGGCTAAGGCCAAGTGTGGAAAACCTCATTTTGTCCTAAGAAGTCAGCATAAGCTAGAGTTTGGAGGAAATATTAGAAGAGTAACCACTTGATCTTGATAAGGTTTTGTGGAATTTCCAAACCCTAATATACTTGGAGTGCTTGATGTAAAGAAGATAGAAGACTATTACCTTGTAGAATTTGTGACATTATTGAAGGTGCCAAGGCAAGCCTTTTGGTGTGTTATAGTGTCATGTTGTGAATCTTTCATGGGGCTAAAATCTCTGGTTAAGTTAAAATATTAGGTTAAGCATGGTCCATTATAACATGAGGTGTATCTTCTTAGAGAATATTGTTATGCTGAAAATAATAAGTGGCTTGTGTCAATGATATCATGAAAATATACATGTTGGTAATGACCTATCTTTGTCACTACTGGGAAAATGTTGAATCGTTATGTTAGAACAAGGATGCTACATATGTGGAGAGAAAAAAACTAGTGGTGCATGTAAACATCCAAAGGGTTATAGTCCATCTAGGAAGTGAAAACACAAGATAGCATATTGGTATAGGGTGTACACTAAATAATTTAGAAATTTTAGAGAGGTATGATGTGTCTGAGAGCCCAACCATTGAAACCTTTAATTCTTAATATAATGCAAGAAACCCTAGAGTTATTGTGTGAACTACTGGCATCATGAGAAGGAAAATAATTCAATGGAGTAGCATGAAGTTGATATAAAAGTGCCTTTACAAGATAAAAAAGTACGGAAAAAATTATCGCCTAATGTTGAGTGTTGGGATGCAAGCAGAGTGAGGCATAACTTCTAGGACTTTGATTGAGGTGCTCTTTGTGTTAATGTCTCGTATGAGTTCCATAATTTTTAGGACCACAAATTAACAGATTGCCAAAATAGTATATGTCCCCTAAAAAGGACAATATTATTGTTTCACAGGCATGGAATTAGAAGACAAGTCTCAATGACCACAAAATAGGTAACAAGCACCCAAACAAACCTCACCACTTCCATTTGACTACAACCATTAGCATAATCAAAATAGTATGTTGGAACTTATATCTTGCCATGAACCACTTCCCATACTGAATATGGGACAACATAAGAGCATAAGATATTTCTAAACCACAACTAGATTACATTGAAAAATTGGAAAGCATTTACATTAGAAGCTTCTCTCAACAAAAATATGTGGTTTTCTGTAATTTGACATTATAACACACACATACTTTTATGTAATTGTGTTATATATTAATCTCTCTACTTATTGATCTCCAAATTGTCTTAGTGTTTTATTGTTTTAGATTTATTAACATTTAAATCTTATTTTATAATAATAGAGAGAAATGAGATTGTCTCACACTTACACATTATTGATTCCTTCCTATAAATGTCCCTATAATGAACATAGGTAAATAAAGTTTTTAACCAATATTGACACAAAAAATGTCTTAATAATGCACCTATGGTCAATTAATATACACCTATATCTTTTTACCAAATAATCTACATCCCAAAAATTTCAATCAAATAATAATTTCACTATTAAACTTTTATACCAATTAAATAAAAAATAAAATACTCATTTTAGAATTACATCATATTTTAAACTTTAGATTTAATATTATTTTAAATTTTCCCATACACATACATATAGGATTAAATTTTAATATATAATTTTAATTATAATTTTTAAAATTATTATCTTAAAATTATATTAATATAATTTTAAATAATATGTCTGTACTCTTCATGTATCCAAGTTTAAAATAAAAGACAAAATAGGTATATCCGTTATAGACTGACGAGTTCGCTTTATTGGCAGAGAACGATGTTAAAAATCACCAATGGCATCCTTCTATGAAGAGAGAGGAGGTGTTTCTGAGTTCATCCACGTCAGATCCTTAAAGGCATCGGCAATTCGGTTTCCAGAGAAGCCACAAGTGGATAGTACATTTTCTATTTCTTTCATCTCGTCGGGTGTGATCTTAACCGAGAGAGCACACATTTTTTTTCCAAATTCTTTACTTGGGTGGTTCCAGGAATTGGTTACATGTTTTTTATTTTGTTTTTTGTTTTTTAAATATATATGTGGCAAATTTAAGCAAGTGAACTTTTCCAACGTTAATTTTAAGAAATTTTTAATTAGTTAGTTTATTTATTTATAGTTGTATCTTTATTATAATTATGTAATTTGTTTAAGGGTTTGTTCATTTTAAAACACTGATGTGATTTATTTAGAAAAAATTTATTTTAATTATTAATAAAAAGTAATATTTATTTTTTATGGAATATTTATAATAATATTTATAAATCAAAGTTTAAGATTTATTTTCAAATTATTTATGTTTTTTGAATTAATTAATTTAATTAATTAATTAAAAAAATGTTATATTAACAAATGTCATATTAAATCTGTGGTATTGATTAGTTATGGTATTGTAATCATAGCTATTTTCAAGTTAAGAATTGTAAAGTAAAGTGACTTTTCACAATTAAAAATATTGTTAAAGGTTATTTTAAATGTATATGTATTTAACTATTATATTAATTCTTTTATAATTAATAATAAAAGAAAGTTACAATTTGTTTGTTTTGTTTGTTTGTTTGTTTGTTTTTTTTATGATTATTTTCAATGCAATCTAAAAAAAATAGTATGTGTTTTGATGTTTACCATGGGTTGATGTTTATCAAAATTTACTAACTATTTAAAAAAAACTATTAATTTAAACTCATAAATTGATGTTGTGACATTTAACGATACAAAAACTAATCATCAATATTAAAATAATAATTATAATGATAAAATAAGAATTAGTGATATCATTTTCTATTGATTTCTCAAGTCTGGAAAAATAGAAATGAACCATCAATCATTGTTCAAAATCTCCCAGCCATTTAAAATTGACACTTCTATAAATGTGGCTGAAAATTTATTGAAAATGGGTGATTTGAAATGTTCTTTTTTCAAATTCAACAATATATTTTCTAGCAAGATTGCCACTTTTTGTTGTTTAAAATCTAGTTTTAAATAAATACTTTAAAAAAACTCTGAAACACTCAAACTTTATAGATTAAACAACTTAAATTTATGTTCAAATTTTAAACAAATTTAATTAGAGAGGAAAAAAAACAAACAACTATTTCATTTATTAATCATTTATAATTTCAATTATAGAAAAATCCAAATTGAGAATTAGTATGGTAGCTTTTCACTATTTAAGATGATAACTTCAATTGGTAACTTTTCACTATTTAAAATAATAATTTCAATAATCTGATTTTTTTTTAAATATGGAATTAGGAGTGTTTGAATCTTATTTTTTATTATGGAAATGGATTCAGCACCAACAAAAACCTTTGGCCTATACAAAATCTTGAAATTTAATTGTTGTAACCTAGATTTACAAAAAAAATGGCTAGATTTTATCAAAATTTTACCCAAATATCCATGATATGAAAATAAATTAAGCACCATAAAAAATCTTGAAATTTAACAACTATAATTTAAATTTACAAAAATTTCTGTAAAATTTTATCAAATCTTACTAAAAATATCCATAATTTTCCAGACAAATAAACTATTATCTAAAATCGAAAAGAGAAGGATCAGTGCAGGAATGGAATTTGACGGGTGAATTTCCCACCACCACGTGATTTGCCCATCAAATACAGTTTAAAATTTTACAAGAATGTCAAAATTCTTTGTTAAAGTTGTGAAAACTGGCAAAAAAGGGTGAAAACTGTCAAATTTAATGGTTAAGCTTATTTTGAAATTCCAACCCTCCTGGTACGTGTACTGTTCGTTCAGGTGCACAGCAAAATTAAATAAACACAAAATTAACACAGCAAAACAATCAAGCACATAGGAGACAATTTTTAACGTGGTTCACCCAATCAATCTGGGCTACGTCCACCAAACATAGGCATCAGGAATTTATTAATCAAATTGGAGATTACATCATGAAAGCCTCACAAAACTCTCTTAGCAAACATCCGAATGGTTGCCTGTTATATAGCACAGAGAATCTAACAGCCTCATTAATTCTCTCACATCAAATATAGGAGGCATTAACTCCCTCCCAACAAACTGGAGCTAATCTAGGAACTGAATTCCTATTGTTGTCACCTTCAAAGATTTTTTCCTATTTCATCCCAAACAGAAAATCTCAACAATCTCCACCTTGACAACAATTCGCCTGATGCCCTGTTATTATTATTTTATCTTTTCTGCAAGCCAAGAGAAGCCAAACACCAGCGTAGCTTCTCCAACAAAACTGGTTTCGTGAACATGTCTGCACATTTCTCCTTTGTATGCACCTTTTCAAGAGAAACTCCCCTTTCAGTGATAACCTGTCTTATAAAATGATATTTGAGTGAAATATGCTTTGATTTACTATGATAGGCCGGATTCTTAGCCAAATGTATTGCACTTTGACTATCACAAAGTAACCTGATGTTGTCCTCTAACCTACCAAACTCACCAAGCAAACCTTTCAACCAAACCGCCTCTTTGCAAGCATGAGAAGCAGCAATATATTCTGCTTCAGTAGTGGACAAAGCAACAATGTTCTGTAGCTTTGACATCCAGCTGATAGCTCCACCTGCAAGAGTAAAGACGTACCCTGAAGTTGACCTTCTCTTATCCAAATCACCTGCAAAATCGGAATCAACATATCCCCAAACAAATTCACTACTCTTATTGTATGAAATACAATAACTACTTGTGCCTCTCAAGTACCGAAGCACCCATTTCACTGCTGACCAGTGTTCTTTACCCGGATTTGCCATGAACCTGCTGACAACCCCAACTGCATGTGAAATATCTGGTCGAGTACAAACCATCGCATACATTAAACACCCTACTACATTGGCATATGGAATTCAAGACATATAATCCTTTTTTCATCTGTATTAGGACATAAACTTAAAGAAAGCTTAAAATGGGAAGCTAAAGGGACTGAAACAAGCTTCACATTATCCATACCAAATCTCAAAAGTATTTTCTCAATATACTTTTGTTGTGATAGCCATAGCTTACCATTGCTCCTGTCTCTGAAAATCTCCATTCCCAAAATCTGTCTTGCTGCTCCTAGATCTTTCATATCAAACGTCCTTGCCATCTGAGTCTTCAACCTGTTGATTTCTTCAATGCTTTTGCTTGCTAAAAGCATATCATCAACATACAACACTAAGATAATGAACATGCCATTATTTAACTGCTTAAAGTAAACACAATGATCATATTCACTTCTTACATATTTCTGACTCAACATGAAAGAATCAAACTTCTTATACCACTGCCGAGGCAACTGCTTTAGGCCATATAATGACTTCTTGAGCCTGCAGACAAATTTCTCATTGCGATGGTGAACAAACCCTTCCAGTTGTTCCATATATATTTCCTCATCTAAGTCACCATGTAGAAATGCAGTCTTAACATCTAACTGCTGCAACTCTAAATCAAACAAAGCCACTAATGCTAACACAATTCTAATTGAAACAATTTTAACCACTGGTGAAAATATCTCATGAAAGTCTATGCCAGCTTTCTGAGAAAACCCTTTTGCAACCAGTCTCGCTTTGTACCTGTCTTCCGTATCATTCACACCCCGTTTCAGCTTGAACACCCACTTGCATCCCACAGTTTTCCTGCCTTTGGGAAGTTCAACCAGATCCCACATGCCATTCTTACCTAAGGCCATCATTTCTTCCTTCATGGCTGCTTTCCACTTGTCACTATTTGAACCTTCTACAGCTTCCTGATAACACAAAGGTTCATAATCATTAGCGATCAAAGCAACTGAAGTAACATGATCATCATACCTTCTCGGAGGGCGTTTGATCCTTGTAGACCTCCTTAAGAATATTTCTGGTGCTTCCACAATTGGTTGTCTATCATCTGTAGGAATTTCTTCATGATCGCCATCTGAGACCTGTTCATGTCCTCCATCTGAACCCTGTTCATAATCTGATTCTGAAACCTGTTCATGACTATAATCTGAACTATGGTCGTTATGACTATCATTAGAAATGATGTCAAATTGAATATGTTGGAAATCAGATACATCATCCTGTTTCAATCTTCTATCTACCTCTAACTATACAAGAGAGGATTCATTAAACTTTACATCTCTGTTGATGATGATTTTGCGGGTAGTAGGATCCCACAATCTAAATCCCTTTGTTCCATCACCATACCCAACAAAGATATACCTTTTAGACTTTGGATCTAATTTAGTTCGCTGATGTTTAGGCACTAGAGCATATGCATCACAACCAAACACTCTGAGTTTAGAATAGTCACAAGGGTGTCCTTTCCATACCTCTTGCGGAATCTTGCAACCTATTGCCGTTGATGGAGATCGGTTTATCACATAACAAGCTGTTGCCATTGCTTCCGTCCACAACTCCTTCTGCAACCCGACGTTACTCAGCATACACCTTGCTCTCTCTAGAAGAGTCATGTTCATGCGTTCAGCAACTCCATTCTGCTGAGGAGTATAAACCGTGGTCTTATGTCTTTCGATCCCTGCATCCTTGCAATAGCTGTCAAACTCCTTGGAGGAAAACTCACGACCATTGTCAGTTCTTAAACATTTTATTGTTCTACCAGTGTTGTTTTCTACCAATGCTCTAAACTGTTTGAAAACTGAAAAAACATCAGACTTCTTTTTCAACATGTAGACCCATACTTTCCGAGAAAAGTCATCAATAAATGACACAAAATATGACGAGCCATCATATGACGCTGTAGGGGCTGGACCCCAAACATATGAATGGATATAATCAAGTATGCCTTTACTAGTATGTTTGCCTGTTTTAAACTTTTGTTTACTTTGTTTACCAAACAGACAATGTTTACAGAAATCCAATTTTCCAAATCTTAGATTAGGAAGTAACTTTCGGTCAGCCAAAATTTTCAATCCTCTTTCACTCATATGCCCCAATCTTTGATGCCATAAGTGAATGGAACTATTGTCATGTTCAGACACAGACACATGATCTGACCCAGTTCTACCTTCTAACTGAAATAGATTTCCTACTTTCTTAGCTTTCATAACTAGTAAGATGCCTTTGTAGATTTTCATAACTCCACCTTGAATTACAGTTTTATATCCATTTGAATCAAGTGCTCCTAATGAAATCAAATTTTTCCTTAAATCTGGTACATGCCTCACATCTGTTAATATTTTTGTTGTCCCATCAAACATTTGCAGTTGTATGCTCCCAATTCCCACAATATTACATGTTACATCATTACCCATGTACACAACACCATCATCAATTGATTTATATTTTTTAAACCAGTCTCTATGTATACACATGTGGTTAGATGCCCCAGAATCTAACAACCAATGTTGATCATGTTTTGAAACATTAACTGACAATACTTCATCACTCATACCTGAACTGGATACTGAACCTGTATCTGTGGTGTTGGCTTCCTTCTTTTCTGTCGAAGAGCCTTCTTTAGCAGCCTGCTTTCGCTTCCAGCAATCCTTTTTCAGATGTCCAGCCTTGCCACAATGCCAACACTTCACCTTGGGCTTCTTTCCTTTGGACTTCGAACGAGAGTCGCTATGCTTTCCCCCGGAGTGTCTCTCTCGTGAGCGACCTCTGGCCATCATTACCTCTGATGTAGAGGTGTCTGCATTCAACCTCTTCCTCGTCTCCTCAGCCAACAAGGCTCCAACAACATCGTCAAACTCAAGGATATCTGATGTACTAAAGCTTATGGAAGTAACAAAGTGATCCCAGGATTCAGGCAATGAACACAATAGAGTTATTGCCTTATCCTCTGAATCAAATTTCACATCTAGACTGTCTAATTGCACCAATAAGGTATTAAAAACATTCAGGTGATCAGCAATTGAGGTACCTTCTTTCATCCGCAAACCGTAAAGCTGCCGTTTCAGGAGAATCCGATTTGTCAAAGATTTCGTCATATAGAGCTTCTCAAGCTTCAACCACAAGCCTGCGGCGGTTTTCTCTGACACAATGTTGAACAGAACATCATCCGCCAGACATAATCGAATTACGCTCAGAGCTCTATCATCCATCTCATCCCATTCATCCTCCGTCATGGAATGGGGCCTTTTGTTTTTCCCCAACAATGCTTTCTCCACACCTTGTTGAACCAGCAGATCGTGCATCTTCACCTTCCAGATCTCAAAATTATTCTTGCCATTAAACTTCTCAATTTCAAAACGGGCACTTTGAGTTTTCGCCATTTTGTATCAGCAAAAAACAAACACACAGTAATCTCCAATATCCAACCAGCAATAAAAGGAAAAATTGCCTATGCCTTTCTGCCTTTGCCTTTAAAAAAAAAAAACTGCCCTTTGCACTTATATTACTTTCCTTAAAAAAAAAAACTTTCCTTTTACTTGTGCAAATTCCGCCCCACAAAAAAAAAAATACATACACTTGCCTTTTATTCTAATTTGCTTTCATTTAACTGTTTGATCAACCAGCAAATATATATAAAACAACCAGCAAATATATATATATATATATATATATATATATATATATATATATATATATATATAGATATATATATATATATATATATATATATATATATATATATATATATATATATATATATATATATATATATAGTGCCGTCGTTATGCATCCAAACAGAAGGATCCAGATCATTTGCGTAGGCAAAAAAGTGCATAAAAAACCTGTGGTCTCTAGATTCTGCGTTGACAAAGGCCAGTCAAGGAGTTAAACACCGGCATTCTGCCACATTCCTCTTCCTAACGAAGGAATCGAGGATTCGTTCCAACAGAATATCACTGCGCACGCATTTGTTAAAGTTTTAACATATAACTATGCAGATAATTTCAAACTAGCGTGCAAAAGACAGTTTCACGTTGTCACAAAACATTTGAAGCCCCCACGCAGCGATTACTCAAACCGGCGCATGTATCTCCACGCCGATACGCAGGTGTTTATAAATTCACCTCCCACGCAGCAAACACAATTTAATCACGCAAACAAATGGAAATTACTCTCGTTCACGCAGTCTTGGAAATGTACATCCGTTTGTAAATATGGATTAACACCGTTTGATAATAATTCCATCTCCACGCATTAACAAGCAATCCACTCCACGCCGTTTTTCAAAATATATTCACGCTGTTTTAATAAAATATGTCCACGCCGTTTTCAAAAAATACACATCAATCGTTTTTGAATGCGCATACCTTTACTCCTCACTATGATGTAGTGCCTTACGCTTATTCCTCTAGCAATCCACGCAGCAGGTCACAGCAACAGTCACGTCCAAAACAAACGCACCCTCAGCGCTCCAGCACAGTCCGCCAGCGCTAACAGATCAACGCAACACCTCCATCATCGATCAGCGCAGCGCCTCGATCAGATCCTCCAGGCAGCACCTCCAACAAGCTCTGATACCAATTGTTGGTTCAGGTGCACAGCAAAATTAAATAAACACAGAATTAACACAGCAAAACAATCAAGCACATAGGAGACAATTTTTAACGTGGTTCACCCAACCAATCTGGGCTACGTCCACCAAACATAGGCATCAGGAATTTATTAATCAAATTGGAGATTACATCATGAAAGCCTCACAAAACTCTCTTAGCAAAAATCCGAATGGTTTCCTGTTATATAGCACAGAGAATCTAACAGCCTCATTAATTCCCTCACATCAAATATAGGAGGCATTAACTCCCTCCCAACAAACTGGAGCTAATCTAGGAACTGAATTCCTATTGTTGTCACCTTCAGAGATTTTTTCCTATTTCATCCCAAACAGAAAATCTCAACATGTACCTAGACTTTTATTACTTGCACCTCAAGCTATCTCGATGTATTTGGATTCTGCTTTTTTTTTACAGTTAAATGTAGTTTATTTTAAAATAAGCACGTTATAGTTAACCAGTAGATAATTTAGAAAATCACAAGTTTCAATTTTTTAATATATATATAATTGATATATTTACGACTTGGTTGACAGTCGAGTTAATAGAATTTACACTCTATTCTTCACATCTACCATTTTGATGGCCCAATTAATACCCACTAAAGATTTGACCGGATAAAATCTAATCTTGTGCGCTATAGCCTGTGAATCGGGAGTCGGGACAACAATGTTATAATATTGTTTACAGATTTAAAGCGTGACAAAATTTGGAATGCAAATCAAGTGCAGCCAAATGTGTTGAGTTGATCTTTAACTTTGTCTTATTATGGGAGAGTTTACATAGAGCATTAGCGGGAACCAAATACTTCGTTCGCAGAAGGGGCGATGGCGATGGCAATTTACAGCCAGACTGCCATAAATCTCTTTACCTTCCTTGCATTAATCTGGTTATGCAATGCTGTTGCCCAAAAATTTTCATATAAAGGCAGGCGGTATGCTGTTGTGTTCGATGCTGGCAGCACTGGAAGCAGAGTCCATGTTTACAACTTTGGAGACAATATGGAGTTCATTCCAATTTCCCATTAATGGAGTTGGCATAGAGTTTGCCAAAAGAGCATCCCCAATTTACTTCATTTCATTAAGAGATACTTAACTTCATCTTTATCTTTACATATATAAAAGTTCATTAAATTTCATTGATTAATTTGTGGCAGGTGAAACCAGGTTTAACTGTAAACCTATGCAGACAACCCTGAAGAGGCTGCAAATTCTTTAAAGGAGTTTCTCCAAAGTGCTATGGAAGTTGTCCCTGAAGCTGCCAGACCAGTATCACTTGTTCTACTCAGGGTATTTATTAATTTATTATTAGGCCGATAGGCCTTCCTTTGAGTGAGCCTTTCGTCGTCCTTTTATTTCTAAGCTTAACAGTTGGCGTGCACATTCAGCAAGAAAATTGTTCACATCTGTCGTGCAATTTCTGTTTCTCCTCAGCCTTTCATTCTCCTATTGACATTTGGCATGATTGCTTATTCGACATCTGGCGATGTTTCTCCTCAGCCTTTCATTCTCCTATTGACATCTGGCATGGTTGCTTACTCGACATCTGGCGATGTATCTGCACGGAATGAGGTCCAGGTTCATTGCATCTCTGGTCGTCCCTTCCATTTCAAGCAGATCCCAACTCCGAAACACGCCTCTCATTTCTCCCTTGGCCGTTGGCGCTCTGCAACCTCGCTCTTCTGGTGCTCGAGGTGAAACCTACACTAGCACACCACAGGTATCTTTTTCCTCCTCGGACTTAGAAGCCGTTGCAAACCCTCCTTCAATGTTACAAATCCTCTCTCTGAGGTTTTCACCAGGAATTTTGTTTATCTGTCTTGGATAAATCTTTCCCAATTTCACTTGGATCTTAGGTTCATTCAACAAAAGCGTAAGGTCTTCCTGGAAAGTTTTTCAACATTATCACCCACTACACACCAACATTATCACCCACTACACACCAACCCTCGCAGGTAAGGCTCTTGTTGAATATATGATGTTTCTGTTATCATAGGTCTTTTGTTTTGCATGCTCATAGAAATCCACCGTTCGATCATATTTCAAAGCTTTAGTACTTGTTTTTAAGAGAGAAACCCTAGAAAATCTCGCCTCAACGGCATAGTTTTGAGGTCGGTGAAGAAATTAGCGACTCGTTTAGGTTTTGAAAGCTTCCACGTTCTCTTTCCCGTTTGGAAACCTTACAAATCTTGAATTTACGCGGCTCATTTTGAGATTCCTGAGGAAATTTTGTTCTATTCGTCTTTTCTTAATCGCTTTGTGAAATTTCACGAGAATTGGTATGATGTAGCTGGTTTAGCGAAGAATGGAGGCTATAAAGCCGGGAAATGAAACAAAAATTTCAGAAGGTTAATGAGAAAAAAATAATAATAGTTGTTCCTTTAAAGGAGAAAATTGGTAAAGATGCTAGGCTATGCATGGGCGGCAGAGTGAAGAGCAACAACGACAGCGGCACATGTTGCCTGTCCCAAGTCACGGTACAGTTGGCGATTCTTCCAGTATTAAGTTTTTCTCTAAGGTAATCTTATGCTCTAACTTTATGATCTAATCGGTCTCTCGTATTTTAACTGCGTGAATTGATTTGAAAATCTCCCTTGGCTGTTGGCGCTCTGCAACCTCACTCTTCTGGTGCTCGAGGTGAAACCTACTCTAGCACACCACAGGTATATTTTTCCTCCTCGGACTTAGAAGCCGTTGCAAACCCTCCTTCAGTGTTACAAATCCTCTCTCTGAGGTTTTCACCAAGAATTTTGTTTATCTGTCTTGGATAAATCTTTCCCAATTTCACTTGGATCTTAGATTCATTCAACAAATGCATAAGGTCTTCCTGGAAAGTTTTTCAACATTATCACCCACTACATGCCAACCCTCACAGGTAAGGCTCTTGTTGAATATATGTCGTTTCTGTTATCATAGGTCTTTTGTTTTGCATGCTCATAGAAATCCACCGTTCAATCATATTTGAAAGCTTTAGCACTTGTTTTTGAGAGAGAAACCCCAGAAAATATCGCCTGAACGGCATAGTTTTGAGGTCGGTGAAGAAATTAGCGACTCGATTAGGTTTTGAAAGCTTCCGCGTTCTCTTTCCCATTTGGATGCAAAACTGTAAATGTCTTATATGTAGTACTTCTTTCTTTTGTGAAAATATGCAATTATACATTGTGGTGACTTGTACCGTAGAAATCTTAGGTTTATTTAACACTTCATGAGTTTGCAAGTGTGTTCCCCTCGGTTATGATTTTCTGAAGTTTTTGGTTGTTGGAATTGTCTAAGTCTCCAACCTTGATATCCCCGATATCATTGCTACAAGATATAGAGTTGTTGTTGATTTCGTTCAAGCAGTCAAGCCCTGTTTTTGGATTAAAAACTGTTGCACCACATATAATTGAATATTTGTCGTTTTAAATATCTACACGAGTGGTATTCTGGGGCTAGCTTGTGGTTGAGATTTACAAGTTGGAAAAATTTAACCTTTCTTGTTTGATTTTGAGTAGTTTTCAAATAACTGCAAACAGTTTTAACTTCACGACTTGCTGTCATAGGCTACGTATTTTAGTGTAGAGTTACCTTCCCTGATTTTGTATAGGGAGCTCATTTTATGTCGTTATTTTGAGTCCTATTGTTGTAGTGATATGCATAAAGGCTTTCCTACTTTCTAGACATTTGGTATTTTGGTCTTCACATTTTTATTACTGTAAGTTGTATATTAGGCAGTGTTAAGTTTCATGGCTTTAACGTTATTTCTCCTATGATAGGCGGAATATTTTCGTCAACTGCTTAAGCCTGTAACGTAGATGGGCAGTTGGCATTCTTAGCGTATCAACCAGTTTTTATTTTCAAGCTACCTTTATCTAAAAATACCGATCTTGCGGTGGAAGAGAATATGGATGGGCTAATGTGGTTACCATCATCCACATGGACCTTATGACAATTGTATATGGTAAAAGCAATTAATCAGCACACGCTGTGAACTCATATTCATTTGGTATGCTTATTATGATCTATTACACATCTGCTATTTTGCTATTCCATATTCAATAGAGTTGCAAACAGATGAGATATTTTGAAGCTTTAATGTCTGTCTTACATGATTTCATTGTGTGTTTATACAACTGGTTATTTCATTTCACAAAGATGAGATATCAGCTGCCTCATTGCTTCATCCATGTAAAGTTGGATTTCTCAGGAAAGGCGTTGAACTTCCTTCAGGCATATCGTCATTTGTGTGTAGGAGAGTTTATGACACTACGAACAGGTGTTTATGGTGGTTAACTGATCAAGACTACACTGATGTAAGTTTTCCCACACCATACCTGGTTAAATGATGGAAATTTGTTTAGATTTTCATTTTTTCTATTTGTATATCTAAATGTCATGCTGGGTATGCTAAATACATGTTTGAAGGGGCGTTTATTTTGGAGGAGTATTGTTGTCCTCAATGACTTGAGAATCAGCCTACGAGCAACCTCTGATGGTCAAAGTTCAAATTTGTCTATGATGCAGTGCAAGTATAGAACACGTCCAAAGTTATTTGAGTCTTTGGACTCAAGGATCGAGGTTTGACAAAAGACGTTCAATTAGCATCATATCTATTGATGCCAGGTCGTTGGTCCCTAAAGAAATCAGATACCGGATGTTGTAAAAGTTCTACTTTACAAGTGAAACATATCTGGCAGATATTGGATAGTACTTTTTGTTGATTTTTTCTTTTCCCTCCAACTTGCATTTAGAACATCTTTTTCCCACTTTTTCCATTTGATATAACTGCTATTTTGGAGCTAATTTCCAATTTGAAAGCAGTCCAGGATTACTCTACATTGATGAACAAAGTTAGATTGAAGGTTTAAAATTTAAATGGATTTGTGATGCCAAGGTCCCATTCTTGTTGAATTCTCCGGAAGGGGAGTGTCTTTTGTTTTATTGATTGGAATCCTGTCCAAGCTAACTTTTTAGATTAAAGTTATTTGACAGTGACATGGATTTAAATAAATAGATATAATGGTAGGTGCAACTTTTGTGAATGATTTCTTCCTCAGCACTATTTTGTAGGATGGCTTCTTTATGTAAAAGTTTTCGTCTAATTAGCCAGTAATCAGTTATATAATTTCAATAATAGCAGTTTGCAGAAAAAATTCAGTGATACAATTTGTTGTTTTAAAATGCCCAAGCAGTGAGTTATAACATTGAGTTATAACATTTACTCACGCACTTAAAAATTTGGAACTAGTTTGATCTTGATCTTCTCAATGATTAAAGTATTTTGTCTGATCTCAGATTAGTTCTTTCAATTTGGTTGGCTGTATATTTATTATTTTGAAAGATGTACTTCTTTCGGGACTATTCCTTATAGCAGGCAACAACTAGCTTATGAAACTAATCTTATATTCAAACTAACCCAACGCCTAATCCTATATTCATGCTGTATATTTATTATTTTGAAAGATGTACTTCTTTCGGGACTATTCCTTATAGCAGGCAACAACTAGCTTATGAAACTAATCTTATATTCAAACTAACCCAACGCCTAATCCTATATTCATCTGGGACTGTACATGTCTTTGAAATTATCACAATTTAATAATCTTATCGACCTCTCTTTGCACCTTTTGAAATTATCACAATTTAATAATCTTATCGGCCTCTATTTGCACCTTTTAGCACCTTTTGGGGCAATTGCTAGTTTATATTGTTCTTTTCTTTTTCTTTCATATATATATATATATATATATAATAATTGTTCTTTTCTTTTTCTCTCATATATATATATAATAATGGAATAGGCATTCTAGAGACACCCTCCGGAAAGTTTCCTTCATTGGAAGAGATTTGGTTGTAATTTTGCAAATATTAAAGTCCAGTTAACCCATTAAGTTAACTTATAATTATAAGTTATAAATAAGAATGGATTTGTAGTTTTGTAATTTTAAATTTCAGTTAACTTATTAAATTACTTTATAAGTAAAAATGAAAATATTGATATCCCCGACACTAATATTAACAAACAATAGCTAGTTCCAATGTAAATACCTTGCCGCATTTCAGAATTTAACATGTGAACTCCCAGGAAAAAAAACCCTTATTATTAAAAGATAAACCCATTGAGATTATACATGTAAGGCTTTAGTTATGATTGACTGTAAGCCTAACAGAAAAAGACGGTTCCACATGATTTAATTTAGAAAGGTGTTGCTTGAGATCTAAATTTAAAAAAGTAATTTTATGAGATTATAATTTATTTTATTTTATTTTTATTTTTTAGTTGTTAAAATGTAATTTTGTTTTTTTTTTGGGTTAAAATGTGTAAATTTATAAATCTGAATCTATATATTATGTGTAAATATATAGTTATGAATCTAACTCTATATTAATGAGTCCAATTAGAAATTTGAATTTAAGAAAATGGTTCCGTGAGACTTGAATTTTTGTATGAACCTGCAGCAACATTATATGTGTAAACACTTAGTTATGAATCTAACTCTGCATTAATAAGCCGAATAAAAAAATCTGAATTTAAGAAAAAGATTCTAATAGATTTGATTTTTTTTTCAAAATTTGTGAAATTATAAACCTGAATTAGCATTACATGTGTAATCACTTTGTTATGAATCTAACCCTGCATTAATAAGCCCAATAAGAAATCTGAACTTAAGAAAGGAGTTCCAATAGATTTTAGTTTTTTCAAAATTTATAAGAAATCTGAACTTAAGAAAGGAGTTCCAATAGATTTGATTTTTTTTCAAAATTTATGAAATTATAAATTTGAATCAGCATTATATATGGAAACCGTTAGTTATGAATCTAACTCTGCATTAACAAGCCCTATAGTGGAAGGGTTTGTATAAGAGTTGGATTTTTGTTGAGCATGTGGGAAGTTATGAACCTCAGTCATCATAGTATGTTTATTCATGAATTTAAATATGGATTAAAAAGCGAGCTTCATGAAAATTGTTTTGTAAGTGGGAAATTATGAACCTGAACTAGCATGATAAGGGTGGGTTTTCTGAACCTGAATCAACGTAAACATTTAGTTATGAATATAGCTATGTATTAATGAGCCCGGTGAGAAAGATGTTCTATGTAACACCCCTTGTGAAAAGTAAATGCTAGTAACTAGTGAAGTAATTATGGAACAAAGACTTTATTTAAAATATGTATAATCCTGTTGTTAATGTTATGTTAATAAAAAGACAGTTGTGTTGGTACCATTTTGAATTGAGTTATGATTAATCATGGTTAGTAACTGAGGAATCAGTTACCCTAACTACCTGGAGGTAGTTGAGACCCCAGAGGAAAAAAGGGGAAAAATGCCAAGTCTGGTTAGGATCAGATGGCAGAGAGAGGAAATGAAAAAAAAGAATGCTATGTTGGTTAGGATCAGATAGCATAAGTGGAAAAGGAAATTTTCCTGTGCACGCTACGTCTGGTTAGGATCAGATAGCGTTGACTGGCGAGACCAGTGATATTGCGGTCGAGTAGGACCTGCAAGTGCTTGGGGGTGGAAGCTCAGCGAAGACTTCCTACGGACGGGTGGATTGACAAGCATTATAAAGAGGTTTGGCAGATAAACAGGTATGGTTTATCACTTACTTATCTGTTAAAATGTTTCTGTACTGTACTGTGGAAAGTAAACTAAGTTAACAGCTACCAGCCTATTCCTCTTTAATGATATTATGAAAATGGTTATAGTAATCTGTGTGAACCATGGAAGTCGACTCAAATATAATAGTTGGACTGAATTTTTAACTGAGGAAAGAACTCTAAGTTCAAAGAGAAAACAGTAGCGAAATGTAGAACAATCTCAATAACAGGGTTATGATAACCCCTGAACAGAGTCGATAGCAAATCCGAAATGGACAGATATAAACCCTCTTGCATGTGAAAAAGATATGCGTATAATTATTAGTCACAGAAAGAACCCATATGTACATATATGTAAACACTCAGAAGAGCCCGAAAGGTACAGTCGCTCTGTGTGGTAGCGCAAACAATAAACCCCGAGAATCTAATACACATTTCCCAGGATCAAGACGAGAGAGGCTCGCGGCCAAGCAAAATAAAAAGGTAATAGAGCTATCATTACAAACAAAATAAACTACAGAAATTGCAATATCTCTTTTCTTAACAGTCGGAATCATGAATAATATTCTGAGACAGTACAATAATCATGCTCATTGAAATAACCAGTAGAAAAGTGCACATACGAATGGCAATGGCTGAATAAAAATAGCATTACTTATTCCTGTTAACAAATGCGATGATAAGAGAAAAGAATGAGTGCCGAGGCCGGATATGGTAACCATAATGTTATGCGACCCTTCGGCCGGTTAGCAAACAAATATCCGCTACGATGAAACCCCTCATGCCGAGCCGTGGCTTACGCTTGGCTGGCTGAGGCATCGAGCCAGACAAACACGAATACAATACCATTCTTAAAGCAAAGAGAAATTAGAACAGTGAACCTGAGCACAAATACACAGAAGTATTTCAACTTTGGAAACCGCCATTAAACCACAAATGGAAGAGCGAATAACTTCAGTGATATAGTGATACATTATAGATCAAAAACCGAACTCTTTTGATTATCCGTGCAACTATATAATGAAAACCATCAAGTCAAACCCTTACGGGTCGAAAATTACAACTCAATGATAAAGTAATGGCTGCGTTCTGGAGAACCAGCATTCATACATGAAATAGGGTAACAGTCTACCGATTATGAAAATATTAACTAAGTCTATGAAGCCTCTTGGCAGAGGAGTTCCTAGCTGGGTGAAAGGAACTGAGCAAATCCGCCGTCCCTGTCACGGGAGTAACACTTCAGTACAGGCCTGAGACAAAACATAAACGAGTATCTATGTGCCCGAGACTTACCAGGGATATGTTAACCAGATGCAAGGGGCGATTCCGCATCCTTGAGGGTTATCTCCGCATCCTCGGAGGAGATGACAACACCCACCTGTGAAGAAGAATAACCCCAAATGTTAATAACCTGTAGCAAAGAGAACCGTGGAAGGACATTAAATCAATAACGGAAACTTAGCTATGGAGAAATCTCAGAAGCCTGCATCTTAAGCTCAATAGGAAATTAATGTTACCTGAAACGAATGAACAGGGTATATGTTGAAGAGCTAATACCTTCATGGCTGTAGAAGGCCGAGTCCCATAACTAAGGCAGCATGCTTTAAACCTTAGAAAGACCTGTGTAGCCGCAGAGGAACGCTAAGGAACAGAGCTCCGCTAACACTCAGGAGATTACGAAAATGAAACAAAACAAGAGCCGAAGGCGGAATTCACCATTATATAGCTAAGATCATAATTACCGTTTCGTGGCATCGTGGGAACCCTTGATCTACAGCAGAAGGATCTCCACCGTCAGATAGCCGGTGAACCTCTGGGTTGCATTGGCGCGAAGTTGACAAGCCAAGCGGCCAGGCTGTAAAGCACCGAGTGTCACATGGCATGATGCCATCCAGCCGTTGAACTCACCAGATGGACGGAGATGCATCGACCACGGCAGAGCCGGACATTAAACCGCAGGCTCGAGGTGTCTCGGGGAAAGTTGCTTTAAATGTTTATTAAATTGCACAGTGACCAACTATGTAACGTATTGCAGACTTTTGTACACGTAACCTTTGTGTTGAATGACCAATGTAAACCCCATAAACATTATGTAAATTTGGGTTGAGTATTGTGCGCACCATTGTAGACATGAACATAGTTGGAAATTTATTACCATTGTAGATATGCACCTATTTGGATGGTTATTATGTGTTAATAAACATGGTAAGATAGTATATGTGTATAGGTTTAAGAATGATGTAATTATAGGTTAAGAATGGTGTAGTTATTAGTTATTAAATGAATTTTTTTTTATGTATTGTTTGGAGCGTGACATTCTAACTCTGCATTAACAAGCCCTATAGTGGAAGGGTTTGTATAAGAGTTGGATTTTTGTTGAGCATGTGGGAAGTTATGAACCTCAGTCATCATAGTATGTTTATTCATGAATCTAAATATGCATTAAGAAGCAAGCTTCATGAAAATTGTTTTGTAGGTGGGAAATTATGAACCCGAACCAGCATGATAAGGAAGGGTTTTCTAAACCTGAGTCAACATTATTTGTGTAAACATTTAGTTATGAATATAGCTATGTATTAATGAGCCCGGTGAGAAAGATGTTCTGTAAGAATTGAATCTCTGTTGAGTCTTTTGGAAAAAGATGTTCTGTAAGAATTGAATTTCTGTTGAGTCTTTTGGAAGTTGTGAACCTGATTCAATATTGTACATGCCAACATTTAGTTATGAAACTAATTGTGCATTGATAAGCTAAATAAAAAAAGGGTTTTTTTATGAGAGTTCAAGAATTTTGTTTTAGTATGTGTGGGAAGCTATGAACTTGAACCAGCATGAAAAGGCTTTTATGAGAGTTCAGGAATTTTGTTTTAGTATGTGGGAAGTTATGAACTTGAACCAGCGTGATAAGGAAGGGGTGAACTTTGAAGCAGCATGATAAGGAAGAGGGTTTTTGAGATTTGATTTTGCATTACTGAGCCTAACAAGAAAGAGCTTGTATAAGATTTGAATTTTATGTAAGGAGTTATGTAACTGAGTCAGCATTGTTCGTTGATTTAATAATTTAATAAGATTTTTTTTTTTTAAATGAAATTTGATGTGAACATGAACCAACATGATAAAGAAGGTTTTCAGAACCTGAATCAACATTATATATGTAAACAATTCATTTTAAATTTGTCTATCATTAATGAGCCCGATTAGAAAATTTCTTTAAAAGATTTGAATTTTTGTTGTATGTGGGAAGTTGTCAAACTGAGTCAGCCTTGTATATTTCAATATTGAATTAGGAATACAACTATGCATTAATTAACATAGATCCATCTTAAATACAGATCTAAGATGAGCCAGGGCATCCAATTTCTTCATGGGCAAATTTTTTTATGACCATACATTATTTAAATGTTTTGTATAGTAATTTTTTTTTTAGATTTTTTAAAATTTATATTTTTGCCTATATGAGCAAAATTTCAATTTTGATGATGGACTGACAACGTTACACATCACACTGGGCTACGTTACACATCACACTAGAATGAGCCCCTCAGCTCAATAATGCCCAAAAAAAAAAAAAAATATGAGATTTAAGGCAGATATTTGATGTCAAAGCGGACAAAATTTTGGCACCGTAATCTTTGCTAGTATTTGATTTCTTTGGTTGAATAACATTTTCTATTGTTATTTTTAAAATTCAGGTTTGTATAGTGTTTGGTTTGATACCCAACACTACTGCATTTAAGTTTAGGGAAAGTTGGGCCTCTATTACGAAAGGCAGCCAAGAGGGCCTGTATATGTAAGTATATTATCATTTTAGAATTCACTACGACTTTATTGGCATTTAACATGTGAAATTATTATTATTATTATTTGTCTGTTTTGGAAAATAGTTTATTTGACTAAACTTACATTAATAAGTTAATTTTTATTTTCTTCTACCTAGAAACTGATAATAAAATAATTTTAATTTATTTGTTAAATTTATGTAAATTTACTTATCTTGTTTTTATAAATTTGAATTTAAAAAAAAAATCATTATTTTAGTTATGAAGTGCACTCAAGTTTGTATAATAAGTAATTGGTGAATGTTTGTAGATTGTTTTTTTAATAGGATTGACATTGAAGTGACTTAAATGGGAAACATGGTATGTGTATTTCAATTTGGATTAAGTTAAATTTTATAGTCTAATTTAGTTGCAACAATATCTACCTTCACTATTTTTATGTGAGAACAATTATGAATATAATTTGTGAAAGCTAGATGAAATGCTTGAACTAACATGATTTTGATTACTATGAATGGAAAATGGCTAAATATTAGACTTTTTAACCTATTTTTTAATGATGTTTTCCAATCAAATATAACTAAAATCTGGCCAAAATTCTTGGAACCCCAATGTTGAGCTAACAAAATTTTAAAATATGGGTGCAGGGGGTTTTTGATGATGCTCAATCCATTTACTTATTGAAAAATTCATATTGGGGTGAATCCATTTAGGTATTGAAAAATGCATTTCAAATAATACAAAATTGAAATCTTGACAATTTTTGCTCACCAAATTTTAATAATAAATTGACAAAAAACCAAAAAAGTTTAATAGTTATCCAATTTATGAATGCCTTTCTAGTATAAAAAATGATGAATTTTCATTAATTATGTTATTATATGAAATATATTAAAAAAATAAAATAAATATTAAAAGTCATGTGAAAAGCAATTTAAAAATAAAATATCTTTAAAAAATTTATGATCAATAAAAATACCCGTCAAATTTAACCCAAAAAAATGTACTCTATTTTACATTTACTTTTTATCTATGTATCACGTCAATGCTGACTTTCAAAACCGAGCCCGCTTTCATTTTTGACTGCGGAAACTCTGGATTTTTGTGGTGTCATTTTATTGACTGCGACAAAGGTTGTGGAGAGACGGTGGAAAGAATCATAAAAGGTAAATAATGTCATTCACAACCATGCATTTGATGTTATATAAATTGTTATATATATGGTTGTATATACATTATTTAAATTTAATAATATATATTTAAATTTATGTATTATTTAATATTATTAAAGGGTGTATATTATTTATTATTTTGAGAAGTTTTAATATGGTAAAGATATTTAATTTTTTGACTGAGTAAAATTATATATAAACAAAATTGCATAAAAAAATTAATACGCATTTTAGTTTGGTCAAAATAAAATATAAAAGTAAAAATAAAAATAACTCTATAAAAATAAAATAATAATGTTTTGACTAAATCAAATCACATAAAAATAAAATTTAAACTAAAAAAATAATAATAAATTTAACTTAATGTAATGTAAACATTTTTGCTTGGTTAAAATAAAATAAAAAAGTAAAAATAAAAATAACTATATAAAAATAAAAATGAACCATGGTACTTAGAATTCATGGTATTCATGTGGAATATAGCCAATTTAAAGGGGGAAATTAAACTTGTCTAGGTCTATCTTAACTCCGATCTACCAACCATGGAGAGATCAAATCTCTTGATATGCAAATCTTTTTTAGAGTGAAAAAAGATTTGATCCATCTTGAGGCTTGGTAGATCTAGAATTAAGATAGATCTAGACTGAATTTTATAAAATCCAATATAATTAATAATATTATAAATCTAAAATATTTATTTATCTACAATTATTAATTTTAAAATTTTAATAGTAGTTAACCCAATAACTTATTATTATTAAAATTAAAATGACCAAACATTTAGTATTTGAACCACGATAAAGCACATAATTAGAAGTAGAATATTAATGATAAATATCACCTATCTCATTACATTCGATATATTCCACCAACATAATGTCACCTCTATTGGAATGTTTGATTCCCAACTAATTACTATTTTTGTTTCTTTCATGTGGATCTTTGATGTTTACATTGATATGGAATTAAGGTTTCAACCTAAAACTATTAAGATAGATTTATACATTTTCACATTTTCGTTTATTCACATAAGAAAATATTTAAGAACAATAAGCAAGCATACAATGAGAGAATATGCAAAAGAAATAGATAATAGAGTTCACCTACATGGGTTATGATTTCAGTTCCATTTCTATTCATAAACTAGTTTTATTTATTTTCCTTCAAAATAAGGCATTTCAATTTACAAAAAGGGTAAAGATTCACAAGCAAATTTACAACTTGTTGAGATTCCTTTACAAAGAACTAACAATCCAAGAAAGCTTGCAATTTCTTGAGTCTTTTTTTCAAAGGGAAAATGAATCCACATGCAAGCATATAACTTGTTTCTTCTCTTATTTGAAGGGCTCAATAAATCCAAGCCTATTCGAAGGGCTTAATGAGTCCAAACCTATTCTCCCCTCTCTATAGAGGATTTGAATAATTCTTCATTTGAGAATTGCTTCACCATATCAAGAAGAGAATGACTCTCAAGATCCCCAAAATTTAGATATGACACCATTCAAAGTATTGGTTTGAGAAAAAATATTAACCATGCCCATGAGAATATCAACCTTCTAAGAATAATTGCCCATCGGACGCGATCACTCTGCTAGGGTTCTGAGCGACCCATCAACGACGCCGACAGCATTCCAGGCAAGAACATTTCAGCAGTGAGAAGGATGTTGTAGAGTACCAGAACCGCAACGCATCAGGGCCTCAATATGGCGCAACCTATGGGGGGGGGCATCAGAGCCCTCGCCGACGCAGCAAGATCCTGCGCAAAACGTCATTTTTGGTTCGGTGGACAGAGAGATCTTAAACAGGGGGAAAAAACCCCAGAACGACAGCAAAGGAAATGGCGGACGTAAGGAAGGAGACAGCAGTCCCCAAGAGGGTACAGAAGGGCCTGAGGAAGGTCCGAAGATAACTTCAACCACCTGCAGACCAGTCGCCAAGGAAAGGCCACGAATCGAGCTGCCAGGAGACAAGATTGACAAAAGGATAGAGTTCATGCGAGATCATGCCCTCATTGGGAAGTTCATAGGGTTCTGGCCTACTGAAAAAGCCCTAAATGGTTGGATAGCGGCGAAATGGAAACCAAAAGGGGATGTCAAGCTGCAGCTAGGGCCGAAAGGTTTCTTCACAACAATCTTTTATTGCTTGGAAGACAAATACAGAATACTAGTAGGAGGGCCTTACTTTTTTAATTCGGCTGGATTATATCTGCGAGATTGGATCCCCAGATTTAACCCAGACAAGGAAGATTTAACTTGGGCGCCAGTTTGGATCAGACTATACTCTCTCCCGGATGAATACTGGGAGGAGGACACTCTTAAACGGATCGGAAATGGGGTGGGAGAATACATCAGAATGGCTGAAGAAACAAAATCTCGTAAGTATATTTCCTATGCCCGAATATGTGTATTCATTCGCCTCAATGAAGCTCTTCCAGAGTCAGTAACTCTTGCCCACCGAGATGAGGAATGGATCCAGCCTCTTGACTATGAACATGTCCCTTTTCGTTGCAGAAAGTGCCATGCCCTAGGTCATCTCTTTAGGGACTGTCCTCAAAATGTCCAAACCAGCTTACCTGACCCTTCTGATACCCCTGCTCAGGACGGCTTCACTAAAGTTCCTAGCAGGAAGCGTTCTCACAAAAAACCCCAAAATGGGTTTAAACCCCAGCCCAACAAGTCTCATGGCCCAGTAACCAAGAACAGCTTTGATATTCTGGGCCAAGCCTCTGAGGATCTCCCACCCCATGCTGAAGCCAACCCTGATCACCCTTCTTCCTCTTCTCCTCCCCCTGCTTCTAACCCTCCTCCCAAATCTCCGTTCCCCATCATCACACCCACCATTCTTAATAGGGATCAGAAAGATGCTGCAGAGACCCTCAAAGACATGGAAGTTGAGGGTAAATCAGACCTCCCCCAGAATCCAGAGACCGGCACTGAAGACAGCGATCAAGTGCGAATCATGGAAGAAGAGCCAGAGAGTATTAATCTGACTGGCTTAGACATCTTGGAATTGGAGCTGGCATGTAAAAAGAAAGCATATGATACTATTCCAGAGCTCCAACTCGATAAGCTCGAAGAGATCATTTCGCGAGCTTATCATCAGAACCAACTTGGGATACAATCAAGTAGCCAATGGGATGGAAGTCTGCGCCCAAAAGACACTAAAAAAGAGGAAGAAAGACAGATCTGCAAAGAACAATAGAGATTGGGAAAATCCTGGTAGATTCAGGCAGATATGCTAAGTTGACAAAGTACTACAAGCCCTCTGTCAACGGTTAATCATGAAGCTGGTATCTTGGAATATAAGAGGGCTAAACAACCCCGGAAAACTCAGGATGTTAAAAAACATGATAAAAAAGGAAAAGCCACAAATGTGCTTTCTCCAAGAAACTAAGTGTAATAGCACTACGCTAGGCAGCATTCTCTCAAAAGCCTGGCCCGGATGTAGTTCGGTTGCAGTAGATGCTTCCGGAGCTTCAGGAGGGTTGGCAATAGCATGGAATACCCAAGCGGTATCCCTTTCAGATTTTCATGCAGCGCACCACCTTATACAGGCGACCTTTCACATCCTGGGCACCAATATTTACGGCAACCTTTCAAATGTTTACTTTCCACAAGACACTGGAAGTAAGGTAGCGCTCCTTGATATGATTGAAGCTCTTAGCAACAGCAGAAGGTACCCTCTCTGGATCGTTGCTGGGGATTTCAACATGATAACTAAAACTGAAGAGAAGCTAGGAGGCAGAAGTAGAATGGAGCCTGAAGTCAGTCGCTTCAAGGATTTCATCCAAGCAACATCTCTTATAGACATGCCGTTCTGTAATGGCACCTTTACATGGAGTAATCGCAGAGCTGGCAAACACCAAATCGCCTCCAAATTGGATCGCTTCCTCATCTCTGACAACGCGATCCACTTAGGAGGAGACATCTCAGCAGCCATTCTTGCTCACACTAGCTCGGATCACTGGCCAATAGCTCTACAATGGCAAAGACCAGGTAACTTAATCAAAAGACCCTTCAGATTTGAAGGATTTTGGCTCACGCATCCCACTTTCAAGGAGTTTGTCAAGACTACCTGGGCCTCGTTCATTCCCCCAGAAGGAGCAAAAATGTATCAATTCCAGCAAAAGCTAAGATTTCTCAAAAGTCACCTAAAAAGGTGGAACAGGGAAACTTTTGGAAATATCTTCAAGGAGCAGCAAAAGCTAACTCAGGACCTGGAGATTCTTCACCAAAAGATCATCTCGGAGGGGCACACGGAAGCCACCCTGGAGCAGGAGCGCCTCATCCACAGTCAGCTGGAGAATAGGAGGAAGCAGGAGGAAATCTACTGGAGGCAAAAGTCTAGGGTCAGATGGCTGAAGGAGGGTGAGCGTAATACAAAATTCTTCCACAGAACTACAGTTCAGCGAAGAATGCACAACAATATACCCTTCATCCAAAATCAAACAGGGGCAAAGGTGGAGACTCATGAGGAAATTGAAGAGGAACTCCTCAACCATTTCCAACAGATTCATCAAGAGCAGAGAGAAGATCGACGACAGGCCATCCGCAAAATCACTAGCAATATTCCAAAAATCATAACGGAGGAACAAAATGATCTCTTAATGCGCCCTATTCATCCCCAGGAAGTGGATGAAGCAATGACACAGCTCAAAGAAGGTAAAGCCTCGGGGCCAGATGGATTTACCACCACTTTCTTTCACTCTTTCTGGGACATGCTAAAGGAGGAAGTCTGGCAGATAGTTGAAGAATCCAGGGCAATGCGCTGGCTTCTCCCCTCTCTCAACGCCACCTTTATTACTCTCATCCCCAAAGAGGAGGACTCCATCACCCCTGACAAGTTCAGGCCTATTGCATTATGCAATGTCATCTATAAAGTTATATCAAAAGTCATAGCTAATCGTCTCAAACCTCTCCTGCCTGGGCTCATCTCTCCGGAACAGTCAGGGTACGTGGAAGGACGACATATAATGGATGGCATCCTACTCTCTCACGAAATCATTCACTCCCTCAAGCACTCAAAGCAGGCAGGTATGCTTCTCAAATTAGACCTTTCCAAGGCATTTGACAAACTAAGCTGGAATTACATTCATCATATGCTAACAGCTTTTGGTTTCTGCTCTTCTTGGATCCGTTGGATCATGAGCCTGATTACTTCCACTCATTTCTCAATTCTTGTTAATGGCATTCCCTCCCGTCCCTTCAATCCCTCCAGGGGTATCCGGCAAGGGGATCCCCTCTCCCCCTTTCTCTTCATCCTTATGGCTGAAGGGTTGGGGCGGCTCATCAAACAAGCCCTCCATTCGCATCAGATCAAAGGCATCTCCGTTCACAACTCCCCTGCCACCTCCCACCAGCAGTTCGTAGATGATACTATGATTTTTGGTTATCCCTCAGCTCAAGAAGCCCGCTGTCTGAAATCCCTCCTCCAGGACTTTTCGGAAGCCTCAGGCATGCACATCAATTTCTCTAAATCTCAGGTCTTCTTTTTCCATACTCCGCCCTCAGTCAAATCCATTGTCTCTCGTATCTTGGGCTTCCCAGCGGCTTCCCTACCTTCCAAATACCTGGGCGCTCCCCTCTCAGCCTCAGGTATCAAGCAACCCGCATGGCGCTCCCTTCTTGAGAAACTTGAAAACCGTCTCAATCTCTGGACCTACAGATCTCTTAACTTAGCCAGTCGAATCGTCCTCATCAAATCGGTTTTGCAGGCAATGCCTTTGTACTTATTTTCTATTCTAGCTGCGCCAAAGTGGGTTTTAAAGAGTATAAGAAACCTTCAGCGCAACTTTCTGTGGAGCAGCTCTGCCACCAATCGTAAATGGGCCCTGGTGAAGTGGACCAATGTATGCATGCCCAAAGACAAGGGAGGCATTGGGTTAAGGGATCCTGAATACAGCAATTCCATCATGAACGCCAAGATCTGGTGGCAATGGATCACTAACCCAGATAAGCCATGGGGAAAAATCTGGACAGCCAAGTATGCGGGAAATCGACCTCAAGAAGAACTCATCAGATTCATTCCTACTGAAAAAGGATCCACAATATGGAACGCAGCCAAGCAACACTATCAGATAATTCAAAAGCATAGCTTCTGGGAAATAAGGAATGGATGCACTGCAAGATTTTGGACTGACGCCTGGAATCAAATGCCTAAACTCAAAAATATTCTTCACCCTTCCCTAATTCCAGATAGGCAGGACCAGCTGCAGGAAAAAGTTCACCAATTCTGGATGCCGGAGACGGAGTATGGCTTCAGGAAATGGAAACAGAGCAACCAAATACTCAATAGTACAGATGCTCGGAAGGAAGAAGAGCTAGGGATCGAGCTAAGGAAAAGAAGTATTAGGCAGGACAATGGTGAGGACATTCTCAGATGGGGATACCTACCCAAGGGATCCTACACTACCTCAGAAGCTTACAAGTTGATATGCAACTTCCCTTCTCCTCCAGACCCTGTTTGGAGCAAGATATGGGAGCTTGGACCCTGGCCAAAAATCTCCTATTTCCTCTGGTTGGTCGGTCACAAAAAAATCCTCACTTGGGATAAGCTTAGAAAGCGGAACTTTCATGGTCCCTCGATTTGTCTTAATTGCTCTCAAAATGAAGAAACTCTACATCATCTCCTGGATACCTGTCCTCTGGCCAATCATCTATGGGATAAGGTCAGTTTCAGATGCCAAAAGAGTTGTAGAGGGGAGGGTGATATCATCAATTCCTTAAGACAATGGCCAAAGCATCCCTACAAAAGTAAGGTCCTCAACCATTTATGGAGTATCATTCCGGGGATCGTCCTCTGGAATGTCTGGAAGGAATGAAATCAGCGCATTTTCAAAAACAAGCGATCTCCTTTAGAAGAAACCTGGAGCAAGATTCATAGGAATATTCAAGAGACGATGTCACTTCAGATATGGACCAAGGAAGATCTCCCATCTACTGATAATGAGCATAACATTCTAGTTAATTGGCAGCTGTAGCTAACTCAAGATTCTCTCAAGATCAGTACTTCTAATAACAATTGCAAGAACATCTGCTATTGGAAAGCCCCTCCCAAAAATTCATACAAGCTGAATTTTGATGGGGCTTCCAAAGGCAATCCAGGAGCTGCTGGATACGGAGGCATTCTGAGGGACTATGAAGGCACTCCTATACGGATTTATTTTGGGAACATAGGGTGGGATACCAACAACTCAGCAGAGTTGGAAGGGCTGTGGCAGGGCCTTTTGCAAGCTTGGAATCTCAACCTTCAACCCCTGATAGTAGAAGGTGACTCCCAGATTCTCATCAATATGGCCACCCGCATTCAGAATGGATCGCATGCAAGGAAAGTGGCTCCCAGTTGGAGGCTAGAAGCAAGGTTAAGTGACATAGCACAAAAGCTCAGCAATTTTAGAGCCATCTCCTTCATACACACTAAAAGGGAAGGCAACAAAATTGCGGACCTCCTAGCCAACATTGGAGCAGAGACTGAACATCCCCTTCTATTTGGAGGCACAGATATCATTCCTAACAGGCAACAGTTCCAGGAATGTCAAAGCCTGATCCAAGAAGAGGCTGTCGCCCCGGATGCGGGTGTCATTAAGTTAGTTATTGGTGAGCCACATGCCCAGCACGGGCTGCCACGTGAGGATCAGGGGCCTTCAATGCCTCTCGCCGCCGAGACTGCAAGCCGGGTGAAGCATAAGGGCAGTCTTAATGAGGGAGCTGGTGGCGATGGCAAACCTGCAGAGCGCATTCAATGCGGGCAAGTTCCGAGGGAATGATAATGGGTTTAAGTATGATGGAATGTTGGGGAGCAACGTTCAGTATGACGAGAAGGATACTCAGAACTCTGAGCGTAGATGCTGTGATTTGGTTGATGAGAGCTCGGACGCGGTCCGCTCCATGCTTGTTTTTACTGGTCTTTGCTCAATTGAGCTCAACTTCGACTCAATTTGGGGACAACAAGCTTCAGGAAGGGAACACAACAACAGCATGCCCTCCTCTGCTCTGGAACAGAACAAGGAATTTGAGGATTCCATGGTGCGGCTGCGAGAAAGGATGCCTTGCAGAAGAGGCTCGGGGCATGGAGAATCCTCTCGTCCCCCTGCAGCGGATGCCCACCATCACTGCTGCTGCTGCTACTATTACAGAAGTGCAGGAGCCACCCCAATTCCAACTAGTCAGTTTCTGGAAGCTGGTAGCTCTAATGATGGAGCGCCCATGCTCCCAGTGTTTGGCTCAGTCATTTTTTCACTGGGTAGCTCCAAGGACAATGCATGAATCAATGCACACATCTCAGTGCTTTTCACCAAAATTCCTGAGGAGAATGAGGATGGACCGCCACGGGTACCTGCTGAGGATCGATCCGAGAGCATCAAGGGGAAGCGCCCAATGGCGGAGTCATCGAATGCAGAGGATTATTCAGAGAGGGAGCCTCAGCAAGCCCCCTTCCGAGCTCGAGAACAAGAGAGGCCAGCCCCCACGCAGGATCCCATGGCTATGTGGGATGGCATCCCAGAGGGACAAGGATGGTGTAGAATTCTGGAAGAAAAACCAGAGGACTAACGCACAGTGGCTCTCCCTCGCATTGGCTTCCTTCGCTCAGGCCGGGTATGGGGTCTTGGTTGATTTCAGGCTTTCGTCTTATGTTTTGGTTTGTTTCCTTCCTGTTCTGAGTCATGGTAACGGCTTCTACAGTCTTGCTGGGTTTGGCGTCTTATGTCTGGTATACGTCTTATGTCTATGCTTGTTTCTTGTCTGTTCTGTGTTAT
Source organism: Pinus tabuliformis (assembly GCA_031772625.1). Taxonomy (NCBI): domain Eukaryota; kingdom Viridiplantae; phylum Streptophyta; class Pinopsida; order Pinales; family Pinaceae; genus Pinus; species Pinus tabuliformis. The sequence goes on along the minus strand of CM062806.1, from coordinate 263,655,414 downwards.
GTTCTCGGCGTCTACAGTCTTTCTGGGTTGTGTGTCTTTTGTGGGTTGTCCCTGTGTGGGCCGTCTGTTGCAACATTGAAATATCACCGAGTCATGAATATTGATCTAGTCTGGATATATCACCCTGCGAGGCAGAAGTTTGAGAATGATAGAGTCCCCCAAGGAGCCACAGTTGGCCCTGGGCAGACAGTCTTTCTGGATGTAAGCAACGTTCAGTATGACGAGAAGGATACTCAGAACTCTGAGCGTAGATGCTGTGATTTGGTTGATGAGAGCTCGGACGCGGTCCGCTCCATGCTTGTTTTTACTGGTCTTTGTCTTTGCTCAATTGAGCTCAGCTTCGACTCAATTTGGGGACAGCAAGCTTCAGGAAGGGAACGCAACAGCAGCACGCCCTCCTCTGCTCTGGAACAGAACAAGGAATTTGAGAATTCCATGGTGCGGTTGCGAGAAAGGATGCCTTGCAGAAGAGGTTCGGGGCATGGAGAATCCTCTCGTCCCCCTGCAGCGGATGCCCACCATCACTGCTGCTGCTGCTACTGTTACAGAAGGGCAGGAGCCACCCCAATTCCAACTAGTCAGTTTCTGGAAGCTGGTAGCTCTAATGATGGAGCACCCATGCTCCCAGCGTTTGGCTCAGTCATTTTTTCACTGGGTAGCTCCAAGGACAATGCAGGAATCAATGCACACATCTCAGTGCTTTTCACCAAAATTCCTGAGGAGAATGAGGACGGACCGCCACGGGTACCTGCTGAGGATCGATCCGAGAGCATCAAGGGGAAGCGCTCAATGGCGGAGTCATCGAATGCAGAGGATTATTCAGAGAGGGAGCCTCAGCAAGCCCCCTTCCGAGCTCGAGAACAAGAGAGGACAACCCCCACGCAGGATCCCATGGCTATGTGGGATGGCATCCCAGAGGGACAAGGATGGTGTAGAATTCTGGAAGAAAAACCAGAGGACTAATGCACAGTGGCTCTCCCTCGCATTGGCTTCCTTCGCTCAGGCCGGGTATGGGGTCTTGGTTGATTTCAGGCTTTCGTCTTATGTTTTGGTTTGTTTCCTTCCTGTTCTGAGTCATGGTAACGGCTTCTACAGTCTTGCTGGGTTTGGCGTCTTATGTCTGGTATACGTCTTATGTCTATGCTTGTTTCTTGTCTGTTCTGTGTTATGTTCTCGGCGTCTACAGTCTTTCTGGGTTGTGTGTCTTTTGTGGGTTGCCCCTGTGTGGGCCGTTTTGTTGCAACATTGAAATATCACCGAGTCATGAATACTGATCTAGTCTGGATATATCGCCCTGCGAGGCAGAAGTTTGAGAATGATAGAGTCCCCCAAGGAGCCACAGTTGGCCCTGGGCAGACAGTCTTTTTGGATGTAAAGTTTACCTGTATATATTAATATAAATTAGTTAGTGTTGCTGAGAAGAAAAAAAAAAATATCAACCTTCTAAGATAATCTCAAATTTCCTTGAAGATCACATCTCTCTACAATTCATCTTAACTATCCTTTGAGACTAGGAAAGAAATCCATGAATATCTCTCTACTTTGAGACTAGGAAACTATACAATGCTAGGCAACTTTTGCACCAATGCTACATAGTTTTCACATTTATATTAATTTCCTATCACAATTGATAATGACAAATACAATAATACAGAAAGCACCTAAGCTCAAAATAAGTATTAATCATTTCATTTTATCATTTTTCCCTTTTGCTCAAGACTTCAATTAGCCATATTTTTCTCATTTGAATTCATCCTTAATTCATTAAAATGGTGTCAGAAAAATGCTTACATGCTCTTCATTGTGTGGATAACTTTAGTAGAAGTTGAGACCAACTTGAATTGTTGATTGTCAAAATCCTCCTAGATCATACCTCCCCATAAAGAGATACTTTTGGTCTAGTAGAAGTCATGATCCATTAACATAATGGGTGGATTTTCTCTCTTTTGGAGGTTGATTTCTATAGTCTCTTTTCTACTCAACATTCTCAAAAAAGGCAGAAAAGACACATTGCATATTAAGTGATGTTGTCACAGGTTATCACTTGCACAATGTCTTACTTCTTATGGCCTTCCATGTAACATACTTGGTTTACCAATATTGCAAACATTACAACATTGCAAAGATTACTCGAATGACATCAATAATATAATCTTGGGTTTGTTTTCTAATCTCAAATGATTGGTCCATATTTCACTCTTAATGAAAATATTTTCCATGGTACTCATGGATTTTTGTATTTCTTCTTTGTTTTCATTCATCTTCCTTTCTATTTTTCCATTATCTTCATTCATATTCTTCTCCATTTTATCCATAATTTTTCTTTAATTTTTTTTTAAGAGCATAATAAATATGTTAAAACCTATATAAGCTCCATCTTAACCCTAAAACTGCTTATTAAGCCCTAGATATTGAGTGATTACATTTTATTATTATTGTACTTCTTGTCTCCTACACACACACACACACACACACACACAAAGGAGACCTAGTCTTAAAATTATTAAATATTATCTTCTACATTTTATTCATTGTAAAAGTAGGTTCCCCCCTTGAAGAAGATGGTAATTTTTGGTTTCTTATCATTTTTGAGGTGCAAGGTTCATAACATTTGGTATCTGAGCTCATGATCCTAGAGATGTGCTACTTCAAATAGGTGAGCGTGGCATTTTTGCTAAAACTTTCTTCTGGGAGGTTTCAGATGGTGAAACTTGGATAATATTTAGAAAACATTTTGGGCAATATTTGGTTCAAATTTTAGATTTTTCTTTGTTATATTTTAAGAGATATGTTTCAAGGAATTTATGGTTTTTTAATGCTCCTTAAATAAGGCTCAAACAGATCTTGGTTCGCTTTAAATTTGGATATATTCTCTAAGGAATTCTAAGTTCTTGAATGCTCCTAAAATTAGTTTCAAACAAGCTAGTTTGGCATTTTTTAATTAACTTTATTCTTGTGAGGTTTCAAATAGTGAAACTTGGACCATCTTAATGGTAAATCATGAGGAATGTAATACCCCTGCCCATATAAGGTGATGCAAATACATGTACTCTGTTATTAGGCTAGTGAGCCAGATGTATATAATGGTTAGGTTGGTCAGTTAGATTTATATGGTGAGCCTATGTGCCTTTGTGTCTATATTGTGCAATGGATATATATATATATATATATATATATATATATATATATATATATATATATATATATATATATATACGCACACGCAATTTAAAATAAAAAGGGGGCCCATGGTCGGAGAAGTGTCTAGCATTCTAGCCATGTGGAAAAAGAGGTTAAGAAATCAATTCGCCTCCAATTAGGAAGTAGAAGAAATCTGAGTAGAACAAGGAGAATACCAGAAGCAGGAAAAGGACTCAGTGTGCAAAAGCATATGTAGTTATCAGTTGGTACAAAAACAATTACAAGCTTATTGAGAGGACAAAAATTGAATTTAAGTTATAGAAGGAATTGAGAAAATCAAGCTAAACTTCATATGGACATAACTTTTAGCCCAAAAGTCAGAATTTGACATTTGACTAGACAAAGGAAAAATAATTTTGAGAATATTACAACCATCCACCCATAATTTTGAATTGAGGATAAAATTTATGAGAAAATTAAAAGAAAAGTTATAAGAGTCTTAAAGGAATAAAAATGGCTTAACAAGCCGTAGAATTCCAGAGGGCATACCTTTATGCCCGAATATTAGAATGATGCAAATAGATAGTGAATAGAAACCTATTGATGAGGAGAATATTTTTGAAAAACTAGAATTTTTAATTGGATGAGATTTGTTAAGAAAATTGCATAGGAAAGAAACAAAGTTTGGAAAATAATCATTTGAGTCCAATTAAAACTTCTAAAGGACATAACTTTTAGCGTAATTATTAGAATTCGATAACTGAGTAGTCAATAGAGAGCTATTGAATGGTAGAACACATTGGTAAAGCCATAATTTAAATTTGGGTAGGAATTTTAAAATAAAAATTATTCGAAACATATAGGATTACAATAGGATCATGATGATTTTGAACAGGACTATGACCATTCAAGCTTGGTTTTGGGTTTAGTTACTAGTATACTGGATAAGGGAGAATGGAGAGTGACTAATATAAAATTCTATAATGATGGCACTGCATTAATATTGTAATAATAATCAATATGGTTATATATGTCAAGGTAATACTGACAGGGTTTCAAATAGTATGGAATTGGAAAATGGCATCCAATATAACATGACAATATATGTAGGTACAACTATGCTAGAAATAGTAATATAAGACACATGTGGTTGGTAAAATATAAACGACTAATGGGAAAGACCATAAGAGGATAACATGCTCTTGATTCCATGATATGTAGGAAAATTGAGTAGGAGAATATCTTTAACCTTCATCTTGCTTCTTTGTCATAAAATATTAAATGTGATGTATAAGATTGTGTGTTGTATGGGCACATATGTATGTGATATATGAATATGTGTTAGGTGATTGTATGCTAATTAATAGGGAAATTCTATAATATTTATGTTATAGTTGATATATGAAGATAAGCCTCGTTGTTGTGTTGCTAATGATGCAGTTGTTCAGGACAACAACTATATGGAGCACAAGCCTTATAGGTCTGCCATTTTATTTTATGTGAAAAACTTGGCAAGATGGATCACCTGAGCGACTATTGGTCAGTGAAGGGGATTCCTTAGCTTGGAAGGGTGATTATGATAATAAAGAGATGATTTAATTGAATCTTTTATATGTTGGAGAGTAAAGAGGAATGTTTAAGGGCATGGAGGGTACCTAAAGACCCCAAAAAGGAAGTAGGGACTCCTGGAGACACGATCTTTGGAACATCCCTATCTGGTAGTGAGCCACCCTGGAGGTGATGGCAGGACACCTAAGGGAGAAGTGAGTGTGGTGAAAGGGTGCACCACTTAGGTGCAGGCTAATGGGGGGCATGAATCCTAGGTTGGAGGCCATTTTGGTTTGGAACCTTGGCCGGTGGAGGGTACTGAGTATGTAACTAGTGATAGGAAAGTAGATGCCTCATGAAGTAAATATTATATATACTCATACATATAAGTATTGATTCCATTTTCATATCTTATTATTTAGTGTTGTGAATATATGAATTATGAATTGTAATTCTTAAGAATAGAATACTCGTGAATAAACTAGTGAATTTATTAGGCATGCTTAAAGAAATTATTATCAACTATTGTAAATCCTAGATCAGATATCTTAAGGAATTCTCACAACATAGTTTATGGGTTTGGTAAATATATATTGAGAATGTTGTTTCGTGCCCCGAGATGGAAGGTTAAGACTATGGAAAAGTTTTTGTAGTGTTGGCATTGATGTCAACGAGAAATAAATGGTGTAATATGGCTTGTGTACAATTGATGTAAATTGGTTTTATGCTTCATGATTGTATTGAGAGTTGGTGCTAATGGTCTAAATTTGAGTTGTTGTTCTTGGTGATGTTAAAATTTTGAACTTTGTGTACACCAAAATATATGTGATTCTTGAGTGAGCATAACATGTACATATGTGACTATCCTTAAGTAGAAGTGCATATACAATCCCGTGCACAAAAAAAAACCATGGTCTTTTTTCGTAGTGATGTACCGTGGTAATCACTCCAATATGCTTGTGTGCTTTAGAGGTCATAAAAAATGCATGGTTAAGTTTGAAAATATTTTTCATTCATTGAATATTATGGTGGATCAAGTCAAAGAGAAATATTCGTTATACCAAACTAGATCAATAGTGCATGAACATGGGTGATTGATTCTCCATTTCTTTATGTAGTTATTGTTTAATCATTCCATAAAATTATTTATATGAGAAATCTTTGTAAAGGAGAGGTTTTCTCTATTGAGAGTGTGAGGAATTGTAATGCATTGAGAGAAAATTGTGAGAGGATGTTTCTTTACAATGCATGTAGAAGCTTGTTGAAGAAGGTCAAAATTATTTTAGATATATTTGTGCATGTTTCAATCAGTGTTTTATGCAGGGTGTGAAGAAAGTGTTAAAGAGTTGTCTCCATCATATAGATTTTACTAAGGAATCTCAAAGAGGTAACTAAAGCGGATTTTACAAACGTTATAAGTATTTGATATATGTTGTTTCTTGTATCAATCTAGACATATATTTTCCTTGTATTTGCATATATTTTTTAGAATTATAATTGCAATGGTTGAGGCCTTAAGCAAGTGGGGGCTTGTTAAATTATTGAAAGTGTCCAACAAAATCTATATAGAGGAGTGGTTGGTCCTAGCTAGTTGGGGCTAGCATATCAATGTCAAAGAGAAGATTGATAAATAATACAAGAGAAGAATCAAAGTAGTACGGTGGTTTTATTCCCCTAGAGGGTTTCCACCTAATATATTGGTGTTCTTGTGTTGTGATGTTTGTGCTCTCATTGTTGTATCTTTTCATCAATTACATTAAATTTTAGAAAGCCATACTATTGTTTAATGTTTATACAATACTGATTCACCCCCCTCTCAGTATTGCTTGATCCCATCAATTGGTATCAGAGCCAACTCGTCCAAGTGTATCTTAACCGCTAGAAGGAGACCAAAAGGTGATCATGGCCTCTCAAGAATCCAAAGTTCCTATTTTTGATGGAGAAAACTATGTTGTATGGAAACCAAATATGGAGGCATATCTGATCAATTTGGGTGTTGATGTCTGGGCAACTATTGTGTCAATTTATACAGTTTTTGTTACTATTCCTATAGATCCTGATAATGTGAAGGCCAAAAATTCCATTATGTCTAGACTCAATGAGAAAGAGCTCATTAAGCTAATGCACTGCAAGTTAGCAAAGGATGTCTAGGAAAAGCTTTAGAATAGAGCTTATGAAGGAAATGAAAAATTGAAGAAGGACAAGTTTGAAACCTACAGTATGAGGTTTGAGAGCTTGAAAATGAGAGAGGATGAAAATATTGGAGAATAATTCCTTAGAGTTGAGAAAGTTGAAACATGATCAAAGGTATAGATGACAAGCTCGAAGATAAAGTGGTCACTCAGAAGATCCTAAGGTCCCTACCAATAAGGTTTAACGTAAAATTTTTATCCATTGAAGAAATGAAAGACTTGAGTTCCCTCCTTATAGAAATGCAAATTTTCCTTTCCTCCTTGCATGTAAGTGTTACAGGGAAAAGTGTCTATATAGAACTGCTCTATCCCACTAAGGTGTGGTAGCTGCCTTAGAAACAAGCAAAGTAAAGTCTACTTTCGTTTTCCTTTATGAAAGATAGATGAGAGAAGAATAAAGGAGACCAACCTCTGTCTTGCGCTTGGTTCCTTTCTCGATTCCTCTCTCTTCTAATAGTCCTTTGCTACTCGCTTTCTCATATACCCAGCTTCACAGAGTACCTGTAGAATCAAAGCAGCATAAAACTATACAAGAACATGGATCTATTATCATAAACAATCTAGGATCAGATGTAAATTGACCATACAAATGCACAAAACATGGATTACTCAAGAGTATGGAGGAAAACTTGAATAGCTTTATTGATAATCAAGAAAGAGCCAAGAGAGTGTTACAACCAGTTGTTCTGACCCAGCATCATCCGCTTAGCAGGTAAGCCCTTCTTCACCTCATGCAAAGCTTAGATCACCCAACACTATGAAGTTGCCTCAATAAACCAACAGCAATTCCTTACAAGATGCAAAATTCCAGCCTCTGGATCTCTGGGATGAGGGATCCATATATAGATATCTGTAAGGGGGATGAGTCAGCTTGTGATTTGATTAGTGTCTCCCCTCTGATAGTTCTTGCTTCCACTTGGAGATTGAGGATCTCTTACTCATCCTTGGTCGAATTCGGAGAGGCAAGTGTCACAGGAGAAGTTTCTGGAAGATTCCATGCTTTTCCACCTCGCGGATTGACACTGCCATTTGTCATTTCTCACCCATCGCACCCCATAGAAGGGCTTTTTGAAATGAAACACACCTACACAGTGTACTTAGGTGCAATGCAACGCACTTTGCCTATGGAGCAGGTGAAATGATCCTGTTTTGACCAGTTCTGAGTAGTTTCTCATGGAGAACTTCTGGGAGAAGCTGTAATCAGTTGACCTTGTTCCTTTAGGGGTTGGAACAACACTTTTAGGGACTTAGGAGCCCTTGGTTTATGGAAATTTTATGCTTGGGGTTGCAGTGCCCAAAAATGTCTATAACAGTTGTCCCCTAAAGCATGAGGTCGTTAATTTTTTATGTCGGGTGAAATGCTTTAACATGAGGATCCGAAGTTCTTTCAAGCCGGGAGGAGACCTGTAATAAGATACAATACAATACATTATCTTCATAATTTTTCATGATCTAGCTTAGGCGAGCATTTCCCATGCTCAGCTTTATAAATTCATTTTAATGTACATGAGACAGACAATCGTCTGAGTGTAGACTGATGATTCTGGTAGAGCCATCATCCCATAGATTGGATGATTATCTGTGCAGCAATGATGTACATTCGATGTCTTTATTTTCATGAATATATATCGCAGCCCGGATGGATGAAACTAGATCCGGGGTCTTCAATCTCGTTCGATCTTCACTCTAAGTACAAGTCGATCCATGTGAGAGATGTTCTGGAGTCGAACATGGAAAGACATCGCCTGATTACCAGCTAATGATGTAAGCTGTTAACAGGCGCGAGAGGAATCACCGATAATGATGATGACCTTCAAGGTACTACAGTACAATTCACGTGGTGTGAATAAAGGACTTGGCATCGAACACCACATAAAATATTTCGGTCGAAGGCCATTGATTTAAACCTGTCGCCGGAAGTGAGAAACTTGCCATTGGGGCATGCAAGCTTCAAAGTACTGAAAGGGGTATTCCTAGATCGACTTCTTGGATAATGAGCCGATGTCGACAAGAAGTGATCCGTCATAGGAGGGCCTTAATGAATCCCACATCAATGACACGGAACGGAGAAAATGATTTTAATGGAGGTGAAAATAGTTTGGTGATATAAGGTTCAGGGTGGCGGTCATGAAAGAATGAAGTGTGAATGTATTGCAACGGGTGAGACACAGGTGAATTCTCTGAGTGACTTCTCTTGAACATGTCGGCGAAATTGACATGATGAATTGGTAGCATTAACCCCAAATGTGGATGGCATGATGTGACCATGGTGATGTGACCAGTGAATGAAACAACCCAACCCGACTTGGATGCAGAGCGAAAGTGTCATGTTCAAGAGCGACTTGCTACCAATGAAGTTTCTTCAAGTTTTCTTCCCAATTTTCCCCAGTCATTTCTGACCAGTACCTCTCTATTTTTTTCAAGCTTGAGGAGGATAACATATGCTTGTTCTATAATTCGCCCTTCGGGCAAACCCATCGCTATGTTTTAACGAGCCTAGCGATAGTGAAACTCGTTCTCGTCTATAGACAAGTTTGTCGCTATTAGTTTTTAACGAGTTTAACGACAAAGATAACTCAGTCCTTTTCAATTTTAGAGAGTCTGAAAAGGAACGTAAAGGAAACTCCAAAAATCCTTTTTCGTAATCTAATCCCTTAATTCCGAAAAAGTATAAAACAATGCAGAAGGGATGAATTTTCGATACTTTTAACGAGCCAAACAAAACAAGCGCTCGATCTTTTTGTGTAATAATCCCTCAGGTCCAAAAAGACTAAAATCTAAAGGAGGGATAGCACTTCTGGTCCCTTTAACGAGCTGGAGAGGCCAATGGCTCGGAAACCTTTTCATATTTTACGAGTCAGTTGAAAAGAGCTTAAAGGAGACTCGTCTTTGAGGAACGAGTGATAAATTCGGGTAGCAGCTGATTCTAGGTAAGGTTTGGAATTTTCCAATCACGGTAGTGTCACAAGGATGGCTAACAGGATCACTCTTTGCAGCTATTCCTCAAAATGGGTAAACAATCAAATGGAGGTGAATGATCGACCAATGCAAAAGTGGAGGTGATGGATCAGAACACGACCAAGGCTTTAAAGGCTGAAGTACTACATTCACGATGGTTATTTACCGGAAATTGGTTCATTTTTTTTATTGAGCTTAAACTCTGGAGGAACATTTTCTCATGTCTTATGTTTATTTTTTAACGAGCTTGAACTATGTGCTAAAACTGCTCGATTAATCCAGTCGTATAATAAGAATGTCTCATTTGAAAACGACAATTTTTTAAATCTTTTCCCCACATCCTTTCTTAATGCAAGTTAGGAAACGACCAATCCAAAAAAGAAGATAAATAATCGCTCTTTGCTCGCATGCCAAAAGGTTTGTATGCCCCCAGGTATAAAATAGAGTTTCGAGGTTACCAAAGAAAACACTTCTTCGGCGATGTCCACCGAAATAGACAAAGGTGAGTGGTGCATTTTCCTCCACTCACATAACTTTGACGAGAGAATATTATTCCAGTCTAACCCCCTTTTCCAATCATGGACGGGAGTATAGGTCGGTCATATATCTCTCGTGGAAACCTACCCTATACCGGAAGTTTTCCTGCCGAAGCAGACCAGGGTGCATGCCCCCTGGGTTTCAGTCACGCCCCCAAATTACTCGTGCTCACCGGGCGGACGGACTGGGGATTGATGAGACATTCCTTGCGTGAAAAGACCATTTAGGGATGGTATATGACTATTTGCCATGTGTGAACCGGGAAATGAAAGCTGGTCTACGAGCTTGACCACTCTTCCTTCGTGCGGAAAACACATTACTCTAAAGAGTGATGAGACAATGGCTCCCATGCAATAAATATAGTCTCGCCCAAGGAGTAGATTATAATCTAGGGGCCCTTGGACTACCATCACGTTCATTTGAACGGTTTTCCTTCTCAACGTTATGGGCACATTGGGAAGGATCCCTAACGGTCGAATGGTTCCTTTATCAAAGCCTGTTAGATTTCTCATCTCAGGAAAAAGCGATGGCGAACCAAGCGCTTTCCAAGCAGTCGAGGAAAGGATACTCACGGAAGCCCCTTCGTCTATGATGGTACCAGCCATGACCATTTTGTATATTTGAGTAATAATTCAAAATGGTACACTAGCCGGTAAATGGGGTCTGCCTAATTGATTCCAGTCGAAGGAAACAACTAAGTTGCTTGGAGGTGGGACCGAATAGATAGTCGGATACGACTCTGATGAACTTCCTTCCTATGGTAAAGGAATGGGTAGATTTCCCCCATGTTCATCGGAGTCTGTGCTTACGAAAAGAATTTGGACGGTGTCATCCTTGTTCTCTTCGGTGACGGTATCATCTAAAGATGGAACCTCTGAAGGCAAGACCGGGTCAACTGCCACCTCGAACTTTTGAATTTCGTCTGGTATGGGTTCAGATGGTTCTTCTTCGATGATAGAAACTTCGGCCGACCACCTGGGCGGCTCAACCGGATTTTCAACTAGTGACGTACTCGGCAAGAGTTTTTTATATCCAGGAGGAATTCGTAACGGTGAAACCGGACGATCGTACAAAACTCTTTTAGCCTCATCCAAGAAGGGACAACGGTGGACAGCATGATCGCCTTCGTACAGTTTACAAGGAAATCTATATTTTCCTTTCTGTCCTAGTGCTTCACTTTCACTAGTCGACGGTGTATGCTCAACATGATCATCAGAGGTTGACGACACCGGATTGTGCAAACAGGGAGACCAGTCCATTAAGATCCGAGGGATGCAAGGACAATCTCGATGAAAGTGGTCTCCCTTGCAAATGACACATGGCAATTTAGGCCTAGTCAGTGTAGTGTATGGATTTTCGCTAGACGATGCTTGTTTGCCCCTTTTCGCTTTTGGCTCCTTCTTCTTCTTCTCTTTCTTCTTCTTCTCCTTCTTCTTCTCAGGAACTTGATTTTTGGCTTTACCAGCTTCATCAAGCGAAGAGGAAGGGGTAGAGGAAGAATTGGACGAAGTAGAGGGTTGGGCTGTAACTTTAGGATCGTCTAGTTGTTGACTCGATTGTTCAAGAATCGCGGGGTTCTGAACGACAGAAGTTGAGAAGAGCCATACGGGAAAGCCAATTGTCAATCCTAGAAGCGACAATGTGGCCATGTGGGGTGCACCAACATCTCCCCAAGAGGAGAAGGGACTAGGATTTCCACCAAGGGGAACTCCTTGGTTGGTGGACTCCATTTTCTTCAACTTAAGACCAACATAGGAAAGGTGATGATTATTCCGTTTAAAATAAATTTTAGACGCTTTGACACAACTTGTTTTTTCAATTTTAAAGAGTCGAGAAAAAACAAAAGATGACTCTAGTCGCCTTCGATTTTTAATGAGCCTGAAGTGACAAGTGCTCAGATGGACCTTTTCCATTAAGGAGTCTGAAAAGGAATGAAAGGGACTGCTCTGGAAATATAGACAGAGGGATTACCAAACCAATCGCAAAACTGCAGAATACGTTTTACGGTACGGAAATCAATCTTCCCGAATGTTGTGTTCAGTGCATTGCGATCGATAGGGCGGCAGACACGACTTCCTATGGATAAAGGATTAAGCCTATTGTGGTCTCCCAAAATATACTCGACGGTACGTGGGAGCACAAGTCCGTACTGGCACTTATCGTCTCAGAGTGGAGGAATCACCCAACCAACAGTGAGAACAACAGTTACTAGGCTTTACGACGCCAGAATACGTCTCTAGCCTAGACTTCTAGATGTTGTGCGTTAGGTTCCAAAGCGTTGTTAGATTCATTAAATTTATTTTAAGTTGATCTTTCTTAATAAATTTTCCTTTCAGGTTCACCGTGTGATGTATATACACAATTCCTAAAATGCAATCTAAGATGATAAACAGTCTTTTATCTTCTTTGTGCAATGAAAATCCTAGCTACTAAGGAAAGAGAGACAATATTCTTTCACAAAGAGCAAAGAGCACACACTATATGCACTGTCCTAAATCAAACCAATCAGACAGTCTAAATGCAAATGCACATGTATGTATTTGTTTTCAGCCTTCTTAATATGTGAATGATAAAAAGAAAGCTAATGCGCAAATCTGAATTGTTTTCAAAGCGACAATTACTAACAAGTTTCTTTTTCAAAAACAAAATGAAGACATTGACAACACTTTTCGATTTGGAAATGAAAACTTGTTTTCGACACCAAGAAAACTACTAATTCAGACCAAATACAATAGTAACAGGGTAATCGACTATCAAGAGCAATCATACTCTCTTTTATGACTGAAAACGACACTTGCGACACTTTCAAATCAAGAAACGACAGTACAATTACGTTACTTTTTTCAAAGGAGAACTGAAAATGACTCAACAAATACACAAAAACACTTACAGTTCTTTGCACACTAGAAGCATAATAACAACAAGGAAAAGGGGTTTCAAACAGAAATATACTGATTACAGGAAGCAAAATTCATGAATAGAACTGAAAAGAATGAATCACAGAAACCAAAACTGAACAATGCCTAGTCTGATCAGCGCACCTATAACACAGTGAATTTGAAATGTAGCGCACCTACTACACTCGGGAAGTGCGTTGAATTTCAGATTCACAGAACAGTACCTGCGCTGGGCCAGAGATGAGACTTTGCTTGGGTTCTAGGTCACAGTTTGCAGTTCAGTTCATGGGTTTTGGCCGAGCAAATGGTAATCAGTAAAGCAACAATCAGGGGTAGATCTAAGGAGGTTACTAGAGCTACCACAAGGGGCAATCAGAGAGTTTGTAAATCAATTTTTTAAGTCATAAACAAAACCCGGAGATTGACTGAAGCGGCATTTATCTACTTTGCATTTGCATAGAAAATGCAGTTCGAAGGCTACCTGGCTCAACTTCAGGCTCCGTCTGTAAGTTTATAAAGTAAACAAATGTAGATAAACAATCAATCTAGTCGCTCCCCAGCGGAGTCGCCATTTTGTTACAGGGAAAAGTGTCTATATAGAACTACTCTATCCCACTAAGGTGTGGTAGCTGCCTTAGAAACAAACAAAGTAAAGTCTACTTTCGTTTTCCTTTATGAAAGATAGATGAGAGAAGAATAAAGGAGACCAACCTCTGTCTTGCACTTGGTTCCTTTCTCGATTCCTCTCTCTTCTGATAGTCCTTTGCTACTCGCTTTCTCGTATACCCAGCTTCACAAAGTACCTGTAGAATCAAATTAGCATAAAACTATACAAGAACATGGATCTATTATCATAAACAATCTAGGATCAGATGTAAATTGACCATACAAATGCATAAAACATGGATTACACAAGAGTATGGAGGAAAACTTGAATAGCTTTATTGATAATCAAGAAAGAGCCAAGAGAGTGTTACAACCAGTTGTTCTGACCTAGCATCATCCTCTTAGCAGGTAAGCCCTTCTTCACCTCATGCAAAGCTTAGATCACCCAACACTATGAAGTTGCCTCAATAAACCAATAGCAATTCCTTACAAGATGCAAAATTCCAGCCTCTGGATCTCTGGGATGAGGGATCCATATATAGATATCTGTAAGGGGGATGAGTCAGCTTGTGATTTGATTAGTGTCTCCCCTCTGATAGTTCTTGCTTCCACTTGGAGATTGAGGATCTCTTACTCATCCTTGGTCAAATTCAGAGAGGCAAGTGTCACAGGAGAAGTTTCTGGAAGATTCCATGCTTTTCCACCTCGTGGATTGACACTGCCATTTGTCATTTCTCGCCCATTGCACCCCATAGAAGGGATTTTTGAAATGCAACGCACCTACACAGTGTACTTAGGTGCAATGCAACGCACTTTGCCTATGGAGCAGGTGAAATGATCCTATTTTGACCAGTTCTGAGTAGTTTCTCATGGAGAACTTCTGGGAGAAGCTGTAATCAGTTGACCTTGTTCCTTTAGGGGTTGGAACAAAACTTTTAGGGACTTAGGTGCCCTTGGTTTATGGAAATTTTATGCTTGGGGTTGCAGTGCCCAAAAATGTCTATAACAGTAAGGTCAAATTGTAGCTCCAAGTGCTATAATCAAAACCTGCACACATGAATAAAACAAGCAAATGATCCATAAAATATGTTGGGTGATTTAATTGTTAGTTAAATCCCTGTCGTTTAATTTTTTAGCCCGGGGTTTCGTAAACTGAGGAGGTATGCCTGTACTAAATGTACTAAGTGGTTATCTTTCAGATTAGATTAATCTAATGCAATTAAAACAAATTAAAAAATAAATTAAATCAATCTAATTCGAATCAAACCAAACCAAATATAAAGAAATTGAAATCACACTTGCATAAAGGAAATAACACATGCTTGGAATTGAAATCACACTTGCAGAATTGAAACCACACCACACTTGCATAATTGAAATCACACCACACTTGCATAATTGAAATCCCACCATACTTGAATAATTGAAATCACACCTATTGGAAAGTAAATCATGCTGACTGAAATGAAATCACACTTGCTAAAAGTAAAAGCACACTTGCATGAAAAGAAATGAAATAAAACAACTACACTATGTTACCAATATGTGGAAAGATGTGCAAACTGTGGTTGATAGGGTCCCTCCATTCCTCAGCGAGCACACTAAACAAACTATCACATCTTGGAGATCAAAGTGGTAGTATGTATTTCATAAAGATGAAGTCACAAGATATCACAATAATTCTTTATCCTCACTTTACAAATTACACGGATGGAACTTGGAACCTCCAACTAGCAACTATCACTAACAACAACACTAACTAGTTACAATTGACAACTGACAACCCTTTGTATGAAGGGTGCACTCTTACTTATACAAAATTTAAGGATAACTATACAATAAATATAGATCCTTAGATCTCTCCTAAATCCACATTTATCTCTTGTGGTTACAACCAATCTCCAAAATCCTCTCATCCATGATTCTTCTCCTTTGAATGTGCATAGTTAATGATCCACATTTTCTACAATTATTCCACAAATCTTCATGAGTTGGAATTTGAAATTTGAATTTGTGGTTGGGTGGCCAAGTAGGACCCTTTAGAATATCCAAGTAGGCCTACAATATCACAAAACTCATAACACTTTTAGATATATATGAAAATATGTTAATTTCCTAGCATTTAATCACAAATTCAATTATAATATTTAAAATCAATGACTTGGAAATAATAATGATAAACCCGTGTAATGATGAAAAGGGTTACTTAATGTAAGGTTATGGGGTTATAGAGTTACAGAATGAGGGTAAAATGATGGAAATGAAGGTGAAAGTGGATGACATTTTGGAGACCCAACAAAAACCAAGTAGAATAGTCTAACATTCGTATTCAATGAATCAACAAGGCCTTGAAATACATGAGTGAAAATATAACACGACCATGGAAAATTTTAGGGGCCCATATTCGCAGGTGGGCTAATTTTACATGATTTTTCCACAAAAGAGATTCACCGATTTTCATTTTTTTATAAAAATGATTCGCCCAAATTTTACAACACAATTATTTTACCTTAAAAATCACCAACATTATATAGAGACTATATATAAAATCATTATAAATTTGAATAATTTTACAAATATATCAATAAACATTTTAAAATTTGCATATTATGGACTAGTGAGATTCGCCAATGTTTTTAAACTTCAAGATAATTTTTCATCCTTAAAATTTTCCTTGAACACGACAAATGTAGGAAAACAAGATACTCGTTGTATTAATAAAAATAGGAGAGAGTTTGCGACCATAAATGGTAGTTAATCTTGTAGAAGTCTCCCCAAGTTGACTTGTCCTTCCTTGTCACAAAGCACACTTCAATGCCAACCCTAATGCATGAAGATGATGACTCCTTTAGGTTCAAGGCAACAACATAGGGGCACTATCAATCTCCAAAAGCCAACCCTGATGCTATGGATGACAGTGAATTTATAGGAGAGGGATGATAATTTAGGATTTACCTTAATGGGCTTGAGATCCACATATGATGGGAGCATGAGCTCAAGGGATAAGAGGCAGAGTCTCCAAGTTAGGATCAGTTAGGATTCGAGCTTCTTATTCATGGTAAATTGTTAAAACAACCCTTGGAAGCTTCTAGAAAGGGGAGCTTAGAATTATTTTTAATTTTCCTGAATTTCTAGAATCAACGCACCTACTAAAGGGAGCAACAAGTGTTTATGAGTCCTAGTGCAAAAGGGAGAAACCAACGCTAAACGCATGTGGATAAAAGGATAGGGTGCGCTAGGGCTAAAAGCATTGATTTTGAGCCATAAATCCCAGAAACACATAATTTTTGGAAAGGTCATGCTTAGCGATTTGTGAAGTGATGATGAAAACATGTTCACAGATATTGATTAATCTGGTTTGCAGACCTATTAACCAGATGTGACAAAATGGCTTATAAAAAATTGCCCCCTAAAGTACAAAGTCTGAAACAACAACTAATGATTGAAGTGCTTTACCTTGTGACAAGTCCAAATCAAGAAAAAACGGTCGAGATCATCATCTATTACAATACATTTTTATCATGATATCCTTGCCGAGGGAGGCATACTCATACTCAACACATAAGCTAACATTACCTGTACACTAATTAAGAAGTCACATCCATTGCTGACAGAGAGTGGACCCATGCTTGGATGACTATCTGTATGATCATAACCATCATACTTTGTAATCTTGTATTAATATTGAAATCAGGGCTTGGATGGATGAAACTAGATATGTGGTCTTCTATCTCGTTCACTCGATCATCCAACTTATGAATCTAACCATGCAAATAAATGAGTTGAAGTCGAACATGGTGGACACCATCTGATTGTCGGCCAATGATGTAAGCCATTAACAAACACGAGAGAAACCACCGATGATGTTAATGGCTCTCAAGGTACCATAGTACAATCCATATGGTGTGAATGAATGAGTTGAAGTCGAACACCACACAAAATCTTTTGGTTGAAGGCCAATGATGAAAACATGTCGCAGAGAGCGAGGAAACTTGCCATTGATGTATGCAAGCTCCAAACTACCAAAGGGAGTTTCTAAGTTAACTTCCTGGATAATGAAATGATGTCGACAAGAAGCGACCCATCATAGGAGGGCCTTGATGTATCTCCCATCAATGACAAGAAACAGGTATCAAGACATGAGACATAATGATGTTAATGTGGAACTGGTTCAAGAACAATAGACATGAATGAAGGCTTAAGAGTATCATAGCAGATATCAACTAAGTGAATTCACTTGAACATATCAGCGACAGTGAATGGAGTTGGAAAAATTGACCCTAAGTCGAATATGAAGACTTTTGATATGGTGTGATGAACCAAAAAGACAAGTAGATTTCCCAACCTAAGAGTCACAGAGATGAAGTGAAAGAGTGTCATGTTCAAGAGTGACTAACTACCATTAATAGGTCGAGTACCCTGTTTTCCCAATTTCCCCAACCATTTCTGGTTAGTACTTATTTATTTTTTACAAGCTTGAGGGGGATAACATATGCGTGATATGTAAGTTCATCCTTCAGATGAATCCCTATGAGTATTTTTAATGAACCCTGAGAAGGAGTGGTTCGGTCCCATCATGTTCAACAATTACATCATCGTTTGATGTTTTTACATTCCAAAAAATGTGTAACTCGACTCCTTTAGCATCGGGTTTACACATTCATGTCAAGTCAGGGATGTTAGTCCATATTTTTTGTAAGTCATAATCATTAAAAGGGGGTGTTGTGTTCATCATAAGGATGTTCAAACCTAGGGAAATGTGTCATTTACATCCTTTTGCATAACCCTAAGTTTATGCAAAGTTTTACGGCTAAGGAAAATTTTCTTAATATTTAGAAACCTTGGCGAATATTTCTAGTCCTTCATATGCAAAGCGTAAAATGTTTGGATATATTTTTCTAAAAATATTAAAATTTCTAATGATTTCATATCATTATCTATAATATTTTAGTGATTTTTAAGCTAAAATAATTTTATACTATAAAATTTGGGCGAATAAATTTTAGAGAAAATGGAAACTTGGTGAATCTATTTTTTGGAAAAAGCATGGAAAATTAGCCCACCTACGAATATTAGCCCCTAAAATTTTCCATGGTTTTACATTATGATATGAACTATAGAAAAAAATTGGGTAATGCTATGAAATGTTTTTGTAGCGCGACACTACAAAAAATTTTCATAGTGCGGCGCTACAAAATTTTTTCGTAGCGCTTTTAAACAAAATTAAAATTCGATTTTCGACCCTTTAAACTGTCATTTCTAAGCGTCTAAGTGGTGGTTTGTCAAATAACGGTCCTCAATTTTCCTGAAGTGACATTTGCCAAGGGTTTTGAGCCTATTTGAGTTGTTTATAACTAAGCCCTAGTTTTCTCTGTTTTGCCCAAAAACTATTTTCCAGCAAACCCAGAATTATTGTTTTCTAGTGTAGAAAAAGGTAAATTGTTTTGCAGTCCCCTGTTGAGTTATTGCAAGGTCAGTAAAGGTGTTACAGGTGTTGGAGCTTGGAAAAATGGGTCGTTTTGGCCATGTGAAGAGGTTCGAACCCGATGGAATGTACTTCAAAGTGTACCCTGAGATGCTCGACCTTTTCAGAAGTGGAGGTTGGGAACCAATTTTCAACGATTTAATGGATACAACCTCAGTTGGTTCCATGACCTCGTCTTCTCTTTCGATGGTAATACAACCATAATTAGGACATTACAGTTCCCTATCACCGAAGAGCCAATTGCTGAAGCAACAGGGTTACCAACAGAGGGAGAAATGTGGTTTAAGAAGCAAAGGTTGCTGAATGTAGATTTGAACTTCTTCTTGAAAGAAGATTGCCAAACTCAAGATTGGGATGCAAGGGTACTACAAAGCAAGCTGAAATCTCAATGGTCTACTGCACTCAGGATTGTCCAACTGTTCTTCACTTGTGAGGGTAGGTATTCTAAATCTTACCTATACCACATGAGATTCCTTTGTCACTTAGTAGGTTTTAGGAAAATGAATTTGCCTTATTCTTACATCAAAATTTATTGAAGATGTGTACTAAAGCAAGAAAGATACCTGAATTACAAGCTCATGATATTTTCCATCACAATATTATTAAGATTTTATATTCCCATGAGATAAATAAACAAGTGGAACAATTAAGGAAAATTAGACAAAGGAGCCCAAAACCATCTATACCTAGAAGATAAAAAAGAGGCCAAAACAAAGTTCCTCCTTGAGCTGCTGCCCATGAAACTAAAGGAGAATCTAATTAACCTTAGGTTGAAAAACATGAAGAGATCCCTGTAAAAATGCGAGAAGTTGAGGTTGAGGTTTATGAAGGAAGAAATAGAAGCCAATAAAGGAATTTAGAAGAGGAGGAAATAAAACATGAAATTTCAAAGAACAAAAAAGGTAAACAAAAAATCAAAATAGAAGATAAGAAAGCCAAGACAGTAAGGGTTTTTGGAAAGATGCCTCACAATCGGCCTACTGACAAGATTAGGTTGAACTTCAAGGCCATATGAATCCTAAATAAAAAGAAGCAGTTATCATCCTTGATGAATAAGAAAAAAATAGAGCAGGTTTCAGAAGGTAAGAAAAGACAAAGAAAAACATAGTATGTTGAGAAAGGCAAAAGCAAAACCCTAAAAACTGATAAAAGTTCACCAAAGCCAGCTAAGAGGGTGACAAGGAGTCAAGATAAGTTGGGCATCCTTGCTGAAGTTGCAGAGGACATGGGGAATTGATCAGTTGACTCCATGAGATAGGGTATAGTGCAAACACTAATTTTGTTACAATAACCCTAATTTTGTTGCATCAAAACCCTACTATATTTAACATTTTGGTTTACCATGGTTCAATGATCAAGCAGTAATAATTTTGAGTATATTGTGGTAAGATATCAAATATTTTTGTGGCCTGAGGAGTACAATTCAACATGAGGAAAGCAAACAGTAAAGAGGGTAAACAATTACACAGTTTTGGCATCATTTCCAGGTTCATGCATAAGTTGGCTACAAGGAGGGAATGCGAGTTTAGCTTCAGAGTTTACGCTTGTATAGCAACAGACTCATCCATATCCTATATTGCAGCAGATAGCTCATTCTTCTTCTAGGATGCTAGCAGCAGAAGCGTATAACAACCCTTGTACTTTGTTTTGACTAGGGATTATGTACTAGATTAGTGATATGAATAGATCAGAGGATAGGGATTTTTGTAATTTGATCAGTTAAACTTTCAAAGACTATGTAAATATTTTGTAATTACTGATACCATACTTCAAGGAGCTTAACTCTATTATAATTTCTATATATTGCATCAAGAATATGAAGAAAGAGTTGGGTTTTATAAAAATTATAGTTTCACTGTCTGTGCATTTTGAATGCTTCAATTTTTTCATTTGCCAAGATTAGTAGATTCTAAGAAGTGATATAAAGAGTCATGAGATAGTGGATGTTAGTATGTATCAATGTGTTTTTTATTTTCTCCTTCAATAATCTCATAACTACATTTCCTCTGAACGTTTGGAAATTTAAATTAATTCAGAATTCATTATTTCTTTATGCTCTGAGTTAAGTTTTCAAAGGTTCTCATTCTGATCCTCTAAATCCACCATAGGATTCATTGTGAATTCCCTATTGTGGTGGACAATGTTTCTTCTTCTTCACTCATCTACAACAAATGACAAAGTTATAGGATCATCTATCCACCTTGCCTTTATCAATCCTTATTAGACAACTAGCATCTTGGTAAATTACCTAAAAATGCTAGATATTTCACTCAATCACCCAATGAGTTATTGTTTCCAGGCCCAACAAAACCCTACATCAACACAACCTATCCCAAAATTCTAGCCACAGTGTGAAACTCAGAGAGAGCCCTCTCTGGATTGAAGGGGCTAGCCTTTAATCTACAAGTTTGAGTGAAAAGGTTACCTTGGAAACTTCTATCCCACAACCAAGAGATATTTTTTGAGTGCAAACATCTTGGCGGCCATACTGTGGATTCAAATGTTACATCTTACCCAAAACTGTTTTAAGGATTAGATCTACTTTTTGTGGGAAAACAAGAAGTTGGATAACACTAGTGGCTAACATTTTTTCTCTGGAGACTCCACAGTGTACAATTTGAGGCTATTTCATTGGAAATTCTGGTGTATAAAAGGATTCATACAAGGATCCATTCAAATCCAAATCCACCAGAGGTCTTGACAAGTCCTGGAAAATTCTTCAGGAAAATGAAATATGCAAAAGAAACAGGTACCTTTCTTTTAGAAAAATATCTTTCTTTTCCTAAAGAGGAAAAATCTGTTGAAGACATTCAGTTAGATTTGAAATTTGTACACAATTTATTTAGATCTAAATCAGAATCCAATTTGTCAGACATGGTCCTTGATGAAACAAAACTAAAACATTTTACTCCTAGTATTGTTTAAAGAATAAGTAATTTAGAAGAAGATAAAGAGATTTGGTTGCAATTTTATAAATTAGAACATCTGGTTCAACAAATTCAAACCATTGTTTCTAAATCTCCCACCTTCAAGCATCTCGTTCCATCATTTTTTGCTCCAGTGGATTCACTTCCATTAGTCATCCCACATAGTTTTGTTTCAATTGCTCCTGTTGGTTCTACTATACCTACTTCATCAACTATTATAATAACAGTTTCACTTCCTCTGTCATCTGCATTCCAGACCCATGTTATTAGTTCAAAGCCACCTTATACAATGACTACTAGATATACCCCTCTCAATCTCCCAGCTCCTCTACATGATACGCCTTTGAATTATGGCTCTAAGCATTTATTTCAGTTTGATAATACAAGACTCCTCACAACTTAGCAACCATTAGGGGAATTTTGGGGTCTAAAATGGGCCTCCTAAGGAAATTATAAAATAATAGTGGAAAATTAAAATAAGATTAGATTACATCATCAAAGTTTAGAGGGAAAAAGGAAAAAACTATTTTTTCAACTCATATTTTCAACTTATCTCCCTATGAGTTTACTCAAATTTCGTGTAGGAACACTCGTTGAATGAAAAATTTGATTCTTCATCCAAGGAGTACCCATATTGCATACTTTTGATGGACCCTACTACACGAAAAATGAGAAATACATGAAAAACGTGATTGCAATCACGGTTTTTTCATGTATTTCTCATTTTTCGTGTAGTAGGGTCCATCGAAAGTATGCAGGGTACTCCTTGGATGAGGAATTAAATTTTTCATCCAACGAGTACTCCCTCTCAAAATTTGAGTAAAACCTTAGGGAGATAAGTTGAAAATACAAGTTGTACAAGTAGTTTTATTACTTTATTATTTTTTAATCTTTTTACTGTTTTACTCCAAAAATGGTGAATCATCCCCTATGGTTGACATCATCATCTTGAATCTTATTGGTTCTTATAAATTATATTTTGGTTGTACATTTTTCTTAGGAGGCCCATTTTAGACCTCAAAAGTCCCCTAATGATGTAGACATGCTAAATGATTTTATTGATATAGAGGAGGTAGATCAGGAGGATGTTAAACTCAAAATTTTTGCACAAACTCTATCAGGGGAAGTTAAGAAATGGTTTCGAACTTTACCAGCAACAAGTATATCCAATTTTCAATAGTTTGAACAACTATTCTTGGCTAGGTGGGAAGTGAAGAAGAACCTTTTGCAGATACTGGAAGACTATGAGAATTTAAAGAGGAATCCAGGGGAATCAGTTCAAGATTTTACAGTTAGGTTCAACAAAATCTATAATTCTATCCCTACTAATATCAAGCGACCTCCTGGTTTAGCCCTATTACATTACCCTGATGGTTTTGAAGCCTTTCTTGTAGCAACTTTGTCCAATCTTCATTCAAACCTTCCATGTCTTTCTTCAAATCTTCCATGTTTCCTTTCAATTATGCTTCTATACCATCAATATTAGCTTCCATGGCATAGATAAAACCATTTATCTTAGCTTCAATCACATTCTTCAAATCAACCATCCAATTTTTCTTACTAGGCGTTTCTATTTTCTTGATTCAAGTCATTTTTTTCTTACTTTTAGGATCCCTATATTTAAACGACTATAACTCTGTAATTTTGGATCTTCAAGTTCTGAAGTTTTGTCCTGCGATAGTCCTCTGAGTCCTCATTCCAACCCCACAAGTCTTATCGAGATTGGATTCCCCAAGAAAGAGTTATGCCCAATCTCCCACAATGACTTGATTATAGACTGGTTCAATAGAGAAAACTTGTATGACGTGCCACGTGCCACTGTTTCAACCTTCGTCCCTGAAAACGATACCAACAACTACAATCCATCTTCTTTCTGTCACGTATTACGAAATTTGAATCTGATGTTGAGAGAGAAAGTTACGATGATTTTCCCTAGGTCGCCTGTTTGAGATGGAATTCTGGAGCTTGCAAAAACCGTAACTTCCTCAGCTCATATCTCCGAAAATATAGCAAGAAAAGATCTAAAATTCAAACCCGAAGTTCATCAAGATTTAGGCTTAAATAGGTTTTAATTTCAGCTTCTGAAGCTTCGTAGAAAAAAATTATAGCGAAAATGCCACGATGACCTATTTGAAGCAACGAAACCCTAGAATCCAAAGCTCTCATACCAAATGTTATGCAACCAACTCACAGAATATAAGAAGAAATAGATCAATGACTTCAAAATTAGTCTCTTCGAGGGGGCAACTTCCTTTACATTACACAAATGAAAAAAGTATTGGATGATACAAATGACAATACCTCCTTTCTATATAGAGGAGTCTAAGAGGTCACAATATAATTAGAGCCTACATAACAATAATATTGTTAGGGCACAACAATACAATAAGGGGGTTGAACTAAAAACAATAAGGGGCTACACTAGTAGTATAGGGGCCTAACACGTTGATTACTGAACACCCTAACTAGGACATTTGGATACGCTATTAGAATATAATCCACACATCCCTAACATTACAATATCATTTGTAGATGATTGGAAAAAGGGGGCTTCATATAAATTCCAACACATTAAAGTAAATTATGTTATTTATGCTCGGAGTAACAAGCTTTTCACAACGTAAACGTCATTCCTAAGAAATTTTAAGCTACATCCTCAATTTCCTCGATATTTGTTGTTATGAATCCACTCTTTTGATATCAATTTCGCATTGTAAGGTCTATACTATTGATCTTTTGTTGGATGAAGACATTAGATTTTCAATCTCTACAATTTGATTTAAAACACAATGGGTGGAACAAGATTTACAACACAATGGCTTTGATTCTCTAAGATCATTGTGAGTTGTCATTAGGTTTTGTTGCTCGGGGGTCTCTCAAACCACTAATGATTTTGTTGTTGGGCCTGCTTTTTCTTCTGCTCCAAAGGCTATGGTTTTTATAGATGGGCCCGCCTGTTCTTCCGCTCCAAACACTATGGTTTTCATAGACGGGCCTGCCTATCTCCATTTCAAATGTTTTTGTATATATATTCAAGGGCCAAAAAAACCCAAAACATTGTGGTCAAGCCCTTTTCGCCCTAAATTGCAAATGCTAGTTTAAGAAATTGATCTATAAAAAGTTTGATTAGAATTACCAAACGACTCCAACAACCTGTCATTGAGAGGGATGGGTGTATATGTACACATTAAATCCCTCACCACTGGTATATCATTCATTAAACAGTCACCTGCCCATAAAATAAAATGTTCACTTTGCCTTTCCAGCCTAGTTTCCATGGGTTTTACATTCAAGTGTTGTTGTGGTAGTGATAGCCATCAATTGTGCCTCCCCAAACTTGCTTCTTTGCGTGTCGGTCAATACATCGTGAAGGAAAAAAAGTATAGAATGCATGCAGACTATAATTCACCATTGTCCATTCAAAAGCCAATATTAGACACCAATCACGGACTAGATGCTCAAATAGAGGTATTCGCCCTCTCGAAAAAGAAAAAGCAATTGAATGGGGACCACTGCCCTTTGGGATTATTCGGTTTACTTTTATGTTCCCACCAAGCATCACACAAATCACTCATAAAGTTGTACACCATTGCATTGCTGGTTGGGAGGAGTGATCAAATTTGAAGGGCTAGCCTTAATTTCAATTTGAAGGGCATATATTCATCCAACACTTCTATAATGAAAAGCTAAAAAAAATATTATTTCTACATTTCATTTTTAATCAATTTACTTTTTCTATTAAATAAATTAAACTCTTAAACCTATGGCGGTTAGAAGATATCACATTATGACAATATCAAATAGATAATATAATGAGATCTAAAAATTATAAAAAATGATTAGAATTGCAATTTTTTATAACTGAATTTGCATTTTTTAAATAACAAAATGGTTTCATTATTCTTAAAAATATCTATGATATTCAAATTATGCATTCTTAATAATTAATACATGTGATTCAAGCCACTCTTCTAAATTTTAACTGAAAAAATTCCAAGGAATAAAAAATTGTACATAAAACCAACTCACCAGCCTAGTTGTGGTTGATGGGACGGGAGATTTTAGAATTACCTTGAAATCATATTGAATGAACTTGTTGTTGTCATTATACTTATGAATGGTTTAATGGTAAGGAATTGTAGCCCTCATAAATCAAAACATGTATTCACATTGATTGTGGTTTATGGAGTCTCCCTCATACAATGACAGTTTGTCTCTCAACTTTTCCTCCAACATCAGAGAGGCATTGAACCTAGACATTACATGTAAATATAAGAAACCCAACAACATCTAGAAACATATTGAGAAGAAACAACAAATTATTGATTTGACAACACCATGAACAAATAGAACACGTGGGAAGTTCACAATCTTGAGCCTACCATCTCTATCTTTCTTAATTGGAATCCATTCTACCATTCTTTCAGCAATAGAAATCAATGCTAACATAAGAGCAAAACATAGGTAAATACAAAACATATGATTTATCATACATCCATCTCCCCTTGAACAGATCACAATAGAGCTGCATTCTTGTTGAAGGACATGTCTATGCCCTTTCCTCCCATGGGCGCATTATTAGCACTCTTGTTACTTGTCCTTGGACCCATTGACTTCTTGATGGAATAGGGTTTATATAATATTCTTAGCAATTAATTATGTTTCTGTGTTCCTCTTAGATTTATTCTAGGAGCCTGAATCTTGTTGTCAATTTTGGAAAAGATTATATTCATACACACGTGTTGCAGAATGGATGCATTGCTAATTAAATCAAATACTCAGCAAATATAATCAAGCATAGGAGACACAGGAATTAACGTGGTTCACCCAACCAATCTGGGCTACGTCCACCAAACATAGGCATCGACAATCTTATTAATCAAACAGGAGATTACAAAATTAAATTCTCACAAACTCTCACACCCTCATCAAAAACAATCCGTATGGATACCTGTTATATAGCAAAGAGAATCTAACTGCCTCATATATCCTCTCAACTCAAATTTAGGATGCATTAACTCCCTCCCAACAAACTGGAGCTAATCTAGGAACTGATTCCTATTGTTGTCATCTACTGAGATTTTTCCTATCTTATGCAAAACAGAAAATCTCAACAACACGTTAGACATCTTTTAACTATATGTTAAGCATTAAATGATTCCTATTGTTGTCATCTACTGAGATTTTTCCTATCTTATGCAAAACAGAAAATCTCAACAACACGTTAGACATCTTTTAACTATATGTTAAGCATTAAATGTTTCTTGATTACAGGGACCCGTTGGCCCCATTTACTTCCGGAGAGAGCATACGAGTAGGAAATTTAATGGATATGTACATGGTATCTAGCTTTCACGTAAATTTTAATCTTTATCTTAGTGCCCATAAGATATGGTATCTAGCTTTCACGTAAATCTTAATCTTTATCTTAGTGCCCATAAGATATACGAGTAGGAAATTCAATGGATATATACATGGTATCTAGCTTTCACGTAAATTTTAATCTTTATCTTAGTGCCCATAACATAAATCTCGAGTTGATATGTTTGTTTATATAAACATCCTGCATTATCGCTGTATAAAAAAATGCTGAGATATAATTATTTCAAATTTCATTGTGTTTCATGAACAGGCATTGATACAACAAATGTAGTGGTGAAGAGGAATAAATGGAGTGAGCAAACGCGTTCATGTTCATTCCACCTTAGACGTGCATTTCAAAATCGACATCGACAAGGTTCATCCACACAACTTAACAAAGTAAGTTGGAATGTGGTCAGGGGTATCGTGGCGGTGTGCTTTTGCGGAAAAAATTAAAGCTAAAAATGTTATTTTCATGCGAATTTCAGGACGACAGTTTGCAGCACAAATGGCCGGGGATATAAGTTGTTCGTTTAACGTTAGTGGAATAAATTGGTAGTGACAGCCATCAATTGTGCGGCCCCAAGCCAACATGACACAGTGAAAAGTAAAATGTAGCGAATGCATGCGGACCATAATTCCACCACCGTCGATTCAGAAGGTAATTGAATTCAAAATAGTCAAAACATATTAGTCTTTATTAAAATAATTTTAGATATAGTTAATTGAATTTATCTTAAAGATGCTGGTTATACTCTCACCTAAAACTCAATTCCAACCAATCAAATAATGAACTTTATTATTACTATAATTTGATGATAATCTTTTGATAATGACCGTCCGTTTGTTTAGGGATTTAAAAGTATGTTAAAAACAAAAGAAATAAAAAAGTAATAGGATGTAAGTCTATACATGCGGGGTTATCATCTCTTTGGAAGGTTAGCCTATACAGCCACTAGAAGTCGTTGACGGTTATCATATAGTTTGAATAACGTGTCCGAGAATTTAGTGGTCGATATGGGACTTGGTTCTTTAATTATAAAGAATAAAAAAGGAGAAAACCCGCACATAGTTCAGTGGTACGGTTAATGTGTGTGCATATATAAGGATACCACTGCACACCCATCCTCACAACAATCCCAGTGCGCTTCTGAAACCATAACTTATTTCCTCCTCTGCAAATTGCGTTCATAGCATCGACAAACACTACCTGTCATTTTTACTTCTGTTTTCCAATTTGCAATGGCTGTATCATCTTCCATCTCTGCCTCTACCTCCACCGCTACTCATTCCACCAACCATCATTGGTACGAAGTGTTTATCAACCACAGAGGTCCTGATACGAAGAAAACTTTCCAAAGGGTGAGTATGTGGCAACTTGTATCGGTTCACATTAATCTGTTTTTGACGGGTACATTGTTACCGCTTTCATTGATTCTCTTAGTTGTAGAAAAATTGATCCGGGTTATTAGTCAAATTTGAGTAACATTTTGTTAAGCAATGAGGTATCTAGGATAGCTTTAATAGCTATTTATATTATAATCATTATTAAATGGGGATACAAATAACCCCTCTAATTATCGGACAATTATGATCAGCGCTCTCTTAGCTAAGTTATATGGTAGTATTTTGGAAAAGAAGTTGAGCATATGGCTTGAAAGTGAAGGTAAGCGGTCTAAAGGCCAAGTGGGTTTTAGAATGCATGACTCAACAACAGACCATCTTGTTACGCTTATGATCATTGTGGATGAATGTCGTAATGATAAATCCAATCTCTTTTGTTGCTTTGTGGACTTTAGAAAGGCTTTCGATATGGTTCCTAGAAACAACCTTTGGAATAGATTAGAAGAGCTAAAGGTTCCTTTCGAGTTGAGAGCTGCCACTATTAGATTATACGAGAATGTAATTGCCAAGCTAAAGAGCAATGAGGGGTGGTCGAAAGATATTAAGTGTAATATCGGAGTTAAACAAGGTTGCCCCCTCTCCCCTACCCTATTTGGCATTTACATTGACAAGCTCGAAGGTTATTTAGAGGAAGCAGGATGTGCTGGCACGATCTTAGCTGGGCTAGTCGTCATCCTTCTTCTCTATGTTGACGATATTGTTCTCCTCGCAAGGTGTCCATCTGATCTTGATAAGCAACTTAGGCTTCTTAAGGATTTCTACTCTACCATGGGTATGACTATTAACACTAACAAAACAAAAGTTATGATTATCAAATCCAAGAAGGACACCTACGCTAATTTTATGTATGACAATAATAACTTGGAGGAAGTGTATTCTTACAAGTACCTAGGAATTGATATTCATCACAAGCTCAACTGGAACTATAGCATTGAGAAAAGGATTAATGGGGGGTGGAAAGCTTACTTTGGTCTTGAAAATAATTGTAAAACGACAAACCTCGTAATGTGGGATAAAAAGAAGTTCCTCTTTGAAACTTTAGTCACTCTTGTTATCTTATATGGATGTGAGGTTTGGGGTTGTAGCATCTCTAGAGAATCCTGGAGAAAGATTGAGCAAATCCAGAAGCGCTTTATAACGTATAACCTGAAAATTAAAAGCAATACACCCTACCCTATTCTCCTTATAGAAGTAGGTCTTTCCCCTATCGAAAGCCTAGCTATGACTAGGCTTCTATTGTACAAGCACAAGCTCAATAACATAGGAGATCATAGACTTCCCAAGCTAGCTTTAAATTCCAGCCAAAACCAACTAAGGCTCAAACGGGGGTGGTATAAAGACACGAGGGCCTGGTTAAACCATTGGGAGATCAACGAGAATGATGCATTGCAAAACATTAATAACATTAAAAATATTGTTACTTCTAAGTTCAAAGAAAAAATGTGGTGTGAGAAAGATTTAGTGGCTAAAAGAAAATTAAGTTATTATAAGAAGGTCATCAACCCCACCCTAGAAGATCAAAAGTATCTCTTTGTTTTAGCTAGCTCAAAGAAGAAAATTAATATAGCGAAGATTAGAACGAACTCTCATGAGCTCCATAGTGAAACAGGTCGTTGGGCAGTTCCTAAAACACCATGGATGGAAAGAATCTGCCATCTTTGTGATAATAGGAACATTGAGGATGAAAACCACTTCCTCTTAGAGTGCCCCGCATACAACCACATTAGATCTCAGTTTCATAATCTTTGTCACAATACTGACCTTCCTAGCCTTTTACGATGTCAAAATTATAGTGAGCTTGGGAGGCTTCTCTCCAAGCTTTTTGAGCATAGAAATAAAATCTTAAATCAAACTAAATAATTTATTTCTTTAGGTCTGATAGACCAAAGTTTGGTCTCAGTGGACGTTAACCACCACCATCATCATCATCATAAATGCTAATGGTAATAATTTTTCTTTTCATTTTGTTGTTTTAATTAAATTAATTATTTAATAAGATTTTTAAATTCTATATTTTTAAGGAATAGCGATTTGATTTCAATTGGTCCATATTGTATCTCGAACAATTTGTGAAGAATAACAAAATAAATGAGAAAATGAAATAATCAAATTATATATATATATATAGGAATAACAAAATAAAATAGAAAGTGAAATAATCAAATTATATATATAATTATGATTTTCATGGAATTTAAAAACACTTTAAAAGTTATTTTATTTATTTTTATTTTTATTGAAAAAATATCAACAAAAGTCTTTAGAATTTGTAATTTTTGATGATTGATAAAATTAAAAAGTTCAATATTGTAAAAGATATTTTGAAATAAAATTATAAAATTTAAATGCATATAAAACATTTTAAAAGAAATTTAAATAAAATATTTTGGAAAAATATAAAATTAATTTTATTTAAAAAAAAATAAATTTTAAAATTTATAATATAAAAAATAAATATTATTTTAATTTAGTTTTTATTTAATTATATATATATATATATATATATATATAGATATTATATTATATTTTATAATATATATATTTTTAAATAATAATAAAATCATTTTGATATTTTTTTTTCTCAGTAAAGACTAATTCTATTAAAAGAAAATAAAAATACATTTACAAGGAGGTCGAAACCTCAGAGGAAAGCCGAAACTGTCCATCAACATATCCAGACTATCCCAGGGTTGGGAAAACCAGAAACAAAATGTCCAAAAACCATACATTAAGAACTTAGCATGTAGGTAAACCATTGAAAGGACAGTTAGGGGGCTGTAACCATGCTTTCTATACTAACCGGATACCCAGAGGCAAAAATAACTGCAGAACCGAAGACCTGCTACAAAAAGACATAATCAAAACCAGAGAAACATAGAGGAGTGTCCTGGAAAGCAAAGAGAAAAGCCGGTGAAGCAAACAAGGCCGAGGAGGCATCAGATGTCCGTGTCATGGTCCTGAACTTCCTCCACCACCGGGCATGCATTGCCCACCCAAAAATCGCCCTCCTTATCCTCAGCATCCATACCGCTGCCACCTGGAAGAGTCACCGAATGACGGATGCCATAGGAACTATCCGCAGGGTCAACAGAGCCCGAGACTCCCTGGAGGTTGCCATCTGGTGGCATGTTAACATCAGGAACACTGCGCTCTGCCTGCACATCATCGCAATTGAACACATTGTCCGCGTCTTCTCCATGCTACTCGCTCCCATGGCCACTCTGAGACTGCATCTCTCAGGTATGACTAGAAACGCTAGGCTGAGCCTCTTCCTCCGTGAAGATGATAGTGATGCTGGCCGAGAGAATAGGCTTGTTGAGGCTACTTTGAAATTTGAAATGGGTGGTCTGGAAGGTGTTATGCGGGAAAGGCTTACCAACAGAACTATTCTGAGGCGGAATTGCACTAGCTGAGGGAGGGGACGCAGGAGCCATAGGGACATCAGGCGAAGGAGCAGGCTGAGACCGCCCACGACCCCCACGACTACCACCATAGCGACTGCGTAAGTGGTTGCGCACCATTATCAGAATGCAAAGACAGCTTGAAGGGAAATTGAAGCAGGCCGAAGCAAAGCAGGTGCTGAAGTAAGGGGTGCAAGAAAGCCTGAGGAGGAGCCACTTAAAATTCCGAGAATAGACATCTAAGGTTGTAGCCGCAACGCTGCAAGAATACAGAGTCTGATGCAAGCTAAGACAGGAGGGCCAGGAGGAAATGATAGACGAGAGAGCTGACGAACCACCTTAGGTGAAGTCTCTCGATCAAAGGGAGCAAAAAATTTGGAATGCCGAGTGATCTGCAGGTACCATGTGTGAGCTTGCTTTATCCAAGAGACGACATGGAGGAGTGTGTGATCCTGCCACCTGCAGGACCAGACGCTGGCGTGGGAGAGCCACGCCATTAATATTGCATTAATACACCCGCATCCGGGTAAAATAATTTTGATATTAAATAACATTGTAAAAAATAATTGTCATGATATCCAATTAATACATTATTTTCAACAAATATCATTATCATCATAATTTTCCTTACATAATAAAATAGATAAAAAAAATAATGTTTAATTGAAATACACAACTATTGTCTTTTATATAGAATAGATAAAAATAATAAAGTTTGAATGGGTTCAACCAATGGGCTGCAATGTTGCAGTTAGGATTCTAGGCAGAGAAAAGGAATCCTAGAGTGTGACTAAGGAGTGATTGTTTGAAACGATGAACAATGTTGAGAGGTAGGAGGATGAATCAATATTGCGTCTTATGACCATTTTTACCAATTTTTCACCTTTCTTATCACAAACCTCAATTCATCTATTCATTCGTAGTTCATTAGCAACATAGTATATGAGTAGATGTAAATATGAACGAGTAAACCACATGAGCGGCTACTACATAAGTAAATAACCATGAACCATAAGCAATAAGATCAATAAACATGAACATAAGATCGAAAACACATCAAGGCACAATCACACATAGAGACACCAGATGTAAGGTAGAACGCGCAAGGGTAAAAACCATCGACGAAAAATAGTCTTCATCGCCGTCTCTTCTATTATCATATTAATTTTACATCTGATTCACTGGCCACCACCAGTGTACAAGCCATAATTTTCCAATCATACAAGCCTCTATTCGCTTTAGACAACAACTTGTATGAACTTTGGAGACCACCACCTGCAGGAAGCCACCACTCCCTCGACTTTGCAGGGCACCACCTATTGGAAGCTATTACTTCCAATAAATCTCGCCCAACCAACACTAGACTATCCAACCACAACTAGATGGAAGTCAAACACTCCCAAGTTCTCGGGCCACTACCTGAAGGATGTGATTACACCCTAAATATGCAAGCCACCACTTGATCACTGAAAGCCCCTACCTTCAACACATCTCATGAACCTCATTTCAAATTATTTCACACTGTGCCCATATACTCAAATCAACAAAACAATGAGCCTCTTTTCATCAATTTGCAAATTGGACTCACAATAGCAATTTGCACATATAACAATCTCTCTGCTACAACCAATCTGCTCATATATCAAACATTGAATATATGCCCTCCAACACAATCTTAGCCGCAATCAATAAATCATCTCAACACAATCAACAACATACATATAAATCTGCAATCCACACCAATCCTCCAACATATATATTCTCAACATAACTCAATCAGTAGTATACCAAATCTAAATACAAAAACTCTATCGTGTATCAACAAAGTGACCATACAAGATATGAATAAAATGCTACAACCATATAAAATAAAACATGATTTTCTTAGTTGTAAACTCCTGCATACACTATGTTAGAAATACAAGTGTGTTGTATAAAATATGCTAACATCCAATCTCCAACGTAGTGGGAATCTCCTCAATCAAATGCCTTCAAAAACCCGCATCAAACATTTGTTGAAGCATGCACACGAAAAATCTGCAATAAAACTTATCTCCTCCAACAATCTTCTATAACTATGTCTCTCCTCTCACCGTTGGTTCTCAAATCTCTCCAATGACTAACTCTCATAAAGGAACCAACCAACTTTCACAATTTTTCTCCTATAAATAATTTTTTGGAGTGATTAAACATTCGAAGAAATGGAGAGCTAACCATGTATGTTCATAAATTATAAAGTTGGTCTAGTTCATAAAACTTTCCTCCTTAACTCAATCCACCACCATTTTCATTGAATGAGAGATATTTTCCAACTTAACTAATCACCTTATTCAATAAATAAGAGACTTTTTCAAGTTTAATCAATCATCTTGTTCAATAAATGAGAAGATATATTTTCAAATTTAATTAATCACCTTCTTCAATAAATGAGATTTTTTTTCAAGTTTAATCAATCACCTTCTTCGATAAATGAGGGAGATATTTTCAAACTTAATCAATCATCCTCTTTAATAAATGAGATAATTCTTCAAGTTTTTGTTTTGTTTTCTTTATTTATTTATATATTTTTTCTTTTATTTATTTCTTTTTTTTTATTGACATCAATTCCAACATAATTGACGGCACAATTGACTCCTTCGATAAACATCCTAGGTTCACATCAATTCCAACACCATGTGGCCAATAGGGATTCCATATTATAGAAATGCCTCCTGATGCTCCGTGAGGAACTTGGACTAAATAATCACAGTGTATCTAAACACACTTTATAAGTTTATTGACAGACTCAAAAGAGCATTTGGTTTCCTGAATCATCATGATATGTGGTTGTTGTTGTACATTTTATTTTTTCCAAGGTTGGAGCCCAAATGTAACTTTGGGTTAATTTTAGAAATTTAATGTAAATGTAATTGTACAATCTAAATGTTATTATGAAGAAATGTGAAATCAAATGCAAAACAAGAATGCAAATGTGTAATGATATGAAATGTAAATGAGATGAAAATGAAATGCACATGCAATGAAATGTAAAATTCATGAAAGGTACATTTCATTGGAGGGAAATATGGTTGGGAGATATTTTGATTAAAGTAATAAAATATTCCTTCTAGGGTTAGGGGTTTTGAGGAGAACATAAGGATTCGAGAGAGGGTTTTTGTTGGTCTCTCGTTGGATTTTGTAGTGAGTGTTGCATAGTGTTTTTGGTGGTTGTGTAGGGAGCGTATGAAGGAAATGAAACCTCCTTGCTACCATGGCAGGGAGGCCTAAAATTTGTGTAAATTATGGTTATGTAATGTGAAAATAATTTGGGTTCTTGAGTTATGTTGTTGTTTGCAAATTTTTTCTAGGTATGTTCAACATGTGTATCTGTTTCAACAGTTTATTTTCCAATCCTGTGATATTTGCAACAATGTGGTTTTATTTACAAAAATGTTCTATGCACTGTGGAAAATTGGGGAGTAATTTTTTGTATAGTTTTATGTTTCAGTTTTAATGTTACATGTACAACAACTTTATTATCTGAAGTGTAATCCACTAGTTTAGTATTTTGACCAGTTTATACATTTGCAACAATTTTATACCATGTATTTATTTGCAACAACTGCATGAAATGTAATATGATGGGTTAAAGTTGCTATTAATGTATTTGTTGTAGTTGGGTTTTTATGTCAAATTTCTAGTTTCTTGGTTTAAAGCACAAAAAAGTTAGGATTTTTTTTTCCAGTTTTCTGTGCAGATTTAAGTTTTTGTTAGTATTAGCAGTTGTCTTTTTGCAGTGTTGAATTTTGTTTATGACAGTGGTTTGCACTGTGTTTCTGTCACTGTCGGTTCATGAAACTTTTGGTGCATGGCATTATCAGTGCACGAGACTACTAGTGTGTGGTATTATGAGTGCGTGGCACTGTTAGTGTGTAGCACTATCGATGCATGGTACTATCGATGCACAACATTTCCAGTGCAAAGTGACAACACTAGCGGTGGAAACAATATTCCTGACAACACTATCTGTGTTTCCACCACTGGTAGGGTAGCATTGCCTAAGGTTTTTCAGTTTTGTCGGTTTCCATGTGTTGAATTAGCTTGTTCTTGTCATTTCATTTTTCTCTTCTTTTTGGCACCCCCTGACCAAGAGGGCACGCCAAAAATGTGCACAAGTGATCCAAAATGGATCTATAATAGACTTCTAAGTCTAAAAATGTTCTTCACAAAGGAAAATGAAAGTAAATGGATGCTCTTGGAAATAGTCCCATTGCATAGATCCCTTCAATTTGATTCTAATGCAATTTGAATGAGCTAAAATGGACTTCAGATGAAGAATTTATTGTAATAAGAAGTTTGCCCATTGTCCTTTGAAAAGGAGGAAAATTCTTATAAAAATGGGCTTAAGGCCTTATATGGAAAAATCGCATCGGAAGGGTTAAAAGGAGGACGTAGACCAAAGGCGGAAGGACTCCCCCGATAGCGATCTCCAACATATCGCATCAGGGAAAGGTTTAAATGCGATATCGGGACTGAGGCAGAGTCGATTACGATATGCGATGATCAACGTCGGCGATCAGAGGAGATAGTGCTAAGGGCCATGCGACGTGCGACTTGCGATTGCAATGATCGGATCGACAGATCGACGTCGGCGTGTTCCATGGTATATGGAAAGAACCCCTAGGCCGTATCGATAGTGATATACAATGTGCGATATCAACCATTGGATCAGAAAAAGAATGGAAAATTCTGATTTGATCGGCGATCCCCAATACAAAGGGCCAATACACATTGCGATATGCGACTTGCGACATACCGATAAAAGGCGGACCCTATAGAGTTTATAAGCGCGATTTTATAACATTTGAAATTCGAATTTATGGGATTTCTGCGTATTTCCCGTGTATTGAGTTTTTTGGCCATAAGTCTATGTGATTGAGATTTGTGATATAATGGCAGACCCGATGGGTTTATAGATGTGATTGCATATATTTGAAGTCCGATTAAATGCTCCATGATGTGTTTTTCCTGTGTATTTCCGTTATGCTATTGTTTCCGGGATTAAGGCAGAAGAAAGGCCACCAGTTCCTTTTCAATTGAAAACTGCTTCTATTCTTAAAGCGTTTAGTGCCACGCTATCATGGGGCATTGTGGAATGATAATGCATTATGGAAAATGCAAGAAACCACAGATACAGAAAGGAATGATTCCTCATGATTGGGGACAGAGGAATGGATGGAAGTCGCAGAGTCGGAGGATTCCATAAAAACACAAAGAGCACAATTGACAAGGCAGTTGAAGGTTGCTGAGAGTCGCTTGGAGGTTGAGCGAAACGTGAAAGGGACAGAGAGCCCGAGAACTTGAGCGCCGAGAACCAGAAAGCCTGAGAGCTTCAGAGCTAGAGGGCTGAGCAAAGGTAGAGCTACTAGAGGTTGGAGGCAGAGCCAGATAACTGAGAGAGCCAGAGCCAAATGAGCCAGAGAGCTGAGAGCCAGAGCCAGTTAGCTAGAGAGCCAGAGCCGCAGAGCTAGAGAGCTCAAACAGACTTCTAAGAGCCATGGGCTGTAATGAAGTTCAGAACAGCAAAGAGATCAAATGATCAAGCTATTGCTGATGTCAAGAGTGTGCTGAAGATAGAAGAAGGAGTTCCAGAGATAGTTAAGAGAGTTCTGAGGGAGTTGGTGCAAGCTAGAGCTCAAGATAGCTCAGAGCACTAATTGAAGGAGCCTAGTTCAGAGAAGCCTAGATCTGTCTGTAGAGTGAGGACAACTAGGGGTAAGATGGTATTCTAAACCCATAGGTTCAGTTGTAAACCAATGGAGTTGAGTGTGGAACTTGTAAAAGAAAGATTACCATAATCCCAAAGAGCCTAGTTGAGTTGATTAGAGCTCATGGAGACGTAACCCAAGATGTCAGGGTGAACTTCTAATTAAACTTGTTATCTTATGTGTTTGTTTATTTGCTGCATTGTGTTTACTGTTATGTGTGTTTTACATCAGCATAAGAAAATGTACATAAGCACTTGAACAGTCTAAAAACAAACACGAACATACACCTCTTTCAAGCACTTTTAATTGCGCATTTATCAAGCATAAGCATAGATCTTGGGAATATATAAGCTTTGGAGTGGGAGAGGTTCTTGTAAGCTTGACAAGAAGCCTTCAGTGCCCCATTTCAGATTAGGTGGTATCAGAACGGTTATACCAGAGTCTCAGGTTGATTAACCCCACCTTCAAAGAAGGTGATATCAAAGCTGGTTATATCAAAACTAGTTATACCAGAGCAGATGGTATCATGATGCAAGTGGTACCAGTATATGCTTGTTGACTTGAAAGGTGTTCAAACAGTAGCAAGGATTTTGCTGTTTGATTGTTTGTAAACTGACTGTTGTTTGAGTTTGCAGAGGTGAAGGGAAAACTATTGTTAGCTAAGTCCAAGAGAGGACAAGAAGGAAGAAGGGTTGAAGGCATTCTTCTTATCCCAAAGGACCTTAGAGCAATCCTTGAAGCACAAGAGGTTTGTTCCAAAAGGTTGTTTGAATAAGATCTTTGTTAATATTGTTTGAAGTTCTTTTGTTCATTTTGATAATGACTACTTCTACAAGTGAGTCCTTAAATTCTTCCTTCATCACAAGATTCTTTGATGAAGACAAGAAGCAAGACTTGTTCACCATGATGGATATGGTGAGAGAAATGTATGAGGATGGAAGGAGGAGCATCATGCTTAGAGAGCAGTTGAATTCCATGAAGGAAGAGAAGCAATTTCTTTCTGACAAATTGCTGGAAATGGAGAGGCAACTTCATATTGCAAATATGAACCTGGAAAGGATGCATGAGTTGGAGACATAGCTCTTTGTTGCCAAATAAGCCTTGGTCAAGTATCAGCTTGAAGAAGAGGTAAAAAATTCCTGTTTGTCTTCAAATTCCTCTAAGAATATTTATATTGGTTCTTTTGAAAAACATACTAGAGGCATAGGTTCCAAGTTAATGTCCAAGATGGGCTATGAAGGAAAAGGCTTGGGCAAACATGCACATGGGATTGTTGAGCCAATAATGGTTGAGGAAAGGCCTAAGTATTTTGGTCTTGGCTATGGACAGTCTTATGGAGAAAGTTCCAAAGTTTCCATGAAGATAATTGAAACAATTCCAAGAAGGAGTTTCATTTCAGGTCTTCTACCTCAAGAGTGTGAAGATTGTATTCTTGGGGAATGCAATAGCTTGAAACATCACTTTCAGGAAGAAGGTGTTCATAAGCATGCACTTGAACCAGAGAGTTGTGGAAACTCAGAAAGCCTTGAAGAGGTTGATGGTGTTCCAAAGGGAGCCACTTCTTCATTTGATTCACCTCCTCATGAAGGTAATAAAGGTGAAAGAGAAAGGTATAAATCTGGTTCTAATCACATTCCTTTTGATTATGTTCAACATGATAAATTTCCATATAAGTATGGGAAAAGAATTGCATGTTCCTTTTGTGGTTTGGATAACCATAATGTTTCTAGATGTTGGAAGAGAATGGCCACATACAGGAAACTTTTGAAGGAAAGGAAGAAAGAAGCCAAAGGTCCATTGGACAAGGCAAATCATGATGTCAAGAAGATGCACATGTGTTGCACTTACTACCATAAGCAAGGACATATTGCTGAAAAGTGTTGGACTTTGAATCCAACAATGCTTCCACGAAACTTGAAGAAGGTGGAAAGAGAGAATGGCAGGAATGGAAAGAAAGATTCCATAAATGATGTGTTTCAAGATGATTCACATGTTGATGCTGATGTGCAGACAAAGGAAGGACCTTTGAAATGGATTGGTAAGAAATGGTTAGAGTTCTTATCCAATTAAGGTTGCATGTATTTTGAAGATGCATTATATCAAGTCACATCTATTTTCATTTCTTTGTTAATGGAATGCAAGTTGCAGGTTTTTACCAAGAAGGTGAATGGAAAAAGTTGAGTAGGAGACTCACTTTATTGCTGCAACATTATATTCATTTCAGCTTCGAAAGTACAGTGTGCTTAAGCGAAAGTTGAAGGATGAAATGCATGCATAAGCATGATATGCATGAACATAGGGATGTTGATGATTTCCTTGTATTTGAACATGTATGTGTGATTAACTTGAAGGGTTGATTGCTTTGTTGTAAACATGCATGTATTGCAATGTTGACTTGAGAAAAGTTGATTTGGTCTCCAAGATGGAGATGTTGATGAAGTGTTTCATCTTTGGAAAAGAATTCTAAAGTTTCTTTTTCTACATGCTTGTTATCTAGTCAATCATTTGTATGCAAATGTAAAGACATGGAGGTGTTCACAAGATGTGAAATCCATTTCTTTTGTTGAAGCAGGAGTTTAGGCCATCTAGTTGTTGTCTGTAATCCTATTGTTGTTAACAGTTGTTGTTGATAGTATGTCAAACATGTACAAGAGAAAATTTTGTGAAGCAGATGTAACTTCACATTGGTTTGATTCACCTTGGATCAATGATCAAGGTAAAGAAGTTTAAACTACCTTCTATAACCTTCTCAGCAGGAGTTTTGCAGGAAGTCAAGGAGGAAAACAGTTCTTCCTAGGAGGATAAGCACATACAGGAAGGAAAGTGTTTAAAGGCTTTGGTTCAGAGGCACTATGCAAGGAAAGTTTATGGAGGTTGGAAGAAGAGGGTGCTGTTACTCTCATTTACTATTCAGATCAGTATATCAGTATTTTTGAGACCAAAATTTCTTTTTAGTGGGAAGGTGTGATCCAAAATGGATCTAGAATAGACTTCTAAGTCTACAAATGTTCCTCACAGAGGAAAATGAAAGTCAAGGGATGCTCTTGGAAATAGTCCCATTGCATAGATCTCTTTAATTTGAATCTAATGCAATTTGAATGAGCTAAAATTGACTTCGGATGAAGAAGTTATTGTAATAAGAAGTTTGCCCATTGTCCTTTGAAAAGGAGGCAAATTCTTATAAAAATGGGCTTAAGGCCTTATATGGAAAAATCACATCGGAAGGGTTAAAAGGAGGACGTAGACCAAAGGCGCAAGGACTTCCCTGATAGCGATCTCCGACATATCACATTGGGGAAAGGTTTAAATGTGATATCGGGACCCAGGCAGAGCCGATTACGATATGCGATGATCGGCATTGGTGATTGGCGATCAGAGGAGATAGCGCTAAGGGCCATGCGACATGCGACTTGCAATTGCGATGATCAGATCGACGGATGGTCATCGTCATGTTCCATGGCATATGGAAAGAACCCCCGGGCTGTAGCGATAGTGATATGCGATATCAACCATCAGATCGAAAAAAGAATGGACGATCTTGATTTGATCGGCGATCGGTGATCCCCGATACAAAGGGCCAATACACATTGCAATATGCAACTTGCAATATGTCGATAAAAGGCAGACCTGATATAGTTTTTAAGCATGATTTTATAACTTTTGAAATTCAGATTTACGAGATTTCTAGGTATTTCTTGTGTATTGGGCTTTTTGGCCATACGCCTATGCGATTACGATTTTCAATAGAATGACAGACCTAATGGGTTTATAGATGCGATTACATATATTTGAAGTCTGATTAAATGCTCCATGATGTGTTTTTCTTGTGTATTTCCGTTATGCTGCTGTTTCCAGGATAAAGGTAGAAGAAAGGCCACTGGTTCCTTTTCAATTGAAAATTGCTTCTATTCTTAAAGCGTTTTGTGCCATGCTATCAGGGGGCGTTGTGGAACAAGAATGCATTATGGAAAACGTAGGCAGCCACAGAGACGGAAAGGAACGATTCCTCATGATTAGGGACAGAGGAACGGATGGAAGCCGCAGAGTCGGAGGATTCCACAAAAACACAAAGAGCACAATTGACAAGGTAGCTGAAGGTTGCTGAGATTCTCTTGGAGGTCGAGTGAAACATGAAAGGAATAGAGAGCCCGAGAAATTGAGCACCGACAACCAAAAAGCCTGAGAGCTTCAGAGCCAGAGGGCCGAGCAAAGGCAGAGCCACTAGAGGTTAGAGGCAGAGCCAGACGGACAGAGCCAGATAGCTGAGAGAGCCAAAGCCAGATGAGCCAGAGAGTTGAGAGCCAAAGCCAGTTAGCTAGAGATCCAGAGAGCTTAAACAAACTTCTAAGAGCCATGGGGTGTAATGAAGTTCAGAACAAAAATGTCATCAAATGATCAAGCTATTGTTGATGTCCAGAGTGTGCTGAAGACAAAATAAGGAGTTCCAGAGAAATTTAAGAGAGTTCTGAGGGAGTTGGTGCAAGCTAGAGCTCAAGATAGCTCAGAGCACTAATTGAAGGAGCCTAGTCCAGAGAAGCCTAGATCTGTCTGTAGAGTGAGGATAGCCAGGGGTAAGATGGCATTCTAAACCCATAAGTTCAGTTGTAAACCAATAGAGTTGAGTGTGGAACTTGTAAAAGAAGGATTACCATAATCCCAAAGAGCCTAGTTGAGTTGATTAGATCTCATGGAGACATAGCCCAAGATGTCAGGGTGAACTCCTAATTAAACTTGTTGTCTTATGTGTTTGTTTACTTGCTACATTGTATTTACTGTTATGTGTGTTTTACATCAGCATAAGCAAATGTACATAAGGACTTGAACATTCTAAAAACAAACATGAACATACACCTCTTAAAAGCACTTTTAATTCCGCATTTATCAAGCATAAGCATAGATCCTGGGAATATATAAGATTTGGAGTGGGAAAGGTTCTTGTAAGCTTGACAAGAAGCCTTCAGTGCCCCATTTTAGATCAACAAGTTGGGAGAAGCCTAGTACCCATCTTTAGTCTAGTGATAGTAGTGATAAAGAGAAGCCTAGGTGGAAGAAATTGTGGTTTGAGGGAGGCTATGGACCTGGCCAACCTACAACTTCAAGAGGAACACTAGTTTCTCGGTTGCAAATTGTGCAATGAATTATGCGAGTGGAGCTACAACCGAATCTATAATATGCAACACCAAAATGGGATCTAGGACACATATGGGAAATCTTCTTTAATACCCCCACCAAGTGATTTTAATTTGTGCATCAACTCCTAGTTGCCATGCCAATAAAATAAGACCAAGGTCATGGGACTCATATTCCAATTTGAATGGTGGACAAACGTTATAATGGGCATCACTTGTGGTTTATTAATGGCTATGGAAATTAGAAAAGGCATTGGCAAATTAAAAGAGGCAATCAATTACATTTAATTGAGGAAATAAAGGAAAATAGGAGAAATGGAAGGTGAAGAGACACAAATATGCATGCAAGGGAAATTAGAGATAAAATGAATGAATACGAAAGAAAAAGGAAAAAGGAAAGGAATATACATGAGACATCAATGATAAAAAGGCATTAGAGAAATAGTTCACAGCTTTGGTCAGTTCAACTTTTGACAGTTTTGGCTTAGCTCTTGATCATTATAGCTCTCTTCCACACTCTTACACACTTAGATCATTCTTGGAACATCCTGTCATTCACTTGGGCTTGCAAAGAAGCAAGCAAGCAAAGGAATTTGTGGGTAGTGGAAAAGAATGTTGGATCAACAACTGCAACAAGAGTACATTGAAGGTAACAAGTTGCATGTGTGATTTCCTTGTTAATGCTTGAATGCATGGTACATGCATGTGGATTTTTGGTCACTTTGTTATCATTTCCATGGGATTTTCCTCGATTGAAAGTGGTTTCATCCTTGCCTTGCCATTTCCTAGATAGCCATGATGTAGTGGGTTCTTTGTTTTGATTAATCTTTGGATGGTTAGTAGACTTGGATCTTGGTTGAGGTGGTCTTGGGAAATTTTCCAAGGGTCAAGGGTGGAGATGGGATTTCTCCTGGAAATATTGACAGATGGGTGGAGATAGGAAAATTCCTCTGGATCTGGTGAAGGAAGTCAGAGGAACCCAAGCTTGTTTTGGTATTAGTGATTTCTGGACCAATTTAGGTGAAATCACTGTGGTTGTGGGTTGAGGTGTTTTGGCCTCTAGAAGTCGTGGTTAGTTCTATTTTGGTTTAACCCATATGATCCCACATTCATGCTTGGAATATGGCATGAGGGTGATTGGATGAAAGAGAGATTTTGTTTAGCCTGTTAAAATTGGAAACTAGGGTCAAATTCAACTTTCGATATGTAACAACCTCAGGGGTAAATGTGCATAAAATGAACATAATAGGAACAGAAATACAATAAACATATCAACCATAAAAATCCATATATAAATCAGTACATTTGCACATGAAAATCAAGGGAATGAATTTTTTCATTAATAAATGCAATGAACCAACCAGAGATGGGACTACCACGTTCC
Organism: Pinus tabuliformis; assembly: GCA_031772625.1. Lineage (NCBI taxonomy): Eukaryota > Viridiplantae > Streptophyta > Pinopsida > Pinales > Pinaceae > Pinus > Pinus tabuliformis. The sequence continues at coordinate 263,610,697 of CM062806.1, read as the reverse complement.
ACTCGACCATAGATTGGTTGAGCCAAGTCTCTCTTCAGCCAGTCACCCCCATGCCATATTCCAAGCATGAATGTGGGATCTCATAGAACACATCAATAAAAACTCATCCAGGGCTTCCAGAGGCCACCCACCTCAACCCATCAAACAGTGATTCCACCTCGCGATCAGACATCACCAAAAACCATCATCAAATTGGTCTCCATCCAAGCCTTCTAGGCCTTCCTGGGCATTTTTCCAACCAAGGCTTCTAGAACTAGTAACTCAACCCACAGCTTATACAGGGCTTCCAGAGAATTTGTCCAACCAAGGCTTCCAGGACTAGTAACTCAACCCGCCAAGGGCTTCCAGAGCATTTGTCCAACCAGGGCTTCCAGGACTAGTAACTCAACCCAAGCTGTTATAGGCCCTCTAGAGAGTTTGTTCAACTAGGGCTTCCAGGACTAGTAACTCAACCCAAGCTATGGAAAAATGAGAACCAACCAAAACAAATCAATGAATGTAAACCCATAATCACCATGGCTATCTAGGAAATGGCAAGGCTAGGCAATCCATTTTCAATCCAAGAAATCCTCCATGCCAATGATAGATCACAACCAAGAAACCACATGCATGTGCCATGCATGCCAAAACTAGTGAATAAATCATACATGCAACTTGATACCTACAAGAAAATCTGATGTGGCTATTGATGTCGATGCCTTCTTGCTCTTTCATGTTCTTCCTTTGCCTTCTTGCTCTAATAATCCAAGTATGCCACACCCTCTAAGAGTGTTCCAAGAAAACTCTAAGTCTCCAAGAGTATGAGAGAGAGAGAATAATGAGAGAGCTCCAAAAATGAATTGACCAAAGCTTGCCCACTGATCCTCATAAGCCTTTTTATTAATGAGGCCTCTATTTTCTTCAATTTCCATTATTTTCCTTCAATTTCCTCCTCACATGCAACATGTGACCTTTCACCTTTCTTTTCTCCTAATTTCCATTACTTCCATAAATAAATGTGCCAAAATACATTTTTGCCTCTTTAATGCCTTAGCCATTGCCTTTTCCAATTTCCTTAGCCATAAACAACCAAATGAACACCCCCTAGGATGTCTTGCCCAACATTCAGCTCGGAATACGTGTCCCAGTCATCCTTGGTTATTGTTTTTAACATTTATTACATGGAACTTTCACCAGGGATATTACAGAACCCTCCCCCTTGGGGGAACATAGTCCTCGGTGTTCAATCACACATATACCTCAACAACCTACTGAAAGAAGACATACTGTTCATGGAGATTTATATCCCAGCTTGATGCAGTATTTACAATGAAAACATAACATCATAATGACCTGACAACATATCGCATGGTGGAGATTTATAACACAACTCATTACTATATTTACAATGATCATTCTGCTTAAGAAAACTCATATGACATCATAACATCATGATAACATAACCACATGATAGCATAATAACATTACACCCATACCGCATAGTGGAGCTTTATAACATAGCTCGTTGTAGTATTTACATCCATACATGGGTGTACATATAACAAAATCATCAAAATATATATACCAAAACATATGCCAAATCATATACCAAACATATATCAAACATATACTAACATCATATAGCATATATCAAAACATCATAAGGCATATATCAAAACATCATATAGCATGTATCAACCAACATAAAGCATATATCAAATCATCATAAAGCATATATCAACCATCATAAATCATATATCAATCATCATAAAGCATATACTAAACCAACATAAATCAAATACTAAACCATCATAAAGCAACTACCAAACCACCATAAGCAACCACCAAACCACCATATCAAGCTGCTAATTCTTGTAGTTGATTTCAACTACCCAATCGGACATGTTCATGATTCTTGTACTACGCACATATCTTCCATCATTTTTAAAATAAATGAAAATAAATCCATATCATACCTCATTGGTAGCTCATCAATAAGGTACATTTGGAATCCTGTTTGCTTCCTGTCACAAGAAGTCAAACTATCATCTTTGACCAAATCAACATGTATAAAAATATCACATCAGGTTAGCTCAAGACACAACCATCATAGATCAAAACCATAAATCACATGTAACCATCATAAACCAGAATCATAGATCACATATAATCATCATATACCATAGTCATAAATCACATGCATAATAAAATTGAAATAAAATGATGATACTTATCCTTTCCTCAATCCTTAGCTTCTACCTTTGTCTTTATTCCATACACACTTCGGATCGGTTGCTACACTCAACAAAAATCCAGTGCCTTATCCTCAACCATGTGCATAGACAAATAGTGTGAATTGTTAGCACTCCGAATGAACCTCAAGGCTGAGAAGAGGCAGTTCCGAGGTAACCACAGACCAAGCTTTTGATCTAGCATCTAGCCCTACCAGATCAGAGAGGGCTCACTCTTTGCTAGTTGAGGGTGGCTGAAATAAATGAGTCTTAGGCTAGCTATGAAGAATGAGGATTTGGTTGAAAATTGTGGGCTGAAAACAGAAAGAGAAGGGACCATTGAGCTATGGAATCGAGGCTAGTTTCTGTCGGCAAACTTGGGGCAAAGTAAGAGCAATGTTCAGCCAGATTAAAGATATAATGAGGGAAGAAAAGAGGAAAAAGACTGCTGCCCTATAGGAATCAATTAGGGGATGGATCTACAGTGGCAAACTTAGAAGAAAGAGAAGCACAGGTGTTATAGACATTTTTGTGCCTGGCATCACTCAGCATGAAATGTCAATAAACAAGGGATCCAAAGTCCCTAAACATGTTGTTCTTACCCCTAGAGGAACAAGGCCAAGTAACCACAGCAATTCACAAAAGTTTTCCACCTGAAAACACTCAAAACAAGGCAATTCTGGATCATGTCAACTGCTCCACTAAGCATCTGCGCTGAATGTCAACTGCTCCACTGTCTACCTGCGTTGAATGTCAACTGCAAAGAAGGCTACCTGCGCTGAGCGAGTTTGGACAAGTGGCAGAGTCATTCAACGCAGGTAGACAGTGGAGCATTTGTTTTAAATTGAGAGAGGCTTACCTCTTTCAGGTTACCCAAAGATTGTCTCGTTAATCTTTCAAACAAAACACTTCCTCGGCAATGTCTACCGACGCAGACAAGGGTGAATGACTGGTGCCAAACACATAACTTTGACAAAAGAATCCTATTCTAGAACAACCCCTCTTCCATCCACAGACGGGGTATGGACTAGTCATATTCTCCCGCGGAAACCTACCTTATACCCAAAGTTTCCCTGCCGAAGCAGGCCAGGATGCATGCCCCCTGGGTTCCAGTCATATCTCTCGGATTACTCGCGCTCATCAGGAGGACGGACCGTGGGTTGAGACACTTCTTGTGTGTATAGACCCTTTAGGGATGGTACATGACTATTTGCGATGTGTGATCCGGGAAACGAAAGTTGGTCCACGAGCTTGACCATTCTTCCTCCATGCGGAAAACACATTACTCTAAAGAGTGAGGAGACTACAGCTCCCATGCAATATATATAGTCCCGTCCAAGGAGTAGGTTATAATCCAAGGGTCCTTGAACGACCATCACGTTCATATGAACGGTCTTCCCTTTCAATGTTATGGGCACATTGGGGAGGATCCCTAAAGGTCGACTGGTTCCTTTATCAAAACCTGATAGACTTCTCATCTCAGGTAAAAGCGCTGGCGAACCAAGCGCTATCCAAGCAATAGAGGAAAGGATACTCACAGATGCCCCCTCATCAATGATAGTGCCAGCCATTACCATTCTGTATATTTGACAAATAATTCTGAATGGTACACTGGCTGGCAACCGGGGTCTGCCTAGTTGGTTCCAATCAAAGGACACAACCAGGTTGCTTGGTGGTGGGACCGAATATACGGCCGGATAGCGCTATGATGAACTTCCTTCCTGCGACAAAGGAATGGTGGTATTGCCCCCTTGATCATCAGAGTTAGTGCTGATGAAGAGAACCTGGACGGTGTCGTCTGTATTCTCCTCTGTGATGGTGTCATTCGAAGATGGAGCCTCTGAAGGCAAAACCGGGTCAACTGCCATATCAACCTTTTGACTTTCGTCAGGCATGGATCCAGACGGTTCTTCTTCAATGACAGGTGCTTCGACTGACCATCTAAGTGGCTCAGCCGGATTCTCAACTAGTGAGGGACTTGGCAGGAGTCTTTGATATCCAGGAGGAAGATTCGCTCGTAAAATCGGGCGATCTTCCAGAACTCTTTTTGCCTCGTCTAAGAAGGGACAACGGTGGATGGCATGATCGCCTTCACACAGTCTGCAGGGAAATTTAACTCTCCCATTCTGTCCTGGAGCTTCACTCCCACTAGTTGACGGTGAGCAGTCGACATGGCTATCAGAGGTCGATGCTTCCGAATTGTGCAGACGGGGGGACCAGTCTCTTAGTATCCATGGGATACAGGGACAATCTCTATGGAAATGGTCTCCCCTGCATATGACGCATGGCGATTTAGGCCTTACGAGTGCGGTGTGTGGATTTTTGTTAGATGACACTTGTTTGACCCCAGTCGCCTTAGGCTCCTTCTTCTTCTTTTCTTTCTTCTTCTTCTCCTTCTTCTCCTTAGGAACCCGATTTTTTGATCGACCAGTTCCGTCAAGCGAAGAGGAAGGAGGGGAGGAAGATTAAGTGGAAGGCTGGGAGGCAAATCTTGTCTGATCTAACTGTTGACTCGACTGTTCAGGAGTGGTGGTATTCTGAATGACATTGGTCGAAAAGAGCCAAACTGGTAGGCCAATTGTCAGTCCTGGAAGCGACAATGTGGCCATGTGGGGCGCACCAACATCTCCCCAAGAGGAGAAGGGACTAGGATTTCCACCCAAGGGAAATCCTTGGTTGGTGTGCTCCATCTTTTCAACCTAAAGATCAATGCAGGATTAAAGGGTGATTGTTCTGTTTAAAATAAATTGTTAACGACGCTTTTTAGACACAACTTGCTTTTTCAGTTTTAAAGAGTCGAGAAAAAGCTAAAGATGACTCTAGTCTCCTTCGATGTTTTAACGAGCCCGAAGTGACAAATGCTCGGATGGACTTTTTCTGTTATAGAGTATGAAAAAGGCCAAAAGAAACTGCTCTGGAGATCTAGGCAGAGGGTGTGCCAAACTTTTTGCAAAACCACAGAATACGTTTTACGGTACGGGTGGTTGATCTTCGTGAATGCTGTGTTCACTGCATTGCGATTAGTAGGGCGGTCGACACGGTTTCCTAAGGATAAAAGATATATGCCTATAGGGGTCTCCCAATATATATGCGATGGTACGTGGGAGCACAAATCCGTACTAGCGCTACCGCCTCTCAGGAGGAATCACCCACCTTCTTAGAGATCGACAGTCACTAGGCTTAACGACACCGGAACACGTCTCTAGCCTAGACCTCTATGTTGTGTGTTATGTTACAAAGCGTTGTTAGGTTCATTCAGTTTATTTTAGGTTGATCTTTTTAAAGTTTGCCTTTCAAGGTTCACCACGAGATGTATGGTACAAATTCCTAAATGCAGTCTAAGATGATAAGCAAGCTTTACAATCTTTCAACTTTGAAAATCCTAGCTACTAAGGGAAAAGAGAGCAACTAACTTTTCTCAAACATCAATCAGCACACTCTAATGCACTTTTCCCTAAATCCAACATGCAAACTATCAAATGCAAAATGCACAATGCAGGTGTTTGTTTTCACTTTCTTAGTATAAATGCCTACAAAGAAAGCTTTTTGCACAACTTTGAATTTGCTTTTACAATGATCAAAATAAACAAGTTCAGTTTCTTCGAAATCAACAAGGGTAGAAGAGATTACAATCACTTTGCGATTTTCGAAATAAAGACTTGTTCTGATACTTTGAAAGAGACAAATTCAAACCAATAAGCAAAAGTAAAACTATAATCAATCTGAACAAACAACCAATGAACTCTCTTCTAAGATCACTCTCAATCAGATCTGAATCAAAGGCTACAGAAAGACTACTTTACTCATGCAAAGGAAGACTGTAAATGACGCCACAAACACATAAAAACATTCACAATATTTTTGTACAAAAATGGGGTGGAATTCAGGCAAAGAAAAGGGTTATCAGGCTAGTACCTATGCTGGTTAAAGGCTGCAAAAAACAGAGATCAAAATAGGGCAACAAAGGACAAAGAACCCCAGCTGCTCAAGGCCACACTGGTTCAGCGCAGGTCCAACACTGTCAGTTTGACATTCAGCGCAGGTAGCCCCTTCGGGACCTGCGTTGAAATGCAGACTGCCTTCACAGTGCCTGCGCTGAAGAGAGAAACTCTCGTTTCCCTTAGTTTCTGGGTCACAAAATGCTCAAAAATCAACTGTTTCAGGCCAAATCAGAAACACAAGCAAGGTATAAACAGAGGGATGCTTTGATAAGGTACTAAAGACTATCACAAGGATCAATCAAATCATTTGTGGATCTAGTTTAGATCATAGACAAATCCAACATACTGGATCAAAGCAACAACTTTTACTTTGCATCCGGGAAAGATGCAGTTCAAGAATTGCTGTCAAGTCTATGAAGTAAACAAATGACGGAAACACAAATGAAATGAATAAACAAGTTCTTCCCCAGCGGAGTGGCCAATTTGTTGTGGGGAAAAATGCCTATTTAGGACGATCCTATCCACCTAAGGTGTGACAGCGCCTTAGCAACAAATGAATACAGCTATCATGATTACTTCCTTTATGAAATATGAAAGAGAGGAGATCGGCAGACTTACCGTTGTCTCTTCTTAGACGAGGCAAAAAGAGTTCTGGAAGATCGCCCGATTTTATGAGCGAATCTTCCTCCTGGATATCAAAGACTCCTGCCAAGTCCCTCACTAGTTGAGAATCCGGCTGAGCCACTTAGATGGTCAGCCGAAGCACCTGTCATTGAAGAAGAACCATCTGGATCCATGCCTGACGAAAGTCAAAAGGTTGATACGGCAGTTGACCCGGTTTTGCCTTCAGAGGCTCCATCTTCGAATGACACCATCACAGAGGAGAATACAGATGACACCGTCCAGGTTCTCTTCATCAGCACTGACTCTGATGATCAAGGGGGCAATGCCACCATTCCTTTGTCGCAAGAAGGAAGTTCATCAGAGCGCTATCCGGCCGTATATTCGGTCCCACCACCAAGCAACCTGGTTGTGTCCTTTGATTGGAACCAACTAGGCAGACCCTGGTTGCGAGCCAGTGTACCATTCAGAATTATTTGTCAAATATACAGAATGGTAATGGCTGGCACTATCATTGATGAGGGGGCATATGTGAGTATCCTTTCCTCTATTGCTTGGATAGCGCTTGGTTTGCCAGCGCTTTTACCTGAGATGAGAAGTCTATCAGGTTTTGATAAAGGAAACAGTCGACCTTTAGGGATCCTCCCCAATGTGCCCATAACATTGAAAGGGAAGACCGTTCATATGAACGTGATGGTCATTCAAGGACCCTTGGATTATAACCTACTCCTTGGACGAGACTATATATATTGCATGGGAGCTGTAGTCTCCTCACTCTTTAGAGTAATGTGTTTTCCGCATGGAGGAAGAATGGTCAAGATCGTGGACCAACTTTCGTTTCCCGGATCACACGTCGCAAATAGTCATGTACCATCCCTAAATGGTCTATACATGCAAGAAGTGTCTCAACCCACGGTCCGTCCTCCTGATGAGCGCGAGTAATCGGGGAGGATATGACTGGAACCCAGGGGGCATGCGTCATGGCCTGCTTCGGCAGGGAAACTTTGGGTATAAGGTAGGTTTCCGTGGGAGAATATGACTAGTTCGTACCCCGTCCGTGGATGGAAGAGGGGTTGTTCTAGAATAGGATTCTTTTGTCAAAGTTACGTGTTTGGCACCAGTCATTCACCCTTGTCTGCTTCGGTAGACATTACCGAGGAAGTGTTTTGTTTGAAAGATTAACGAGACAATCTTTGGGTAACCTGAAAGAGGTAAGCCTCTCTCGATTTAAAACAAATTTTTTGGCGGAGGGTAAGTAGAGGTAACCTTGAAACTCTGTTTTATACCTGGGGGCATGCAAACCTTTTGGAGTGAAAGCAAGGGACCACTATTTATTTTTTAAACTTTTAGGTCCTCCCTTTAAACCTGTAGGTCTAACCCTTTAAACTCGTATGATTAGCCGTTTCTGAACTTGCATAAAGAAAGGATGGGGAGCAAAGCTTAGTGAGATGAAGCTCCATAAAAAATAGAATCTTGATGAGACGCTATTATCTTATGACTGGGTAATCGAGCAGTTTTAGCATAAAGTTCATGCTCGTTAAAAAATAAACGCAAGATCCGAGCAGTTTTAACGCAGTCTTCATGCTCGTTAAAAAATAAATATAAGCAGTGAGCAATGTTTCCTCCAGAGTTTAAGCTCATTTTTATCTAAAAAATGAACCTATCCCGGTAAATAACCACTGTGATCGTAAATTTATCAGCCATAAAAACCTTGGTCGTGTTTGCACCTGCCACCTCCATCTTTCATTTGGCCGATCGTTCACCTCCATATGATTGTTTACCCATTTTGAGGAACAACTGCGAAGAGTGATTTCACCTAGCCATCCTTGTGACACTGCCGTGATTGGAAAATTCCAACCTGTACCTGGAATCAGTTGCTATCCCTGTTTATCACTCGTTCCTCAAAAGACGAGTCTTCTTTAAGATCTTTTCAACTGACTCGTAAAATATGAAAAGATTGCCGAGTTTTGGCCTTCCAGCTCGTTAAAGGACAGGAAGAGCTATCCCTCCTCTAGATTTTAATCTTTTTGGACCTGAGGGATTATTGCACAAAAAGGTCGAGCGCTTGTTTTATTCGGCTCGTTAAAGTTATCGAAAACTCATCCCTTTTCTATTGTTTTATACTTTTTCGGACTTAAGGGATTAGATGACGAAAAAGGAATTTTGGAGTTAACTTTATGTATCTTTTCAGACTCTCTAAAAATGAAAAGGACCGAGTTATCCTTGTCGTTAGACTCGTTAAAATGATAAATAGCGACAAACTTGTCTTTAGACGAGAATGAGTTTCCCTATCGCTAGGCTCGTTAAAACATAGCGATGGGCTTGCCCGAAGGGCAGGTTATATAACAAGCATATGTTATCCTCCTCAAGCTTGACAAAAATAAAGAGGTACTGGTCAGCAATGACTGGGGAAAAATTGGGAAAGATCAAGAAAACTTTGATGGTAGCAGGTCGCTCTTGAACATGACACTTTTCCTCCGTACCACAATCGGGTTGGGTTGTTTCATTCACCGGCCACATCACCATGGTCTTGCCATACCATCCATATTTGGGGTAATGCTACCAATCCATCGTATCAGTGTCGCCATATGTTCAAGAGAAGTCATTCAGAAAGAGTCAACCGGGTCCCATCCACTGCCATACATTATCCTTCATCCATTCATGACCGCCACCCTGAATCATATGTCACAGATTGTTTTCACCTCCATTAAAATCATTAGCTCCGTTCCGTGTCACTGATGTGGGATTCATTAAGGCCCTCCTTTGACGGATCGCTCCTTGTCGACATCAGCTCATTATCCAAGGAGTTGATCTAGGAACAACCCCTTCAGTACTTTGAAGCTTGCATACCTCAATGGCAAGTTTCTCACTTCCGGCGACAGGTATACATCAATGACCTTCAACCAGAAGATTTTGCGTGGTGTTCGACGCCAAGTCCTTTATTCACACCACGTGAATTGTATTGCAGTACCTTGAGGGTCATTATCATTATCGGTGATTCCTCTCGCGCTTGTTAACAGTTTACATCATTGACCGGTAATCAAGCGATGTCTTTCCATGTTCGACTTCAGCGCAATTCTCACATGGATCGACTTGTACTTAGAGTGAAGATTGAACGAGTTTGAAGACCCTGGATCTAGTTTCATCCATCCGTGCTGTGATATATATTCAGGATAAATAAAGACATTTGACATGTACATCATTGCAGCAGATGATCATCCTACTCAAAGGATGATAATTTTCACTAAAATTATCAGTCTACCATCAGACGATCGTCTGTTCTATGTACAAAAATGAATTTATAAAGCTGAGCATGGGAATGCCCGCCTCAGCTAGATCATGAAAGCAGTATGAATCGTAATGTATTGTATTTTATTACAGGTCTCCTCCCAGCAGATGGATGAACTTCGGACCCTCCTGGATAAAGCATTTCACCCGATAAACGGCCTCATACTTTAGGGGGCAACTGTTATAGACATTTTTGTGCCTGGCATCACTGAGCATGAAATGTCAATAAACAAGGGATCCAAAGTCCCTAAACATGTTGTTCTTACCCCTAGAGGAACAAGGCCAAGTAACCACAACAATTCACAAAAGTTCTCCACCTGAAAACACTCAAAACAAGGCAATTCTGGATCATGTCAACTGCTCCACTGAGCATCTGCGCTGAATGTCAACTACTCCACTGTCTACCTGCGTTGAATGTCAACTGCAAAGAAGGCTACCTGCGCTAAGCGAGTTTGGACAAGTGGCAGAGTCATTCCTCAAAGGTGTCAATGCCCAGGAAGCTTCCAAAATGACACTTGGATCAGGGAATTCGACTGGTGATGAGTAAGAGGTTCCAAATCTCCAAGTGGAAGCAAGAACCTCCAAGTGGACTCAAGAACTGAAGTGGGAGAGGACACTAGTCAGTCTCAGACCAGTCTCAAGCTGACTCATCCTCTCTCCAAAACTCCTATATATAGATCTCTCTCCATGAGGTCAAGGGAGGCTGGAATTTGATATTTGCAAAGAATTGCTGTTGGTTTGTGGCTAGAAATATTGGGTGTGTTATGCTTTGAAAGGAGCTGAAGAAGGAATTCCATTCCGCTAGGAAGGAGATGCTGGGTTGGAGCCCTATGGGTTGTATCTCTTCCTGAATCCTCTTACTTTCAATAAAGCTATCTTGATTCTTTCCTATATGCTGGTGTATTTTGTATGATTGCATTAGTATATTTGATTTACTTCTAATCCTGAATCATTTATGAATATGTATATTTGCCTTTGTATTGTGTCCTTCTCTTGTTGCAAGTAGCTGTTCTCTTGTCACAGGTAGCTGTTCTCTTGTGATCTCGTGGGATTCAAGTAGCTGTTCTCTTGATCAAGCGAGGAGGCAAGTAGCTGTGGACACACAAAGAGAAGAGGATCTAGTTCGAGGGACAACCGGAAGACAACGGTAAGTTTTCCGATCTCCTCTCTTTCATATTTCATAAAGGAAGTAATCATGATAGCTGTATTCGTTTGTTTCTAAGGTGCTGTCACACCTTAGGTGGATAGGATCATCCTAAATAGGCATTTTTCCCCACAACAACAGGGTTACTCAATAAAGCATCTAACAGAGGATGGATTCTGAAAAGATAACCACTACATTAAACAACATAATCATTGTGAAAGGAGCATCGTGCATGGATGGATTCCTAACACTTCCCTTAGAGAACGTTGTAACGAAATTAGTGGGAAAAAAAAAGCATGGAAATGAATTTACAAGAAAAAAATGCTGCACATTAAACACCATGATGGATCCTAAGTTTAAAACGCAGAGACTGCTCCAATAGAATAATATTAAGAAAACTTTAAGCTTTACACAGTCCAATAGCAGCTTTCCTCTACTGAAAAATTCAAACCCTTTACACTTTGAAATTCATAAAATATATACAATTAGCTCATCCCTGTACTAAGGGAGTTGAGCTCAACCATCTCCCTAAAGATAGAAACAGTTACATTAAATTTGGACCGAATTTCTAAAAATAGGGGTCAAATATGAACTCGTATCTCTTGAACCATAACACATGTTACAACACTGAAAGAGGTTTTTGTATATAAGGTCATGTTTGAGAAAAAACTCTCTCAAATTTTGGAAATTTGTTTCTAGTTGCTCGGAATATGTGCCTCAAAATAATATCTAAAACAGGAAATCATTAAATATTTAAATCTATAAACATAGGCTGTAAAGATCTAGTCAAATATTTCAATTAACGACACCTGTGAATAAACTGAAAGAGGTTTTGGTTATATGGCTTGTGGTTGAAAAACAATTCCTTGGGTTTCTCAAAATTACTTTCCATCTGTTGTAAAATGGCGCCGCACTACAATGACTATAATAGTAAAACAAATGCAAAATTTGTTTTGTTTTAATGTAGGCCTCAAATATCATTGCATATCTCCCACATAGTAACACCTGTGCATAAACCAAAGGAGGTTTTTGTTATCGGTATGTGATTGAAAAAAACCTCTTTAACTTCTATAAAATTCATGTCCAATACTTCAGAAATTGATTTTGTAGTAAACTTGTCCCTATGTGCAGCAAATGACCTCAAAACATGCATAACCAAGAATCAATCATTCATTTCGATCATATATTCTGATCCAGGAACCGGTTTCGGGCATGCAATATACCATTGGAAATATATTTCCAAGCTTATTCTGATGATCATACTTAGGATATGATTTGCACTGAAACTCATGTGCAAAACATCTCTGAAGACCAGACATAGTAAGAGCCTATTTTGATCCCTGGTGACAGGCTGTGAAAACTAGAACTAACATGCATCACACATATACAACCACACGACATACCACACCATGCAATACATGCATCTACGCCTGACATACAACACATACACCTACACCCAGTGTATACAATATAATGCATCCATCTATACCCGATGTGAAATATCAACCAATGCATGTACCTACACAGAGTACTACACAACGAGTACACACACTACAATATCATGACTACATGATGCATATACATAATACCACATGCCCATAACACAACATCGAGGACATGCACACAATACCACACGTACACCAATACCATATGTACAACTTGTACACAGTACCACCTATACACTACACCACCTGCACAACATGTTCACAACCTCACATGTACACAGCACCACCTGCACAACGTGTACAGAACACCACATGTACACTACACCACTGTACAATGTATATACAATACCACATGTACACAGTACCACTCGCACGATGTGTCCACGACACCATATGTACATAGCATCACATGGACGACATGTACACAACACCACATGTTCATATCACCCTATGTACAACATGTACACGACACCACATGATCACAACACCAATTTACAATCATGCATAGAACACCATATGTACATAGCACCATATGTACAACATGCATGCAACACCACGTGTACATAACACTACATATCCAACATGTACATAGCATCATCCATACACATCACTGCATATCCAACATGCACAGAGCACCATATGCACACACACCACATATACATCATGAAGACAGTATAATATGTATACAACACCCCATATGCAATATTCGCACAACCCTATTTGTACCATCTTGTACATAACATTGCATAAATAACATGTACACATGCTATGTATACACAACGCCACAAGTGCACACATCATAAGTGCAACATGTACAACATATACAACATATGCTCAGCAACAGTACCACACATCCAAAACCACGCTGTCCTTACCAAGAAACCTTGCTTCCGATATCTCATCCATGCTTATCCTAGCATGACGCAGACCACATTGCTTTCACTTTGCTGATGTATTCTTCAACATTACCTGTCATAGCATACACATAGGCATAATACAAGTATAGAATATCAAATCATATCCACATGATACTGACCTCGTATATTTTTCATGACTACACTTCCCAATTGATTCCTCGAAAGACTAGGAACCTCTTCATGCCATTTGGTTGCATAAGCAATTATTCTTTCACAAGAATGATCCATGACAACCTTGTTAGATAGTAACATCGGTACATGGATACATACATACATGTAAAAAAGTTAGCATAAAACAATCATGATCATGTCAGACAACAACATACATGCATGCATATATAATCATTAGCATAAAACAACCATGGTCATGTTAGACAATGACATTCGTACATATATATTATGTATACTTATATAAACATAACAAAATCATGATCATAACATAATTACCAGATAACATAGGGTCTAGGATAAGAGAAATTCTTTTATTCATGCAACACATGCACAACATTGAGAACAATAGTTCCCAACATATCCAAGGCATATGATGCCTCAACTCCATTTACTTTACCTTTTCCTATTACCTTTCTCATGTCTATACCGCCAGTGTCCATTTAGCACAATGGACCCAACCAGTCCAACCAATTTTCACAGTCTTACCTTCCTTTGTGCTTACTCATGCACAGAGCTTCATATGGGTCTTATATCATCAGTTTGGTACCACAATTCTATCCCGATTTCCATCAACTTTCCTCTTTCCGAACCAATTCCCAAGACTCAAAACATAAAAAGGGAAAGACAAGAAACAAACAAGAAGAAGACCATAAAAACCAATAACAACATGACTCCGCAAACAAAGTGGTATGGCCATACACTAGACATAAACAAAGCCACAAATCAAGCTCAACAATTCATAAAAGACCAAAAGCACAAGACTAAAAACAAACACCATGACTCAATCCCCATGGTTCCCAGGGAAAACTCAACCCGAGCCTTCTTCAAGATTTCATGACAACCTCTCTTGCCATGCAACTCCCTGCATCATGCTGACACATGTAAACCACATGTTATAAATATCAAGAAAATCATATCTATCAATTTGAAATCAACCTTTACCAAGACTAACCATCATGTCATAATCCATAGTCAACTCACAGTCATTAGGCATAATACTAAAACTATCACCTACTACTCTCAAGTACCTATCAACTGTCTTAAAACATATGTATTAGTACCATCATCTTAAAACAATATCATTGGAGAACATACTCATATTATGCAATTCATTAAACATTCAACCAACTCGCAAAAATACCATGTTAAATAAATCAATTAGACAACATAATAGACACCGAACACTCAAATACCAAATAGATGACGTAATAAATTATGAAACACCAAGTATAATACATAAGCAAACTCATACCTTAGTGTACCTTAGGGGAGGCTATCTTGTCTGCATTATCAATATAGTTAGCGAGATATAATTTTACAACATGTCAACTCAAGAACTCATAAGGTCATGATATCCATAGCAATATCTAACTAATGCTTACATTGTAAACTCATACACATATGCAAAGTCAATATAGATTAGTACAACACCATATCACAAATATGTCGTCTCATACCTGAATATTGCAACCATAACCATCTGCATAGGCCAAACCAAGTTAGCAAAATATCAAGATCTTCAATGCAATGAACATAACCATCACGCTTATCACCAATCCAAACTATAACATCAATATCTCAATGAAATAACCCTAATCATCAAGTTACTAACATATAACAACAATAAACTATATATCATACTCATCAACAACATACAACATAATCATTAGGTTATCTAATGTAAAAAAAAACAAATAGCAATGCATACAACTACAGGTTACTATCATTCTTAACTATCTAACACGTGTGCATATGACCACACTAATCATCTAACATCTATCATGAATGTAACCATAACATCAAATACATGTCCATAAACCTAATGTATATAACTCTAATGCATATAATAATCCTTAACTTACATACTTGCATGCCAAACATATAATACTTGTATGACGATCTACTCTTACCCCAAAGTCCAATATTGCAACCTCATTATGTTGATTTGCATCCCTTGCTCTATCTCAACTAGCTCATTAACATCATAACAACCAACTGAATCATTGTTATAGCACCATTTACCACTCTTGGTATTTGTGATGCTTTTTTTATGGCCTAGGGCAACCCCTCCTTCCAGGCTTGGTCCAAATATATAAAAAACAGTGTTTTATTCCTTGTACGCTACTTTGCCCTGAGCTAAAAGCGTGTACATGTGAGTCAGTCAATACCCAACCCATGTATATGTATTAAAACACTTAAAAAAATTATATTTTCTTAATTATGGGCAGATTTCACGGGTTTTACCTATTGATTACCTCCTATTGCCCGTGGCCCAACTGTTTCCCAACTAAAAAACTAATTGGGAGAAGTATAAATAGACTTCTATGGGAAGGCCTTAAGGAGGAGAAGAGATAGAGTTATTATACTGAGATTATCCCTGACTGAGTTTGATGAATCCTTGTGCCTCATGCACTTCCCCAAGCTTCAGGAAACCCTTGTTTCCTTGATTACAGATATCATTCCTTTTGCTTGAGATATCATGGTGTTGGTTATGGAAGAAGATTGTTGAAGGCTGGGATAGGACGAATCCGGAGGATGGTTCTGCTTGGAGCTGGAAGAAGAAGACTTAGGTGAATTCTCTCCATGTTATTTATAGCTTACTGCAATAAAATAAATGTTGTCTTGTTTCTGAAATTAACTATGTTTATGCATCAAATTATGTTTTAATTCATATATGAATGATGTTTTGATGTATGATCAATCATTTGTTTATATGATATAAAGTCAATTTCGTGAATATTCTTTACTTCTACAATGTTATGTATGTTCGAATTGAATGATTTTTAAGTTTGAAGAACATCAGGAGTTGCAGAGGGTCTGAACCCTATGGGACCTACTTGAACAAAGGAAATCCAGGTACGGTTGCTTACATAGTTTGATTATATAATCATTTTGCCTGAGTTGTATGAGTGTTTCTTGTTGTAATTTGCTTCTACTCTGTTGGGGTTCGAACCCAAAACCCTAGGGTACTTACTCCCGAAACAGAACTGGCGACTCCGCTGGGGATAACAATCTTGTTATTCCTGCTTTGGGTTGTTCATTACCAATCAGGGCTCAGTCTTTGGTTTGCTTGCTTTTACAGTCTTATTTGGTCCACTAGAGTCTCAGGCTTTAAGTTTGATCTTTTGGATCAGACTTTGTTTTTTATTTTTTCTTGCAAAGCTTTATATACGCTTTTTACTTTGTTTACAGTAGCGTATACACGCTTTTTTCAGTAAAGTGAACCCACATATACACAAGTTTCCTTTGTCAGAAGAACATGTGCACACTTCTGTGTTTGAACACAGTTGTGTATGCAAATTTTTGCATTGTTTTTTCAAATCTCTCTCCTCAGATAGATTTGTTGCCTGGTCTTTTTAGTCTATGTGTGGTCAGTTTCTGTTTGAAGAATTTAATTATTCTGCAAGATTACTATTTCGAAGTCTCTTTGTCATTGAAAAGATTTGGCCTAGGTTTGCTTTTTAGCGAGTTTGTAATTGGTGTTTTAGCACACAAGACTTCGTTTAGAAGTTCTTGATTGTTCTGGTTCTCCAAAACATGAGATTGTTTTCAGTTTCAGTGTCAAGCTTCAATTTTGAATCTACTTGCTTTGCTTTCCTTTGTTTTGTGGCCTCATAGATTTTCTTGCTTTTTGAAAGTATTTCTTTCCTAGCTTTTTGGTCAGTTTGTCAAGCTCTTTGTTGCTGTTTGGGTTGTTTAGTACAAGTTGAAGCCTTTTTGCTCAAGTTTTCATTCATTTTCGAGTTTGTAACTTGCAAAGACTCCTTGTGCTCTCTTTTCGATCTTTGAGGTTTAGTAGCATTTTAGATGATTTCAAAAAGTTGTTTTCATTGTTTATTTAAAAAGAAAAAAGATCTCAAAAAACTTTGTTTTTGTTTTTGTTTTGCCAAGTTTGGTTTTTGGTTTCTTTTTGTTGTTGAAAGCGAATTGCAATCTTTTACAATTTGTCCTTCTTGTTTGGAGAGAATTTTGTGTTCAAAATTTGTATCCTCTTCAGTGCTTGAGTTGGCCCATTGTTAGTTATAAACTATTACTTTTTCTTTTTGAGTGATTTAGGATCTTGCATCTCCATTATATCTTGCATTAGGGTAGTTTGCATTGTTAAAGCATTCATAGTCTTTTAGTTTTTTAGGTGTGTGAAGTGTGTTTCAAGAAAAGAAGAGAAAAAGTACTTTGCTTTTTAGAAGTTTCATAGAACCCATATAGAGATCTCTTTTCATCGAAGAAAAAATGATTGCATTCATGTAGTTAGTTTTTCATTGATTTCTGTTGCGTCATACACACATCATTGGTTTCACTCCCATCTATACCCTTGACTTAAAGAAAATCCATTAAAATCAAGTGATTAATTAAAATAAACTAGAACTTTTGTATTGTCATTAGAATACACCAACAAGTTTAGGTTTCTTAGGGCCTTGGATTAGGCGAGAGAAGAGTTAACTCTCCAAAGCCGCTCAAAATTACAAAACATAGAAGTTTGATTAATGAGCGAAATCCAATAGCGTTAGGAAGACCAGGAAAGCTCCATAATTGGGAGTAAAGCACGAGGGAGAGTGAAGATAAGGACGAGAGATACCCCCTCTCTTACTTACCGGATCTTGCCTCATGACTGTTCCATTCGACTTCTGATATGAGTTGGTGACCATAGTTGCCTATCCTAGGGACCACACAGGTGGCTATGGAGGAGAATCTTGTGGCACCTGAGGTTGACGTTGTATCACGTTTAGCAGTACTTCTCAAGGGCACCCTTGCGAAGCTTGGGGGCTTGCACCGACAAAGGCTGTTGTATGGAGGTTAGCGTAACTACCTCTGATACCTTCGCTACTAGGCCTGGGGCGTAATTACCCCAGTCTATTTTCGGAAGGCCCTTTTTATTAACTTTCTTGTATTTTGGTGTCTGGTCTGTTGGGCAATTTATTGGACTTAAATTGCTGCATAAATTATCGACCAGGGAAACTCGTAAACTTGTGATGATGCTAGCACAATATATGCAGGAGTAGGCAACTAACTCTATGTCTAACTAAATTATTTAAGATTCAATACAATATGCAAGGGAAGAGGCTCCTAACTAAGGAGGTCCTGGTTGTCCTTCCCTACAATATCATAGAGAAATCATTGATTACATGAGAATAAAAAAACTTAAAATGAAAACAAGAAAATGAGCTTAGTTATTGTTTAGATTCAAGTAGAGAGAGAGACTAACTTAGTCTCTTGATTGTCCTCTCATGTACTAATCCAAACTAAACTAAGAGTCATTCATGAGCATAAGAAATGAAATGACTTGAAACATAAAAACAAAAGAATGAATTTCAATTACCATATAAATAATTGGAGAGGGAGCCTAACTTAGACTCTTGGTATCTCCTCATATGATACTTGAAACATAAAAGCAAAAGAATGAATTTTAATTATCATGCAAATCAAATGGAGAGAGAGTCTAACTTAGACCCTTGGTTGTTCTCTCACATGCTGATAAGAGTTTAATTCAAAACTCATTCACCAATCAAATCCTTAAACATCTAAACAATGAAATGAAACAAGATCTAATATGAAATAACATGTTTCTCTCATCCTTTTAGAGTGAGCTCAATTCTCTTAAGAACAAGACAAATTATTCCATATACTACATTAAGAAAACTTATATCTAAAACTACATAAATTCATATCCTACATCCACACAATTTATATCTAAAACTACATAATGGAAATATATGAAAAATGAAGCCTTATTCTATTCCATCATCAATTGGATACAATGCTCTAAGAGTCCTCCTCCTTGGAATGGAGGAGGTGCTCCTATTTATACAAAAACTAAGATAACAACCTCATAAATGTAGACCCACTATTATCTCCTTTGACCCACATATTTCTCAACCAATGATGACACATAACCCTATCCTCCATGATCTCCTCCATGAAGCTTATCTTTTCAAATTCGAATTTGATCATTCATGGCCACATAAAGATGCCCTGGAAGCTTCCTTGGAACCTACACATGTCACCAAAACAACCCACTTTCCATATATAAAGTAAAATATATTATTTTCTAATATATAATCAAGTATTTCTCTCAAAAATGCTTAAAAATAAACAATATTTGGAAAATATAAATGAGACCCGTTAATGGTGAATAGTAGGGAAAATGGAGTGACAAGGTGATGAATAGTGAGCGACATAATGGAAGCATAAGTGAAAAATGTATTGTAATGAGTGCCATTTTTGGAGCCCAACATACTCCCCAACTGAAGTTCTTGCATGTCCTCATGCAAGCTACTACAATGACTTATTTGATTTGATTCTTAAATGAGCTTCCTTTTACAAGATGTTTGGTTCTTGTGTAACAAACATCTTTCAATCATGGACTTCCTTTTAACTTTTCACATCTTTGGATAACTTTTATTTATTTGCAAAGCATTGACATATTTTAATGATTGGTTCTTGTGTTACAATCATTATTTACTTTGATCTCTTCTTAATGATTGGTTCTTGTGTTACAATCATTATTTACTTTGATCTCTTCTTAATGATTGGTTCTTGTGTTACAATCATTATTTACTTTGATCTCTTTTTAATGATTGGTTCTTGTGTTTACAATAATTATTTACTTTGTTGAGATCTCTTTTTAATGATTGGTTCTTGTGTTTACAATCATTATTTACTTTGTTGAGATCAATCATATGCTCATCATTTTGTAGTAGTTTTTATTGTGGGAAGACTATGTGGGTTAAGATGTAATATGAATGAGGAAAAAGAATGAAGTGTGAAATTTCCCCCTCCCCAACTGATGGTTTTTGACAATTTTAAATGAGAAAGGAAATAGTGAAATAGTGGAATATTTTCCAAATATCATCATTTTAGCATCTAAAAAGAATTTCAAGATTAAAGGTTAGAAAACATCATACCTTACTTACCTAAGGAAGTGGATGAATCATGCATGTTCAGCTGCCACAATTCTGATCTGAAGCTTCTTCTTCAAGTTGTGGATGAAAGATGAATCTGAGGAGTCTGCTGAACATGGCTGAAAGTTGTATCTGCTTCTGGATGATGAATTTAATGAGTCTGCTGAATATGGTTGAAAATATATAAGGCTTGGAAGGTATACAAAATATAGAAGTTACATTTTCCTCCCAGCCTTATTTATTGACTTGTCCTCAAGTGAAATACAATGTATACAATGAATGGAATTACAATGAATGGAAATTGGCTTCATCTGCTACAAAATATGGGTCTTCAAGTCTTCAACGCTCGATGGCACAAATCTTACTATGTGATTAAATGTGTCGATGTCGAACATAGCAAGAAGTTGTTGACTTAGTGGCCGTTAATGAATGCCCCTAGCCAACACAAGAGCTCCCACCATTGATTCCAATGGGAGTTAGGATGCCTAACACATCTTTGTAGGTACGAATAAATTTGTCGTAGTCGAGTCACCTACAAGATCCAACGAACAAGGGATATTAATGTACTCCCATTGTTCATTAGCAAGAGTACTTGCCATTAAGGCATGCAAGCCTCTAGGTGTTTTCTTCAATGATACTTTAGACTCTAGGACTTTGACTCAAGCAGGGTTTTATTGGCGGAAATGAAGGGGAATGCATGATGTATGAATATGAACTCTTGCTGTGAAAAATGGATATGGAAGTGTACGATGGATGTACGATTGGTGGAATTAAAAATCTTTTTCAGAAAGGGAGGTGGAAGGTAGTGGTTGTGGACATGGATTTGTCTTCAAAATTTTCATGAATGTAGTTTTTTGAAGGCTAATTGTCGTCACAATGTAATCTCCGTAATGATCGCTTTGTCATCCTGTAATCTGTAAAAAAACTTGGCAGAAAGAAAACATAAGTTTGTTCAAGAAGAATTGCGCATTTCCTTCATGATTCTTACGCAAAAATTTCATACCAAATAAAACAGATTCAAGAAAAATCAAAGCGTTGAAAGTAACTCAATTCATGAGATCAATTTCAATCCATTCTTAAAACAACCCTGAAAAATAGTACTCCCTGTTTGTGTCAGGAAATGTGCTCAGCCAAAAGATTGACATTAGAAGTATGGGCACCATTCTGCATATTAATATGTCACCTAAAAACTTTTCATGAGTTAACTGACACAAACAGCCAATTTCGAAAGAAGAATCCTCCAAGCGATTTGTTTCCAAGTATTCCATTTTTTTTCAAAGTTGTGTGGATTTTGTGAATTTTTTTTTTTTTTTTTTAATGAAAACATAATTTTTTTTAAACAATAAATTAAAAACATAAATTTTTAATTTATTAAAATTTTATTTATTTATTTTTTTAAAATGAAAATCAACAAAATTTTATTTGGTAAAACCTAATATTTTTTTTTTTTTTTTTTTTTTTAAATTAAAAATACAACAAAAATAAGAATTTTTTTAAGTATACAATCCTATTAATATATTAATATATTAATACAATCATAATATAATAATATATTAATACGGTTAATATAATTAATACAATTGTATTAATATATTAATATAATTAATATATTAATATAATCATAATATATTAATGTATTAATATATTAATATAGTTAATCATATTAATATATTAATAGAATCATAATTAATATAAATTAAATATGTAAATCAAAACAAATCAATCATAAATCAATCGTTAACCAATTATAACTAAATATATACATAAAAACAAATAAATATAAATCTAAACAAATAAAAAATATTTTTTTTTTTTTACTAAAAATATACAAATATATATCAAAAGAAATCTTTATATACAAGGTCAGCAATTCCAGCAAGCGCCTAGGAGGAATACAACTGCTCTGGGCAATTCTATTAAAAATTGGAAAATACGCTGCCAAGCGTATTGGAACCAACTTTATTTCCATTGCCATCAAAACCCCTGATTTCTCAGCAAATAATTGGTGGCTCGGATCTCGTCCTGCACGTTTTTTCGTCTCTTTGTAGCTAAAATATATATACGTATTGTGGGCACAATCGGGTCTCCGAAGACTACAAATTTTAGTCTTCCAGACAAATATGAGATGCTGGCAGAGCTTTTCGATTCCATGGAGTCTGCCATCAAATTGCGTCGGCTTCGTAAGGGAAACAGTAGCTTCTGCAATATCTACCCCCAAGTTGAATCGATGACCCAACATTTCAGCACCTTGGGCACAGCTTCGAATACCCGGGACTAGTATAGATTTTCGCCGGTTCCAGTCTTTTCTAGTAACTGCTTTTTCTTCTGTAACATTTTTATAAATACCGCCATTGTGATTCAATGAGAAAACACAATCTACGGGGATGATTAAATATAGAAATCAACAGTGGTCGAACTATCTGTGGTATATCAAACGCATGTTCCTGCAAGCAGAAGTGAAGCCACCATCCACCACCAAATTATGACCGCTGATGAACCCACCTTCTTCACTGGCCAGAAACAGAGCTGCCAGAGCACTGTCATCGACCGTAGCGCTTCTCCCCTGCAACAGACTTCCACCCAAAGCAACAATCTCACTCACCTCCTTTGCAGTTATGTGATCTCCGATAATCTTCCTGTAAGACGCCACCAACATCTCGGATGGGATGCCATGGGGAGATATGCAGTTCACACGGATCCCATACTCGCCCAATTCACAGGCCGAGCTCTTCACCAGCCCTACAATGGCGTCCTTGGTAAGGGTATAAACATGGGGCGCCAGGCCTCCCATCAGGGCCGCCGAGCTGGAAGTGCAGAGAATTGATCCCTTGATCTTGGATGCCACCATCGCCCTTGCTGCGTGTTTGATGCCGTGGAGGACCCCTTTCAGGTTCACCCCCATTCAGGTTCAAAATGTTGGGCAAAGGCGCTATTTTTTATTTTTTTTTAAGTTGAAAAATAGCAATGGTAATCCAAAAAATTAAAATGATTTTTTTTTAAATGATTTTGTGTTGTTTTTATTTAATGTTTGGCAGGTTTTTAATATTTTTTCAAATATCAAAACAAACCAAAAAACAAAAGTGGTTATTATTTTTTAGTTTTTTTTTTAAATATCTTAAAAAAACAAACGAAAAAATGGTTAATTTTTTTTAATTTTTTTTTTTTATATTTTTTATTAATGTTTTGTATTTTTTTTAAATATCTAAAAAAACAAACAAGGTTAGTTTTTTTAAATATCTAAAAAACAAAAACAAAGAAAATGGTTAATAATTTTTTTTTTTTTTTAAAACAAAAGGAAATGGTTAAATTTTTTAATATCTAAAAATAACAAAAACAAAATGGTTAGTTTTTTTTTTTTAAATCTAAAATTAAAAACTAAATTTTTTTATTTTTTAAAATCTAAAATTAAAAAAACTAAATTTCATCTAAGAATTTAAAAATGTTTTTTTCATTCACAAAATTCTTGATTGTCTTTTTGCAAATTAGTTCTCTAGCAAGAGTATGTTTATTTGAACAAAATCAATAGACTTTCTGATCTTCCTGATCGCACAAAGCGTAGGAAGAGAGCATATTAATCACTTGATTTGTTTTTATTCATGCAGGGGGGTGTTTTTGAAAAGACAAAATTTAAAAATAACTAAACACTAAATCATGAGAAAACTAAAACATGAATTCCCTTATGAAGATCCTGCTGTCACCAGGTCTCACAAGTTATTTTATCTAAAGAAAAATAAATATTGAATTAATTCTAATGCCTAATCCCTTAGCACCATCCCCGGCAACGGCGCCAAAATGTTGGGCAATTTATTGGACTTAAATTGTTGCATAAATTATCGACCAGGGAAACTCGTAAACTTGTGATGATGCTAGCACAATATATGCAGGAGTAGGCAACTAACTCTATGTCTAACTAAATTATTTAAGATTCAATACAATATGCAAGGGAAGAGGCTCCTAACTAAGGAGGTCCTGGTTGTCCTTCCCTACAATATCATAGAGAAATCATTGATTACATGAAACTAAAAAAACTTAAAATGAAAACAAGAGAATGAACTTAGTTATTGTTTAGATTCAAGTAGAGAGAGAGACTAACTTAGTCTCTTGATTGTCCTCTCATGTACTAATCCAAACTAAACTAAGAGTCATTCATGAGCATAAGAAATGAAATGACTTGAAACATAAAAACAAAAGAATGAATTTCAATTACCATATAAATCATTGGAGAGGGAGCCTAACTTAGAATCTTGGTATCTCCTCATATGATACTTGAAACATAAAAGAAAAAGAATGAATTTTAATTATCATGCAAATCAAATGGAGAGAGAGTCTAACTTAGACCCTTGGTTGTTCTCTCGCATGCTGATAAGATTTTAATTCAAAACTCATTCACCAATCAAATCCTTAAACATCTAAACAATGAAATGAAACAAGATCTAATATGAAATAACATGTTTCTCTCATCCTTTTAGAGTGAGCTCAATTCTCTTAAGAACAAGACAAATTATTCCATATACTACATTAAGAAAACTTATATCTAAAACTACATAAATTCATATCCTACATCCACACAATTTATATCTAAAACTACATAATGGAAATATATGAAAAATGAAGCCTTATTCTATTCCATCATCAATTGGATACAATGCTCTAAGAGTCCTCCTCCTTGGAATGGAGGAGGTGCTCCTATTTATACAAAAACTAAGATAACAACCTCATAAATGTAGACCCACTATTCTCTCCTTTGACCCACATATTTCTCAACCAATGATGACACATAACCCTATCCTCCATGATCTCCTCCATGAAGCTTATCTTTTCAAATTCGAATTTGATCATTCATGGCCACATAAAGATGCCCTGGAAGCTTCCTTGGAACCTACACATGTCACCAAAACAACCCAATTTCCATATATAAATTAAAATATATTATTTTCTAATATTTAATCAAGAATTTCTCTCAAAAATGCTTAAAAATAAACAATATTTGGAAAATATAAATGAGACCCGTTAATGGTGAATAGTAGGGAAAATGGAGTGACAAGGTGATGAATAGTGAGCGATATAATGGAAGCATAAGTGAAAAATGTATGGTAATGAGTGCCATTTTTGGAGCCCAACATGGTCCTAATCACCCGGAGCAGAAATACTCAAGAGTTGTTTGATTGCTGATATATTTAGGGACTTTTTAGTGAGTGTTCTTTGCTCCTAGTCAGCCTAGCTCTATAATATTTTGAATCTTTAAGTAGATATTTTAATAATTCAAAGTCGTTGATTGACCATCTCGATGGTCTAGGAGACTTCGTGGGCTATCACCTATGAGTCCTGAGCCTTCTCCTAGAAGGCGTAGGAGTGATTCTGCGAGTGGTTTTCAACCAGTGGCAGCCGGCACATCGGAGATTGATCCTCCACTCGGGGTCATTGATTCACAAGATAGACCTAGCACTAGTAGAGAGTTAGAGCGAAACACACTAGTTCTTTCTTGAGCACTTTTTCAGTTGGAAGATAATATCGAATTTGAAGAGCTTTCAGAGTTGGTTGCAGTTCCGAATTCTCCTCTTCCTCCTGATCATCCAAACGTTCTATTGTATGTTGGAACTCCGACTCATAGGTCTTCAAGCCCAGGTTTACATACATCTATTCCTTCAATGACCACTACTGGAAGCATGGCATATATGACAAGTGTTGCGAGCATGCAGACTCCCATATATGTACAAGGAGGAGGAACTATTTCCATCCCTTCTATTACTCCCAGCACGGTTATATTTGGGTCTACTTCCATTCCGTTAACGAGTGGAAGTTCTCAAGCTACTGCATTTAGTTTTCGATTTTTCCCTTATGGAATGTCATCTCACGGGATTCCTTCAGTTCCCTTGAACATACCATTGACCGCCTCTACATCCATGATGAGTGGATCAACTTCTTTTCAGGGTTTCCCATTTGGAAGTGGTCATATACCACATTCCAATCCGACAGTAGGGTCAATGCCTTTTTCTTTTACAAGTCAAGGTAGTAACCCCTTCCAGAGTTGGACAAACCCTATGGTTAGTGGGATAGGAGTTGGGAATCAATTTTTCGGCCAACAAGGGAATGTGTTGTATTCTTTAGTTAATTCATTTCAAAATTTTCCACCCTTTGCTAATGCATGGAATCCTTATCAGGGGCTATTAGCTCCTTTCAATACTTCATTAGGGGGTAACTTCACTGGTTATGGAGGATTTTTGGCAGGAGTTGGTCTCTGAATTTTTATGGACCATAAGGAGCACCTTTTAGTTCAGTAGGCTCTATGAGTTACTTCGGGCAACCTGGTGTTTTTCAAAATCTAGGTCATTCTTTTCAGACCTTTGGGAACCCTGCCCACTCTGGATGGAATTCCCAAGGTCCCCCATGACTTCCTTTTTTGGCCACGCTTAACTTGCCAGAATTAACTAAATTGACAAATGATCTGATTTGGTACAATCTGGCTTGGCCTTCGGTCCCAACTAAACTTCCCTCAGATATCCAAAAATTTGAAGTGAAGAGTGGTGAATATCCAGGAGACCACGTAACCACATTTCACTTATGGTGCTCATCCAACTACCTAATAGATGATTTGATTAGGTTGAGGTTATTTTAGCGCACCCTAACCAGAAATGTGGCCAAATGATATATATAGTTGCTAGGGGGCACCTATACTTCTTTTTGTGATTTGGCTAATATGATTTTGAACCATTTTCAGTTGCCTGTTCGATATGAAGCCGTAACTGAACTTCTGGCTAACTTTCAACAAGACACCGCAACTCACATTTTGGATCACATCTAGGAATGGAGGAAGAGGAAAAGGCTTCTCAAAGCTGAAATCCCACCAGAGTTCCTTCTCGAATGGTTTCTCAAATCATTAAAACCTGAGATCTCAAAGGATGTATCTCTTTCTGGTGTTTATTCGGAAGAGGAGGCCATTTTCCGAGGCCAGCGATTAGAACTGATATATTCTCCGTATGGGACTCTTCAGAAAATTCTACCTGATGCTCCTAGATCTAAGGTTGATTTATCCAAACCGAAGCCAAGCCCCCACACCGATGGTATAGTCTGATCTATTGATGTTAACACGGTGAATTTTTTGAATCAATTACAGCGGTTGTCTCTACAAACTTCTTCTTCTAACCAGGCAACACCGTCTACACCTACACCTTCCCAACCTACCTCTATAAACGTCATCCAAACCTCTAACTCGAAAGGAAATCAACAATCTGATGGGAAGATGAAAGGACGAGGTAAGAAGAAGAACCAGGAAGGGAAAGGAAATGCAAACAAACCCGAAAATGGTGTCGGTGAGGGTAGAAAAGAGCCCAAGAAAAAGGTAAAGTTTCCATGCAAGTTATGCAATGGAGATCATCTGACTCACCTCTGCCCTAAGGTGCAAGATGCTCAACACTTATTAGTGCAGCAAGGGTCCTCTAGCTCCCAAGCTGTTTTGACTAACCCATTTCCCCAAGGGCAACAATTACTTGCTGGCGAGAATTCAAGCACTGGTACATCCACAAGGGGTAACTAGGAAGGGAAAATTCCTCAAATGTTTATATGATGAGCTCTCATATCTACGTCGCTACACAAGCACACAATTATGGTGAATCAAAAACATCTAAGGCTAAATCTGTTCCCGAAGCCATAGAGCCACTTCATATTGAGCGACTGTCTATTGAGTCTATACCTCGTGTCGGTTTGAGAAGGTCTCCATTGACTTCTTGCTAGCGGGTATTATCCTTATTGACTACGACATATTTCTCTAAGGGTAGGCCTAGAGCTGCACCTTGGCCATATTTTCATTATTGATAGATCACCTTGTGCTTAACATCGATCAGTATCGTGGGTCTTTGACTAAGTGTTTTCCCTTGGGTTTGACATCAGCTTTCATTATCAGACTTTGGGATTCGTGCAGTGCCTTGGCTTCCATTTGACCCTATTGGTGGATTCCTCACCTCTGTGTCAACTTTCATTATTGGTTGGTTCAAAGGGTTTCTATCGTGTGCTAGCTACATCTTGTGTATGCCAAAAACGTGCTTTAGTTGGGTTACTACACCTTTTTCGTCCTATTCCTTCCACATTATTGGCCTACAGGTTACACTCGTGCTAGATTGATGAAGGATGCCTTAATGCCTTCCTTCTAGCGGATCTTTTCCTATCGGCTACAACTCATTTGCTTTGGGATAAAGATCTAGAGTCCATTTGGAAGTACCTTGGGGTTTGAAGTCATCAGTGGCAGATTCCTTCACTATCAACAATGGGAAACCATCATTGTCTCCTGATTGATAGATTCTTTCAAGTGTTCGACTTCAGCTCATTTATTCACACTTGTTAGATTGTACTGGGTACCTTGACTCTCATTATCATTATCGGTGAGTAGTCTCATGTTTGTTAATGGTATACATCAATGACCAGTAATCAAACGATTTCTCACGTGGTTGACTTCATATCATTCATTCCCATTGTGTAGAAATGTACCGCGGCGATCGGTGAAGACCTCAGGTTGCATCAACATCTTTTGGTTCACTCGTTAGTTGCTCCTGTTGCTGCTAGTTGACACCATCCACCTTATATGTTACAGTTATTCACAGTGACATCTTATATGCTGGCATCCGAGTTGCGATGTAGTATAATTTTATTCTATCATGTTCATTTGGTACTATTGGGATCAGTTTTTGACATCAGTGATCAGCTTCATCCTTCAGCATCATTGATCATCTTCTTATATGTAATATTCAGACATGTACTTTTTTCAATCACGATCAGATGATCCATTATGTACTTTCAGTTCTTTATACTTGTATACAAATTGGATCTACTTGTACTTGATATGCAAACATGCTTTACTTTCTTTGAGCATGGGTATGCCAGCCTTAGACATCAGTTTCTTTCTGATCCATTTTGATGGCTTGGCAGGCTAAATTTTGGTGAAGTTGTTATGAAACCAACTCAAGAAAAGATAGAAAAGATAGATCAACGCCTTAGAATTCAGCCTCTTCAAGGGGGTAACCTCCTTTACATTACATAAATGAACAATTCTTGGATGATTCAAATGACAAAACCTCCTTTCTATATATAGGAGTCTAAGGAGTCACAATATAACCTAGCCGACCTAACAATAATAATATAAAGGCACAAAAATAACAATAGAGGGATTCTATGGGGCACAGTAATAACAATATGGGGACAATAGGGGCACAAAAATATTAATAAGGGATGGAACTACAATAGTAATGGGGTAATCACTAGTATTATAGGGGCCCAACATGCCCCTCTCCTTCAAAAAAGCGTTGTCCTCAACGCTTGAGTAGTTCTAGATGCTTCTGTATAAAATTCTCATCCTCCAATGTGGAACCTTTAGTGGATAAGTTCTTCCACCTGATAAGATACTCCGAAATTGATCGATTTTGTAGCTGTCGAGTTCTTGTTTCTATGACTGCTTCCGGTTCCAATATAATTTTTCTTTCCTCGTCAAGTTCTGGCAATATTGTTTGAACTGGGAGCTTGTCACCTATAACCTTCTTTAAACATGAAACATGGAAAACTGGGTGCAATCGAGAAGCTGCAGGAAGCTCCAATTTGTATGCCATAGTACCAATCTTTTGCAACACCTTGTACGAACCATAATACTTTGGTGATAATTTATTATCCTTCTTAGCTTGCTTGAGGGACATTTGCTTATATGGTTGTAGCCGTAGGAATACCCAATCACCTACATCAAAACTTCTTTCGCTGCGATGTTGATCTGCTTGTTGTTTCATTCTATTCTGTGCCAACACAAGGTTATCCTTTAAGAGTTGGAGGACTTGTTGTTGATGTTCGATGTGATTTTCCACTACTTGAACCTTAGAATTTTCTCTTAAATATGATGTGATGGATGGTGGCTGATATCCATAAAGTGCCATAAATGGGGTCATTTTTTTTGCTGTATGGAAGGAAGTGTTATACCACCATTCAGCCAGAGGCAACCATTTGACCCATTGTGTCTGTTTATCAGATACAAAGCAACGAAGATATCCTTCCAAACATTTGTTTACTATCTCAGTTTTCCCATCAGATTGAGGATGATAAGATGAGCTATGAGCTAACTGAGTACCAAGACAAGAAAATAATTCTGTCCAAAAATTTCCAGTGAAAATGGGATCTCTGTCACTTACAATAATCTTTGGGTTTCCATGTAGCTTTTGAATTGTTTCCATAAATGCAGTAGAAACTGTACTGGTTTTAAATGGATGTGATAATGCACAAAAGTGTGCATACTTGGTAATTCTGTCAACTACCACCATGATGACACTCTTTCCCTCAGACTTGGGTAAACCTGTGATAAAATCCATTGAAACCTCCTCCCAACGTTGGCTTGGAATGGATAAAGGTTGTAATAGACTCGGTGTCTTAATTGTTTCAACTTTATTTTGTTGGAAAAACAAACATTCTACCACAAATTTTTGAATATTCGATTTAAGGCCATCCCAAAAAAATTCCTTCTTAACCCTGTGGTAAGTTTTTAAAAATCCTGAGTGCCCTCCTAAGGGAGAAGTGTGCAATTCCATAAGAATCTTTTGTTTTAGTTGGGAATTCTTACAGAGGTATAAGCGATCTTTGTACCATAACGAATCATTTTGCCAGCTAAATGTATCAGACGTACTGGAATCTTGTTGTAGCTTTCGAATAAGTGCCCACACTTCTTCGTCATTCTTCCATTCCTCCCTTGCTTCATTTATCCAATCTGGTTGGATAATAGAAATGGCGCACAACAATGCTTCCACATCCTCATCCTTTCTTGAGAGTGCATCTGCCACCACATTTTGCTTCCCTTTTTTGTAGATGATTTCAAAGTCATAACCCAACATCTTTGTGACCCACTTTTGTTGCTCTTCAGAGGATAATCTTTGTTCTAAAAAGTATTTAAGGCTATCATGATCCGTTTTTACCTTGAAGTGTCTTCCCATTAGGTAGGGTCGCCATTTCTTAAGTGCATGGAGTATTGCCAACATTTCCTTCTCATAAATAGCTTTGTGTAAAAACTTTCCCTTGATTGGACGACTTTCAAAAGCAATGGGTCTTTCATCTTGCATTAAAACAACACCAATTCCATTTCCTGAAGCATCACATTCCACAATAAAGGTTTTTGTGAAGTCTGGTGTAGCTAAGACCGGTGCTTGGCACATTGCCTCTTTAAGATGTTCGAAGGCCTTTGTTGCTTCTGAAGTCCATGAAAATGCATCTTTCTTCAATAATGTTATTAGAGGTGCTGCTATTCTCCCATAATTCTTAACAAACTTGCGATAATACCCTGTCAACCCAAGAAATCCTCGCAGATGCTTTATGGATGTGGGGATTTTCCATTCCTTAATGGTTTAATTTTGCTAGGGTCTACCTTAACTCCTTCATGAGATACAATATGACCCAGATATTCCACCTCTTGTACTCCAAAGAAACATTTGGATCTTTTTGCATATAATTGTTTCTCCTCCAATAGTTGTAGCACCCTGTCAACATGTTCAACATGATCCTTCCAAGACTTGATGTAGATTAGTATATCATCAAAAAATACTAACACAAATTTTCTAAGGAATGGTTTGAAAATGGAATTCATCAAACCTTGAAATGTTGAAGGTGCATTGGTAAGGCCAAAAGGCATGACCAAAAATTCATAATGACCCTCATGAGTTCTAAATGTTGTTTTTGGAATGTCTTCAGTCTTCATTCTGATTTGATGATATCCTAAACGAAGATCCAACTTGGTGAAGTAAATTGATCCATGCAATTCATCCAGTAATTCATCAATGACAGGAATGGGAAACTTATCTTTAATAGTGAGCTTGTTGAGCTCCCTATAATCCAGACACATGTGCCATGATCCATCCTTCTTGTGCACCAATACTACTGGAGTAGAGAAAGAACTTTGACTCGGTTGAATTATACCAGCCTCTAGAATTTCTGCAACCATACGTTCAATTTCACTCTTTTGGGCATAGGGATATCTGTACGGCCTGATGTTTGGAGGAACACTTCCTGGAATCAGATGAATAGCATGATCATGATCACGAATAGGTGGGAGACCTTTGGGAGTCTCAAATACCTTGGAATGATTGTCCAAGACTTTTTGGAGATCTGGAGAAATAGATGATTCCAATGTGGAAACATCTAGAAAACATAATTGTGCAATTACACCTCTTTGTTCCTTTTTTAGAAGCTTTGTCATACCGTTAGAGCTGATTATCTTTCCGGTTTCCCTGAAATACCCCTTAATTCAACTTCCTTTCCTTCCATAGAAAATTTCATGAAAAGTTCTTGAAAATTAAAAGCTATTGTACCCAAGGATTGTAGCCATTGGACTCCTAGTACAACATCAGCACCTCCCATTGGAATGGAAAGCATTGGGCTAGTCAATACATATTCTCC
Organism: Pinus tabuliformis; assembly: GCA_031772625.1. Lineage (NCBI taxonomy): Eukaryota > Viridiplantae > Streptophyta > Pinopsida > Pinales > Pinaceae > Pinus > Pinus tabuliformis. The sequence continues at coordinate 263,577,653 of CM062806.1, read as the reverse complement.
CATGGATAACTTGATATTATGGCACTTTCCAGAGCAATTTATTGTTCCTCCATTTGCAACCATTACTTGACACTCTGGTGCTGGATATAAGAGCAATTCAATTCTTTTGCTACCTTACAATGAATAAAATTGTGGGTACTTCCTGAATCAATCAACACTATTACCTTTTTCTTCTTGATTTGTCCTTCTATCTTGATGGTTTGAGGAGTGGTAATTCCCGCCAATGCATTACAAGATACAGTAGGATTCATTTCTTCTTTATCTAGGCTTTGTTCCTGGAGTATATCCTCTTCTTTTGACCTTTCTTGCTCCTTTTCTTCTTCCTCTTCGCAATCTATGTAAAATAATTTCTTCTCAGCACACTTATGACCTTTAGTGTATTTGCTATCAAAACTGTAGCAAAGCCCTTTTGCTCTTTTTTCTTCCAATTGTTGTGGTGTCAACCTTATAGGTTGTGGAAGACTAGGGGCAACAACACTTCCATCTTTATAGTTGTGAGTGGTATGCTTCCTGGTTGCCATAATTTTTCTTTCCATTTTTCTTGCTAACCTGAATGCCTTCTCTAATGAATAAGGTTCCCAAAGACGAACATCATGTTGGATATTATCCTTTAAAATCCCTACGAACACATCAATCATATGCTCCTCCGGAATATTTTTTACCCTTATGTTCACTTTTTGGAACTCTCAATGTGCTCCATTATTGAACCCTTTTGTTTGATACTTATCAATTGGCTAAAAAAGGTGTTGCTTTTTGTATCCTCATAATGTGCTATCAATTCTTTCGTAAAAATTGCCCAAGTGATAATTTGTTTACGAGAGAAAATCCATTGATACCATACAAACTGATTTGGTTCCAAATATAAATTTGCAATATGTACCTTTTGTGTGTTTTGCACATTATTGAGATCGAAAAATTGCTCCATCTGTAATATCCATGTTGCGGGATCCTTGCCATCAAACTTCCTCATATCGATTTTTGGAATATGGTGGATCTTCAATCCCACATTAGAGTCTATGAAATCATGATTAACATTTCTTTTGTTCGCATCATGAGTTTCCTTTACTACCTTTTCACCATTAGTAAGTATTTCTTGTAGAAAATTTGTCAAATTTGTCTTTAAATCTGTCATGTCTGTCTTCAAATCTATCTTCAAATCGTCTATCTTAGCTTCCACGCCATTTATCTTAGATCCACACCATTTATCTTAGCTTCTGTTAGCTTTTGTGAGAGTGACATTTGTTTCACTTGATCTTGTAATTTTGATATATCATGTAGCATTTCTTCCTCTTCTTCATGAGTCATGCTAGAGATTTCAAGTTGCTTACTAGGTGTTTGCATTTTCTTTCCTCGGGGCATCAGTTATTGATAATAATGCTCTACTATTCCCTTTGAATTCCTTCAAAATAAATTTTCAAACCAAGCTTAAGCAAAAATTTAAAAGAATCTACACACCTTTTTTCACTTTGTAGGAGCATGATATTGCCTCTGATGTATCTCTGTACTTTTAGATCATCCAGTTCTGAAATTACGATCTGCAATAGCCCTCTGTGTTCTCTTTCCAATGCCACCATTCTTATCCAAATTGGATTCTCCAAGGAAGAGTTATGCGAAATCTCCCACAGTGACCTAATTATAGACTAGTTCAGTAGATCCAAATTGTACGACGTGCCACGAGTCACTGTTTTGACCTTTAGCTCTGAAAAATATATACAAGAAACTACAGTCCGTCCTCTTTCTGTACCTTCTTATGAAATTTATATTCGATGCTTAGAGAGAAAGTTATGATGATTTTCCCCAGGTCACCTGTTTGGAATGTAATTCATGAATCTGCAAAAATACCAACTTCCTCAGATCATATCTCCGCAAATATAGCGCGAAAAGCTCTGAAATTCAAACCTGAGGATCAACACAATTTCTTCTCAAATGGGTTTTTTTTTAGCTTCTGAAACATCCCAGAAAAAAAGTTATAGCGAAAATGCCACGATGACCTATTTGGGGCAGCGAAACCTTAGAATCCAAAGCTCTGATACCAAATGTTATGAAACCAGCTCAAGAAAAGATAGAAAAGATAGATCAATGCCTTATACCTCAGCCTCTTCAAGGGGGCAACCTCCTTTACATTACATAAATGAACAATTCTTGGATGATTCAAATGACAAAACCTCCTTTCTATATATAGGAGTCTAAGGAGTCACAATATAACCCAGCCGACATAACAATAATAATATAAAGCCACAAAAATAACAATAGAGGGATTCTATGGGGCATAGTAATAACAATATGGGGAGAATAGGGGCATAACAATATTATTAAGGGATGCAACTACAATAGTAATGGGGTAATCACTAGTATTATAGGGACCCAACAAAAGTCCTTCTTAGTCCCGGCATGATTCTTTCCATACATTTAATACATTTCAGCTATCATGTACCCCTTCTCACCTCATATATTAGGGGGCATTTGTTATAGCACCATTTACCACTCTCGGTATTTGTGATGCTTTGTTTATGGCCTAGGGAAACCCCTCTTTCCAGACTTGTCCAAATATATAAAAAACAGTGTTTTATTCCCTGTGCGCTACTTTGCCCTGTGCTAAAAGCGTGTACACGCGGGTCAGTCAATACCCAACCCGCGTATATGTATTAAAACACTTAAAAAAACTCCTTAATTATGGGTGGAGTTCACGGGTTTAACCTGTTGATTACCTCCTATTGCTCGTGGCCCAACTGTTTCCCAACTAAATAGACTTATATGGGAAGGCCTTAAGGAGGAGAAGAGATAGATTTATTATACTAAGATTATCCCTGACTGAGTCCAATGAATCCCGGTGACTCATGCACTTCCCCAAGCTTTAGGAAACCCTTGTTTCCTTGATTATGTATATCCTTCTTTTTGCTTGAGATATCATGGTTTTGGTTATGGAAGAAGATTCTTGAAGCCTGGGATAGGACGAATCCGGAGGACGGTTCTGCTTGGAGCCGGAAGAAGAAGACTCGGGTAAATTCTCTCCATGTTATTTGTAGCTTACCACAATAAAAGAAATGTTGTCTTGTTTCCGAAATTAACTATGTTTATGAATCAAATTATGTTTTAATTCATTTATGAATGATCTTTTGATGTATGATCAATCATTTGTTTATATGATATAAAGTCAATTTCGTGAATATGCTTTACTTCTATACTGCTATGTATGTTCGAAATGAATGATTTTTAGGTTTGAAGAACATCAGGAGTTGCAGAGGGTTTGAACCCTGCGGGACCTACCTGAAAAAAGGAAATCTAGGTACGGTCGCTCTTACGTAGTTTGATTATATAAGCATTTTTCCTGAGCTGTATGAGTGTTTCTTGTTGTAGTTTGCTATTGCTCTGTTGGAGTTCTAACCCAAAACCCTAGGGTACTTATTCCAAAAACAATCATGATGACCTAAATTGCATACAATGACTTCACAAGGCATGTTTGACCTACTATACATTCATAATCATAGCCATGACCATACATGCATAACAAAAACCATTACTCAATTGTACACATTGCCACTTGCAACCAACAATATGCATAAGCAATGAAAAATCAACTAAACCTACGCCTAAATGCATGTAGTCGAACATAAGTGATCAATTCTTGTAATCAACCTACAAGACTGATACATGTAATCAAAATATTCAAAAATGTAACCTAACATAAAAGGATGTAAGTAGGTACCATGAAATCAACATATAATGACATATAATTCATACAGAATCAGTCACATGCTCTAAAAATCAAGACATATTGTCTATTAATTTGAAATCAGCTTTCACCAATACTAACAACCTATAATCATACTCCCTTATTGGCGTAAATTCAAACGCTGGTACCTCCGCAGGGGGCAACCAGGAAGGGGAAAATTCCTCAAATGTTTATATTATGAGCTCTCACATTGACGTCGCTATGCGAGCACGCGATTATGGTGAATTAGAAACATCTAAGGCTAAATCTATTCCCGAAGCCACAGAGCCACTTCATATTGAGCGACCCTCTATTGAGTCTATACCTCATGTCGGTTTGAGAAGGTCTCCATTGACTTCTTACTGGAGGGTGTTGTCTTTATCGACTATGACATATTTCTCTGAGGGCAGGCCTAGAGCCACACCCTAGCCCTACTTTCATTATTGATAGGTCACTTGTGCTCAACATCGATCAGTATCATGGGTCTTTCACTAAGTGGTTTCCCTTGTGTTCGACATCAACTTTCATATCACACATTGGGATTCGTGTAGTGCCTTGGTTTCCATTTGACCCTATTGGTGGATTCCTCCCCTTTATGTCAGCTTTCATTATTGGTTGATTCAAAGGGTTTCTATCGTGCGCTAGCTACATCTTGTGTATGTAGGAAACATGCTTCGGTTGGGTTACTACATCTTGTTTGTCCAATTCCTTCCACATTATTGGTCTACAGGTTACACTCATGCTAGATTGATGAAGGATGCCTTAATGCCTTCCTTCTAGCGGATATTTTCCTATCGACTACAGCTCATTTGCTTTGGGACAAAGATATAGAATCCATTTGGCAGTACCTTAGGGTTTACAGTCATTAGTGGCAAATTCCTTCACTATCGACAATGGGAAACCATCATTTTCTCTTGATTGATAGATTCTTTCAAGTGTTCGACTTCAGCTCATTTATTCACACTTGTTAGATTATACTGGGTACCTTGATTCTCATTATCATTATCGGTGAGTAGTCTCTCATTTGTTAACGGTATACATCAATGACCGGTAATCAAACGATTTCTCACATGGTCGACTTTAGATAATTCATTCCAATTGTGTAGAAATGTACCATGGTGGTCGGTGAAGGCCTCGGGTTGCATCAACATCTTTTGGTTCACTCGTCAGTTGCTCCTATTGCTGCTAGTTGACACCATCCACCTTATATGTTGTAGTTCTTCACAACGACATCTTATATGCTAGCATCCGAGTTGCGATGTAGTATCATTTTATTCCATCACGTTCATTTGGTACTATCGGGATCAGTTTTTGACATCAGTGATTAGCTTCATCCTTCAGCATCATTGATAGTCTTCTTATATGTGATATTCAGACATGTACTTTTTTCGATCGCGATCAGATGATCCATTATGTACTTTCAGTTCTTTATACTTGTATACATATTGGATCTTCTTGTACTTGATATGCGGACATGCTTTAATTTCTCTAAGCATGGGTATTCCCGCCTCAGACAACCGTTTCTTTCTGATCTCTTTTAGCAGTTTGAATTCTGGTCAAGTCCTTCTAAGTCTCGGCATGATTCTTTCCATACATTTAATACATTTCGGCCATCATGTACCCATTTTGACCTCATATATTAGGGGCATCTGTTATAGCACCACTTACCACTATTGGTATTTGTGATGCTTTGTTTATGGCCTAGGGAAACCCCTCCTTCCAGACTTGGTCCAAATATATAAAAAACAATGTTTTATTCCATGTACGCTACTTTTCCCTGAGCTAAAAGCGTGTACATGTGGGTCAGTCAATACCCAACCCACGTATATGTATTAAAACACTTAAAGAAATTATATTTCCTTAATTATGGGTGGAGTTCACGGGTTTTACTTGTTGATTACCTCCCATTGCTTGTGGCCCAATTGTTTCCCAACTGTATCCCAACTAAAAAACCAATGGGGAGAAGTATAAATAGACTTATATAGGAAGGCCTTAAGGAGGAGAAGAGATAGAATTATTATACTGAGATTATCCCTGACTGAGTCTGATGAATCCCTGTGCCTCATGCACTTCCCCAAGCTTCAGGAAACCCTTGTTTCCTTGATTATAGATATCCTTCCTTTTGCTTGAGATATCATGGTGTTGGTTATGGAAGAAGATTGTTGAAGGCTGGGATAGGATGAATCCGGAGAACGGTTCCGCTTGGAGTTGGAAGAAGAAGAATCGCGAATTCTCTCCATGTTATTTATAGCTTAATGAAATAAAATTAATGTTGTCTTGTTTCCGAAATTAACTATGTTTACGCATCAAATTATGTTTTAATTCATATATGAATGATCAATCATTTGCTTATATGATATAAAGTCAATTTCGTGAATATGATTTACTTCTATATTGCTATGTATGTTCGAATTGAATCATTTTAAGGTTTGAAGAACATCGGGAGTTGTAGAGGGTCTAAACCCTGTGGGACCTACTCGAACGAAAGAAATCTGGGTACGGTCGCTCTTACGTAGTTTGATTATATAAGCATTTTTCCTGAGCTGTATGAGTGTTTGTTTTTGTAGTTTGCTTCTGCTCTGTTGGGGTTCTAACCCAAAACTCTAAGGTACTTATTCCCGAAACAATCATGATGACCTAAATTGCATACAATGACTTCACAAGGCATGTTTGACCTACTATACATTCATAATCATAGCCATGACCATACATGCATAACAAAAACCATTACTCCATCGTACACATTGCCACATGCAACCAAAAATATGCATAAGCAATGAAAAATCAACTACACTTATACATAAATGCATGTAGTCAAATATAAGTGATCAATTCTTGTAATCGACCTACAAGAATGATACATGCAATCAAAATATTAAAAAATGTAACCTAACATAAAAGGATGTAAGTAGGTACCATGAAATCAACATGTAAGCGACATATAATTCATAAACAGTCAGTCACCTGCTCTAAAAATAAAGACATATTATCTATTAATTTGAAATTAGCTTTCACCAATACTAACAACCTATAACCATACCCCCTTACTAGCACGAATTCAAACGCTGGTACCTCTGCAGGGGGTAACCAAGAAGGGGAAAATTCCTCAAATGTTTATATGATGAGCTCTCATATCGACGTCACTAAGCGAGCATGCGATTATGGTGAATCTGAAACATCTAAGGCTAAACCTATTCCCAAAGCCACAAAGCCACTTCATATTGAGCGACCCTCTATTGAGTCTATACCTCGTGTCAGTTTGAGAAGGTCTCCATTGACTTCTTATGGGCAGGTCTTGTCCTTATTGACTACGACATATTGCTCTGAGGGTAGGCCTAAAGCCACACCTTGGCCCTATTTTCATTATTGATAGGTCACCTTGTGCTCAACATCGATCAGTATCATGGGTCTTTGAATAAGTGGTTTCCCTTGTGTTCGACATCAGATTTCATTATCACACATTGGGATTCATGTAGTGCCTTGGTTTCCATTTGACCCTATTGGTGGATTCCTCGCCTCTGTGTCAACTTTCATTATTGGTTGGTTCAGAGGGTTTCTATCTTGCGCTAGCTACATCTTGTGTACACTAGAAACGTGCTTCGGTTGGTTTACTACATCTTTTTCGTCCGATTCCTTCCACATTATTGGCCTACGGTTTACACTCACACTAGATTGATGAAGGATGCCGTAATTCCTTCCTTCTAGCGGGTCTTTTCCTATCGACTATAACTCATTTTCTTTGGGACAAAGATCGAGAGTCCATTTGGCAGTACCTTGGGGTTTGCAGTCATCAGTGGCAGATTCCTTTGCTATCGACAATGGGAAACCATCATTGTTTCCTGATTGATATATTCTTTCAAGTGTTCAACTTTAGCTCATTTATTCGCACTTGTTAGATTGTATTGGGTAACTTGACTATCATTATAATTATCGATGAGTAGACTCGGGTTTGTTAATGGTATACATCAATGGCCGGTAATCAAATGATTTCTCACGTGGTCGACTTCAGATCATTCATTCCCATTGTGTACGTTGCATCAACATCTTTTTGTTCACTCATCAGTTTCCCCTGTTGCTGTTAGTTGACACCATCCACCTTATATGTTGCAATTCTTCACAGCGACATATTATATGCTAGCATCCAATTTTCAATTTAGTATCATTTTATTCCATCATGTTGATTTGGTACTATTGGGATCATTTTTTGACATCAGTGATCAGCTTCATCCTTCAACATCATTGATCGTCTTCTTATATGTGATGCTCAAGCATGTACTTTTTTCGATCACAATCAGATGATCCATTATGTACTTTTAGTTCTTTATACTAGTATACATATTGGATCTGCTTGTAATTGATATGAAAACATGCTTTACTTTATCTGAGCTTGGGTATGTTTGCCTCAGACAACAATTTCTTTCTGATCTCTTTTGATGGTGTCAGACCAAGCAGTAACTCCTCAAAATCAATTCGTTATATTCATTCAGGTTGGTATTTATTATATACATGAGGGAGAGACTATTCATTTCATCTCCCGGTGACTCTTCATATTTTCCATTATTTATTTACATCAGTTACACTTATTCACTCAATCCTGATGATTAGGTGTCAATATTCCCCCCCTTAATCTGAAGGGATGTTGGTGAGTCCAAGCATTGTTCTGAATCTTTCAAGCTTTTCTCTTCTGAGTGCTTTGGTGAAGATGTATGCAATTTTATCATTAGTGGAACAATGGTGGAGATGGATTGTTTTGGCCTCAACATGATGTCGAATCAGATGATATTTAGTATTGATGTACTTCGTTTGATCATGGAACTTTGGGTTCTTGGCCAACTTTATTGCTGAGGTATTGTTAATCATGAGTGGAGTCGATTGTACTTGTTTTACCTGCAAATATTCAAGAATTTTCCTGAGCCACACAATTTATTTTGTTGCCTCAGCTGCTGCCACATATTCTACTTCTGTTGTGGAATCCACTGGAATTGATTTTTTGCGTGATCTCCAGGAGACATCTCCTGATCCAAGACTCATAGCATAACCTGAAGTAGATACCCCAGTTTCTTTGTCTCCATCGAAGTCTAAATCAGAGTATCCAATCAAGCTGAAGTCGTCCACCTGTGTATACTTGATTCCAAAGTCTTGAGTTCCCTTCAAGTACCTTAGAACTCTTTTTGCAACAGACCAATGTCCCTCACAAGGCTTTTGCATAAACTTGGAGAGGATTCCAACGGCAAACGAAATGTCTGGTCTAGTAGTAGTTAGGTAGTTGAGACTTCCAAGCTGTCTATACTTTGTTGCATCCTCAAATTCTCTTCCTTCAATGGATGTGAGCTTTAAGTTTTGTTCCATTGGAGTAGTAAGAGGATTGCATTCTGTCATGCCAAACTTGTTCAACAGATCTCCAATGTACTTCTTTTGAGAAAGAAATATGGACTTCGGATGTTGAGTTACTTCAATACCAAGATAGTAATGAACATAGCCCAAATCATTCATTTCAAAACCTTTCCTCAATTCCTTCTTTATGGATGCAATGTAGCTTTCATTGTTCCCTGTCATCAAAAGATCATCTACATATACCACAAGATATACAACTATTTTGCAAACTTTCTTGACAAATAAAGTTGCATCATCAAGATCATAATGTTTGAAATTGAGTTTCAGAAGATGCTCAGTTAGTTTTTCATACTAGGCTCGCGGTGCTTGTTTGAGTCCATACAAGGATTTCACAAGTTTGCATACTTTATGTTCATGTCCTTTCACAGAAAATCCTTCAGGCTGGGACATAAAAACATTCTCTTTTAGATCTCCATTCAAGAAAGTAGTTTTTACATCCATTTGATGGACTTTCCAACCGTTCTGAGATTCTAGGGAAAAGAGTGTGCGAACGGTAGCCCATTTTGCTGTGGGGGCAAAAGTCTCCTCATAATCGACCCCTTCCTTCTGTGAAAAACCTTTTGCCACAAGCCTGGCTTTGTGCTTGTCAAGTGATCCATCTACTTTATACTTGTTCTTGTAGACCCACTTGTAGCCAATTGGTTTGGTTCCTGATGGAGGATTAACCAGCTTCAAAGTGCCATTCTTTATCAGGGCATCATACTCCTTTTGCATTTCTTCTTTCCATTCACCATGAGAAGCAGCTTCTTTGAAGGAAGTTGATTCGAAATCTATAGACAAATTCAATTCACAATCATAAGAAACATCCATATCAACAGGTGAATCGGAGTCATCTACATCACCTCCATTTTGCCGGTTTGAATTTCTAGTTCTTGTCTTTCCAACCTCATCAGGATGGACACTTTCAAGTGTCTTTGCCAGCCACTTTGGGGGACCTTTCTCAGATGGTCCAAGATGCTCCATTAATTGAGTTGGGACTGAATCAAGATTGATTCTCCCAATTCTATCAATAACATCACTTAAAGTATCATCCATTGTTGGTGTTTCATGCGGGGGAGAGAGTTCTTCAGAAGAAGATTCCACAGGTTGATCTAGTATAGGAATCCCCCCTTCAAGATGTGGAATCTGATTATCAAATTCTTGAAATGATTTTTCATTTGCGAATCTATCCAAGCGATCAAGTTGCCACTCAACAACATTGTCAGTTTTGGATGATTCAAGAAAGATTACATCTCTAGATACAACAAACTTTTTATTGACTTCATCATAGAGACAGTATGCTTTGGAGGTGTTTGAATACCCCAGGAAGATACACTTACGACTTCTTGCACCAAGTTTGTTTCTATGTACCTTTGGTATCAAGGCATAACAAGTGGAACCAAAGACCCTGAGATGCTTTACTGAAGGAACATTCCCATACCACATTTCATAGGGAGTCTTGTTTCTAATAGCATTAGATGGAAATCTATTCTTTATATATACAACACATAGAACTGCATTAGCCCAAAACATCAATTTTACATTTTTGAAAAACATCATGGAGCGCACCATATTTAAGATTGTCCTATTCATTCTTTCAGCTACACCGTTCTGTTGGGGATTATAAGGCACAGTTGTTTGATGTTTGATCCCATGTTGGCAAAGATAGTTTTCAAATTCATTTGAAGTGTATTCTTTTCCATTATCAGTGTGAATAGAGCCAATATGAGATTGTGCATCATTTTCAATCCATTTATGAAAGTTATTGAATGTTTGAAAAGCATCAGATTTGTTCTTCAATAAATAAACCCAACACATTTTGGTGTAGTCATTAATAAATGTCATCATATATTTGTTTCCATTTACAGAAGGAATAGGAATTGGACCACATAAATCTGAATGAATGAGTTCAAGTTTTCTATGTGCTCTTGAATGTGAATATTGAAAACACTGTTTGCTATGCTTTCCTAGAATGCAAGCATCACATTGCTTAAGTTTCCTAGGAATTGTAGGCAAACGAGCAACACCATTTTTCTTCAACAAGCGAAGGCTGTCACAGTTCAAATGTCCAAATCTAGCATGTGGTAATAAACTTGATGGAAGTGTACCTTCTTCATAATGAGAGTTGTATGAGAAATTTTGTGCATGAGCAGAGGTACCCTGCAGCTTGAGAAGCCTTTCTTCTTCTATCCCCCTCATGACAAGTGAGTGGTCAGATGCTTTTTTCACCTCAAGCTTGCCACCAAACATATGAATGGAGTGACCTTGCTGGTGGATGTGGACCAAGGACAACAAGTTTCTCTTCAACTGTGGGAGATATAGAACATGATGCAGAAGAAAGTTTGGAAGACCAGGAAATTTAAGCTTGATTGTGCCAAGCCTTGATGGCTTGATTCTTGATTGGTATGCAAAGTATACTGCTCCATCAACATTATCAGTAAATTCTTCAAAAAAATATTTTCTATGAGTCATGTGGCAAGTTGCTCTTGAATCAAGCAACCAATCATTTTTCCAAGACACAAGTGAAGCATTAAATAAATCTTCATTTACTCCGATATTACATTGTGCCACAACATAATGAGCGGATTCAGGTGCTTTACCTTTGTCTGTGTCATTAGTTTTACCTTTCTATTGGTTTCTTTGCTGCTCAATTTTGTCCCAAGGTAACCTGCATGTAGAGGCATCATGTGATCCATTTCTTTTGCAGCGTATGTAGTGCAAATCTGCCTTTTCTCCTTGGGAGTGCCTACCCCCCCACGTCTGAAATATCTTTCTCCTCCTCTGGAAGAATCTTGGGCAAGATTCTTTTCTTTATGAGTAAGGAGCACAACCTCTTTAGAAGAAGATATGATTGAATGCATTTTAAAATCTGAGTACTGTAAAAAAATACTTCTGGCAATATACTGTAAAAAATTGTACTTCTGGTGGCAAACTTTGTTTAAGTTTGAAAAAAAATAATGAGGGATAGTTAAAATAGCAGTGTATTAAAACCAACAGTCTTAAATCCACCATATGAAGTTTCATCACCAAGGAAATACATAATATGTTGGTTCATTTAGAATGTACTGTGACTAGAAATCAGAGTTGCATAACTCACATAACAAATCAATACATATTCAAAGTAGCAGTCTAATAAGTACATAGGAGGCAATTATATACCACTGACTTGACTTCCACGCTTATTGCACCATACGCTACTCCCTTCAACGCATATGAACCAGAGGTCATACGCACCGGCAGAGGTAGAATACCAGACTTGGGCTCACATTCCAATAGCCACACCTCAACGTAGAACCTCAGTTATGCAACAAACTTTTTTTTTTGGACATAAAACATTTAATATTATAAAACTTCACTTATGAGCCTTTAAATATGCCACCACTTATAATGACCATAAGTCATCTTTAAAAAACTCGATGTTTATATATATGCACCCTTTAAGAACTCAATGGAACACAACTTCACGGCTTGTATAATACACGATCTTCAAAAATGGTTAACGTGCAGGCATCAAAAAATGATTTAACATGGCATAAAAACAACTTCTAGAATTTTGTCGAAAGTATAATTTTGTTGTACATACCACTGCTTCAACACCACTGACTTATGTCATGGAAGATATCTAGGTTGTTGGTCATTTTATGGTCAATGCAACACCATCACAATAATACTACGTAGCATAAGCATGGAAACATTTCGCCTGAGGAAGAGGAGCTTATAATCCAAATGCATCGGTTTCTTGGCAATCGGTTATCGATGGATGGTGTCATCAACATTTCAGAAGGCTTCATCAACTTCCGCATTCTTGGAGGCGAGCACCGGCTCCGCAACTACCACTCAGTGACCATTGAATGCATAATATCATACCTGGGCAGCACCACCAATGACGCGCAGAGATATGGTGGTATGGTGTTATAGTATACCAACCAAGTAGAGATATAGTGGTATGGCTACTCAGAGATATGACCAAGCAGAGATATGACCAAGCAGAGATATGGTGGTATGGCATTATAGTATACCAATCGACTGACCATATCAGTGAAGACTGTTACCCTAAATCGTAGGTATGAGAGAGGAGCGCTATTATATTGTCAGAACCAGGAGGAGTAGCACTTTTATGAAAGGCAACACATAGGCAAAATAGGGAGTTACAAAGCAGAGGTAAGCCAAAAATGGTGCTGGCTCTAATACCATGTCAGACCAGGTAGTAACTCCTCAAAAGAAATTCATTATATTCATTTAGGTTGGTCTCTATTATATACATGAGGGAGAGACTTTTCATTTCATCTCCCGATGACTCTTCATATTTTCCATTATTTATTTACATCAGTTACACATTCACCCAATCCTGATGTATAGGTTTCAACAGATGGCTTGGCAGGTTGAATTCTGGTGAAGCCCTTCTCAGTCTCGACATGATTCTTTCCATACATTTAATACATTTCGGCCATCATGTACCCCTTCTGACCTCATATATTAGGGGGCATCTATTATAGCACCATTTACCACTCTTGGTATTTGTGATGCTTTGTTTATGGCCTAGGGAAATCCCTCCTTCCAAACTTGGTTCAAATATATAAAAAACAGTTTTTTTATTCCCTGTGCGCTACATTCTCCTGAGCTAAAAGCATGTACACGTTGCTTAGTCAATACCCAACCTGCATATATGTATTAAAATACTTAAAAATTATATTTCCTTAATATGGGCAGAGTTCATAGGTCTTACGTGTTGATTACATCCTATTGCCCATGGCCCAACTGTTTCCCAACTAAAAAATTAATTGGGAGAAGTATAAATAGACTTCTATGGGAAGGCCTTAAGGAGGAGAAGAGATAGCGTTATTATACTGAGATTATCCCTGACTTAGTCTAATGAATCCCTGTGCCTCATGCACTTCCCTAAGCTTCAGGAAACCCTTGTTTCCTTGATTATAGATATCCTTCCTTTTACTTGAGATATCATGGTGTTGGTTATGGAAGAAGTTTGTTGAAGGCTGGGATAGGACAAATCCAGAGGACAGTTCCGCTTGGAGCCGGAAGAAGAAGACTTAGGTGAATTCTCTCCATGTTATTTATAGCTTACTGTAATAAAAGAAATGTTGTCTTGTTTTAGAAATTAACTACGTTTATGCATCAAATTATGTTTTAATTCATATATAAATGATGTTTTGATGTATGATAAATCATTTTTTTATATGATATAAAGTCAATTTCATGAATATGCTTTACTTATATACTGCTGAGTATGTTCGAATTGAATGATTTTCAAGTTTGAAGAACATCGGGAGTTGTAGAGGGTTTGATTATATAAGCATTTTTCTTGAGTTGTATGAGTTTTTTTTGTTGTAGTTTGCTTTTGCTTTGTTGGGGTTCTAACCCAAAACCCTAGGGTACTTATTCCCAAAACAATCATGATGACCTAAATTGCATACAATCACTTCACAAGGCATGTTTGACCTACTATACATTCATAATCATAGCCACGACCATACATGCATAACAACAACCATTACTCCATTGTACACATTGCCACATGCAACCAACAATATGCATAAGCAATGAAAAATCAACCACACCTACGCATAAATGCATGTAGTCGAAGATAAGTGATCAATTATTGTAATCAACCTACAAGACTGATATACATAATCAAAATATTAAAAAATGTAACCTAAAATACAAGGATGTAAGTAGGTATCATGAAATCAACATGTAAGTGACATATAATTCATACACAATCAGTCACATGCTCTAAAAATCAAGACATATTGTCTATTAATTTGAAATCAGCTTTCACCAATACTAACAACCTATAAGCATACCCCCTTACTGGCGCGAATTCAAACACTGGTACCTCCGCAGGGGGCAACCAGGAAGGGGAAAATTCCTCAAATGTTTATATGATGAGCTCTCATATCGACATCACTACACGAGCATGTGATTATGGTGAATCGAAAACATCTAAGGCTAAATCTATTCCCGAAGCCACAAAGCCACTTCATATTGAGCGACCCTCTATTGAGTCTATACCTCGTGTCGGTTTGAGAAGGTTTCCATTGACTTCTTGCTAGCAGGTCTTATCCTTATTGACTACGAAATATTGCTTTGAGGGCAGGCCTAGAGCCAGACCCTCGCCCTATTTTTATTATTGATAGGTCACCTTGTGCTTAGCATCAATCAGTATCATGGGACTTTGACTAAGTGGTTTCCCTTGTGTTCGAAATTAGCTTTCATTATCACACATTTGGATTCGTGCAGTGTCTTGTTTTCCATTTGACCCTATTGGTGGATTCCTCGCCTCTGTGTCAGCTTTCATTACTGGTTGGTTCAGAGGGTTTCTATCATGCGCTAGCTACATCTTGTGTACGCCGGAAACGTGCTTCAGTTGGGTTACTACATCTTTTTCATCCGATTCCTTCCACATTATTGGCCTCTGGGTTACACTCGTGCTAGATTGATGAAGGATGCCTTAATGCCTTCCTTCTACCGGAATTTTTCCTATCGACAACAACTAATTTGCTTTGGGACAAAGATCTAGAGTCCGTTTGGCAGTACCTTGGGGTTTGCAGTCATCAGTGGAAGATTCCTTTGCTATCGACGATGGGAAACCATCATTGTCTCTTGATTGATATATTCTTTCAAGTGCTCGAATTCAACTCATTTATTCACACTTGTTAGATTGTACTGGGT
This sequence comes from Pinus tabuliformis, assembly GCA_031772625.1. Lineage (NCBI taxonomy): Eukaryota > Viridiplantae > Streptophyta > Pinopsida > Pinales > Pinaceae > Pinus > Pinus tabuliformis. The sequence goes on along the minus strand of CM062806.1, from coordinate 263,561,878 downwards.
ACCTTGATTCTCATTATCATTATCGGTGGGTAGTCTCATGTTTGTTAATGCTATACATCAATGACTGGTAATCAAATGATTTCTCACGTGGTCGACTTCAGATCATTCATTCCCATTGTGTAGAAATGTACCGTAGCGGTCAGTGAAGACCTTATGTTGCATCAACATCTTTTGGTTCACACGTTAGTTGCTTCTGTTGCTGCTAGTTGACACCATCCACCTTATATGTTACAGTTCTTCACATCGACATCTTATATGCTGGCATCCGAGTTGCGATGTAGTATCATTTTATTCCATCATGTTCATTTGGCACTATCGGGATCAGTTTTTTACATCAGTGATTAGCTTCATCCTTCAGCATCATTGATCCTCTTTTCATTTGTGATATTCATACATGTACTTTTTTCGATCACGATCAGATGATCCATTATGTACTTTTAGTTCTTTATACTTGTATACATATTGGATCTGCTTATACTTGATATGCAGACTTGCTTTACTTTCTCTAAGCATGGGTATGCCCGCCTCAGACAACAGTTTCTTTCTGATCTCTTTTGATGGCTTGGCAAGCTGAACTCTGGTGAAGTCCTTCTCAGTCTCGTCATGATTCTTTCCATACATTTAATACATTTCGGCCATCATGTACCCCTTCTGACCTCATATATTAGGGAGCATCTGTTATAGCACCATTTACCACTCTTGGTATTTGTGATGTTTTGTTTATGGCCTAACGCAACCCCTCCTTCTAGACTTGGTCCAAATATATAAAAAACAATGTTTTATTCCCTGTATGCCACTTTTCCCTGAGCTAAAAGCATGTACACGTGGGTCAGTCAATACCCAACCCACGTATATGTATTAAAAAACTTAAAAAAATTATATTTCCTTAATTATGGGTGGATTTCACAGGTTTTACCTTTTGATTACCTCCTATTGCCCATGGCCCAACTGTTTCCCAACTAATACTAATTGGGAGAAGTATAAATAGACTTCTATGGGAAGGCCTTAAGGAGGAGAAGAAATAGAGTTATTATACTGAGATTATCCCTGACTGACTCTGATGAATCCCTATGCCTCATTCAGTTCCCCAAGCTTCAGGAAACTCTTGTTTCCTTGATTATAGATATCCTTCCTTTTGTTTGAGATATCATGGTGTTGGTTATGGAAGAAAATTGTTGAAAGTTGGGATAGGACGAATCTGGAGGACGGTTCCGCTTGAAGCCGAAAGAAGAAGACTCAGGTGAATTCTCTCCATGTTATTTATAGCTTACTGCAATAAAAGAAATGTTGTCTTGTTTGCGAAATTAAATATGTTTATGCATCAAATTATGTTTTAATTCATATATGAATGATGTTTTGATGTATGATCAATCATTTGCTTATATGATATAAAGTCAATTTCACGAATATGCTTTACTTCTATACTACTATGTATGTTCGAATTGAATGATTTTCAGGTTTGAAGAACATCAGGAGTTGTAGAGGGTCTGAACCCTATGGGACTTACTTGAACGAAGGAAATCTGGGTATGGTCACTCTTACATAATTTGATTATATAAGCATTTTTCCTAAGCTGTATGAGTTTTTGTTGTTGTAGTTTGTTTATGCTCTGTTGGGGTTCTAACCCAAAAACCTAGGGTACTTATTCCCAAAACAATCATGATGACATAAATTGCATACAATCACTTCACAAGGCATGTTTGACCTACTATACATTCATAATCATAGCCACGACCATACATGCATAACAACAACCATTACTCCATTGTACACATTGCCAAATGCAACCAACAGTATGCATAAGCAATGAAAAATCAACTACACCTATGCATAAATGCATGTAGTCGAACATAAGTGATCAATTCTTGTAATCAACCTACAAGACTAATACATGTAATCAAAATATTCAAAAATATAACCTAACATACAAGGATGTAAGTAGGTATCATGAAATCAACATCTAAGCGACATATAATTCATACACAGTCAGTCACATGCTCTAAAAATCAAGACATATAGTCTATTAATTTGAAATTAGCTTTCACCAATACTAACAACCTATAAGCATACCCCCTTACTATCCATGGTCCACATTGAGGTAGATGGGGGAAGTTACTATAATGGCCCGATCTCCAATGTCCAATTATGGAAATGGGATCTCCAAAGCTCTACTAAATTTAACCACACTTGAAAAGAAATTTATTCATATTTCCTATACATTTGTATGAGACTAAGTAAAAAATATTGCACTTATTCCACTTGTAACATAATAACTAAAAACATGCCACTTTTCCATTTCCTTACACACAACTTTTCAAATTCCTTGCATGCAACCTTTCAAATTCCCTACATGCAACTCTTCAAATTATTTGCATGAAAATAGGCATAGATCAGCTACAACCATATTATCATAGTACGATACTATCCCATCTAAGAAAAAATAACATTTTCTTAAAACAGTACCACACTTTTACATTTTCCACAAACAACTACTATACTATTACATTTGCATGTAAGCATTTATTCATACACTTTACATGCAAACTAATATAGAAAACTATTTGCATACAAGTAAGAATATATCAACTACAACAATACTGTTACACATCAATACTATCCCCAACCACAAACAACATATTCACTGGGGCTTTTTATCAAACAGTTTGTATGCAATTAATCATTGAACCATTTAAGCATTTCATCAAACACTTTATATGAAAACTACTATAGCAAATGATTCAATGCATATATCCTAAACTGTAGTAGTAAAAGTTATGGAAACTGAACCATATGATTGGTGGTATTTTCCCTCACTATGGTTCAAGTTTCAACTTCTGAGATTTCATAGATGAAAAGTTATAATAAAAATACCAACACAATGCTATTTGGTGCACAATTCTAGGAGTATCCAGAAATCTCGATTTACACTGGTCATATCTCCTAAAATATAGAGAATAAATGTCTGAAATTTTTATCACAATATAAGTGGGATTTCCTCTAATTATGGAAAGAATTCCAGCTCCTGAGAGTGCCCGAAATAAAAGTTATAACAACACTGTCAGTGTGACCTATTTGAGACCTGATTTTAGGATCATTCAGAAGGCTCGACTCCCTCTACTCATATCTCCTAAAATATTGGGACCCAATATCTGAAATTTCTACCACATAATCATTGGTATTTCCCCTCACTGTGGATGATCTTTTTGCTTATGAAAGGCTACAGAAGAAAAGTTATTGCAAAAATTCCAACGTGACCTGTTTAAAGGTGCATTCAGGAAGGTCATATTCCTTAGATCATAATTCCTAAAGTATTTTGAACCAATATCTGAAATTTTTACTACATTATCAGTGGGATTTATCTTTAGTATGAAAAAATTTTCAACTTCTAATATGCCACAGAAGAAAATTTATAATATATATTACAAAAAGGTCTAAAATTTAACCTTTGTTCTTCATTTCACCTATGATAGAGCCGATCCAGTCCAAGTGTTTGAACCATGCTCTGATACCACTCTGTAACAACCTCCGGGGTAGATGTGCATAAAAAAAAACATAATATGAATAGAAATACAATAAACATATCAACCATCAAAATCCATATATACATCATTCTAGCTAGAGTCCAGTCATCAATGCATGACCATATCAAGTACACAAACCATGACCTCATGCATGACAACAAACATTACTCCATTGTACACATTGCCACATGAAACCAACAATATGCATAAGCAATACAAAATCAACTAAACCTATGCATAAACGCATGTAGTCGAGCATAAGTGATCAATTCTTGTAATCAACCTACAACACTGATACATGTAGTCAAAATATTAAAAAATGTAACCTAACATATGAGGATGTAAGTAGGTATCATGAAATCAACATGTAAACGACATATAATTCATACACAGTCAGTCACATGCTCTAAAAATCAAGACATCTTGTCTATTAATTTGAAATCAGCTTTCACCAATACTAACAACCTACAAGCATACCCCCTTACTATCCATGGTCCACACTAAGGTAGAAGGGGGAAGCTACTATAATGGCCCCATGTCCAATGTCCAATTATGGAAATGGGATCTCCAAAGTTCTACTAAATTTAACCACACTTGAAAAGAAATTTATTTTTATTTCTCATACATTTGTATGAGACTAAGTAAAAAACATTTCACTTATTCCACTTGTAACATAATAACTAAAAACATGCCACTTTTCCATTTCCTTACATGCAACTTTTCAAATTCCTTGCATGCAACCTTTCAAATTCCCTACATGCAACTCTTCAAATTATTTGCATGAAAATAGGCATAGATAAGCTACATCCATATTATCATAGTATAATAATATCCCATCTAAGAAAAAATAACATTTTCTTCAAACGATTACCATACTTTTACATTTTCCACAAACAACTACTATACTATTACATTTGCATGTAAGCATTTATTCATACACTTTACATGCAAACTAATATAGAAATAATATTCCTATTCTTATTTCATTGATTGGTTCGCACAGGTCTGAGGTTGGGTCGACAAAAGAAGTTCGCAAAGGTATGAGATTACAAGATCTGAAACTCGCAAATGTTTCTAGGGTTTTTGTTTATAGTTGTTGGCTCGTCAAATGATAAATTTGGCTGCAGTAGTTAGCTTATAGGATCAAGGGAGAAACTGAAATCTCCCAGTCATTTTCAAAACTCTTCTTCCCTACGACTAGAAAGTAGGGCTGAAATTTTACAGTTGACCAAAGACAGGAAAAGTTGTCTCTGATGTATATTGATGCTAGAAACATATTTATGAATGTTATTTGGTTATTTTTCTAGATGATATTGTATTGAGATGATTGTAATCTCTGCTGAAACATTTTATGACAATCTAATAGAAGAATAATTTTAAAGGGTTTTCCCCCATGGTGAGTTTTTTCCCTGGTCTTTGACCAAATACGGTGTCTCTTGTTGATGTGTTGATTGTCTCTTTTATGATTGCATTTATTTTTCTATCTTTAATTATTGTCGATAATTGAGAATATTAATTGTTATTGAAGAGCTTGCTAATTGAAGTATTGAATTGGGCTAAATTGATTTAACATAGAACAATCTGAAAATTACCATGGTATCAGAGCTAAGGTGAAGGACAAACCCAAAAGGAGACAAGCATTGAAGCAATCATCTTTGGAAATTGAAGGAGATTATCTAGTCAAGTCAAGATATCTTCCTTCAAGGAAAATGAGAATTTGAGTGACTTGTCCAATTTTTCTGAATGGAAATTCAGGTTGGAGATCATAACTGGTAATAATGATGTTTTGGAATACATTCAAGGAAAAGTACCCAAGACTTCAGAGAATGCTTCCACTGCTGCCAAGAACAAGTACAAGAAATTTGAGTTAAAAGTAAAGCAAATTATAGCTGATGGTTTACAAGATAGTCTACATGCATATGTTCGAATTTTGAGGAATTCTAAGGACATGTATGATAAGATAGTTGACATATATGAAGTCAACAATTTGAATGAAATCATATCTTTGAAAGATCAACTCAAAGACACCAAGAAGAAAAAAGGAGAGTTTGTGCAATCCTACATTATTAGGATATCTTATCTTAGAGATCAATTGCAAAGAGTTGGGGAATATGTTCTTGATAGGGAATTGGTGATTGTGACTCTAAGAGGTCTCCTTCCTATTTGGGAAAGCTTTATTACTACTATAAGCAACAATAATTTCCTCCCTTCATTTGATGAGATTGTCGGAAATCTCACTCAAGAAGATTCAAGGATGCTGTCTAGAGGAAGGATTCAAAAACATGAAGAGGGAGATCCCACTGCATTCATCGCTCATGACAAGAAGAAGAAGAAAGGAAAAGGAAGTATATTAAATTCAAGAAAGACTCCTCCTTGAAATTCAAATAGAAGGAAGGAATTATTGCACATTGAATGCTACAATTGTCATAAGAAAGGCCACTATGCTCGAGAATGCCCCGAGAAGAACCATGGTCCATGCTACAACACTAGAAGTAACAACAACATGTTTGATGATCGAAAAAGAAAATATGACCGAAGGAATGATTGCAATGGAAGAGATGAAAGAATATTCAAAAGAGATGCTCCAAGTGATCATGAAGAAGATCATCATCCCCAAAAGAAGTCAAGATTCTCCAGGTATGAAAGTAATGTTGTAAATCAATCTGAATATATTCTTATATCTTCTCTTATTATTTCTTCTCCTCTCAATTCGTGGGATAGTTGGATGTTTGATAATAGGGAAACTCATCACTTCTCTGGGTATAAGGAAGTTCTCTCTAATTTGATAGAGAGGGAGACAAATTTGAAAATTATTCTTGGATACAATTGCATTCATCCCGTCTATGGCTTTGGGTTCATCAAATTTCATTTGAATTCTAGGGAAACTATTTTTCTTTATGATGTGATGTATGTGCCAAGATTGAAGAGGAACTTGGTATCAATATCCAATTTGGAAGACAAAGGCATGAGGGTTTTCGTCATTAAAGGAAAGGTTCTTACTTTGCCTATTGGATCACCTATGTGAGATGCATTCACATTGGGATCGAGATTTGAAGGAATCTATAGAGTCACTATCAAACCTTTTCTAGCATTGGTCCATGATACTAATCATCTAAGTGAGCAATGGCACCCAAGATTGGCCCATCTACATTATGATGCGCTTCCAAAATTGGAGAAATTGGTCTCTAGGATTCCCAAGGTTCAAGCCCTACATGATGGAGTATTTCTAGGATGTGCAAGTGGGAAGAAGACAAGGGGACCATTCCCCTCTAGCGAGAACAAGACAATTGACATCCTCCATCTCATTCATTCCGACATATGTGGTTCGATGCTCATGCACTCTATTGGTGGCCATCTCTACTACATCACCTTCATTGATGACTTATCAAGAAATACATTGTTATGCAACCAACTCACAAAATAGAAGAAAAGATAGATCAACACCTTCAAAATCAACATCTTTGAGGGGAAACCTCCTTTACATTACACAAATGAACAATTTTTGGATGATACAAATGCCAAAACCTCCTTTCTATATATAGGAGTCTAACAGGCCACAATATAATCAAAGCTGAGATAACAATAATATTATAAAGGCACAACAATAACAATAGTGGGCTTTTATGGGGCACGATAATAACAATATGGGGACAATAGGGGCACAACAGTAATAATAAGGGCTACAATGACAATAGTAATGGGGGAATCACTAGTATTGTAGTGACCTAACATACCCCTCTCCTTCAAAAAAGTGTTGTCCTCAACGCTTGAGTAGTTTTGGATGCTTCTATATAAAATTCTCACCCTCCCATGTGGAATCTTCAACGGGTAAGTTCTTCCACTTGATGAGATACTCTGAAATTGATCTATTTCATAGCATCGATTTCTTGTTTTTGTGACTTCTTCAAGTTCCAATATGATTTTTCCTTCCTCGTCAATTTCTAGCAATATTGTTTGAACTAGGAGTTTGTCACCTATAACCTTCTTTAGGCATGAAACATGGAAAACTAGGTGCACTCTGGAAGTTGCAGGAAGCTCCAATTTGTATGCCATAGTACCAATCTTTTGCAACACCTTGTAGGACCATAATAATTTGGTGGTAATTTATTATCCTTCTTAGATTGCTTGAGGGCCATTTGTTTATATGGTTGTAGCTGTAGGAATACCCAGTCACCTACATCAAAACTTCTTTCACTGCAATGTTGATCTACCTATTGTTTCATTCTATTCTACGCCAAAGTGAGGTTATCCTTTAAGAGTTGGAGAACCTGTTGTTGATGCTCGATGTGATCTTCCACTTCTTGAACCTTAGAATTTTCTCTTAAATATGATGTGATGGACAAGCAGATGATATCCATAAAGTGCCATAAGTGGGGTCATTTTTGCTGCAGTATGGAAGGAAGTGTTATACCACTATTTAGCCAGTGGTAACCATTTGACCCATTGTGTCTGTTTATCAGACACAAAGCAACGAAGATATCCTTTGAAACATTTGTTTACTATTTCAGTTTTCCCATCAAATTGAGGATGATAAGATGAGCTATGAGCTAATTGAGTACCAAGATTATAGTGTCTAGTGTAATGTCATAGATTATAGTGTCTAGTTTGGGAGTAGTGGACCAGGCAATGCGGACAATTGAAGGAAACCAAAACAAGAGAAGAAATTTGGCAATGAGAGGATTCATTCCAAAGGGTCAGAATCTAGCAACTTGTACCGGTTCGCAATAATATGTTTTTGACGGGTGAAATCTCTTTCACAAACTAACTTAGTACATTGTTACTGCTTTCATTCAGAGCGTATGAATTGATTCTCTTGGTTGTATCAAATAAGAAAAATTGATCCGGGTTATTAGTCAAATTTGCTTAACATTCCGTTAAGCAATGAGGTATCCAGGATAGGTTTGGTAGCTATTTATTATATAACCATTATTAAATGTTAATGGTAATATTTTTTCTTTTGATTTTGTTGTTTTAATTAAATTAATTATTTAATAAGATTTTTAAATTCTATATTTTTAGGGAATAGCGATTTGATTTCAATTGGTTCATATTATATCCCGAACAATTTGCGAAGAATAACAAAATAAAAGAGAAAATGAAATAATCAAATTTATTAAAAAGTTTTTGTTTTTTTTTTTTTTTTAATTTAATTAAATATAATATAATGTGTTACAAATAATTTTTATTATATAAAATAAAAAGAATTATTTATATGTAAAAAAAATCATTTAAATATATAATTATATGTAAAAGTTAATTGATTTTATTTTAGGTGGAATTGTTGTTACCTTTTCTGTTTAAGTACAAACTTTCTCTAATTACATAATGAGTTATGATGTTTTGATAATTATTATTTTAATGCTTTGATAATTATTGTTATCATAACTTCTTGCCTATAAATATTGTTATATTAGTTTCTTGTAAAATTATATATATAATTATGATTGATTCATGGAATTTAAAAACAAGTTAAAAGTTAAAAGTTAATTTTTTTTATTTTATTTAAAAAATATCAATATAAGTCTTTCACATTTGTAATTTTTGATGATTTGTAAAATTAAAAAGTTTAATATTGTAAAAGATATTTTGAAATAAAATTATAAAATTTAAGTGCATATAAAACATTTTGAAAGAAATTTAAATAAAACACTTTGGAAAAATATAAAATTAAATTTATTAAAAAAACATTATAATAGAAAAAATAGATATTATTTTAATTTAGTCTTTATTTAATAATATATATTTATTTATTTAATATTTTTTTAAATAATAATAAAATCATTTTGATATTTAATAACATTTTAAAAAATAATTATCATTATTTCCAATTAATACATTATTTTCAACAAATACCATTATCATCATAATTTTCCTTACATAATAAAATAGACAAAAAAATAAAGTTTAATTGAAATACAAAACTATTGTCTTTTAGATAGAATAGATAAAAATAATAAAGTTTGAACGGGTTCAACCAATGAGCTGCAATGTTGCAGTTAGGATTCTAGGCAGAGAAAAGGAATCCTAGAGTGTGACTAAGGAGTGATTGTTAGAAACCTTGAACAATATTGAGAGGGAGGAGGGTGAATCAATATTGTGTCTTATGACCAATTTTACCAATTTTTCACCTTTCTTATCACAAACCTCAATTCATCTATTCATTTGTAGTTCATTAGCACCATAGTATATGAGTAGATGTAAATATGAACGAGTAAACCACACAAACAACTACTACATAAGTAAATAACCATCAACCATAAGAAATAAGATCAATAAACATGAACATAAGATCAAAAACACATCAAAGCAAAATCACACATAGAGACACTAGATGTAAGGTAGAACACACAAGGGTAAAAACCATCGGTGAAAAATAGTCTTCATTGTCATCTCTTCTATTATCATATTAATTTTACATCTGATTCACTGGCCACCACTAGTGTGCAGGCCACAAATTTCCAATCATCCAAGCCACTATTCACTTCAGACAACAACCTATATGAACTTTGTAGACCACCACCTGCAGGAAGCCACCACTCCCTCGACTTTGCAGGGCACCACCTACTGGAAGATATTACTTCTAATAAATCTCACCCAACTAGCACTAGACTATCCAATCACAACTAGATGGAAGTCAAACACTCCCAAGTTCTCGGGCCACTACCTGAAGGATGTCATTACACCCTAAATATGCAAGCCACCACTTTCTCACTGAAAGCCAAAACCTTCAACACATCTCATGGACCTCATTTCAAAATATTTCACACTGGGCCCATATACTCAAATCAACAAAATAGTGAGCCTCTTTTCATGAATTTTCAAATTGGACTCACAATAACAATCTGCACATATAATAATCTCTCTGCTACAACCAATCTGCTCATATATCAAACGTTGAAAATATGACCTCTAACACAATCTTAGCCGCAATCAATACAGCATCTCAACATAATCAACACCATACATATAAATATGCAATCCACATATCAATCCTCTAACATATATATTCTCAACATAACTCAATCAATAGTATAACAAATCTAAAGACAAAAGCTCAGTCGTGTAACAACAAAGTGACCATACATGATATGAATACAATGATACAACCATATGAAATAAAACATGATTTTCTTAGTTGTAAACTCTTGCATACACCAAGTTAGCAATACAAGTGTGTTGTATAAAATATGCTAACACCCAATCTGCAACGTAGTGGTAATCTCCTCCATCAAATGTCTTCATAAACCTGCATCAAACATTTGTTGAATAATGCACACAAAAATTATGCAATAAAGCTTATCACCTCCAACAATCTACTATAGATATGTCTCTCCTCTCACCATTGGTTCTCAAAGCTCTCCAATGACTAACTCTCATAAAGGAACCAACCAACTTTCACAATCTTTTCTCCTATAAAATTGTTTTGGAGCGATTAAACATTCAAAGAAATGGAGAGCTAACCATCTATGTTCATACACTATAAATTTGGTCTGGTTCATAGAACTTTCCTCAACTCAATTTGCCACCATTTTCATTGAATGAGAGATATTTTCCAACTTAACTAATCACCTTCTTCAATAAATAAGAGACTTTTTCAAGTTTAATCAATCATCTTGTTCAATAAATGAGAAGATATATTTTCAAATTGAATTATCCACCTTCTTCAATAAATGAGATTTTTTTCAAGTTTAATCAATCACCTTCTTCTATAAATGAGGGATATATTTTGAAACTTAATCAATCTTATTCTTTAATAAATGAGATAATTTTTCAAGTTATTCTTTTCTTATATATATATATATATATATATATATATATATATATATATATATATATATATATATAGATATATCTATATATATATTGACATCAATTCCAACATAATTGACTGCACAATTGAATCCTTAGATAAACATCCTAGGTTCACATCAATGCCAACATCATGTGGCCAATAGGGATTCCATATTATAGCAATGCCTCCTGATGCTCCTTGAGCAACATGGCCTAAATAATCATAGTGTATCCAAACACGCTTTATAATTTTATTAAGAGACTCAAAAGAGCATTTGGTTTCCTGAATCATCATGATATCTGGGTGTTCTTGTAGATTTTATTTTTTAGGAGTTGTTGGAGCCCAAATGTAACTTTGGGTTAATTTTAGAAATTTAATGTAAATGTAATTGTAAAATGTAAATGTAATTATGAAGAAATGTGAAATCAAATGCAAAACAAGAATGCAAATGTGTAATGATATGAAATGTAAATGAGATGAAAATGAAATGCACATGCAATGAAATGTAAAATTCATGAAAGGTACATTTCATTGGAGGGAAATATGGTTGGGAGATATTTTGATTAAAGTAATAGAATATTCCTTCTAGGGTTAGGGGTTTTGAGGAGAACATAAGGATTCGAGAGAGGGTTTTTGTTGACCTCTCGTTGGATTTTGTAGTGAGTGTTGCATAGTGTTTTTGGTGGCTACGTAGGGAGCGTATGAAGGAAATGAAACGTCCTTGATACCATGGTAGGGAGGCCTACAATTTGTGTAAATTACGGTTATGTAATGTGAAAATAATTCGAGTTCCTGAGTTATGTTGTTGTTTGCAACAATTATTTGTTTCAACAATTTATTTTCTAATCCCATGATATTTGCAGCAATGTGGTTTTATTTGTAGAAATTTTCTATGCACTGCAGAAATTTGGGGAGTAATTTGTTGTATAGTTTTATGTTGCAATTTTAATGTTACATGTACAACAACTTTCTTATCTGAAGTGTAATCCACTAGTTTAGTATTTTGACTAGTTTATACATTTGGAACAATTTTATGCCATGTCTTTTTTTGCAGTAACTGCGTGAAATGTAATATGATGGGTTAAAGTTGCTACTAATGTATTTGTTGTAGTTGGGTTTTTATGTCAAATTTCTAGTTTTCTAGTTTAAAGCACAACAAAGTTAGGATTTTTTTCTAGTTTTCTGTGCATATTTAAGTTGTTGTTAGTCTTAGAAGTTGCGTTTTTGTAATGTCAAATTTTTTTATGACAATGGTTTGGTTTATGTTTCTGTCACTGTCGGTGCATGACATTGTTGGTGTATGGCATTGTCAGTGCATGGTACTATCAGTGAGTGGTATTATGAGTGTGTGGCACTATCAGTGCACGACACTGTTTGTGTGTGGTACTATCGATGCGCAACATTACAAGTGCACAATGACAATGTTGGTGGTAGAAACACTATCGATGACAACACTATCTATGTTGTCGCCACTGGTAAGGTAGCATTGCCTAGGGTTTTGCAGTTGTGTCTGTTTCCATGTGTCGAATTAGCTTGTTCTTGTCATTTCATTTTTCTCTTCTTTTTGGCACCCCCCGCCAAGAGGGCACACCAAAAATGTGCACCAACTGGGAGAAGCCTAGTACCCATCTCTAGTCGGGTGGATGTAGTGATAGAGAGAAGCCTAGGTGGAAGAAATTGTGGTCTGAGGGAGGCTATGGGATTGGCCAACCCACAACTTCAAGAGGAACACTAGTTTCATGGTTGCAAAGTGTGAAACGAATTATGCGAGGGGAGATACAACCCAATCTATAGTATGCAACACCAAAATGGGATCTGGGACACATATATGGGAAATCTTCTTTAATACCCCCACCAAGTGATGTTAATTTGTGTATCAACCCCTAGTTGATTTTCCATGCAAATAAAATAAGACCAAGATCACGGGACTCGTATTCAAATTTGAATTATGGACAAACATTATGGTGGGCATCACTTATCGTTTATTAATGGTTATGGAAATTAGCAAAGGCATTGGAAAATGAAAAGAGGCAATAAATGACATTTAATTAAGGAAATAAAGGAAAATGGGAGAAAAGGAAGGTGAAGAGACACAAATATGAATGTAAGGGAAATTAGAGATAAAATGAAGGAAAATGAAAGAAAAAATGAAAAAGGAAAGGAAGAGACATGAGTCATCAATGATAAAAAGGCATTAGATAAATAGTTCAAAACTTTGGTTAGTTCAACTTTTGATCAATTTCAAATTTTGAAAGTTTTGGCTCATCTCTTGATCATTATAGCTCTCTTTCACACTCTTACACACTTAGAGAATTCTTGGAGCATCCTATCATTCACTTGGACTTGGAGAGAAGAAAGAAAGCAAAGTAATTTGTGTGTAGCAGAAAAGAATGTTGGATCAACAACTGCAACAAGAGTACATTGAAGGTAACAAGTTGCATGTGTGATTTCCTTTGTTGGATCAACAACTGCAACAAGAGTACATTGAAGGTAACAAGTTGCATGTGTGATTTCCTTTGTTGGATCAACAACTGCAACAAGAGTACATTGAAGGTAACAAGTTGCATGTGTGATTTCCTTTGTTGGATCAACAACTGCAACAAGAGTACATTGAAGGTAACAAGTTGCATGTGTGATTTCCTTGTTGATGCTTGAATGCATGGTACATGCATGTTGATTTTTTGTCACTTTGTTATCATTGCCTTGGGATTTTCCTCAATTGAAAGTGGTTTCATCCTTTCCTTGCAGTTTCCTGGATAACCATGATGTAATGGGTTCTCTGTTTTGATTAAGCTTTGGATGGTTAGTAGACTTGGATCTTGGTTGAGGTGGCCTTGGGAAAATTTCCAAGAGTCAAGGGTGGAGATGGGATTTCTCCTAGAACTCTTGATGTATGGGTGAAGATAGGAAAATTCCTCTGGAGCTGGTGAAGGAAGTCAGAGGCACCCAAGCTTGTTTTAATATTAGTGATTTCTGGACCAGTTTAGGAGAAATCACTTTGGTTGTTGGTTGAGGTGTTATGGCCTCTAGAAGTCGTGGTTAATTCTATTTTGGTTTAAACCATATGAACCCACATTCATGCTTGGAATATGGTACAAGGGTGATTGGATGAGAGAGAGATTTGGTTTAGCCTATTAAAATTCGAAACTAGGGTCAAATTTGACTTTTGATAGCCCATTTGATGGAGATGATTATTGCATTGAATTCCTATTTTGAAGAGGACCAAAATCAACCTAAATAATATTGAGCCTCTGTTTTTTCCAAATTTTCATTATTTTATTGAATAATTGTATGCATGTACTAAGTGTTTATAATCATTAGTATTCGTTTTATGCATTATTAAGTTATTATTTAGAGGCATTTAGAGCTGAGATTTGTTGATCTATGAACACTTCTTGTTTTATTAATTTGAAGAGTATTTAATGTGAAAATTTCATTAATGTTAGGATTTTTTTGTGGCAGGTGCTAACATTCCTATACCAGCAGATCTTGTACTAGCAGTTCTTGCACCAGCAGTTCTTGTACCAACTAATGTTGTTGGCTTTGATAGCTTGGCATGGACCTTTACTGATAAAACTAAGTTGATCATGTTTTCATGCATATGCCAACAAGACTTGGTCTTGCATTCACCTTCCCATATCATACAACATGCCTGCACCAACATTCCTGCACCAGTTGTGCCTACACCAACATTCCTGCACCAATTTGGGGCTTTCATACATTGATACATTTCTAGGAAAATATGAAAGAGGTTTTTGTTCAAAATGGTGTTTGAACACTTCCACATAAGCTAAGATACACCCGGGTTGTATGGATTTATGTTTAGGAAATAATTAATGCCTCAGCCCCAAATTCGCAATAGTTTCCAGAATGCCAACTTCCACCTCGATTTACATGAAGGTGAAGGCAAATAGAGAAATTATGGAACATGTGTTTTGGTTTCAGTATATAAAATTGACTAAGACTCAAACCGATTTCGAAAACTCGTAATGGTATAAAATTTACATAATGGTCTTTGAGGGAGTCTTATAAAAATAGACTGTTTTTCCATAATTTTAGGATCTCATATTTCAAACAGTCAATTCCGAGCACAATTTTCGAGGAAATGGAGCTAAACTAGAAAATTGTGAGAGGGGTTATTATTGTAAAAACAATAAACTAGGTTTCCTCCAAACAGATTTATCAAATTCGTAATGGTTAAGGAGATACAAAGAGTTATTTGGAGGAAGTTTTTTTAAAAATATCAGTTTTTCCAGAATTGCAGAAAACGACTATATTTGGGAAATTCATGTCAGATCTTCATTCCTTAAATAGGGAAATGGTTGTACTGATATTCTATTGATGAAGATCAGTTGGGATTCAATCCCCATGTTATTTTCTAAGGGAATGATCATGTAAAAATAATATAAAAGGAGGAGTTACGTAGGTGTGCATGATGGCAGATTGCAGATTGTAAAGCACACTTCATTGCAGAAGGAGGATTGGTTTTGATTGTGCAGGGAAGGAGGAGTTGCATGCCTAGTGGGATGATCCCTAGAGGGGACCACTGGAGCCAAGCGCAGCTTGTTCAGTCATGATGTAACAAGACTTCAAGATTAATAGACATTTTGGCATTCTACTTACATTTATGTTTCTTATGAATCTACTTGCACTGTGATTTAATTGCTGCAAGGGCAACGAGCTAGGTGGTTGGGCCCACCATCCAGTCCATTTCCCCAACCCTCTTAATTTTCTTTGCTGCATTTTATTTTAGATGCATGGTGTGAGTGTGACTCAAGATAGCTCTGCAATTTCAATTCACAGCTCTTCTTTTCAGTTATTCGATTTTCAATTTCATTCCATATTTTATTTTTTCGTTGTTAGTTCAATGATATCATTGCTCTCCTGAAATGTATTTTTGTGAAGATTGAGCTGAGGTAGAACAGTGAATGCTTCACTGCATTTCTTAATTCCATTATAAATTAAAGTGTGATGCTTTCCCTAATCCCATTTGCTTCATACGAGGATAAATTGGTTTATTAAATAATTCTTTAACTCATTATGCACCATGATTGATTCCTGCACTTTGAAGAAATATTTAAAGTCTTAATGAACAAATGCCACGATCAGCTTGAGGGGAGATCACAACCTTGTATTTCATTAGCAAAGTAAGATCACTCACATAATTCTCTTATTATAATTGATTGCTCCACATATTATATTGAATATTTCTGTGTTGCAAGAAAAGTATTTAATGATTAGGGTGAGCTCGAGAGCAGCAGAAAATGCAGTTATCTTATTTGTCTCTACTACACACTTTTGAATATTGAATTATTTCCATAGAAGAAGTGTTTAAATAATTTAGATTTATTTTAAAGAATTCAATGATTTCCTTAGATTATTTGGAATGAAGTTGCTTTCTGTTTGCTAGTTTATTTCATGCTTTTTCATCTTTGCAACATAGCAGTAACCTTTTAAGAGGTTTTGCATTCTTTATTTCTTGAATCACATTCTTTTGAACGAGGCCTACATTCCCTTGTCCCTTGGACAACTGAGGAAGACTTACTGCAGGAGTTAACTCAATCCAGAAGAGGAGCCAGAAGTAGATTACCAAAGTGTGTTTACTTTGCCTATTTACTTTGCCTTCGAAGAGTCTTGTTCATTTTTCTTGAATGATACTTCCTTTGAATTTCTTGCAAAAGCTTGGTTTTATTCGACAGATCCCTGAGTTCGTATTCCAGAATATATTGTGCTACACCTCTAAGTCTTACAACCTTTGATTGATAAATTAAATGCTGGTGTAAATCTTGCATTTATACCGCCCCAAAAATATCATCAAATTTGGATAAGGGAAAGTGTACTTATGAAGAACATCCCACACATGGACATTTGGATAGGTCAACCCTGATGTAAAATTGGTCACCCTTGAAAGCCTATAAATACAAGTGACCTCAAGCTCATTTGGACATCTCCAAGCATATTCCTATTCTTATTTCATTGATTGGTTCACACAGGTTTGAGGTTGGGTTGACAAACGAAGTTCACAAAGGTATGAGATTACAAGATTTGAAGCTCACACATGTTTCTAGGGTTTTGGTTTAAATTCGCTAGCTTGTCAAAGGATAAATTTGGTTGCATTCATTAGATTACATGATCAAGGGAGCAATTGAAATCTCCTAGTCATTTTCAAAACTCTTCCTCCCTGCGACTAGAAAGTAGGGCTGAAATTTTACAGTTGACTGAAGACAGGAAAAGTTGTCTCTAATGTATATTGATGCTGGAAACATATTTATGAATGTTATTTGGTTATTTTTCTAGATGATATTGTATTGGGCTCATTGTAATCTCTGCTAAATTTTTTTATGACAATCTAATAGAAGAATAATTTTAAAGGGTTTTCCCCCATAGTGGGGTTTTTCCCTGGTCTTTGACCAAATCTAGTGTCTCTTGTTGATATGTTTATTGTCTCTTTTATCATTGCATTTATTGTTCTATCTTCAATTATTGTTGATGATTGAAAAGATTAATTGTTATTGAAGAGATTGCTAATTGAAGTATTGAATTGGGCTAAAGTAATTGATTTAGCATAGAACAATATGAAAATTAACATGGTATCAGATCTAAGGTGAAGGACAAGCCCAAAAGGAGACAAGCATTGAAGCAATCATCTTTGGAAATTGAAGGAGCCTATCTAGTCAAGTCAAGATGTCTTCCTTCTTCAAGGAAAATGAAAATTTGGGTGACTCATCCAATTTTGTTGCATGGAAAGTCAGGTTGGAGATCATAGCCGATAACAATGATGTTTTGGAATACATTCAAGGAAAAGTACTTGAGCCTTCTAAGAATGCTTCCGTTGATGCCAAGAACAAGCACAAGAAAGGCGAGTTAAAAGCAAAGAAAATTATAGCTGACGGTTTACAAAATAATCTAATTGCATATGTTGTAATTTTGAGGAATTATAAGGACATGTATGATAAAATAGTTGGCATGTATGAAGTCAAAAAATTGAATGAAATCATCTCTTTGAAAGATCAACTCAAAGACACCAAGATGAAAAAAGGAGAGTCTGTGCAATCCTACATTATGAGGATATCTTGACTCAGAGATCAATTGGAAAGAGTTGGGGAATATGTTCCTGAAAGGGAATTGGTGATTGTGAATCTAAGAGGTCTCCCTCCTATTTCAGACACCTTTATTACTACTATAAGAAACAATAATATACTCCTTTCATTTGATAAGATTGTTGGAAATCCCACTCAAGAAGAATCAAGGATGATATCAAGAGGAAGGATTCAAAGCATGAATAGGGAGAGCCCACTACATTCATCGACCATGACAAGAAGAAGAAGAAAGGAAAAGGAGGTATATTACATCCAAGAAAGCCTCCTCCTTGAAATTCAAATAGAAGGAAGGAATTATTGCACATTGAATTCTACAATTGTCATAAGAAGACCACTATGCTCGAGAATGCCTCGAGAATAACCATGGTTCATGATACAACACTAGAAGTAACAACAATATGTTTGATGATCAAAAAAGAAAAGATGACCGAAGGAATGATTGCAATGGAAGAGATGAAACAATATTCAAAAGATATGCTCCAAGTGATCATGAAGAAGATCATCATCCCCAAAAGAAGTCAAGATTCTCCAGGTATGAAAATAATGTTTCAAATCAATCTGAATATATTCTTATATCGTCCCTTATTATTTATTCTCCTATGGATTCATGGGATAACCAGTCGTTTGATAGTAGGGAAAATCATCACTTCTCTGGGTATAAGGAAGTTCTCTCTAATTTGATAGAGAGGGAGACAAATTTGAAAATTATTCTTGGAGACAATTGCATTCATCCCGTCTATGGCTTTGGGTTAGTCAAATTTCATTTGAATTCTAGGGAATATATTTTTCTTTATGATGTGATGTATGTGCCAGGATTGAAGAAGAACTTGGTATCAATATCCACTTTGGAAGACAAAGGGATGAGGGTTGTCGTCATCAAAGGAAAGGTTCTTGCTTGGCCTATTGGATCACCTATGAGAGATGCATTCACATTGGGATCGAGATTTGAAGGAATCTATAGAGTCACTAGCAAACGTATTCTAACATTGGTCCATGATACTAATCATCTAAGTGAGCAATGGAACCAAAGATTAGCCCTTCTACATTATGATGTGCTTCCAAAATTGGAGAAATTGGTCTCTGGGATTCCCAAGGTTCAAGCCCTACATGATGGATTATGTCTAGGATATGCGAGTGGGAAGAAGACAAGGGGACCATTCCCCTCTAGCGAGAACAAGACAATTGACATCCTCCATCTCATTCATTCTAACATATGTGGTTCGATGTCCATGCACTCTATTGGTGGCCATCTCTACTACATCACCTTCATTGATGACTTCTCAAGAAAGACATTGTATATTATTTGAAGAAAAAGGATGAAGCCTTCAAAATGTTCAAGGAGTTCAAAGCTTTGATTGAAAATCAAACATGCAAGAAAATCAAAATATTTACGTCTAATAATGGTGAAGAGTACACGTCAAAGGAGTTAATTGTTTTTTGCAAGAAGGAAGGTATCAAGAAAGAAACAATTATGCCCTATACTCCCAAACAAAATGGAGTGGTTGAAAGAAAGAATAGGTCCATTATAGAAGTTTCTCGTGCTATGGTCCATGATCAAAAGTTGCCAAAGTTCCTTTGGGGAGAAGCAACAAATGTTGTCATATATGTTCAAAACAGGGTGCCTCATCAAGCATTGGACACCAAGACTACTAAATAAATGTTCACAAGTATCAAGCTCGATGTTAGCCATCTTTTTATCTTTGGCTACCCCGTATAATTTCATGTGCCAAAGGATAAAAGAAACAAGTTGGATGCCACGAGAAGGAAATGTACGTTTGTTGGATATTGTGAAAATTCTAAAGCCTTTAGAATATATATTCTTGGTCAAAGGAAATTTGAAATTATCAAGGATGTTACATTTGATGAAGATGTTTCCCTTGGGAAAGTAAGGGACCTTCCTACACCTCCTCCTCTTGAGAAGAATGATGACATGGATATTTTAGATGGTCCTTTTGTGCTCGAATCTAAGACATATATTGTTGATGATCCCATGGATCCTTTAGATCCTTCTCCATGTGATCCTCCCACCAGGAAGAGGCCACTTTATATTCATTACACATTACAGGATGATGAGAGATGGGTTCCCGTTCAAAGATCACTTAGAGAAAACGATAAGCAATGTAGATACCGAGGGTATGTTGCAACCATGAGCACTATGATTTAAGCCGAACGTCCCACCTTTGAAGAAGTTATGAAGGAACAAGTTTGGAAGGATGCTATGGCCTAAGAATATGAATCCATTATGAGGAATCATGTATGGGATGTCATGCCGAGATGAAAGGGAAAATTCATGATGACTTCATAATGGCTATTCAAGATCAAACATGGAGTTGATGGTAGCATTGATAAATTCAAGGAAATATTCATAGCCTAAGGATTTTCGTAGAAAGAGGGAGAAGATTATGACGATATATTTGCACTTGTGGCTTAATATACAACCATTTATTCGATAGTTTCCTTCGTCGCAAGTCAGGGATGGACCATTCATCAGATGGACGTAAATATGACATTCCTTCATGGTATGTTACAAGAAGAAGTGTATGTTGAGTAGCCACTAGGATTTGAAGTAGAGGATCGAAAGACACATGTTTATAAGTTGAAGAAGGAATTACATTATTTGATGCAAGCCCCCAGAGCATGGTAAGCCTGCATAGACAATTATTTGGTGAATCCGAGATTCACTAGTAGCAATGTCGATCCCAACCTCTACTTCAGGGTAGTCCAAGTCATGTCATTTATTTTGATTTTCTATGTTGACGATATATTCTTGACAAGTAGTGAGCCCCTGATGATAGAGTGTAAGAGTGAGCTAGCCTCTGAATTCAAGGTAAAGGACCTTGGACTTATGCACTACTTCGTAGGCCTTAAGTTATTGTTGTAGCGGTTACAACCACCCTGTAAATTTTTGTCGTAGCTTTGTTTTGGAGCCTCCCTACCAACCTTTCATAGCAACATGTCTTTCTTCGTCAAGTACACAAGCTTCAGTGGATTTCTTGCAGAATGACAGCTTGTCCATCAGAGTTTGTTGCATTCCCCTCACTGGTTGTTCCTTTAGACTTGGTCTAAGTGCAGGTTGAGCAACTCCCTCAAGAAATTGTGCAATTATGGAGGGAAATCAGCCTTCCCTCCAGAAATTGTGTAATTATATCTAGAAGCTTGCTGGGCTTCAGAATTGCAGAATTCTGCTAGTGAGGCTTCATCCATAAAATTTTGCAATTCCTCCCGACATGGCTGCTCAGCCCAGGAATTGTGCAATCCTGGGCAACATTCAGCTGCTCTGCTCAGAATTTGCACAAATCTCCTGGGCAACCAGCCCAACTCCCTTCTAGAAATGTGCATTTTCTCCTAGTAGTTGAGCAGCCTCTTGCATGTGTAGTTGAGTTGACTGGTTCCCTTCGGGACCGAGCAAAACTAATTTGCATGCATGGGCTTCTTCTCCCAAGGAAGCATGCAAAGGCATCCCTTGATTCAGGGATCTACTTTTAGTAGCTGGAGGTTGCATGCAAGGATCATCTCAGAAACCTCCCACCAAGTGTTGCTCTTCCTAGATTTGTTGCATGCGCATCACATATTTGATTTGATCAAAAATCATCAATCAGACACTGCAAAGCTCATTCCTCACATCAACCTTGTAGCTTTGACATCCCACATCTCATCTAGGCGTTGTTGACACATTCAGCTCAACTGTTTTGGGGTAAGCCTGCCTTCCATATCTTGTGTTGCATTTCTGGCTCTTTTTGTGTTTCACTTCATATGAATGTTGTCTACTTGATTTCAGTGAGAGCTTGTTGTCATTTTGATACATCCTATCTTGTACTAGCACCGTTTTAGTTTTTGTTAACATCTCACTCTTGTCGCATGCATGAAACTATTTTTCACAAACAGTCACCGATTCAGAGACTCGTCTCACCCACATGCATGTTGTTCAGTTTCCTGAATGTTTCATTCACTGTTTTCATGCACGATCATTCACTTATGCTTACACTCAGTATCGCCATGAATTCACTTTCACATTTGCTTTCAGTTGCTTGTCGGTGCCTCTGGGCAGCCTTGGCCCAGACTTTGCCTCACCAAGACAACATTGTGCAATCTTGAGAGGGAAGGCTCTGTATTCCTCTCAGGAAATGCACATTTCTTCCTAGTAATTATCCTCCAGTCTTGCATTGTGCAATTATGAGGGATAGTGATTGCTAGCCTAGAAAATTACGCAATGCAGTCACTGGGCCTACAACCATTGCCAGCTGATATTGTGCATTGCGCAATTCCAGTAGTCAACAGCCAAGCTGGATTGTGTGTTGCAAGTTCAAGTAGTCACTCAGCCTCCTGACAGCCCGGACTATGCCTGTCGTAGACTTGGCAGTCAGTCTTTCGACCTCCCAGTGGAAATTGCACAACCTTCCTCATCAGTCGCACGGGTATGTTGCAAATCAGTTCTCAAGTTCGTTTTGGTTTTTGACTGACAAATTTCTTTCCATGAGTGTTGCCATGTCTCTAGGTATCACAGGTGTTGATATGCATCTCAAGAATATACGTACAATGGCTTCCAAGAGAAGACAGTCGAAGACACCGTTCAGAGAACACTTGGGGATGCAGTTGATCAAGTGTCTATGAACTTGCCTACCTACAAAGACATTAAGTTGTTCGTAGACAAGGACATCAAGATATTACGACAACAACATCACAACAAGCATCACTACGAACAATAACTAAAGTCATCATATCGGATGCAACGAACACAAGAGGAATTTTATTGACAACACAAAGGCGGAACAAAGTTGCAAGCTCAAGTAGATCCACATGTAGTGAAAGAAAATTTAGAGACACAGGCTATGAGGTGACGACATGACATGAAGATCATGCGAAGGTAGAGAATGGAACAAAGAAGGAGTGACATGTGCTCAAGCAACAACTCAAAGAAGAACAAGAGTTGCATAGACAAGAGAATGAGTTGCAACGTGAACATGTACAGTAGGGGGCACAACATGCACATACGAATGAAATTTCACCTGTACAAGTTATAGATTCATCCTAGTAGTTGGCACAAAGTAGACATGGTGAGTGGTGTTGTTGGTTGCATGCAAGGGAATTCAGAAGCATGCATCTCATTGTGTGCATGCACACGATCTAACCCATTTGACACACTCACTAAGGCAAAGACAAGAATTAAGTCCAATTGGAGCTGAACATGTAGTTGACATTTGATGCGGATGACCACTAACACACACTGGAAGATCAGCGCGGAAACTATGCATCAGTGTGTTTCCAGTTCAGCTGCACCAAAGAAGACCATGCGCATGCTAGCAGATGAGTTGGATGGAGGAGCCACACCAATGCAACCGGATGTAAGAAGGCAACAGTTCACTTTAGCAATATGTCACCATGGAGTGCATGCAACCAATCATGGATGACCAAACATGGCATCACCTCACCACCTTCACCATCACAAGCATGTCAAAGAGTTGGTCTCACCACAACGAACTGAGTGTCAGTGATGTCTTGCATGGTTTCTCAAGCCATTTTTTCTCACATGAACACATGTGCATAGTAATGTAATGTATTGTCAAGTGGAAGTTCAAGTGTCGATAGTTGGATGTAACAGTCATAGAGTAGATGAAGAGTCATGAGGGTAGATGAACTGTCACAAAGGGGAATGTCAAGGGTCACCCCACCCTTTTCTATAAATAGAACCTCATAACTCATTGTAAGGGCTTTTGGTCAACCAAGGTTCCGATAGGACTATCTTAGAGAGAGCTTGGACAATATTGTAATGAGCCTTGGCTTATCAACTACGCAGAGCTAGTATATCTGTTTGGAGGAGTAGGCAGTTGTGGCTGTAATGTTTTGCTATTAGAACTAGTGGTTGGAAATGGATGTATTATATGACTAGAACTTACACTTCTTAATATAACAGAGCCAACACATTTCATGCATATGTTGTATTGTATTCTATGCTATCTGGTTTACTCTAAATGATATATGTATCTTCTTACTTATGCATGCATGTATAGCTATATGTGTATGTATGTATGTATCTTTCTGAAATGTGTTGTTGGTTTAACCATCACTTTGGATTGCTTGCTAACTTGCCTTCCATGTTGTGATGCATCTTTGCTCGTGTGTTTCATTCTTAACTGCATGCTATCACAGGTTTCCACAGGGCACACTCATCTAAACCCCCATGTGTTAGAATCTCTCATGCACCTTCCTTAGATCACTACAGCTATCACACCCTTGCTATCAATAGAGTTATCTTACTTGCCTCTATGCGAAATCGCGGTCAAGGAATTACCGTACGACCCACTACTGGGAATCCTACACCAAACGGTTTGAGGTCTAATTGGGACTTATTACTAGGGAGATCCCCTTACATGTTGGCAGGTCTAGAACCATCAACATTTTGGTGCTATAAGGAGGGTCAGATGTCAAGATGAGTCCTCACATCTGTTTTGAATCTCTACATATCTATCATGACTAGCTATAGAGTTTCTCTTCCAGAATGTATGTTCTATGGAAATGACTTCATTATCTCAGAAAATCTCTTAGAAAATCTCTCAAATAACTTGTCTCATAAAACATATGATGGTTAACGCCATGTAGCCTTGTTCAGGCACGTGGTCAGCATTGTAGGCTTATGTGAAATACATGGATTCTTTCAAGAATACATGAGTAGCGCGTTGTTCGTCTATAGGCTTCGAGGGCACTCAATGCACTGGTGTGCCATGCTGCCTGAAAAATATATTCATTCTCTTGCTCATCTGGTCATAGAGATAGACCGTGCTTTCAATCACTTCAACCGTAAAGCACTCAACAAAGAAATTATAAAATTATGAAAAGCACCCGATGAATCCGTTGAACAATTTTACACACGCTTTTGTAATCTTGCATACCGATTCCCCGCAAACGATATTGATTGGGAATTTCTCGATGGAATATTTGAGTATCTTCTTCAGATATCTGAACCCTGCTCAGCACACGTTGGTGATGGAGCTGCACAATCACAGGCAGGTACAGTTGCTGTCACAAGTGACTGTCTGCCTTCACCTCATCAAACAGCTGCACCAGCTTAGAGTGATGTGGGAGATCATGCACACACCTCTGTTGAAATGTCACATCCTCCCACCCCACTTTCTCTTGATATTTGCGCATATTTGGCTTGAAAGCCTATTGGTTGTCACATGGATTCATCCCCTCGACCTCCATCCTCACGCTCCGTTGATCCTCCGGATTGTACACTCGTGTTCTCCCATTCCGGACTCCTCACCTGCTGTGGATGAGGATCAAGTTGTCGATGGAGTTGGTGTTATGCAACCAACCTGCGCCATCATTCATGTTGAGTGTGTGTGGGAATATAAAGAAGAACTCGAGGTGAAGGATGACTCCCTTCCAGCCCCACCTCATCCACTTCATCCTAACATCCATTGTGATTATGCCACTACTGATTTCCCCTGTGAAAACACATTTCTGGATGTTTCTACTTTCGATCATTCACAGGACACGTCGGATGTTAGTCTGTCATTACAATGCAGAGAGGACACATCTTCCTCTAAACATCTATCTAATATGTCATCTGTCATTTCGGAAAACACAGAGGGTGAACATATTTGCTTCTCATCTATCTCTCTGCACGATTCATCAAATCATGAGGATACTGACAAACATCTTGAATTTTCTGATCTTGGTTGTTGTGATCTATTCAATTCCTCATCTGATCACGATGTTGATTCAATCATTGTTAATCTTTCTAAGACACTTGTCTACGATGATCCATCTGTCAATGGAGTCGAAACCCCGTGGACTATCGAGGCACTTCAGCCCGAGCTGATGGTTATGTCAGGCCCTCGCTGTCCTCAAGTTGGTTTCACTTCTGGTTAGGAAATTTTTGAAACACTTAAGGCTCCTCATCACTCTCTATTTTGCATTGAAGATCAACTAAACACCTAGATTACGCTTCCTCCACTCGAAATACACAACCCCATTGCTCATGCGTTGGAGGAATCTTACACATCAAGCACACATGCACAATGTAAGTGGTATAGCTTTCTCACGTTTGTTTGCATGTCATAGTCAAGAGAATGCATATACTTGACATCTGCATGCAGTATAGCTCAACGCCATGGCAAGCCCATGGAGTACATGTCATGTGCTTTCACTCATTTTTGTTCTGTGGAAGATTTTAAACTTGGAGTGTGTTTGTCTTCACTGTTACATCTTTCTTGTTTGTTGGTTTGCACAACTATCTTGTTTGTGAACCATGCCTTCACCAACATGGTTCAACCAATGTGCCGATGGCTACATTGAAAGTATCACTTCATGTGAGATGACCCATGCACCATTAGCTTAGGAGTAGGAGTAGTGTTTGCTTTCAGTCTGTTTGCTTGCATGCTTGTTCACTTACTTTCTTTGCTCGTTTGTTTGTCTGCTTTCTTGTTTTCTTGCTTTGCTTTTGATTTTTCTTCTGCTTCTGGTTTTCTTTGTTGTTTGTTTTCTTGTTTTGTTTGTAGGTTAGTTTCGCATGAAACCATGTATGACACTTGAAACAAGTTGGGAAAAGTACAAGAGGCCTTGTGCAACTATTACTACTTGATTATCTGTCATCTTGCCTCTGTATGAAGAACTTGTTACTTTTAGTCCATGATACGTCGATGGAAAATATGTACTATTCGAAGTGAGACTTGGTTAAAACACAACACTTGCACACTAACTAGTATCACCTACTCTAGTCGATTGTTTTTAGGTTAATTCTTGTCAGCTCAATCAAGTAGAGTAAGCTGAGGGGGAAAACCTTATCAGGCACGTCAAAGGTATAATAAACTACTTCTCTGCAGGAACAACCTCTTCTTCTCTCAATAAGTCAGGATCCATCTTCTGCCTATGAAATGAATAAGTGTTATGCATATTTAAAAAGATGAAAAATAAAAAAAATGAAAGAGTGAATTTTTTTTGAAAAAAATGAAAATGAATACGGTGAAAAAAGAGAAAGGCTTCCTGCACAGAGAGGTGATGCAAGTAACTCTGCCAGGATACTGACCAGGCTCGTTAGTAGCGGAGCCATGCTTGTGTTCCTATGTGACTCCATTGGGGTACTTTCGAGGCCTGCTGGCAGTAGAGCAGCTTTAGAGATGAAACTAAGACTCTGACGACTATACTGCTTGTGCACCAATATACCCCTCGACCCTAATTGAAACAACTGTGTTGACTAGGCTTGGAATGTGTGTCGATTGACCAAGGGCTTGGCAGATGCTACGTCTTACAATTAATTAAGTGTGGAAACCAAGATGAACTGAGAACTTAACAATAATTCCGAAGGTGTTAGACTTGATTTTCAAGAATAAGGTCCATTTAGAGAGCTGGAGTTCTACCAGTGTGTTGTCAAGTGTTGTAGCGGCTACAACCACTCTCCAAAATTTTTCCTTAGCTTCCTTTTGGAGCCTCCCTACCAAGCTTTCATAGCAACATGTCTTTCTTCATCAAGTACACAAGCTTCAGTGATTTTCTTGCAAAATGATAGTTTGTCCATCAGGTCTTGTTGCATTCTCCTCACAAGTTGTTCCTCCGGACTTGGTGCAGCTGCAGGTTGAGCAGCTCCCTCAAGAAATTGCACAATTCTGTCTGGCAGCCTGTTGGGTTCCAAAATTGTACAATTTTTCTAGTCAGGCTTCATCCAAAAAATTGCACAAGTCCTCCCAGCAGGGTTGCTCAGCCCAGAAATTGCGTAATCTTGGGTAGCAATCAGCTGTTTTGCCCAGAAATTGCACAAATATCCTAGGAAACAAGCCCAACTCCCTTCCAAGAATGCACATTTTCTCCCAGTAGTGGAGCAGCCTCTTGCATGTGCAGTTGAGTTGACCGGTTCCCTCCGGGACCGAGAAAAACTGATTTCCATGCATGGGCTACTTCTCCCAAGGCAGTATGCAAAGACATCCCTTGATTTAGGGATCTATTTTTAACAGCTGGAGGTTGCATGCAAGGAACATCTCGCAAACCTCCCACCAAGTGTTTCTCTTCCTAGATTTGTGGCATGCATGTCACATCTTCGATTTTATCAAAACTCATCAATCAGACACTGCATATCTCATTCTTCACATCAACCTTGCAACTTTGACATCCCACATCGCATCTAGGAGTCTTCAGCACATTCAGCTCAGTTGTTTTGGGGTAAGTCTGCCTTCCATGTCTTGTGTTGCATTTCTAGCACTTTTTTTTGTTTTGCTTTGTATGAATGCAGTATGCTTGATTCTAGTGAGCGCTTGTTGTCATTTTGATACATCCTAGCTTGCACTAGCACCGTTTCAATTTTCGTTAACATCTCACTACTGTCACATGCATGAAACTATTTTTCACGAACGATCACTGATTCTGCGACTTGCCTTACCCACATGCATGTTGCTTCATTTTTTGAATCTTTCATTCATTGTTTTCATGCATGATCATTCACTTATTCTTACACTTAGTATCGCCATGCATTCACACTCACATTCGCTTTCAGTTACCTGTCGGCGAGTCTAGGCAGCCTTGGCCTAGATTCTATGTCACCAAGACAACATTGTGCAATCCTAAGAGGGAAGGCTCTATCTTCTCTCAGGAAATGCACATTTCTACCCAGTGACTGTCCTCCAGTCTTGCATTACGCAATTATGAGGGACAGTGATTCATGGCCCTGAAAATTGCACAATACAGTCACTGAACCTGTAACCATTGCTAGCTGAGATTGCACATTGCGCAATTCCAGCAGTCAGCAGTCAGGCTAGACTGTGCATTATGTAGTTCCAGTAGTCAGTCAGTCTCCTGATAGCCCAGACTATGCCTTGCGTAGTCTTGGCAGTCAATCTCCTAACCTCCTAGTGGAAATTACACAACCTTCCTCATCAGTCATGCAAGTATGTTGCAAATCAGTTCTCAAGTTCATTTTGGTTTTTCACTGATAGATTGCTTTCCATGAGTGTTTCCATTTCTTCAAGTATTGCAGGTGTTCATTTGCCTCTCAGAAGTACAGGTACAATGGCTTCTAGGAGAGTAGAGTTCAAGACACCGTTCAGAGAACACTTGGGGATGCAGTTGATCAAGTTTCTATGAACATTCCTACCCATGAAGACATCAAGTTGTTCGTAGACAAGGACATCAAGATATGATGATATCAACATCACAACTAAAGGCAACATACTGGATGCAACGGATGCAAGAGGAATGTTGTTGAAAACACAGAGGCAAAACAAAGTTGCAAGCTCAAGCAGATCCACTTGTGGTGAAAGCAACTTTGGAGACTCAGGCTATGAGGTGACGGCGCGATATGAAGATCTCTCGAAGGCAGAGAATGAAATAGAGAAGGAGTTGCATGTGCTCAAGCAACAACTCAAAGAAGAAGAGGAGTTGTATAGAAAAGAGAATGAGTTGCAACAATATCAGGGACAACAGAGGGCACAACATGCACAGACGAATGAAACTTCACCCGTACAAGTTATAGATTCATCCCAGTAGTTGCCACGGAGCATACATGGTGAGTGGTGTTGTTGATGCAAGGGAATTCAGCGACATGCATCTCATTGTGTGCACACATGTGATCTAACCCATTTGGCACGCTCATCGAGGAAAAGATAAGAAGCAAGTCCAATTGGAAACATAATTACGGATGAAACGAGAACTATTACCTCAAAACGGATACTCGAGCCCAAAAACGCCATAAAAACATGAAAAAACAACCCAAAAATGAAAATTGTTTATTCCAAAACGATGTGTTTTTTTAGGGTAAATTTTCAACATTTTTTGTAAATAGAAGTAAAAACCATTTTTTTTTAAATGGATAAAAAATCACCCTTAAAAAAATTGTTTATTTTGGAATAACAAAAAAAAAAAAATCAAGTTACTATTTTGGCATTTTTTAGCAATGGAGTTAAAGAGAAAATATCTAGACTTTGAAAAACTGTAAATTTCTAAAAATTATCGGACATGATGTTAAAGATAAAATATCATGTCTGATAATTCCAACTATTTCCATCCATTTTGTTAAAGATAAAATATCTTGACTCTAAAAAACCTTGAAATTGTAATTGTTTTCAACCATAGCATTAAAGATAAAATATCATGACTTAGAAAAACATTAAAATCTTGTCAATTTTTCAACCATGCAATTAAAACCAAAGATTATGACTACAAAAAAATCTCAAGTTTTCAAAATATTTCAAGCATGACAATATGGAAAAATTTTATGACTAAAAAAACCTTAAAAATGAACACCTGAATGAAAGAGTTATTATACCAAGAGTATTTTTTTTAAATGTTAAACGTATAGCGATATTAAAATCTTAGTCGAAGACAACTTGAGACATTGCAAAAGAATTTAAAAATCAACTATCAAATTGATACGCAGTGTAGGTGAGCTCAACCCATTGTAATGAAAACTTAAAGACTAACCATGAAATTAACACATTGTGGGGCAGACTCAATTCATTATAACGAAAAAATTAAAATCAACTATCAAATTCCACATAATGGGATTGGGTTGCTAGGTAAACATCGACACAGACCCTTATCTATATATATATATATATATATATATATATATATATATATAGAAGATACATAAGAAAACAAAAATTCAAATATTGAAAAAAAAAAAATAATAACAAGTAATAAAACATAAAAAAACATGACAAAAAAAAAATCAAATATAAAAAATATATAGTAATGACAAAAAAAAACTATAAAATGTAAAAAAAATTAACCATACCATATAAAAAAAAAAAAGAAAAAAAAAAGAGTAAAAGAAAAAAAAATTACAAAAATAAAATACAACATTAAAATAAAATTAAAAACTTAAAGAAAAACAAAAAAAACAAAAAACCTATAAAAATGTAAAAAAAAAACATAAAACATAAAACATGACAAAAAAAATTAATTATAAAATCATGTTAGTAATAAAACGTAAAAAATACATAAAAAAATAGAAAAAAATAACAAAAATAAAAAAAACATGATGATGATGATGATGATGATGGTTAACATCCACTGAGACCAAACTTGTGTCTATCGGACATAAAGAAACAAATTATTTAGTTTGTGTTAGGTTCCTATACCAATAGGAGTCATAATTTTAAATGACTAAGGTTAAGCCTTGTAATATTGTATATACCTTTTCTTTCTGCAAATGTTTTCAATATTAAAAAATTAAAAAATGTAAAGAGGGTATGTCCTAAAAGAACAATCAAATGACAAAAAGAATGAAAAGGTCAAAAATGAAAATATATGAACCCAAAAAGATAAAAAGAGACCATGAAAGTGTGCAACTCAAAATGCCACTACTATTTACTTTTTATGCATAATAAATGATTGTGTGCAACTTGTTACTCATGCCACAATCCATGATAGTCAAATTGTTTAAACTTGGCTATTTCATGTTTTAAATTTTATGTTTATAGTTAGAGAATAAAATATGACCAAACAATGTAATCTTGGCAGATCATTAGATAGGTAGAGTGAATAAAAGGAGCTCATCAGTTTAATCTGAGCCCTTGGATGATATAAGGTTAGATTTAGATAGTTGCTATGTAAAGAAAAGAAAATATTGATAAGGGTTTGCTAGCCTAAATGCACCCAAATAAAGTGAAGAAAAAATGGTAGGGTAAGTGGATGGGTAAGTAGTAGAAAGGTTGCAGAAACATCATGTGATTACACAAAAAGAACTTATGTCATTGTTCCAAATGCATCTTTCAAATATGCATAAGTGGTAAACAAAGCAAAGGCAATGGTTCACAATATGATTTATTTAACATCCCCATCATTCATTTTAACCCCTATAACACTTACTAATTTCCCTTTCATAATAAAAATATTACTACCTATAGTTTTTTAAGAAAAAAAGGTTTAGAGAATTTCTCTGACTTCTGGTGGGACCAAACCCTCGGCTTGATGATGTAAGAAGGAAAGGTGTCAAATTCCCTTGCAATTCATTCATCCCTCTCACAAAACCCCTTTTCCTAAGGTTAAATTCTTTTGCCTAGGAAAACCCCTCGATAAACATATTTTATGCAAAAAAACCTACCAAATTACATTTATCCTAAGTACTAAATGTATGGAAAGCATATAATATTTTCTATACCTAAGTACAATACCCCTTCCACTCATTTCACCTCATATTAACCTTTTAATTAAATATATAAAATTCCCAAAAAACCCATTAGCCCGTATATATTTAACTCCTTTATATAAAATAACCCCACCCCTTAGTTTAGTTATAAACTATATAACTACCCCATATCCCACAAAATATGTTAAAATCCTGCCCTCGGTCCTTAATCCTGTATTAGGGCACCCTTGATGAGATTAAGTGTTAATTTAATCCTATACCATCGGTGATTAGACCCATGCCCCCCCCCCCCCCCCCCCCCCCCCCCGAAAAATTTATGTGTAAATCGTCGTGCAACCCACCGTTGATCATCCCGCCCCCTCATCCAACAACCCGTGATCATATCAGCCACGCCCGATGTCCATCCTTTACCCGCCTGATAAGGCGGTTTTCCCCCTGACCCCGATGCTATGTGTCAAATGATGAATGGAATCAGGCGACCTCTCCCAAATACCGCTTGCACCACAAAAGCGGTGCAATGGCCCTCCTAAACTGCTTCCCCCATTTAACCAAAAAACCGCCACTATTCATCAATCAATGAACCCGCCAAAAATTAACGTTTTTTCTATAAAAGCCCCATTATCCCTCTTTTCACTCTTTTCGTGCATTTGCTATTGAGAACTCAAAAAGCCATTGCAACCCTTGCAAACTGAGAATTTGCTCACAGACCTCTGCCATTGCTCCACAGATGCTGCAGACAGTCTAACTCATTCATCAGTCCGTACCAGAACTGTACGAACCTCTGCAGCCTCCATCAACCACCATTTATAGTCAATTTCGCCCAATTCCAGGTATTTAACCATGGAAAACCAACTCCATTGTCAAATTCCAAGTAAATTCACCCTCATAACACTGTTAATTAAGTAAAAAATATCAATTTTACTTTTATTTTTTACACTCTGAGAGATAACCATCCACAAAACCGTTGTTGCCCTAAAAACTCTGAATTACCCCCCACACTCAAATCCGCAAGAACTGAGTATGGTTTCCCCAATTGCAATGGATGTAAGGCCCATCTCTACACCTCATTTAAACATGGACCATCTTCCTTTAGCTGATAAAGATTTCCAAATAAAAGATACCACTGCCCTAGAGCCCCTGCTCAAAGTACATTGCCAAAGTAGGGATAGATACCTCAACCATGCTGATGAGATTGGCCTTTGGGAGTCAAATTTTCCCAAATACCAGTTCCCCCAAGTCCACATTTTCCCAAGATTGTCCACTACTGTCATGCCAATTACATCCCTAGTCAGAGAGCAGTCATGTCCCCAAACCAAACCATACTTTTCACCATCACTGCTGAGTCCATAAACGAAATGTTGCAGCTCCAACCAGGGCCAAACCTAACTCCCCTCTCAATTGGAGACCTGTTGGACCAGTACCCCAAGCTTAGTTCTGCAAAATTGGCCCAATTGTTCCAAACCTTCATCAAAGAGGAAAAACACATCCCTAAGGACTCCCCTCCATATGTATCAGTCATTTTCTCTCCATGGGGCCAGAACATTGTAGCCATGATATCATGTGTGTTGGGCTACACCACTAGTGAATACATTGATGAGTTAATCCTTGCCTTCATGTCCATCTACACTCCAGGACAACCTCCTGCTGTCATTTATGACTATGCCCAATTTATAGCTGATAGGATGCATGAAAAATTCCTTAGAATGAGAAATGAAAGAGTTTTCAAATACTCCTCTGTTTTATACCATCTATTCCTATATTATCAGTCAGAGAAGTTTCCTTTTACCCTTCAAAAGCTTGACACCAGGGGCCAACCCAAATCAGTCATTTTTTGGACCCCATTGATCCACCAATATCAGTCTCCATACTCTTATTCTGATTTCATTGATTTATTTGTACACCCAGTCATGGCAATGTTGACTAGAAGCCCTCCTCCTAGAATCAGTCCAGAAATAAAGAGAGTCCTCCAACTGTCCAAGAAGACCAAAGTGGGTGACTGGTACCTTTATCAAAACCATACAGAAATTAGAATATATGGTTGCATGCTTGCACCATATAAGTTGCCAAGATACCTCCCCATGAGGTTGTTTGCCTTAGAATATTATAGACAAATCATCAATGCAGATGAAATAAACTTCGTCAATGCCAAGAAGAAAGCCAATTTCAAAATCAAAGATCAATTAGGTCCCTTCATTTGCAATTCTAGGGAGGCAGGCAAAGAAGTAGATTTGATATTGCAGAACATGAAGTTCCAAAGAAGTTTTGTTTGGAGATATGACCCTTTGGAATTCATTACCAAGAAGAGACAAAATGTCAAGCTAAGACCTTTCATTCACCATCCCATACCTGAAATAGAATCTTGTCCCAATCAAACAGAATGGGTGGAAGGTACCCTAGTAGACCAAGACAGCACTAGGGTAGACATAGAGAATGCTCTCATTGATCTAGAAAGACAACTTGATGAGAGTTCTTTCCTGCAGGTATCAGAGCAATTAGACCAACCAGAGACAACCATGAGTACCCCTCCAATTATGCAGACTCCTCAAAATGAGGAGAAGAACCTAAAGAGAAGTAGGGAGGAGGCCACTACATCAGCAAGAGGAACCTCATACGCTCAGCCAGAAACAAGCCAAGCAAAAAGGAAGAAAATGAATCCTGTCTCTGAACAGGAGGATACAGAGGGCTCAGCTGAGGTCACAAACACAAAAGGAAATAGAAGCAGGCCTACCACTCCATCTGAAGGCATGCAAGAGCCTTCCACATCACAGACTCAGATGTTGGAAAGGCAGCTTAGTGTGGAAGTGTCTTCATTCAGCAGGCCTGCTGACAGAGACTAAGACATCAAGGAAAGATACAAGGAAATCAAAGCAAGAAACGAAAGGCTCAAGGCCCAAACCTATGCTCAGTACCTAAAGCTGACTCCTACCAATCAAACAAGGCTAATGTCAGCCTTTGAAATTAAAGAGGGGAAGCTGCAGATGTCTTTCATCAAACCTACAACCCAGCAGCCAAAGACAACATCTGATTTCAAAAAGGTAGACTTTGAAGTGTTGGCAAGGGATATTCATCCCATAGACCAGATTGAACTGCACAAACAGGCTGGAGAAATGATATACTCCACCCTGACAGGTAAATCCATAGCTGCTCATCAACTACAAAACTCTTTAAACAACATTTCAGCACAATTTCAGTTAGAGAAGGCCTCCTCATAGGCCAAGGATACTAGGATCAAGTCCTTAGAGGACTTAGTGATTGAATTGGGACATGATCCCAAGGATATAAAAGCCACAGAGCAGCTTATTAAAAATAAGAATGATGATATAGCTGCATTGAAGAAACAACTAAAAATACCTCAGCTGCAACATCCACAAACATTGGAAGTCCTAGAAGCCTAGCAGGGGCATGAAGAACTCATGGAATTAGTCTTAAGGTTGAATGATCAACTAAAAGAGACAGAAAAGGAATTGGATGCTTTAATCCAATTAAAACAAGCAGATGTGGCCACTTCTTCAACAAATGTTATCCCTACAGTCTCCATAGCAGTGCCATCCACACTAGCAACATCTTTGGCACCTACAGCTCCACTTGCAACAACCTTGCCAGCAACAATAGAATCTACATCAACAACAGGTGCATCAGGAGAGAAAGCAACAGAACTGATTAAAGCCATGGAAGAGATGTCTATCCAAGCTACTGAAATGAATAGGTTAAGAGAAAAGGTTGCAAGTTTGGAAACTGACTACAAACTTGCCCAACTTAAGAAAAAAGAAGAAGCACAGAAGGCCCAAAGAATGAGTGAAAGAATCAAAGTCTTAGAGAAAGACTTAACACTAGAGAAACCACTTGGGAAAACCAAGGAAATGCTGTGGGCCAATATCATTGACTCTGTCAATGATATTTGGCCATCAATCCAAGTTATTTTTGAACAAACAAAGTTAATAAAGGTAGCTACAGAAGCTATCCAGAAAGTAAAGGAGGAGTTGGGAGATAAGCCTGAGGATGCCAATAGACTCATCCACTTCCTCAACAGCAAGAATAGATATGAGCTCCATGAGATAAATATAGAAGATAGTACTGAGACTATTTTAGAAATAAGGAAGGTCCTTTCCAAAAGGAACCTTATGCTTAATTTAGAAGAAAAGTGCCACAATATGCAGGTAGCCATTGATAGGTTCATGGCTAAATTCCAAATTTTGAGGGAGAAAGGTCTGCCCAGTCCTATGGTTATCAATGAAAAACTCATGACACAGTTGGACTATGGTAATAGACTTAGACAGTTGGCTAAGGAACAAACCAGCTCTTCATCCATAAAAGCATTGCCAATAGGCAAAGTTTTGTACAACACATTTGAAAACTTGTTTTTCCTGGAGCATGAGATCAAACATTTATTCCTCACCAAGCCCAATTTTGCCAAATATACTGAAGCTGATGAAATCTATAGGAGGATGATGAATGTAAAATTACCTGATGCAGAATGGTGGGAGACAATGACTGATTTACTGTGATAAATTTACAAGCAAAAAGTTATTGCATAGTAAAAACAGAACAACCAGGTAAACAGGTAAAAACAACACATCAGGGTCAAAGAGTATCAGCTGAAAGGTAAAAGTTGAAGAAGATTCCAGCGTGAAACACCACAACTGCAAGCCAGCATAAAGGGTTACACTTCAACGATAAAGGCCAGCACAACCATAATAAAAGGGACAACATGAAACAATTCAATAGCTGTCTCTATCTTCTTGCAAGAAGATATTTGTATTTCCTAGATTAAATCTCAAGTTGTTTTGAGATATTTTGTAATAATTTTGTATAAATACTTCACAAATCGAAGTATGTAGGGTGGATTCCAAAACATTTCTATAGACTTCTTGTTCTTAAGTCTGAAATTCTATTGTATCAATGACTGGACTAGCTAGCTGGATCAAGGAATAAAGATAAGATATTTCACCGGATTCTTGTGTAAAGCAAAGTTCAAATAAGTATTTCTCACGTTCAATGTTATTTTTCTTTAAGTTTTTCCACAGTCTTACTTGTATCTCTAAAAATATGAATGCTATAACATGGAATGATATCTCAGAAATTGCTTAGCTGCACTTTGTCTTGATTGTTATGCATATTGAATGTTTTCTTCACAAATCTAAGTTAAGGAATTCTTGATTTCTCCTTAGTTTAGGTAGTTCCTTGTGATCTATAGCAAAGGATTCTTAATTGCCCTTTGTTCATGATTGTCCTCTGTTCTTCATTTTAACCCCGATCTAAGAATTTTTAAGTGCTCTCTCACCCTGGTTAAGATCATTTCGCCCATTCGACCTAAAGATTTGCACTTTACTTTGCTAGTCTGCCTGTGAACATTCCCTTTAATGAATTGATCCAGTTCTGCTATCCATTTATTCACTCCATAGCCCAATGGCTTAAAGACCTTGCTCTGTCCATCTATTCCAATAATTCCACCACCCAACCTTCATTTCAAAACCAAAACCCCATGAACATTAAGAACTAGCCTAAAATCCCAGTGAAACAAAGCTAAATTATATAAAGAGAGCCCTCTCTATGTCATAGGTGGGCTAGAGCCTATACTTAAAAGATTGGTTTGTGGTTACCTCGGTTTTTTTCTTCTTTTGATAACTTCTAAGGAAAATTATGAGTGATAACAGTTTGATTTAAGATTTTATTCCTATGCTCAAAAAGCTTGGAGGGAATCCTCCTGAGCTCACTGTAATTTTGACAACGTAAAAGGCTAGGAATGTTAATATTGCAACAAAGGTTTTAAAACTGAGATCTAATGTGGTTGTACGCGGGGCAGTCTAAGAGGAAGTGATTTTCATCCTTGATGTTCGTATTCTCATAGAGATGGCAGAACCTTTCCATCCATGGTGTTTTAGGAACTGCCCAAAGACCCGTTTCACTATGTAGCTCAAGAGAGTTCATTCTAATCTTGGCTATATTAATTTTCTTCTTTGAGCTAGTTAAAAGAAAGAGATATTTTTGATCTTCTAGGGTGGGGTTGAAGACCTCCTCATAATATCTTAATTTTCTTATAGCTGCTAAATCTTTCTCACACCACATTTTTTTCTTTGAACTTAGAAGTAACAATATTTTTAATGTTATTAATGTTTTGCAATGCAACATTCTCGTCGATCTCCCAATGGTTTATCCAGGCCCTGGTGTCTTTATACCAACCTCATTTGAGCCTTAGGTGGTTTTGGTCGGAATTTAAAGCTAGCTTAGGAAGTCTATGGTCTCCTATGTTATTGAGTTTGTGCTTGTACAACAAAAGCCTAGTCATAGCTAGGTTCTCGATAAGGAAAGACCCACTTCTATAAGGAGAATAGGATAGGGTGTATTGCTTTTAATTTTGAGGTTATACATTATAAAATGCTTCTGGATTTGCTCAATCTTTCTCCAGGATTCTCTAGAGATGTTACAACCCCAAACCTCACATCCATATAAGATAACTGAAGTGACTAAAGTTTCAAAGAGGAACTTCTTTCTATCCCACATTACGAGGTTTGCCATTTTACAATTATTTTCAAGACCAAAATAAGCTTTCCATCCCCCATTAATCCTTTTTCAATGCTATAGTTCCAGTTGAGCTTGTGAAGAATATCAATTCCTAGGTACTTGTAGGAAGTCACTTCCTCCAAGTTACTATTGTCATACATAAAATTAGCGTAAGTGTCCTTCTTGGATTTGATAATCATAACTTTTGTTTTGTCAGTGTTAACAATCATACCCATGGTAGAGTAGAAATCCTTAAGAAGTATAAAAATAAAACATAAAACATAAAAATTAAAATTAAAAAAAAAAACGTGTCAAAAAAAAAAACATAAAAACATGTTAGTAATAAAACATAAACATAAAAATAAAAACTTGACAAAAAAAACCCATATAAAAATAAATATATAAAAAAGGCAAAAAAAACAAAAAACCTATAAAAATGTAGAGAAAAAACCAAAATTAACTCGTAAAATTAAAAAAAAAATTGAATAAGAAATTAATGAAAAAAATGAAAAATAAATAAAAATATAAAAAACAAATAAAAATGAAATTAATATATATATATATATATATATATATATATATAATTATAATTTAAAGAAAAACAAATTAAACCACAAAAAAAATCTAAAAACGTTTAGGTTTTGAAGATAAAAAAAACAAATAAAAAAGGAAAAACTCATTAGAAAAAAGAACTTTAAATAATTACAAAAAAAATAAAATTAAAATTGGAAAAAGAATTAATGAAAATAATAAATTAAAAAATATTTAAATTAAGTAATTTAAATAAACAAAATAAAAAATAAAAGATAAAATAAAATAAAAATTTAAGAATTTTTTTTTTAAATTTAAATTACTAAAAAAATAACATAAAAAAATAACAAAAAAAAATTAAATTTAAATTTAAAAAACAAAACATTAAAAAAAAAAATTCAAAACAATTAAAAAAAAGATAAAAAATTAAAAAACAAAATAAAAAAAATAAAAATAAAATTCAAAACATATTACAAAAAAAAATTAAAAAATCAAAGAAAAAAAAAAAAAAAAAAAATTAAAAAGAAAACAATTAAATAAAAATAAAAAAACAATTCAAAAAATAAAAAAACAATTCAAAAAATAAAAAAACAATTCAAAAAAATCAATTACCCTACCCCGCTCCCCCCTCTCTCTCCTCCCCGATCCTCGCCACCATGACCCCTCCCCTCTCACCTTCCCCCTTATGCCCCTCCCCTCCTTGCCCTCGACCCTCCCCGTACACTCTCCCTCCCCCTCCCCCTCCCCTCACCTCCCTCTCCCCTCCCCCGCCCCCAACACCCGTTGACCCCCTTCCCCTCCCCGCTCGGGCCCCCATCCAACGGCCAAAAGGCCGCAGCCTAGGGGCTTGGACAGGAAGGGGAGGGGGGTGGGTGGGTGTTGGCTGTTGTTTTGGAGAATTTGGTATCTACGGATAAATACTAATTCCCTAGATAAGTAGATGTATCTAGAACGATAGTTTAAAGTGTTTTAGACTTCTCCTATAAGCAATAGATAAGATGAGAAGATAGAAGACCTACTTGTAGTTCCGCTTTCCTCTCGTCTCCCTTGTATCGATGTTGTCGCTCCTTCCCATACTTAATCCGCTTGAGAAGTACCCTGTAAACACAACAGAAAACAAAGAACCGATCAAAGCATACGATCTATTGAATATAAGTGAAAGGAATCAAATACAATTCACACATATAAGCATTATGAAACAATACAAACATATGGGAAAAAGGTTCAAACACTTTAGTAGATAGAAGAAGGAATTACAACCATTGGTGTATGATTCAAAGCCATTCCTCCAGCTTGGATCCCATCCACATCACATCAAAAGCATGAAAAACTTGTAGCATTACAATACTTGCTTCAAAGCCAAATCTCATAGTAGCATTATCTCCTTACAATTCAACATAATCCAGCCCTTGATCACTTATATGAGTGGTTAATTTATAGGAAGATGAAGGAGGTTTTGTCATTAATGGTGGCATTGAATGGCCTTCATACTTAGAATTAGTTCCATGGAAGAAGGGATGAGAGGATAGGATGCACCTTAACTCATTCCTCATCCATTTTCAAGCTCATAAGAGTTGATAAGTGAGGGAACCTTCTAGATGACTCCAAAAGATAAGAATATTCCCCAAACCCTATGTGAATTTCGCTCATTCTCGCCCAACGCAAGTGAAAGGAAGCTTAAGTACTCTGCAGAGCACCCTGGCAGTGGACTCAACTACTTTGTAGCACACCTTCATAAGGGCTTACCTGCGCTGGTCCTTCTAGAGGCTGTTTTTGGATGTCTTCAAGTCATGAAACTGTCTGGGAATGAGGCATTCAAAGTTGTGACTTGTTTAGGGCATGAAGCAACCGAAATTAGGGTTTGATGAGCCCTAAAACATTGATCTCGATGATGGGATTGATGTGTCCAAATGGATCTATAACAGCTGCCCCCTAAAACATAAAGTCGGAAAAATGCCAATTTCGAATGAAATGCTTTACGATGTGATGAGGAGGTATCGAAGTGGAAGGTGACCTGCATCAATTACAATACATTTATCATGATATTTGATTTGACATGAATTGATGAGGGAAGGCATACCCATGCTCAACTTATAAACTATCATTACATGTACATAAATAATTGTCTACATATATAGACCCATGATCGGAATGACCATCAACGTAAAGCCATTGTATATATGATTTAGTACTTCTGAAATCGTACCCTGGATGGATGAAACTAGATCCCGGGACTTCTATCTCATTCAACCATTCACTCAAGTACGTGTAATATCCCTTCCCTTAATAATAAATAATAAATAATAAAATAATAATAAATAATAAATAATAAATAATAAAAATAATAAATAATAAATAATAAATCACTTAAATAATAAAAATAATAAATCATAAATGATATTAAAAATATATTAAAAATAATTAATAAAAATAATAATAATAACAACAACAACAACAATAATAATAATAATAATGGTTATTCTCTAAATAAAAATAAAACAAGAAAAACAGGAAAAAGAAGAAAATAAAACAAAAAAGCTAAAGAAAAGAAAAGAAATAAAACAAGAAAACTAAGAAAATCAAAAGAAAAGTAAAGAAAGCTAAAA
The DNA here is from genome assembly GCA_031772625.1 of Pinus tabuliformis. Taxonomy (NCBI): domain Eukaryota; kingdom Viridiplantae; phylum Streptophyta; class Pinopsida; order Pinales; family Pinaceae; genus Pinus; species Pinus tabuliformis. The sequence continues at coordinate 263,519,747 of CM062806.1, read as the reverse complement.
ATCAAAGTCGCATGTAGACACATGGAGTGTGTGCAAGTGGTTCCCCATCCAATGTTTGCTTTATTTATTAGAGGGTGAGGAGGATGGAAGGCATTCCATCTTTCCAAGTTTCTATCTTTCATTCTCTTGGGAGAACGGTGTTCTAAGACTTAGGAGTCACTGGGAGTAGTACATTGATTGAGGGCTTAGGGATGACTTGTTGTAACAAATCCTTGCACAATTGAGCCTACGGTTGGGTGGAGAGTCATCCCCAAAACCTTGTTGCGGTAAGTAGGCTTCAACCACAGGTAAGTGCTACTCATAGTTTGAACTTGATGTTAATTAGTTGATTAGTTACATGTTTATTTTGGGCTGTTACATATGGTATCAGAGCAAGTTCAAACCCTTCGGGACCTTAAGGCTTTAAAATTTTGGTTAGAACACCTTCTATAAGAGGATGTGTATATTCTGACAATTTCTTGGCAACCGGTATCTAATAGATGATTTTCATGACAAAATTCTGTAAGTAAAGATACCGTTGTAAAAGTATAAACACTGTAGCATGCCGTATTGAAAGTTATTGAATTTGTGTGATACGACAGGGTAATATGAGTGCTGCTTATTATACGACAGACTAATAAATTTACTTTAAAAGAGTTAAAGATATTTGATGACTGGGAATCACATTAAGAGATTGTAATGATCGAACTTCATGTAATACAGTTACATTGTGATATTGATTATTTTTATTCAATTACATATCAGTTTGATGGTCGATTTAATTTCAACTCTTAGGGCATATAGAAATTTTAATGTCTAGGTCAATTTTATGGAACTCTGCACCTTTCCTAATATAATTTCTTTCTTTTGTTTGTTTCTTCCTCTTTATGACCCGTTCCTTCTTTAGAACTTACTATACCAAAGAATTCCTGGCAAGTGTTGGCTAGCAAATGATGATTTTGGAAAGCCAATGCACGAGATTTCATTTTAATGGTTTTGAGTCTTTAATCGGATCGGTATATTACGATATGCTAGTGGATGTGAATAGAGGTTGCGAGTTCGAAAAACACCGCCCAAGGGTTTGCCGTTGCAGGCTTTATCATGCCGGTAAGCTTCGAATCTTAAAAATTTCAATCTTTGAACACAGATCATTGCTTCTTGGAAGCTACAGACATCGGGGTTTTGAGATTTTACAGCTTTAAAACCTGAAAGTATAGATCTTTTGTGCTGACATTCGAGGTTTTACACAAGGCATATATACATAGGTTGGGTTGCTTGCTTGAAAGGCCAAAAATTGAGAGTTTGAATCGAGATAACAGTGTCTATAGCGGCCTAGATTTTGAGGAACTGTGTATTGCATTGCTTTGCTTGTGGAAGCTTTTGTTTTTAGAGCTTTATATCCCAGATAATTTGCTAGGGTTTAGTGGATTCTTTAACTCTGGTGTTTTGCGTTAAATTGAGTCTAAGTTGCAAGGGATCCTCAGAAATTGTTCAATTCGAAGTGCAAATCTGGCAGAATTCGCTAAGCTATCCGTGGATTTGTCAAATTTGGTGTTTTGTGCAAAGCAGAGAATTTATGCAGAGAATTTATAGGACTTAAATCTGAGTTTAACCGGCTGAGAAATCCTCGAAAGTTGTTTTGAAGAACTCGCCCAGCTTTCAGCGGGTTCTTTGAAGATACCGCTTTGTGTAGAGTAAGGGTTTTATTTAGAGCTTGAATTGGCTCTATGTTGCGGAGTTTCCTCAGCAATTGTTTTATTTAAAGTGCATGAGAACATGTGATGCAAAGTTATGCTTTTTTTTGAATTCGTAGTACGATTGAGCTGCTTGGATTTGCCTAGTTTTGTGGACTAAAGGGTAATCAAGAAAATTTAACTGAAACAAACACAGATCAGAAATTTTGCATCGTTTTTTTATCCAACTCAATGCAAAAACCAATAAACTAATATCTGGAATATTACTCACTAAAAAAAATAAAAATTTACAGTCTCCGAGAAAGTTTCTACTACTCTAATGCCCTCGAGCATTGGCTTGAAATGCACTAATCTATGTGGGGTTCATGTGAATTCTGCTTTTTTGATTCCTCCCTGTTCTTCCCATGGCCCAATGTGTTCCGCAGGCCCGCTTAACAGAGCTGAATTCACACCCAATTTTGGCGGCCTTCTCAATCTAAACCCTTTTCCTGGCAATATATTTCTAAGCCCAATCCATGATAAATCAATATGGACTGTGAATGCTACCAATTTTGGAGGTGGTATAGTTGAAACAGGGGATTTTGGAGAACCTATTTCTTTGGGAACAATGAAACTGCCATCCAATGTGGATGTGAAAAGAGTAGAGGGTTTTCTGTTTCAAAGTGCCTCTACACAGGTCGAGTCTTGAGGGGACCCATTTGAGATGAGGCACTTTTCTTCAATCTCTGTATATAATTGTGAGTTAATTTATGTTATTGCAAGTTAATTTTTTTCATTTTGTTATTTGCTTTCCTGTGCGTTAATTTACATTTTCAAAATTTTTATAAATTTTGCTATAGAATCAGATTGTTGCAGAATCACTATGTTTTTTATTCCATTTGGGAAACAAAGCTGAATGGTGAGAGTCATGGGCATTGTTCCAAAAGGCAACGATGTGAGGTGCCAACAACCAAGCCTGGGATTTAGAACATAGAAAACCATTGACTCTGTTTTCTTTATGTTGGATGTGTAAATGAAATTGTTTTTATTTTCCTGTGATTGTATATTTGTAAATGTGACTAGAATAAATTTTTTTTTTCCGTATACTGCACCAAGTACCTCACAAAATTCAAATAAACTTCATATTGATAATCAAATAATAGTATAATATGAATAACCCCAACTATAGGAAACATATCTTCACACTATCATACTATAGGAAACTCAGTGGACATTGTTAGTGAAAAAAAACACTTTTTCAGGTGTATAAAACAAAAATCTCACCGTTTATGGCCAAATGGGCGATGGCAAACATTTTGCACATTGAAATCTAAGCCTGTATGTGGCTTGTTGACTGAAGTCTTAATTTTCGATGACTTTGATTCCAAGTCTTATTACTTATACTTCTCCACTCATAACATAATAGTTATTTTAACATTACTCACTTATTGCTAACATCCAAAAGGCAGTATTCCATAAGCTTTGTACCAAATTTAATAACCGCATGTAATGCCAATTCTGAAAAGCCAGTAAACAAACTTCCTGAAGTGTTTCATCCAACATTCCCAATATTTATGTTAGAAAATTGCTAAAATCATTGTCTATTTTGAGACATTTTTCAGCAAGTGAGACTTTGTGTGAACTGCTCCACTGGCATATTTGTTTTTCTAACTTGTCAAGCTTTCATAAGTGCATGACAACTTCCTATCAGAAATAATAAATATTCTTAAAAACTTTCTCTGGGTAGTTACACCTTATTCCTCTAAACAATTTTGCTTTAGAGACTATTTGTACGTACGTATAATTTAATTCATTCTTATCTTCCTGAGAATACTTGACGAATATTCTTGTATGTCTGAGCCATAAATCTTCCTTTTAAGGATTATATTAGTCAACTATTATTTGAAGACGTTTCTCATAAAAATTCTGGTTGCTAGAACAAAGTACATGTTGTGCAACATACTTAGAATAAAATTGACAAGGTTCATGTAGGCAAATATATATTGGATAATCTCATTGTTCCTTTCAAAAGTATACCATGGACAAAGAATATTGGTTAGGATACCATCCCATTAAATTGATCTCGGAAAAGCATATGAAAGTCCACGTGTCCATTTACTGTTTTAAATTTTAAATCTAGGCTTTGGAGAATATTTCATTAAGGATGTTCAAAGTTCAAACTATATTTGTTGATAAGTGTGTTGATATATCATATAACTTTGGCTGGGATTTTTACAAAAAAATTTATTATATATATACAGTATCCACCATCCCTAACAATTGCAGAAAAGGAAGAAAGTTTCAATGACTAAATCAATTAGAACGAGAAATAAACCAAGAAATAGGCGTTCTTTTGATAATCACTTTACGCAGTGGCCATTGTTATCATATCATTGATATGATGCAGTTACTTACTTTGAAAAGAGTATAATTAGAGTTGCAAACGTATGTGATTTGGTGATTTTAGCACCGGATCATGATTTTATGCATTAAGTAAACAAATTACAGTGTATATATAAACCACATGATGGTATCAGGCAAAATCATATAGATTTGGAATAGTTTGTATGATTAAATGTCTGATTTGCATTAGAATTAATTTATTGATGTTATTTCATTCTCCAGTTGCATGTATTTTCTTCAATTGAAATCGGTTCTTTAAATAGAGTTTCGTGGTGTCTATGTCACTGATCTCTCATTACTAATGTAGAAACCCAAACACAGTTTCGTAATTAACTGAGTTAAATAGTTCACCCTTAAGACCATTTGAAACTTGGCGCCATAGAGGAACAAATAGTTTTACGTAGATACTAAATAAATGAGCACAAATTTTCTTGAGTTCTTTTTCAGCTATTAACGTGCATGATGAATGGATAATTTACATTTAATGGTATGGGATTGTTAGCATTGTTCTAATTCGGTAATCCCACTTGCTGATACGATTTATTGGTTCAGTTTAGTTTAATTAACTGTTATGATGTTGAGTATAATGTTACAAGAGGTTTCGTGATACAAGGTTAGTTGCATATAGTGGATAAAGTTGTCTAACGAGAAATGGAAAGGAGAAACTTGCAAATTTTCTAATGATGATAACTAATGATAGTTCATGTGATTATGGCCAACTTGGATCAGATGCTTAAGGTGGTTGAGAGGAAGTGTCACAAGAAGGGTAAGAAATCAATAAGAAGAGGCAACCTATTTTAGAACATAATGGAACTTGGTACTCTAAAGGTATCACTATAAGGTCTATCTAAGGATGATGCACATAAAGAAGAAAATATTGGCAATCAACTAATAAAGTTGAATAATCATGGTAATAATGAAGGTCATTCTAAAGGAACCTAGAAGGTATAATAACAAAGAAAAATTGATCAATTGGAGGAGATAAGTTATGGGCATGACAACATCTATAATAGTTTTTCCCTCTAATGGGAGAGCCACATTGTAAGGTTTTCCATAGGTGACTAACTATATACATGAATTATGGATAACAAGATGTATGATCAGACAATTTTATTATGTTGATGTCTTAAAACAGGAAATGATAAGCGGATTACATTTGGTAACCATCTTAATGAATTTATTTATCAGGTATTACCCAAGTCGGAAAATAGTAACAACATTTCCAAAGTATATCAGTGCTATGTTTTAAGAGAGAAGGAAAAGAAACCACAATGACTGGAAGTGAGAAATTAAAGTCAATTTAATAAATAGAATGAAGTGAAGAAATTTCCATTTTTGAAGCTAATAGACATGGAATATTAGGAAATTAAGACTAGGAGAAAAATAAAAATATATCTATGAATATCTGGTAGGAGGAAATGAATGGATGTTCTATCAAGAAGAAAGTTCTTTTAAGGGTATTGATGAGTGGACCGAGAAACATGATTGGTAATGGTCATAGTGATGATCTACATAGTTGAAAAATGTGAAGAAGTTTTGTTCCCATAGCATTAAAAGAGGTTGTTTCCACATAACACCACACATTTAAATTTTTCATGGACAATGATGGTAGTAGTGTTTCCAACTGTTTCAAAATCTACTTTTTAATGAGAAAGAGTCTCTTGTCCAACTTGAAGAAGGGTGAATTTACGATAAAGCAATCAAGTGGTATTGAGATAGGAACTTGACGAGATAAGAAAATATTTTTTTTGGATGAAAATGATAATGGTTAAGTGATGTATGTATAAGTCAACATGGATCAACAAACCCTCATGCAAGTAAATTAAGCATGATATAAAATTAAATCATGATGACCTAGCATTTATATGCAACTGCATATAGCGGTATTGGAATCGGTAGGCCAAAGGGTAAATGGATGTAAAACCAAGGGATTTTAATTTTGAGATAGATGATTTAAATAATGATTGTATAACTAGTAATATCTTAACAATGAATTTCACAAAAATTTCCTTGGGGGAGGAAGAATATATGATGAGAGATTAAGATTCAAGATGATGAGGCTCATGTGAAATTTAACAATGTACTTAGATGATTATACCTATGGTGTAAAGGGTCAACTTCCTAGTTGAAAGAAGTGGAAATGATTATTGAAAAAGTAATTGGTATCTTGATGAAAACATAACACTAATAACACTGATGAGATAACAAAGATCCTAGATGGATGTTGAATAATCTTAGTTCATAGTTGAATGTTTGTAAAGTAAATGAAATTGATTTTTTTTTGATGAATCATGATAAGAATGCTTATAGAGTATTATTCTATAAGTATTGAGATGTTCTCATATTGATGATGTTTCATGATATGATGGTATGAGGGTGATCATGCACATGTGGTTCATATTTATATAGTTGTTACAATAGTGATGATGTATCCTTATGACGATGATGATATGCATAGGCATTATGATGTTATGTCAAGGTATATTGACATATTCATTTACTACGTGATGATATGCATAGGAATTATGATGCTATAATATGAGGTTTATTGACATGTGGTTCATTTATTATGTGAAGTCATGATATGTCCTTGATGCAAATATGTTAATGTTATAACTTATGATGTTAATGTGTATTTCATGAGGTGAAGCATGTGATAGTTGCATACAAATTTATGACATGCATGAGCACGTAGTTTTTTATTATTCATAATGTTGTGATTAACAATGATGAATGTTCTTATGATGGCATGCAAGACTTGGCATGTGGATTATTTTCTATGATACTATGGCTAATGAATTGGTTGCATGTTGAGGTGTGATGATTCACAGGAATCCACAAATGGATCGAGAGGGCTGGTTTATTTGATGATCTCGTGCGAGCCCATATGCATGAGGGAGAATAAGTAGCACCATATGGGCTGGGGACAAACTCAATCAACACTACATATGCCAGTGATTCCTTTGTCTTGTGTATAGCTCTTGATGGATATCTCTTCAAGGGCTATGGGACCATCTTGAGGAGGCCCAGTGCCTGATGTTCTAGGCTAGGTGCCTGTTATTAGATTGGGATGCTAAAGTTTGGAAGGGATGTAAAGGACTTCGATGCCTGGGGCTGTGTGCCTTAGTAGTTGTGGAGGGAGTGGGCCAGCCTTGCGAGATGCCCAAAGTCATTGAGTGCTGTACCAGATGCCTGCCTTGGGGCAGATGAGGTCTGAGTCAGGCGCAAGCCTTGGGGCCAGCCTTGGACTAGGATATGGACTGGGTCAGGCTTATGCCTAGTGCGGAAAGTGGGAAAAAAGACAGAGATTCCTTGAGATTTCTCGGGGTGTTGGGGACTTTCGATGCTTGCTGGTTATACTAGTTCAACAAAGTGTGTTGGCAACATGAAGTAAATAAAAATAAATAATAAGTAATAATAAAAACATAACTTCCCTCTCCTTAATAATAAATAATAAAAATAATAAATAATAAACTAATAATAAATAATAAAAAATAAAAATAATAAATAATAAAGGATATTAAAAATATATACAAAATAATTAATAAAAATAATAATAATAATAAAAATAAAAATGGTTATTCTCTAAATAAAAATAAATAGAAATAAAACAAGAAAACTAAAAAAATCAAAAGAAAAGTAAAGAAAGCTAAACATCAAAGTCGCATGTAGACACATGGAGTGTGTGCATGTGGTTCCCCATCCAATGTTTGCTCTATTTATTAGAGGGTGAGGAGGATGGAAGGCATTCCATCTTTCATTCTCTTGGGAGAATGGTGTTCTAAGACTTAGGAGTCACTGGCAGTAGTATGTTGATTGAGGGCTTGGGGGTGGTTAGTTGTAGCAAATCCTTACACAATTGAGCCTACGGTTGGGTGGACAGTCATCCCCAAAACCTTGTTGCGGTAAGTAGGCTTCAACCACAGGTAAGTGCTACTCATAGTTTGAACTTGACGTTAATTAGTTGATTAGTTACATGTTTATTTTGGGCTGTTACAGTATGAGTCTAATCATGTGAATATGTGATTTGAGGTCGAACATGGGATGACACCATCTGATTACCAACTAATGATGTAAGTTGTTAACAAATGCGAGAGAAATCACTGATAATGATAATGATCCTCAAGGTACTGCAGTACATTCTGCATGGTGTGAATGGATGATTTGATGTCGAACACCATACAAAGTCTTTCGGTCGAAGGCCATTGATGTATGCCTATCACCGGAAGCGAGAAACTTGCCATTGGTGTATGCAAGCTTCTAGGTACTGAAAGGGTGTTTCTAAGTCAACTTCTTGGATAATGTGCTGATGTTGACAAGAAGCGACTTATCGCAGGAGGGCCTTGATGTATCCCACATCAATGACACGAAATGAGTGTAGTGATTTTGGAGATGGAATTTGACTGACGACACAAGGTTCAAGAATAGCGGTCATGAAAATGAAGGTTTATGGTATTGCAAAGGATGAATTTTGACTGAATGACTTCTCTTGAACATGTCGGTGACACTGAAATGAATTGGTAGAATTGAACCAAAACAAAGTGATGGATGGTATGATAGACCAATGGTGTGATAACCATCAAGCTAATAACCTAACCTAGATAGTCACGGTGATGGAGTGAAAGTGTCATGTTCAAGAGAAACCTGCTACCATAAAGTGGTTTTCTCATTTTTCCCATTTTCCCCAGTCATTGTTGACCAGTACCTATTTATTTTTATCAAGCTTGAGGAGGATAACATGTGCTTGTTGTATAATTTCACCCTTCAGGCGAATCCATCACTATTTGATGTTTTAACGAGTCTAGCAAAGGTGAAACTCGGTCTTGTCTATATGGAAAAGTTTGTCACTATTTGATGTTTTAGAGAGTTTAACGACAAAGATAACTTGGTCCTTTTCATGTTTAGAGAGTTTGAAAAGGTACAAAAAGAAAACTCCACAAGTTATTTTTCGTAAATTAATCTTTCAAGCCTGAAAAAGTGTAAAATAATATAAGAGAGATATCGTTTCCAATCTGTTAACGAGCCGGAAACGACAAGCGCTTGACAATCTTTTCATGTTTAGAGAGTCTGAAAAGAGCTTAAAGAGGACTCCAATTTTGAGGAGCGAGTGGTGTCTAGGGTAGCAACTGGTTCTAGTGATGTTGGAACTTCTCAAAACATGTTGATTTAAGTGAAGAGGTTGGCTAATAAGACCACTCATTGCACCTGTTTCTCAAAAAGGCTAAAACAACCAAGTGAAAGCTTATGATTGGCCAAAGGGATGGTGGCGATGGGATGAAAAACAACCAAAGCTCATCTTGACAAAAGAGGCTGATAGAATGGCAATCACGAGGGTTAAAATGGAAATGGGTTCATTTTTACACAAGCTTGAACCATGGGAAACTATGCTTGGATTCAGTTTCAAGTTTACACAAGCTTGAAACGAAAAACTATGTTTGGATTCAGTTTCATTTTTACACAAGCTTAAAATGAATAACTATGCTTGAATTCAGTTTCATTTTTACACAAGCTTGAAACAAAGAACAATGCTTGAAATTGGTTTTCATGCCCCGAGCATGATGAAAGGGAGAGTCTCTTGTAACCAGATGGAAGTCACTGCGGTGAAGTAGGATGGTTATCCAACACCTTTTTGGCTTCATCCAGATAGGGACAAAGGTGAATGGGGTGATTCCCCTCACATAACCTATAGGGAAACTTAACTTTACCACTAGGTGCATGCCTCACAAGCTTCATTACGTTCACTTAAGTAGACTACTCATGGCTATCAGGTGGATGGAATGAAGGTTCTTTTAGGAGATCAAGTGAAAGAATCGACGGGGATTTTATGAGATCTAATCAAAGACTCAAATTGGAACCTGGAACCTTGTTTCATTTTTTAATGAGCTTGACACAAGACAAGGAATTCTACTTAGATTCCTTATTTCATTTTTTAACGAGCTTGACACAAGGCAAGGAACTATGCTCAGATTCCTTGTTTCATTTTTAATGAGGTTGACACAAGACAAGGAATTGTCCTCATACCCTTTGTTTCATTTTTTAACGTGGTTGACATAAGGCTAGGAACTATCCTCATGGGAGTTGTTTCATTTTTTAATGAGGTTGACATAGTAGAAGAACTATCCTCATATTCCTTGTTTCATTTTTTCGAGGTTGACAGAAGACAAAGAACTATCCTCATATCCTTGGTTTCATTTTTTAATGAGGTTGACACAAGACAAGGAACTATCCTCATACTCCTTGTTTCATTTTTTAACAAGTTTGATACAAGACAAGGAACTATCCTCATGGGAGCTGTTTCATTTTTTAATGAGGTTAACACAGTAGAAGAACTATCCTCATATTCCTTGTTTCATTTTTAACGAGGTTGAAACAAGACAAAGAACTATCCTCATATCCTTGGTTTCATTTTTTAACGAGGTTGACACAAGACAAGGAACTATCCTCGTACTCCTTGTTTCATTTTTTAATGAGGTTGACACAAGATAAAGAACTATCCTCATGTTCCTCGATCACAACTCATAAAAGGTCATGAAAGAGAGATCTGGTTCCAATGCCCCCAGTATATGATGTACAACATCACTGAAATGATCATTAGTTGATGTAGGTATGGAACGGGTTGCCACATAATTAACCCGTCACGGGGATGATACCATTGGTACAAAAGGACCATTTAGGAAAGATGGTTGACTGGAAGGCATGTTTGGACCGGGAAATGAAAGTTGGTCAACGGTGACAATTCGGCCTTCATGCGGGAAACAAAGCACTCGAAAGAGTGTTGAAACAATAGCTCCCAGGTCATAAACATAGTCGCGCCCAAGAAGTAAATTGTAATCTAAAGGGCCTGGGACTCCATCACATTCAAATAAATGATTTTTCCTCCCAAAGTAATAGGCAACTGAGGAAGGATCCCTAATGGTTGACTGGTTCCTCTGTTAAAATCCAATAGATTCTAGGTAATAGGCACAAGCGGCGACGAACTGAGCACTTGCCAAGAAGTTGAGGAAAGGATACTCACAGATGCACTTTCATCTATAATAGTGCTAGATACAATCATATTACAAACCTGTACTATGATTTGGAAAGGCACATAAGAAGGAAGACAGAAACCTGCGAGTCAATTCCAATTAAAGGAAGTGACTAGACTACTTGGAGCAGGTACCGTAAGAACGGGAGAATTAACCGCTTGAGTTACAAGAACAGGAAGATTTTCCTCCTGTCTTGATGGAACTTGAGGATTTCCCCCAAGCTCATTTGAATCTGAAGAAATGAAAAGAACCTGAGTGGTATCATATTCACTCTCTTCGGGAAAGGTACGATTAACTGAAGGTGAAATCGGGTCAATTGTTTCCTCGACTTGTTGATTTGGGTCAGTTAGAGACTCATAGGATTCACTTTCAGAGAGAGTGGATTTGACTATCAGTTGATTTGAGTTAGTCAATTCATCAACTAGCGAAGGATTTAGGGAGAGTTTCTTGTAACCAGATGGAAGTCACTATGGAGAAGTAGGATGGTTATCCAACACTTTTTTGGCTTCATCCAAATAGGGACAAAGGTGAATGTGGTGATTACCTTCACATAACCTACAAGTAAACTTAACTTTATCCTTCTTTCCATGAACTTTACTACCACTAGTTGATGGTGTGCCACCAACATGATTTCCAGAAGTTGATGACACAAGATGTTGTGAATGGGAAGACCATTCTTCTAAGATCTGAAGAATATTAGGACAATTTCGAGAAATATGGTCTCTCGTACAAATTTTGCATGGATATCGAACTTTTTGAGGCTTGACAGATAGTTTCTCATCAGATGTTGCATTCAAAGCAATGGTTGCTTGGTTGCCCCTTTGCTGAATTTGCTTCTTCTTCTTCTTCTTCTTCCCTTTCTTCTTTTTCTTAGCCACCTGGTTACTAGTACTAATACTTTCACGAGGGAATGAGGAAGAAGGGGAGGAAGAAACGACCGAGGAAGAAGGCAAAGGGTCAACTTCAGGATCAACTAGAGGTTGATTTTGTCCAGTTGGAGGTGTACTCGATTATGGAGAAATCATGAAATTTTGAACCAAGGAGGTTGAAAACAACCATACGGGCAAGCCAATGGTAAATCCCGATAGGGATAATGTAGCCATATAAGGAGCATCAATATTTCTGAAAGGAGGAAAAGGACAAGGATTCCCATCGAAAGGACTTCCTTGATCGCTGGACTCCGGATTTTTCACCATGTGTTTCAACCTAAGATCAAATAAGGAGTGAGCATGGAGGATGTTATTCATGGTCAATTAATTTTATTTTAATCAAAGTAACATAACAAAACAAAAGAGGGATAATCTAGGCAAAAGGTTTACCAAGGAACTGTGAATTGCAAAATACCGCCTGGAAAACCAAGAAGTACGGGCAGACAATCTCCCTGAATGTTGTGTTTGGTGTATCACAATGTACAAGGCAGCCAACTCGGTTACCTAAGGATGGATAGAAACCTAGTTTTTTCCTCCCATATATACCTGAAAGTATGTGGAGGCCAAATCCGTATAAGCATTGTCTAATGCAAAACCGCACAGTGAGAGCATTCCCATATACTTTACATACTGTAACACTGCCCTATATACCCGAAGGTACGTGGATGAGCTACGATATACTCACGTATGTGGAATGAGGTATCACACTCAGGATGTATTACAGACAAGTTAGCGACAACTGCTTTGTTTTACGACGTCGGAACACGTCTCTAGCCTAGACCTCTAAACGTTTTGGGTTAAGTGACAATGCTCAATTAGGTAAATTCAAATAAATTTTAAGATGATGTTCTTTAGAATTTGCTTTTCAAGGTTCACCACGTGATGTATGTTTTCAATTCCTAAAATGCAACTAATATGATAAGCATTATTATCATTCAATTGAACAATGAAAACCTTAGCTAGTAGGGATAGAGCAATCAAATCTTTGACAAAGAGTAAAGAGCACAACTAATGCAATTTCCCTAGTTATTCCTTTCAAGCATTCACAAAATACAATATGAACAATGCAAGTTTTTCTTTTCGATTTTCTTAATGTGAATATGGACAAAAGGAAATATTCACATACAATCAATCAATCCTTCATAAGAACGAAGACTTTTATGACAGTGCTAATTCGAAGAAAGAGAAGACTTTACAACACTTTCCTTCGAATGAAGATTAATCAATTATATTCTAACTGACTATAGACTGATAATGACAAAGAAAACATTAAAGAAACATTAATCAATAAAAGCAAATTAGGGCTAAACAAGGATATATAAACTTGTTCTCTGAGACATGACATTCATTGATCAATCAACAAGCAATCAAACATAGAAAAGTTGGCAAAAACACTTTCCAAAGGTGGGAAATTGACCTAAGGTTGATTAGCACAGGTCAAAGAGGGCTTGACTGCACTGCAGAGCACTGTCTCTCACTCAAGGGTGCTCTACAGAGCACTGCCCCCTAACCAAGCTTGCACTGATTTTTGAGAGGCCACTCAAGAGTCATCTAACCTCAATTTTTGACCAAAATTCAATGCAAAAGAGATGAAATACAATAAATGAACACAAGTAGGGTCTACAAGAATGTCTTAGGAGGTGGATAAGCTATTAGGAAAGGTGATAGTTCCCCAGTGGAGTCGCCAATTTGTTTTGGAGAATTTTGTACCTACGGATAAATACTAATTCCCTAGATAAGTAGCTATATTTAGAACAACAATTTAAAGTGTTTTAGACTTTTCCTATAAGCAATAGATAAGATGAGAAGATATAAGACCTACTTGTAGTTCTTCTTTCCTCTCGTCTCCCTTGTATTGATCCTGTTGCTCCTTCCTGTACTTTATCCGTTTGAGAAGTACCCTGTAAACACAACAGAAAACAAAGAACCGATCAAAGCATACAATCTATTGAATATAAGTGAAAGGAATCAGATAAAATTCACACATATAAGCATTATGAAACAATACAAACATATGGGAAAAAGGTTCAAACACTTTAGTAGATAGAATAAGGAATTACAACCATTTTTGTATGATTCAAAGCCATTCCTCTAGCTTGGATCCCATCCACATCACATCAAAAGCATGAAAAACTTGTAGCATTACAATACTTGCTTCAAAGCCAAATCTCATAGTAGCATTATCTCCTTACAATTCAACATAATCCAACCCTTGATCACTTAGATGAGTGGTCAATTTATAGGAAGATGAAGGAGGTTTTGTCATTAAGGGTGGCATTGAATGACCTTCCATACTTAGAATTAGTTCCATGGAGGAAGGGATGAGAGGACAAGATGCACCATAACCCATTCCTCATCCATTTTCGAGCTCATAGGAGTTGATAAGTGAGGGAACCTTCTAGATGACTCCAAATAGTAAGAATATTCCCCAAACCCTATGTGAATTTCGCTCATTCTCGCCCAACGCAGGTGAAAGGAAGCCTAAGTGCTCTGCAGAGCACCCTGGCAATGGACTCAACTGCTCTACAGTGCACCCTCATAAGGGCTTACCTGCACTGGTCCTTCTAGAGGTTGTTTCTGGATGTCTTCAAGTCATGAAATTGTATGGGAAGGAGGCATTCAAAGGGATGACTTGTTTAGGGCACGAAGCAACTAAAATTAGGGTTTGATGAACCCTAAAACACTTATTTGGATGATGGGATTGATGTGCCCAAATGAATCTGTAACAGGGGTGAGGGCGGGAGAGGGGGGTGAGGGAGGGAGGAGGGGAGGGGTCGGGTGGTGGGAAGGAGGTGGAGGGCCGAGGGTGGGTAAGGGACAGGTCGAGTGGCGGGAGGGACGTGGAGCACCGTGGGGGGGAGGGAAAGGGGGTGAGGGAGGGTCGAGAGGGGAGGGAAGGAGGAGAGGGCCGAGGATGGGGAAGGGGGAGGAAGGGGTGAGGGAGGGCTGGGGGGGCGCAAGGAGAGCGGAAGGAGGGGGAGGGAGGGCTGGGGGGGCAAGGAGAGCGGAGGGGTCGAGGGAGACGGGAAGGAGGGGGAGACAAGGGGGGTGAGGGAGGGCCGGGAGGGGAGGGGAGAGGGGATGGGTTGGGCCAGGGTAGAGGGGATGGGTCGGGGGTGAGGTATTTGTTTTTTTATAATTGTTTTGTTTATTTATTTTTTAATTGTTTTATTTAAAAAAAATTAACGTTTTTTTTAATTGTTTTTTTTAATTTTAATTTAATTTAATTTTTCTAATTTGTTTTTATTTAATTTTACTTTTTTTAATTTGTTTTGATTTTTTTTTTGGTAATATGTATTGAAATTCATTTTTTTTTTTTAATTTTGTTTTTTTTTTTTTTTTATAATTTTTTTTTTTAAATTGTTTTGAATTCTTTTCAATGTTTTTTCTTTTAATTTTGTTTTTAAGTTTTTAAGTTTTTATAATTTTTATAATTTTATTTTTGTTATTTTTTATTTATTTATTTTTCTGTTATTTCATTATTTTTATAATTGTAATTAAAAAAAATAATTCTTAAATTTTTATTTTATTTTATCTTTTATTTTTGATTTTGTTTATCTAAATTATTTAATTTAAATATTTTTTATTTTTTTATTTTAATTAATTCTTTTTTTAATTTTAGTTTTATTTTTATTTTTTATTTTTGGGTCAATATTTTAAGTTTGTTTGTTTTTGTTTTTTGTTTTTGTTTTTAACGAGGTTTTTCTTTTTTATTTGTTTTTTTTAACTTAAAAAAGATGTCTTTAGATTTTTTTTGTTGTTCAATTTATTTTTCTTTATATATATATATATATATATATATATATATATATATATATATTTTGATTTTTTATTTATTTATTTTTTTGGGTTAATTTTTTATTCAATTTTTTTTAATTTTATGAGTTAATTTTGGTGTATTTTTTTACATTTTTATAGTTTTTTTTGTTTGTTAGAGATTTCAGCAAAATCACATAGAGAATCATTTGTCGACGCGTTTCGAACCAACTGGTGTGGTCCATCCTCAGGACAAGTTGAGGAACAAATCTGAGCAATCCGTTAAATAGAGTATAACGGCTATATGAATATGCAACCGTTAAAATGACCTTTAACGGTTAATATATATATATATATATATATATATATATATATTAATTAATTATTTATTTATTTATTTATTTACAGTAATAATACTGTATTATATTATTATATTAACTTCAAGCTAATATTACTAAATTAATTTTAAATTAGAATTTTTGAATATTATTATCAATAATAGATTAGTGTAATTTATATTTTATTTTTATATTCTTTTATTATTATTATTATTATTATTATTATTATTAATTTTTATTTATTTATTTTTATTTATTTATTATTATTACTATTATTATTATTATTATATCAAAATTATTAAAATATTGTCATTAATAGTCATATTATTGTAATAACCTTTAGTAATATTATAAGATTAACTCCAAGCTAATATTATAATATTAATTTCCAACTAATATTAATAATATTAGTCTCACGGAAAATTATTATTATTCTAATTTATTTATTCATTTATTTTTATTTTTATTTTTATTTTTAATATATGAACGAAATGATTTTTTTTTTTTTTTTTAATATATTTTTTTGTATTTGATTTTTTTTGTCATGTTTTTTTATTTTTATTTTTATGTTTTATTACTAACATGGTTTATGGTTTTTTTGGTCATGTTTTTTAATTTTTAATTTTTATGTTTTTTAATTTTTATATATTTTTATGTTTTCCTACTAACATGTTTTTATTATTTTTATTTTTGTCATGTTTTATATTTTATGTTTTTTTTTGAACATTTTTATAGGTTTTTTTGTTTTGTCATGTTTTTTATTTTTATGTTTTATTACTAGCATGAAAATCACCAACATTTAAAAAAAATTATCCACACTTAGTTCAGCAGAAAATTTAAAGTGTAAAAACTAAGCCCTTTAAACAAAAAGGGTTGATCTTCATCGAAAATTTTCAAAATCAAGATGAAAATCACTAACAAAAAAAATTGTTCACACTTGATACATAAAAAAAATTTGAAGTGTCAAAAACTAGCCCTCTAAAAAAATGTGTTGATGTTGCATCAACACTTTTAAAAATCAGCATGAAAATCACTAGCATATAAAAAAAATGTGTTGATGTTGCATCAACACTTTTCAAAATCAGCATGAAAATTACTAACATAAAAAAAAATATATATATTCATACTTGATACATAAAAAAATTTAAAGTGCCAAAAATATGGTGAAAAGAAAGTGTATTTTGGCATCACCACTTTCCAAAATCGAGTGATTTTTTGCTACCTCAAAAAAATGGGTACTAGTTCACTTTCTCATTTGATCAGTAACTATGTTTGGTGTTGAACATGTTGTTGACAGTTGATGCGCATGACCGCGAGCACGCACTAGAAGATCATCTCGGACACTATACATCAGTGTGTTGCCGGTTCGGTCGCACCCAAGAAGACCATGCGCATGCTAGCAGACGAGTTGGATCGAGGAGCCACATCAATGCACCTAGATGCAATGGAGGCAAGAGTTTGCTTCAACGAGATGTTACCATGGAGTGCATGCACACCATCGCACGCGAATAAACTTGGCATCAGCTCACCACTTTCACCATCACAAGCATGTCAAAGAGTTGGTCTCACCACAAAGTACCGAATGTCATTGATGTCTTGCATGGCTTGCTCAAGCCATTTTGTCTCACATGAGCACATGTGCATTGTAGTGTAACGTCTTGTCAAATGGAAGTTTAAGCGTAGATAGTTGGATGTAAAAGTCATAAAGTAGATGAAGAGTCATGAGGGTAGATGAACTGTCACAAAGGGGAATGTCAAGGTTCACCCCACCCTTTGCTATAAAGAGAACCTCATAACTCATTGTAATGGCTTTTGGTCAACCAAGCTTTCGATAGGACTATCTTAGAGAGAGCTTGGATAGTATTGTAATGAGCCTTGGCTTCTTCACTGTGTAGAGCTAGTATATCTCTTTGAAGGAGTAGGCGGTTGTGGCTGTAACATTCCGCTATCAGAACTAGTGGTTGGACATGGATGTATTGTATGACTGGAACTTACACTTCTTAATATAATAGAGCTAACACGTTTCATGCATATGTTGTATTATATTCTATCTTACCTGGTTTACTCTAAATGATTTATGTATCTTCTTACTTACGCATGCATGTATAGTTATCTGTGTATGTATATATGAATTTTTCCAAAATGTGTTGTTGGTTTAACCATCACTTTGGATTTCTTTCTAACTTGCCTTCCATGCTGTGATGCATCTTCACTCGTGTGTTCCCTTCTTAACTACGTGCTATCACAGGTTTCCAAGGGGCGCACTCATCTCAACTCCCATGTGTTAAAACCTCTCATGCACCTTCCTTGGCTCACTGCAGCTACCACATCCTTCCTACCAACAAAGTTATCTTACTTGCCGATTATGAAAAATCACGGTCAAGGCATTACTGTATGACCCATTGCTGGGACTCCTACACCAAACGGTCTGAGGTTTAATTGTGACTTCTTACCAGGGAGTGTTATATACCTAGGGGGGATAATATGGGGTAGGAAGGGAGGTACCCAAGGTAATAATGTAATAATGGGATGGGCCATAGTAATAAATAAGGTGGTTAATCCATGTCATGTAAGGGACCACAAGTAGTTAATAATAATGTAATGGGCCCATGATATTAGTTGATGGTATGAGGGAACCATGGTAATGATGCATGGTATTGTATGTATGAGGCCTATATAAAGGCTAGAGACTCCACATATGAATATGAAGAGAAGTATTCTTGTATGAACAGGCATATGGCTTGTGGAGTGTTCTCCTTCCATAAGGAGTGAATGTATGGTGTTGCCCTACCATAAGGGTTTTGATAATAAAGAAGCATTTCCATCTATATTTGATCTTGTTATTCTTGGGTTTATTTCTATTATCTTATATTTTCAGTATCAGATCTACAACAATTGGTATCAGAGCTACAACAATTGGTATCAGAGCTACAACAATTGATATCAGAGCTACAACAAGTGGTATCAGAGCTCTTTCTTGGGCAAACCGTGGAGATTTTTTTTTTATTTTTTGCAGGGATTTTTGGGTGGCGAAATTGCAGATCATATCTGTACGTTTTGGTGCTAGATCTATAGAACATAATTACAGATCTGTATTCCTTGTGAAAAATACCCAAATTCAAAAAAAAAATCAGTTGAATCGGAGTCCGGATGAAGAAGATATCACTGATTTAAAAATCAGTGGGGTTGCAGACAATTTTCAGGACAACGAGTTTGCGGCGCAGATCTAGAAGTCTGGGTGTCAGATATGCAAGATCTAATTGTAGATCTGGAATATTTGTGAAAAAACACATGAATTCAAAAAAACATCAGTCGAATCGGAGTCCGAATGAGGGAGATATCGTTGATTTAAAATCAGCTCTTTGCAGAAATTTTGGGTGACGGCGGGAGAGTAGTAGCGCAGATCTGAAATTCTAGTGCCTGAATCAGGATTTCTATCACATGGGCAGATGCAGAATGGTTGTTCCATTTCCAAAAATAGGTTATAATAGAGATTCTGAGCAATATTGACGAAACTGTGACAATTACAAATTTTCGCCAAGTAAGTGAATTTATCTCATGGACAAGCTATATTTTACAGGGAAAGATAATGGTCTTACTATTGAAGAATACATAAAACAAAAAAAGTTCGTATGGGACAAAAGTTGGAAATGGTGGGTAGTGCATTACTTTAGAGATGAGGCTACCACATGGTGGGGATTACTTAACCAAAAGAAGTGTTCCAACCTGCCCGATGAAGAATTTGAGAAATTACTTTTAGACAGATGGTCTCATGCTAGAAAACAAGATAAGGAGAAACATGTGGGATTATTTCCTACTGGTATATCCTTATTGCAGGTTCATGGATTGATTCAGAAGGAGAAAATCATTGTGTCTATAAATCCGAGTTGCAAGCATAATTTTATCAATGTTAATTTGGCAAAAAAATTGCAAGTCCCAGCAAAACAAATTGAACATACACAGGTTGATGATAAGGATGTTCAAATCTATAAGGATTTGAAGCTCTCTATGGATAAGTATGTGTTTCATGGTGATTTTTATGCTTCAGATATGAATAACATGGATGTTGTTTTGGGATACCCTTGGATGGAATCAGTGGGTACCATAAATATTAATGTGCAGAAGAAATTCCTGAAGCTCTGGTATAAAAAGAAGAAAATTACATTACAGGATATTTCCATCCATAAACAGGTAGAGCACATGGAGGCTGAAGCAGAAGATGTTCAAGGGACTGACATATCAGATGATGAGCCTTTGATGATCGACAATCAAACCCAAACAGAGGTTGTAGAAGAAAAGGTTACAGGTGATGATACATCAGAGGAGGGCTCAGTGGTTGAAGTCATATTGAAAAAGAAGACACCACAACAGGCACCACAGCAGGGTGAAGTCAAGCAAAAGCCATCGTGAGTTAAAACTTCAACATATCATCACCCACATCACCCCGCAAGACAACCATCAAGATGGAAACCAAGTCATCACATGACGGATCGCGAGCAGAGAAGATCCACCCACTGCACATCAACACAGAAGAGCTGCCACGGTCAACTTCCATCTCAAGCGAGCGAGGCACCAGCAAGATCGAGGGTTCACCTTTCTCTTAGATGGCTAGATGCACGTGCATGGTATCAGTGGACTACTCTTTTGAGTAGATCTTATTATTTGTGTTCTTCCCATGTTTCGGGGACGAAACATGCTTAGGGGGGTGGAATGTTATATACCTAGGGGGGATAATATGGGGTAGCAAGGGAGGTACCCAAGGTAATAATGTAATAATGGGATGGGCCATAGTAATAAATAAGGTGGTTAATCCATGTCATGTAAGGGACCACAAGTAGTTAATAATAATGTAATGGGCCCATGGTATTAGTTGATGGTATGAGGGAACCATGGTAATGATGCATGGTATTGTATGTATGAGGCCTATATAAAGGCTAGAGACTCCACATATGAATATGAAGAGAAGTATTCTTGTATGAACAGGCATATGGCTTGTGGAGTGTTCTCCTTCCATAAGGAGTGAATGTATGGTGTTGCCCTACCATAAGGGTTTTGATAATAAAGAAGCATTTCCATCTATATTTGATCTTGTTATTCTTGGGTTTATTTCTATTATCTTATATTTTCAGTATCAGATCTACAACAATTGGTATCAGAGCTACAACAAGTGGTATTAGAGCTACAACAGTAAAATTCTACTTTGAACGACTCATTTTATGGACATGATTATTGCCTTGAATTCCTCTTTTCGAGAGGACCAAAATCATCCTAAAGATCATCAAATTTGGATAAGGGAAAATGTACTTATGAAGAAAATCCCACACATGCACATTTGGACAGGTCAACCCTAATGGAAAATCGGTCACCCTTGGAAGTCTATAAATACAAGTGACCTCAATATCATTTGGACATCACTAAGAATATTCCTCTTCTTCCTTCATTGATTGGTTCACACAAGTCTGAGGTTAGGTCAACAAAAGAAGTTCACAAAGGCTCAAGATTACAAGATCCAAAGTTTGCACGTGTTTCTAGGGTTTTTGTTTACATTCGCTAGCTTGTCAAAGGATAAATTTTGGCCGCACTCACTGGCTTATAGGCTCAAGGGAGTGACTGAAATCTCCCAGTCACTCCCACAACTCCTCCCTGCGACTGGAAAGTAGGACTGGAATTTTATAGTTTGATTGAAGTTGATTGCAGTTGAACGAAGATAGGAAATGTTGTATCTGATGTATATTGAAAATGGAAATATATTTATGGATGTTATTTGGTTATTTTTATAGATGATATTGTATTTTTATCATTGTACTCTTTGCTGAAATTTTTTATGACAGTCTAATAGAAAAACAAATTCAAAGGGTTTTCCCCCATAGTGGGTTTTTCCCCTGATCTTTGACCAAATATGGTGTCTCTTATTCATTTGTTGATTGTCTCCTTTGTCGTTGCATTTATTGTTCTATTTTCAATAACTATTGATGATTGAAAAGATTAATTATTATTAAAGAGATTTCTAATTGAAGTATTGAATTGGGCTAAAGTAATTAATTCGGCATAGAACAATATGAGAATTAACACAACCCAATCTATGGTCCCTAACTCGATTTCCTTTTGTATATGTTAATATGAGTCATTTTCTTATGGTGATCAATGAGCACATGTATTGGTTATTATGTTTATCTTATGATTGGTTTTTCTTGGATTCTATTATGGTTATATGTTGGTTATAAGCATGGTTTTGATGATGTGTTCTTGATATGGATCTTGTTCATGATTTGATAAGTCATTGAATGATTAATCTTTGCATGGGATAACAAGTGTCATTGCAACTAGGTTGAGAGGGAATTGATCCTTTTTTATAATTCTCTCATGAAGTTAAGAAGATCATGATCATATATGCATTCATGACCTGTAACTACTATGTTTACTATGTGTTTGAAAAAATGTTTATCACGTGACTACCACATTTTGAGTAAGATATAGCCCTAGTATTCATTATACATACTTTTTATCATCCTAGATTTGATTATGGAAAGTTCTAGGTAGTGGGTTGTATGCTAGCCTTGAAAAAGTGGCATTTATCTCATAACCACATACTCTAACTTGGAAGAATGTAGTTGTAACAACATGGAGTGAGGCTCATGCATCTGTTTGGAGCCTTCCAACTGCATGCATAGTGTCTCATGCTTACGGTTGGGGTGTAAAGCTTGAGAAAAAGAAGTTCCATCTTGGGGATTGATCACCAAGAGTGGTTTTCAGATACCTAGGTGATCTGGGTCCCTTAGGGATGGTAGTATGTTTTTGGTTGGTAGACCCCACTTCCATAATTGGAACTTGGAGGTCGGTTCATATAAGAGAAAAAATCAACTTGATGAAAAAGTGACTAAACTGAGGGGAGGGGGGTGAATCAATTTAGTATATTCACAGACATTAAATTATTTTCTTCAATCTCATTAACTGAACCATTACATGAGCAACTTAGCAAAAGATGACCAACAATTTCAATATGTGAAAAACAATTAATAAGAAAACTAAAACATTATATCAACACATAATAATAATGCATATTGACACTAGAAATATGTGGAAACCCATAAAGGGAGAAAACCATGATTTTATTATTGTTGTGATGCAAAGACAAGCTCCTACTCCTTATTACATCTGATTTTTTGTAGGCCCCAACCTACAGGAGGCTACTACCTAAATTTTTACAAGTTACAACATGAAAGGAAGATCCAACTCCCATATGTTTTCTATAGGCTACAACCCACAGGAGGCTCCTACCTCAACTAGCTCCAACTGGATATTTATCAAGCCTCAACTTGAAAGGAGACTACCATCCCCTGATGCAAACAAGAAATAACAATGTGTTGGTTTACCTTCTCATAAATTTTGCATATCTCCATCTTCATTTCTGCATCTTCTTCCCTTGAAATCTTCTTCACATCAACTTCATAAGTGCCAGGTAACTAATGCATAATAGTTCAATCAACTCTCTCTCATTCTTCAATTCTCTAACCTCTTCAATGCCTTCCAAAATGACATCTGTTATAAAGATAGTTATTTGGTTGTTTGTATCCCACATAGGAACATGAATTGAATAGGCTTTACTCCTTGCCTTCTATTCATTCATTTCCAAACTCTCCATATCTTGAATATTAGGACACAAAAAATAAATAATCCATCCAATATTAATTTTATCCACATGCAATCATTAAATGCATCAACTTCATTCCAACATCAAATACCAATATTTATCATTGATGGATCACAACAATATTTTACTTTGACTTTGAGTCTTGCCTTTGCATCACAACAATTCAGTTCAATCAACCAATTTCACATCACAACAAATTCTTCAATATAGCAATCTCTGCAACATTATCAAAAAAAATTAATGTATCATGACTCCCCCTCCTTCTGTTCCTTTGCATTGTTGATCATGTTCATCAGTGTATATATTGCCTTGTTGTTTCTCCTTTACCTGTTGTTTCTCCTTCATTGTTCCTTGATATTGCTCCTTTGCCTTTGTTGCTCCTTCATTGTTCCTTTTTGCTGCTCCTTTGCCTATTGTTTCTCCTTCATTGTTCCTTAATGTTTCTCTTTTGCTGCTTGTTGTTTCTTGCTACTCCTTGTGCTGCTTCTTTGCTTTCTTCTCCTTTGCTTTTCTCCTTCATACCTTGCTACTCCTATTGCCTTGATGCTATTCTGTGTTCCTGCCTTGCTGCTGCATACCTTGCCTCTACTCCTTGTTTGTTTCTCCTTTTCTTGCTGCTCTTGTGTTGTTCCTTTGCCATCAATGACAACAATGCCAACAATCCCCCCCTTTGGCATTGATGGAAAAACACTGATCCTCCCCCTTTTGTCCCGAGTATTGATAAATTAGCCTCCATCCTTATGCTTATCTCCCCCTTTGACATCAATGACAAGGGGGTCTAAAAAGAAAAATTTCCCACAATGATGTTCATACAGGTGCTCAATTCTCTAAACAAATAATTTGACAAGCATAAGTCGGTTAAGTTTGAAGCTTCTAGCAATTAGAGGTTCAACAATCATAACATAATTCTGAGGTGATCTCCAATAAAATCTCTAGATAATTGGAGTAAAAAAATAACATATTAAGAAATACTGTGGGGCATATAGAAAAAGAAATAGATTCTTGATAGGAAAGGACCAACTACACAAAATAATCTATACATTCTCTCTTTAGAACTGGGTGCTATGTCTAAAGAATCCCCCCAAGTGATTCTTTCACCCCAGGCATTATTCAATATCCCCGAATATTTAAAGAAATAATCAAATAATTTTACAAGGCACCATTTTCCATCATTCTCCTATAAAACGATCATACTCTAGTTACATTCATGCAAAAATCTTGACCATCGTGAATCATGCTCCTCCTTCAATCTTGACAGACATAAGCTCAAACTAATTGTGTATTTGAGGAGATCACCTCAGAGAATTTTGAATATTCCAAGAGAAAACCCTTCCATGTATCTTTTGAATTAATCATTCAATATCAATTCGAGGGTTCAAATACTAATCAATGCAGGGCAGATTCTTGGAAAAAAAAACCAAATGATATCAATTCGAGGGTTCAAATACTAATTAATGCAGGGCAGATTCTTGAAAAAAAAAAAAAAACAAATGATATCAATGATTTTCAAGCTTTCAATCATCTTCAAAGGGAGCTACTACTTCCCACCTTTGTCACATGATGGAATTTATGGAATTTGAGCACCTATATATGCATGCACAATCTTCAATTTCCCTTTCCAATGTCATATACCATGCCATTATAACCCGTTGATGCAACTACCTATTCCAAAAGTACAGAAATGTTGGATCTTTTGTTCTTTTAATAGACCCACAGGACAAATAAACATTGGGATATAATGAGCGTAGACTTGCATATGTCTCAGAGACCACTGTAATTCACAAGGTTATTGTGAAAATTCGTGATTATCAGTGGTGTAGGGTATTTTTTTTTTTTTTACATGGAGGAAATACCAAAAACCAAGATTCTTATTTGACTCCAGGATCTTTTATGCACAGGAAGACTCAAAAAAAAAAATTTCACAGAGAAACAGAGTAATTCACCATCATAAAACTTTCTATTCATTAAAAACTGATACAAAGATTTACCACTGTAAAATCCCTTTTATATTCACTCCTGTGAGAAGTAACTTACTGCTGTAAAGGAAAAACTTACACAAACTTACAAAAACTCGCTTCATGCAAAACCACACATGGTTTTTCGCTATTTCAAAAAAAAACTTCAAAAAACATTACTGAATGTATTCGTGCACTGCTGTGCATACATCCTCTGGTTCTCCTTCTTCTTTTACCGCACCATCATCATTTTTCACTGCTGTGAATACACACACACACTTTACCTCTCGTGTGCCATACATAAAAAGAAGTCAACACACTCAAAAACATAAAAGACTTATTACATACGTTTTCACATTTAATACATGCCGTATATAATAAATATATATAAAAGACATATATAATACGTGCCCATACCCATATTAAAAGGCCCACCTAAATCTACGTAGCACCATTAAATTCAATGACTCTCTCTCACCTACGGTGGTCAACCAAAAGTTTAATCCACGCAAGACTTGATTTGACGCAGGCCCGTGTGCAGGTTTAGAGATCGACGGTGGAGAAAGATGAGGGCAATCGGACGGCTCACAAAAATATCGGAACCCAGTTTGCTGCCCAACTTTAACGCCCGAGAAAATGACGTTGCGTTACGTCAGGGCTGAACCACGTGTCAGCTCCAAATTTTCTCGGGCCCTTGTGTACGAAAACCATTCTCTGCAGGAAGGCGGTCCGAGAAATCTTTAAACTGGTTTGTGGTTTTTGCTGGCGGTTTTGGGGAGCGTACGGCTGCGTTGAAATTAGATTTCAACACTCCCCTTTAATTTCAACAGCTGGGCATTCGGTCATACCCAGACACTTCCTCAAAAATTCAAAGCTTTTCTGATCTAGTGGCTTTGTCAAGATGTCTGCTACCTGTTCTTGAGTCCTGCAATGTTCTAGGACAATTTCTCCATTGTTCACTAATTCTCTGATGTAGTGAAACCTTGTATCAATGTGTTTCGTTCTCTTATGAAACACTGAATTCTTTGACAAAGCAATAGCTGAGCTATTGTCACAAAAAATCACTGTCGCTTTTGCCTGCTCTTGGCCTAAGCTTCTCAACATTCTTCTCATCCACACTGCTTGACATGCTGCTGCTGTAGCTGCCACATATTCAGCCTCTGCTGTAGACAATGCTACAATGGACTTCTTCTTAGAAGCCCATGAAATGGCTCCTGAACCCATATGAAATACATAACCGGAAGTGCTCTTCCGATCATCTACACTTCCAGCCCAATCGCTATCAGTGTAACCAATTAAATCTGAACTTTCTGAGACACTATATAATATGCCAAACATTTTGGTACCTTTGACATACCTCAAAATTCTCTTTGCTGCCTGCCAATGTGCCTCCTTTGGCCTCTCCATGAACCTGGAAATTAAACTAACAGCATACATAATATCAGGCCTAGTAGCTGTTAAATACATAAGGCTGCCAACAATACTTTTATACAAGCTAGGATCAAAATCCTTGCTGCTGTCCTCTCTGCTGAGCTTTAATCCCATCACTGTGGGAGTGATTGCTGCCTTGCATTCTTCCATTTTAAATCTGCTCAAAACTTGATTTACATATTTTGCTTGAGATATGAAAATTCCTTTTTCATTTTGCTCTACTTCTATGCCTAAGAAGTATCTCAAGAAACCCATATCAGTCATTTCAAATTCATCCTTCATGACTGATTTAAAATTCTTAATGAGCTGATCATCATTACCTGTGAAAATAACATCATCAACATATAAGACCACAATCAAAATCTTACCATCCTTTTCTTTGATGTAGACTGTGGGTTCTCCTTCACATTTGTCAAATTCATTATCTAATAGATATGAATCTATCCTGTTGTACCATGCTCTTGGCGCTTGCTTCAGCCCATAAAGAGCTTTCTTCAATTTGCACACTTTGTGCTCTTCACCTTTCTTCTCATATCCGAGAGGCTGTTCAACATAAACCTCTTCTTTTAACACTCCATTTAGGAATGCTGATTTCACATCCATTTGGTAGACTTTCCATTTGTTTTGTGCTGCTATGGACAGCACTACTCTCACGGTTTCCATTCTTGCAACCGGTGCGAAAGTCTCCTCATAATCTCTCCCATACTGCTGCTTGTAGCCTTTGACAACCAGCCTTGCCTTGTGCCTTTCTATCTTGCCTTCAGCATTACTCTTGGTCTTGTAGACCCATTTCACACCAATGACTTCTTTGCCTTTTGGTAACTCAACCAAATCCCATGTTTTGTTTCTCTCTATGGCATTAATCTCCTCATCCATAGCTTCTATCCATTTCCTATCTTTGATTGCATCCTCGAAATGAATAGGATCATCAACATGACAATACAAGGCAAATAAGGAATTCATTCCTTCATCATAAATGTCACTTAGATTTCTAAATTTCTTACCTCTTTCACTTGGTGTGCAAGTGCTTGAAGATGCACTTGAATTTCCTCCTTGTGGTGTGCTTGGAGAAGAAATCTCATTGATCCTCAATGGTGTACCTTGCTGTCCTTGTGTTGTCCTCAATGGTGTCCCTTGCTGTCCTTGTGTTGGCGCTGCTGTTTGGGGATGTATTTCAGCCACTTCCTCTTCATCTTCATCATGAGACAAACAGTTC
The DNA here is from genome assembly GCA_031772625.1 of Pinus tabuliformis. Classification (NCBI taxonomy): domain Eukaryota; kingdom Viridiplantae; phylum Streptophyta; class Pinopsida; order Pinales; family Pinaceae; genus Pinus; species Pinus tabuliformis. Next base: position 263,491,391 of record CM062806.1, on the reverse strand, counting down.
TTGACATTCACTGTTTTCTCTATGCTTCCATCCCAAGCTTCCTCTTCAATGAATTGAACATCCCTGCTGACAAAGAACTTCTTGGTAGATGGAATGTACAGCCTGTAGGCTTTGGATTCATCACTGTATCCAATGAAGATGCATTTCTCCCCTTTGCTGTCCAACTTCCTCCTTAGCTGATCTGGTATGTGTGCATAGGCCACACATCCAAAAACTCTCATGTGGGTGACTCCTTGCTTTCTCCCACTCCATGCCTCTTCTGGCACCTTGTTCATGACTGCTTTTGTAGGACACCTGTTCAATATATAAACTGCACAATGTACAGCTTCAGCCCAATACTCATTTGGCAAATGCTTTGCCTTCAACATGCTTCTTGCCATATCCATAATGGTCCTGTTCTTCCTTTCAGCAACTCCATTTTGCTGTGGGGTGTATCGAGTTGTAAACTGTTTATGAATTCCATTTTCTCTACAGAATCTTAGGAATTCCTTGGAGATATACTCACCTCCTCTATCAGTTCTCAATACTTTTAGGTGCAGCCCGCTTTGGTTCTCAACAAATGCCTTGAAGTTTTGGAATTTCTCAAACACTTCACTTTTGTTTTTAAGGAAATATATCCAAGTCTTTCTTGTACAGTCATCAATGAATGTTAGGAAATATTGGCTGCCAGCTAATGATGGAGCTTGCATTGGTCCACACAAATCTGAGTGGATAATCTCTAAGGGTGTCTTTGCCCTTATGCTTTTCCCTGATGGAAAACTTTCTCTGTGTTGTTTTCCCAAAATGCAGCCTTCACATAGGCTGTCCGGTTTCTCTATCAATGGTAATCCCTTTACCATTCCTTTCCTACTCAACAAATTTAGACCTCCAAAATTTAGATGCCCGAATCTCAAGTGCCATAACCAGTTCTCATCCTTTGGCACGCTCTGGAAGGCCTCTTGGGTGACTGCTGCCATTTCCCTTTTGTTCTTCATGTCTGCCCTGATCCGGAGAGGGAACATCCTGTTCCTTGTCATCTTCACTTCAGCAATGCATCTTTTGCTGGGTGGTATGTCCTTGATGGTGCACACATCATTTTCAAAGTAAACATTGTAACCCTTTTGGATAAGTTGTCCAACACTCAATAGGTTACATCTCATTCCGGGGACATAGTAGACATCTGCTATGGTTTTCCTTTCTCCTTGTTTTGTAAATATTTTTACCTCCCCTTTTCCCATAACAGACACTTTACTATCAGTTCCTAGTGTGACCTCTGATTTCAAATTCTGATTTAAGGCTGAAAAGAGGGCTATGTTCCCTGTCATATGATTGCTGCAACCTGAGTCTAAAAACCATATGTCCTCACTATGTGTTTCAGCCATGTTACAAGCTAACAGGACATTTTCTTGACTGCTGTTTTCTCTTGTAACATTTGCATTTTGTCTGCTGTTCATATCATGTTGTTTCTTTCTACAATCACTAGCATAATGTCCATACTTTTTGCAATAATAGCATTGAACATTAGATTTATCATACCTTTGTCCTTGAGCATGATGTTGTCCTCCTTGTTGGCTGCTGCCTTGGCCTTGGTTCTGATTTGGATTGCTACCTCTTCCTTGTGCATTTGATGATTTGTACCTTCCACCTCTATTCTGGCTTCTGCCTCTTCCTCTTTTGTTTCCTCTGCCTTGACCTCTTCCTCTTCCAAAGGACATCTGGGTCTTGAAGGCTTGCTCAAGAGATGAGTTTTCATTCCTACTCAACCTCTGCTCATGTGTTATCAGTGATGCATGTAGCTCATCAACTGAATAGTTTGAGAGATCCTTTGTCTCTTCAATGGTGGTGACTATGGCATAAAACCTTGAGGGTAAGACCCTCAATATTTTCTCCACAATCCTTCTGTCTTCAATGGTTTCTCCATGAGTTCTCATTTGTGTGATTACACTAATCACATGAGTGAAGAATGAGTCAATGTTATCTGACTCCTTCATGTTCAAGTTCTCAAAATCCTTTCTCAGCAATTGTAGTTTTGCTGTCTTCACTCTCTCCATGCCTTGATAGGCTGTCTTAAGGGTTTGCCATGCTTCATTTGATGTTTTAGCTGCTGCTATCCTTGGAAATATGCTCTGGTCTACTGCTAGATGCAACAATAAAATGGCCTTTGCATCCTTCTTCCTATTGCTCTTCAGCTGATCCTTCTCTCCCTGAGTTAGTGCATTGAACTCATTTTCATCTGCTACTTCTTCAAAACCATCTTCAACTATTTCCCATAAATCTTGAGAGGCAAACAGGGCTCTCATAGTTATTGCCCAGTAGTCATAGTTTTTCCCATTAAACTGTGGGAGCTGGGTGTTAAACAAACCCATACCAGTGCTTGTGCTGGTCATTCCTTGTATTATGATCTATGCCTCTAAATCCTTGACTGTGTGTTTAAAACAGCTGACTGTTTCTTCAGCAACACACAAAAAAAAACTTTTGAAATACCTGAATCCTTTGATGTCTGAGTCTTCTGTCTGCCTGAGAGGTTTTGCTGCAGCAACAACCTTCTCCCTTCAGCTTCTTGAACACCTTCAAGAGCCTAAGCCTGCTCTGATACCACTGTAGGGTATTTTTTTTTTTTACATGGAGGAAATACCAAAAACCAAGATTCTTATTTGACTCCAGGATCTTTTATGCACAGGAAGACTCAAAAAAAAAAATTTCACAGAGAAACAGAGTAATTCACCATCATAAAACTTTCTATTCATTAAAAACTGATACAAAGATTTACCACTGTAAAATCCCTTTTATATTCACTGCTGTGAGAAGTAACTTACTGCTGTAAAGGCAAAACTTACACAAACTTACAAAAACTCGCTTCATGCAAAACCACACATGGTTTTTCGCTATTTCAAAAAAAAACTTCACAAAACATTACTGAATGTATTCGTGCACTGCTGTGCATACATCCTCTGGTTCTCCTTCTTCTTTTACCGCACCATCATCATTTTTCACTGCTGTGAATACACACACACACTTTACCTCTCGTGTGCCATACATAAAAAGAAGTCAACACACTCAAAAACATAAAAGACTTATTACATACGTTTTCACATTTAATACATGCCGTATATAATAAATATATATAAAAGACATATATAATACGTGCCCATACCCATATTAAAGAGGCCCACCTAAATCTAAGTAGCACCATTAAATTCAATGACTCTCTCTCACCTACGGGGTCAACCAAAAGTTTAATCCACGCAAGACTTGATTTGACACAGGCCCGTGTGCAGGTTTAGAGATCGATGGTGGAGAAAGATGAGGGCAATCGGACGGCTCACAAAAATATCGGAACACAGTTTGCTGCCCAACTTTAACGCCCGAGAAAATGACGTTGTGTTAGGTCAGGGCTGAACCACGTGTCAGCTCCAAATTTTCTCGGGCCCTTGTGTACGAAAACCATTCTCTGCAGGAAGGCGGTCCGAGAAATCTTTAAACTGGTTTGTGGTTTTTGCTGGCGGTTTTGGGGAGTGTACGGCTGCGTTGAAATTAGATTTCAACAAGTGGTAGAGAGTCTTTTTTCGTGGATACATCACACAATGGGCTGCAATGTGTCCTCAAGATATAGATGCAATGTTTTATGCTCATTCTGTGAATGAAGTTGTTGCCTTGGCTCCTCTCCTTGAAAAATTATGATCTGTTGTAGGAAAGAAAGCATTCATTGTTGTATCAGGAGGCCCATTATGCACATGTGAATAGGCTTCTTTGGCTCTACGATGACCAAAGGCGGTTTTCCATGAGAAGCGCTTCAAAAACTTTGATTTGGAGCTTAATCTGATTTTAGAGCCATCACATTCTAAGGTTTCTCTCATCCATTCAACCTATGCAAGCATGAAAGGGATTCTCAGAATCCATAATCCTTCTCTGATCATTACTGTAGCTGACATTGATGTAAAGGTCAGGGATGCGTTGATACTGGTTGCCTCAAGTAATCAGAATGCATCTAGATTGATCCAATTTCCAAGATCGACTGTGCCTAAAGTGCTCTGGATAGCTGATTTGAGGTCCACGACTCTAAAAAGTAAAATATATCCTCACCCACTTGAAAGAATCGACGATTTTTCATACTGAGCCCTTCAAATCTCCTTGTCTGTTCATGTTAAATTTAGGGATTACCAAAGTAAGTGATATTATATATAATTAAGTCTCATCAAAAGATTGTGTAATGGCACTCCACAAATGTGCAATGGAATCAATGCTATACTTTTCCAGCCAGTTAATCCCAACTCTTTGTTCGTTCAACTTCCCAAAGATTGTGTAATGGAACTTTGCAAACCTGCAATGCAATCAATGCTAGATTTTTCTAGCCAGCTAAGCCCAAATTTAACTCTTTGTTCATTCGTAGGCACTCGATACAAGTAAGACAACTTCCTTGTTGTATTGCCTACACGACCATCAAGAATTAAGCCCTCTACGAAGGTTGGGGCACATACTAATCATTCTTCCCAAGAGTGATCATCTCCCCTAAATTTTGAAACCTGAAAGGTAAAAGAGGTGGATTGTTGATTGTTTCCCAAAGATTCTACATTAACAACTTGGACATTCACTCAATCTGCTAATCTTTCTGCAATAGTTGTAGCTAGTTCAATCCCAACAATAATGACATGAATATGAGACTCTCTCTTTCCAAACCTTTTCTGCTCCAAGGATCTAAGTTGTTTCTCCAATCTCTCTTTCACAAGTTTCTCGCCAACACCCACACAATCCACTTTGAAACTATGGCATCTTCCAAAGTAGAAAATGGTCGAGCAAACTCTAACGCACCTGACACGACACCCAATTTTTCCTCAGCACCAAGTGCTAGTAATAACCTGGCAGTCATATTCAACCTTCATTCCACTTTCAAGATAAACAACTCCAACATTTCCAGAAGTCTGTAATCCATTGCCTTTTGAACCATAACAAGGCATATGGTCTTCACTTTATCTTTGATAAATAACATAGAAGTGTTCAACAGTAGTTCCGAGGATTCTTATCAGGAGGCCACATCAAGGACTCTACTCTCTCCCGTAGATGAAAATGTGTGCAAGTGTCCTGAACGTGACTCGAAGATAAGTTGTCTATCACTTTTGCCTTTAGTTTTCCTCTCCTTCATCAAAAACTTTCAACCATATATAAGTCTTCTTGAAGCATTTGGATGAACAAAACTTCTGCAGATTATTCTGGAACCGACAAGTGATGAGTAATGCATTCCACACAAGCATTCTCGATCTCTCAAATATTTTCCATTTATTGGTGGCGTTTGCAGAGAAGCTATCATATACGCCATTTCTAAAAGTGATTAATTGATGTATTAGTCAAGAGTGACAGTCTGAGAATAGTGTGATACGCCTTCAAAGACCTGCGATGCATTTAACTTGGTGGTGGCGTTCATTGTGTGTATACAGTAACAATGCCAATAATGATATGTCGCCTATATAATGATATAAATTTGTATTTCATTCACCATATATCATCTACACATATAGGAGCGTTAACTGTTGTAGACGTTAATATACAACTCAGTATAAGAAAAAAATAAATGCACCATCATGTAACACTGGTCCAACCCAATTTATCCAACTTTGTTACCTTAACGCAACTAGGGCCCAAAACCCTAATATCAACTCAACGTTGTATAACGCCCATCAAAAAGTTGTCTTTCCACCTCAATTCATGCATTGAATTGCACCTGCAGATTTTTAGCCCGTGTAGCAAGGTCATACCTTATTTAAAAATTCCTCTCCATACACTTCAATCTTCTCGTTCCCAACGGGCATGGAGATTGCCAGGTTTTTATCCAAGGGACGATGACGATTAGAATTTTTTTTTCAGAGCATAAAAATCTCATTTAAAAACCATTCCTAGGCACTGGCACCATCTCAGGGTTTACAACAGTCATGTTTAGGTTATGGGCAGAGACTCCTGGCTCTTCTGCTTCTCAAAAGTTTCAATTGCATCTTGCAATTCATCAGTGCTTCCAACAGCTCGCATTGTGTAAATGTATACAGCTGCAACAAACCCAGTCAATCCTCCTGCCACAATAATGTTTTTGATCTAGAAGTCAAGCTTGTGAGGCTTTGGAATCCAGACATCTCTGGTTACCCTGGTCTTGTCTCACGTTTAGAAAACAGGTTCTTCCTCGGCCACTTCAACCTTGGTTTTTGTTTCCTACCTATCCACAGCGATATTCAAACGTCCATTTAAAACCACGATGACGATTAGATGACGATAAGGATATCTAAAGTATGTACAATCCGCAGGAAAAGAAGGGCTTACAAGGGCAACCTTTGGCTTGAATGAAACAAGCGAAAAGACACACGAGGAGAAAAACATTGAAGGTTGTTGGCACGGAAGCCATGGATCCAACATCATGTGAGGATCAGAAGTTTCCAAATTGAAGAATGATGGTAATCTCAATGATTATTTCAGCACATATGCATGAAAATATATTCTACATATCTCAAGTAACGCTGCACCATGTAACTGCTTCCACTTTTCATATAGTAACCCTACTCCATGTAAATGCTTCCAGTACATTGTCCAATACAATTCCAGTTGTATAACACAGTAAATGCTGGATATATGTTGCCCATTGTATATTGCACTAAAAATTGGTTAGAAATTTCAAACACCATATGAACGTTTCACATTTCTGCACCATCAAAAATAATCTAAAACACATCATAGTTGTGGAATGTAATATATCGCCTACCAAGTAAATATCCACTGCCAATTATTATTTTTCTGACATTAACGTTTCACAATTCTGGAACCGCTGCCAGACTTTAACGTTGCATATTTAATCCAGTCAAATTCGTGCGTTATGATAGATGCCAATTCTGCCAATGCAAACAATGTAACAATTTACTGATCTGGCAACATATGTAACGGGTTTGTCTTTGTAACGTTCTCTAAAATTGGAGTATTCTCGATTGAGATGCTTTGAACTTTTGGAAGAATGAAACTATTCTTCAATATTGTTTTATTTTAAAATTGTGTTCTGTGAATTATGACCAGACTATTGCGGCATTTTCCTCCAACAACTCTTCTAACAAATCTGTTTTCCACTCAACCATTCGGGCGATGAGATTCACTACGAACGGTCTCTTGATATCTTCACAAGATTGTAAATGCATTGTTGTTACAACTCTCTTGCATCCTATTCTTGCTTTGTTACTTTGTCGATAAAAGGAGATACTATCTATCATGCTACCCATATTATGTATGATTGAATAATACACCTTCCCTAAGTGCTCTAGATAGAAGTCCTGCAAGGTTTGAACAACTACAATGGTGCCATGAAGTCTTACATTCTGTTATGCCCAATCAACAAAATCTACGATAATGGAAAATTTTGTTTGTCCTCTTGTAGCCCTAGGAGACATTTTATCGAAGGCATAAAAAAAAAACGTTTAAAAACCTCCATATTCAAGTGGCAAGAAATGTTCCTGGCTAGAAGAAGAACCATGATTGGCCTTCCCACTTTGTCAAATCCTTGCATGTATAATTTTTTTTTCTTAAAGTTCATTACAGACCATTGTTTCTGGGATGTATCCAAGGGGTACACAAGTATGTCTCTATTTTATATACTTTGAAGACATCTCACAAGCCTTTTTCACATTTCATTCATGGGCATGCAAGAAATGTAGAAGTGTAGCATCATCTGTAACCTTGGAGAGGTGATCTTCCTTTTGAATTTTGTCTCTCATAAGTAGCAACTTGTCTTTGACCACATCATAAATTCAATTGTTGATGTTTTTTATTACTTCATGTTACTGAGTTTAGTATGATCTCATACACAACTTTGATCTCACCATGTTCGTTATCATCTCAAGACATTTTATGGGTCTCTCTCCCCTTGGGATGTTTCTTCTCTAACACTTTCATTAACCTGGTTCCTTATTGATCTCATGAGAAACTCTCCTCAAAATATTAATGATGTTACAATTTCCATCTTCTTTTATGTTTCTTGGATATAATATAGTGGCAATGCCATCCACTAAATTATTTTATTCAATATATTTTCCAGATTATAAATGTATTTCACACCTTCATATTCAAGGCTGTATTTTCAATATTGAGGTTTCTCTCCCCCTCAATACTACTGCTCTAACACTGGTAGATTCTTCCTTTTGTTCTTGAGTAACTCCACTAAGACCAAGCTAGGTCATTGGTTGTTATTTATTCTTTCTCTTCCACACTTTAGTAGGTTGTATTCTCTTAGTTTCCTTTCTTTCATTTTTTGATATGCTTGGAGTTGTTTCCATCTTCTATTTAGTTCTATTTATAATATATGACATCTTACAATCCTTTGCTTTGTGGCCAATTTTATTACACACAAAACATCTTATGTGACCAAGAAATAGAGAAAATGATGTGTTTATTTTTGCATTCATGCTTTTCTTACACTTTGCATTCAAATGCCTTATGTCCAAATTCATGGCACACATAACAATAACCATATAAAGAGTTTATGTACCTGGTGGCTAATGTTCTCCTTTGATTGTTTGTTTGAGGATATCTTCTTTCTTGGTGTACTTATGCAAATTAGTCTTTACTTTCTTTCTCTTACATTCTCCTGCTACATGTCCAAGTCCATGGCCACAAAAACACTTGATATCTTTTCCAGGTGAAATAATCTCCTTAGAGATCTTCAGAATTTTTTCAACTCACCTCTAGGAGGACATGACCATTTTACAAAATTCATTTTCTGTAACTCACTCTTTGGCTCTTGTTGTCCCTGCTTGGTATTGTTTGCCTCTTTGTTATTTACTCTACTTGTACCTTTCTCTAGTGGTCCGTTTAAGGATGCTTCATTATCCTCTATGGATGCCTTTGACTGCTCTTTTCTTCTAGGTCCTTCATGGATGTTATCTCCTCTCCTAGATGCTTACAAAACTTTCTCTTTTCATCTAACTCTCTTCTAGCTAAATCAAACTCAGCTTCTAATATTTTACATTGTAGGTATCTCTCCATGAATTTACTACTCATCACCTCTTCTAGTCTCATTGATTTTCAAGTTGTGTCTTCAGGCTAACAATTTCCTCCTTTTACTCATGCTCTTTCTCATCACCTATCTGCAAGAGTTTCTTTAGATCCTTATTTTCATTCTTCAATCTTTCTGTACTAGCCAATGATAAGTCAAGTCTAATTTGATTTTCATATGATTTTTCTTCATGAGACATTCACACAAGTAGAGGTTTCACTTTCCTTAATACATGGTTTTTTCTCCTTCCTCTTTCTCTTTCCTTTCTCTACATTGTTGCTGCTAGCCTCTTCATGCATGAGCTGCAATCTATCCCAGATTTCTTTTGCAGAATTTAGATATATTATTGTATCAAGATCCTTATTATGAAGATTGTTATACATGACACATTTTTCCTTAGCATTCCACTATTGTTCTTGCAAAGAGGGAGAGTCTTTGCAGTAGCCATCACATACTAGTTTCCACACACCAAGTCCATAAGGTATCAGTTCATATTTTACCTTATCTCTCCATTCATGAAATTTCCATGTACTAAGCACAAGTACAATTTGACAGTCCATGAATCAACTAGAACTACCTTCAAGTTGTTAGGCTTACACCGAAGGATCCTATGCTCTGATACCAATTGATTAAAACTTGACTAAACTGAAGGGGGAGGTGAATTAGTTTAGTATATTCATAGACATTAAATTATTTTCTTCAATCTCAATAATTGAACCATTACATGAGAAACTTAGAAAAAGACTACCAACAATTTCAATATGTGAACAACAATTAATAAGCAAACTCAAACATCATATCAACACATAATAATAATGCATATTGACACAAGATATATGTGGAAACCCATAAAGGGAGAAAACCATGATTTCGTTATCGTTGTGATGCAAAGGAAAACTCCTACTCCTTATTACATCTGATTTTTTGTAGGCCCCAATCTACAAGAGGCTGCTACCTCAATTTTATGCAAGCTGCAACATGCAAGGAATGTTTTTTGTAGGCTACTACCCACACGAGGCTCTTACCTCAACCAGATCCAACTGGATATTTATCATGCCTCAACTTCAAAGGAGACTACCATCCCTTGATGCAAATAAGAAATAACAATGTGTTGGTTTACCTGCTCATAAATTCTGCATATCTCCATCTTTAATTTTTGCATCTTCTTCCCTTCGAATCTGCTTCACATCAACTTCATAAGTGCTAGGTAACTAATGCATAATAGTTCAATCAAATCTCTCTCATTCTTCCATTCTCTAACCTCTTCAATGCCTTCCAAAATCACATCTTTTATAAAGATAGTTTGCTAGTTGTTTGTATCCCACATAGGAATATGAAGTGAATAGGATTTACTCTTTGCCTTCCACTCATTCATTTCCAAACTCTTCATATCTTGAATATTAGAACACAAAAAAAAATAATCCATCCAATATTAATTTTAGCCACATGCAATCATTAAATGCATCAACCTGATGCCAACATCAAATACCAATATTTATCATTGATGCATCACAACAATCTTTGCCTTTGCCTTCGAGTCTTGCCTTTGCATCACAACAATTCATCTCAATCAACTAATTTCACACTACAACAAATTCTTCAAATAGCAATCTCTACAACATTATCAAGGCATTTCAATGTATCATAACTCCTCCTCCTCCTTCTTCTCCTTTGCATTGCTAATCTTGTTCATTAGTGTATACATTGACTTGTTGTTTCTCCTTTACCTGTTGTTTCTCCTTCATTGACCCTTGTTGTTGCTCCTTTGCCTTTGCTTCTCCTTCATTCTTCCTTTTTACTGCTCCTTTGCCTATTGTTTCTCCTTCATTGTTCCTTGATGTTGCTCTTTTGTTGCTTGTTGCTCCTTATGATGCTCCTTTTCTTGCTTCTCCTTTGATTTTCTCCTACATACCTTGCTGCTCCTGTTTCCTTGCTGCCCTTGTTTCCTTGCTACTTTGCTGCTGCATGCCTTGCCTCTACTCCTTGCTTGGTGCTCCTTTTCTTAGTGCTCTTGTGTTGTTCCTTTTCCATCAATGACAACAATGCCAACTATTGGGTTGCATTATATTCTTTCCATGACTAGGTGGGGGGTCACGAGTAGTCCCCGGGGTATGTAGGGGTCTCCGCTGCACAGGGTCTAGGGGGCAGCGCCGTGGGAATTTGTTTTTTCGGACCCTATATTACATATGGTTTTGTGAATGGATTTCACATATGGTTTTGGGCGTGATGGTTTTCGGTCCATGGTATTATGTAGATCTGGTAAAGGGAACTACAATTATGTTCTAATCCAGGGTAAATGGATTAAGGTTTATGGATGCTTTAGCATGTATATATATATGTATTGTAACATTGAAAGGAACATAATGAAAAATCAATCTGGTAGTCGTGGTTTTGGGATCCATGGGAAATCTCTGTGTACATTCGTTTTATGTGTTATGCTCTCGCTATTTTTTATTTTCTGTTATTAGAATTCTTATGAATGCAATTTATTACTACTCTTATGTTGTTCCTTTGCCATCAATGACAACAATGCCAACACAACTAATGTTTACCCTGGAGAGCTTGTAAAAGCGGGTAAATGTGGGATGGGATCATTACATGCTAGTATCATAGTAGGTTCACAACACTAGACCTCTGGGTAAAAGAAAACCATTATACATGTTTATATATTTGACATGCATGCCCTGTCATTGTGGTTTCATGCATTGTAGATATTTCATTCTAATTATTGTTATTTCGATTGCATGCATGATAGTAATCTCTTGATATTATTATATATTGTGCTAATCTGGACTAATTTGTGTAGATGTGACAACCCTCCCCCTCGCCCCCTCTGAGATACACTGAGGTATGATTTTGATTCTGTCTTCTATTTGGTTTATCTAACATGGTATGTTTACAAGAAATAGAAGGCCAAAGATGAAGAGTAGAATGGTGGATTACAGTTCACATGACTCCTCGTATAGGCCTGATGTGAAATTAGTGGAATGGGAAAAGTCAATTGAGTAGAAAGGAGGAGTATTCTTTTGATCTAGCAGATACAATGAGTATGATGGTAGATATTAGAAGTTGCAAGGAAGATAATAACATGTTGATTAAGGCAATAAAATGACTTGCAAGGGCTCAAGAAAAGCAAGCAGAATTTAATGTAGTGATTCTTTAAAGCCTTTTAGACTTACAAAAGAAGGGACAATTGGGGATCAGTCATGGAGATAGGCAGGAGGAGAAGACTAATGGGGCACATGGTAGTAGGCTTCAGACAAGACACAGAATGGAGAAAGATGATACAACCAAAGGTGATAAATCTTTAGATACACCTAAGAGAAGGGGTAGTACTTACAGATTCTATTCTAGCTCTCATTCCAGGAGACATCATCACGATTACTATTAGCATCTTTATAGGATGAGTGAGAAGAAATGTTTGCCATAAAAGTTCAAGAAAACCAATCCCCGTACTTTTGATGGAGAAATGAAGAAATCAAAATATGCAGAAGAATGACTGCTTGGGATGAAGTTTTTCAGATTGCATGATTATTCAGAGAACATGAAATCCATGATAACTACCTTCAATCATAAGGGAAAAGAAGATATCTAGTGGGAGGATGTAAAGAATGTTAGAGGAATTAGTGAAGAGGAGCTGATTTGGGATGAGTTTGAAAGACTCTTTAAGAAGAAGTATATGTTTGAACTATACTATGATGAAAGGTCCAAGGAATTTTATGAGTTGAGGATGGGTTCTATGACAAATGATGAGTACACTTGCTGATTTATGGAGTTGTTGAGGTATGTGCCTTAACTCAAGGGCAAGAAAGAAAATATTCAAAGGCTCATTAGTGGGTTGTTATGAGCATTCAAAGATAGGATTGAGTTTGATGAACCTTGGTCATTGGAGAAAGCCATCAGAAAGCTGAAGCATTGTTATGAGTAGTCAAAGCGAAATCTGAGTTTAAGAGTGACTGGAAAGGTAATGAAAATACTAAAGGAAATTTTCCTAAGAAGTGAGGAAGACCTCAGGATACAAGTGACAAGGAAAATGTGGCACCTTACAAGAAGTTCAATATAGTTGAGAGAGGACATAGGTCTCACCCTAAGGAGCAACAAAATAAATTCAATGGAAGAAAACCTTTGAGATATTGGACCTATGGTGGAGACCATCATTGGAGGGATTTTCCATCGTAACAAGGTGGAATGCATCATATTTACAATGTTGAGGAGGCACAAACAGTTTGAGTTGTTGGTCAGAGTATTCCTAAGATTTATGTAGCAGTGGATAACAGGAAGGTAGATCACCAAACATCCATTATTGAGATGGATATAAGCTTTGTGGTCAATTTTTCCTATTTTGATTGATCTTGGATCAAATTATAGCTATATCAATCCTGACCTGGTGGATAAGTGTTTCTTGAATAAAGAAGTGCATGCAAAATATTGGTTGGTGTAGTTGGCTATAGGGACCAAGAGAAGAGTTCGTCATTGGGTGAGATCTTATGCATTTGAGACACCAACACAACTAAATGTGCTTCCTTTGGGTTTATATAGTATACTTTTGGGCATGGACTAAATGTTAATTCAAAAGACTAAAGTGGATTGTTATGACAAGGATATTGAGTTTTTGGATGATCAAGGAGAAAAGAGAGCCTTGCAAGGAAAGAAGAAGCCTACATTAGTGAGAATGGTCAAAACTATGCAAGAAAAGCATAGCCGCACGAAAGGATGTTTGTTGTTTGCATTGCATGTTTCTAGTGATAAAGGGAAGGGAGATGAGGATGATGAAGCCTTGAGGAAGTATACCATATTATAACATTTTCAGGATGTGCTTCCTATGAATATTCTAGAGCTACAACATCATAGGGAAGTGGATTTATCTATTGAGTTGGCACCAAGAGTAGCACCAATATCTAAGGCACCTTACAAGATGAGCACTTTGGAGTTAGTGGAATTGAAGGTGAAACTTAAAGAGATGCTTGATAAGAGATACATAAGGCCATGTTTTTTTCCTTGGGGTGCACCAGTGTTGTTTGTAAGGAAGAAGGATGGTACTCTTATATTTTGCATTGATTACATGCAATTGAATAAGGTGATTATCAAGAATAGGTATCCATTGTCACAAACTTATGACTTGATTGATCAATTGAAGGGAGTAGTGGTATTATCAAAGATTGATTTGAGATTAGGATATCATCAGGTGTTCATAAGAAAGAATACATCCACAAGACTACATTTCGAACGAGGTATGGGAACTATAAGTTTGTGGTGGTTCCTTTTGGTCTTACTAATGATCCATCCACCTTCATGTGTTTGATGAATAATGTGTCGCATCCTTACCTAGATAAGTTTGTGATAGTATTTGTTGATGATATATTGGTATATTCAAATAATGAGGAAGAGCATGCAGAGCACTTGGAAGTAGTGTTGAGATTGTTGAGAGAGCATCATTTGTATGCCAATCTCCGCAAGTGAAACTTATTTTATTCTCAAATTCATTACTTGGGATATGTTGTTTCCAAGGAAGGGATAACAGTGGATCTAGAAAATATTAAGGCTATCATCGAGTGAAAAACTACTAGGAACATGGATGAGGCCATATCATTCATGGGACTAGTAGGTTATTACAAGAGGAGCTAGAGCTTAAATTGACCTCACGCTGAAGGAAGGTAGGTCTAGGGTAACATCAAACCACGCTTAACCTGGTAGCTAGCCTTACCAGGTCGGGAGAGGGCTCTCTCTTTGTTAATCTCAATTAGGATATTGGAAACTAGGGCTTGAGATGACTGAAATGAATGCTGATTTTAGGCTAGGTATAGTAGATTAGGGTTTCTCGTTTGAGTTTAGGTTTTGGTTGCTGGATCAATTAGAGAAGGCAGATTGGGTCCGGAAAATCAACTCAGGGATACAGTCATGTTCTGTGGGGTGAGGTATACAAGCGTTTATGTACTTAGCAATGGATTAAGATGGTAGTTTAGACAACTGAGGAGTTGAGGAGAGCATAAAGAAACTATGAATCCTCTTTAAACAGTTGAAAACATTGAAAACTAAATGCAATCCCAAGACAAAGCACTGTAACTTAGTGTATTTTGTCTATTCACCTTGATTCACTTAGTTTAGAAGAAAGAGAGAGATGTGGATACATATAAAACATAGAAATAACTCATTACAAAGAAAAAAAAATACATAAACTCACTGTCACAAGAATCCCACAAAATAACTATAAAACCTGATTTTATTCCTTGCCAAACTACTCATACAAATGTTTAGTGAGTCCAACACTTCTGCCAAAGTCCAACCTTTACAAATGAATCAAAAAGTACATGATATAGGCAAGGAAACTACTCAAGCTAGATATCAGGGTCGAATCCATGAGAAAAGGGGTGGTTTCAACCATATCTAAACTAAGAACAAGAATATAGGCAGTGGAACAACTTGCCTCTAAAACCAAGGAAACCAATTCGTTCAGTTCAAAACCACCTTTGACTTAATGTATCTACCCTATTAAGTATTTTACATCCATAATTACATCAAGTTATATCATTAACCATGCTAAATTCACCAAGAGAGCAAGAAAAATTCAACTATAGAGAAAACTAGGTGAAATCTGGAAAATCAAGCAAAATTGGCAAAATTCATCTTATGCGGAGCACCACTGATCCTATGCGCAATGCATTTTCAAGGCCAGTTTTGGAAGGCTTCCCGGAGTCCAAATCAGGTGCAGGATAGCTCGTTGGAAAGCATGATGAGTCTACTTTCTGGAACAACTTGAATTTCTGAATTTGGAGTTAATTTTCCTATCCAAAAATTGATTCTCCCAAGATTGCTTCTTGTGTGGCAAAAAAGTGGCACAGAGGGCAATTTTTGGGTGTTTTTTGCCCTTTTGGAGACCTAGAACTTGTCCAAAATTTTCAGCCATTTCTGAGCTTCCATATTTTTCCATGCTGATTCCAAAAATATAAACTTTTTTTGCAAATGGATTCCCCCAACAAAAGCGCAGCGCTGGTGGCGTTGCGCCCCTACTGAAAAACCCTGTTTTTTACATTAAAATTTTCAAAATTGACAAACATTTATCCAAATTTCTTGAAATTTGGCATGATTGACCCTTGTTAAGTGCTTTGATGAGCCAATGATGCTTCAGCCAAGATCTTGAGTTTATATTGCTCTTTTTTTCTCCTCAAAGCTCTTTTTAGCTTAGCCTTTAACCTCTTCACCCTTGTTTTGCAAATATTGTTCCGGGTTAGGCACCTCCCCAATATTCGGCTATAAGTAAGTCTCCCTAAGCTTCTCTTCCCCGATACCAGTTGATTGGGTCTAACCCCAATGCTTTAGGTCTTTCTTTCTAACCCTATCTGATAGGCCATATGGTGCAACATTTTCTTCTCTTTGTTATCTTTCTCAATCATCTTCTCCAGGTGAATTTTTGCCCTCTCCAACCATGATTCTCGATCATCCTCAATTTCTTGCTCAAGGGAGGTCATCTTGATCTTTCTCTTCTTTGCCATTTGCCTATTTTCCCTAATCATTTGTAGTTCCATAATAGCTTGCTTCTCTGTCAGTTGCTTGTTTTCTTGCTCAAGGAATTTGATCATCCATTTGGCCCTCTCAAGATCAAGTGATAAGGCTTGTATTTCGGCCTCCTTCTCTTTGATAATAATGTCTTTGAGTCTTGAGCTTTGAGAGCCCAAATCAGTGACCTCCTCCTTAATCAAAACAAAATCCCTATCTTGCCCTTCAGTAGGGCCCTCCTCATGCACCCTTTACTTCCATTTGTCTTTGCTCTTTGACTGCTGGCCAACTTGTATAGCTGGAGAAGAAGGAAAAGCCCCTTTCACCCCCAGTGAAGATAACATTTGCCTGTGGTCTGGTGAAGAAAACGAGATCCCTTCCACCCCTGGTGGAGATAGTACTCGCTTGGAAATAGCAAAAAACCTCTTGGTGCCTCTCTCATAGGTGACAAACACCGACACACCTGTAGTTTCAGTCTCATGAACACCTGGTTGTCCTGATGGCCCTCCTTCTTCTTGAGGCACTGATGGAATCACCTGAGGGCCTTTGAAAATCTCATGGGCAATGAAGGTATCCCATGGTATGTTCAACAAGCTTAGCTGATGCAAGACAACAATTTTAATCAGTGAGAAGTGGTAAATGTTGTTGAATTGCTGAGGAAAAGGTTTCCTTTGCACATAGAGAGCCATCTTCTCAATATTCCTGCATATAAAGTATGGGAGGTTCATCATCCTCACTCTTGTGAAATGCATCAACAATCTGACATGATATGTATATAGGCGGGAAAACCTTCCTTCACAAGTGAAATACTTGATGATGAGTTTCATGAGAGGAGCATAAATGTTCTGCAAGTATTTGAAAGGAAAAACCCTACTGATTTGCCTGTGATATCTAGCCTTAATGTAAGGCTCATAATGTTCTCTGCCCACATGCTGCCCCTTATTCCACTGTTCACCTACATTAGGGATGCCTGTTGCTGCTGCAATGGTTTCAGGTGTCAAGGTGAAAGAGACACCAGCAAGGTTCATGTGGACATTATGAAGATGAAGCACAAAAGACCTAGCAAGCTCATGATGAAATTTCACCCTCTCCACCATTTCACAAAATTGATAACAAGACTGGTGTTTAAAGCAAGTTACAGCAAGAGGGCAAGCAAGTAATTCGGTAAGAGTAATGGGCTCCTCCCGGATGATTTTTCCTCCTTTGTGTGGATTTCTTGGTACATGAGATTCTCTGGAAGAATCACTGAGAGTTTCCTCTTGCCTCTCATAGTCTGAATCTATCTCCATGCTTATGAATTTGAAGTGAAAGCAAATGAGTATGAAGAGATTTGAAATATGAGGTGAGTAGTGTGTATAAGGAAGTAAATTCTAGGAGGAAAGATTTCTTTTGGGAAATGAAGGGAGTGGATGGTATTATGAATGTGGAATGAGGGGTTTGATAATGAAGTGGATGTAGTGAAGGAATAGGAAGTGGGAGTTAGGTTTTGGGAATAGGGTATAGGGCTAGGATTTGGTAAATGGGAGTGGGGTTTGGGGAGTAAATGTTAATGATTTTTGGGAGAGGGAATGGGATTTGACAAGCTCAATATGGATGAAGTGAAAAATAAGAGCAATGACCTTTAAAAACTTGCAAGAGAGGATTTAGGAATTAGCTAGGGTTTGTGTTAGCTATTTAGCTAGGGTTTTGCTTAAAGGAAACCAAAAACATCCAAGGTACCAAACAAAACTTCCCTGAGCAAGGAGGAATGTTTTACTTACTTGGAAAAAGCTTTAATTTGATTTTTAGGAAGTTTGGAGGAGTTTTGAAGCGTTTCTAGCTTTTGGAATAGGTGCGCAGTGCCAGACCAATTTTCTATGGAAAATTGCAACAGGTGTGCAGCGCCAAGGCCAAGGCCCAGGTGAGCAGCGCCAGTAAAATGTCAGGATTTTTTCCCCTGTTTGCCTTCTTTCTTCAAAAACATGATTTTTCTCCCTTTGGCTCATTCAATTCCAACAATGAAGACTTAAACAAATGGATTGGCTTTTATATCCCTCTCTTTTAATTTTTCATTAACCAAGACCCACTTTTCTAATGTTTTGCTAGCTTTTTCAAAAATGCCCTGTTTCACTTACATTCTGACTTTTTCCTTTTTGTAGGTGGACTTTACATTGACTTTTTTTAATGGCAAGAGTTTGACTTTGTTACCAGGTCACCAGGAACAACTTTTGAATACTTATTACAAATAGAAAGATTGAAATTACATGAAATTTTTACAATAATGGAAAAAACCCTGTTTTCACCTCAAAACAGAGTTTTGAGGTAAATTTTTTTATTGAACATAATAGTAGTAAATTTATGATTTTATGAACTTATTTATCCTCCTCATGTGCCCGTTGACCTTTTTATTCAATCAAGATGACCATGATGACAAACCCTAAGACCTAGTGAGACTAAACCCTAAAACTGATTTTTATAAATGAAATGAAACAGAATGACAGTAAATGATTGAAAAAAATGCGTGAACAGGTCAGCAGGCGAATTTCATGAGGGAAATTGACATGAAACCACTACCATCAGTTGATCCAAGACCTAATGGAATGTAGCTCATCGGATGAGACACCTAATATGCGTGCAAAAGAGCAATTTGATCACTGATGGAAGTGTGAAGACACTAACACTAACATTGGCTCCAATGGGGATGGTATCTCTTGGGAGGTGCCAAGGACCACAGATCTCTAGAAAAGCAGATAAGTGCTTTCGTCCATTGGGCAATATGGAGTCAATAACTTCAGAACAACAAAACAAAAACCTTGACTCAAGATTCATAACCAAACTGACTCAACTGAGACTAACTTGAACAACTGAGACTAAAAAAAATAAAAAACTGAAGCCAGACATTCAGCTTTATAACCTTCACTTCAGACCCCAAGCTAAATGAATGGTGACAGTGCAAACTTTGCAATGAAAGAAATAAAATGGTATGTACAATGACAAAATGTGATAGCATAAAACTTCTTAGAGATAGTACCATTTCAGAAGCTGACCATCTACTGGTCCTCCTGGACAATCTTTCCCGTTCATTTCTTGGAGTAGAAAATCATTTTGACCTCTATATGCAGCAATTTTGTATGGTCCCTTCCACAGGTTCTCGAACTTTTCGTGCTTGCCTTTATCCTCGTTTCTAGCATCCCACCGTAACACTATGTCTTCAATCTGAAATTTGTCTACCTTTGCCTTCCGATCATAAATATTTTTAATTCTCTCCTACAGTCTGAAGGTATTCTGAAAAACTTCCTCTCTCGTCTGTTGTAAATGGATCATTTGGCTTATTCTCCGCTGAAAATGATCTTTCTCGCTGCTAGCTTCCTGCAGAAGTTTAACAACCGAGACTGCGAGAGATGTCAGGAATACCGTGTCAATATCATATACAATCTCAAACGGAGACATTCCGATTGACTTCTTTTGGCTTACTCTATCCACCCATAGTGCATTAACCAACTTTTTATGCCAGCTTTTCTTGTTAGTTTCCAGCAGCTTTTTAATGATGTTGACCAATGATTTGTTTGAAGATTCAGACAATCCATTACCTTGTGGATAATATGCAGTAGAATGTCCCAAGGTAATTTTGTATTTGCTGCAAAAGTCAATCATCTTTTTGGACTTGAAAGCGGCTGCATTATCTGTAATAAGTTTGTTCGGATAGCCAAAACGTGACAATTTTTTTTTTTCAAGAAACTGAATTATTACCGAGTTTGTGGCCTGCCAAGTGGGGATTGTCTCAATCCACTTTTTGAAATAATCTGTCGCTATTAAGATCCACTTGTGCTGAGCTAAAGATGTGGGATGAATCTCTCCAATAAAATCTAGGCCCCATTGCTAAAACGGTGCACTAACTTCAACTGGCTTGAGAGGTAAAGGCTGCAACTTTCTTCTTCCCTAAAAAATCTGGCATTCATGACAGCTTGTGATAGTTTTACAAACATTAGCAAACAAGGTAGGGCAATAGTACCCTGCTCTCAAAATTTTGTTAGTCGTCGTCTTCCAAAATAAGTGATCTCCACAGTCTCCCTTATGAAAATCACTCATGACCTGTTGTGCTTCCTCTTTGGTCAAGCAATTCAGCAAAATGCCTCTGGGATCCTTCCAATAAAGTGCATTGTTCAAAATACAAAATCTAGCAGCCTTAAGTTTTAGAGTTCTACCTTTATTTTTAGCCATCCCTAGTGGTGGTGAAAGGTGCTGAAGCACGTATACAATATTTGAATACCAAGGAGAATGGAGAAAAATTTCAAATACCTGAATCAGCGAGCTATCTTTATCTTCTTCAGACATGGCTGCAATCAGATTTATGTCCAATGCATGTAGATTGGACTTCGCCATTAACTTTTCTAGACCCTGCCCCTTGATTAGCTTTGTTGGCTTTATCTCCAAGTCATATTCTAGCAATGTTGCGATCCATTTGCCCCGCCTTCCTTCCGGATCTATTTGTACCAAAACATCTTTGACTGCTATGTTAGGGACGTAAGCAAGGATATGAGAGTGCAGAATATATACCCGGAAATCTTTCAAAGCTTTCACTAAGGCAAGAGCTTGCTTCTCAATGATGTTATATTTCAAGGCTGCATCTCTTATTGTCCTACTGAAAAAGGCAATTGGTTTTTCTAGCTGATCTCTTTTCTGCATTAGAACTGCTGCCATAGTATGTTCAGAAGCGAATGAAAATAATATGAAATCCTGTGAATAATCCGGACTGATTAAAATCAGAGCTGAAGAAAGAGCCAACTTTACCAGGTTAAAAGACTTCATAGCTTCTTCGATCCACTTGACCACACTATCCTTCTTCAACATATTTGTAATTTCCCTCAAGTGTTTAGCTAGATTAGGCACAAAACGACGTAAGAAGTTCATCTTACCATTAAATGCTTGGATCTCTTTCTTATTACAAGGAAAATCTATCTTCTGTATAGCTTCCACCCTAGCAGGATCGATGCGGATTCCTTCCTTTGATATTATGTGACCGAGAAGCTTCCCCTCATCCATGGCAAACAAGCTCTTTTTGGGATTGAGTGATATTCCATATTTTCTACAACGCTGAAAAACAATTTTCAGATGGTAAAGATGCTCTTCATCTGAATTTGAAAAGATAGTCAAATCATCAAGATACACTACTAAAAACACATCTTTTTCATTTGCGAAGGCAATGTCCATGGCACGCTGAAATGTTGCTCCAGCATTCTTTAAACCGAACGACATCTTGGCATAGTGGAATGTTCCCCAAGGAGTGGTGAATGTTGTCTTGTCCCTGTCATCTTCATGAACCAAAATTTGATTGTAGCCGGAATATCCATCGAGCAGCGACATACGAGATGCTCCAACTACTCTCTGGAGAATGTGTTCTATTTTTGGCAGCAGATCGTTATCTTTTAACGACACTTTATTCAAATTTCTAAAAGTTATGCACAATCTAATCTCACCTGTCTTCTTCCTCACAGGAACCAAATTGGAGATCCAATCTAAAAATCTGATTGGAACAATTATACCATCCTTGTACAATTGATTTACCTCTTTTTCTATTGATGACAACAACTTTGGATTTATCCTTCTCATCTTTTGGTGAAATGGCTTCTGATTTGGCTTAATAGGAATTATATGCTGAATTATACTTTTGTCGTACTCCTTTAAATCTGTATAGTCCCAAGAAAATACTTCAGAAAATGAAGACAATAAACTAATGTATTTATCTTTTACTTGAGGAGGTAATGCCTTTGATAACTTCACCATCTTTGGATTTTCTGCTGTTCCAATATTTACATCTTCAACTCCCTTCTCGGTCGGCACTAAGCTTGGCTTTCATGCTACATCATCTTGATCAAATAATTTCTCTAAAGGTATAAGACCTTTAGGGATGACATTATCTTTCAACTGTAAGACTTCCATCTGATTTACCTCTATTTCTGGTTCACCATCATCTTCCTCAGCATCTATAGAAGTATCTTTAAACTGGCCTTCATTTTGCAGAAAATCATCTTAATTCTAGGAATAATAATGTTTTAATACTTTGTTTGAAATTATAAATTATTAAGATTTTTTAATAAACATATATTATTTTTTATTTTAATGAACCTTTATATTTAATAAGAAATATGATATATTTTAAAGAACTAAATTATAAAATAATAATGATTTATTAATTTAAATAATATTAAATATAGATTATTTATTATATATTATGAGATATAATAATTTAAATAATAATATTTTGGATTCTCTTAATATTTGAGATATTAATATATCTAATTTAAATTAGCATATGAATTCCTTTATTTACCTAATTTAGCTATTTATAGAAATATTAATTAACGAATTTTGTGGTTGACCAGGATCATTGGGTCAAAATTAGCCATTAGCATTATAGCTGTTGGAGTCTCTGCACACTCTATTTAATCAAGCATAATCCAGATTGGTTCTTCAACTTGTCCTGACGATGAACCACACTGGTTGGTCCGAAACGCATCGACAAAAGATTGGTTATGTGATTTTGCCGAAGATATCTAAACAAAATCATCAATTTCTTTGTCATCATGAAACACCTGCCAATGTCTTAGATTATCAGGGACAGTTGGGCGATGCTTCACATGAATTTCAAACTTATTGTTTGAATTCAGTGGGATCTTTAAGTTACTTGCAGATGTAGAAAGAGAATCTACAATAACATTTTGTGTACGAGGAACACATGTCAAGTTATAATCTGGAAACTACCTCAAAATATCTAAAACTGCATTACGGTAAGCCCTCATTCACGGATGTTTGGATTGGTATTTACTCTTGAATTGTTTGATTACTAATTCAAAGTCGCCATAAACTGAAATTCTTTTTGCATTCAACTTCTTGAGTATCTTCAACCCTGCAATCAGTGCCTCACACTCAGCTTCGTTGTTGGAACAATCAAAAGCCAATTTATATGAACAAATTCTTATATTGCTCGGGACTTTATTTGGTAGGAAAACAGGGTTGCATACCCAAATCCCAATTCCTGCACCATCCTTACCTACTACTCCATTGAAATCCATACTCCATAAACCGGCTTCTTCCTCCAAGTGCTGGAATTCTGCCTGCTCTTCTTCCTTTGGCTGTTGTCCATCAATTTTCTGCTATTGGAGAAACGTAGATTGCTCAGCGGTACTTTGAAGCTTTTGTCTTTCTTTATCAAGCACTGCACTGAATTTTTTTTTTATCTCTGGAACATCTTCCACTTCAACTAGTTGACTATTTACATCATTAAAATCACTATCTGAATAAAGAACAAAAGATTATAAATATGTGTGTACGTAGTTAATTGGATGATTCAAAAGTTTCTCCTTGCTTGTGATCATATACTTCATCTTATTCTCTCTATATAATTTTCTCAGATGACCAAACACAGAAATAGTGGCATAGGAGAAACCTAATTGCAATGTTCCTTTTAGTTTTGCACCCCATGACCTAAATAAAAGCATGCCAAATCTAGGGGGAATGTCGGCCACAACTACATCCATGAGAACATTTTTTGCTGGAATCTGATCTAAAGTCACAACCAAATCCTTAATGAGACCAATACATCTGACCCTACCAGAATCAAAGGAATAAATATCATGATATTTACGAGTGATGTCTAGACCCAATTTTTCCATAATTTCCTTTAGCATCAGGTTGTGAGATGCTCCTAAATCAAACATGGCATTGTGCAAGACATACTCATGCAATCTAAGGCTGATGTAAAATGAGGCTACTTAACTATCCTCAGATTGGCCTTCTAATGCCAGACCAAAAATAAGCTTGGGTGGGTCATCTTCTACATTAACCATATCATACAGGGGATCTACATTCAAAATCTTTGACACTTGACTCTTATAACTGCTATTCTTCATCAATTCAGTCATAGGTATCGACACTTTTAACTTAGCAATCTCATTCTCTAGGCTAAAGGCTGTAGTTTTATCCATGTCTTTGACCGGAGAATCCTTCTTTTGAGACTTGTCCTTTGCTATACTTGGCTGATTTGACTTCTCATTTGAAGATTGTGCTTTGCTAGAAGTAGGATCTGCTGGCTCCTTTCCTTTTTTCTGAACATTTGGAGAATCATTCTTAGGTTGTGCTACTTCCTTTCACTTTTGAATCGGATTGATGGGTACATCCATGCTCTTGAGTGAATACTGTCTTTGCTGTGCTGTCAGTGCATTCATATATACCCTCTGATATTCATCTAATTCTTCTTCTAGGACTGTTTCATTGGCTAGTAGAAAATCCTCGTCTTTCTATACAGTCGAGCTCTCTGTATATTCCTCATCCTCTGTGATATAGATAGGAAAACCATTTGTTGTAAAAAAATGATTCTCCTCTCCTATTAGATTCTCATCATCCTCTGACTCCGAGCCATGCACATAGTTCTATTGTAGGGGTGTTTTGACTTGCTACTGTGCTGATTGGTCTTTTGCTCCTTGCTCTCGCTATTTAATCCTGAATTGTGGCTGCTGCTGACCACGGAAATTTGGATTTTTGATTGATGCCTTGGGCTTATCTGTAATTTTGAATCTATCAAACATTTTCTCAATTTTATGAAGCAAATGATCTGAGGAAGAAGCTTCTTCCTTTATGGTCACTTTCTTCTCGGTCTTTGTCCTAGCTCTCTTAGCTAGCAAATTTGCCTCCACACTCACCGCAATTTTCTACATATCCTCCCATGTAGCAGGATCTCGTTCTCTCAATTGGTATGCTATGTCGGGATCAAAACCATCAGGGAATTTTATCAAAGCCAACCCCATCGGTGGCTTGATATCAACTGGAATAGCATTATAGACTGTATTGAATCTTACACAGTAATCCTGAACAGTTTCACCAGCATTCCTCTTTATTATTTCATACTCGAAAAGAATTTGAAGTGGATTTTTCTTTACCTCCCAACGATCCAAAAATTGTCTATGAAGAACTGGCAATGTACTGTTAGTTCCCGCAAGTAGTGCTCTAAACCACTTTCGAACCTCACCTCCAAAACTTTGCACAAATGATCGCATGGTCACATTCTCTTCATCTATCTCATGAAGATCAAAGAAGTCATTCATCTTGTCAACATGTTGTTGCGTTGTGATACCTTGGGTAGCATCAAACAATGGTATCTTACTTTGGTAATCATCAGGCATAGCATCCAAGTTCTATGGCAAAACGAGAGGTGCATATCTGGAAGTCATTACTTGAGGTGGATTGGAAACTGGCCTTGGAGAAGCAAGAGGATTTACAACAACAACAACAATCGATGTGATGGGTGTATGAGGTGTTGAAGGAGGAGAAGAGATGATAGATGTTTGAGGTGTTGAAGGAGGAGAAGAGATGGCAGATCTCTGATCAGATATGGTGGGTTGAATGGGAAGGGTGGGGATAAAGGGAGGTTCAGTATGAATTTCAGAACTAGATAAGACAACAGATGAACCAAGAGTAGCAGATGCTGATTTGAGGAGCTCGAGAATATTGGTAGCCACAATAGATGTTTGAAGTGAATTCAAAATATAAGCATTAATTGATCTATTCGCTCTTTCAGTTTCAAGGTATTGGACAAATTGTAGATTTAAAACAGTATCACCAATCGCACTTTCAGATTTAGTTTCAAACAATGATAGATCAAGGTGTTCATCAAAAGGGAGATCTTCAAGATATTGAAATACCACTGGGCATGAATGAGATTTGAAAACTAGTCTTGGACTCAATGAACTTTGTTGCCTAAGTATTCTTGGAATGATATTAGGATTTTCAAACATGAGAGGCAGATCAGGATCAGGATTGGCCCTGGTGTATCTTCTTGAAGCCAGTGTGTTTAATTTTTCCCCAAAATTCAAATGGACATTACAATTTTTTCAGTCTAATGAATTCTAAACCTATCATCCAAAAGTATTGAATTGTTTTAAAAGTATTGGGGCAATATTTTTCAGTTCTTCCCTAGTATGTTCGCCACTATGTTAGAGCCTAGATCAACCTCAGGCTGAAGGAAGGCAGGTCTAGGGTAACATCAAACCACGTTTACCCTAGTAGCTAGCCCTACCAGGTCGAGAGAGGGCTCTCTCCTTGTCAATCTCAATTAGGATATTGGCAAATAGGGCTTGAGATGACTGAAATGAATGCTAATTTTAGGCTAGGTATAGTAGATTAGGGTTTCTAGTTTGATTTTAGGTTTTGGTTGTTGGATCAATTGGAGAAGGCAGATTGGGTCCGGGAAATCAACTCAGGGATACAGTCATGTTTTGTGTGGCGAGGTAGACAAGTGTTTATGTACTTAGCAATGGATTAAGATGGTAGTTTAGACAGCTGAGGAGTTGAGGAGGGCATAAAGAAACTATGAATCCTCTTCAAACAGTTGAAAACATTGAAAACTAAATGCAATCCCAAGACAAAGCACTATAACTTAGTGTATTTTGTCTATTCACCTTGATTCACTTAGTTTAGAAGAAAAAGAGAGATGTGGATACATGTAAAACATAGAAATAACTCATTACAAAGAAAAAACAATACATAAACTCATTGTCACAAGAATCCCACAAAAATAGTTGTAAAACCTAGTTTTATTCCTTGCCAAACTGTTGATACAAATGTTCAGTGAGTCCAACACTTCTGCCAAAGTCCAACCTTTACAAATGAATCAAAAAGTACATGATATAGGCAAGGAAACTACTCAAGCTATCTATCAAGGTCAAATCCATGAGAAAAAGGGTGGTTTCAACCATATCTAAAATAAGAATAGGAATATAGGAAGTGGAACAGCTTGCCTCTAAAACCAAGGAAACCAATTAATTCAGTTCAAAACCACCTTTGACTTAATGTATCTACTCTATTAGGTGTTTTACATCCATGATTACATCAAGTTACATCATTAACCATGCTAAATTCACCAGAGAGAAATAAAAATTCAACTGTAGAGAAAACTAAGCAAAATCTGGAAAATCAGGCAAAACTAGCAAAATTCATCCTATCCGTAGTGCCACTGATCCTATGCGCAACATTTTTTCAAGGCAAATTTTGGAAGGCGTCCTGGAGTCCAAATCGGGTGTAGGATAGCTCATTGGAAAGCGTGATGAGTCTAATTTCCGAAACAACTTGAATTTCTAAATTTGGAGTCCATTTTCCCATTCAAAAATTGATTCTCCCAAGACTGCTTCCTATGTGGTAAAAAAGTGGTAGAGAGGGCACTTTTTGGGTGTTTTTTGCCCTTTTGGAGACCTAGAACTTGTCCAAAATTGTCAGCCATTTCTGAGCTTCCATATTTTTCCATGCTGATTCCAAAAATATAAATTTTTTTGCAAATGGATGCCCCCAACAAAAGCGTAGCACCTATGGCGCTACGTACCTCCTGAAAAAACCTGTTTTTTACATTAAAAATTTCAAAATTGACAAAAATTTATCCAAATTTATCGAAATTTGGCATGATTGGCCCTTGTTAAGTGCTTTGATGAGCCAATGATGTTTCAGCCAAGATATTGAGTTTATCTTGCTCTTTTTTGCTCCTCAAAGCTCTTTTTAGCTTAGCCTTTAACCTCTTCACCCTTGTTTTGCAAATTGTGTTCCAGGTTAGGTAGTGATAGGCCATATGGCGCAACATTTTCTTCTCTTTGTTGGCTTTCTCAAGCATCTTCTCCAGGTGAATGTTCGCCCTCTCTGTTGGGTCCCTATAATACTAGTGATTACCCCATTACTATTGTAGTTATACCCCTTATTTATATTGTTGTGCCCCCAATACCCCCATATTGTTATTAATGTGCCCATAGAATCCCTCTATTATTATTTTTTTGGCTTTATATTATTATTGTTAGGTCGGTTGGATTATATTGTGACTCCATAGACTCCTATATATAGAACGGAGGTTTTGTCATTTGTATCATCCAAGAATTGTTCATTTATGTAATGTAAAGGAGGTTGCCCCCTCGAAGAGGCTGAATTCTAAGGCGTGGATCTCTCTTTTCTATCTTTTTGTGAGCTGGTTTCATAACATTTGGTATCAGAGCCTTGGATTCTAGGGTTTCGCTGCTCCAAACAGGTCATCGTGGCATTTTCGCTATAACTTTTTTTCTGTGACGTTTCAGAAGTCGCAAACAAAACCCATTTGAGAAGAAATCGCGCTGAACCTTGGGTCCAAATTTTATAGCTTTTCGCACGACATTTTCGGAGATATGATCTCAAGAAGTTGGTCTTTTTGCAGACTTCTGAATTACACTCAAAACAGGTGACCTGGGGAAAATCGTCATAACTTTCTTTCTGAGCATCGGATTGAAATTTCATAAGAAGGTCACTGCAGGAGATTGGGCATAACTCTTTCTTGGAGAATCCAATTTGGTTCAGACTAGTGGCATTGGAAAGAGGACATAGAAGGCTACTACAGGTCACAATTTCAGAACTGGATGATTCAAAATTACAGAGATACATCAGATTCAATATCAGGCTTCTACAAAGTACAA
Organism: Pinus tabuliformis; assembly: GCA_031772625.1. Classification (NCBI taxonomy): domain Eukaryota; kingdom Viridiplantae; phylum Streptophyta; class Pinopsida; order Pinales; family Pinaceae; genus Pinus; species Pinus tabuliformis. Next base: position 263,462,450 of record CM062806.1, on the reverse strand, counting down.
AAAAGGTGTGTAGTTTTTATTTTTTATTTTTGCATAAGCTTGGTTTGAAGGAATTCAAAGGGCATAGTAAAGCATTATTATTGGTAACTGATGCCCCGAGGAAAGAAAATGCAAACAACTAGTAAGGAACCTGAAAGCTCTAGCATGACTCATGAAGAAGAGGAAGAAATGCAACATGATATATCAAAATTACAAGACCAAGTGCAACAACTGTCCCTTGCACAAAAGGGAACAGAATCTAAGATGGATGGTTTAAAGAAAGATGTAGAAGCTAAGATGGATGGTTTAAAGAAAGGTGTAGAAGCTAAGATGGACTGTTTAAAGAAAGGCGTAGAAGCTAAGATGATTGACGTGGAAGCTAAGATGGATGATTTGAAGATAGATTTGAAGACAGACATGGATGAATTGAAGATAAATATGAATAAGTTGCTACAAGAAATCGTCCCTAAGGGTGAAAGGGTACTAAAGGAAACTCATGATGAGAACAAAATAAATGTTAATCATGATTCCATAGACGCTAATGTTGGATTGAAGAATCACCATATTCCAAAAATCGATATGAGGAAGTTTGATGGCAAGGATCCCGCCACATGGATATTACAGATGGAGCAGTTCTTCGATCTCAATAATGTGCAAAACACACAAAAGGTACGTATGGCAACTTTATATTTGGAACCAAATCAATTTGTATGGTATCAATGGCTTTGCTCTCGTAAACAATTTATCACTTGGGCAATTTTTACGGAAGAATTGATAGCACATTATGAGGATACAAAAAGCAACACTTTTTTTAGCCAATTGATAAGTCTCAAACAAAAGGGTTCAATAATGGAGCACATTGAGGAGTTCCAAAAATTGAACATAAGGGTAAAAGATATTCCAGAGGAGCATAGGATTGATGTGTTCATAGGGTCTTTAAAGGATAATATCCAACATGATGTTCGACTTTGGGAACCTGATTCATTAGAGAAGGCATTCAGGTTAGCAAGAAAAATGGAAAGCAAAATTATGGCAACCAGGAAGCATACCACTCACAACTATAAAGACGGAAGTGTTGTTGCTCCTAGTCTTCCACAACCTATAAGGTTGACACCACAACAATTGGAAGAAAAAAGAGCAAAAGGGCTTTGTTATAGTTGTGATAGCAAATACACTAAAGGTCATAAGTGTGCTGAGAAGAAATTATTCTACATAGATTGTGAAGAGGAAGAAGAAAAGGAGCAAGAAAGGTCAAAAGAACAGGATATGTTCCAGGAACAAAGCCTAGATGAAGAACAAATAAATCCGACCATATCTTGTAATGCATTGGCAGGAATTACCACTCCTCAAACCATCAAGATAGAAGGACAAATCAAGAAGAAAAAGGTAATAGTGTTGATTGATTCAGGAAGCACCCACAATTTTATTCATTGTAGGGTAGCAAAAGAATTGAATTGCTTCCTATATCCAGCACCAGAGTGTCAAGTGATGATTGCAAATGGAGGAACAATAAATTGCTCTGGAAAGTGCCATAATATCAAGCTATCCATGGGAGAATATGTATTGACTAGCCCAATGCTTTCCATTCCAATGGGAGGTGTTGATGTTGTACTAGGAGTCCAATGGCTACAATCCTTGGGTACAATAGCTTTTAATTTTCAAGAACTTTTTATGAAATTTTCTGTGGAAGGAAAGGAAGTTGAATTAAGGGGTATTGCAGGGAAACCAGGAAAGATAATCAGCTCTAATGGTATGACAAAGCTTCTAAAAAAGGAGCAAAGGGGTGTAATTGCACAATTATGTTCGCTAGATGTTTCCACATTGGAATCATCTATTTCTCCAGATCTCCAAAAAGTCCTGGACAATCATTCCAAGGTATTTGAGACTCCCAAAGGTCTCCCACCTATGCGTGATCATGATCATGCTATTCATCTGATTCCAGGAAGTGTTCCTCCAAACATCAGGCCGTACAGATATCCCTATGTCCAAAAAAGTGAAATTGAACGTATGGTTGCAGAAATGCTAGAGGCTGGTATAATTCAACCGAGTCAAAGTTCTTTCTCTGCTCCAGTAGTATTGGTGCACAAGAAGGATGGATCATGGCGCATGTGTCCGGATTATAGGGAGCTCAACAAGCTCACTATTAAAGATAAGTTCCCCATTCCTGTCATTGATGAATTACTGGATGAATTGCATGGATCAATTTACTTCACCAAGTTGGATCTTCGTTCAGGATATCATCAAATCAGAATGAAGATTGAAGACATTCCGAAAACGGCATTTAGAACTCATGAGGGTCATTATGAATTTTTGGTCATGCCTTTTGGCCTTACCAATGCACCTTCAACATTTCAAGGTTTGATGAATTCAATTTTCAAACCATTCCTTAGAAAATTTGTGTTAGTATTTTTTGATGATATACTAATCTACAACAAGTCTTGGAAGGATCATGTTGAACATGTTGACAGGGTGCTACAACTATTGGAAGAGAAACAATTATATGCAAAAAGATCCAAATGTTTCTTTGGAGTCCAGGAGGTGGAATATTTGGGTCATATTGTATCTCATGAAGGAGTTAAGGTAGACCCTAGCAAAATTAAAGCCATTAAGGAATGGAAAATCCCCACATCCATAAAGCATTTGCGCGGATTTCTTGGGTTGACAGGGTATTATCGCAAGTTTGTTAAGAATTATGGGAGAATAGCAGCACCTCTAACACATTATTGAAGAAAGATGCATTTTCATGGACTCCGGAAGCAACAAAGGCCTTTGAACATCTTAAAGAGGCAATGTGCCAAGCACCAGTCTTAGCTACACCGGACTTCACAAAAACCTTTATTGTGGAATGTGATGCTTCAGGAAATGGAATTGGTGCTGTTCTAATGCAAGATGAAAGACCCATTGCTTTTGAAAGTCGTCCAATCAAGGGAAAGTTTTTAAGCAAAGCTATTTATGAGAAGGAAATGTTGGCAATACTCCATGCACTTAAGAAATGGCGACCCTACCTAATGGGAAGACACTTCAAGGTAAAAACGGATCATGATAGCCTTAAATACTTTTTAGAACAAAGATTATCCTCTGAAGAGCAACAAAAGTGGGTCACAAAGATGTTGGGTTATGACTTTGAAATCATCTACAAAAAAGGGAAGCAAAATGTGGTGGCAGATGCACTCTCAAGAAGGATGAGGATGTGGAAGCATTTTTGTGCGCTATTTCTATTATCCAACCAGATTGGATAAATGAAGCAAGGGAGGAATGGAAGAATGACGAAGAAGTGTGGGCACTTATTCGAAAGCTACAACAAGATTCCAGTACGTCTGATACATTTAGCTGGAAAAATGATTCGTTATGGTACAAAGATCGCTTATACCTCTGTAAGAATTCCCAGCTAAAACAAAAGATTCTTATGGAATTGCACACTTCTCCCTTAGGAGGGCACTCAGGATTTTTAAAAACTTACCACAGGGTTAAGAAGGAATTTTTTTGGGATGGCCTTAAATCAGATATTCAAAAGTTTGTGGCATAATGTTTGGTTTTCCAACAAAATAAAGTTGAAACAATTAAGACACCGGGTCTATTACAACCTTTATCCATTCCAAGCCAACGTTGGGAGGAGGTATCAATGGATTTTATCACAGGTTTACCCAAGTCTGAGGGAAAGAGTGTCATCATGGTGGTAGTTGACAGACTTACCAAGTATGCACACTTTTGTGCATTATCACATCCATTTAAAGCCAGTACAGTTTCTACTGCATTTATGGAAACAATTCAAAAGCTACATGGAAACCCAAAGATTATTGTAAGTGACAGAGATCCCATTTTCACTGGAAATTTTTGGACATAATTATTTTCTTGTCTTGGTACTCAGTTAGCTCATAGCTCATCTTATCATCCTCAATCTGATGGGAAACTGAGATAGTAAACAAATGTTTGGAAGGATATCTTCGTTGCTTTGTATCTGATAAACAGACACAATGGGTCAAATGGTTGCCTCTGGCTGAATGGTGGTATAACACTTCCTTCATACAGCAACAAAAATGACCCCATTTATGGCACTTTATGGGTATCAACCACCATCCATCACATCATATTTAAGAGAAAATTCTAAGGTTCAGGCAGTGGAACATCACATCGAACATCAACAACAAGTCCTCCAACTCTTAAAGGATAACCTCGTGTTGGCACAGAATAGAATGAAACAACAGGCAGATCAACATCGCAGTGAAAGAAGTTTTGATGTAGGTGATTGGGTATTCCTACGGCTACAACCATATAAGCAAATGTCCCTCAAGCAAGCTAAGAAGGATAATAAATTATCACCAAAGTATTATGGTCCGTACAAGGTGTTGCAAAAGATTGGTACTATGGCATACAAATTGGAGCTTCCTGCAGCTTCTCGATTGCACCCAGTTTTCCATGTTTCATGCTTAAAGAAGGTTATAGGCGAAAGCTCCCAGTTCAAACAATATTGCCAGAACTTGACGAGGAAGGAAAAATTATATTGGAACCGGAAGCAGTTATAGAAACAAGAACTCGACAGCTACGAAATCGATCAATTTCAGAGTACCTTATCAAGTGGAAGAACTTATCCGCTGAAGATTCCACATGGGAGGATGAGAATTTTATGCAGAAGTATCCAGAACTACTCAAGCGTTGAGGACAACACTTTTTTGAAGGAGAGGGGCATGTTGGGTCCCTATAATACTAGTGATTACCCCATTACTATTGTAGTTATACCCCTTATTTATATTGTTGTGCCCCTATTACCCCCATATTGTTATTAATGTGCCCATAGAATCCCTCTATTGTTATTTTTTTGGCTTTATATTATTATTGTTAGGTCGGCTGGATTATATTGTGACTCCATAGACTCCTATATATAGAAAGGAGGTTTTGTCATTTGTATCATCCAAGAATTGTTCATTTATGTAATGTAAAGGAGGTTGCCCCCTCGAAGAGGCTGAATTCTAAGGTGTGGATCTCTCTTTTCTATCTTTTTGTGAGCTGGTTTCATAACACTCTCCAACCATGATTCTCGGTCATCATCAATTTCTTGCTCAAGGGAGGCCATCTTGATCTTCCTCTTCTTTGCGATTTGCCTATTTTCCCTAATCATTTGTAGTTCCATAATAGCTTTCTTCTCTGTCAGTTGCTTATTTTCCTGTTCAAGGAAGTTGATGATCCATTTGGCCCTCTCAAGATCAAGTGATAAGGCTTGTATTTCAGCCTCCTTCTCTTTGATAATCATGTCTTTGAGTCTTGAGCTTTGAGAGCCCAAATCAGTGACATCCTCCTCAATCAAAACAAAATCCTTGTCTTGCCCTTCAGTAGGGCCCTCCTCATGCATCCTTTGCTTCCCTTTGTCTTTGCTCTTTGACTACTGGCCAACCTATATAGCTGGAGAAGAAGGCAAAGCCCCTTTCACCCGTGGTGAAGATAACATTTTCTTGTGGTCTGGTGAAGAAGACAAGACCCCTTCCACCCCTGGTGGAGATAGTACTCGCCTGGCAGCAGCAAAAAGCCTCCTGGTGCCTCTATCATAGGTGACAAACACTGACACACCTGTAGTTTTAGTCTCATGAACACCTGATTGTCCTGATGGCCCTCCTTCTTCTTGAGGTACTGATGGAATCACCTGAGGGCCTTTTAAAATCTCATGGGCAATGAAGGTATCCCATGGTATGTTCAAAAATCTTAGCTGATGCAAGACAACAATTTTAATCAGTGAGAAGTGGTAAATGCTGTTGAATTGCTAAGGAAAAGGTTTCCTTTGCACATAGAGAGCCATATTCTCAATATTCCTGCATATAAATTATGGGAGGTTCATCATCCTCACTCTTGTGAAATGCATAAACAATCTAAAATGATATGTATATAGGCGGGAAAACCTTCCTTCATAGGTGAAATACTTGATGATGAGTTTCATGAGAGGAGCATAAATGTTCTAGAAGTATTTGAAAGCAAAAACCCTGTTTATTTGCCTGTGATATCCAGTCTTAATGTAAGGTTCATAATGTTATTTACCCACATGTTGCCCCTTGTTCCACTGTTCACCTACATTAGGGATGCCTATTGCTGTTGCAATGGTGTTAGTGTCAAGGTGAAAGAGACACTAGCAAGGTTCACCTGGCCATTGTGAAGATGAAGAACAAACAACCTAGCAAGTTCATGATGAAATTTCACCCTCTCTACCATTTCACAAAACTGATAACAAGACTGGTGTTTAAAACAAGTTACAGCAAGAGGGCAAGCAAGTAATTTTGTAAGAGTAGTGGGCTCCTCCCAGATGATCTTTCCTCCTTTGTGTGGCTTTCTTGGTACATGAGCTTCTCTGGAAGAATCACTGAGAGTTTCCTCTTCCCTCTCATAGTCTGAATCTGTCTCCATGCTTATGAATTTGAAGTGAAAGCAGATGAGTATAAAGAGATTTGAAATATGAGGTGAGTAGTGTGTATAAGGAAGTAAATGCTAGGAGTAAGGATTTGTTTTTGGAAATGAGGGGAGTGGATGGTATTATGATTGTGAAATGAGGGGTTTGATAATGAAGTGGATGTAGTGAAGGAATAGGAAGTGGGAGTTAGGTTTTGGGAATAGGGTATAGGGCTAGGATTTGGTAAATGGGAGTGGGGTGTGGGGAGTAAATGTTGATGATTTTTGGGAGAGGGAATAGGATTTGACAAGCTCAATATGGATGAAGTGAAAAAGAAGAGAAAAGACCTTTAAAAACTTGCAAGAGAGGATTTAGGAATTAACTAGAGTTTGTGTTAGCTATTTAGCTAGGGTTTTGCTTAAAGGAAACAAAAAACATCCAAGGCACCAAACACAACTTCCCTGAGCAAGGAGGAATGTTTTACTTACTTGGAACAAGATTTAATTTGATTTTTAGGAAGTTTGGAGGAGTTTTGAAGCGTTTCTAGCTTTTGGAACAAGTGCACAGTGCCAGACCAATTTTCTATGGAAAAACTGTAATAGGTGTGCAACGTCGAGCAGGTGCGCAGTGCCAGCAAAATGTCGCTATTTTTTTCCCCTGTTTGTCTTCTTTCTTCAAAAACACGATTTTTCTCCCTTTGGCTCATTCAATTCCAACAATGAAGACTTAAACAAATGGATTGGCTTTTATATCCCTCTCTTTTAATTTTTCATTAACCAAGACCCACTTTTCTAATGTTTTGCTAGCTTTTTCAAAAATGCCCTGTTTCACTTACATTCTGACTTTTGCCTTTTTGCAGGTGGACTTTTACATTGACCTTTTGTAATGGCAGGAGTTTGACTTTGTACCAGGTGACCAGGAACAACTTTTGAATACTTATTAAATATAGAAACATTGAAATTACATGAAATTTTTACAATAATGGAAAAAACCATGTTTTCACCTCAAAACAGAGTTTTGAGGTAAAAAAAAATTATTGAACATAACAGAAGTAAATTTATGATTTTATGAGTTTATTTATCCTCCTCATGTGCCTGTTGACCTTTTTATTCAATTAAGATGACCATGATGACAAACCCTAAGACCTAGTGAGACTAAACCATAAAACTGATTTTTATAAATGAAATGAAACAGAATGACAGTAAATGACTGAAAGAAATGTGTGAACAGGTCAGCAGGTGAATGTCATGAGGAAAATTGATATGAAACCACTACCATCAGTTGATCCATGACCTAATGGAATGTAGCTAATCGGATGAGACACCTAATATGCATGCAAAAGAGAAATTTGATCACTGATGGAAGTGTGAAGATATTGACACTAACAAGAGGTTCATCAGGAACTTTGTTATGCCCTGGAATTGTTGTATTCAATGCATCTTTTTACTTATATGATGCCATGCTTATTCCCTTGTTTTACCAACTTATGAAATTCGATCTTGTATTTATACATTCTTTTGATGCAATAATGAAGATTTGCAGTTGGTTTGTATTTTATCTAATAATATCTTCATTATATCCATTTTTTAGGACTAATGTTCATTAAAATGTTAGTAATGCAGATTATTTAGTCCCTTCACTATGCATAAGAGATCTTGCACTAGAGGAATGGACACGTAGGTTACTTTGATCATTGAAATGTACGACGTGGGCCCTTGATTACACTTTTCAAAGCTAATTTTGAATATTTTGTCGAGGTTAAATGCAATTCCCTTCACTGATGATGATTTACTGAGTGTGGTTCATTTCTCGAACTAGCAAGGCAGTTCCTACACTAACTTGGAGGTTTAACATCTAAGAACACTTCTAGGGAAAACCAAAGATGTATTTTGTCCAAAAATGATGTTTTAAAACCTCCAAATGAGTTAGAATGCACCCAGTTTGTACAGATCCATTTTCATAAAATAATTAATATTTCAACCCTAAATTCGCATAGTTTTTAAACTTCCAACTTTGTCCTTGATCTGCACGTAGACGAAGACTAATATAAGAATTATAATAAATATGTTTTGTTCAAAATATTGAAAAATAGGATCCCTCCAAACATTTTTCAAAAATTTGTCATGGTTTGAAAGTTACATGGGGTTCATTGAGGCCAATTTGTTAAAAATGCAGAATTTTCTAGAATTGAAAAATTGGGTTGTTAGAACTAAAATTTGTCTTGTAACATTCATAAAAATCCCATCCATGGCCTGTGGAGGGATATGATGTTATTATAAATTCATTTTTCTGGGTTGGACCTTGAGAAAATGGTCGTAAATGTAAAAGATTGATTTAATTTCAATAAAAGATTCTAATGCTAGGTTCCTCTTTTATTTTTTTGGTGTATTTTATGATTCACTTTGGCTCTGTTGTAAAGCCCTACTTAATCTTATCATGCAAATTTTACTAGTGTTTAAATTACCTTAAAATATTGACTTATAATTATCAATAATTATTGGTACATACCTACATTGGTGAAACTGTAAATTTATTACTGATATAAATTTTTTTATTATTCAATTCCCAACTTACCTCCTGAAATTTAAATTTGATAGGATATGGTATCCTTCTATTTATTCCAATTTAAATATCCATATCCCCAAAATGTACTCTCAAATTTACTTGGGAGAGGACATGGTCATCTCCAATTAATTACCAAATTATATATTCATATATCATCCCGAAAATGTCCTATCATATTTACTTGGGAGAAGACATGGTCCTCTCCAATTAATTACCTAATTATATATTCATATCTCATCCCCAAAATGTCCTCTCAAATTTACCTAGGGGAAGACATGGCCCTCTCCAATTAATTACCAAATTATAAATTCATATTTCATCCCCAAAATGTCCTCTCAAATTTACTTGGGGGAAGACATGGTCCTCTCCAATTACTTACCAAATTATATATTCATATCTCATTCCCAAAATGCCCTCTCAAGTTTACTTGGGAGAAGACATGGTCCTCTCCAATTAATTACCAAATTATATATTCATATCTCATCCCCAAAATTTCCTCTCAAATTTACTTGGAAGAAGATAAGTCAAATGTAAGGATGATGGGGTAGTTATGACATTAATGATAGGTGGTTGAGGTGGAGAAGAGAAGGGGACATAAAAAGGGAAGGATGATGGGAGGAGCGGGGGATCCTTGGTCTTGATTTTGGTTTTGGTTTTGGTTGTGGTTTTGCAGGATTTTGTTTTGAGAGGAAGGTGGAGAAAAGAGAAGGGAGAGAAGGAGAGTATTTGTTTAACTTGAACACACTACATCTGGTTGGACTTGGGCTCGGAGGGCTAGGGAACTTGTGGAGGTTTCCTGGGCTAGGAAATACTTCCTAGTTGGCTGGGAGGTAAATCTAGTCAGTAGTCAAGAGGAGCATCCCAACAGGATCAGGAGCTCAGGGGCATCTCAACTAGGCTATTGGAACATGTATTCCTCTGTTTATAGATTAATCATGTAAGTGATTGAAATGAAATGCTTACTTATTTAATTATGGGAAATAAATTTTAATGGTAAATTATCATCGATTAAATGTTTAGTTAGAAATAAGTTATTTCCCGTTTTATTGTATTTAAATAAGAGAAATTTAGTTTTGTTAGAGGACCCTAGAATGGAGACTCACATCTGTAATTTATGGTTTTAAGCAAGGATGTGATTTGTACCAGTAGGGACCACTAAAACAACTCAACATCCCTTTAGTTGGGTGTTTTTGTGTGATTTGTAGATCTGCAAAGTTGGTGTGTATTTATTATTGCAAAGGTATGTTAACAAAAGGGTTCTTTAGTTGGTTTGGCGTATCTATGGATGCCTATTTTACATTTCTTCCCTCCAAACATTTTTCAAAAATTTGTCATGGTTTGAAAGTTATATGGGGTTCATTGAGGCCAATTTGTTAAAAATGCAGAATTTTCTAGAATTGAAAAATTGGGCTGTTAGAACCAAAATTCGTCTTGTAACTTTCATAAAAAGCCCATCCATGGCTTGTGGAGGGATATGATGTTATTATAAATTCATTTTTCTGGTTTGGACCTTGAGCAAATGATCGTAGTTGTAAAAGGCTGATTTAATTTCAACAAAAGCTTCTAATGCCAGGTTCCTCTTTTTTTTTTTTTTTTGCGTATTTCATGATTCACTTTGTCTCTGTAATTTATCATTTTAAACAAGGATGTGATTTGTATTGGTAGGGACCACCAAAATAACTCAACATCCCTCTAGTTGGGTGTTTTTGTGTGATTTGTAGATCTGTAAATTTGATTTGTATTTTATTATTGCAAAGGTGTGTTAACAACAAGGTTCTTTAGTTGGTTTAATAGATCTATGAATGCCTCTTTTACATTTTTTCCTTTATACATTAATGACACTTTGACTTATGTTTGATTGAGTGCTCAGATCTGAATAATTTATCTTAAAAATAGTGAGATTATTTTTAGACTTTGCACTTCTTTAAACTGTGTGACCAAGGAAATTTCTATGTTGTAGTGATACGTTGTTTTCACATGCAAAATATATTTGGGTCATATCATTATGAATGGAGAAAAATATTCAATTTTGAGATCCCCTTCCATTATATATATACAAGTACTGAATCCATGATATTTTTAAATTATACTATTGTTGTGAGAAATTGAACAATATCTTCAGGTTTTCTAACAAGTTGACAACATTGTTAAGGATAACTAGCATTGGAACCTGTCCATAATTACCTAGATCTTGCACACAATGTTGAGATCTTCATCACAACAAATCTTCAGATAAATATGGAGCTATGTACTTTCAATTTTGATATTTTTTGCGATGGTGGGAAATAATATAATTTCTAAGATCTTTGTCCTAATTTTGCAAACCCCATGTTATCATATGAATGTATTGATCCATGAGCTCGGAAAAACTCTGTTGCTTGGATTTTCATTAGGGCTCATAAATTATATGTCAAGGTTTTCTAGTTGTTTAATTTGTGATGAGATTTTATTTATATTTAATTAAACTGAATCCTATTATAAATATAATGACCATAATCATTTAAGATAGTTTTCAACCAAAGTGATAATTGGTTCATGAAAAGTTGTTTTCAAACAAGGTATGTTTCTTTAATTTGATCTGATTATTTGATCACTCCTTAATGCTTTTATCTACGGTCACTTTTGATGATTTGAGTGTGTATTGGAGCATTGAGCAGCAATCAACATTTGTGAGATCATGCATTGGTGATATACACTAAGTGCAGGAACAAGAATTGTAAAACAAGATTGGCACGTGTAGTTTTATCTTGTAAATTATTATTGGACATTGTGTTTTCTTTGATATTTCCTTACAAGAATGAGGTCACTACTAATTTTAAGATTCCAAATTTGATTTGAAAAGATATTTTGAGGAAGTGAGTTTGTTCTAAGATTTGAGGAAATATCAATTGGAGTGAGGTTGATCATGTTTGGTCACATAGTAGTTGTTTTGTAGTTGATACACCAAAATGCATCGATAACATTAAAGGAAAATTTGAGTCATATTTAATTTTTTGTTTGCACTCAGAGTAGACTGATCATGATCTTTTGCTTGCACATATAATTGAATGGAAAAAGAATTTATTGCGAGAACTCAAATAAAGGTTCTATTTTTCAGTTGAGAGTTTTGTTTGGCATTAGAAGATCTTTGATTGTCTAGGATCTATACATTCATGTTGACAGTATTTACATTCAGTTGGTCGATGCTCATGTTTTCTAGAATAATTAATAGTTATGGTTTGTTCTTTGATTTTTACTAGTTAGGGTTTACTTTTTAAATTACTAATAACTAGGGCTTGTTTATAATTGTTGATATAACTACAAGATTAGTGTTTGCAGGATTTATGGTTTTTATTTTAATGAATTCCTTTGATTGAAGGATTAGAGCAGGGAATGATTAAGTGCAGGAACTCAATGTGTGAGCAATTTAGAAGAAAAATAGAGTTTTGTTTTGCAGGTTGTTGAAGTCTCTCTCTGGCAATTATAGTGTTGCATCTCGAAGTCCACAAACCCCAGATTGACAATTAAATGTTGGTCCATCCATATACCCTATATTTCCACCAAAATTTTGGTGTTGTTGCTGGGGAGGTGCTTAGGGGATTGACCTTGGTGACCTACTACAGTTTGGTTTTATCTTTACCTAGTTTCTCTTACAAGTTTTTGATTTTGTTTCTTTCCTACATACCTTTCTTATCTTTTTATGGTTTTTCATTTCTTGGGTGTTGTAAGAACCCCCCTATATACTCATCCATATGATGAAAGAATATATTAGTTAGCTTGTTGAGAATATAAAAATGGTATTTCAAATAATATTTCAATGAGGAGTTTTGATGTTGTTGCAAAGATATACAAATCATCAGATGACAAACTCACAAGTGCATAATTTAGTATTTTGCTTTAACATAAAAATAATATTATCAACTCTTTTATTTTTCCATTCGATGATTTGTAGGAAGACAAAATAAGGATGAGGAACCACTGCTATTTTTTGCGCCAACTGTAGAAAGAAGCACTATATAGGAGAATTCCCATTGAGTAGACTAACATTTTGCAGAATTTGCAAGGAAGGTCATTCAATAGAACATTTCCCATCATTGTCAAGATTACTAAAGGTACTTAGGTAATCAAGTAAGGAATCAAATAAATCACCAAGTATAACTCAAAACCCATCATCATTTAATTCTTCGACTAATTCTTATGCTCCTCAGCATGTTTATCATCCTACAGTTCCATGGTAGATGTTTAGTCCTCCTCTTAGTGAACATCCTATGTTTTGTTCACAATGGCCCTATCCTTGGATCTCATCCTCAAGCCAGATATCCCCATGGCCTCAAGATTAGTTTGGAACCTTTTCTCTAGGGTAGTTTTCTATGTACAATCAATTACATGAACAACAAAAACAACCGCAATTTTTATCCAACGTCCCAGCAAGTGTTCCTCATCGATGGTCCTAAATACCTGTGTAGCCTTAACCTAATCCATATCCTATCCCTTATCCTAATCAATACCCTAGCACTAATCCAAACCCTAGTACATACCTTAATCCAAAACCTAGACCTAACACTAGTCCATACCCTAATCCAAACCTTAGACCTAACCCTAATATAAGCCTTAGTCCAAACCTTAGCTCAATTCTTCGATTTGGTGCCTATATGCATGCATCCTACCCTGTTTAATTGGTGTGAATGGTTGTTCGCCAATGTCAAGGATAAACCAACCAAAATAAGGAGAGGGAGGATAAAAAATTATGGCTATGGAAGTCTACTAGTGTCATTCCTTCTGGAAAATATCTTGGCCATGAGTTCAATGTTTCTAGACTATGTGGCATATCCACTACTAATAAAGACTCATATGATGAGGTGATGCAGCCTCATGATATGGGAAGAAGGTATGCACATTAGAACCTAGTTTGTAACACAATACTTCAAATGGTTGATAGCAACACCATTAGAAATGTATGGCTACCCATATGATGGTGTGGACTTCCAAAGAGAACCATATATAGTATTTCCCCTGGCATGGGTTAGGATGACATAGGTAAAATGTTTTCTATTTTTGTATTTTTTAGCATTTTTGGATTTTTGAAATGTTTTATTTTTTTTAGTCTTTTAGGTATGGGTATAGGGTTACTGACGTATGGTATATGTAATATGCAGATGATGTGCTGACACACCCAAAAATTTATTCTCCAGTTAAGAGGGTTGTACAACCAGCCCAAGCCCAAGCAACACAGACATCATCATAGGAGGATGAGAATGAGGAGTTGCAAGAGTTCACTCACAATGTTGAGGTTTTAACATTAAGAGTTCCACCAAGGAGAATTGCAAATACTCCTCGATACATGTAAAGGCATAGAGTGGGAGTAACCCCATCTCATCATCAGGGCCTCCTCTACTGCATTTTGAATGTGGTGTTATGTTATCATGTGCATCATTAAGCAGGGATAGTGGTGTACCTATGGTTGTGTGTTTTTGATGTGGTTAAATTTGTATGGAAAGATATCCAGGACCTCTAAAGCCTATATTTTGAACTATGCACCTCAACATTTGATGATATAATAAAATGATGACTTCTATGTGTTTGTGTTGGGCAGGGGAGCCCCCATAGTGAGTTTTTGGGGCTTAAAGCCCGAGTTTTGGTCCATGTAATGTAAAGACCCTGCAAAATGCAGGTGCGGAGTGGAAGAGTCTAGGGTAGTCTACCCTAAAATATTGTAAATTTAATATAGAGTGTGTTGGCCAACCCATGGTTCACGAATCATGGGATTGTATAAAGAGGGCAAGGCCCTAAGGGTAGAAGTTAGTTTTGAAAGGGTTATGAAATTCTTAGATGATGGAACAACTTTGAGTCTGTAAGTCCGAGTTGTGGGTGATAGTAGAGGGTAGAGGCTCTGCAGCTGAGTGCACAGAGGCCTAGTAGAGTCCGCAGTTGAGTGCGCAGAACCCTGCAGTTGTGTGCGCAGGAAGGAGTCAAGTCTATATTGATCAAGGTTGGAAGAGATTAATAATAAAAGATCAATTGATTATTATATTGTACATCTAATTCATAGATCTGCATTTGAATGTTATGTGTTGATGGTACTTGTTTCTTTGTCTGTGCGCACTTATATGTATGCGTATGATTAAAGATCATCTTAGTAATTAACGAACAGACCTTATCTAAGGAAGAACATGATAGTTGTTATAGACATATTTGGGCACTTCAACCCCAAATTTATATGTCAATAAACTAGGGCTCACCAACCCCTAAAAGAGTTGTTCCATACCCTAAAAAAACATGGTCATCTGATTACATCATTCCCCAAAAGTTCCACCTGAAAAATCATCCATAAATGGCCTAAAATGAACCATACTGACTGCTACACTGGTCAAGTGTGATGCATACTGATTAGGCCTTTTGTAGGGTGCGATGGGAGAGGATGGACAAATGTCTGAGACAGTTTGCTAAGTGGATGCTCATGGAATCTTCTAGAAATCTCTCCTATTTCCTCTCTGAATTCGCCAAGGGATGAGTTAAAGATCCAAGAAATCTCCAAGTGGAACCAATTGTAACAAGTAGAATGACACTAATCAAAACCCTAGAGATGACTCACACCCTTGCACACATCTATAAATGGATCCCTCATCTGAGAGATCTAGAGGCTGGAATATTGTGAATTGCAAGGAAGTGCTGATAGTTTGTATTTGAGAAAGAGCAGTGTATTGTTGGTGTGATCTTGCTATTTCATGAGGTGAAGAGGGCTTGATGTTGGGTTAGACAATTGGGTTGTAATTCTCCCTTCTATTTAATAAAGTTCTTCAAGTTCTCTTCCATATGATTGTGGAATTGTGAATGTTATCATTTGTAAATGCTATTGTATGTTCATTATATATCTGATTCTATAATGTTTATGATGTAATAGATTGAGATGCTTTGACGGTTCTTTGTTACTGTGTTTCTACAGGTACTCTCTAAGCGGGATAAGTACGGACAGGAGTTGCAAGCTCTGTCAAGGGGGAGAGAGATCAAGTAAGGGATTAAGCGGAAGTTCCAGGTTGGTTCCATTATCTTTACTCTTATCTATTATACATAGAAGAAATCGTGAATTTCTTTAAACTGTTGTTTCTAGGGTAGCTGCCAAAACTAGAGGGCTAGTCGTTCGAAAAGACACTAGTTTTCCCAGAAACAAATTGGCGAATCCACTGGGGATCAAATAGATGTTTTTTTGTTGTTATTTCTTGTTTTATAAACTATAGACAGAGCCTAAAGTTAGCCAGGTAGCCTTCAAACTGCTCTTTCTCTACAATTGCATAGTAGATGAATGCTACTTCAATCAATCTCTGATTTAATTCATGAATTAAACATTTGACTTACAAACATTCTAGATGCCTTTTTGGTAGCTCAGTAACCTCTCAAGACATTCCTCTGTACTTTTCTCTCTAATGTCCATCATAGCTCACCTTAACTCATTGAAAATAGCTACACATTTGAGCCAAAACCCACTTCAGTTGCGCTCCCTAGCCCATCGCACTGTCTGTCACTGTAACCTAGTATGCATCGCACCTCTCAAGTCTGTAAAGTGTGATGCATCCCTGTTTCTGTGAAGCCTAGGTGCGATGACTGACTGAACCTATTTCCATTTTAGAAATTGGGGTTTTTTGTCCTTGTTTTCAGTTTTGTTTAGTTGTTCTGCTGCTTATGAACAATGCCTTCTTACTGAAGCCTGCTTGCATCACATAGATCAGCCTCCATTGATTAGGATTAGCGAATGTTTTTTTTTTATTTGTTCATCATTTACAATCCTTTATCGAAAAGTTGCTTAAATCAATCTATTGCTTTGGTACAAAAAGTGTCATGGATTCTTCCTTCCCTGGATAGTCGATTGAACGTTTCATCATGTATTTGGTTTGATTTATTTGTATTCGAAGTGTTGAAAGTATTTTTATTCAAAATTGAAAAGTGTTGTTTAGTCTTCCTTTCTCTTTTGAAGAGGAAATTGTCGAAAATGTCATTTTGAAAGAAATATTTTAGATCTTTGCTGCATTTAGTTTTCCTTTTTGGCCTTTTTCACATTAAGGAGAAAGAAAAACAAATACATGCATTTTCATTTGCATTTAGTTTGTGTGCGAAAAATGATTTAGGAAAATGCACTAGTGTGTGCTCTTTGCTCTTTGTTTGAAAGAATTGTAATCTTCTTTCCATAGTAGCTAGGATTTTCATTGCTCAAAATAAACAACGATTGTTTATCATTGTAGATTGAATTTTATGAATTTCAAATCAACATCATGCGATGAACCATTGCAAGGAAAACTTTAAACAAGATCAACTCTAAAATAAATTTCAATGAATCTAACAACACTTTGGAACTTAATGCAATACATCTAGAGGTCTAGGCTAGAGACGTGTTTCGGCTTCGTAAAAACTAGTAACTATCATTTTCATCGAAGGTTGGGTGATTCCTCCTACTTGATATGACAAGTGCTAGCACAGACTTGTGCTCCCTATACCGTCATGTATATATTGGGAGACCACAATAGGCTTATATCCTTTATCCATAGGAAGCCAAGTTTTCCGCCTTATTGATCGCAATGCACTGAACACAACATTTGGGAAGACTTACTGCCGTACATAAGTCCTTGGTAATTTCTCTTTAATTTACCACAAAGGTATATATTGTAGTTTTGTGATTGGTTTGGTAATCCCTCTGTCTATATTTTCCAGAGTAATCACTTTCATTCCTTTTCGACTCTTTGAAAGAAAAGGTCCATCTGAGCACTTGTCACATTAGGCTCATTAAAAATCAAAGGAGACTAGAGTCATATTTAGCTTTTTCTCGACTCTTAAAAATTGAAAAGGCAAAGTTGTGTCAAAGCATCATTAAAATTAATTGAATTAGGAATAACATCCCTGTCCCTTAATTGATCTTAGGTTGAGAGATATGGCATCGAATCCAGAGTCCACCAATTAAGGAATCCCTTTCGAGGGGAATCCTAGTCCCTTTTCTTCTTGGGGAAATATTGGTGCTCTGTATATGGCTACATTGTCCCTTCCGAGAATAACCATTGGCCTGCCAGTATGGCTGTTTTCAACCTCAGTAGTTCAAAATTCCGTCATTCCTTTACAATCGAATCAGCCTCTAGTTGGTACTGAAGTTGACCCTTCGCCTTCTTCTTCATTTGTTTCTCCCTCCCCTTCTTCCTCTTCGCTTGGTGAAATTAGTGATGCTAGTAACCAGGTGGCTGAGAAGAAGAATAAAGGAAAGGAGAGGAAAAAGAAGCCAATTCAGCAAGGGGGCAACCATGCATCATTTGGTGACATTAGACTTTCCAAAGCCAAATTTCCATGCGTAATTTGTGTGGGTGACTATTTTTCTCGAGACTGTCCTTGCTTCCCTTGGATCTTGAAAGAATGGTCTCCTCATTTGCACCATCCTATATCGTCAACTTCTAGAGATCATGTTGATAACACACCGTCAACTAGTGATAGTAAAGTTCATGAACAGACAAGAAAATTTAGAGTTCCATATAGGTTATGTGAAGGAAATCATAACCTTCACCTTTTTCCCTTTTTGGATGAAGCCAAAAGAGTGTTGGATAACTGTCCTGCTTCACCGCAGCAGCTTCCATCTGGCTACAGGAAACTCTCCCTAAGTCCTTTACTAGTTGAAAAACCGACTGACTTAAATCAAACATTGGTCGAAACCACTCTCTCTGAAAGTGAATCTCATAAGTCTATACCGGACCAAAGTCAACAAGTCAAGGTGACATTTGACCCAGTTTTACCTTCAGAAATTCGTACCCTTCCCAAAGAGAGTGAGAATGATACCATTCAAATCCTATTTGTTACTTCAGATACCGATGAGCTTAGGGGCAATCCACCCATTCCTTCACACCAGGAGGAAAACTCCCCAGTTCTCGTAACTCAAGGGGTTAATTCACCCATTTATTTGGTACCCCCTCCAAGTAGTCTAGTTACTTCCTTTGATTGGAATTGACTAGCAAGATCCCACCTTCCTTCTTATGTACCTTTCCAAATCATAGTACAAGTTAACAAAATGATCGTGTCTGGCAATATCATAGATGAGGGTGCATCAGTGAGTATCATTTCCTCAACTACTTGGAAAGCGCTTGGTTTTCCATCGCTTATGCTTGTTACACAGAGTCTGTTAGGCTTTAACAAAGGAACCAGTTGACCGTTAGGGATCATTCCTAAGTTACCGATCACTTTGGGAAGGAAAACCATTCATCTGAATGTGATGGTAGTCCCAGGACCGTTAGATTACAATTTACTCCTTCGATGTGACTATGTTTATAACATGGAAGCTATTGTTTCAGCACTCTTCTGAGTGATGTGTTTCCCGCATGAGGGAAAGATTTTCACCATTGACCAGCTTTCATTTCCTGGTTCAAGCATAGCTCCAAGTCAATCATCAACCCTAAATGGTCCTTTTATATCAGCTGTATCTCTTGAACCTTCATTTTGTCCACCTAATTGCCATGAGTATTCTGGTGAATGTAACAAAGCTTAAGGGGCATGCACCCTTGTCTATTCTGTGGGTGAACCCAGCTGAAAAGATAAGTTTCCCTGTAGGTTATGTGATTGGTTTAACACATCATTCACCTTTGTCTATTCTGTGGACGAAGCCAAGGAAGTGTTTTGTCTATTCTGCAGACAAAACCGTCCTACCTAACCTCAGTAGTTTCCATATGGTTACAGGAGACTCTTCTTTTCATCATGTTGGGGGCATGCAAAACTTTTTTCCCATTTTTTAATTTCATTTTCTAGCTTTTTAGTTTTGTCATTTCTAGCTTTTTAGTTTTTTTCTTTTCTAGCTTTTTAGTTTTGTCACTTTTAGCTTGCGTAAAAAAGAAACTAAAGATCGAGCATAGTTTCCCCCAGGGTTCAAGCTCATTAAGAAATGAACCCACCTTTGAGTAAATAACCTTTGTGATTGCCATTCTATCATCTTGTTGAGCCTTGGTTGTGTACCTCTCATCACCCCCATCTCTTCGGCCAATCAATATGCTTCCCCTTGGTTGTTTACCCTTTTGACGAACAACTGCGATGAGTGGTCTTGTTAGCCAACCTCTTCCCAGAAACCACCATGTTTTGAGAAGTTCCAAGCTTACCCATAACCAGTTGCTACCCTAGACACCACTCATTCCTCAAATCGAGTCTCCTTTAAACCCTTTTCAGACTCGTTAAATATGAAAAGATTATCGAGCACCGGCCTTTCCAGCTCGTTAAAGTGATTGGAAATGTCATCTCTCCTATATATTTTAATATTTTTTCAGACCTGAGGGATTATCTCACGAAAAATATTGAGTTATTTTCTTTTTCGTCTCGTTAAAGTGATCAGAAAAGTCATCCCTTTTATATTATTTTAATATTTTTCGGACCTAAGGGATTATTCTACGAAAAAGAACTACTGGAGTTTCCTTTTCATCCCTTTTCAAACTCTCTAAACATGAAAAGGAACGAGTTATCCTTGTCGTTAAACTCGTTAAAACAATAGCGACAAACTTGTCCATTCTAGACAAGACCGAGTTTCACTATCGCTAGACTCGTTAAAACATAGCAAGAGGTTTGCCCGAAGGGAAAATTATAGAACAAACTTATGTTATCCTCCTCAAGCTTGAAAAAAATAAAGAGGTACTGGTTAGAAATGACTAGGGAAAAAGGGAAGAAAACTTGAAAACTTTATGGTAGCAAGTCACTCTTGAACATGACACTTTCACTCCATCACCATTATTGAGTCGGGTTGGTTATTTTGTTCACCGGTCATCTAACCATTGGTCTTTCACACCATCCATATTTTGGGGTTAAAACTACCAATCCATCTCAGTGTCGCTGACATGTTCAAGAGAAGTCATTTAGTTGAGAAACCACAATCCAGTTAATGCCTCATCCACTGCAATACCTTCAACCTTCATTTTTCATGATCACCATTCCTGAACCTTGTGTCGTCAGATCGTTTTCACCTCTAGAAAACATTTGCTTCATTTCGTGTCATAGATGTGGGATACATTTAGACCCTCCTAGGACGAGTAACTTCTTGTCGACATCAGCTCATTATACAAGAAGTTGACTTAGAAACACCCCTTTCAGTGCTTTAAAGCTTGCATGCCTCAATGGCAAGTTTCTCACTTCCAGCGACAGGTTGACATCAATGGCCTACGACCGAAAGATTTTGCGTGGTGTTCGACATCGGATCAGATATTCACACCACGTGAATTGTACTATAGTACCTTGAGGGTCATTATCATTATCAGTGATTCCTCTTGCGTTTGTTAACAACTCACATTATTGGTTGGTAATCAGGCGATGTCTTTCCATGTTCGACTTCAGAACATCTCTTCACATGGATTGACTTGTACATTGGGCGAAGATTGAACGAGTTTGAAGAACCCGGTTCTAGTTTCATCCATCTGGGCTGCGATATATTCAGGGATATAAAAACATCAAATGTACAAAGACGTTGCACAGATGGTCATCCGAGCCAGGGATGATGACTCTACCTCTGAAGAATCATCGGTCTGCATCTACAGACAACTATCTGATCTATGTACATGAAATGAATTTATAAAGTTGAGCATGGGAATGCCCGCCTCAGCTAAATCATGAAAAATTATATTATGATGATGTATTGTATTGTAACTTAAGCAGGTCACCTTCTAGTTCGAGACCTCGGATCCTCATGATAAAGAATTTCACCTGACATAAAGATTTACGACTTCATGCTTTAGGGGGAAACTGTTATAGACATATTTGGGCACTTCAACCCCAAACTTATATGTCAATAAAATAGGGCTTATCAACCCCTAAAAGAGTTGTTCCATACCCTAAAAGAACATGGTCATCTGATTACATCATTCTCCAAAAGTTCCACCTGGAAAATCATCCAGAAATGGCCTAAACTGAACCATACTGACTGCTACACTGGCCAGGTGCGATGCATACTGAGTGATAAACTTCTCAGCTGCGATGCATACTGATTAAGACTTCTGTAGGGTGTGATGGGCGAGGATGGACAAATGTCTGAGACAGTTTGCTAAGTGGATGCTCATGGAATCTTCTAGAAACCTCTCCTATGACACTTGCCTCTCTGAATTCGCCCAGGGATGTGTTAGAGATCCAAGAAATCTCCAAGTGGAACCAATTGTAACAAGTGGAATGACACTAATCAAAATCCCAGAGATGACTCACACCCTTGCACACATCTATAAATGGATCCCTCATTTGAGAGATCTAGAGGCTGGAATATTGTGAATTGCAAGGAAGTGCTGATAGTTTGTATTTGAGAAAAAGAGAATTGTATTGTTGGTGTGATCTTTCTATTTCATGAGGTGAAGAGGGCTTGATGCTGGGTCAGACAACTGGGTTGTAATTCTCCCTTTTATTTAATAAAGTTCTTCAAGTTTTCTTTCATATGATTGTGCAATTGTGAATGTTATCATTTGTAAATGCTATTGTATGTTCATTATATATCTGATTCTGTAATGTTTATGATGTAATAGATCGAGATGCTTTGATGGTTCTTTGTTACTGTGTTTCTACAAGTACTCTCCAAGCGGGATAAGTACGGAGAGGAGTTGCAAGCTCTGTCAAGGGGGAGAGAGATCAAGTAAGGGATTAAGCGAAAGTTCCAAGTTGGTTTTATTATCTTTCTCTTATCTATTATACATAGAAGAAATTGTGAATTTCTTTAAACTGTTGTTTCTATGGTAGTTGCCAAACCTAGAGGGCTAGTTGTTCGAAAAGACACTAGTTTTCCCAGAAACAGTAGTGAACCTAGATCGCACGGCAGTCAAGGCTGCGGAGTTCCACAGAACACCAGAAACTATTGAGTACGTGTAATCAAGTGAGCATGAGGGCTAGATTGGGCACCGATCTCCCACATCAAGACATCCCTAGGGTGCGGAAACCTAGTTCTAGCACCCTCCCTTACTACCTCGGGTGAGACCTCAGTCTGCGCTCTGCGTACTGTTGCCGAAAGGGCCGGTAGTACTGGGATTTGCTTGGCTAAACTCATTGTTGAACTTGGGTCAGGCCCCAAGTAGCCAATAATTTGTGTTTAAAAAGATGTTTTGTTTACAATCTGAATCATTTTATAGCATGCATGGTTAAAAATTTTAATGTGACAAATTCCAATCTAACACATAATTAGCTAATGAATCAACCAATGTGTTTTGGGTGTGAGTTATACTTTTCTCCTAGCTCGAATAGCTTGTCAGTGATATTGGCACGAACTTTTATGGCTTTGATATTAGTTTTGTTTTGGAATTTAAGACTTGATAAATAGACTTACTTGATTTAATTGCACAATATTAATTTTCTTGAGGCTATATATATTAGTTTGGTTAATTTTTTTTTTTGTAGAAAATAATTATATGGTTTGAAGCAAGCTCCGAGAGCCTGGTATGTCTTCATTGATAGTTACCTAGGGAAGCTTGGAAGAATTGTCGATCTGAACCTCTTCTCCAAGGTGGTCGAAGGTATGCCTTAGATTTTGGTTTCATATGTTAACAATCTATTCTTAACAGGTATTGAGCCTCTAATGATCAAAGTAAGAGGGAGTTGGCCTTTGAGTTCTAGATGAAGGATCTCGGCATGATGCATTACTTTTGGGATTAGAGGTTTGGCAAAAACTAGGAGACATTTCCCTTTCACAAGAAAAATGTGTCGTGAATCTATTGGAGAGATTTGAAAAGATGGAATGAAAATCCTTGGGCACCCCAATGAAATTAAATTTCAATAAATTATGCAGAGATGCTACTAAACCTAACTCTTAGTACAAATGATTGATTGAGGCATTGATGTTCCTTGTGAAAACTCGTCTGGATATACGATTTTTAATGAACACCTTGAGTTAATTTATGTCTAAGCCACTTCATACAAATTGGGTTGTTGTTGAGCACATTTTGAAATATTTGCATGGGACAATCAATCTTGGCCTGAGATATACTATAGGAGATGTACGACTGTATGAATGCACTGGTGTTGATTGATATAGAAATTTTAGTGATAAGAAGAAAACATATGGGTGTTATTTTAGCTTGCGACCTACCATGATGTCATGGATGAGCAGAAAATAAGAGTCCATAAATTTAAGAACAACCAAGGATTGAGTATGTTGCTACTAGCATGGCTATCTACAAGGTAGTAAAGTTAAGAAATATCTTTGAAGAGTTGTTTGAGAAGGTTCTAGATATGATAGTGATATATTGTTACAACAATAGTGGGATCTGATTGGTAGAGAATCCCATATATAGCTAAGACTAATATATCTTCATGTATTGAGATAGTACTGCTATATGAGACAAGATTTCGCTTGTGGTTGCTACCTCCTTGAGAGGGAGAAAGGATGAATAAGGTATTATTTTTATGGCATGCATTTGATATAACATAATATTTTATTTGATGATCCATATGAACAGGAAAACAGATGAGTTCTGCTCAAAATAATTGCAAAAAATAGTATGTTTGAACTCTTCAATGAATTGTTTGAGTCGAGATCGCATATGAGCACATTGATTGTTTCTGATCTACAGAGAGAAACATGGATCGATGGATGCTTCCCTTTAGGGTAAAGGTCTAGGTTGATCGAGGACACTGAGTTATGCTCTTTCCCATTTTCTGAGCGTCAGGGTGAGGAATTGAGCTGAAGATCTCCTAGGGTTTAGGGAACTCTAGATAATAGGATAGTTGTGATCCTTACCTCACGGTAAGTAGTATCCTGCCTGTTGTTTGAAAATATGGTAGTTGAGATCCTTACCACATGGTAAGTAGAATCCTACCTATTTTCATCTTTGGGACTTGACAAAGTATAACCCAGTTGGAATCCTACCCACAAGTTGGGCTTGTTGGGACTGTTCCTCCCATCTGGCCAATGGGTTGACGTGAATTGCGAGAGTTGTGATCCTTACCATTCATAGAGAGTTGCATCCTACACAAGTGACTTGGGATAGATATGATACTCACCTCTTAGTAAGTAGTATCATGCCCAAGTGAGAGGATGTAGGTATTCTACCACTGACTCTTAAGGGTCAATATGGGAAGATCAACAAACAATAGGAGAGTTGCGATCCTCACCTTTTGGTGGGTAGTATCTTGCCTATTATTTCAACAATAGGAGATTTGTGATCCTCACCTTTCATTGAGTTGTATCTTGTCTATTTTCTATCAGTAGAGGGTTGAGATGGGCTCCCCGATAAGGTTCCAGGTTGAATAGGGCTCCCTGATGTAGTTCTGGATTGAGATAAACTCTCTGATGTTGTTGATGGTTGAGTGTGGTGAAGTAAAATTATAAGTACGGACACAAACGAATTCCTCTAGCCTGATAATGGGTATAGTCACAACAGATACATTCTATGGAAGATTTCCTTAGGTTAGAATCAATCAAGAGGGCCTACCTCTTGGTATACTTATCCTACTTGATGATGTCCTCACTTTCTCACTCGAGCTATCTTTGGCTTCCTTCTTCAGGCTCCTGAAATAACTAAACAACAACAATACACAAACATAATAATAGACAAATTGCAATTCAACCTATTTAACAAGTTAAGAAACATTAAGCCATGAATATGTAATATTACAAAAGATGTAGGAAATCAATCAATAGTTGCATATATTAATATCAAAGAGAGATTACAACCATTCATCTTGGCGTTGCAGTCTTCCTCTGACAAGACCAGGTTCCCACACACTTCTGCTAGCATTCCATGATGGCCTCAATCAACAATAGTTTTAAGGCTCTTCCCTTTAGAGTTCACTCCAAACCAAAACAAACTTCTCCCTCACATAACTAGATAGCTACAATTAGTAATATCTTGCTTGTCTACTCCAAACCAAAATAACATAAACACTCAACCAAAAACTCTGCAACTAACACTTCAACACTAACACTAGCTTGTTCGTGGGAAAAATGGAGGTTTATATAGGAAATATGGATGGGAGATGGATCCTCTTCTCATGGGAAAAGGACTTATCCCTTGAGGTAGTTCCATCATTATAGGGGAAAGGAGCCCAAACTGTCATCCTTGACCCCATCCAGCCAAACCATTTACCAAACTTCTATTACGGAGCTTCTAGAGCTGGAAGCTTCGGCTCTAATTTAAAAAAATTTCCATAATAGGACCGACGCAACTGGAACACAACTCAGTCACTCCGGTCGGTGCGAGGAGTAGTTCTTATCTCTACACATCAGTTTGGGGGAGACAAAGGCCATTAGAGTCAGTCTTTTAAACTGCGCAAAGAAGAAGTTTTAGAGGGTATGGTGCAAAAGGGAATTTATCTGCTCATGAAGATGGACACAATGGGAGTTTCTTCATGAAGGCAAAGCATTCGGGGTTCAATGTAGAGTTCCTCTAGGATCAAGGAATGGGGAGTACAGGGACATACAAAATGTTGTGTAACAGATTCCCCCTAAAGCGTGAAGGCCAAGCTAGAGTGAGGGATGAAATGCATTATAAATTAGTGTGGGGAACCGGTCTGTTGTTGGAAAACGTGCAAGAAAGTACAGATGCATATACATAAACTGAAATCTCTATTAAATGATACATGAATCGTGGCATGGACATAGCCATCCAAAGAATGATCATGTAAATGGATCCATGTATGGGCACAACCATCCGTCAAGGAGGATCATAACGAAATCAAGGTATGGTCACATCCATCCAATAATGAGAAGGATCACATATGATAACTTATGGTCTGGTCACAGCCAACCATCTGATAGAGACATGAATATCATCATAACCATGTCACACCACTTTGCAACCTAGAATTTTGTGATCTGATTGCAAGGTCTTGCGCTCCAAAACGACCCGATCTAAATACAGATTCTAGCATGGAAATAGATGTGTTGATGTCGAACATGCTAGAAAGTTGCTTGATTACTAGTCAATGATGTAAACTATTAACAAGCATGAGAGAAACCACCAATGACAACAATGGTCCTCAAGGTACTATCAACACAATCCATGGAATGTGAATACAGGAACTGAAGTCGAACATCCGCGAAATCACTCGATCGAAAGCCAATGATGTTAACTTGTTGTCAAGTGTGAAGAACTTGTCATTAGGGCATGCAAGCTCTAAGGTACTGGAAGGGAGTCTCTCGATCAACTTCCCAGATAATGAGTTGAAGTCAACAGAAAGTGACCGTGTCGAAGGAGGGCCATAGTGAATCCCACATCATCGACGTGAGACGAGAGGATGCAAAATGATTTTGGACGATACAGGGAATCAGAGGTAAGTGTAACTACAGAAGGAAAAATATTGAACATATCGATGACACAACTGGAAGTTTGGCAGCTTTTGGATCCATGGTATTGGTGGTCATGATGACGTGTCAGAGATCAAATGGAAGGAAAAACTGAACGGCCCAAACTCAGGAAGGTCAACAATGCAAACGAGGATGTCCCAACCCGACACGAAGCAAAGAGTGTCATGTTCATGAGTGAGATATCAACACAACTGACAGATTTCCAAATTTTCCACCACCATTTCTGGCAAGTACCCCAATTATTTTTTAATCACAAGCTTGAAGGGGATAGCATATTCTTGCACTGTAAGTTCATCCTTCGAACGAATCTGACCTAGTAAGTTTAACAAGCCCTAGGAAGGAGAAGCCCACGTTCGTCATGGTGACGAATCCGATGTCACTTTAATAGTTTAACGAGTCCGACAAAGGTGTAACTTGATATGTTTTTCATGGTCCCTTTTCATACATTCATGTCTCTCGAGCCCGAAAAGGTAAAAAAAAATACTTGAGAGAACTGGTTAACCATTTCAGTCAAGGAGTACCCATTTTGTAAATAGTGCCACACGACGTTTCGCATTCGTTAACGAGTTCTAGATGACAAGGGCTCAACCATATTTTCGCTTTTAGAGGGTTGGAAAAGAGCTTGAAAACAGACCCCCCATTTTATTCTCTTTTATGAGTCAAAAGGGAAAAATAATCAACAATCTTTTCATATGAGTTTAAAGAGTCGAGAAAAGAGCTGAAACGTGATTCGTCTTGGAGGAACGAGTGGTATAAAGGGTAGCAACTGGTTCCAACAATGGAGGAACTACTCAAAACATGTAATGGTCAAGAGTCTGGCTAACAAAACCACTCATCGTTGTGGTTCCTTAGGAAAGGAAAAACAACCAAGTGAAAGCATATGATCGGCCAAAGAGATGGCGGTGATGGAATGAAACAACCAAGGCTCATCTAACAAAAATTAGCTGAAAAACGACAATCATGAGATGTAAAATGGGCGTGGGTTCATTTTTACATAAGCTTGAACCATGGGGAACTCTGCTTGAATTCAGTTTCATGTTTACACAAGCTTGAAACGAAAAACTATGCTTGCTATAAGTTTGCATGCCCCTAGCATAATGACTCAAATGAGGTACATGCGCCCCAAGCTTCATTTCACTCAGCTAGGTGGATGGAATGAAGGTTCACTTTTGAGATCTAGGAAAGTCTCGACTGGGATTTTACGAGATCTTAATCAAAGACTCAATTTGGAAAATGGGGGGGTTTCATTTTTTAACGAGGTTGATACAGGAACAAACTATCCTCGCCTCTTGTCTCATTTTTTATCAAGGTTGACACAAGACCAGGAACTATCCTCATGACCCTTTGTTTCATTTTTTAACGAGGTTGACACAAGACTAGGAACTATCCTCATTCACTGTTTCATTTTTTAACGAGGTTGACATAGAAAAAGAACTATCCTTGTAATTTGTTCATGGACCATATGAGAACATGGCTCCTAATAGGTCCTCACTAGATGGGATAACCACACTCTAGGAGGAACACATGTTAAGTGGTAGAAATGACAGATCAGGTTCTAATGCCCCCAGTACATACTGTACTATACCATCTATGTGATCATCGACATATGTGGAGACGGAATGGATAGCCCCATAATTGACCTGTGGCAAGGAAGGTAGTGCTTTCAAACAAGAGCCGATAGGGGATGATGGTTGTGAAAGAGGTGCTTGGTGACCAATGAACGGCAATTGATCAATGGTCACTATTCTCCCTTCATGCAGAAAACAAACCACACGAAAAAGTGAAGAAACAAGAGCTCCCATGACATAAACATAGTCGCGTCCAAGGAGAAGATTGAAATATAAGGGACCTTGGACTACCATCACGTCTATATAGATGGTCTTTCCTCCCAAAGTAATAGGGAACTTCAGAAGAACCCCCAAGGGTTGACTGGTTCCTCTATTGAAAGCCAGTAGATTCAGAGTGACAGGCATAAACTATGGGGAACCCAAAGCTTGCCAAGTAGTAGAAGGCATGTTGCTAACGAACGCACCTTCATCTAATATAGTGCCAGGTACTACCATATTATAGGCTTGTACTGTAATCTGGAAAGGCACATAAGATGGGAGGTGGAAAGTAGTTAATGGACCCCAATCAAAAGAGACGACATAACCATATGATTACCCCCATGCTCTGCAGGAATAGGAGAAGGACTCTCCTGAACAACCGGGACAGGAGGGTCACTCTTCGATTCATGAGAATCTGAGGAAATAGGAAGAACGTGGGCAGTATGATCACCACTCTCTTTCGGAACAGAGTGAGCAACTAGTGGTGGAACCAAGTCGACACTCTTTTTGACCAATGGTTGGTCGGGAACAGACAGAAGAGCGTCTCGCTTAGGAAGAGCAGGACGGACAAGAGATGAATCCAAGTCAATCTCTTTACCAACTGGAAGAGGGTTAGAAGAAAGCCTCCGATAACCAATAGGAAGTTGGGGTTGAGGAGCTGTAAGGTGTTCCAAAGCTTTGGAAGCTTTATCCATAAGAGGACAAAGATGAAGAAGATTATCTCCTTCACATAACCTATAGGGGAATCTAATCTTTCCCTTCTTCTTATCATCATTAGCTGAAGGTGTAGCATTGACATGATCTCCAGAGGTTGACGGGGATGGTAGATTCAGGTCTTGATACCATACCTCCAAGGCTCTGGGAATGCCAGGACAATCTCGAAGGAGATGGTCACCCTTACATAGCTTGCAAGGGAATTTAACCTTCCGTGACAGATCAAAAGGTTTGTCAATGGGGAGTTCATTTGGAGTAATAGTTGCACAGTTGGCCTCTCGCTTATTTGACTTCTTCTTCTTCATCTTCATCATCTTCTTCTTCTTAGCCTCCCAGTTACTGGATTTCAAATTTTCACCAAACAAAGTAGAAGAGGAGGGTGAAGAAATGTGGGAAGAAGGTGAGGTGTCAACCTTAGAATCATCGTGATGTGATTCGAATGAAGGAGATTGCGGAGTAGGAGTTGGGACACTCGGGACCACTGAGGTAAAAAACAACCGGACAAGTAGAACAATGGTTAACCCAGGAAGAGAAAATGTTGCCATATAAGGAGCACCATCATTTCCTAAAGAAGGAAAACGAACGGGATTCCCATCCGAGGGGAACCCTTGACTGGTGGACTCTGGAAATGTTTCCATTGGAATTGACCCTAAAGAATTAATAAGGAAGATAACTTTTACTAGGAATATTTCATGGGCAGTTAATTTTAAGACATTGAAACAAAACTTTTCCTTTTCATATTTTAAGAGTTGAGAAAAGGACAAAAGGTGACTCTAGTCGCTTTCGGAATTAATGAGCTCAAAAGGACAAGTGCTCAATGATCTTTTCAAATTTAAAGAGTCAGTAAATATAAAAAACGACTACTCAGGGTACTCTAGGCATAAAGGATTACCAAGTAATCGTGAACTGCAGAATACTTCTCAACAAACTGAGAAGTACAAGCAGGAAAAATCCCCGAATGTTGTTTTCGGTATATCACGTTTACAAGGCAACAAACTTGGCTTGCTATGGATAAAGGATTACAGCCTAGTGGGGTCTCCCTTTAATACACGATGGTATGGGGATCACAAGTCCATACTAGCACTATCTAATGCCGAAGCAAACATCAACTTCTAGGTTTAAAGACACCAGAACACGTCTCTAGCCTAGACCACTAAATGTGAGCATTAAGTTTCAACGCTTCCTTAGGTAAATTCAATAAATTTTAACAGTTGATCTTGAATTAGGTTTCAATTTCAAGGCCCTACCGTTGTCACCTAACAAAAAATCCTACATGTTGCTATATGAGAAAAGAGATCTTTGTTCAACGAAAATTAACACTAATTGAGAGATAGAGAGCACACAATCAATGCAACAATCAAAGAATGAAATCTTTCTCTAAGATATGTCTTAAATGCACTTAATATTCCCTTAACAACAAAAAATTTCCATTTCATTTCCATGTCTGTGATGATGCAATTCTAGCTTCTCAATGATGCTAATAATACAATACTTTCACTTAAGTAAATAAGAATGATGTTCTTCTTTTCATAAAATTCAAAAATTAATCTTTCCCATAAAGAAATTTTAATGAAAATTTTCACAATTCTGAAAAAATAAGCATCAATCAAATCCAAAGCATTATAGATGAAACTAAAAGGTACTTCTTCCTTGAATCAACCAAACCAAACACATAAATGCTTCAATCGACAAACCAAGCAATGTATTCTATGCTTGGAAAGAGAAAAGAGACACTCAAAATAAGAGAAAAAATGAGATTCTTTCACTTATTCAATTGAAAACAAAGAATCCTAGTCACTTCTGGGAGGAAGAAGAGAGTCTGAGGGTCAAGACACACTGGCACTGGAATGGGAGAAATCCTAATTTTTTCTTACCCTTGAGACCGGAGCCACTTTTGGGCCAAAAGTAGCGCTGATCAGCACGACTGGCATAGCTAACCAGTACTACAACTAGCATCAATGGCCTGATCAGTGTGATTTCCTAACTGACAACTAGCGCCGATCGAGGGATCCAAAAATAAATAAAAAATAACTTCACACAGGGCCAGACTTAACACATCATAGGGTTGGATAAACCAAGCAAGAACACAAACCAAGCTAAATGAAGCTCTCTAGTTAGGGAGGAGATGGTATAAAAATATTACAGGGTCGAAATCATGAGAGAAAAACACACTGGCCAAGATTTGGGGTAAACCCTAATCTTCACTTACAGGCATCAGCGCAATTGCCTAACTGTTGTGGGGAAAAGTATCCGATGCGGATGACCCTATCCCTACTCTAAAGGTGACAGTCTTTAGCAACAACTGAAAGTAAAGCCTTGATGTTTTCCTTTATGAAAGTACAGAGAGAAGGAAGAAAAGATTAACCAACCTGGTGTCTTGCGCTTAGTCGATCCTTATCCTCTCTCTTTGTCTCTTGTTCCCAGCTCCTTGCTCTCTTTGCCGGTCCAGCTACACACAGATCCTGCACAAAACAAGAGAGGAAACTACAAGATACATGTACTCATAACTGAAGCATGGATTAGAGTGAATCAAATATACATGTAAATACAATACATCAATGCAATACAAGTATATAGGAGAACATGCAAAACTTTATTGATAGAAGTAACAGGGTTCTGAGAAGGTTACAACCAATGATGGCTCCAATCCAGCAGCACCTCCCCAGCAGCAAGAACTCTCCTCTTCACCTCTAGTAAAACAATCACCCAATAGCTCTAACTGTAAACCAACAGCACCTCCTTGCTTTACACAAAATTCCAGCCTCCTTAGACCTCATAGAAGAGCTCTATATATAGGATAGAAGAAGAGAGGATGAGTCAGCTTGAGACTGACATGAAGCTGCCTTGTGTCCTCTCTCTCTTCAGTTAATCTTCAGTTCTTGAGCCCACTTGGAGATCCTTGCTTACACATGGTGATCAAGTACCTCTTACTCATCACAGGGCGAATCTCATGAACCAAGTGTCAGTTTGGAAGCTTCCTGGGCAGTTGACACCTTGCAGGATGACTGTGCCACTTGGCCAATCTCGCCCAGCGCAGGTAGCCTTCATTAATCTTGACTTCCAGCGCAGGTACAAGGAGGGACAGTTGCATTCCAGCGCAGAAGCTCAGTGGAGCAGCTGACATGATCCAAAATAAGCCTGTTTTGAAGTGTTTTCAGGTGGAGAACTGATTGGAAGTGCTGTTGTTTGATGACCTTGTTCTTTTAGGGGTAAGAACAACATGTTTAGGGACTGAGGATCCCTGTGATTATTGACATTTCATGCTCCATGTCGCGAGGCACAAAAATGTCTATAACAGTTGCCCCCTAAAGTATGAGGCCGTTTATCGGGTGAAATGCTTTATCTAGAGGGTCCGAAGTTCATTCCAGTGCTGAGGAGGCGCCCTGTAATACAATACAATACAATACATTATTTTTCATTCTATTTTCATGATCTAGCTGAGGCGGGCATTCCCATGCTCAGCTTTTATAAATACATTTTGGTACATATGACAGACGATCGTCTGAAGGTAGACTGATAATTTTCTGCTGAAATTATCATCCTTTGAATAGGATGATCATCTGCTGCAATGATGTACATGGCAAATGCTTTTATATTTCCTGAATATATATCGCAGCCCGGATGGATGAAACTAGATCCGGGGTCTTCAAACTCGTTCGATCTTCACTCTAAGTACAAGTCGATCCATGTGAGAATTGCGCTGAAGTCGAACATGGAAAGACATCGCTTGATTACCGGTCAATAATGAAAACCGTTAACAAGCGCGAGAGGAATCACCAATAATGATAATGATCCTCAAGGTACTGCAGTACAATTCACGTGGCGTGAAAAAAGGACTTGGCGTCGAACGCCATGCAAAATCTTCTGGTCGAAGGTCATTGATGTATACCTGTCGCCGGAAGTGAGAAACTTGCCATTGAGGCATGCAAGCTTCAAAGTACTGATGGGGGTGTTCCTAGATCAACTTCTTGGATAATGAGCTGTAGTCGACAAGAAGAGATCCGTCAAAGGAGGGCCTTAATGAATCCCACATCAATGACACAGAACGGAGCTAATGATTTTAGTGGAGGTGAAAACAAACTGTGACATATGATTCAGGGTGGCGATCATGAATGGATGAAGGATAATGTATAGCAGTGGATGGGACACGGTTGACACTTTCAGAATGACCCCTCTTGAACATATAACGACACTGATGCGATGGATTGGTAGCATTACCCCAAATGTGGATGGTTTGGCGAGGACCATGGTGATGAGACCGGTGAATGAAACAACCCAACCCGATGTGGTACGGAGGAAAAGTGTCATGTTCAAGAGTGACTTGCTACCATTAAACTTTGATGTTCTCCCAATTTTTCCCCAGTCATTTCTGACCAGTACCTCTTTATTTTTGTCAAGCTTGAGGAGGATAACATATGCTTGTTCTATAACCTGCCCTTCGGGCAAGCCCATCGCTATGATTTAACGAGCCTAGCGATAGGGAAACTCGTTCTCGTCTAAAGACAAGTTTGTCGCTATTTAATAATTTTAACGAGTCTAACGACAAGGAAAACTCGGTCCTTTTCATTTTTAGAGAGTCTAAAAAGGTACAGAAAGTTAACTCCATAATTCCTTTTTCGTCAGCTAATCCCTTAAATTTGAAAAAGTATAAAACAATACAGAAGGGATGGTTGTTCGGTACTTTTAACGAGCCGAACCAGACAAGCACTCGATCCTTTTGTGCAATAATCCCTCAAGTCCAAAAAGATTAAAATTTAGAGGAGGGATAGCGTTC
Source organism: Pinus tabuliformis (assembly GCA_031772625.1). Classification (NCBI taxonomy): domain Eukaryota; kingdom Viridiplantae; phylum Streptophyta; class Pinopsida; order Pinales; family Pinaceae; genus Pinus; species Pinus tabuliformis. The sequence goes on along the minus strand of CM062806.1, from coordinate 263,427,978 downwards.
CAGTCATTTAACGAGCTGGAAGGCCAAAACTCGACAAACTTTTCATATTTTACGAGTCAGTGAAAAGAGCTCAAAGAAGACTCGTCTTTTGAGGAACGAGTGATAAACAGGGATAGCAGCAGATTCCAGGTACAGGTTGGAATTTTCCAATCACGGCAGTGTCACAAGGATGGCTAGGTGAAATCACTCTTCGCAGCTGTTTCTCAAAAGAGGTAAACACACAAATGGAAGTGAATGATCGGCCAAATGAACGGTGGAGGTGATGGATGAAAACACGATCAAGGTTCTTATGGCTGATGAATTTACGATCTCAAAAGGTTATTTACCGGTTCATTTTTTCCATGAGCTTGAACTCTGGGGGAAACTTTTGCTCACACTTTTCTATTTTTTAACGAGCATAAATTCAGTCCTAAAACTGCTCGAATTTTGCGTTTATTTTTTAACGAGCATGAACTATATGCTAAAACTGCTCGATATACCAGTCATAAAAAGAACGCCTCCTATAAGGACCAATTTTTATAGAGCTTATGCCTTACCACAGCTATGCTCTAATTTTGGCAAATTTTACTTTTGCCCCACAGGCTTCCTTCATGCAAGGTCGGAAACGGCTAATCTTAAAACCAGATAAATAACCGCCCCTAGCTTGCACTCCAGAAGGTTTGCATGCCCCCAGGTATAGGATAGAATTTCGAGGCTGCCCCTCCTCTCCCCTACTTCTGCTTTTCTTTGGGTGTTCACAGTTATTTGTCATCTTGCTAATCTAATGCTAACGATACTTGTCTTCTCGTTATTTTAAGGGGTCTTACGCAGTACTCAGGCTTCCCGTCGGCCCACTTTTAATAAACAGCTATTTGTGACAATGGAAGAACACTACTCAAAGATAAAACATTGGTATTATTGAGGGAGGCTTTCCTCTTTCTTATTATCCCAAAGACGGTTCAATTTGCTGCCGCAAATCAATCTCTTTCTTCGGCGGTGTCTATCATTGGGTTGTCCAAAGATGGTTACCCTCTGTCACAACAATATAGTCCCCTTCCTTGTAGGCTGCCCCTGCTTATCCTTCAAAACATATGTTTCGATGGGCGAGGCTTGAATTCAAAGAGGGTCACTATTCGTCGTGATAAGGGAATTCCTACTTGGGCATTGCCCACTTTTTTAGACAAAGGTGAATGACTCTTTGGTCAAACACATAACTTTAACAAAATATCATTATTCCAGAACAACCCCACTTCCTACGGACGGGGTACGGACTAGTCATGTTCTTCTGTGGAAATTCTTTCTTATACCCAGAGTTTCTTCTGCCCGAAGCAGACCAGGGTGCATGCCCCCTGGGTCCTAGTCTTTCTTTTCGAATCACTCGCATTCATCGGGAAGGAGGACTGGGGGCGGAGGTGTATCTTGAGTGAACAGACCATTTAGGATTGGTATTTGACTATTTGCGATGCGAGATCCCGGAAATGAAAGTTGGTCTACGAGCTTGACCATCCTTCCTTCGTGTGGAAAACACATTACTCTAAAGAGTGAGGAGACTATCGCTCCCATGCAATAAATATAGTCGCGTCCAAGGAGTAGGTTATAATCCAAGGGTCCTTGAACTACCAACACGTTCATCCTGACGGTCTTCCCCTTCAATGTAACAGGTACATCGGGGAGGATCCCTAATGGTCGACTGGTTCCTTTATCAAAACCTGAGAGATTTCTCAACTCAGGTAAAAGCGCTGGGGAACCCAGTGCTTTCCAAGCAATAGAGGAAAGGATACTCACAGACGCCCCTTCATTAATGATAGTACCAGCCATAATCATTCTATAGATCTGGACAATGATTCTGAATGGTATACTGGCTGGTAACCGGGGTCTGCCTAGTTGATTCCAATCAAAGGATACAACCAGGTTGCTTGGTGGTGGGACCGAATATACGGCCGGATATGACTCTGATGATGTTCCTTCCTGCGATAAAGGAATGGGCGCATTGCCTTGACGCTCATCGGAGTCGGTGCTGATGAAAAGAACCTGGATGGTGTCATCCTTATTCTCTTTAGTGAGGGTGTCGCATGAAGATGACTCTTCGGCGACGATGTCATTTGAAGACAGATCTTCAATGACGGAGTCATTGGACGATGAAACCCCTGAAGGAAGAACCGGGTCAACTGCCGTTTCGACCTTTAGACTTTTGTCTGGTCTAGATTCGGTAGGTTCATTCTCAATGACCGACACTTCAGCTGACCACTTGAGTGGTTCAACTGGATTTTCAACTATCGAGGGATTAGGCGTGAGTTTTCGGTATCCAGGAGGAAGTTGCACCGGTGAAACTGGGCGATCTTCCAAAACTCTCTTGGCCTCATCTAAGAATGGACATTTGTGGATGGCATGACTGCCTTCACACAATAGACAGGGTGATCTTGGTCCCCTTCTTCGTCCTTCACTCTCGCTAGTTGACGGAATGCAATCAACATGACAACTAGAGGTTGATGCTACCGGATTGTGCAACCTTGGGGACCCGTCCCTTAGTATCCGGGGAATACAAGGACAATCACGATGAAAGTGGATCCCTTTGCAAATGACACATGGCGATTTAGGCCCGGTCGGTGCAGTGTGTGGGTTTTTTTCAGCTTTCTTCTGCTTGCCCCCAGTCGCCTTCGCCAGAGGCTCCTTCTGCTTCTTTCCTCTCTTCTTCTTTTCCTTCTTCTCCTTGGGAGGCTGACTTTTGCCGGCTCTACCTTGCGAAGATGAAGGATCAGAGGAAGTATCATAAGAAGTGGAAGGCTGGTGGGTAGTTCTAGATTATTCTGACTGTTGATTCGACTGCTCAGGATTAGTGGCGATCTAGACTACATTAGTTGAAAAGAGCCATACAGGGAGGCCGATTGTCAATCCTGGAAGTGACAATGTAGCCATATGAGGCACACCAACATCTCCCCAAGAGGAGAAGGGATTTGGACTTCTGCCAAGGTTACTTCCTTGGTTGGTGGGCTCCATACTTTTCAACTGAAAGATCAACGTGGGAATAACAGGTGATTATGTTCCGCTTAAAATAAATTTTATTAACGACGCTTTTAGACACAAACTTGCTTTTTCATGTTTTAAGAGTCGAGAAAAAGCTAAAGATGACTCTAGTCGCCTTCGATGTATTAACGAGCCCGAAGTGACAAATGCTCGGTTGGACTTTTTCAGTTATAGAGTTTGAAAAAGGCCAAAAGAAACTGCTCTGGAGATCTAGGCAGAGGGTGTGCCAAACCTTTCGCGAAACCACAGAATACGTTTTACGGTACGGGTGGTCAATCTTCGTGAATGCTGTGTTCACTGCATCGCGATCAGTAGGGCGGCTGACACGGTTTCCTAAGGATAAAGGATAAAAGCCTATAGGGGTCTCCCAATATACGCGACGGTACGCGGGAGCTCAAGTCCGTGTTAGTGCCACCGACTCTCAGGAGGAATCACCCACCTTCGTAGAGATCGACAGTCACTATGTTTAACGACACCGGAACACGTCTCTACCTAGACCTCTAGATGTTTGCGTTAAATTCCAAAGCGTTGTTATGTAAATTGAGTTTATTTTAATGTTGATCTTTATTAACAGTTTGCCTTTCAGGTTCGCCACGAGATGTATATATACAACTTCCTATATGCAATCTAAGAATGAGAAGCAAATCTTTTCAATCTTTCAACTTTGAAAACCTTAATCTACTGAGGGAAAAGAAAGACACAACTTTTTCCACAGATCATAGAACACACACTAAAATGCACATTTTCCTAAATCGTCAAGCACACAGTCAAATGCAAAATGCACAATGCATGTATTTCTTTTCGTTATCCTTAATGTTGATGCTAGACAGAAAGGAAACTGTTGTATAATTTTGAATCTAATTTCAAGTAGAAATAAACAAGCTTGTCCACAATCAAAAAGACACCTTATGATAGACTTGTTTAAACACAGGAAATGTATAGATTCAAACCATGAAATGAAGAGCAAACAAACTCAAACAGCCATGAACAGTAATAAAACTAGCTCATAAGATCACAAAGACACTTTTACAGTTCAGGATCTAAGAGGTCACAGCTATACTGGTTCGCTTTTCACAATGGGAAACTGTAACTGAAACAAGAAATACTGAAAGAACATTCACAGTTTCATCATACAACTGAGGCGGAATAATGTCAAGGAGAAGTGGTTTACAGCAAGTACAATAACCAGCAAGCAATCAACAAAAACTCAGTGAAAACAGGGCCAAGACACAATAGGAAGACTGAGCAAGACAATGGCTAACTGGACCAGCGCAGGTTCTAGTCTTCCAGTTTCACTCTCAGCGCAGTTCCCGAAGGGAGCACCTGCGCTGTAATGCAGACTGCCTGTGGACAGCCTGCACTGACACACGAGAGTTGCATCTGCAAAGAATTCCGGGTCATAAAAAGCTCAAAAATGCACTGTTTTTGCTGAAATAAAAAACTATAGGTCAAGTACAGGCTAAGGGATGATCAAGAGGATGAAAAGCTATCAAAAAGAGTAAAGAGTCTTTTGTAGATAAGCTCTTCAAATCTTGAATTTGCTCAGCAAATGAGCAAGAGTAGCAGTCCCTCTACTTCGCTTTTGATATAGTCAAAAGATTTTCGATTTGGTACTCTTTTCTTCAAGAAATGAATAGCAAAATACTACAAACACCAACAAGATACTAGGCTTCCCCAGCGGAGTCGCCAGTTTGTTGTGGGGAAAGGTATCCGATGCGGATGACCCTATCCCTACTCTAAAGGTGACAGTCTTTAGCAACAACTGAAAGTAAAGCCTTGATGTTTTCCTTTATGAAAGTACAGAGAGAAGGAAGAAAAGATTAACCAACTTGGTGTCTTGCGCTTAGTCGATCCTTATCCTCTCTCTTTGTCTCTTGTTCCCAGCTCCTTGCTCTCTTTGTCGGTCCAGCTACACACAGATCCTGCACAAAACAAGAGAGGAAACTACAAGATACATGTACTCATAACTGAAGCATGGATTAGAGTGAATCAAATATACATGTAAATACAATACATCAATGCAATACAAGTATATAGGAGAACATGCAAAACTTTATTGATAGAAGTAACAGGGTTCTGAGAAGGTTACAACCAATGATGGCTCCAATCCAGCAGCACCTCCCCAGCAGTAAGAACTCTCCTCTTCACCTCTAGTAAAACAATCACCCAATAGCTCTAACTGTAAACCAACAGCACCTCCTTGCTTTACACAAAATTCCAGCCTCCTTAGACCTCATAGAAGAGCTCTATATATAGGATAGAAGAAGAGAGGATGAGTTAGCTTGAGACTGACATGAAGCTGCCTTGTGTCCTCTCCCTCTTCAGTTAATCTTCAGTTCTTGAGCCCACTTGGAGATCCTTGCTTACACATGGTGATCAAGTACCTCTTACTCATCACAGGGTGAATCTCATGAACCAAGTGTCAGTTTGGAAGCTTCCTGGGCAGTTGACACCTTGCAGGATGACTGTGCCACTTGGCCAATCTCGCCCAGCGCAGGTAGCCTTCATTAATCTTGACTTCCAGCGCAGGTACAAGGAGGGACAGTTGCATTCCAGCGCAGAAGCTCAGTGGAGCAGCTGACATGATCCAAAATAAGCCTGTTTTGAAGTGTTTTCAGGTGGAGAACTGATTGGAAGTGCTGTTGTTTGATGACCTTGTTCTTTTAGGGGTAAGAACAACATGTTTAGGGACTGAGGATCCCTGTGATTATTGACATTTCATGCTCCATGTCGCGAGGCACAAAAATGTCTATAACACTAACTGACAACAAGTTCCAGAGGCTAGTTGACGCAATTGTTTCTTAGCAACTCGCACTGGTCAGTGCGACTGTCAGTGAATTAAGTGCGCTAATCAAGGTAGCTAAGGATTTTTTTTTTTTTTTTGAAAATAGGGACCAAATCTACTACTATGAATTTTAGACTCAGGCTAGTAAGCAGGAGAACAGAAATAGAACCAAAGGGAAAACATGGAACTAGAAAATTTCTCATGAAATCATGAAATCCAAGACGAACAAAAGGATTGGGATCTCCCTAGTATGGTCTCCAATTTGCGATGAAGTAAAATTATAAGTGCAGACATGAACACATTCCTTTAGCCCGATAATGGGTCTAGCCATAGTAGATACATTCTATGGAAGATTTACTTAGGTTAGAATCAATTAAGAGGGCCTACTATTAGCCCCCTAATTTTCTCTCTTTTTGCCATTTTCCTCTTCCTAAATCATAACCATTTACCGCTGTTTTACCTCTTTTATACACCCTCATCTTGCACGAGTCCAAGCATAGTGACATATTTCGTATAAACATTACTTTTCATACTTTTAATTTAACCTAGGATTAATTAATCATTTATTACATGATTTCTTACTTTTAATCACTCTTTGTAACTTATCGATATCTCCAATGTTTATTTGGTAGTTAGAGTACTTACCGTGACTACTGATCCTAGTGCGGGATCAGATCTTGCACCTTTGCCAGCACAACAAATCCTTGTAGCAGATCCGAACCTCCTTGATCACCACCTTGTTTTGAGTAGCTTCAACCATGATAGTAAGATCGATCCAAAGGTAGTCGAGATCGAATATGTGAATGACGAAATCTGGAGATTGGCTACGACCAGTTTTGCTAACTGTTTAGTTTTGAAGGCCGAAAAGATAAATTATGTGTTTGGTTATGTAATCGGTTAAATGATATATTTTGGCCTTTGGCCAAATATCTATATAATGTAGAATGAAAATAGGACAAAAGGGGAAGTTTTTGATAGTATAAGAGAAAAGAGACTCAACCAGAGAGGCGGTAACAGGTTGTTGTATTTTGTTATCGTTCAAATTTGGGTTGGACGATGTATTAATGTATGTACTTGCCTTAGTGAATTAATAAAAGGGAGCTCTGCCTCATGTTTCGCAAATTGTGTTTCTGTATTTGAGCTGATGAATTGATTAAGGTATTGAGCAGTGTTTTTATTTAAAAGGGGAAACACGCGGTTGGCTAGGGCTTAGCCAACCCAACACGTTTACCCCATTTCCCTTTTTCCTGTAATTTGTGTTTATATTGTCAAGTGTGATTTAATTTTAAGCACATGCATTCCTTTCTGAGTGAAATTGGATCCGTTGTGTGAAGTAGATAAATTCCCTTTCCTGAACTTGATTTCAGATTGGTTTTCCTCCGCTTGGTCCAAGCAGGAGAAATAACCCTGCATGAGTGCACCTTGGTGTGATGCAACAAGCTTTCTTATTCTACTTCCCACAATCTTCTTTCTTTCATTAAATGCTTATGATAGGATAAATGTATATTGATTGTTTCTTTATTCCTGCACTCTGTTAAGATAAAAAACATTCACTTTTTATGTGTGCAATTTGATTTAACAGTATAATTGCACTTGCAATAATTAAGCCCTTATTTTAAGAATTAATTGCTAAGTGCAAGAAGCTCTGATCCGGTGCAAGAACTAGTTTCTTGGCACACAATATGAGTGCTTTGAACCTGGAAAGGTTCAAGCCCTTGCAGGAAATAAAAATCCTTTAGTAAGGACGCCATTTATACCTTCTGCATAAATATCTATTCCTACATTAGTGCAAGTAGACTATGATAGTAGAGGACATATTAGTGCAAGAAGGAAATATCCAAAGGAGCAGGTTTAAGGGCCCATCAAATGAGACTGCTAAGTGTCTCTGCTAAAGAAAAACACACACTCAGTAGTTAAACAATAATTAGCTAGAGTGATTGCCCTTTATCTTTAATTCCCTCTTGCAAATGCATTCTTCCTTGTTCCAATCTTAGATTATTTTGATGGTTCAAGTTGCCTTTTTCTCTTTTTAATTTGATTATGCAATATTTCCTTTAAAGAAAGTAGGGATTTATATTAGGAAGATTCATACCATCTCTGGCATTGCCTGTGCTTCGTCTCTAAGTTTACGGATCCCCCGGGTTGACAAATTAAGTGTTGAGGAGTTTGCTTAAGTGTAATTCCTGCACTCAACATTTTGGCATCGTTGCCAGGGAGGTGATTTGATTTGGTAAGAATTTTCTGATTATACAATAGAGGTAATTTTTCCTTTATTTTTGTAGTACTATTTTTTTTTTCTCGGTAAAAGACTATCTATTATATTATATAGTATTTACAGGTAAACTCTACATGCAGAGAGACAGGCCAACCAGGGCCAACTATGGCGCCTTGGAAAGCATAGTTTGACACAAAATACTCCCTCGCAGGGGCAGCATCTACAGGACTTACCAAAATACTCCCTCGCAGGGGCAGCATCTTCAGGACTTACCAAGCGTACTGAAGCAAAAGACCAAAATGACATGACTATAGTCGAACATGGAACAACATTGTGTTAGACAGTGACGACACGTCCCACGCAGGGGCTTCCATCCAAAAAACTTGCAGTGAAGCTTGTCCCGCCGCGAGATTGACATTTACATGACAAAATGAAGAACTTAAAATTAACAGAAACAGTAGTAAACACAGTAACGAACAGAATCCAAATACCCGCTGAGACTATTGATTTAGACCGATGCCGAGAGAGAAGGGAGTATGCCGGAGATCGCTTCTGGGGATTAGTCTTCGGGCTCTTCCTCGTAGATGTAGCTCCAGCCTTGGCCCTCCGGCATCCCTGCCCACAAGTCCATTGGACCCTTTGCAGTGTTCTGAGGTGCCTGTTCCGGAGGATTGGGAGGGGTTTGCTGGATCTCTTTCCCAGAGGTGCTAGCTTCGATTGGTGGCTGCAGCACGGGACTCTCCTCCCCCATGCCTTCTTGAAGTGGCGCAGCCGAAACTGGTTGCTTCCCTCTTTCATTTCCCTCAGGAGCCTTGGTAAAGAGTACCGAGATATGAGCATTGATACCCGCATTATCCTTCGAACTACCCAAGGTGAAGACGACTGAGCCAAAGGCTGGAAGCACTGGCTCTCCTTCACTTGAGCTGCCAACCTCCAAGAACTGCTCGGCCTGAATTGGTGTTGCTCTCACCCTCCTATGGCAGTAGCAGCAGCAACAATGGTGGTGCTCATCTGCTGCAGGGTGTCGTGAGGACGCACCTCGCCCAGGTCCCCTCCTGCTCGTTTGCCTTTCTCGCAGTTTGGCCATGGACTCCCCGCCGCCTTCCTCTTGTTCCCGGACCGCTTTCGAGGGATTGAGGTCCCCGTGGAGACTGCTGAAGGATTGCAGTATCTGAATTGTGATGTAAGAACAATCACAGAGCGGACTTTGCCACAGACCACGCACAGGAGAAACGGCTTCAGAGCAAGACTCTGCCACAGACCACGCACAGAATGACCGCCTCGCCTCCAATTTATCCCAATTGTCCTTAATGTGCCGCTTCCCCCCGAGACATTCCCCTGAGTAGCAGCTACAGAGTGCTGTGACTGCCTTGCGAGGTGGTGGAGCGCCCACCCGATCAGCTTCCTTCTGAGCCTGCAACACTCCCACCTCACCATGCCTATGAATTTGTAGTGCTCTGCCTTCCCCTTGAAGACTCACAGCAAAACCTCGAAACGAGCATGAATTAACTGTGCTCTGCCTTCCCATCGTTTCACCCTGCTCGGCATTGAATGCCAAGAGCTCGGGCAGCTAAACCAAATCCCCTGGCGGCGGAGACCCATTACTCTATATTTCTAGCACGGGGCGGCACATGCTGGGCATGTGGCTCGTCCCTGTGTGACGTGCCCTCACCCGCATCCGGGGTTTTTTGTAGTACTATTTGGAAAAGCTTATTTGAAGGAATTTTACTAGTGTTAATTTATTTCTGACAGCCTTTTTTATTAGAAGTTGTTTGTTATTTTTCTTTCTTTTTTGAAATGAATGCCTAGAAAAGGTAAGGGTTCGAAGCCCACTAAGGGCCGAAAGAAATCTGAAAACAATTCTCATATTGGGTCTCCTTCTGTAAGCAGGAAGCCTAATCCAATTCAAACCCATCATGCAGGAACAGTCCACCTGGATTCTAGTGACAACAGCTCAGGTGCGGTTCAACCTATTAACAGCAGTTCAAGTAAAAGGGAAATAATGGCGGACCATGAAGATCATGTGGAAGGGACTGGTGAAAACCATGTAAGTGGAGAAAAATCCACTTTTGTGTTTCCAATTGTGGATCCTGATACTGTGTCACAAATGAAGAATATTCCACCATCAGCTCTCCTTCATTTCCATGGTAAAATTCATGAAGATCCTGACTCTTTTCTATTCGAGTTTGATATTCTGTGTAGAAGTTATGATTATTCAACTGACACTCAGAAGTTAAGATTATTTCCTGTTACTCTCAAGGACTCAGCTCTACGCTGGTTTATGGGGTTAGGAGGAAACACTATAACCTCTTGGGATCAGATGAAGAGAGTGTTTTTGTCTAAATATCAAGAATATTACAAAACTCGAGACATGCAAGATGAGATTTTTACAATTATACAGGATGATGATGAAACTCTTGAAGATTACCTAGAAAGATTTTTGTATATTTTACAAAGGTCGAAACTTAAGTTTTATCCTAGTACTATTAGAACCTTGTTCTTAAGAGGACTTACTGATAATGCTAGAAATAATTTAAATCTGTTAGGACAAGGTGATATTTCTCAGCAAACTTTTGAACAAATTTGTGAATTATGCAAGAAATTTTCAAGAAATTAGTATAGATGTGGTAAAGGAACTCAAAATAGAAATAGAAAAATTGAATCTACTAATGCTATGATTATTGGACTAGAAAATAAAATGGAAAACATGAAAACTGATATAATGAATACTATTACCAAACAGTTGGACTCTTTAAAATTTCAGGAAAAACTCATGAAGGAACAAGATTCATTATGTATTTTCTATCCTAAATGTAGAGACAAGCATCCTCCTAAAGAGTGTCCTCTTAATTTGAAAGAAACTAATAAGTGTGCTATTTGTGTAAAAGACCATGTCACAAAAAAATGTCCCTTTATACCAGGACTTAAAGCTATATTTACAGGGGGACAACCTGAAGTTGAATACTTGTATTCTATGGGAGCAAGAAGGAATTGGCCTCAGGTAGGTGCAGGTATGGCTCCTAAATTTTCTCCACACTATTTTGGTTATAATTCACATGCATATTCTTATCCTAACACTAATTCGTAGTGGCAGTATGGGAATCAATATCAACATGGGCAACCTTCTCAACCATGGCAACAAGGTTGGAGAGGGCCAACTCATTCTGCATATTCCTACCAGCCACTTATGTAGTCATATCCATCTACGCATACACCTTATTCAATGCCTAAACTTCCGAGTCAGTCTACTCCACAGTTTCCTTTACCTCCACCTTTTTGACCTCCTCAGTTTTTGTCTCAACCTATTCCCAATCCTAACAATAATAAAGCAGTGCAAATGATCTATGTAACAAATCCACCTTTACCATTCGAGTACCAATCTATTCCAGTTGGGGTTCATGATATTCAATTAAGATCGGGAAGGACTGTAACATCAGAAAATCAGAAGTAACCTATAGTGATTGTTGAAAAGAAAGGAGAAGAGGAAACTCTTAACCATTCTCTGAAAGATGTCACTAAGAAGCCCTTACCCTCTGAATCCTTGCCATCTTCTTCCAACCAGCCTCCCTTCCCACAGAGGCTAGTAATGGAAAGAAGTGAGCCTATTTCTGAGACTAGCTTGGCATTAGAGCTTTGGAATCTTTTCATTAAGATACCTTTGCTTCAAGCCATCAAAGAGATCCCCATTTGTACCAAGATTATTAAGGAACTCTGTCTCAAGAAACCTGAGAGGAAGAGATTGGAACCCCAAACCATTCAATTTGTTGGTAGGGCAGCAAAGTTGATGACGGGATGTGTGTCTATGGAAAAATATACTGATCCCAGAAACCCTATTGTCTCAGTTCAAATTGGTAATGTCCTTGTCTCTAATGTTCTTATAGACCTAGGGGAAGCCATTAATGTCATGACTAAGTAAACTATGGATCAACTTCGGTTATCTCATCTTCGCCCTACTCCCACTGTGCTTGAATTAGTAGATAGATCTAAAATTAATCCAGAAGGAGTATTGGATGATGTGATCATCTCATTATATTCTTGGGAATATCCTGCTGATTTCATTGTGCTTCAGCCAAAGAACCCAGTAGGAGGACATCCCTTGATCTTGGGTCAACCATGGCTTGCTACGGCTGATGCATATATTGGATGTCATTCCAGTGATATGTATATTTCGCATGTAGATTCTAGGAAGAAAGTTACCTTATACCCCCCTACCAGATCCATTCAAGACCTTCGAGATACTTTACGGTTGGATCAAAGCATTGATGAGGAGACTCAATCCATTTCCCTTATCCATCATTATACTGTGTCTTCACAAGAAGATGAGATTCAAGATTTCCTAAATAATCTAGACATTATGCCTAATTTTGAGAAATTGAGCCATATTTTCAGCCTAGATTTTCAAGATAATCATGATTCTTATTCTTCTGTACTGTTGCATTTGACCACTCCCTTGAGTAATACTGAGTCTGATACTACTCTTGTTGAGATTAGCCTAGTAAATCCTTGCATATTAGTTCAGATTTGGACTCATCTCAGCAAGAGCAGCTTGTGAATTTGTTGAAAAACCATCTTAGTGCCTTTGCTTGGGGCTATGAAGATATGAAGGGTATTCCTCCTGAAACTTGTACACATCATATCTATATTTAGGAAGGAGCCCGACCTATCCGAAAACCCCAAAGGCGAATGAATCAAGCTCTAAGAGAGGAAGAAGTACAAAAACTCTTGGATGCCGGTTTTATCTATCCTATTTCTGATAGTCAGTGGGTCTCTCCATTAGTGCTAGTACCTAAGAAAGATGGAATATGGCGTATTTGTATTGATTATTAAGAATTAATCAAAGCCACTCTCAAACATTATTTCTGTTAGGGTCCCACCCTAACCCCCTTATTTATGCCATGGGATCACGTCATAGTCAAGAGTCAATAAAGCCCATATTAATAATTGTAAGTGGTTAACCCGCAATTAGTGACGGGACCACAGTTAGTTGCAAATGGGCGGAAGTATTAGTTAGATGGTAAATAGGCGGTAGTATTAGATAGGTGGTATTAATAAAATCCACGATATTGGCTCGTGGTATTGCATGTATGAGTCATATATAAAGGATAGAGACTCCCTGCGAGGAGTATTGTGTCTTGTTTGGTAATCGAGCTCTGCTCTATTGGAGGTTGCCCCCTCGAAGAGGCCTGTGAACATTTCTCTCTGGATAATAAAATCTTTGCTATTCTGTGCTCTGGGTATATTTTCTTCGCATATTTTGTGTCTCGGTATCTTTTCTTCGCTATTTCTATGTCTGGGTCTCGCTTTGCAGGATAAGAAGCATAACAAGTGGTATCAGAGCACTTTCCAGGGCTCGGTGGGATCGCCAAATTTTAGCAAATTTTTTTAGGCTAGAGACGTGTTCCGGCGTCTTTAAACCACGGGATCTGTCGTTAAGCGCATAAACCTGCGGATTTGGGGAGGCATGCACGCAGGAAATACAAGAGGTGGTCACGTCTGTTGGACTCCCTTGTAACCCCTGTGGGTACCCCTTCGAGTAGTAGCGCATTAGACAGAACCGCGCACGGACTGTCTTCCACGTACCCTCTGGGTATATAGGAAGCCCCCTAGCTCCCTTGAAACCTCGCCTTAGATAATCCTTCGGCCGTCTTGTTGCTACAGTACACCGAGAACAGCACTCGGAGAGATTACTCGCCCGTACGATAGGGTAGTCGGGTGGTACGGCTAAGGGTACGGTCGATCCTCCTTAGTTAGAGCCCTGAAACATTGGGCCGAGTACTACTGTCAGACCCTTATGTATATTGCGATCTGTAGCACCTGACACTCCCCAAGACCATAGTTCCATTTTCTATTGGGGGATCACACATTATCTATTCCAGTCAGGAGCGGCAGTTGTTCAACCATTCAGATCTCTTAGATCGCATATTTCAGATCAGCAGCAGCAGTGTTCCACCATTCAGATATCTCAGATCAGCAGCAGCAGTGTTCCACCATTCAGATATCTCAGATCCATCAGATCGGAGTAGTTGCGAAGGGTTCCTGTACCTGCATATGATTTTCGCAGGACTTTTGGTGGCATTGACATTTTGAGGATTTGGTGACTGCAGTATTGATCAGAAAGGAGTAAAACTCCGTTAGGAGTTTTCCAAAAAAAAAAAAAAAAAAAAAAAAAAAAAAAAAAAAAAAAAAAAAAAAAAAAAAAAAAAAGAGTCTGAGATCTTCCAGGGCGCTTATTGGTAACCTAGCCCATCAGAATCGGGACGACGAGCTGAGCAAGGTGGTACCATTCAATTTTAAGTGAAATTTTTCGGCGGTCCCAAATTTTCATCAGACGGGTGTATGGTAGAAACTCGTGCTCAAGCAATGGCCAATGAAAAGATAGACCAACTAGAAGCAAAGCTGGACCACCTACACTCTACAGTGGCAACCCTCGAAAAGCATCTTAGAGGATTCGAAGGCATGATGAACGATCTGAAGGACAAGGAGCCAGCACACGATGAGGCATATAAGGGTCATGAATACCATGAGGGGGAGTCTAGCCACTCTCCTCACCTCTGGCACACCCATCCACCACCCAATCAGAGACCTCCCAAGTTGGATATGCCTAAATTTGACGGATCTCACACGTCTGCATGGCTAGCACAAATGGAGCAGTATTTTTTTTTGAATCATATCATAGAGGAGGGGACTAAACTTATGGTGGGCACCATGTACTTGGACAGTGAACGTTGGCAATGGAAGGAATGGTATGAGCGTTGCAATGGACAATTTAAGAATTGGGGCCAATTTACCAAAGCTCTTCGAAATCGCTTTGAACAGGAAGACTCTTTTTTGGGTCGTCTCACTAAGCTCCGACAAACAGGTTCAGTGGATGAATATATTACAGCTTTTGAAGCATTAGCTTTCCGCACTAAGGGTCTCACAGATGAATTCTACATGGAATGCTTTGTCAGTGGTCTTAAAGAAGCCATCAAAGCTCAGGTTTTACTCCACCACCCCCCCACATGGAACGAGGCTTGCCAGGTAGCCCGTAAAGTGGAACGATCCTTAGCTGCTCAATCCAGCCGCCCCAACTTTCCCGCTAAAGGGCGTTCCCTACAAGCCCCCAATATGACCCAAACACTCAAGATTCAAAAGGTGACACCTGCAGAAATGGCCGAAAGAAGGAAGCAGGGACTATGTTACTACTGTGATGAAAAATATTCCCCGGGTCATAAATGCAAAGAGCACAAGTTTTTTCAAATAGATGCCACTGACTCCAGCCAAACAGAGGAAGATCCAACACTTGAGGAACCAGAGGAGACCGACGAAGATAACCAACAGGAGATGGTATCTGATGAACCCATGATTTCGCTACATGCACTGGCAGGAATTTCTTCACCTCAAACTCTCAAAATCAGGGGTTATCTTAAACATCGGCCACTAATAGTTTTGATTGATAGTGGAAGCACCCATAATTTCATCCACCAAAAGATCGCTGAAGCAGCACATTGTTATGTCCGAGCAGTTTCTAACTTTCAAGTCCAGATTGCAGATGGAGGCACAATGAAATGTGCAGGTCGCTGTGACAATGTCAAAATTCAAATGGGGGATTATCACTTGAAAACCCACTTGTTTGCAATACACATGGGGGGTTGCGACATTGTCCTAGGTGCGGAATGGCTCCGCACTCTTGGGCCAATCACAATGGATTTCAAGGAGTTATATATGAGTTTTAAGCAGAACGACTACACACATACTCTCCGTGGGCTACAAGCGGGAGACCCTTCGATCATAAGCTCACATCGTATGGAAAAATTGTTAAAAAAGGGCCATCATGGAGTAGTAGCTCAATTTAATGCCATCCAGATGGTAGATACCATGTCTTCACCAATTCATCCAGAGATGCAACAGATTTTGAATAAACATCGGACGATCTTCGACAAACCTCATGAACTTCCACCATCGCGAGGGGAACATGACCATAGCATCACATTGGTCCCAGGGGCCCAACCCCCAAATGTGCGGCCGTACAGACATCCGTTCACCCAAAAGAATGAAATCGAAAAAATCATCAAGGAATTGCTGGAAGCAGGTGTCATTCGTCCTAGTATTAGTCCTTACTCATCTCCAGTCGTCATGGTCCTCAAGAAAGATGGGGAGTGGCGAATGTGTCCCGACTTCAGGGCCCTCAATAAGTTAACAGTCAAGGATAAATTCCCCATTCCAGTGGTGGACGATTTGCTGGACGAACTCAATGGGGCCCAGTTCTTCACCAAATTAGATCTTCGCTCAGGCTACCACCAAATTCGCATGAAGGAAGTTGACATCCCCAAGACAGCTTTCAGAACTCATGAAGGCCATTATGAGTTCTTGGTCATGCCATTTGGTCTCTGTAATGCCCCCTCTACTTTTCAGAGCCTTATGAATCACCTCCTCAAACCATATCTCAGAAAATTTGTCCTGGTCTTCTTCGATGACATCCTCATCTATAGTGGCAATTGGGCGGCACATCTTAAGCATGTAGATATCCTCTTGCAACTGCTCAGCAAGCATAAACTATTTGTCAAAATGTCTAAGTGTGCGTTTGGCAGGGAAGACGTGGAGTATTTAGGCCACATTGTGGGTCGGGAAGGTGTCAAGGTTGATCCCAAAAAGATCCAGGCAATGCAAGAATGGCCTCAACCTAAGACCTTGAAAAGCTTGAGAGGATTTTTGGGCCTTACAGGCTACTATCGTAAATTTGTCCGCAACTATGGCCGCATAGCGAAGCCCCTGACACAACTTCTCAAGAAAAATTCCTTCTTCTGGAACGAAGCAGCACAACAGGCATTTACTGCTCTCAAAACCGCCATGTGTTCCACTCCGGTCTTAGCACTACCGGACTTCACAAAAACATTTGTCATTGAATCTGATGCTTCGGGAACAGGTATTGGAGCAGTCTTAATGCAGGAAGGGCGACCATTGGCCTTCACTAGCCAACAACTAAGTGGGAAGAACTTGGGCCTATCCACCTATGAGAAAGAAATGATGGCCATCTTACATGCAGTTGAGACCTGGCGACCTTACTTGTTGGGGCGACGCTTCCAAATCTGCACAGATCATCACAGTCTTAAATATTTTTTGGAGCAACGCCTCTCTTCCCCCCAACAAAATAGATGGTTAGCCAAAATGCTGGGTTATGATTATGAGATCATTTACAAGAAAGGGAAAGACAACAGGGTAGCAGATGCCTTGTCACGCCAATTTGAGGAGGAAAGTACTCTGCTTGCAATATCCCTCCCCATTCCAGACTGGATTGAAGAGGTTCGCAGGGAATGGTTTTCACATCCTGAGCTCTCTCAACTCATCTCTCAATTACAGGCAGATCCTAATTCCAGCAAGGGCTACTCATGGCAGAATGATATTCTTCGCTACAAGGACAGAGTGGTCATCTCACCAACATCCACCCTCAAAACTCGCATTCTGGCAGAATTGCACTCCTCTCCCATTGCAGGACATTCGGGCTTTCAGAAGACATACGCTCGCACCAGAAGATCATTTTTTTGGACTGGCATGAAACAGGACATCCTTACTTTTGTAGCAGAATGTGACGTCTGTCAACGCCACAAGGGGGAAACAGTCAACACACCAGGTACATTACAACCATTGCCCATTCCGGCGTCAATTTGGATGGAGGTCTCCATGGATTTCATTACAGGTCTTCCGAAATCTGGGAACAAATCCGTCATCATGGTGGTGGTGGACCGACTATCAAAGTATGCTCATTTCTGCGCTCTACCACAACCATTCACACCTACCTTGGTTGCTCAAACTTTCATGGATCAAATCTTCAAATTGCATGGCATGCCCACTTCGATTGTGTCCGACCGCGACCCAATCTTCACCAGTAATTTTTGGCAGGAACTCTTCAGAATACAAGGCACTCAACTCAAACTCAGTACTTCATATCATCCGCAAACAGATGGTCAAACCGAAGCCGTCAACAAATGCCTAGAAACTTACCTTAGGTGTTTCACTTCAGAAAAACAACACCTTTGGGCACAGTGGTTACCTCTAGCGGAATGGTGGTATAACACCAACTATCATGCCACCACCAAAATGACTCCCTATGAAGCAGTCTATGGACAACTTCCGCCGTCCCCTACTTCTTATCTCACGGGGTGCTCCAAAGTACAAGCAGTGGATCAACTCTTACAACACCGTGCAACCATGATAGCCCACTTGCGCGAGAATCTTCATCAAGCTCAGAACCGTATGAAGCAACAGGCTGACCAACATCGCTCAGAGCGCCAATTTCAAGAAGGGGATCAGGTCTTTTTGAAGCTGCAACCATATAAGCAAACATCACTCAAAGACAAGGGCTGTCAAAAGCTCTCTCCAAAATTCTACGGACCATATCAAGTACTGCAGCGCATTGGAGAAGTGGCTTACAAGCTGGCTTTACCACCTACAGCAAAAATCCACCCAGTTTTCCATGTATCGTGCCTCAAGAAAGTGATTGGGACCAATTGCCGAGTTCAAACCAGTCTACCTGAATTGAATGAAGAAGGATCAATTTGGCTTCAACCTGAACAAGTTCTAGACACACGAGACAAGCACCTGCGTGGCCGCGTGATTAAGGAGGTCCTAGTCAAATGGAAAGACACCTCGCCAGAAGATGCAACTTGGGAACCAGCCGCTATTCTTCAGCAGTTTCCACAGCTTCAGCCTTGAGGACAAGGCTAGTCTTAAGGGGGAGGGCATGTTAGGGTCCCACCCTAACCCCCTTATTTATGCCATGGGATCACGTCATAGTCAAGAGTCAATAAAGCCCATATTAATAATTGTAAGTGGTTAACCCGCAATTAGTGACGGGACCACAGTTAGTTGCAAATGGGCGGAAGTATTAGTTAGATGGTAAATAGGCGGTAGTATTAGATAGGTGGTATTAATAAAATCCACGATATTGGCTCGTGGTATTGCATGTATGAGTCATATATAAAGGATAGAGACTCCCTGCGAGGAGTATTGTGTCTTGTTTGGTAATCGAGCTCTGCTCTATTGGAGGTTGCCCCCTCGAAGAGGCCTGTGAACATTTCTCTCTGGATAATAAAATCTTTGCTATTCTGTGCTCTGGGTATATTTTCTTCGCATATTTTGTGTCTCGGTATCTTTTCTTCGCTATTTCTATGTCTGGGTCTCGCTTTGCAGGATAAGAAGCATAACAATTTCCCTCTCCATTTCATTGACCAGGTGCTTGATACCCTTGCAGGAAAGAAATATTTTTCCTTTTTGGATGGCTTCAGTGGCTATAACCAGATACAGATTGCACCCGAAGATCAGGATAAAACTACTTTTACATGTCCATGGGGTACATTTGCTTATAAAGTGCTTCCCTTTGGTTTATGTAATGCCCCGGCTACCTTTCAAAGGGCAGTCTTGGCCATTTTTGCTGATCTAGAATTTGTAGAAATTTATATGGATGAATTTTTGTGTTTGGTGATTCTTTTCAGGAAGCTCTCGAAAATTTGGAGAAAGTACTTCTTCGTTGTCAGGAAGCCCATCTCGCCTTGAGTGACAAGAAATGTAGATTAATGTGCAAAGCAGGAGTGGTACTTGGCCATTTGATTTCTGGTAAAGGTATCCAGGTTGATCCAACAAAGATTGAAATCATTATGCATCTTCCTGCACCCAAAACTCAAAGGGAAGTAAGAGGTTTTTTAGGACATGTTGGTTACTATAGAATATTCATTGAAAATTTTTCTAAGATAGTTGCCCCTCTTTTCCAACTTCTATCTAAGGATAGTGAATTTTCTTGGACCACAACTTGCCAATAGTCTTTTGAAACATTGAAGGAAAAGTTAGTGCATACACCAGTTTTGAGAGGTCCTAACTAGTCCCTACCTTTTCACATTTCCTCTGATGCTTTAGATTTGGCTATTAGCACAACTTTAGGACAAGAGGAAAATAAGCAATCTTATGTTATTTATTATATTAGTAAGAATTTGTCTTCCACTGAATTAAATTATACAGTTATAGAGAAAGAGTTTTTAGCTGTAATTTTTGCAATTAATAATTCCAGGCACTATATTATAGGATATGAAGTATTTGTGCATACTGATCATTCCGTGATTAAATATTTGATGAACAAACCATTGACTAGTGGTAGAGTGACTAGGTGGTTACTATTGTTGCTGGAATTTAATATTACTATTGTTGATAGACCAGGAAAATCTAATGTTGTAGCGGATTGTCTTTCTAGATTAGATAATCCTAGTGAAGAAACTCTTGTTAATGATGATTTTCCAAATGAACATATTTTTTCTATGTCAACAGATTCTCCGTGGTTTGCTGACATTGCTAATTACTTGGTTACTGGGAAAACACCACCCCACTTGTTCGCTCGTGAAAAGTGGAATATTATTCAGAAAAGTGTTGCATACTCTTGGATTCAAAGAGATCTCTTTTACAATGGTCCAGACTTGATTATCTATAAGTGTGTAAGAGAGGAGGAAGTGTTTGACATATTGAAATCCGCTCATGATGAACCTTGTGGAGGCCACTTCGCTGATAAGCGGACTGCATATAAAGTATTACATGCTGGTTACTTTTGGCCTTCCTTGTTTAAGGATGCCAAACAGTATGTCAGGCGATGTGATAGCTGTCAACGAGTGGGCCAGCCTAATCAAACCAATGAAATGCCTTTATGCCCCAAGTTATGATTGAGTCGTTTGAAAAATGGGCTATTGATTTTATAGGGCCAATAAATCCAACGTCATTAAGTAAAAAACATATTTTGGTTTGTATAGATTTTGTTACAAAATGGGTAGAAGCTAAAGTTGTTTCCTTTGCTACAGAAAAAGTTGTTGTTGATTTTCTTTTTACTGAAATCTTTACTAGATTTGGTGTGCCTAGAGAAATTGTTTCTGACAATGGTCCGTAGTTTATTTCTAATCTGGTACAGGGTGTGATGGAGCAATACAAGATCCGGCACAGGAAATCCACACCATATCACCCGCAAGCAAATGGCCAGGTGGAATCCACAAACAAAGTGATCGATTCCATTCTTACAAAGACAATAAATATGCATCAAAAAGATTCGGCTCAAAGATTACCAGAAGCTTTGTGGGCATATATAACCACATGGAGAAATAGCACGGGACATACACCATATGAGTTGGTATATGGCAAACAGGTTCTGTTACCAATTGAATTCCAGATCAAAACTTTCAGAACTGTAGTTCAGTTAGGACTAGATCTCTCTGAGGCACAACAATAGTGTCTTCTCCAATTAAATGAGTTAGATGAATTTTGTAGGGATGTTGTTCAACAGAACATACTAATTTAGCAACGACGCAAAAGGTGGCATGACAAGTATATTCAGAAAAAACAATTCCAACCAGGTGATTGGGTGCTCCTTTATGATTCTAGATTTAAAATTTTTAAAGGGAAATTCCATACACGTTGGATGGGACCTTATGAAGTGATCCAAGTATTTGAGAATGGAGCAGTAGAAGTTAAAACTATTGATGGAAAAAATTCAGTATTCTTGATAAATGGACACAGATTAAAGAAGTATTTTCAACCACTTGCCAGGAAAGATTTTACACAACAAGTCCAACAACAATTCAGGATGGTAGTGGTGAATGGTAATACCGACCTTCTGAAAACATGTATTCTTCTTCTTCTTAAAAAAAAAATAAACAAAAAAAAGAAGAAGTAAAAGTAAAGAAAATTGTTTTCTTGTAATTATGAAAATCAGTTCATTGACATGATTGCAAAAGAATCAACCTGAAAACCAGCTTGCTGGTAGGAAGATCAAAAATTTCTAATAAAAAAAGAATGTTTCTTGATCTTTAGATATGCTAGCAACCACCAAGTAAAAGCAGGTTCAACAGAACCAACCTTTATACAATTGGGGTAATTAGCATGGATATTTTTATTCAAGTAACACTTAATTTTCGCTGCAGTTATTTTTCTTGCACCAGTGCAGGCAGATGCTATGAAACCAGCTCACAAAAAGATAGAAAAGATAGATCAACGCCTTAGAATTCATCCTCTTCGAGGGGGAAGCCTCCTTTACATTACACAAATGAGCAATTCTTGGATGATACAAATGACAAGACCTCCTTTCTATATATAGGAGTCTGAGGGGTCATAATATAATCAAAGCCGACATAAAAATAATAATGTAAGGGCACAATAATAACAATATGGGGACTACATGGGCACAACAATATAATAATGGGGTTGTACTAATAACAGTAAGGGGTTACACTAGTAGTACAGGGGCCTAACATGTCTCTCTCCTTCAAAAAGTGTTGTCCTCAATGCTTGAGTAGTTCTTGATGCTTCTGTATAAAATTCTTGTCCTCCCATGTGGAATATTCAGCGGGTAAGTTCTTCCATTTGATGAGATACTCTGAAATTGATTGATTTCGTAGCTATCAGGGTCTTGTTTATGTGACTGCTCCAGGTTTTAATATGATTTTCTTTCCTTTCAAGTTCTGGCAATATTATTTGAATTGGGATCTTCTGCTACTTTTGAATGTGTGGCCATACTTCTTCTTCCTTCTTCCATTCATCCCTTGCTTCGTTTATCCAATCTGGTTGGATAATAGAAATAGCACAAAACAATGCTTCCACATCCTCATCCTTTCTTGAGAGTGCATCTGCAACAAAAAATTTCTTCCCCTTTCTGTAGATGATGTCAAAGTCATAACCCAACATATTTGTGACCCATTTTTTATGTTCTTCTAATGACAATATTTGTTCTAAAATGTATTTAAGACTATCATGATCCATTTTTACCTTGAAGTGTCTTCCCATTGGGTAAGGTTGCCCTATCTTAAGTGCATGTAGTATTGCCAACATTTCCTTCTTATAAATAGCTTGCTTGAGATGTAATCGTAAAAATAGCCAATCACCTACATCAAAACATTTTTCACAGCGATGTTGATCTACCTGTTTTTTCATTTGATTCTGTACCAAAGTGGCATTATCCTTTAAAAGTTGGAGAACTTGTTGTTGATGCTCGATGTGATCTTTCATTTCTTGAACCTTTTTCTTCTTGATATTTCCTTCTATCTTGAGAGTTTGAGGAGTGGTAATTTCTTCCAATGCTTTACAAGATATGGTCGGATTCATTTCTTGATGCTCGATGTGATCTTTCACTTCTTGAACATTTTTCTTCTTCATATGTCTTTCTATCTTGATAGTTTGACGAGTAGTAATTCCAGCCAATGCATTACAAAATATGGTTGGATTCATTTCTTCTTTCTCGATGTGATCTTTCACTTCTTGAACCTTTTTCTTCTTGATATGTCCTTCTATCTTGAGAGTTTGAGTGGTAATTCTTGCCAATGATTTACAAGATATGGTCAGATTCATTTCTTTTTTCTCTGGGGTTGGGTCCTGGTGTATATCCTCTTCTTTTGATGTTTCTTGATTCTTTTCTTCCTCCTCTTCATACTATATGTAAAATAATTTTTTCTCAGCACACTTATGACCTTTAGTGCATTTTCTATCACAATTGTAACAAAGCCCCTTTTCTCTTTTTTCTTCCAATTGTTGTGGTGTAAGCCTTGTAGGTTGTGGAAGTCTACGAGAAGAAACAATTCCATAATTATAGTCATGAGTGGTGGGATTCCTTGTTTTCATAATTTCTCTTTCAATTTTTCTTGCCAATTCGAATGCCTCCTCCAATGAATTAGGTTCCCAAAACGAACCTCATGTTGAACGTTATCCTTTAAAGTCCCTATGAAGACATCAATCCTTTGCTTCTCTGGAATATAATTTACACTTCTATTCAATTTTTGTAAGTCTTCAATGTGCTCTTCCATTGAGCCCTTTTCTTTGAGATTTATCAATTGGCTAAAGAAGGAGTTTCTCTTTGTATCCTCATAATGTGCTATCATTTCCTCCGTGAAAATTGACCACGTGACAAGTGGTTTATGAGAACAAAGCCCTTTATACCATAAAAATTTATTCCATTCTAAATAATTAGATGCAATACATACCTTTTGTAACAGTGGTACACCATGTGGATCAAAATATTTCTCCATCTATAGTATCCAATATACTAGATCCTTGCCATCAAACTTCCTCATCTCGGTTTTTCTTGATTTTAGGAGCTCAATCTTGAAACAGCTATAACTCTGTAATTTTGAATCTTCCAGTTCTAAAATCACGACCTACAATATCCCTTTGCATCCTCTTTCCAATGCCACCAGTCTAACCCAAATTGGATTCTCCAAGGAAAAGTTACGCCAAATCTCCCATGGTGACCTGATTATTGACTAGTTCAGTAGAGCGAACTTGTATGACGTGCCACATGTCACTGTTTTGACCTTAGTATCTGAAAAATATATTCAAGAAACTACAGTGTATCCTCTTTCTACAACTTCTGATGAAATTTCAATCAGATTCTCGAAAAAAAACTTACCTGCTTGGAATGTAATTCAGGAGTCTGCAAAAAGGCCAATTTCCTTAGATAATATCTCCGCAAATATAGTGCGAAAAGCTCTGAAATTCAGAGCCGAGGTTCAGCGCGATTTCATTTGAAATGGGTTTTTTGTTTCGCTTCTGAAACGTCACAGAAAAAAGTTATAGAGAAAATGCCATGATGACCTATTTGGAGCAGTGAAACCCTAGAATCCAAAAATCTGACACCAAGTGTTATGGAACTAGCTCACAAAAAGATAGAAAAGATATATCAACACCTTAGAATTCAGCCTCTTCGAGGGGGCAACCTCCTTTACATTACACAAATGAACAATTCTTGGATGATACAAATGACAAGACCTCCTTTCTATAGGATTCTAAGGGGTCATAATATAATTAGAGCCAACATAACAATAATAATATAAGGGCACAATAATAACAATAGTCGACTTCTATGGGGCACAATAATAACAATATGGCGACTACATGGGCACAACAATATAATAAGGGGGTTGTACTAATAACAATAAGGGGTTACACTAGTAGCATAGGGGCCTAATAGCATGTCCAACAACAATTCGGGATGGTAGTGGTGAATGGTAATACCAACCTTTTGAAAACATGAATTCTTCTTCTTCTTAAAAAAAAAATTTAATACAAAAAAAAAGTAAAGAAAAATATTTTCCTGTAATTATGAAAATCAGTTCGCTGACATGATTGCAAAAGGATCAACCTGAAAACCAGCTTGCTGGCAGGAAGATCAAAAATTTCTAATAAAAAGAGAATGTTGCTTGATCTTTAGATATGCTAGCGACCACCAAGTAAAAGCAGGTTCAGCAGAACCAACCTTTATACAATTGGGGTAATTAGCATGGATATTTTTATTCAAGTAACGCTTAATTTTCGCTGCAGTTATTTTTCTTGCACCAGTGCAGGTAGACCTTCCAGAATTTTTTTTGCCTTTCTTCATATTCCACTTTCGTAATATTCCCTCAGTTTTCTTCTTCAATCCCAGAATGATTAACCTTCCCATATTCTTCTGAATTTACCCTGTCCGTTTCGTAAAAACCCCACTTTACCCTTGAATTTTTTTCCTATCCCACTTCTGTTTATCCCCTCTTGTGGTACTATTCCTGGAATCCCTGTAATAGAATTCCTTCCCATTTTGAAATTTCCCTTTTCCCACTTCTTTGTTCCCTCATGAATTCATTGCAGGATCTCGCGCACAAAGAGCAAAAGGATATGCTCTGAAGCATCAAGAAAGGGCAAAGCAAATTTCCAGTATAAGTTGAGGAATCCAAGTTGGAAGTCTAACCTATATTTTACTTAAATTCCCTATTCTTTTCTTCAGATATTATGCTTGCACTAGTGCAAGCATGTTGTCCTATATAATAATGCAAGCAGAATGGTACCAGCAGAATAGCATAGTTTAAGCGGTGCAAGCAGATCGGTGAAAGCATGCACCCTGTATGAAACATAGTACAATTTGTTCTTTTCATAGCATACATCATAGGAAAGTGGTCATCATGAAAGTTTATAATAAGTCCTTTCACTTAGTCGATGAGTACTTGTGCTATCATATTAACTAGGAGAAAATTATTTAAAGTACAAGGTGTTTTTAAGTTAAGAATCATGATCATTTTGTAATGAATGCTAAGTTATTTTTTGAATTATGAAGGAGTGTGTAAGTGTTTAAACGCTGCTTGGATATAATTGCCCCTTTCCACCATAATCTTAGATGTCCTTCAGTCATAATTATTACCTCACCTAGCCGTTAAAACGTCGCCGCAAGTACTAGTTCAAAGATTACATGCATCCACGGCTATTTCAGTGGAATGAATGGGTGATAAGATGGAAGGGATGGTGGATGGTTGGATCCCTATCTATAAGAACCAATTTTCCCGGTGTTGCTTGTAAATTGTTGACTGTTCATAACTGTTAAGCAGCAATGTCGCTTGTTCGAAGCGAACCTTCATCTCTCAGTAGGGTAGAACAGACTGCTGAGTATCGCAATAGTCTTGCACTATTGCGAGACTCAGGCTTTCTTCAATTCTTGAAAAAGTTTGATGGGCACAACAGTGAAGTGGCCTTACATTTTGCCAGAAGTTTCAAAAATTGCTGAGTAAAAATTTGGCCTCTAAAATTTGAGGTTACAGAAGAGTTTATAGCAACAGCGACAGGCTTGGAAAATACTGGTGAGCAGTGGTTTAAAAATCAGAAACTAGAAAGGAAGCGATGGCAGCATTTCGTCGTCGACAAGAAGATGAAGGTAGATTGGAAGGAAGGAATTCCACACAATGCCATGCTAGGACAGTGGCAGGACCTCCTTTTCATCTTACAAAAATTCATAACCTGTGAGGGAAGGTACTCCCGCAATTTTGTGTACCATTTTAGGATGTTGCAGCATTTTGAAGCCGCTCGGCACATCCGGTGGAGGGTTAATTTCCCCTACTTTTTCTTAAGAGCTTGGAAAAAATGGCCAAGGGTGTGCGGGATGGACGAGAAGACCAGGCCAACAAGAAGTTATATCACCATGGCATGATAAATATTTTGGTCCAGAAATAATTAGAAGTTAAAGGCATGACCTAGGAGGCATTGTTAAAACAGCTACATAAAAAGACAGTTGTTGGAAAGGAGACAGAGGACCCTGCCAGCACAAGAAAGGGTCCGAATAAGAATGTAAAGGGGAGTCCTTCTTGCACCAGTGCAAAAAGGAAATGACCTGAAAAATAAATAGAAGAAAGGGCCCCATCTCCAAATAAGAAGACATCTAGTGCACCTATTGAAGAGACTCCTTCTACGCCACCAATACAAGCACAGATCCCCGAAGAAGACAACCTGTCAGTCCTTGCGGACGCAGAAAAATTTGTAGAGCTCAAAGATAACACTCTGTTGACCAATTTCATTAATAGGCCCCAGAAAAAGAATGAATAATCTAGTGCAAGCAAAGAACCAAAGTCCCCACAAGATGTTGAATCCCCTTCTGCACCAGTGCAAGAAGAAGAACCAGAAGAAGAATAATTTCTTAATGTAACCATGAGGGATACTGAGGTCCCTGAGGAAGACACAGCTCGACATAAGAAGAAGAAGATTTGGTAACTCCTTCTACTCGAATAGTTTAACTAAAGCTTCAAGTGTAGAACCTAGAACAGCTCATAGCTAAAGCGCAGGAGGATAAAGAACAGAGTAAAGAAGAATTAACTGCGGAGATCCAGAAAAAGAAACAAGAAGTTAGAGTTTGGAAGTACCGTGCTGTGCGATGTTTCAAGTGACTTAAAAAGGTGACAAAGAAACTAAAGAACATCAGAAATAAGAAGTCTGAAACATTGCAGGCTGATGTTAGTATGTCAGAGCAGGATTGAGCTAGAATGCTCAAAGTTTTGAAGGTTTTTTTGCAAAGGTAAAGAGTTGTGTGAGGACTCACAACAGCTTAGGGATGGGAGGATGTTAGCCCCCTAATTTTCTCTCTTTTTTCCATTTTCCCCTTCCTAAATCATAACCTTTTATCGTTGTTTTACCTCTTTTATACACTCTTATCTTGCGCCAGTCCAAGCACGGTGACATATTTCATATAAACTTTATTTTTCATACTTTTAATTTAACTTAGCATTAATTAATCATTTATTACATGATTTCTTACTTTTAGTCACTCTTTGTAACTTATCGATATCTCCAATGTTTATTTGGTAGTTAGAGTACTTACCGTGATCGCTTATCCTAGTGCAGGATCGGATCTTGCACCGTTGCCAGCACAACAAATCCTTGCAGCAAATCCGAACCTCCTTGATCACTGCCTCATTTTGAGTAGCTTCAAACATGACAGCAAGATCGATCCAAAGGCAACCGAGATTGAATCTGTGAAGGACGAAAGCTGGAGATTGGCTACGACTAGTTTTCTTAACTATCTAATTTTGAAGGCCGAAAAGCTAAATTTTGTGTCTGGTTATGTAATCGGTTGAATGATCTATTTTTTCCTTTTGCCAAAGATCTATATAATCTAGAATGTAAATAGGACTAAAGGGGAATTTTTTGATAGTAGAAGAGAACAGAGACACAGTCGGAGAGGCGGTAACAGGTTGTTGTATTTTGCTATTGCCTGAATCTAGACTAGATGATGTATTAATGTATGTACTTGCCTCAGTGAATTAATAAGAGGGAGCTCCGCCTCATGTTTCACAAATTGCATTTCTGTATTTGAGCTGATGAATTGATTAAGTTACTGAGCAGTGTTTTTATTTAAAAGGGGAAACGCGTTGGTTGGCTAGGGCCCATCCAACCCAGCACGTTTACCCCATTTCCCTTTTTCCTGTAACTTGTGTTTACATTGTCAAGTGTGATTTAATTTTAATCATGCATTCCTATCTGAGTGAAAGCAGATCCATTGTGTGAAGTAGGTAAATTCCCTTTCCTGCACTTGATTTCAGATTGGTTTTCCTCCACTTGGTCCAAGCAGGAGAAATAACCCTGCACCAGTGCACATTGGTGTGATGCAGCAAGCCTTCTTAGTCTACTTCCCACAATCTTCTTTCTTTCATTAAATGCTTATGACAGGATAAATGTATATTGATTGTTTCTTTATTCCTGCACTCTGTTAAGATTAGAAACATTCACTTTTTATGTGTACAATTTGATTTAACAGTATCATAGCACTTGCAATAATTAAGCACTCCTTTTAAGAATTAAATGTTAAGTGTAGGAAGCTCTGATATGGTGCAAGAACTAGTTTATTGCCACGGGATCTAAGTGCTTTGAACCTGGAAAAGTTCAACCCCTTGCAGGAAGTAAAAATCCTTTAGTAAATACACCATTTATACCTTCTGCATAAATCTCTGTTCCCGCACTAGTGCAAGCAGACTGCGATAGTACAGGACAGATTAGTGCAAGAAGGAAATATATAAAGGAGCAGGTTTAATGGCCAATCTAATGAGACTGATAAGTGTCTCTGGTAAAGAAAAACACACACTCAATAGTTAAACAATAATTAGCTAGAGTGATTTCAATTTATCTTTAATTCCCTCTTGCAAATGCATTCTTCCTTGTCCCAGTCTTAGATTATTTTGGTGGTTCAAGTTGCCTTTTTCTCTTTTTAATTTGATTCTGCAATCTTTCCTTTAAAGAAAGTAGGGATTTATATTAGGAATATTCATACCATCTCTAGCATTGCATATGCTTCGTCTCTAAGTTTACGGATCCCTTGGGTTGACAAATTAACTGTTGAGGAGTTTGCTTAAGTGTAAATCCTGCTCTCAACACCTACCTCTTGGTTTTCTTATCCTGCTTGATGATGTCCTCGCTTGCTCACTCCAGCTATCTCTCGCTTCCTTCTTCAGGCTCCTAAAACAAGTAAAGAACAACAACACACAAACATAATAATAGAAAAATTGCAATTCAACCTACTTAACAAGTCAAGAAACATTAGGCTATGAATATATAATATTACAAAATATGTAGGAAATCAATTGATAGTTGCATATATTAATATCAAAGAGAGATTACAACTGTTTGTCTTGAGTTTGCAGTCTTCCTTTAACAAAACTAGGTTGCCACACACTTCTGCTAGCATTCCAAGATGGCCTCCATCAACAATAGTTTTAAGGTTCTTCCCTTTAGACTTCACTCTAAACCAAAAAACACTTCTCCCTCACACAACTAGATAGCTACAACTAGTAATAGCTTGCTTGTCTACTCCAAATCAAAATAGCATCAACACTCAATGAAAAAACTTTGCAACTAACACTTCAACACTAACACTAGCTTGTGCTTGGGAAAAAGGGAGGTTTATATAGGAAATATGGATGGGAGATGGATCCTCTTCTCATGGGAGAAGGACTTATCCCTTGAGGTAGTTCCATCATTATAAGGGAAAGGAGCCCAAACTGTCATCCTCGACCCCATTTGGCCAAACCATTTACCACACTTTCGTTACAGAGCTTCTAAAGCTGGAAGATTTAGCTCTAATTTAAAAAACCTTCCATAATAGGACCAGCGTGACTAGAACACAACTCAGTCACTCCAGTCAGCATGAGGAGTAGTGCTAATCTTTGCACATCGGCATGTGGGAGACAAAGGGCATTAGCGTTGGTCTTGTAAACTAGGAAAACCAGAAGTTTCAGGGGAAATGGTGCAAAAATGAATTTATCTACTCATGAAGAGGGACACAAAAGGAGTTTCTTCATGAAGGCAAAGCATGCGGGGTTCACTGTAGAGGTCCTCCAGGATCAAGGAACGGGGAGTATAGGTACAGTGAGAGGGGATCCTTACCTCTCGGTAAGTAGTTTCATGCCTAAGTGAGAGGATGTAGGGATTCTACCACTGACTCCTAAGGGTTAATATGGGAAGATCAACAAACAATAGGATAGTTGCGATCCTCACCTCTTGGTGGGTAGTGTCTTGCCTATTATTTCAAAAATAGAAGATTTGTGATCCTCACCTTTCAATGACTTGTATCCTACCTATTTTCTATCAATAGAGGGTTGAGATGGGCTCCCCGATATGGTTCCGGGTTGAATAGGGCTCCCTGATGTAGTTCTGGATTGAGATAAACTCTATGATGTTGTTGATGGTTGAGCTGGGATCCCCAAATATGATTTG
The DNA here is from genome assembly GCA_031772625.1 of Pinus tabuliformis. Classification (NCBI taxonomy): domain Eukaryota; kingdom Viridiplantae; phylum Streptophyta; class Pinopsida; order Pinales; family Pinaceae; genus Pinus; species Pinus tabuliformis. Next base: position 263,396,983 of record CM062806.1, on the reverse strand, counting down.
GATTTGTTTGGAACTCCCTAATAATGATGTTTCCTGGTTTGTAGTATTGAGCTCCTCGCTAGCAATGATTCTGGGTGGTAGCAGTGGCTCCCATATGGATAGAGGGTGGTAGCGTGGGCTCCCATCTAATGTCAATATCTTATTCTTTTACATTTGAGAGTGTTCAAAATATGGGCGTAGAAAACAAGAGATGAGTAAAGATAAGTAAATATAAGCATAGATGAGTAGAGATGAGCAGTAATGACATTTGTTGATGACACGATACTTGTGATGGGTCATATATTGTAGTAAATAATTTCTCCCTAGCTAAGAGGGAGTGTTAATTTGGAATCTTAGGGACAAATTTGCTCCTTTGGAAAATCTTTCTCATCTAGAAAAAACCCTCCTAGAGCTTGGAATAATTTAATTTGATTAAAGGAAAATATACTTTCAATACGGAAACTCACATGTGCACAAAAGATCTGGTCATCCCAAAAGATAAATTGGACACCCTTGGATGGCTATAAATATAAGTGATGTCAACCTCATTTGGATATCATCGTCAAGCATTATCTTATTCTCTCTTATTTGATTTGGCTCGCACAGGTTTGAAGTCAATTCGTGGAATTTAGTTCGCATAGGTATGAAATTGTAGGGTCTAAAGCATGCACATGTGATTAAGGTTTTTGGGTCTCATCCACAGGGTTTCCATAGGGAATTTTCGACTACAACTATATACACAATCGTACCCATGTAGTTGGAGGGTTTCAACTACAGTCACGTACACTCTCTTTGTGTGGTTGGAATCTAGGGTTTGATTTTGACAGTTGACCATAGTTGACTGCAGGCTAGAATGTTATCTCTGATCTGTACTATTACTAGGTCCATATTTGGGATATTGTTTGGTTGATCTTGTTGGATAAATAATTGGATTATTATACTATCTCTTTTTTTAAAAATTCAATGACAATCTGTTGGATACCTATACCAATAGGTTTCATATTTCATGATTGGCAAGGGGAAGGCCCAAATATGCTCTGCTTTGACTTCACAAAGATCCCATATTTTTATAAGAAACAAGGTGTGCAAGATGCTTCTCCTTGGTTCAAATTTGATTGCCTTGTTTCAATTTTGATGGGTGATCCAACAGTTTAATCTGGATCATGCCATGTGTTCAGTTTTCTGCTATAGACTAGGGAAAGAAGTCTGTCCAAACTGCTTAATCTTGGCAGACAACTAGTTCAGGTAGAGAAGAAAAGGCTCCCAACAGCTTAATCTGGGACCTTGAAAGAGATAAGGGTAGAAGTAGATAGAAAAAGCAAAAGGAAAAAGCCAAAGAAAAGAAAAGGCAAGTAAGGGTCTGCAAGTCCAAGTGCACCCTCTAAGAAGAAAAAATGCTAGGCAAATAGTTGGGTAAGTAGTTGGCGTTGCAGAAAGGTTATCCCTACCATTGCAGAGATGGTGATGGTGGGCATCAAAGCAAAGTTAATTAAATGACAAGGGTGTTCTTCTTCATCGAATTACAACAGGAAGCATAACTAATTTCCCTCATTCCCCTCCAATTTCATTTCTAACATTCCCCCATCAGCTAAGATTCATGGAAAAGACTAAGGTTTCATGGTGGTTCTTAATCTTTAGAAGCCACATTTCTTGTCTAAAGATCTTTTCATTTTGATCTACTCTTAGAACCAAGTTTGTTTCACATAAACTTAATGGTTTCCCCCTCCACTTACCCTCTCCTCCATGCTAGCACTAACCCTATTATATAAATCCCTTATATCACCTTTTTCCCTAATATTATTAACACCATGGTGTATAAACCCCAAAATCTTATAAATACCCACTCCCTTGGTATTATAGCCAATAAGTCTTGAGTCAGGGATCAAATGACACCTGGTCATGTTGATGAACCTAGGCCAAATACCTCTTTCCCTTCGTGAGCTAATTCCTCCATTTTGACCCCCTTTTACACATAAAAACCCCTAAAAAGCCTAATTCCTACCCTCACCCGCTTCAAAGGGCCAAAAAATCGTGAAAAACCCACATTTTCTCTTTATGCTAAGTCTAAAAGGGCGGAGCCATTTCCAAATAAGACGTGAAAACCCACTTTTAAATGGTCTCCGCCAGCGCGCAAATTCCCAGAAAAAACATTATTTTAATTCCCCCTTTCCCCGTACTTGGTTGTCATCTCAGTTGTCCCGACGACCGTCCGATCAAATACCTCCCATCCAACGGCCCTGATCGCGTCGGAGTCCTTTCGACGTCCGAGAAATAAGCGTGCTATCTCCCTGTCACATCAATCATCCGATCACCGTCCGATTTGGCCCCTCCAGATCTGACGACCACTATAGCATCGGAGCTCATCCGATGCCCGAAACTTACCTTCCGACGGCCGTATTTTAGGTACGTCACTCCGCTGCCACGTGCCCTCACCACAACGCGTCGGAGGTACAACTGACAATTACCACCACCGTACCGTAAGCGGTGCGATACGAAACCGCTGCCGGTTTCCGGTTTCCCCATTCCGCTTGCATTACGTCCTCGCCGCGTCAGCTCCCCGTCGCCTTACGTCACCGCCACCTATGCCGCCACGTCAACTTTCGCCCCAGTCGTTGGCCGATCTGTCCCGCCACCTCATCACCCCCGTGGGCCAGTCAGGGCTCGCCACGTCACCCGATGACGTCAGCATGACGTCATCCGACCTTGACCCCACCAATGACGTCATGCTGACGTCATCGCAAAAAGGCGCCAAATTGCTAAAAGTCTATATTATGGCCAAAAAATCACGTTTTTACGTTCTTTTCATTCATTTTTCGTTCTTTCTGCTGCATGCGTTCACGTCCGAGTTTGCTGTCAACCTGCTAAATCGACCAGGAGACCTCCAGCGTACGAGTCCAACCTGCATATACGACCTTTGCTCACTGTTTTACCAGGTATTCTTCATCATTTGTCCTCTGTGCGCCTGCAATTCTCTATAAATCACTCCGAAGGCTTAAAGAACGTTAAAACTTATGAATTCACCAGTGGATTCCTCTGCATAGCTTTTAATTTCCAACTACCACCTCGAAAAACACCAGCCGAGCTTTGTTCTACCTACATTCTGTTGAAAAACTAGGTTCTGTCTGCGCAATCGCGGCAGGCTCATTTAAACCAAATTTCACCATTGAGAGAGACAAGGAAAAGCCAAACATTGGTCCTAGTTGCTATAAATAGTATTTAAACTGCTGTAGACTCTGCATTCACCCTTTTCCTCAGACATTTTCATTCTTTGCAAAGAGAACTCTGGTTGTGTTACTCTGCATAGTAACACAGTCCTTGAAGAAACAGAAATCCTAAAGGAGAACAATGGATCCCCCTGTGGCTCCTATAGCCCTCAATGTAGCTCCTTTGAATGCCCCTCACAAAGCATTGAGCTGGCAGGCATTAGCTGACCTAGACTATAAAATATCAGAGGAAATGCTGGGCAGGAGCAGGTTCCATCTTCAAATACTAAATGAAATCAAAATCAAACAGCAAAATGGGACAGACATCCTGGGAATTTGGGATTCCTCTCTCCCAATCTTCAAGCTACCTCAGGTCAACCAATTCCCAGAACTCATCCACCTATGTGCTGAGCATTATGATGCATCCCAGAGGGCTGTACTTGATTCTTCAGGTGGAATTCTGTTTCTCATTACCCCTGAAATCATCAGGGAAATGCTGCAGTTTAAAACAGATAAGAAGATGGTCCCTCTATCCTTAGCTGATTTGATAATGGAGGGAGCCAGAATGACAGAGGCCCAGATTACAAAGATCAACCAGCTGTTCATCAAAGCTGACACTCTACAAACTCCTCCCATCAACTGTGTCTACCTCAACCAATTGGGCCTAGACCTTGTTGACATGATCAGTCCCATCCTGGGATATGATTCAGTGGAATATGTGGATGAAACAGTTATGCACATAATGCTTATGTTTGCTCCAGGGAGAAAACCAGTCTGCTATGACTATGCCACATACATCTCAGACAAGATGCATGATCAATTGATGAACCAGTCAAGAGATAGGGTGTTCAAATACACTTCCTACATATATCATTTGCTCCTATACTTCCAGCATGAGAAGTTCTCCTTCCCAATGAAGAGAGAAGATGCACAGGGAAATCTGAAATCTGTGGTGTACTGGACCTCTGTGTTTCATCTCCATAGCTATTCGCCATACACCTATTGTGAGTTCATTGATCACTTCATTCATCCAGCCATGACTCTACTCTTGGGCTCACCTCCTCCCAGGTTGACAGATGAGATGAAAAGACTCCTTCAGCTATCAAAAGCATACAGTATTGGGGATTGGTACTTCTACCAACACCACACCGTCATCAGAATGTATGGGTGTGAGGTGCCCCCATTTAGACTACCCAGATATGTGCCTATGAGGCTATTTGCCTTAGAATACTTCAGGCAGTTTGGCTTTGTGGATATGTTCCACTTTTCAGGCAAAGGTAAAAAGGCACAGCTAAAGGTCAAAAGTCAACTTGGCCATTTCCTCTATAATGAAAGGGATGAAGGGTGGAAGGAAGCAGATAGAATACTTGGGGGCTTGGGTCTCAAATACAGCTTCCTATGGAAACCTTATGACCCTAACAACTTCATAACCATGAGGAGACTTAAATACAAATTGTCTGCCTATGATCATTGCAGCCTTCCTCACATAGAAAAACATGCCAATCAAAGCAAATGGAGGAGAGGCACTTTGGAAGAGGCTGTTACTCAAGAAGAGCTTAATCAAAGAGCTCTAAGAAACCTAAAGAAGATGGCTGACCTTGAGTTTTATTCACAGGTCAGTTCACTGCCGAGCATACAAATTGGAGCAGCAGCATCCTCCTCAACCGCACAACAGCAAACTACAAAAGTTGCTGGAAAAATATCAGAGAAGGGAAAAGAAAAGGAGATGGAGTCAGAGCAGGAGCAACATCAGCAACAACAAGAAAAATAGCAGCAGCAGCAAGGAGAAGGGCAACCGGAAACACAGCAGCCCTTACAACAAGAAAGAGTGGTAGATACCCCACCTACCACCGAGCAGCAGGCCCAAAATGTAGAACACTCAAGGCCTGAAAATATCACTGATGCCTCCGTCCTTCAAACTCCACAGAAGGAGGACTTAAGTAGGAAAAGAGACAGAGAAACACCCATGACTTCATCCATCGGGGAGAAGAGACAGAGATTGAATGACTGCTCAGAGGATGATGCTGCAATCAGACAAGTAATGGGTATGGGCCCACCCAGCAGGGAAGCCTCGGTCAGTTCCTTCCACCAAGAACAAGACAGAATCATAGGAGGGGAGGTCACTTCTTCCAGCCAGCAGAGGGAAGGAGAAGTAGGCATCAAACAACAATTCATAGACATTAAAAGAAGGAGTGAGCCTATGAAGGTCAAGTTGTATAATCATTTGTTGAAATTGGCTCCCTCCAACCAACAAAGATTAATGTCTGCTTTTGATGTGGACGAAGGCAAGTTGACAATGAGTCACTTCATACCCACAGCGCTCCAACCACAAACTACTGCAGATTATCTCAGGACTAATCTAGAGGTCCTGGCCAAGGATATCCATCCAATGGATAAAATAGAGCTGCACAAGCAAACTGGTGAAATGGTGTATGCAGCCTTGGCAGATAAAACATTGGATAATTACAAATTAACAAGCAGCCTCAATGCCACAGCCTCTCAACTAGAATTGGAGAAGGCTTCATCTCAGGCCAAAGACAACAGGATAAGATCCCTAGAGGAGATCATCGTGGAGATTGGGCATAACCCAAATGACATCAAGGGGATACAGGAAATTCTGAAACTAAGGGATGCTGACATGGCTGCATTAAGGAAAAAAGCCAAGCTCCCAGCTACCATTCACCCCCAGACAGATGAGGTGGCTCAACAAAGGATGGAGAAGGATGCCACAGATCTGCTAATAGCTATATACAAACAGCTCCAGCAGACACAAGAGAAATTAGGAGAATCTGAGGCTACTCAAGCAGCCTTACAAGCAGCACTAAAGCAAGCACAAGAGGGTCAGACTTCTCAGGCTCCTCCTCAAGTCATCAATCTTGAGGATGCTGCTCCTACTACAGTGCCTCCACCTCAACAACCAGAACAAACAGCCACATCCACTTCAGCAGCACCTACAAGCACCGAACAGGCACACACTCTAGACATGCAGAAATTAAAGAATGAAATACAAGTCTTGGAAGCTCAGATGACAGAGCTGCATGAAACCAGAGATAAGCTGGCCAAGGTTAATGAAAGGCATGATAAGACAAAAAGAGAAGTGGGAGAAAAGGCCAAGGAAATCAAGGCCCTTAAAGATAGGATCAAAGAACTTGAGAATGAGCTCAAGTTAGACAAAATCATATCTGGGATCAGAGCAATGTTATGGTCTAATATTGGCCAATCCATCACCAACCAATGGTCATATATTGAGACTATCCATGAGCAACTTGAGCTCATCCCGAAAGCGCAGAAGGAAGTCCGAGCATCAAGAGCCCTGTTGGGAAATATGCCTGAAATTGCTACAAGAATTATCAATGTGCTCAACCACAAAACAAGTTCTCAGTTGGCCACCATGGGAATTACAAATAGAACTGAGACTATTCAAATGATCAAGAGGGTTCTTACTCTTAGAAATTTGGTACAGACATTGGACAGAAGAACCCAGGATATGCAGACAGCGGTAAACAGGTTCATGGAGAGATTCCAGGTATTGCAGAATAGAGGACTCCCTAGCTTACTGAATAGTGGAGGGAAATTATTCACCCATGAACAGTATGCCAAGAGAGTAAATGTTTTTTCCTCAGCACAGATCAATGAAAAGGCCAGCACTTCAGAAGACACAGGGCCTATTACAGGGCAGATCTTCTATAGTAAGATAGAAAATCTATTTTATATAATGAATGAAATTAATCACTTATTTGATGTGGTCCCAAATTTTTTCAAATATACTGAAGCAGAAGAGACAATGGAGGCCATCCTCAGGCATCAGCTCCCTACACAGGAATGGTGGACAAATGCAATTCAGAGAATTTTGTAAACAGTAAGTCATTCACCAACTTCTGTTTTTTACAAATTATGATGAAAAGAACAGTCAACAAAGTCAGCAGGCATCATAGATCAGAGCTGAGCCAACTCAGCGGAAGTAGCGGCCAACAAAGCAGTGATAGAAGACCACAGCTGGCAAACCCGAGAAAGCATTGCGCAGACAAAAGTAAATGCATATTTCCAGAATTAAAACAGAGTGATGCAACCGACTCAGTGATTCTCAAAAGTCAAAACAATCCTCTGACAGACATAAAGAGCATTTACGCTACATTCAAAGTTGTAATAACTTCTTGCCTACTTTCTGAACGTTACTGAAGATATTTTTCTCTCTCAGATGACTCAATGCCTGAGATATTTTGTATACACATTTCTATAAAATCCCCTTCGCATGAGATAGCAAGGGTTGTTGTTGATTTCTCCTGAAGAGTTTCTTATGCTGTAATCATTTTTCTGAAGCTAATAAAGGGAACAATGGAATTTCTTGGATGTCTGATGTGTGGAAAAACGTTCTGTGCCTGTTGATGACTGCTGGATCCCTGTGTATCTCACCATGCAATAAGTATCTGTAACTCTCTCTGTTATTTGCTTGTTTTGTAATAAATCCATATACGTTATCTGATTTCTAATATTAAGCAACAAAGAAAAAGAATAACTCCAAGGATTTACTCACTCAGTACCCTGAGTTCAGTCTGTGTTGTTTATAAATGTTTTCTTCAGCTGTAATCTGTATAAAGTGTGATTCTTAACTGCTGCACTTTCAGAATACATCTTTCACGTTGGCCTCTGTCACAGGAATTCAAACTTTGCTCCTGGGCAGTAAGTCCACTTTCACCTCACCAACTTAACAGAAAATTCTCAATAGATTTCTGTTGGTTGACATGCATCACCACTCAGTCTAAATTTTGTCTGTTTGAATACACAATAGGCCTTGCAGTTAGAACACCACCCAACATATAAAATCATTTCACAGCATCCAGACTCCATTGCCCAATGGCATCTCATTATCTAAACACTACATCATAAGACCTGAAAGGAATCCTTCAACCAAAACCTAAACAAAACCTGAGCATCATAGCTAGCCTAAAACACAATCATAACAGAGATAAATCATAAAGAGAGAGCCCTCTCTGGTTGCAGTTGGGCTAGGAACTGTAACCCAAAGATTGGTTAGTGGTTACCCCGGCCGTATTCCCTTGGGAGTCATAGGGAACAACCTGGGTGTTAACACAATCTAATAAGAAGAATAATTTGAAAGCTTTTTCCACCTTGTGGGGTTTCGCCCTTGTCTTTGACCAATTTTGGTATCTCTATGTGTGAGTTTTTTTCTTATATTCTTCTTTTATGTTCCTCTACAATGATATTGATATTATTCTTTCTATATAATTTCATATGTGGCTAATGAGGTTATGATGTTTTGGGGTGAATTCAATATGTAAAAATGAAATGAAATTATCAAAGCAAAGCACAATATAGCCCTAAGAAAAATTAACATGTTATGAGAGCTCAAAACACATGAATATAAATTCCTACAGACATGAATGTAAAGGAAGGGAACAAGAATATTCATTAACCATAAATCAAAGAATACATCATATACCTTCAGCTTCGGTGTTCCTCTCCTAATTCCAACAAATTCTTCCCACTCTAATGATTAAGGACTCAAGGAAACAGAGAGCTCTCAAAACTGAATCAAAATAGAGGCAACATATTACCCTCTATAGCTCTCTCATTCTCACTAACGGATTATAACTAGCATGACCCTCTAGGATAGCCCAATATAAATTAGAATAAGAAGACTTCTAGGAGGATGAATGTAGAAACCTAAGATGAAGAGAAGTTAGAGAATTTTTACAATAATGTGTCCTAGCCAACTCAAATAGGTGAGATAAGATGATGAGTCGAATTGATCTCCTAGGAACCATAAGCATCTATAATAAGTCACCCAACCACATGGAAACTTTTTTAAAATCTTGGTCATAACTGCACACAATATGGGTAGTATGTGTGGTTGAAAGTTTCCAACCGCACTCACAAGCTTCCCTTCATGTGGTATTGGCATAACACTAGGTAATGAGTGGTCAAAGGCCACAGAAAAATCTCAACAATATAGTAAATCACCAGGACTAACCCTAGGGAGAAAAATAGGCTAATAACAATTGGACAAGTGGGTAGGAATGACTCATTGCTAATAATTATAATTGTTGTTATGTTGTGTTCATGCTCCTGATGTATGTTGTTAACATGAATGAAAATGATAAAGGATGGGAATTGACAACATATGCTTAGCATGGATGAGGAGATGTTGGACCAAATGCAAATGAAGATGGATTTATGAGGCTCTCATTGAAATCTATTAATGGTTGAGTTGATGAGCTACAAGATATTTCCATAGTAGTAATGTATCAACTAGTTGTACATTAAAAAGGACTCTAACTAAAAGTGCTAGTAGTGATAGAAAAGTAAATAAGGCAGGAAATAGGCCTAGGAAAAACGGTAAAGGAAAGGAATTGGGTGAGAATTCCTTTAGCTAAATGTGTAATCTATTTTTTCAAATTAATGCATGATTGCATGGATACAAAGAAGTGGTATGGTGAAGGAAAGGAGGCTTTAGTATGAAATTTTGCAATTCTTATTGAAAATGTAGTGAGAAAATCTCAGTTTGACTTTTCCTTAGTCAAACTAGAGAGAATTTGAATTTCTATTTTAGGAGAAATCTTGGAGGTAGTTAACTGACGTGACATGGCACTTGTCACTCAGTTAACTCAGTTAATTCGAGTTGGAGAATTTTGAGTTCAGTTCAGTATGATTGATTTCTAATTTCTAACAATCTGTTTCAGTTAAATTGAGTTATTATCAGTTAAACTAGTTCTAACTATTAGAGGAACTAGTGGAGGGTCAAGTTGTGTAGTGTGACTTTAGTCACTGATCCGAATGGAAAATGACATCCACTCATGGTATTCATTCACCCATAGAATTTATCCATGGTATTGTAAGTGGCATCCACCCATGGTATTCATGCACCCATGGTATTGTAAGTGGCATCCACCCATGGTATTCATCTACCCATGGTATTTTAAGTGATTTCAACCCATGGTATTAATTCACCCATGGTATCTACCCACCCATGGAATTTACCTATGGTAACCAAAAAAGGCTATAAGTAATCAGTCGCATTTTGTAAAATGACAGATTATCCACCACAATGTAGCCTTTATAGTTATTATCTATTTTAATAAAAAAAAATCTTTGTGGTTTTGCTTACTTTTTCTCCACTTTTCTTCTGGCATTTCAAATTTTCAGATCTTGGGGGCCTCCCCCTCAAGATCCATTTCATTTTTTTAGATCTTGGGGGCCTCCCCACAAGATCCGGATCAGTGTGGTATCAGATTCAGGTTACAATTCCATGGGAATGAAGGTTTGATGCATATTTCGGTTTCAAATTTTTGCAGCAATCCTCAACAAAATTTAGGCACATGTTACGACCTCTACGAAGCACTTAGGGAAAACGAAAAGAGATTTTTTTTTTTTTCTTGCAGGAATTTTTTGGCACGGCAAGTTTGCAGATCAAATATGAAATTTTTTGTGAAAAAGTTACAAAAAAAATAATAGATATGGATTCCGTGTGAAAAAATACCCAAATTAAAAAAAAAATTGTCGAATCAGAGTTTGGATGTGGGAGATATCGTTGTTTTAAAATGAGTTATTTTTCAAAACTTTTGTGATGGCAGAATAATTGCAACTCGAATCTGAGTTTCTAGAGTTTCTAGAGTGTCCAGATATGGATTTAAAACACATAGAAAGATGCAGAATGTTCAATATATTTCCAAAAATAGGTTATTATAAATATTTTGAGCTATATTGACCAAGTTATATCCCATTTTAATCTGGAGCAACATTCAGAGCAGGCTCCCTTTGGAGACGTGCCCTCCCACCCCGCTTTAGTAGGCACCTATTTCATATTCATCTATTTCAGTATAGCAACATCTGTCTGGGGTTATTTGGAGATGTTTCATCCCACCCCAGGCAATGTAGGCACCTGCTACTTTATCAACATTCAACATCATGGTTATGGGTCAACCGCACAAAATCCTTGTCATCAAAGTCCATTTGCTAGGATGCACATTGTTAGTATCATAGTTGGTCACAAGCATTACATGGTATATCTATCCTCGGATCTTCATTTTTCATGGTTATGGGTCATCCACAAACCCACACTTTATCGTAGTCCATTTTCTAGGCCGCATACTATCAGTATTACAGTTGGTCACAAGAATTATAGGGTATCTCTATCCTCAGATATTCATTCGTCACAGTTATGGGTTAACCACACAAAACCCTTCTCTTGAGTGGCTCTTCATATTCAACAAAGGATTCTCAGGATGGAACTTCACGCAATGGGGATCATTCCTTCTTTAGGAGGGAGGAATGATCCCAATGGAAAATGGCATCCACCCATGGTATTGTAAGTGACATCAAACCATGGTATTCATTCTCCCATGGTATTTACCCACCCATGGAATTTACCTGTGGTACTATAAAAAAAAAGGCTAGAAGTAATCAGTCACATTTTGTAAAAGGACAAATTGTCCACCACAATGTACCCTTTACAGTTATTATCTGTTTTAATAAATAAATTTCTTTGTGGTTTTTTTACTGGGTGTTCTCCACTTTTCTTATGGCACTTCAATTTTTCAAATATTGTGGGCCTCCCTCCTAAGTTCCATTTCAATTTTTTAGATCTTAGGGACCTCCCCCCAAGATTCAGATTAGTCACACTCAGTGATCATTTAGTTAACTGATCAATCAGCCCAAAGCAATTGATGCATGTAGAGAACTCGAGTTACCTAGTTGAGATAGAGATTCAAGGAAAATGTATTATCAATTGTAGACTATTCAAAGTTGCATAGGTGGTGCATGCAGTCAGAGGATGAGCCTAGAAGGATCATGCAATTCCAATTGAGGAATTTCTGAATTAACAGGGGCCTCATTCCTCAAGGAGTAGTGAAAGGAAATAGGAGCTTAAAGGTTTTGAAAATTGTCCAAGTGTTCGCCAAAGTCAGTCAATCAGGTAGAGGGATAGACTATATACTTGCAAGTTGTGCTCAGACTTGAGAAACATATGTATTTCATTTCTATTCTTTGATTAATGCAATATAGGTAGGAAGGTGTTTTGAGTAGTTTCTTTCCCCTATATAAATATTGTGTATTTGTGATAAATATCCGCACATGTTTATGATTTTCGTTCTCGATCGTGAATTAATTTCCACAAATGAGTAGAGTAGATTTGAGTCTTTTGTTTTAGTAAATTACATGAGAAGTTTCATATATACACATAATGTCTACATGGTATCAGAGTAGGATTCAAAGTAGAGAAGAGATCTTGAAGTTGTTATTGCAGGATGATCAAATTTGTAGGATCAATTCTTTAGAGCTAGAAGGATGGTTTTCTATGGACTAAGACTTGAGTATGCCCTTGAGGGAAGCTCAAATTATGTTGATTGGGAGGAAAACATGGAGGTAGTGTTATAAGATAATGGGTTCAAGGAATTTGTTGATAACGATATCAAGAAACTGGTAGCAACTAACCCTCTGAATCTAGCAAAATGGAAGAAGTGTGTAGTGAGGGTGAGGAAAATCATATTGGAGGGTGTACACGACCATATTATCTCAAAAGTCCATAGGAAAGAGATTCCATATACAATGTGGAAATCATTGACATATTTTTTCCAGAATAGTAGTGACCACAAGAAGCTGGCACTCAAGGACAAGCTTCGAAATATCAAGATGCAGAAGAACGACACCATCCCGCAGTACCTGAGCAGGTTCACACAATGTTGTGATGAAATTGGTAATTTTGGGGTTACTATTATATAAGATTATCTTGTAAGAGTAGCTCTTCTAGGCCTTCCTGAGAGCTAGCATAGCTACCAAGATTCGCTAAATGGGAGGAAAACTACCAAATTGGTAATGCTTATGGTTCGATTTGGTACAGTAGAAAATAAGGAGGAATACTAGAGATGAGACTTCATCTAAGTGTGAGGATGAAGAAAATTGTGCCTTAGCTAGAAAGGAAAATAAGGGAAAAGGGAAGAAATCCCAATCCAAATGAGAATCCAGTCAAGTGGGCAAGAAGAAAGACTTGTCCAAAATCAAGTGCTTTCACTGTCATGAACTTGGGCAAGAAAGAATACCTCAGGAGGAGTGGTAGGTGAAGCTTTGGCTTCACAGTTTGAGCTTGAATTCACTCTCATCACATCCATAACAAGCACAATAATGGGGAGTGTGTGGTACTTGGATAATGGTGCCTTGTTCCACATGATGGGGAACAAAGAATTTTTCAGTGATTTGGACGAGAAAGATCTCCAGATGCACGTCGAGATGGGAGATCATGGAAGGTACAATGCAATTGAGATTGGTACAATAACATTTCAGAGAGATTCAGGTTCCCCTCTAAGGCTCAAGGATGTGATGTTTGTCCCGAGTCTAAAGAAGAATCTAATCTCTATTGCAGTACTGAAAGGATGTGGTTATGATGTGATCTTAGCAAAGGGAAAGGATTTTCGAGACACATAGCCATGAGACAAGTGAAGTAGATAAGGGTTTTTGTGAATAACTTATACAAGATTGATGTGAAATATTGTGTTGCATTAAGCACAAATTCGGAGAAGGTGAAGCTTTGAGATGTCAGAGAACTATGCCATATAATATTTTTCTGTTTGCATCATGGCGCTTTGAAGATCATGCAATGGATTACCACAAGCCTCCCCAAAGGATCACTAGAGAAGTAGGATACATGCAAAGGGTGTACTTTGGGTAATTACACAAAAGAAACTTTCCATGATTGGGATAATAAGGTGCATGCAGTCCTTTAAAGGATCCACTTTGACATCTGTGGACCTTTCTCAATAGCCTCCACTTCCAAGCGCAAGTATTACGTTATCTTTGTGTATTATTTCCCATGAAACTGTTGGATCTTCTTCATGCAAAAGAAAGATCAGACATTCTCCAAGTTCATTAAATTCAAGTCACTTGTTGAGAAAGGAATTGGAAAGAAGGTGATGACTCTCAAGAGCGATGATGGAGGTGAGTACGTATCGAATGAGTTTAAAAATTTCTATTCAAAGGAAGGCATTTGACAAGAGTTGACAACACCCCACAACCCATAGAAGAATGGAGTGGTTGAGAGGAAAGACCATAGTATTGTGGGAGAAACAAGGGTGATGTTGAATGACCAAGGCCTACCACTGCACTTGTGGGTTGAAGCATGCGACACAACAGTCTATTTACAGAATAAGAGTCCTCATCAGATTCTTCGCATGAGTACACCAAAGGAAGCTTTATCATGGAGGAAGCCAGATGTATCGTACTTCAGGACTTTTAGACCTTTAGTATACTGCAATGTCTCCAAAGAATCAATGAATATTATAGAGAAGTGTTGGGCAGCGAAGCCCCCCATAGCAAGTTTTGGGGCTTAAAGTCTGAGCTTTGAGTCCATGTAATGTAAAGAACCCGCGAAATGTGGGCGCGAAGCAGAATAGTCTAGGGTAGTCCGCCCTAAAATATTGTAAATTTAATATAGAGTGTGTCAGCCTACCTATGGTCCGCGGACGATAGGATTGTATAAATAGACCGAGGCTCTGAGGGTAGAAGCTAATTTTTTGGAAAGTTTTATGAAACTCTTAGATGATGAAACAGATCAGAGTCTGTAAGTCCGAATCTTGGGTTACAGAAAAGGGTAGAGGCTCTGCAGCTGAGTGCGTAGAGGCCTAGTAGAGTCTACAACTGAGTGCGTGGACCCCTGCAGCTATGTGCGCAGGTAGGATTTGAGTCTGTATTGGATCCAACTTTGAAGAGATTAATAATAAAGATCAGTCGATTGTTATATTGTGCATCTGATTCATAGATCTACATTTGAATGTTATGTGTTGATGATACTTGTTTCTTTATCTGCACGCACTTATATATATGTTTGTGATTACAGATCTCCTTAATAACTAATCACCGAATCATCATTAAGAAAGAACCGGGTACTTAATGTTGATCGCACTGCCGCTGATGCTGCGTGAAGAACACCAGAAGCTTTCGGTCTGCGTAATCTAGTAAGAGCGAAGGCTAGAACGAACCCCGATCTTCCACATCCAAACATCCCAAGGGTGCCAAAACCTAGTTCCAGCACCCTCCCATACTACTTCGGGTGAGACCTCAGTCCACGCTCCGTGGACTGTTGTCGAAAGGGCCAGTGGTACCGGGATTCGCTTGGCTAAACCCATTGCTGAACCTAGGTCAGGCCCCTAGTAGCGAGCAAATGGTTCCATTGCCGGGACCGGGATCTGCCTAAGGGATGTTTGATGTTGGAACACTAGAATCCAATGAAGGAAGAAATTGAAAAGTCATTGGATCAGAAGATTCACGAGTTCGTAACATAGGAAAACAAAACTCCGCAACTATCTGAGAAAAGGTGGCTAGATCAATACATGTATACATAAATCCACAAGATTTTCTTTGCATCCTTTCCGTCTGAACTGTATGATTGGATCGTGAGATTAGCCGACAGTTAGGGAAGGTATAAGCTCGACCAACCAATAGTGTGGACCCCGGAGTTGGTGCGTAGGCTAGAAGCATCAGAAGACAAGATCGCGCGAGCTGTGGACCACTGGCTCGACCGGATAATAGGGGGATTCATCACTAAGTTCGCGATAGATACAACCATGAGCTACAGCGAAGCTGAACGATGTTTTCTCAAGGGACTGCGAGGAAAGTACATCAAATCTTTAAATACTTGGATTAAGATGTTGCTATATAAAAAGAGGGTTATGTAAATACATTAATGTTTGGGATGACACGGAGCAGAAAGATCTACCAGGGTAGCGAGGGATTGGAAAATAGTCCCTTGATTTCACCGTCGTGAGAAAGTGAGGAAGAGCTCGCCCGGTTCTCTCCAAGAAGTGTGGCCGGGTTGATAAAGTAGCACATTTCGTAGTTACCACGTCCACCCACAACACCACCCACTTCACCTCCCTCACCACCATCCCCTCCCACTTCGCTTTCATCAATCCCACCGTTCAGCATGGCGAACGTGATCAAGCTACCCGTATTCAGAGGAGTAGGAAATGAAGACCCAGACTAGTTCTAGTTTGTGGTAAGAGCAGTGTAGGAAGCACAAGGGGTCATGGATGATAACATTAAGAAGACTACATTTTCGAGTGCACTGCAGGATCATGCATTGACTTGCTATATCAAGCACTCTAACGATCACCCAAACGCAGGAATTACAGAAATCCAGAACACGTTGAATAGAGAATTTAGCTGTCCAAAATCTGAGACACGGTCAATCATTTGATTCAAGGAGATCGCGATGCTCCCGAGCAAGACTCCCTGAGATCTGGATCAGCGGTTGAAGAGTGCGATCCACGAAGCTAATATGACGCTTATGGACACGCAGCACCGCGCATAGTTTGTGGCCTCTTAACACCGCACCTGAGGACAATGTGTCAGAGCAAAAGCTTTCAACCCAAGTTGAAGCATTGGAAATGGCGATGAAATTGCATGAAACCCCAATACAAGATCCTGGGTTGGGAGTTCAACAAGTCCACGTGCAATTACAGAATCTATGTTTGGAGACGTAGAGTTTGAAGCAAGATAGGGCACCATGGCCAGAGGCACGCGAAGAAGTGTGGTGTATAAAATGTAAAGGCCAGGGTCACGAAAAAGATCACCATCCAGTATTCGTGAACTACTTGGTAGGAAGGGGACCAATGCCATTGAGACCAGAAGCATAGGCAGGGAAAAGTGTGACACCAATGTTATGGTGCACAATTTGTCAGGTAGGAGGAAAACAGACGATGGAAAATTGTCACTTGCTGCAGAAATATACCCAAAGGCCCCAACAATTGTTTTGTAAGTTCTGTAGTTCAATGGGACATGATGAGCGCACTTGTCGTAGCTACAAGCTAATGATGGATCTGACTTCGGCCTATAGGATGCAAACAAAGACGTGAGGCCTCGACCCAGTTGCAAGGATGGCGTGCACTGGATTTCAGGGCTGAGGTCGAGGACGAGGAGGAATGGGACCAGGAAGGGGACGTGGATAGTTGATTTGTTACAATTGTGGAGGACCAGGTCACTATGCCCACGATTGCGCCAATCCAATGAGGATATCTTATTCGTATTGTGCTCAATTTGATCATGAAATGATTGATTGTCCTACATTGATCACACAGATGCATGAGAAAGGGGTACTCTAGCCTTCTCTGACTCAAAACATCCAAATGATGAAATCTGAACCCCGCGATGAAGATCCCAACGTAAACATGATGCTCAGAAGTGGTGTGACCATAGGGGAAGACAAGGGGAAGCAGCCTGATGAGGATACATGGGTTTGCAAGACTCCTTCAAAGGAACCTGAGTTTGACTTGGAACGCACAAAGGAGACGTTAATGGAAGCTAAGAATACCTTCACGGAACCCTCCACCTTAGGTAGTAAGGACTAACCAGAGCTGGAATTGGACCCTTCCATGCTTACTACCTTTTTGGAGACCTGCATGAAGCTGTTACGAGACAATAAGGCCATTAAAGGACTACAAGAATTGATCAATAGGTCCGCGGGGTTGGGAGAACCACACATAGTCCAGAAATTGGGGAAGCATGCCTTGTGCACTGGAAGGGAGATGAGATTAACAACACAGATTGGTGGATATGAAATGGATCAGGTTATCCTGGACTTGTGGTTGGATGTGAATGTGTTACCTAAGAAAACTTGGGAACGTATGGGTAGGCCCATGTTACAATGGTCCCCTATTCAATTATGAATGGCGAACCAACAAAAGATCGTGCCCATGGGATGATTGCAAGGAGTAACAGTTGATATTGAAGGCGTGAGCACACAGGCATACTTTGAAGTGATAGAGATTGTCGATGACAGTAATCCTTATCCCGCGCTATTAGGAATTGACTGGGAAACGAATATGAATGGAGTGATCAATTTGAAGAAGAGGAAGATGATATTCGAGAAAAAATCACTACACGTGGTAGTCCCATTAGACCCATTCGAAGGAGCATGCTACACTGAACCTGTGCACAACGAGGATAGTGACGATGAGATGGATTTCATTTACGAAATAATCACGCAGGACCAGGATTGGGTGAACCCGAATATGGATGGAAGGATCTCGTGGGAACATGACAGCTCCTGTATGTCAGATTCAGAAAAGGAAGTAGAATGTTGGTAGAACCAGTTACACGAAGTGACGATGCTAAATTGCAACATGATGATTAGATCATTCCGTCGCGTAACAACAAAAGCAAGGGAATTGCTAACACAGGAGGATGTGACGATGGTAGGAGAATTCATGGACAAATTTGAAAGCACAGTACCAGAACAGCAGCAATACACGCCGCCGGAAAGGGCACTATGCGTAACTCCTACACGCGAAAGGAGTACACATCCAAAGACCTTGATAAGCTGGCCCGAAGGAAGAAGGAAGTTACAAGTTGGAAGCCCTTGACACCAAACAAGAATCGGGCAGCCAAGATAGAGAATTCTGCGTGCGCACCTAGGTCGATGGGTACAAATGTAGTTTGTGTCATCCACAACCGCCACCTCCAGACTATGGAGCGACAATCGGAACCAGCTACAGCAGCAGGCAAAGCGATGCGCACCAAAAAAGTTCCACATGGACCCATTCAAGAATGTATGCGGGATCTTGAACAAGGTGCCCCAGGCCAGATGAACTGCTTGGGACTGACACATACTAGCAGTTCGATGGACCTCTAAGGCCATGAACAAGAGTATACGCATGGAAATGACTGGTAGGGGCAAGGCCATAGGCAAGAACTAGGGCGAAGGAATTATGCAGCCGCGCTCGAGCAACGATACGCAGATTCGGGAAGCCATTCAGCAGGGGTACACGAAAATTCATGAACTCGAGGAATATCGAGTACAATTGAGGGAGAAAATTAGGATATTGGATGTAGAAATCAACAAATTGGAAACCAAAATCAAACAGGTAGGCTGCGCTGAGAAACTAAACCCAACAGAATAGCAGGCAGGCAGCCGCACTATGACAGTATAAGAATATTTGACTTTGCTACCATGGCTATGGGTGCACCCCACTGGACAAAGAAATCGTGGGAGCGCACCGTATAAAGACGAACGCGACGCACTAACGGGTGTTAGGATAGTTACGGGGTACCCACAGACTAGGATAGAAGGTGTAGGGAAGCCTCGTGTGGGTGGCGTAACCACCTGACTATCCATAGGGAGCACAATCTCAGTGCTCCAAGCAGTTGGAAGAGGGCGCGAGACTATAAAAGAGTTTGTAGGGAAGCATCACGATAGGAGGACTGTGCACGGGGTTAGTCAGTCCCAAAGGTTGCACCCACGCATAAGAGGCTACACAGTCACGTAGGTAGATGGGGAAGTGACCGTTGGGATCATTGTTCATGACAATACATCCCATTTAAACACCCAGGAGCGGGCGGCAGGAAATTAAGACACGGAGTTAACCCTAGATGTGAAACAATCTACCGCCAAGATCGCATTAATGAGCCGAGGAAGGGGGGAACGGTCGAATTTGAATTTCGGAATGCCTATAAATCACCAAGGGTCATCCACCACACAACCCTTGGAATCATGAGAATTCAGTTATTTGCTATCAAGTGCATATGGACTTTACGGCTTTGAAAGAAATCTCAGTGTTTGAAGCATTGCCAAAAGAGATGTATGACCTTCTGAAAAGAGCGATGTTGACAGCCGAAGAAGCAATGCTAAGCCCAATGTCACTGGTGGGGGATGCACCAGAAATCTCGCAATCCCCCTGAATGCCAAGTCCTAAAAAGGACCCACAAGTAGTAGGACCGGTCTGTATGTCACCATGAAACCCACAGTTTGGAAAGCTATCTATGGAATATAAGGGTAAAACCGTGAATATTGAGACCGATGATGATGAGGAGGATCTCCAGGCGTTCATAGAAGAAATTGAACCAATAGTAGAAATAGAGGAAGACATGCATCCAGGATGCGCTACCACAAAACGGCCCAAATATGTCCCTCTGTGGAAAGGGAGAGTAAAAGTGCCTAAAGATCTAGATGCTGTGAAGAGCAACCTCAAAACCTCGTTCCTCCCCGAGGGCATTCTGTTTGAAGGATCGGCTTTAGGCTGCATACCCATGATGAAGTTTGAAGACTGGGACCTCGCAGATAGCAAAAAATTCCTACATCTGGAAACTAGCCAACTAATGAAACAAAGCAAGGAGGGGGCAGTGACAACATTGTAGCCACGAAAATGGCTACGCGGGGTGGAGGAGGCTAAGCTACTCCACCTCCTATGGATTCCACATTTTCATCGGGCCCCAATCACGATATTTGTCACCAGGCAACTGCTTTTCCTAGTGCATGATGGGTACTTGTGCCTGGAGGAGCCCATTCCCATCATGGTGTAGCTTATTCATAGAATTTCTTAGCTTCCTTGTATGCGAAGGGACCCCGTGGAGATAGTTGGTACAAGTGGAGACTTCGCGATTGCAAAAGACATGAAAAAGAAGTATAAATTGGAGAAAAAGAAGAGGGGTTCTGTTATTACTAGTATCTAGGACAAAGCAGTCCGCGTAGCCACCCAGTTACTGGCCGGAAAGGTAATGAGAAAATGTCGGGGTAACGAGGTACCCGCAACGGTCATCGCACTCGCCGAATAATGCACAACAGGGGTGCGGTTCAACTGGGCGCAGTTCCTCTGCGAGGAGTTCCTGATGAACTGTAGGGAGGCCCAGGAGAAGGGTAAGACCTTCCACTACACATGGTTGCTCTTATCCATCCTTTTGATTGCAGGAGACTTACCAGAGGACAGTTAGTTTCCTCCCCTGGATCAGGATTTTCCGGAGGCAACTAGATATGTGTCGTTATGGGCAACAAAGGACACCACACAAATCCGCGAGGCCAAGATTTTTTGGATACTCATGGAGGCGAGTGTCTGAATGTGGATCAACAAATGACCACACCTATCCCCCATGGTATATGATAGTTTGTGGAGCTTTGCATATTTTAAGGCCGATATGCACAATGTGTACATCAGGGCACGGAAGGACTCGCAGCAGAAATGGACCACCCTCCTCTTCATCGTGATTGATGACTCTATGTTCACGGTGCTCAAATCCTGGCCACCTAAATGGAGTGCACTAGATCTGGCAGCGCATGATGAGGTAGCGGTGCAAAGACAGAAGGATGCCGCTAAACTACTGGCACAACAGAGGCAGAACGAACAGCTCATTGAGGAGGTGAGGGCCTCCCACGAGGCAGTAAAGGCTGCCATAGAGTAGATCAAGGCCGTGGAAAGAGTACCAACAACACCAATAACTAAGGCCACCACAGTGCAAAAGGAAACAGGCCAATACCAGCCAACAGGACAAGGGACAATCGATATGACAGAAGGCGCGGACCCATAGCTAAAGCGACCACACAGTTTGGAATGGTCAGGACCCCAGAAGAAGACCAAAGCTTCCAAATTAGATGGGGAACCGATTACATTGACCGAGGGTGACCTGTACGACATCGGTGACACAGTTCATGAGGTCACCAGGGAAGAGCTCCAGGAAGTAATTACGAAGCAACAGCATGTGTTGGGGGCACTCCGGGCACAGCTCCAAAAACTGCAGGTGTGGCCCCCTCAGAAAGGAATGGTATCCGTCTACAGGGGTATGGGTACATCGACAACCGAGCAGTTGTTGTGGGCCAGGTTGGCTAATACCGTCGCAATTCCGCAAGGAGCACTGACAACAGACAGTATAGAGGGTAGAGCTGTGCTAAGCCAGATTTAGGGACTTTGCCTCAACTTGGCTACCCTGCCACGCGACATATAATATCAGTTGCAAGACAGAGCAATGGTGGAGCTCTGTGCTAGAAAGGGACACAAAATCCAAATGCTAAGTGAACAACAAATCAATATCGAATAGTTGAGCCTCCAACGTGATGAAGCCATAGCAAAAACTCAGTAGTTGGAGTAGATTGTGGATGAAGCATGTCATCGCGTCCCTGAGTTAGAGATTTCCACAGACTTACCAACAGGAGTACAGATCCACAAATTGGCCAGTGGATTCCGCGAGGCAAAAGAGGAAGAAACAAAGATCTAGCTGGATCTCAACCTACAGATTGCAGAACTATAGTGGAAGGCGCAACCCTCTATACCACCAGAAGTCAGAAAGTAGAGCCGTCATGCCATTCAATTGGGGTTGGAAGCAATACAGTGCGCCATACAGGACTGCACGGGCTTGCTAGATCAATCGCTCTTCACGCTCACTTCACTGTAGGAAGACCCAACGT
Organism: Pinus tabuliformis; assembly: GCA_031772625.1. NCBI lineage: Eukaryota > Viridiplantae > Streptophyta > Pinopsida > Pinales > Pinaceae > Pinus > Pinus tabuliformis. The sequence goes on along the minus strand of CM062806.1, from coordinate 263,374,624 downwards.
TACAACGTCTAGAGACAGAAGCACGAGAGTTGCAGCAGGCCTATGATAATGTCCAGGGGACCGCGCAGATGGTCGCCCTTACTAAGCGACTAGCCAAGATGAGGGAGGCCCAAGCTCTCAAGGAACAAGTGGACATCGCGTGACAAAAGGAAGTTGTGATTAAAGCGCGCATCCAGCCTTGGCTCGAGGAAGCATTCATGGTCACCACTAACATTGAAAGGAAGTTGGCACAAATGCAAGGTATATATGCATAGCAGAGCCCCCCATAGCAAGTTTTGGGGCTTAAAGCTCGAGTTTTGAGTCCATGTAATGTAAAGAACCCGCGAAATGTGGGTGCAGAGTGGAAGAGTCTAGGGTAGTATGCCCTAAAATATTGTAAATTTAATATAGAGTGTGTCGGCCTACCCATGGTCCGCGAACCATGGGATTGTATAAATAGAGTGAGGCTCTAAGGGTAGAAGGTATTTTTTGGGAAAGTTTTATGAAACTCTTAGATGATGAAACAAATCTGAGTTTGTAAGTCTGAGCCTTGGGTTATAGAAGAGGGTAGAGGCTCTGCAGCTGAGTGCGCAGAGGCCTACTAGAGTCCACAGTTGAGTGCTCAGACCCCTACAACTATGTGCGCAGGTAGGAGTCAAGTCTATATTGGATCCAACTTTGAAGAGATTAATAATAAAGATCAGTCGATTGTCATATTGTGCATCTGATTCATAGATTTGCATTTGAATGTTATGTGTTGATGATACTTGTTTCTTTATCTGCGCAGACTTATATATATGTTTTTGGTTGCAGATCTCCTTAATAAATAATCACCGAATCATCATTAAGAAAGAACCGCGTACTTAACGTCGATCGCGCTACGGCTGAAGCTGCGTGGAGAACACTAGAAGCTTTCGGTCTGCGTAATCTAGTAAGCGCGAAGGCTAGAGTGAACCTCGATCTTCCACATCCAGACATCCCAATGGTGTGGAAACCTGGTTCTAGCACCCTCCCATACTACCTTGGGTGAGACCTCAATACGCGCTCTGTCGACTATTACGGAAACGGCCGGTAGTACTGGGATTTGCTTGGCTAAACCCATTGTTGAACCTGGGTTAGGCCCTTAGAAGCCAACAAGATGGCAATAGAATTGGTGATATTTATGGGGTACACAGAAACTCCTCACAACTACCGTGTGTATTTTCCATCCCTTAGAATGAAATTGTGTGAAGGGATGTGAAGTTTGATGACAAGAAGGAAATGAGGTGTTCAGTTGAGAGGGAGCTTCAGTTGTAGCCTGATCAGAAAATTTTGGCTCTAAAGGAATAATCTCAAGAAGTTTTGGAGAAGCCACAAGTTGAGGAGAAGAGGGTGAGACATACACTCAAGAAGAAATATCTAGAGAAGGAAGGAAAAGAACCATGGAAGCTGAGAGAATATTGCATGATGCTAGAGAGAATGTGGGAGCACCCACTTCACAAAACATGTAGAGAAGGTCACCTAATCGGTATACTTGCTACATGGCTCTGATGATTGATATTGTAGAGACTAATCCATCCTCTTTCGAGGATGCAATAGAGAAACATGTACGGGTCGATGTTATGGTAGAGGAATATGATTCCATTATTAAGAACAATGTTTGGGAAGTGGTCCCAAGACCAACTGATAAATCAATGGTAAGTTCAAGATGGATCTTCAAGGTAAATCATGCATCAAATGAAAGCATAGAGAAGCATAAGGCTAGATTTGTGGTCAAAGGATTCCTTGAAGTTAAGGGAATTAACTATGAGGATAACTTTGATCCTCTAGGAAGGTACTCATCCATTAGATATAATCTTGCATTGGCTGCACATATGGGGTGGAAAATCCACCAGATGGATGTGAGGACAACATTCCTCAATGGATTTATTGAGGAGGAGGTGTATATTAAGCAACCAGTGTAACACCCTCCTCCCACATCTACCCAAGCAACCGGCCAGCCGAGGTAAACATGTGAAGAGAGTCCACTATGATATGATTCGACCTCCTAAGCCATGTTAAGGAAGTGGAACTGACAGAAACACATGATAAAAACATTCAACATCAGATTTAGGACCCTCGGGAACTAATCCAACACTTCAAACAACTTTTCCTTAGGCCCCACTCAACTTTGGAACAATTTAAGACCTAGAAGTTGTCATGTTATAGGCATCATAGCATATATAAACCCTCAGTCACTCTCACAGGCTTGCCTGCCAGAATTCAGGGATGTTTTTTGTAAGTGCTATGCCAGCGTCCCCAGGTTTTGAGCCACTTTTATAGGTCGAGAGCCCAAGTCACTTCCCAGAATTGAACCATCTCTTCAGAATAGTAAAACAACATCGAAATGATAGTGCTAAATCAAATAATTTTTTAATACCTTGACTGGACCCTACTAGCCATGACAGGAATTTCTTCAAACATATCGAAAATATGTAATCTATAGGTGTAAAGAACAATTCGGAGCATAGGGGTCTCATACTTAGTTGAGAATCTCTAAGAACCATTGATGCCTCAACACATTAACTACCATTCCATCCATTAGGTCATAGATACATTGATCATTTAATTACAAGTAAAAGCATGGTGAAATCAATACATAGTTGCTATCATAGAGCACATACATAACCAACATTATAGAAACAGAAATACTCATAAAAGTATACCCATATAGACCGCATATAATCCATCAAAATGCTCATAGAAATACAAGGAGAAAAAACCTTTCATTAATGATGCAAAATCAAAACTTGGGGTGGGACTTCCACATTCCACTTGACCGTAGAATGGCTGAGCCAAATATCTTTTCAGTCATTCACCCCCATGCCACATTTCAAGCATGAATGTGGGATCTCATAGAACACATCAATAAAAAACCATCTAGAGCTTCTAGAAGCCATCCACCTTAACCCATTAAATAGTGATTCCACCTCGCGGTTGGACATCACCAAATTCATCAGCAGATCGATCTATATCCCATCCATCCAGGGCTCCAAAGCATTTTTCCAACCAAGGCTCTAGGACTAGTAACTCAACCCACAACTTTTACCGAGCTCCAAAGAGTTTGTCCAACCAAGGCTCGAGGACTAGTAACTCAACCCAAGCTGATATAGGGCTCCAAATATTTTCTCAAACCAAGGATCCAAGATTAATAACTCAACCCAACCTAAGAGAACATGGGAACAAACCAAACAAAATAATGAAAATAAACCCACAATCACCATGGCTATCTAAGAAATAGCAAGGCTAGGCAATGCACTGTCAATCCCGACCATCCTCCATGCCAATGAGAGATCACAACAAACAATCCACATGCATATGCCATGCATGCCAAATCATGTTAACGAAACATACATGCAACTCGGTACCTGCAATAAAATATGATGTAGCTGCTAAACCCAATGCCCTCTTCAGTTTTCCTGCTCTTCCTTTGCCTTCTTGCTCCAAGAATCCAAGTATGCCACACCCTACAAGAGTGCTCCAAGAAAACTCTAACCTCCAATAGTATGATGAGATAGATATAATAATGAGAGAGAGCTCCAACACTCAACTTACAAAAGGTTACTAACTAATCCTCAGAAGCCTTTTTATGAATGAGGCCTCTATTTTCTTCATTTTCCATTATTTCCTTCATTTTCCTCATCACGTTCAACATGTGACCTTTCACCTCCCTTTTCTCCTAATTTCCTTTATTTCCCTAAATAAATGTGCCAAAAATTCCATTTTGCCTTTCCAAAGCCTTAGCCATTTCTTTTGTCAATTTCCTTAGCCATTAAACAATCACAAGTGATCCCCATCACAAGGATTTTTCCCAAAATTCAACTTGGAATAAGTGTCCCATCATCCATGGTTATTATTTTTCCTTTATTAACTTTTATTACATGGAATTTTCATGTTACAGAACACTCCCCCTTGGGGGAACACTGTCCTCAGTGTTCAATAACACCTATAACCACAAAACCACTATAAGAAAAATATAATGTTGATGGAGCTTTATAACTTAGTTTGTTCTAGTATTTACAATGATCAACTTGCTGAGAAGAAAACCAACATGAAAACATAACAATCATATCATCATAATGACATGACACCCATATTGCTTATTGGAGGTTTATAACATATATAACTGTGGTATTCACATCCATATACATATGTACATATACAAAACATCATCAGACATATACCAAAACATATACCAAGACATATACTAAAACCATACCAAAACCCCATGCCAAAACTACTTTGCCTCCACTGACAAACAAGGAAGGATGCATAGCACGCATTTGATCCACCATCTCCCATGTAGCTTCATTGGGCCCAAAGTGCTTCCATTGCACTTTAACTTGTTTTATTTCTCACTTTCAGAGCATGAGAACCTTTTTATCCAATATACATTCAGGTTTTGAATGGAATTCTCCATCTGGTTCCACCTACAATACAGACCAGTCAATCACATGATCAACATATTCAACATACTTCTTAAGAAATGAGACATGGAAAACATCATGGACTTTCACTATGGGAGGTAGTGCAAGTCTATAGGCTATTGGCCCAATCCTCTCATTGACACTAAAGGGTCCAAAAAACTGTGGTGCTAGCTTGGCACATGATCCAATCCACAAGGATATTTTCTTTGGGTTGATGCACAAGTACACCTATTCCCCAACTTGGAAATCCTTGAACAACTTGTTCCAATCTGGATAAATTTTCTTCCTATCATGTGTTGCCTTTAGATTCTTCTTGATCACCTAAATTTCCTATTCCATGTCTGCCAACATGTCTGGTCCAATGAATATCATGTTCACTAGATCACTCCAACTGATGGGAGTATTGCAACTCTACCCATACAATGCCTCAAAAGGAATCATCCTCAATGATTCATTATAACCATTGTTGTATGCGAAATATACTGGTGGAAGATGCTCTTCCCACTTCCATTTTTGATGCATCACATAAAATCCTCAACATGTCCTCCAATATCCTGTTGACCCTCTCTGTATGTCCATTTGTGTGTAGATGATAAGTCATAATGAAGGCCAACTCTATGCCCAAACCTGCAAATAACGCCTTCCAAAACTTTGAAGTGAACTTTCAATCCATGTCTGACACAATCTTCTTTGGAACACCTTTAGTGTTATTTTAATCAATCCTAATTGACCAAGACTGAAACCATTTAATTATCAACCCAAGGTAGGTCTTGTTGTTTCAATGGAGTTTTCACTATCTGTGCCAATACAATACAACCAAGAATAAAAATAGAAAAATAGTAAATAATGTCATTGAATCAATTGCAGAAATTAAATCATTCAAGCAAAAATTAAAACACTCTACATAAATGAAATCACATTTCAAAATTACTAGAGCAAGGGCGTGCCACACACTGAACTAATAACTACACCAACTGGTCAACTACCATACTGCTTTAATCAAACTAGTGTAACAACATAACATAATTATGGAATTGAAGTGGATGTATTCTACAATTTATACAACAAAAACAAAAAATCAAACAACAATAAAAGAAACAATAATATACAAATACTTTTATTGTTGCAGTCCCTGCTAAAGAGGAGGGCCCTTCCTCCCTAGTAGGGGTGGAGGAATGAACACAAGATTAGTTAAAGAATCAAATGAGAAACAGTAACAACATCATAGTAGTGTCTTCAATATTAAAAATAATTAAAAGTTATAAGAGAGATTGAGTTTTTCTTATAGTCATTACATACCCAAAATTAGGAATAGATCAGTCATGAGAATCTTACAATTCTCATGTTGATCATAAAATAGGAATCATTATAACCTGTTCCTAAATACAAATGCTATTCAAATACATTGGTTAAGATCACAGTCATTTGGATCTGTTACTTCTAAATAAAAAATTCATAACTCTCTAAAGCTATTACGTGGAATAGTACCCACAACTTTTCCGGATACGGTGCAATAGCATCCTGTAGTCAAATGACAGTTTGGGATGTAACAACAATCACTGGGTAACAACATCCTTGTAATAGCATCCGAGGTGTAACAATGATCATTTTTAACAGCACGTGGTGTAACAAAAACACCTATAATAGCATACATTGTGTAACATCAATCTGTAACAGCATACAGAGTGTAACAACAATCTTCTCTACCCTTCTCTGAGACTGATTAGTGTGGCTTGTTCAATCCATAACCTCGTTCTCACAAGAAACACCTGAAAAAGAGAAGAGGATCCAAAAGACTTCTCTAATGCTTACCCAACTTGCCAAAAAAAAGAATATTGCATCGTTATATTCATAAAAACATGGAAAAATAACATGACGGAAAAATAGGCTGTATATAATGAGGAAAATGGTGATTAACATGTGAACTTTCATTGGCCTGGAGGGAAAGCGGATCAAAATTGGAGAAAGAAAGTGTAGGAAATAGGTATAAAAACCATAACTAACATATCCCCCCAACTGATCTGGATTTAAATAGGAACGCAACAAATTAAATATATAACCATAAATACAAAAATGCAGTAGAAATAACACTTCATTTCATTAATATCAAATACTGAAATATGCTTACAAACAGGATGGAAATAAGACTAGCTCGGGCGATGGTAGCTTATCTCTCAGAAGAGATGTGGTGCTACATGCCTCTGAACTGTGTTACAATGAGGCTCAAAAGCCTATTTATTGTTGAGAAACAATTGAAAACCCTAAACATCCACAAATCTAAACCTAGGAGATGAAGCACCAAACTATGGACACCGTTTGGGTAAATTGGTACATCAACTTCCCGGGGTCGTAACTTTGGCATACGATCTCTGTTTGATGCGCACAATACCTCGTTAGAAAGATCTATCCGGGGAATACAACTTTTGAGTGAGAAACATTGGTATATGACCCATGCTGCTCCTAGTTTTCCCAAAAAAACGTCATTTATGGCCTCGAAACAACTCCAGAAGTTTGGGACCTAAAAAACTGCCAAAAATAGTAAATTGTGCTACAAATAAGGAAACCAAAAAACTGAAAGAAAAAATGGTAGGGTTCCAAGTGGAATAGGTGAGTGGCCACAAATATCCACCTGGATCATTCCTCCCCCCTTAGGAAGCAGTGGTCCTCATTACATTGAGTTCCTCCATGAGATGAGGAAACTTCTGCTAAACTTGGTCCATGGTGAACCACTTGCCCTGGTGAAGGAGTTGGCCTACTTTGACAACTAGATATAGTTGGATCCTTTGTTGTCAGGTGTTATTTATCTACATGTCCATGATCTGATCAGTTTTGGATTGTTCCATGCAATCTGGATTTAACTTTGTAGCTATGAGCTATTCTGCAATGTCTGATGTGTATAGCAGTGGTGGGAAGTATGGTCAAAAGCAGTCCACATTGAACAATGGGTGCAAGCCAAGGAATGGGGGAATGCTAAGCTCAAATGCATTGTCTCCCATAGCCTTGGTAATGGTGTAAGGACCATATTGGAGTGGTCTGAGTTTCCGATAGGCTCCGGTAAGGCGTTCCTTTTGCAAATGCAACCAGACTTTGTCGCCCACCTGAAACTTGTGTGGCACCCAATGTTGATCATGTCACTGCTTGTAATTAGCATTTGATTTCTCCAGAATGTCGTGGACCTGCTGGCGGATATGTTGGAGGTGCTCAATGAAGCTTTTTTCCTTATCAGTTTTGGACTGGACATGAGCTGAATCTCCCTAAGTAGTTGCAAGTGGCATGGCCACATCAATGGGACATAGTGGTTGGAATCCCAAGCCCACCTAAAAAGGGTCGTGGCCAGTCGAGCTATGGAGAGCCCGATTATAACTGTGCTGGACATAGGGGAGGCTCTCATCCCATGTGCATGGATTCTTTGATTTGTACATGTGCAAAATGTGTACGATCATCCTGTTGATGACCTCTTTCAGGCCATCAGTTTGGGGATGGAAAGTTGTGGACTTAGTGAGCTTGGTGTCCAACATCGACCAAAGACTGGACCAAAATGTACTGAGGAACCTGTTGTCCCGATCTGAGATGATAGGATGTGGGATCCCAAAGTGTACCCACACCCATTCAAAGAAGAGTTTAGCAGTGGCTTCTGATATGATGTTATTCTTACAGGCCGCCATAATGGCCATCTTCGAGAATCTGTTAATGACCACAAAAACATAGTCATTGTCATGCTTAGTAGAAGGAAGGCCCGACATGTAATCCATGGAGATGGATTCCCAAGGCCGAATAGGAGTAGACAACGGAGTATAGAGGCCTTGCTTCTTGATCATCAGTTTGGAAATGGTGTCGGCAGTGTAGGATCTGATGTACTTCCCAACATCTTGTCGAGGATTTAGCCAATAGAAATACTTCTGCAGTACTACCGCCATTTTCTCGACCCCGAAATGCCCTACAGTCCGACTGTAGTGTGCTTCCCAAATCATGTTGGCACGCTTGTTCGAAAGAACACAAAGGTGTCCCAGGTGGCATATCAGGGCATCCTGGAGGTGAAAATCAGGGACTTGCTGACCTCCAAGAGCATCTGGTATGTGTGGCCAAATTCTAGGTTTCTTTTGTATCGAAGTGGCCAATCAGAAGTCTCGTTCCCACAAGAGTTGAGCACGGTGGTTAACACCATGATCGGTGGTCGGATGAGTCAATATGCAACATTTTTTGTGATTCCCTTCTTATACTTGATATTCAAATGGAATTGTTGCAGGTATGTGGACCACTTTTGATGGCGATCATTTTGCAACTTCCCTTGTGTCTGTATGAATTGTAGGGGCCAGTGGTCTATGTGGATGATCGTTTCCTTCCCCAAAATGTAATGCTTCCATTGTTGGCAAGCCTGCACAATGGAATACATCTCTTTGCCATAAGTGGGATACTTTCGGACTGTGTCTAAAAATTTCTCACTTTGATATGCCATTGGATGCCCCTATTGAGTAAGGACTACCACAATAGCATAGTCAGAGGCATATGTCTTGATCTCCAATGGTTGTTGCAAGTCTGGTAATGTGAGCACTGGTGCAGAGTAGAGGCAATGTTTCAACTATATGAATGTCTTCTGTTGATATTTAGATGAAAAGAATTTTGCTTTCTCTCCTACCTTGGTGACTTGACTCAAGGGCCAAGTGATATGAGAGAATCCCAACACAAACCTGCGGTAGAAATTGGCAAGACCCAGAAAATTGCAGAGCTCTGTCGAAGTGGTTGGAGATGGCCAATCTTGAATGACTTGGATCTTGGCTGGAGCCACATGCACCCCCCGTTCATCAATAATGTATCCTAGATACTGAACATGGGTCATTCCAAAAGTGAATTTCTCCAAATTGGCACATAGCTTGTGTTGCCGCATTGTTTGGAGAACTTGTCGGATGTGGTGGAGGTGCTCTTCGCAACTCTGGCTGAAAATCAGGATGCCATCCAAGTATACCACTAAAAATGAGTTGGTGAATGGCTACAAAATGACATCCATCAGCCTCATGAAGGTTGTAGGAGCATTCGTCAACCCAAAGGGCATAACCAACCATTTGAAAAGGCCCTCTTGGATTTGAAGGCAGTCTTCCACACATCAGAGGGTTCAATTGGTACCTGGTGATATCAAAACTTCAAGTCGATCTTGCTGAAATATTTTTCCCATTCAGTTGGTCCAAAAGGTCATCAATCTATGGGATTGGGTACCTATTTCGGACAGTGATCTTGTTCAGAGCCCGATAGTCAGTAAAAAGTCTCCAAGTCCCATCCTTCTTTTGTACCAACACGATCAGGCTCCCACAGGGCAATGAACTCAGCCAGATATGACCTTTATACAGCAGCTCCTAAATCTACCTCTTGATTTCATCATTTTCTAGAATGAAGCACCGATATATTGGTCCAATGGGAAGTGACCCACCTGGGGTCAAATCGATGGAGTGTTTGACCTGATAGTGCAAAGGCACTCCTACGGGGGAGGTGAAGATGTCCTCATACTCCTCCATGACCTTGTCCATCTGTTGTTGTCGTGTGGAGGGGACTTGTCTTGAGGTCATGGCCACCGTCTTCTTCTTTCTTTGAGGGCATATCATCAAGAAAATAAACTTCTCAGTTTTGGAAATGAGCTTACTGCATTGTTATGCAGTAACCAAAGAGATGGTGTTAGGCAGTGCTACCTTCGGTATCCTGTACAACTTATTTCCAAAAGTAACAATAACAACATGAGGCCTTGACTCATACACAACATGTCACTTCCATAAGTATGGTTGGCATAATAATACATTATAAACATCAAGGGGAGAAACATCACATAATACCTCATCTGTGAAGGGCTTGATTCTGTATGGAAGGTGGCATTGCTGGCTCACATGAAGATCCCGTCCTTGGTGAAGCCACCCGATGGTGTATGGTTGTAGATGTGCTATGGTCAGTAAGCCCAATCGCTTCATGACCTCTACCAAAATGAGGTTGTTTTGGCTCCCACTATTGACAATGAACTATATCGGAGAATCCTTTACCCACATATGGGAGTGAAAGAGGCTCTCCTCCTCCTCTGGATCTTCAGATTCCTCCTTCTAGATTTTCGTGGTGGAAACAATGGCGTTGGGATCTACATTGATAATGTGCTTCCCTTTGTCATTCCCCTTTTCTGGTTTTGACTCAGATTCAGAACATGCATCTAATTCTGAAGCCTTTAACTTAGCCACCAGTGATTGCTTGGCCTGACACTCAATTGTGTTGTGAGTGGAGCTCTTATGGAACTCACATCACTTTCTTGTGTCCTTCTTCAGTTTCGCGGTGTTTTTCTTTGTTTGTGGCTTTGGTGGGTTATCCTAGGCCACCCCACCTTGGATTTGTCCTTTGTTCTGTGGTTTGGGGGCACCTTTCCCTTGCTTTGAATTCGCAGATCCAAAGTCTTGCTTCTTCGGTTTAAAATTTTTCTCGATCTTGACAACATATTGGCATGCCATGTCGAGCGAGGAGATGTCGAAGAACTCCATATAATATTGGATGTACCTGTGTAGGTAGTTGTAGTACTTGAGAACCAAATGTTTCTTAGGATCCTTGATACCCAACTTCATTCGAAGGGTATGAAAAAAATTGGTAAACTCCGACACATCTTGGTCCCTTCCCTGTCGCAGCGTTGTCCACTTTATGTATTTATCCTTAAAGCCCCTGACAAGGTAGTACTGCTCCTTGATGGCATCCCAGAATGAGTTCCAAGTGGGTGCGGCTGAAAATAGTGAGCTCATGCTTTCATCCTTTTGCTTACATTAGGTTTCCCACTAGTCCTTGACGTGGGGGGCGGCTTTGAGAAGAGAAAAAGTAATATTTTCTCAGCTTGAAAAATCATGAACATAAAAATATCCTTCTAGCATATTTAACCATTTATCTATGGCATCTACATCTATTTGGCCCTAAAATATGGGAATGTCAAAGTTTACTTGTACCTTAAAAGGAGTGGAGCCTCCAGAGTGGCTGCTTGATGGGGATGCATCGCCAGTGGGCAACCGTTGAAGGATCTGGGCAAAGTTATCTATCATTGTGTTCCTTTGTTTCTCGAGGGCCTCCTAGAGCAATATTTTGATAGGATATCCTACCCCCTTGTATTTCTTTTCTTCCCCCATGGGCGGTTGTCGGGCTTTGCGAGGCTGATCTTGCAAAGGTTCAACTAGATCGAGCCCTAGCTCCTTATATCCCGGCCTCATTGGGGACATGCAAAGAAAAATAGAGAAAGAGTAGACCACTTTGATATCACTGATCCAGATTTAAAAAGAAACACAAAAAATTATAGATATAACCATAAATACAAAGATGCAGTAGAAATAACACTTCATTTCATTAATATCAAATACTAAAATATGCTTACAAATAGGATGGAAATAAGACTAGCTCGGGAGATGGTAGCTTATCTCTGAGAAGAGATGTGGAAGCTACATGCCTTTGAAATATGTTACAATGAGGCTAACAGGCCTATTTATTGTTGAGAAATAATGCAAAACCCTAAACATCCAAAAACCTAACCCTAGGAGATGAAGCGCCAAACTATGGGCCCCGTTTAGGTAAATTGTTACATCAACTTCCCGGGGCCATAACTTTGGCATACAATCTCTGTTTGACGTGAATAATACCTTGTTAGAAAGATCTATTCGAGGAGTACAACTTTTGAGTGAGAAACACTGGTCCACAACCCATATTTCTCTTAGTTTTCCCAAAAAACATCGTTTAGGGCCTCAAAATGGCTCTGAAAGTTCGGGACCCAAAAAACTGCCAAAAATAGTAAATTTTGCTACAAATAAGGAAACCAAAAAAACTGAAAGAAAAAATGGTGGGGGTCCAAGTTGAATAGGTGTGTGTCCACCAATATCCACCTGGATCACCAACTGAAGCAATTTCATGTCCCCATGAAGAACCTTAGCTTCTTCTTCTATACCCTTGATGCAAGTCTGTAAAATTATAGGCACCAGTAGTGTCTTCACCAGGAGCCATGTACCTCTGAGTAGCCATCAGTTATTGTGGCCAATATTCTTCTTCATATTCACACAAGTGGTAATCCGGTTGGTATTATTCCACTGGTAACCAAATCAGAGGAAATTTGAATCTAAGTCTGATCCAGAATGCTCCCAATGTCTGCACCACCTGGGCATATTTGGGTACCCATGTAACATCAGCCATGAAATTCTTGTACTCAAAAGGATCTCCTTCTTGTAATTCAGCACTACATGCCTCAGTATGCTTAAGGCACCCTGATAACGCTCGACTTTTATCCCCACAATCCTTTTTCTATAAGTGGCTCACTGTTCCCTGACCCCCGGGGTACTCAGGAACAACTTGAACTCATGTTTTAGTTCATAAACCATTCCTCATTCTTATATGATCCATAATGTTTCCCTTTCTTCATTGGTCTCAGCTGATTTCATGTCCAGATGCCATTCGATTTGGTTCGTCATAAAAGAAAGGAAGGCCTACAACTATAAATATCCCATATAGGAGAAAACACTTGCCACCATCTTGGTATTGACATATTCACACATTATGTTATGCAAAAACAACTAATAAAGTAAGTTATGTTCATCAAAATCACAAGTATGAAAAATTTCAAGAAAAGTACAGGTAGAAGAACCCAAATAAGGTATGTTCACTAAGATTGCTTTTAACTGAAACAAATAATAACATTCCCAGAGGAACATTGGATATGATGGGGAAGGCTACCTGCATCCTAGCAGGTTCAAGGCAAGCTCACGAAGCTTTTTCTTATCATTTGTTAGATCTAGAACCTGCTGCTGTAACAGTTGCAGTTGTTCATCCTTCTTCTTCATAGCTTCCTTATGTCTTCGCTCTTCCCATTCTCTCTCCCATTCTTCCTTTAACCATTTCTCCCTGAGTGAATCCATCATCTTTTTGTGTGCCTTGAGCGAGATCATTCCCGCTTTTAGAGAGAGTGCCTATTGCTTCCATTTCTATAAATCTAGTATTAACAATATTCTTTCAGAAAACCATCCTTCATCAAGACCCAATGTTTTCCCACATGCACTAACAATTGAAAGTGTAATAGCCTCCCAAGGGTGGAACTACTCCATTTCAGCTATTGGTTCTTGTGTAACATCAACGTCATCAAAGGATTTTTGTGTAATAGTTTCTTTTTCTCTCCAATTAGCTTCTGCTTCCACTACTGGTTCTTTTGTAACAACAATTTCATCCACAGATTCTTGTGTATCATTTTTCCGTTGCTGAGCTTTTGTTTCCACTGTTGGTTCTTGTGTAATAACAGTGTCAACCACAGGTTCATTGATATCATCTTCTTATTTTTCCACTTGGTTAGCTTTTGTTTCCACTGCTAGTTCTTGTGTAACAACAATGTCAACCAAGGGTTTATTTGTATTAGCTACCAAATTTCTTTCTATGGAGTTCTCTGTCTCAACTACTAGTTCTTGTGTAACAACATCATCTTCAACAGGTTTTTGTGCATCATCTTCCCAGGACTCAATTTGTGTTTCCCTCGAGATGGTGTCCACTGCATAGACTCTAAACCTCGCTGCCACTAGCTCCATAGCACAGACCATGCACACAACACCTGGAACATTTCCCTTCCCAGCCCTGTCTATAGCCTCATCCAAATTATCTAACCCCAATGCTCTTGCCTCTACCTTATCCTCTGCTAACTCCTTCCTTAACTTTTCATTTTATTTTTCTAAACTTTCAATTTTAAGAAGCAAGGATTAGGTCTCGTTCTTACTTGGTGAGGAAGGTTCCTCTAGCCGAGCCTGCTATTCATCCCTCTGCCTTGCTACCTCCTTGTTCTTCTTAGACATGGATGGGGAATATGGGTGCTCGCTAACCCTTATTCTTTTGGTTGCTTATCACCAATTGGATTGTCAACTGGTCTCTTTCTAACCCTTACTTTCGAGGGTTGCTGCTACTCCTTAGTTTCCTTCGGAGCTTCCTGAAACGTCCCAGTTTTCTTCCTATGGGTAGTCCTAGCCTTATTTCTCATGAATTCCACCTAGCTCCTGCCCTAGTGACTTAGGAAGTCCAACACAATTAGCTTGATAAGGTCGTGGTTTGTGATGCAAGTCTCTAGATGCACAACTGTTTTTACGGGCGTGGCCATATGCCTAATATTTTCCAGCAAAAACTAGGGGAGGTTTATCAGCTGTTGATGTCGGAGGTGGTTTAGCAACAGGAACTGGTAATTGAATACAAATTTTGCCCTTCCCTTACACGTAATATACTTGATGAGGTAAAGGGCGACATCGGCCAATGGCTGGGGAAGCAACAACTTGTCGATCCCCCTTCCTTTCTTCACTAGTCATTCCTCGCCTTGGAGAAAATCCTCCTTCAAGGATGGATCATTAATTTTTACGTTAAACAACCTTTTACCCTCTATTGGTAATGCCATCACTCGGGAAATTACCTCTTTAGTAACTTCCATATTTAATCCCCTAACCTCTGTTTGATTCCTCTCTAAATTCTTCTTGAATTCCATAGCAATTGCCTTGTCTCATCCCTCCAGCCTTTAGAAAAACTCAAACCAACCTGCATATTTAAAAATTTGGCATTCTTCAGGGCAGTTTTCCAAAGCCTCTATTGATCTTGGTTCATGTCGAATAGCTGCTCCACCCATCGCTACACAAATTCAATGTTGTTCTCCCCTATTTTTCCCCTTAAGAATTTTTGAGGCGGTCGGCACAATACTTAGTTGTTCCATCCATGCAATTGTTCTCCTCTCTTCTCTCTAAGCACTCTGAATGAGGATTCAATGCTCCAGTAGTGGGTAAATGGGAGGGTGACAGAGGCAAGAATTTCGAATTAGGATTTGCAATCAGGATTTGTACTGAGAAGTAACATTTTCTTATTAATGTTAAGTTATGGGAGGTCTAGTATGAGGTACAAATCATTTTTTTGGTATGGTCGACCATTAAATGACAATGATTACAAGATCATCATGCTTTGGTTGCAGTTTTTAAATGATCACAAGTCATGGAGAGGTCATGTCATCATGTAATTCTCCCCCCCGGCTTAAATGTGACATCTAACCTCGACCGTCAAAAGGGATATCGCATTAGATTGCCATAATTACTGAATAAAAGAGGATAATGATATTACCATTTTATGATGTACCTGGTGTGACGTGGAGAGAAGACGTTGGTGATGAGGTGCACAAATTTAATTCCGGCGGTCAAGGAAACTGCTCCTGAATCATGGTGATGCATGCTGTGTATCACAGTAGATAATTTACTTGAATTATATCTAGAAGTCGTCAGCTATTACAGATGTAACAACCAAGATGACTGTTATGTATTATTGATTTCCACAAAAGATAAAAACAAAGGAAAAATTCATGTAATATCATTATTGTAGGATATTCTTGAAATAACAAATGTTGTTATAGAGTGTGTATCAACTGCCACAAAGTGGTTTTCAACTGCCACAAAAATTGTCTGTCTGCGCCCAAAAAGGTTTTCACAGCCATATTGTTTTATTTCCTTATTTATTTATTTATTTTAGCAGGTGTAACAACCGCTGAGAGAGGCTCGTTTTCAGTTGTTACATTTATTGAAAAATTATAATTTTGGCTACATTGGGGGGTTTTCCCCTACACCTGTGATCTGAAGATCTAAATTCGTAACAACGTTAACAAATGAATCCCTTGAAGCAGGTTTATGATATAACCGAATACGGTGCCCATTTGCAAGAAATGGTGTCCTTGCACTATCAATGGTAACCAAATTCATAGTCCCATTGTCAAAGACTACATCTACTTCATATGGACCTAGCCATCTAGTGCATAGCTTACCCTTGAAGTCCTTGAATCTTGAATCATATAAGAGAGCCCAATATCCTTTCTGAAACTTCTTCTTCTTGATGAACCTGTCATGCCACTTAGCTCTCTGCTGTTGGATAATCTATGTTTGTTGAATAGAAGCTAGTCATTTCTCCTCCAATTCATTGATCAGGTTCAACCTTTTCTTTTGTTCTATAGACAGATCCAAATTCACCTGTAATGTTGTTCTCAATGTCTTGATTTCGAACTCAATAGGGAATAAGATATTTTTACCCTACACAAGTTCATATGGTGAGAATCCTATGGTATTCCTCCACATAGTTCTGTATGCCCACAACACTTCTAGAAGTTTATCGGCCCAATTCCTTTGGTGACTAGCCACGATCTTGGTAAGAATCCCCTCAATGACTTTGTTGGTGCTTTCCACTTGGCCATTCGCTTGTGGATGATAAGGTGTTGTGATTCTATGATGGATTTTATATTTTTCAACCAACTTTTGGATCATATGGGATGTAAACTGGGGCCCTCCATTTGTCACTATCTCCCTGGGTATACCAAAATGGATGAAGATGTCTTCAAATAGGAAGTCTGAAACAACATGCTCCATGGCTCTAATTAGTTCTTTTGCCTCAAACCATTTTGTGACATATTCGGTGCAGACCAAACTGTCTGATTTCTATCTAGATGAAGGATTAATTGGTCCCACAAAATCCAAGGCCCATTTCTCAAAAGGTTCTAAGATAATTTGAGGTTGTAACAACATCTTGTCTGATTGCAACAGTTGGTTCCTTCTTTAGAAACTATCACATCTCTTCACGAACTTCTTGGAATCTTGAAATATTGCTGGCCAATAATATCCTGTTGAAAGGAATTTGTATCCTGTCCACCTATCTGCGAAGTGCCATCCACAAGATTCCTCGTGACAAGCCTTAAGGATTTCAAAGATCTCATCTTCCCTAACACAACGTTTGATCTGGAAATCTAGTCCAGTGTGATAGAGATTCCCATATATCCATATATAGGTAGCACTCTGTTGTATGATCTTTCTCTTTTCCTTGGAGGACAAATATTGTGGAAATTTCCCTACAGCAAGATAATTTCTTATATTTGCATACCATGGTGAGTAAGTAGAAATAACAAAAAGATACTCATCAGGGAAAGAATACTCAGTAGGAATGCAATTGTCATCAATAGTTAACCTAGAAAGGAAATTAACTACTACATTATCTTTTCCAGGTTTATCGACAACTATGATATCAAATTCCTGTAACAGCAATAACCAGCGTGTAATTCTACCATTGGTAATTGGCTTATTCATTAAAAAATGAATAACAGAGTGGTCAGTGTGTACAAATACTTGATACCCAGTGATATAATGTCAAAATTTATTGATTTCGTGCACTACTACTAAGAATTCCTTCTCGGTCAGTGTGTAATTGAGCTCAGGTAGAGTCAAATTCTTGCTTATGTAGTAAACAACATACGGTTTCCTGTCCTTCAGTTGGCCCAAAACAACACCTACAACAATATCAGATTCATCTATAGCTATGTGAAACAATAGTTCCAGATTAGGTCCACATAAAACCGAAGCTGCTGATACATTTCAGCTTCAAAAAGGCCTGCTCACACTTTCTTGTCCACAAAATGTTGACTTATTTCATGAGAAAAGAAAACAATGGCGATGCAATTTTTGAAAAAATATCTATAAGCCTTCTGTAATACCCTACATGTCCCAAGAAACTGCATACCTCTTTTTGTGTCTTGGGATTTGGATTTTTTAGAATTACCTCTATTTTAGCAGGGTCTACGTTGATCCCATCAACATAAATGTAGTGTCCTAGCACGATCCCTTTAGTCATCATCATGTGACATTTTTCGGTGCTCAAAGAAACATTAGTCTATACATAACATTCCAACACTTTTTCTAAATTAGCTAATGTTGTTTCAAAAGCATCACCATAAGGTGTAAAATTGTCCATGAAGATTTCAAGGCAGCCATTCAACAAATCAGAAACAATTCCTAATATTTCCCTCTGAAAAGTTATTGGCGCATTGCAGTCCAAAAGGGATTACTCTATATGATAAATTTCCCTAAGGGTAAGTAAAGGTTGTTTTATCCTGATCCTCTGGGGCAATCTGTATCTGTTTGTAGCCACTAAACCCATCTAGAAATGAAAAAAAAACTTTTTCCCAGAAAGGGTGTCAAGGACTTGATCTATGAATGGTAAAGGAAAATGGTCCTTTTGAGTGGCCTTATTGAGTTCTTCGTAATCCACATAAACTCTCCACTTTCCATTCTTCTTAGAAGCAATGATAGGTGGAGACACCCACTAACTATCGAATATCGGATAAATAAAGTTAGCAATCATGAGTTTTTGTATTTCTTTCTTCACTACCTCCTTCAGTGCAAGGTTCATTCGACGTTGCAGTTGTCTAATTGGTTTGCATCCATATTTCAAATAAATGTGGTGAGTGCATAGGTTGGGATGAATCCGTTTCATATCCATATAGTCCCATGCAAATGCCTTCTTGTATTTTTGTATCAGCTGTAACAGTAGTTGGTTTTGTTCAACAGTCAGGTTGGGGTTAGTGTTTAAAAACTTTCCTAGTTCTATTTCGATTGGACTGTTGTCAGTATCTGGAGTGGTTCTCATTTGTTCAAAGTTTATATCTTCTACCTCCTCTTCCTCCCTTAAATTTTCAATAGAAGTGACAGAAATCAAGTTACTAATAAATCCATTAATGATATCATCTTCCATCTGATCCTTAATAATAGGCTTTTCCCATAATTAGGAGCGGTAGGGAAAGATCTGATTCGGGCTCAAATTAATCCCACCAGGGATTATACAAATCCATGTTTGGTTTTTTTGGGTAAAGATTAAGGTTCTTTGTAGCCTTTCCATCTGAGATCACCATAGATCCAAACCTACATCCTATGAATGCATCTGTTGTGGCCAGCCAAGGTCTCCCTAGGATCAAAGGATGTCCCCCAAAATTGGATTTGGTCTGTAAGATAAGAAAACTAGTCGGATACCTCTAGGAAGCTATTGTGATTACTATGGCTTCTAATACCCCCTTGGGTTTAACATGGTACCTATCTGCTAATTCAAGTACAGTAGGAGTATGTCTAAGCCCATGTAGCCCTAGGGTGGTAAAGAGGTCCTTTGTCATCACATTAATGGCAACCCCAAGATCAATCAATGTGCTAGTTATGGGCTGGTCATTAATATAAAAAATAATCGTAGGGTTTCCTGAATCATTATATTTGGTTAGAAGAGGCTGAGAAGACATTAATTTGAACAATTTTCCCATCACGTGTATGGTAGAAGGGTCCTTAGGCTTCCTTCCAGGTTTCTTAATGCACAGATATTGTACTGTTTTAGCATAAATAGGTACTTCTTTAAGAGCTTGCAGCAGATGAATTCATACGTGCAGATTTTGAAACTCCCTAAGGAAATCGGATTCAGATTGTGAGGTCATTCTAGTCTCATTTAATCTCTAAGGATATGGAGGATTTTGAGTCATAACAGTCGAGTCGGTTGCTACAGGTGTATCAACCTTATCCGAGTTGGTTGTTATAGGAGTAACAGTTCTTCGAGGGTTGGCTGTTATAGACGTAACAGTTTACTCTATATCGGTTGTTACAGGTGTAGCAGCCACCTCAAGATCTATTGTACCTCCTTTGGAAGGTTCACATTCCTCCTCAGTAATGATAGGGGAGTGATTGGGTTTAATTACCTTACCCGACCGTAGTTTAATTTCATTAAGTCTGACGATATTAATAAGGTAATTCTGGAAGGTAGTTAGAGCCTCTACGCTCTGGGTTGCTTTATTATTCGGGTTAGGGTTATGTTGCACATCTAGTTGGGGTCGCACAGGCAGTGTAGGAAGAGGAGTTTGGAAAGGGGGCAATTTTATCTGTTGTTGCATTGGTAATCCAGGTGGAGCTGTACTCTGGGTATTCCCCCTCCAGTTTTGATTCCAAGGGTATGGTTGATATGGAGGATATTTAATAGAGGGAGAGGGGGAACACTGGTTCCAGGGCGAAGGAAACTGTGCTAGAGAAGGATAAAAGTATTTCCATGGATATTTTTGAGTGTTATATGCATTATTCCACAAATTAAAAGAGGAAAAATCTTGCAACATACTTGGAGGTCATGGATACCATGGTCTCCTAGGTGCGATGAAATACGAGGTCTAAACTTATTCACTTGATTCTCTAAGTACTTCTTTCAGTCTAGGAAACTCCGTACATTGACTTGTAGAATGTTCCAGCTCGAAAATATTGCACAAGCTAATGCTGTCCATTTCACACTCCCTCAAGGGATTTTTCTTCCGACAATTTAGACAGAACACAACCAAACGTGTATCAACTTCTCCTTGTGTCCTTTTGATCTGTGTTGTCGTTATATGGGTAGATAGAATATCGAGGATGTCAATTTTGAAATTTTCGAATAAATTCCCAATCTCTGCTCTGCTTACTCCTCCACTTGTAGATTTTTGTATTCGGGTAGAGGAATCTCGGATTGTGCTTCTTCCCTTTGACAATCCTCTAGAGCATCTTAGACAGAGCTTTACAATTTCGGTGAATGGTTCATGAGATATGTCCCCTTTTCCCAGTAGATTCAGGGTATCAAGGAAGTCGTCCGTCATTCTTCTTATAAATATGGTGTTCAAGATCTCGTGATCTAAATCACTATGTTTATACCTCTACAAATTATAGTGAAACCGCTCTATGTAGTCCTCTAGGATCTCATCCTTCTTCTATGTCATCCTGAAAACTTCTTCTCTTAGGTCCTGTTAACACTCCAGGAAACTCTCCTAGGTTGTAGGTCAGAGATGCTTGATAACATGTAATCTTCAATATTGTTCTCTGAACTATTATAATAAATGATGGTTTCGATCAAGTTAGATAACCATTTTAGCTCTATTCTCACTCAAGACATGCATGAAAACCCTCAAAAACACAAGGCTTTAGACCACAAATGCTCAATAGTTTGTAGATTTAATGGATAGATGGAGAATACTGACAGTACCAGTAGATTGCATACATGAACATATATGAATGACTAGCTACAGACATAAAATGAATTTACTGACTATACTGGCAAATGCATATATAGTACCACATATATATGGCTAGCTACAGGCAGCAAAGAAGCTTGCTAATCTAATATATCAAAGCAAAGATAAGATGACAGTTATTTGGCCTTACACACACAGAAAACCTGAACAAACTGTTCAAGTGCAAGCATAGAACAAAAGAGAAATGGACATTGAACATATCACAGAAAAAGAAGCTTGTGTTACTAAAGAATGCATATGAGAAGCTTGAAGGAACAGAGGAGGAACAATCTCCAAAAGTTGAACCCTTATTACATCTAGTTTTTTGCCTTTTATAGGCCTTTACAATGCTCTTGAGCTCTCTAGAAGGCTCGGAGTCTTAACCTTGTATCATCTGTCCCTTAACCATTTGATTCCCTCAATAGGCAGGCATGGCGCGGAGGTTTTTCTCTTTCTGACAGAGGAATAACTGCATTCAGATATTTTGGGTGCACTTGTAGGGAGCTCTCTCTTGACAGAGATGCCCACAATCTCTTCTGTTGATTTCGCCTGTGTCGTGCTGTGCTGCTCCATGATGTATATGATTCAGGCTATGTTGTGCTGTAGATTCCCATGATATTTCTGTTTCGGGCTAGTTGGGCATGCTTTGTTGCATTGTAGATGCCCATGATATTTTTGTTTCAGGCTAGTTGGGCATGCTTTATTGCACTGTAGATGCCCATGATATTTCTGTTTCGGGCTAGTTTGGCATTCTTTGTTGCGTTGTAGATGCCTCTCGGCCTCGGTTTCTCTTCAAACTATTTAATAATGAGTGTTTTCTGTTTTACACAGAAACCACTGTAATGTTGTAAACTCCCACTAATATTTGCTCCTTTTGGACTTAAAAAATGATTAATTTCCCTTCACTTCATCACAATCGCAAGGCTCCAAGGCTTCCTTTGTATTTTCATTGAAGCACTGAAAACACATAAAAACATTGACATATGGCTTTCCTCTGATCCGGATTTAAACAGGAACGCAACAAACTACAGAGATAACCATATACACAAAGATGCAGCGGAAATAATATTTCATTTCATTAATGGAAAATACTGAAATATGCTTACAAACTGAAATGGAAATAAACTAGCTAAGGCGATGGTAGCTTATCTCTGAGAAGAGATGTGATGGCTACATGCCTCTGAACTGTGTTACAATGAGGCTCGAAGGCCTATTTATTGTTGAGAAACAATGGAAAAACCCTTAGCATTCCAAAACCTAACCCTAGGAGATGAAATGCCAAACTGTGGGTCCTGTTTGGGGGTAAGTTGGTACATCAACTTCCCGGGGTCGTAACTTTGGCATATGATCTCCGTTTGACGCGTACAATAGCTCATTAGAAAGATATATCCGAGCACTATCATTGTTGGAACGGGCAACACCAGTCCATTCCATGGACTCGTGTTGCCCCCGGATTCCCCAAAAAACGTCGTTTAGGGCCTCAAAATGGCTCCGGAAGTTCAGGACCCGAAAAACTGCTAAAAATAGTAAGTTGTGCTACAATTAAGGAAACTGAAAATGCTGAGAAATACAATGGTGGGGGTCCAGGTGGACTTGGCAGGTGGCCACCAATATCCACCTGGATCATTCCTCCCCCCTTAGGAAGCAATGGTCCCCATTGCGTTGAGCTCCTCCATGAGATGAGGAAACTTTTGCTGAACTTGTTCCCTGGTGAGCCACTTGCCCTGCTGAAGGAGTTGGCCCGCTTTGACAACTCGATACAGTTGGATATTCTGTTGGCGAGTGTTCTTGATCTGTGTGTCCATGATCCGATCAGTTGCAGCTTGTTCCATGCAATCTGGATTTAATTCTGTGGGTTTGAGCTGTTCTGCAATGTCGGATGTGTCTAGCAATGGTGGAAAGTATGGCCGAAGGCGGTCCACATTGAATACTGGGTGCAGGCCAAGGAATGGGGGAATGCTGAGCTCAAATGCATTGTCTCCCATAGCCTTAGTAATGGTGTAAGGACCATATCGGAGTGGTCTCAATTTCTGATAGGCTCCAGTAAGACGTTCCTTTTGCAAATGCAACCAGACTTTGTCGCCCACCTGAAACTTGTGTGGCACCCGATGTTGATCATGTCGCTGCTTGTACTTGGCATTTGATTTCTCAAGAATGTCATGGACCTGCTGGCGAATATGTTGGATGCGCTCAATGAAGCTGGTGGCCTTATCTGTTTCGGACTGGACATGAGCTGAATTCATGTGAGTAGCTGCAAGTGGCATGGCCACATCAATGGGGCATAGTGGCTGGAATCCCAAACCCACCTGAAAAGGGCTATGGCCAGTGGAGCTGTGAAGAGCTCGATTGTAGCTGTGCTGAACGTAGGGGAGGCTCTCGTCCCATGTGCGTGGATGCTTTGAGTTATACATGCGCAGAATGTGCACAATCATCCTATTGACAACCTCTGTCTGGCCATCAGTTTGAGGATGGAAGGCTGTGGACTTCGTGAGTTTGGTGTCCAGCATTGACCAGAGACTGGACCAAAAGGTGCTGAGAAACCGACTGTCCCGATCTGAGATGATAGACTGTGGGATCCCAAAGTGCACCCACACTCGTTCAAAGAAGAGTTTAGCAGTGGCTTCTGCTGTGATATTCTTCTTGCAGGCCATCATAATGGCCATCTTTGAGAACCTGTCGACGACCACAAAAACACAGTCATTTCCATGCTTAGTGGAAGGAAGGCCTGACATGTAATCCATGGAGATGGATTCCCAAGGTCGACTAGGGGTAGGCAACGGGGTATAGAGGCCTTGCTTCTTAATGGTCGGTTTGGCAATGGCACAGGCAGTACATGATCGGATGTACTTCCCAACATCCTGTCGAAGATTCGGCCAATAGAAATAGTTTTGCAGTACTGCCACTGTTTTCTCGACCCCGAAATGCCCAGCAGCCCGACTGTAGTGTGCTTCCCAAATCATCTTGGCACGCTCGCTTGAAGGAACACAAAGGTGACCGAGGTGGCATAATAGGGCATCCTGGAGGTGAAAATCTGCAACCTGCCGACCCTCCAAGAGTGTCTGGTATGTGTGGCCGAATTCTGGGTCGCTTTTGTAGAGAAGTGGCCAATCAGAAGTCTCGTGCCCGCAAGAGTTGAGCACGGTGGTTAGCGCCATGATCGGTGGTCGACTGAGGCAATCTGCAACATTATTGGTGCTGCCCTTTTTATACTTGATATTCAAGTGAAGCTGTTGCAGGTATGTAGACCACTTCTGATGGCGATCATTCTGCAATTTCCCTTGGGTCTGTATGAACTGCAGAGGTCGGTGGTCTGTGTGGATGACCGTTTCCTTCCCCAAAATGTAATGCTTCCATTGTCGGCAAGCCTGTACAATGGAATACATCTCTTTATCATAAGTGGGGTACTTCCGGACTGTGTCTGAAAGTGTTTCACTGTGATATGCCACTGGATGTCCATGTTGAGTAAGGACTGCCCCAATAGCATAGTCAGAGGCATCTGTCTCGACCTCAAATGGTTGTTGTAAATCTGGTAACGCGAGCACTGGTGCCGTGCAGAGGCGATCCTTCAACTCCCTGAATGCCTTCTGTTGAGATTCAGACCAAAAGAATTTTGCTTTCGCCCCGCCCTTGGTGACTTGACTCAAGGGCCAAGAAATATGAGAAAATCCCAACACAAACCTGCGGTAGAAGTTGGCAAGACCTAGAAAGCTGCGGAGCTCTGTTAGAGTGGTTGGAGAGGGCCAATCCCGAATGACTTGGACCTTGGCTGGATCGACATGCACCCCCTGTTCATCAATGATGTATCCCAGATACTGAACCTCGGTCATGCCAAAAGTGCATTTCTCCAAATTGGCACATAGCTTGTGTTGCCGCAGTGTTTGGAGAACCTGTCGGATGTGGTGGAGGTGCTCTTCCCAACTCTGGCTGAAGATCAAAATGTCATCCAAGTATACTACTACAAAGGAGTTGGTGAATGGCCGCAAGATGTCATCCATTAGCCTCATAAAGGTTGCAGGAGCATTCGTCAATCCGAAAGGCATGACCAACCATTCGAAGAGGCCCTCCTTGGATTTGAAGGCAGTCTTCCACACATCTGAGGGTTCAATTGGTACCTGGTGATATCCTGACTTCAGATCGATCTTGCTGAAATATTTCGCCCCCTTTAGTTGGTCTAGGAGGTCATCAATCCGCGGGATCGGGTACCTATTACGGACAGTGATCTTGTTCAGCGCCCGATAGTCAATACAGAGTCTCCACGTCCCATCCTTCTTCTGTACCAACACTATCGGGCTCCCACAGGGCAAAGAACTCGGACAGATGTGACCTTTCTGTAGGAGCTCCTGAATCTGCCTCTTGATTTCATTGTTCTCCAGAATGGAGCGCCGATAAATTGGTCCATTGGGTAGCGGCGCACCTGGGGTCAGATCGATGGAGTGCTTGACTTGACAGTGCAGAGGAACCCCTGCCGGGGAGGTGAAGATGTCTTCGTACTCCTCCACAATCTTGTCCATCTGTAGCTGATGTGCAGAGGGACCCCGTTTGGAGGCCGCGGCCACTGTCTTCTTCTTCCCTTGAGGGCGTATCATCAGGAAAACAAATTTCCTGGTTTTGGAAATGATCTTACTGCATTGTTTTGCAGTAATCAAAGAGATGGCGGTAGGTGGTGCTACCTCTGGTATCCTGAACAACTTATTTCCCAATGTAATAATAACAGAACGGGGCCTTGATTCATACACAGCATGTCGCTTCCACAAGTATGGTTGTCCTAGTAATACATCACAAACTTCAAGGGGAGCAATGTCACACAATACCTCATCCGTGAAGGGCTTGATGTTGTATGGAAGGCGACACTGCTGGCTCACGCGAAGATCTCGCCCTTGGTGAAGCCACCCAATGGTGTATGGTTGTGGATGTGCTGTGGTCGGTAAGCCCAACCGCTTCACGACCTCTGCCGAAATGAGGTTCTTTTGACTCCCGCTATCAACAATGAACTGTATCGGGGAGCCCTTTACCCACATCTGGGAGTGGAAGAGACGCTCCTCCTCCTCTGGATCTTCGGGTTCATTTTTCTGGATCTTTGCGGTAGCAACAGTGGCGCTGGGATCCGCATCAATGATCTGCTTCCCTTTTTCATACCCCTTATCGGGTTCTGACTCAGAGTCGGAACATGCATCTGATTCTGAAACCTTTAGCTCAGCCACCAGTGACTGCTTGGCCCGACACTCACTTGTGTTGTGAGTGGAGCTCTTATGGAACTCGCACCATTTTCCAGTGTCCTTTCTCGGCTTCGCGGCGTTGCTCTTTGCTTGCAGCTTCGGCTGGTTGTCTTGGGCTGTCCCACCTTGGCTTTGTCCTTTGTTCTGTGGTTTAGGGGCACCTTTCCCCTGCTTTGGATTCGCAGATCCAAAGTCTCGCTTCTTTTGTTTAAACTTCTGCTCGACCTTGACGGCATACCGGTATGCTGCGCCGAGCGAGGGGATGTTTAGGAACTGTATTTCTTCCTGGATGTACTTGTGCAGGCAGCCACGGTATTTGAGTATCAAATGTTGCTCCGAATCCTTGATACCCAACTTTGTGCGAAGGGTATGGAAAAGATTGGTGAACTCCGGCACGTCTTGGTCCCTTCCCTGCCGCAGCGTGGTCCACTTTATGTATTCATCCTCATAGCTTCCGACAGGGTAGTACTGCTCCTTGATGGCATCCCGGAACGAATCCCAGGTGGGTGCGGCTGAAAATAGTGAGCCAGTACTTTCATCCTTCTGCTCGCAGTAGGTTTCCCACCAGTCCTTGACGTGGGGGGCTGCTTTGAGAAGAGCAAAAACAATCTTTTCCCGACTCGAAAATTCATGAACAGAAAAATAACCCTCTAGCAGATTTAACCATTTATCTACGGCATCAGCGTCTATCTGACCCTTGAATATGGGGATTTCAAAATTAACTTGTACCTTAAAGGGTGTGGAGTTTCCAGAGGAGCTGCTGGAAGCCGATGCGCCGCTTCTGGGTAGCCGCTGAAGGATCTGCGCAAAGCTGTCCATCATCGCGTTCCGTTGTCGCTCGAGCGCTTCTTCGAGCAAGATTTTGATGGGATCTCCTGCCCCCTCGTCTTTCTTCTCGTCCGCCATGGGAGGCCGTCGGGATTTGCGAGGTTGGTCTTGCAAAGGTTCAACCAGTTCAAGCCCTAACTCCTTATATCCCGACCTTGTTGGGGACATGCAAAGAAAAATAGAGAAAAAGCATACCGCTCTGATACCACTGATCCGAATTTAAACAGGAACGCAACAAACTACAGAGATAACCATATACACAAAGATGCAGCAGAAATAATATTTCATTTCATTAATGGAAAATACTGAAATATGCTTACAAACTGAAATGGAAATAAACTAGCTAGGGCGATGGTAGCTTATCTCTGAGAAGAGATGTGATGGCTACATGCCTCTGAACTGTGTTACAATGAGGCTCGAAGGCCTATTTATTGTTGAGAAATAATGGAAAAACCCTTAGCATTCCAAAACCTAACCCTAGGAGATGAAACACCAAACTGTGGGCCCCGTTTGGGGGTAAGTTGGTACATCAACTTCCCGGGGTCGTAACTTTGGCATATGATCTCCGTTTGACGCGTACAATAGCTCATTAGAAAGATATATCCGAGCACTATCATTGTTGGAACGGGCAACACCAGTCCATTCCATGGACTCGTGTTGCCCCCGGATTCCCCAAAAAACGTCGTTTAGGGCCTCAAAACGGCTCCAGAAGTTTAGGACCCGAAAAACTACTAAAAATAGTAAGTTGTGCTACAATTAAGGAAACTGAAAATGCTGAGAAATACAATGGTGGGGGTCCAGGTGGACTTGGCAGGTGGCCACCAATATCCACCTGGATCATCCTCAGACCTGAAAAATTATAATATATCAATTTATAACCTATCGGGTCCGGGGTTTATCGCTATCGGCGCTGTCCTATGGTTCCCTTTATATTTCATTATACAATGAAATACATGGCAAATACATTACAAAATGCTTGGGCGCAGACTTGAAATATTATGGAATATCATTCACAATGTCGTCGAGTTCGGCCTTATCACGTCGCACATAGGAATATGTAAAGGCCCCGCCCCTTTGGTCTTCTCGATCTGCAATCCATCGATATGATTTAGGCCGTTGATTCATGTATGCGATCAATGGTACTTGTTTAATCACCGATTTCCATCGCCATCGCCCCATGGTCTGTGCCAATTTTCCTCCTGCCGATGAGACCTGTCGATCTAATCATTGGTGATCACTGATTGGCAGTGTCATGTGCCCACCTTTCAATTGTCCCCTTTGTCCTGTCGATATGTGATTTTCTACTTAGATCTAGGTCGTTGATCGACCAGATCTAATGGCTGTTTTGCATGGTTTTTCTATGGTTTTAAAGTGTTTTGAGCCTCCTGATAGTGTATTTCCGCCCTTCCAAGGGCTTTCCTCCCGCGACCATTTCGACTTTGAACAATCTTTGAGAGGATTTTGAAGACTTTTGGAGCATACTTTGATCCTTTTTTGGACCGTTTTTCCACAAGGCTAACAGGTCCCTGGTTCTGTAACAGTCTTGATACTTTGATAAGAATGTCTCCTTCATATCACTCCATGTTCGAATAGAAGCAGAGCCTAACCCCATGAACCATCTCAGGGCTGCTCCTTTTCGAGTAGCGGGAAATAATTTTAATTTATGAGCATCTGAAACATAGTCATAACTCCTCCATAATACATCAAATTCGAATAAGAAGGTGTCAAGGTCTTCTACAGTCATTCCTTGAAAGGATGGTAATGATGATATAGGAATATTTTTCATGGGAGCCTCACCTCTGATATCCCTAATTGGGAACTTGTTGAAGGCTAAATATCTCAGCCTCAACATGGGGGGTGACAACCCAGTCCGGACCTTAAAGAAACTCCTTTTTCGTTTGAAATGGTGGTTCTGACTAGTGCAACTAGGTCCAGTTACCTTCTCTCAATCTCCAATGCCTTTAAAATATGACTTTCATTCACCAATGCAGAAGAGATATGAGATCAGCCCTTTTGCTGATCAGGTAAAAAAGTGATACTTAAGTTGATCTGGGCTCCACCAAGCCACAACTAAAGTTCACCTCTTTGAGAAGAGGACTTAGAAAAATGTAAAAATTAAATCTAAATGCAAACTTATTCTATAATGCAAGCAAAAGGAACTAAATCCTAATCCTATCTCAATTAGGCAGATATAGATCTAACCCAACTAAGAGCAAGATATTTAAATGATTGGGATTTAAATATGTCTGGCTTATAATGAATATCAAGCTAACGAAGTAGTTCAATTAACTTGACGTTATGTATACCAAAACATATTCTATTCAGTGACTTCTTAACTAAAATAATAAACCAACAACATTTAGGAAGAAGTTCACAAAATGATATTGATTGTCAAATCAGTAATTCCAATAATTAAACAATAATATGTGGAAATAGTTCACAACATATCACTATTTAATAAATCAATTTTATAAGACAAACTTCTGAGTAAATAGTTACTCAGAAATCAGAATTCAATCCATAAGAGCAGAGATAAATAATAACATAGTATTGAGGCAAATTACCCATATCGACAAAAGTGCACAAATATGAACAAATTGACACATTCCTACCATTTTAAAATGAAACCAACATTTAAAATAATAGTGTTATAAATACCAATTTATTGAATTTGTTTCTCTGGCTCTGGTCTCCAACAATCTTTTACAATACTTGAACTTCTGTTGTTAAAACAAGAACTGCAGAAGTGTTAGCTCTGTTCTCCATACATAATTCAAAAGTGCAAAAGAAAAATCCTCAATAATCCCTAGATCTGAGATTTTGTCTCCTCACACTTACAACTTTAAATTCCTATTACATAATCTCTTTTAGAATTCCAGAATTTCAGAGGAGAGCGGCCCTTATTACATTCTACAATATGTTATTTATAATATTTACAAAGGAATTCAAAATAGGAAAGTTTGTTGAAGAAAAAAACCTGTTTAATCAATTTTCATTGGCTCAAAATTCCATTCTTCTATTTTTGGAGCCTTCTCATTGATTGAGATTATTTTCTCTTCATCTCTTCTGTAAAAATTTTATGAATAATATGACACTTATTCAACCGAGATTATCCTGATTATACACTATTTTGGAATGCATGCATAATACATAATCTCATCTACAGTTAATCATCAATATTGTTGAAGCAGAAACAATTGCATGCGAATATAGAAGCATCAATCACACATAACACAGTATTTTTCACCGGGAAATCATCTCGCTAAAAACCCCAAACTATCTTTGTATTATATTGATTTAGATCATGTAACAGTACACAGTACAATACTAGCTCCACTGCTACACACAATACAACATAGATCTGAATCAATCTCTGGCTCAAATCACCTCCGCTGCTTGCCTGCCTCCACTGCGCAATCCTGCATAGAGAATACTCTGAATGGCTGAACCAAACTCGTATTTCCCTTGTGTAACACTACGCAATCCTCATTGGCAACTCAATCCCACTGATTGTGCAAATCACATGCACAACTATAGTCACAACTGACAGCTGTCTTGCCCTTTCACTTATCTCTACCACTTGTCTCCACTGAACTGTCCATGCACTGAGTTAACTGATGTATTCCTCAGTTGATTTATGAGTTAATAATTAGTGAATTAATTTAATAACTAATTCACATAACTCAACACTAGTGTATTTGTTAGTTAGACTAAATACAACTAGTTCAACTAAGTCAAACTGAACACAACTCCATCAACTCCTGATCCAACTCCACAGAACTCAATCACTGAAGTCCTAACTGAAGTCCTCCATGCAATAGCTCAACTAAACCATAGGAAACTCATATTTCCTTCTTGCAGTTGCATGTGCCACATCTGTAGCTCGAACTGAAGTGCTCCAAGAGAATAAGATAATGTTTAGAGTCTAAATATATTTAATTAGCTAAATATATTTAATTAGTTTTCATTTTAATATAATTAAATTAGTTAATATTTAATATTTGTTAATTAAATTAAAATGAAAACTAATTAAATATATTTAGCTAATTAAACAATTAATTCGAATTAATCGATTTAATTTTTATTTTTATTTATTTATTGAAATTGCTCTATTTTTAGCCTAGGTAACCGAATTTCCCAAATGTCCGCCCAAATGTCTAAAAATAGAGGTCCATCTATTTTTCCCAACTTGACCAACCATCCACAAATAGCATACTGCAACTCATAGACCATGATCCATATGTTTAAAAATAGACATAGTCTAAAAATAGACTTGCGCCAAAAAATAGCCTGCAGGCCCACTTAGTGAAGGCGACTTCTTTCCACTAAGCTCCATCATCTTGTTGCAATCTCAACAGCTTCAATTGTTTTCTTGCAAAAAGAAATCAAAACAAAAATAAAATGCAAAGATAAAATCATAATGCCAAATCTGGAATTAAAACAAATCTATTCAAATTCAATTAAATAAATAATTGAAAAGGAAATCTGAGCTTTCTATTGATGCCTGTAATGATTTAATTTTCCAATGATATCATTGACGAATGGATTTGCATTCAGAAGAGGCTTGGGCAAATGAAAATGCAAAAAATAAAACTTAGAAAAATTAGTTTTGTTAAAAATTCAGAGCTTGATCCTCTGCTAGATTTTAGACTCAATAAATGATCAAATTTGTTAATGAAACCTCCTCAGAAATGTTTTCCATGATTTTATCTTTTCAATGAGCCATCCTTGGCCTCATTTGGCCAAGTAAAACTCAATCTATGAGCCTCCAAAATTAATGAGTCAAAACTGGGAAATTCGGTTACCTAGGCTAAAAATAGAGCAATTTCAATAAATAAAAAAAAATTAAAATTAAATCGATTAATTCGAATTAATTGTTTAATTAGCTAAATATATTTAATTAGTTTTCATTTTAATTTAATTAACAAATATTAAATATTAACTAATTTAATTATATTAAAATGAATTTAATTAAATTATTAATATTTAATATATTAAAAAGTTAATTAATGTACATTAATTTTAATTAACAAAACTTCGTTTGAATGAAATGTGATATGCCATATCAGAGTCCATTTGAAAAATGCAGAATCACATTCATGATATCGCATCGGGGCATTTTAAATGTTCAATGTTAATGTTTAAGTTTTTGCAATAAGACTTTGCGAGAAGTTTTTGCAATATGATTTTTGGGATAAGATTGTTTTTTAATAAGTTTTTTTATATGTTTTTGGTTTCAGGATTATTGAATTAATGAAGATGAGTGGGGTCCACGTGAATTATTAATCCTACAAATTGAACTATAGCTACTTTGCAATTTTGAGAATCTGAACTTGGAAATTTTTTTTAAATAACAAATTGGAGTAAATTACCAAGATTTTGGAACACGTTTTCCTTTGTTGTATGATTTAGTTCGGTCATTTTGTAGGACCGTTAGTGAGAAATAAAAAATTAATAAAAGTTAACTAAAAGTTAATATTTACAATGAATGACCATTGAACTTAATTAACTACAAAAAATCGAAATTTTGTTTATTTATTTACATTTTTAGTTGAGGCGAGAAAATGATCAAACTTCAAAGGAGTGCCATTTGCAAAACGGTTGATAAAATGAGTCGAAATAAGTATCGATGGAAAGCTCGTGAAAATTCAGATTCAAAGGAACAATCAAAATATAAATCTGATGAAAATGAAAAAATGATAAAATTGTAAGACAATTAACTTAAATGAAAATAATTTAATATGCTTAGCCAAAAATTAATGGAAAGGGTCCCCATTATTTGAAATAATGGGGGGTGTTGGGTTTTCCCTACAACAGAACTCAAAGTTGGTGATAGTAACATCTATTTTAGTGTTGTTTTCATTGTTACCCCCCATTGCTAACCCTTCTAATCCTGTCTATAACAGACGTTATTCAAAGTATTCTTGTGATTGTCTTACAGGTTAAATTGATGGCTCAGGCGAATTTAGGGCTAGCTTTTTCACTGCACTACCTGAATCTAGATATTGATAAACCAATAGGTGCTCTCCTGTTTCAGGTTTTTGATGTCCCCCTTCAGTTTCCCCTTGTCCCTCGGTCCTAAGGTTCTGGTTACTAGCTTCACCCTGTTGTTTCTGAATTGGAAGCTTAATCTTGGGAGTATTTTCACTTGCTTTAGAATAGTATGGGCTTGAGATAGAGGAATCAGAAGTTTTTGTCCTTGTTATGGGATTAATAGATTTTTGCGGCCTTGTTTTCCTTGCATCCCTTTGAGAACTTGACTGTTCTTTTTCTTCCTTTGAGATCAGTTCCTAGATAAATGTTTTCCTTCCCAAATATACACTCTTCCTTTCCTTTTTACGACCCATTTTTCCTATGACTAATTAGAGTGAGGGGGTATTTTTGGTATTTCTATATTCCTATAGTTGCACACATGGAATGTATGCGTATTAATTCACACCCTAAGTGTCTCAGTCTTCGACAGTGGTGAGCTCGCCCATGTATGTTAGAGCAATGCGCAAGTTCTTACCTCTCGTCTTATCGCCCAACAACTGAAGAGAAGAAGACAAGCTTTAAGAAAACACCAAAATTCCACACCCTAAGTGCCCTATAATCACAATGGTCAGCCTACCCAGGTATGTTAGAGTGATGTGGAGGTTCTTACCACTTGTCGTACTGCCCAACAATTTTGGACTAGGAACACTCTAAACAATTTCAACACTGCTACTAAATATTCGGCATGCTCATTTTCATTTTTAGAATATATTAGTATATCATCAATGAACACAATAAAAAACTTATCCAAATACAGACACAACACATTATTCATCAAGCTCATAAATGTAGCTAGAGAATTAGTTAAGCCAAAGGGAATTACAACGAACTCATTGTTGGCATTATGACACAGATTTGGCTCTATGACACAGATGTTGTCCTTGAAGGCAACTTTCACTGATGACAGATCACATCTCAAGCTCACAGAATGAAGAAAGAGAGGTATACGCAGGTTCCCATTGATAAAGACGTGTGTACACGCGAGTTCGTAGACCAAAAGGCACATATGGCATACACGCGCACTTTCACGAAAGGAAAGGCACGTACATGTTGGAAAAATTGGTTTTGGTCCGTGGTATTTGGTCCATGGTATTGTGATCCATGGTATTGGTCCAAGATATCTTGTCCGACGTGTTGACCCTAGGTATTTGGTCTAAGTTATTGATTCTAAGTGATTTTGGACCATGGTATTGAGTAAGACCTAAGACTATAAAAGGTGGAGAAGATCATTAGGTAAAGGCACTCATGAATTGAATATCTAACAAAGAGCAAGACCTAGATTATAGGTTATTGGGTTATGGTGCACAGCTGGATCTGAATCAAGGATGAACCTAAGCACTTGATGAAGGATAAGTTCTATTTATGGTTTAAAATCTTAAGGCTTGAAGAGAAGTATATTTGTGTGGTTTTTGATCTTTTATCTTAATAATTGGCGCATGTCGTAATATTTAAATATGATGATCTGGGTATCACTAATATATGAGTAATTGTAAAGGTTAAATCATCATTTACAGATCTATACGTAGGTTCATTATAGAAAAGGTGCGTATACACGCCGGTTAGGCAATTCAAAAGTGCGTATACACAAGTTTTCCTTGATACAAGTGCGTATGCACGCAAGTTCATCACATTGAAGTAGCGTACACCTCATAAAATATGCTTTAGCTATTTCTGATTGCTATTGCAGTGGGTGCTGGCTTGGGTTCTGGTTACTGTTACTATATTCTGGTTACAACATTCAAAGAAGTGATTGTTTGATTCAGTTTTGGTTGGTGAAAAGGAGACTAGTTGATGCAGATATATTTGACATTTGATTGATGGTATTGATGGATCCAGTTTGAAAATTTATGAAACGTGGTCCCTGGAAGAAAAGAGAAGGTTGTAGCCTTCTGTAGGTCAGCACCTACGTACTAGTACATCAGCAAGTACAAGAGCTAAGGGGTTGTAGCTCCCTTCCAGGAGAAGCTAGAGAATAAGAGAAGGTTGTAGCCTTCTGCAGGTAGAATCCTACGTAATTGTATAAGACTACACTAGTACAAAATATTGTAAAAAGAAGTTCTTATTAAAAGAAAGATAGAGATGATTGTAGCAGGTGGTTTTCACCCACATTGGGTTTCCACCTTATATCTTGTGTTCATGTGTGTGACTGTCTGTTTAGTTTTTACTGCTCCTGGTTACTGTTTGTATGGTTCTAATACACAGCTTAAAGATCAACATATGAAGAATTAACTAAATTATAAGTTTACAGGGTATACGCTAGTTGCCTTATATACAACTGTGTATACACACAAGTTTCATTAACTGAAATAGCGTATATGAATCAGAATATGGAAATGAAATATTATTGACTTGTTACTACTGATTCACCCCCCCCTCTCAGTATTATTTCCAACAATTGATATCGGAGCAGGTCCTTCAGAAGAATCTTGATTGCTTGAAGGAAGATCTATTATCATGAGTAACTACGAAAGAGAGGGATCCATTAGACCTCCAATATTTGATGGGAGCAACTTCGTTTATTGGAAGGTAAGAACCACAACCTATCTTCAATCTCTTGGAACAGATGTTTGGGAAATCGTGGAAGGAGGATATACATTTCCATCAGCAATTCCTACAGATACGGCAGGTAAAAAGCAATATGAAACCAATGCCAAGGCCATCAATACATTATTGGGGAGTCTATCACAATCAGAATTTATCAAGGTTATGCAACTCAAAACTACCAAAGAAATATGGAACAAGATCGTTCTAAGCTATGAAGTATACAATTAGGTAAAACGTGCAAAACTATAATTTCTCATAATTCAGTATGAAACTCTCAAAATGCATAATGATGAAAGTATAGCTCATTACTTCCTACGTATAGATGAGATTGTTAATCACATGAAAAACTTGGGTGAAGAAATAAAAGAAGTTACTTTAGTTGAAAAGGTTTTAAGATCCTTGTCTTCTAAGTTTGAATCAAAAGTTTCTGCCATAGAAGAAAAGCGTGATCTTCAGAGTATTACTATGACACAGCTGCATGGAATCCTAACTGTTGTCAAAATGAGAAAAAGTGGTCCATCAGATATGAGAGAAGCCACATTCAAGGCTTCAGGAAGAGAAGAACTCGATGAATCAAGGCATATTTTTCTATCACAAACCAGTATGTACCCCTATGGTAACAGGCTGCAATCTCAGTTCAAATGATGAATCAGCAATAGTACATCAACCAACCTATAGATCCATGATTGGTAGTCTGCTTTATCTAACAGGTACTCGACCAAACATCATGCATACAGTGGGAATAGTTGGAAGATTCCAAGAAAATCCAAAGGAATCACACATTCAGGCAGTCAAAAGGATTTTCAAATATCTTCAAGGAACACAGAACTTTGGTTTATGGTATCCTAGGGATACAGATCTTACACTTCATGCATATACAGATGCAGATTGGGTAGGAAGCCTAGATGACAGAAAAAGCACTAGTGGTGGTGCATTTTATATGGGTTCCAAATTAGTATCTTGGTTCAGCAAGAAACAAAGTTCAATTGCATTATCTACAGCTGAAGTAGAATATATGGCTGCTGCATCTTGTTGCACACAACTCCTTTGGATGATGCAAATGTTGCAAGACATTTAGATTACATGTACTCCACCCATCTCCATTCTATGTGATAATACAAGTGCAATCAATATTTCAAAGAATCTAGTCATGCATTCCAAGACCAAGCACATACCTATCAAATATCATTTTCTCCGTGAAAAAGTGCTTGAACAAAAGGTCAAATTGGAGTACGTTCCCTCCAAAGAACAAGTTGCTGATATATTCACCAAACCACTGCCCAGAGAGACATTTGAATATCTCAAACAAAAGCTGGGAGTAGTTGATGCATCATCTTGCTGTTGAAACTTATCTGTTTCAGAGAAAAGTGGTTGTACGCGAGTTTCATGAAGCGTATCCACGTACATACGCTGGTTGTTGTGGATACAGTCGTGTATATGTTGGTTTGAAGAAAAACAGTGGGCCAGACTTAGGATGAAAAGGGTTTGATATGGGTCTGACAGTGATCATCTGGCATAGGTTCATGGGGAGCATATACTTCTAATAATGCATTGTTGGCATTATCTTAGAAGATCTTGGTACAAATTCATAGATTCAGGTGGAACAGGTGCAGAGGGAGATCATGGTTGTTGATCTGGATGGTGATTGACATATGCTACTGATGACAATTGTTGGTACCTATCATAGTCTTGTTTTTTTATTATCAAGGTCATGAAACGACCTATTTTGTTTCTCCACTATGCATGGGATGGATGATGTAATGTTCTTGTTTTGTCATGTATAAACATTTGGTATATCCCCACTTGGTTGGGTGGACAAGTCAATATTGGTATATCCCCACTTAGTTGGGAGATGGATGTATGTATGAGTCTTTGGTGATAGGAAGGTCATTTATGATGTATAGAGTCATATTCTTCTTGTAGAACATCTTTTTGCAGACCTTGCTTGCAGTTAGGGGGAGCATGGACAACACACTTCAGCATATTAGAGAATTCAGCATGTACTCAGGGGGATCATAACCCTTTTCCCTTGATGACAAAGGGGGAGAGTGACTTGGGGTTGCCATCAAGTCCAAAGGGGGAGATTGTTGGTATTATGACATAGATGTTGTCCTTGATGGAAACTTTCACAGATGATAGATCACAGTTCAGGCTCACATATTGAAGAAAGAGAGGTATACGCAGGTTCCCATTGATCAAGGCGCGTGTACACACAGGTTCGCGGACCAAAAGGTGCGTATGGAGTAAACACGCACTTTCATGAAAGGAAAGGCGTGTACATGTTAGAAAACTTGGTTTTGGCCCGTGGTATTTGGTCCATGGTAGTGTGATCCATGGTATTGGTCCAAGGTATCTTGTCCGACATGTTGACCCCAAGTATTTGGTCCAAGGTATTGATTCTAAGTGGTTTTGGACCATGGTATTGAGTAAGGCCTAAGACTATAAAAGGAGGAGAAGATCATTAGGCAAAGCCACTCATGAATTGAATATTTAATGAAGAGCGAGCTCTAGATTATAGGTTATTGGGTTATGGTGCACAACTAGATCTGAATCAAGGATGAACCTAAGCGCTGATGAAGGATAAGTTCTAATTATGGGTCAAGATCTTAAGGCTTGAAGAGAAGTATCTTTGTGTGGTTTTTGATCTTTTATCTTAATAATTGGCACATGTCGTAATCTGTAAATATGATGATATGGGTATAACTGATGTCTGAATAACTGTAAAGGTTAAATCATCATTTACAGATCTATACGTAGGTCCATTATAGCAAAGGCGCGTATACATGCCGGTTAGGCAATTCAAAAGTGTGTATACACAAGTTTTCTTTGATACAAGTGTGTATGCATGCAGGTTCATCACATTGAAGTAGCGTACACCTCATAAAATATGCTTTAGCTACTTCTGATCGTTGTTGCAATGTTCTGGGTTCTGGCTTGGGTTCTGGTTACTGTTACTGTATTCTGGTCACAACATTTAGAGAAGTGATTGTTTGATTTAGTTTTTGTTGGTGCAAAGGAGATTGGTTGATGCAGATATATTTGACGTTTGATTGATATTATTGATGGATCCAGTCTGAAAATTTATGAAACATGGTCCTTGGAAGAAAAGAGAAGGTTGTAGCCTTCTGTAGGTCAACACCTACGTACTAGTACATCAGCTAGTACAAGAGCTAGGGGGTTGTAGCTCCCTTCCAGGAGAAGCTGGAGAATGAGAGAAGGTTGTAGCCTTCTACAGGTAGAAGCCTATGTACTAGTATAAGACTGCACTAGTACAAAATATTGTAAAAAGAAGTTTCTTATTAAAGGAAAGATAGAGACGATTGCAGCAGGTGGTTTTCACCCACATTGGGTTTCCACCTTATATCTTGTGTTCATGTGTGTGACTGTCTGTTTTGTTTTTACTACTCCTAGTTACTATTTATATGGTTCTGATGCACAGATTAAAGATCAACATATGAAGAATTAACTAAATTATAAGTTTACAGAGTATACACTAGTTTCCTTATATACTTTTGTGTACGCACACAAGTTTCATTAACTGAAATAACGTATATGAATCAAAATATGGAAATGAAATATTATTGACTTGCCAATAAGATTCACCTCCCCCCCTCTCATTATTATTTCCAACACTCATAATGTCCATACCTAGTCCTGAATGCGGTCTTGTAAATTTCCTCTTATTTGATGCGTACCTAATGAAGGATCTCAAATCAATCTTTGAGAACACTATTGTTCCCTTCAACCGATCG
Organism: Pinus tabuliformis; assembly: GCA_031772625.1. Classification (NCBI taxonomy): domain Eukaryota; kingdom Viridiplantae; phylum Streptophyta; class Pinopsida; order Pinales; family Pinaceae; genus Pinus; species Pinus tabuliformis. The sequence continues at coordinate 263,334,975 of CM062806.1, read as the reverse complement.
AACAAGTCATCAATCCTCGATAAAGAATATATGTTCTTGATAGTCACGTTTTTCAACTGACTCTAGTAAATGTATAATCTGAGAGTATCATCTTTATTCCTCACAAGAAATATTGGTGCACCCCGTGGTGATACACTTAGCCTAATGTATCCCTTGTCCAACATTTCCTTCAACTGTGACTTCTAGTCTACCAGCTCATGTGTGCTCATCATGTAAGGTGCTTTTAATGTTGGAGTTTCCCTTGGCACCAACTCAATAGAAAATTATACCTCCCTGTGAGGTGGAAACTCTGAAATATCCTCAGGAAATACATCCTTGAGTTGTTGTAGAACTAGGTGCCTGCTCAAAACATCTAAACACTCAACTTCCTTACCCTTGTCACTAGAAATGTGCACTGCAAATAGATTACACCCTTTTCTACGACTGCGTTTTTTCTTTCATAATTGTCACCATCCTAACTGTTGTGGCTTTCTTCTTTAATTGTAAGACTCTTGGTTATCCATTGTCATCAACACATTTAATGGCTTTGTGATAACATTCTACCTTGGTTCTATTGAGATACAACCAATCTATGCCCAACAACATACCATATGAACCCAAAGGTAATACATTCAAATGTGTTGGGGTATGCATACCATTCAAATAAAATGCACAATCTCTTACCAAATGGTGAACTCGATTCTTCGTACCTATAGCCAACTACACTAGCCAAGACTATGCACGCAATTCCTTACTCAAACCACACTTATCCACCAAGTCAGGACTAACATAGCTATAATGAGATCTAGGGTCAATTAAGATAGAAATAACTTGATCATAAATCTTATCGTCCATCTAAATGATGGATGCCTGATGATATTCTTGTTTGTTATCCAATGCTATATAAATATGTGGAATGCTCTGATAAACATCCCCAATAGTATATGCCTCCTACGCATTGTATATATAAGGTCTATCACTATGATGCTATGGGCAATCTCTCTTACGATGATCCCCTCCACAAGTCCAATACTACATGGGCTCCTTATTCTTCTCCTCATACCAATGTCCTTATCCTCTATCTGATGTATTGAACCTATTAGGTGGTGAAAAATTCTCCTTATTTCCTAAATCTTGTGGTCTTGCTTGCTTCTTGTCCCATTTTCCTTTGTTCTTGGCATTACCTTTCCAATCCGACTTAGTCTCAAATATGCACTTCAATTGTTCATAGCAATGTTTTAGCTTTCGAATGGCCTCCTCCAATGATCTAGGATCATCAAACTCAATCATGTCTTTGAATGAAATGAATATTCCTCATTTATACCTCTGCCATTCTTCACATCTTCCCATCAAATGTCTACTTTACCTTTGAGACTAAATGTGGCTACTTTGGCTTTCATGTTCTCTGAATAGTCATGCAACCTGAAGAACTTCTTCATACCAAGCAACCATGCCTTTGCATCCTGTGATCTCTTTACCTCTTCATCAAAAGTAGGTGGTCTTTATTTATTAAACTCATCTGGAAAATACCCCTTACCACTCATCCTATAAGGATTTGAATCAAAACTAGAATGGTACCTTTGTCTATCCCTTCTCCTATCCGGAGTGTCCAGCAATCTTCCATCTCTAACTGTGACATTGCTATTTGACCTATGACCACCATGCAACCTACTACCATATGCCCCATTATTTGTCCTCTTGCTCATGACTGATCTAAAGTGGTCCTTGCCCTTGCAAATCTGATAAGATCTAAATTATCACTACATTTACCTCTGATAGCTTTTCATATGCCTGTATGATCCTTTCATTATCTCACTTAAAAATAATTATTTCTTCCTTTAAGCTTCTCAATGTAACTACCAAATTAGAAGAGTTCCAAACACCATACTTCCCTTGGGATTCGTAGGGAGAGTCTTTGTAGTTAACCATCCTTCTAGCCATTTGATATTTCTTGCTACAAGGTATATCATGTTAGCTAAACCAAATCACAATATATCAATGTACCTTAGCATAGCTTGGGGAGGATACATTGTCTACAAAATCAACAAATCAACATGGTACATGTATACCATAATCATAATAACATATAGAAACATAGTACATAAGTGTATAACCATGCAACTGTAATTCTATCTAGGGTCTATTCATCGATGCATGACCTTGTTACACAATATTTTATCACACCTCCTATTCACTTCTTGTTCCATATCCAAAAGTGCCAAAATGTTGAAAATTGTTAAGTATATCCATAATGATACACAGAAAAAAAACATCCCTGAGGAACCAAAGGAATATTTCCCTAAGCCAATTCTGAAGAAGGTTAGCTAAAACCATAAATTTTAGGGCCTGTGTTGAACATCTTCTGGCAGGTTTTCCCAAAATGGGGGAGAATCTTTGTATGCTAGAAACTTCGATAACATTGAGCCGAATATTGCTTGTTGTAGATATGGTCAAGATCTCCCATTTGGAGCTCTTGATCTTATCATTATGGTCCTTCCCCTTGAGATGTGGACCTTCCTCCCTCTTTTTTGGATCCCTAACTCCCTCTCCCTTCCTATAAATCAACTCCCTTCCATCCCCAAATGGTTGGTCATTGATTGCCTGCATTCCTATACTGAGATTATGCCCAAATGCTGCCCATTCTAACTTAGAGAAGGAGTGCTTGAAGAGTATTTTCTTGGACTTGGACATCCACCAAAAGGAGGTCTCCAACATCAAGGCATAGGTTGTATGCTTCCCTTTTTAGCTTATTAATATATACATCTGATGTTCACTTTCCATAATTGTGTAAATGTTTATGCTTTTAGCTTAATACTCCTTGATCTATTAAGTAGTTTATGTTTGATGTATGCCATATATGCTCTTGTACCTTGTATTTCTCTTTGATCTTTCTTATAGGTACTCGGACGTGAAGAACAAGTATGGAGCGAGGCCTGGAGCAAAGGAATCAAAGTCATCTCCAAAGGGATTAAGCGATTAGCATCAGAGCGAGGTAGGTCACTATCTCTCTGAATTTGTTAAACATAAGCTAGGAAAGTGAATGTTAGTTTGCTTATTTTGTTTCTAGAACTACTCATTAGGCTAGAGAGATCACCTATGTCCACAGAGGTAATTTGTCTTCACAAAAAAATGGTGACTCCTCTAGGGAATCTATAGCCCCTTCAATCTCTTTTTCCATCTGATCTCTTGGTTAGTTTGACCGATCATTCAGTTCTCAATTAGTTTGAATCTTTATAGGTTTGCAAAGTCACTGATTACTACCTTTAGAGTGTTGAGTTTGGAGTGTTTGTTGAAATCTTTTTTATTTTTTTCCTTATTCCTCGCCCAATGTGTTTTTGATTCAGACAATCGCGCTTCCAGTGTGCTTTCCTTGAAAATAGTCGTGTTGAACCCCTGTTCAGCACAAGTTTGGCCACTACAGTCCCGTTGATATCAAATATTGGAAAACATCAAGGTTTCTCTATCAAAATCCAGTGTGTCTTAGCCCCTGAGGTCCTTTTCTAATTTTTTTTATTGATTTTTTGTCTGATTATCTTATTTGATTATAAAATTCTTGTCTTTTTTAACTTTCAATTGCTTGAGTTAAATTGGATTGATTCTAGAGTTTATAGGTCATTTGGTTGTCACTTGCCCCTTGTAAATTTGACTGAGTTTGCAATTTGTTGATTGGTTAGATCTGGTTATCTGTTAAAATCATTCAAAACATCAATTTCAATCAGTTTTGGCTTTCCTTTTGCAAAGTTGTTTTTCAATTGCATTAGGTCATCTTGCACTTGAAAAATCATCTTTGTTTTTTATCAAACATAGATTACATTGTTTGATTTACAAGCTGAAAATAATGTGTTGTTTATTCATTCAAAAGAGAAAAGTTAAAGACATTTTCATTTAAGTGCTTTTTTATTTGAGTTGGTGTTGCTTTAATTAGTGCATTGATTGCATTGGGAGCATTTGAATTGAAAGATCTCATTTTTGCTTTAGTTGAAGCTTAATTGCATTAGGAGCATCTGAAAATCAAAGAGAACATCATTTATATAAAGTGAATCTTGGTAGATTAAACGTCATTTTTCTTTCTATAGATTGCATATAAGATAGTGAAGATTACTTTTGTTGTTGCATATTCCATTTGAAAAGAAAAAACTGTGGAGGTGTTTTCTTTGATGCATTCTCTTATTTGATGCATTAATTGATTGAATTATTTTCTCTTGTTAGTATAGCTTTCATTGAAGTGAAAAGTTTCCTTTTCTCATATAGTTTCATTTGAGGATTCAGGCGACATCGTTTGAGCCAAAAAAATTGAAACATAATTCGAGATCAACGTTAAAATTTAATCAATTAACCTAAGGAGCATTTGGAACTTAATGCAAACATGTAGAGGTGTAGGCTAGAGACATGTTCCAATGTCTATAAACCTAGCAATTGTCGTTAAATACCTACATTGTATCCCAGGTGTTGGGTTGTGTTATATTCTTTCCACAACTAGCCCACATAGTTAACCGGGGGGTTAGAAGGGGGGTGGAGCCCTCCCTTCATTGCACCGATTGCGTAGTGGGGGAGTCACAGGGGGTTTGAGGGGTGCAGATAATCGGAAAATTTTGGTTTTAGACCTTATATTAGGTTGGGTGGACCTACCTATGGTTTTGTGCATGTTTTTCGCACATGGTTTTGGACGCGATGGTTTTTGGTTCATGGTTTTGGATGCAATGGTTTTCAGTCCATGGTATTGGATGCTTCAGCATGTATAAATATGTATTGCAGCATTGAAAGGAACATAATGAAAAATCGAGCTGGTAGTCCCGGTTTTGGGATCCAGGGGAAATCTCTGTGTATATGTGTTTTATGTATTATGCTCTCGCATTGTTTATTTTTAGTGTTTTAGAATTCATAATTAGGTAATTTTTGTATGGGGTTAAAACCTACATTTGGTATTAGAGTTGTTTTGGCTTTAAGGGACACCTTTTCTACTGAGGGGTTTTGCTCGGGCCTGTGGTAGACCCTGTTCAGTGGGAGATCTGTGATATCAATTATGGTGGTGAAAGAAGATGGCGAGCAGTGGAAAGATAAAGATCGAGAAATTTAATGGTCAGCGTTTTGAGTTATGGAAACTCAAGATGGAGGATCTGTTGGTGGATAAAGATCAGTGGATCACGGTAGATCCTGGTACTAAACCAATGGGAGTGTCTTATGAAGAATGGAATAACTTGGATCGAAAGGCAAAGAGCACAATACGATTGTGTGTCTCAAATTCAGTATTGTTGAATGTATCAAGGGAAGCTACGATGAAGGCTTTGTGGGACAAGTTAGGGACTTTATACCAATCTAAGTCTCTGGTGAATAAACTGTTCCTACAGAAAAGGCTGTATAACCTGAGGATGAAAGATGGAGACTCGATGACAGAGCATCTGAACGCATTTAATACTGTGGTAAGTCAGTTATCATATGTTGATATTAAAATTTCAGATGAAGGTAAGTGCATCAGTTTTTTGTGTTCTCTACCAGATTCGTGGGATAGTCTGGTTATTGCAATAGGTAGCAATGCAACTGCCTTACAGTTTGATGAAATAGTCTCATTCTTGCTGACGAAGGAAATGAGATGGAAAAATATGGAGAGCCAGAATAGTGATGCCTTGTTTTTACGAGGACGGTCCCAGAACAGAAACAAAAATAAATCATCGAGTGGGAGGTCTAAATCTAGAGGGAGATCTAAATCTCTAGGAAAACTTGTAAAGGTGGTGTGCTGGAAATGTGGAAGGAAGGGCACTACAAAAGGGACTGCAAATCTAAAGCTCCTGATAAAGGAAAGGGATTTGATGATGCTCCTTCTACAGAGGTGAAAACCATCTCAGATGAAGGTGGGGATGTGTACTTGGATTCTTCAAGTACACATATAGATCACGAGGCATGGTTGATTGACTTAGGTGCATCCTTTAACTTCACTCCCCATAGGCAGTGGTTCTACGAGTATGAGAAATATGATGGCGGTGATGTCTTCTTGGGGGATGACAGGAAGGCTAGAATCATTGGTCACGGAAAAGTAAAGTTGAAGTTGCAAGGTGGAAGGGTTAGAACACTTCCAGGTGTTTTGCATTTTCCTGCATTAGCTAGAAATCTGATTTTTGTAAGCAAGTTGGATGATGTAGGTGTAAAAATAGTGTTCAAGAAGGATAACTGTAAGATGGTTTGGGGGGCACTCGTATTGATTTGGGGAGTTCGAATTAGAACTCTCTACAAGCTGCAAGGTAGCACTGTTGTTGATGGGTGCAACAGTTCTGTGGTTCCTGAAAGTGGAGCAGAAAATCCGGTGGTCTCTGGAGAGAAGACCATGTTGTGGTATCAAAGGCTTGGACATATTGGAGAGAACGGCCTTCGAATACTTCATGGTAAAGGTATGGTAGAAGGTATGAGTAATATCTCTCTAGATTTTGATTTCTATGAAATTTGTGTATATGGGAAGCAGAAACGAGTGAGTTTCCCCTTTGGTGGTAAGAAGGCGAAACATAGTTTAGAGCTTGTGCACAGTGATGTGTTTGGACCTGTGAAGGTTCCATCACTAGTTAAGTTTGTGTACTATGTATCCTTTATAGATGACTTCTCAAGGAATACATGGATATATTTCCTTAAGAAGAAATCTAAAGTCTTTGACAGGTTTAAAGAATTTAAGGCTCTGGTGGAAAACCAGACAGAGAAGAAGATAAAGGTGCTAAGGACAGATAACGGTGGAGAGTTTTGCAGTAAGGAATTTGAAGAATTCTGTAAGAAGTGTGTTATAGCACAACATAAGACTACTTCATACACACCCAAGTAAAATGGAGTTGTAGAAATACTGAACAAGACGTTGTGTCGGGTTAGGAAAGGGCAAGAAGCATGCTCAATGGTGTCGGGTTAGGACAAGAAGCATGCTCAGTGGTGTCGGGTTAGGACAAGAATTATGGGCAGAAGCGGTGGAGACAACATGTTACCTAGCCAACAAATCACCTTCATCAGTGTTGGAGGATAAGACTCCACAAGAGGTATGGACTAGTAAGAAACCCTCTCTTTCACATCTGAGGGTATTTGGATGTGATGCATATGTACATGTTCCAAAGGAGAAATGAACCAAGTTGGATAGTAAATCTGAAAAGTGCATCTTTATTGGGTATAAGGATGGTTTAAAGGGTTATAAGCTCTGGAACCTAGTAATAAGGAAGGTGGTGTATGATCGAGATATCATGTTCAGAGAGGTAAAATATGTTATTAAACATGAAGTCCAACCAACGGAACCTAATAAGATAGAGTTTGAGCTAAAAGATGAAGAATCAGACTCTACAGTAGAGGAGGAATCAGAAGATGAAGAGCCACAAACTTTGGGTGTGAGAATATCAGTTCAAGGAAGAAGGTAGCCAGAAAGGTATAGTCCATCTGCTTTCTGTTCAAATTTTTTTGTATCTATTACTGATGATGATCCCAGAACTATGAAGGAAGCAGTAGGTTCAGAGGATGGAAAACTCTGGAAAGAGGCCATGGTTGATGAAACAGCCTCTTTGTACAAAAATGAGGCTTGGGATCTGGTGGAGTTGCTGGCTAGAAGGAAACCCATTGGCAGAAAATGGGTGTTCAAGAAGAAGACAAATGCAGAAGGAAAGGTGGAGAAATACAAAGCTCATTTGGTAGCAAAAGGTTATTCCCAGGTGTCGGGAATTGATTTTGGTGATATTTTTTCTCTTGTTGCCAAGGTAACTTCTATTAGGTTACTTTTATTTGTTGTTGTTGCTTTTGATTTTGAGGTAGAACAGATGGATGTGAAGACAACATTTCTTCATAGGGATCTGGAAGAGGAGATATACATGAAGCAACCTGAAGGCTTTGCGGTGAAGGGTAAGAAAGAACTGGTATGAAAGTTAAAGAAGTCTCTGAATGGGTTAAAACAGTCACCAAGGATGTGGTATTAGAAATTTGATAAATTTATATAGGGACTTGGCTTCACCAAAAGAAAAGCAGATCACTGTGTGTATTTTAAATTAATTGGTGACCATGTTATTTATCTGGTCTTGTATTCGGATGATATGTTGCTGGTTGGAAATGACAAAGAAATTATCCAAGATTTGAAGACCCATTTTTCCTCCAAATTCGACATGAAAGCTATTGATGTTGTAAACTATATTTTGGGCATGGAAATTAAAAGAGATCAAACAAAAAGGAAGCTCTAGTTAAACCAGAAGAAGTATGTCGATACAATATTGCAGAGGTTTAATATGCAGGATAGTAAACCGGTGAAGGTTCCTATTCCTGTAGGTGTAAATTTATTTGTTGAACAGTGTCCCAAGACACAAGAAAAGGATGAGGACATGTCTCGTGTTCCATATGCAAGTGCAGTTGATAGCCTGATGTATGCGATGGTCTGTACTAAACCACACATTGCACATGCAGTGGGAGTATTGAGCAGGTTTATGTCAAAACTAGGGAAGGAGGACTGGACAATAGTGAAGTGGCTTTTCAGGTATTTGCATGGCACTAGTGATTATGGTTTGTGCTACCAAGGAAGACCAGGATTGGACAGAGTGTTCGATATTCGTGGCTTTGTTGATGCAGACTGGGCTGGAGATCTGGATCAGAGAATATCTACAAGTGGGTGTGTGTTTAACCTATTTGGAGGTGCAGTCAATTGGATGAGTAAGAAACAATCTGTAGTGGCACTATCAACTATAGAGGCAGAACACATGGCAGCCACTCATGCGAGCAAGGAAGTAGTTTGGTTGCAGAGATTGTGTTCAAGTATGGGGTTAGTACAGGGAGCTATAAGGATAGACGGTGATAGCCAAAGTGCAATTTTCTTGGCAAAGAACCTTGCATATCATTCAAAGACAAAGCACATTGATGTTCAGTATCACTTTGTGAGGGATATGAGAGAAGAAAAAAAGGTGTTGCTGGTAAAGGTGGACACTTTGAAGAATACTACAGATGCATTGACAAAATATGTGAGCTCTGAGAAGTTCTATTGGTGTAGAGAAACAATGGGTGTTTCAGGGCTGAATAAATGACTAAGCTCTCTTGTGGTCCCCTATGGAAAGAAAAAAACAAGTGGGAGAATGTTGCATTGTGTTATATTATTTCCACGACTAGCCCACGTAGTTAACCGGGGGGTTAGAAGGGGGACAAAGCCCCCCCTTCATTACGCCAATTGCGTAGCGGGGGGAGTCACAGGGGGTTTGAGGGGTGCAGATAACCCCACTCTATAGGGTCTGGGGCGGCACCCTGGAAAATTTTGGTTTTTGACCCTATATTAGGTTGCGTGGACCTACCTATGGTTTTGTGCATACTTTTCACACATGGTTTTGGACGCGATGGTTTTTGGTCCATGGTTTTGGATGCGATGGTTTTCGGTCCATGGTATTGGATTCTTTGGCATGTATAAATATGTATTGTAACATTGAAAGGAACATAATGAGAAATCAAGCTAGTAGTCTCGGTTTTGGGATCCAGGGGAAAATCTCTGTGTATATGTGTTTTATGTGTTATTCTCTCGCATTGCTTATTTTCTGTGTTTTAGAATTCGTATGCAGGTAATTTCTGTACGGGGTTAAAACCTACACCAGGGGTGAAATCTCGTTCAACGTATGGAAGTATATAGGAATGTTCTTCAATACTCTCAGGTATATCGGAGGCACTCCAATATGGAAAGTATATGGGAACGCTCCCATCAGATGGTTATGCATTATACATCGCTAACATGAACTTGTGCCCTCTGTACCATCGCATATATACTGGGAGACCCCACTAGGATTGTATCCTTTAACCAGAGGTAACTGAGTCAACTGCCTTGCAAACATGAGACACAAAACAAAACATTTGGGAAGATCGGTCATCGTACGTTAATTCCTTGGTTTCAACTAAGGTGTATATTGTGGTTCACGGATACTTAGTAAACCCTCTTGCCTAATACACCCTTTTTTATTTATTTCTTGTTTTTAAGTTCTAAATTTTAACTACCCATGATAACATGAATTACCTATACAGTTATTATTGGCCTCACATTGCCTGATTAATAGTAATTTTAATTTTAAGCTCAAATAATTCACCTCCTATCCTTTTTCTCAGAGAAGGTCATCGTGGCTAAACCAATGTGTTCGCCATACATTTCCCCTTCACAATCTGACACTGAAGGCACCACAAGGAGTCCATCTTGAGACTTCACAGTCACTTGAAGCCAAAGGTTTTGAACCTCGAATTATCCTAAGTATTCAATCCCTTTCTTCTCGTCCTCCACCTCGAGAGTCATCATCTTAGGAATCCGATCCAAAAACTCCTGACGTTCCATAGAGGTATTTATTATTTCCTCCCAATCCGATTTTTGATCCATTGGTCATATCTCCTCAATGGCCATGTAGTTTGTTTGATAAGCCCAATGTACCTTTGGAACATTCTCCTGGTACATCGTGGATTCCTCCTTACCAATTGTTTCCACCTATGACTTCAGAAGGTGAGATTCAAACCTATCCTTGAGATCCTCCTCCAAAAGTATCAACCACTCAAACTCCTAGTGTTGGTGATGAATCTGAATATAGCTTTCCACCTGAAGGCTTTCCATATGTAGGAAGTATGCCACCTCCACCACCCCCTGAAAGCAGTGAACCTTTGTTTCCAATAGGTTACACTTCTTTGGTTCAATTGGTTTAATGTACTCCAAGTGTGTCTTTACTTTACCGTAATCCCATTTGGCCATCGGGTGCTATGCCTACTTCTAATCCATTTTTTTCAAGCGTGGCCTCTCAAATTCCTGTACAAATTGCAGTTTCTTTAGTTCCTGTATAGCCGACAATTACGGTTAGGACGGTTAATGTCCCTATAGGTTCCTATGGTCCTCCATTAAGTGGTAAATATGTGACACCACCTATCCCACCACATGGGGGGAAACAACCACCTCCTCCATATCTACCTCCTATTTTGGGTGGAACTTATGTGAGTGGATCTCAAAATCACGCTATCGGAGTTAGTCAAACTGTTGGCAGTGTACCTTATCCTAATGGATCATCTATTCCATCTGGATTAGGCCAAATCCCATATCAACAGCCTCTTCAGGCCCAAATACCCACCAACAGTCATACCCTCTGTATGACTCACAATTCCCTCAAAATCCACCTTTTAATCAACAAGCAAGACCCAAAATGCAGTCTGGTCCAAATCCCTCATTTGGGACATCTGGTCAATTTTAAAGTGGACCTTATCAGTACCAACATGGAACCCAACAAATTCCATAAGGAAATTTTCAACAACAACAACCTTATATGCAACAAGGGCCTTATCAACAACCATTGTTGAAGTAAAGTCAACCCTGGAAGCAACAAAAACAACCCTTATATCAACAAGGGAAACCCTTGTAGCAACAAGGTCAACCCTTGTAGCAGTAGGGTCAACAATTTTACCGCCAGGGCAAATAGTTGCAACAACAACATTATACTCCATACTCTTCGCAAGTTTTTTATCCATCTTATGGTTCTCAACTGCCTATGATGGGTCAGTATCAGCTTACCCTGGTAAAAAATCACCTTTGTGGGGACAAAATCCACCTTTGTATGGTCAGAATACCTCACAGTGGGGGAAATATCAAACTCCTTATGGTCAGAATCCATCCATTTGGGGGAAAACCCATACCAATAAGGTTGTAACCCACAAAATGGGCCTTATCAACAACTCTCCATGCCTTTCAATCCACAATTTCCATTTCTAGTCACGTTGTAACTACTAGATGTGTCAAGGCATACAAATGACCCAATACTTCATTCACCGTATTTGACTCTAGTTCCTACTAATTTTCCTAGCGATTTTCCAAAATTCAAAGGAAAGTTTGGAGAAGCCCCCAGGCCCATGTTATGACTTAACATTTATGGTGTTCATCCAATTCTTGGGTTGATAATTCCATTCGTCTACGTCTTTTCCAGTGAACCTTGACGGGTGCTGCCACGAAATGGTACATCGAGTTACCTCGAGGTGCCTTCCAAGACTTCAACACTTTGGAAATGGCCTTCCTTACTCATTTCTAGCTACCACTTTGATATGAAATTGGTACCCATCTCCATACATCTTTGAAACAAACAACTGCTACGCACATTTCCAACCACATCCATGAATGGAAGCGTTAGTGTCGTCTAATTAAGTTTGAGATTCATAATGAATTTTTAACTTAATGGTTTACCAAATCATTCATTTATCAAATTGTTAAGGACATAGCTATGGGTGGTTGTGTAATCGAAGAGTAAGCCATTGCCCATGCCCAATATCTTGATTTGGTATATTCCCAATCCAGCACGTTGTATGATCTCTTTCTTGGTGCTCTGTGACCATCTATTGATCCTACATATTTTAAACCTCTAGAGGTACCACCCGTCGATGGTATTATTGGGTCAGTGACTCAAAATTTTAATAAAGCTTCTTCTTATTCTACAAAGCAGAAATATGTTTCAACTACTGCATCCAATTCTCCTTTGAATCCCTCTTAAATTCTTGGTAAAAACTCTGAGGTTAATGTCATTCAATCTACCGTGGAAGACAAAACCTCAAAAGGTAAAAAGAAGGGTAAAGGAAAATCCAAATTTGATACCTCGAAACAGGATCCTCTGAAATCATCTACTGATGATGCATCTAAACATAAGCCCAAATATCCTTGCCTCATTTGTGATGAAGATCAATATACCAAGGATTGTCCCCATCGTGCTGAAGTCAGTCGTTTGTTAAAAGGTACCCAAGGGAAACCAACTGTATTAAAAGAACCTTTTCCATAACATCAAACCCAAATGGTAGAGAAACTGAAATCTTCTACATCTTCGGGCTCTCTAGTTTATATGAGTGGAATGACACCTATTTTTGTTGTCACTCGGTCAAAAGACTATCTGAATCCTCCCAAACAATTCATGGAGAAATAAGTTATTGATACACCTTCCACTTCTAGTCCACCCAATTCTGGTCCTCTTCATCTCAAGAGACCTAGTAATGGCTCTGTTATCTGACCACCTTCTAAGGGTGTCCTTCCGAAGTCATCATACAATCCGAATGTGAGAGCTACTCAACATTATAATATTGTCGAATATTTGGCTCAAGTGCCTTCAGTGATGTTTGCCTTGGAAGTTCTCTAGAGTTGTCCATCATAGTGAAAAGAATTACTATCCGCTATAGGAGGAATTGACCCTACTGATTCGAGTCTAATTACCTTTGACCTGGAAAACCATGTTCCACGTCTTCCACATCATCTTGAATTTTTAATCAAAGTTATTATTAAATGGAAGATGATTCATAGGATTGTTGTTGATGAGGGTGCTTTCACCCGCATCATGTCTATCTCATGTTGGAAAGCCATTGGATCTCCACCTCTCAACCACTCTCCTAATACCTTAGAAGCCTTCGACGGTAGAGGATTCCGTCCATACAGTATTCTCACAAGCTTGCCCATAAAATTGGAAGAAAACGCTATTAATTTGGAATTATAACTCATTGACGCCAATTTGAATCATAACCTTCTACTTGGTCGAAGTTGGACCCATGGTATATTTTTTGTGGTTTCTTATTTGTTCCATGTGCTCCATTTTCCTCATGAGGGGAAAATATTCACAGTTGATCAATTAGCCTTTTTCTCTTCTAGCTCTTTAAATGGAAATGTGACAAATGTGGGAAATACTAACAACCTTATGAGAGTGTTGGGGTGGGTCTTTTTAAAGACTCTACTCTTATGGGAACTTTTTCCATCCCACTTCCAAACGTCGTTGCCGTTAACATGATCTCCACTTCACACAATCCTTGGATTGTTCCTCATCTTGATCAAGTTGATTCTTTTGGCGATGCCATGTTGCTCATCCCAATAGAACAAGCCTATCAAGTTGTTGTTTTTGGCTTCAACGACCACTTTTGAAAGTCATGATAATATTAGTATGCATCTAGACGTGTATTCACAATCCCCTTGGCTTGGTTCTTGGGATTCTCTGGATCCCTTGAACGAGACATTTCCAACTGACGAGAGTATCACCGAGGTTATGTCTCTTGAAGAAACTCCCTGGAATGATGCCCATCATCATTCCTCGTTTCTCCCAAGTCTTGGAGAGATTTCATCATGTTTAAAAACCTTTGTTTCCCATGCACTGACTCATCCAATTCAAACACCTATTTTGGTGCATGAATTTTTTTCTGAAGGAAACATGGGGAATATTACTGCTACGATGCCCATCGACATTTTTGTTAAACCAAGAATTGTCGAAAACATCCATGTCAGGGTTTCTTGTTCTCCAGATGAGATCAAGATTTACACTGCCTTTTCAAGGAATTTCGTGATGTCTTTACTTGGTCATATGAAGAAATGGCTAACATAGATCCAAGTATAGTTGTGCATGGAATAACTACTTATCCAAATGTGAAGCTTGTTCATCAACATATTTTCCCAATGCACCCTAGAAAGGCAGCCACTATAAAGGGAAAAGTTGAAAAACATCTTAAGGCTGGTTTCATTTACTCTATTCCATTGACAGATTGGGTCTCGAATATCATTCCTGTGACTAAAAAACAAGGGACTATTCATGTTTGTGTTGATTACCGTGATATCAATCGAGCATGTCTGAAATATAATTATCCAACTCCTTTTATAGACCAAATCATTGATGAGTGTGCCAGGAGTGAGATTTTTTCTTTTATGGAAGGTTTCTCTGGTTGCAACCAAATTAATATTCTTCCCGCTGATTAACATAAAACTGCTTTTATTTGTCCATGGGGAACCTTTGTCTATTAAAAAACTCCCTTTCGGTTTTGAAAAACGCTAGTGCTACCTTCCAACGAGTGATGTCTTATGCTTTTCATGACATTAAACATATTGTTCAACCATATCTTGATGACTTACCAACACATTTTCCTAAGTGTCATGACCATCCTGACCACCTTTGAGTGATTTTTCTTCACTTTAGACACTATACTATTTGATTAAATCCACATAAGTGTGCCTTTTGCATCAAATTTGGTGTCTCCTAGGTTTTGTTGTATCTAAAGAAGGCATCTAGATTGACCCACTGAAAGTAGAGGCCATTGTAAATTTACCCCCTTCATCATCTTTGCACCAGTTGCAGAGCTTGCAAGGGAAAGCTAATTTCCTTTGTCATTTTGTACCTAATTATGCTAAACTTGCCAAGGGATTTACTCACTTTCTAAATAAAGGGATCCTATTTATTTGGGATGAAATCGCTCAAAACTCTTTAGACGCCTTGAAGCACACCCTCATCAGTGCTCCTTCACTACATCCCCCCAATTATCATTGAAATTACTTCTTGTATTTTTCTACAAACGACAATACTATTGCCATGGTACTGGTTCAAGATGATGATGATGGAAATGAATATGTGATTTACTACTTAGCTGAAATCTTATTGACATTGAAACTCGATATGCCCATGTCGAGAAACTGGCTTTAACAGATGTTCATGTCTTTCAATGCTTTTGACACTACATTCTCTTATGAAAAAACATTTTCATTTCTTACTACAACCCCATGACATACATTCTGACTCATTAGTTGCTCGGGGGGGAAGTATTGTAAGTGGACTGTTATCCTTCAGGAATTTGATTTGGATGTTGCTACAACCAAATCAAATAAATCACTTGTTTTCACCGATTTAATTTATGACGTTCCTGATGATACTCTCTTTCTCATCAACTCTCTTGACCCATGGTATGGGGATATCATTATTTATATCCAAACCCAAAATTTTCAATCAACGTTGTCCAATTCTGAACGTTGTCGCATTCGATATTAGTCCCAACCCTATCAGATTATTGGAGATATTTTATACCATGTCGGTGTTGATTCTATCCTTTGTAGACTTTTGACACTTCAAGAAGCTAAGGGAGTCCTAAATGGTTGTCACTCTGGGTCCTATGGTGGTCATATGTCAGGATATACTACTGCTCAGAAAATCCTTCATGCTGGTTATTTTTGGCCTTCAATCTGTAAAGATTGCATTTTAGTAGTCCAAAAATATCACGCTTGCTACATTTACAACCATAAACATTGCGCCCCACCCGCACTCTTACACCAAGTTTTTACCATCAGACCCTTTGCTAAATTGGGTATTGATTTCATGAATGTAACCCTCGGTCGACTGGGGGGCATGGTTATATCATCATCACTATTGATTATTTCACTAAATGGGCTGAGGTGATGCCCACATATGTTGTTGATGATCAAAATACCACTCAGTTTATTTTCAAGCATGTCATAGCTCGATTTGGTGTCCCTCAAACCATTGTCATTGATCATGGCTCTCATTTTTTCCATTACAAGATGGCAGAACTTACTGCTCATTTTGGTTTGCATCATGACAACTCAACTCCTTATTATCCACAGGTCAATGGTCAAGTTGATGCAATCAACAAAGTCTTCTTTGCCATTCTTCAATGCACCATTGGGGTGCATAAATGAAATTGGAATCTCATGTTATTTTCACTTCTATGGGATTACTGAACCGCAACTAATACTACCATTGGATTCACACCCTTTCAGCTGGTGTATGGTCTAGAGGCGACTCTTCCAATTGAGTGTGAAATTCCTTCACTAAAGCTAGCTGTCGAATTACTCCCTAATACCTCACCCGAGGAGGAGCGTTTACTTTACCTTGAAAGGCTCGATGAAAATTGTCATATTTCTGCATTAGCAATTGAATCCCAGAAGAAACGAGTTAAGGCTCAATAAGATAAAACTGTTTCTCCCCATGTTTTTGCTGAGGGTGACTTGGTCTTGTTATATGATCAATCCAATGATAAATTCGGAGTTGGGAAATTCAAACCAATATGGCATGGGCCTTACACTTTTAAAAGAGTCTTACAAATAGGTGTCTATGAGTTAGTTGACCATGAAGGAAATTCTTTGGCTGAACCCCAAAATGGGCTTTACATTAAGAATTATTATGTGTGATTTTTCGTGTAAATACTTTTGTATATTAGTGTGTTTCATTAGTGTACAGTGTGGTTTTTGTGTGTTAGTTTTCTTTTGCAAACAAGTTTATCCTCTACTTACCTCGTGCTCTACTTGGTTTGTAGATCTTATCGAACCATTACATCGGTTTTATTATTGGTGCTTGTCGTAGTACACAAAATTTGTCTTCCACTGCATGGGAAATTTATGACCCTAATGGCGAGTTATTGAATTTACAGGGTATATGTTTAGGTCATACAACTACATCAAAAGAGTTTGCTGTATTGGATTGTTTGCAAAAGAGTTTTCTACATTAAAATGAAAAAAATTGTGTTTCGATACACATGGCTTCACAAGCCTACTTCGGTGCAAAAAACAAACTAGACCTAGCTATTCACCCACATGGTGCTCATGGTAGCATGAAATAGCCCTGATAACTCAGCTCAACAACTGACACAGTCTAGTGGAAACACCTACAGTGTGTCTCTGGTACTACAATGGCACCTCATCTATCGAGGCATACTCTAGAATACCCCTCGTTAAGGCTTCTAAGTTATTCTATACCTCAATAATCAGATTCGCTCCCTCCTCATAAGGAGCCTCGCCAATCTTGCGTGCCACTCTTCTGGATATCGTAGAAATCCCTGGAGGTCTCTATGGTCTCACATCTACAAATCATCATAAGTAAAATATTAGTACACATACAAAAAAAATCAAAAGCTTCAAAAAACTTAAAAATAGTTTTTACCTGCATCAGTCCACTGTGCACCTGGTGGAAGTGGAAGGTCCAGATCTCATTGGAAATCTGTGCCTACTTATACCCAATCATCAACCATGATTAGCTATTGACACAACCATCCAAATAATGATGGAGGGAATGACATATGCTAGATGCCTCCACATCGAGGCATCATCTCTCCCCATCTAAGTAATTGTGGATCTTTGGGCACTAGAGCATCCACCTCTATCCAATGATAGAAAAATAATGACACATGTTCTAGAAAGAAAGTCACTAAAATGGAATTGTACCTGAACTATTTCAGTTTTTATTTTCTGCACTTGGTTAGTTGGTCTTTCATATTGAAAAACAAACTCTCGCACCAGTTGAAAGTCGTGGGGTTCAAATAGTCAATAGCATACTGGAAGTTAGATTTTGTTGCCTCATGCAACACTTGGGCTCAAAAAATTTGAGCCATAGTATGAAAAATAGTTCTCAAAGAGATATTTGTGATCATTTTTATATTGATCTTCCCACTTTTTTTCTTTCGGGAACCTAGGCAGTGCCTGACAATCAATGTGTCTATGCTCTCCCCAACAGCATGAGAACTAGATAGTCGAATCTGTTCTCCCCTCTTGGATAACCCGATGATGAAGTATATGTCCGAGATAGCTATCTCGAGCTCCTAATCTCGAATAATGAACATTTGGCAGTTTACATCCCACCAGCTGACTAGATGCTGTAACAACTCAGGCTGGCTCCTAATCCCAAGAATCCTAAATAATTTTAGTAGCCCATAGTCTTGAAGAGTAGCAATGCAATTCAGATCTTGAGCTTCTTGATGATCTTCGGCTTCATGTTCTCATTCCTTCCATTCAATCACCATTTTGGATCGATTATCATGTGGAAAATCAATAAAACAACATTTCATGAACTTCCATGGAGACAAAGTTCAATAAAAACCATTAAGAATAGAGGATTTCATTCAAAAACATTTACCTCGGCGGCAACACGACTGTGTATGAATTTTCACGCACTCCTAGCATGCTCGCACAGTTGATCACGGGGTGATCAACGTGGGTCTGATGGGTAAAACCCATGTTGATCGCCCTCAACCTAAATTTTTAACCAATCCTCCTAACAACCTAATCTATGGAAAAAAATGCATGAAATATCGAGGAAAATGAGGCAAAGGGAGAGAGTTCTTACCTGCAGCAGACGACTTGGCGAATGGTGTCTCGAGTTGATCGTACTCCTCACCTGAAGTTTGAGGTAAAAGAGGGTAAATTTTCTCTCCAAGTTACAATTTGGTAAAATGATAAAATGTTTTGTTTTTCCATGTTTTTATGTCTCAAATAATATTTTTACCAAAATTAGGGCAGTTTCACTTATTTTTATATATTTTTCCTCAAAAATTGGTAATGTGCATTCACA
The DNA here is from genome assembly GCA_031772625.1 of Pinus tabuliformis. Taxonomy (NCBI): domain Eukaryota; kingdom Viridiplantae; phylum Streptophyta; class Pinopsida; order Pinales; family Pinaceae; genus Pinus; species Pinus tabuliformis. The sequence goes on along the minus strand of CM062806.1, from coordinate 263,315,932 downwards.
TGTGCAGTGACAAGTCATTTTACTTGGTGACAGTGATTTATTTTGACTGATTCAAATGAGTTTTATTTTATCACTCTTTCAGACTCATAAAAAATAAATGAAAAGTGACCCCCTGGAGTCATCTTTAAGCTCTTTTATAACTCTAGAAAAATGAAAAGATTGCCAAGTACTTGTCATTTCAAACTCATTAAAGTAAATGAAATGATGTCTACTCATTACAGGTTTAACCCTTTTCTGGAATGAGATAGAATATTGTACGAAAAAGGAATACCTTAGTCGAATATGGATAAGAGGTTCTCTTAGATATTGTTTTCTACCTTTTCGGTTTCAAGAGACGATTTATGAAAATGGACATTTGGAAGCTTCATTTCTGCTTCTTTTTCAAACTCTCTTAAAATGAAGAATATGTCGAGTTTCCCCTACGTCAGGCTCCTTAAACTTAAATGATGCACAACTTGTCACAATGACAAGATTGATTTTCTCCTTCCTAGGGCTCATAAAACTTACTAGGATGGATTCATCCGAAGGATGAACTTATATGGAAAGTGATGGGCCTATAAATTATACATAAATTAAGGCCCATGCCTCTAAATTAAACATAAATTAAGGCCTATGACCATCCTTCAACACATTAAACCTCTATTTTTGCATTATATAATGTATTTTTAACTATATATTCATTAGGAAGGTTTATGAATAATTGCATATTTGTGCCTAATATTATTTATTTTTGTGGAATATTATGAGAATATTGGGCAGATTATGAAGATTTGGAGGAGATAATTTAGGGAATTTCTCCCTACTACAGGAGGATCACTATTAAAAAATAAATCAACAGGATATTATGGAATTATGGCACATATTGTGGAACTCCAATGATTTAGAAAATCTAGGAATATGTTCCCTGCAATTTAATGCAGATTCCTAGTATTGGGAACCAGATCCACTAATCAAGGGTTTTTGGTGTGGAAATATTCCTCAATTCATGGGGAATTATTTATAATCATTTTTATAAGCACCAACTCGAATTTTCCTCTAGGGATAGATTTTTGTTAGTGTTCTTGTGGAGAGAACTCGCATTTCTGCAGCTCCATTGTATTTTCTTGCAGGGATGTAATCGTATTGATGAAAATAATGAAGATTGGTGTCATGTTTAGCTTATAAATATTGTTCTCCTCCATAGGTCTCTGAGTTTCTTTGGGCTAGGCCATCCCAGGAGCGTCAGATCCATTTTGTATCATTTCTTTTTCTTCTTGACACTTCTTATTCACATGCATCTTTTTTTTTATTTCTTTCTATTTTTGCATTTAGTATTAATGATTTCTTGTTGTAGGATTGGGTTAAATGGTCGATGTAATTTCTTTTGTAGGATAAAAAGCATTATTTTATCCTTGGAAAATATTCGGAAGGTCATAGTAATCATTGAGCTACTTGGATTAGCTTTCTTATTCCCAAATCTAGATTTCTGGAACTCCTTTGTGGGAAAGAACATTAAATTTCTGCTATATTTTATAGCATGCTAATGAGCTTCAATTGAGTTGGTTACACTTGCATTAGATCACAAACAAATTACAATTTATTAAAAAAATTACCCCATTGCATTTGCACTTGATCAGGTTAGGCATTTTATAGATTTACAAGCTCACTAGTTCTCGAATTTCTAGATTTTCGACTATTAATTTTCTGCTATTTTTTTTGCGTGGGATAACAAAGGTATTTTTGAGATTCCACTTGGAATGGGGACCTAAGACATCCTATTCAATAACAAAATTTTTCCCTTCCAATTTGGATTTGATTTTGTTGGTTATTCTATGAATTATAATTCCGTATAGTAAATCTGTAACATCCTGTAGTAAAACAGGGGATCCTGTAGGAGAACTAGTACATCATGTAGGAAATCCTATAGTGGTCTGTTTTGAGCTCAAATTGAGAAATATCATCATGAAATTGGTATTAGGCCACTACTTGACCTCTAAACCATCAAAATGATTGTACCTGTTATGCTCTAGACCCACGAGAAAATGCTAGAATACCAAATATACGAAGAAATACAACCCAGAACATAGAACAAAATGAGAAATAACAACATGTATTTTATTATTCAGAGATGAAAGTAGTGCTCACTTGCCTCTTCGAGGGGGACACCTCCAATAGAGCAAGGCTCAATTACAAAATAAGACATGACGCTCCTCAATGGGGAGTCTCTATCCTTTATATAGGATTCATACATGCAATACCATGGGTTAGTACCATGGTTCTCTTAATACCATCTATCTAATACCATGGCCCATTTGCAACTAACTGTGGTCCCTTCCTTTAAATGCGGGTCAACCACTTACAATTATTAATATGGGCTTTATTGACTCTTTAACTAACTATAACTATGACTTGACCCTATTACATAAATAAGGGGGTTAGGGTTGGACCCTAACATGTCGTTCCCCATAAAAACAACCATGGCCTCAAGGCTGAAGCTATGGAAACTGCTGAAGAATAGTGGCTAGTTCCCAGGTCACATCTTTTAGAGAGGTGTCTTTCCACTCGACGAGGACTTCCTTGATCGTGCGGACACGCAGTTGTCGTTCTCTCTTGTCAAGGACCTATTCAGGTTGGAGCCAGATTGAACCTTCTTCATCCAATTCAAGTAGACTAGTTTGAATTATGTGATTGTTCCCCACCACTTTTTTGAGGCATGATACATGGAAGACGGTATTTATTTTTGCAGTGGGTGGCAAGGCTATCTTGTAGGCTACTTCTCCAATGCATTGAAGTATTTGATAAGGTCCGTAGAATTTTGGAGATAATTTCTGATGGCCCTTGTCTTTGAGTGCAAGAATACCTGATCCCCTTCTTGAAATGTGTGCTTCGAACGATGTTGGTCTAACTATTGCTTCATGTGATTTTGAGCTTGATGGAGATTATATTTGAGATGGGCTAGCATGGTTTCACGATTCTGTAGGATTTGCTCCACTGCTTGGACCTTAGAGCATCCAGGGATATAAAAAGTAGGTGAAGGGGGGAGTTGACCATAAACTGCTTCATATGGAGTCACTTTGGTGACGGCATGATAGTTAGTATTATACCACCATTTAGCTAAAGGTAACCACTGTACCCATTGATGTTGCTTTTTTGAAGTGAAGCACCTGAGGTAGGTCTCCAGACATTTGTTGACTGCATCAGTTTGACCATCAGTTTGGGGATGATAGGAAGTACTTAGTTGGAGTTGGGTGCCTTGTAGCTTGAAAAGTTCCTGGAAAAAGTTATTGGTGAAGATCGGTTCATGATCAAACACAATGGAAGTGGGCATGCCATAAAATTTGAAGATCTGGTCCATGAAATATTAAGCCACCAAAGTGGGGGTAAAAGGGTGGGGTAGGGCAAAAAGATGAGTCCACAACCACCATGATGATTGACTTGCTTCCTGACTTTGGAAGACCAGTAATGAAATCCATAAAAACATCCGTCCAAATTGAGGCAGGGATGGGAAATGGTTGTAAAGTGCCTGGGGACTTGACTGTTTCTCCTTTGTGGCACTGACACACATCAAATTCAACTACAAAAGTAAGAATTTCAGTTTTCATGCCTATCCAAAAGAAGGAACGATGAGTGTGAGCATAAGTCTTCTGAAGACCTGCATGGCCTGCAGTGGGATATGAGTGCAACTCTACCAAAATGCACGTTTTGAGGGTGGATGTCAGTGATATCACTACTCTATCCTTGTAGCAAAGAATCTCATCCTTCCAAGAGTAGCCCACTATGGAATTAGGATCTACTTGCAAGTTATTAATGAGTTGGGAGAGCGAAGGATGTGAAAACCATTCCTCATGGGCTTCTTCAATCCAATCTGGAATGGGAAGAGAGATTTCTATCAGGGTGTTGTCCTCCTCAAATTGGTGTGATAAAGCATCCACTACGACATTTTTGCACTCTTTTTTGTAAATAATCTCATAATCATATCCCAACATTTTGGCTAGCCATTTATTTTGCTGTGGCGAGGATAGTCATTGCTCCAAAAAATATTTAAGGATTTGATGGTCTGTGCAGATTTGGAAATGCCACCCCAATAAGTATGGTCGCCAAGTATCCACTGCATGTAAGATGGCCATCATCTCCTTCTCATAGGTATATTGTCCCAGATGTTTCCCACTTAGTTGTTGGCTAGTGAAGGCCAAGGGTCAACCTTCCTGCATTAAGACAGCCCCAATACCCGTACCTAAAGCATCACATTCAATCACAAAAGATTTGGTGAAGTCGAGTAGTGCCAATATGAGAGTGGAACACGTGGCCTGTTTGAGAGCTATAAATGCTTGTTGTGCTTCATTAGTCCATAGGAATGAATTTTTCTTGAGAAGGTGAGTGAAGGGTCTAGCAATGCGACCATAATTGTTGACAAATTTGTGATAGTAGTCGGTGAGACCAAAGAATCCTCTCAAACTCTTCAAGGTCTTTGGTTGGGGCCAATCCTGCATTTCCTAGATCCTTTTGGGACCCACCCTGACACCTTCATGCCCCACAATGTGGCCCAAATACTCAACTTATTCCATGCCAAAAGAGCACTTGGAGAATTTGACAAATAATTTATGCTTCCAGAGCAGTTGCAAGAGTAGGTCTACATGTTGAAGATGTTTTTCCCAGGTGAGGCTATAGATGAGAATGTCATCAAAGAAAACGATAGCAAATTTTCTGAGATATGGTTTGAGAAGGTGATTCATGAGGCTCTGAAAAGTGGATGGGGCATTACAAAGACCAAATGGCATGACCAGGAATTCATAATGGCCTTCATGAGTTCGGAAAGAAGTCTTGGGAATGTCTACTTCTTTCATGCATATTTGGTGATAGCCCGAGCGAAGATCTAGCTTAGTAAAGAATTGAGCACCATTTAGTTCATCCAACAAATCATCAACAACCGGGATGGGGAATTTATCTTTGACCGTAAGCTTGTTGAGGGCCCTAAAGTCTGGACACATGCGCCATTCCCCATCTTTCTTGAGCACCATGACCACAGGGGATGAATAAGGACTGATGCTAGGACGAATGACACTGGCTTCTAGGAGTTCCTTGATGATTTTTTCAATTTCATTCTTTTGGGCGAAAGGGTATCTATATGGGCACACATTCGGTGGTTGTGCCCCTGGGACCAAAGTGATGTTATGATCATGTTCCCCTCTAGAGGGTGGAAGCTCATGAGGTTTGTCAAAGACTTGTGGGTGGTTGTTTAAGACCTGTTGCATCTCAAGATGAATATGAAGAGTAGTGGGCTCAATGGCCTGGATGGCATTAAATTGGGCAATAACTCCATGATGGCCCTTTTTTAACAAATTTTCCATTCGATGCGAGTTGATGATAGAAGGAGTACCTGCCTGGAGTCCACGGAGGGTATGTGTGTGGTCCTTCTGCTTAAAGCTCATATATAACTCCTGGAAATCCATTGTGATTGGGCCTAGTGTGTGGAGCCATTCAACACCCAAGACAATGTCACAACCACCCATGTTGATGGCAAACATGTGGGTCTTTAGGTGGTAATCTCTCATCTGCAGTTTGATATTTTCCTCAGTGGCACTCACATTTCATTGTCCCCCCATCAGCAATTTTGACCTGGAAATTAGAGACTGCTCTGACAAAAGAATGCACAACTTTTGCAACTCTCTGATGGATAAAGTTATGCATGCTGCCACTATCAATCAATACTACTACAGGGTGATGTTTATTAAAACCTCTGATTTTGAGAGTTTGGGGAGAAGAAATGCTTGCCAAAGCATGGAGCGAGATAATTGTTTCTTCTGGTGTAGCTGGGAGCTCATTATCCTGCTGGTTGTCCTCATCTTCCTCATTTGGTACCTCAAAGGGTGGGGCTTCCTTAGATGAACTGTGATTAGTAGCATCAATTTGAAAGAATTTGGGTTCCTTGAATTTATGCCTCAGGGAGTATTTGTCATCACATTAGTAACACAATCCTTGCTTTCTTCTTTCAACCATTTCTGCGGGGGACACCTTTTGAACCTTAAGTGTTTGGGTAGTGCCCTGAGCCTTGGTGGGGCGTCCCTTCACTATGAAATTTGGACAAGGCGATTGGGCCGCTAAACCACGTTCCACTTCGATAGCCTTTGTGCAAGCCTCCATCCATGTGGCTAGGTGGTGCATTTGGACGTGGGTTTGGATGGCGTCTTTGAGACCACTTATAAAACATTCCAAGTAGAATTCATCTCCCAGACCTGTTGTGTGGAAGGCTAATGTCTCAAAGGCTGTAATATAGTCATTTACTATGCCTGTCTATCTGAGCTTAGTAAGACGACCCAAAAAATTAGATTCATGGTCAAAGTGGTCACAAATGGATTTTGCGAACACCTACCAAGTAATTGTCCTTGGATAGAATTTCTGATGCCACTGCCACCATTTCCATCTTTCTTGGTCCAAGTAAAGGCCTCCCACACATAGCTTAGTATCATCATCTACGATGTGATTCAGAGTGAAATATTGGTCCATTTGTGATAGCCATATTTCCAGATTAGAGCCATCAAATTTGTACATGTCCAGCTTGGGTGGTCGAGGGTGGGAATGTTGGTGATTTCCATGGAAGTGAAGATGATGGCTAGATTCTCCTTCATGGTCTTCATTAAAATCATATGCCTCTGATTGTAACGTTGACTTTCCCTTTGTGACTGTGTCTTGTAATGTCTAGATCTGCACCGTTAAAGCCTCCAACCATTTTCAATGGTCTCCATCTTCTCATTGGCCATGGCTTGAGCTCTGGTTTCTACCATACACAGATCCAGGTCACTTGTCGCCACTGTGAAAAAATTTGGGACCACCCGAAAATTGAAGCTGACCAGTGAATGGTACCACCTTGCTCAGCTCATCATCCTGATTCTTATGGGCTAAGTCTCTTATAGGTGTCTTTTTTTTTAATCCAAAAGGAGTTTTACTCCCCGCTTATCAATACTGCAGTGGCCAATTTCTAGAAACATTAATTATGCCCAATGTCCTGCGCGAACCGCCCCAGGGTATAGGAGCCACAAGCCTCCTTACACAAATGGTCAGATCTGTCTGCAAAACCCTCAACTGTTGAATGTGAGTTGGACTGTGGCGGTGAGAGAACCCCAACTGCTAGATCTGAATGGTATCATGGCAGTAAACCCTAAATTGGTGGATCTGATTGTTGTTACGGTGACAAAACCCCAGCTACTAGATCTGATCTAGAAAAGAAGATAATGGGCGATCTTCAGAGAGACAAGGGAACTATGGTCTCAAGGAGTGTTAGGTTCTACAGATCACAATATACATAAGGGTCCAACAATAGTACTCAACTCAATCTTTCAGGGCACTAACTAAGGAGGATAAACAGTACCCTTAGCCGTACTACCCGACTACCCTATCATCACGCGAGTAATACCCCCAAGTTTTGTTCTCAGTGTACTATAGCAGCAAGACGACCGACGGTTTATCTACGGAAAGGTTTCAAGTGAGCATAGGGGGCTTCTGATATACCCAGAGGGTACGTGGAAGATAGTCTGTGCGTGGTTCTATGTAATGCACTACTACTTGAAGGAGTACCCACAGGGGTTATAAGGGAGTCCAACAAGCGTGACCACCTCTTGTATTTCCTGCGTGCATGCCTGCCCAAATCTAAAAGTTTATGCGCTCAATGACAGATCCTATGGTTTAAAGACATCGAAACACGTCTCTAGCCAAAAACAAATTCTGTTAAACATGGAGATACCGCCGGCCCTGGAAAGCGCTCTGATACCACTTGTTATGCTCTTGACATGTGAGAAGATTCCAGAATACCAAATATATGAAGAAATACAACCGATAACACAGAACAAAATGAGAAATAACAGAACGTATTTTATTATTCAGAGATGAGAGGAATGTTCTCTTGCCTCTTCGAGGGGGCAAACTCCAATAGAGTAGGGCTCGATTACAAAATAAGACACGACGCTCCTCAATGGGGAGTGTCTATCCTTTATATAGGATTCATACATGCAATACCATGGGTCAGTATCATGGTTCTCTTAATACCATTTATCTAATACCATGGCCCGTTTGAAACTAACTGTGGTCCCTTTCTTTAAATGCGGGCCAACCACTTACAATTATTAATATGGGCTTTATTGACTCTTTAACTAACTATAACTATGACTCGACCCTATTACATAAATAAGGGGGTTAGTGTTGGATTGTAATAGTACTCCTCTTCCTCCACACTTGTCTCCCCTGCCAAAGATTAAGGAAAGATTAGAATTTTCATGTATAAAGCAAAAAGATCAAAAAAATGAGTTCTTTTATATTTACACATGCACACAATAGTTTGTACTCTCTAGATCAAATTTCATGCTGAGATTAGGTAAAACATTACATGTGAAAAATATGGTTAAAATAGGGTTCTTTTTCAAGAAAAGTGTGTTAATAAGTAGATAGAGGATTTCATATTACTTTACAAGAATTTTTAATTTCAGTCTTTCATTCCTGCAAATAGGCAACATTTCTTTTCTCTCATGACAGCAAAGGAAGGACACATTGTATGTTGAACATATAGTGCCGATACCTCTTAATTTTGTATGAACCCTGGGTTGATAACTAAAATTCAGTGGCCTTGGGAGTTGTAGCAATCTTGTTGCAATATTGAGGCTCATCAACAAGCATATGTTATCCCCTTCAAGCATGTGATAAAAAATAGTGCGATACCCCCTAGAAATGGTGGGGGAAAAAGTGAAAGTGATAATGTTTTGTATCTTGTAAAGGCAGCATGTCACTCTTGAACATGACACTCATCTATTTCTCGTGTCGGGTTTGGGACATCCTCGCTTCGTCACTTTCCTTCTTGGGTTTGGGAAATACATATTTCCTCTCATATGATTATACCACTTCATCATCATGACCTATGATCTTATTTTGAGTCAAATGCTTCCAAACTCTAGAGTCGTGTCACTGATATGTTCAAGAAAATTCCTATATGCATTTCTTTAGCACTTATACATTTTCCGACTTTCTTCCACAGTCCTAGATCACACTTATCTACTCTACTACATCCTTAGTTTTGTGTCGATGATGTTGGATTCATTATGGCCCTCCTTCGACGAATCACTTCCTGTCGACTTCAGCTCATTATTCAGGAAGATGATCTAGAAACCCCCTTCCAGTACCTTAGAGCTCGCATGCCTTAATGACAAGTTCTTCACATTCGATGATAAGTTTACATCATTGATATTTGATCGAATGATTCCATGGGTGTTTGACTTCCACTTAATTATTGACATTCGTGGATTGTGTTGATTCTACCTTGAAATCCATTTTCATTATTAGTGGTTTCTCTCATGCCTGTTAACAGTTTACATCATTGACCATAATCAAGTGGTTTTCTATCATGTTCAACTTCAACATATCTATTCACATGTTAAAATTCATACATTGATTGGGTCGAGATGGAGCACAAGCCCCTAGATTATGTCTGATAAAATCCAGGTTGTGTGGAGTTATGATTTATTCATGATTGTACACATGTTTTCCTCTGTATGGATGGATGCGACCATACCATGGGTCCATATATGATCCTTTCTAATCAGATGGTTGTTTCCATACCGTGGATTCATGTATCATTAGATGTGTATTCATGTATCATTAGGCATGATTATTAGAGATGTCATATATGCATATTTATATGTATATGTATATGCTTTATTTGCAGTTCTCCTGACGGTGTTGTTCTGGTCCTTTCTTTGACTTGTAAAGCATCTCAGCCATCACTCCCTATTATGCCTTCATTCTTTAGGGGAATCTATTGCACAATGTTTTGTCACACCTCCTATTCACTTCTTGTTCCATATCCCAAAGTTCCAAAATGTTGACAACTGTGAAGTATATCCATCATGATACACAGACAAAAACATCCCTGAAGAACCAAAGGAAAACTGCCTTGAGTCAATTCTGAAGAATGTTAGCTAAAACCCTAAATTTTATGGCCAACGCACTTTGCTACACTGCCTACCCATGCTGATGGAAGGTTTCATTGCTTTACGCTAATGCTTCCAGTGTGGGTTTTGATATGAAAACCCACGTTGAGCTTCTTCTGGTAGGTTTTACCAAAATGGGGGAGAAGCTTCGTATGCTAGAAACTTTGAGAACAATGAGCTGGATATTGGTTGTTGTAGATATGGCCGAGATATCCCATTTGGAGATCTTGATATTATCATTATGGTCCTTCCCCTTGAGATGTGGACCTTCCTCCATATTTTGTGGATCCCTAACTCCCTATCCCTTCCTATAAATGAACTCCCTTCCATCCCCAAATGGTTGGTCATTGATTGTCTGCATTCATATACTGAGATTATGCCCAAATGCTACCCACTATAACTTGGAGGAGTGCTTGAAGAGTCTTTGCTTGGACTTGGACATCCACAAAAAGGGGGTCTCCAACATCAAGGCATAGGTTGTATGCTTCACTTTTTAGCTTATTAATATATACATCTGATGTTCACTTTCCATAATTGTGTAGATGTTTATACTTTTAGCTTAATACTTCTTGATCTATTAAGTAGTTTATGTTTGATTTATGCCATATATTATCTTGTACTTTTTATTTCTCTTTGATCTTTCTTATAAGTACTCAGACATGAAGAACAAGTAAGGAGCGAGTCCTGGAGTGAAGGAATCAAAGTCATCTCCAAGGGGATTGAGTGATTAGCATCAGAGCGAGGTAGGTCACTTTCTCTCTACATTTTTTAAACATAAGCTAGGAAAGTGAATGTTAGTTTGTTTAGTTTGTTACTACACCAACTCATTGAGATAGAGAGATTGCCTCTATCCTCAGAGGGGATTTGTATTCACAACAATCTTTAACAAAAACACAAACTACAACCTCATGCATGATTACAACCGCTATATCATTGTACACTTGACCACATGAAAAAATTAACATGCATAAGAAATACATAACCACACATATCATGAACTTATGCATGATGACTTAAAACGTACCATTGTATGTAGACAATGCACAACCATAATGTAGACAATACACCAACCTACATGCAGATAACACTTAAGCGCAAATATGGACCACACACACACATAACACATACGATCAAGCAGAAATGAACAACACTTGAAACAACACGTAGCAGCATGTAACCAAGCATACAAGAATGTAACCAATCATATAATGATGATACATTTAACCATTCATGCACTCACGACGATGCATTCCACAATAACAACATCAACTTTCACATAGCGACATCACTACCACCATGATAAACATTATGAAATTGAAACAGGCACACGGAATACAAGTGTGATATACACACATACAACTAACATGGATGCATGACCAACACATAGCCCATCCAGTCTGAGGGGTGAACCATGCTCTAATACCACTATGTAACACCCTCCTCCCACATCTACCCAAGCAACCATCCAGCCAAGGTAAATATGCGACGAGAGGCCACTATGATATGATTCAACTTCCTAAATCACATTAAGGAAGTGGAACCGATGGGAACACATCATACAAACATTCAACATCAACTTCAGGACCCTCAAGAACCAATCCAACACTTCAGACAATGTGCCCTTGGGTTCCACTGAGATTTTGGACAATTTAAGCCTCGGTCACTCTCATGCTATAGGCATGACGATGTCATGAAACCCTCAGTGTCTCTCACAGAATTTCCTACCATAATCCAAGGATTTTTTATGTTAGTTCTAGACTAGCATCCCCAAAATTTGAGACACTTTTCCAGGCCTAGAGCCCAGGTCACTACCCAGAATTGAGCCATATATTCACAATAGTAACAAAAACATGGAAATGTTAGCGCTAAATTAAATACTTGTTTAAGACCTTGACTAGACCCCTACTATCAATGATAGGAATTTCATCAAACATGTCACGAATATGTAATCTACAGGTGTAAAGAACAGTTCTGAGAATAGGGATCTCATACTTAGCTGAGAATCGCTAAGAACCATTGATGCCTCAACACATCAGCTTCCATTCCATCCATTAGGTAATAGATACATTGATTATTAATTTACAAGTAAAAACATGGTGAAAGCCATACATAGTTGTTGTCATAGAACAAATACATAACCAACATTATAGAAACCAAAATATTTATAAAAGTACAACCATATATACCACATATAATCCATCAAAATGCTCATAGAAATACAAGGAGAAATAAGCTTTCATTAATGATGCAAAATCCAAACCCAGGATGGGACTTCCACGTTCCACCCGACTGTAGAATGGCTAAGCCAAATCTCTCTTAAACAATTCACCCCCATGCCATATTCCAAGTATGAATGTGGTATCTCATAGAAAACATCAATCAAAAACCATACAGGGCTTCCAGAGGCCATCCACCTCAACCCATCAAACATTGATTCCACCCCATGGTCGGACAGAACCAAACCCATCATCAGAACAGTCTCTATCCCATCCATCCATGGCTCTAGAGAATTTTTCCAACCAAGGCTCCAGGACTAGTAACTCAACCCACCAAGGGCTCTAGAGCATTTGTCCAACCAATGCTACAAGACTAGTAACACAATCCAAGCCAATACAGGGCTCCAGAGGATTTGTCGAACCAAGGCTCCAGGACTAATAACTCAACCCAAGCTAAGGGAACATGAGAAACAACCAAACAAAACAATGAAAATAAACCCACAATCACCATGGCTATCCAAGAAATGGCAAGGCTAGGAATCCACTGTCAATCCTAGCCATCCTCAATGCTAATGACAGATCACAATCAACAATCCACATGCATATGCCATGCATGCCAAACCAGTGAAGTAAACATACATGCAACTCGATACCTACAAGAAAATCTGATGTAGATGTTAATCCCAATGCTCTCTTGTGCTTTCCTACTCTTCCTTTGCCTTCTTACTCCAAGAATCCAAGTGTGCCACACCCTCCAAGAGTGCTCCAAGAAAACTCTTAAGTCTCCAAGAGTATGATGAGAGAGAGAGAGAATAATGAGAGAGAGCTCCAACACTGAACTGAAAAAAGGTTACCAGTTGATCCTAAGAAGCCTTTTTATGAATGAGGCCTCTATTCTCTTCATTTTCCATTATTTTCCTTCATTTTCCTCCTCACATGCAACTTTTGACCTTTCAACTCCCTTTTCTCCTAATTTTCTTTATTTTCATAAATAAATGTGCCAAAAATATCATTTTTCCTTTCCAAAGCCTTAGCCATTTCTTTTTCCAATTTCCTTAGCCATTAAACAATCACAAGTGATCCCCATCACTAGGATTTTTCCCAACATCCAGCTTGGAATAAGTGTCCCATCACCTGTGGTTATTATTTTGCCTTTATTAACTTTTATTACATGGAATTTTCGTGAGGGATGTTACAACCAGAATTTTTTAGACCTTTGACAGAGAGTCACATGTGTGAAGACTCAAGAAAGCACCATGTGTTTGGTACACCAGGATCAACAACTATCTGACTAGGTTGGGCTGCAACAAAAGTGAAGTAGATGAAAACCTTTATCATATTATGGTAGAAGCTAAATTATTGATTATTGCCTTATATGTTTATGATTTGATTTTAACCAGTGACGCGAAGTTGATCAGATCTTGCAAGGAGGACCTTGTAAGAGAATTTGAAATGAAGGACATGGGACCCATGCACCAATTTACTGGTTTTGAAGTATGGCAAGGAGATGGGTAACTATTTGTCTCTCAATGAAATTATTCCAATGAGATACTGAAGTAGTTCAACATGGAGAGTAGAAAACTGATGGAGACTCTTTGAGCAGGAAAATGGAGGAAAGAGGATGCTACTTCAGGTGAGGGAGTGGAAACTACCAACTATCGACAGCTTGTGGGTTCACTAATGTATTTGTCAACACATGACTAGATATTTTCTATACAGTCAACCAACTTAGTCAAGATATGGTTAGGCCAACCAAACTATATCGCAAGGAAGCTAAGCATGTCCTTCAGTACCTCAGAGGCACCACCTAGTTTAGAATAAGGTATAGATGGATAGAGGGAGTGAAGCTTCAAGGCTTCACAGATGTAGATTGGGAAGGGGAGTCCATCAGACCAAAAGAATACATCAGGAGGAATTTTCAGTGTTGGTTCCACAACAGTTTCCTGGTATAGTAGGAAGAAATTATCAATGACACTTAGCTCGAAAGATGCATAATACATGGATGTCATACAAGCAACATGTGAGGTGATTTGGATGAGAAAGATTCTTGTGAGATTATTTGGTCAGATTATGGATCATATTGTAATCTACGGCTGATGAGTGCCAGTATTGTAGCAAGGATGCTACAACTCCAGGGCTACCATCTTTACTTATCAACTCGGGGTTCATACAAACTTGGAGGTGACAATGTTGTATGCATAAGTAAAAGTGATGGTCATGCCTATTTTCACTGTTTGTAGGTTTTAACCCCATACAAAAATTACCTGCATATGAATTCTAAAACACAAAAAATAAACAATGCGAGAGCATAACACATAAAACACATACACAAAGAGATTTTCCCCTGGGTCCCAAAATTGGGACTACCAGCTTGATTTTTCATTATGTTCCTTTCAACGTTACAATACATATTTATACATGTTGAAGCATCCAATACCATGGAATGAAAACCATCGCGTTCAAAACCATGGACTGAAAACCATCGCATCCAAAACATTGGATCGAAAACCATCGGGTCCAAAACCATGTGCAAAAAATCATGCACAAAACCATAGGTAGGTCCGCCCAACATAATATAGGGTCCAAAAAAAAAAAACCAGGGCGCTACCCCAAACCCCATAGCGTGGGGTTACCTGCACCCCTCAAACCCCCTGTGACTCCCCCTGCTACGCAATCGGCGCAACGAAGGGGGGGCTCCACCCCCTTTCTAACCCCCTAGTTAACTACGTGGGCTAGTCGTGGAAAGAATATAACACAACCCAACATTCTCCCACTTGTTTTTTTATTTCCACAGGGGACCATAAGAGAGATTAGTCATTTATCCAGCCTTGCAATGCCCATTGTCTCTCTACACCAAGAGAACTTCTCAGAGCTCATAGATTTTGTCAATGCATATGCAATATTATTCAAAGTGTCCACCTTTACCAGCAACACCTTTTTGTCTTCTATCATATCCCTAACAAAGTGATATCTTTGAATGATATGCAGGGTTCTTTGCCAAGAAAATTGCACTTTTGCTATCTCAGTCTATCCTTATAGCTTCCTGTACTAACCCCATACTTGAACACAATCTCTGCAACCAAGCTGCTTCCTTGCTTGCATGAGTGGCTGCCATGTATTCTGCCTCTATAGTTGATAGTGCCACTACAGATTGTTTCTTACTCACCCAACTGACTGCACCTCCAAATAGGTTAAACACATACCCACTTGTAGATCTTCTCTGATCTAGATCTCCAGCCCAGTCTGCATCAACAAAGCCACAAATATCCAACACTTTGTCCAATCCTGGTCTTCCTTGGTAGCACAAACCATAATCACTAGTGCCACGCAAATACCTGAAAAACCACGTCAGTGTTGTCCAATGCTCCTTCCCTGGTTTTGACATAAACCTGCTCAATACTCCCACTGCATGTGCAATGTCTAGTCTAGTACAGACCATCGCATACATTAGGCTACCGACTGCACTTACATATGGAACACGAGACATGTCCTCTTCCTCTTCTTGTGTCTTGGGAAACTGTTCAACAAATAACTTTAGACCTATAGGAATAGGAACCTTCACTGGTTTACTATCCTGCATATTAAGCCTCTGCAGTATTGTCTCGACATACTTCCTCTAGTTTAACCAGAGCTTCCTCTTTGCCCGATCTCTTTTAATTTCCATTCCCAAAATATAGTCTGCAGCACCAAGATCTTTCATGTCGAATTTGGAGGACAATTGGGTCTTCAAATCCTAGATAATTTCTTTGTCATTTCCAACGAGCAACATATCATACACATACAAGACCAGTTAAATAACATGGTCACCAATTAATTTAAAATACACACATTGATCTGCTTTTCTTTTGGTGAAGCCAAGTCCCCGTATAAATGTATCAGATTTCTGATACCACATCCTTGGTGACTGTTTTAACCCATACAAAAACTTCTTTAAATTTCATACCAGTTCTTTCTTACCCTTCACTGCAAAACCTTCAGGTTGCTTCATGTAGATCAAGGAAAATTGTAAGGATGGAAAATTTTCTTGAAGTTTAAAAACATTGGCGAATCTCACTAATCCCTAATATGCAAACTATAAAATGTGTATTGATATATTTGTGAAATTATTCAAATCTATAGTGATTTTATATATAGTCTCTATATAATGTTGGCGATTTTTAAGGTAAAATAATTTTATATTCTAAAATTTGGGCGAATCATATTTTATAAAAATTGGTAATTGGCGAATCTTTTTTTGGAAAAATCAACGAAAATTAGCCCACTGGGCGAACATTAGCCCCTAAAATTTTCCATGATGTAGATTTCCTCTTCCAGATCCCCGTGAAGAAATGTTGTCTTCACATCCATCTGTTCTACCTAAAAATCAAAAGCAGCAACAACAGATAAAAGTAATCTAATAGAAGTTACCTTGGAAACAGGAGAAAAAATATCACCAAAATGAATTCCCGGCACCTGGGAATAAACTTTTGCTACCAACCGAGCTTTGTATTTCTCCACCTTTCCTTCTGCATTTGTCTTCTTCTAGAACACCCATTTGTTGCCAATGGGTTTCCTTCCAGCCGACAACTCCACCAGATCCCATGCCTCATTTTTGTGCAAAGATTCCATTTCATCAACCATGGCCTCCTTCCAGAGTTTTCCATCCTCTGAATCTACTACTTCCTTCATAGTTCTGGGATCATCATCAGTAATAGATAAAGAAAAATTTGAATAGAAAGCAGATGGACTATACCTTTCTGACTGTCTTCTTTCTTGAATTGATCTTCTCATGCCCAGAATTTGTGGCTCTTCATCTTCTGATTCCTCCTCTATTGTAGAGTCTGATTCTTCCTCCTTAAGCTCAAGCTCTATCTTCTCAGGTTCCTTTGGTTGGACTTCATGTTTAATAACATCTTTCACCTCTCTGAACACCACATATCGGCTATACACAACCTTTCTTGTTATTGCATTCCAAAGCTTATAATCCTTTAAACCATCCTTATATGCAATAAAGATGCACTTTTTAGATATACTATCCAACTTGGTTCGTTTCTCCTTTGGAACATGTACATATGCATCACATCCAAATACCCTCAGATGTGAAAGAGAGGGTTTCTTACCAGTCCATACCTCTTGTGGAGTCTTATCCTCCAATGCTGATGAAGGTGATCTATTGACTAGGTAGCATGCTGTCTCCACCACCTTTGCCCATAATTCATGTCCTAACCTAGCACCACTGAGCATGCTTCTTGCCCTTTCCATGAACGTCTTGTTCATTCTTTCTACAACTCCATTTTCCTGAGGTGTATATGTGTTATAGACATTTTTGTGCCTTACAGCTATAAGCATGAAATGTCCATAAACCAAGGGATCCTAAGTCCCTAAAAGTGTTGTTCCAGCTCCTAAAGAAACAAGGTCAACAAATTATAGCTTCTCCTAGAAGTTCTCCACCAGAAACTGCTCAAAACTAGTCAAAACAGGATCATTTCAAGTGCTCCACTAGCTGGCTGCGTTGCAAAGCACCCAAATACACTAGCTATGTGCATTGCAACGCACTTGAATGCACTACCAGGGTGCATTGAGCAGGAAATGACAAGTGGAAGAGTCATTCAACGAGGTGGAGAGACAATGGAAGCTTCCAGAATCTTCTCCAATGACACTTGCCTCACTGAATTCGACCAATGATGAGTAAGAGGCTCTCAGTCTCCAAGTGGAAGCAAGAACTAACAAAGAGAAGCCACTAATCAATTCAAGAGCTGACTCATCCTCTTTGCATACATCTATATATGGATCCCTCACCAAGAGATCCAAAGGCTGGAATTTTGTACATTGCAGAGAATTGTTGTTGGTTTTGTGATAGATATCAGAGTATTGGGTGATTTATGCTTTGTTGGAGGTGAAGAAGGGATTCTATGCTGGGAGGCTGATGCTGGATCATGAATCATTAGTTGTAACTCCTCCTGGATCTTCTTGTTTTATCAATAAAACTACTTGAGTTTCTCCTACATGCTTGTATATCTGATGTGTGTTATATTTGTATGTTTAGCTTAAATCTGATCCTAAGCTTTTTATGAACATAAATCCATGTCTTTGTGTAGTTTCTCTCTTTTGTGAACTTGCAGGAACTTGGTGACGCTAGGCAAGTGAGGGAGCAGATCGGTGGAAGCTGGCAAAGAGAGGATAGATTGGATCGAACAACTAGCGCAAGACACAGGTTTGTTCATCTTAATCATCTTCGTTTATAGTTCATAAAGAAGAATACAAGACTAGTTTTCCTTGTTTGTTTCTGAGGTCTCTGTCACAGCCCTATGGGATAGGGTCGTTCTGAATAGACACTTTTCCCGAAAACAATATGGCGACTTCGTTGGGGATCGTGTCTAGTTAGTTTATTTGTGTTTCTATTGTTGTTCATCTCATAAACTTAGGAGTGGCGAATCGAACTGCATTTGACATTTACAAATGCAAAGTAGACATCTGCTACTCTAGTCCATTCACTGGGCATGTTTATGATCTGAACAATTGACTCACAAATGATCTGATTACCCTTTGTGATAGCTCTCAAACCTCTTGTAAATCAACCCTCTGATTGTACACATTTGATTGCTTTTATCCGGCCAAAAACCATAGATTAAACTGCAAACCGTGACCCAGAACTGAGAGAAAATTCTCGTTTCTGTTTCAGCGCAGGCTCTGTGAAGAGACTCTGCATTTCAGCGTAGTTCCCGAGAGGGCTACCTGCATTGCAATTCAGTTTCTCTATGTAGCAGGTGTGTTGATCAGCCTAGCCCTGCCTAGCTGAGGTTCTTTTCTCACTTTTCCCAGTTTTGCCTCTGATTTTTGCAGCCTGTGATCAGTGTGTTTGTCTGTCTAAAAGCCCCTTTTCTTTGCCTTAATTCCGCCTCAGTTGTATAAAAGAAACTGTATTTGTTTTTGTGTATTTGTTACGTCATTTACAGTTTCCCATTGCAAAAGTAAACTGGTCATATTGTCGCCCTTAGATCTAGATCTGTCGTAAGTGTCGTTTTGATCTTAGGAGAAAGTTTATTAGTTGTTGACAGTTGGTTACGCTTTTACTTTTGCCTTTGGTTTGAATTTGTGAATTTCTAGTGTCGAAACAAGTGTTTACTTCAAAATCATAAAGTGTCGTAATCGTCTCTACCTTTTGATTTCGAAAAGAAGCTTGTTTGTGTTTTTCACTTGAAATCGAATTCAAATTTGTACAACAACTTTCTTTTTAGGCATCAATATTAAGAAAGTGAAAAACAAATACATGCACAAGTGCATTTGCATATTGACAGTTTGTATGGCTTGATTTAGGAAAAGTGCATTTACAGTGTGCTCTATGCTCTTTGAGAAAAGATTGTGTCTTTCTTTTCTCCTTGTAGCTAGGATTTTCATTGCTGAAAAGGGATAAAAGCTTGCTTATCATCTTTAGACTGCATTTTAGGAATTACATCTACATCTCGTGGTGAACCCAAAAGGCAAACTTCATAAGAAAGATCAACCTAAAATAAATTCAATGAACTTAACAATGCTTTGTAACTTAACGCACAACATCTAGAGGTCTAGGCTAGAGACGTATTCTGGCGTCGTAAAGCCTGGTAACTATTGTCCTCACTGTTGGTTGGGTAATTCCTCCACTTTGAGACGATAAGTGCCAGTACGGACTTGCTCTCCCACGTACCGTCGAGTATATATTGGGAGACCCCTATAGGCATAACACCTTTATCCATAGGAAGCCGTGTCGGCCGCCCTACTGATTGCAATGCACTAAACACAGCATTCGGGAAGATTGACCGCCGTACCCTAAAAAGTATTCTGCGGTTTTGCGATTGGTTTGGCACTCCCTCTACCTAGACCTCCAGAGCAGTCCCTTTCATTCCTTTTCAGACTCCTTAACGGAAAAGGTCCATCTGAGCACTTGTCACTTCAGGCTCATTAAAAATCGAAGGAGACTAGAGTCATCTTTTGTTTTTTCTCGACTCTTTAAAACTGAAAAAAAAAAGTTGTGTCAAAGCGTGTTAAAATTTATTTTAAACGGAATATTCATACCCTTTTCCTGCGTTGATCTTTAGGTTGATAAAATGGAGCCTACCAACCAATGAATTCCACTTGGTGGAAATCCTAGTCCCTTCTCCTCTTGGGGAGATGTTGGTGCGCCCCATATGGCCACATTGTCGCTTCCAGGACTGACAATTGGCCTGCCAATTTGGCTCTTCTCAACCAATTTCGTTCAGAACACCACCAGTCCTGAGCAATCGAATCAGCAGTTAGACGAGTCCAGAGTTACCCACCAACCTTCTACTTCCTCTAATTCTTCCTCTCTTCCTTCCTCTTCGCTTGACGGGACTGGTAACGCTAAAAACCAAGTTCCTAAGGAGAAGAAGGAAAAGAAGAAGAAAGAGAAAAAGAAGAAGGAGACAAAGGCGAATAAGGGAAAACGAGTGTCGTCTAATGAAAATCCACACACAGCACCGACCAGGCCTAAATCGCCATGTGGCATTTGTAGAGGAGACCACTTTCACATAGATTGTCCTTGCATCCCCCGGATACTAAGGGACTGGTCTCCTCGTTTGCACAATCCGGTGTCATCAACCTCTGGAGATCATGTTGAAAGTACACCGTCAACTAGTGAAAGTGAAGCCCTAGGACAAAAAGGGAAAGATAGATTTCCCTGTAGACTGTGCGAAGGCGACCATGCCCTCCACCATTGTCCCTTCTTAGACGAGGCTAAAAGGGTTTTGGATGATCGTCCAGTTTCACCGTTACGACTTCCTCCTGGATACAAAAAACTCTTGCCAAGTCCGTCACTAGTTGAGAACCCAGCTGGCCCGCTCAAGAGGTCAGCTGAAGCGTCTATCATTGAGGATAAACCAACTGAATCCATACCAGACGAAAGTCAAAAGGTCGAGGCGGCAGTTGACCCGGTCTTGCCTTCAGAGGTTTTATCTTTGGATGATACAGTCACTGGAGAGGATAAGGATGACACCGTCCAAATTCTCTTCATCAACACAGACTCCGACGAACACAGGGGCAATCCACCCATTCCTTTATCGCAGGAAGGAAGTTCGTCAGAGCCATACCCGGCCATCTACTCGGTCCCACCTCCAAGCAACCTAGTTGTATCCTTCGACTGGAATCAACTAGGCAGACCCCGTTTGCCAGCAAGCATACCATTCCGAATTATCGTTCAAATATATAGAATGGTCATGGTTGGAACCATCATTGATGAGGGGGCGTCTGTGAGTATCCTTTCCTCTATTGCTTGGAAAGCACTTGGTTTGCCATCGTTATTGCTTGAAATGAGAAATCTGACAGGCTTTGATAAAGGAACCAGTCGACCTTTAGGGATCCTTCCCGATGTGCCCATAACATTGGGAGGGAAGACAGTTCGCATGAATGTCATGGTCGTTCAAGGACCCTTGGATTATAACCTACTCCTTGGATGAGACTATATTTATTGCATGGGAGCCATCGTCTCCTCACTCTTTAGAGTAATGTGTTTTCCGCACGAAGGAAGAGTGGACAAGCTCGTGGACCAGCTTTCATTTCCCCGATCACGCATAGCAAATAGTCATATACCATCCCTAAATGATCTCTTCACGTAAGAAATGTCTCAAGCCCCAGTCCGTCCTCCCGATGAGCGTGAGTAATTCGGAGGGATATGACTGAAACCCAGGGGGCATGCATCTTGATCTGCTTCGGCAGGAAAACTTCGGATATAGGGTAGGTTTCCGAGGTAGAATATGACTAGTCTGTACCCCATCCGTCGGTGGAAGATGGGTTATTCTAGAATAATATTCTCTTGTCAAAGTTATGTGAGTTGACAGACGGAGTCACTCACCTTTGTCTATTTCGGTAGACATCGCCGAAGAAGTGTTTTGTTTGCACCGCGAATAGAACAATCTTTGGGTAACCTGTAAGAGGTAGGCCTCTCCTGATAGAACAAATGTTTTGTTTGCAAATTGAGGGGTAACTTTGAAACTCTGTTTTATACCTGGGGGCATGCGAACCTTTTGGCATGCAAGCAAGGGGCGACTATTTATTTTTTTAAATTTTTAGGACCTTTAACCCTTTAAACTCGTAGGATTAGTCGTCACCAAACTTGCATAAAGAAAGGATGTGGGGAAAAAATCTAAAAAATGCCATTTTTATATGAGACATTCTTATCATATGACTGGATTAATCGAGCAGTTTTAGCGCATAGTTCAAGCTCGTTAAAAAATAAACATAAGATTGAGCAAATGTTTCCACCCGCATTTAAGCTCGTTAAAAAATGAACTATCCTCCAGTAAATAACCACCATGAAAGAAGCATTTTCAGCCATTAAAGCCTTGGTTGTGTTTGCGAAGAGTGATTTCACTAGCCATCCTTATGACACTGCCGTGATTGGAGAATTCCAAACCTTACCTGGAATCAGTTGCTACCCTTTTTATCACTCGTTCCTCAAAAGACGAGTCTTCTTTAAGCTCTTTTCATCTGACTCGTAAAATATGAAAAGATTGCCGAGTTTTGGCCTTCCAGCTCGTTAAAGTGACAGGAAGTTCTATCCCTCCTCTAGATTTCAATCTTTTTTGGACCTGAGGGATTATTGCACAAAAAGATCGAGCACTTGTTTTGTTCGGCTCGTTAAAACTATTGAAAATTCATCCCTTCTGTATTGTTTTATACTTTTTCGGACTTAAGGGATTAGATGAAGAAAAAGGAATTCCGGAGTTATCTTTACGTACCTTTTCAGACTCCCTAAAAAGGAAAAGGACCGAGTTATCTTTGTCGTTAGACTCATTAAAAAGATTAATAGCGACAAACTTGTCTTTAGACAAGAACGAGTTTCACTATCGCTAGGCTCGTTAAAAAATAGCGATGGGTTTGCCCGAAGGGCAAATTATAGAACAAGCATATGTTATCCTCCTCAAGCTTGACAAAAATAAAGAGGTACTGGTCAGAAATGACTGGGGAAAAATTGGGAAGAAAACTCAAAGAAACTTTATTGGTAGCAAGTCGCTCTTGAACATGACACTTCCACTCCGTGCCAGAGTCGGGTTGGGTTGTTTCATTCACCGGTCACATCACCATGGTCACGCCATACCATCCACATTTGGGGTAAATGCTACCGATCCATCACATAAGTGTCGCCGATATGTTCAAGAGAAGTCATCCAGAGAAGTCACCCGTGTCCCATCCACTACCATACATTATACTTCACTCTTTCATGACCGCCACCCTGAACTGTATGTCACCAGATAATTTTCACCTCCATCAAAATCATTTACTCCGTTCCGTGTCATTGATGTGGGATTCATTAAGGCCCTCCTTTGACGGATCACTTCTTGTCGACATCAGCTCATTATCCAAGAAGTTGATCTAGGAACACCCCTTCAGTACTTTGAAGCTTGCATGCCTCAATGGAAAGTTTCTCACTTCTGACGACAGGTATACATCAATGACCTTCGACTGAAAGATTTTGCGTGGTGTTCGACGCCAAGTCCTTTATTCACACCATGTGAATTGTACTGCAGTACCTTGAGGGTCATTATCATTATCGGTGATTCCTCTCGCGCTTGTTAATAGTTTACATCATTGACTGGTAATCAAGCGATGTCTTTCCATGTTCGACTTCAAAACATTTCTCACATGGATCGACTTGTACTTAGAGTGAAGATCGGACGAGATTGAAGACCCCGGATCTAGTTTCATCCATCCAGGCTGCGATATATATTCAGGAAAAATAAATACATTGAAATGTACAACATTGCAGCACAGATAATCATCCTACCAAAAGGGATGATGACTTCATCAGAATCATCAGTCTACCATCAGACGATTGTCTGTCCTATGTACATGAAAATGAATTTATAAAGTTGAGCATGGGAATGCCCGCCTCAGTTAGATCATGAAAACAGTATGAAAATAATGTATTGTATTGTATCTCATTACAGGTCTCCTCTCCAGCATTAGAAGAACTTCGGATCCTCCTAATAAAGCATTTCACCCGATAAACAGCCTCATACTTTAGGGGGCAACTGTTATAGACATTTTTTTGCCTTACAGCTATAAGCATGAAATGTCCATAAACCAAGGGATCCTAAGTCCCTAAAAGTGTTGTTCCAGCTACTAAAGAAACAAGGTCAACAAATTACAGCTTCTCCCAGACGTTCTCCACCAGAAACTGCTCAAAACTAGTCAAAACAGGATCATTTCAAGTGCTCCACTAGCTGGCTGCGTTGCAAAGCACCCAAATACACTGGCTAGGTGCGTTGCAATGCACTTGAATGCACTACCAGGGTGCGTTGAGTGGGAAATGACAAGTGGCAGAGTCATTCAACGAGGTGGAGAGACGATGGAAACTTCCAGAATCTTCTCCAATGACACTTGCCTCACTGAATTCGACCAGTGATGAGTAAGAGGCCCTCAGTCTCCAAGTGGAAGCAAGAACTGACAGAGAGAAGCCACTAATCAATTCAAGAGCTGACTCATCCTCTTTGCATACATCTATATATGGATCCCTCACCAAGAGATCCAGAGGCTGGAATTTTGTACATTGCAGAGAATTGCTGTTGGTTTTGTGATAGATATCAGAGTATTGGGTGATTTATGCTTTGTTGGAGGTGAAGAAGGGATTCTATGCTGGGAGGCTGATGCTGGATCAGGAATCATTGGTTGTAACTCCTCCTGGATCTTCTTGTTTTATCAATAAAACTACTTGAGTTTCTCCTACATGCTTGTATATCTGATGTGTGTTATATTTGTATGTTTAGCTCAAATCTGATCCTAAGCTTTTTATGAACATAAATCCATGTCTTTGTGTAGTTTCTCTCTTCTGTGAACTTGCAGGAACTTGGTGACGCTGGGAAAGTGAGGGAGAAGATCGGTGGAAGCTGGAAAAGAGAAGATAGATTGGATCGAACAACTAGCGCAAGACACAGGTCGGTTCATCTTAATCATCTTCGTTTATAGTTCATAAAGAAGAATACAAGACTAGTTTTCCTTGTTTGTTTCTGAGGTCTCTGTCACAACCCTGTGGGATAGGGTCGTTCTGAATAGACACTTTTCCCGAAAACAATATGGAGTATTCTTCTGCCATGATATACCACATTTCTTACAGAATTATTCAAATTCCTTACTGCAAAACTCTCCACTATTATCTGTCCTTAGCACCTTTATCTTCTTCTCTGTTTGGTTTTCCACCAGACCCTTAAATTCTTTAAACTTGTCAAAAACTTTAGATTTCTTCTTAAGGAAATATATCCATGTATTCCTTGAGAAGTCATCTATAAATTATACATAGTACATAGACTTACCCAGTGATGGAACCTTCACAGGTCCAAACACATCACTGTGCACAAGCTCTAATATCTGTTTCGCCCTCTTACCACCAGAGGGGGAGCTCACCTAATGCTGCTTCCCATATACACAATTTTCACAGTAATACAAATCTAGAGAGCTATTACTCATACCTTCTACCACACCTTTACCATGAAGTATTTTAAGGCCCCTCTCTCCAATATGTCCAAGCCTTTGATGCCACAACATGGTCTTCTCTCCAGATACCACTAGATTTCCTGCTCCACTTTCAAGGACCATAGAACTGTTGCACCCATCAACAATAGTGCTACCTTGTAGCTTGTATAGAGTTCCAATCCAAACTCCCCACATCAATACCAGTTCTCCCTAAACCATCTTACAGGTATCCTTCTTGAACACTGTTTTTACACCTGCATCATCTAGCTTGCTTATAGAAATCAGATTTATGGCCAATGCAGGAATATGTAGAACACCTAGAAGTGTTCTAACCCTTCCACCTTGCAACTTCAACTTTAATTTTCTGTGACCAATGATTCTAGCCTTCCTATCATCTCTTAAGAATACATCACCACCATCGTAGTTCTCATACTCGCAAAACCACTCTCTATGGGGAGTGAAGTGAAAGGATGCACCTGAGTCAATCAACCATGCCTCATGATCTACATGTGTACTTGAAGAAGCCAAGTACACATCCCCACCTTAATCTGAGGTGGTTTTCACCTCTGCAGAAGGAGCATCATCAGATCCCTTTCATTTGTTAGGAAGATTTATAGTCCCTTTTGTAGTGCCCTTCCTTTCTGCATTTCCATCACACCACCTTTACAGGTTTTTGTAGAGATTTAAATCTCCCTCTAGATTTAGATATTCCACTTGATGACTTATTTTTGTTTCTATTCTGGGACCGCCCACATCACCATTCTGGCTCTCCATATTTTTCCCTCTCATCTCCTCTGTCAGCAAGGATGAGACTATTTCATCAAAATGCAAGGCAGTTGCATTGCTACCTATTGCAATAACAAGACTATCCCACGAATCTGGTAGAGAACACAACAATCTAATGCACTTATCTTCATCTGAAATTTTGATATCAACAGACGATAACTAACTTACCACAGTATTAAACGCATTTAGATGCTCTGCCACTGAGTCTCCATCTTTCATCCTCAGGTTATACAGCTTTTTCCGTAGGAACAGTTTATTCACCAGAGACTTAGATTGGTACAAAGTCCCTAACTTGTCCCAAAAAGCCTTCATCGTAGCTTCCCCTGATACATTCAGGAATATTGAATCTGAGACAGACAATCGTATTGTGCTCTTTGTCTTCTGATTTAAGTTCTTCCATTCTTCATCAGACACTCTCGTTGGTTTAGTATCTGGATCTACCGCGATCCACTGATCTTTATCCACCAACAGATCCTTCATCTTGAGTTTCCACAACTCAAAACTCTAACCATTAAATTTCTCGAATTCTATCTTTCCACTGCTCACAATCTTCTTTCACCACCAGAATTGATCCCGCAGATCTCCCACTGAATAGGGTCTACCACAGGCCCGAGCGAAACCCCTCAGCAACAAAGGCGTCCCCTTGAAGCCAAAATAGCTCTGATACCAAATGTAGGTTTTAACCCCGTATAGAAATTACCTGCATACAAATTCTAAAACACAGAAAATAAACAATGCGAGAGCATAACACATAAAACACATACACATAGAGATTTTCCCATGGGTCCCAAAACTGAGACTACTAGCTTGATTTTCCATTATGTTCCTTTCAATGTTACAATACATATTTATACATGCTGAAGCATCCAATATCATGGACAGAAAACCATCGCGCCCAAAACCATGTGTGAAAAATCATGCACAAAACCATAGGTAGCTCCACCCAACCTAATATAGGGACCAAAAACAAAATTTTCCAAGGCGCTACCCCAGACCCCATAGGGGTTACCTGCACCCCTCAAACCCCCTGTGACTCCCCCTGCTACGCAATTAGCGCAACAAAGGGGGGGATCTGCCCCCCTTCTAACCCCCCGGTTAACTACGTGGGCTAGTCGTGGAAAGAATATAACACAACCCAACACTGTTCAACCGGCGAGAGACCACAAGGGTTCCAAGCCAGACTTCTATAGAGTTAGAAGAAGCTCAATTCTTTGATGTAAGAAGGGAAAATATACTCTAAGAGAGCTACTCTACTACAGTAATGAAAAAAACAACATGTAATGCTAAATCACACCATATCCTAATTAACCATTTAAGCAGCTATGCTAAGTAGAATTGCTAAATCAACACTAAACAAATGCTGCTATCTAAGCTGCAGAAGTAAAGAGTATCAAACCATACTAATGTGCAAGAAAAAAACTAAACTAAATCTATTTTTGGTTTTTTGGTTTTTTTAAGGCAAAATCAAGTATGCAAACTAATTGTTCTTGTGGATGTGACAGGTGGATGGAAGGTGTTTGAGGATGGCTAGAAGGTTTATGAAGTTGTTGGATGGTGTGGAAGGGTCCTAGGGGGATTTTTGTGACTTTGTAGAGGTTTCCCATCAATTCGGCCTCAAGACAGGCCGTTTCAAGAAAACCTATAGGATGTACTAGAAACCTACAAGATGATCCTGTAGGAATTACAGGAAACATAGAGGATACATCTGAGAGCTAATTGTGAGGTGTTGGAGATGTTGGGAAGCTTGGGAAAGGTATGTGATGTGTGGAATGGGGTTTTAGAAGGTCTAGGAGTACTTAGGAGCCAATATCCAAGATGAGAGATGGCTAGATTCACTCAATGTATCTAGGGGAATTTCAATGAAAAATGATGAAAAACTAGTGAGAATGATGGTGAAACAAGCGATGGCTAAGGTGGATGAAGTGGAAGGTGACTATTGGTAATGAAGTATGGGTCTCCTCCTGAAGTACCTACTCTTCTTAAAACATTTGTGTTTTCCAAGAACTATGCAACAAGATACATTTTCATAAACTAGAAAAGCATGAATCAATTGCCTATATTATGCATGAAGAAAATTGTTGAAGGGAATGAAAGCATGAGTGAGATCTTTCTGTAGAAATGGAGATGGAAAACGATGACAATGAAATTTTCCTTGCAACATGAACGAAATACTAAATCAAAGAAAACAAATTCCAAAGCTCATACAAGAACTAGAAATCTGTGTTTTTGGGGTTGCTGAAGGGTCCCTTCCTCAAGTCATGGTCCCAGAGGGAGGAAATGAGGTTGAGACACCTACTGACAACCTTGTGGTGATCCTTTTTCTCCTTGCTAACCTGCTACTTGCAAGAAGGCACAAATGGAAGCAAACTATCACACAACCAACCTAATCTATACTGCTTAATGGAAATACATCTACTAGCAAATGAACAATTAAACTATGAATCTATAGCAACATACATGTACAATAAAGAGGAGCCTTGGCTGCTAGGATTAGGCCCTAACCCAAGAGCTTCAGACCTCTGAGTTAACTTAGTGCTGGTTCAAAAAAAAACTCATTCTTATTACCAAAACAATGGATTACATAAAAAACTGTCATAAGTCTTGCATCTTGAAAATAGAGTATAGTTTTAGGCCTTTCTACTTATACATATGAAGTCTCCAACGACTTCCTTAAAATTAGGGAGGCTTAGCTCCCAAACTCGAGATAAACTGGTGCTTTGTCTTTCACTCGCTCCGCTGCCTTCTAGTCCTCATGATTTGGTTGTTTGCACTCCAAGATGATGGAGGAATATTTGAGTGGAGGGGTGCTAAATGAGGAGGATTTACCTCCTATAATCCATCTCCCTTGTCCCATTCGATTTTTGACCTTGGTCTTTGCTAAAATTCCTTGCTTTTATCCTTTAATCCTGCACTAAATGCACATTAGACCATAAACAAAAATATCGAACTCTAACTCATCTCATAAACAAGATATAATCAAAAGTATGCAATAAGTTATGAGAATAGTTGGTTTCACTAAGGTAGGAGGTGAATTAAGGCCCATATATTACCCAATTATGAGGCTCATCATCACCCCTACTGAAAGTGTTGCTCATCCTCTGAGAAACTTAGTCAATATCCATATCCTTCATGGCACTGGTAGCCTCTCTGACATCCCATGCATCTGTTGTGGTCTCCTCTTCTTATTCATAGAAGCCTGCTTTCTTTTCTACTTCTTCCCACTACCTCTTTTCTTCTTCTTCTTTTCTCCCTTCTAACATCCCTAAGAGTAGTGGTGGACTGATTTTTAGGCCTATCCAATTGACCTTCAACCTTTGCATAGATTTATTATACATAGATGTCTTTTTGTGTGCCTCTCTCAACCTTTGAGGGGAGCGATATTCTCTTATTTTTAAGTTGTGTGGCAGTATGTTCCATCTCCTTAGGCAAGCATGTATACTATCATCTCCTAGCAGCCTAAACATGTCCTCAAAGTGTGAAATTTCTTTCTCTTAGGCAGCAAGATATCTAGGTGCCAGCTAAGGATCATTTGCAATCAAATTATGGGTACTGATAAGGGCGATGGGATTTTATTGTTCAACTCTGATCAAAAGAGGTTCAATTTTCTCTCTCGCCAATATCCTTTTCATCTCTGCAGCTCTTTACTCCTCATGGTTCATCCATGATGCCAAAGCCATTAATTTTAGATCTCCTAGCTTTAAATTAGGGTCCCAAACATTAATGTCTATGAGGGCCATGTTGTGAAAATAAAACTCAACCATTTTGGCCCTATCCTCTAGTGTAATTTGATCACAAAGATCAATAAACTGCCTGTAATCCTGAAATGGCATGGTTCCCCTCTGTGCTTATGTCTTAATATAAAACTATAGCCATTGTTCTTTGAGGTAAAGAGCATAGGATTTAGTTGGAATCCTACACTGGATTTCCTCCAAGGAGAGGCTGGCCATACATGCTAGTTGGTTGTCTCTTTCCTGCAGCTGTCCCCTCAGCCATGCATTTTCTCTCTCAAGTTGATTTCTCATTATAGCTTCTCTATCCCTTAAGCCACTTAGTTCTCTGCCAATTTCTTTGAGTTTCTCTTCCATGTGCCCAGTGTCTTCCACCTCCTTTTATTTTGTGATCTGCATCCATCGGTGGATTCTAGCCCTCTCCTTCTCAAACTCGAAGAACAGTGGGATTGCAATTTTTTGAGGTATTACTCTGCCTCCTTCAATAAACTGGTAATAGGAGTCTAGGTTAGGTTGGGGGATGGGTTCCTTTATCTCTGGGTATTCATCTTTAGCTTCTTGCTGCTCCCCTACCTTTCTTTCCAATTTCTATGCCTCCTGTAGATTCAGCAGAATATCGTATATGACTGTTTTTGCTTCATGTAGATTTTGTTGTGGATCTTATAGGATTGCCTTACCCTTTGAGGAAGTTGATCTAGTAGTAGGCCACCTTACATAGGTGATAGGGGACTTAGGGGAAGGCATTTTATCTTTTTGTGTAGGGGAATCTTCAATCTCAATACAAATTTTTGTTGATGTTTGTGGCTTCCCCTATTTTATTCTTGTCCTCTTTTTTGTTCTGAAATATAGTGGGGTTTTCCTCCTTCTTTTTCCTTTTTTCTTGACTGGGGTGTTGAGAGAAGTTAGGGTAGCTACTACCTCTCTCTCACTGGCCTCTGGAGACACCCTATGTGACTCCTCCTTGTGTTCTTTCCCCTCTATTTTATTGCCTTCTTCCTCTTGTAGATCTTCATCATCTCTATTTGTTTCCTCCTTAATTTCCTCCTCTATTTCTTCATCATCCTTATTCTCTTCTCCCTCTTCTTCTTTAGCTTCATCTTGTTCCTCTGTGTCATCTCCTTCATCATCCATCTCATCCTTTGTTAGGATATTCCGACACATAGGATATAGTTAAGTTCAACTTGGTCTAGCATAGAGTTAGGTTAGAGTTAGGTAAAGTGTGTTTCTTTACCGTTGTACATTTTGTAACTTACAATCCGACGGTCACGATATGTAGTGATCCGACGGTTCACTCTCACCTCGGTATTACCGACACTTGATCCGTGGCTTGACACCCGATTGGTCCATGAGTTCTATTTAAAGCGCATGGAGGGTCATTGTTCGGGTAATCCATGCATGAGAGAAGCTTATGTAAATTTTCATTCTTTGATTAATAAATTGCCTGTAGTACCCACGTTGGGACAGGCCGTGGACTGTTTCCCTCCTTGCACTCTGAGGGTTTTAACCACGTCAAAAATACTGGTGTATTGATTTGAGATCTGGTTGTGAGCGGTGTCCTTTTGGCATTCTTTCTGTGGAACTTACCCTGTAAATTCCTACATGGTATCAGAGCTATTTGAAGGCCGCGTCCGTTGGTGATCCAAATCTGAAGCCGGTAGAACTGCATGCGGCTATCGTTTCCTAGATCTGTTGTTTCTGACTGCTTTCGGGCCGAGAGGACTGCTCTGTTGCGTTCGGAGCATCTGTTCCAGTGAGGAACCCCTTTCGTTTCATGCGAAAAGGTTTCCGGTAGCCCTAGCTGCGTCATTTTTCAGATCGGGAGGTATACAGTGTTTTTTTTTGCAGTTTACTGTTAATTTCTCTCTGCTTATTTCGGTCTCAGTTTATTTAGCATTTTTTTTTAACTGGATCTATACCTTTCATTTCTGCGTATGCTCTTTGCCCTGCGACTCTGTGCAATCTGGGCAAATCAGGAACAGAAAGGAAGGATTTTTCTCATGCGTATGCTCTTTTCCCTGCACCTTAGTGTGATCTCGGAAAATCAGAAACATTGAGAAAAATATTTAGTTTTTCGGCTAAAGCTAACCTTGAGATTTTTTTTTTTAAAAATTTCTAGTTTTTTGGCTAAAGCTAACTTCGAGCCGCAAGGTTCGTTTTTCTTTGCATATTCGTGTTGGGTTTTGTGTTTTGTGTTTTGTAGGGAAAAAGAGCTTTCTCAAGGCAAGCACGCAAACCGAGGCCTCTCTCTCTCTCTCTCTCTCTCTCTCTCTCTCTCTCTCTCTCTCTCTCTCTCTCTCTCTCTCTCTCTCTCTCTCTCTCTCTCTCTCTCTCTCTCTCTCTCTCTCTCTCTCTCTCTCTCTCTCTCTCAACTTTTTTGTATAGATCAATTGGTTCAAAGCTATTTTTAGAGAGTAGAGGTCTTGGGTTCAAGTCTCCATTTTGTGCGGGCGGATTTTTTCATTCCCGCACATTCGCGCACTTTGCCGGCAACGTCAACAAGTTTTTTTTCAAAAAGCCATAACTTCTTCATCCGGAAGCCTTTTTCAGAGCCGTTTTTTTTAAAACCGCCTATTTTTTCGAGATCTATCCGTTGGTACACTTACTTTCAGCATCTTCAGCTTCAGTGTTTTAAAAAAAATGGAAAGTCCATGCCAAGTCATTCTTGACAGCACTAACTACTTCCAATGGGTAGAATACATGGAAGATTTACTTAGAAGTAAAGGTCTCTTCAGAATAGCCACAAACCAAGAGAAGAAACCAACAGATGAAGACAAGGCGGAAAAATGGGAAAATAGACAAGATCAAGCACGTGGTTTGATAGGGATGTCTATTTCTCCTGATCTTAGATTCCACATTGCAGACTTGAGACTCCTCATGAAGCATTAGAAAAACTTGCTAAAGTTTTTGGGATTAAAAATGAAATTAGATCCCATCAACTTGAAAATGAGCTGCTTACTTTGGATCCTAATAATTTTTCTTGCATTGAAGATTTCTTGTCCAAATTCAAGACCCTTAGATATCTCTTGGAAGGTGTTAAAGTTAAGAAAGATGATGGTAACCTTATTTATTCCATCCTTACTAAGTTAGGACCAGCCTACTCTGTATTTGTTTCCACTTTCCATTCTACAAGGGAAGCTTTCATTTGTCAAGGACAAGACTACAAGGCCCCTTCCTTTGACTCCTTTTGTGATTCCTTAATAAGAGAACAAGAAAAACTCTTACACCTTGGTCTTCTTAATCTTGGAAACTCTTCCATGAAAGCGTTAGCCGCCCAGCAGCACCCAAATTCAAAGAATCCTAAGAAGTCATATCCTCAAAAGAATGGTCCTAAACCATCTCAGCCTCAAAATGAAAGATCATTTCAGCAAAATGATAAGACCAATAAAACAAATGGAAGAAGACTGATAGACATTGTAACTTTTGTAATCGAGATGGCCACTTAGAATCTAAATGCTTTAAGAAGATGGAAGCCTTGGAAGCCGCAATGAAGAAACATAACATCCATCTGGAGCCTACTTCAACTTCAACTTCCGGAACGGCACTTTCTGCATGTCATCGTCAATCATCTCAGTCTGGTTATGCATTAAATGTATCTTCTTCTTCTTCTCATTCTCATGAGTGGCTCATTGATTCTGGAGCCTCTTGTCACATGGCCAAAAACCAAGCCATGTTTTCTTCTTTAAATGATTGTAACACCAAAAATATATATATTGGTGATGATAGATCTCTTAATGTTGTAGGGACTGGAACTGTTCATCTAGACAATGGTCATTTCAATGATGTATTTTGTGTTCCAAACTTATCCTGCAACCTTCTATCTGTCTATCAGATAACTCATTCAGGTGAAGGTAAAATTGTTGAATTTTCACCTCATGATGTTGTAATCAAGGATCTTAAAGATCCTAAACAGATTCTAGCTACTGGTCTTGCTGATGATTCCAAAAGGTTGTATAAGTTTCACAACTTTGGGTCATCCCATCTTCCCTCAGTATTTGTTGCTCATAATGATGAAGTGAGCAAACTTTGGCATGAGCGGTTTGGTCACTTAAACTATCGCTCCCTTCAGCATCTATGTAAAGAAAATATGGTGACAGGTCTTCCTATGGTATCTTGCAAAGATGGTGTTTGTTCCGGATGTGTACTCGGAAAACATCATCGGGACAGTTTTGACAAACGTGCCTCTTGGCACGCCTCAGCCCCTTTACAGCTTGTGCACAGTGATTTATGTGGTCCTCTTCCTGTTGCTTCATTCTCTGGCTGCAAGTACTTCTTAACTTTCATTGATGATTTCTCCAGACGCACTTGGGTATACTTCTTAAAACTCAAGAGCGAAGTATTTACCACTTTTTTGGCCTTCAAAGCATTTGTTGAAAAACAATCTGGACATCAAATTCTTAAGCTAAGAACTGATAATGGTGGAGAATATGTTAAAAACGCATTCATCAACTTTTTCACTGAAAATGGAATTCAAATGCAACATACTGTTCCATACACTCCACAACAAAATGGTGTAGCTGAAAGGAAAAATCGCACCTTAAAGGAAATGGCTAATTGTATGCTGCAATCTAAAGGACTCAGTCTTAGTTTTTGGGCCGAAGCAATTAATTGTGCAAATTATATAATCAATCACACTCCTACTAAGGTTCTAGAGAATATCACTCCAGAAGAAGCTTGGAGTTCCATTAAACCAGATGTAAGTCACTTTCGTGTGTTTGGAAGTGAAGCATGGGCCCATATTCCAGATGAAAAGCATAAAGCTTTAGAACCTAAGAGTGAGAAATGTACTTTTGTTGGATATTCTGAAGATGTAAAAGGTTATAGACTTATTCCATTTAAGTCCAAAAATGTTATCATTAGAAGAGATGTAAAATTTGATGAAAATAAATCGGCCTGCGAGCCTAGTCCGGCGGATGTGCCACCTCTTCCTATCTCTTCTATCTTTGAAAACATTTCTTCTTCTGATGATGAAAGCGAGGATGATAATCCTCCCCCACCTTCTCAGGATCCTCAACTTCCAAGATGGGTCCGTGCTACTCGGGATGCAGCAGGTGATCTTGCCAGTGATCCTACAGATCAGCGACGTACACGTTCTCAGTTTGAAAGAGCCTCTTCTTTACTGGCTCAAGCTCCAGTAAATCATGATCCTGACACTTTTGCAGAAGCTTCAGGCCATCCACATTGGGAAGCAGCTATGAATGAAGAATATCATTCATTGATGACAAATGATACATGGGATCTTGTTCCTCTACCAAAGGGACGCAAACTTGTTAGATGCAAATGGGTTTACAGAACCAAGTATGGACCAGATGGGAAAGTTGATAAACATAAAGCTCGTCTAGTTGCTAAGGGCTTTTCATAGGTTGAAGGCATTGACTACACTGAAACCTTCTCTCCAGTTGCCAAAATGAACTCTATCCGCCTTGTTCTTTCCCTTGCTGCCTCTTTAAAATGGGAAGTCCATCAAATGGATGTTAAATCTGCCTTCTTGCATGGGGACTTGCAGGAAGAAATCTATATGGAACAACCCATTGGCTTCATACAAACAGACTCCAGCCTCGTTTGTCGACTTAAGAAATCCCTTTATGGCCTCAAGCAAGCTCCTCGGGCTTGGTATGCCAAAATGGATAGCTTTCTTTTAGAATCTGGCTTTTCTAGGTGTCATTCTAACAATACTGTCTACACCAAGAAAGTGGGCAACTCTCTTATCATCCTTGTTCTTTATGTTGATGATCTTATTCTTACTGGTAGTGATCCCAACCTTATAAACCATGTGAAGTCCAGCCTTAAAAAGAAATTTGAAATGACAGACTTAGGACACTTACACTATTTTCTCGGTCTTGCAATCCCAAGAGGGTATTTTCCTTTCCCAGTCCAAGTATGCTTGTGATATTCTTCGTCATTTTCACATGGAAGACTGTAAGCCAGCCCCTTCTCCCTTTCAGTCTGGAGTCAAACTTTCAGTCTCTTTTACTTCTCCTGAAGTTGATGCTACCTTATACCGTCAACTTGTCGGAAAACTCTTGTATTTAACCCATACTCGTCCTGATCTTTCCTTTGTTGTTGGCCTTGTTGCTCGTTTTATGCAAAACCCCCGTGAAAGTCATTGGAAAGCAGCTAAAAGAATACTTCGTTATGTTCGAGGTACAGTACAGTTTGGGATTCATTACAGTGCCAAAGCAGCTCCTCTGTTAGTTGGTTTCACTGATTCTGATTGGGCTGGTGACCTTGATGATCGGAAGTCTACTGCCGGTTATGTCTTCACTCTTGGTTCAGGACCTATTACATGGGCTTGTAAGAAACAGGCTGCCATTTCTCTTTCGTCAGCAGAAGCAGAGTATCGTGGTGCCGTGGAAGCTAGTAAGGAAGCCTTGTGGCTTCGTCAGATCCTATCAGAGTTTGGCTTTGAGCAGCAGCATCCAACCACACTTTGGTGTGATAATCAAAGTGCCATTCAGCTATGCAAAGATCCAGTCCAGCATCAGCGCAGCAAACACATTGAACTACACATGCACTTCATCAGAAAGCTCATTCATGACCATGTTCTTGAAGTGCAATATTGTCCAACAGATGATCAGGTTGCAGACATCTTCACAAAGGCTCTCACAGAGGCGAAGTTCACTAAACTTCGATATATGCTTGGAGTTCAGGAAGTTGTCACTAAGGGGGGATAGGCTCTAGTGCCTCCTTCCTTCTCCTATTGTGTCATATTTGTAAATCCTTCAATCCTATCCCACGTTGTTCTTAAGGGGGGATGTTAGGATATTCCGACACATAGGATATAGTTAAGTTCAACTTGGTCTAGCATAGAGTTAGGTTAGAGTTAGGTAAAGTGTGTTTCTTTATCGTTGTACATTTTGTAACTTACAATTCAACGGTCACGATATGTAGTGATCCGACGGTTCACTCTCACCTCGGTATTACCGACACTTGATCCGTGGCTTGACACCCGATTGGTCCATGAGTTCTATTTAAAGCGCATGGAGGGTCATTGTTCGGGTAATCCGTGCATGAGAGAAGCTTATGTAAATTTTCATTCTTTGATTAATAAATTTCCTGTAGTACCCACGTTGGGATAGGCCGTGGACTGTTTCCCTCCTTGCACTCTGAGGGTTTTAACCACGTCAAAAATACTGGTGTATTGATTTGAGATCTGGTTGTGAGCAGTGTCCTTTTGGTATTCTTTCTGTGGAACTTACCCTGTAAATTCCTACATCCTTGTCTTTTTATGTATCTTCCTCTTCTTGTTTTACCTCCTCTACACTGACAGTAGGACTAACATCGTAAGTGAGGGCTTTGATGTCATCCTCTGCTGACAAGTCTTTGAAGACTGACCATGTTATAGGGTTCTTGAGGTTTTGGAGGGATCTTCAATGAGGATCCTAATCAACCCATGTTGAGCCAACTATTAGGAATTCCCCTCCTTCACCTTTATGCTTGACTCTATGAGTGATTGCAGCAAGAAATATGGTATGTTGAGTCTTTGGTGAGGTGGTGTTTCTACCCCAAATCTTAATTCCTCAAGGATCCTGAAATGATAGCCATAGAAAACACTATATCTACCCTCACATGAGAATGTATTTGATGAGTTGGTAGCCTACCTCACTCCATGGGTATGATATAATGTCCCTCCTTCATTTTTGTCCTTAGTGGGTTCTTCACCTTCTAGAAATAATTTTTTTTGCCACCTGGTTGTCTCCTTTGTCTTCTTTTCTCCATGGGATTCCTAGGGGAAGTGTGGTGACCCTGTTGATGAGCTCTGGGGTGAGATCTATAGTGAGGCCCCTTACT
Source organism: Pinus tabuliformis (assembly GCA_031772625.1). NCBI lineage: Eukaryota > Viridiplantae > Streptophyta > Pinopsida > Pinales > Pinaceae > Pinus > Pinus tabuliformis. The sequence goes on along the minus strand of CM062806.1, from coordinate 263,278,024 downwards.
ACAACAATGGCATGGATTTTGCTGTGTGGAGTGAGGGAGAGAGCAAATTATTAATCTACCTCATCATCATACCCTCTGAATTTTTCGAAAAACCCCATCCAATTGTGTCTTGTAAATATTTCAAGCACCTGAGGGTGTTGTTGGATTCTCATAGTGTTTATGGGCTCTCTCCTATTAAACCCTCCTATCATCTTGTTGGTGAAGATTGAGGAGAATATGAGAGGGTTGACACAAATTTTCAAATGTAGGAGCAAAACAGAGTTGACTGTGTATTTAATTCACTTCACATAGTTGCTAAATTCACTCAATTTTAGAGTATCCCTGGTTCATTTACTTGGAAAGGGGGATGAAATTGTAGAGCCTACCTCTTTAGACTGGCTCCAGCAGGCAATTCCCGTGATATCCCTTCTGAACTCTTCTCTGCCAATCCTATAGATAGTCTCTGTGTATCCTGTAGACTGTTTCCTGTAGGAATTCTTGTGCATGATCCTGTAAGAATTCCCATGTAGAACGATGGATCTTTGCTTCTAGTGGGTGGCCTAGGTTATGAGAACGACTTGAGTGAGGGAGTTTTGATGAGGTGAAATGCATGAATGCATGGGAACAATGTTTTATTTCCTCTTATGGTGATTCGGGGTGAGGTGGTGTTATAGAAATTTTTGGGCACTACAACCCCAAGCATGAAATGTCCATAAACCAAGGGCTCCTAAGTCCCTAAAAGTGTTGTTCTAACCCCTAAAGGAACAAGGTCAACTGATTACAGCTTCTCCCAGAAGTTCTCCATGAAAAACTGCTCAGAATTGGTCAAAACAGGATCATTTCAGCTGCTCCATAGGCTAAGTGCGTTGCATCTCACCTAAACACACTGTGTGGGTGCGTTGCATTTCAAAAAGCCATTCTATGGGGTGCGATGGGCGAGAAGTGACAAATGGCAGTGTCATTCCGCGAGGTGGAGAGGCATTGAAGCTTCCAGAAACTTCTCCTGTGACACTTGCCTCTCTGAATTCAACCAAGGATGAGTAAGAGATCATCAATCTCCAAGTGGAAGCAAGAACTATCAGAGGGAAGACACTAATCAAATCACAAGCTGACTCATCTCCCTTACAGATATCTATATATGGATCCCTCATCCCAGAGATCCAGGGGCTGGAATTTTGCATATTGTAAGGAATTGTTGTTGGTTTATTGAGATAAAACATCAGATTGTTGGGTGATCTAAGCTTTGTATGAGGTGAAGAGGTGCTTCCTTGCTGAGAGGATGATGCTGGGTCAGAACAACTGGTTGTAACTCCCCTTGGCTCTTTCTTGTTTATCAATAAAAGCTATTCAATTTTTCCTCCATACTCTTGTGTCATTTATGTTTGTTGCATTTGTATGGTCAATTTATATCTGATCCTAGATTGTTTATGATTATAGATCCGAGTTCTTGTATAGTGCTATGCTACTGTAATCTTACATGTGCTCTGTGAAGCTGGGCGTGCAAGGGAACGAGTAGCGAAAGACTATCAAGAAAGAGAGGAATCGAACCAGGAGATTAGCGCAAGACAGAGGTTGGTATTCTTTGTTCTTCTCTATCTATACTTCATAAAGGAAAAACGAAAGTAGCTTTACTTTGTTTGTTTCTAAGGCATTTATCACACCTTAGTGGGATAAGCAGTTCTGAGTAGACACTTTTCCCTGTAACAGGTGGTGTGCTGGCAACAAAGGTACATTGTCATTTTTGGACTGTTGGTTCCCATTACCACCTCATCATTTCCCACTCCTCACAATCAGCTCCCACCTCGTAGATCCGTAGTTTAACCACTTTTTTCCTACTCCTTCTCTGTCTTTGAGTTCACTGTAGCCACGTGTGTGAAGACACCCAGTTGTGCATGTGCTGACTGAACGAAGGTGGCCATGTTAACTGGCCACCTTTTCACTTATAAACCAACTATATTGTAACCCTTACAACTTTTTACTACATGATGCATATTAGTGAGCGAGCGGGATACTTACCTGTGGTTTCGATGCTATGTTGTAGTTGTCTAAGAACAGAGGTGTTGCGTTGTATATTTACTGCATGCCATTCTTCTTCCTCCTCTTACTGTCTGCTAATGGTTTCTTTGATTTTGTAGGTATCTGTGGCTGAAGATCTGATGCTGCTACTGCTATGGAGCTCCTGGATCATCCTAGTGAAGACTTGTTGTTGGTGTGATTGGCATTTTGTGGGATGGGCTGCTACAGGATGCCGTATAGCTGCTTCTCCCTCAGAATTCTTTAATCATGTTGTTGGTTGGGGCTGTGAGGATGGTGACATGGATGGAAATAAGGAGTAGAAGTGTGTAGAGCAAAGGATACTCAGGTAATGCTCTTACTCCTCTTTGTTTCCCTTTTTTTCTAAGACTAACAGAAAATGTTGAAACTGATTTTTTTTTTGAATGGTGAGTGCAGGAATGATGATGGTGGATGAGGTGAGGTGCTAGATCATGCATAGAGTGAATTTAGGGACCTAACAAATCTATCATGTGCCTTCAGATTGCTTCCTATAGGATTTATGGGTCATTGTAATTCCTATAGGATCATCCTGTAGGTTTTTAGGGGATCCTGTAGAAAACATAGTCTTTGCATAAATCGAAGCAATGGAGTAGAAAAATGATAGAGCTAATGGAGGGATGCATGGTAAGGAGTAGAGGAGATGAATATGTGAGAGGCAGGGTTCCCTTTGGATCCTCTTTTTCTCCTTGACTGTCTTTCTCACCCACCTACAAATGGAAATTTCATGACAATTATATATTTTTCTCTTCTTCCTTTTTTGAAAAACAAGTAGGTTGCCTCAGAGAGGTTTTCACCCTAGCTGTTTTCCTTGGGCACCTCAAGGAAGGTTTTCATCCAGGGATCTTCTTATTCTCTTTTCCTTTTTGTTATTTTTTCTCTTTTTTCCTTTTTTTTTCTTTTTCATCATTGGGCCGCCTCACGAGGTTTTCAACCTAAAGATGGGACTCAAGCACCTCATGGAGGTTTTCACCTGAGTTCTTTTATTTTTCTTTTTTTTTTCTTTTTCGGTGATTTGATGAGGGAGGAGCTAGAACGTGTTCCACCATTATCACTGTTTTATTGTTAGTATCAATGAACTCTTGTTTTGATAAAGGTCTCTTGTACATTTTCAATCTGTGCTCATTAACAAGCAAAGGAATGGCTTCTTCATCTATAGTTCTAATTTGCACTAAACCATTATCATGGCATCTTTCCACAACATAAGGTCCGAGCCATCTTTTCCCCATACTTGCCCTTCAAGTATTTATACCTAGAATAATATAACAATGCCCAATTTCCTTCCTGAAATTGCTTCTCCTTAATATGTTTATCATGCTAGATCTTCCTCTGAAGTTGAACTATCTCTATATGTATGAGGGCCTGCATTCTGAATTCATCCAAGCCATTAAATTGGAACAATCTCTCTTTCTGTGCATTTCTGAGATCCAAATCTAGTTGGGCTGCCATCCTTAATGTGTTATATTAAAACTCAATGGACAACAAGGCCTTTTTCCCATAGACCAGCTCATAGGGTGTGAATCCAGTGATGGTCTTCCATGTGTTATTATAGGCCCAGGTGGTCTCAACTATTCCTTTTGCCCAATCCTTCCTGCTGCAGCTCACTACCTTGGTTAAGATGCCCTCCAGTGCCATGTTGGTCACCTCCACATGCCCATTAGCTTATGGATGATAGGGAGTGGAGGTCCTATGCTTGATCATGTGATGGCTGAGCAGGTCTTCAAACATGTTGGAGGTAAACTGGTTGCCTTGGTCTATGACTAGCTCTTTAGGGTACCCAAATTTGTAGAATACATTCTCCATTAGGAACTCAACCACCTTCTCTTATGTTTCTACCTTAATTCCCTTGGTTTCAGCCCACTTAGTCAAATAGTTAGTGCACACAATAATGTACTATTTTTGCTTTGAAGGAGGGTTGATAGGCCCAATGAATTCCATGCCCCACTTGACAAATGGATCGAAAGTCACTTGAGGCTACAGGGGCATTTCATCTCTTGGAGTAGGCCTTCCCATCCTCTGGCACTGATCACGTTGACTAGTGTAATTTTTCACATCCTGATGAAGAGTGGGCCAGTAATAGCCTGCTTGTAACACTTTGAATGTTGTCCTCTTTGCTGCAAAGTGACCTCCAAAAGGCCCATCATGACAGGTCAGAAGGATGTCGAAGACTTCCTCTTCCCTGACACACCTTCTCAAGATTTGAACTGGGCCAAGTTTGAAAAGATTGCCCCCAATCCAAGTGAAGCGGGCGCTTATCCTGACTATCTTTCTCTTTTCTTTAGAAGGCAAGTTTGGTGGGAACTGTGTTGATACCAAGGAGTTTTCTATATCAGCAAACCATAGAGAGAAAACTGAAATAGAAAACAAGTGCTCATCTGGTAATTGGTCATCCACCATTCCTTCTTCACCTGCAGGCACATTTACCCTAGATAAAAAGTCTGCAACAATATTTTCCTTACTAGGCTTATCAACAATGGTTAGATCAAACTACTGTAATAAAAGCAGCCATCTTATAGTTCGAGCATTCACATATGGTTTGTTCATTAAATATTTGATTGTAGCATGGTCAGTATGCACAAATGTTTGATAGCTTGTAATTTAATTCCTGAATTTGTTTAATGAATGCACAATAGCGAGGAGTTCCTTTTCGGTCACTATATAATTTAGCTCAGCCTTTGACAAGTTCTTACTGATAAAATAGATAGCATAAGGCAATTTTTCCTCTACCTAACCTAGGGCTACTCCTATGGCTTTTTTTGAGGCATCAGCATGAATATGAAAGGGGAGGGCCCAATTTGAGCCTTGGAGAATTGGTGCAGTGGTTAACTTACCCTTTAGAATGTGTAAGGCCTCTTGACAACTTTTTGACCATATAAACTCGGAATATTTGGCCAAAAACCCAAATAAAGGAGAGGCCAACTTGCTGAAATCTTTTATGAGCCTTCAGTAGTATCCAACTAACCTTAATAAACTTCTGACATCTTTCTGCTTTTGAGGAGGTGGGACCCTTTGGATGATGGCTATTTTTTTTGGGTCTGCCTACAATCCTTGCTGAGATATTGAATGACCTAGCACAGTCCCTTCAGTCATTAAGAATTCACATTTTTCAGGACCGAGAGACAGGTTCATTTCAATTCATTTGTGCAGTACTTTGCCTAGGTTAGTTAGGACTTCTTGAAAATCACAGCCATAAGGTGTAAAATCATCCATATAAATTTCCATCACATCATGGACTAATTCGGTGAAAATACTCAAGGCCGCTCTTTGGAAAGTGGCAGGAGCATTTCATAGGCCAAAAGGAAAGACCCTATAGGAAAAAGTACCCTAAGGACATGTGAATGTGGTCTTATCCTGGTCTTCTCGGCAGATTTGGATTTGGTTGTACCCACTGAATCCATCTAGGAAAGAGAAAAACTTTTCCCTGCCAGGTCGTCTAGCACTTGGTCAATGAAGGGTAGAGGAAAATTATCCTTCTTTGTGGCTTTTTTCAACTCCCTGTATTGACACAAATCCTCCACTTACCATTTTTCTTGGGAACTAACACCACGGAGACCCACTCACTATTGGAGATAGGGTAAATGAATCCTACATCTAGCAGTTTTTGTAGTTCTTCTTTGACTATATCTTTAAGAGTTGGATTCATCCTCCTTTGTGGTTTCCGGACTAGCTAGAAACCTTCTTTGATGTATATGTGGTGAGTACACACTGAGGGGTGTACTCCCTTCATTTCCTTGTAACTCAAAGCGAAGGCTTCTAGATTTTCCTTTAATATGTTGCATAGCTTCTCCTCTTTGAGAGCAGAAAGAGATGGATTAGTTTTCAAGGTTTTATCTAGTCCGAATTCTATGGTTTTGACACGGAGTGGGCTGGAATCAACCAAGCATAATTCAATTGGATGATTGTGTTGGGTTTCCTTTACTACTTCTTCTAAAGGTAATGAACCAGGAGTTGGACTTTGGAGCAGGTGTTCAATCAAGTCATCCTCATCTTTCTATCCTCCTCCCATAGTTGCTTCCAAAGCATAAATTTGGGTAGAATAAACCTCATCTTCTTCCTCCTCCTCCAACCATAAGGGTAAATCATGCTCTAGGGAAGGTTGAGTAGGAGGGTATAGGACTAACTTCTTGGACATATGCCCATACTTCATGGTCATATTCCTAGCTCTGTAGCTAATGTAAGCATTAGCTATGGCCAACCATGGCCTCCCAAGGATGAGAGGATAACCAGTAAGCTTAGCCTTAGGCTGAAGAACTAGGAAATCTACAAGGTACTCCGAGGAGTCAATGGAGACCATCACATCCTCCATAATTCCCTCAGGGGTTACTGTGGAATGTTCTGCAAGTTGAAGAACTGTTGTGGTCTTCCTCAATGACCCTTGGAGGTTGAGATTGAGCATGGTGTCCTTGGTCATCACATTAATGGTAGCCCAAGATTGATCAAAGTGCGTGGGACAATGGTGCCATTGATGTGCACATCTACTACAAGGCTTCCAGGGCCAAATATTGTGGACATATTACATGCCCCAACATTAAGTCGGACAACTGCCCAATGACATTAATGGTAGGGGCATCCTTTTTTCACCTCCCTGGATGATTGAAGCATTTCTCCTTAATCAAATTATTGTAAATGGGAACATCTTTTATTGCCTAGAGAAGGGGGATCTTTACACATAGATTTTTCAATTCTCCCAGAAGTTCAGTTTCTTTTGGGGTAGGCTGGAGTGGTTGGGCTAATATTTCAGGAAAGGGTGGATTTACTTTAAGGTTGCTTTCCTCTCTTTCTTACTCAACCTCCCTAGGTGGAGGGGAAGGTTGGTAATCCAGGAGAACTCTCCCAGATCTCAGGTTAATCTCCTAGATTTCCACAACATAAGATGGATATGGTGTCTCTCCACTGTATACTTGATGAGCCTACCTATTGTTCGGGTTCGGATTTGGATGGGCAGGAATCTAAGGTTGCTTTGGTGGAGTAGAGTGTAGGAGTTGTGGTTGGGCAGGTGGTGGAGGCAATAGAGTTGGAGCATTGTTGTATTGGGGCCTCCACCCCTAGAGTGGTGTATTCCACTGAGGTTGTGGCGGATCGTAAGATTGAAATGATTGGCTGGTTGGTTGGGAATGATACTGAGATGCATAGGGCCAAGGAGGGGGTGTAGACCAGGAAGGATGAGCAAGGGGTTCCCAAGAAGGTATAGTTGTGGTTTGGTTGGGGTTGTAATATGCATGGGATGACCCTTGCATGCCTTGCTGGTATGGTCTAGGCCCAGGAGGTATCCTTTGGTTAATGTAGTAGAGCTACTCAATGACCCCTTCTGCTCCTCGATATACAACTTTGAGTCTGGGTAAAGAAGGGCACTTGTGTGTGGAGTGGTTTTCTCCACAGACCGAGCAATTTCAATACAGTTCAATGGAAATTCGTTCCTAGGATGCCTCCTGGTGCATCTAGGACAAAAGATGGCCAAGGCTCTCTCTACTTCCTTTTGATTCCTTTTAATGTTCATGGTGTCCATTTGCAAGGCAAGGGTTTGCAGCATCTCACTTTTGAAATTTTCTAGCATATTTCCAATTTCACCCTTCATGGATGAGTTAGAAGATGATGTACTGGCCATAGGTTGACTACCCCTACCCTTTTTCCTAGCTGCCCTAGAATGGTTTCTAAATACAGCCTTGATATCCTCATAGGGTAATTGGTAGATATGTCCTCCTGCTAACAAATGTAAGGTATCCAGAAGATCTTTTCTTACTCCCCTAAGTGGGACCAGCTTTAGGGACTCAGGGTCAAGTGTGCAGCTGGTCCTTTTGTAGCTGAGTTGGAATCTTTCTTCATAGTCTTCTAAGGATTCATCATGGCCTATGGTCATCCTAAAAATTTCTTCTTTAGTATCCTTTGACTGATAGTAGTCCCGATATTTGTTGTTAAAGGCCTGTTGCATCTCAGCCCAAGTTGTGATGTTATCTCCAAGTAAGCCCATGAACCAGCGCAATGCTACATCCTTGAGGGTAGATGGAAATAGTTTTAACTTTTTTCTAATCATCTGTATAGTCGTAGGATCGGCATATAACAACAAACTCAAATAAGAAAGTGTCAGGGTCCTCTTTGGTCAGGCCATGGAAATGAGGTAGGGTAGAGGGGCTTATATTTTTCATCTTAGTGTCCTCGTTGGTTTCCCTAATGGGGAAGGCACCATCAACTCTCTCTCTATTCCCTCTTTCATTTCGGTTTTCAGCTATTGGTTTAGTAGGAATGGGTTCCTCTTCTTCTTCTTCCCCTGTAGGTTCTTCAAATATGTCAGGTTGCTCACCTAAAGGTTCCTCCAATTAACAGCCACCGAAGAGGAGAGAAGGTTGGTTGTTGGATGCAGTGGGGATATTTGGAAAAGATTCCCCTAATTTGTCCCTATTCCTATGAGGCATGAAAGGAAATATTTTTGGGTTAGTTTGGTATTCCTTTTTTTTAAACCTGAAAAGTACTTGTGGAAATGAAATTGCTGATTGAATGAAAATTACTAAAAGAATGAAAAAACTACTTGCTGAATTGAAATCCTGCTTGCAAAATGGAAAGGAAAGAAGATAATGAAAAATGAAAGAAAGGAATGAACTAGATTACTTTTGCAGAAATAAACTAATGAAAAAATATTGAAGACAAGAAATAGAAGAAAATAAAGCAGTAATCACATTCTACTCAGACACCTCCTCCGAAACGGCGCCAAAAAGTGATGAACGCCAGTATTGCAACAAGGATGTTGCAACTCTTGGGCTACCAACTTTACTTATAAACCTCGGGTTTGGACAAACTTGGAGGTGACAGTGCTGTATGCACAAGTAAAAGTGATGGTCCTGCCTATTGTCACTGTTCAGTTGGTGAGAGACCACAGGGGTTCCAAGCTAGACTTCTATAGATTCAGAAGAAGCTCGATCCTTTGATGGAAGAAGGGAAAATCTACTCTAAGAGAGCTACTCTACTACAGTAATGAAAAAAAAACATGTAATGCTAAATCACACCATATCCTAATTAACCATTTAAGCAGCTATGCTAAGAAAAATTGCTAAATCAACACTAAACAAATGCTACTATCTAAGCTGCAGAAGTAAAGAGCATCAAACCATACTAATGTGCAAGAAAAAAACTAAACTAAATCTATTTTCACTTTTTTGGTTTTTTTTTAGGCAAAATCAAGTATGCAAACTAATTGTTCTTGTGGATGTGACAGGTGGATGGAAGGTGTTTGAGGATGGCTAGAAGGTTATGAAGTGATTGGATGGTGTGGAAGGGTCCTAGGGGGCATTTTGTGACTTCCTATAGGTTTCCCATCAATTTGGCCTCAAAACAGGCTGTTTCAGGAAAACCTATAGGATGTACTAGAAACCTACAGGATGATCTTGTAGGAATTACAGGAAACCTACAGCATATAGCCAAGACCTAATTATGAGGTGTTGGAGGTGTTATGAAGCTTGGGAAAGGTATGTGATGAGTGGAATGGGGTGTTAGAAGGTCTAGGAGCACTTAGGAGTCAATATCCAAGATAAGAGATGGGTAGATTCACTCAATGTATCTAGGGGGATTTCAATGAAAAATGATGAAAAACTAGTGAGGGTGATGGTGAAACAAGTGATGGCTAAGGTGGATGAAGTGGAAGGTGGTTGTTGGTGATGAAGTCCGGGTCTCCTCCTGAATTACCTACTCTGCTTAAAATGTGTGTGTCTTCCAAGAACTATGCAACAAGATACATTTTCATAAACTAGAAAAGCATGAATCAATTGCCTATATTATGCATGAAGAAAGTTGTTGAAGGGAAGGAAAGCATAAGTGAGATCATATTGAAAAAATGGAGATGGAAAAAGATGACAATGAAATCCGCCTCACAACATGAACCAAATACTGAATCAAAGACAACGAACTACAAAGCTCATACAAGAACTAGAAATCTATGTTTTTGGGGCTGCTGAAGGGTCCCTTCCTCAAGTCATGGTCCCAGAGGGAGGAAATTAGGCCGAGACACCTACTGACAACCTTGTGGTGATCCTTTTTCTCCTTGCTAACATGCTACTTTCAAGAAGTCACAAATGGAAGCAAACTATCACACAACCAATCTAATCTATATTGTTGTAATGGAAATGCATCTACTTAGCAAATGAAGAATTAAACTATGAATCTATACTAGCATACATGTACAATAGAGAGGAGCCTTGGCTGCTAGGGTTGGGCCCTAACCCAAGAGCTTCATCCCTCTGAGTTAGCTCAGTGTTGCCTCAAAACAAAACTCATTCTTATTACCAAAACAATGGATTACATCAAAAACTGTCACAAGTCTTGCAGGTCGAAAATAGAGAGTTTTACAATCAAAAATACGAATCCTACTAAGGTCCTAAGCCTCTCTACTTATACATCTAAAGTATCCAATGACTTCCTTAAAATTAAGGAGACTCGGGTCCCAAACTTGAGATAAACTGGTGCTTTGTCTTTCACTTGCTCGATTGCCTTCTAATCCTCATGATTTGGTTGTTTGCACTCCGAGCTGATGGAGGAATATTCGAATGGAGGGGTAGTAAATGAGGAGGATTTACCTCCTATAATCCCTCTCCCTTGTCCCATTCGAGTTTTGACCTTGGTCTTTGCCAAAATTCCTTTATTTTATCCTTTAGTCCTGCATTAAATTCACATTAGACCACAAAGCAAAACATCCAACTCTAACTCATCTCATAAACAAAATATAATCAAAAGTATGCAATAGGTTATGAGAATAATTGGTTTGACTAAGCTAGGAGGTGATTAAGGCCCATATAATTACCCAATGATGAGGCTCATCAATTGTGATAATGAGAGCTATAACAAACTCTCTGAAAATCATGTATTTCATGATCGATCCAAGCATAAAGACATTTGGTATCACCATCTATGGGATTATGTGCAGAGGTAGATAATGTTGTTGAAACACATTCCTACCGAGAAACAAGATGCAAACATTTTGAAAAAGGCTTTGTCAGGAGGTAAGTTAAAGTTCCATAGAGGCAAGATTAGGGCGACGAATAATCCCTTTCATTTTGAGAGGTAGTGTTGAAAATGAAACAAGAAAATCTTAGTTTGACATTGCCTTGGTAAAACTATAAAGAATTCAAATTCCTATTTGAGTAGAAATATTGAAGGTAGTTAACGTAGGGGACATGGAACTTGTCACTCAATTAAATTAGTTAATTCAAGTTGGAGAATCTTAAGTTCGATTCAATATGATTGATTTCTAATTTCTAGCAATCTATTTAAGTTAAATCGAGTTATTGTTAGTTAAACTAGTTATAACTGTTAGAGGAACTAGTGGAGGTCAAGTTGTGCAGTGTGACTTCAGTCAAACTTAGTGATCATTCATTTAACTAATCAATCACCCCAAAATAATTGATGCATGTAGAGAACTCAGGTTACCCAATTGAGATAGAGATTCAAGGACAATGTACTATCAATTGTAGACCCTTCCAAATTGTACAAGTGGTGCATGTAGTCAAAGGATGAACCTAGAAGGATTGCGCAATTCCAATAGAGGAATTTCCTAATTAATAGGGGCTTAATTCCTCAAGGAATAGTGCAAGGAAATAGAAGCTTGGAGGGATTTAAAATTGGCTAAGTGTTGTCTAGAGTCAGTGAGACAAGCAAAGGGATAGTGTCATGCGGAAAGAGTCAATTTTGCGGACAAAACCGACCTCCCTAGAAACTAAGGCTTTTCTAGTGACAAACAAAACAATCAAGCACTATCTTTCCCTAAATATGCATTTAAAATAAAACCAACCAGGTGTTTAAGGCTTACCTTTAGTCCAACGTTGTTTGTAGAGGCCAAGCCTCTTCGATCCAGATGAGCTCCTCTCCTTGAAGCCTGCATACACAAACAAGCAAACGATTACATAGCACCTGAATAACTCATATAATAAAACATATTCATCATAAATACCAAGGAGTTTATGAAACAAATTATATATAACAACTTGTTGAGAAAAATGAACTTAATTGTATTAACTGAAAACAAAAGAAACCTTACAACCAACGCCTTGGTGTTGTGCAGGTCCCTCCCAGGGTCCATCAAGAGTTCTCCTCTACTTTGATCAGCTCACCCACTTCCAAATGAAGCTAAGAAAGGAATGTGATCTCTCCTCTCAAGCTCTATAAGGGAGTCTTAATTTCAGCAGCATCTACCCTTAGGAATGTTTAGCTTTCAACCTCTCTTGCCTCTGGCCCAATGCCTATATTTATAATGCTTTGGAGGAAGCTAAACAGGTCCACCATCAATGGGATAAGCCCCTCTTTCAAAGGGATAGCTCCCCTCTTCATGAGATAAGTTCCTCTTTCATTGGGATGCATGAACCATCTGGAGGCGCTCAATCCACGTCAAACCATCTTCTAGAATGCTCTAGAATCGACCGCAAGTAAGTTTTTTGAAGTAAAACTGTTATAGACATTTTTGTGCCTTACAGCTTTGAGCATGAAATGTCCATAATCCAAGGGATCCAAAGTCTCTAAAAGAGTTTTTCCTGCCGCTAAAGGAACAAGGTCAACCAATGACAGCTTCTCCCAGAAGTTCTCCACGAAAAACAACTCAGAACTATCAAATCAGGATCAATTCAGATGCTCTACTAGCTGCCTGTGTTGTAATGCACCCCAGTACACTAGCTAGGTGCGTTGCAATGCACCTAAATGCACTACCAGGGTGCGCTGAGCGATAAATGCCAAATGGCAGTATCATTCCGCGAGGTGTACAGACACTGGAAGCTTTCAAAATCTTCCTCAATGACACTTGCCTCAATGAATTCGACCAATGATGAGTAAGAGGCTCTCAGCCTCCAAGTGGAAGCAAGAACTAACAAAGAGAAGCCACAAGTCAAAACATAAGCTGACTCATCCTCTCTGCTTACATCTATATATGGATCCCTCATCCCAGAGATCCATAGGCTGGAATTTTGTACTTTGCAGAGAATTGCTGTTGGTTTGAGATTGAGATTAGTGCATTGGGTGATTTATGCTTTGTTGGAGGTGAGGAAGGGATTCCTTTGCTAGGAGGTAGATGCTGGATCGGGACTCACTTGGTTGTATCTCCTCTTGGACTTTCTTATCATATCAATAAAACTATTTGAGTTTCTCTTATATTCTTGTATATCAATGATGCTTTGTTATATATGCATGTTTAGCTTAAATCTGATCCTAAGCTAGTTATCAATGTAAATCTATGTCTTTTGTGTAGTTTTCCTCCTCTGTGATCTTGCAGGAACTTGGTGAAGCTGGACCAGTAAGGGAGCAGGCAGCGGGAAGCAAGCAAAAGAGGAGAGCGATTGGATCGACAAACTAGCGAAAGACATAGGTTAGTTACATCCTTCCTCTTCGTTTACATTTCATAAAGAAGAATACGAAAATAGTTTTCCTTGTTTTTTGCTAAGGCACTGTCACACCTTAGAGTGGGATAGGGGTGTTCTGAATGGATACTTTTCCCAACAACAAATTGGCGACTCCGCTGGGGATCGTATCTAGTTATTTTATTTTTGGTTCTATTGTTGTTCTTCTCATAAACTTAGGAGTGGCGAATCGAACTGCATTTGCCATTTACAAATGCAAAGTAGAGATCTGCTACTCTAGTCCATTCGCTGGGCCTGTTTATGATCTGAACAACTGACCCAAAAATGCTCTAACAGCCCTTTTTGATAGCTCTTAGTCCTCCTTTAAATCATCCCTCTAATTGTACTTAATTGATAGCTTTTATCCGGCCAAAAACCATAGATCAAACTACAAACCGTAACCCAGAACCCAGAGACAATTCTCGTTTCTGCTTCAGCGCAGGCTCTGTGAAGAGACTCTGCATTTCAACGTAGGTCCTGAGAGGGCTACCTGCACTGCAATTCAGTTTCCCTGTGCAACAGGTGCGCTGATCAGCCTTTGCCCTGTGCAGCTGTGGTTCTTTGCTTCTTTTTGCTCAGTTTTGTCTCTGATTTTTGCAGCCTGTTATCAGTGTGTGTACCTATCTAAAAACCCCTTTTCTTTGCCTCAATTCCGCCTCAGTTGTATAAAAGAAACTGTATTTGTTTTTGTGTATTTGTTACATCATTTGCAGTTTCCCATTACAAGAGTAAACTAGTCATACTGTCGCCCTTAGATCTAGACCTGTCGTAAGTGTCGTTTTGATCTTAGGAGTAAGTTTGTTTGTTGTTGACAGTTGATTGAGCTTTTACTTTTGTCTTTTGGTTTGAATTTATGAATTTCTAGTGTCGAAACAAGTGTTTACTTCAAAATCATAAAGTGTCGTAATCGTCTTTTTGTTTTCAAAAAGAAGCTTGTTTGTGTTTTTCACTTGAAATCGAATTCAAATTTGTACAACAACTTTCTTTTTAGGCATCAATATTAAGAAAGTGAAAACAAATACATGCATATGTGCATTTGCATCTTGACAGTTTGTATGGATTGATTTAGGAAAAGTGCATTTACAGTGTGCTCTATGCTCTTTGAGAAAAGATTGTGTCTTTCTTTTCCCCTTGTAGCTAGGATTTTCATGGTTGAAAAGAGATAAAAGCTTGCTTATCATCTTTAGACTGCATTTAGGAATTGTATATACATCTCGTGGTAATCCAAAAAGGCAAATGTCTAAGAAAGATCAACCTAAAATAAATTGAATGAACTTAACAACGCTTTGTAACTTAACGCACAACATAGAGGTCTAGGCTAGAGACGTGTTCCGGCGTCGTAAAACCTGGTAACTATTGCCTCACTGATGGTTGGGTGATTCCTCCTGAGAGACAATAAGTGCCAGTACGGATTGTGCTCCCACGTACCGTCGAGTATATATTGGGAGACCCCTATAGGCATAAAACCTTTATCCATAGGAAGCCATGTCGGCCGCCCTACTGATCGCAATGCACTGAACACAGCATTCGGGAAGATTGACCGCCCGTACCCTAAAAAGTATTCTGCGGTTTTGCGAAAAGTTTGGCACACCCTCTACCTAGAACTCCGGAGCAGTCCCTTTCATTCCTTTTCAGAATCCTTAACAGAAAAGGTCCATCTGAGCACTTGTCACTTCAGGCTCATTAAAAATCGAAGGAGACTAGAGTCATCTTTTGCTTTTTCTCGGATCTTTAAAATTGAAAAAGCAAGTTGTGTCTAAGCGTCGTTAAAATTTATTTTAAACGGAATATTCATACCCTTTTTCCTGCGTTGATCTTCAGGTTGAGAAAATGGAGCCTACCAACCAGGGAATTCCCCTTGGTGGAAATCCTAGTCCCTTCTCCTCTTGGGGAGATGTTGGTGCGCCCCATATGGCCACATTGTCGTTTACAGGACTGACAATTGGCTTGACGGCCTGGCTCTTCTCAACCAATGTCGTTCAGAACACCACTATTCCTGAACAGTCGAATCAGCAGTTAGACGAGTCCAGAATTTCCCACCAACCTTCTACTTCCTCTAATTCTTCCTCTCTTCCTTCCTCTTCACGTGACGGGACTGGTAAAGCTAAAAACCAAGTTCCTAAGGAGAAAAAGGAAAAGAAGAAGAAAGAGAAAAAGAAGAAGGAGCCAAAAGCAAATAAGGGAAAACAAGTGTCATCTAATGAAAATCCACACACAGCACTAACCAGGCCTAAATCGCCATGTGTCATTTGAAAGGGAGACCACTTTCACAGAGATTGTCCTTGCATCCCTCGGATACTAAGGGACTGGTCTCCCCGTTTGCACAATCCGGTGTCGTCAACCTCTGATGGCCATGTTGAAAGTACACCGTCAACTAGCGAAAGTGAAGTTCCAGGACAAAAAGGGAGGGCTAGACCTCCCTGTAGACTGTGCGAAGGCAACCATGCCCTCCACCGTTGTCCCTTCTTAAACGAGGCTAAAAGAGTCTTGGAAGATCGGCCGGTTTCACCGTTACGACTTCCTCCTAGATATAAAACCTCTTGCCGAGTCCTTCGTTAGTTGAGAATCCAGTTGGCCCGCTCAAGTGGTCAGCTGAAGCGTCTATCATTGAAGATAAACCAACTGAATCCATACCAGACGAAAGTCAAAAGGTCGAGGCGGCAGTTGACCCGATCTTGCCTTCAGAGGTTTTATCTTCGAATGATACAGTCACTGAAGAGGATAAGGATGACACCGTCCAAATTCTCTTCATCAACACAGACTCCGACGAACACGGGGGCAATCCACCCATTCCTTTATCGTAGGAAGGAAGTTCGTCAGAGCGATACCCGGCTGTCTACTCGGTCCCACCACCAAGCAACCTAGTTGTATCCTTCGACTGGAACCAACTAGGCAGACCCCGTTTGCCAGCAAGTATACCATTCCGAATTATCGTTCAAATATACAGAATGGTCATGGCTGGCACCATCATTGATGAGGGGGCATCTATGAGTATCCTTTCCTCTATTGCTTGGAAAGCGCTTGGTTTGCCATCGCTTTTGCCTGAGATGAGAAATCTGACAGGCTTCGATAAAGGAACCAGTCGACCTTTAGGGATCCTCCCCAATGTGCCCATAACATTGAAAGGGAAGACCGTTCAAATGAACGTGATGGTCGTTCAAGGACCCTTGGATTATAACCTACTCCTTGGACGAGACTATATATATTGCATAGGAGCCATCGTCTCCTCACTCTTTAGAGTAATGTGTTTTCCGCACAAAGGAAGAGTGGTCAAGCTCGTAGACCAGCTTTCATTTCCCAGATCACGCATCGCAAATAGTCATATACCATCCCTAAATGGTCTCTTCACGCAAGAAATGTCTCAACCCACAGTCCGTCCTCCCGATGAGTGCGAGTAATTCGGAGGGATATGACTGGAACCCAGGGGGCATGCGTCCTGGTCTGCTTCAGCAGGAAAACTCTGGGTGTAGGGTAGGTTTCCGCGGGAGAATATGACTAGTCCGTACCCCGTCCTTCATTGGAAGAGGGGTTGTTCTAGAATAATATTCTCTTGTCAAAGTTATGTGGGCCGGCGGGCGTCGTCACTCACCTTTGTTCATCTCGGTGGACATTGCCGAAGAAATGTTTTGTTTGCTGTGCAAATGAGACAATCTTTGGTAACCTGAAAGAGGTAGGCCTCTCTCGGTAAAACAAATGTTTTGGCGGAAGTGAAGTAGGGGTAACCTTGAAATCGTATTTTATACCTGGGGGCATGCAAACCTTTTGGAGTGCAAGCAAGGGGTGGCTATTTATTTTTTAAATTTTTATGACCTCTAACCCTTTAAACTCGTAGGATTAGTCGTCACCAAACTTGTATAAACAAAGGATGCGGGGCAAAGCTTTATAAGGTGCAAGCTCCATAAAAAATGGCATCTTCAATGAGACATTCTTATCATATGACTAGATTAATCGAGCAGTTTTAGCACATAGTTCATGCTCGTTAAAAAATAAACATAAGATCGAGCAAGTGTTTCAATCCGCGTTTAAGCTCGTTAAAAAATGAACTATCCTCCGGTAAATAACCACCGTGAATGTAAATTTATCAGCCATTAAAGCCTTGGTCGTGTTTGTAGCGTCACCTCCACTTTTCCATTGGTCGATCATTCACCTCCATTTGATTGTTTACCCATTTTGAGGAACAGCTGCGAAAAGTGATTTCACTAGCCATCCTTGTGACACTGCCGTGATTGGAAAATTCCAACCCTTACCTGGAATCAGCTGCTACCCGTCTTATCACTCGTTCCTCAAAAGACGAGTCTTCTTTAAGCTCTTTTCATCTGACTCGTAAAATATGAAAAGATTGCCGAGTTTTGGCCTTCCAGCTCGTTAAAGCGACCGGAAGTGCTATCCTTCCTCTAGATTTTAATCTTTTTGGACCTGAGGGATTATTGCACAAAACGATCGAGCGCTTGTTTTGTTCTTCTCGTTAAAACTATCGAAAATTCATCCCTTCTGTATTGTTTTATACTTTTTCGGACTTAAGGGATTAGATGACGAAAAATAACTTCTGGATTTATCTTTACGTACCTTTTCAGACTCTCTAAAAATGAAAAGGACCGAGTTATATTTGTCGTTAGACTCGTTAAAAAGATTAATAGCGACAAACTTGTCTTTAGACGAGAACGAGTTTCACTATCGCTAGGCTCGTTAAAACATAGCAATGGGTTTGCCCAAAGGGCAAATTACAGAACAAGCATATGTTATCCTCCTCAAGCTTGATAAAAATAAAGAGGTACTGGTCAACAATGACTGGGGAAAATTGGGAAGAAACTCAAAGAACTTTTATTGGTAGCAAGTCGCTCTTGAACATGACACTTCCACTCCGTGCCTGAGTCGGGTTGGGTTGTTTCATTCACCGGTCACATCACCATGGTCTCGCCATACCATCCACCTTTGGGGTAAATGCTACCAATCCATCACATAAGTGTCACCGATATGTTCAAGAGAAGTCATCCAGAGAAGTCACCCATGTCTCATCCACTACCATACATTATACTTCATTCTTTCATGACCGCCACCCTGAACCATATATCATCAGATCATTTTCACCTCCATCAAAATCATTTGCTTCGTTCCGTGTCACTGATGTGGGATACATCAAGGCCCTCCTTTGACGGATCGCTTCTTGTCGACGTCAGCTCATTATCCAAGAAGTTGATCTAGGAACACCCCCTTCAGTACTTTGAAGCTTGCATGCCTCAATGGCAAGTTTCTCACTTCCGGCGACAGGTATACATCAATGACCTTCGACCGAAAGATTTTGCGTGGTGTTCGATGCCAAGTCCTTTATTCACACCACGTTAATTGTACTGCAGTACCTTGAGGGTCATTATCATTATCGGTGATTCCTCTCGCACTTGTTAACAGTTTACATCATTGACTGGTAATCAAGCGATGTCTTTCCATGTTCGACTTCAGAACATTTCTCACATGGATCGACTTGTACTTAGAGTGAAGATCGGATGAGATTGAAGACCCCGGATCTAGTTTCATCCATCCGGGCTGCGATATATATTCAGGAAAAATAAAGACATTGACATGTACAGCATTGCGGCACAGATAATCATCCTACTAAAAGGATGATGATTTCATTAGAATCATCAGTCTACCATCAGACGATTGTCTGTCCTATGTACAGAAAAATGAATTTATAAAGTTGAGCATGGGAATGCCCGCCTCAGCTAGATCATGAAAACAGTATGAAAATAATGTATTGTATTGTATCTTATTACAGGTCTCCTCCCAGCATTGAAAGAACTTCAGATCCTCCTAATAAAGCATTTCACCCGATAAACGGCCTCATACTTTAAGGGGCAACTGTTATAGACATTTTTGTGCCTTACAGCTTTGAGCATAAAATGTCCATAATCCAAGGGATCCAAAGTCCCTAAAAGAGTTGTTCCTGCCCCTAAAGGAACAAGGTCAGCCAATGATAGCTTCTCCCAGAAGTTCTCCACCAAAAACCACTCAGAACTAGTCAAATCAGGATCAATTCAGATGCTCTACTAGCTGCCTGCGTTACAATGCACCCCAGTACACTAGCTAGGTGCATTGCAACACACCAAAATGTACTACCAGGGTGCGCTGAGCGAGAAATGCCAAATGGCAGTATCATTCCGCGAGGTGTACAGACACTGGAAGCTTCCAGAATCTTCCTCAATGACACTTGCCTCAATGAATTCGACCAGTGATGAGTAAGAGGCTCTCAGCCTCCAAGTGGAAGAAAGAACTAACTGAGAGAAGCTACAAGTCAAAACATAAGCTGATTCATCCTCTCTGCTTACATCTATATATGGATCCCTCATCCCAGAGATCCAGAGGCTGGAATTTTGTACTTTGCAGAGAATTGTTGTTGGTTTGAGATTGAGATTAGTGCATTGGGTGATTTATGCTTTGTTGGAGGTGAGGAAGGGATTCCTTTGCTGGGAGGTAGATGCTGGATCAGGACTCACTTGGTTGTATCTCCTCTTGGACTTTATTATCATATCAATAAAACTATTTGAGTTTCTCCTATATGCTTGTATATCAATGATGCTTTGTTATATATGCATGTTTAGCTTAAATCTGATCCTAAGCTAGTTATGAATGTAAATCTATGTCTTTTGTGTAGTTTTCCTCCTCTGTGATCTTTCAGGAACTTGGTGAAGCTGGACCAGTAAGGGAGCAGGCAGCGGGAAGCAAGCAAAAGAGGAGAGCGATTGGATTGACAAACTAGCGAAAGACACAGGTTAGTTACATCCTTCCTCTTCGTTTACATTTCATAAAGAAGAATACGAAAATAGTTTTCCTTGTTTGTTGCTAAGGCACTGTCACACCTTAGAGTGGGATAGGGGCGTTCTGAATGGATACTTTTCCCAACAACAAAAACTTGCGCATTTTGACTTTTACAGGGGTACGCACCCACCCCTTAACAAACAGAGCGTACAAGTACGCAGGTATTATGTACTTGAGGTGCGGGCCCGCAGGTAAGAGTAAGAGAAAGTGCGGAACCAGAGTTATATTGACTTTTTAAAGGCTTTCTCTCTTTTTTGGAGTTTGACATGAGGAGCAGAGGTATAAGACTTGCCAAGGAGGACAGTATGGTTATTGATGGAGCCATACTGACTGAAAATAGTCATGGTGACAAATTTTAGTGTAACAGATTGCCCCCTAAAGTGCGAGGTCTGTAGTAGATCAGGGTTTTATATCATCTAGGAAGGGTGAAGCACTTTATCTTTTCGAGGATTATCTTATGGAGAGCCCAGTCGGAACCTGCAAATATTCAATACAAAATACATATATGAGATCATATCATCGCTGAGGTAGGCATTCCCATACTCAGATCAAAAACTTAACTAACAAACTAACTACTGCTCTGATATAAGAATGATTTCACAATACATCATAATCATAGACACATGTAGACACAGTATGGATGCAGCCATCTGTTTATAATTAGTCTACTGTATAATGAATACAAAACTCCTCGCAGCCTTGATGGTGGAAAATAGATCCAGGGTCTTCATTTTTGCTTCCCGAAATAGTACGATTCTATCCATGCGAATAAATGAGTTGATGTCGAACATGGTAGAAACCACTTGATTACCAGTCAATGATGTAAACTGTTAACAAGTGTGAGAGAGACCACCAGTGATGTCAATGGCTCTCAAAGTACCCAGTACAATCCATGAGATGTGAATGAATGTGTTGATGTCGAACATGTCACAGAATCCCTTGATCGAAGGTCATTGATGTAACCTGTCGTCAAAGGCGAGAAACCTGCCATTGAGGCATGCAGATCCCAAGGTACTGATGATTTCTAGATCATCTTTCTAGATAATGAACTGAAGTCGATAGAAAGTGATCCGTTGCAGGCAAGCCCACAACACAAAATCATAGATCAAGTTGAAGAAATGTAGCTGTAAGGACTGACTCAGGGATGGTCAAGATGGATGACATATATTTTGCAGATGAATGGTTTATTTGCAAGACTTCTCTTGAACACATAACGACACTACAGATGGTTTGGTGACAATTGTCCCAAAGTTAATACCCGGAAACTGGTTGAAGACTTTCAATGTGGTTTGATCAACTGTTAGGCAAAGGATTTCCCAACCCAGGTGAATGAAAAGTGTCGTGTTCAAGAGTGGTGATAAGGTTTTTCCGAGACAAAGTATAACAAATAGGCTCATTTTCCTCTCTTTTTCCCCCACCATTTCTGGCAAGTACCTCTTTATTTTTTACAAGCTTGAGGATGATAACATTTGCTTGATTATAAGCTCATCCTTCGCATGAGTCCAACTTAGTTTAGATTCAAACCCTAAGAAGGAGTGGTCTGTTCCTGTTTGTAATCGAACAGGTCCTTTACTGTGAAATTTTAACGAGTCCAGTATAGGAGAAACTCGGCGTTTTTCAATTTTAGAGAGTCTGAAAAACTTAAGAAGACTCCATGGTTGACCTTTTCCATAAATTTGTGTCTCCCAAGCCCGAAAAAGTATAAAATAATACTTGAGAGAACCGCTTGATCTTTACGACCAAGGAGTACTTTCATGATTAGTGTCTCTGATCTGAAAAGTAGAAAGCGATCAAGGACACGTCGTTTTATTTCCAATATCGAATTTGAAACGACAAAAATCCGACAATATTTTCATGTTTTTACGGTCAGAAAAGGGCTGTAAGAGGACCATCTTTTTAGTTCCGTTTTAACGAGTTTAAAAAGAAAAACTTGGCAATCTTTTCATATTTTGAGAGTCTGAAAAGGGATTAAAAGAGAACTCCAAGGTTTCATTTTTTCGTAAGTTTTAACGAGTTCGAAAAAAATGACAAAAATGTACTCATGGTTTTCACTTTTTCGTAAGTTTTAATGAGTTCGAAAAAAAATGATAAAAATGTACTCATATGGCCGACTTTCAATTTAATTTACGAGCAGGAAAAGACGGAAAGAACTCGGCATTTTCATTTGTTTTACGAGAATGAAAGATAGCAAAATAATCTCGGTATTTTCATGAGTTTAATGAGTCTTGAAAATAACTGAAATTGACTCGAAATAGGTTTCATTTTTACAAAAGCTTGAAACAGAGAAAAACTATGCTTCAAAGTAGTTTCATTTTTACACAAGCTTGAAAGAGAGAGAAAAATGTGCTTGATGCCCCCTAAGAATAATTGCTAGAGTGCATGCCCCCCAGCTTCATTTCATTCAACTAAGTACAAGCTGGATGGAATGAAGGTTCATGTACGAGATCATTTGAAAGACTCGACCTAAAACTGTAAGAAAAATATGCAAAAAACTAAAATAACTAACCTAAATATACAACTTAACATTTATGAGATCTAGTCAAACTCTCGACTCAATTAGAGGAGGATTTGTTTCATTTTTTAGTGAGCTTGACACAGGAAAAGAACTATGCTTGGATTCAGTTTCATGTTTACGCAAGCTTGAAACGAAAAACTATGTTTGTTATAAGTTCGCATGCCCCCAGCATAATGACGCAAATCGAGGTACATGCCCCCCAAGCTTCATTGCATTCAACCAGGTGGATGAAATGAAGCTTTACTTTCGAAATCTTGGAAAGACTCGAGGGAGTTGTTTCATTTTTTAGTGAGGTTGACACAGGAAAAGAAGTATCCTCAAAACCCTTGTTTCATTTTTTAAACGAGCTTGACACAAGATAAGCAACTATGCTCATGACTACTCTCTACAATCTACCTATATAACATACCCTTGTTTCATTTTTTAAAGAGCTTGACACAAGACAAGGAACTATGCTCATACCAACGGATTTATTTTTTAATGAGGTTGACACAGGAAAAGAACTATCCTCATACTAGCCTGTTTCATTTTTTAACGAGGTTGATACAGGAAAAAACTATCCTTGCGCTCACTGATCATGGCTTCCAACTGGAAGAAAGACATGTCAATGGACACACCTTGATCATGGCTTCCAAGAGGTCTTCATCAGAAGGAAGAATATTTCTCTGGAAGGAACACATGTCAAGGGACTCAAAAGGGATAAGAACATCATGTTCAAGTAATCTCATAGAGTTTTCCATGTCAATTACCGAATCAACATCAAAGGAAGATGAGAAAACAGTGGGAGGCTCACGTACGTCGGTAACTGAAAACATGGGACCAGTTGCCACATAATTAACCCATGGCGGGGTAGATACCACTAGAGAATCAGGATCATTTAGGGGTGTCATATTATTGGTAGTTGAAACAAGACTAGGGAACGAAAGCTGGTCTACAGTCACAATATTTCCATTGTGAGGGAAAGACATCATGCGAAAGAGTGTCGATACGACAGCTTTCATTGCATAAACATAGTCTCGCCCAAGGAGTAAATTGAAATCCAAGGGACCTCGAACTACCATAAGATCAATACAGATAGTTTTACCTTCCCTGGTAATGGAAAAATTAGGAAGGATCCCTAAAGGTTCACTAATGTTTCTGTTAAAAGCTTTCAAATTCTGCGTAATAGGCGCATGCTGAGGAGAACCCAAAGCTTTCCAAGCAGTTGAGGATAAAATACTAACAAAAGCACCTTCATCTACCTGTGTGCGATGCATGTCCCTACCACCAGCCTTGACAATGATTTGGAAAGGGATGGAGGAAGGAAGACGAGGTTCTGTCAATCTATTCCAATCAAAGGAAAAGACCTTAGTACTTGGAGGGGGTTCTGTAGAAACAGGTGAAATGCCCCCCGACATAGAAGAATTTGATGTAACAAAAAGGACCTGAGCGGTATGAAGTTCACTCTCTAAAGGGAAAGTGGGATCGACTGAATGTGAAATTGAATCGATCACTTGATCAACTAATGGATCATCAACCTGAGTGACATGAGTTTCACTCTCCAAAGGGAAAGTGTGATCGACTGTACTTGAAACTAGATCAATCACTTTGTGAGTGGACGGTAGGTTGGGAGAAAGTTTACGGTAACCAGTTGGAAATTCTTGCTGTGGAACAGTAAGGTTTTCCAAAAATTTTGAGGCTTCATCCATGTGAGGGAAAATGTGAGTTTGATGACTCCCTTTGCATAACTTACAAGGAAACCTAACTTTACCCTTTTTCCTAGGAACCTAACTATCACTGGTTGATGGATCAATGGAAAGTTGATGAGATTTTCTGACGATACTTCCAAGACCTTTGGAATACCGGGACAATTGACAAGGAAGTGGTCACCCTTACAAAGCCTGCAAGGGTATTTGGGTTTACGATGCATGTCGGAGTTTTCCTCAACACAACTAACACTTACAGTTGTGGTTGGTTGGTTGAATTCTTTCTTATCTTGCTTCTTCTTCTTCTTCTTCTTCCCTTTCTTCTTCTTCTTAGCCACCTGGTTACTAGCGTCAAGGCTTTTACCAAGCGAAGAGGAAGAAATAGAGGAAGAAAAATTAGGTGAAGAAGGTAAACGGTCAACAGAAGGTTGGTGATGTTGAGATGGTGAACTCTGTTGAGGTGAAGCATTCGGTTGAGGTGGAACAATTGGAATATTTGGGGCCAACGAAGTTGAAAATAACCATATCAGTAAACCTATTGTAAATCCAGGTAATGACAAAGTAGCCATATAAGGAGGACCAACATTTCCAAAGAAAGGAAAAGTAATAGGATCCTCGTTAAGAGGGGTTCCTTGGTCGGTAAATTCCGGAACAGTTGCCATTATATTCAACTTTAGTGAATTTTATTAACAAATAACAATTCACACCTAACAATTAAAATTCACAATTCACACCTATGGTCTCTAAAAGAAAAAGCAAACAAATTAACACGCGCTATCAAATCTAGGAGTCAAACCAGACACAAACAGTAACTTTCCGTACCGAAAACACTAGTTGGTGGTGAAATCCAACTTCGCAAAATTCAATACAGAAATAGCGGTTGGAACAGTTACCCCGGCAACCTGCTTAATGAATAGACTGGCACAAGTTTCTCCACTAAACCGTCTCGAGTGAAGAGAACCCCCAGAAAATCCAAGTGAGTCTAGCCGACGTCTGCTCCAGGTACAGTGGGATCTTCCCACCACTGTCACCTTAGGAAGAATCCTATAGAATATGGTCACTATGGTTTCCAACGGAAACAAATATACCTGGGGGAACAGTCTACGATCCGATACGCACGCAAGGGAAAAGTAACAAGCTCAATCCCCTTGAAGGCTCCTTGACATAATCCAAGGTTTACCAACAAGTGACCCCAGGCTCCTCGACAATGGTTAATCCGAGGTTTACCGTTTTTAATACGTGAATATCTAACGTCGTTCCCAATGAGGAAGGATTGATTCCCACACTGGTTCGAACACGATCTCGTTCTTCTCCTTTAAGAGGAGCTTTCCCAAAGCATAAATGCAACAATTGGATTTCTTCCCTACCACAAGATACAGCTACTTGTTTGTTTTACTGTCTTGGAGAGTTAATTACTCCCTACTTCAAGACACTAGCCTAAGCTATGTTGGTGTATCAGAGCCCTAGAAAATAAAAATATTACTAGATGAATTTTAATTAAGCATTGTGTTATTAAGGCTATTATTACTCAAATGGGTAAATGGATACGAAACCAATGGTGTTATGACCCAACTCAAAACTGAATGCAATCGAATATGATAATGTAATATTTTCAATTCGATGAATCCTAACTAAAGTAAGGAGAGAGTTTCCATTCACTTCCAACAATGCAAAAAATTGATCACTAAGAGAAAATATAACAAATTCTCTAATGCACTAATTTCATCAAGAAAAACTAATGCAAATCAATTCCAAAATAGTTTTATTTTTATTTTTGTGTGTTAAAAACAAGAATAAAAATATGTAAATTCAAATCAAAGAAAGCTGATCTAAATCTACGATTGATTTTTTCAGAATGTAAACGATGCAATTGTAATCTATGCACAATTCACTTGAAAAGTATGAAAATGTAATCTATGCACATTTTTCATTCATGTTCTGAAAATGAGAATTCTAATTATGCAAATGTGATCTATGCAAGAGAATTCTCAAACACAAGATGATTCTAATGTAATCTAAGAACCAATCAAGTGCAAGTCGAGAAAATTGGGTGAGAGTTCCAAAGATCAAAAATAAAAACACTCAAAGGCGATTAACACTCATACACAATTTAGCCCCCCCCGGTGAATGAGAGGGAAATTTTTTTGCAAAAACAAAAGCAAAAAGATGAAAAATTGTGAAAAGACTGAGACAAACCTCCAAGTAATGAACAAAGGAAATCAAATTAAGAATTTATCAAAAAAGAGACTCAAAACACCCAATTGATAAAATCTTAAAGCAGGAATGCCAATGAAATTAACCAAGGAAATTTTCTGACAAGTCACATGCAGGTCTGGGCAGTGGCTAAAAACCTATAAACAAATTCTAAACTGATAAAAAGAAGAAAATTTAAAATTTCTCAAAATTTTGACAGGGTACGCAGGCAACCTGCTTGCACAGGTGCGGTCACACTCTGTGTACAAAGCAAAAGTGCATACAGGTACGCACTGTGCTTAACTCAGAGGGTGCGTACCTCTCCCAAAACTATGAAAAATAAAGACTAACTCAAAATTAACTAAATACACCCAATCCCACAGTCATCAAGTCAAAAACAGAAACAGAAAATACAGTTTCTCAAGTCAAAGTATAGACAAAGAAAACAATCAAGCTCCCCAGTATGGTCGCCATTTTGTCATGCGGAAAGAGTCAATTTTGCGGACAAAATCGACCTCCCTAGAAACTAAGGCTTTTCTAGTGACAAACAAAACAATCAAGCACTATCTTTCCCTAAATATGCATTTAAAATAAAACCAACCAGGTGTTTAAGGCTTACCTTTAGTCCAACGTTGTTTGTAGCGTCCAAGCCTCTTCGATCCAGATGAGCTCCTCTCCTTGAAGCCTGCATAGACAAACAAGAAAACGATTACATAGCACCTGAATAACTCATATAATAAAACATATTCATCATAAAGACCAAGGAGTTTATGAAACAAATTATATATAACAACTTGTTGAGAAAAATGAACTTAATTGTATTAATTGGAAACAAAAGAAACCTTACAACCAACGCCTTGGTGTTGTGCAGGTCCCTCCCAGGGTCCATCAAGAGTTCTCCTCTACTTTGATCAGCTCACCCACTTCCAAATGAAGCTAAGAAAGGAATGTGGTCTCTCCTCTCAAGCTCTATAAGGGAGTCTTAATTTCAGCAGCATCTACCCTTATGAATGTTTAGCTTTCAACCTCTCTTGCCTCTGGCCCAATGCCTATATTTATAATGCTTTGGAGGAAGTTAAACAGGTCCACCATTAATGGGATAAGCCCCTCTTTCAAAGGGATAGCTCCCTTCTTCATGGGATAAGTTCCTCTTTCATTGGGATGCATGAACCATCTGGAGGCGCTCAATCCACGTCAAACCATCTTCTAGAATGCTCTAGAATCGACCGCAAGTAAGTTTTTTGAAGTAAAACTTGCGCCTTTTGACTTTTACAGGGGTATGCACCCACCCCTTTACAGACAGAGCGTACAAGTACGCAGGTATTATGTACTTGAGATGTGGGCCCGCAGGTAAGAGTAAGAGAAAGTGCGGAACCAGAGTTATATTGATTTTTTAAAGGCTTTCTCTCTTTTTTGGAGTTTGACATGAGGAGCAGAGGTATAAGACTTGCCAAGGAGGACAGTATGGTTATTGATGGAGCCATACTGACTGCAAATAGTCATGGTGACAAATTTTAGTGTAACAGATAGACTATACACTTGTAGGTTTTTCTCAAGCTTGATCGACATATGTATTTAATCTCTATTCTTTGATTAATTCAATACATATAGGAAGGGGTTTTGATCAGTTTCTTTCCCCTAGATAAATGTCAATGTATGTGTGATAAATATTCATGCATGTTTATGATTTGTGTTATCGATCGTGAATTAACTTCCATAGATGAGTAGAGTAGATTTGAGTCTTATGTTTTAGTAAATTGCATGAACAGTTTCAGATCTACACATAATTTCTACAATTTCTGTTGAAATGAATGTATATGATGCCATTTCATTTGAAAAATCATTGTCAATAATCTTCTAAGTGGAAGGATGATTGGTTAATACTCTTAAAAAACTGATGATTATATGAATGTCATGTTTGGAATAACATGATAAGGTTATCCATTGAGATCCCTTATCATCCAAGGGGTCCATTGAGAAAGTAT
Organism: Pinus tabuliformis; assembly: GCA_031772625.1. Taxonomy (NCBI): domain Eukaryota; kingdom Viridiplantae; phylum Streptophyta; class Pinopsida; order Pinales; family Pinaceae; genus Pinus; species Pinus tabuliformis. The sequence goes on along the minus strand of CM062806.1, from coordinate 263,249,439 downwards.
GAACTCTTGTTGTTAACTATTATTATGCTCCTATGGTTGTGACATTTATGTTCCATGTTTATAATATGATTATGACAAGGTAATGTTGAAAGTTTGAATGTCGTATCAAAAAGCATACTAAAAACCAACTAAATTCCTTGGTTAAATCATGATGTGCATACACCCCTGAGGGTTAGTTTAGGATGATAAGCACTAAGTGCTTACCAATGTAAGTTGATAAACAATCAGTGCATTCCAAAGTAAACTTATAAACCATGTAGTTCTTGCCAAAGTAAGCTTGTAAACATTAAGTGATCGGCAAGGTAAACTGATAAACCACTAAGTGCTTACCAAAGTAAGATGATAAACACTTAATGCTTTCCAAAGTAAACTGATAAACCACCTAGTGCTTGCCAAAGTAATAAAATAAACACTTAATGCTTGCCAAGGTAAATTCATACACCATTGGGTGATTACTAAAGTAAGTTGATAAACACTCAATGTTTGCCAAAGTAAGTTAAGAAAACTACTCAATGCTTACAGTTCTTTGATTATTTTCCTTGGGGATGAGAAACCACCTAGTGTAAATAGTTTGGATGTAACCACCACCAAAAAGATAGTTAGCCTCTTATATGCTTGTTGAACAATCACACCTGCCTTGTTGGAGGTGTGATGTCATGAGATTTGTGATGGTAAATAATATTCTTATCAAAAAATACTACCTAATGGTAGTTACCACACTTGTTATGAGGTGAGTGAGGTAGAGGGGCTTATTTTGACTTGTAAAAAAATAATGCCTTGGTTAATAATGGAGATTGTGATGGGAGTTGTGATGGTAAGGGAGTTGTGGTGGTAAATAATATTCTTATCAAAAAATACTAACTGATGGTAGTTCCCACACTTGTTGGGAGGTGAGTGAGGTAGTGGGGCTTATTTGGACTTGTACAAAAGGAATGTGTGGATCCACATGAGCGCCATTGAGTGCTTGACTTGGGGCTGAGAAACTCTCATCCTACTAGAGATAAATACAAATTTGGTTGAAGAATGTGTTGAGAAAAATAACCACCATTAAGTGCTTTCCTTATGGATGAGAAGAAATTAGTGCTTGTAAATCTAGGAAGGAAAAGAGAAAACCAAAGATAAGTATTCATTTCATTTTGAAGATTTATTTATTTATTTATTTTTATCTTTTTTAAGTTGTGATTTGAAATTGACCTAAAACTTTATGGTTAACTTCAAAATTAAATCTACTAATGAAGGCATTCTTGAATTGATTTAAAATTTTCATGATGGAAATCATAAGGCTTATCTACTTATGATGTGGAAGAAGCATTAAACTATCCAACATAAATATGTGAGGGTGATTGCAAGGAAAACAAAATCATGTCAATAATATCAGAGGGAACAACATCATGATGGAGTTGAAGACTTTGAGAACTAGACCATTGTGGTGACATTGGAACCTGTCGTATGTGTTCATGACATGAGGTATGCCATGCCACATGTTTGTTGGCATTATGATTCTGGTATGGCTATATGATATAGATGTTGTACTTGATGGCAACACCCTCAAGTGGCAATGCTCTGATCAGGCTCTCAAAATGTTGGAAATTAAGAGGTACGCAGGAGAATAGTTAAAAAGGTGCGTACTTGCAGGTACGTCGTGAAGGGACTGCGGTCGCACACGCAGGTCACCTGTTTAGAAGGTGCGTACCCCCAGTTCACTTACTTCAAGGCAGAGAAGCGCGTTAACGTGGGGTTTCTTATGTTTGGCCCGTGGTATTTAGCCCGCCGTTCTTGATTCTATGGTTTTGGCCCGTGGTATTGTTTTATATTATTATTATTATTGATCCCCAGGTTTTGCGCCCCTCGTATTGGTTATCTATGGTATTGATCCGTGATTTTAGGAAGAGCTTGCCTATATAAAGCAAAGGAGAACACTTGGCTAAGTATCTTTTGCAAATTGAATATCTTAAGATCTGAAATATTGGGTTATTGTTTTAAAAAGCTTGATCTATATAAAAGTGAAGACGAAAGCGAATCTATAAAGGGTGATCTCTCGAGCGCATGATCAGATCTGAGCATCTGACTATCTGTGGCACACTGGGGGGACTGCCAATTCGGCCCTAATCAGAGGTACTGTTGAGGGCCCCGAGGTCGGGTCAACAACAAGGGGGATACCCACCCGGTCCGGAACCTGGTTGGCGGCTCCTTGCCCGTTTGGAGTAGCGGGTCCGACTGGGGGTAATGGGACCAATTTCCCAATGTGATGGGTGTGTGTGTGTGTGTAGAGTCTGATGGTATTAATCTAAGGAAGGGGGGGGGATTCTTCTAATCTAGTTTTAATTTTAACTGCTAAATTAACTCTATGCTAATGTAATCTAATGAAGAAAAATACATCTAATCTATGCTAACCCGGGGTGTTTCTCTTTTGTTATGCGATCTAGAAAGATTTCTAACAAAAGCCAGTAATAAAGATCATTCAACTGATATCAGAATATAAATCAATAAAGATAAACCATTCTGCATAAGAAGTTAGGCAGAGTAGTTGTGAACAGCATATCGCATAATCAGCTTTCTATATGTTAAACATAAATAAATGACCCCACCGTACAGAAGTGCCAAATGGTAATACAGACATTCATGCAATAACATACAAAGAACTCAGCCACATATCACTTTAGGAATACTAGCAGAATCTAGCCAAGAGATAAAAGTACCATTTATGACTAAGTTCACTAATAAACTTCAAGTAACAATGATTTATTTCTACTTGTTCTAACATCTGCTAAGAGTACAGAAGTGCAACATCAGTAACAGATATTAAAATGCAAACATAAATAAATCTTGATCCATCCATTCATCAAAAACCTCCTCTGAGGGTGCAGAAGTGCATGTTCTGAGGATAAGTTTTTTGACAGATTTCCGGACCCTTCTCCAAAAACCATGAGAAGGGTTAAATACTACTAACTAATCAATCTTAATTACATGAAATTAGGGAATCGGCCTCAAATGACCGCCCTTTTACTAAAAGCAACTTTATTTCTAAACTTAAAATCTAATATCTAGTCGTTTCTGTATATTCTCTTTAGTGCTATCAACAGTGTAATGCTCTCCTAGGAAGAGTCGGCTAGCCGCCTTCTTGTTTCGCTCGAGAGATAAAAGTGGAAATAGCAGGAGCTGGCACTTCTTTCCGGCAGACCAGAAGATATTTTCGAAAACCTTTCTCTAGCTGGGTGTATTCGCCGCGTGTATACTTAACGTGTCCCAGTTTCTTCTCGAACTGATTTTGCTGTTGCCGTTTTCGGTTTCCGGTCGTGCGAATGACTGAGTGGGTTAAGAGTCGTGTTGCATGGGCAACTCCCTGTGTCGAGAATTTCTTTCGTTCTTTGTTCCAGGTTTCCCTGAAGCGTTCTCCTTCTCATGCGCTTCTTTCTCTGCTTCACTAAGTCTTAGCTTCAGGATCTTTTCTGAATACGCTGCTTTTGTGCGCCTTTGACTCTGAGTCCTGGATAGTCTAATTTCATCAGTGCCGGTTGGCTGATAGCCTGGGATCCGTGGTTCTGCTGCATGCGGAATCCATTTTGCGAAAGAATTCTCTCTTTGCTGATTGGCGCTTTCCTCTTTCCTTCAGATGTTTCCTGCATATAAACTTATATCAGTTGCGTGTCTTGCAGTTTACGCAAAGGAAAAGTGAAATGAGAAGACTTGACGTGAAAACATTAATCTCTAATGAACGCATAATTCTGACATCCATCGTCACTTGACTCTTCGATAAATGTAATGCAATCATTCCTAGATACTTAAGCATGCAGTCATTAAATTCTTTCAAGGCGCGCGCTTAATGCATGGGTCTATCGTGTGGTAAGTCTTTTCAGATCGCAGGTCGCAGATCGCAGATCGCCGCCATCGCAGATCACAAATCGCAAATCGCAAATATCGCAAGTTCTCGTTTAATGGTTACGTCGTATAGCGTAATGCTTACGATTTGCGATATATCATATCGGCGATCGCATTGCTCGAAGGTTTTTCTTTTAAGGGGCGCGTGTGAAGTATGCGATGCGATGAACTTCGCATCGCAATTTCGCAGTATTTGTTTTTTGCGCTCGAGTTATGCTTCGGCCTTTCTTTGCGATGCGATTTGAGCCTTAGGGAGAGAAATACAAAAACTTTAGAAAAAGTATTTTTTTGGGATTTTTGTTCAGGGTCCCCTCTTTGCTTGACGTTATTGCTAATGTCAAATGAAGAAAGGGGGGTTGTTGGTGACCACAACAATGGCGATTCACTGTGAAGAACCAGTTATCTCTGCTTGTTCTATTGCATTTTCACTTCCAAAACAGAAAAGTTTTCTTATGCCTAAATTTTGTTATGGACAGATAGAGTATTACCTTTTATCCTGTCGATGATGTTTCGTCACAACTTCTTATTTGATTCTGATTGTTTGTTTCCCCTGGGTTATTTTTTGTATTCATACCTAGTCATTACTCAGTCTCCTCAAAGACAAAATAAGGTCTTCTCTGCGTACTGGCTTTGTAAAGTATGTTCATTTGTCGCAGATAGAGCCTCTGCTGCCCGCAAGCATCCATAGCCTCGACAGGGTTACCATGTTATCCAGCAATGATCCTTTTTCCTGCTTGAGGTTATTTACAACATTCCAGAGAAAAATCCTTTTGACAATTTTTCTTTCTTTCTTTTTTTTTCTTTTTTTTTCTCTAAAGAACAATGTCTTGGTTTGGTGGCCAAATTATGACACAGTCATTCACTTGATTTATACTTTTTGCTGAACAAGCTGGCTCGTGATGAGACTCCTTGTCTTTCGATTGCACAATCTTGAGTCGTTGCCCTGTTTTGGTAGACAGTAGTGGCAAAGTCAGCAAGTTATAATATCTGTGATCATGATAAGCCGGCTCGTGATGAGACCTATTATTCTTTGAGATATAGTGTTTTCTTGGATTGTCTCTCCGGATGCTGCGATTTTCCTTAGCAGGGAGGAAGTCATTGTTTTTCCTTAAGAAAGCTCTGGCGACAATAATAGAGTTTTAAGAACAGCAGTTTTGCAGAGAATACCTATTTTGCTATCGATGATACCTTTCATATCATTAGCATAAAACAATTTTTGCCAAAAGTTACTCTCATCCCAGGTTTCTTTGTGAAGTTTGAAACTAACATCATATTCAGGTTAAAGTCAACTCTATTTGTCAATAATAAAAGTCAGATTTTTCGAAAAGTTTTGCTATTTATACAAGTGAAATCAAAATTTGATACAGAAATGGTATGTTTCTTCATGAATACTATTTATGATCATTCACAACCAGCCCTATCTATGAAAAATTGAAAACTAACATGAAAATTTAAAACTATCCTACAAAAACAGAAGGATGACCTTCTATGGGAAATACATTTTGAGGATTTGTCCGTTTACAGGCAGAGAATCTCTTCTGCCTGTCAAGTCCTGCAACACAAAAGTCGACGGGCCTATGACTTCTACGATTTGAAAAGGACCAAGCCATAGCTTTTGGAATTTCGTATGTTTGCCCTTTTCTTCGTGAGCCTTATCCCACTTCAAAACTAGATCACCCATCTGGAAGTTTTTTTTGGTCTTTATGTTCGAGTCAAAAGAGGATTTTATCAGCGCTTGGTGGTGAGCATGGGTTTTCTTGGCCTGTTCTCGTCGTTCTTCTAACTTGATTATCTCCATTTGCCTTAGTTGTAAGGGAGAAGTAGGTACTTCATCAATGTATTGTACTAAGGACAAAGAGGGAATGAGTAAGTGAGTAGGAAGAACTGCTTCTCTCCCGTAAACCAAATTAAAGGGAGAAGTCCCGATAGAGGCTTTCTTGGTAATTTGGTCTGCCCATGAGGCGTTTACCAGCGCTTTGTGCCAATTCTTTTGGTTTTGGTCAACTGTCTTTTTGATAATCTTGATTAGGTTCTTGTTCGTTGATTCAGCAAACCCATTACCTTGCGGATAGTAGTTGGCAGAATACTTCAGTTTGAACCCTCTTTTGAGTGCGAACTCAGTCATGGTATTTCCAGAAAAATATGAAGCGTTATCAAATATTAAGGTTGTTGGCAATCCAAACCTAGTAATGATAAACTGATCTATGAATTCAACAATGTTTTCAGAATTAGCTGTCTTGAGCGGAACTGCCTCTACCCATTTAGTAAAATAGTCGGTTGCAGTGAGGATATACCTATGTTGTTTAGAGGAGTGAGGAACGATCTCACCTATTATGTCCAGGCCCCATTGGCTGAATGGTTGTTCGATATTAACTGGCTGCAGTGGCATGGATGACTTCTTTTGTTTTTCTGCAGCAATTTGGCAGACTTGGCATTTTCTCACGTGATTGTACGAGTCTTTGAACAGCGTGGGCCAGTAGTATCCTGCACATAAGATCTTGTGTGCGGTCGCTTCTCCAGCATAGTGTCCACCTGCTGGTCCATCATGGAGTTCCTGCAAAACATTTTCGGCTTCAGTTTTCTCGAGAGATCTAAGAAGCACAGAATCATAGTTTCTTTTAAATAAGACATCATTTACGAGCTGGTATTGTTTAGCTTTTAACTCAGGGCTCTCTTTTTTATGTGATCCAGGTGAAATGGAGCATATCCGTTCTTTAGGAAATAAATGATGTCGGCATAAAATGATTCTGCGTCGTTTAGGCTTACCTCATACGCGTGTACCTCTTCAGGTGACTCTTCGGGGTTTTGCGATGCTCCAGCTAACATCTTGCAGAAGCCTTGGCCTCTTACGATGTGTGTCGGCTTGATTTCCAGGTCGTATTCTTGTAAGGCGGTGATCCAATTCGCTCTCTTTTCACCCACGTCTTTCTGAATCAGGAGGTTTCTTACCGCCGGGAATGGTACTATGACCTTGGTATGGGCCTTTAGCAAGAAGGGTCTGAAATATTTGACTGCTTTAAAGACGGCATATGCCTGTTTTTCTACGTCCGAATATTTCAGCTCAGCACCTTGTAAGTTTGAGCTAAAGAATGCGATTGGGGCTTTTGCCTTTTCTTTGTTTGCCTGGGTCAAGATCGCAGCATAAGAATGCTCTGAGGCAAACGTGTATAAGACAAATGGTTCTGAAAAATTTGGGGTTGCTAGGGATGGAGCGTCGATGATGGCTTGTTTGATTAAGTTAAACGCTTCGTACTCGTCTAGACCCCATTTAAAGTTTGAATTCTTTTTTATCATTTTTTGTAAAGGAGAAATAATACGTGAAAAATTTGGGACAAATCTTTTCACAAAATTGATCTGTCCTAGGAAAGATTGCATGGTCTTTTTGTTATGGGGCATGGATATCTCGGAAATTTCTTTGATTTTGGCAGATTCGATGTGAATGCCCGATTTGGACACTATGAATCCTCGCAATTTTCCTTCACTCAACGCGAAAAAAGATTTCTTCGGGTTAAGCGAGATTCCATACCTTAAACATCTTTGAAAGATTTGCTTCAAATCTTTGAGATGGTCGCTTCGTTTTTTGGAGTACACCATTATATCATCCAGGTAAATCACTACTGATTTATTGATTAACCCTTTGAACGCAATATCCATAGCTCTTTGAAAAGTAGCGCTGGCGTTGATCAGACCGAACGGCATCTTTCGATACGCGTAGGTACCCCATTTAGTTCGGAAGGTGGTTTTTAGCTGATCGTCTGGGTGTACCAGCACTTGATTATATCCTGAAAATCCATCCAGGAAAGACATCAATTCTGAGCCTGCTACAGCCTGTAATATTTGCTCCATAGGTGGGAGGGGAAAATTGTCCTTCTGACAGGCTTTGTTGAGATTCCGGAAGTCGATGCAGATTCTAATATCTCCGTTTTTCTTCCTAACAGGTACCATATTGGATACCCATTTGGAATGTCTGACCGGGAAAATTATTCTGGCTCTCAACAACTTATTTAGCTCAGTTTTTATCTAATTTTCCAGGTTGGGGTGAATTTTTCTAAGCTTCTGTTGGACGGGTTTCTCGTTATCGATCATAGGGATAGTGTGCTGAATGATAGAAGTGTTATAAGTTTTCAGCTCATCGTAGTTCCAGGCAAAGACGTTTTTGTACTGTCATAGAAGACGGATGTATGCTGATTTTTCTTCAGGAGCTAGGCCTTGGCCTAGATTGACGTTTTGGGGTTTCTCGTCGGTTCCTAAGTTCACTGATTCGTAGTTCAAAGTTGAACTGTAAAGTTTGGCGTTAGCTGACCTTTTGAACCGACTTTTTAAGTCATACAAATCTTCTAATTTGACCACTGATTTGGGTATAGCGTTATCAGTGCCACTTTGTTGTATTTGGTGGTCATGACAGTCCTCGTCGATTATCTGGTTTGAGTAGGATCCTTCGGACGTAAGGAAACTTACGATGTCTGGGTCGTCGTTGAATACTCTCCAGTTGGTGATGTTGTCAGGAATAGACGGTTTAAAAATTAATTCTATCGAAAACCTATCTGGACTAAAGTCTTCGGAGGGAATGAGTCTGGAGGCTACGTTTGCTAGCAGGTCTGCGCTTGCATTGTGAAGTCTTGGGATTGATGAAATATTGAATGTTGTAAAATGCGCAGTGAGATCTTGCACTAAAGATTGGTAGTGCTTTAAATGACTAGACAGGCAGTGTATGGTGTTACGTACCTGTTTGACGATGATCTCGGAATCTCCAAAGACTTGAAGACATTTGACGTTGGAGCCGATTGCTTTGTATAGGCCTTGCACCAAGGCTTCGTATTTAGCTGTGTTGTTCGTGCAATCGAACTCCAGTCTGCATGTGAGCATGGTCTTATTTCCGTCTGGGCTAATTAAGACGCATCCTGCTCCCGCTCCCTCGTTGGACTTAGAGCCATCAAAATATAATTTCCAAAATAAAGAATTATTTACAGGGTTATCTAAGAAACTAACACATTTTGAATCATCAGTCTGGGAAACGTTTTCTACTTGGGACACGACTGAATTTTCTAAATATGGTGATATGTGAGCATTGAAATTTCCAAGGAAAGAGTCTACCGAATAGTTGCCTATGATGCTGCTGTTGTATGCTATGGCTTCGTTCTCTCCCTCCAGGTCCGTCACTATGTACTTTTGGTGCAGTTCTCGTTCAACCTTTATTTGATTTGGCTTCCTGTTGAAGGGTAACCACATGTGCGACCAGTCAGTCGAAAAATATCCGTGGAGCTTCTCGGACCAATCCCTGCTAAGAATTAGACCATAAAATTCAGGGATGTCAGCAATTAGAATATCGATGACCTGGCACACCTTGGGGTTGGACGATAGTCTTATGTTCACTTGATTTAGTTCGCCTATCACTTCGACTTGTGATCGATCAAGTTGAACTATGCGTACTGCAGATTTTTGCGGTTGAACATTAAGTTTGGCACATATTGACTTGGGTAGAATATTGGTTGAAGCACCAGAATCAACCAAGCAGTTATGCACGTTTCTGTTCAAGATCTCGTAAGTGAGGAGGAAAGGGGGAGTGTGAGATCTAGACCTCCCTCCAATCAAGGCGACGTCATTTGGATCGATTTTATTAATCGCATTGATTGGGGGTCTTCCTATATTATGGGAAGCTATAGCTGTAGGTAGAGGCGCAGTAGGTACGGCGTGTAACTCTTTCATCATGATCTTCTGTTGGTGTTCAATTTGCTCAGCTCGTACAGGGTGATATTAGCCCTAGTCTTCTTCATGTCGTCGATGATGTTATACTCCATTTCATCTGACACTATTAGTGTCTTTGATGGAGGCGATTGCTCTGATTGGACTGGGCTAAATGAGGTCGCTTTAGGGGTTGTCTTCTTTGTTGCGGCCTTTTCTTTTGCTGGAGGGCTTGCGCCCTTCTGTTTTGGGGTAGTCTGGGGAGGATCAAGTTGATTTCTGCTTCTCGTGCTAACCGGAAGTGCTTCTTGATCTTCCTCTTGTGGGAGGATGAAATCCCACATTCCTTGCAGTTCCACCACTTCTTCATCGTCGGTATGTGTTTCAGCGGTGTTCTCTCCTTCTTCTTCTTTAGATTCCACGTTAGAGACCGCGCTAGGTGGCTTCGTCTCCATAGGAGGATTTCTCTTAAAACTCCTAAAAGGCTTTCTTGGGGACGATTCTGCTACTTGTTTCCTGATATCAATCATCTCATTTGACATGGCCTTTAATACCTTTTGTAATCCTTCCATGTCGAAAGGATCCTTCGTTTGCTTCTTCTTGGTTTCTTCTCTGAAAGAGATTTTCTTAGATTTACGCTCTTCCATTGTAGATCTCTTTTCTAAGGCTACTACACGTCTTTCGACTGCTAATGCCTCAGCCAAATTTTCAACTAAGGTTGTCTTGCTTGCCCTATCTACGAAGATGGCCAAGTTTGAAGGTAAGGCCGAGATGTACCATTCGCATCTTACTTCCTCGCTGGGTTGGGAAGCAGCGGGGATTTTATTGAGGATCTTGTTGAACCGTAAGTTAAAATCTTTAATGGGTTCCCGAGCCTCAGCTTTAAGATTGGACAGATCATTGATCAGTGTCGCTGTCGATCTATCATCGCCGAATTTAGTGAGAAATTGATTTTGAAAAATATCCCAGCTGGTGATAGATCCGGAGGGTAACGAGAAGTACCATGACCCGGCCGTCCCTTGCATCGTATAGGGGAAGAGTCAGACCATGGCGTCTTCGTTGGTAACTCCGTTGAGATTAACAGAAAGCATGAAATTATTGATATGTTCTTCAGCTAGCATTCCAGTTTCTGGATTGAACTTTGGTAACCACTTCTCGGTATGGGCAGGTATTGGACTCAGGGGTGGAGGCATTAAAACCGCCCCAGGGTTGTTCCATGGAGATTGTGCCATCGCTGAGTTATTGGTTAGTAAAAGTGTAGAAGATGATCTTTGAGGTTGAGAAGATAGAGATGTTATGATCTTTGACGATTGTGGAGGAAGAGTTGCGGAAGATGGATGAGTGATTTGAGGTGGAGATGTGGGTGGTCGACTTCGTGGAGAGGGAGTTGAAATGGATGAGGTGGATGAAAGAGTCTCTCTGTCAGACTCTTGAAATGTTTTCCTTGCTCTTTTCCTAGTGGGGAGAGGGATTTCAGTTGGCTGAATGCCAAACTTTTCACTCTTCAATCGGGTCAGGGGATGAGCAGGGTTGTATTGCGAAGTCAAGCTGCTTTTAGATTTATCAGATTTCTGGTTAAAAATAGAGAATCCCTGGAGTTTACGAATCAAGGTTTGAACTTCAGGGGGATCGACAATAAGTTGTTCTGATGTATCGGGATGTATAGCAGCGGTGGATGTCCGAGCGACTTCCAGTTCCGAGTTTAGTCGTATTGGGGAAGTCGGGGAAGTTGATGAGGGTGATTTGCTCTTAGAATGGTATTTGGGTTTTGAATTATGTGCCAGTCATAGCTGTGGCCCTCCTTCTAGCGCCAGAAATGTTGAGGGCCCCGAGGTCGGGTCAACAACAAGGGGGATACCCACCCGGTCCGGAACCTGGTTGGCGGCTCCTTGCCCGTTTGGAGTAGCGGGTCCAACTGGGGGTAATGGGACCAGTTTCCCAATGTGATGGGTGTGTGTGTGTGCGTAGAGTCTGATGGTATTAATCTAAGGAAGGGGGGGGGATTCTTCTAATCTAGTTTTAATTCTAACTGCTAAATTAACTCTATGCTAATGTAATCTAATGAAGAAAAATACATCTAATCTATGCTAACCCGGGGTGCTTTTCTTTTTTTATGCGATCTAGAAAGATTTCTAACAGCAGCCGGTAATAAAGATCATTCAACTGATATCAGAATATAAATCAATAAAGATAAACCATTCTGCATAAGAAGTTAGGCAGAGTAGTTGTGAACAGCATATCGCATAATCAGTTTTCTATATGTTAAACATAAATAAATGACCCCACTGTACAGAAGTGCCAAATGGTAATACAGACATTCATGCAATAACATACAAAGAACTCAGCCACATATCACTTTAGGAATACTAGCAGAATCTAGCCAAGAGATAAAAGTACCATTTATGACTAAGTTCACTAATAAACTTCAAGTAACAATGATTTATTTCTACTTGTTCTAACATCTGCTAAGAGTACAGAAGTGCAACATCAGTAACAAATATTAAAATGCAAACATAAATAAATCTCGATCCATCCATTCATCAAAAACCTCCTCTGAGGGTGCAGAAGTGCATGTTCTGAGGATAAGTTTTTTGACAGATTTCCGGACCCTTCTCCAAAAACCATGAGAAGGGTTAAATACTACTAACTAATCAATCTTAATTACATGAAATTAGGGAATCGGCCTCAAATGACCGCCCTTTTACTAAAAGCAACTTTATTTCTAAACTTAAAATCTAATTTCTGACCGTTTCTATATATTCTCTTTAGTGTTGTCAACAGTGTAATGCTTTCCTGGGAAGAGTCGGCTAGCCGCCTTCTTGTTTCGCTCGGGAGATAAAAGTGGAAATAGCAGGAGCTGGCACTTCTTTCCGGCAGACCAGAAGATATTTTCGAAAACCTTTCTCTAGCTGGGTGTATTCGCCGCGTGTATACTTAGCATGTCCCAGTTTCTTCTCGCACTGATTTTGCTGTTGTCGTTTTCGGTTTCCGGTCGTGCGAATGACTGAGTGGGTTAAGAGTCGTGCTACATGGGCAACTCCCTGTGTCGAGAATTTCTTCCGTTCTTTGTTCCAGGTTTCCCTGAAGCATTCAGCTTCTCATGCGCTTCTTTCTCTGCTTCACTAAGTCTTAGCTTCAGGATCTTTTCTGAATACGCTGCTTTTGTGCGCCTTTGACTCTGAGTCCTGGATAGTCTAATTTCATCAGTGCCGGTTGGCTGATAGCCTGGGATCCGCGGTTCTGCTGCATGCGGCATCCATTTTGCGAAAGCATTCTCTCTTTGCTGATTGGCGCTTTCCTCTTTCCTTCAGATGTTTCCGCATATAAACTTATATCAGTTGCGTGTCTTGCAGTTTATGCAAAGGAGAAGTGAAATGAGAAGACTTGACGTGAAAGCATTAATCTCTAATGAACGCATAATTCTGACATCCATCATCACTTGACTCTTCGATAAATGTAATGCAATCATTCCTAGATACTTAAGCATGCGGTCATTAAATTCTTTCAAGGCGCGCGCTTAATGCATGGGTCTATCGTGTGGTAAGTCTTTTCAGATCGCAGGTCACAGATCGCAGATCGCCGCCATCGCAGATCGCAAATCGCAAATCGCAAATATCGCAAGTTCTCATTTAATGGTTACGTCGTATAGCGTAATGCTTGCGATTTGCGATATCGCATATCGGCAATCGCATTGCTCGAAGGTTTTTCTTTTAAGGGGCGTGTGTGAAGTATGCGATGCGATGAACTTCGCATCGCAATTTCGCAGTATTTGTTTTTTGCGCTCGAGTTATGCTTCGGCCTTTCTTTGCGATGTGATTTGAGCCTTAGGGAGAGAAATACAAAAACTTTAGAAAAAGTTTTTTTTTTGGGATTTTCGTTCAGGGTCCCCTCTTCGCTTGACGTTATTGCTAATGTCAAATGAAGAAAGGGGGGTCGTTGGTGACCACAACAGGTACGCAGGTGATTAACGGTGCCAGTGCGTGGGTACGCAGAGCAGAAGAAGGAGAAGTGCGTGGATACGAAGAGTAGAAGAAGGCGCAGTGCGTGGGTACGCAGCGTGACAGAGGTTCAGGTACGTAAGCACAAGGAAAGTACGCGGCGCTTCAGAAGCCGCAGTGCATAGGTACGCGACGCGATAGCATCTGTAGGTGCGTGGCTACAGTAGCAGTACGCGGTGTGATAGTATCTATGGGTGCGTGCCTACAGTAACAGTACGCAGCGCGATTGAAGAAACAGTGCGTGGGTACGTGGTGGGGCAGAAGGGTCTCTGCGGGTATACGCAAGGGAGCAGAAGGTGAAGTGCGTACGCACGCAGGCCAGAGAAAGAAAAACTGCGCATCTGTCTTAAGACCTTTTGTTGGCTGAATTTTTTTTTTTTTTCTGTTGATAAGGTGTTCTGGGTTTACTGTTATTGTTGATCTGGTTACTGCAGTTGTCTGGGTGATTTTCTTGTACTTGATGATCTCTTGATGTTTATGGATCCAGTTTGAAAATTTATGAAAAGTGGTCCTTGAAAGAAAAGAAGTAGGGGGTTGTAGCTCCCTTCCAGGAGAGACTGGAAAATGAGAGAGAGTTATAGCTCTCTGCAGGTTGCAGCCTGCGTACTGGTAAAGGACTGCACCAATACAAAACCATTGTAAAAGGAGTTTCTAATTTGAAAGAAGAAAGAGACATATTGTAGCAGGTGGTTTTCACCCACATTGGATTTCCACCTTACATCTGGTGTTCTTTGGTGTGACTATCTGTTTTCTTTGTTCATGCTCATTAGTTTATGGTACTGACATGCAAAAATAATTCAAAGTATAAATAAGGAAGATTTATTAAAAGAAATTGATAATACTGATTCACCCCCCCTCTCAGTATTATTTCCAACAATTGGTATCAGAGCCAAGTTCTTCAGAGAAGCTTGATCGCTTGAAGGAAGATCATTCATCATGAGCAACTACGAGAGGGAAGCATCAATCAGGCCACCAATCTTTGATGGTGTTAGCTACCTATACCAATAGGTTTCATATTTGATGATTGGAAAAGAAAGTTCCAAATATGCTCTGCTTTGGTGATGCAAAGATCCCATATTTCCAAGAGAAGACAATGTGTGTATATAGCTTGATGTTGTCCCAATTTTGATGGATGGTCCAACAGCCTAATCTGGATCATGCCATGTTTCAATTTTCTGTTGTAGATTAGAGAAAGAAGTCTGTCCGAACTGTTTAATCTTGGCAAACCAGTAGCTTAGGTAGAGAATTGAGGTTCCCAACTGCTTAATCTGGGACCTTGGAAGCAATAAGGGTAGTTCTAGATAGGAAATCAAAAGAAAAAATCCAAACAAAAGAAAAGGCACAGAAGGGTCTGCTAGTCTAAGTGCACCCTCCATGAAGAAACAAAAAATGTTAGGCAAGTAGATGGGTAGGCAGATGGGGTTGCAGAAATGTTATTCCTTTCAATTGAGTGTCTGACGACCTAGCCACAAACGAATGTCAGTGGATTGAGAAGGTTCTCTCCTCCATCATGTGCAGCAAAGCAAAGGAGCATGTCTAACCCCCCTTCTTTCCCCTTTTCACATTCATTACTAACATCCCTTCATCAGTTAAGATTCATGGAAGAATTTGAGGTTTTATGCTGGTTCTTATACCTTTAAAAGCCACATTTCCTGTGTAAAATTCTTTTCATTTTGATCTACTCCCTAAGCTAAGTGGTTTTCAAATAAACTTAGTGATATCACTCCTCATTCACCTTTTCCATCCATATTAACCCCTAACTTCTATTATCTAAATCCCCTATCTTACCCTTTCCCTACTATTATAACACTATGGTGTATAAATCCCAAGCATTGTATAGATATCCTCCCTTTTTAGCACTATAGCTAAATAAGTTTGTCTTAGGGGGACTTTAGTCCACCAGGGACTATGGTCAACCCTGTCATGGGATTGCTCTAACCTCTGGTTGGAGTGATAACCTCCCCCTAAGCCCTCACCTTCCCTCTGTTCAAAAATCCCATAGAAAACCCCTTTCCCTCTGCTAAAACCCACTTTCAACCCCTTTTTCCTAAAGAAAAACCCAAAAAACCCATAAAACCCGAAAAAATCCCGAAAAACCCACAAAAAACCCTTAAACCTAAAGTTCTCCGCCCAAAATATTAATTTGAATATTTTAATATGCCGGCGGGCCCCCCCCCCAACATGCACGATCCGTCGGGAGGCCCGCCAGCCGTCCATCGTCTGCCAACCCCGATCCAACGGTGGGCGGGTGTTTCCAGATTTGGACCTGTCGACCTTTAGCGTCCGGGGAACGGTGGTTTTCCGCCCCGTACATGGGACGCGTGGCAGGCGGCGAGGTTGTTCGGAGCCCCCCTCCCCTATACCGCCTTTGCCCAAAGGTGGTGGGGGAAACCGCTTACCACCCTTCCCGTTACCACCTTCCCTCCTACGTCACCTTCACGTCACCGTGACGTCGGACCATCTCCCGCCCCGCACCGCGTGGCCCTCCACGTAGCCCTGCGACCTTATCCGCCCGCCACCGTGTCCGGCCACGCTGGCCTCCACTTCAGCACCCACGTCACCCTCCGTACCCGGGCCTGCCATGACGTCATGCTGACGTCATTGGCGGAAAAGCGCCAATAGCCCGTTTTTGCCAAAATTGTCGTTATAAACACCCGAAATAGCCGTTTTGTGTCATTTTCGAGCGAAATACACAGAGCTTTTGTCGCTGCTTTGCGCCAGATTGTTCCCGAACCTCCAAATTTGAATTTGTGACTGTCCAAGCTTATCAACTCAGCTACATTGAGCCTTCACAGTTCGGCCCGCAGGCTTGTCAAGCGATTTTATCCAGGTATTCACCATAATTTTCCCATTTCGCCCATACATACCATTTCTCTGCAAATTACCATTAAAGAACTTGTCAAATTTCAAGTTAAACTCTGTCTGCTACCTAAAAGTGAGCTAAGGTAACCTGCATTGCCCCAGCACCATAATTTAACATTAAAACAGACAATTCGTGGACCAAAATTGTAAATTTGTCCTCGAGGTGCCCGGCATTGTTCCCTTTTGCCGGGTGTAGACCAGCTGCAGCTTCTTACCAAAGTAAATCTCACATACCCTCTACAATTTACCCCTAGCAATTCACAATCCCTGTGAATTTACCAAAAACTGCAGAAACAAGCCTGCCTTTTCCACTGTGAAAAACATTTCAAACATTGTCTACAGTGAGCCTATCACTTAAGCTCTGAGGAACCTTGCAAACCATTGCACTCACCTTGTTCAAAATCATATTATACAATGGCTGCCCCTGCACCCTCAGCTCTCAGTGTTGCTCCATTAAATCCAGCCAATAAAGACCTGCAGTCCTTTCCTCTTGCTGACAAGGACTACCTCATTGAAGACTTTGTGGGTAACAGGGACTTTCTGCAGACCTTCAGGCAATTGAGAGAGGACTACCTGAATGGTCATGATACATATGGGATATGGGAGTCAAACCTGCCATACTATTGCCTCCCCTCTGTCAATGTCTTTCCTGAGATCATTCGCCTATGTGCTGAAAACTATGATGTGCAGCACAGAGCTATTAGCTCTCCATCTGGGAGGATCCTCTTTTACATTAATCCTGAATCCATCAATAAAATGCTCCATTTTGATCAGACTGAGCTGTTGTTCCCATTCTCCATGAATTATCTGCTGGACACTGGTGCCAAGATGACTAGTGAGGAGATTCAAAAGGTCACCAGGACATTCATGAGACCTGAGTGCCAGCCTACAGGGCCACCTCCTTATCTGGATGTCTACTTTACTGAAGTAGGCAGAATATTGCTGGACATGATTGCTTATGTGCTGGGATACAGAACCAGCGAGCATGTGGATGAAACAATGCTGGTATTGCTAGCTGCTTACAGCCCAGGCCAACCCCCTGCCCGCAAATATAACTTTGCCAAGTTCATAGCTAACAAAATCCATGATCAGTTGGGCACAGTGGATAGACAGGGTGTCTTCAAGTACTCGGCCTATATCTATCACCTTTTCATGTACTATCAGTGTGAGGATTTTCCATGCTACATCAAAAAGCTGGATTATAGAGGGGAAAGAAGATCTGTTATCTTCTGGACCTCTGTCTATCACAAAGTCTCAAATTCACCCTATTCCTATTGTGAATTTGTTGACCAATTTGTATACCCTGCCTCTTGCCTATTGATGAGGTCCCCTCCTCCCAAAATATCAACTGAGATACAGAAAGCTCTGCAACTTTCCAAAAAATACAAAATAGGTGATTGGTACCTATATGAGGATCATACAGTCATCAGAGTCTATGGCTGTGAGCTCTGTCCATACAGACTCCCAAAATATGTGCCTATGAGAATATTTGCCTTGGAGTATTACAAGAAGTTGATTCAGTCCGACCTCACCCACTTCCATAGCTCCAAGAAGAAGGCCCACCTCAAGTTCAAACACCAGTTGGGCACCTTCATCATGAATCAGAAAGAAGGATGGGAAGATGCTGACCTAATCCTCAAAGACAAATATAAGCTATCATATAGTTTTCGGTGGGTCCCTTATGACCCTGAGGGCTTCATTACTGCCAGAAGAATCAAGTACAGGCTTCTAGGTTATAGGCATTGTCAATACCCACACATTGAAAGATATGCCAACCAGCAAGAATGGCAGCAGGGTACTCTAGTTGAAAAACTAACTGAAGAAGAGACAATGTTAAAGAATGTCAAGGAACTTGAAAAAACTCTTGACCTAGACTCTGTGCAGCAGGTACCTTTCAAACGGCCTTATTCAGCAGGAGAAGGGACCTCGGCCTCAAGGACTGCACCAGTCACACAGGCACCTTCCACAGCAGCACCAGCTACAGACAAAGGGAAAGGCATAATGGGTGCTGAAGATGAAACCGTGAAAGAAAAGTCTGCCCCTTCAAGTGAGCAGCAACAAGGGCAGCAACCAGAGCAGCAACAAGGGCAGCAACCAGAGCAGCCACAAGAGCAGCAACCGGAGCAGCAGCAAGAGCAAACTCCCCCTCCACAAACTGAGGCACCCACAGCTCCAATCTTGCAGACCCCAGCACAATAGGACAGGGGTACGAAGAGAGCCAGAGAAGAGTCCACTCCTACTAGTGGATCCTCCCAGCAACCCTAGACCAAGAGGCCAAGATCTGATTCCCCAGAGGTAGAAGACATCACTGAAGAATTCCTTGACAGTTCAAGGAAAAACAGGGAGGGCAGCCAGCACACAGGTACAAGCTCCTTTCAGCAGGAGCAAGGATTACAACTTGGTTTGGAGGTGTCCTCCTCCTCACAGCAGAGCAAGAAGCCCAAAGGCACTAAGGACTTCTTCAAACAAATAAAGGCATAGAATGACCTGCTGAGGGTGGAGGTTTATAAGCAATTTCTCAATGCCACACCAGCCCAAAAGGAAAGGCTAATGTCTGTGTATGACATTCAGGAGGAGAAAATGATCCTCAACCACTTTAAGCCTACAGTGCCCCATCCAAAATCCACAGCAGATTATGTGAAGACAAGGATGGAGGTCTTAGCCAAAGACATCCATCCAATGGACCAGATTGAACTCCACAAACAGACTGGAGAAATGGTCTATGCAACCTTGGTGGAGAGGGCAACCTTGGCCCATGAACTAAAAGAGTCACTCAAAAATACCAACGCTCAGTTGGATTTTGAGAGAATGTCCTCCCTAGCCAAAGATAACAGGATAAAGTCACTTGAGGACATTATTGTTGACCTAGGGCATGATCCTAAGGATCCAAAGGGTGTAAGGGCCCTTATGAAGAAAAAGGAGGATGACCTCAATGCATTAAAGAAGAGGTTAAAGCTGCTGCCTACAGAGCATCCTCAGATAGCAGAACTACAGAAGGAAAAACAGGTCGATGAGCAGCTAGACCTCATAATGCAGTTAAATCAGAAAATCCTTGAGTTGGAGAAAGAGCTTGAGGGGGCATTACAAGACAAACAGGGAGAATCCACATCCCAAGCCCCCCCAACTACTTCAACCACTACAACCACTACAGAGCCAGCAGTGGCTCCCACAACAGAAGCAGCAGCAACAGCTCCAAGTTCCAGTGCAAGTGTGGAAGAATTAACCAAGGCCATTAAGGAAATGGAGCTCCAGGCAGATGAAATAAAGAAGACCAAAGAAAAATTGGCAGAATTAGATACCAAGTATGACAAATCAAAGATGACAGTGGCAGAACAAGGCAGAGAAATAAAGGCCCTAAAAGAAAAGATAAAGGCTTTGGAAAAGGAGCTAAATCTGGAAAGTGCCATGGCCGAAATAAGGAGAATTTTGTGGGCCAAAATTGGCCAATCCATCGATAAACAATGGAGATCAATTAAGACCATACATGAGCAGATGGATTTAATTGGCCTAGCACAAACAGAGATTCAGAGGGCCAAGACAACACTGGGAGACAAGCCAGAACAGGCCAACAGAATGATAGATTTTTTGAACAGGCAAGAAAAGGAGGAACTGGCAGCCATGGGCATAGTCAACAGAACAGAGGCTGTCCTTACAGCCAAGAAAGTACTCACTCTCAGGAATTATGTACAGACAGTGGAGAGAAAGTGCTTTGAGATACAGGTTGAAGTACATGAATACCAGCACAAGATGGCAGCACTGCAAGCAAAAGGACTGCCCAGCCTACTAAGCGGTGCAGGAAAGCTGATCTCCCGAGATCAATTTGCTAACAGGATGGCAGCTTATATTGAAAACCAAATCACTGCATCTGCCAGTACATCTCAGGAAACAGGGCCTCCAATAGGACAGAGTTTATATAATAAACTTGAAGGCTTGTTTTTTATTGAGAGTGAGGTGAAGCACCTTTTTGAAATTCCTCCTAATTTTTACAGGTATACAGAGGCCGATGAAACTTTGATTAAAATTAGAAGACATCAAATGCCTAAAGAGGATTGGTGGCAGGCAATGCTTCAAATTTTGCCACGTGAGCCTCAGTTGCTCGGTCACTACCACCTCCAGCTCACTAGAAGACAAACAGTAGAAAAAGGTTAGCATTTAAAGCAGCTGAAGAGTGACTCAGCACATGTACAACGACAGCTAGCCCAAAGGATAAGAAAAAACGCACATCTTTGACAGCGTATCCTCAGCCGACTCCAACAGCCACCAAGTCAACAGTCTCTGACCATTTTGACAGCTAAAGCACTGAATAGTTATTACAGCATTAACTTTCTCAGCTACAAAGCTCTAGGAGTTGGCATAACATCAATGAGCCATTAACTCATTTCCTTGATATTTTACATGTAAATTTTGTATAAATACTCCCCTTAGTAACGCATAAGGGGTTGGTAATTTTTACTCTGAGGAAAATGTATTGTACACTTTCAGAATTATCTAATACAGAGGGTTGGACTAGCTCAGTGATTTCTTGAAAATTTGATGTGTTGCTGAGGACCTACGTGCTGTTACAGAATTCTTGTGTTGTCTGATGGGATAATAAGTTTTCTTAATCTTTGTTTTGTTTTCTTATGTTATTTCATACTCATGTTTTCATCAAATCTAGCAATAGAGAAAAGGAATAGTACAGGACATGGTTCATAACACCCTGTGCTCAGTCTTTTATTGCTGTAAATGTTTTTCTTCTGAATTAACCATGGACATGAAATCTTGAATGCTCATGTTTGCATTAATTCAATAACTGTGAATGTTTATCTAGAAATTCTTAGTTGCTTCTAAATGATATTCTCACTTCTTCACACATCCTTTTATTGAAAGATTCTTAACTGCCTTTCATAAACTGGATACATCACACCTAATCAAAATTCCAAAGCGTTGTCTCCCAGACAGTTATCCAGCTCTGCAGCATCACTATCATACCTACATAGCACACCAGACAACTAAAGGACCACTGACTCCATGCCCAATGACCTATAACATTCTAGTGAGAACATATATATCTTGACTGAAACATTCTCCAACCAAATACAAAAACAAATCTTGAACATCATAACTAGCCTGAA
Organism: Pinus tabuliformis; assembly: GCA_031772625.1. Lineage (NCBI taxonomy): Eukaryota > Viridiplantae > Streptophyta > Pinopsida > Pinales > Pinaceae > Pinus > Pinus tabuliformis. The sequence continues at coordinate 263,227,904 of CM062806.1, read as the reverse complement.
ATCTCAGCACAAACAGAGCTAAACCTTAAAGAGAGAGCCCTCTCTGATTACAGCTTGGCTAGAAGCTGCAATCCAAAGATTGGTTAGTGGTTACCCCGGCCGTATTCCCTTGGGAGTCAAAGGGAACAACCTGGGTGATAACAGATGGGACAAACTTCAATTATTGGAAGGTAAGAGTTACTGCCTATCTTCAATCTCTTGGTACAGAAGTTTGGGATATCATAGATACAGGCTACACTTTTCCTTCAGCTACTCCTACAGATTCGGCCGAGAAGAAGAAATATGAAACCAATGCTAAAGCAGTCAATACTCTGCTAGGATGCTTATCTCAAACAAAATTTGTAAAGGTTATGCAATATAAATCTGCAAAGGAAATATGGGACAAGATTGTCTTGAGCTACGAAGGATATGAACAGGTAAATCGTGCTAAACTTCAAACCCTCAGGATTCAGTATGAGACTCTCAGAATGTATAATGATGAAAGTGTGGCTAACTATTTTCTTCGGGTAGACGAGATTTTTAATTGCATGAAAAACTTGGGTGAAGAAATAAAAGAGGCTATTGTGGTTGAAAAAGTTTTAAGATCATTGTCCCCCAAATTTGAATCTAAGGTATCTGCCATAGAAGAAAAGGAAAATCTACGAATTCTTACTATGTCTCAGCTACATGGAATTCTAACTACTTATGAAATGAGAAAGGGAGGTCCATCAGACAGGAGAGAAGCTGCTTTCAAGGCTTCAGGTAAAGGAGACTACTATGAAGCAAGTTACGTGCCAGAAGAAGAATAAGAATCAAATTTTGTCAGAAATCTTCAACGGGGTACTGGAAGGTTCAGAGGTAAGTTACCTTTTAAATGTTTTGCTTGTGGAAGAGTAGGTCATTATGCTGCGAAATGTCCTCATAAGGATAAGATTGACAAAGGAAAGGAACCTGCTAGACGGAGCAAGAAACAAAATGCAAATAAGAAAAGCTACTACACTCATGAAGATAGTGATGGTCTATCAAATAGTGATGAAGATGAACGAGGTAATGACTATAAACTTTTAATGGAATTTGAAGATGATGATTACATGGATTCTATAGATGTGGATAGCCTTCATGAAGAAATTTCTAGACTCAAGACATGTATAGAAGAAAAGAATATGATCATTGATACTCTACAATTTCAGATTGATGAAAAAGAAAAATATCTTGAAAAGTTAGAAGGTGAAATTGTTGGTCTTAGAAAAGAGATTGAGAAAACAAAGGCTATTAATATTAAGTTTGTCAAAGGATCTTAAACTCTGGATGAGATCATCAATGTACAACGTTCTCCACTAAACAAGACAGGTCTGGGGTATAATGGAGAAACTTCTCAAGCACCCACCTCAAAGAGTTATCTTGATGCAGCAAGAAGGAATGAGCAAAAGCACAATGGAGATCACCAGGTAAAGCAGGGACCAATTACAAATAAAGACTATCAGGTAAACCAAGGGCAATCCATCTTAAGGATGAACAAAAGCTACAACCAGCCACAGGTAAAATCCTCTCAAAGAATGAATGACAATAGAAATTACAATCATTTGGCCGGAAGATTTGATAACCGCAGAAATTTCTTCAATGGACAATGCTTTTCTTGCCATAACTTTGGTCACAAAGCAGCTCAATGTGTTGCATATAAAACGATCATGACTAGAGAAGCTCAAAAACAAAGAAGTATGACCGAGATTACAAAAAGGACCTATAACAACTTTTTGGTTCTTGAAAATGAAGTTGAATGTTCTATTTGCAATAACTTTGGTCATAAAGATTCTGAATGCAGGAGCAGGTTTCAGCAGACAAAGGAACAAGCCTCAAGCACCAAAGCATGGAGAATAAAGGAACCACAAACAGAAAGATGTGGGATATCATTTTATGCAGAAGGACAGGAAAATCTATGGTACATTGATAGTGGATGTTCAAAGCATATGACAGGTGATAAAGAAAAACTTGAATCATATTCTGCTTTAGAAAAGGGAAAGAAAGTTTCTTTTGGAAATGATACTCCTGCAGCTATAAAAGGAAAAGGCAATGCTCAGTTAAAAGAAAAGGTCAAAGCTGGAAATGTTTTGTATGTTGATGGATTGAAGCATAATCTTCTGAGTGTCAGCTAGATGTGTGATCAAGGAACCGAGGTGATATTTAGATCAAATGGATGTCTTGTTCGTGATCTTGATACAGGTAAAGAAGTGATCAAAGTTTAAAGAACTCCAAATAATCTATACATATTTGAAGAAGGACAACAACAATGCTATCTAAGCAAGGATGATGAACACTGGTTATGGCACCGGAGGTTGGGGCATCTAAGCTTTTCACAAATAAGGAAAGCATGCAAATATCAGGCAGTTCGCAGTCTTCCAGATATCAAAATTCCATACAACACCATATGCAAATCATGTCAGTTTGGAAATCAAACCAGAACTAACTTTCCAGAGAAGGAAGGATCGGCTAGCATGCATCTTGAGCTTGTACATACAGATGCATGTGGACCATTCAGGAAAAGGACACCTCGAGGAGAAGAATACTTGATATTATCCATTGACGATTTCTGCAGGTTTGTCTGGTTAGGACTTATGAAGCACGAAGATGAAGCATTCGAAAAATTCAAATCCTTTAAAGCCTTGGTTGAAAATGAATCAGGACACAAAATTAAGTGTCTCAGATCTGACAGAGGCAGGGAGTTTACCTCAAATGAATTTTTCGATTTCTGTGAAGAACATGGGATAAGAAGAGAATTCTCTACAGCTAGAACTCCTCAGCAAAATGGAGTAGTGGAAAGAATGAACAAAATAGTCCAACAAATGGCTCGTACTATGCTTGATGAGTTTGGAACTCCCGCAACTTTCTGGGGTGAAGCTGCATATGCCACGGTTGTTATTCTCAACAAAACAAATGTCCGGGTGAACAGCACTCAAACTCCTCATGAGCTCTAGTATGGTGAGACTCCCTCGGTAAAGCACTTCAAAATCTTTGGGAGCAAATGTTATATTAAGAATACTGATGAGCAACTTGGCAAACTTGAACCTAGAGCATATGAAGGCATTCTTCTTGGCTATTCTCCACACAGCAAAGCATACAAGTGCTACAATAAAAGGCTTGGAAGAATTGTTGACAGCATTGATGTAGTGGTTGATGAGAAGGGATACATTCATAGGCAAGTAAATCATGAAGATATCGAAGAAGATGAAGACTACCCTCAAAGACATAATGATGAAGAAGAAGAACCTCAAGAAGAACCAGAGGAGTAGATAAGGATAGAAGAGAAGACTCCATCTAGATATGTTCAGAAGAATCATCCAGAATCTCAGATTTTGGGGCAGAAAGAAGCAGGTGTACAAACAAGAAGAACAGTTGCAGAAGCTTCAAGCTATTTGGCATTACTCTCTTCCACTGAACCACAAAATGTGAAAGAGGCATGCAAAGATGAATGTTGGGTAAAAGAAATGGATGAAGAACTTGAGCAGATCGAAAAGAACAACACTTGGGAGCTAGTTCCTAGACCAAAGGATAAGAATGTTATAGGGACAAAATGGGTCTTCAAAAATAAATTGAATGAAAATGGAGAAGTAATTAGAAACAAGGCCAGACTTGTTTGTAAAGGGTATGTGCAGCAAGAAGGAATAGATTTTGAAGAAACCTTTGCTCCTGTTGCAAGACATGAGGCCATCCGAATGTTCCTTGCTCTCTCAAGCTTTCAAAACTTCAAAGTATTTCAAATGGACGTGAAATCAGACTTTTTGAATGGAGACTTGGAAGAAGAAGTATACATTGAGCAGCCAGATGGTTTCATTCTTGGAAATGATCCAGATCTTGTATGCAGATTGAAAAAGGCTCTCTATGGTCTCAAACAAGCTCCAAGGGCATGGTACTATCGTTTGGACAAATATCTTCATCAACAAGGTTTTTCAAAAGGATCAGCAGACAACAATCTTTATATAAAAGTTGAAAATGACAAATTGCTAATACTTGTTGTGTATGTAGATGACATTATCTTTGGCAGCAATGAAGAAGCTATGAGTCAAAGCTTTGCGTTGGTGATGCAGAAAGAATTCGAAATGTCCTTACTGGGAGAACTGACATATTTTCTTGGTTTTCAAATCCAACAAAAAGAAGGAGGGATCTTTTTGTCTCAAACCAAGTATCTCAAGCACATTTTGAATAAATATGGCATGGAAGATGCAAAACCAGTATGTACACCCATGGTCACAGGATGTAGCCTCAGTGCAAATGATGAATCAGCAATAGTGCATCAACCAACCTACAGATCTATGATTGGAAGTCTACTTTATTTGACAGGTATCCGACCAGACATCATGCATGCAGTGGGAATAGTTGGAAGATTTCAAGCAAATCCGAAGGAAACACATCTTCAGGCAGTGAAGAGAATCTTTAAATATCTTCAAGGGACTCAAAATTATGGCTTATGGTATCCTAGAGATACAGATCTCACACTTCATGCTTATATAGATGCAGATTGGGCAGGAAGCGTGGATGACAGGAAGAGCACAAGTGATGGTGCATTCTTTATGGGTTCCAGATTAGTATCTTGGTTCAGCAAGAAACAGAGTTCGATTGCCTTGTCTACAGCTGAAGCGGAATATGTTGCTGCTGCATCTTGCTGCACTCAACTCCTTTGGATGATGCAGACCTTGCAGGATTTTCAAATCACCTGTACACCACCCATCTCCATCTTATGCGATAATACAAGTGCAATCAGCATTTCAAAGAACCCAGTCATGCATTCAAAAACCAATCACATACCAATCAAGTATCACTTTCTGCAGGAACAAGTGCTTGAACAAAAGGTCAAGTTGGAGTATGTTCCTTCTAAGGAACAGGTTGCTGATATACTCACCAAACCATTGCCTAGGGAGACCTTTGAATACCTCAGGAAAAAGCTGGGGGTTGTTGATGCATCATCCTGTTGTTGAATCTCTTCTGATGGTTGTTTGTACGCAAGGCTCATATGCGTACATGTGCTAGGTTGCGGATTGATCGAAGATTGAATGGCACAGGTTCAGGGGGAGCATGTAATGCATTGTTGGCATTATGGAGGAAGTACATCGTGGATGCTGGTCTGAATATTGCTGCAATATGTCTCTATCTCTTTCATGGTCATTTATGATGTTTGGCGGATTATGGTCCTTCTTTGCAGATCTGGTTTATATTCAGGAGGAGCATGTTCTTAGGGGGAGCATAACCCTTTGCCCTTGATGTCAAAGGGGGAGAATGACATTGAAGATTTTATGGTTGCCATCAAGTCCAAAGGGGGAGATTGTTGGCATTATGATTATGGTATGGCTATATGATACAGATGTTGTACTTGATGGCAACACCCTCAAGTGGCAATGCTCTGATCAGGCTCTCAAAATGTTGGAAATTAAGAGGTATGCAGGAGAATAGTTAAAAAGGTGCGTACCTGCAGGTACGCTGTGAAGGGACTACGGCCGCACATGTAGGTCACCCGTTCAGAAGGTGCGTAACCCCAGTTCACTTACTTCAAGGCAGAGAAGCACGTTAACGTGGGGTTTCTTATGTTTGGCCCATGGTATTTAGCCCGTCGTTCTTGATTCTATGGTTTTGGCCCGTGGTATTGTTTTATATTATTATTATTATTGAGCCCCAGGTTTTGGTCCCCTCGTATTGGTTATCTATGGTATTGATCCGTGATTTTAGGAAGAGCTTGCCTATATAAAGCAAAGGAGATCACTTGGCTAAGTATCTTTTACAAATTGAATATCTTAAGATCTGAGATATTGGGTTATTGTTTTAAAAATCTTGATCTATATAAAAGTGAAGACGAAAGCGAATTTATAAAGGGTGATCTCTCGAGCGCATGATCAGATCTGAGCATCTGACTATCTGTGGCACACTGGGGGGACTGCCAATTCATCCCTAATCAGAGGTACGCAGGTGATTAACGGTGCCAGTGCGTGGGTATGCAGAGCAGAAGAAGGAGAAGTGCGTGGATACGCAGAGCAGAAGAAGGTGCAGTGCGTGGGTACGCAGCGCGATAGAGGTTCAGGTGCGTAGGCACAAGGAAAGTATGCGGCGCTCCAGAAGTCGTAGTGCGTAGGTACACGGCACAATAGCATCTGTGGGTGCGTGGCTACAGTAGCAGTACACGGCGCGATAGTATCTGTGGGTGCATGCCTACAGTAACAGTACGTAGCGCGATTGAAGAAACAGTGCGTGGGTACGCGGTGGGGCAGAAGGGTCTCTGCGGGTATACACAGGGGAGCAGAAGGTGAAGTGCGTACACACGCAGGCCAGAGAAAGAAAAACTGCGCATCTGTCTTAAGACCTTTTGTTGGCTGAATTTTTTTTTTTCTGTTGATAAGGTGTTCTGGGTTTACTGTTATTGTTGATCTGGTTACTTCAGTTGTCTGGGTGATTTTCTTGTACTTGATGATCTCTTGATGTTTATGGATCCAGTTTGAAAATTTATGAAAAGTGGTCCTTGAAAGAAAATAAGTAGGGGGTTGTAGCTCCCTTCCAGGAGAGACTGGAAAACGAGAGAGAGTTATAGCTCTCTGCAGGTTGCAGCCTGCGTACTGGTAAAGGACTGCACCAATACAAAACCATTGTAAAAGTAGTTTCTAATTTGAAAGAAGAAAGAGACATATTGCAGCAGGTGGTTTTCACCCACATTGGGTTTCCACCTTACATCTGGTGTTCTTTGGTGTGACTATCTGTTTTCTTTGTTCATGCTCATTATTTTATGGTACTGACATGCAAAAATAATTCAAAGTATAAATAAGGAAGATTTATTAAAAGAACTTGATAATACTGATTCACCCCCCCTCTCAGTATTATTTCCAACAATGTTGTGTTATTAAAGCAAGAAAGAGTGATGCCTTGATTAAGAACATTCTTCCTGTGTGGGGAAGCCTTGCAAGGGGTGAAACACTTGAGGGATTTAAGGATCAGAGAAGGGGATGGTTGAACTTGGAAGGTGACTAATTTCACATAAGAAAAATATGGGTCACTAGAGGGATTGAGGAAGTAGTGAAGGGGATGTGAGATCTTGGAAATTAAATTTGTTTCAAAGAATCATGAGCATAGTGATTGGGATCATAGGTGTGGTAGGTGTGTCTTGGGAAACAATGAGTAGAACTTGTTACTTGAAGGAACACTAAGCATAGCGGATGGTATGGATGGACATTGGAGGAAAATAACACTCTAGAAATCAAGTAATCAAGTAGGACGAAATGCATGAAATGAGTTATTAAATTTATGAAGCCACTTGGGAAAATGGTTTATTAAATGAGGTTATCCTACCTATTTCTATTCATTATGTAAATATATGTAAATGGTTTGTGTATATATCAAGCTCATTATTGAATATTTTTATCAAGAACAGAGCCCTATTGAATTTTGTGTTGAGCCCACAGGGCTTTGGATTGACGGTGAATGGGTGCATTGTTAAGGCACTCCTTGTGATAGGTCACTGGTTCAAATCCCTTGTGGGTGCTTACCTACCAAAAAAATAAATGTGTTGAGGAATAAAACATTGTTGATTGTTATGTTTGGGTATAGAACACCGAGGATGATGTTCCTCTAAGGGCGTGGGGTTTGTGACATCCCTTTTAGCTATCCCTCTTATAAAAATTGTTATGAATAGTAATTCAAGTAAATAGTCTGGAAAATTAATACATTGATTGGCTAAGGGAAGTGGAAATTGATTCATAGGATTGATGAAGAGGAGCTACTGGTAAACCTAAGCCACTATATTTATTTCACCACGTATCTCCCTAGTGGATTTATGGCATTGTTGGTACAACATTGAATTCAAAGAGTGGGTCTCCTAACTAGAGGATGAGCCTATAGTCTTGATTCTTCTGGAGATGTGTGCATGGTCAACATGCCTTATGTACGCGAAGGAAAAAGGCCCAGGAAAAACAAGGTTTGGAAGAAGAATGTGATTAGATAAATTATGCATTATGTACACTTTTGAATTTTGGAGTCAAGTGAATATACTATCGAGTAGATGAGAAAGAGAGAACTTTCTAGAAAGTGAGAATAGAGTGTAACTAGCCAGAGACATGAATATTCCAGGTAGAGACAACTTGTGAGAGCGTACATTCTATCTTGGGAAGGTATTCCCTGTGCTTTCTAAGGCGTGTGATTGTGCTTGTGAATTGAATTACAAGAGAGATTTCAGTGGAGTTGGAGCACTTAGGTAATAGTTGGGGCTAATAAACATGTTAAGGGCTTTCTCAAAGAGTTGATAAACACCTTAGTAGTGGCTAGACTTGGGCCTAATAAACCACCATGAAAATAGCTGAGGTTAATAAACTACTGGTCAGGCTGAGACACCTAAGAATTAGTTGAAAGATATGATAAACCCCTAAGTGGTTATCCTTGGGGATGAATAACCACTACAGCACTTACTCCGTATGTTGAAAAACCTTCATAAGTGTACTATTTACTCCTATAGTAGCTAATCCACTTGATAAACATCCCTTCATACATATATATTCCTTTTCTAAGATTTGAATTAAAACTTTCTTAGCCCATGGGTGAACCCTGGTAGTTGATGTTCTACTAAACGAAGTGTCACTATGGTTTTACAACTCAGAACTATTGAGAAATCACCTGATAAAACGAATCTAGTTTTTGTCATCTGTTGAATTATTCTTGGTGAGAAGAATTCCTGAGCAATTACCTCCCCAAACTCTGAATTCAGCTTGGGAGTGGTCAACAACAAGAAATGTTGCAGTGTAGTTTTCCTATGGTTGGGTGAAAAGTTGAAGTGCCTATCTCAATGCCAGTTACTTGAAGATAATAATATAAGTGTTTACTTGCATACTTTTGCATGTGAACATTGAATATTGTTGTTAAATGACAGAAAGTGTATCATCACTATTAATTAGGAATGTGTATTCTTATATGTTGTGACAACACTTGGTTGATTTTCCATCTAAATAAAATAATACCAAGGTCATGGGACACGTATTCAAAGCTAAATGTTGGGGAAAACATTATAGTGGGCATCACTTATGGTTTATTGATGGCTATGGAAATTGAAAAGGAAAAGAGGCAATAATTGGCATTTAATTATGAAAGTAAAGGAAAATAGGAGAAAAGGAAGATGAAGAGACACAAATATGCATGCAAATGAAATTAGAGTAAAAATGAAGGAAACTAAAGAAAAATGAGACCTCAATGGTAAAAAGGCCTCAAAGAAACAATTCACAATTTTTTGTTTGTTTTAGCTTTGGCTCTCTTAGACTCTTTCACACTTAGAGAATTCTTGGAGCATTCTATCATTCACTTGGACATGGATAAATCAAGAAAATGGCAAGCAAGGAATTGGTGGGCAATAGAAGAGAAAGTTGGATCAATAGTTATAGTAGGGATACTTTGCAGGTAATAGGTTGCATGTGTTATTTCCTTGTTGTTTTTTGGATGCATGATACATATATGTGGTTCCATAGTTATATGTTGTCATTGGCATGGAGACTTCCTAGATTGAGAATGGTTTCAACCCTACCCTTCCATTTCTTGGATAGAGATGGTGTATTGGGTTCCACATTTGTATTTTTTGACTAGTTCTCAAGTTCCCTATGGCTGTGGGTTGGGAGAGAATATTTGGATCCCTAGAACAACTTCGGTCCCTAGAGGTTGTGGGTTTAGATGGTAGTTCTTTGAAGCTCTATAACAACTTGAGTCCCTGGAGGCTATGGGTTGAGATAGAATTCCTGTTAGAAAAATATATATTACGGAGCAATGGAACACATAAAATATTGCAGAAATATAAACTCAGAGAACGCATAAAACAAGAGAGACACAGATATACGTGGTTCACCCAGTTTGGGCTACGTCCACCCCGAACAGCCAGTCCTTCCTTTTTATTATCCAGCAAAACGAAGAGACACAACCTACAGCAAATCCGCTGTAATATCCTCTGTTTTCTTTCACAGTCTCACCTCTCAGTTTCTCGCTCACAGAATACACACCTATATCTCAGCCTCCAATACAATGCCCTCATACAAAGAGAGGGGTTGCCTTCTAAGTCAAAAAACCCTAAACTAAACATAAGTTCTACCGTCAGATCATCTGCCTAATAAATGGCCCAGATTGACTAGAAATTACTATACTTTTACAAGGAAATTTTACATTTGTTTTTAGCTTCGGGGGCGATGCCCCCGAGCCCCCGCCGGGGACCGCTGGCCCCCGGACCCCCCCAGCCGGGGGGATCGGTCCCCCGGACCCCCGCGGGGGGGACAAGTCCCCCCCGCGTGGAGGAGTGTACAAACTTCCTGTGGTATACATCCGGCTGAAACAAAGACCTCTGAACAATCATGCTCCACACACAACAATCTCCCACTTGGAGAATGATTGTAGAAACTCCACCGCTGCTTCATTTCCTGGACAATGACTCCTCTTTGGACCTGGTTGTTCCTCATCTTCATCGTCATCTTTGAAGACCAATTGAAACTAAGCATATTCTCAGTTTCTCCCTGGTTACAACTTTTGTTAGCATATCTGCAGGATTCTGGCTAGTGTGTATCTTTTCCAGCTTCAACTCTCCATCTTCCAACACTAATCGTTGTTGGGTTGTGTTATATTCTTTCCACGTAGTTAATAGGGGGTTTGAAGGGCACCCGTAACCCCACTTTATGGGGTCCGGGGCAGCGCCCCGGAAAATTTTGGTTTTGGACCATATGTTAGGTTGGGCGGACCCACCTATGGTTTTGTGCATGATTTTCGCACATGTTTTTTGGACGCAATGGTTTTCGGTCCATGGTATTGGACGCGATGGTTTTCGGTCCATGGTATTGGATGCTTCGACATGTATAAATATGTATTGTAACATTGAAAGGAACATAATGAAAAATCAAGCTGGTAGTCCCGGTTTTGGGATCCAGGGAAAAATCTCTATGCATATGTGTTTTATGGGTTATGCTCTCGCATTGTTTATTTTCTTTGTTTAAGAATTTGTATGCAGGTAATTTCTGTACAGGGTTAAAACCTACATTTGGTATCGGAGTTTTTTTGGCTTCAAGGGGACGCCTTTGTTGCTGAGAGGTTTCGCTCGGGCCTGTGGTAGACCCTGTTCAGTGGGAGATCTGCGAGATCGATTCTGGTGGTGAAAGAAGATGGCGAGCAGTGGAAAGATAGAGATTGAGAAGTTCAATGGTCAGAATTTTGAGTTGTGGAAACTCAAGATGGAGGATCTGTTGGTGGATAAAGATCAGTGGATTGCGGTAGATCCGGGTACTAAACCATCGGGAGTGACCGATGAAGAATGGAAGAAGTTGGATCGGAAGGCAAAGAGCACAATACGATTGTGTGTCTCGGATTCAGTATTGCTAAATGTATCAAGGGAAGCTACGGAAAAGGCTTTGTGGGTCAAGTTAGGGACTTTGTACCAATCTAAGTCTCTGGTGAATAAACTGTTCCTGCGAAAAAATCTGTATAACCTGAGGATGAAAGATGGAGACTCGGTGACAGAGCATCTGAATGCGTTTAATACTATGGTAAGTCAATTATTATCTGTTGATATTAAAATTTCAGATGAAGATAAGTGCATCAGTCTGTTGTGTTCTCTACCAGATTCGTGGGATAGTTTGGTTATTACAATAGGTAGCAATGCAACTTCTTTGCAGTTTGATGAAATAGTCTCAGCCTTGCTGGCGGAGGAGATGAGACGGAAAAATATGGACAACCAAAATGGTGATGCCTTGTCTGTACGAGGACGGTCCCAGAACAGAAACAAAAATAAGTCATCGAGTGGGAGATCTAAATCTAGAGGGAGATCTAAATCTCCAGGAAAACCTACAAAGTTGGTGTGCTGGAAATGCGGAAAGGAAGGGCACTTCAGAAGGGATTGTAAATCTAAAGCTCCTGATAAAGGAAAGGGATCTGATGATGCTCCTTATGCAGAGGCGAAAACCACCTCAGATGAAGGTGGGGATGTGTACTTGGCTTCTTCAAGTACACATGTAGATCATGAGGCATGGTTGATTGACTTAGGTGCATCCTTTCACTTCACTCCCCATAGAGAGTGGTTCTGCAAGTATGAGAAATACAATGGTGGTGTTGTCTTATTAGGAGACGATAGGAAGGCTAGAATCATTGGTCGGGGAAAAGTAAAGTTGAAGTTGCAAGGTGGAAGGGTTAGAACACTTCCGGGTGTTCTACATATTCCTGCATTGGCCAGAAATCTGATTTCTATAAGCAAGTTGGATGATGCAGGTGTAAAGATGGTGTTCGAGAAAGATACCTACAAGATGGTTCGAGGAGCACTGATATTGATGCGGGGAGTTCGGATTGGAACTCTGTACAAGCTTCAAGGTAGCACTGTTGTTGATGGGTGCAATAGTTCTATGGCTCCTGAAAATGGAGTAGAAAATCTAGTGGTCTCTGGAGAGAAGACCATGTTGTGGCATCAAAGGCTTGGACATATTGGATAGAAGGGCCTTCGAATACTTCATGGTAAAGGTATGGTAGAAGGTATGAATGATAGCTCTCTGGATTTTGATTTCTGTGAAAATTGCGTGTATGGGAAGTAGAATCGGGTGAGTTTCCCCTCTGGTGGTAAGAGGACAAAACAGATATTAGAGCTTGTGCACAGTGATGTGTTTGGACCTATGAAGGTTCCATCACTGGGTAAGTCTATGTACTATGTATCATTCATAGATGACTTCTCAAGGAATACATGGATATATTTCCTTAAGAAGAAATCTGAAGTCTTTGACAGGTTTAAAGAATTTAAGGCTCTGGTGGAAAATCAGACAGAGAAGAAGATAAAGGTGCTGAGGACAGATAATGGTGGAGAATTTTGCAGCAAGAAATTTGAAGAATTTTGTAAGAAGTGTGGTATAGCACGGAAAAATACTACTCCATATACACCTCAGCAAAATGGAGTCGCAAAAAGAATGAACAAGACGTTGATGGAAAGGGCAAGAAGCATGCTCAGTGGTGCCGGGTTAGGACAGGAATTTTGGGCAGAGGCAGCGGATACTGCATGTTACCTGATCAACAGATCACCTTCATCAACATTGGAGGATAAGACTCCACGAAGTATGGACTGGCAAGAAACCCTCTCTTTCACATCTAAGGGTATTTGGATGTGATTCATATGTACATGTTCCAAAGGAGAAACGAACCAAGTTGGATAGTAAATCTGAAAAGTGCATCTTTATTGGGTATAAGGATGGTTTAAAGGGTTACAAGCTTTGGAACCCAGTCACACGGAAGGTTGTGTACAACCGACATGTGTTGCTCAGAGAGGTAAAAGATGTTATTCAACATGAAGTCCAACCAAAGGAACCTGAGAAGATAGAGTTTGAGCCAAAGGAGGAAGAATCAAACTCTGCAGCAGAGGAGGAATCAGAAGATGAAGAGCCACAAACTCCAGCTGTGAGAAGATCAGTTCGAGAAAGAAGGCAGCCAGAAAGGTATAGTCCATCTGCTTTCAGTTCAAATTTTGCTTTGTCTGTTACTGATGATGATCCCAGAACTGTGAAGGAAGCAGTGGATTCAGAGGATGGAAAACTCTGGAAAGAGGCCATGGTCGATGAAATGGCATCTTTGCACAAAAATGAGGCTTGGGATCTGGTGGAGTTTCCGGCTAGAAGGAAACCCATTGGCAGCAAATGGGTGTTCAAGAAGAAGACAAATGCAGAAGGAAAGGTGGAGAAATACAAAGCTCGGTTGCTAGCAAAAGGTTATTCCCAGGTGCCGGTAATTGATTTTGGTGATATTTTTTCTCTTGTTGCCAAGTTAACTTCTATTAGATTACTTTTATCTGTTGTTGCTGCTTTTGATTTTGAGGTAAAACAGATGGATGTGAAGACAACATTTCTTCACGGGGATTTGGAAGAGGAAATCTACATGAAGCAACCTGAAGGCTTTGCGGTGAAGGGTAAGAAAGAACTAGTATGCAAGTTAAAGAAGTCTTTGTATGGGTTAAAACAGTCACCAAGGATGTGGTATCAGAAATTTGATACATTTATACGAGGACTTGGCTTCACGAGAAGCAAAGCATATCATTGTGTGTATTTTAAATTAATTGGTGACCATATTATTTATCTGGTCTTGTATGTGGATGATATGTTGCTGGTTGGAAATGACAAAGAAATTATCCAGGATTTGAAGACCCAATTGTCCTCCAAATTCGACATGAAAGATCTTGGTGCTGCAAACTATATTTTGGGCATGGAAATTACAAGAGATCGGTCAAAGAGGAAGCTCTAGTTAAACCAGAGGAAGTATGTCGAGACAATACTCCAGAGGTTTAATATGCAGGATAGTAAACCGGTGAAGGTTCCTATTCCTGTAGGTGTGAGGTTATCTGCTGAACAGTGTCCCAAGACACAAGAAGAGGAAGAGGACATGTCCCATGTTCCATATGCAAGTGTAGTGGGTAGCCTGATGTATGCAATGGTCTGTACTAGACCAGACATTGCACATGCAGTGGGAGTAATCAACAGGTTTATGTCAAAACCTGGGAAGGAGCACTGGACAGCAGTGAAGCGGGTTTTCAGGTATTTGCGTGGCACTAGTGATTATGGTTTGTGCTACCAAGGAAGACCAGGATTGGATAGAGTGTTGGATATTCATGGCTTTTTTGATGCAGACTGAGCTGGAGATCTGGATCAGAGAAGATCTACAAGTGGGTATGTGTTTAACCTATTTGGAGGTGAAGTCAGTTGGATGAGTAAGAAACAATCTGTAGTGGCACTATCAACTACAGAGGCAGAATACATGGCAGCCACTCATGCAAGCAAGGAAGCAGTTTGGTTGCAGAGATTGTGTTCAGGTATGGGGTTAGTACAGGGAGCTATAAGAATAGACTGTGACAGCCAAAGTGCAATTTTCTTGGCAAAGAACCCTGCTTATCATTCAAAGACAAAGCACATTGATGTTCAATATCACTTTGTGAGGGATATGATAGAAGACAGAAAGGTGTTGCTGGTAAAGGTGGACACTTTGAAGAATACTGCAGATGCATTGACAAAATATGTGAGCTCTAAGAAGTTCTCTTGGTGTAGAGAAGAAATGGGAATCTCAGGGCTGAAAAATGACTAAGCTCTCCTGTGGCCCCCTGTGGAAAGAAAACAACAAGTGGGAGATTGTTGGGTTGTGTTATATTCTTTCCACGTAGTTAATAGGGGGTTTGAAGGGCACTCGTAACCCCACTTTATGGGGTCCGGGGTACCGCCCCGAAAATTTTTGGTTTTGGACCATATGTTAGGTTGGGCGGACCCACCTATGGTTTTGTGCATGATTTTCGCACATGTTTTTTGGACGCGATGGTTTTCGGTCCATGGTATTGGACGCGATGGTTTTCGGTCCATGGTATTGGATGCTTCGTCATGTATAAATATGTATTGTAACATTGAAAGGAACATAATGAAAAATCAAGCTGGTAGTCCCGGTTTTGGGATCCAGGGAAAAATTTCTATGCTTATGTGTTTTATGGTTTATGCTCTCGCATTGTTTATTTTCTTTGTTTAAGAATTCATATGCAGGTAATTTCTGTACAGGGTTAAAACCTACAATCGTATGAAATGGTACTTGAGCTATATGTGTTTAGTCCTAGAATGAAATGCTGAGTTCTTTGCAAGATGAATGGCACTTTGGCTATCACTATATAACGTGCCCATATCATGCTCCTTACCCAATTCACCCATAAACCTTTGTAACCAAATCATTTCTTTACTAGCCTCTATAGCAGCAACATACTCTGCTTCTGTTGTTGAAAGTGCAACAACACTTTGGATTTTTGAAATCCAATTGATAGTTGTTCCACCAACATTAAATACATATCCTGTAGTGCTCCTCCTGTTATCCCTGTCACCTGCCATATCTGCATCAACATATCCCTGTAGAGAAATGTTTGCACCACCAAAGCATAATGCTTGATTTGTGGTACCTTTCAAATATTTGAGAATCCATTTCACTTCCATCCAATGTTCCTTTCCTGGATTGTTAATGTACCTGCTTACAACTCCCACTGCATGTGCAATATCAGGCCTTGTGCAGACCATTGCATACATTAAGCTTCCAACTGCTGATGCATATGGAACTTTAGACATATAATCCATGTCTTCTTGGGTCTTTGGGCACATTTCCTTACTAAGTTTGAAATGGCTAGCAAAAGGTGTACTAACTGGTTTTGCATTGTGCATATTAAATCTTTTCAACACCTTTTGTATGTACTCATTCTGAGACAATGTTAATTTGTGATTTTTCCTGTCTCTAGTGATTCTCATACCAAGGATTTGTTTTGCAGCTCCCAAATCCTTCATTGCAAATGAATTTTCCAATTTTCTTTTGAGTACATTTATTTCCTGCATGTTAGATCCTGCAACAAGCATGTCATCTACATACAATAACAATATAATATAGCTGCCATCATTTTTATTTTTCAAATAAACACAATGATCAGAGTGACATCTAGCATAACCTTGTTCAGACATAAACTTGTCAAATTTTAGATACCACTGTCTTGGAGCCTGTTTTAAGCCATACAAGCTCTTCTTCAACCTGCACACTAGTTTCTCCTTCCCTTTCACCTCATATCCTTGTGGCTGCTGCATATATATCTCTTCCTCCAAATCCCCATGGAGAAAGGCTATCTTTACATCTAACTGCTCAAGATGCAAATCTTCAGCTGCTACAAGACTTAAAATGGTTCTGATTGAAGTCATTTTAACAACAGGAGAAAATATTTCATCAAAATCAATACCTTTCTTCTATGCAAACCCCTTCACCACAAGTCTAGCTTTGTACCTCTGTTTTCCTCCATCTTCTTCCTTCAGCCTGTAAACCCATTTATTCTTCAATGTAGTTTTTCCTACAGGCAACCTGACTAAATCCCAAGTCTGGTTATGCATTAAGGATTCCATCTCTTCTTCCATGGCTACCTCCCACTTATTCCTACTTTCAACCTGCATTGCTTCTTCATAACATTCGGGTTCACCAGAATCAGTCAACAATAAATAATATAATGAAGGAGAGTATCGCTCAGGGGGTCTACTTATCCTGGTAGATCTTCTAACACCACTTTCAGGTGTTTGGGGTGCCTGTTACTGTTGTGGTGGTTGTTGTTGTTGATTATTATTATTTTCAGGCACCTTTACCTTTTCAGTGATTTCATCAAGAACTGCATATTCCTTGTTTTCTTTTTCCTGTTTCTTTTCCTGCAACTAATTCTTATACAAGACCTTTTCATTGAATATTACATCTCTGCTCCTAATGATTTTGTGATTTTCGTAATCATATAAGCGATAACCAAAATCATTAACACCATATCCAATAAAGGTACATTTCTTTGACTTTGCCTCAAGCTTTGTTCTATTTTCTTTATCAATATGGACAAAGGCCTCACAACCAAAAGGCTTTAAAAAGGAGTAGTTTACCTTTTTACCTGTCCATGCTTCCTCCGAAACACCACCATCCAAGGAACTTGAAGGGAGGTTTATTAGATAAATAGCAGTATCTACAGCATCTGCCCAAAACTGTAAAGGCAATCCTGCATGCAATCTCATGCACCTTGCACGCTCCATGATTGTTCTGTTCATCCTTTCTGATACACCATTTTCTTGTGGTGTTCTTGGAACTATCTTCTCTCTGCGAATTCCATGTTCTGAACAGTACCTATCAAACTCTTTGCTGCAATATTCACCTCCATTGTCTGATCTAAGACACTTCAATTTCTTTCCTGTCTCAATCTCAACTAAAGCTTTCCATTTCTTGAAAGTATCAAATACATCAGATTTATTCTTAATACAATAAATCCAAGTTTTTCTAGTTGCATCATCAATAAAAGTAACATAATAACGAGAGCCACTGAGAGATGATACCTGAGCAGGTCCCCATACATATGTATGCACAAGCTCTAATTTTTCGCTCTTCTTTTCTTTCCCAACTCTGAGAAATCTGACTCTCTTCTGTTTTCCATAAATGCAATTCTCACAGAAATCCAAATCAACATTCTTCAAACCCGGCAACAAATTCCTTGAGTGAAGAATCTTCATCCCCTTTTCACTCATGTGTCCAAACCTATGATGCCATACTGCTACATCTGCTCCTTTGGAAGTTAAATCATTAACAGAGTTAGAAATACCATTGCATAAATACAATGTACCAACCTTTTCGCCTTTTGCTATTACCAGGGCTCCTTTGGTGACCTTCCAAGCTTTATCTGTGAAAGTTGTCACACAACCTTCACCGCCTAGCTGCCCTGTTGAAATCAGATTTTTCTTTAGATCTGGAACATGCCTTACCTCCTTTAGTAGCCATTGGTTTCCATTCTATTGTTTTACAAGAACCTTACCCATTCCAACAATTTTACAGGGTTTATCATCACCCAAACGAACTTGTCCAAAATCTCCTTGAACATAGTCATGAAAGTATTTCTTATCAGGTGTGGCATGGAATGAGGCCCCTGAATCTACCACCCATCAATCAGTAATATTTTCGAAAGAAAGAATCAAAGCATCTTGTAACACCTCACCTGTCACATTTGCTTCGTGATTGTTTTCTTGTTGTGCATCTCCTTCTTTTCCCTTCCGAGATCTACAGTCTTTCTTTAGGTGTCCTTTCTTTCCACATTTCCAGCACACTATCCCTAATCTGGACTTGGATCTGCCTTTCCTTGATTTACTGTGATATCCTGAGCTCTTTCCTCTTTCCATTTTTCTTCCTGTAGACTCTGTACTCAAAGAATTACCCGATGTCTCACCGGAGCTTTTCCGTCGCATTTCCTCGCTAAGGATAGCACCGACAACATCATCAAACTTTAAAGTACTAGATCCAGACACAGAGTTACTAATGGCCATTACTAAACCATTCCAACTTTCTGGTAATGAGCACAAGAATAACAGAGCTCTAACTTCATCATCAAAGTTTACCCCTACAGAACATAACTGACTTGTAACAGTATTAAAATCATTTAAATGGTCTGCAACAGATCCACCTTCCGACATCTTCATATTAAATAACCGTTTCATAAGAAATACCTTGTTTGAGGCCGAGGGTTTTTCATATAGTTTCGACAACGTCTGCATCAAACCCTCTGTCGTGGTTTCCTTCGAAATGTTGAAGGTGACTGACGCAGCAAGGCACAACCATATTGTTCCGAGTGCCTTTCTATCGAGAAGGTTCCATTCTTCGTCTTTCATACCCGTCGGCATATTTGTTTTTCCGCCCAATGGTAGGTATAGATCTTTCTGATACAGATAATCTTCCATCTGCATCTTCCACAGAGAGAAGTTTTGGCTGTTAAATTTCTCGACCCTAAACTTACCATCTTCCGCCATTGCTCCCACTCGAACCAGGAACCCTTCTTTCCTGCGAGTTTATCAGCCAAATAGACCTTCGGCTCTGATACCAGTTTTAGAAAATTATACATTACGGAGCAATGGAACACATAAAATATTGCAGAAATATAAACACAGAGAACGCATAAAACAAGAGAGACACAGATATACGTGGTTCACCCAGTTTGGGCTACGTCCACCCCGAACAGCCAGTCCTTCCTTTCTATTATCCAGCAAAACGAAGAGACACAACCTACAGCAAATCCGCTATAATATCCTCTGTTTTCTCTCACAGTCTCACCTCTCAGTTTCTCGCTCACAGAATACACACCTATATCTCAGCCTCCAATACAATGCCCTCATACAAAGAGAGGGGTTGCCTTCTAGGGAAAAAACCCTAAACTAAACATAAGTTCTACCGTCAGATCATCTGCCTAATGAACGGCCCAGATTGACTAGAAATTACTATACTTTTACAAGGAAATTTTACATTTGTTTTTAGCTTCGGGGGCGCTGCCCCCGAGCCCCCGCCGGGGGACCACTGGCCCCCAGACCCCCGTGGGGGTGACAAGTCCCCCCCGCGTGGAGGGGTGTACAAACTTCCTGGGGTATACATCCAGCTGAAACAAAGACCTCTGAACAATCATGCTCCACACACAACAATTCCTAGAGCCCTAGACATCTTCAAAAGAGACCAATCTAGTTGATGTTAGTTATTTCTAGACTCGTTAGGTGAAATCGTTGTGGTTGAGGATTGAGGTGGTTTGGCCTCTAGAAGCCCTAGTTGGTTCTATTTTTGTTTAACCCATATGAACTCACATTTATGCTTGGAATATGGCATAGGGATGATTTGTTGAAAGAGAGATTTGGTTCAACCTAATCAATGGTCGAGTGGTATGTGAATGTCCCTGACTTGGTTGGAATTTACATATGATAATATGAGTAATTTTCCTACTCTGATATATGAGAAATTGTGTTGATTATTATGGTCATCTTATGGTTGATTTATCATGTTTTTTATTTATTTTGGTTATATGTTGGTTATATACATGGTTTATGATTTCTTCTCACTATATCTCTTGTTCATGATTTGATGGGTTATGAAATGGTTGATGAGTGCATGCACTAATAAGTGTTATTGCAGCTAACTAGAGAGTGCATATAGCCTTCTTGGTGATTCTCAGATGAATATTACAAGTTTATAATTAGATTTTCATTCATGACCTATAGCTTCTATTTTTACCATCGATTTGACAAAATGTTCAGTATGTATTAGGCATGTTTTGGTCAATATTTTACTTGAGTATTTATTGTATAGGCTTCTCATCATCTTAATCATGTTTCTAGAAAGTTCTGAGCACTTCTAGGAAATGTTCTGAAGGCCATCCCTAAAAAAGTGGCACATAATTCCTAACCATTGGCATAAACTAGCAGATTTCGGTCATAACTGCTGGTAGGCAGGCTTATGGGTGTGGTTTTAGCCTCCCAACCATATGGATTATGTGTTATGGGTGCGGTCGTGGATTCAAGTTGGTGAAAAGGAGTTTCAACTCAGGGATTGATCACCTGGGGTGTTTGTTACGCTCCTAAGTTATTTGTAGTCTCTAAGGGATGGAAGTTTGCTTCCAGTTAATCAGACCCACTTCCATAACTAGAACTTGGAGGTCAGGTCATATCATAGTGACACTTCACTCATGTTTCGCTAAGAGATCTTGTAAAAGTGGGTAAATGTGAGAGGAGGTGTTACAAGGTGGTATGGGAGCTGCCAAGTTCAAACACTTAAACTGAATGGGCTAAATGTATATTGTTATGCATGCATGTTAGTAGTTTATGTGTTCATCATGCATGCATGCAGGTTATTTCTTGTTATGATCATGCTATTTATGTATGAGTGGGTATGTTTTTGATATTATATTGTGCTAATCTAGACTAACTTGTGCAGATGTGATAGCCTTCCTTGAGATCCATTGAGGTATGATTTTGATTATGTCTTCTATTTGATTTATCTAACATGGCATGATTTCAAAAAATAGAAGACAAGATATGAGGAGGAGAATGGTGGACTATAGTTCACATGACACTCCTTACAGGCTTGATATGGATTCAATGGAATGGGAAAGTTCTATTGAGCAAAAAGGAGAAGAGTATTCTCCTAATTTAGTAGAGATACATTTAGGAGTCTAAGAGAAAAGATAAGAAGTTTCAAAATTAGATAATCACAGATTGATTGAGGGACATGAAAGGCTTGCTAGAGCTAAGGAAAAGCAAGAAAAACTTAATGTAGTAATCCTTCAAAGTCATTCTGATTTATAGAAGTAGGGACAAATGGGGATAAATTATGGATAAGAGGAGAAAACTAATGGGTCATATCGTAGTAGGTATCAGAGAGGACACAGGTTGGACAAAGATGATATAGTCAGAGGTGGCAAATCTTTGGTTACACCTAACAAGACGAGTAGTACTTATGGGTTTCATTCTCGCTCTGTTTCTGAGATACATTATCACCATCACCACCATCATCCTTATATGAGGCGTGAGAAGGGACATTTTCGAGAGGATTTCAAAAAATCCAAGCCTCCTACATTTGATGGAGAGATGAAGATATCAAAAGATGCAAAAGCATGGTTGCTTGGGATGAAGATTTTTTTCATATTGCACAAGTATTCAGAGAACATGAAATCTAATATAGATACCTTTAGTCTCATAGTGAAAGAATAAAATTGGTGGGAATATGTGAATAATTTTAGAAGAATTAGAGAAGAGGAGCTAATTTGGGATGAGTTTGACAGACTCTTCAAGAAGAAGTACTTGTCTAAAAGATAATATGATGATAGGGCTAAGGAGTTGTATGAGTTGAAGATGGGTTGTATGATAGATGATGAGTACACTAATAGATTCTTTGAGTTGTTAAGGTATGTTCCTTATCTTGAGGATGAGAAACAAATATTCAAGGTTCATCAATGGGTTTCCAGTATCATTCAAAGACCGAAATGAGTTTGATGAGCCTAGGTCACTGGAGGAATCCATCAAAAACTTGATGCATTATTATGAGTAGTCAAAACAGAAGCCTGAGCTTAAGCATGATTGCAAAAGGAATGAGAATACTAATGGAAACTAGCCTCAGAAGTGAGGAAGACCTGAGGATACATGTCATAAGGAGAGTATGGAATCTTACAAGAAGTTCAATGCAACTGAGAGAGGACATGGATCGCAGCTTCAGGAGCAGAATAAGGGTGAGGGCAGGAAGCCTTTGAGGTGTTGGACTTGTGGTGGAGAGAATCAAAGGAGATATTTTCCGTCACATCAAGGTGGAAAGCATAATATTTCTGGTGCTCAAGAGGCACGGATAGCTGGGGATGTTGGTCAGAGTATTCCTTAGATTTATGCAATAGTGGATAGCAGGAAGGTAGATAATTAAACATTTATTATTGAGATGGAAGGTAAGCTTCATGATCAACTTGTTTCCATTTGTGTTGATCTTGGATCTAATTATAGTTAAATTAATCCTAACCTGATAGATAAGTGTTGCTTGAATAAAGAAGTGCATGCAAAGTCTTGGTTGGTGCAGTTAGCTACAGGGACCAAGAGAAGAGTTCATGATTGGGTGAGATCTCGTGCATTTGAATTGAATGGTATGCCTACATCATCAAATCTAAATATGCTTCCTTTAGGTTCATATAACATGATTTTGGTCATGGATTGGTTGCTCATTCACAAGACTAAAGTGGATTTCTATGACAAGTCTATTGAGTGCTTGAATGATGATGGGGAAAGAAAGTCTTAAAGGGAAAGAATAAGCCTACATCAATGAGAATGGTTACATATACGAAATAAAAGAATAGCTATAGGAAATGATGCATATTATTTGTAGTGCATGTTCATAGCGAAAAAGGGAAGGATGTTGAGGATGACAAAGTCTTGAAGAGGTATCATGTTTTGCAATAGTTTCAGGATATTTTTCTTGTAGAGATTCTAGAGTTGCCTCCTCATAGAGAATTGGACTTCTCTATTGAGTTGATGCCAAGATAAACACCAAAAAATAAGGCACCTTACAAGATGAGTACTCCAAAGTTGGTGGAATTGAAGTTGAAACTTAAGGAAATGCTTGATAAGGAATACATAAGGCCAAGTGTGTCGCCTTAGGGTGCACCAATGTTGTTTGTAAGGAAGAAGGATGGTACTCTCAAATTATGCATTGATTATAGACAGTTGAATAAAGTGACCATCAAGAATAGGTATCCATTGTTGAGGATTGCTGACTCGTTTGATCAGCTTAAGGGAGAAACAATGTTCTCAAAGGTTGATATGAGATGAAGATATCATTTGGTGCGCATCAAAGAAGAAGACATTTGCAATGCTACATTTTGCACGAGCTATGGAAATTATGAGTTTCTGGTGGTTCCTTTTTGTCTTACTAATGCTCCACTCACTTTCATGTGTTTGATGAACATTGTTTTGCATCCTTATCTAGACAATTTTGTGATAGCCTTTTTCAATGTCATATTGGTATAATCAAAGAATGAGGTAGAGCATGAAAATCACCTGGCATAAGTGTTGATATTGTTGAGAGAGCATCAGTTGTATGTCAAGCTCAACAAATGTGATTTATTTCAGTCTCGGTTTCACTACTTGTGACATGTTGTTTCCAAGAAAAAGATAGCACGATACCCAAAAAATATTAAAGCTATAATGTAGTGGCCAACTCCTAGGAATGTGGATGGAGTCATATCATTCATGGGGTTAGCAGGTTATTATAGGATGTTCATCAGTAGCTTCTCAAATATTGGTTATCCTATCACATCCTTGTAGAGAAAAGCAAAGAATTTTTAATGGGCTGAGTGAGTAACTCGCTTTGAGCAGTTGAATCATTTGTTTACAAATGCTCAAGTTTTGAAGATTACAGTTCCTGATAAGGAGTTTGTGGTTTTCACAAATTCTTGCAAGGAAGGACTTGGTGGAGTCCTCATGAAAGAAGGATAGGTGGTATTCTATGAGTCAAGGAAGTTGAATAAGCACGAGCAAAACTATGTGGCTCACGATATTGATTTGACAACTATCATTCATGCATTAAAGATGTGGAGAAATTATCTCCTTAGCAGTAGGTTCACTTTAATGAATGATCATAGTAGACAGAAGCACCTATTCCACCGACCCAATATGAATGCTAGGAAATCTAGATGGTTGGCTACTCTCAGTGAGTTTGAATTTGAGATCAAATATATCAAGGTCAAGGAGAACAAGGTTGAAAATGCTCTTAGTAGGAGAGTGCAGATGAATAACATTGCAGACATGAGTTCAAATGCTACAGATTTACAAGAGTGAATACTGCATGTGGATAAGATGATGACATATACTAGAAGCTAAAGCATAGAATGCAGTAACAGGGTGAAGGTGATAGGGATGAGGAGTATCAATGCATGATAGATGGCTTTGTGAGATTCAGTAACTTGATTTATGTGCTAGAAAACAGTGAGCTGAAGAAGCTTATTTTGAGGGAGTTTCATGTTAAGGAATATTCATGCCACCCAGGATATCAGAATACTTTGATGGTTGTTAAGAATTTTTATTATTGGCCAAACTTGAGAAAAAGGTAGTTGAGTTTGTTTTAAGGTGTTTGGACTATCAGCAGGTGAAATTTGAGTCTAAGCACCCAATTGGTTTATTGCAGCCTATTCTGATTCTAGAATGGAAATGGGAGGTCATTTCCATGGATTTAATTATAAGTGTATTGAGGACATCGAGGAAACATGATTCTATCATGGTTGTGGTTGACAAGTTGAGCAAGGTAGCTCACTTCATTGTAGTGAAGTCTACAAATTCAACTAGTGAGGTTGCTCAAATCTTCATCAGAGAGATAATGAGGTTGCATGGTGTTCCCAAGAAGATCATATTAGATAGAGATGCAAAGTTCACTTCCAAGTTTTGGAAGGAATTTTTTGCGGGTTTGGGGACAGAGTTAGCTTTCAGTACAACTTATCATATGCAGACATATGGACAGGCTAAGAGGATTAACTTGATTCTTGAGGATATGTTGAGGATGCATGTCATGAATCAACAAAGGAAGTGGGAGGAGTTTCTTCCATTGGTAGAGTTTGCATATAAAAATGGGTATTAGGAATCCTTGAAGATGAGTCCATTTGAGGCTCTTTGTGGGTGGAGCTGTACTACTCCTATAAGCTAGAGTGATCCAATGAACAAGTTGTTGATTGGATTGGATATGTTGGATGAGATGGATTGGGAGATGTAGATTATTAAGAGGAATTTAAATGAACCACATGATAAGTAGAAGAGTTATGCAGATCAAAATAGAGAATTCATGGAGTTTCAGCCTGGGGATCATGTGTGCTTGCGCATGCAGCCCAAGAGGAGCTCCTTGAGGATTGGATCATGTGCCAAGTTGTCACCTCGGTATTATGGGCATTTTGAGATCCTTGAGAGGATTGGACCAGTGGACTACAAACTTGCACTAACGCCAACAGTGAAAGTCCATGATGTTTTCCATGATTCATTACTTAAGAGATATGTCCAGGATGTTGATCAAATGATTAATTGGTATGTATTTTAGGTGGAGTGTTTTGCAATAGCCCTTTGTTGATTTTCCATGTAAATAAAATAAGGCCAAGGTCATGGAACACGTATTCGAATTTGAATGGTGGGGAAAACATTATAGTGGGAATCACTTATGGTTTATTGATGGCTATGGAAATTAGAAAAATCATGTGCAAAGGAAAAGAGGCAATAATTGACATTTAATTATGAAAATAAAGGAAAATAGGAGGAAAGGAAGATTAAGAGACACAAATATGCATGCAAAGGAAATTAAAGGAAAAATTAAGAAAAATAAGACGTCAATGATCAAAATTCATCAGAGAAATAGTTCACAGCTTTATTTTCAGTTTTAGCTTTCACTCTCTTACACTCTTGCAAACTTAGAGAATTCTTGGAGCATTCTAGCATTCACATGGACTCCGAGAAATCAAGCAAAGGACAAGAAAGAAATTGGTGGGTAACGAAAGAGAAGGTTGTATCAACAACTATAGAAGAGATACTTTGTAGTTAACATGTTTCATGTGTGATTTATGTGATGGTTTTTGCATGCAAAATACATGCATGTGGTTCCTTGGTTATGATTTGTCATCGGCATGGGGACTTGCCTAGATCGACAATGATTTCAACCTTGCCTTACCATTTTCTGGATAGCCATGGTGTAGTGGGTTCCCCATTTTGATTTTCTAGTTTGTTCTAAGGTTCCCTTATGGCCGTGGGTTGGGATAGAATCTTTGGAGCCCTAGAAAAAATTGGGTCCCTGGAGACTGTGGGTTGAGATGGTAGTTCTCTAGAGCTCTATAACAGATTGGGTCCCTTGAGGTTGTGGGTTGAGATAGAATCCCTAGAGCCCTGGACAACTTAGAAAGAGACCAATATGCTTGATGTTAGTGATTTATCTATTGGGTAAGTGAAGTCACTATGGTTGAGGTTTGAGGTGGTATGGCGCCTGGAAGCCCTGGTTGGTTCTATTTTGGTTTAACCCATATTATCCCACATTCAGGCTTGGAATATGGAATGGGGGTGATTGGATGAAAGAGAGATTTGATTCAACCCAATATATGGCCAGATGGTACATGGAAGTCCTTGACTTGGTTGTAATTTTCATATGGTAATACGATTAATTTTCCTAGTGTGATGTATGAGCACTTGTGCTAATTATTATTGTGATCTTATGGATAATTCATCATTGTTTCTATTTTCGTTATATTTTGGTTATATGCATGGTTATATGATGTGTTCTCACTATGGCTCTAGTTCATGATTTGATGGGTTATCAAATGGTTGATGAATGCATGGGCTAACAATTGTTATTGCAGCTAAAGAGGGAAGAGCACTTTCTTGGTGATTCTTAGATGAAAATTAGAATTTTATGATCAGATATGCATCCATGACCTGTACCTTCTATGTTTACCATCTGTTTGAAAAAAGGTTCATTATGTATTAGGCATGTCATGGTCAAGAATTTGCTTAAGTATTGTTTGTATAGAATTTTCATCATCTTAATCATGTTTATAGAATGTTTTGAGCACTTATAGCCCATCCCTGAAAATATGGCACAAAATTCACAACCGTTGACATAGAAAACTACTTTCGTTTTCCTTTATGAGAAGTAGATAAGAGGGGAATAAAGGACACCAACCTCAATCTTGTGCTTGGTTCCTTGCTTGATTCCTCTCCCTTCTGATAGATCTTTGTCACTCCGCCTTTGTCTACCCAGCTTCAAAGAGCACCTATGGAATCAAAGCAGCATAGTACTATCCAAGAACAGAGATCTACGATCATAAACAATATAGGACCAGATATATATTGACCACACAAATGCATATATCATCAAACATACAAGAATGTGGAGGAAAACTTGAATAGCTTTATTAATATCAAGAAAAGAAAAGAGGATTACAACCAATTGTTCTGACCCAACATCATCCTCTCAGCATGAAAGCCCTTCTTCACCTCATGAAAAGCTTAGATCACCCAACACTATCATTTCCACCAAGAAACCAACAACACTTCCTTACAAGATACAAGATTCCAGCCTCTGGATCTCTGTGATGAGGGATCCATATATAGATGTTTGCAGGGGGGTGAGTCAGCTGCTGGGTTTTTTATTAGTGTCCTCTCTCTAATAGTTCTTGGTTCCACTTGGAGATTCATGATCTCTTACTCATCCCTGGGCGAATTCAGAGAGGCAAGTGTCATTGGAGAAGTTTCTGGAAGATTCCATGATCCTCCACCTTGCAAACTGTCTCTGCCATTTGTCCACTCTCGCTCATCGCACCCTATAGAAGGGCTTTCCAGTATGCATCGCACCTTTTACACTGAGTAGGTGGGATGCATCACACCCTTAGCACTGAGAAACCTGTATGGTCCAGTTTTGACCAGTTCTGAGCAGTTTTCCATGGAGAACTTCTGGGAGAAGATGTAATCAGTTGACCTTGTTATTTTAGGGTGTGAAGCAACACTTTTAGGGACTTAGAAGCCCTTGGTTTATGGACATGTATGATTGGGGTTGCAGTGCCCAAAAATGTCTATAACAATTGCCCCCTAAAGCATGAGGTCGTTAATCTTTTGATGTCAGGTGAAATGCTTTATCATGAGGATCTAAAGTTTTTTCAGGCTGGAAGGCGACTTGTAATAAGATACAATACAATACATTATCTTCATAATATTTTCATGATCTGGCTGAGGCAGGCATTCCCATGCTCAGCTTTATAAATTCATTTTCATGTACATAGGACAAACAACCGTCTGTGTAGCAGACTGATGATTCAAATAGAGCCATCATCCTTTGATTTGGATGATTATCTGCTCGGAAATGATGTACATTTGATGTCTTTATATTCCTGAATATATCGCAACCCAGATGGATGAAACTAGATCCGGGGTCTTAAAACTCGTTCAATCTTCACTCGGAGTACAAGTTGATCCATGTGAAAGATGTTCTGGAGTCGAACATGGAAAGACATCGCCTGATTACCAGCCAATGATGTAAGCTGTTAACAGGTGCGGGAGGAATCACCGATAATGATGATGACCCTCAAGGTACTACAGTACAATTCACGTGGTGTGAAAATGGACTTGGCATCAAACACCACGTAAAATCTTTCGGTCGAAGGCCATTGATGTAAACCTGTCACCGGAAGTGAGAGACTTGCCATTGATGTAAACCTGTCACCGGAAGTGAGAGACTTGCCATTGATGCAAGCTTCAAAGTACTGAAAGGGTTGTTCCTAAGTCGACTTCTTAAATAATGAGCTGATGTCGACAAGAAGCGACCCATCGTAGGATGGCCTTAATGAATCCCACATCTACGACACGGAACGGAGCAAATGACTTTGGAGGTGAAAACGATCTGATGATACAAGGTTCAGGGTGGCGGTCATGAAAGAATGGAGTGTGAATGTATTGCAGTGGATGAGACACAGGTGAATTCTCTGAGTGACTTCTCTTGAACATACCGGCAACACTGACATGGATTGGTAGCGTTAACCCCAAAAATGGATGGTGTGATGGACCAATGGTGATATGACCGGTGAACGGAATAACCCAACCCGACTCAGACGTGGAGTGAAAGTGTCATGTTCAAGAGCGACTTGCTACCAATAAATTTTCTTCAAGTTTTCTTCCCAATTTTCCCCAGTCATTGCTGACCAGTATCTCTTTATTTTTATCAAGCTTGAGGAGGATAACATATGCTTGTTCTATAATTCGCCCTTCGGGCGAACCCGTCGCTATGTTTTAACGAGCCTAGCGACAGTGAAACTTGATCCCGTCTATATGACGAGTTTGTTGCTATTGATTTTAATGAGTTTAATGACAATGATAAATCGGTCCTTTTTCAATTTTAGAGAGTCTGAAAAGTGACAGAAAGGAAACTCCAATACTCCTTTTTCGTCATATATAATCCCTTAAGTCTAAAAAAGTATAAAACAATACGAAAGGGATGAATTTTCGATAGTTTTAACGAGCCAAACAAGACAAGCGCTCGATCTTTTTGTGTAATAATCCCTCAGTTCCAAAAAGATTAAAATCTAGAGGAGGGATAGCACTTCTGGTCATTTTAACGAGCTGGAGAGGCCAATTTCTCGGCAATCTTTTCATATTTTACGAGTCAGTTGAAAAGAGCTTAAAGGAGACTCGTTTTTCGAGGAATGAGTGATATTTTCGGGTAGCAGCTGATTCCAGGTAAGGTTCGGAATTTTCCAATCACGGCAGTGTCACAAGGATGGCTAATAGAATCACTCGTCGTAGATGTTCCTCAAAAAGGGTAAAAAATCAAATGGACGTGTATGATCGGCTAAAACAGAGTGGAGGTGATGATGAGAACATGACCAAGGCTCAGAAAGCTGATGATAATGCGTTCACAATTTTTATTTACCGTGGATCGGTTCATTGTTTAGTGAGCTTAAAATCTTGGGGAAACATTTGCTCATTACTTAGGTTTAATTTTTAACGAGCTTGAAATTCACGTAAAAACTTCTCATGCCAGTCATATAATAAGGACGTCTCATCGATAGATTCCATTTTTATGGAGCTTGCATCTTTCGAAGCTTTGCTCCGCATCCTTTCTTTATGCAAGTTAGGAACGACCAATCCTACGAGTTTAAAGGGTTTGAGAATCTACAAACTAAGAAAATGAATGGTCATTCTTCGCTTTCATGCAAAAAGGTTTGCATGCCCCCAGGTATAGTGAAAGATTTCCAAGCTACCATATAGAAGTTCTCGCATTCGCAAGATAGTTTCCATCCACACCGCAGACGGAAACACTTCCTGGCTTAGTCCATTTGGACAAAGGCTCCAAAACCTAACCTTGATGAGGGAATCTGATTCCAATCTAATTCCCTCTTCTTATGTAGACGGGTATCGGACCAGTCATTTTCCTTCGTGGAAACCTACTCTATACCTAGAGTTTTCCTGCCATAGCAGGCCAAGGTACATGCCCCCTGGGTTTCAGTCATGTCCTCCCGAATTACTCGCGTTCTTCAGGTGGACGGACTGGAGATTGATGAGACATTCCTTGCGTGAAAAGACCATTTAGGGATGGCATTTGATTATTAGCTATGCGTGAGTCAGGGAACGAAAGCTGGTCTACGAGCTGGACCACTCGGCCTTCGTGCGGAAAACACATTACTCTAAAGAGTGAGCAGACAATGGCTCCCATGCTATAAATATAGTTGCGTCCAAGGAGTAGATTATAATCTAGAGGTCCTTGGACTACCATTACGTTCATATACACGGTTTTCCTTCTCAACGTTATAGGTACATTGGGAAGGATCCCTAACAGTCGACTGGTTCCTTTGTCAAAGCTTGTCAGATTTCTCATCTCAGGCAGAAGCGCTAGCAAACCAAGCGCTTTCCAAGCAGTCAAGGAAAGGATACTCACAAAAGCCCCTTCATCAATGATGGTACCGGCCATGACCATTCTGTATACTTGTGCAATGATTCAAAAACCGATAAACGGGGTCTTCCTAGAAGATTCCAATCGAAGGAAACCACTAGGTTGCTCGGAGGTGGGACCGAATAGATGGCCGGATATGACTCTGACGAACTTCCTTCCTATGGTAAAGGAACGGGGATATTGCCCCCATGTTCATTGGAGTCTGTGTTTACGAAAAGAATTTGAACGATGTCATTCTCATTCCTCTCGGTGACTGTACCATCCGAAGATGGACCTTCTGAAGGCAAGACCGGGTCAACTGCCACCTCGACCTTTTGACTTTTGTTTGGTGTGGATTCAGAAGGTTTATCTTCGATGATAGATGCTTCTACCAACCTCAATGGGGTGTCGGTGGGATTTTCAACCAGTGGTGGACTTGACAAGAGTTTCTTATATCCAGGAGGAAGTCGTAGCGGTGAAGCCGGACAGTCATCCAAAACTCTTTTAGCTTCGTCTAGGAAGGGACAACGGTGGAAG
Source organism: Pinus tabuliformis (assembly GCA_031772625.1). Lineage (NCBI taxonomy): Eukaryota > Viridiplantae > Streptophyta > Pinopsida > Pinales > Pinaceae > Pinus > Pinus tabuliformis. The sequence goes on along the minus strand of CM062806.1, from coordinate 263,196,143 downwards.
ACGTGATCGCCTTCACACAGTTTACAAGGAAACTTACACTTCCTTTTCTGTCCAAATATTTCGCTCTCACTAGTTGACGGTGTACTTTCAACATGATCTTCAGAGGTTGACGACACCAGATTGTGCAAACAAGGAGACCAGTCCCTTAAGATCCGAGGGATGCAAGGACAATCTCGATGATAGTGGTCTCATTCGAAAATGACGCATGGAGATTTAGGCCTCGACGGTGCAGTGTGTGGATTTTCGCTAGATGACACATGGTTGCCCCCTTTCGCTTTTGGCTCCTTCTTCTTCTTTTCCTTCTTCTCCTTCTGCTTCTTCTTCTTCTCAGTTACTTGATTTTTAGCTTTACCAGCTTCATCAAGTGAAGAAGAAGGAGGGGAGGGAGAAACAGACGAAGTGGAAGGTTGGGGGGTAACTCTAGCATCATCTAGTTGCTGACTTGATTGTTCAGGAACCACGGTGTTCTGAACGACAGAGGTCGAGAAGAGCCATATGGGCAAGCCAATCGTCAATCCTGGTAGCGACAATGTGGCCATATGGGGTGCACCAACATCTTCCCAAGAGGAGAAGGGACTAGGATTTCCTCCAAGGGGAAATCCTTGGTTGGTGGACTCCATTTTTCTCAACCTAATACCAACGCGGGAATAGTGTTATTCTGATTAAAATAAATTTTAGATGCTTTGACAAAACTTGTTTTTTCAATTTTTAAGAGTCGAGAAAAAAAAAAAGATGACTCTAGTCACCTTCGATTTTTAATGAGCCTGAAGTGACAAGTGCTCAGATGGACCTTTTCCTTTAAGGAGTCTGAAAAGGAACGAAAGAGACTACTCTGGAAATCTAGACAGAGGGATTACCAAACCAATTGCAAAACTGCAGAATACTTTTTACGGTACGGCAGTCAATCTTCCCGAATGTTGTGTTCAGTGCATTGCGATCGATAGGGCGGTAAACACGGCTTCCTAAGGATAAAGGATATAGCCTATTGTGGTCTCCCAATATATACTTGACGGTACGTGGGAGCACAAGTCCACACTGGCACTTGTCGTCTCAAAGAGGAGGAATCACCCAACCAACAATGAAAGTGACAGTTACCAGGTTTTACGACGCCGGAATACGTTTCTAGCCTAGACTTCTAAATGTTGTGCGTTAGTTTCCAAAGCGTTTTTATGTTCATTAAATTTATTTTATAGTTGATCTTGCTTAAGAAATTTGCCTTTCAGGTTCACCACGTGATGTAGATGTATAATTCCTAAAATGCAATCTAAGATGTTAAACAATCTTTTAATCTTCTTTTTGCCAATGAAAATCCTAGCTGCTAAGGAAAGAGGACTGAGATTATTTCAACATAGAGCACCAAGCACACACTAAATGCACTATCCTAAATCAAATGAACAAGCAGTCTAAATGCAAATGCACATGCATGTATTTGTTTTTCGCTTTCTTAATGTGTGGATGACAAAAAGAATGTTGAGTACAAATCTGGATTATTTTTCAAAGTGACATTACTAACAAGTTTCTTTTCAAGACAAAATGAAGATAATGACGACACTTTACGACTTATGAATTGAAAACTCGCTTTCGACACTTGAAAAACTATTAATTCAAATCAAATACAATAGTAATCATACAATCGACTATCAAGAACAATCCGGTTCTCTTCTATGACTGAAAATGACACTTACGACACTTCCAAATCAAGAAACGACAGTACGATTACGCTACTTTCTTGTAAAAGAGAACTGAAAATGACACACAATACACAAAAACACTCACAGTTCTTTGCACAATGGAGGCAGAATGATGAAAGAGGGTTTTCACAGTGGTATGCTGATCACAGATAGCAAAACTCCTAAATAGAGCTGAAAAGAGTGAAGAAAAATCAAAGTCTGCAGGCAAAATTAGCCTTCTTTGACCATCGCACCTGTTACACAGGGAATCCAGTATGCATCCCACCTACTGCACATGGGAGGTGCGATGCATACACACTTCCTTGAAGAGAGGGTGTGATGGTACAGTGCGCGACTTTTAATCCTGTTCTTGACCATAATTTGCAGTTTAGTTCAGGGATTTAGGCCGAGCAAGTGATGTTCAGTAAATATAAATCACAGGGGTTGATCTAAAGAGGTTACTAGAGCCACCACCAGGGAAATTAGAATGTTTGCAAATCGATTTTTTAGTTTATTAAAAAAACCCGGAGACAGACTGAAGCAGCATTGATCTACTTTGCACTTGCATAGCAAATGCGGTTCGAAGGCTAGCTGGCTTGACTTTAGGCTCTGTTTGTAAGTTTATAAAACAAACAAATGTAAACAAGCAAACAAGCTACTCGCTCCCTAGTGGAGTCGCCATTTTGTTATTGGGAAATCTAGTCTCCACTCAGAGATGCTAGTCCCACTAAGACTGGTAGCTATCTTAGAAACAAACAAGTTAAAACTACTTTCGTTTTCCTTTATGAGAAGTAGATAAGAGGGGAATAAAGGACACCAACCTCAATCTTGCGCTTGGTTCCTTGCTTGATTCCTCTCCCTTCTGATAGATCTTTGTCACTCCGCCTTTGTCTACCCAGCTTCAAAGAGCACCTGTGGAATCAAAGCAGCATAGTACTATCCAAGAACAGAGATCTACGATCATAAACAATATAGGTCGTGATATATATTGACCACACAAATGCAATATCATCAAACATACAAGAATGTGGAGGAAAACTTGAATAGTTTTATTAATATCAAGAAAAGCAAAGAGGATTACAACCAATTGTTCTGACCTAGCATCATCCTCTCAGCATGAAAGCCCTTCTTCACCTCATGAAAAGCTTAGATCACCCAACACTATCATTTCCACCAAGAAACCAACATCACTTCCTTACAAGATACAAGATTCCAGCCTCTGGATCTCTATGATGAGGGATCCATATATAGATGTTTGCAGGGGGGTGAGTCAGCTGCTGGGTTTTTTATTAGTGTCCTCTCTCTAATAGTTCTAGGTTCCACTTGGAGATTCATGATCTCTTACTCGTCCCTGGGCGAATTCAGAGAGGCAAGTGTCATTGGAGAAGTTTCTGGAAGATTCCATGATCCTCCACCTTGCAAACTGTCTCTGCCATTTGTCACTCTCGCTCATCGCACCCTACAGAAGGGATTTCCAGTATGCATCGCATCTTTTACACTAGGCAGGTGGGATGCATCGCACCCTTAACACTGAGCAACCTGTATGGTCTAGTTTTGACCAGTTCTGAGCAGTTTTCCATGGAGAACTTCTGGGAGAAGATGTAATCAGCTGACCTTGTTCTTTTAGGGTGTGAAGCAACACTTTTAGGGACTTAGAAGCCCTTGGTTTATGGACATGTATGATTGGGGTTGCAGTGCCCAAAAATGTCTATAACACTTATTATGAGTTAACATGGATCTTTATTGTGTATATGTGATGGTTGTTTCATTGTTTTCGAGTAACGCTTGGAATAGTGCATTTATCATTGAGTGTGTTGAAAGGCATGACAAAACTCTTCAGGATTTATGTTAGATAGGTCTAGTGTTGTTGTAGTCGGAGTCATGGAAAATTTTAGGGGTTAATATTCATAGGTGGGCAAATTTTCCATGTTTTTTCCAAAAAAAAAGATTTGCTACTTTCCATTTTTTCTAAAAATAATTCGCCCAAGTTTTATAATACAAAATTATTTTACCTTAAATATTTCCAAAATTATATAAAGAGTATATATAAAAACATAATAAATTTGAATTCTTTTACAAAGATATCACCAAATCTTTTATAGTTATCATATTAGATACTAGAAAGATTCACTGAGGTTTCTAAACTTTAAGATAAATTTCCACCCTTAAAGTTTTCCCAACTCAGAGCTACAAAGTATAATATCCATGGATTTAGCTTCATTATAATTCTTGTGTGAAAGGCATATTTACATCATCTTGACTATATTTTTGTTATTATTAGCATTGAGATATCATTATGTTAATAAATTAAGTGAGAGTTCATATAGTTGTGCACTTTTGTGTAGAACCAAGTTCTTGTGGAACACTTGGTTAATTCCCTGAAGTAACTCAAGAAAAACCTAGAAAGTGTTCTTGTTGCTAAAGTAGAAATTTCCTCTCTTGGATTTGTTTAGACAACTCCAAGAATTTGAGCAATTGAAAAGAATGGATACAACTATATTTCTGCATCACTTGACTCAGGATAGGAAAAATTTAGTTTTATACAATGATAAGTTGTCCATATTATACATATCTAATGTTGGCCCTTTAGGGTTAATCTTTTATGGAGTGTGGGATAGATTACACCGAAGGTATGAAAGTCCAAGACATTCGAGGTGAGTGCATAACAGTTGGTCTAGAGGTCCGAATGTGGGAAAGGTAGGAGTTTTCTGTTCTAATATGGAGGTTCGGGGGTTCCAGAACGTTTTACGAGTGCAAGTAACATGGAAAGGCTAGATCTATAAAGAGAATGACTTGTGGGGTCGTTGGAATTGTCTAACATGCCAAGTGCCACATGGATTCAATCATGGACATATTGGTGTTATGGATGACATGGAACCACCAAGGTGAGATGGAGTTCCATGTGGATTCCTTGTGGAGGCCACATGGAAGCCAAATGGCATGTTTTAAGTGGTGAAACTTTAGATGGGAATATATTTTGATCCAGGTATTAGGTTTTGATAAAAATTATATCACCAAAAAGCTCTCAACGAGTTGAAGGCAATGGTGTTTCCCAAATTCAATTCTGCCAAATTTGGGGAGTAAATAATTTTTGTAACCCCATCTTCACAATGGGACCATTGAGTTCGGGTTAAATGAAGGTAACACCTTTGACTAGGCTTGCAAGGTCCAAGGGGGTGGGAGGGAGCAATACATGTTATGTTCAAAACCAAGCCGAGAATAGAAATAACTAGCTCCATCATCATATGTAGTGATCACATACAATGCATGTGGGGGGGAGCACATGCCACCCTCCTCTTAGATACATATTAAGTTGGTGGGGTGGCGGGTTCACCCCCCAACACCTTGCTCATCTGTGTCTCCCACCCCCATCGGGAAGAGGATAAACAATAGTGTCATTTTTCAAAATACAGTCATTTAGATGTTGAGGAGGAGTATGTGCTTCTTCCCAATATCAATCCATAAAAGCAATAGAGATAGAGAGAACTAACAACATACACCAAATATCAATCCATCCCAAGCCCATCCTTCCAAAAATTCTACTTTTCATATGAATTGAACTTTACATAGGTCTAGTTTTTGGGACGAAAGTTAAAATAGTTGTGGGGATCTTGCATAAATGTGGAAAATCTTGTGTTATTCCAATCATAAAAATTAGTCCTTTCCTAATAAATCAACATATGCTATATTTTTGGAGAAATACTAGAGTATGAAAGCAATTGATCTTGATAAGGTTTTTGGAATTTGAAAACCCTAGTTTTGTGGAATTTGAAAACACCCATTGGTTGATAAGGTTTTTTATTTTGGTGAATTTCCTATCTAGGGCTTGGAGAGTCTACTTGTGCCATATTTTACAAACATGTGGTATGTACTTTTACTTCATCTTATACATAAATATGAAGTGGTCATAATATCCAAACTTTTTGCACTCATAGATTTCAAGTCTATATTAAGTTATTGTCATGATTTAGTTTCTATAATTGGTTATGCATTTGTATTTAAATATTTTTTATGCCTTGTGAATTGAATTGAGCCTCAAAAAATAAGTTTGATGCATAGCATTCAGAATATTACTTTTCATATGACTATATTTTGGGATGAAAGTAAACTTGGTGTGAGGAATTTGCATAAAAGTGGAAAACCTCATTTTTTAACAATCATCAAAATGTGGTTTTTCTTAAGAAGTCAACATAAGCTAAATTTTTGGAGAAACATTAGAAAGTAAGGAAGCACCTAATCTTCAAAATATTTTGTGGAATTTGAAAACCTAGTTGTTGGCTAAGGCCAAGTGTGAAAAAACTCATGTTGTCCTAAGAATTCAGCATAAGCTAGAGTTTGGATGAAATATTAGAAGATTAACCACTTGATCTTGATAAGGTCTTGTGGAATTTCCAAACCCTAATATACTTGGAGTGCTTTATGTAAAGAAGATAAAAGAATGCTACCTTGTAGAATTTGTGACATGATTGAGGGTGCCAAGGGAAGCCCTTTGGTGTGTTATAGTGTCATGTTGTGGATCTTTCACTGGGATAAAATCTTTGGTTAGGAGATAATATTTCCTAGGACGAGTTAAAATATTAGGTTAAGCATGGTCCACTACAACATGAGGTGTATCTTCTTAGAGAATATTGTTATGATGAAAACAATAAGTGGCTTGTGTCAATGGTATCATGAAAATATACATGTTATTAATTACCTATATTTGTCACTACTGGGAAACTGTTAAATCATTATGTTAGAACAAGGATGCTACATATGTGGAGAGAAAAAAATTAGTGGTGCATGTAAACATCCAAAGGGTTATAGTCTACTTAGGAAGTGAAAACAAAAGACAGCATATTGGTATAGGGTGTACACTAAATAATTTAGAAATTTTAGAGAGGTATGATGTGTTTGAGAGCCCAATCATTGAACCCTTTAATTCTTAATATAATACAAGAAACCCTAGAGTTATTGTGTGAACTACTGACATCATGAGAAGAAAAATAATTTAATGGAGTAGCATGAAGTTGATAGAAAAGTATGGAAAAAATATGCCCTAATGTTGAGTGTTGGGATGCAAGTAGAGTGAGGCATAACTTCCGGGACTTTGATTGAGGTTCTCTTTGTGTTAATGTCTCGTATGAGTTCCATAATTTTCAGGACCCCAAATTAACAGATTGTCAAAATAGTATATGTCCCCTAAAAATGATAGTATTATTGTTTCATGAGCATGGACTTAGAAACAAGTCTCAATGACCACAAAACAGGTAACAAACACCCAAACAAGCCTCACCACTTCCATTTGACTACAACCATTAGCATAAACAAAATAGCATGTTGAAACTTATATCTTGTCATGAACCATTTCCCATGTCCCATACAAGCATAAGATATTTCTAAATGACAACTAGATTACATTGTAAAATTTGAAAAGCATTTACATTAAAAGCTTCTCTCAATAAAAATATGTGCTTTTATGCATTTGTTCTAATTTTTATTTACTACAAACACAATTGCATTTTGTTTTTGGAATTTTGAAATTTTATGTAATTTGACATTATAACACACTTACTTTTATGTAATCGTGTTATATGTTAATCTCTCTACCCTAAACCTTACAATAAGAGAGTAAGATTATTTCTAGCAGACCCATCACATTATTACATCAATGGATTAACAAGCTTTTAACTTCACAAGATGGTAGCACCATAATATCCATACCCAAGCGAACATGCCTCTACTCTTCAGGTATCCAAGTTTAAAATAAAGGCCAATATAGGTATATCAGTTAAAGACGGACGATTTCGCTTTGTTTGCCGAGAACGATGTTAAAAATCAGCAAATGGCATCCTTCCATGAAGAGAGAGGAGGTGTTTCTGAGTTCATCCACGTCATATCCTTGAAGGCATCAGCGTTTCGATTTCCAAAGAAGCCACAAGTGGATCAAATCTTTCTGACATTATTTAAGAAAATTTTAATCCGTTAATTTATTCATTTATTATTCACTAAAAATAAAATAATTATAATATAATTTCTTATTATATTAAAATTATTTATTTATATTTCATAATGTATGAAAAGTTATATTTATATTTTATAATGTATGAAAAATTATTTTTTGGAAATTTTTATTTAGTTAGTTTTTTCATTTATTATTGGACAAAAAAATAATAATAATTATAGTAATTTTGATTTTGGTTTGAATTTTGTTTTTTATTATGGAAATAAATTCAACACCAATGAAAACCCAGAACATATAAAATCTTGAAATTTAACAATTATAACTTAATTTATAAAAAATCTGCTTGATTTTATCAAAATCTTACCCAAATATCTATACTATACAAATAAATTTAACACCAAAAATTCATAAAACATCCAAAATCTTATATTAAAATTTAACGATTGTAATCCAGATGTACAAAAATTTCCATAAAATTTTATCAAAATCTGACTCCATGATTTTCGGTACAAATTGAAAACTGGTTAGAATATTATCTAAAATCGAAAAGAGAAGGGTCTGTCGTACGTGTACCTAGACTTGGACCTCAAGCTATCTCGATGTATTCGGATTCTGCCTTTTCATTTAACTTTCGTGTTTCGTGTACGTTGATTTTCAAACTCAACCCACGTTTTTTTAGCTCGGCTAAGGTGATGGAGGGATGTACTCTATTTTGCCTTTTACTTTTTATCTATGTGTCACGTCAATGATGACTTTCACAACCGAACCCCGTTACCTTTTTGACTGCGACAAAGGTTATGGAGAGAGACGAGGAAAGAAAGGAGATAATACGTCATTCACAACCATATATATACATTACTTAAATTTAATAATATATATTTAAATTTATGTATAATTTAATATTATTGAAGGGTGTATATCTTTTATTATTTGGACAAGTCAATTACATTAAAAATTAAATAAAACAAAAAATAATAAAAAGATAATATAATTTAAACATTTTATATAGTTAAAAGAAAATTAAAAAGTAAAAATAAAAATAAAAATGACCCATGGTATTGATTCATAGTATGGATAACCCATGGTATTCATATGGAATATATCCTATTTAAACGAGGAAATTAAACCTCTCTCCATCTTAACTGGAGATCTACGGAGAGGGGTCAAATCTCTTGATATGCAAATTTCTTCGAGAGTGACAAGAGATTGGATCTACCAACCGCGGAGAGGGATCAAATCTTTTGATATGCAATACTCTTTTGAAGTGAAGAGAGATTTGATCCATCTCGACACTTGGTAGATCCGAAGTTAACATGGATCTAGGCTGTTTTTTTATAAAAGTCCAATATAATTAGTCAAGTTGTAAATCTAAAATATTTATTTATTTTGTAAGTCAAATTTCTATTCATAGTTTCAAAAGGAAATACATCACAGGAAAAACGCAGGTAGTCTCACCACGACCAGGTTTGTTGACTACCACCGAAAGCATATGACAATGAAACAAAAAAAAAGAGATACGCATTTCAAAATTTCAAAGGCCATAGACTCCAATAAATAGACATAACATATAAAACACATGTATTCATGCTAGTCATCAAAGGTAATGGAGGCTGGGTTGTCCGGAGCTGTACCAAGAGGTGGCGGAGGACGAAAGGAGCATTGGACATGCTCCTCAAATGGGTCATCCAGGCCTCCTGTCACACGGAATAAGTCGATCTTGCGGACAAGATAGACCTTCCTAGAATCTAAAGAAGACCTAATGACAAGCAAACCAACCAGACACTATCTTTCTCTAAATATGCTTTTATAAACAAAGGCAAACAAGTGTTTTAGGGCCTACCTTAGGTCCAACGCAAGTTTGTGGATGCCCTCACTCCTTCGATCCAAATGAGCTCCTTTGTCGCGAATCTGCAAACACAAACAAGCAAACAAATTAAATAGCACCTGAAAAGCCAATATCATAAAACATATTTAACATGAAAGTCAAGGAGTTCATGAAACAAATAACATGAGATACTTGTTGAGAAAAATGAGTTTGATTGTATTAATTCAAAAGAAGAAGAAATTTACAACCTGTGCCTTGACGCTGTACAAGCTCCTCCCAGGGTCCAACAAGAAGTCTCCTCTACTTTGACAAGTTTCACTCACTTCCCAATGAAGCCAAAAAGGTATGTGATCTCTCCTCTTAAGCTCAACTAGGAAGTCTTAATTTCACCATCATTTACCCTCAAAAATCTTCAGCTTCTAACCCCTCTAGCAACCAGCCCAATGCCTGAATTTATAGTGCAATGGAGGGAGGTTACTAGGTCCTCCTTCAAAGGGATAAAGCCCTCCTTCAAAGGGATAACTCATCTCATCAAGGGATTAGCTCCTTCTCTTTTGGGATGCATGAACCACCTCAGAGCGAACAATCCACGTCAAAATTCCTTCTAGAATCCTCTAGAATTAACCCAAAGTGAGTTTTTTAAGATAAAACTTGCGCCTTTTGACTTTCACAGGGGTCCGCACCCACACCTTTTGGGACAGAGCGGGCAGGTCCGCAGTTTTTGTAAACAGAAGATGCGGGACCGCAGGTAACAGTGAGAGAAAGTGCGGAACCATAGTTTCATTGATTTTTAATGTCTTTCTCTTATTTCCAAAGCTTGACTTGAAGAGTTGAGGTCTGAGACTTGCTTAGGAGGACAGTACAAGTGATGATAGACCCATACTGACTGCAAATAATCATGGTGACGATATTTTTGTGTAACAGATTGCCCCCTAAAGTACGAAGTCTGTAGTAGATGAGGATTTCATTTATCATTTAGAAAGAGTGAAGTACTTTATCATTTCGAGGATCATCTTGTGGAGAGCTCGGTTGGAACCTGTAAAAACATTCAATGCAAGATATATATATCAGATCATATCATCGCTGAGGTAGGCATTCCCATACTCAGATCAAAACTGACTAGAAAACTAACTACTGCTCTGATACAGGAATGATCTTGTAAAACATCACAAGTATAGACTCATGTGGACACAGTATGGACGCAGCCATCTGTTTATGAATAGTCCATTATATAATGAATGCAAAATTCCTCGCAGCCTGGATTGTGGAAACTAGATCCAGGGTGTTCATTTCTACTTCCCGAAACAGTACGATTCTATCCATGCGAATGAATGTGTTGATGTCGAACATGGTAGAAACCACTTGATTACCAGTCAATGATGTAAACTGTTAACAAGTGTGAGAGAAACCACCAGTGATGTCAATGGCTCTCAAAGTACCCAGTACAATCCATGAGATGTGAATAAATGTGTTGATGTCGAACATGTCACGGAATCCTTAGATCGAAGGTCAATGATGCAACCCGTCGTCAAAGGCGAGAAACCTGCCATTGAGGCATGCAGATCTCAAGTTACTGACGATTTCTAGATCATCTTTCTAGATAATGAGCTGAAGTCGATAGAAAGTGATCCGTTGCAGGCAAGCCCACAACACGAAATCATAGATCAAGTCGAAGAAATTTAGTTGCAAGGACTGACTCGGGGATGGTCAATATGGATGACAGATATTTTGCAGATGAATGGCTTATTGGCAGTGACCTCTTGAACACATAAAGACACGATAGATGGCTTGGTGACAATTGACCCAAAGTTAATACCCAGAAACCGGCTGAAGACTTTCAATGTGGTTTGATCAACTGTTAGGCAAAGGATTTCCCAACCCAGGTGAATAAAAGTGTCGTGTTCAAGAGTGGCTACAAAGTATGACAAACAGGCTCATTTTTCTCTCTTTTCCCCCACCATTTCTGGCAAGTACCTCTTTATTTTTGACAAGCTTGAGGAGGATAACATTTGCTTGATTATAAGCTCATCCTTCGGATGAGTCCAACTTAGTTTAAATTTGAACCCTAAGAAGGAGTGGTTCGTTCCTGTTTGTAATTGAACAGGTCCTTTACTGTGAAATTTTAACAAGTCCAGTATAGGAGAAACTCGGCGTTTTTCAATTTTAGAGAGTCTGAAAAAACTTAAGAAGAATACAGGGTTGACCTTTTTCATAAATTTGTGTCTCCCAAGCCCAAAAAAGTATAAAATAATACTTGAGAGAACCGCTTGATCTTTACGACCAAGGAGTACTTTTCGTAATTAATGCCCTTGATCAGAAAAAGTTAAAAAGAAATCAACGACACGTCATTTTATAACCAATATCGAATTTGAAACGACAAAAATCCGGCAATCTTTTCATGTTTTTATGGTCAGAAAAGAGCTGTAAGTGGACCATCTTTTTAGTTCCGTTTTAACGAGTTTAAAAAGAAAAACTCGGCAATCTTTTCATGTTTTAGGAGTCAGAAAAGAGCTTAAAGGTGACTCTAAGGTTTCATTTTTTCGTAAGTTTTAACGAGTTTGAAAAAATGATAAAAATGTACTCATGGTTTTCACTTTTTCGTATATTTTAATGAGTTCGAAAAAATGATAAAAATGTACTCATAGTTTTCACTTTTTCGTAAGTTTTAATGAGTTCGAAAAAATGATAAAAATGTACTCATATGGCCGACTTTCAATTTAATTTACGAGCAGGAAAAGACGGAAAGAACTCGGCATTTTCATTTGTTTTATGATAATGAAATATAGAAAAATAATCTCGGGATTTTCATGAGTTTAACGAGTCTTGAAAATAACTAAAATTGACTCGAGATAGGTTTCATTTTTACAAAATCTTGAAACAGAGAAAAACTATGCTTCAAAGTAGTTTCATTTTTACACATGCTTGAAACAGAGAGAAAACTGTGCTTGATGCCCCCTAAGCGTAATTGCTAGAGCGCATGCCCCCCAGCTTCATTTCATTCAACTAAGTACAAGCTGGATGGAATGAAGGTTCATGTACGAGACCATTTGAAAGACTTGACCTAAAACTGTAAGAAAATTATGCAAAAAACTAAAATAACTAACCTAAATATACAACTTAACATTTATGAGATCTAGTCAAACTCATGACTCAATTAGAGGAGGATTTGTTTCATTTTTTAATGAGATTGACACAGGAAAAGAACTATGCTCGGATTCGGTTTCATGTTTACGCAAGCTTGAAACAAAAAACTATGCTTGTTATAAGTTCGCATGCCCCCAACATAATGACGCAAATCAAGGTACATGCCCCCCAAGCTTCATTGCATTCAACCAGGTAGATGAAATGAAGGTTTACTTTCGAAATCTTAGAAAGACTCGTGGGAGTTGTTTAATTTTTTAAACGAGCTTGACACAAGATAAGGAACTATGCTCATAACTACTCTCTACAATCTACCTAACAAGGAACTATAATCTAAAAATCCTTGATTCATTTTTTAACGAGCTTGACACAAGATAAGGAACTATGCTCATGACTCCTTTTTTTATTTTTTAACGAGCTTGACACAAGACAAGGAACTATGCTCAAGTCTACTCTCTACAATCTACCTATATAACCTACAATCTACCTGATTCATTTTTTAATGAGGTTGACTCAGTAACAGGAACTATCCTCTAACACCCTGTCTCATTTTTTAACGAGGTTGACACAGGAACAAAACTATCCTCACTTCACTGATTCATTTTTTAACGAGGTTGACACAGTAAAAGGAACTTTCCTCGAAACAACTGATTCATTTTTTAACGAGGCTGACACAAGAAAAGAACTGTCCTCATGACAGCCTGTTTCATTTTTTAACGAGGTTGATATAGGAAAAAACTATCCTCACAACCTTTGTTTCTTTTTTTAAACGAGCTTGACACAAGATAGGGAACTATGCTCATAACTATTCTCTACAATCTACTTAGATAACCTACCCTTGTTTCATTTTTTAAAGAGCTTGACACAAGACAAGGAACTATGCTCAAGACCCCTTGTTTCATTTTTTAACGAGCTTGACACAAGACAAGGAACTATGCTCCAGAAGTTCGCATGCCCCCAACATAATGATGCAAAGTGAGGTACATGCCCCCCAAGCTTCATTGCATTCAACCAGGTGGATGGAATGAAGGTTTACTTTCAAGATTTAACTTGAAAAGGGAGTTGTTTCATTTTTTAAGGAGGTTGACACAAGAAAAGAACTATCCTCATACCTGATTCATTTTTTAACGAGGTTGACACAGGAAAAGAACTATCCTCATAACAGCCTATTTCATTTTTTAACGAGGTTGATACAGGAAAAAACTATCTTCGCTCACTGATCATGGCTTCCAACTGGAAGAAAGACATGTCAATGGACACACCTTGATCCTGGCTTCCAAGAGGTCTTCATCAGAAGGAAGAATAGTTCTCTGGAAGGAACACATGTCAAGGGACTCCAAAGGGATAAGAACATCGTGTTCAAATAATCCCATAGAGTTTTCCATGTCAATTACCATATCTAAATCAAAGGAAGATGAGCAAACAGTGAGAGGCTCACTTACATCGGTAACTGAAAACATGGGACCAGTTGCCACATAATTAACCCGTGGCGGGGTAGATACCACTTTAGAATCAGGAACATTTAGGGGTGTCATATTATTTGTAGTTGAAACAAGACTAGGGAAGGAAAGCTGGTCTACAGTCACAATATTTCCATTGTGAGGGAAATACATCACGTGAAAGAGTGCCGATACGACAACTTTCATTGCATAAACATAGTCTCGTCCAAGGAGTAAATTGAAATCCAAGGGACCTCGAACTACCATAAGATCAATATAAACAGTTTTACCTTCCAAGGTAATAGAAAACTTAGGAAGGATCCCTAAAGGTTCACTAATGGTTCTGTTAAAAGCTTTCAGATTCTGCGTAATAGGCGCAAGCTGAGGGGAACCCAAAGCTTTCCAAGCAGTTGAGGATAAAATACGAACAGAAGCACCTTCATCTACCCGTGTGCAGTGCATGTCCCTACCACCAACCTTGACAATGATTTGAAAAGGGATGGAGGAAGGAAGATGAGGTTCTGTCAGTCTATTCCAATCAAAGGAAAAGACCTCAATACTTGGAGGGGGTTCTGTAGAAACAGGTGAAATGCCCCCCGACATAGAAGAATCTGATGTAACAAAAAGAACCTGAGCGGTATGAAGTTCACTCTCTAAAGGGAAAGTGGGATCGACCGAATGTGAAATTGAATCGACCACTTGATCAACTAATGGATCATCAACCTGAGTGACATGAGTTTCACTCTCCAATGGAAGAGTGTGATCGACTGTACTTGAAATTAGATCAATCACTCCGTTAGTTGACGATAGGTTGGGAGAAAGTTTACGGTAACCAGTTGGAAATTCTTGCTGTGGAACAGTAAGGTTTTCCAACAATTTTGAGGCTTCATCCATGTGAGGGCAAATGTGAGTTTGATGACTCCCTTTACATAACTTACAAGGAAACCTAACTTTACCCTTTTTCCCAGGAACCTGACTATCACTAGTTGATGGATCAATGGAAAGTTGATGAGATTTTTTCTGACCATACTTCTAAGACCTTTGGAATACCAGGAAAATTGATAAGGAAGTGGTCACCCTTACAAAGCCTGCAAGGGTATTTGGGTTTATGATGCATGTTGGAGTTTTCCTCAACACAACTAACACTTACAGCCATGGTTGGTTGGTTGACTTCTTTCTTATCTTGCTTCTTCTTCTTCTTCTTCTTCCCTTTCTTCTTCTTCTTAGACACCTGGTTACTAGCGTCAAGGCTTTTACCAAGCGAAGAGGAAGAAATGGAGGAAGAAAAATTAGGTGAAGAAGGTAAAGGGTCAATAGAAGGTTGGTGATGTTGAGATGGTGAACTCTGTTGAGGTGAAGCATTCGGTTGAGGTGGAACAATTGGAGTATTTGGGGCCAACGAAGTTGAAAATAACCATATCGGTAAACCTATTGTAAATCCAGGTAATGACAAAGTAGCCATGTAAGGAGGGCCAACATTTCCAAAGTAAGGAAAAGTACTAGGATTCTCGTTAAGAGGGGATCCTTGGTTGGTAAATTCTGGAACATTTGCCATTATATTCAACTTCAGTGAATTTTATTAACAATTTAAAACTAAAATTAACAATTCACAATTCACACCTATGGTCTCTAAAAGTAAAAACCAACAAATTAACACGCGCTATCAAATCTAGGAGTCAAACCACACACAAACAGTAACTTTCCATACCGAAAACACTAGTTGGTGATGAAATCCAACCTCGCAGAGTTCAATACAGAAATGGCGGTTGGAACAGTTACCCCGGCAACCTGCTTAATGAATATACTAGCACAAGTTTCTCCATTAAACCGTCTCGAGTGAAGAGAACCCCCCAGAAAATAAAAGTGAGTCTAGTCGACGTCTGCTCCAAGTACAATGGAATCTTCCCTCCACCGTCACCTTAGGAAAGAATCCTATAGAATATGGTCACTAAGGTTACCAACGAAAACAGATATACCTGGGGGAACAGTCTACGATCCGATACGCATGCAAGGGCAGAGTAACAAGCTCAATCCCCTTGAAGGCTCCTTGACATAATCCAAGGTTTACCAACAACTGACCCTAGGCTCCTTGACAATGGTCAATTCAAGGTTTACCGTTTTTAATACGTGAATATCCGGCGTCGTTCCCAATGAGGAAGGATTGATTCCCACACTGGTTCGGACATGATCTCGTGCTTCTCCTTTAAGAGGAGCTTTCCCAGAGCATAAATGCAACAATTGGATTTCTTCCCTACCACAAGATACAACTACTTTTTTTTTTACTGTCTTGGAGAGTTAATTACTCTCCTACTCCAAGACACTAGCCTAAGCTATGTTGGTGTATCAGAGCCCTAGAAATAAAAATATTACTAGATGAATTTTAATTAAGCGCTGTGTTATTTAGGCTGTTAATACTCAAAGGGGTAAATGGATACGAAACCAATGGTGTTATGACCCGACTCAAAACTGAATGCAATCGAATATGATAATGTAATCCTTTCAATTCGATGAATCCTAACTAAAGTAAGGGGAGAGTTTCCATTCACTTCCAACAATGCAAAAAATTGATCACTAAGAGAAAATATAACAAATTCTCTAATGCACTAATTTCATCAAGAAAAACTAATGCAAATCAATTCCAAAATAGTTTAAGTATGGGGGTTTACGTAGTGCATTATATTAGATACATTTTTGGGATTCAACTGCGTTAAGTAAGTCATTCACGTATGACCATTTCCATGAGAGGTAGTCGTAACTGACTAATTTCTCATGATTTTTGAATAGTTCACTTAGCACTCATGATTTGTGATTCATTTCACTAGTTTCAATCCCACTTCTTCACCCCTGTGAGCATCACCTGATGCAATGAGTGCTAAGTGAACTATTCAAAAATCATGAGAAATTAGTCAGTTACGACTACCTCTCATGGAAATGGTCATACGTGAATGACTTACTTAACGCAGTTGAATCCCAAAAATGATATCCAAAATAGTTTTTTATTTTTATTTTTATTTTTGTGTAAATTCAAATCAAAGAAAACTGATCTAAATCTATGATTGATTTTTTCAGAATGTAAGCTATGCAATTGTAATCTATGCACAATTCACTTGAAAAGTATGCAAATGTAATCTATGCACATTTTTCATTCATATTCTGAAAATGAGAATTCTAATTATGCAAATGTGATCTGTGCAAGAGAATTCTCAAACACAAGATGATTTTAATGTAATATGAGAACCAATCAAGTGCAAGCCGAGAAAATTGGGTGAGAGTTCCAAAGATCAAAAAATAAAAACACTCAAAGGCGATTAACACTCATACACAAAAACAAAAGCAAAAAGATGCAAAATTGTGAAAATACTGAGACAAACCTCCAAGTAATGACCAAAGGAAATCAAATTAATAATTTCTCAAAAAAGAGACTCAAAACACCCAATTGATAAAAGCTTAAAACAAGAATGCCAATGGAATTAACCTAAGAAAAGTTCTTAACAAGTCATATGTAGGTCTGGGTAGGGGATAACAACATCTAAACAAAAACTAAACTGACTAACAGAGGAAATCTTAGGTTTTTCAAAATTTTGACAGGGTCCGCAGGTCCACAGTTAACACAGGTGCGATACCGCTCTGTGCTAAAAGCAAAAGTGCGGATAAGTACGCATTGTGTCAAAAGGCTAGGGTGCGATCCTCTCCCAAAGTTATGAAAAACGAAAAATAACCCTCGATCTACAATGTCCACCCAATTCCACACACAACAAGCCAAAAACAAAAACAAAAAACACAGTTTCTCAGGTCAAAGTAAAAACAAGGAAAAAATCAAGTCCCCAGTAGAGTCGCCATTTTGTCACACGGAATAAGTCGATCTTGCGGACAAGATAGACCTTCCTAGAATCTAAAGAAGACCTAATGACAAGCAAACCAACCAGACACTATCTTTCTCTAAATATGCTTTTATAAACAAAGGCAAACAAGTGTTTTAGGGCCTACCTTAGGTCCAACGCAAGTTTGTGGATGCCCTCGCTCCTTCGATCCAAATGAGCTCCTTTGTCGCGAATTTGCAAACACAAACAAGCAAACAAATTAAATAGCACCTGAAAAGCCAATATCATAAAACATATTTAACATGAAAGTCAAGGAGTTCATGAAACAAATAACATGAGATACTTGTTGAGAAAAATGAGTTTGATTGTATTAATTCAAAAGAAGAAGAACTTTACAACCTGTGCCTTGACACTGTACAAGCTCCTCCCAGGGTCCAGCAAGAAGTCTCCTCTACTTTGACAAGTTTCACTCACTTCCCAATGAAGCCAAAAAGGTATGTGATCTCTCCTCTTAAGCTCAACTAGGAAGTCTTAATTTCACCAGCATTTACCCTCAAAAATCTTCATCTTTTAACCCCTCCAGCAACCAGCCCAATGCCTGAATTTATAGTGCAATGGAGGGAGGTTACTAGGTCCTCCTTCAAAGGGATAAAGCCCTCCTTCAAAGGGATAGCTCCTCTCATCAAGGGATTAGCTCCTTCTCTTTTGGGATGCATGAACCACCTCAGAGCGAACAATCCACGTCAAAGTTCCTTCTAGAATCCTCTAGAATTAACCCAAAGTGAGTTTTTTAAGATAAAACTTGCGCATTTTGACTTTCATAGGGGTCCGCACCCACACCTTTAGGGACAGAGCGGGCAGGTCCGCATTTTTGTAAACAGAAGATGCGGGACCGCAGGTAACAGTGAGAGAAAGTGCGGAACTAGAGTTTCATTGATTTTTAATGTCTTTCTCTTATTTCCAAAGCTTGACTTGAAGAGCTGAGGTCTGAGACTTGCTTAGGAGGACAGTACAAGTGATGATAGACCCATACTGACTGCAAATAATCATGGTGACAATATTTTTATGTAACACCTCCATTTCTTGACCTTCTCTGATAGCAAATTTTGGCCGCGCTAGACCACCACAACACGCTCCCAGGTATGACATTGGAAATAATGCATTTTGTTTAGAGTTTCTATCAATTTGGCATGCTCCTCTTCTCTAACCCGCTATGAGTTCTCCAAATGATCTAGAATTAACTGGACCATATCTCAATAGTGCTCCATGCAATAGCCTTGTCATCAACTGCGACCACCCTGACTCACCAATGCAAGACACCTAGAACTACCACGACGAATCGAACCCCCTCGTTGTAGAACGGGCGAAGCGAGGTAGCTCTGACTCCCAACTGAGCCCCCCCATCTACCACCTCAAGTTGTTGCCCCCACGCATCCAGAATGCCCCGAACAACCACCACCTCTGCCTCCTAAAGCCACACGGCTCGAAGCCTCTGCACTTAGACCTTCCAGACTCCATCCACCACTGTTAGACACTAGCTCAAGTTGAGGTTGGGACTTATCCATCCCTGGCTTGCCCGAATTAGGCAGCACCTAGGCTGAGGACCACCCTAAGTGAGGAACTGGCTTCATGCTTGAAACCTCGACACCACCTAAGCGAGATGAAGACCACCCTTCCAATAGCTCCCAAACAATCCACACAGGAGTCAAGATCACAAACTCTGATTGAACCTCCTCTCCCTCCAACACTGGGCACCCACAAATGATAAAGTTATTTCCCACCTCGAACCAACAACATACACCCTCAATGAAGTGACCCTTCACAATTCCAACAAACCATACCCATGATAGGCTCACCAATGGCACCACCTTGCAGCCCAAAACCCTGTGAACTAGATAGGGAGTTGCACTTCAATAATCCCGCTCCACCAAAGGTAAATTTGCAACCAGCCCAGACTGATGCAGCACCAAACAAACCATAATCCACAACAAACTACCCCTGTCAGACGCACATACACCACATTCCTTGCAGAATTTCTCTTGTCAAGTCTAATTTGGCCATTGACAGCTACCTACACCCACCAACAAGGACAGAACCTTCTACAACAATGTAGACCCTTTGGCCAGCTCAGAGAACCTCTGCAACACCCTCCACACACAGGCTCCAAAACTCTCTCTGCTATAGAATGACCATCAAACACCTCGCCACCCTCCATAACGTTAATGCGCTCACCACTCTTCACAAGATCTAATGTGACTTGAGGCTTTCCATTCCAGTGTTTACTGTCTCTCGTACACAAGGTAATATGGGAGGGTCTTGAGGCCAACCAACCATCCTGTAGCCACATGCTTACCATAGGCACCCACCCATTCCCTCAGGAACATCCTCCTCTTCGTTACTCACCCCCATCAGGGACTAAAATATTTATTTATTTATAATTATTGCTTTTTGTAATTTTAGTTGTAGTTAACACAATGACTTATTATTATAAAAATGACCAAACATTTAATAATTGAACCAAGATGAAGCACATAATTAGAGGTAGAATATTAAGATAAATATCACCGTCTCATTATATTCAATATATCCCACAAACATATGTCACCTCTATTGGAATGTTTGATTCCCAACTAATTAGTATTTTTGTTATACCACACAATTCCTTTAATTTGTTTCTTTCATCTAAATTTTTGGTGTTTACATTCATATGGAATTAATGTTTCAACTTAAAACTACTAAGATAGATTTAAATAATTTCGTATTTTCGTTTATTTGCATAAGGAAATATTCAAGAATAGTAAGAAAGTATACAATGAGAGAATATGAAAAAGAGATCATATAGAGTTCACCCACATGGGCTATGACTTCAATTCCACTTCAATTGATGAACTAGATTTATTTATTCTCCTTGAGAAAAAGGCATTTCAATTTACAAAAGGGGTAAAGATTCACAAGCAAATTTACAACTTGTTGACTTTCCTTTACAAAGAACTGACAATCCAAGAAAGTGTTGAAAATAGCAACAAGAAATGCTAAAAATAACATTGCTAAAAAATAACATTTCAGGATATTCCAATTTGATTTGTCCTTGAATTAAAATTCGAATTTAGTCTCACCAGCTATTTGAAAAATAATTAATTAATTCATCTTGAGTTAATTAGTTGGAGAAATTCAAACATGAAGTCTTTGTGAAGTCATGCAACAGTTATCCCTTTGATTAAGGAAGTTATCCCTTAATTAAGGAGATAAGGATGAGTTGTATTTGAGTTGTAATTAGTTATCACAGTTAACTGAGTTAAGTCTAGTTAAATTAGTTCCAAATAGTTTGAGGAACTAATTGTGAGTTCAATCAGTTAATGCATGCATGCATCCAACTAGTGTACTCCAGATAACTTATGCATGTCAGTTCAGACAAAGACCCAATTGAGATTAAAGGTAGGGAAAATGTACTATCAGTTGCAAGAATTTTCCTATGAGAAAATATCTTGCATGTAGAAGGAATTCATTCCTTAAGGATTGTGTAGTTTTACAGTGTGTAAGAGTAGTGTTCCACTTGGTTGAAGGTGAATCATCCCAAAGGATAAATGCAAGGAAATAGGAGGCTTGGAGGACAAAGGAGAAGTCATATGTGTTGTCTATTCTGTTTATGAGAAGCAGTGAGGGATTGTTCTGAGAGCTAGATAGCTGTGAGAGCTAAATATTTGTGTAATCCTGAGATATTTCGACTTGTATGATAATACAGATAGTGGGGCTTTTAGCTGAGGTTTTCCCTAGAGTATTCTTCTGTGTTTCATGTGTGATTGATTCTTCTTCTCTGTTATATGTGTTTTGTTTGATCTTGCTCAAATCAATTAAGCTTCTGCAAGTTTGATTGTAGAAGTAGATTAAGTATTTTTCTATAGTACATTGCATAATCAATTAATATACAGTGAGAATTTCTACAAAAAGCCTGCAACTTATTGAGCCTTCTTTACAAAGGGAAAATGAATCCACAAGAAATCCTACAACTTGCTTCTTCTTTCATTTGGAGGGCTCAATAAATCCCAGCCTATTCAAATGGATTAATGAGTCGAAGCCTATTCTCCCCTCTCTATAAAGGATTTGAATAATTCTTCATTTGAGAATTGCTTTATCGAGAAGAAAATAACTCTCAAGGTCCCAAAAATTCAGATATGACACCATTCAAAGGATTGGTTTGAGAAAAAATATTAAGTATGCCCATGAGAATATCAACCCTCTAAAATAATCTCAAATTTCCATGAAGATCACAACTCTCTACAACTCATCTTAGCTCTCCTTTGAGGCCAAGAAATAAATCCATGAATATCTCTCTACATTAAGACTTGGAAACTACAATTCTACACAACTTTTACATCAATGCTATATATTTTTCACATTTATATTAATTTCCTATCACGAATGTGTTGTAGTGGCTATAACCACCCTTTAAAATTTTTCCTTCGCTTCGTTTTGCAGACTCCTTCCTCGAAATCATCGCAACTATCCTACACTGGTGAGGTACATGTGCTTATTTGATTTCACTTGTCATTTCACTGCTTGTGTACAACTCACTTGTCCCGTCAGTCAACCACAAGCACACCCAACACTTGGTCCACATCCAGTCAACCGGTTGTCGGGCAAAACTGCGCAAATCTAGAGAGCAGCTTGTCTTCCTCTCCAGAAATGCGTAGAGCAACCTAATAGCTACATTGTACTTAGAAATTGTAAAGAGCAGGCTAGGAAGCCTTGCTCTAGAAAGTGCATAGAGCAGGCCAGCCGACAGTTATTTTTGAATTTTTGTAGTTTCATCCAGCTGTACTACCTCCAGGAATTGTGCAGAAACTAACCCAGCTACACTGCCTTCCAAAAATGCACAGAGTAGGTAGGGTAATTGCATTGTTCTCCGAAATTGTGCAGAACTGGAAAGTTGCACCAACCTCCTGAAATACGCAAAGCAACCCAACATCACTACTATGGAAACTTGCATAGAGCTGGCCAGTCATCCAAGGCCCCTAAGTCTAGAAAAACACATAAGCTCTCCCTCATTGACTTTCCATTGCATGTGCCGGCAAGAAGTCTAGTTCCCTCTAGAACTGCACAATCCTTCTTTGCATTCCAGGAAGCTTTTCCCAAAAAAAAGAAAAGGAAAAAAGTGAAAAAGAATCCTTAGATATTAGGGATCTATTTTTAGCAGGAGGTGTTACGTGCAAAACTGTTTTTAGAAGCTTCCTGCCAAGTGTCACTTTTTCCTAGATTTGTGGCATGCGCGTCATAAACACTAATTTTGCAAAACATATTTAATCGACGCCTCAAAGATCATTCTTCACATTCAATCTTGTAGCTCTAGCATTCCTGAGGCATCTAGGAACCTTTGACATAGTCACTGCAACTTTTCTGGGTAAGTTTTGCTTTTCATGCCTTTTACTGCTTTTTCTTTCACTTTTTAGTTTTCGTCTTGTATGAGTGTTTTTTTCTTGGTTTTATTGAATGACCGTTGGCATTTCAATGCGTTTTATCTTGTAGAAGTGTTGTTTCAAGTTTTGCATTACCTTTCCTTAGTGTTGTGCACATAACACTATTTCTGCACCCATAGTTGTCATTTCAGCAACTTGCTTCTTGAGCTTCGTGGTTTTGTTAATTGATTGATTTTTGCACTCGATTGAATCCCATGCACATTTATTTCACTCATATCTACATCAGCTTTGCACATGAATTCGGTCCTTAGTAATTTTTAGTCGCCCGTCGGCAGGTCTGAGTTTCCTTGGCCCAGACCTTGCCTTGCCTAGCTTGCACTATGCATTTTTGGGATGGAAGGCTCTGCCTTCCTCCCAGAAATTGCACAAAGTTTTCCTCCCACTAGCTTCCTAGGCTGTGCTCTAGACATTTTTGGGAGACAGTGGCCTAGTTGGCCCTCGAGATTGTGTAGTGCACTTTCCTAGACATTAGTCATGCTGACTGAAATTGCGTATTGCGCAGTTCCAGTCCTCAACTGGGCAAGAGAAACTATGCTCTGCCTAATTTTAGAAGACAGTTAGCTCACTGGTAGCATGGACTATGCTCTGCGCACTTTCAACTGTCAGTCTCCCAACCTCATTGAGACAAAAATGTGTCTTTTCCCTAGACAATTAACCAGGTGTGTTGCATGTCAGTCCTATTAGTGTCGATATCTTCATCCCTCCATCAGTGATCAAATTCTCTTTGTTCATGCATTTTAGGTGTCCCATCTTATCAGCTGCATTCGATTAGGTCATGGATCAACTGATGGTAGTGGTTCATTATCAAATTTCCCTCATGATCTTTACCTGCTGGCCTATTTTCATAAGTTCAGGTCATTTACAGTCATTTTTTGTCATTACATTTGCAAAATGCAATTTTAGGGTTTTAGGTCTCATTAGGTCTAGGGTTTGCCACCATAGTCATGGAAGAGTTCAATAAGGGTCACCAGGCACATGAGGAGGTCAAATAAGTTCATAAAATCAAAATTTCAAAGATGATATACTCAATAAGTGAGTTTTTCCTCAAAACACTGTTTTGAGGTAAAACAAAGTTTTATTTTTTATGTATAAAATTTTATGTAATTTTCATTTTTTCTATATGTAATAAGTTCAGAGCTACTGCCCTTGGTTACCTTGCCAACTCCAGCTTCTGCAAGAAACAAAAACATCAATGCATCAATTCATCAAGTGATTAAGAAGAGTCAAACTGCAAAATCAAAAAACAAAGCTTTTAAAAGCAAAGTGAAAGAGACTTTAGAAAAGTGGGTTTGTAAATGAAAAATCAAAATCAAGGGGATATAAAGGTCTTCTTTGTGTTTAAAGTCTTCATTTTGTGCAAAGAAAGTTAGCCAAAGGAGAAAATCAGGTTTGTGGGAGAAAGAGGCAAAATCAAGCAAAAATCTTGAAAATTTGGTGGCACTACGCATCTGGGCACTGGCGCTACGCACCTGTCGGGTGTTATGCATCTGGCGCAGGTTTTGAACTGGAAATTGGTTGTGTGCTACGCATAGAAAGTGTGCTACACACCTGGGAGGCAGTGCTACGCATCCACTGGCTGAGCTTCAAATCAAGTTTTATCGCCCTCCTCTACCTCCAAATGCACAAGTAACCTCTTAACAAGTAAGTAAAGCCTCACATCTAGTCTAGCAAGGCATTTTTTTCATCTTTGGTGGTGATTTATATGTCTAAAAAACAAACCCTAACTGTCACTAAAATTGTCTTGCCAAAGTTGCATAGGGTTTTGCTTTCTGCTATTAATTCCCCTTTGATCATCCTCCACACCCCATTCCCTTCCCTTGCCACTAAATTTCCCTAAATCCCTTCCTCTTTCCCCCTCCCAAAATCATTTGGCATCCACTCCGTAAACCCTATACATTATTCCTAAACATAAGCCCCATACATTCCCAAAACCCTAATCCCATTTCCTATTCCCTCATTACATTCCCTCCACCATCAAACCCTCATTTATAGTCATACAATCAGTGAATCCCATTTCCCAAAAGGAAAAATAGCAGTCACCCTATTCACCCTCATACCTTAAAAAAATCTCTTCATACTCATCATTTTTCACTCCATATTTGCAAGTATGGAGACAGACTCAGCATATGAAAGGGATGATGAAACTGTCAGTGATTCTTCCCAAGAGGCTCATGCACCAAGGAAACCACATAAAGGAGGAAAACATATCCGGGAGGAGCCCAATACCCTTACAGAGCTACTAGCTTGCCCTCTTACAGTAACATGTTTCAAACATCAGTATTGTTACCATTTTTGTGAAATGGTGGAGAGGGTACAATATCACCATGAGCTTGCTAGGTTATTTGTTCTTCATCTTCACAATGGCTAGGTGAACCCAGCTGGTGCCTCTTTCACCTTCACACCTGAAACCATAGCAGCAGCAACATGCATCCCTAATGTGGGTGAACAGTGGAATAAGAGGCAACATGTGGGTAGACAGCATTATGAGCCTTACATCAAGACTAGTTATCGGAGGCAAATTAGTAGGGTCTTTCCTTTCAAATTTTTGCAAGATACTTATGCTCCACTCATGAAACTTATCATCAAATATTTCACCTGTGAGGGAAGGTTTTACCGTCTATATACATACCATGTCAGATTGCTGATGCATTTCACAAGAGTGAGGATGATGAATCTTCCATACTTTATATGCCGGAATATTGAGAAAATGGCTTATTATGTGCAAAAGAAACCTCTTCCTCAGTAGTTTAGTAGCATTTACCATTTCTCATTTATTAAAATTGTTGTTTTGCATCAGTTAAACTTGCTGAATATTTCATGGGATACTTTCATTGCACATGAGGTCTTCAAAATCCCTTAGGTGACTCCATTGGTGATTCATGAGGAAGGAGGGCCTTTAAATTAGCTAGATGTGCATGAGATTGAACCTATAGGTGTGCCAGTGTTTGTCACTTATGAGAAAGTCACAAGGAGACTATTTGCAGCTATCAAACGAGTATTATCTCCACCAGGGGTGGAAGGGGTCTCGTTCTCTTCACCGAAAAATGGACAAATGTTATCTTCACCTGGGGTGGAAGGGGCTTTGCCTTCTTCTTCAGTAGAGCAGCTACAGGATAGAAGAAAGAAACCATTGCATGATGAAGGGCCTTTAGAAGGCCAAGACAGGGATTTCATTTTGATTGAGGAAGAGGACACTGATTTGGGCTCACTCAAAGATGAGATCATCAAGGAGCAGCAAGTTGAGATCCAAAGCCTATCACTTAACATTTAGAGGGCTAAGTGGATCATTAATTACTTTGAGCAATAGAACAAGCAATTGGAGGACAAACAAGCAATCATGGAGCTGCAAAACATAAGGGAAAATCGGCAATTGGCAAAAAGAAAGAATATTAAGCTAACTTCACTAGAGCAATAAATAGAGGCTGACCGAGAATCATGGTTGGAAAGAGTGAATATCCACCTTGAAAAGCTGCTGGACAAGGCTAACAAGGAGAAGAAAATGTTGCGCCACATGGCTTATCACTATTTTTCCCATAACAAAATTTGCAAGACAAGGATAAGAAGCCTAAAAGCCAAGTTAAGGAGAGCCTTGAAAGTAAAAAGAGAGCAATACAAGCTCAAGATCTTGGCTGAAGCATCATTGGTCCAGCATAGCACATAAAGAGGATCACTTAGACAAAATTGCAAGAAATTTGGTGAAATTTTGTCATTTTTGAATTTTTGAGGCAAAAAACAGGTTTTTCTGGCGCTACGCTTTTGATGGAGGCATCTTCTTGCAAAATTTCTTACATATTTGGAATCAACATGAAAACATATGCATGCTCAGAAATGGCTAGAAAGTTTTGACAAGTTTTGGACCTCCAAAAGGGCCAAAAACACCCAAAAAGTGCCCTCTCTGCCACTTTTTTTCCACACACGAAGCAGTGTTGGGAGATTGCATTTTTGGAGGGGCAAATGGACTCCAAATGAAAAAATTCAAGTTTTCCTAGAAAGTAGACTCACCAAGATTTCCAATGAGCTATCTGGCACCTAATTTGGATGTCGGGAAGCCTTCCAAAACTGGCCTAGGAAAAGAGCTATGCATTGAATCAGCGGCGCTACGCATAGGAGAAAAATTTGCCATTTTTGCATGTTTGCTTAGAATTTCACCTAGTCTTCTACCAATTTGACTTTTTCTCTCTCATGGTCAAATTCATGATGTAAATTGATGTACTTTGATGTAAAAATGATGAAAATTGACTTAAGGAGGTAGATACATCAGTTTTAGGTGGTTTTGAACTGAATGAATCAGTTTCCATAGTTTTAGAGGCAAGCTATTCCACTGCCTATTTTTCAATTCCTAGTTTAGATCTTGTTGAAACAACTCCTTAACTCATGGATTCGAACCATAATAGCTAGAATAGATGGTTTTATGCCTATATCTTGTACTTTCTTAGTCATTTGTCAAGGTTGGACTCTTGTGGATGCATTGAGCACTATTGTACATCACTTCTACAGTTTGGCAAGGAAATAAACCAGGGTTTTGCAGCATTTTGTGGGATTCTTGTGGTAATGTGAATTAGCATTGTTTTCTTCTCTATAATTTAGTTGATATTATGTTTATGTGTGCCATCATCTCTCTCTTTTAGCATAACTAAATGAATCAAGTTTAAAGGTGGAATTCATTGGTGTTTTAGTGCTCTACCTTGGGGTTTATTTAGTTCTACATGTTTTCTACTGTTTGAAGAGGACTAATGACACTTTCATGCCCTCTCCAACTCCTCACCAGTCTTTAGACTCACCATTACACTGATTTCAAAGTGATAAAACACTTTCCTACCTTGCCCCACGAAAACCTCTGCAAATCTGTGTTCATTTCCCGGACCCAAAGCTGCCTTCCCCATCTGATCCAGTAACCAACTATTAAAATCAATCAAATTCCTCTGAGAAAGCATACCTAGCCTAAACTTAGTTTTTATATTAGTCATCTCGGGCCTTCCTGGATAAATTTTCATTGAGATTGACAAGGAGAGAGCCCTCTCCCGACCTGGTAGGGCTAGGTACCAGGTTAAGCGTGGTTTGATGTTACCCTAGACCTACCTTTCTTAGCATGAGGTAGATTTAGGCCCTAACATAGTGGCAACCATACTGGGGAAGAAAAGTTTGTTTGTTCGTTAGTATTATTTACTTTATAAACTACAGACGGAGCCTGAAGTTAGCCAGGTAGCCTTCGAACTGCTCTTTCTTTTGCAAGTGCATAAGTAGATGAATGTTGCTTCAGTCAATCTCTGGTTTAGTTTTATAAACTGAAAATCTAACTTGCAAATTGCCCCATTACAATAAATAATTCTAGACTTTTGGATGATGAGTTTAGAATTCAATAGGCTGACAAGATTGTAATGTCAATTTGATTTTTGGGAATAATTCAACACACTAGCTTCTAGACGATACACCAGAGAAAATCCTGATCCTGATCCTCCTCCCGTGTATGAAAACCCAAATCTCATTCCAAGAATTCTCCGCCAAGAAAGTTCTGTGATTCCTGTGTTTAGATCTCATTCATGCCCGATTGTTTTTGAATATCTTGAAGATCTCCCATTTGATGAACATTTTGATCTATCGTTGTTTGAAACTAAGTCTGAAAGTGCAATTGGTGCTACTGTTCTAAATCCAGAGTTTGTGCAATATCTTGAAACTGAAAGAGAAAATAGATCAATTGATGCTTACATTCTAAATCTTCAAAATTCAATTGTGGCTACCAATATTCCCGAGTTCTTAGAATCTGCATCTGCTACTCTTGGTTCATCTGCTATTGTGTCTGGTTCAGAAATTCCTACTGAGCCTCCTTTTATTCCCACCATTCCTGTGTAGCCTACCATATCTGATCAGAGATCTGCAGTCTCTTCACCCCCATCAACCCCTTCTACACCTCAAACATCACACATTTCTTCATCCCCTTCGACACCTCATACACCCGTCACATCAACTGCTATCATTGTTCCCACTCCTCCTACATCCCCAAGGCCAGTTTTAAATCCACCTCGAGCAATGGCTACTAGATATGCACCTCTCATTTTGCCACAAAACTTGGATGCCATGCCTGCTGATTATCAAAGTAAAATCCCATTGTTTGATGCTTCCCAAGGTATCACGGCATAATAGCATGTTGATTGAATGAGTGATTTCTTTGATCTCCATGAGATAGATGAAGAGAATGTTACTATGAGATTATTTGTGCAAACTTTTGGAGGCAAAATGCGAAAGTGGTTCAGAGCATTGCTTGCTGGAACTATCAATACATTGGCGGCTCTTCACAGACAATTTCTGGATCATTGGGAGGTAAAGAAAAATCCACTCCAAATCCTTTCTGAGTATGAAAACATAAAGAGGAATGTTGGTGAAAGTGTCTAGGACTACTGTGTTAGATTTAACACTGTTTATAATTCCATTCCAGCTGATATCAAGCCACCAATGGGGCTGGCTTTGATCAAATTTCCTGATGTATTTGATCCTGAAATGACATATCAATTTAGAGAAAGAGACCCGACTACATTAGAAGACATGCAGAAAATCGCAGTGAGTGTTGAAGCAAATCTGCTAGCTAAGAGAGCTAGGACAAAGACCGAAAAAAAGATGACCATAAAGGAAGAAGCTTCTTCCTCAGATCATTTTCTCTGTAAGATTGAGAAGATGTTTGATAGATTCACCATTGCAGATAAGCCAGAGACATAGTTCAAAAAGCCAATTTTTGGTAGTTAGCAGCAACCACAGTTTAGAATCAAGCAATAGGAGCAAAGAGCTCAAGATCCATCAACTCAACAGCAAGTCAAAACACCATTACAACAGAACTATGTCCATGGCACTGAATCAGAGGATGATGAGACTCCAATAAGAGAGGAGAATCATTTTTTTACACCAGATGGTTTGCCAATTTATATCATCGAAGATGAAGAGTATTCAGAAAGTCCAGCTGCACAAAAAGATGAAGATTTTATATTGGGAAATGAAACAATCCTAGAAGAGGAATCAAATGAATATCAGAGGGGATACATGAATGCATTGACGGTGCAGCAAAGACAATACTCACTCAGGAGCAGGGATGTACCAATCAATCCAATTTAGAAGCGGAAAGAAGCAACACCACCAAAGAATGATTCTCCAAATGTTCAGAAAGGGAAAGGAGCCAGCAAATCCTACTTCTAGCAAAGTGCAATCAGCAAATGAAAAGTCAAATCAGCCAAGTGCAACAAAGGAAAATACTGAAAAGGATGATGCTCCAGTCAAGGGAGAGAAAGCTACAGTGTTTAGCTTAGAAAATGAAATTTCTAAGTTAAAAGTGTCAATACCTTTGACTGAATTAATGAAGAATAGTAGTTATAAAGGTCAAGTGGCAAAGATTTTGAATATAGATCCTCTGTCTGATATGGTTAATGTGGAAGATGACCAACCCGAGCTTATCTTTGGCCCGGAATTAGAAGGCCAATCTGAGGATAGTGATGTAGCTCCTTTTTACATTAGCCTTAGATTGCATGATCATGTTTTGCACAACGCCATGTTTGATTCAAGAGCGTCTCACAACCTGATGCCAAAGGCAATTATGGAAAAATTGGGTTTGGATATCACTCGCAAGTAGCATGATATTTATTCCTTTGATTCTAGTAGAGTAAGATGTATTGGTCTCATTAGAGATTTGGTTGTGACTTTAGATCAGATTCCAGTGAAGAATGTTCTTATGGATGTAGTTGTGGCTGACATTCCCCCTAGATTTGGCATGCTTCTATCTAGATCATGGGGTGCAAAACTCAAAGGGACATTGCAGTTAGATTTCTCTTATGCCACTATTCCCGTTTTTGGTTAGTTGAGGAAGTTATATAGAGAGAAAAAGATGAAGTATATGATCACGAGCAAGGAGAAACCTTTAAATCATCCAATTAATCATGTACATAGGGATTTAGAATCTTTTTTTCTTTATTTTGACAGTGGTTTCAATGATGTAAATAGTCAATTAGTTGAAGTTGAAGATATACTAGAGATAACAGAAAATTTGAGAGCTATATTTGATTAAGAGAGACAAAGGCTTGAAAGTACCACTGAATAATCAACATCCCACCAGCAGCAAGAAATTGATGGATAGTAGCCAAAGGTAGAAGAGCGGGTAGAATTCCAGCACTTGGAAGAAGAAGTTGATTTATGGAGTATGGAATTTGATGGAGCAGTAGGTAAGGAAGGTGCCGGAATTGGTATTTGGATACGCAGCCCTGTTTTCATACCCAATAAAGTCCCCAATAATGTAAGAGTTTGTTCATATAAGTTGCCTTTTGATTGTTCCAATAATGAAGCCGAATATGAGGCATTAATTGCAGGCTTGAAAATCCTTAAGAAGTTGAATGCAAAGAGAATTTCAGTTTATGGTGACTCCAAATTAGTAATCAAACAAGTCAAGGGTGAACACCAAGCCAAACATCCTCGAATAAAGGCCTACCATAATGCAGTTTTATATATTTTGAGGTTGTTTCCAGATTATACTTTGACAGGTGTTCCTCGTGTACAAAATGTTATTGCAAATTCCCTTGCTACAGCGGCAAGTAACTTGAAGATTCTGATGAATTCAAACAATAAGTTTGAAATTCATGTGAAACATCACCCAGTTGTCCCTGATAATCTAAGATATTGGCAGGTGTTTCAGGATGACAAAGAGATTGAAGAATTTCTGCAAAATGAAGGCAAATATCAAGACACTTCTATAGATGGCGAGCAAGATGATGGTGAACCAGACATGGAAGTAAATCAGATGGAAGTTTTGTAGCTGAAGGACAATGTCATCCCTAAAGGCCTTATACCTTTAGAGGAATTATTTGACCAAGATGATGTAGCCTGCAAGCCAAGTTTAATGCCAACTGAAAAGGGAGTTGAAGATGTGAATATCGAAACAGCAGAAAATCCAAAGATGGTGAAGTTGTCAAAGGCATTACCTCCTCAGGTAAAGGCAAAATAAATTAGTTTATTGTCTTCATTTACTTATCTATTTGCATGGGACTATTCATATTTGAAGGAGTACAATAAAAGTATAATTCAACACATCATTCTAATCAAGCCAAACCAGAAGCCATTTCGCCAAAAGTTGAGAAGGATTAATCCAAAGTTGCTACCACCAATAGAGAAAGAGGTGAATCGATTATACAAGGCTGGTATAATTGTTCCAATAAGATTTTCAGAATGGATTTCCAATTTGGTACCCATGCGGAAGAAGACAGGTGAGATTAGATTATGCATTTATTTCAGAAATCTGAATAAGGTATCTATGAAAAATAATTATTCGTCGCCAAAAATGGACCACATACTCCAAAGAGAGGTTGGGGCATCTTGTATGTCACTGCTCAATGGGTATTCCGGCTACAATTAAATTCTGGTCCATGAGGATGACAGGGACAAAATAGCATTCACCACTCCGTGGGGGACATTTCATTATGCCAAGATGCCATTCAGTTTAAAGAATGTTGGCGCAACTTTTCAGCGGGATATGAATATCTCCTTTGCAAATGAGAAAGATGTATTTTTAGTAGTGTATCTTGATGATTTGATAGTTTTTTCCAATTCAGATGAGAAGCATCTTTACCATTTGAAGATTGTTTTTCAGCAGTGTATAAAGTATGGCATATCTCTTAATCCCAAAAAGAGCTTGTTTGCCATGGATGAAGGGAAGCTTCTCGATCACATCATATCCAAGAAGGGCATCCACATCGATCCTTCTCAAGTTGAAGCCATTCAAAAAATTGATTTTCCTCGTAGTAAAAAGGATATCCAAGCATTCAATGGTAAGATGAACTTCTTACGTCATTTTGTGCCAAATCTAGCTGAACATTTGAGGGAAATTACAAACATGTTGAAAAAATATAGTGTGGTAAAGTGGACCGAAGAAGCTATCAAGTCTTTCAATTTGGTAAAGTTGGCTCTTTCTTCAACTCCAATTTTAATCAGCCCAGATTATTCCCAATATTTCATTTTATTTTCATTCGCTTCAGAGCATACTATGGCAGCGGTTCTTATGCAGAAAAGAGACCAGTTTGAGAAGCGAATTGCCTTTTTCAGCAGAACAATAAGAGATGCAGCCTTAAAGTATAACATTATTGAAAAGCAAGCTCTTACCTTGGTGAAACCTTTGAAAGATTTCTGGGTATATATTATGCACTCTCATATTCTTGCTTATGTCCCTAACGCAACCGTCAAAGATTTTTTGGTACAAATAGATCTGGAAGGGAGATGAGGCAAATGGATCGCAGATTTGTTAGAATATGACTTGGAGATAAAGCCAACAAAGCTCATTAAGGGGCAGGGTCTAGCAAAACTGATGGCGGAGTCTAATTTGCATGCCTTGGACATAAACTTGATTGCTGCTATGTCTGAAGAAGATGAAGATAGCCCACTTGTTCAGGTATCTGAAATTTTTCTCCATTCACCATGGTATTCAGATGTTGTATATGTGCTCCAGCACCTTTCACCGCCACCGGGGATGGCCAAAAATAAAAGTAGAACTCTGAAATTAAGGGTTGCTAAATTTTGTATTATGTATAATTCATTGTATTGGAAAGATCTCGGAGGTATGTTGTTAAATTGTTTGGTTGAGGAGGAAGCAAAACAGGTCATGGATGATTTTCACAAGGGAGATTGGAGGTCACCTATTTTGGAAGACGACGGCAAATAAAATTTTGAGAGCAGGGTACTATTGGCCTACCCTCTTTGTTGATGTTTATAAAACTGTTACGAGCTATCACGAATGCCAAATTTTTCAGGGAAGGAGAAAATTACAACCACTACCTCTCAAGCTACTTGAAGTAAGTGCTCTATTTCAGCAGTGGGGCTTAGATTTTATTGGAGAGATCCATCCTACATATTTAGCTCAGCACAAGTGGATCTTAACAACAACGGATTATTTTACAAAATGGATTGAGGAAATCCCTACTCGGCAGGCCACAAATACGGTAATAATTCAGTTTCTCAAAAATAATATTTTGTCACGATTTGGTTGTCCTAACAAGCTGATTACAAATAATGTAGCAGCTTTCAAATCTAAAAAGATGATTGATTTTTGTAACAAATATCAAATTACCTTGGGGAATTCTACTGCATACTATTTGCAACGTAATGAATTGGCTGAATCCTCAAATAAATCATTGGTTAACATCATCAAAAAGCTGCTGGAAACAAACAAAAAGAGCTGGCACAAGAAGTTAGTTAATGCACTATGGGCGGATAGAATAATTCAGAAGAAATCAATTGGCATGTATCCATTTGAAATAGTATATGGTATTGACATGGTGTTCCCAACATCTCTCGCTGTCCTGGTTGTAAAACTTCTGCAGGAAGCTAGCAGCGAGGAGGATCATTTTCAGCGAAGAATAAACCAAATGATCCATTTACAGCATATGAGAGAGGAGGTTTTTCAAAATACCTTCAGGCTGAAAGAGAGAATCAAGAAAATGTATGATTGGAAGGCAAAGGCAAATAAGTTTCAGATTGAAGACATAGTGCTAAAGTGGGATGCTAGAAACGAGGACAAAGGCAAGCACGAAAAGTTCAAGAATTTGTGGAAGGGACCATATAGAATTGTTGCATATCAAGGTCAAAATGCTTTTCTCCTCAAAGAAATGAATGGGGAAGATTATCGAGGAAGGTTGGTCAATGGTCGGCTACTGAAAAGGTATTATCTTTGAAAAGTTTTCTGCTGTCATAATTTGTCACTGTACATACCATTTTATTTCCTTCATTGCAAAGTGTGTACTGTCATCATTCATTCAGTTTGGGGCCCGAAGTGAAGGCTATAAAACTGAAGGTTTGATTTCAGTTTTTGGTTATTTAGTGTGGGTTGTTTGAGTTAGTTTTCAGTCAGTTTTCAGTCTTGTAATTGAGTCAGTTTTGAGTCAAGATATTGGTTTTATGTTTGCTGAAGTTATTGACTCCATTTTGTCCAATGGAAGAGGCACTATCTACTTTCCAGAGATCTATAGTTCTTGGCACCTCCTAGGAGCTACCATCCCCATTGGAGCCAATGTTAGTGTTGGTATCTTCATCCCTCCATCAGTAATCAAATTCTCTTTTTGCATGCATTTTAAGTGTCCCATCCAATCAGCTGCATTCCATTAGGTCATGGATCAACTGATGGTAGTGGTTCATTATCAAATTTCCCTCATGATCTTTACCTGCTAGCCTATTTTCATAAGTTCAGGTCATTTACAATCATTTTTTGTCATTACATTTGCAAAATCCATTTTAGGGTTTTAGGTCTCATTAGGTCTAGGGTTTGCCACCATATTCATGGAAAAGTTCAATAAGGGTCAGCAAGCACATGAGGAGGTCAAATAAGTTCATAAAATCAAAATTTCAATGATGATATACTCAATAAGTGAGTTTTTCCTCAAAACCCTGTTTTGAGGTAAAACAGAGTTTTATTTTTTATGTATAAAATTTTATGTAATTTTAATTTTTTCTATATGTAATAAGTTCAGAGCTACTGCCCTTGGTTACCTTTCCAACTCCAACTTCTGCAAGAACAAAAACATCAATGCATCAATTCATCAACTGATTAAGAAGAGTCAAACTGCAAAATCAAAAAACAAAGCTTTTAAAAGCAAAGTGAACGAGACTTTAGAAAAGGGTTTGTAAATGAAAAATCAAAACCAAGGGGATATAAAAGGTCTTCTTTGTGTTTAAAGTCTTCATTTTGTGCAAAGAAAGTCAGCCAAAGGAGAAAATCAGGTTTGTGGGAGAAAGAGGCAAAATAAAGAAAAAATCACGAAAATTTGGTGGCGCTACGCATCTAGGCATTGGCGCTACGCACCTGCTGGGTGCTACGCATCTGGCGCTACACACCTGCTAGGTGCTACGCAGGTTTTGAACTTGGAATTGGTCGTGCGCTACCCATAGAAAGCGCGCTACGCACCTGGGAGGCAGTGCTACGCATCTGCTGGCTAAGCTTCAAATCAAGTTTTATCACCCTCCTCTGCCTCCAAATGCACAAGTAACCTCTTGACAAGTAAGTAAAGCCTCACATCTAGTCTAGCAAGGGATTTTTTTCATCTTTGGTGGTAATTTATATGTCTAAAAAACAAACCGTAGCTGTCACTAAAATTGTCTTGCCAAAGTTGCATAGGGTTTCGTTTTCTGCTATTAATTCCCTTTTGATCATCCTCCACACCCCATTCCCTTCCCTTGCCACTAAATTTCCCTAAATCCCTTCCTCTTCCCCCCTCCCAAAATCATTTGGCATCCACTCCCTAAACCCTATACATTATTCCTAAACATAAACCCTATACATTCCCAAAACCCTAATCCCATTTCCTATTCCCTCATTACATTCCCTCCACCATCAAACCCTCAATTATAGTCATACAATCAGTCATTCCCATTTCCCAAAAGGAAAAAGAGAAGTCACCCTATTCACCCGCATACCTTTAAAAAATCTCTTCATACTCATCATTTTTCAGTCCAAATTTGCAACTATGGAGATGGACTCAGCATATGAAAGGGATGATGAAACTATCAGTGATTCTTCCCAAGAGGCTCATGCATCAAGGAAACCACATAAAGGAGGAAAACATATCCGGGAGGAGCCCAATACCCTTACAGAGTTACTAGCTTTCCCTCTTGCAGTAACCTGTTTCAAACATTAGTCTTGTTACCAATTTTGTGAAATGGTGGAGAGGGTACAATATCACCATGAGCTTGCTAGGTTATTTTTTCTTCATCTTCACAATGGCTAGGTGAACCTAGTTGGTGTGTCTTTCACCTTGACACCTAAAACCATAGCAGCAACAATAGGCATCCCTAATGTGGGTGAATAGTGGAATAAGGGGCAACATGTGGGTAGACAGCATTATGAGCCTTACATCAATGCTAGTTATCGGAGGAAAATCAATAGGGTATTTATTTTCAAATTTTTGCAAGATACTTATGCTCCACTCATGAAACTTATCATCAAATATTTCACCTGTGAGGAAAGGTTTTCCCATCTATATACATACCATGTTAGATTGTTGATGCATTTCACAAGAGTGAGGATGATGGATCTTCCATACTTTATATGACGGAATATTGAGAAAATGGCTCATTATGTGCAAAGGAAACCTCTTCTTCAGCAGTTCAGTAGCATTTACCATTTCTCATTGATTAAAATTTTTGTTTTGCATCAGCTAAGCTTGTTGAATATTTCATGGGATACTTTCATTGCACATGAGGTCTTCAAAAGCCCTTAGGTGACTCCATTGGTGCTTCATGAGGAAGGAGGGCCTTCAAACCAGCTAGATGTTCATGAGACTAAACCTATAGGTGTGCCAGTTTTTGTCACTTATGAGAAAGGAACAAGGAGACTATTTGCAGTTGCCAAACGAGTATTATCTACACCAGGGGTGGAAGGGGTCTCATTCTCTTCACCGGACAATAGGAAAATGTTATCTTCACCTAGGGTGAAAGGGGCTTTTCCTTCTTCTTCAGCAGAGCAAGTACAAGATAGAGGAAAGAAACCATTGCATGATGAAGGGCCTTCTGAAGGCCAAGACAGGGATTTCATTTTGATTGAGGAAGAGGACACTGATTTGGGCTCACTCAAGGATGAAATCATCAAGGAGTAGGAAGCTGAGATCCAAAGCCTATCACTTAACATTGAGAGGGCTAAATGGATCATTAATTACTTTGAGCAACAGAACAAGCAATTGGAGGACAAACAAACAATCATGGAGCTGTAAAACATAAGGGAAAACCGGGAATTGGCAAAAAGAAAGAAAATCAAGCTAACTTCACTAGAGCAAGAAATAGAGGCTGACCGAGAATCATGGTTGGAAAGAGTGAATATCCACCTTGAGAAGCTGCTAGACAAGGCTAATAAGGAGAAGAAAATGTTGCGCCACATGGCTTATCACTATTTGGCCCGGAACAAAATTTGCAAGACAAGGATAAGAAGCCTAAAAGCCAAGTTAAGGAGAGCCTTAAAAGTCAAAAGAGAGCAAGAAAAGCTCAAAATCTTGGCTGAAGCATCATTGGCCCAGCATAGAACATAAAGAGGATCACTCAAGCCAAATTTCAAGAAATTTGGTGAAATTTTTGTCATTTTCGAATTTTTGAGGCAAAAAAAGGTTTTTCTGGTAGATGCGTAGCACCACTGGCGCTACGCTTTTGATGGAGGCATATTCTTGCAAAATGGCTTACATATTTGGAATCAACATGAAAAAATATCCATGCTCAGAAATGGCTGGAAAGTTTTGACAAGTTTTGGACCTCCAAAAGGGCCGAAAACACCCAAAAGGTGCCCTCTCTGCCACTCTTTTTCCACACAAGAAGCAGTCTTGGGAGACTACATTTTTGGAGGGGCAAATGGACTCCAAATCAAAAAATTCAAGTTTTCCTAGGAAGTAGACTCAACAAAATTTCCAATGAGGTATCCTGCACCTAATTTTGACTTCGGGAAGCCTTCCAAAACTAGCCTGGAAAAGGCACTACGCATTGAAATAGCAGTGCTACGTATAGGAGAAAAATTTGCCATTCTTGCCTGTTTGCTTAGAATTTTGCCTAGTCTTCTATCAGTTTGAATTTTTCTCTCTCATGGTAAAATTAATGATGTAAATTGATGTAGTTTGATGT
Organism: Pinus tabuliformis; assembly: GCA_031772625.1. NCBI lineage: Eukaryota > Viridiplantae > Streptophyta > Pinopsida > Pinales > Pinaceae > Pinus > Pinus tabuliformis. The sequence continues at coordinate 263,157,220 of CM062806.1, read as the reverse complement.
AAAAATAATTAAAATTGACTTAAAGAGGTAGATACATCAATTTTAGGTGGTTTTGAACTGAATGAATCAGTTTCCATAGTTTTAGAGGCAAGTTGTTCCACTACCTATTTTTCACTTCCTAGTTTAGATCTTGTTGAAACAGCTCCTTGAATCATGGATTCGACCCCTAATGGCTAGCATAGGTGGTTTTATGCCTATATCTTGTACTTTATTAGTCATTTGTCAAGGTTGGACTCTTGTGGATGCATTGAGCACTATTGTACATCTCTTCTGCAGTTTGGCAAGGAAATAAACCAGGGTTTTGCAGCATTTTGTGGGATTGTTGTGGTAATGTGAATTAGCATTGTTTTTTTCTCTATAATTTAGTTCATCTTATGTTTATATGTGCCATCATCTTTCTCTTTTAGCATAACTAAATGAATCAGGTTTAAAGGTGGAATTCATTGGTGTTTCAGTGCTCTACCTTGGGGTTTATTTAGTTCTACATGTTTTCTACTATTTGAAGAGGACTCATGACACTTGCATTCCCTCTCCATCTCTTCACCAGTCTTTAGACTTACCATTACACTCATTTAAAAGTGCTAAAACACTTGCCTACCTCGCCCCATAGAAACTTTTGCAAATCTGTGTTCATTTCCTGGACTCAACGCTGCCTTCCCCATCTGATCTAGCAACCAACTATTAAAATCAATCAAATTCCTTTGAGCAAGAATACTTAGCCTAAAATTAGTTTTTATATCAGTCATCTCAAGCCTTCCTTGATAAATTTTCATTGAGATTGACAAGGAGAGAGCCCTCTCCCGACCTGGTAGGGCTAGCTACCAGGTTAAGCATGGTTTGATGTTAACCTAGACCTACCTTTCTTAGCCTGAGGTAGATTTAGGCCCTAACAAGTCCTCAAGTTTCTTTTCATTTCCAACTAACATTTCCTTGCCATGAGTGTTTCTCTATCTCCAGGTATCGCAGGTGTTCATCAGTCTCTCAACAGTATAGGTACAATGGCTTCCAAGAAAGGGGGATCAAAAGGCACAATTGAGAGCAGTACTGGGGACGTGGTTGAACATGGGTCAATGATCTTGTTTATGTACATAGACACACACTTGTTCATTGAGAAGGTAACATGGAAAGACATCAACAGTATATTTTCAAGCACTTTTGAGGAGAATCTGAAGGATAGATAGGTATATGTTAACATCCATAAGTCAAGACTATACAAGGTTGCATGCAGGTTTCCTGTGTTTCCTTGCAAAGATGTGATCGACTGGATTGTCTCGCACATCGATCCCAAGACAATGGTATTGAGTAGTGTCAGTGGAGAAAATCTTGAGTCCTTCAGGATAGACGATTATCTCAAGATAGATCATTTTCCATTCTCAGTGGGCAGGATGGATGCACCGTTATACACCCCTAACGATAGCAAAACAAAATATATATCTTGAAGCATTGGGTAAAGGAATCGACAAATTTTAGGATGAAACCCAACCAGATATACAGGATGAGGACACTCAGGAAGGCATATCAGTTCTTGGTCACCTTCACATGTCGCTTGTATGGCCAAGGGAGTACAAAACCTTCCCTCAAAGTTGGGTTTCTATGTTAGATTAGCTGGAAAATGAAGGAAAACCATTCAACTGCTCCAACATGTTGGCTCTCCAGTTGATAATGCATCTGTCCAATGCTTGGAGTTTGCCCAAGGATTAGCAAGAAAATTTATTCATGTTTGCGTACTTGCTTGATGCAATCTTGCTTACCTCTATGCACTATTGCAGTCAAGGCATAACTTGTTGGAAATAATACTGAGAGGGGGGGTGAATCAGTATTATCAGATCAATAAAACCTTTTCAATTTCATACTCAGAAACATATACGCGACTTCAGTTAAGTGAATCCGCGTGTACACGCGACTGTGTCTAAAGCAACTAGCGTATATGCAGATATCTTATGATTCAGTTAATCTTATCTTCAGTAAATGCATCAGAACATTATTAAGCAATTTAACAGTAAACAGGTGCAGTATAACAGAACAGAACATCACACAAGAGCCACACACATGAACACCATGATATAAGGTGGAAACCCAATGTGGGTGAAAACCACCTGCTGCAATTCGTCTCTTTCTTCTTTAATGAGAAACTTCTTTTACAATATACTGGTGCAGTCCTTTACCAGTATGCAGGCTACAACCTGCAGAGAGCTACAACCCTCTCTTTCGTTTTCCAACTACTTCTAGAAGGGAGCTACAACCCCCTCAGCTCTTGTACTAGCTGATCCATTTACTAGTACGTAGGTGCTGACCCTACAACCTTCAGGGACCACGTTTCATCAATTTTCAGACTGGATCCAAGAGTACAAAGCAAACATTACCGCAATACAATCATCAACTTATACTTGCATCATAATTCATTAAACAACCCAATACCGAATCACTGAAACCCTGTCATCAAGAACACAGAACCCAAACCAGAATCTAGAACTCTGCAACAACCACCAGAATCAGCAACAACCTGAAATATCAACCCTTATCATGCATACGCTACTTCACTGTACCAAAACCGCGTGTATACGCGCTTTCTCCAAAGGCAACCCGCGTGCAGATCTAGAAATGATTACTTCTGCCTTTGCTGTCAGATCCGACCCTTGTCAAGCGTCCCGAACAGATAACCAGCAATACCAGATCCTCTCACTGCGTCAGACACCCACACACTTACTCTTTGCCTAGTGATCTTCTCCTTATATAGCCTTAGGCCTTGTTCAATACCAAGAGCCAAAACCATAGAAACACAATACCATCAACTTCAAAACTAGGGATCGACACGCCCGTCGAGACACAATGGTCCGAAACCATAGGCACAACTTCCAAGGACTAACCGCCATGGACCAAAGGTACTTTTCCACATACACGCGCTTTTTATGAAGTCAACCTGCGTGTACACGCGACTTGGGCTTAACAAACCTGCGTGTATGAACTTCCTTGGCAAGCTTTACTAGAATCTGTCTTCTGATTAAGTTGCCATCACCTGTACCAACTTCTGAGCATCTGTACCAACCTCTGAGTGAGTTGCCATCAAGGACAACACTTGAATCATAATGCCAACAATCTCCCCCTTTGGACTTGATGGCAACCACCACACCAAGTCACTCTCCCCCTTTGACATCAAGGGCAAAGGGTGGACCAAGATATTCTCTTCTTTGGTATACCTTCTGCTGTCCATACTCCCCCTAAGTACCTGCTGAAATCTCCAAATGTGCTCCCCTTTTGTGTATGCCAAAGTGTACCAATCTATCCATCCTGCTCTTGCTGAATTGTGCTGTTCATTCTCCCCTTGACTGTAGGCAAGATCTGCAAAAGATGTTCTTCAAGAAGAACAAAGACTTATACATCATAGAAGACCTTCCTATCACCAAAAGACTCAACATACATTCATCACCCAACCTAGTGGGGATATACCAATATTGACTCATCCACCTAACCATGATAATACATGAACATTTCATCATTCATCCCAGGCATAGTGGGGAAACCAACATAGGCCGTTACATGACCTTGACATCATAAAAGAGATACATGACATAGTGATGAAATATCTAGACCAAGACTTTATCAACAGCTTCTAACCATAATGCCAACAATGCATTATTTGAAGAATATTCTCCCCCTGAGTGTGAGCCAACCATGTCTGAACCTGGGTCTGTTCTGCTGCCCTTTCTCCATATACGCGACTTTTCAGCCTGTAACTCGCGTATATACGCGACTTGTCTTCATTATATCAGCGTATGCAGGATGGAATACTGAATTTCATCACTTTCAGATTCCCCTGTGTCTGTTATGTCAGTTGACTGAGTTATCCCACACCTTTCTGTCTCTGTCTTCTTCAATTCCTGCAACTGTGATGATGTATGGTCCCCTTGTCTTGAATTTTGAAATCTGCTCCTGCATTCCCTTGCTTTATGCCCATAGTTGTTGCATGTATAACACCTTATATTTTTCATGTTCCTTCTATCACAATCAATTGCTTTGTGTCCATATGCATTGCAAGCAAAGCAATACCCTCTGAAATACCTGGGATGCGATGATCTTTCTTGAATCATTCTACTTCTGCATCTGGCTGCAACATGTCCAAGATTATGACATACATAACATTCAACATTATTCAGTGGAGGAAATAATCGTCTATCACGTCCATAGATAGGAGTAAAGAATCTTCCTTGAGAAATTTCTTTCCTTGGTTGTTCCTTGAGTATTTCAGATTTCTCATTAGAGTTTCTTGCTTCACCTTGTGAACTAGATTCACCTTCAACATATTCATGAAAACCGAGACCAGTCTTGATAGCAGGAGATCTTTGACTATTAAGAATATCATCCAAGACTTTAGAACTATCTTGAAATCGTAAGAGCTTATCCTTTTCTTCTAGTTTACTTTTCAGGATATTTACCTCAACCTGATGTTGTTCTTCCTTTTTCAGATACTGCTTCCTTAGGTCTTCTTCAACTTTTCTCCCTTCTTCCACTTGTCGCTTTAGTTTGATCACTTCATGTTCTTGATCTTCAAGATCTTCTTTTAGAGAGAGGATCTTTGATTCAAGTCTCTGAATAGTTGTGCTCTGATCTTTTGCTATATCCTGCAATCTCTCCCTTACCCTGGTTTCTGTTTCCAATAGTTCTTTTAATTTGGCAGCTTCTTCAGTTTCTGCATTCTTCTCTTCATGTGCCATGAGACGTTTAATATCCTCGCTATTATTGGATGAAGCATTCTTCTTCTTGTGCGCCATGAGACTTCTAATATCTTCACTATCATTTAATGAACTTTTAATATGGGAATAATAGCTTCTACCATCTTCTTCATACATCCGTTCTTTGTTATGAGGACATCTAGCAGCATAGTGACCAACTCTACCACATAGAAAACATTTGAAAGGTAGCTTATCTTTGAACCGTCCAGTTCCCCGTTCAAGATTCTTGAAAAAATTTACCTCATCTTCTTCCTCTGACACTTCGAATGCGGCCTCTGGTGGTACCTCTTGTCGCATTTCAAAAGCAGTTAAGATCCCGTGAAGCTGTGACATGGTAATTTTCCACACATTCTCCTTTTCTTCTATGGCAGATACTTTAGAATCAAATTTAGTAGACAGAGATCTCAAAACCTTTTGAACTAAGACAACTTCCTCAAATTCTTCACCCAGATCCCTCATACAATTCACAATCTCATCCATACGCAGGAAATAATTAGCTACGCTTTCATTACTTCGCATCTTAAGAGTTTCATACCGGATTCTGAGAGTTTGAAGCTTCGCTATTTTTACCTGATCATCTCCTTCGTAGCTTGTAACGATTTTGTCCCATATTTCCTTAGCTGATTTGAGATGCATGATCTTCATAAATTCTGATTGAGTCAAAGTACTCAATAGGACATTAACTACTTTGGCATTGAGCTCATATTGCTTTTTCTCTGCTGGATCTGTAGGAGTTGCTGATGGGAATTTGTATCCTCCTTCTACGAGTCCCCAAACTTCTGCTCCAAGAGACTGTAGATATGCAGTGGTTCTTATCTTCCAGTGAGTAAAATTGTTCCCGTCAAAGACTGGTGGCCTGATGTGTGCCTCTCTTTCTGGATTAGCCATTTTGATGGATCTTTTCCTTCAAGCGATCAAGCTTCCTCTGAAGGACCTGCTCTGATACCAATTGTTGGAAATAATACTGAGAGGGGGGGTGAATCAGTATTATCAGATCAATAAAACCTTTTCAATTTCATACTCAGAAACATATACGCGACTTCAGTTAAGTGAATCCGCGTGTACACGCGACTGTGTCTAAAGCAACTAGCGTATATGCAGATATCTTATGATTCAGTTAATCTTATCTTCAGTAAATGCATCAGAACATTATTAAGCAATTTAACAGTAAACAGGTGCAGTATAACAGAACAGAACATCACACAAGAGCCACACACATGAACACCATGATATAAGGTGGAAACCCAATGTGGGTGAAAACCACCTGCTGCAATTCGTCTCTTTCTTCTTTAATGAGAAACTTCTTTTACAATATACTGGTGCAGTCCTTTACCAGTATGCAGGCTACAACCTGCAGAGAGCTACAACCCTCTCTTTCGTTTTCCAACTACTTCTGGAAGGGAGCTACAACCCCCTCAGCTCTTGTACTAGCTGATCCATTTACTAGTACGTAGGTGCTGACCCTACAACCTTCAGGGACCACGTTTCATCAATTTTCAGACTGGATCCAAGAGTACAAAGCAAACATTACCGCAATACAATCATCAACTTATACTTGCATCATAATTCATTAAACAACCCAATACCGAATCACTGAAACCCTGTCATCAAGAACACAGAACCCAAACCAGAATCTAGAACTCTGCAACAACCACCAGAATCAGCAGCAACCTGAAATATCAACCCTTATCATGCATACGCTACTTCACTGTACCAAAACCGCGTGTATACGCGCTTTCTCCAAAGGCAACCCGCGTGCAGATCTAGAAATGATTACTTCTGCCTTTGCTGTCAGATCCGACCCTTGTCAAGCGTCCCGAACAGATAACCAGCAATACCAGATCCTCTCACTGCGTCAGACACCCACACACTTACTCTTTGCCTAGTGATCTTCTCCTTATATAGCCTTAGGCCTTGTTCAATACCAAGAGCCAAAACCATAGAAACACAATACCATCAACTTCAAAACTAGGGATCGACACGCCCGTCGAGACACAATGGTCTGAAACCATAGGCACAACTTCCAAGGACTAACCGCCATGGACCAAAGGTACTTTTCCACATACACGCGCTTTTTATGAAGTCAACCTGCGTGTACACGCGACTTGGGCTTAACAAACCTGCGTGTATGAACTTCCTTGGCAAGCTTTACTAGAATCTGTCTTCTGATTAAGCTGCCATCACCTGTACCAACTTCTGAGCATCTGTACCAACCTCTGAGTGAGTTGCCATCAAGGACAACACTTGAATCATAATGCCAACATAACTTTACTACCCATTGTTGGGACTCTGACTCCAAATGGTTTGAGGTCTAGTTGGGACTTCTTAATAGGAAGATCCCCTAACATGTTGGTGGGCCCAACACCGTTAAAATTTTTGGTGCTAGAAGGAGGGCCAAATAACAAGATGAGCTCTTGAAATCTATTTTAAACTTCACACATCTATTATGTCTTATGTTACTCTTCATCCTCCGATATGTTTATCTTATGGAGACGACTTTGAAATCCCAAAGGAGTTATGGAATCTCTTGTCACATAACAGATATGCAGGGGAAGGATTAATAGCTTGGGATTAGAATAATCTTTCTTTTTCCAATATATGTGAACACATCGAATCCCAAGAGGATTATGTGATCTGCACATTAATCGCATTCACATTTCATAGGCATCCATTGGAATGGCTTAACACACTTCCTGAAATATCTATTCACTCACTTGGTCACCTTGCTTTAGAGTTATGTCATGCTTTCCATAACTTTGATCATCAAGAACTTAATAAATAAATTCTCCGATTACAGAAATCTCCTGATGAATTTGTGGCACAATTGTGGTATTGTTTTCATAATCTCGCCTATCAATTCCCAGAGGATGAAATTGATTGGGAATTTATCAATGGAATATTTCAGTATCCTCTTCACATATTTGATAATCCGTGTATCTTAGAACCATTAGAACCCCTCCCAGAATACCTTGGTGTTAGAGTTGCTAAATCCAAGGAGGACAAGGTCACTATCACAAGTGACAGTCTGTCCTCATCTCATAAAACAGCTCTGGCCCCACAGTGTGAGGCGGGAGAAGGTGCATATCTATCTGTTGAACTATCACATCCCCCTACCCCACCTTCTCTTGATCTCTACACAGATTTCGTTGACAAGATTGTTTGTTGTCACGTGGATTTAATTCCTCAACCTCTGTTGTCGCGTCCTGTTGATCCTTAGGATTGTACTGTGTTGTGTTCCCCCATTTCGGACTCCACACTTGTTGTTCACGAGGATCAAGTTGTTGAAAAAGTTGGTGTTAAACAACCAACTTATGTTATCATTTATGATGAGTATGTGTGGGAATCTGAAGAAGAACTTGTAGTCAAGTATGACGTCCTTCTGTCTGCACCTTATCCACTTTTTCTTGACATCTTTGGTGATGTTTCCATTATTGATTATCCATGTGAAAATACGTTCTTGGATGCATCTACTTTTGATCATTCATAGAATACACCGGATGTTAGCCTATCATTACTTAATGGAGGTGACACATATGTGTTTGAGAATCCACTCAATATTTCATCTGTCATTTCTGAAAACGTAGAGGGTGAATATTCTTGCTTCTCACCAACCCCTCTATATGATTCATTAGATCATGAGGATGCCGATGAACACATCAAATTTTCTCATCGTGGTTGTCGTGATCTGTTTTCTCCTTCATTCAATCACAATTTATAAGCCATTCGTTGATCTTTCTAAAGCACCTGTCTTCAATGATCTATCTGTTGATGAAGTGGAAACCCCACAAGTTGTCAAGGCACTTCAGCCCAAGATGATGGTTATGTCATGCCTTCACTATCTTGAGGTCGATTCCACTCCATATTAGAAATCTTTTGAAACACCCAAGGCTCCTCATCACTCACCTATTTACATTGAAAATCAATCTAGTTCACAGAATTCACATCCTCCACTTGAAGCACATGATCCCATCACTCATGCATTGGAGGAATCATACATAAAGAGAACTCTTTCTAAGCGCAAGTTGTCCTTATTTCTCATGTTTGCTCGTTTTTACGATCAAAAGAGTGTAAATGTTTTTCATCTTCACACAATGTGAAGCATGGCCATGATACATCCGCAGAATGCTTGTCTTGTGCTTTTATTCTCTTATTTTCTATGGATATTTTTAAACTCAGAGCATGTTGGTCTTCACTATTATATCTTTCATGTTTGTTGGTTTACACATTTATCATACTCGTAGACCACGCCTTCACCAACATGGGTCAATTAATGCGCAAATGACTACATTGGAAATATCATTTCACGTGAGCCGACCCATGCACTGTTTAGCTTAGGAGTAGAAGTAGTGTTTGCTTTGTTGTCTTTCTTGGTTTGCATGCTTGCTTTGCTTACTTTGTTTGCATTTTTTTTTCTTACTTTGTTTTATTTAATTTATTTCATTTATTGTTGTCCTTTTCTTTTTGTTTGTTTGCTTGTTTTTCACCCACAGGTTTAGTTTCACATGAAACCGTGTGTGGCTCTCGAGACAAGCAAGGTTAAGTATAAGAGGACTTTCACTGCTATCAACACATGGTTATTTGTTGTCCTCCCTCTTTATAAAATAACTTGTTGTCTTTAGCTGATGATACCCTGATGGAAAACACGTTCTATTTAAGTGAGTCTTGGTGACAACACAACGCTTTCACTTTAACTAGTACCACCTAGTCTAATCGGTTTTTTTGGGTTAACCCTTGTCAAATAAGTCAATTGGAGTAAGGTGAGGGGGAAAACCTTAATAAGTAGTGTCAGAGGTATACATAAAATATTTCTCTGAAGGGACAACCTCTTCTCCTCTTAATAATTCGAGATCCCTCTTCCACCTCTAAAAAAAATAAGTGCCTGTGCAAAGTTATTTTAAAAATGAGAAAAAAAAATGAATAAGGCAAAAGAACAGAAAGGCTTCTTGTGTGGAGAGGTGATTAAAGTAACTCCGCGGGGGTACTGACCAGGCTTGCTGGCAGCGGAGTGATTATTTTGTCCCTACATGACTTCACCAGGGTACTGTCCATGCCTACTGGTAGCAGAGAAACACCAGAGATGAAACTAAGATTCTGACATCTTTGTTACTTGTGTACCAATATACCCCTCATCCCCAATCGAACCAACTGACTTGACTTGGTTTGAAATGTGTGCTGATCGATTAAGAGAATGGTAAGGGGCTATATCTTTAACTCAATCTTAGTGTTGAAGCCATGATGATTGGAGAATTGAAAAATACTTCCAGAGGAGTTAGACTCATTTTTAATAACAAGGTCCATATAGAGAGCTAGAGTTCTACCAGTGTGTTGCCAATGTTGTCGCAACTACAACCACCCTCCAAATTTTTTCCTTCGCTTTGTTTTGGAGCCTCCCTCCTTGAAATTATCAAAACTATCTTACACTAATCATGTACTTGTGATTCTTTGAGTTCATATTTCATTTCACTTCTTGTGTACAACTCACTTGTCTCATCGGTCAACCACAAGCACACCCAACACTTGGTCCACATCCGGTCAACCGACTGTTGGGAAAAACTGCGAAAATCTAGAGAGAAGCTTGTCTTCCTCTCCAGAAATGTGCATATCAGCCCAGTAACTTCCCAATACTTAGAAATTTCACAAAGAATGTCAGGTAGCCTTGCTCTGGAAATTGTGCAGAGTAGGTCAGCCGACACTACTCTGGGAATTTGGGAAGTTTCAGCTAGCTATACTGCCTCCAGGAATTGTGTAAAAATTGACCCAGCTGCACTGCCTTCCAGAAATGTGTAGAGCAGCTAAGCCAGCTGCTTTGTTCTCCGAAATTGCACAGAATTGGCTAGCTACAGTTCCCTCTAGAAATGCGTAGAGCAGACCATCATCACTGCTTTGGAAAATTGCATAGAGCTAGACAGCCAACCAAGGCCCCTCAGTATATAAACAATGCAGAAGCTCTCCCTCACTGACTTTCCGTCGCATGTGCTGGCAGGTTGTTCAGTTCCCTCGAGAACTGCACAATATTTCCTTGCGTGCTGGGCAAATTTTCCTGAAAAATAAAAAGAAAAAAGTGAAAAATCATCCCTAGATTTTAGGGATCTATTTTTAGCAGCAATAGTTACATGAAAAATTGTTTTTAGAAACTTCTCGCCAAGTGTTGCTTTTTCCTAGATTTGTGGCATGCACATCATAAACCCTAATTTCACAAAATCTATTTAATCGATGCCTCAAAGATCATTCTTCACATTCGATCTTGGAGCTCTAGCATTACCAAGGCATATAGGAACCTTTGACATACTTGACGCACTTTTCCATGTAAGTTTTGCTTTTCATGCCTTTTGCTGCTTTTTCTATCGATTTTTAGTTTTCGGCTTGTATGAGTGTTGTTTCCTTGGTTTTATTGAACTATTGCTGGCATTTCAATGCATTTTAGATTGTAGAAATGTTGTTTCAAGTTTTGCATTACCTTTCCTTAGTTTCGCATGCATAAAAATGTTTCTACATGCAAAGTCATCGTTTCAACGACTTTCTTCTTGAGCTTCTTGGTTTTGTTGATTGATTGATTTCTGCATTCGCTTGAATATCATGCATGTTTATTTCACTCAAACCTACACTAGCTTTGCACATGCATTCAGTCCTTAGTAATTTTCAGTCACCCATCAGCAAGTCTGACCTACCTTGGCTTGAACCTTGCCTTGCCCGACTTGCACTGCGCATTTCTGGGATGGAAGACTGTGCCTTCCTCCTAGGAATTGCACAAATTTTTCCTCCCACTAGCTTCCGAGGCTGTGATCTACACATTTTTTGGAGGCAATGCCCTAGTTGGTCCCTGGGATTGCGTAGTGCATTTTCTCGTGCATTAGTCATACCAACTCAAACTGCACATTGCTCAGTTCCAGTCCTCAACAAGCCAAGTCATATTGTGCCCTACACAGTTTCAATAATAGTCTCCCAGCCTCTCTGAGACAAAATTGCACATTTTTCCTAGATAGTTAACTAGGTGTGTTGCATGTCAGTCCTCAAGTTGGTTTTGGTTTTCAACTAACATTTTCATTCCATGATTGTTGCTTTGTCTCCAAGTATGATAGGTTTTCATCAGTCTCTCAGTAGTATAGGTACAATGGCTTCCAAGAAAGTAGGATCAAAAGACACAATTGAGAGTAGTACTGGCAACTTGGTTGAATAGGGGTCAATGAGCTTGCCCGTGTAAATAAACACACACCTGGTCATCGAGAAGGATATCAAGATAACATGGAAAGACATCAACACCATCTTTTCAAGCATATTTTAGGAGAATTTGGAGGATAGACAAGTCTATGTGAACATCCATAAGTAAGGATTATACGAGGTTGCATAAATGTTTTCCATTTTTCCTTGCGCAGATGTGATCCACTGGATTATCTCACACACCGATCCCAAGGAAATGATACTGAGCAGTTTCAGTTGAGAAATGATTTCTTCCTTCATGATGGAGGATTATCTGGAGATATATCATTTTCCATTCCCAGTGAGCAAGATGGATGCACCACTCTACACTCCCAATGACAACATGAACACAAGAGATATCTTGAATTGTTGGGTAAAGGAGCTGACAAAGTTCAGGAGAACACCCAACCATATATACAGGATGAAGACACTCAGGAAGGCATATCAGTTCTTGGTCATCTTCACATGCCACTTGTATGGAAAAGGGGAGTACATAAACCTTCCCACAAAGTTGGGTTGTTATGCTAGATCAGCTGGAAAATGAAGGAAAGCCATTCAACTAGCTCGACACATTGGATCTCCAGTTGAAAGTGAATTTGTCAAATGCTCGGAATCTACCCAAGGATAAACAAGAAAAGTTCTTCATGTCTGTGTACTTGCTTGATGCAATCTATTCCCATCAACAGTTTCCTAGCATGGGTTGGGCATGAACACCTTTAGAAAGTTTTGTGAACATATATTGCAAGTTGCTCTCAGATTGCAACTACTAAGGAGTAATGGCTAGAATATGTGACCATTTCACTGCCCCTCTGTACACAATGATCTTTGACCATGATTCACCCTACATGTCCCAGGAAACAATGGAGGTGTCGTTGAACATTGCAGATTGGTACACCTCAACTAAAGGGACCTTCATCCAAATGTACAATGCGGAGAAAGCTTTGCATGTGTTGCCGAGGTTCGCCATGGACAAGTTGGTCATGCAAGAAGTTTCATACCACATCTCGACAGGTTATTTAGCTGGATTGCATAGGAGGAAAAAAGCACCATGGCCCACACTTCCTGTGAAAATTGGATTATATGTGGTTGGGAGTTTGAAGGAAGCAGATGTTGAAGTGGAAGACTTCAAGAAGTTTGAGTTTAGCACCAAGAGTTTCAACCGATATGAACCACATGGTTTATGCAGGGACCACTATGTGAGATTGTATTACCCTTGGATCCACGGGGCATGTTATTGGCTAGAGGAGAAGCCATGGAGATATTTTTACAACTACTCTAGGCTCAATGAATCAGTCAGCATTGAAGTGGAGTGGCTAGCAGCATTGAAGGTAGCATCACTGCAAGGAGTAGCAACAACAACATCAACAAGCAACAAACTTGTGTAAGACAAAGGAAAGAGGAATATTGTCGAAGGAAAAAAGGCAGAGTAAAGCTACAAGTTTAAAGAAGACTCACTTGTGGAAAAAGTAGCTTTGGAGATAGACGTGAAGAGACGACAACGCGATAGGAGGATAATGCAAAGAAATAGAGAGAAGCAAAGGCTAGAAGATACTTAGAGGATGTTGTAGGAAGTCTAGTAGAAGCTCAAAGAAGAATAAGAGTTGTGCAAAAGAGAGGAGGAAGTGCAACATGAGCATGAACATGAACAAGGATAGGAAACAAAATAGGAGGAAGTGCAAGGAATGTAGACAATGCAAGCTACACCAATACAGGTTGAAGACTCTGATCCATCAATAGATGAGGAATAGGGTGAGTAGTCAAAGGAACATGGACTTGCTCTATAGGATGAACATATAATAGAATAGATGGAAATGGAGGTAAAGCAGTTAGATCAAGATCAGGATACCGATGTGAGCATGCATCACCTGGACACTTATAAGAATGAGTGATTGTGTTAGATGTACAGAGACATCCAGCTGATTTGGTTGATACTACCAAGGCTTATGCCAAAGCCACCATATCGAGTGTTAGGTTCTTGATAGCATAAAACGAGTACATGGCTTAGGAATTCCAAGAAGCCAAGCAGAGAAAGGAACAATCAACAAGATACCCCAGAGCATAAATGAAGATGGCCATGCTGGCTGAAGTATCGACTCTTGAGATAGTCATGTGGAGACTGTATGTCAAGTTCATCACCATGTACAAGGTAGTTTTCCACTTACATGGTCATGAACAGTGCTGCACCAAGATAGCCTGAATTCTCATAGAAAAACATGCTGCAATTGATCATGTACAAACATGGATAATGAGGTAAAAAGGAGCCCCACTTCACTTGCACAAGATGATGAAGCCACATATGGAGTTGGACAAATCACGCATCCGAAGTCAGATCCAAAACTATGAGGAACTCCCATCAATCATCACTTGAATCGAGGCTTTGTATGCACAATTGTACATGATTTTGGATGTCATGGTAAGGAAGTATGGCACCCCATCGATTGGTATGCTCACCGATGCCAAAGAGAAGAACCAAGCCAGACTAGAGCTTGATGCGTACTTCAATTAGTTGATTCTCACGTCCACCAGTCATATTTGCAAGTCAATGCAAATAACATGTAGATGTACATTGCTGGTCCAGACATGCTCAAGACTAAGTTGTGCATGTTACAGGATGAGTTAGACTGAGGTTCCAAATTAGTATACCCAGAAGCAATGGAGGCAAGAGTTCATTTCTTGAAAGACTTCATCAAAGAGAACACAGACACCATTGCACACTATCAAGCATGGTACCATTTTGTCACCGAGGATCATAGAGGGAAGGTTAATGAGATGGTCTTTCCACTATCGTCCGAGTATTAGTGTTGTCTTGTCTGGCTAACTCAAGCCAAATTTGTCCCACGTGGGTATATGTGGAAAATGTATCATTTTGTAAACATTATGTAAAATGAAATTCCAAGTGTGATTAATGGAATACAAACAATCGTATGTAGTGAAAAGAGTCATGAGGGTAGTCCAAGAGTCACAAAGGGGAATGTCAAGGGTCACCCCACCCTTTGTTATAAATAGAACCTCATAACTCATAGAACAAGCTTTTGGGGAGCCAAGATTTTTCTAAGCATTTCTTAGAGAGGGCTTGGAGAGTATTGTGATGAGCCTTGGATTATCCATAGTGCAGAGCGAGAACATGTCTTTGGAGGAGCAGGCAGTGTTGACTGTAACGTTCCACTATTGGGGCTAGTGGCTGTCATGATTGTATGTATGGATGGAACTTTCACTTTATATAATATAACATAGCCAACATGTTTCATGCATATGTTGTCATTGTAGTTCGACTATTCTGGTTACTTTAGAAATGTATGTAGTTTTACTTACACATTGATGTATGAACTATTTCGTATGTGATTGTACGAATCTTATTTAAGTGTGTTTTTGGTTTAACATATCAATTTGTATTGTCGACTATTATACTTTCTAGTTTGTGATTTCATTCAGCTTGTGTGTTCCTTTTAGGATGTGTACTATTACAGGCTTCTAAGGAACACACTTCTTTTCCCCCCTCCATGTGTTAGAACCTCCCCGTGCATCTCTCTTGACTTGCCGCAAGGTCACACACTTGCTTCTAACAAGGATATCTTTCTTACCTCTGCATGCTATCACAGTCAAAGAATAACTTTACTACCCATTGTTGGGACTCCTACTCCAAAAGGTTTAATGTCTGGTTGGGACTTCTTACCGAGGAGATCCCCTGACATGTTGGTGCATCCAACACCATAAATAGAATGATAATGAAAAATACAAGAATACCAAAAAACCTAAGCTCAAAATAAGTATTAATCATTTCATTTGATCATTTCCCCTTTTTCCAAAGACTTCAATAAGCCATATTTTCCTCATTTGAATTCATCCTTAACTCATTAAAATGGTGTTAGAAAACTGCTTACGTGCTCTTCATTGTGTGGATAACTTTAGTAGAAGTTGAGACCAACTTGAATTGCTGATTGTCAAAATCCTCCTAGATCATACCTACCCATAAAGAGATACTTTTGGTCTAGTATAAGTCATTGATCCATTAACATAATGGGTGGATTTTCTCTCTATTCGAGATTGCTTTCTATATTCTCTTTGCTACTCAACATTCTCAAAAAGTTCAGAAAAGACACATTGCATATTAAGTGATGTTATCATAGGTTATCACTTATACATTGTTTTCCTTCTTATCTCCTTCCATGTAACATACTTGGTTTACCAATATTGCAAACATTACAACATTGCAAAGATTACTCGAATGACATCAATAATATAATCTTGGGTTTGTCTTCTAATCTCAAATGGTTGGTCCATATTTCACTCTTAATGAGAATCCTTTCCATGGTATTCATAGATTTTTTTATTTCTTCTTTGTTTTCATTCATCTTCCTTTCTATTTTTCCGTTATATTCATTAATATTCTTCTCCATTTTATCCGTAATTTCTCTTCGATTTATTTTTTTAAGAGCCTGATAAATATGTTAAACACTATATAAGCTCCATGTTAACCCTAAAATTGCTCATTAAGACCTAGATATTGAGTGATTACATTTCTCTTTTTATATTGTTATGTAGGCTAGAACCCCTTACAGTCACATTTTATTGTTATTGTACTTCTTGTCTCCATATATATATATATATAGATACACTAAGGAGACTTAGTCTTAAAATCATTAAATATTATCTTCTACATTGTATTCATTGTAAAAGGAGGTTTCCCCCTTGAAGAATATTATAATGAAGAAGATTATAATTTTTGGTTTCTTTTAATTTCCGAGGTGAAGGGTTCATAAAAATTGGTATTTGAGCTCATGATCCTAGGGATTTCCTACTTAAAATAGGTCATCGTGGATGTTTTGCTAAAACTTTCTTCTAGGAGGTTTTAGATGGTGAAACTTGGATAATGTTTAGAAAACATTTTGGGCAATATCTAGTTCAAATTTTAGATCTTTCTTTGTTATATTTTAAGAGATATGTTCCAAGGAATTTATGGTTTTTGAATGCTCCTTAAATAAGGACAAACAACTCTTTGTTTGCTTTTGTTGGAAATAATACTGAGAGGGGGGGTGGGTGAATCAATATTAGAAAATCAATAATCTTTTCATTTCCATTATCAGATTCATATACACTACTTCAGTTAAGGAAACCTGCGTGTATATGCAATTGTGTTTAATGCAACTAGCGTATATCCAATAAACTTATGATTCAATTAGTTGATCTTTAATGAGTGCATCAGAACATTATTAACCATATAAACAATAAACAGGTGCAGTTAAATAGAACAGATCATCGCACATAAGAAGCACACATGAACACCATGATATAAGGTGGAAACCCAATGTGGGTGAAAACCACCTGCTGCAATTTGTCTCTATCTTCTTTTAATAAGAAACTTCTTTTTACAATATTTCTGTACTGGTGCAGTCTTATACCAATACACAGGCTTCTACCTGCAGAAGGCTACAACCTTCTCTCGTTCTCCAGCTTCTCCTGGAAGGGAGCTACAACCCCCTAGCTCTTGTACTAGCTGATGTACTAGTATGTAGGTGATGACCTACAGAAGGCTACAACCATCTCTTTTCTTTAGGGACCACATTTCATAAATTTTCAGACTGGATCCATCAATACAAAATAATCACCACTGCAATACAACTATAAACTCTAAATCACACAACAACCGAATCACTGAAACCCTGTCATCAAAACACAGTCACCAGAACACAGAGCAGAGCCCAGAACTCTGTAACAACCACTAGAACCAACAACAACCTCAAACATCAAATATCATAATGTATACGCTACTTGACTATGTCGAACCAGAGTGTATACGCTCTTTCACCAGATGGAACCCGCGTATAGATCTGAAAACAATTACTTATTCCTTCGCTGCAATTTCAATCTCAAATATACCCATAACATAAGATATAAAGGATAAGACATGTGTCATTATTTAGATCTATTCATGATCATACCATATATCGATAATGCATTTTAGTCTTCATGCTCCTAGTCCATCAACCTTCATCAACTGCATAGGAGCCTCCTTGCATCATAAACCCATAATTAGCATACTAGAGCTCACACTTCATTAGATATTCATCACTTGCACACTTGCACGTCTTGGCCTAATGATATTCTCCTTATATAGGTTTAGGCCTCTCTCAATACCATGTTCCAAAACCATGTAGAACCAATACCTTAGACCCAATACCTGGGGTCAACACTTCGGACCAAATACCATGGACCAATACCAAAATACCATGGACCATATACCACAGACCAAAACATAGATTCCCAACATGTACGCGCATTTCCTTCTGTAAATGTGTGTGTGTACGTATACACGACTTGGTATAAGGTGAACCTGCGTGTATACACTTCTTTGTCACAACACACCTGCGTATACCTCTCTGATCATTAATTCTTTGTTGTTTACTAGCTGTACTATGATTTGTCATTTGAGTGAGTTGCCATCAAGGACAACACCTGTATCACATAATGCCAACAATCTCCCCCTTTGGACTTGATGACAACCACCACACTAAGTCACTCTCCCCCTTTGACATCAAGGGCAAAGGGCAGACCAAGATATTCTCTCCCTTGGTATACATTCTGCTGTCTGTTAGAGTCGGTCTAGTAGCCCTCCATCAGCGATCAAAGCTCTTTGCATTTGCATAAGTAGGTGTCTCATCAGTGTCTTGCATTCCATTAGGCATGCCATAACCCTGATGGAGGAGCTGGTGTCTTTATTCCTCTCTTGGCACTACTGGATCAAGTTGTTTTAGTCATTAAACTTTTTCAAGGTTATTTGTCTTGTCTTGAGGTCAAAATTTCTAGGTCTAGGGTTTAGGCCAAATTTATCTTCAAGGTCATGTCTCTGAACATCAATAAGTGCCCAGCAAGCCAGAGGGATGATTTTCAAAGTGTTTCGTCGAAAGACTCTATCTCGTGCCGCTAATTTTCACCTTGGATTTAAGAACCCTGTTTTTAAAGCCAAGGTCATTTCTCAAAATTTTGTAAAAATTGTAAAACTTCAAAAATTCTTTGAAAGGCAACACGCAACCCTGGCTCCCTTGCCAAGACCCCTCAGAAGCTATCCTTGCAAAAATTATCAAAGAAAAACATCAAATCAATCAATTTAAGGACAAAAGGAAACAAAAAAGACAACAGCATTCAAAGTTTAAAAAGTGTCATGGAAAAACATCAGAAAGTGGGTTGTGACATGAAATTTATTCAAAGCCAGGCTATAAAGGCTCTATTTCCCTCCATCAAGCTCCATTGTGCATCCAAGTGATAGAGAAATCAGTTGCAAGAGCGTTTGAGTGAATTCGGTGAGTTTGGAAGGCGCACGACCTGTTAGGGCACCTCCAGCAGTGTAAAAATTACACAGGCGCGACCCATTGAGGGCGCGCGACCCATCAGGGTTTCCTCTACAGAAAATTACCAGCAAGCTGCCAAGTGACCACAAATTGTTCAAGCTTGTCTGGTAGGCCTTCAATCATATAAATTATGGTTTGCTAAAGCTTGAGAAGATCATGATAATATTTTAAAAGCCTTCATTTGCAAGTAAAGACTCCATGTGCTTTTGCTTCAAAATATCAAAGTTGCTAGGGTTTGTTTTGTTGTTTTAAGGTATTCCTTTTCATTCCTATTGTTCCTACATTTTCCCACCTCCCATTTCTTACTCCCTTACCACTATTATTTAATTTCCCTACCAAAAATATTAAGAAATAAAAAATCAAACCCTAAACCCTACCTTCCATAACATCCTTGCAAATGAAATTGTATGATGATGTTGATGTCATGATTCCTCTCTTTAACCCCTGTTTCATATATTTTTCCCAATTTCCCTTCCAAGTCTCCCTTCCCTAACATTTCCCTTGTGCTACTTGTCCCCTTGAAACAGCATTTCAAAACAGTTAAAACAACAGATTTCAAAGCAGAAGCAACAGTACATTTCAGCCACTTTGCCCCTGAAACAATGTCAGAAACCGAAACCGACTATGAGCAAAGTGATGACCGTGAGTCAACACTAGAAGTTGAGCCTGCTCCGGAATATGAAAAATCATTATTGGGCCCGAATGCACGTATGCAAGGCAAAAATGAAGGTGCTCCAAAGGCGGTTGGCCAAAGCACAAAAACGAAGAAAAAGGTCCGACCCCCTCCACATCTTGGCCGAGGCTTCCTTGAAGGAGCATGGCACTAAATATCTCAGCCACAACACAAATCCCAAGAAATTTTGAGCATTTTGGGTCAATTTTGGTTTTTTCAGGCAATTTACAGGTTTTGTCCTTTTAACGGGTCTCACCCCCCGCGCGACCCTTTCTCTTGGCAACTCCATTTTGCAAAAGCTCGGCATTTCCAGATTTTTCATGAAAAGTTACACATGCTCATCCATTGCCAAGATATTTTATGAAGTTTTGGGCCTCCAAAAAGTCAAAAAACAAGCAAAAAATGACTTTCTGCCACATTTTTGACACACAGAAAGAAGTCTTGAGAGATTGCAATTTTGGAGGGGCAAATGACAACCAAATTCAGGAATTCCAGTTGGGTTGGAAAGTATACTCACAGACCTTTCCAACAAGCCTACTCTTGCCTCATTTGGACACCTGTAAGTGCCCCAAAAGTGCCCTCAAAGGCGCGCGACCCGTCAGGTAGAGGCACGTGACCTATCAGGCAAATTTCTCAAAATTTCACTGTACAGCTCAGAAAAACGCAGTTTTGACCATGTTTGACTTTTTGGAGTTGATTTTCATCCTCCTTGTTGTAAATGATGTAATTTTATGATGTTTATGCACTTATTTACCTATTCTAGAAGATTCATTCATGAAATAGCAAACATTTAATGAATGAATTGGTTTCCTAGCTTATAGAGGCAAGTTGTTTTGACTGCCTAGATTTTAGTGCTCAGTTTAGAATTGGTTGAAACAGCTCCTAGAAGGATGAGATCGACCCCTAGAGGCAAGGAAAGGTGTTAGCTTGCCTATATTATGTATTTTCTCAATCATTTTCATGGTTGGAGAGGTTGGACTCTTGAGGGAGAAGCTCTTATTGTATTACTCACTGTATCTCTGCAATTTTTGGCAAAGGAAGACCAGGGTTTTGCAGTCCTTTTTGGGATTCTTGTGGTCACATGTATTGATGGTGTGTTTCTCTTTGTACTTGTAAGTGTGTTATGTGAATCATTTCCTTACTTTTCCTTCTGCACATTAGGCAAATGAAGTGTTAAAGTAGAACTCATGACTGTCATGCTCTGCTTTTAAGTTTGCTTAATTTCAATGTTTTCTACTGTTTAAGGAGAATTCAAAGTTATTGTTTGCTCTCCTTAACTCCTCATCTGTCATTCTTAATCATCCACCTCAATCTAAGGCATCAATACTGTCTCCTATCTCACCCCAAAGAACCCCCTACAGAAACTGTGTCCAATCCCCGCACCCGAAAATTGCCATCTCCTCAATTTGCCACCAAAAACCCTAAAAACCCCAAATCAACCCTTTGATCAGTTTACTAGCCTAAAATCAGTGTTACCCTATTAGTCATCTCACCAATTGAAGATCTTTACCGAGATATACCGGAGAGAGCCCTCTCCTGCCCCGTAGGGCTAGCTACGAGGCTAAGTGGTTTGATGTTGCCTTGAGGTTTACCTTTCTCAGCCTGAGGTGAAATTTCAAGCGCTAACACTGTCCATACTCCCCCCCGAGTACATGCTGAATTCTCTGATTGAGATCCCCCTTTGTATAAGTTAAGATGTATCAATTCGTCCATGCCCCCCCTGAGCACATTCCGAGTGTAAAAAAGATCATGATAGTCATCAGTAACTATCATACACCATATGATCTAGCCCCTTTGACATCAAGGGCAAAGGGAAGACCAAGATATTCTCTCCCTTGGTATACATTCTGCTATGCATTCTCCCCCCGAGTACATGCTGAATTCTCTGATTGAGATCCCCCTTTGTATAAGTTAAGATGTATCAATTCGTCCATGCCCCCCTTGAGCACATGCCGAGTGTAAACAAGATCATGATAGTCATCAGTAACTATCATACACCATATGATCTGGACTATAAGCATCTCTCATCAACATCAGCAACCTGTAATCTGCAATATCATTCTCTTGACCAATAAACAGTAAGTAGCAAGATGTATCATTTAGCCACATAAGTATTATCACCAAAGTCTTCTAACCATAATGCCAAAAATGCCAACAAATATCCCAACAATTATTCGAAGCATATGCTCCCCCTAAACCTGTGCCAACCAACACATACTATGACTAAACCATATTAGAGTTCTTTCCCTGAGTCTGTCCTGCTGCTTTTTCTTCAGAGCTCCATATATGCAACTCTGCAGCCTCTAACTCGCGTATATACGCGATTTCTCTTTATAATATCTGCATATGTAAACTGGAATACTGAAGGTCTACACTTTCAGTTTCCCCTGTGTTTGTTATGTCTGCTAACTGAGTTATGCCACATCTTTTTTATTCTAATTTTGTCTTCTTCAGTACCTGGAATTATGATGATGTATGATCCTTTTGCTTTGGTGTTCGAATTTTTCTCCTGCATTCCTTTACTTTATGTCCAAACTTGTTACATGCATAACATCTTACATGTTTCATATTCCTTTTATTCCAATCAATAGCTTTGTGACCAAAGATATCGCAAGAAAAACAATATCCCTTAAAGTAGCTGGAACAAGATGATCTTTCTGTGTGATGGTCTTGAACCATTCTGCTTCTACATCTAGCTACAATATGTCCAAAATTATGACATACATAACATTCAACATTATTCATTCAAGGAAATAACCGACTATCACTTCCATTGTTAGGAGGAAAAGATCTTATTTGAAGAATTTTTTTCCTTGGTTGTTGCTGGGGTTGATCACTTATCTCTTTGTTGATCATTTCAGATTTTGCATTAGAATTCCTTTCCTCACCCTGTGAGCTAGATTCACCTTCAACAGTTTCATAAAAGCCAATACCAGTTTTGATAGTAGGATACCTTTGACTACTAAGAATTTCATCCAAAATCTTAGTACTGTCTTGAAATCATAATAGTTTATTCTTTTATTCTAATTTACCTTTTAAGATATTTACCTCAACCTGATGTTGTTCTTTCTTTTCAAGATATTGCTTCTTTATGTTTTCTTCAGTTTTTCTTCCTTCTTCCACTTGTTGCCTTAATTCGAGCACTTCATGTTATTATTCTTCAAGAGATTCTTTATTCTACTTGTTTTATTCTTTAAGATCTTCTTTTAGAGAGAGGACCTTAGATTCAAGTCTATGAATTGTTATGCTCTGGTCTTTTACTACATCCTACAGCTGCTCCCTTACTCTGGTTATTGTCTCCTACTGATCTTTTAATCTGGTAACTTCTTCTGTTTCTACATCCTTATTTTCATATGCCATGAGAAGTCTAATGTCTTCATGACTATTAGATGAGTCATTACTTTTGTCATGAGTATAATAACTTCTATTACCTTCTTCATACATCTTTCCTTTGTTATGAGGGCATCTAGCAGTGTAGTGATAAACTCTACCACAAGAAAAACATTTGAAAGGTAGCTTACCTTCAAACCTTCCAGATCCCTATTGAAGATTCTTGACAAAATTTACCTCATATTCTTCTTCTGAAATGTATCGTGATTCACTGAGTTTTTCTTTTCCCTTTGCCGATACTTTAAATGCGGCTTCTCTCATATTTGATGGTCCTCCTTTCTCATTTCAAAAGCAGTTAAGATTCTGTGAAGCTGCGTCATAGTGATTTTTTGTATATCCTCCTTTTCTTCTATGGCAGACACTTTGGATTCAAATTTATCAGACAAGGATCTAAAAGCTTTCTCAACTAAGACAACTTCCTCAATTTTTTCACCCAGATTCCTCAGACAATTGAAAATCTCATCTATACGCAGGAAGTGATTGGCTATGCTTTCATTACTATGCACCTTAAGAGTTTCATACTGTATTCTGAGAGTTTGAAGCTTAGCAAGTTTTACCTGATCATCCCCTTCGTAGCTTAGAATGATTTTGTCCCATATTTCTTTGGCAGATTTGAGCTACATGACCTTGACAAACTATGATTTTGACAAACTTCCCAATAAGATAGTAACAACTTTGGCATTGAGTTCATATTGCTTTATATCTACCGTATCTGTAGGAGTTGTTGATGGATATGTATATCCTCCTTCCACGATTCCCCAAACATCCTTCCAAGCGATTGTAGATATGTTGTGGTTCTTATCTTCCAGTAGACAAAATTACTCCCATCGAAGATTGGTGGTCTGATGGATCGCTCTCTTTCTTTATTACTCATCTTGATGGATCTTCCTTCAAGCAATCAAGCTTCTTTTGAATGACATGCTCTGATACCAATTGTTGGAAACAATACTGAGAGGGGGAGGGGGGGGCGCAATTATTATTAGCAAATCAATAATCTTTTCATTTCCATTATCAGATTCATATACGCTACTTCAGTTAAGGCAACCCACGTGTATACGCAACTATGTTTAATGCAACTAGCGTATATCTAGTAAACTTATGATTCAGTTAGTTGATCTTTAATGAGTGCATCAGAACATTATTAACCATATAAATAGTAAATAGGTGCAGTAAAACAGAACAGATCATCACACATAAGAAGCGCACATGAACACTGTGATATAAGGTGGAAACCCAATGTGGGTAAAAACCACCTACTGCAATTCATATCTATCTTCTTTAATAAGAAACTTATTTTTACAATATTTATGTACTGGTGCAGTCTTATACTAGTACGTAGGCTTCTACCTGTAGAAGGCTACAACCTTCTCTTGTTCTCCAGCTTCTCCTAGAAGGGAGCTACAACCCCCTAGCTCTTATACTAGTTGATGTACTAGTATGTAGGTGCTAACCTACAGAAGGCTACAACCTTCTCTTTTCTTCAGGGACCACGTTTCATAAATTTTAAGTCTGGATCCATCAATACAAAATAATCACCACTGCAATACAACCATCAAATTTGAATCACATAACAACTAAATCATTGAAACCCTATCATCAAAACACAGTCACCGGAACACAGAGTAGAGCCCAGAACTCTGCAACAACCACTAGAACCAACAACAACCTCAAACATCAAATCTCATAATGTATACACTACTTGACTGTGTCGAACTAGCGTGTATACTCTCTTTCACCAGAGGGAACCTACATACAAATATGAAAACAATTACTGATTCCTTCGCTGCAATTTCAATCTCAAATATACCTAAAACATAAGATATAAAGGATAATACATGCGTCAGTATTCAGATCTATTCATGATCATACCATATATCGATAATGCATTTTAGTCTTCATGTTCCTGGTCCATCAACCTTCATCAACCGCATAGGAGCCTCCTTGCATCACAAACCCATAACCAACATACTAGATATCACACTTCATCAGATATTCATCACTTGCACACTTGCACTTCTTGGCCTAATGATCTTCTCCTTATATAGGTTTAGGCCTCTCTCAATACCATGGTCCAAAACCACGTAGAACCAATACCTTGGACCCAATACCTGGGGTCAACACTTCAGACCAAATACCATGGACCAAATACCACAGACCAAAACTTAGATTCCCAACATGTACGCACCTTTCCTTCTGTATTCATGCGTGTGTATGTATACGTGACTTGGTATAAGGTGAACCCACGTGTATACGCTTCTTTGTCACAGCACACTTGCGTATACCTATCTGATCATTAATTCTTTGTTGTTTACTAGCTGTACTATGATCTATCATCTGAGTGAGTTGCCATCAAGGACAACACCTATATCACATAATGCCAACAACTTTAAATTTGGATATATTCTCTGAGGATTTGAAAATTCTTGAATGCTCCTAAAATTAGTTTCAAACAAGCCAGTTTGGAATTTTTTAATTAAATTTTTTCCTATGAGCTTTAAGATAGTGAATCTTGGACCATCTTAATGGTAAATCATGAGGAATGTAATAACCCTACCCATATAAGGTGACGAAAATATATGTACTATGTTATTAGGCTAGTGAGCAAGATGTCTATAATGGGTAGGTTGGTCAGTCAGATTTATATGGTGAGCCTACGTGCTTATGTGTCTATATTGTGCAATGGATTTAATCTATATATCTATCTACACACATGCAATTTAAAATAAAAAGGGGGCCCATAGTCTGAGAAGTGTCTAGCATTCTATCCATTTGGAAAAAGAGGTCATGAAACTAGCTCGCCTCCAATTAGGAACTAGAAGAAATCTGAGCAGAACAAGGAGAATACCAGAAGTAGGAAAAGGAGTCAATGTGAAAAAGTATATGTAGTTATCAATTGGAACAAAAATAGTTACAAGCTTATTGAGAGGACAAAAGTTGAATTTCAGCTATAAAAGGAATTGGGAAAATCAAGCTAAACTTCACAGGGTCATAACTTTTACCCCAAAAGTCCGAATTTGACATTTGTCTAGACAAAGGAAAAATGATTTTGAGAATATTACAATCATCCACCCATAATTTTCAATTGAAGATAAAATTTATGAGGAAATTAAAAGAAAAGTTATAAGAATCTTAAAGGAATAAAAATGACTTAACAAGTTGTAGAATTTTAGAGGGCATATCTTTAAGCCTGAATATCAGAATGATGCAAATAGATAACCAATAAAATATATTGATGAGGAGAATATTTTTGAAAAACTATAATTTTTCATTGCATGATATTTGTTAAGAAAATTGCATAGTTAAGAAACAAGAGTTTGGAAAATAATCATTTCAATCCAATGAAAACTTTTGAAGGAGATAAATTTTAGCATAATTATTAGAATTCAATAAGTGAGTCGTCAATAGAAATCTATTGAATGGTAGAAGACATTGGTAAACGCATAATTTAAATTTGGGTAGGAATTTTAAAGTAAAAATTATTCAAAAAATACAGGATTACAATAGGATCGTGATTATTTTGAACAAGACTATGACCATTCAAGCTTAGGCTTGGGTTTAATATAGTGGATAAGGGAGAATGGAGAGTGACTGATGTAAAATTATATCATGATTAACTAAATCCATATTGTAATAATAATAAACATGGTTATATATGTCAAGGTATTATTGATGGGGTGTTGAATAGTATGGAATTGGAAAATGACATCCAATATAACATGACAATAGATGCATGTAAGACTATGCTATGAATAGTAATATAAGACACATGTGTCCGGTAAAATATAAACAACTAATGGGAAAGACCACAAGAGGATAACATGCTCTTGATTCCATGATATGTAGGAAAATTGAGTAGGAGAATATCTTTAACCTTCCTCTTGCTTCTTTTTCATAAAATATTAAATGTTATGTGTTTTATGTGCACATATGTATGTGATATATGAATATTTGTTAGGTGATTGTATGCTAATTAATAGGGAAATGCTATAATATTTGTGTTATAGTTGATATGTGAAGATAAGCATGGTTGTTGTGTTGCTAATGATGTAGTTGTTCATGGCAATAACTATATGGAGCACAATCATTATAGGTCTACCATTTTATTTTATGTGAAAAATTTGGCAAGATGGATCACCTAAGGGATTGTTAGTCAACGGAGGGGACTCCTTAGCCTGGAAGGGTGTTTATTATAAGAAAGAGATGATTTAATTGAATCTATTATATGTTGGAGAGCGTTAGGTCCCTATATTACTAGTGTAGCACCTTACCATTATTAGTGCAACCCCCTTATTATATTTTTGTGCCCATATAGTCCCCATATTTATATTATGGTGCCTCATAGAAGCCCACTATTTTTATTGTTGTGACCTTACATTATTATTGTTATGTCGGCTTTGATTATATTGTGACCCCTTAGACTCCTATATATATAAAGGAGGTCTTGTCATTTGTATCATCGAATTTTTTTTATTTGTGTAATGTAAAGGAGGTTTATATCTCAAAGAGGCTTATTTTGAAGTTGTTGATCTATCTATTCTTCTATTTTGTGAGTTAGTTTCATAACATTTGGTTTCAGAGCTTTGGATTGTAGGGTTTTTCTGCTTCAAACAAGCCATTGTGGAATTTTTTATATAACGTTTTTTTATATGAAGTTTCATAATCTTAAATGAAAATCCATTTGAGTTGAAATCATGATGAACTGCTTATCAGAATTTCATATCTTGTATCTATTTCTAGAGATATGATCCAAGGAGGTTAGGGTTTTTGCAGGATTCCAAATACCATATCAAATAGGTGACCTTGGGAAAATCGTCCGAAATTTCTCTCTGAACATCAAATTCAAATTTCTTAAAATGTGATAGAAATAAAACATAATGTGTTTTTTTAAGTATCGTTTTTAGGGCCGAAGGTTGAAACAGTGACACATGGCACTTCGTACAAGTTCACTCTACTAAACTAGTCTATAATTAGGTCATCATGGTATATTGGGCATAACTCTTTCTTGGAGAGTCCAACCTTGATCAGACTTTTGGGGTTGGAAAGAGGACTCAATGGGTGACCACAAGACAAAAGTTTAGACCTTAGAGACCCCAAATTATAGAGATACAACAAATTCAATATTGAGCTCCTACAAAGTGAAAAAAAGGTGTGTAGTCCTTTTAAAATTTTGCAAAAGTT
The DNA here is from genome assembly GCA_031772625.1 of Pinus tabuliformis. NCBI lineage: Eukaryota > Viridiplantae > Streptophyta > Pinopsida > Pinales > Pinaceae > Pinus > Pinus tabuliformis. Next base: position 263,128,706 of record CM062806.1, on the reverse strand, counting down.
TTGTTTGAAAATTTAGTTTGAAGTGATTCTGAGGGCATAATGAAGCATAATTATAATTGATTGATGTTCCAAAGAAAGAAAATGGAAAAACCTAATAAGAAACCTGAAAGATCTACTATGACTCATGAAGAAGAGGAATAAATGCAACAATATATATCAAAATTACGAGACAAAGTGTAACAAATTTCACTCTCACAAAAAGTAATAGAAGTTAATATGGATGGTTTGAAGAATGGCATGGAAGCTAAGATGGATGGTTTAGAAGAAAAATAGAACGACAACATTGAAGATTTGAAGAAATACATGGAAGGTTTGAAGGGAGGTTTGGCAAAGTTGCTACAAGAAATGCTTCCTAATGGAGAAAAGGTACTAGAGGAAACTCATGATGAGAAAAAAAAAAGTTAATCATGATTTCATAGAATCTAATGTTGGATTGAAGACCCATCATATTCCAAAGATCGATATAAGGAAGTTTTATGTCAAAGATCCCATAACATGGAAAATACAGATGGAGCAATATTTTGATCTCCATGATGTGCAAAACATAAAAAAGGTACGCGTTGCAACTTTATATTTAGAACCTAATCAGTTTGTATGGTATCAATGGATTTTCTTTCGTAAACAAATTGTCACTTGGTCAATTTTTATGGATGAAATGATAGCACATTATGAGGATACAAAGAGCAACACCTTCTTTAGCCAATTGATATATCTCAAACAAAAGGGTTCAATAGTGGAGCACATTGAGGAGTTCCAAAAATTGAATATAAGGGAAAATTATATTCTAGAGGATCATAGGATTGATGTACTCATAGGGAATTTAAAGGATAACATCCAACATGAGGTTCATCTCCGAGAACCTGATTCATTGGAGAAGGCATTCAGGCTAGCAAGAAAAGTGGAAAGTAAAATTATGGCAACAAGGAAGTCTACCACTCACAACTATAAAGGTAGAAGTGATGTTTATCCTAGCCTTACACAACCTACAAGGTTGACACTACAAAAATTGGAGGAAAGAAGAGAAAAAGGGCTTTGTTACAGTTGTGATAGAAAATACACTAAAGGTCATAAGTGTGTTGAGAAGCAATTAATTTGCATAGATTGGGAAGAGGAGGAAGAAAAGGAACATGAAATGTCAAAAGAAGAGGATATAAACCAAGAACCAACCCCAAAGAAGAAGAAATGAATCCAACCATATCTTGTAATGCATTAACAAGAATTACCACTCCTCAAACTCTCATGATAGAAGGACATATCAAGAATAAAAAGGTAATAGTGTTGATTGATTTGGGCAGTACCCATAATTTTATTCAATGTAAGATAGCCAAGGAATTGAATTGCTTCCTATATCCAACACCAGAGTGTCAAGTGATGGTTACAAATGGAGGAACCAGAAATTTCTTTGGAAAGTGCCATAATATTAAGCTATCCACGAGAGAATATCTATTGAATAGTCCAATTCTTTCCATTCCAAAGGGTGGTGCTGATGTTGTACTAGGAGTCCAATGGTTACAATATTTGGGTATGATAACTATTAATTTTCAAGAAATTTTCTTGAAATTCATTTGGGAATGAAAGAAATTTAATTATGGGGTATTGCATGGAAACCAGGAAAGTTAATCAGCTCTAATGGCATGAAAAATCTTCTAAAGAAAGAACAACAGGGTGTAATTGCACAATTATGTTCACTAGAGGTTCAAACTGCGAAATCATCTATTTCTTGAGATATCCAAAAAGTCTTGGACAATCATTCTAAGCTTTAAGTAGTGGAATATCACATTTATAATCAAAAATAAGTTCTCCAAATCTTAAAGGATAGCCTCACTTTGGCGTAGAATCAAATGAAAAAACATGCATATCAACATTGTTGTGAAATAAGTTCTGATGTAGGCGATTGGGTATGTTTACAGCTACAACATACAATGAAATGTCTCTCAAGCAAGCTAAGAAGGATAATAAATTACCACCAAAGCACTAAGGTGTTTCAAAAGATTGGTACTATGGCATACAAATTGGAGCTTCTTGCATCTTCCCGAGTGAACCCAGTTTTCCATGTTTCATGCTAAAAGAAGGTTATAGGTGACAAGCTATTGGTTTTAATATTCAGATATGGAACATAATTGAAATATTAAACAAGAACAAAATAACACATGAGTTATAAAATACTTATTTATCCGATGTGTTGCACTTGAATTATGTGAAAAGTCCTTTGTATCAATTCAACATCCAGCCAACCATGCAAGATTTGGTACAACAACACTTTATTCTGAAATAATAAGATTTACAACAATGTCTAAGAATCCACCCTTAATACTCTGAATGAGGGAGTATTTATACAAAATTTTTACACTAAAATATCTCATAACAAAGAGAGATATATTCTAGGGTGACTAACTATAAGCTACATGAAAATAGAGACAGATGGTGTCGTAGACAGAAGATAAAGAAACTGATGGTTTGTTGTCCCTGCTTTTGGTGAATGAGTTGGAGGTAGGCCCTAAGATGAGGCATCTTACTATCTTCTTTGTGAATTCATGTTGGCTGCCCTGCTTTTCACTTTCTCATTGATACACTTTGACCTGTTCTGATACTCTTTACCTGTTTTGACCCTTGTTCATCCTCCTGTAGTAAATAATGCAAAATTTTACTTTTTACCAAGGATAAATTAGAAAATGTCTAGCATTTCTTCCCACCATTTTTCCTGTGGTATTCTGGTCCTTTTGAGTTTTCTGAGGATTTCATGAGTCTTGGTGTACCTGAAAAAAGTAGGTTGAACTGGAAACAAATGCTTTAACTCATGCTCAACATAGAAAAGGTTCTCTAGACTATCATAAAGAACTCTGCTTGTAGGCAATGCCTTTGGTGCTGATGTACTGGTTGATGAACTTGCCTGGTTACCTGCATATTGATCTAATTTTTCAACATAATCTATATGCCTCATTAATTTATTCTTGATAACTAAGGGACTAGGTAGCCCTTTGTTCTGCAAAATATTAAATATCTCCATAAAAGCATTAATCTCCTCCTGCATGTTTTGGCATCTTCTTTCCAAGTTTTGCATCAAAGACCTTTTGGTCAATACCTTCTTGACTTCTAGAATAGTACCTATTCCGTATTCAATGCCAATTTCCTCTAGCTGATACATGTTCTTAATATTCAAAAAAATTATAAGCCTGACCTGGCTTCCTCAAGCATCTTTCCTAATTCTTCCTTTGTCCTCTGAATTTCTTGCAGCGCTACCTTCACTAAATCAACCTGTTCAAACATTATTTGTATTGATGGCCAAACATCATTTATTGATTGAATGATGTTGGTCCAAAGAATATTCTTGATGTCTCCCAAGGGCTTGTCAAATGTAAGGTCTTTTTCTAATGATTTCACCTTTTGTTCTAACCCTTTATTTTCCCTCACCTTTTTTGCAAAATTTATCTTCGAAAGGTCATATTTATGTTCTAAGGTACCATGTTGTTCTTTTACCTTTTGCAACTCTGAAACTTGGAGCTTCATCTCCTCCATTGATTTTATCAACTCCTCTGTACTTAGACCTGAAGATCCTGCTGGTGTTGTTCCTATTCCCGTGACTATTTCAGCTGTGGCCATAGGGGCATTGGGTGCCAGAGCTATTTCCAGTGTTGAAGGGACTGTTGTAGATACTATAGGGATCACATTTAGTGGCTGGGAGGTTGACTCTCCCTGCTTGATTTTGAGTGACCTTTCTAACTCTTGCTCGGTTTCCTTCAATTTTTCATTAAGCTGTAGAAGAAATTCCATAAGATCCTCTTTAGACTTCTTCTTAATAATTTCTGCAGTTTGTGGATGTCTGGATGGGGTAATTTTAGCTATTTTCTCAACGCAGCTATGTCTTCATTTTTTTCTTTATTAAGGCTTCTGCAGCCTTCACATCCTTTGGATTATGTCCCAATCCAATTATTAACTCTTCCAAAGTTTTAATTCTATTCTTCTTGGCCTGTGAGGAGGCTCTCTCTAGTTGTAATTGGGCCATTGTATTATTTAGAGAATTCTCTAATCTTTGGGCCATCATGCCCTTACCTGTCAAAGTTGAATATAGCATTTCCCTTGTTTTCCTGTGTAGCTCAATTCGATCCAAGGGATGAATATCTTTTGCCATGACCTCAAAATTGGTTTGAAGATAATCTGCAGCTATTTGAGGTTTCTATACTTTAGGCTTAAAGAGGCTCATTTCCATTTTTCCCTCCTTGATGTCATAAGCTGACATCAACCTATTTTGATTAGTGGAAGCCATTTTCAGATATTGATTATAGACCTAGATTCTCAATGGCTCATTCCTAGCTTTGATCTCTTTGAATTTCTTTTTAATATCTAGGTTCTCATTCCCCGGGAGCTTGAAGGATGATACTTTAGTGCTCTGTTATCTCTCTAGCTCTTGTCTCTGTGAGCTAGAAGATGTCCCACCCACTGGGAAAGTCTGGTGACTGTCCACACCTTCTCTTCTTTGGTTTTTTGTGGTCTCTTCAAAAATTTCCTCTTTTGAATGAGGATTTAGCCTGTGCCTTTTAGCACCAGGCTGGTCTGATAAACTGGTGGTAGGGGTAGCTACTTCCCTGTCTCTCTTTTTGTTCCTTTCCTCGTTCAAAGGAGTCTGCAAAATTGGAGGCTCTTCTACATTGATTTGAGGTGGGTGAGCCTATGTTTGAGCCTGCTCTAGAGAAGTTTCAGGTTGCTTAGACATGTTTGATTGTTTTGTTGTTTGGGGACTAGTCTCTGGTCCCTTTCCCTTGGATGTCCCTCTAAGTGGTGTGCTGGTATCCTGTGAATGATTCTGGGAGGTTTCAGTTGTAGAGGCACTGATCTCTGATACTGTCCTTTGAGATGTTTCAAATTGTACCTGTCCAAAAGAATCCAGGTCAAGTGCTTTTTCAAGATCCTTCATCACATTCTCTATATTGACCTATTCAGTATCAGTTTCCACTAAAGTACCTTCCCTCCACTCATCCATATTGGAAAAATTTTCAATCTCTGGAATCCTGTGATGTATGTAAGGTGATAATATATTTTCATCCTTCTATCACAGATGAAACTATGGGGATCATAAGGAAACCAATTAAAACTCTTGTGTAGTTTAAGCCGATCTTCTAGAATTTTCTCTGCTTCTTTCCATGCTTCCCTAGTGTTGCAGACAAAAGGGCCTAACTGACTCTTGATTCTGAGTTGTGCTTTCTTTTTGGCTTTATAAAAATGAATCATGTCTGAGTTAATCATTTGTCTGTAATATTCCAATGCAAACAGTCTCATTGGAACATATTTGGGCAGCTTAAATGGGGAAAGCTCACACCCATATACTCTGAATTCTGTATGGTTCTGGTATAGATACCAGTCACCCAATCTGTATTGTTTAGAGAGCTGGAGGATCTTCTTGATATCCTCACTAATTCTAGGAGGTGAAACCCCTGTCAGCAAGGTAGTTTCAGGGTGTACAATCTGATCAATAAACTCATTGTAGAAATAAGGGTTGTCATAAGATTCATGGATTATGGAGGTCCAATAGATGACAAATCTTGGATTACCCTTAGTATCTAGCTTCATGATAGAAAATGGAAATTTCTCTGAATGGTAGTAGAGAATGAGGTGACATATAAAGGTATAAAAATTGAAGAGCCTTTTATTCTCCAGCCTTATGAGCTGGTCATGAATTTTGTCAACAATGAATGAGGCATAGTCATACTTGACAGCAGGGGGCTGTCCAGGAGTAAATATAGACATCAACACTAGGGTTAGTTCATCTACATACTCACTAGTGTTGAATCCCATGATTGCAGATATCATATCGACTATGATTTTATCTATATCAGTGAAGGAAACTTGCAGATAAGCAGGTGGGTCCTTGGTTTGATATTGCTTTAGTAAGAAGGTCTGGCGGAGGCGATCAAGCTCAGATTGGGACAATTTAGCTGATTGCTCAAGTAAATGTCCAATGGAAATGGGGGTGAGGGCCTGGCTGGAGTGAAATTGCAGCATTTCATTGATTGACTCAACAATTATCGGAAAAATACTATTTGGTTGGGTGACATAACTGCTCTGTGGTTAGGGTCATAATTGGCATGGCAACGATAGATTATGTCAGGGAAAACATGGACAGAGGGAAGAAAGTGTTATAGACATTTTTGGGAACTGCAACCCCAATCATATATGTCCATAAACCAAGGGCTTCTAAGTCCCTAAAAGTATTGTTTCACACCCTAAAGAAACAAGGTCAACTGATTACATCATTTCCCAGAAGTTCTCCATGGAAAACTGCTCAGAACTGGTCAAAACTAGACCATACAGGTTGCTCAGTGCTAAGGGTGCAATGCATCTCACCTGCTCAGTGTAAAAAGTGTGATGCATACTGGAAAACCCTTCTGTAGGGTGCGATGAGTGAGAGTAGATAAATGGCAGAGACAGTTTTCAAGGTGGAGGATCATGGAATCTTCCAAAAACTTCTCCAATGACACTTGCCTCTCTGAATTCGCCCAGGGATGAGTAAGAGATCATGAATCTCCAAGTGGAACCAAGAATATCAGAGAGAGGACACTAATAAAAAACCCAGCAGTTGACTCACCCCCTTGCGAACATTTGTATATGGATCCCTCATCACAGAGATCCAGAGGTTGGAATCTTGTATTTTGTAAGGAAGTGCTATTGGTTTCTTGGTGAAATATCATAGTGTTGGGCGATCTAAGCTTTTCATGAGGTGAAGAAGGGCTTTCATGTTGGGATGATGACACTGGGTTAGAACAATAGGTTGTAATCCTCTTTGCTATTCTTGATATTAATAAATCTTTTCAAGTTTTCCTCCACATTCTTGTATGTTTGATGATATATGCATTTGTGTGGTCAATATATATCTGGTCCTATATTGTTTATGATTGTAGATATTTGTTCTTCGATAGTATTATGCTGCTTTGACTCTACAGGTGCTCTTTGAAGCTGGGTAAGCGAAGAAGGAGTAGCAAAGATTTGTCAGAAGGGAGAGGAACCAAGAAAGGAACCAAGTGCAAGACTAAGGTTGGTATCTTTTGTTCCCCTCTTATCTACTTCTCATAAAGGAAAACGAAAGTAGCTTTGATCTGTTTGTTTCTAAGATAGCTACTCATCTTAGTGGGACTAGCAGCTCTGAGTGGACACTAGATTTACCGATAACAAAATGGCGACTCCACTGGGGAGTGAATAGCTTGTTTGCTTGTCTATATTTGTTTGTTTTATAAACTTACAGACGAAGCCTGAAGTCAAGCCAGCTAGCCTTAGAACTGCATTTTCTATGCAAGTGCAAAGTAGATCAACGCTGCTTCAGTCTATCTCCGGGTTTTGTTTATAAACTGAATAATCGATTTGCGAACATTCTAATTGCCATGGTGGTGGCTCTAGTAACCTCTTGAGATCAACCCCTGTGATTTATATTTATTGAACATCACTTTCTCGGCCTATATCCCTGAACTGAGCTGCAAGCTATGATCAAGAACTAAGTTAAAGTCTCACACTAGTACCATTGCACCCTCTCTTCAAGGAAATCAGTATGCACCGCACCTCCCATGTGCAGTAGGTGGGATGCATACTTGTTTCCCTATGTAACAGGTGCGATGGTCAGAGAAGGCTAAGTTTTCCTTCAGACTTTGGTTTTTTCTTCACTCTCTTCAGCTCTATTTAGGAGTTTTGCTATCTATGATCAGTATACCTCTATGGAAACCCACTTCCTTTCCATCATTTTGCCTCCAATGTGCAAAGAACTGTGAATGTTTTTGTGTATTGTGTGCCATTTTCAGTTCTCTTTTACAAATAAGTAGCATAATCAAACTGTCGTTTCTTGATTTGGAAGTGTCGCAAGTGTCGTTTTCAGTCATAGAAGAGAACCCTATTGTTCTTGATGGTCGATTACACTGTTACTCTTGTATTTGATTTGAATTAGTAGTTTTTCAAGTGTCGAAAACAAGTTTTCAATTCAAAATCACAAAGTGTCGTCATTGTCTTCATTTCGTTTTGAAGAGAAATTTGTTAGTATTGTCGCTTTGAAAAGATAATTCAGATTTGTACTCAGCATTCTTTTCGTCATTCACACATTAATAAAGTGAGAAAACAAATACATGCATGTGCATTTGCATTTAGACTGCTTGTTGGTTTGATTTAGGATAGTGCGTATAGTGTGTGCTCCGTGCTCTATGTTGAAAGAATCTCATTTCTCTTTCCTTAGTAGCTAGGATTTTCATTGCAAAAAGGAGATTAAACAATTGTTTGTCATCTTAGATTGCATTTTAGGAATTATATATCTACATCACACAGTGAACCTGAAAGGAAAATTTATTAAGCAAGATCAACTGTAAAATAAATTCAATGAACATAAAAACGCTTTGGAACCTAACACACAACATCTAGAAGTCTAGGCTAGAGATGTATTCCAGCATCGTAAAGCCTGGTAACTATCGCTTTCATTGCTGGTTGGTTGATTCCTCCTCTTTGAGACGACAAGTGCTAGTATGGACTTGTGCTCCCACGTACCGTCGACTATATATTGGGAGACCACAATAGGCTATATCCTTTATCCTTAGGAAGCCGTGTCTGCCGCCCTATCGATCGCAATGCACTGAACACAACATTCAGGAAGATTGACTATCGTACTGTAAAAATTATTCTACAGTTTTGCGATTGGTTTGGTAATCCATCTGTCTAGATTTCCAGAGTAGTCTCTTTCGTTCCTTTTCAGACTCCTTAAAGGAAAAGGTCCATCTGAGCACTTGTCACTTCAGGCTCATTAAAAATCGAAGGCGACTAGAGTCATCTTTTGTTTTTTCTCGACTCTTAAAAATTGAAAAAACAAGTTGTTTCAAAGCGTCTAAAATTCATTTAATTCGGAAACATCTTTCCCTTTATTTTGAGCTAATCAAGTAATCTGCAATCGTGGAAGAAAGTTAATCAAAACCCCATCATTCACATAGGCTTACGAGTCAACTGTCATTGACTCCGAAAAGGAAACTATTCTGGACAAAGTGAACTCATTTAACCGGATTGAAGTCCCCTGGTTTGGTTGGAACAAGTACTCCGACATCCTCAGAGACTTAGGTTACTCCGAACATTTCTGGTATCCCTGCCTCTACAGAAGAAATTCCGCAACCACAAGAGGACATTATAACTAATCCTAGTGTGATGGTAAACATTTCTATTTCCGAACCGGCTCCATCTACAGCTGATTCGGAAGGTGTTACACCCCAAACATCTATCGCCGCAGAACCTATACCTTCTTTGGCACCGGAAATATTTTATGGACTTGACGGTCTACCTCTTCCGCCTTGATTGATTGCCATAGAAGAGATTGTGGAAGATCCTCCATCTAGCACTCCATCGCAATTTGGAGTTGGGATCACCCTATATCCTTCTTCATCAGAAGTTAGTCTCCCGCCATAGGAAGTTCCTGAAGAATCGCTAAAGAATATTTTTGATAGACTAAATATGTCTGAACAACCGTCGACATCTAGGACTGTGTCATCTAGCACAGCAGCGGCAGAACTCCCTGTTGCTACTCCGACAATTTTCGTCAGCGTACCATCTGACCCAACTAGCTCTCAATCGCTAGATGGAGTCCATCCAGGGGCTGTTTCGACAGTATGGACTGTTCCCGTTTGTTCGTTCGGATTAATATTTGGAATATCTTATGTTGAGTCTCAACAAATTGATCCTTCACAGTGCCAATTTGGGCAATCCGGTACCCAAAGGCAAGTCATTCCTTTGAGCACTGGATTACTACCATATGGAGGACAGTATACCCTTTCATTGTCTCCTCTGGGAGAACAAGCATACGAGAGTTCACAACATAATTCATGTTATGCTGGAATTACATCTAGCAGTTGGGTGCCAATACTGCCTCAACAACCAAGAGTTGTATACTCAATGCAACAAAGTTTACCTGTGTCAAATATCCCCACTACGCTGGCTATCATGACTGTGTCGCAAGTACAAGCGTTGCATATTGTATGCCAACCTCAAGTTTCTCAGGTTGTGATGCAACAACCTCTTGTCCCTGCGACGCAACCGCAATCGCCGATTAGTGGAATGACCCAGGTTCAAACGGGGACCGTCACCCCTCATCTTGGTCAAACAGTCAGTACTAGACAACAGCTCATGGCTTCACAACCATGGCTAGTGCAATATCAACAACCGCAATTCCAACAAGCTTACCGAGGACCTGAGCAACAAGTCTTTGCAAGTAATGGGCAACCATATATTCAAAACGGTCAACATCAGTCATATCATGATGGTCATGCCCATCGACCTTACCAAAGTTACCAGCATCAAATGCATTATGCTGGTATGCAAAGACCAACTGCTCAAGCGATCCCATCTTATCCTGGGTATGCTTCACCGAACCTGAATCAACAGTTGCCTTTCGTGGTGACTTTAGAGTTACCGGATCTAAATCGACTAACGAACGATCCAATTGCTTACGCCCTGTGGTGGCCGGCGATTCCACATAAACTTCCGTCAGATATTCCTAAATTTAATGGAAATCCAGGTGAAGACCCGTCAAATCATGTGATGACCTTTCATCTATGGTGTTCATCCAACACTCTTAACAATGATTCGATCAGACTTTGCCTTTTTTAGTGAACGTTAACTGGTCTGTCAACAAAGTGGTATATCGAATTTCCTAGAGCTTCGTTTGATAACTTCAGTACCCTAGCCACAACCTTTTTAACCCATTTTCAGTTACCGATAAGGTACGAAATGGGAACAGAGCTTCTTACCAATTTCAAACAAATGACAGCCACTCACATATCAGATCATGTTCATGAGTGGCGACGTTGTCGTAGAATGGTAAAAACATATGTTCCTGATCAGTTGTTGGCTGAATGGTTTATTAAGTCATTGTTACCTTCTATTACAGAAGATGTGGCAAAGGGAGGAGTCATCACTAAGGAACGAGTTATTACTCGTGCACAATATCTAGACTTGATTTATACTCAGTCTGGCATGCTCTACGATAAAATCCCTGATGCTCCTAGACCAGAATTTTTCGTTCCTCCCCCGCCTAAATCAAACAAAGACTCTCATGCCAGTGATGGCGTGATAGGTACGACTAGCACGAAAACCATAAAGGCTACATCAAAGAAGGCCCGTACGGTTTCAATTCAAAATGAAAACGAAGAACTTCTCACCTCGGAAGTAAATGCCGTGTCAACAAACAAGGCAAAGAAACCAAGCAACCAGGAGGCAAGAAGAAAAAGAAAGGGAAGAAGAAGAAATAGGAGGAGTCATCTCCTGAAAAATCTTCTGAAAGCCCTACTGGAGATAGGAAACCGAGTCATCCATGCTTTATATGTGATGAGGATCATTGGACAAGAGATTATCCATATAAAGTTGAGCTTAGAAAATTCTTTAAGAATACAAAAACCTCGGCAGTATTGACTGATCCGTTTCCAAATCCAGGAACAAATATGGTTGCTAGTGACAATGCTTCCTCATCCCAAGTGCTAATGTTGTCTGTCTCAAAGCAGCAAAATGATGCTTTGATATCGACAAGGAGCAAAGATTATGGGAATCCACAGATGTCGAAAAATAAGGATAATGATCAACCTAGTAGTTCGACAACAACTTCAACCGAAGTTGTGCCACCCATCACTCCTGAACTGACGATAAAACCACCAAAGGAGTAGTACACAAATCGACGTTTAATCCTCGTGCTAGAGCAGCACAACATTATAATATAGTGGAGGATCTGGCCCAATCGCCGTCCGCTATTTCGACACTTGAGATACTGCAAAATTTCCCCTCCCAAAAGCAGGCTTTATTATTAGGGATAGGTGGGGTTGACCCAACGGATTCCAATCTTGTGTCCTTTAATCACAAAGGATATGATCCTCAGTTACCAACTCAACTAGCTTCCCTTATTCAAGTGAAATCCCTCAACAAAATTGTTCATCGAACAATTATTGATGAGGGGGCATCTACATGTATTATGTCGATGAGTTGCTGGAAAAATTTAGGGTCTCCGCCCTTTTCGAGATCATCAACGACATTAAAAACGTTTGATGGATGAACATACACCCCATACAGGATATTAAGTAACTTGCAAGTTGAACTGGGGAGAAAAACAATAGATATTGATGTTGAAGTTATCGACGGAAACCTCGATTACAACATCCTACTGGGAAGGCCCTGGATATATGCCATGGCTACCGTTGTGTCGACCTACTTCAGGAAGATTGCATTTCCCTTCCAAGGAGGGATTACAATCATTGACCAACAAACTTTTCTCCCCAACAGTTCACAAGTTATGAGAAGCATTCCGATGATCCACAGAAGCACTCATTCGCTTCAAAATATTGGAGTAGGCCTACTAAAAGACCCTACATTAATGGGGAATTTTTCTCTACCACCTCCAATTAATTCGGCAGAAGTGGCCATCGTAGGAACATGCAATATGATATCTTTTATTCAAGATATCTCCCAAAACGATATTAACATGGATCATCTGTAGGTATTGCCTCCAAGCCCAATGGAAATATTATAGCAATCAATGTTTTCGGCATGGGAGGCAAACCTGAATTAACGATCATCAAGCGTTTGGATAGATAGGTCTAAGGAATATGGCACCCCTTCAGATCCTTGGTCAAAAGTACATTGTACAGATGAAGGAATTGTTCAGTCAATGATGATTGATGGGGCACCATGGGAAGATTACCACCATCATTCCCATCTTCTGGATTTTAAAGAAGATAGTTCCAGTGACCTTGATCATCCATCAGTTTTTTATTTTTTATCAAATACTGTAAATACGGTGGATTTTGAACGAAACCTGTCCAATATTGAAGAGACTATCGCCATAAATATATCGACCAAAACAGATGTTGTAGAGAATATTCATGTCGACAAGACTTGTTCTTATTCAGAAATGGAAAAATATTACGCTCTTTTTCGTGAGTTTAGAGATGTCTTTGCTTGGTCATATGATGAAATGCCAGGCATTGACTCGAGCATAGTTGAACATGAAATTAAGATGTATCCAGATGTCAAACCAGTACAACAATGGTTCCGGCAAGTGCACCCCAAGAAAGCTGATGCCATCAAGGCGGAAGTTGAAAAACTCCTCCATGCTAGTTTTATTTACCCGGTTCCTCTAACCGATTGGGTATCGAATATTGTTCTTGTAATGAAAAAACAAGGAACAATTAGAGTGTGCGTCGATTATAGGGATGTAAATCAAGCTTATCCGAAAGACAACTACCCTACACCCTTCATTGACCAGATTATTGATGAATGCACCGAATGTGATATATTTTCGTTTATGGATGGATTTTCTGGGTATAATCAAATAAATATCTGCCCACAGGACCAGTCAAAGACTGCATTTATTTGTCCATGGGGCACATTCGCATATCGCAAGCTACCCTTTGGTTTAAAGAACGCATGGGAAAAATTTCAGAGGGCAATGAATTATGCCTTCCATGACATCAAGAACATCATTCAACTGTATCTCAACGATCTTATGGCTCATTCGCGAAAGCAGACCGATCATCCGCAGCATTTGAGAGCGATATTTCTGCGTTGCCGACACTACAAGATATGACTCAATTCGCACAAATGTGTATTTTGTGTCAGTTCTGGTCATTTACTTGGCTTTGTGGTCTCAAAAGATGGGATTCGTCTCGACCCATGTAAGGTTCAGGCAATCATTGATTTGCCTCCACCTTCAAATTTGCTTCAGATTCAGAAACTCCAAGGGAAAGAAAACTTTCTGAGGAGGTTCATTCCAAATTACGCCAAACTTGCTAAAGGTTATACTCGTCTGTTGAAAAAGGAAGTACCCTTTATCTGGGATCAGGTCGCGCAAGCTTCCTTTGATGCTTTAAAGGAATCCCTAATAAAAGCGTCATTAATGTATGCCCCAGATTATCAAAAAGACTTTAACCTGTATCTGGCTACAGCGGATACAACCATAGCAATGGTTTTAGTTCAAGAAGGCGATGGAGTTGAACATCCTATATATTATTTAAGCAGAAACTTAAATGATACGGAAATGAAGTACTCCTACATTGAAAAGCTGGCTCTTGCAGCTGTTCAAGCGATACAAAGATTTCGACACTATGTCCTCTTTAGAAAAACTACCATTTTGTCAGATTGCAACCCCATGACTTATATATTGTCGCGATAGTTGCTGGGGGGCAAATATTCAAAATGGATAGCGATCTTACAAGAGTTTGATCTGGAATTCAAAAAATCCAAATCAAAGAAAGCCCTGGTTTTCGCGGAGTTACTATGTGATCTCCCATCATCATCTAACGATGCAACATCAGAAGAAGCAATCGTAGACGAAAATTTGTTTCTGATATCTTCAAGCAATCCGTGGTATGGAGATATAATAATCTATCTCCAAACCCAAACATATAGGTCTAATACCTCATGCTCGGAACAAAGAAGGATTTGATACCAAGCAAAAGACTACGTGATCGTTGGTGATACGCTTTACTGTCGTGGTATCGATACAGTTCTGCAGAGGTGCCTGATGCATGAGGAGGCCGAAAAATTCCTAAATGATTGTCATTCAGGCACGTGTGGGGGACATCAATCTAGTTATGCTACGACTCAAAATATTTTACGAGCAGGATACTTCTAGCCAACAATGTTCAAAGATTTCATAACCGCAGTCAGAAGTTGCCATGCTTGTCAAATATTCAATCGCAAGACCAGAATACCACCCGCATCTCTGCAACTAGTAGCCAAATGGGGCATAGATTTCATGACATGTAACCCCACCTCGGTCGGGGTGCATGTGTATATCATAGTCGCAGTAGACTATTTTACCAAATGGGCCGAGGCGATGCCTACATTAAACAACAGCAGTGAAACGACTGCCCTCTTCTTTTTCAATCACGTAGTCTCTAGATTCGGCGTTCCACAGGCCATAGTCACAGATCATGGATCACATTTTCGCAATCACATGATGTTTGAGTTGGCTGCCAAATTAGGACTGTCCCACGACATCTCTACTCTGTATTATCTGCAAGCTAATGGACAAGTTGAGGCAATTAACAAGGTCCTGAAGTGCATGCTGCAAAGGATGATTGGAGTCCATAAATGGAGTTGGCACCTGATCATGTACTCGGCCTTGTGTGCATACCAGACATCGGTGAGGAATGCAACCGGGTTTACACCTTTTCAACTGGTGTATGGCTTAGAAGCAATCTTGCCAGTTCAGTGTGAAAGCTCGTCCCTCAAGCTCGCGATCGACCTTCTCCCCGGAACTTCAAAAGTGGAGGCTCGTTTCTTGGAATTAATCCAATTGGATGAAACCTATCGTGATGCCGCTTTGGCTAATGAAGCCCATAAGAAATGAGTCAAAGCACAGTTCGACAAAAATTTCAAACCGCGTGTCTTCTTAGAAGGTGACCTGGTCTTACTTTACGACCAGGAGTCCGATAAATTGGGAGTAGGTAAGTTTAAGTCCTTATGGATGGGTCCCTATATTGTTAATCATGTATTAGCAAAAGGAGCCTACGAGTTGGTGAATTATGATCAGATTCCACTGGCGCAAACCTGCAATGGGTTGTACCTCAAGCATTACTATGCTTAGTTCAGCGTAGTAACCCCTATGCTTTTGTTATATTCTTTTTTTCGCTAAGGGTAATTATTTTGGTTAGGTAATTTGATTTTTGCATTTTTTGCAGATGTTGAACCTATCGGAATCATTTGTTGGATATGTCGACGAAGCGAGTCGTAATTCGCGGAACCTATCTTCTGCAGCCTAGGCTATCTTCGATCCTAGCAGCGAGTTAGTAAGTTTCAGAGGGGTATGTATTGGTCGGTCAACGAACAATATCACTGAATACAGCGCGTTGATAGAACTCCTCTCTGATGCCATCACACATGGCATATGCTGACTTGTCGTCAGGCTAGACTCACAACTCGTCATTCTACAACTCATTGGTATCTACTCTGTACGGAATCCAACTATCTATCGCATGTTCCTAAGGGCCAGAATTTTGGAAAGATAGTTTTATTTCATTCAATATCAACATATTTCCATAAATTTAAACACATTAACAGACTCGTTGGAAAATTATGTGTTAGATAGACATTTGCGACATCTATAAAAAGAAGCATTTCATCAATATTTGCATCAGGATCATGTAACTTAACCAAAATAAAGCTCCAAAAATAAAATATATATATATATATATATCTATATATATATATATATATATATATATATAACTGGTTATGGTTTACACATAATGTTCTACAACTAAGACAAAATCGGTCAAATGACCCAAAACCCAAAATGCTAGGGGGCACCCTAGTCTAATGACGCTGGTGATAACAAGTCACCACCTGTGCAATCATGCGTAAAAGCCTAGTCCATCGACTCGACACACCAGTGGTATGTCGCTGCAACCTCAGAGATAGCTCATCGGTCCTCACATCTGGAATACCAAGAGTGAGACCCTCGACCTGATCCTGCAATGCTGAAAGAGTCTCGGCCACATCAAGGTCATGAAGGATATCCCTCCTCGCAGCCTCTCCTGCAGGAGCGGCAGCTGATGCTCTTGGGCATACTGCTAGTCGAACTGGTCCAATGTCTGCATGAGCACATGAGTTTTGATTAGTCTTGATCAAAGAGAGCATAAGAACGTTATGAAAACAATAAGTAGAGATATGGTCAGAAAATTTAACTATAACACCCCACTGCTCACCAGCCGATAGCACTAAATTTGGGTCACCTCAGAAATCCATGCCAACATATGGAAACTCGGCATAAACCATCTCATGATGGTTGAACCACTCAAAAAAGGTATTAGAGAAAGAAATTTGGGATTGGCAAACATGTCGGGCCATGAGGTCAACCCATCTCTGCATCCGTGGCTCAGTCGATGGAGGTAAACCAAGCAAAATATACTACGGCTGCATCAGTGGGATCTTTTCTAAGGCAAAAGTGGTCAAAATAGAACCATAGCCAAAATTATTGGATCTTCCGCTTTTCACCTTGGTAAGTTGTTCTTTCATCACACAGAGTACTGCATCACACCAGTTGAACACCTTCGCTTCAAGGCATTCTAAGGCATACTGCATATAAGACCTGTTGGCTAGATGAAGAGCCGCACTACCAGCTAGTCTAGCAAAAGTGAACAGAATGGTCCTCAAGGACTGGTCAGTGACATCCTAGATGTTGATCTTGCCATCCACACTCGGTTGAGATCCCTCTCTGCAGTACCGGCAGATATACTCTCTCAGGGATTCGCCCCCACGAGCGGAACCTGATAAGGAGAGAGGGGCGCCATGCCTCGATAAACTGGTCAAAAAATAGATGTCCAAGGTAGTCAAGGGGATAGATTTTCCTCTGATTTGGAACACCTGGTTGGTAGGATCCCAGGCGTCGAGAAAATATTGCAACAAGTTGATTTGTTGCCTCATGCTAGAGATGCGGAAAAACTTTAGCAGGCCACAGTTCCATAGTGCAGTTGCCGTACCTGGATCATGTAAAGCAACCATGTCCTCTTCTTCATGCTCACGTTCTCACCATGTAACAACCATTTTGCTCCAATGAATCTCTGCAAAACAAACAAGAGAAGAGTCAGGGTCCTGATTTGGCAAAAAACAAGCAAAAATTCCATGAGAAATCACTGCAAAAGTCTCCCTCCTTGTGCCCATCGCACCCCAGTAGTGTACTAGGTGAGATGCATACTGACTGGCCAATGGCTAGGCCATTATGCATTGCACCTTTCGATATAGGAAGGGTGCGATGGAGATAGGGCGAATTTTTCAAACCCCAGGGGCTCAGAAAAACAGGGAAACATGCTCAGAATTCAAAAAGGAAGGAATGCAACTGAAGAGCTCATGTTTAGCTCTTACTTCGTCCAGATGGTGCCAAGAATCGTCCACAGAATCTCCTGAAATTGGCTAGTGAAAATCAGGGGGGAAAAGCACCTCCAGAGCTCCAACAAACCAAGTTCAAATGAAATGGTAAAATGAGAGGTAGAAGTCACTTTTAAATTACTATTCACGTAATTCAAGTAAGGTATTAGTGTTTTAACTCATTTTTCAAAGCATGTGTTTTCATTTCTAATTGGTTTGATGAAGAAATTGAGCAGGTAGTACAACCATTGAAAGAACAAAGTGCTAACGGTGAATCAAATAATCAATGACCATTATCACGAGCAGTTTTTATGTGAAGTTCAAGCTCATTAAAAATTAAACCTAAGCAATGAGCAAATGTTCCCCCCAGAGTTTAAGCTCATTAAAAAATGAACCAGTCTCTGGTAAATAACCATTGTGAATGCATTATCATTAGCTTTTGAGCCTTGGTCGTGTTCTCATCATCACCTCCACTCTGTTTGGCCGATCATATGCCCCCATTTGATTGTTTACCCATTTTGAGGAACATCTACGACGAGTGATTCTGTTAGCCATCCTTGTGACACTGTCGTGATTGGAAAGTTCCAAACCTTACCTGGAATCAGCTGCTACCCGAAATTATCACTCATTCCTCGAAAAACGAGTCTCCTTTAAGCTCTTTTCAACTGACTCATAAAATATGAAAAGATTGCCGAGCGATTGGCCTCTCCAGCTCGTTAAAGCTACCAGAAGTGCTATCCCTCCTCTAGATTTTAATATTTCTGGACCTGAGGGATTATTACACAAAAATATCGAGTGCTTGTCTTGTTCAGCTCATTAACACTATCGAAAATTCATCCCTTTTGTATCATTTTATACTTTTTCGGATTTAAGGGATTATATGACGGGAAAGGATTATTGGATTTTCCTTTCCGTCCCTTTTCAGACTTCCTAAAATTGAAAAAGGACCGAGTTATCATTGTCGTTAAACTCGTTAAAATCAATAGCGACAAACCTGTCCATATAGATAAGAACGAGTCTCACTGTCGCTAGGATCGTTAAAACATAGTGATGGGTTCACCTGAAGGGCGAATTATAGAACAAGCATATGTTATCCTCCTCAAAGCTTGATAAAAATAAAGAGGTATTGGTCGACAGTGACTGGGGAAAATTGGGAAGAAAACTTGAAGAAACTTTATTAGTAGCATGTCGCTCTTGAACATGACACTTTCACTCCACGTCCGAGTCAGGTTGGGTTATTCCTTTCACCGGTCATATCACCAATGGTCCATCACACCATCCATCTTTGGGGTTAACGCTACCAATCCATTTCAGTGTTGCCGATATGTTCAAGAGAAGTCGCTCAGAGGATTCACCTGTGTCTCATCTGCTGCAATACGTTCACACTCCATTCTTTCATGACCGCCACCCTGAACCTTGTATCATCAGATCATTTTCACCTCCAAAATCATTTGCTCCGTTCCGCGTCGTAGATGTGGGATACATTAAGGCCCTCCTACGGTGGGTCACTTCTTGTTGACATCAGCTCATTATCCAAGAAGTTGACCTAGGAACAACCCTTTCAATACTTTGAAGCTTGCATGCCTCAATGGCAAGTTTCTCACTTCCAGCGATAGGTTTACATCAATGGCCTTTGACCGAAATATTTTACGTGATGTTCGACACCAAGTCCCTTTTTCACAGCACGTGAATTGTATTGTCGTACCTTGAGGGTCATCATCATTATCGGTGATTCCTCTCGTGCCTGTTAACAACTTACATCATTGGCTGGTAATCAGGCGATGTCTTTCCATGTTCGACTCCAGAACATCTTTCACATGGATCGACTTGTACTCCAAGCGAATATTGAACGAGTTTGAAGACCCCGGATCTAGTTTTATCCATCCGGGCTATGATATATTTAGGAAAATAAATACATCAAATGTGCATCATTTCCGAACAGATGATCATCCGAATCAAAGGATGATGACTCCGTTCGAATCATCAGTCTGCTACACAGACGGTTGTCTATAATATGTACATGAAAATGAATTTATAAAGCTGACCATGGGAATACCTGCCTCAGCTAGATCATGAAAATATTATGAAGATAATGTATTGCATTGTATCTTATTACAGGTCGCCTTCCAACTAGAAAAAACTTCAGATCCTCATGATAAAGCATTTCACCTGACATCAAAAGATTAACGACCTCATGCTTTAGGGGGAAACTATTATAGACATTTTTGGGCACTGCAACCCCAACCATACATGTCCATAAACCAATGGTTTCTAAGTCCCTAAAAGTCTTGTTTCACACCCTAAAGGAACAAGGTCAACTGATTACATCATCTCCCAGAAGTTCTCCATGGAAAACTGCTCAGAACTGGTCAAAACTGGACGATACAGGTTGCTCAGTGCTAAGGGTGCGATGCATCTCACCTTATTAGCGTAAAAAGTGCGATGCATACTGGAAAGCCCTTCTGTAGGGTGCGATGAGCGAGAGTAGACAAATGGCAGAGACAGTTTGCAAGGTGGAGGATCATGGAATCTTCCAGAAAATTTTCCAATGACACTTGCCTCTCTGAATTCGCCCAGGGATGAGTAAGAGATCATGAATCTCCAAGTGGAACCAAGAACTATTAGAGAGAGGACACTAATCAAAAACCCAGCAGCTAACTCACCCCCTGCAAACATCTATATATGGATCCCTCATCACAGAGATCCAGAGGTTGGAATCTTGTATTTTGTAAGTGTTGCTGGTTTCTTGGTGAAATATCATAGTGTTGGGTGATCTAAGCTTTTCATGAGGTGAAGAATGGCTTTCATGTTGGGAGGATGATGCTGGGTCAGAACAATAGGTTGTAATCCTCTTTGCTATTCTTGATATTAATAAAGCTATTCAAGTTTTCCTCCACATTCTTTTATATTTGATGATATATGCATTTGTGTGGTCAATATATATCTGGTCCTATATTGTTTATGATTGTAGATCTCTGTTCTTCGATAGTATTATGCTACTTTGACTCTACAGGTGCTCTTTGAAGCTGGGTAAGTGAAGAAGGAGCGGCAAAGATCTGTCAGAAGGGAGAGGAACCAAGCAAGGAACCAAGCGCAAGACTGAGGTTGGTATCTTTTGTTCCCCTCTTATCTACTTCTCATAAAGGAAAACGAAAGTAGCTTTGATTTGTTTGTTTCTAAGATAGCTACCCGTCTTAGTGGGACTAGCAGCTTTGAGTGGACACTAGATTTCTCGAGAACAAAAAGTATATGGGAAGATTGGATTCCCACAGTCCTAAGATATCACAGCCATTCAAGTAGTTATCCCTACATTGGCAAAAGACTTTGAGGTGATTTTTATCAGTGGTTAAGTATTTTATTTGGAAGTCCTTATCTGCGAGAGGCAGATAGTCTAAATCTCGATGAGGAGCGTTAATTGGTGCAACATTCAAAGCTACCAGGGTTTCCATTTCTGGTTCTTGTGGATTCAGAAAGGGAACTTGGGTTTTCTTTGTGAAGTGGGCCAAACTGAAGGTCTGGGGGAGCTAAATGACGAAAGCGAGAACTGAATTATAATTAATTTGGGTTTTTTTGTCAATTTACCATGGAAAACAAGTATTTGCAGGGTTTTCTCAGGAAATTGGATAAATACCTATCTTTGGGGGGCTGATGACGAAATGCAGGTACTGGGTATTGCTGGAAGCTTTGGGCTGCGTCGACTGTGAAGTTTGAAGCAGGTTGGTGGATGGAAGCTCAAACTGGTTGACCTCGACGTTCTTGCATGGGCGTACAAGTTTGCAGAATAATACAATGTGTTATCACTCAGGTTGTTCCCAAAAGTTGTAAGAAAGGGAATACAGCCGAGGTAACCACAGACCAATCTTTTGGACATTGATTCTAGCCAATCTACATCTAGAGAGGGCTCTCTCTTTGTGATTTAACTTTGTTTTGAAATGGTATTAGGCTAGTTATGAAGTTCAGGGGTTTTGTTTGATTTTTGGATGGTGAGATTCAATATAACAAGGTGTAAGCTTGAGAAATTCAGTCCATTGGGCTAGTGGAGTCTACTGGGATGGTTTTCTGGATTTGGTTTCTTAGCAGAGGATGGCTTCACAAAGCAAGGTAGTCAAACAGGGAACAAACAGAGGTTTGTGTTGAATGGAATGAGCTCAAAATGGCTGGAGGGCAGTTAAGAATCCTACTGCATATTCAAGGAAGGAAAGTGGATGATTATTGCTAAGGAGCAATTAAGAATTTCTCAGCAAACAATCAATATGAGAGAATTAGGAAACAGGAGCAATTAAGAGTTACATTGTTTAGACTAATCCTGAAGAAAACACAGAGAATGATAATGAATGAAACACAGAGTGCAGTCAAGCAAATTCTGAATTAATCTTTATCATTACCATTTAGATTGTGAACACATGTGATATATTGAAACTAGAAAGATTACAAAACAGAAGATAAAGAGAACTTATTGATCCACTGATTGATGCAAGATTCTGTGACATGGTCCTCCACTACAATACTACATCCAGAAAGTCTAGTAACAATTGATTCCAAGAGCTTTTGTATTCAGAAGTTTTCAATTACAGTGTAGTCTAAGAAATGTATCACCAACCCCAAATACTTCGTTAAGGATGGTATTTGTACAAAAATCATACAAAATATCTCAAGGAGATAATATCTAGTGATGATTCATCCTTTTTTTATAAGAGATAGAGACACGTAGTCTTGAAAACAGGGAAGAAATAAATGATGTTGTGCTAGCTGCTCCATTTGGTCAGATGTGCTGGCTTCTGGCTTTGTAAGTCGGTCTACAGCTGTTTTCCACTGACATTCTATGCTGGCTGCTCCAGTTTTCTTGGGTGTCTTTAACTTTGATCTGATACGCCTTTATTTGTTTGACCCTCATTCATCCCCCTTATGGTAAATGGTGCAAAACTTTCAATTCATCAAAGATACCAAAGATATGTTTATAGAATTTCTAACATACTTTGCCACCACTGCTCTTCTGGTAACTTGTGTCTTTGTAGCTTTCTTAAAGTCTTATCAGTCTCTGTGTACCTGAAGAAATTAGGCTGGATTGTGAATAGATGTTTCACTTCATGCTCAATATAAAACAAATTTTCTAAGTTGTTATAGAGGCTTTGGCCAGATGGAAGTGCGTTCACTCCTGAAGCACTTGTTGATGAATTAATTTGATCAGCAACATATGTATCCAATCTGTTTGCATAATCTACATGTTTCATCAGTCTATATTTATTTGTTAATAGACTGGGCAGACCCTTTTCCTGCAAAGCTGTGAACCTTTTTGTGAAAGAATTTATCTCCACCTGCATGTTCTAGCACCTCCTTTCCAAGTTTTGCATCAGAGTTCTCTTGGTCAGAACTCTCTTGTTTTCCAGTATGGTGCATGTCCTATTGATGATTTCCAGAGCTGCTAGTTCTTCGCTGGTCTTGGTGTTCAAAAAGTGTATTAGCCTATTGGCTTGTTCAGGCATCTGTCCCAATAAAGTTCTTGTCTTTTGAATCTCTACTTGGGCTGCTCCTATTAAGTCAATCTGCTCATGAATCACCTAGATAGATTTCCACACATTACTAAGGGATTGACCGATGTTGGCCCACAAAATTCCTTTGATTTCTGCCAGAGGTTTATCCAGAGAGAGATCCTTTTCTAATGCTCTCACTTTGTTCTCCAATGTTTTAACTTCCCTTGTTTTCTCTGCCACAGTCATCTTGGATTTGTCATAGCTTTTTTCCACTTTTGCCAACTCTTCGTTGACCTGTTTTAATTCTGATACTTAGAGTTTTAATTCCTCCATGGCTTTTATCAATTCCTCTGTGGTCAAGTTGGAACTGCTACCAGGTGCTACTATTGTTGCAGTTGTCTCTGTGATTATTTCTGTTATGGTTGCTGGGACATTGGGAGGCAGTGCTGCTCCAAGTGTAGAGGGAGTAGTTGTGACTGCAGGAATCACTTCAGGTGGCTGGGAGGTCGACTCTCCCTGCTTTTCTTTTTTTGCTTTCTCCAATGCCTGCTCCGTTTCACTCATCCTCTCATTCAGTCTCATGAGCAAGTCCATCATGTCCTCTTCTGATTTTTGTTGTACAACTTTTGCAGTTTGTGGGTGCATGGTAGGAGGCAATTTTAGCTATTTTCTGAGGGCAGTAATGTCCTCTTCCTTTTTCTTCATCAATGCCTTAATGCCTTTGGCATCTTTGGGATCATGTCCCAGCTCAATAATAATATCCTCCAAATATTTTATCCTATTGTCCTTTGCTAGAGAAGAGGCTTTCTCTAAATCTAGCTGAGCAGAGGTGTTGTCCAAGGAATTTTGCAGTTTGTGAGCTAACATTGCCTTATCTGCCAGTGTAGAATAAACCATCTCTCTAGTCTGTTTATGAAGCTCAATCTAGTCTATAGGATGAATATCCTTGGCTAGGACCTCCAGATTTGTCCTGATGTAGTCAGCTGCTGATTGTGGTTGTTGCACCTTGGGCCTGAAGTAACTCGTGATCATGTTTCCCTCCTTAATGTCATATGCAAACATTAACCTTTGCTAGTTTTTGGGGGGCATCTTTAGATATTGATTGTAAATTTGTATTCTGAGTGGGTCATTCCTTGCCTTTATTTCCATGAATGTCCTTTTGGTGTCTAAAGCCTATTTGCTTTGCGGCCTAGTGGATGAAACTTCCACACTATGCTGCCTTTCTAGCTCCTGCCTGTGTGAGCTAGTTGATGTTTCCACCACTGGGGAAGTCTGCTGGCTGACTACCCTTTCACCTCTTAGACTGCTTGTTGTTTCTTCAAAGATTTCCTCTTCTGACATAGGATTGAGTCTTTGCCTCTTTGCACCCGGTTGTTCTATAGGTCCACTCATGGGCATGGAAAATTTTAGGGGCGAATGTTCGCCCTTTGGCGAAATTAAGGGGTTTTAAATTTTTAGTGGGCGAATATTTTGTATCATAGTACATTTTTACAAATCACCTCAAATAGCCCACCTTATTTTAAGGGAGAGGGTAAAAAAAGGTAAATTTAGCCCTTGAAATTAGGAGTTACAACCTTCCATTCACCCTAATTTTCAAGAATAGGTTTTATTTAAGTGAATCCTATGGGCCAAATACCATATTTATAAAAGAGGTATGGTAAATTAATAAAAATATAAATAAATGAGAGGTATGGTAAATAAATAAAACATTTTTTATATTTACTCCATAAGTCACTTTATATACATGCAAGGGTGTAAACAAATAAAAATATAAGTAAAGTAGAGGTATGGTAAATAAATAAAACATCTTTTTATACTTACTCAAAAGGTATGGTAAATAAATAAAAATATAAAAAAACTAGACATATGGTAAATAAATAAAACCTCTTTTTATATTTAGTCCATAACCCTCGTTCTATTTATGAAGGCTAAAAAAAGAGGTTTTATTTAAGTGAATCCTATGGGCCAAATACCATATTTGTAAAAGAGGTATGGTAAATTAATAAAAATATAAATAAATGAGAGGTATGGTAAACAAATAAAACATTTTTTTATATTTACTCCATAAGTCACCTTATAGTTATGAACACTCAAAAATTTAGATGAAACCTATGGGCAAAATACTATGGGACAAATACCATGGGCTAGATTATTATTAATACCATGCAAAAAAAGCCTTATTAACCCTAATATTAGTATTAATAAAAATTAAAATGGCACATGGTATTGACCCATGGTATTCACGAATGTAGCCTATTTAAATGAGGGAATTAAACCAGCATAAATCCATCTTTACTCTAGATCTACTAACCCGCGAGAGGTATCAAATATCGTGATATGCAAACTAGCATAGAGTGAAAAAATATTTGATCCCTTTAGCTTGGTTAAAATAAAAAATAAAATAAAAATCAACTATTAATTTTATTAATTTTTATAAATTACTAATAGTAATTTTTAAGCTCCAGGTTTATGATAACCCATGGTATTGACCCATGGTGTTATAGACATTTTTGTGCCTTACAGCTCTAAGCATGAAATGTCCATAAACCAAGGGCTCCTAAGTCCCTAAAATTGTTGTTCTAACTCCTAAAGGAACAAGGTCAACAAATTACAGCTTCTCCCAGAAGTTCTCCACTAGAAACTGCTCAGAATAAGTCAAATCAGGATCATTTCAACTGCTCCACTAGCCAAGTGCGTTGCATAGCACCTAAGTCCACTAGCTAGGTACATTGCAACGCACCTAAATGCACTACCAGGGTGCGTTGAGCGGGAAATGACAAGTGGCAGAGTCATTCCACGAGGTGGAGAGATAATGGAAGCTTCCAGAATCTTCTCCAATGACACTTGCCTCACTGAATTTGACCAAGGATGAGTAAGAGGCTCTTAGTCTCCAAGTGGAAGCAAGAACTGACAGAGAGAAGCCACTAATCAATTCATGAGCTGACTCATCCTCCTTGCATACATCTATATATGGATCCCTCATCCCAGAGATCCAGAGGCTGGAATTTTGCACATTGTAAGGAATTGTTGTTGGTTTTGAGTTACATATCAGAGAATTGGGTGATCTATGCTTTGTTGGGGTTGAAGAAGGGACTTCTTTGCTGGAGGTTGATGCTGGGTCAGGAATCATCGGTTGTAACTCCTCCTGGATCTTCTTGTATATCAATAAAACTATTTGAGTTTCTTCTCCATGCTTGTGTTTCATTGATGTTTGTTACATTTGTATGGTTAACTTAAATTTGATCCTAAGTTATTTATGAATATAAGCCCATGTCTTTGTATTGTTTCTTCCTTCTGTAATCTTGTAGGTACTTGGTGAAGCTGGGCAAGCAAGGGAGCAGGTAGCTGAAATCTGTCAAAGAGGAGAGAGGTTGGATCAAAGGACTAGCGCAAGACACAGGTTGGTTCATCCTATTCCTATTCGTTTATAGTTCATAAAGAAGAATACAAAAGTAGTTTTCTCTGTTTGTTTCTAAGGTTACTGTCACACCTTAGTGGGATAGAGCAGATCTAGATAGACACTTTTCCCGATAACAAAATGGCGACTCCGCTGGGGAACGTGTCTAGTTAGTTTGTTTGTGTTTCTCTTGTTGTTTGTTTCATAAACTTAGAAGTAGCCATCGAACTGCATTTGCCATTGACAAATGCAAAGTAGACATCTGCTACTTCAATCCGTTCATTGGATCTGTTTATGATTTGAACAGATGATTCGTAAACTAACTAATCACCCTTGTGATAGCTCTTAGAACCCCTCTTAGATCTACCTCTGATTGTGCATTATTGATTGCTTTTACTCGGCCAAAAACCATAGATTAAACTGCAAACCGTGACCCAGAACCCGGATAGAATTCTCGTTTCTGCCCCAGCGCAGGCTCTGTGAAGAGGTTCTGCATTTCAATGCACTTCCCGAGAGGGCTACCTGCGCTGCAATGCAGTTTCTTTGTGTAACAGGTGCGCTGATCAGTTTTGCTTCATTTTTTCAGTTTTGTCTCTGATTTTTGCAGCCTGTGATCAGTATTTCACTGTTTCAAACCCCTTTTCCTTACTGATATTCCGCCTCAGTTGTACAAAAGAAACTGTAGATGTTTTTTGTGTGTTTGTTACGTCATTTACAGTTTTCCATTGCGAAAGTAGAATAGTCGTACTGTCGTCCTTTGATTTAGATCTATCGCAAGTGTCGATTTTGATCATAGGAGAAAGTTTATTTGCTGTTGATAGTCGATTATGCTTTTACTTTTGCCTTTGGCTTGAATTTTTCACTTTCTAGTGTCGAAACGAGTATTTATTTCAAAATCATAAAGTGTTGTAATCGTCTCTACCTTTTGATTTCGAAAAGAAGCTTGTTTGTGTTTGTCACTCGAAAGCAAATTCAAATTTGTACAACAACTTTCTTTTTAGGCATCAATATTAAGAAAGTGAAAAACAAAACACATGCATGTGCATTTGCATATTGGCAGTCTGTTTGGCTTGATTTAGGAAAGTGCATTTACAGTGTGCTCTTTGCTCTTTGCGAAAAGATTGTGTCTTTCGTTTCCCTTAGTAGCTAGGATTTTCATTGCTAAAAAGAGATAAAACTTTGTTTATCATCTTTAGATTGCATTTTAGGAATTACATATACATCTCGTGGTGATCCCAAAAGGAAAAATTCATAAGAAAGATCAACTTAAAATAAATTCAATGAACTTAACAACGCTTTGTAACTTAACGCACAACATTTAGAGGTCTAGGCTAGAAACGTATTCCGGCGTCGTAAAGCCTGGTAACTGTTGTCCTCACTGATGGTTGGGTGATTCCTCCACTTTGAGACGATAAGTGCCAGTACGGACTTGTGCTCCCACGTACCGTCGAGTATATATTGGGAGACCCCTATACGCTTAAAACCTTTATCCATAGGAAGCTGTGTTGGCCACCCTACTGATAGCAATGCACCGAACACAGCATTCGGGAAGATTGACTGTCGTACTGTAAAAAGTATTCTGCAGTTTTGCGATTGGTTTGGTACTCCCTCTACCTAGACCTCCAGAGTAGTCCCTTTCGTTCCTTTTCAGACTCCTTAACGGAAAAGGTCCATCTGAGCACTTGTCACTTCAGGCTCATTAAAAATCGAAGGAGACTAGAGTCATCTTTTGTTTTTTCTCGACTCTTAAAAACTGAAAAAACAAGTTGTGTCAAAGCATGTTAAAATTTATTTTAAACGGAATATTCATACCCTTTTCCTACGTTGATCTTGGGTTGAGAAAATGGAGCCTACCAACCAAGGAATTCCCCTTGGTGGAAATCCTAGTCCCTTCTCCTCATGGGGAGATGTTGGTGCGCCCCATATGGCCACATTGTCGCTTCCAGGACTGACAATTGGCTTCCCAGTATGGCTCTTCTCAACCAATGTCGTTCAGAACACCACTATTCCTGAACAATTGAATCAACAATTAGACGAGTCCAGAGTTTCCCACCAGCCTTCTACTTCCTCTAATTCTTCCTCTCCTCCTTCCTCTTCGCTTGATGGAACTGGTAAAGCTAAAAGCCAAGTTCCTAAGGAGAAGAAGGAAAAGAAGAAGAAAGAGAAAAAGAAGAAGGAGCCAAAGGCGAATGGGGAAAAACGAGTGTCGTATAACGAAAATCCACACACTGCACCGACCAGGCCTAAATCGCCATGTGTCATTTGCAAAGGAGACCACTTTCACAGAGATTGTCCTTGCATCCCCCGGATACTAAGGGACTGGTCTCCTCGTTTGCACAATCCAGTTTCATCAACCTCTGGTGATCATGTTGAAAGCACACCGTCAACTAGTGAAAGTGAAGCCCCAGGACAAAAAGGGAAAGCTAAATTTCCCTGTAAACTGTGTGAAGGAAACCATGCCCTCCACCGTTGTCCCTTCTTAGACGAAGCTAAAATATTTTTGGATGATCGTCCGGTTTCACCGTTACGACTCCCTCCTGGATATAAAAAACTCTTGCCGAGTCCGTCACTAGTTGAGAATCCAGCTGGCCCGCTCAAGTGGTCGGCTGAAGTGCCTATTATTGAAGATAAATCAACTGAATCCATACCAGACGAAAGTCAAAAGGTCGAGGCGGCAGTTGACCTGGTCTTGTCTTCAGAGGTTTTATCTTCGGATGATACAATCACTGAAGAGAACAAGGATGACACCGTCCAAATTCTCTTCATCAACACAGACTCCGATGAACATGGGGGCAATCTACCCGTTCCTTTACCGCAGGAAGGAAGTTCGTCAGAGCCATACCCGGCCGTCTACTCGGTCCCACCTCCAAGCAACCTAGTTGTCTCCTTCGACTAGAATCAACTAGGCAAACCCCGCCTACTAGCAAGCATACCATTCCAAATTATCGTTCAAATATATAGAATGGTCATGGCTGGTACCATCATAGATGAGGGGGCTTCTGTGAGTATCCTTTCCTCTACTGCTTGGAAAGCACTTGGTTCGCCATCGCTTTTGCCTGATATGAGAAATCTGACAGGATTTGATAAAGAAACCAGTCGACCTTTAGGGATCCTTCCTGATGTGCCCATAACATTGAGAAGGAAGACAGTTTGCATGAACGTCATGGTAGTTCAAGGACCCTTGGATTATAACCTACTCCTTGGACGAGACTATATTTATTGCATGGGAGCCATTGTCTCCTCACTCTTTAGAGTAATGTGTTTTCCGCACGAAGGAAGAGTGGTCAAGCTCATGGACCAGCTTTCATTTCCCGGATCACGCATAGCAAATAGTCATATACCATCCCTAAATGGTCTCTTCACGCAAGAAATGTCTCAATCCCCAGTCCGTCCTCCCGATGAGTGCGAGTAATTCAGAGGGATATGACTGAAACCCAGGGGGCATGCGTCCTCGTCTGCTTCGGCAGGAAAACTTCGGGTATAGGGTAGGTTTCCGAGGGAGAATATGACTAGTCTGTACCCCGTCCGTCAGTGGAAGAGGGGTTACTCTAGAATAAGATTCTCTTGTCAAAGTTATGTGAGTTGGCGGACGTCATCGCTCACCTTTGTTTATCTCGGTAGACATCGCCGAAGAAGTGTTTTCTTTGTTGTGTGAATAGAAAAATCTTTGGGTAACCTGTAAGAGGTAGGCCTCTCCCGATAGAACAAATGTTTTGTCTGCAAATTGAGGGGTAACTTTGAAACTTTGTTTTATACCTGGGGGCATGCAAACCTTTTGGTGTGCAAGCGAGGGGCGACTATTTATGTTTTAAATTTTTAGGACCTCTAACCCTTTAAACTCGTAGGATTAGTCGTCACCAAACTTGCATAAAGAAAGGATGTGGGGCAAAAATCTAAAAGTTGCCGATTTTTATATGAGACATTCTTATCATATGACTGGATTAATCGAGCAGTTTTAGCACATAGTTCAAGCTCGTTAAAAAATAAACATAGGACATGAGCAAATGTTTCCACCCGCGTTTAAGCTCGTTAAAAAATGAACTATTCCCCCGGTAAATAACCACTGTGAATGAAACATTTCAGCCATTAAAGCCTTGGTCGTGTTTGCACCGTCACCTCCACTTTTCCATTGGCCGATCATTCATCTCCATTTGATTGTTTACCCATTTTGAGGAACAGCTGTGAAGAGTGATATCACTAGCCATCCTTGTGACACTGCCATGATTGGAAAATTCCAAACCTTACCTGGAATCAGCTGCTACCCATTTTATCACTCGTTCCTCAAAAGACGAGTCTTCTTTAAGCTCTTTTCAACTGACTCGTAAAATATGAAAAGATTTCTGAGTTTTGGCCTTCCAGCTCGTTAAAACGACCGGAAGTGCTATCCCTCCTCTAGATTTTAATCTTTTTGGACCTGAGGGATTATTGCACAAAATGATCGAGCGCTTGTTTTGTTCGACTCATTAAAGCTAATCGAAAATTCATCCCTTCTGTATTGTTTTATACTTTTTCGGACTTAAGGGATTAGATGATGAAAAAGGAATTTTGGAGTTACCTTTACATACCTTTTCAGACTCTCTAAAAATGAAAAGGACCGAGTTATCTTTGTCATTAGACTCGTTAAAAAGATTAATAGCGACAAACTTGTCTTTAGACGAGAACGAGTTTCACTATCGCTAGGCTCGTTAAAACATAGCGATGGGTTTGCCCGAAGGGAAAATTATAGAACAAGCATATGTTATCCTCCTCAAGCTTGACAAAAATAAAGAGGTACTGGTCAGCAATGACTGGGGAAAAATTGGGAAGAAAACTCAAAGAACCTTTATTGGTAGCAAGTCGCTCTTGAACATGACACTTCCACTCCGTGCCCGAGTCGGGTTGGGTTGTTTCATTCACCGGCCACATCGCCATGGTTTTGCCATACCATCCACATTTGGGGTTAATGCTACCAATCCATCACATAAGTGTCGCCGACATGTTCAAGAGAAGTCATCCAGAAAGGCCACCTGTGTCCCGCCCACTACCATACATTATACTCCATTCTTTCATGACCGCCACCTTGAACCATATATCATCAGATCGCTTTCACCTCCATCAAAATCATTTGCTCCGTTCTGTGTCATTGATGTGGGATTCATTAAGGCCCTCCTATGACGGATCACTTCTTGTCGACATCAGCTCATTATCCAAGAAGTTGATCTAGGAACACCCCATTCAGTACTTTGAAGCTTGCATGCCTCAATGGCAAGTTTCTCACTTCTAGCGACAGGTATACATCAATGACCTTCGACCGAAAGATTTTGCGTGGTGTTCGACGCCAAGTCCTTTATCCACACCACATGAATTGTACTGCAGTACCTTGAGGGTCATCATCATTATCGGTGATTCCTCTCGCGCTTGTTAACAGTTTACATCATTGACTGGTAATCAAGCGATGTCTTTCCGTGTTCGACTTCAAAACATTTCTCACATGGATCGACTTGTACTTCGAGTGAAGATCGGACAAGATTGAAGACCCCGGATCTAGTTTCATCCATCCGGTCTACGATATATATTCAGGAAAATAAAGACATTGAAATGTACAGCCTTACAGCACAGATAATCATCCTACCAAAAGGATGATGGCTCTATCAGAATCATCAGTCTACCATCAGACGGTTGTCTGTCCTATGTACATGAAAATGAATTTATAAAGCTGAGCATGGGAATGCCCGCCTCAGCTAGATCATGAAAACAGTATGAAGATAATGTATTGTATTGTATCTTATTACAGGTCTCCTCCCAGCATTGGAAGAACTTCGGACCCTCCTAATAAAGCATTTCACCCGATAAACGGCCTCATACTTTAGGGGGCAACTGTTATAGACATTTTTGTGCCTTACAGCTCTAAGCATGAAATGTCCATAAACCAAGGGCTCCTAAGTCCCTAAAAGTGTTGTTCTAACTTCTAAAGGAACAAGGTCAACAAATTACAGCTTCTCCCAGAAGTTCTCCACCAGAAACTTCTCAGAATAAGTCAAATCAGGATCATTTCAGTTGCTCCACTAGCCAAGTGCGTTGCATAGCACCTAAGTCCACTAGCTAGGTGCGTTGCAACACTCCTAAATGCACTACCAGGGTGCGTTGAGCGAGAAATGACAAGTGGCAGAGTCATTCCACGAGGTGGAGAGACAATGGAAGCTTCCAGAATCTTCTCCAATGACACTTGCCTCACTGAATTCGACCAAGGATGAGTAAGAGGCTCTCAGTCTCCAAGTGGAAGCAAGAACTGACAGAGAGAAGCCACTAATCAATTCATGAGCTGACTCATCCTCCTTGCATACATCTATATATGGATCCCTCATCCCAGAGATCCAGAGGATGGAATTTTGCACATTGTAAGGAATTGTTGTTGGTTTTGAGATACATATCAGAGAATTGGGTGATCTATGCCTTGTTGGGGTTGAAGAAGGGACTTCTTTGTTGGGAGGTTGATGCTGGGTCAGGAATCATCGGTTGTAACTCCTTCTGGATCTTCTTGTATATCAATAAAACTATTTGAGTTTCTTCTCCATGCTTGTGTTTCATTGATGTTTGTTACATTTGTATGGTTAACTTAAATCTGATCCTAAGTTATTTATGAATATAAGCCAATGTCTTTGTATAGTTTCTTCCTTATGTAATCTTGCAGGTACTTGGTGAAGCTGGGCAAGCAAGGGAGCATGTAGCTGGAAGCTGTCAAAGAGGAGAGAGGTTGGATCAAAGGACTAGTGCAAGACACAGGTTGGTTCATCCCATTCCTCTTCGTTTATAGTTCATAAAGAAGAATACAAAAGTAGTTTTCTCTGTTTGTTTCTAAGGTTTTTGTCACACCTTAGTGGGATAGAGCAGATCTAGATAGACACTTTTCCCGATAACACATGGTAATACCGTGGTATTCATGTGAGCATAGACTATTTAAAGGGAAATTCTATCATCTTAGATCCATCTTAATTCTGGGTCTACCAAGCGCTCAAAGGGATAAATAGATTTCATCCCCTAAGAGTGGTAGATGTGGAGTTAAGATGGATATAGGTTGGTTTTTATGATAATGAAGATATTAAATAGACTTAGGAAATTATATTGTAAAAACATCTTAAGGTGAATGGTTAAAGCATAGACATTGGAAAACTATATTTGTATACTTCTGTTTTAAACTGAAACAAATCCAGGGCTAAAAGGAATAGATTGATTGCGCTAGTCATCCTTCTATAACTTTCCAACATAGGCTGGAGTAAACAGATTGTAATTTGGGTAATTTTTCTAACTGCAAATAGGAACATACTTTTGTATTGGCAGGGTGGTTACGAGGTCCCTAGAAGTGATGAATTTGAATTTTTCTTGGTTTTATATATAGTATTAGGTTTTTTTCTCATGCTTTTTGTGAATGACACGGGTGAATTTTATCCTACACCCACTAGGTTATCGATATGTAATTTCGGTAATTTTGATTTCAAAAGATATTTTAAAGAAATGCAATGATTTCATTTGTGTATTCAATAAACACAATATTCTAATGGAATTCTGCCATTGTGGTTTACCTATACAGATTCCATGGAGAAGTATTAGTGGTGTGACATCAATTGTCCTCAAGCAGAGGCTTTAGTTTTACTCTTTTCTGGAAGCAAATACTTTCTTCCAACATTTTTGAGTGCCATGAAAAATTTGAAAGTCCTAATAGTATTCAATTATGGGTTCAAGAGAGACATAGTATTCAATTATGGGTTAAAGAGATGCACATTGAATGATCTATCGACCTTATCTTCACTTAGTGTAAGACTATTCACTTGGAGAGGCTACATATGCCCCCACTTCAAGAGCATAGTAAAGTCATGTAGAACTTAGAGAAGCTATCTTTAAGCTTTTAGTGAAGATTGGAAAAATGTTTGGGTTCAATAACACCCAGTCGAGCATTAAGCTTCCAATAATGCTAGATTTTAACCTAGAGCACTTTTGTGATTTGGAGGATATGCCCCCTCATATTTGTGACACATCTTCAATTGTGAATTGGACTATTACTAACTGTCATTTCCTTCGAAAGTTACCTAATGACTTGGGGAACATCAACTCTTTAAGAATGTTAAGGAAGGAAATAAAGTACATTATGCTAAGTTCTCTTATGATTTTCAAGTTTTTCTTGGATATCTACAATGTTTCAGGTAGGAAAGTACATTATGTTAATGAAAATTTGTCTCGATAGAAAGGCCTAATTTAAAATTCTAATGCTTTCAAAAAACATTGTATAACTGTAATGTTTCTAAAAGGAAAGCATATTTTTTCAATTTAAGTATCATGATCCCATATACCAACTTATTTTTCAGTAATCCATTAGGCTTTGTAGCTTTGTATAAAGCCATGTCTCTTGATAAGATCCTCTTCCAAATTAGAACGTAGTTTCCTTTTGGCAATAACGACATACAATGTCTTGATTTTGTTATTGAGAAAATAGAGGTTGTGAAACAAGCCTATGCCATACAAGTACTTGATTCCTTGATTATGTATCAATTATGGATCTTGATGTAACAATGTCTTGATTTTGTTGCTTGAAAATAGAGGTTATTCTTTACTATTTCACAAAATTTCTTACAATCTTTCCATAAGTATTGATTTGTAATCTCAGTCACTGAGGGATGACAGTAATGACAAAGGTAGTATTCCATGGTTTGAAGTTACCCTCCTACTAAATATTTAAATATATCACCACAATTTAACTGTTAGTTAAAGGAATTGTATTTGATTTGTAAACAATTCATTGCTTGATTTATAGATTTTGATTTTTTCCCTTTTTTATTTTTTTCTCAGATTTGGTATGAGATATCTTCCAAGATTTGGGTTCCCTAGTTTCCCCACCATAGCTACAAGGTTCAGATGCTATCATTAAATATTCTCAGAATGTTACAACTTTTCCAGTAAGTGTGCTTTGAAACATTATTGTTTCTTTTCCATGGTGTTAATGCAAATAAGCACTGTAACTAGTGCCATTATTTAGATTAAGTGCTGAAATCTAGGTGGTCTTGTAATGATGGAGTGATTGTTTTCTAGCTACTAAGGCCATATGCATTTTTATCTCTTATGTTGTCCTGAGATATTCAAATTCAGAATAACAATTGAGGTCTCGTTTCCACTGTAGATTGCAGTCAGTTTCTTAAACATAATATATAGTAGATTATCTTTTACTAATCAACTGTGGATGTGATCCCTCGCAGGAAAGGAAATTCAAAGTGACTTTGATTTCACATTGATTTGTCAAAACATCCACACAGGAAAGGAGTTTCAAAGTGACACTGATTTCACACTGATTTGTCAAAATGGAGGCAAGAGAAAGGGAAACTTTGTATTCAACAATGCTCTTAATTTCATATGTACATGCACAGACATATTAGTAGAAAATATTGAGGGGTTTCCTAAGTAATATTTTCCATTACACTACATTCTTTACAGCTTGTAAATAAATAACTCAGAACAATTCATTACACTACTTGTTATTCTTTATTAATTAGTGGTTAAGATTTTGATATTGAACTGGCTAAGATTTTTCTTCCTTCTGTGAAATTGTGTGTTCTATAATGCTTCTTTTCCATTCACTATGTATAGCATATAAAGTGTGTCTAATGGAGTAGGAAGATTAGAAAGTCTTGTGATCCTTGAACTATGTTACAAGGTAGAAACCCAACAGGGCAGGGTAGGTGCATCCCCACAAAGGGGTCACAAACACCAAAGTTGGTATTGGCTAGTGCCTTGAGCTAGAAAATTTCCTTTGCCCTTGTATTAACAGTGAATCTGGAGAGGATTCTAATATTATCTTTATAATATTTATATCAGTTAAGATTGATGAATAAAATTCATGAGACATGAGCTAGGATGTCCTTGCAAGGTGGTTGTTGATTATTGGAACCATGATGGCCATTATGTTAGGCCAGGTTGTCGCACTCCCTTGATCATGAGCACGATTGTGATCAAGATGGAAGACTTCATAGTCTAGATTGATTGTTTAGCAGTGATAGTTAGTGGGCTCATTCACAAAAGCTTCTATTTCACTAATCCTTTTTATAGAGTTGTCAGATTCAATTTCCAAAGGTTTTAATTACACTATAGAGTTTAGTTCTGAGAGAGTTGTGATTCACATTGTTAAGTATAGCAATTATGACACTTGAATGAAGACAAGCATAATAGAGGTATCAGACTCTGTTATAAGCTTACCTGCATATTATAAGGGACTTGGTTGGATCTTTTATAATTTTATAAACAAGTTCCATGTCGTGGAAATGTGAAAAAAAAATAGTGATATTGCCACCATGTGGCTCTTGTCATATATGGTTTTATACTTTTTCAAAAAATTCTCTAAGAGTTCACAATGCTAAGATTCACTAGGACTTTACAAAGTTTTATTATTTAGTGAAAGACTCGCCAAGATCTTACAAGATTTTATAATTAAGTAAAATATTTGTCATGCCTGGTGAGAGATTCGCCAAAAATTATATATATATATATATATATATATATATATATATATATATATATATATATATATATATATATATATATATATATATATATATATATATGATTGATAAAATCGCCTTCCATTTTTCCTATATACCATGGAGATTAGCCCATTTATTATACATATAAATTTGGGGGGTTCTTAAAATTTTCCCTACTCATGGGTGTGGGGTCTTCCCTGTCTCTCTTTTTCCCTTTTTCCTCATATAGAGGAGTCTGTAATGCAGGAATCTCTGCTGCTTTGGTTTGGACTAGAGGAATTTGCTCTTACTGATCAGTCATTGCTGGTTTCTCTGTGTCTGCCACTTCCTTTCCCTTAGAAAACATTGTAACTGGTATGTTGGCCTATTGTGCAGGCTGCTGAGAAGTTCTAGCAGAGGATGTATCAACTCCTGTTTTTTGTGGCAGCTTGAAAGATACCTGTCCAAAAGAGTCTAGGTCAAGGGTTTTTATAGCTTTTTCCATTTTTTCTTGCTCAGTAATTTCTTCTATTAATGTACCCTCTACCCAGTCATCCTAATTAGAAAACTGTTCAATTTCAGGAATCCTATGATGTACATAAACTGACAGCCTGTTTCTTACTTTTCTGACACTTAAAAACATACTTGGGTCATATGGCACCCACCAAAAACTCTTCTTCAATTTAAGTTGTTCCCCTAATATCTTATTAGCATCTTCCCATGCCTCCCTCTTATGGATGACAAAAGGGCCTAACTGGTTTTTTATTCTCAGTTGAGCCTTTTTCTTTGCACTACAAAAATGGGTTAAATCTGCATTGATAAGCTGCCTGAAATGCTCCAATGCAAAAAGTCTCATAGGCACATATTTGGGCAATTTGTAAGGACAGAGCTCACATCCATAGATTCTGATTTCTATGTGATTTTAGTAGAGGTACCAATCACCTATCTTGTATTGTCTGGAGAGCTGCAAAATCTTCTTTATATCACTAGAGAGTCTAGGGGGAGGAGCTCCTATCAGTAGAGTGGTGGTTGGATGTACAAACAGGTCAATGAATTCACAATAGCTATAAGGGGATTCATGGGCATTGTGGAAGACTAAGGTCCAAAAGATCACAGACCTCCGCTCTCCTTTGGAATCCAATTTCCTGATGGGAAATGAAAAGCTGTCTGGCTGATAATATAGCAGAAGGTGGTATATGAATGAGGTGTACTTGAAGACTCCTTCTCTGTCCAGATTTATGAATTGCTCATTGATTTTGTTAGCAATAAAGGTTGCATAGTCATACTTGACAGCAGGGGGCTGTCCTGGAGTAAATATTGACAACAGAACTAAGGTGGTCTCATCAACAAATTCACTGGTCTTGAATCCCAAGATGAAGGATATCATATCAATTAAAAAAATTTCTATTTCAGTGAACCAGACATGCAAATATGGAGGCGGGCCTTAGTGCTGGCAATCTGGCCTCATGAACATTTGTGTAATACGGGTGATTTCAGAATTGGGCAGCTGCGAGCCTTTCTCAAGAAAAAATCCCATGGAAAGAGGAGCCAGAGGCTGAGTGGGTTTGAACTGTAACATCTCATTGATGGATTCAGCAGTTATGTAAAAGAGGACAGTTTGGTATGGGGTTATAACTGCTTTACTGACAGGGTCATAGTTGGCACAGCATTGGTGGATAATATCTAGGAAAACATTGACTGAGGGAAGGTAATACCTGGGAAGATTAGATTCCCATATTCCATAGATATCAGAGTTGCTCAGATAACTATTCCTAATTCGGAAAAATGCCTGGAGGTGGTTCATGTCACCAGATAACTCTTTAATTTGAAAATCTCTGTCAGCCAAGGGTAAGTAATCCTGGTCTTTATGAGGTGCATTGAGGGGCGCAACGTTCAGGGCTACGGGAGCTTCCATGTTTGGTTCTTGTGTTTTCAAACCAGAGGTTGAGCTTCTATCGAAAATATGGGCAAAACAACAGTTCTGGTGTTTTGTATGGCAGCTAAGGACTGTTTTTAGCTTGAATTTGGCTTTTTAGGTAAAATTCTCCAGAGGAAAATTGAAATTACAGGGTAACTGGTCGAATGGGTAAATAACTAGCTCAAGGAGACTAATTACGTAACTGTAGGTTGAAAAGAGTGATGGTAGAGCACGTCGTTGTGGCTTCTCTAGCAGGGTGGCAGACTATATGCTCGTGCAATCACCCGGACGTAATTTTCATGGAAGACTATTCGCAGAAAAAAATGACGAAAATGACATTTTATCGTGTTTTTAAGAAAATTTTGGCTTTTGCAGGTGATTTTCCTATTGATTGCATGGCTAACGTCATGATGACGGGACAGTTTGTTGTGATGCGGAGGGGTGGTAAGTGGTTTTCCCCTGCACCACCTTTGGAGTCAAGCGGTATCGAGCGGGGAGGCAGCGATCACCGCGGGCGCGCAACGCATGGCATCTGTATGGGGGAAATACCATCGTTTCCCTGGGGGTTAATGTTTGGCGGATAGGCGGGTCCCGATATGAATGTCAACCGTCGGATGCGAGGGCCGAGATCAGACAGTTGGTGCTCTGCGAAGATAGTGGAGGGTTAATGTGCGGGGGCCCGATATAATAAATGTTAATAAATCATGTTGGGGTTGTGTTTATTGGTTGGCGGGGTGTTTAAGTTAGGTTATTAATTAACGTGGGTTTAATTAATTCCTCATATGCGCGGGGAATGGTTATAAGGTTTCAAATAAACCTATAATTCCATTTAAAACAACAATATATGGCTATAGTTTAGTCGAGGGTGGGAATAATAAAGTCTTGGGGTTTTGCATATATTAATATAATACGGGAAAGGGGAATAAGTATAGGGAGTTATACAATGATGTTAATAGTTAATATGAAACTTTTGAAAATGAATGCGCGCTAAGCATGATGTTATAAAACTTAGGAAAAAGGGGAAAATAAGGATTTTACACAAGAAATGTGGCTATTTTTCCTAAGTAAAAATGGAGCTTCACTTAGGCATCTGATAAAAAATGGGATGAGTGATTTTAAGGATATTAAGCAGATCTCAATACCTTTAAGGGAGATTAGTAAGTGACTTGGGGGAAAGACATGAAGGGGAGGTAGTAATAAAATCTGCCTCACTTGAGCTGCATCCAAACATCTGTCATGGTACTTGTGATAACAGTAAGATGAACATCTTAAGAGACAAAATCAATCACAAGTATGCCTCTGCAACACCAATTTACCTACCTAGCTTACTTTGCCTAACATTTTTTCTTCTTTTTCTATTTGTGAATTTAGGCTAGCAAACCCTTTTCACCTTTTCTTTTCTTTACATTGTAAGCCTATTTAAACCTACACTTATTTCTTCCAAGGGCATCAGATTAAATTTGTTGAGCTCCTTTGCTTCTCTACCTAACTAATTATCTGCCAAGATTGAACAGTTTGGACAGATTTTATTCTCTACCTCTAAAACAAGTAAATTCAAACATGAACTAGCCAAGATTTAGCTGTCTGGCCATTCATTAATGGAGGCATAGTTCAACAAGCTGCACACCATCAGATCATTGCAAAAATGGGATAGTAGTGGAATTTTGAACGTGCCAACTTTCCTGGTCTATCTAATTTGGGTTCATTTCTTTTATTTTCTTGACCATTTCATTCTTTTTTCCCTTTGATTTTTCTTTTAGGGCATACCCTCTTTACATTTTTTAATTTTTTGACAATATGGAAAACCTTTGCAACTAGAAAAGGTATGAACATATTACAAAGCTTACCAATGCCAATCATGAAATATGACACCTATTGGTATAGGAGCATAACAGTGGCTCCACTTGGGGATGGCTTTCCCTGGTGGAAAGTCAAGAATAGCAGGACAGGTAGCCTTCTCCAAAATTATTGACTGTGCTCTGAAACCTCCTTCTATTGGTTGATTTATTATATGTATGACAGTTGTGCTTTATGAAGCTTAGGGCCTTCTCTTCGCGCTTCAACTCTAGCAAGTTACTATCCAATTCAAGCCGAGACATTATCAAATATAAAGTATGTACATGTTAAGACAGAAATATATAAGATAGTCGGATCAAAATAGTGTTTGAGCATCTGACCATTAACTGGCCCTTCCTCTGTTTC
Source organism: Pinus tabuliformis (assembly GCA_031772625.1). NCBI lineage: Eukaryota > Viridiplantae > Streptophyta > Pinopsida > Pinales > Pinaceae > Pinus > Pinus tabuliformis. Next base: position 263,087,381 of record CM062806.1, on the reverse strand, counting down.
AGTGCCATCCAGATTCTTCAAAAAATATGTATTATTCCCTTGCAAGGCATAGATAATATAAGGTCCCTTCCATAGAAAGTCAAACTTCCCATGCTTTCCTTTGTCTTCTCTCCTGGAATCCCATTTCAAAACTTTGTCTCCCATGTAAAAATCTTCTGCCTTGGTCCTTTTATCAAATATCTTTTTGAGTTTTTCTTGTAACACTTGAGATCTTTGATATAATTCCTCTCTGGTCTGCTGCAAATGGATAGTCTAATTTATTCTTCTTTGAATGTCATTGGGTTCTGCCTGAGTTTCTTGCTGTAATTTCATTACAAGGACCCTCAAATATGAAGGAAATACAGCCTCCATGCCATAAACCAGTTCATAAGGGCTAGTTCCAATAGACCTCTTTGTGGTTAATATGTCTGCCCACAAGGCATTTGTAAGTTTCTTGTGCCAATTTTCCTTGTTCTCTTCCAACATTTTCTTAATAATATTGATCAGGATTTTATTGGAAGATTTAGCTAAACCATTACCCCGAGGGTAATAGGCTGTGGAGTGACCTAAAATGATGTGGTATTTATGACAGAAACTTATCATTTTTCTGGATTTGAAAGCAACAGCGTTATCAGTTATGATCTTTTCAGGACAGCCAAATCGGAGCAGTATGTTGGTTTCTAAGAATGCTATAATTACTGTATCATTAGCTTGTCTGGTAGGAATGGCTTCTATCCACCTGGTGAAATAATCTGTGGCAGTGAGGATCCACTTATGCTGGACAGAAGAGGGAGGATGGATTTCCCCAATGAAATCTAAACCCCATTGTTGGAAGGGCTTTTTTGTGGAAATTGGTTTAAGGGGTAGAGGTAAAAGCTTTCTCTTTCCTTCAAAAATTTGACATTTATGGCAAGAGGTAACAAATTTATTCACATTAGCAAACAGGGTGGGGCAATAAAATCTAGCCCTTAGGATTTTATCTGCAGTTGATTTCCAATAAAGATGTCCACCACAGTCCCCTGCATGAAATTCTTTTAGCACTTTGTCAGCTTCATCTTTTGTTACGCAATTCAAAAGAATACCTTCATGATTTTTCCAAAATAACGCAATATCTAAAATACAAAACTTTGAGGCTTTCATCTTTAAAAATATTTTCTTTGTTCTGGATAACCCTGGAGGAGCTTGTAGGTTTAATAAGACATGAATTATATCATCATACCAAGGTGATTCTAAGAAGGCTTGATTGATCTATGGAGTCGCCATCTCTTGTTCATTATCTAGTTCATTGATATCAAGGGCTTGAAAGTTTGTTTTAGTCATAAGTTTAGCTAATCCCTGCCCTTTTATAAGCTTTGTAGGCTTGATTTCAATATCATATTCCAAAATATTAGCTATCCATTTGCCTCGTTGCCTTCAATTCCCTCCCAAGTTAGGATATCTTTGACAACAACACTTGGTACATAAGCTATTACATGAGAGTATAGAATATAAGCTCTGAAGTCTTTAATAGCTTTCACAAGTGCATAAGCCAGTTTTTCCATGATTTGGTATTTTAGTGGTGCATCCCTAAGTGCTTTAATAAAAAAGGCTATAGGTTTCTCACATCCTTGATCATCTTTTTGTAGTAAAACAGCAGCAATGATGTGTTTTGATGCAAATGAAAATATTATGAAATCCCTATCAAACTTTGGACTTGTAAGGATTGGTGTTCTAGTCAAAGCTATTTTGATTTCTTCAAATGCTTGTTTGGCTTCTATTGTCCATTTAACCTTGGAATCCTTTTTTAACATGTTGTTTAGCAGTCTGATTAATTCAGCCAGATTGGGTATGAATCTCCTTAGAAAGTTGATCTTTCCAAGGAAGGCTTGAAGTTCTTTGATATTTCTGGGGTGAGGTACTTGTAGAATGGCTTGTATTCTATCAAGATCAATTCTGATGCCATCTTTGGAGATGATGTGGCCTAACAATTTGCCTTCTTCTAAGCCAAACAGTGATTTCTTAGGGTTTAAAGAAATACCATACTTTCTGCATATTAAAAACACTTGTCTCAAATGATCTAGATGTTGTTGATCTAATTTGGAAAACGCAGTAAGGTCATCTAGATATATGACCAGAAAATCATGGATTTCTTTTGCAAAAGCTATGTCCATTGCTCATTGAAAGGTTGCCCCTGCATTCTTAAGTCCGAATGGCATTTTAACATATTTGAAAGTTCCCCATGGTGTTGTAAAGGCAGTTTTTTCCTGGTCATCAGGGTGGACCAGAATCTGATTAAAACCTGAGAATCCATCTAAAAGTGAAATCCTAGAGGCACCTACTACCCTTTGCAAAATGTGGTCCATCTTGGGCAAGGGGTAATTGTCTTTCAAAGAAACCTTATTCACATTCCTTAAATCAACACACAGTCTGATTTCCCCTGTTTTCTTCCTAGTGGGTACTAGATTGGACACCCATTCTGAAAATCTGATAGGAGCAATTATTCCTGCCTCATACATGCGTTTGATTTCTTTTTCAATTAATGGGAGCATTACAGGGTTAATTCTCCTGAGTTTCTGTTTGAAAGGCTTCTGATTTTCTTTGAGGGGTATTGTATGCTGAATTATAGAAGTATCATAAGATTTGAGATCCTCATAACTCCAGGAAAAAACATCCTGGAATTCTTTGAACAGTTCAACATATTTAAGCTTTTGATCAGGGGGCAAGGTTTTGGACAATTTTATCATTTTTGGATTTTCCTCAGTCCCTATGTTGCAGTCTTCAATATCAGCTTTTAGAGGTTGCATTTTGGGTTTCTTTGGGATATCATTAAAATCAAAGAAGTCTTCTAACGGAGTTAATCCTTTGGGCAAACAATTATCTTTTAAATCAATAACTTCAGCTTCTCCTTCAATGATCTCATCAATATCTATTTCCTTAAGATCTTGCATTTCCTCCTTGGTAAATTTTGTTGGGTGAAGCCTTTGACTTGCATTTTCTGTTGAAATGTTTGTTTGTATTTTTTCTGTTTGATCAAACTCACTAACAGTGTCCAAGTCTATATTTGTGCTAGAAAACTCTTCCTCTAGAGTTAAAAAATTGTTGATCTGAATATCATTGTCAAACACTTGCCAATTTTTTATATTGTCAGGTATTGCTGGCTATGTCTAATCTCAGCTGTGAATTGATGATTGGGTTCAAACAATAATTTACAAGTGCTGGCAAATGTTGCTAAGCTGTGAGCATGCAAATTATGCTTTCTTGGGACTTTAGCAAGCTGTGTTTCAAGAAATGTGTTGAGGATGTCAATTGTTGTTCCTCTATAAGCTCTCAGTCTGGGATCAATTGTGAGGAAGTTTCCTTTTATCTGTTGAATGACTAAATTAGAGTCTCCCAAAACTGATATCCTGGTTGCCCCTAAACTTTTGACCAATTTAAGTCCTAGTAACAAGGCCTCATATTCAGCCATATTATTGGTGCATTTAAAGTTTAACCTGTAAGCATGACCTTCAGCATGGTCATTTTCTAGATTGTGCACCCAAATTCCAGCTCCTGCTCCTAATTTGTTAACTGAACCATCAAATTCTAAATACCAAAGGGTTTCATGTTCGTAGTCAGTATCAGGAGTCTGAGTGATCTGCTTTATGGGAAGATATATTTCTTTATTTTCAGCTGATTTCTCTTGATTGTCTGATATATCGTTGTTCTCGGAAATTTCTGGAATGTGAGCACTAGAGTTTTCATTTGAAATTTCTGCTTGTTCAAATGTTAAAACCTTGATATCAGCTGGGGGATTTGTTTCAACATTATAGAGAATGAAGGAGTCCAAATCAGAGTGCATGGAGTAGATGGGGAAATTCTGGGGTTTCTCCTGGCTACTAACCACATATTTCATTAAAGTCTCTCGATATAACTTCTTTGGTTGACCAAACACAGAAATAGTAGCATAGGACATATCCAACTGTAATGATCCTTGAAGCTTTTCACCCCAAGACCTAGACAATAACATGTTATATTTGGGTGGAATATCATCTACCACTACATCCCTTAAAAATGTTTTGGTACGGTATTGGACTAATGACACACATAAATCTTTGATCAATCCTAGACATCTGACCTGGATGGAGTCAAAAGAGAATAAGTCTTTGTATGTCCTGGTAATATCTAGTTCCAATTTCTCCTTTACAGACTTAGGCATCAAATTGTGAGAAGCGCCAAAATCAAACATGGCATTATGGAGTATCTTATCATGTATGTTCAAACTTACATAGAAAGGAGGAACACCTCCATCTACTGGGTTTTCATTCACCTCAGGGCCAAAAATTAATTCTGGCTAATCATCAAAAACATTTACTAAATCTTGGTTTACAGAGATTTGGAGTGATCTGCTGATTTGACTTCTAAAGACATCATGCTTAGCCAATTTTGACAATGGAATGGCCATCTTTAATTTTCCTATTTCTGTCTCAAAATTGAAAGGTTTTTCAGTTTGGACTTTTGTATTTCTGACAGTGGGATTCTCTGGTTCTGCTGTATTTTCTGTGTTTTTCTCTATCTCAGGAGTGGTATTATGGACTGAAGCTGCTTCTAGATCAATTTCAGAGGGTTCTTTTACATTTCCTTTAGAAGGAATGGAAGTGGAAGGTTGTCTGTCGGGTCTTTGATCGCCTGATATGTCTTCAATTATTGGGTTATTCGAGTTAGGACTATTTCCAGGGGGAGCTTGTGCAGGGGGTTTATTGATTTTAATTTTGTTAGGTTGCTTAGCATCTTTCTATTTATTAATTTCAAGGACATCTATTCTTCTGCTTCTCAGATTGTATTGCTTGTGGACTTCATAGATTGTTGTATCATATCCCTCCCTAAAATCAAATGACTCACCTGACTGTGTTTGGAATTTTTCAAGAGTGTGGGCTTCTTGGTCTTCTTGGGTTAGGAAAACTTGTTGTTCATTATTGAGGCCCATTAAGTTAATTTGAGTGTCTTCTGGTGGTTCCTCAGAAGTTGAGGCTTCAGCAAAATTTTCTTGGAATGGGGGCCTAATATTTTGGTCAGGTCCAGACTTTCCAATGTTAGGGTTCTGATTCTTCCTGAAGTTTGGATTTCTTCCAGTGTTGCTTGGTTGGCCATCCCAAGAGGATTTCCTCTCAATTGTTTCTACTCTATCTCCAAATTGGTCCATCCCTTTAATGATAGCATCTAATTTCTGTTCAAAGGTAGATGGTTCTTCCTTAAAAGGTATCCTCCTTTCAACTCTGGCCCGAGCTCACTTAGAAATGAGGTTAGCTTCTACACTTACAGCTATACTCTGAATTTCTTCTTAGTCACGAGGATCTCTTTCTCTAAGTTGATATGCCATATCAGAGTCAAATGCATTAGGGAATTTAATCAAAGTTATATCATGAGGAGGTCTAAGATTTTGGGGAATAACATTGTAAACATTATTGAATCTGGTACAATGATCTTGAACAGTTTCTTGTGCACCTCTTTTCAAGCCTTCATATTCTGATAAAATATGCAGAGGATCTTTTTTCTTTTCCCATCTGTTCAAGAAAATCTAATAAAGAGCTTGTGAGTCATTGAAACTGTTTACAGGGAGTGCTCTAAACCAAGTTCTAACATCTCCAGTCAAACTTTGAACAAAAATTCTCATTCTAACATCATCATCATCAACCTCATATATTTCAAAGTAATCTGTCATTTTTTTAGTATGCTGTTGAGCTGTGTATGAGCCTGTACCATCAAAAGGAGTGATTTTGCTTTGATAGTCTTGGGGCATAGCCCTTAGGTTGGCAGGTAAGTTCAAAGGAGCATATATGTTTGCCATGTTAGCAAGGATATGTGTGACAACTCGTGCAGTAGGAACAACAACAGGAATATGAACAGTGGATGGAAGAGTAGAAAGGGTAGCTTGAGATTGGGACGGGTGAGGTGCTGATGGTGAGATTAGAGAAGGGGTAGTAATTACAGGAATATTTCGTGTTTTTTTAGAGGTAAGCTCAGGTTGGATGGGGTTCTGCAAGTGTCTGTCAAGATGTAGAATAGCAACTTCAAGCTGCAAATTTTCAAAGAATATTGGATCTTGGACTGTGTGGGTTAATCCAGACTCAGAAAAGGTCTCAAATGAGGGGTTTTCTAAATAGTTAGCAGAAGGTTGATCCTCGAAGTAAACTAACCTCACAGGACAGGATTTCGATCTGGATAGAGGTCGAGAAATAACAGAATTTTCTAGGCCTTTTTGTCTTCTAAGAATTTTAGGAATCAGATTAGGATTATCAAACATAGGTGGTGGATTTGGATCAGGATTTGATCTGGTGTAACGAATCCTTTCTGAAGCCAGGCTTTTAGTTGTTCTTTTAGTTTTTCTATAAGTAGGTTTGACACTACAACTTTAATTGTTTCTCTAAGAGACTTTAGATATAAAAATTGTGATTTTTCTTAAAGATTAATCAACAAGGAACTGATCAAATATTTGAAACTAACTGTCCAATCAATAAACTAGACTAGAAATAGATTGAAGTAGCATTTATTTACTTATGCCATTGCAAAAAAAAAGCATTGCAAAGGCTATCTGGCTAACTTCAGGCTCTGTCTGTAGCTTATAAAATGGATAACAGTAACAAATAAACATTTAGAAGGTCCCCCACGGAGTCGCCAATGATGTTATCACTCAGGTTGTTCCCAAAAGTTGTAAGAAAGGGAATACAGCCGAGGTGACCACAGACCAATCTTTGGACACTGATTCTAGCCAATCTGCATCCAGAGAGGGCTCTCTCTTTATGATTTAACTTTGTTTTGAAACGGTATTAGGCTAGTTATGAAGTTCAGGGGTTTTGTTTGATTTTTGGATGGTGAGATTCAATAGTACAGGGTGTAAGCTTGAGAAATTCAGTCCATTGGGCTGATGGAGTCAACTGGGATGGTTTTATGGATCTGGTTTTTTAGCAGAGGATGGATTCACATAGCAAGGTAGTCAAACAGGGAACAAACAAAGGTTTGTGTTGAATGGAATCAGCTCAAAATGGCTAGAGGGCTGTTAAGAATCCTACAACATATTCAAGGAAGGAAAGTGGATGATTACTGCTAAGGAGTAATTAAGAATTTCTCAGCAAACAATCAATATGAGAGAATTAGGAAACATGAGCAATTAAGAGTTACACTATTTATACTAATCCAGAGGAAAACACAAAGAATGATAATGAATGAAACGCAGAGTGCAGTCAAGCAAATTCTGAATTAATCTTTATCATTACCATTTAGATTGTGAACACATATGATATATTGAAACTAGAAAGATTACAAAACAGAAGATAAAGAGTACTTATTGATCCACTGATTGATGCAAGAATTCTGTGACATGGTCCTCCTCTACAATACTACATCCAAAAAGTCCAGTAACAATTGATTCCAAGAGCTTTTGTATTCAGAAGTTTTCAATTACAGCGTAGTCTAAGAAATGTATCACCAACCCCAAATACTTCGTTAAGGGGGGTATTTGTACAAAAATCTTACAAAATATCTCAAGGAGATAATATCTAGTGATGATTCATCATTTTTTTATAAGAGATAGAGACACGTAGTCTTGAAAACAAGGAAGAAATAAATGATGTTGTGCTAGCTGCTCTGTTTCGTCAGATGTTCTAGCTTCTGGCTCTGTAAGTCAGTCTACAGTTGTTTTCCACTGACATTTTGTGCTGGCTGCTCTGGTTTTCTCGGGTGTCTTTAACTCTGATATGATACACCTTTATTTTTCTGACCCTCATTCATCCCCATTATGGTAAATGGTGCAAAACTTTCAATTCATCAAAGATACCAAAGATATGTTTATAGAATTTCTAACATACTTTGCCACCACTGCTCTTCTGGTAACTTATGTCTTTGCAACTTTCTTAAAGTCTCATCAGTCTCTGTGTACCTAAAGAAATTAGGTTGGATTGTGAATAGATGTTTCACTTCATGCTCAATATAAAATAGATTTTCTAAGTTGTCATAGAGGCTTTGGCCAGATGGAAGTGCTTTCACTCCTGAAGCACTTGTTGATGAAGTAATTTGATCAGCAGCATATGTATTCAATCTGTGTGCATAATCTACATGTTTCATCAGTCTGTAATTATTTGTTAATAGACTGGGCAGACCCTTTTCCTGCAAAGCTGTGAACCTTTCTGTGAAAGAATTTATCTCCACCTGCATGTCCTGGCACCTCCTTTCCAAATTTTGCATCAGAGTTCTCTTGGTCAGAACTCTCTTGATTTCCAGTATGGTGCCTGTCCTATCTGTGATTTCCAGAGCTGCTAGTTCTTTGCTAGTCTTGGTGTTCAAAAAGTGTATTAGCCTGTTGGCTTGTTCAGGCATCTGTCCCAATAAAGTTCTTGTCTTTTGAATCTCCAATTGGGCTGCTCCTATTAAGTCAATCTTCTCATGAATCACCTGGATAGATTTCCACACATTACTAAGGGATTGACCGATGTTGGCCTACAAAATTCCTTTGATTTCTACTAGAGGTTTATCCAGAGAGAGATCCTTTTCTAATGCTCTCACTTTGTTCTCCAATGTTTTAACTTCCCTTGTTTTCTCTGCCACAGTCATCTTGGATTTGTCATAGCTTTTTTCTACTTTTGCCAACTGTTCCTTGACCTGTTTTAATTCTGATACTTGGAGTTTTAATTCCTCCATGGCTTTTATCAATTCCTCTGTGGTTAAGCTGGAACTGCTGCCAGGTGCTACTGCTATTGCAGTTGTCTCTGTGATTATTTCTGCTGTGGTTGCTGGGACATTGGGAGGCAGTGCTGCTCCAAGTGTAGAGGGAGCAGTTGTGACTGCAGTGATCACTTCAGGTGGCTGGGAGGTCGACTCTCCCTGCTTTTCTTTTGTTGCTTTCTCCAATGCTTACTCTGTTTCACTCAACCTCTCATTCAGTCTCATGAGCAGGTCCATCATGTCCTCTTTCGATTTCTTCTGTACAACTTCTACAGATTGTGGGTGCATGGTAGGAGGCAGTCTCAACTGTTTTCTAAGGGAAATAAGTCTTCCTTTTTCTTCATCAGTGCCTTAATGCCTTTGGCATCTTTGGGATCATGTCCTAGCTCAATAATAATATCCTCCAAAGATTTTATCCTGTTGTTCTTCGCTAGAGAAGAGGCTTTCTTTAAATCTAGCTGAGCAGAGTTGTTGTCCAAGGAATTTTGCAGTTTGTGAGCTAACATTTCCTTATCTGCCAGTGTAGAATAGACCATCTGTCTAGTCTGTTTATGAAGCTCAATCTGGTCTATAGGATGAATGTCCTTGGCTAGGACCTCCAAATTTTTCCTGATGTAGTCAGCTGCTGATTGTGGTTGTTGCACCTTGGGCTTGAAGTAACTCATGATCATTTTTCCCTCCTTAATGTCATATGTAGACATCAACCTTTGCTAGTTTGTGGGGGCCATATTTAGATATTGGTTGTAAATCTGCATTCTGAGTGGGTCATTCCTTTCCTTGATTTCCGTGAATGTCCTTTTGATGTCTGAAGCCTATTTTCTTTGTGGCCTAGTGGACGAAACTTCCACACTATGCTGCCTTTCTAACTCCTGCCTGTGTGAGCTAGTTGATGTTTCCACCACTGGGGAAGTCTGTTGGCTGACTACCCTTTCACCTCTTAGACTGCCTGTTGATTCTTCAAACATTTCCTCTTCTGACATAGGATTGAGTCTTTGCCTCTTTGCACCCAGTTGTTCTGCAGGTCCACCCATGGGCGTGGGGTCTTCCTTGTCTGTCTTTTTGCCTTTTTCCTCATTTAGAGGAGTCTGTAATGCAGGAATCTCTACTGCTTTGGTTTGGACTGGAGGAATTTGCTCTTGCTAATCAGTCATTGCTGGTTTCTCTATGTCTGCCACTTCCTTGCCCTTAGAAAACCCTATAACTGGTGTGTTGGTCTCTTGTGCAGGCTGCTGAGAAGTTCTAGCAGAGGATGTATCAGCTCCTATTTGTTGTGGTATTTTGAAAGATACCTGTCCAAAAGAGTCCAGGTCAAGGGTTTTTTCAAGGTCTTTCATATCTTTTTCCATTTTCTCTTGCTCAGTAGTTTCTTCTATTAATGTACCCTCTACCCAGTCATCCTGATTAGCAAACTGTTCAATTTCAGGAATCCTATGATGTACATAAACTGATACCCTGTTTCTTACTTTTCTGTCACTTATAAAGCTACTTGGGTCATATGGAACCCACCAAAAACTCTTCTTCAATTTAAGTTGTTCCCCTAATATCTTATCAGCATCTTCCCATGCCCCCCTCTTATGGATGACAAAAGGGCCTAGCTGATTTTTTATTCTCAGCTGAGCCTTTTTCTTTGCACTACAAAAGTGGGTTAAATCTGAATTGATAATCTAGGGTCAAATTCCTAAAACTAATTGTGGCATGTGCCTTTGATTGTGGTCTCAGGGACATTAAAAACTCCCCAGTTATCTCCTCATCATGACCTTGAATTTTGTCAAAGAAGGATATCCAATTTTCTCGGGTGAAAAGGTCCACCACCTTAGGATGCTAGTGCGGTTTGCTAGAGTCTCAGGGTTCTTTCCTTATGAATCCTCCTGGCATGGTGAGAGTGTTCTTTTTACACTTTAATCAGAAAAGGAAATGCTTTTTATGGTTTCCCCTGAACCCAAGAAGGAATTTCTCGTGTGTCCAATATCAACTAGCAACAATTCCCTGGTTTTAAGACTGTTGTCACCCAGAACTCAACTGTCTGTTGATGAAAGGAAGAATTTTGTTTTTACAGATAGAGCACAAAGATCAGGTTCTCTTCTTAGCACACAGACAAATATGCAAATTCAAATTTTTTACACACAAAGGCTGGCCTCCAAGGCTGCAGATATCTTCCCTACAGGAGAATTAAAAAAAGAAAACGTGGAGGATATTTTTGATGCAAAAAAACTGGGGAAACTCAGTGCAATATGCAGGCAAACTTTTTACTTCCAATACACAGGCAGAATTTTCCTCTGATTTTCCAATCTGATGCCATTCAATTCACCACCTTGCACAACCACATCATGCATAGAGGAGTTTTCTTGGGCCTACCTTGTTTGGAGCTCCAAATTCGACGAACAATCCCAGGTTTTCCCTGCTCCGAAAATCTGTGCAGCGTTTCCTATAGAACCCTTCCTGAAGAAGGCCCCTGGTTCCTGTAGAATGACACTATGCTTATGAGCAAGCCTGATACACGGGAGATTTTCGAAAACAGGCAGAAAAACTGGTGGAGGACGACTGGTTAACAATTTTTGGAAGAGGTGGACGTGTACTCCAATCGAGGACGTTGTGAGTGCAGAATAAACAGAAGGTGGTGCATGTTTCAGCCAAGCATATTTTAACTGTGGCGTGATTCGTGGTGAGGGGATGAGGTGGCCAGACCAAACCGTTGATCCGACGTCACAGCCATAATTTCTCTGTGTGTTTCTGACCACCATCACCTCCCCTCTGCCATTATTCGCCACCACCACTACCAGTCTCGATGATTTCTCCCTGAATGGACACTCCACACGTGATGGCTGCACATATCGTTGGCAATTTTGAATGTAGCGGGGCTCGTTTGGATCCCACGAGGATATGTAACTGGCCGAGGGTGGCTAGTTGACTAGCCACCGATTCCACTCAATCCGAACCATTCCCATAGGCATGCAGCTTTTAAAATATAATTTATGCAATTGACGAATGAGTTTAGGCACTTACCTGTGTGGTCATGGCCGCATTATGTAGACTTCTGGTTTTGGAACCACTCCTTCGTTTGTTGTTGCTTCATGCATGGGTTTTGGAACCCATTCCTTCATTTGTTGTTGTTGCATGCACGGGTTTTGGAACCCATTCCTTCGTTTGCTGTTGATGCATGCACACTGCATGCTTGGCTTCGGCTGCTGCTGATATTCTTACATTCAAGAAGAGCCCTTTGCATGTCTCTTTTGCCATTCTTGGCTGTCCCTGTTATGTACCTAGGGGGAATAATATGGGGTACCAAGGGAGGTACCCAAGGTAATAATGGGATGGGCCATAGTAATAAATAAGGTGGTTAACCCATGTCATGTAAGGGACCACAAGTAGTTAATAATAATGTAAGGGGCCCATGGTATTAGTTGATGGTATAAGGAAACCATGGTAATTGTACATGGTATTGTATGTATGAGGCCTATATAAAGGCTAGAGACTCCTAGATCTAACCCGGAAATACTATAGATCTGATATCAAAACATAAGATAATGCAAATATACCCAGAAATAATATGAAATGATTCTTTATTGATCAAACCCTTAAGGTAGGGCAACACCATACATTCACTCCTTAAGGAAGGAGAACACTCCACAAGCCATATGCTTGTTCATACAATAATACTTCACTTCATCTTCATATCCTCCATGTGGAGTCTCTAGCCTTTATATAGGCCTCATACATACAATACCATGTACCATTACCATGGTTTCCTTATACCATCAACTAATACCATGGGCCCCTTACATTATTATTAACTACTTGTGGTCCCTTACATAACATGGGTTAACCACCTTATTTATTACTATGGCCCATCCCATTATTACCTTGGGTACCTCCCTTGGTACCCCATATTATTCCCCCTAGGTACATAACATTCCACCCCCCTAAACATGTTTCGTCCCCGAAACATGGGAAGAACATAAATAATAAGATCTACTCAAGAGAGTAGTCCACTGATACCATGCACGTGCATCTAGCCATCCAAGAGAAAGGTGAACCCTCGATCTCGCTGGTGCCTCGCTCGCTTGAGATGGAAGTTGACCGTGGCAGCTCTTCTGTGTTGATGTGCAGTGGGTGGATCTTCTCTCCTCACGATCCGTCATGTGACGACTTGGTTTCCATCTTGATGGTTGTCTCGCTGGGTGATGTGGGTGATGATATGTTGTAGTTTTAACCCACGATGGTTGTTTCTTTACTTCACCCTACGGTGGTGCCTGTTGTGGTGTCTTCTTTTTCAATATGACTTCAACCACTGAGCCCTCCTCTGATGTATCATCACCTGTAACCTTTTCTTCTGCAGCCTCTGTTTGTGTTTGATTGTCGATCATAAAAGTCTCATCATCTGATATGTCAGTCCCTTGAACATCTTCTGCTTCAACCTCCATATGCTCTACCTGTTTATGGATGGATATATCCTGTAATGTAATTTTCTTCTTTTTATACCATAGCTTCAGGAATTTCTTCTGCACATTAATATTGATAGTACCCACAGATTCCATCCAAGGATATCCCAAAACAACATCCATATTATCCATTTCTGAAGCATAAAAATCACCATGCAACACATATTTATCCATTGAAATCTTCAAATCCTTGTACACTTGAACATTCTCATTATCAACCTGTGTATGTTCAATTTGTTTTGCTGGTACTTGCAATTTTTTTGCCAAACTAAGACTGATAAAATTATGTTTACAACGAGGATTGATAGAAACAATGATGTTCTCTTTCTGAATCAATCCATGAACCTGCAATAAAGATATACTAGTAGGAAATAACCCTTTACGTGGCTCATTCTCCTTTTTTCTAGCACGAGACCATTTGTCTAAAAGTACTTTTTCAAATTCTGCATCTGAGAGTTTGGTCAACTGTTTGTTATCAAGTGAGAGATACCATTTGTAAGCCTCATCTTTCATACTACATACTATTGGAAGCCTCCAATATTTCCCATGTGAGGACTTGTAGCTTTGTATAAATTCTTCAATAGTAGGACCATCATCTGTTCCTGTAAAATATAGATCCTTGCTAGAAGCCATGAAGAGGGTTTTGAAAAAAACTTGGCGAAATTTTGAAATTGTCACAGTTTCGTCAATATTGCTCAGAATCTCTATTATAACCTGTTTTTGGAAATAGAACAACCATTCTGCATCTACCCATGTGATATAAATCCTGATTCAGACACTAGAATTTCATATCTGCGCTGCTACTCTCCCGGCGTCACCCAAAATTTATGCAAAAAGAGATGATTTTAAATCAGCGATATCTCCCTCATCCGGACTCCGATTCGACTGATTTTTTTTTGAAATCATGTGTTTTTTCCCAAATATTCCAGATCTACAAGTAGATCTTGCATATCTGGCACCAGGACTTCTAGATCTGCGCCGCAAAACTCGCTGCCCTGAAAATTGTTTGCAACCCTACTGATTTTTAGATCAGCGATATCTCCTTCATCCGGACTCCGATTCAACTGATTTTTTTTTTGAATTTGGGTATTTTTTCACAAGGAATACAGATCTGCAATTAGATTCTATAGATATTTCACCAAAACGTACAGATCTGACCTGCAACTCGCCGCCCTAGAAACCCTGCAAAAATGAAAAAAAAAATCTCCACGGTTTGCCCAAGAAAGTGCTCTGATACCAATTGTTGTAAATCTAACCCAAGAATATTATAGATCTGATATGATAAATAAACCCAAGATATAACAAGATAGAAATAGATAGAAATGATTCTCTTTATTATCAAAACCCTTAAGGTAGGGCAACACCATACATTCACTCCTTAAGGAAGGAGAACACTCCACAAGCCATATGCCTGTTCATACAATAATATTTCTCTTCATCTTCATATGGAGTCTCTAGCCTTTATATAGGTCTCATACATACAATACCATGTACCATTACCATGGTTTCCTTATACCATCAACAAATACCATGGGCCCCTTACATTATTATTAACTAGTTGTGGTCCCTTACATGACATGGGTTAACCACCTTATTTATTACTATGGCCCATCCCATTATTACCTTGGGTACCTCCCTTGGTACCCCATATTATTCCCCCTAGGTACATAACAGTCCCTGTCTCCAGAGTATGTCTTCCAGAGGGATCAGCTACTACAGGATTCCTGTAGGATGTCTTGTAGCTGCTTCTCCTCCTGGAATGCAAGCTAGAATGAGCAGGGCTATACTGCTGACGAGGGGTTTGGCTGATGAGGAGTCCAGATAGAGATTGACAGGTATGGTGAGTGAGAAACTTCTACTTGATTTTTCACTAACAATTTTTCTGTTATTATGAAGAAAACAGGGGTTTTTTTTGTGTGTGTGACTGTGCAGGAAAAACTAAAAGGATGAGTGCAACAGAGGTGTAAAGAGATGGAAGAGGGTGATATATGGCGATGGATGGTAACAGTGATGTTTGCAGGCCTCCTAGGCGGATTCCCAAGCTTCGGATTCTCTTCCGAGATCAATTCTGGCCTGTCTGTATGTTCTACAAGATCTTCCTGTAGAAGACACAGAACTTCCTGTAGAAGGAGAAATCTTAACCCGAATGAGATCAAATCTTAGGAAAGGGTAGTGGTCACGGAGGAATTGTTTGTAAGGGATGCTTGCAGCCTGGTGCTAACCTCTGTCCTTGTTTTGTACGATCCTCCTAACCTGCAATGTTCTCCCTGCAACCTGCAATTATTCAACAGAGATTAGGTTTTTTTTTTTTTTTTTGAGAGAGAGAGAGACAGCTAGGGCACCTCCAGGAGGTTTTCACCCTCACTGTCTGCCCTGGGAACCTCTAAGAGGTTTTCACCCAAGGATCCTTTTTATTCTTTTTTCTTTTTTTCTTTTTTTTTTCTTTTTTTGATGCTCAAGGTGTGGGTGGAGTGGAGACAGGGTCTTGCTCCACTACCAGCACTGATTTATCCAGAGTTTCAATGAACTACTACTTAGAAAGGGGATTCTTATAGGTTTTCAATCAATGCCCATTAACGAGCATGGGGATGGCTTCTTCGTCAATGGTCCTGATAAGGACTGAACCATTGTCGTTGCATTTCTCCACCCTATATGGTCCCAGCCACCTTGTCCTCAGCTTCCCTTTGAAATCCTTGTATCTTGAGTCATATAACAGTGCCCAATCTCCTGGCTGAAATTGCTTTTTGTTAAGGTGCCGGTCATGCCATATCTTTCTCTGGAGTTGGACCACTTCTCAGTGGAGGAGGGCCTACATTCTCTGTTCATCTAATCCATTCAGCTGTAGTAATCTTTCCTGTTGTGCATGGCTGAGATCTAAGTCTAGCTGAGTTACCACCCTCAATGTGTTGTACTCGAATTCTATGGATAGTAAAGCCTTCTTCCCATAAACCAACTCATAAGGTGTGAATCTTGTTTTCATTTTCCAAGTGGTTTTGTAGGCCCAGGTGGCCTCAACCAAGCAATATGCCCAATCTTTTCTACTCCTGCTCACCACTTTAATCAAAATATCTTCCAAAGCTTTGTTAGTGACTTCCACCTGCCCATTTGCTTGTGGGTGATAGGGGGTGGAAGTTCTGTGCTTAATCTTGTGATGAGCGAGCAGGTCTTCAATCAAGTTAGAGGTAAACTGACTTCCTTGATCTCTGACTAATTCTCTTGGGTAGCCAAACTTGTAGAAGATATTTTCCCTCAAAAACCCAGCCACTTTTTCTTATGTCGCTGCCTTGATTGCCTTTGTTTCTGCCCACTTTGTTAGGTAGTCTATGCACACAATGATGTAAGATTTTTGTTTTGAAGGAGGGTTGATAGGACCCACAAATTCCATGCCCCACTTCTCAAATGGCTCGAAAGTCACTTAAGGTTGGAGGGGCATTTCATCCCTCGGAGTCGGTTTCCCCATCCTTTGACATCAGTCACATTAGTTGATGTATCTTCTGACATCTTGATGAAGAGTGAGCCAATAGTAGCCTGCCTGTAGAATTTTGAAGGCGGTCCTTTTTGCTGCAAAGTGGCCTCCACAAAGTCCATCATGATAGGTCAGGAGGATGTCAAAAACTTACTCCTCCCTAACCCAAGACCTCAAAATCTGATCTGGGCCATGTTTAAATAGGTTGCCCCCAATCCAAGTGAATGACGCACTTTTCCTCACGATCTTACTCTTCTCTTTTGAGGATAGGTGTGGAGGGAATTGTGCTGAAACCAAGTAATTTGCTATATCAGGAAACCATGGAGAGAGAACTGAGATAGCAAATAGGTTTTCATCTGGCATTTGATCATCCACCATCCCTTCTTCACCTACAGGCAAATCTAGTCTAGATAGAAAATCAGCAACAACATTTTCCTTACCTGGCTTGTCAACAATGGTCAATTCAAATTGTTGCAGTAAAAGTAACCATCTAATGATACGAGCATTTACATCAGGCTTATTCATCAAATACCTAATCACAGGATGATCAGTGTGTACGAATGTTTGATAACCAATGATGTAGTGTCTAAACTTGTTTAGGGAATGGACTACAGCTAGGAGCTCTTTCTCGGTTACAGTATAGTTTAATTCTGCCTTGGACAGGTTTTTGCCGACAAAATATATGGCATATGGTAACTTCTTTTCAACTTGTCCTAAGGCTGCCCCTATGGCTTTGTTTGAGGCATCAGTGTGGATGTGGAAAGTTAGGGCCCAGTTTGGACCTCTCAAGATTGGGGCAGTTACCAGCTTATCTTTCAACTCATCCAGAGCCTCTTGATAGTTGTTAGTCCATATAAACTCAACATATTTCCCCAAAATACCAAACAATGGAGAGGCTAGCTTACTAATATCTTTAATGAATCTTCTATAATATCCTGCCAAGCCTAGAAAACTCCAAACGTCTCTTACCTTTTGCGGAGGTGGAACCCTTTGGATGATAGCAATTTTGTTGGGATCCACCTGTAATCCTTGCTGAGAAATTGTATGACCTAGCACGGTCCCTTCAGCTGTCAGAAATTCACATTTTTTAGGACTCAGGGACATGTTCATTTCAAGACACTTGGTTAAAAATTTTCCCAGGTTAGTCAATGCTTCTTGGAAGTTGGACCCATAAGGAGTAAAGTCATTCATATAGATTTCCACCGAATCATGAACCAGCTCAGAAAATATGCTCAGTACTGCTCTCTGGAAAGTGGCAGGAGCATTGCATAGCCCAAAGGGAAGGACCCAGTAGGCAAAGGTACCCCATGGACAAGTGAAGGTGGTCTTATCTTGGTCTTCCGGGCTGATTTGGATCTGATTATACTCGCTGAACCCATCTAGGAAAGAAAATAACTTCTTCCCTGCTAGTCCATCTAATACTTGATCTATGAAAGGCAAAGGGAAATGGTCCTTCTTGGTGGCATTGTTGAGTTCTCGATAATCTACATAGATTCTCCACTTCCCATTTTACTTGGGCACAAGCACCAGAGGAGAAACCCACTCGCTGTTAGATATGGGGTAGATGAATCTTGCATCCAACAACTTTTGCAATTCTTCTTTGACAATGTCCTTAAGGGCTAGATTCATTCTCCTCTGAGGCTGCCTGACTGGTTTACAATCCTCTTTAATGTAAATGTGATGGGCACAGACTGAAGGGTGGACTCCTTTCATCTCCTTATAGCTCCAAGAAAAAGCATCCAAATGGTGGTTCAATAAGCTACACAGCTCCTTCTCCTGAGAGGGAGATAGGGATGAGCTGATCTTCAAGGTTCTTTCAGGGCCAAATTCCACATTCTTAACTCTAGGAGAGGTAAAATCATCCACCAAGGGTCCACTAAAGCACTGGCTTGGGTACCTTCCACCAACTCCTCTAATGGTAGCACACTAGGAGGTGGATTTTGAATCAAATTCTCAATCAGGTCATCCTCGGTTTGAGGACCTCCCCGGGTGGCTTCCACTGTGCACAATGGCACAGAGTAGACCTCATCCTCATCTCCCTACTCCAACCAAAGAGGTAATTCATGTTCTAGCAGAGGTTGGGTAGGAGGATATAGGGCTAGCTATTTGGACATAGGCCCATTATTGATAGTTATGCTCCCAGCTCGACAACTGATTTAAGCATCCGCAGTAGCTAACCAAGGCCTTCCAAAAATGAGCGGGTATCCAGTGAGTTTTTCCTTTGGCTGAAGGACCAGGAAGTCTGCAGGGTATTCCCAAGAATCAACAGAGACCATGACATCTTCCACAATCCCTTCGGGAGTCACGGTGGAGTGGTCTGCTAACTGCAGTACTGTTGAGGTCTTTCTTAGGGAACTCTGGAGGTTAAGTTTGAGCATAGCGTCCCTCGTCATCACATTAATGGCAACCCCTAGATCAATCAGGGTGTGGGGGATTATGGTTCCATTGATGTGGACATCAACTACAGGGCTCCCAGGGTCCAAATACTTTGGACAGATTATTTGTCCCAACGTTAGATCGGAAAGTTGTCCTATGACATTGATAGTTGGGGCATCTCTCTTGTGCCTACTTGGGTGCCTGAAACACTTCTCCTTGATCAATTTGTTGTAGATTGGCACATCTTTTATGGCCTGGAGAAGTGGTATTTTTACACACAACTATTTAAGTTCTCTCAGAAGTTCAGTCTCCTCTGGGTTTGGTTGCGTGGTTGCCGTTAGTCTCTCAAGAAAGGGTGGAATGGCTTTGGGTTCACTTTCTTGTTTCTCTTCTTCATCCTCCGAAGGAGGAGGTTGGCGATCTGGAAGGACCTTCCCAAATCATAGGTTGATCTCCTGAATCTCCACAGCATAGGTAGGGCATGTTGTCTCTCCAGTATATACCTGTTGGGCCTGTCTGTTGTTGGGGTTCGGTTTCGGTTGAGTAGGCATCTCGGGTTGTCTTGGAGGAGAAGGAGGTAATTGTTATGGTTGAGCAGGTGGTGGAGGCAAAATAGCGGGAGGAGAGTTGTATTGGGGCCTCCACCCCGATTGAGGTGCATTCCACTGAGGTTGTGGCTGAACATGAGAATGAAATGAATGAGCAGTAGGTTGAGTATGGTATTGAGATGGATACGACCAAGGATGGGGTGCAGACCAGGAAGGATGAACAGGGGGACCCCAAGAAGGTATGTGAGTGGATTGGTTGGGGTTGTAATAAGTTTGGGATGTCCCTTGCATCCCCTGCTGGTAAGGTCTGGATCCATGCGACCTCCTTTGGTTGAGGAAGTAGAGTGGTTCAGTGGCTCCTTCAGCCCCTTGGTACATAGCTTTAAGTCCGGGTAAGGTTGGGCACTAGTTTGTAGGGTGGTCTTCCTCAAAAATGAGACATACCTCTACTGAGTGCAATGGACACTCATTCTTAGGATGCTTCCTTGTACATCTAGGACAAAAGATGGCCAAAGCCCTCTCAGCTTCCTCTTTCTTCTATTGGATTCAGAAAGTATCCAGTTGCATGGCAATGGTCTGTCTCACCTCACCTTTAAGGTCTTCCATCTGATTTGTAAACTCATGTTTGGAGAAGGTGGCGCTAGCTGAAAGTGGATTCCCCCTACCTCTTTTTCAGGTTTCCCTAGAATGATTTCTAAACACAATATTTATATCATCATAAGGTAGTTGGTAAATGTCTCCTCCAGCTAGCAAATGGAGGGTATCTAGAAGGTCTTCAGGGATTCCTCAAAGCAGAACCAGCTTCAGAGATTCAGGGTCAAGTGTGCACCTGGCACTTATATAACTAAGTTGGAACCTTTCTTCGTAGTCTTCTAAGGATTCATCACTTCCCATGGTCATCCTAAAGATTTCTCCCTTCATTTCCTTTGACCTACAATACTCCCGGTATTTGTTATTAAAGGCTTGCTGCATTTGAGCCCAAGTTGTGATACTGTTTCCAGGTAACCCCATGAACCAGCGTAGTGTTGCATCCTTGAAGGTAGAGGGAAAGAATTTCAATTTTTTCTCATCTTCTGCATAGTCATAAGTTCAACAAAGGGCAGCAAACTCAAACAAGAAGGTATCAGGGTCTTCAGTGGTCAATCCATGGAAGTGAGGTAAGGCTGAGGGACTTATGTTTTTCATTTTGGTTTCCCCATTGGTCTCTCAGATGGGAAAGGCACCTTCTATTATCTCCTCATCTCCTATACCATTTCTGTGTTTAGCCATGGTCTCAAGAGGAATGTTCTCTTGCTCTTCTTCTGTTATAGGATCTTCGTATATCTCTGGAGGTTCAC
Organism: Pinus tabuliformis; assembly: GCA_031772625.1. Taxonomy (NCBI): domain Eukaryota; kingdom Viridiplantae; phylum Streptophyta; class Pinopsida; order Pinales; family Pinaceae; genus Pinus; species Pinus tabuliformis. The sequence goes on along the minus strand of CM062806.1, from coordinate 263,066,563 downwards.
CTATAGGTTCTTCTGGATCACTGCCACCAAAGAAGAGAGAAGGGTGACTCAGTGATGTGGTGGGGGTGTTGGGTAAGAATTTTCCTGTATTGTCTCTGTTCCTACGAGGCATGAAATGGAAATATTTTTGGTTGATTTTTGTTTTTTTTTGCTTGTACCTGCAAAACTGAAATAGATTGAACTGCAACTAACTAAAATCTATCTTGCTGAAATGAAAATGCAGAATTGAAATGAAAGCAGGAAAGGACTAATCTATGTTGTAGAATTGAAATTCTAATCTATGCTTGCAGAATTGAAATTGCGGAATTGAAATGCTAATCTATGAAAGCGGGAGATATCTAATCTATGCTTGCTGAAATAAACTACTTAGCAGAAGGTTGCAGTAGAAAATAGAAGAAAAGCAGTAATCAAAAATACTCTGACGCTTCCCCAGCAATAGCGCCAAAAAGATGGTGGGCTCTAGTATTGCAGCAATAATGCTGCAACTCCTAGGACTCCCTTCTCTACTTTTATCAACCTAGTAGTTCGTAACAAACTTGGAAGCGATGGTGCTATATGCACAAGTACTAGCTCTTGCCGCAGGCTGTCACTTGATCAGCTGGCACAAGTCTGCTAGGAGCTTAAGCCAACTTCTATGAGCTCTTAGAAGAAGCTTTTAACTGTGATAGATGAAAGCTAACTCAACAGAGGCTAATCTACTTGCAGAAAGAAGCGAAAAGCTGAAAGGAAATGCAAACCCTAGCAAACCTTAGTTTTACTGACTAACCCTACTGGTGTAAGAAAAGGGATGAAAGCTACAAAAATGGATGCCATTGACACTTGGAAGGTAAAGTGCAAGTGACTAAGCCACTACTGAAGTGAAATCTGAAAAGGAGTATCTTTTTGTATTTTTGAATAATCTTGTAGAATTATTATGCATGTGCTTTAACTGTTTTTTATTGTGTAGAGGTTGATTGGTGAAAGGAAATGGGGTAGGCGATTGCAGGAGGTTAGGAAGGTGAGAAGAGGGCCTAAGGGGTCCCTAGCACCCTTCTAGAGAGTTTCACAACGATCAGATCTTGAAAAACTGCTCACGTGATCTTCTACAGGAAATCTGTAGGGGTTCTACAAGATGTTCTACAAGATGTTCTGAAAGAGGATTTTGGAGGGTTGATGGTGGAAAAATGGTGGAAAAGTGGAAATGGAGGTTGGATGAGGATGTGAAGGGGTCTAGGACCTGGTGAATGAAGCTGAGGAGTGATTAAGGTGATTGGATTCGTTCCCAGATGGAGGAAGCAATGTTGCACCAGAATGTAGAAATTAGGGCAAAGTGAGAAAATGTGGAAAATGAAGGGCAAGAATCTGAGTTAGGGGGTGGAGCAGGTTGTATTTATGGAGGAAGGGTAGGCAGGGAGGTATCACAGGTGTTCTGCACATTATTTTCCAGAACTAATCAAACAAAGACTAGGAAAACCAAAGATCTAGCTATTTTGACCTAATTTTACCTAAATACCAGAAATCATGATGGACAGAAGTTTATTGGCAGAAATTCATGTAAGACAACTATGAAAACCAAGCAAGAACAGATCTAAGCATGTAATCACAACTGGTATCAACTTTCCTAACTAAAAATCTAACACTAGCAATTGCATGAAAAGGAAAAATCATTGTTTTTGTGGCAACAAGTATGCCTTGGTCTCAGCTCATGGCCCCAAGGAGGGAGAGATAAGATCAAGGATTGCTTGATGGAATTTTTGTAGATCTTTTCTGTTACCAAACTTATCAAATCAACCTGAAGCATGAAAAACTATCTCAATCATCACAAACGACCTAGGTAACCAAGCAAGATCTTAATCTAAATAGTAGAAATTATTCTAGGAATGAATCAAAAACATATAAAAGTACACAATGGAGGTATTGGCACTTGATTTGGGCCCAACCCTAAGAGCTACAGCCTCCTAGGAGAAGCTCAGAGCTGATGCAAAGTGAAACTGATCTCCATTACTCAAAAAATAACCATGTCACAAAAATGTTTACAGCAAAAGCTCGAAAATGAGCTGAAAGGCAGAGCAGCACTAAAGTGCGAAAATACAACTATTCAAGCGCTAAACTACCAAGGCTGGAAGCCTTTCTACTTATGCACAACGAGGACCTCCAACAACCCTCCTTAACTCAAGGGGCTTGGCTGCTCAATACTGCAAGTAATCAGCCACTTCACAAAAGCTGCTCGGCTGCCCTTGGAAATCATCTTTGGTGGGCTGCTGAACTCTGAGCTGATGGTGGAGAACTCGAGGAAGGGGCCATTTAGTGTAGAAGACACCCTTCCTACTAATCGTCATCCTTGTTCCCTCATATTTTCCTATCAACTGGCTCATAAATGCTTGAACTTGGTCCAAAAGATGTCCAAATATCTGCAATAAGCACGTATTAGACTTCATGGGCAAGTGACCATTCTCATTCATTCAATTAACATAAATATACTCAAAATCATGCATAAACTATGAAGAATGGTGGATTAATAGAGAATAATAGGCAAAATGAGCTCAATAAGTTACCCATTTTTGGGGCTCATCACTTACCAAGGTGGCCTTCTTAATGTTATCATCCATGACTCCGTGCACTTCCCACACTGCTCTTACCACAAACCAAAACTGATCTGGATCTTTGCTCCCTACTCCTCTGAATACAAGCAACTTGATCACACACACCATGTTGATCATTGGGTTGGGTGGAGGTGGGGTGGTTGAAGATGGAGGAGACGAAGGCGAAGTGGGTGATGGCGTAAGTGGAGGCGACAATGCTGAAATGCACTTCCTTATCAAACTAACCACACTCCTCGAAGAAACCCAATCATGCTTTTCCTTGCCTAATCATGGAGGTGAAATTAAAGGATTGTTTCCTAACCCTTCAATACCCTTCTAGACCTTTCCGCTCCACATCGTTCCACTCATTAATGTATTCGCATCACCCATTTTTCACATAACAGCATTTTAATCCAAGTATTCAAAGATTTTATGTACCTACATCACAGTCCCTTGAGAAAATGCCACTCAGCTTCATTGTAGCTCACGATTATGTCTATCGTGAACTCAGTGATAAACCCTCCTATTATCCGATCCATCCAATGATCTATGGCCCACGCAATATTATCTTCAGATGCCTCTAGCCTGCGCACCAACTCTAGAGTCCACACTATCAGTTGATTGAGTTTGCACCTTCCATGGTTGTTAGCTAGCCTCGTGGTCCAACCATACAGTTCTGATGAGAAGTTTGTGAAGAAGATCTCGTGGATCTCCGTATATATGTTGCAATCTATCCATCTCTTCTCAGATATCTATGAGGTTTTGTTTTCTTGTACTACGAACTTGTGTAGCTTCTGATCCAACCAATCTTCAATCTCTTTCTTCATAGGGTTCCAATGTTCTGACATCACAAATCCCTTAGGTAGATCCACTACAACAAAACCCTGTGATTAGCATCCCTTTTCTCTTCCCTTTTTGCGTCTAGAGCCCATTTTTGGTGCTATTTGTGTCCACTTATCAAATATGGTGCAAAAACTGATGCAAAGTTTGCACCGAGTTTTTCACCAAGTCTTACACCAAGTTTAGCACCAACTATTGTAATAGGTTTTGCATCAGGTTTGACACTAGGTTTTATGCCAGGTTTTATGCCAAGTTTTATGCCATCATTTGCACCATGTTTTGCATCAACTTTGGCACCTAATTTTGTTTCGCAAAATTTTGTATCATTTATGCATCCACTTTTTGCGCCTACACTTGCATCAACTTTTTCATCATCTCTTGCATCCTCTTTTGCATCATTTTTTAAATCATTTTTTGCATCCATTTTTACATCATTTTTTGCATCCCCTTTGCGTCAAGATTTGCATAAGGTTTTGCGTCTCATATTGCGTCTACTTTTGCATCATATTTTTCATCCACTCTTGCACCCATGTTTACGTCCACTTTTGCATCCCTTTTTGCATCTTATTTTTCATCTTTATTTGCTTCTTTTTTGCATCTATCATTACATCCACTTTTATTGTGAAACTACTTGTACCATGTTTTGTACTTACTGTTGTACCCATGTTTTCTTCCAATTTTGCATCCATCTTCACATCAACTTTTGCATTAAAATATTGCATCTATTTTTGCATCCACTTTTATGTTGGGTTTTGCATCTCATTTTGTATCTTCTTTTGCATCTACTTCCATTGCATCCATATTTTTCATCCAAATTTGTTTTTGCTATTGCACCCATGTTTGCATCCACTTTTGCATCCCTTATTGCATCTTGTCTTGCATCCAAGTTTGCATCTTTTTTTTTGTGTTTTTTATTACATCCACTTTCTCATCCACTTTTTTTGTGCCAGATCTTGTGCCTATCATTGAAACCCACATTTTCTTCCAATTTTGCATCCACATTTGCGTCCTCTTTTATGTCCAAGTTTGCACCAAATAATTTTTATGTTTTTTGCATTTCATTTTGCATCTACTTTTACATCCACTTCTGATGCGCCCAATTTTGAATTTAATTTTGTGTCCACTATTTCACCCACGTTTGTTCCATGTTTACATCCATTTTTTAATCCAATTTTCCCTCCTTTTTTCATCCAAGTTTGTGTCTTTTTTTTTTATTCACTGTTGTATCAACATTTATTTCACAACAGTTCATGCTAAGTTTTATGCCTACTATTACACCCATGTTTTCTTCCACTTTTTCATCCATGTTTGCATCCTATTTTGTGTCCAATTTTTCATCAACTATTGCATCTACTTTTTCATCCACTTTTGTGTCAATTTTTTCTGTCTTGTTTTGCATCTACTTATGTTGTGTCCACTCTTCATCCAATTTTACATCTATTGTTGCCCCCATTTATTTTTTTACTTTTGCATCCATTTTCCAATAGTCATATATATTTTTCATTGATGATATTTCTTATGACATTAACAATTATGAACTGGTGACAATGTCAATAATTATGACGATGATGATAATGAAGATGATGATGATGACATGAATTTTGATTAATATTATGATAATCAAAATGATAATAAAGATGATGGGGGTTATAATGAAAATGATGATGGCGATGCTAATGACCTTGGACAATCTTCCCATTTTTTAAATGTTGTCATGGTCATAATCATAATCATTATCTTTAGAGTCATCTTCCAAGTCATCATCATTCGATCATCATTATCATTATTTTCATCTTGGTCATCATCAACAACAATAATGGCATGAATGATTATTATGATGTTCATGACGAAGTTGACAATAATGATGATAGAAATTACACTAATTATGATGATGGGAATGATGAAAATTATAATGACGATGATAATGGTAGTGATGATGATGATCATCGATCATCTCTAAAAAATAAAGTTGTCATTTATCTTGCATATATCATGTGTCCTAACAACCCTTTTTGAGCACTCGTAATATTTTTTGGGATGATGATATTTCTTACGACACCTATAATTATGAACAATTAACGATAATGTCCATAATCATGATGATGATGATGACATGAATGGTGATTATGAAGATAATGCAATGATGATATTGATGGTGGTGATGATGATGATGATAATGAAGATGATGACACTCCCTCTAAACTAGGGAGATACTCATAATGAGACAAAAAAGTACTCTCAAGTTGAAATATTCATATAAGAAGGGATCTGGATTTATAAGAGTCAACGATGATTTACATCATCGCATCCAACATTGTCAAAATAGAAAGGCCTTGACTAACAAGTTATATCTCTCCATTAGATCCTAGCACAATGTTGGGAGGCATAAATTTGGACACCACTGCCTTGTTAGCACTTACCACACTAGGATGTTCATCAAGCATGTCCTCGCATGATCATTTCCTAATCCACTGTCATAATATTTGACACCAGGAAATGTCGATCCTCGTGACTATTCTTATCTTGGATTAATGTACTTGACTTATGGCGGTTAGTCCTAGTCAAAGCACAAATTCTCAAAGAATATTGGTCCCATATGTTTATCTAATCCACCATTCTCCCTACTGGTGTCTTTAGTAGGCTTACGACTATTAGTCTCAGCTGTAGTACATGACAAATGGATAATATGGTGTCAATGCTCACTCCCTCTCAACTAGGGAGGAGACATCCACAAGCATAAGCATTTCTCAAGAATACCCATCATTTTCATAGGGAATAACATCATTAATTTGTTTTCATCGCATGATGCCTTTATGATTAAGCATTCATAGATTTATGGCAAAATATTTCCCTTTTTGTAATTTGTGATGAAAGAAAATCAAAAATTGAAAGCCAAAATCATTAAAGATACACTATAATGATTTATCTAAGTCTAAACTCTAAGGTTAAAGTGAAAATTTATGTAAATATTATATCTATGAGTCGTTCAAAACTTATGAAAACCTTATTCCCTAAGTCCTATATATAAGAAAAATCAAAAGAAAGAAAAATAAGGCCCAATGAATGGTAACTCATGTGTTCACACCCTCTTTGGAAAACATATGAATATATACACTGCTAGTCACACTTGATCACATGTTTGTGATGGTTAAATCATGAAGTCCTCTTTTCCCCTTCCATTTTCACTTCATCATTTAAGAACCTAATTGAGGATCTAGGGAATTTTTCTTGCCTAAGGGTTTCATGTCTACTCTTGGTTTACTTATGTGACACTACGGTAAATCATGTGATGGAGTGAAATACTTAAGTTTGTGGAGTTATTAGAATAGTGTATTAAGTTAGGCACGACACACACATGTATTACACATCATTGATCCACATGTGTGGGTTGGAGACTCATTGCTTGATAACTTTAATGGATACTACTTTAGGGCCTTGATGGTATATCTTACAAAATCTCTTGGTAAACATTGTGATTCATTCTTTCTATTCCTCGAGACACTTGATAATATTGAAGTCACTCCCAATAATCCACGAAGATGGGGAGTATAAATTACTCGTGCTGGAAATAGAATTGAGAAATAGAGGTTTTCCATTTGCGATATTGGAGTCACAGACATTGGATACATGGTAGTAGTCCTCAATGTCAATTAACTAAAATTATATTATCATAATGAAAAAAGAGGTAAACATATTGATAACCTTGATGTCCTGATCATTCCAAATAATAGCCATTCCACCCAAGTATATCTAATCATCAATCACTACTACTTGGAAATTCCTCCCCCATTTTCTAATTATATGAGGTAGAACCTCACTTAATATTTGTATTTCTTATATCAACATTATTGATGGGTGCTTTGCAGACCATTTTTATTTTAGGAGTATTTGTTTTCCTTTACTATTGAGGTCCCTCATGTTCCATGAGACTATTTTCATGGAGAATTTACACAGAAAGGAAGTATAGTGTGACTAAAAAAAACATGTTCCAAGATTTAAGTTATTGGACAATGCCACTTCATGACTCCTATATTTCCTTAACCTACGACTGAATGGTGAACTTGATAGCCTTAATGGAAATTAACCAATGAAAATCTCAAAAAGAGGTGACTCTTGACTTTATCACATACAAGTTAATATACTAAAAAAAATATCCATAAAAATTTCATCAGTCAATGAATCTTTAAAAAAAATGTCCAAAACAATTTCATCAAACAATGAAGCATTACATTATAAATTACAATCTATAAACCTTTTGGGAACTTTTTGCTAAACCATGTTCAAAACCAACATATTGTTTTTTTTGCGTAAATACTAATTCTATTAAAAAAAGAGAAAATTTATGTAGAATGAGGTCGAGACCTCAGAGGAGGCCGATGCCATCCCTCAGCCAGATATTCAGAGATATTACATTTCATGCTTTCTGCTGATTTCACATTGCAGACTTCAAAAGATTTTGTTTGGACCATGACCCCCTGAGATATTTCTATTCAGCATCTAACAAGGCAAAGCTAACATCTTTAGAAATTTTACTGAGACGCATACTATCATGCCCGCCATTAATCAAAAAGACAAAAAGGTACCCATCAAACCCACAGTTGTAACAGTAAACAGAGAGCAGGTTGGCTAGCGCCACGAGCTTGAACAAGAACATAAACCAGACATAGGACCATAGACTTGGAAACGAAGACACATAGCCAAAATTATACAGAGCAGAGGCAAGAATGCCACCCATCGGTGAAGAGCCGGCTTTAGTTTGCATGCTGCGGAGAGTCAGGCGTGTCCCTATCCACCTGGCTGGAAGAAGCTACCCAGGTGACGAAGCCATTTTCATCATTTCCTTCAATGCCGCCTTCAGGAGTAGTCACCAGATTGAGAATGCAGCCTGCACGCTGAGCCGACCCATAGGCCAGAATCTCGTTCTGAGATGGGTCGACCGGATGCTGAGGCTCTTCAGAAATAGGGGTTTCCTCCTGCATATTGTCTGCATTAGACACCACCCCGGCCATTTCCCCTTGAAGAACGTTGTCTTCCTGAGATTGAGAGGAAGTAGCTTGAGCCGAGCTGATAGGATTACTCTCTTCCTCAGCGAGAATAATTGTGATGCTTGCCGTCAATACAGGCCTATTGAGCCTACTGTGGAATGTGAACCTGGTAGTCTGAAAAGAATTGTGCGGAAGAGACCCAGCTTGACCCGAGGGCGGAGAAGAAGGGGAGGCTGAGGCAATGGGAATGACATTCTGCGGAGTAGGTCGAGAGGTTCTGCCTCTATTTCCAGTGTTGCTTCCTCTGCGCGGGATTCCTTGACGGTGATGCATGCTTAGGATAACAGGCTAACTGAGAAAGGGGTTGAGGTGGAGCAGACGGGTAAGAATTTGAGCGCAGAGGAGCCCAATAACATCAAAAGACCAGGCGAGCTTCCAAATACGATGAACCAAGCAAGGGTGCAGGAAGAATTCCGTGCGGAGGTGAAATAAACCAGTAATAATGGCATGAATTAAAAACAAAGCCATACATAAAATCTTACCTAAATGCTCTTGAACCAGGCGCTCATAAATGCCAAACTGTGAGACCATCATACCGTTCTGCAGCGGAGTCAATTCGCGTGCCTTTGAAGGTGTCTGCCAACCCGAGGCGCATGCGATGGGGGCCATCCGCCAGCCAGGTGCAAGGCCAGCTACCTGCTCTGCGCGGCTTCTCATTAATATCATTGAATGCCATCTGCATCCGGGTGTTCAAAACCAACATATTTAATATTAATATTTAACAATAACATGGAAAATAACACATTTTCATAAATTAAATAACATGTTATCAATCCTAAGAAATGTCACTAACATAAAACTAAAAAGCATGCAACTAATGGGAGTGACCATTGAAGGCCGCCAAAAGACAATTAATCTATTAAGACAAGGATTAATGGGGAAAGAAATCTACAAAGGGAAAAGGCAAACCTATTTTAACTTTATTGTTTTATTAGGTGCAAGTTGAACATCTCAATATATAATGAAGAGAAGAATTAATTTTATTGCATTAAGAAAACCCAAGCACATTCTATAACTTAGCAAGGAAGAGATGTATAATACCCATCTTAGCGACACAACGCATGGCATTAAGTTACTTTTTTTATATATAATTTAAACTTATATTATAGAATCAAAATTTTTGCATGAATGGATGTTTAAAACCCATTTTTATAAAAAGAAAATATAATTTTTGTTATATAAAAAAAAAAAACCAGAAACTAAATATATTTTTTTAGAAAATAAAAAAATACTAAACTGAATATATATTAAAAAATAAAACTAAATAAATATATATATATATATATATATATATATATATATATATATATATATATATATATATATATATATATATATATATATATATATATATCTTAAATTTAGAATATTTTTAAGATTTTTTTAAACACTTCCCTCCATTCTAAGAAGCTAAAATAATAATAGAAATAAGTACAGACCAAAAATACTCCTTTCCTTGGTAAGTGTTTCCCACCATTCATTCCACTCACTCAAGTTATTTCATAAAACAGAGATAAGTTTTATTTCACACTCTTTTCACAAAGCCTATTGAGCTTCTCTTATGATATATCTATTCCTTGATGGATTCCTTGATATATTGATCAAGTTTTGATTCCTTGGAGATTAGTTAGAGCAAAGAAAACATGAGTACTCTTAATTCCAAGTTCAATGCCTCTAATGGTGGAAAAAAGGCAAGGGAGGGGTTGCTATCGTGGTCATAACTCCAAGTTCATTGTCTCTGATGGTGGACGAGGCAAGGGAGGGGGGTGCGGTCATGGTCGTGGTCGTGGACTTTTCTCTTTTACATTATATTTAGGGAGTTCAAAGCAATTTGAATGGAATCATTGTCGTCACTAGGTATAATGGATTAAGTGTGATAATGGATAAAATGAAGTAATTATTTGTGAGAATTTGTTCTTGAACAAACATTAGGATCCATCTTATTACAGAGAAAAGTACATGCATTAAAAACAACTCAATATTTCATGTGACATTCATATTGTATGCGACTTATTTTTCATTAAAAACAATTTACTTTTTCATGTGACATTCTTTTTTTGTTAATATTTCTTCTATTTCTAATTTGAATTATAATTGTAATTTCAAATAAAGATTCCAATAAATATTAATTTAGCAATTCTGCATGGAAATCATAAGAAACATTCACAATATAATATGAAGAACAAATGGGTACCTACTTCATATGGATTAAAAATGCTTCTACTACTTAATGTGAATTACAAATGTAATCTTAGTTGTATCTCCAATATATCTTAAGCCATATTTTCATTTTATTTTTAGTACTATTAAATGTTATTATTTCCTAACTCATTTTATTATTAGCATTGTAATAAAAATATGCATTTTGCTATAGAATTAGTACTAACATGTAATATTGATTTTTTTCCAGAAAGTTATAGGTAATGACCACGAAGATGATGCTATAAACTATGTTTAGATTACATCATATATCAGAGATGATGATGATGAGGATGGCAATGGCATTGGTGATGATTATGTGGATGATATTATTAGGATGGTCAAGATGATGATCATGAGGATGAGCTTGACTATGATTTTTGTGGTGCTAGCTAGTCATGCGTTATTTTTTATATTTAGTTGGATGTCTTAATATGGTAATCATACATTTGAATTTTAGTTTCTTTGAATAATGATGATGATACTATCGATACTATGTTTTTACCTTATGAATATGTTGAAAATTGTTTACAATTTTTTTTATGAAGAATTATTGTGTATGATGAGATTCCGATTTTTTTATGGATGTTATGAATTTACATTAGCATAATGATATCTATGAAACATTTTCATTTGGTAATATTACATTGAATTTTAGTTGATTTGATTAAATATGATGATGATATTATCATTTTTATCTTGTTATTTTATGTATATATTGAAAATTATCAACATTATTTTGATGGAGAATTATTATGTATGATGATATTACTATCTTTTGATGGGTGTTGTGAATTTACCTTAGAATAATGGTGTTCATGAAATATTTTGATATGATAATCACACATTTGAATCTTAGTTGATTTGATTAAAGATGATGAGGATATTATTAGTATTATCTTGTTACTTTATATATGTGTTGAAACCTGTCAATGTTTTTTTATGGGGAATGATTATGTATGATGATAAGACTATTTTTTGATGTAATGTTGTGAATTTACCTTGGAATAATGATATCTGCGATAAATGTTGGTTTAGTAGTAATATATGTATATTGAAAATTGTCAATGATTTTTTGATGGAAAATTGTTATATATGAGGATACTGCTATATTTTTTATGAACGTTGTCAATTACTCTTAAATTTGTTTACAAATACTAAGTTATGAATTTGAATTGTGATATATTCTTAAATGTGTTATACATGAAATACCTCCTGATCATCTTGGAGGAGAATACTATGATGTTGGTTGAAATACCCCTTTCTCCTAAACTATATAAGCCTATAATACAAGTTATGTACCATGAGAACCACGGTATCCTAGTCTATAACAAGTTGTCCCTTTCATCTAACTTTTGTTACCAAAATTCTCACATTAGAGGAATTTTCAGCTCAAAAAATAACCACGTAAGAAAAAAATAAGAAACTAATAAATTAATGCCATGTAGACAATTTTTTAATCTATCATTTTTATTATTCTTTTACCAAAATTACCCAAATAAATGTCACATTTATCAAAATAATTGTATATGTATTTTATATTTAAATTAATATATTAACACAAGATTTAATAAAATTTAAATTTAAAAAGTAAATTTAAATTAAAAAGGAAAATTTAAATTAAAAAAAGCAAATTCAAAATTTAAAGGAAATTTAAATTTAAATTTAAATTACCCAGAAAAATGTCACTTTTATAAAAAATAACCATCTACATGTATTTTATATTTAAATTAATTTATTAACACAAGATTTAAGAAAATATAAATTTAAGTTAAGTTTAAATTTAAGTTACCCAAATAAATGAACTTTTATCAAAATAACCATATATTTATATTTATATTTAAATTAATTTATCAATACAAGATTTAATAAAATAAATTAAGAAAGTAAATTTAAAATTTAAATTAAATCTAGGATTTAGGATTTTATATTTAAATTTATTTATTTAACACGCCATGATTTACCCTTCATTAAAAATATTCTCGATATTCTAACTTTTATAGATTATGATATTAATTTTATTTTTAATATTTAATATAGTTTTGGGTCACTTGGGCACCATTCACAGTTAAATTAGGTAAGTTATATTATTAAAAAAAAATCCACTGCCTAGTCACACATGTATGTCTTTTAAATTTTAAAGGATTTTGATTGGCTTACACATTATGACATGGAAATTCAATGTTAACATTTTAAAATGAAAATTCCTCTAATGCGAGGAAAAAAGCTCGAGTTAACTAGAATTTGACACTCTTGTTCACTTTCGGAAACTCATATGGTGGAATGTGATCTCTTTATCCTCATCTTTAGATTTTTCCTAAAAAATAAAAGCATACAAAAGTGGGAAGGAGCCATAAAGCACGGGGAAGCTTTTTCCTAAGCACAAAAGCATCTAAAAAGTGGAAAATGCCATCTTTATATGAGGAAACATTATTCACCCAAAAGCTTTTGCCAAAATTGAACTAATGAGGAATTTGGGAAATCTTCATAGCCTTCACTTTCCTATATATTGGAGGCTTGGCCATTGAGGAAATGATGGGAATTCGTGTATTTTCATGCTGCTGATATCTATCTTGAGAGGAAGAGTTTTGGAGCTAGGAGTTGGGGGAGGTGTTGTTGCAACTGCATCTAATGGTTGTAACTTTCCTCCAACTCCTTTATTAATATAGATTATTTGTTCTTCCTTCCATATGCTACTATTCATTCTTTACTTATCCTATTTAACTAATGAATGCATGATATTTTGGTTTATATTTATTTATTCAGTAATATATATATGTTTATTATAGTTTCAATTATCAAGATATTATGTTGTGAAGTTTTCTTTGTTCTCTCTCTTGTGTGTAGGACCAAGATTGGGAGCTATCTAGGAGCGCTTCCCAGCTACACTAAAAACTCCAATAAGACTTGCATGCGAGGACTCACATGAATTCATTCTTCTTTTCTTAATCTATACTCTACATCTTGATCTACTAAGAATACTGAACCTTAGAACAACCATTATCTTAATCAGTCTATCTTAGGTTTTTGGGATAAAATAAGAGGGTTTTATGTTCATCTAACTGTGCATTAAATCCTACAGTAAAATGATATTTAGAAACTGTAATATATTTCACTATGTAATAAAATTAGTAAAATGGAAGTAAAAGTAAAACTCTAAACAAGAAGCCAAAGGTGGATGTGACCATCGATGCAAAATTGGGAGTAAAATTGGATGTTAAAATAACCATCAAAACAAGATGCAAACAATGAGACAAAAAGGGTTTTAAAGTAGAATTAAAAACGGGTGCAAAACTAGAAACAAAGAAGGGAACAGAATAGGGCATACAAAAAATACCAAATTGGGCACAAACAATGATGAAAAAATGGACACCAAAATGAGGATGAAAATAATGGTGTAAAATTAAGATGCAAATTGGGTGCAAAAAGGATGTAAGAAAAGACACAAAACAAGAAGCAAAATGGGACTAAAAAGGGGTGAATCTAAGGATGCCAAAAATTATGCATAACTAGATGAAAATTCAAACTAAAATCTAGGTGAAAAATGAGATGCAAATGTGGACAAAAAATGTGACAGAAAAAAGGATGCAAATTTGGATGCCAGAAAGGATGCAAAATAAAACACCAAAAAGGTTGCAAAATTGGACATAAAAAATGGTGAAAATTTGGACACAAAAGTAGAAAAATGGTGCGAAAATGGGCATAAAAATGGCTCAAACTTGGATACAACATTGGATGCAAAATGAGGTGCAACAAATGATTCAAAACTTGGTGCAAAAACAAATGCAAAAGTAGACGAAAAACATGGTTCAAAATTGAACGTAACTTTAGACACAAAATGGGATTCAGAGGTGGACGCAACGCATGGTCCAACATAGGGTGAAAATTTAGATGCTCAAAAGGATGCAAAATTGGATGCAAGAAATGTTGTTAAAAATGATGCTAAATTGGATGCAACAAATGATGCAAAATTAGGTGCAAAATAGGATGCAAAAAAGGGAGACAAATGAAACGAAAAAGTGGATGAAAAAAATGGTTCAAATATGGATTAAAAATTTGGCACTAAATCAGATTCAACGTATGGTGCAAAATTAGATGCAAAAATGGTGTAAAGAAAGGCAGAAAAATTGGTTCAAAAATATATGTAAAAATAAGTACAAAATTAGAAGCAAAAAATGGCATAAGACTGGATGCAAAATTGGCACAAACTCAACGCAAAAAAAGGCACTAAATCAGATGCAAAATATGGTGTAAAACTCGATGCAAATATCGACACAAAAATAGAAGAAAAGAATGGCACAAAACTGGAAGCAAAAAATGGCACAAAACTAGAAGCAAAACCTATTGTAAAACCAAATGCAAATCTTGGTGCAAAATATGATGCAAAAAATGATGCAAAATTTGGCGTAAAAAAAGATGAAAAATTTGGCGCAAAAAAGGACGCTTTAAAAATTGTACAATAGAGCCAAATTTAGCGCCAAGTTGCTCATCCCAATGGAGAGAAAAATACACTAAAATATGGTGCTAAATCTGGCGTAAATTGACTGTTTTGTTGTAGTGATCCCGGTCCCGGCAATGGAACCATTTGTTGGCTTATTGGGGCCTGACCCAGGTTCGGAAGTGTTTTAGCCAAACAAATGCCGCACTACCAGCCCTTTCGAAAACAATCCATGAAGCGTGGGCTGAAGTCTCACCCGAGGTAGTATGGGAGGGTGCTGGAAGTAGGTTTCCACACCCTAGGTATGTCTAGATGTGATCTGGAAGGTGCGTGACCCGAGCCTACACACAGCGCTACCACCACTCAGTCGTCTGTCAGTTCGACTATCTTCACAGGGCTAGAATGACGAGCACGAATGTTCTTATCCTTTCGGTGCTTAATATTCTTATAAATCTTGAGTTAACTTATGAAGGCACAGTACATTCAGTTAATTAACATTATAGCCATGCGTGCAATCATAAACCATAAATAGATGTATAAACTAGAATATAAAATAGATAGTGATATTTTAGAACTAACTTATCTTTATTAATGTCTTTGTTCCTTTACAATTCACTTCCTGCCCTGCGCACACAGCTGCAGGGGTTCACGCACATAGCTGTAGACTCTACCAAGCCTCCTTGCACATAGTTGCAGAGCCTCTATCTCCTACTGTGACCCAAGACTCGGACTTACAAACTATAGATCTAATATCGCATTCAAAAATCCTTACTTCTTCTTAACATCGTCAAAAGCTACCTTCTACACTTAGAGCCTCACTCTATTTATACATTCCCATGGTCCGCGGACCATGGGTAGGCTGACACATTCTAGATTAAATTACAATATTTTAGGGCAGACTACCCTTATACTTGACCCATTACAATTCACACTCTATGCAGTTCGTGGAGATTTTACAATATTAATACCCAAAATTGTGGCTTTAAGCCCCAAAACCATTACGCGAGGCCTCCGCTACCCAACAATAGCCTTTGTCTTCTAGCATTGCGATCGAAACCAAATTTTTCCTCAGTATTGGTACATACTTGACATCGGTCAAGGTAATGTGAGCTCCATGCTCCCTCTGAAAAACAACCGTGCCTACACCTGAGACACTATACTTTTCATCATTACCCATCACTATGAGTATCTTGAGATCTTTCTCCTCCAAGGTACTGAACAAACTCTTGTCACCAGTCATGTGAAAAGAAGCTCCACTGCCAAGAAACCAACCACATCCCACCATGGATGAAGCCATGCATGCGAAGAGGGTGAAATCCAACTTGAACTATGAGGCCAGTGCCTCACCTTCTGATCCTTCCAAGGATCCCTTCTTGGATTTCTTCAGTGGACAATTTGTAGCAAAATGGCCCACCTCATGACAATGAAAGCATCGCACTTTTGATTTGTCAAACTTCTTCCCACCATGGGAAGAACTAGATTTGGGATGAGAATCCTTATCCTTCCCTTTCTTTGCCTTACTCACTAAGGCACAATTTTCTTCATCCTCCTTGGATGAAGAAGATCCATCTCTGGTGCTTCTTTGTATATCCTCCTACATAAGATCCGACCAAAGTCCTTCCCAATCTGGCAGTTTCTCTCTTCTATTTACTGAGTCTTGGTAGCCATGCTAGCTCTTAGGAAGACCGAGGAGAGCTAGACTCACCATGTTGTCATCGGTGGTCGTGATCCCTACACTTCCAAGCTCATCGCCCTTTTTACACTTGATTTTCTGAAGCTTGTCTTTCAGCACCAGCTTCCTCTAACCGATGTTGTTCTGACATAGATCTTTCAATGTTTTCCACATTGAAAATGGTGTCTCCTTCACATGGAAGCTCGAGACAATGTGGTCTCAAACTCCCTCTAGGAGGATTCTCCTTGCTCTAGCCACACATTTCTTCCATTCCACCAATTCTGTAGCATTAGCTACTACCAGCTTGGGGACTTCTTGATCAATGAAGTCCTTTACACCGTTGTCCTCTAATACTGGTTCCACGTGTTATCACTCAGGTTGTTCCCTGCCTCCTGAAGGGAATACAGCCGAGGTAACCACTAACCAATCTTTAAGCTGCAAGTCCTAGCCCACCTGCAACGAGAGAGGGCTCTCTCTTTGTAGTTTTAGATTTGTTTTTTGAGTATTGTAGGCTAGTTATTATGCACAATTTTTGTTTTGAGTTTGTTGGAAAGTAATTTCAGGTGAAACAAGGATGCAAGTAGGAAACAGTTTCTTCCATTGGGTAGATGGAGTCAGAGTGAATGAACTAGTGAAGTGTTGAATTGTTCATTTGATGAAAGGAGTTAGCTACAGAGCAGGATAGTCAATTTAGGAGCAATTTTGATATCTGAAATGGTGGAATGAAATCAATCAATGAAAGGCAATCGAGAATCTTTCATTATGCTGGCAGAGGGACAATGCATGAAGATTACTAAGGAGAAATGAAGAATTCCTAAGCAGTATTCATAGTGAAAGCACTAGTGAAAACAGGAGCAATTAAGAATTCCTATTTATGACTAATTCTGAAGAAAACATATACAATAGCTGAGATTGAACACAGAGTGTTTAATGGACAAATTCTGTGCTATTCTTCTTCTCTGATACCAAGATGATGGAACATACATGAAATTGCATACATAAAAACACAGAGAAGAGAAGACTTATTGATCTTTAAATGACGCAAGAATTCTGTAGCATTTCCCAGGGCTTCAATTCCACATTCAGATGATTCAGCACAGTGAAATTCCAACAGCCTTTGTATTATACAGCTTCAATAGCTTACAGCGCAGTTCAGAAATGAAATTACCAACCCCAAATACATATTATGGGGGGGTATTTATACAAAAAGGAGATACAAAATATCATGAGGATAAGTCTTGAACTCATAACTTTCTTTACCAACTATTAAGAAGTAGTAAGTGAGGGAATAAATGTTGTAGTAAATAAGAATGTGCTAGCTGTCCAATTTGTCAGAAGAATTTTGAATTTCTGAGCTGAATGAGTCGGTTGCTTGCTGCGCATTCATTATGTGTGTGTTGTCCTGATGCTGGTACGCTGTCTATTGCTACTTTGTCTTTGTCTTCATCATCGGTGCTTGGTTTCTTTGCATTCAATGAGCTGTAGTGACCATTCTGTTTCTGCCTTGCACTGCCTTTTCTTCCCTTTTGACAGGTGGACCATGCCATCTGTATGTGCTAACCTGTAGCTTGCAAAAAGAATTAATAATCAAAATCACCTGAGCAATGTCTCCATCATTCCTCTCCACCAATCCTCTGTAGGTAACTGATGCCTTTGTATCTTTATCAGTGTTTCATCAGCTTCAGTGTATCTATAAAAGTTTGGCTGGACTTCAAAGAGATGATTTATCTCATGTGCAATGTAGAATAGATTTTTTAGTTTATCAAAGACACTCTGTCCAGATAGAGGCCCTGTTTCTTCTAATGTGCTTGAGGAAGTTGTGATTTGATTGGAAGCATAGTTGTTTACCCTGTTGGCATAATGCTCATGTGACAGCAGTCTTCCAGCGCTAGTCACTAAACTTGGTAGCCCTCTACTCTGTAACACTGTGATTTTTATTCTGAACTCATCTACCTCTGCTTGCATCTCTTGGCACTTTCTTTCCAAGGTCAGTACAAAATTCCTTAGGGTCAGTACCCTTTTTATTAGCAAGATAGTGTCAGTCCTATTCCTGATTCCTATTGCTGCCAACTGCTCTTTGGTGTGAGTGTTCAGGAATTGGATCATTCTATTAGCTTGCTCAGGCATATTACCCAAAGATGCTCTAGCCTTTTGGTTTTCAAACTGAGCCAAGCCTATCAAATCCATTTGCTCATGAATGGTTTCAATGGATTGCCATTGGTCTGTAATGGATTGGCCAATCTTGGCCCACAGAATTTTCTTGACATCAGCTAGAGTTCTATCAAAAGTGAGCTCTTTCTCCAGCTCCTTTATCCTTTTTTCCAGGGCTTTCACTTCCCTTGTCTTCTCAGCTACATCCTGCTTTGACTTATCATATTTTTCCTCAATTTTAGCCAGCTTTTCTTTGGCCTCTTTCAATTCTGCCATTTGCAATTCCAGGGCCTTTATTTCTTTCATCATATTGTCCATGCTCAGGTTGGTCTCTTGCTCTGCTGCTGCTGTAGTAGTTGCCGAAACTGGTGCTGAACTTGAAGTACCTGCTTCTGATGTTTGACCAGTGGGAGGGAGTGTTGTGGTGGCCATAGGAGGAGCACCTGTAAGAATCTGAGCTGTTTGAATTGGCTGAGAGGCCAACTCTCCCTGTCTTCCTTGTAATGATGCCTCCAAGGCACTCTCTGTTTCTATCAACCTTTTATGCAAGCTCATAAGCAAAGTTACCACATCCTGCTCTTCCTTTTGTTGTGCTATCTCTGTGGCTTGAGGATGCATTGTAGCTGGCAGCTTCAGTTTCCTTTTGAGGACTGCTATTTCTTCCTCTTTCTTCTTTATCAAAGCTTGCACGCCCTTGGGATCAGTGGGATCATGTCCCAGCTCTATAATTATCTCCTCCAAGGACTTGATTATATTGTCCTTGGCCTGTGATAAATATTTTTCCAATTCTAGTTGGGCAGAAGTATTGTGCAGAGAGTTTGGAAATCTATAGGCTAACAATGTTTTATCTGCCAAGGTAGAATATACCATTTCTCCAATCTGCTTGTGCAATTCAATCTGGTCCATCGGATGGATATCCTTGGCGAACACTTCCAGATTGGTTCTGATATAGTCGGCAGCTGATTGTGGTTGCTGAGTTGTAGGTCTGAAATGACTAAGAGTCATTTTCCCTTCTTGGATGTCATAGGCTACCATTAGCCTTTGCTGATTGGTGGGTGCCATCCTTAGCAACTTGTTGTACAACTGGTATCTCACTGGATCATTTCTAGCCTTGATATCAGTGAATCCATTTTTGATGTCAGAGCCCTATCGGCCCTATTTCGTGGTGGATGTTACCTCTACCCCTTGTTGTCTCTCTTGCTTCTGCTGAAAGGAGCTAGCTGATGTTTCCATGCTTGGGGAAACTTGATGTTCTGTTGACCCTTCTGGCATTTCCTCTTCTGAAAAAGGATTTAAAATCTGTCTCTTTTCCCCTTGCTGCTCGGTAGATGTCCCTGGAGGGGTCTCTTCTTGTCTATCCCTTTTCTTTGCCCTTTCCTCATTAAGAGGTGTCTGTAACACTGGGATTTCTGTTGCCTTTGCTTGTGTAGAAGGGTCTTGCCCTTGACTTTGTTCATCTGTAGAAGCAGGCCGGTCTGCCATTGTTTCTTGCTGTTCCAAATTGTGCACTTGCTCTTCTGAATGCTGCACTTCTTTACCTTTATCTGTTGCTGCTGGTGGGGCACTTACTTGGGCATGTTGCTGGGAGGCCGTGGCAGATGAGGTGCCTTCTCCAGGGTGCCGAGGAGCTGTGAAAAACACATGTTCAAAAGATTCCAAGTCAACTGATTTTTCAAGATTCTTGATTGCTCTTTCTGTTATTTCTTCTTCAGTAAGTTCTTCCACAAGTGTTCCCTCTACCCATTCTTCTTGATTAGAATATTGTTCAATTTGAGGGATATTGCAGTGTTCATATGTTGCAAGCTTGTATTTGACTCTTCTAAGGCTTATAAAGTGATTGGGGTCATATGGTGCCAAATAAAAGCTTGTTTTTAGTAACAGAAAATTTTTCAACATCTTGTCTGCCTCCCCCTAGACTTCTTCTCTCTTATTGAAAATAAATGGGCCCAATTGATGCCTAATCTTGAGCTGTGCCTTTTTGCTTTTGCCATAGAAATGAACCATATCTGCATTACCAAATTGACGGAAGTATTCCAAGGCAAAGAGTCTCATGGGAACATATTTTGGCAATCTGTAGGGGGCCAATTCACAGCCATAAATCCTGATTAATATGTGGTTTTGGTAGAAATACCAGTCACCAATGCTGTAGCTTTTGGAAAGATGTAGAATATTTTGCATCTCATCGGTGAGTCTAAGAAGAGGAGTGCTCACCAGTAAGGAAGAAGCTGGATGTATAAATAGGTCAATAAACTCATAGTAGGTATATGGAGAGTAATAAACATGGTGGCAGACTGATGACCAAAATATTACAGACCTTCGCTCCCCCTTAGCATTCAATTTTTTGAGGAAAACTGGGAAACTATCAGCTGATAGTATAGCAACAAATGATATATGTAGGAGGCATGTTTGAACACTCTTTCTCTCTCCAGGTTCATGAATTTCTCATGAATATTGTCAGCTATGAAGGTGGCATAATCATACTGGACAGCAGGGGGCTGTCCTGGAGAAAACATGGACAACATTACCAAAACTGTCTCATCAACATACTTACTGGTATTGAATCCTAAGATGCAGGATATGATGTCTACCAGCATTCTCCCTGTTTCATTGAACCACACATGTAGATAAGGAGGAGGTTGTTGAGGCTGAAAACCTGGTTGCATGAATAGCTGGGCAATTCTTGAGATCTCTGAGGTAGGCAGCTTGGCACCTTGGTCAAGCAGAAGTTTCATGGAGAGAGGAGCCAGAGCCTTAGTTGGCTCAAAGTTTAGCATCTTATTTATGGCCTGAGGGGTGATGTGAAACAAAACAGTCCATGATGGAGCCAAAACTGCTCTTTGAGTGGGCTCATAATTCTCACAACATTGATGGATAAGGTCATGGAATACATTTACTTGTGGGAGATAATAAATTGGCAGGTTGGACTCCCAGATACCAAAGTCATCAGCATTGCTTATGTATTTTTTCCTTATCTCACAAAAGGTTTCAATGTGATATTTGTTTCTCAGTTCAACTGTTCCCTTCATTTGGTAATCCCTGTCAGCGAGGGGTAGCCACTCCAAGTTCCTATGTGGTGGATTCAAGGGAGCAATATTTAAAGCTGTGGGAGTGGCCATTTTGAAGTTTTTCTGTGTTTATACTTGGAAGCAGGATTAGTGCAACAACAGACTGATGAAACTGCTTCTGAGGATTTGCAAAGGAGCTACAGACTGAGTTTCAATGAGGCAATGGTCTTTACTGTCTGTAGTTATGATAAAAAGAGGCAATTTTTTCAGAGTTTAGACAGACTTCTCTTTTGTTAATGAATTCCCTAGACTGATAGGCTATGGGAAATTTGCAGAGGGAAAAGGGAATGCTTTTGAGCCAAATAGGTAGAATTTTGCAGAGGAATTTTAGTACAATGGGTCAATGCCTGGCAGTATGAAGATTCTGCCGGCGAAAGAGCTAAAAAATGATTTTTTAATGGTGAAATTACAAATGGGCGTGGGTCGCAGGATTTTCTTCGAACAGGGGGTTACTCAATGAATTTTAGGTAGCATTTAGGTGCATGAGTGCCTTTAGTTTGGGAATTTTCAGAGTTTCAAGCAAGTAAAATGGAGAAAACGGCGAAAACAGGGGTAAACAGGTAAAATTTGGGCAAATACCTAGTTTTTAGGATGTCGAGGGTGTTGAGCTGGTTCAAATGGCGAACAATGGAGTCGAAATTGCAGGCGGCAGTGGCTCGGATGATCAAATTTGAACTTGGGCGGAAGAACGACATAAAACAGCATGCACAGAGCTTCCAAATTGACCAATGAAAATGAACAAAAATGGTCGACTTGGCATATTTTATGAAAATTTGGGACTTTTGACAATTTTGGCGCTTTTTCGGAATGACGTCAACAAGGCATCATTTGGTGGGTAGCGGGTACGGTAAGGTGACGTGGCAGCCAATGTGGGTGCTGACATGGAGGGGTGACGAGGCAGAGACATCAAATAGAATCTGTGACATGGGGGCTGACGCAGGTGCCGATATAGTGTATGATGTGGGGCACAGAGACAGTAGGCGGTAAATGGTTTTATCAGACCGCCTTTGGTACGGGGTCGGTATATGTCAGAGCTTGCCCGACGCAATCAGAAGAGGGAACGCGTCTTTTGTATGACGGCAAAACCGCCGTGCTATCGGGCGCTAACTCCCGTACATCGAGGTTTCTCCGAAATCGGCGAGGGCCGTCAGATCTGGGAGGGAGGATCGGAGGGTTGACGGGACGCGAAGTTGCGGGTAAAATACGGCGCGGGGACCCACTGAATATTATATTATTTATTTATATGGCGGGGGTTCAAACCTTTGAAAAAACAGGTTTTATATGTTATACACAGCGTGGGCATGGTTATTAGTTCGACCATGTATTAAACCAATCCAAAACAGAATATGAGCGCGGAGTAAAATAAAGTATGGTTTAGGAGGGAGGCTTAACACGGTTATTAATTTAACCAAAGGTTAAACTAATCCCAAGGTATATATATGCGGAAGGGTTAAATATAAGTCCCAAATTGACTTAATGTTTCCCAAAACTAGGTTTATATGGCTATAATGCCAAGGGGTGGGGATATTTATTATTTTTGGGTTTTATATAATTTTTGTATAATAGGGACAGGGAAGTGATCTAGGGAGTTAAATAATAGAGTTAGAAGTTAATATGGATTTATGAATTGAGATTATATGGATAAATGCCAAGCTTATAAGGTGAACTTAGGCATGAGAGGAAATTGGAATGATGATTTTATACAAGAAATGTGGCTTTGAGCCTTTAAGCAAACCAGAAGTTTTACTTAAATTTTTCATGGACATGGAGTGAAGTTTTAAAATTTTTTGAGCAGATCTCAATCTCTTTAAGGGATGTTAGTGAGTGTTTGTTGTGAGGGAGGAGAGGGGGGTTAGTCATGCTTCCATTGTTCCACAGTCCAACAATTGCCTTAGTGCTTATGTCACTGATGATATGAGTCTTCCTTGACAAGACAAGAAATGAGCACCCACCTGTTTCCGCAACCTCAAATTACCTACCCAGCCTAATAACACATATTTTATTAAATTTGGAATTAAATAGTGGATCTAGAATTGCAAAATAACCAAAAAACTCAATTCTAGTGATGTCCTTGTAATAAAAAATTTCCAATTTTAATGAAATATGTGTTTAATACACCTAGCATTTTTTCTTCCATTTGATTGGGTGCACTTGAACTAGCAAACCCTGATTGTCCTCTTTTCTTTTGACTGTCCACCTATCTAAATCTACCCTTATTTCTTCCAAGGGCCCAGATTAAGCAGTTGGGCTCCTTCATTTCTCTGCCTAGCTACTCATCTGCCAAGCTTGAACTGTTTGGACAGACATTCTTTCTCTATTCTACAACAACAATTTAAACATGGCATGGTCCAGATTGAACTGTTGGGCCATCCATCAAGCTAGCAGTGGCATTTTGGCTAGCCACTTTCCTGGTCTTTCTTTGGGGTTCATTTCTATTATTTTTTCTGACCAATTGATTTTTCTTGCCCTTTGATTTTTCTTTTAGGGCATACCCTCTTTACATTTTTTTAATTTTCTTCTAATGCTCTTACAAAATATGGAACCTTTGCAGCATGAAAAGATGAACATATTTGGCACTTCCCAGGTCAATCATGAAAAATGAAACCTATTGGTATAGGAACCTAACACCATGCAATCCTTCCAGGCTATATAATTTGAGCTGCCATCAAGGGCATACTCGAGTCTTAAATTGCTGAATGCCATTGGTGAAATTGAGATGTGATAAGAACTCAATTTCTATATCCAGGAACCTCAAACTTCAAACTTCTCCCTTCTTGTATATTGTTCTTCACTTTGATCACCTTTGCTCCGATAACATGTAAAAATTCCCATTGTAGATCAACAGATTATGCAATATACTAAAGCGAAATACAAGATCTACTTCTACAACAAACTTTGCGGAAGCTTAATCTTTTGAGCATGATCAATTGAGAACACATATAACTAAGAATGAGAAATCAGTCACACATAACACAGAAGAAATAACCTGGGGAAAGCCTCAGCCTAAAACCCGAATCTCTGTATTATCATCCAAGTGGAAATATGTTCGAGTTACAAAAAGAATCAGCTCACAAGCTATCCTGTTGTCTCTACAATCAAACAATGCTACTCATAGACAGTGAAAGGCTTCTCCAAACCTTCTCCTCTACCCTCCAAGCTTCCTATTTCCTTGCGCAGTTTTCCTTGGGGTCCAGTGCTGCCACCTGTGTGAATTGGCCTCTTCACACACTCACTAACCTCTGATCTAACTGCGCAATCCTGAAGGAGATAATTCCTTCTGCATGAATTTCCTATATAGGAAAAATCCTCCAAATAATAGTACACTGTCCCTTCCTCTGATCTCAACTGGGTCTCTGACTGAACTGACATGCATGAGTTATTTATGAGAGAATATTCAGTTATCTAAAGTGCAGCAGTTACATGCATGCATGCATTAACTAACTGAACTCACAATTAATTCAACAAACCATTTGAACTAATCTAATTGGACTTGAATCAGTTAACTGAGCCAATTAATTACAACTCAATATTACAACTCATCCTTATCTCTTTAATTGATGGATAAATTCCTCAATCAATGGAGAACCTATTGCATGTCCCCATATAGACTTCATGTTTGATTTTCTCCAACTAATTAACTCAAGGTGAATTAATTAATTATTTTTCAAACAGCTGCTAAGATCAAATTCAAATTTTAATTCTCAATTTTAGTTCAGGGTCTAACTAAAATTGGAATCCATCCCGAAATGTTATTTATATCGATGCTATTTTTAGCACTTCCATTTTTCATTCCTTGTTGATGTCCAACACTAGTACCCAAACTGCTATTTATAGCAGTGCTATTTTTAGCACTTCTATTTTTAGCATTTCTTGTTGCCATTTTCAACACTCTGCTTATATGGAGCAAGGTATGATCACATCAGTAAATGGTGCAGGCTCTCAAGTCTTGGTTTTGCACGCAATGAGAAGAAACTTCAATGAAAATGGTGAAGTACACTAGTAGGTTTTCCATTTATGAATCAAATAAGGGAAAGGATTATAAATGTAGGACTTATGATATAGAATTTCAATGGCTCAAGAAATTAAATGGAATCAAGAGACGCAGTTATACTCTATTGGTATGTGGAAAGGAATTCACAATTTAGAACAACATGCACATACATGTATCAATCAAATTCACAAGTACACACATGTTTCTAGGGGAACCCAACTAGGAAAAACCCCTCAAGCCTTTTTTTTAATTAGTTGAATAGAGAAACTATTACAATTTCATGCTCCATCTCAGAGCATGTCTTGCAAAGGTAAAATTGTTCTCACTACTGAATGAGCAACACTAGCCAACACTTAGCCTATTTTTGTTGCCTCTAGTATCCTATGTGCAAATTTGAGCTAATTGGGCTCCTAAAGAATAGGGGAAATCCTTATCTCCTTGAAAAATTTCCAAGGATTGATAACCTAACCTCATGCAAAATATGTACACTTTGTCTAGTATACAATTAACTTTATATTGCCTTGGAAACTCCACCACAACTGAGAAATTCCAATTCTTTGCATGCATAAGCTATTTTGGGGTTAATTGATCAGTTAACTGATAGATTTATGAGTTAGACTGATGTCTCATTGCACAAATTATTCTCCAATGACTCTATTAATTGTTAGAGGTCAGTTAATTGAGTACAATTGAAAGTAACTGAACTTGATTTCTGCAAATTAGCAATCAAGACATGCATAACTAAACTCCAAGCCTATAACTCGAATTAACTGAGTTAACTGGGTGACAAGAACTATGTCACACTAGTTAATTGGCTTAAAGTTGTCTACTAATGTGGAATTTAAATTTTACTCATTTAACTAAAGCTAAAGTCCAATTGATTCTTTCTTGCTACACTTTCTAACACTCCCTCTTAGCAAGAAATGGATTTTGAACCACCCCCATCCTACACCTATGGAATTCAAATTTACCTCCTGACAATGCCTTTGTCAAGATGTCAACATCTTGTTCCTCTGTCGGAATGTATTGTAGCAACATAATTCTCCTCTACACATAGTCCCACAAATGATGATATTGTATATATATGTGCTTGGCATTGAATAATGGAATCTCGGAGAGCTTAATGCAAATTTGATTATCACAATATTGATCTCCTAGCCTAATAGTCCCACAAGTATTTTCCTCATCCATATTGCTTCACATGTTGATTGAATGGCAACCCTGTATTTAGCCTCTGCTGAGTTGAGTGCTACAAACCTCTACTTCCTATTGTACTAGGAAATAATTTTGAACCAAACACTGAAGATAGCACCTAATGTAATTTTTTTGTCGAATGGAATCCCTACACAATATGCATCGGTGAAGCCTTGTAGCTTCACTCCCTTTATCCATATGTACCATAATCCATACTGCGTAGTGCCTCTGAGGTACTGAAACACATGCTTTGTTTCCTTCCAATACAATTTGGTAGGCCTAACCATAGCTTGACTTAGTTGGTTGACTGCATATCACATGTAGAGTCTTTTGTTCACAAGATACATCAATGACCCTACTAGCTTCTTGTAAATGGTAGCATCAATCTATTCACTTGAATTGGCATTCTTCTTCCTCCAATTTATAGCTAGAGGTGTATCCATGGGTTTATACTCTCCATGTGAAATATTTGAAGTATTTCAAGGGCATACTTCCCCTGAGATACAAACAATTTACCTTCTCCCTACCATACTTCCAACCCAAGGAAGCAATGCATGAGGCCCTTGTATTTCAACCCAAATTCCCTTACAATATCCTCTTTGCAAGAGCGAATCAACTACTCATCTCCTATTAATATTAAATCATCAACCTATAAAATAAGAATAAGCAACTTACCATCTACCACAATGTGATAGAGGTTTGCATATGCTTCATTTTTGTTGAAGCCCAATCCATTGAGATAACTATCAATCTAAGTGTACCAAGCTCGGGCCACCTGTTTGAGACCATACAATGCTCCCATGATTTTTCACACATGAGACTCTTTATCATATGTCTCAAATCCTTTCAGATGCTCTATGTAAGTTTCCTCCTCAACAACACTATTGAGAAAGGTGGTCTTCACATCCATCTGGTGGATCTTCCACCCCATTTCTACAGACAATGCAATGATTGATCTAATTTAGGAACACATTGCCACAAGGGAAAATGTTTCCTCATAGTCAATTCCCTCCACCTGAGAGAATCCTTTGGTCACATATTTGGCCTTTTACTTCTCGATGCTCTTGTGTGATGCATGTTTTAGTTTAGAGATCCATAAGGAACCCACCGTTGATTTATCATCCATTCTTTGGACCACTTCCTAAACATTATTCTTCATGATGGATTCATATTCTTCCAGCATGGAATCAACCCAAATAGGTTGCTCAATTTCTTCCTCAAAAGAGGATGGCTTTGTCTTTATGAGTTTAGTCATGTGAGCGACCTATCCAATGTACCTCTCAGATGACTACCTCTACCTGCACAAAGATGATACAGCTCCCACATTATCCCTTGCATCCTGAACCAATATATCATCTTCTTTGGTTCGTTTCCTCCCATCTCTGGATTTTTCTATTTGAGTGGGTGTCTCCACTCAACCTCCTCCCTGCTCCTCCATATATGGTTGCTCCACAACTTCTTGAGGCTCCTCCTTTGGAGCTAGAACCTCCTGCTCCAGTGGGATAATCAACTCCCTCTCAAGAGAAATTCTCATAGATGTATCCTCATAAAACTTGACATCTCTTAGCATAACAGTTATTCTAAGTGAAGGAAAATACACCGGGTAATTGTGTGGGGTTTCAATGTATCCTACAAAAACTCCCAACTTTCTTGTAGGCTCAAGTTTCTTCCTTGAATCCTAGAGACACGAAAATAAATTGAAGCTCCAAAAATTCTGAAAGGAGACTTTTTAGTAATTTAATTGATGTTAAATTACTTACATGAATTATCAACCAGGGCTAGTAAACTAATGAAATGTATGTGCACCATATGTGCTAGGAGTCTTTGTCACTCACACAATTCCTAAGTTAATTTGAGATATCAAAATGAACATGTTTCTCTACAGCTACATAAACAAATAAATCACTCATAAAAATGAAATCAATTATATTTATCTTGCTTAAAATAATGATCGCACTCTTCTTGAAATAAAGTTCATACTTGCTTCTTACTTAAAATAAAATCACACTCCCACTTTTCTTGAAATAAAATCACACTTGCTTGAATGAAAATCACACTAAATAAATCTACTTCAATAGAAAGAAATATTAACTCTATAAATGAAAATCCTATTTATATCACTGCAATGTCAAGCTATGCTTCTAATCTATGTTAATTTATACTCTGACCATGTGCACCAAAGATATCGCTTCACCTTAACAATGAAATGATTAGATAAACCTGCTGCAAAACAATCTTAAACTTCTATCTAAAAATCAAAACTTAAGTGATTAAATGAACTAACTAAAAATCCTACAGGAAATACAAAATGCAATGCTAACTACAAGTAAAAGAAATCCTTACTATCTTGAGGGGGACCTCCTATAAGAAGCAGGTAACAGTATGATGCTTTCACAAGATGATTAACCACAAATTGGAATCGCACAATAGAGCAATAAAATGAAATAGAGTTTGTATATAAAAAAAGAGTGTTTACAAAACAAAATTCAAGTTTGTGTCTGCTATGCCGAGAGGCATATTTATAAAACCCTTACGCATTAATGTTTCAGAGCATTACGCCTTATGCTAATTGATGTTAGCTAAAATTAACTTTTAAATATAAGATAATGTGATATTCTCATAATTTTCTATCAACACAGCAAATCATTAGGCTAGAAATCTACATCTCGCTTGCATGGTCTGCATTCTACATTGGTTGAATTTCACTTTGACCAGGCTACTAGGGTGTCTTCTTTATCGATCCAGGCTCTAAAAGTAGGAACAAAAAATTGTACCATATAATTTCCAACTTCCCATATTCCATTTTCTTCGGTTGAAGCTTCACAACCCATCAAACCTTAGACTTAGCTGCAGAAACATACATCAGCAGCAGAATCGATGTAATTCAATAGCTCAAGTATATATTGAGTTAAATAATAAATACAAATGATATTTATGAAATAGAAGATGATTATGTACCTGTCATACTATTTACCTTGTAAATTGATACCCAAATTAGAGTTATGAAGGTTACAAAGGGAGGAATGGAGTGAAAAAGAGTTGTCAAAAAGAAGCAATTTTGGGGTTCAAAATTCCCCCACACGAAAGACATTGCATGTCCTCATGAAAATTTTCAAAATTTGTGAGTCCTTCCTATTACTGAGCCTCCTTAGATACCTAAGCAAGGACATCCAAGTTAGTCCTCCTTGTTTTCTTAGCAGTGACTTCCATCCTCAGTTTCTTCATCAAAATTCTGTGTTGCAGACCTATAATCTTCCTCATAAAAAAAAAAAATTGAGCTATCAGTTTCTTATTTTTCTTATGCCATAAACCAAGATGTAGCAAGATGTTTTCATTTTGGCTTTTCATTTTGTGCCTTTATTGTTTCATTCTCATGCTTCATATGTCTATTCAATATTTCCAGTTCATAAATTTCTTGCTTGAGGGTGTCTTCAACTTGGAGTTCTCCTGAAATTTTAGAATGAATTGCTTCATCTTCTTCTTGGTTTGAGGATGATGCAATAATTTTACCTGTATCTCTTCTTTTCAAAGACTTTATATAGTCATAAATTTCCTGTTGGATAGGATCAATCTCTGGAATTCTTCTAGTTGGACTGGCAACTAGTGATGGAATTGGTGATGGAACTGTTGGTGATGGAATTCTAGGTTCCATATGTTCTTCCTCTAAATCGATAAATTATGGGGACTGTTGAGGTTGTTCATGCACCATTTTATCGAGCCTTACACTTTTTCTTATTGTAGATGATGGTTTAGATGGTGATTTAGTAATGAGGGGTTGTTTTTCAACTTTTCCCTACACTGTTTTCTCTTGCTCTGTTTCCTTTTTGGATGAACTTTCTTCTTTAGTGTTGGCTATCTTTCTTGTAACATTTTTATTTTTAAGATTCTCTAACATATCTACAAGAGGAGTTTCATCCTCTGAATGTTTCTCTTGTTGTGGAGGTGAGTTATCTTCTATAGGCAGCTTCCTTCTACTCTTCTTTGTCTTACCACTAGGCTCTTCTTTGTCTTACCGCTAGGCTCTTCTTTTTATGCTTCCTTAAAATGATTTCTAACTAATAAATCTTCCCAATTGGCTTCTATGTTTCTCATATGGGCTTCAATTATGATTTTCACTAGGCCATGATGATATAGGGAATTATCTATAGATTGTATCTTTCTTTGAACATTACCATCCATTTTTCTTAAGCTATGAAGTAGGAAATATGGTAGGTTAATTTCATTCCCGTCAAGAAAATTCATCATTAAGCATGCATGATAAAAGAACATGTTACCGAATCTTCCTTCACAAGTTACAAAATTTTGAATGATCAGTAGCAAATTCCTCCATTTATTCTTCAAATCTATGACTAGTATCCCCTTTTTAAACACAGAAATGTCCATACCTAGATTCTTGAGGAAAACTCAAAACTCTCCATTCTTTCTCTTCAATTCATTTGTTCTTGAACAATCTCTCTCCAATTCTTGTAATTTGGTACATTCTACTATGAAAGACTTTGTTAACACCATATCAACATCCCCAAATTATGCTTCAATGCCATCATATGCCCTAGCAAAATACTTTTTCACTTATTTCTCGTGCCCATCAAATTTCTCCATGAATTCTAGCCACCGTGCCTACTGCAACAATTTCTTAACATGTGGGTATCCTTCAAGAAACAAAACTCCATTCAAATTTGATCTTACAATGACCCCCATGTTAGATAAGCCTATCCCGTAATTTCTCTTTCAACAAGGCTAAGGAGTGGAAGGAATTTGAGTATTGGCTGAATCAGGGAAACAAAGTTTAGGTGAGGGTTCTCTCGACAATAAAATAGGGCTGAGTGAAATGGAAGTTCCTTGGCATGAAGCGGAATGATGAATGGAGAGGAGAGGGTGAACTTCGAATTATATCAAGGTTAAATCCCAACTTGGGTGACAAGATATAGATATCTTCGTTAAAACTGTTGGACACCTAATCCTAAATGGGTTAGTGTGGAAGCCGAATAGACCAAACCAGTCCAAGAGACCTTGGGATCTAAAACCCAAGAGTCACATAATGTACTATAAATGTAAATCTCTTGTTAATAAAAATGGTATTGCATGTTTTATCTTTTATATCTGTCTTGCTGTCCATGTGAGTTTAACATGGTATCAGAGCTGGTACGTTCATAACCTTCTCAATATTGTGTAAGCCATTTGTTTTTGTGGCCTGTGTAAACCAACGCTTCTATGTCTTAATGAGTTTTTTATGGTCCATCTCTGCAAATTAGTTGGAAGTCGTTGAACTCGTATATGTTTGGAAGTTTTTATGATATATAAAAATCATTAAGTGGCGTATTGTGTTGAGAGTGGAACCGTATACAGTGCATGTTTCCTGTGCATTAAAAAAAAAAAAAAAAAAAAAAAAAAAAAAACTGAAACTTGAAGGGGTTGTATTCCTTTATTTGGGCCGGCATGCATTATGTCATAAATAATTAGTTCTGAAATTTCTGATCTGTGTCAGAAGCGTTTCAATGCTGTTGCGCTACTGTGTTATAACGCCTCTGTTGATTTCTTCGCCTCCCAACGCTCCTTGTAACTGCTCTCTGCCCTGACAGAAAACATGTCTTCGATTCCTTGCAATGTGCACCTACTCTAATGCTTTGAATTCTGTCTGAAAACCTTGGCACCCCTCAGAACTTTATTTTTAGTATGCTATCCCTATGCATGCGCTGCTCTGTCCATAACACGCTGCTCCTCCATACTGTCCTGACTGCCAAGCGTTTCATGACAATTAACGCTGTCCTGTTGCAACATAATGCGTTACGCCCCCGCCTGTCTTTCCAATGCATCTGCGTCTACCATGCATGCTTTGTTTAGGTGATACTTCCATTTTGTAAGCATGGCCAACGACCTTGAAGTATTCTGAGCGTTTTAGTTGATTCTTCGCTGCGGGCCAGGCGAATATTTCTGAGGTGGTTTGACTGTTCCTGCATTTTGATTTTCTTCAATCTCAGAAGATTTTGAGATCTCTTCATCTCCGGCTTAACATTCCACCTCCAGCTTAACATTCCACGATCCACCGGAAAGAATATTGGAAATTTGACACTTGTAGACCATCCTGGCAGCCGTAAGAGTCTTCAATAGGGATTTTGGTCTTCCGAAAAAGATTCCAAGATAAAGATCGTTACCCGTCATATTTGGGTTCGTCAGAGAAATTGCAGCTACTAGCAGCCGTAATTGCGTTGATAATCTTGTTTGGCCATAAACTGGCTCTCACCTGCAAATCTTTTTGGTGGTTCATGAAACTACTTGCTTTATATTAGAAACCTCTTGGAAGTTACGAGAAAGATTTTAGCTATTGGAGTGACTGCATTGTGGTTGCTGAGAAAGAGCAGTTGTTAAAGATTGCTTGTTCTGGGCGGCAACTTTGCTGATTTGGTCATTATATGGTGAGAAACCCTCAACTAAACAAGCTTTTCATGGTGCAAGCGAGAGTCCTTCTTTGGAATCTCTGTCGTCGTCCACAATACCCCTGTTGCTGCAACTGAGGGATTTTCACGGGATTTTAGTCTTTGACTTTCCTCTAGTGTATACGCTGCCTCCTTCTGGTGCGGTGAGCGTGGAGAAAGGTCTCTTGGAGTAAAGCAAAGTTCGATTTATTGCAGGAGGTCGAACCACTCTAAATTGAAGGCCGAAGTTGCTTGTCATTTCCAGATTTCTTAGAGGCCGAATTTTGTTTTAAGGAGGGCCGAATTGATCAGCCTAGAAGAAGGCGGAAACTCATCAGCCAGGGGGGCGAGATCACCAGTTTAATAAGGGCAGCATTGATTACTGGAGAAAAGGTTATTGCCAGTACCACATTTTCATTGCCATTATTCTCAAGGAGGCCGAGATCCTGACTATCTCCAGTAGGCCAAATTATGGCATTGTCTTTATTGGGCCAAAACCATTTGCTGAGGCCACATTAATTTGCAGAAGGTAGCCGAGTCCATCTGTTGAAGTCTTGTTCAAAAGGGTATAGTCTATTCTTGCTTACAGTGGTGTAGTTTGATCTTCATTGGACAGAATCTTGTTGTAATCTCATAGGAGGGTTTCAGATCATCCCATTGCTAGAAGACTAGTTTCAAGTGCCAAGTATTCTTCAGAAGTCCATAGCCCAGGAGGGTCGAGTTTAATTGCTTTTAAGGGCTGAACCTTTCCAGAATTCAGAGGAGCAAATTCACGTGCATCTTCAACCGTGGCCGTGGCTGTAGTTGGCATCGAAGTTGTTTTCGGCCTGCTCCACAGCTGCCATTTCCAGTTTTACTTTGTATTTTCGCCCTTGATCTGAAAAAGAACGCTGAAAGGAAGATAGCAATAGAGTACTGGAAAATCGCTAAGGTGAATGGCTCTTTCTTTGTTCTCATCAATTTTTCCTTCGTAACTATTTTCTCAGAGCTCTGTGGTTCTTTTTCATAACTGCCTCTGATCCCCCCGAGATTTCGCGTCAGCAAGTGTAAATTTGTGCTCAGACTGCATAGGCAAGAAAACATCAGATTTGATTGAAAAGCAGAGTCTGAAAATGCCTTTAACGGGCTGTGCGCCATTTAAATCGCAGCATTTGTAAATACTGGTCAAGTCCGCTTATTAGGAGGACCAAAATCGTGAGGCCGTTCCTATTTTGTCCAGAACATGCAAAGATCTCCAGAAAATTCGCGTGCCAAGCAAACTCTGTAATTGCTGCTCATAGCTTGGCAAAGGCTCTTCCATTTTAGGCGAGGGAAGATATCTTTAAAGTTTACGGCTGTCTTTCAAGAAAATCTGGCGGAATCCTGTCTTTTCAGGTTTTTCAGTGAGTGAATATTAGAGTTCTGTACATTGTAAAGTTTTCCTGAGATGAATACAGGCGGCAATGCGGTTGTAACCGTAATTTTCTGAAACCAGGCTTTCCCACAAGAACAAGGATTTGAGTTGGAGAAACGATTTCTACAATAACCCCGAGGACAAACTTTGCGGATCTAGTATCAGGTTTCTGTAATCAATGTTTCTATGTAAACCCTGTATTTTGCCAAATAAATTGGGATTGTTCCTTTCCTACCAGAAATAGATTGTTATGCAAATGTTTGGAAATCTACCTCTGCTATAATTGTTTTTCTATTTTGCTTGCAACAATGACGGTTTTCCATATAGATTGTTATGGCTTATTAGAGTTACTAAAAACTCTAATCAAGTCCACTGCTGACAGCACAGTCAAAATTAACAAAGCCTCTCTTTCATACATTCAAACATGTCTACAATATGCACAAGAAAAGATAGAGTTTTTGCAGCTTGAATCATAATTGCAGCAAGAAGAATTAAAACGAACGAGTCATTATGAACCTGTTTCTGTTCAGAACAATGAAGCAGACTCCCATAAACAGCAAGTCAATATTATTCAAGTTCATTCATATTCAGTACCCAATAAAGCAGCAAGTGTACATGCAGATGCAGAAACTCAGTCTGCACTTCCCAAGCCCATCATTAGACCTTGGGAATAGCTTGTCCACAACAAGCATAGAACTGGTCTTGGATATGACAAGGACTTGTCCTTTCATATTCCAGACTACTCAAAGCCCATTCAGTTTCAGAGTGCTGGATTTATTCATGACAGTTCACCTGCTCCTCATGACAGTTCACCTCCAGCTGTTCCAGATTCTGCCCCTCTTCCACAGCAACAACAACAACAACAGATTGAAAAATGCCAACACTGTGATCGAGTTGGCCATCTGAAAGATCGTTGTTTTGATCTTCATCCATGTAAGCACTGTCATAAAACCAGCCATTCTTCACACAGATGCTTCAGAAACAAACGTCCTGCAAGAACAAAGATTCATCTAGGATGGATCGCTTCTTGGCAATGGGCATCAACAGCCAAGAAGATATTCAAATCACATGTCAGAACTTGTTCCAGAGTATTGAACTGTCTTGCAGTTGAGTTTTCTCCATCAGCTCACCTTGTATCTGACAGGGGGGGAAATGATGGTCATCTACAAGCTTCAAAGTCACATCAAGCGAGCCTGAGCCACAACCTACCACACCAGCTTCAGAGTTGTAGCCAGAGACAAAGATGCCTGAACATGCCTTCAGTTGGCAATCTGGGACACTTCCTCTAGCAGAAGACTTCAGCTTCTTGCCAGTTTTGGAAGAGTTCCAGGAACACAATTGAGAACACTTCCTCTAGCAGAAGACTCCAGCTTCTTGCCAGTTTTTGGAAGAGTTCCAGGAATTGCATTAAGCATTCCAGAGTTGTTGGTTATCCTTAAACCATCACAGGTTGAGACTTCCCTTTTCAGGTTGAAGTTTTACCTTTTATGTGGGGTGAGACCTCCCTTTTATGGTTGAAGGTTTCCCTCCTTAAGACAATAGGATCACTTCCTCTAGCAGAAAACTTCAGTTTCTTGCTAGTATTGGAAGAGTTCTGGGAACTGCACTAAGTGTTCCAGTGTTGGTGGTCATCCTTAAACCACCACCCTTTTTACCAACATTTCATAGAGCACATTCAGCCTAGTGCTGCCATGCATTTTTTGCACATTTTGTATTACAGCTCTCTTCTTGGACTCATACATAACCCTTCGGATTAAGGGGGGGAATGTTGGACACCTAATCCTAAATGGGTTAGTGTGGAAGCCGAATAGACCAAAGCAGTCCAAGAGACCTTGGGATCTGAAACCCAAGAGTCACATAATGTACTATAAATGTAAATCTCTTGTTAATAAAAATGGTATTGCATGTTTTATCTTTTATATATGTCTTGCTCTCCATGTGAGTTTAACAAAAACGAAAGTCATGTGAGAATAATTAAGGGCAATCATTATTCATAATTGTAGTAGCAACAGTTACTCATCATTTATTTCATCATCCAAATGTTTTACCTTTATTATATAACTTAATATTTACATGCCTTAGATATTTTGTCTTACTGATTTTGATTTGTCTTAGTAGGTTGTCAAGTTTCTTCAACTGCAATCTTCATTGGATTTGTTTTTGCCATAATCTTCATCTGCCCTAGTCGCAATCTTCCAACTTCGCTACAGAATTCTATCAGAGTTGCAGATTGTTGACAATTTTGTAGTTGCATTATTTTCAAAAGAGAAAAGAGGAATAAAAATAAAATGGGACTAGAATAGGGAAAAGAAAATTTAGGCTGCCAAGAACTCTTAGTTTTCAATCTGGATTTTTTGTATAAACATGCCAACAATGTTGGTTTTCATGTTTATACAATTATTATTTTTTATTCATTTTATTTATTTATTTATTATTATTATTATTATTATTTTATTTTGAAAAATAAAGTAGAATACTAAGTTGGAGAGGAAGAAGAATCTTCCTTGAACAACTTCAAATCAAGATTATCTTGCAGATTTCTTATGAATTCTTCCCTTGTTAATGGTTTATGATATATTCATAATCTATGACCATTTACAAGGAAGGTCACTTTTTCTTCATCAATGGTTCCGGTTCTCACTGCTTCATTATCACAGACAGTTTCAATCTCATAAGGACCAAGCCAATGAGTTTGAAATTTTCATTGAAAATCTTTAAATTTTGAATCAAAAAGCAATTCCCAATCACCAGGTTGAAATTTCCTTTCTTTGATAAACTTATCATGCCACCTGGATCTTTGTTTTTGGACTATATTGGTTCTATGAATAACATCTTGTCATATCTCATCAAGTTCATTCAATTGCTCCATTCTATGTCTTTGGGCTTCTGATAAATCAAGACCCAATTGGGTTGTTGTTTTAAAAGTCTTTATCTGGAACTCGATAGGAAACAGGACTTGCTTTCCATAATCAATTTAAAAAGGAGTGTGTCCTGTTTTATTTCTCCATGTGGTACGATATGCCCATAAATATTCTAGAATCTTTTCTATTGAATCCCTTCTATGCAAATGCATAGTCTTGGTAAGAATTTCTTCAATTACTTTATTGGTAGATTTGACTTGTCCATTGGCTTATGGAAGATATGGAGTTGACTTCCTACGATTGATTTTGTACTCCTCCATTATCTTCTGTACCAACTTGGATGTAAACTGAGTGCCTTTACCTATCATAAATTCCCTTGGGACACCAAAATGAGTGAAAATATCCTCAAAAGAAATGAAACTACAACATTTTTAGTAGCAAGAGAAAGTGCATTAGCTTCTACCCATTTTGTGACATAATCTGTACAAACAAAATGTACCTTTTTTGTGTTGACGATGGATTGATTTGACCAACAAAATCCAAAGCCCAATTTTCAAAAGGTTCAATAAGTAACTGAGGTTGTGGATTCATTTCATCCGAAGGAACAAGTTTCCCCATTCTCTGATAGTTGTCACATCTCTTAACATATTCCTTGTCATCCTTAAAAAGAGAAGGCCAATAATATCCTAAGAGAAGGACTTTATAAGTAGTTATTTTATGAGCGAAATATCCTCCAAATGGTTCATCATCATAATCCTTTAATATCTTTGGTACTTCATCCTCTCTAACACATCTTCGAATGATTAAGTTAGGTCCTATCTTGTAGAATTCTTCATTTATCCATGAATATGATGCACTATTTTGAATAACCTTCCTTTTATCTCAAGGAGACAAGTATGATGGTAACTTCCCTGTAGCCAAATAAATAGCAATATATGCAAACCAAGGAGATTTAATAGATATTGCAAAAAGGTATTGTTATACAACAAAATGACCTTCTCATGAACTCAGAGGTGAAATACAGCATGACTGAAGCAAAGGCCACAATTGCAGGCCTTGACTCCACACTAGCGATGGTTGCACACTGTAAACCTGCTTTATAAAGCTTGTTACCAAGCATAAGGGTGCGTTAGTGACCCTGCTAACTCAAGTTGTTAGACTAGGGGCAGCACTAGTGAAACTAAGGGAGGCCAAACCAACGAATCTGCTCACAAATATCTAGATATTTATCCCTAAATTTGCTCAAGAAAAGCAAGGAAATTCCCAAAAATCAAACTATTTGGGGAAATTCCAATCTGAAAAAGAAGGCAAATGGGAAAGAGCTAGAAAATAGGGCAGGTTCATTGCTTTTGCCCTAATGAACTCTATGAGGAGCTTGGAAACCCTAACTCGATTGCTACATAAGCAGTGAGAGGGCCATTGTGAAAGGGGTCAGAGCATTTGAAAGGATAGCCTACTAAGTTGTTGAGCATTGACTCAAATCTGAAGAAGTGAGCTAGAAGAGAGAGAGAGAAGAAGAAGAAGGGGCAAGGGAAGACTGATACAATGGATGGTTGTAATCACTCTTCCGTTATTAATACAGAACTACAGTTGTGTTCCCTACTCCATAGTGTCGGTAACATTGTTCATTGAGTTGTTCATTCCGATACTTGTTTAGATGAGTAGTTAAGTTATATACAAATATATGTTCATTGTGCATTCTTATATTAGTTTTCAAGATTGTATGTTGTGATTGTGTTTTCCTTTCCTTTATGCAATAATTGTCTTGGAGCTAGCTTTAAAGGAGTTCTTCTTGGCTGCATTGAGATCTCCAAACAAATCTAGAAGGAGACTTGAGGTAATCCTCTTTCCATACCTTGTCAATTGATGTTTGATAGATGAACATGTGTGTAACTTGGTAGCTTCTGCAAATAATCTTACAATCTGTCAAAGGTCCTAGGAAGGCCTTTGAGGGTATTTTTCATTCTCCATACACCGTGCATTTTACCCCATAGTAGAATTGGCGACTCTGATGGGGACTATACATCTAGTTCCTGGTTTACCCAGACTCTTCTCGGTTCTCTCTTCCTTCTAAGAGCTCCATACTCTTCTGCAATACTTTTCTGATCCACCAAATATCTTGCTACATCCTACTAGTATACATTCATCTCAGAAATTGATCTTGAAATCCCTCTGTTTGACTGATTTCCCACATTAACACAACTTACTAGGCTACACAGAGCTTTTTAAAGCACTGTGCCTGTGTACATGGAGCGTTAGTGGGCCTACTAACTCTCTATAGCCACTGTTACAGAGCATTAGTCTTCCATTTCCTTGATTTCCAGTAGTTTCTATGGACCAAAAGGGATGGAAAATCTTCTCATGGGCTAAAATAAGATCTATAACTGTATTATGTCAGCAAAATTGGTGTCCTAGAAATTTATTTTTAGGAAAAAGTTTTGGTTTTTCTCTCTTAAAAACAATTTTTTTTTAAAGAAAGACTGACAATTTGTATTCATCCTTCTGTCGAAATAGTTGTAAGTTGCTTCATTTTGGTTTTCAGTAGTTGTTAGGAAATATTGGAAAAGGCTATAGATGCACAGACAAAACTATGAATATGTGAAAATATGAATATGTAGAATAAATCTTGTTTGCATCAAATTGAAAAAAAAATTCAAAGCATTGTTTTGCATGATTTATTGAGTCAAGAGTCTCGCCATATTTCATACGTCAACACTCCTACCAAAGAAAAATAATCAATTACATATAAAATTTTCATTAAAATCAATTAGTACTCTTTTGAGCAAACCAACATTAGCTAGGCTAGGATCTTGGGATAAGCATGCGAGTGAACTGGCCAAGGTTGAAAACCAAAATTAGTGTCATTAATGAGCGAAAATTTCCTTCTACACTCATATTACCAGGACCACTCCACTAAAAACAGAGTGAAATACAAGACAACATCAGACTGTAATTGAAGGTAGCCCGCCTTCTCTTACAAGTCCTTTGGGCATTCTGTGTACTCGTGGTCCCTTCGGGGATTTCGAAACTAAGTCGGGGACGCAGGTATCCTACCCACACAACATATTGTCTATGACTATGTCCCCCCTGGTAATGTCTATGATTTGAGGTATCTCTAGTGACCAAACTTATAGGGACTTACACAAGGTGACTAGGATGGGCTGTCCTGGTACCTAACATGAACTGATCTACTCTGTCTTCAGTTTTTGGGAGGGTGCTCGTCTTCACGAGAGCACTTGGCCCCTCAATCTAAGGTTCGGGCGAAGCTCTAGACTAACTGTAACCATACATTTGGCCATCCTTCTATGTTATTCATTGAGATACTGGGTTTCATCTCTGGTGATCGGTGATTATCAGATGAGGTAATTTCCCTCTATTTGCTGATTGATCCATTTAGTGTATTTTTTATATTTTTTTTAAGTACCTGAGTGTTATCATTTTTGAGACTTTAAAGAATATCACGATAAATTTATTTGATAAAAATTAATGGTCACCGTAGCTACATCTGGCCCTTTTCGTCACTCCATACCATTTTTAGGACTTCCTCCACTCATTGTGGAAGATCCACCGAGTTCCATTGAACTGGATTCCTCATCTTCGAGGGATCAGTCTCCTAGATCTCACACGGGATCTGTTTGGACAACCGATGATTCAAGTTTGCC
This sequence comes from Pinus tabuliformis, assembly GCA_031772625.1. Classification (NCBI taxonomy): domain Eukaryota; kingdom Viridiplantae; phylum Streptophyta; class Pinopsida; order Pinales; family Pinaceae; genus Pinus; species Pinus tabuliformis. The sequence goes on along the minus strand of CM062806.1, from coordinate 263,025,078 downwards.
AAAGGATTTCTTTACCAAAGGATTTCTTCCTCCCTTTAACCCTTTGCTCACGAATCCGTTGGAACCTGTCTTGGCTCCCGTGGTACCTATACTTCCTGCTTCAGTAGTTGAAACATTTCCATCTATCCAGTCGACGACTCACTAGTTGTGGAACTTTAGGGACACTTTTGGTCCTTTAACACTTCCCCAGTTGTCAGTCATCACAACACCAGTAATGGCGAATCCCACTATCCCATTTGTCCCAGGTACAACAACTCACATGACACCCTCTATGAGTGGAACCCAGTAGATGCCAGGTTCCACCCCTATGGTGCCACACTGCATACCTTCAACAAGTGCCACATACAATGCTCCTTATAACACTCAATGTGGCACTATGGGTGTGGTTCCCGTTTACCAACAATATGGTCAGCCACCAATGTACAGTTCAAACCCCCAAATTCATATACCTGGGGGGTTCCCAATATGCACATGCTGGTAGGGAACGTAACAGTTCCCCCTCCATTCTCAGGCATGCATGGTCAGTCGCTAATTGACATGAGTGTTCCCTTTGTCAATCAAGGCCAAATGGTTAGTTATGTGTCAGGAAGGAATCCACAAGGGGTTCCCAACCAGTCCATGGGGGCACCCTACTCACATACTCAAATGAGTCAAGGGGGCACCGCTTATACTGGGGGCAATTTCATACCCCAGTATCAAAATCCTCATGGAAATCCACTCTACAACACCATACCACAAAGAAACTGCTACACCATGCAACCCATGTACACTATGGGGAACCAAACAATGGGAGGAGCGCAAAGCTCCTCAAGTCATCCATCATCACCATGGTCCAAGTCAGGGGCACCTAACTCTCTGCCTTTTTTGGCAACGTTGGATATACCTGACTTATACAAGCTAACAAACAACCCCATCTATCACAACTTACAATGGCCATCAATCCCGCATAAAATACCAATGGACATCCCAAAGTTCGATGGAAAACAAGGGGAGGATCTAGGCACCCATATCACCACCTACCATCTCTGGTGTGTTTCAAACTTTATGGTGTATGATAGTATCTGGCTACGCCTTTTTCCCCGCACCCTCACTAGCAACACAACGAAATGGTATATTGAGTTACCACGCGTGTCAGTAAATACCTTTGACGCTTTAGCGATGGAATTCCTAAAGAACTTCCACTTACCTATCCACTATGAGATTGGGACAGAGCTCCTCACTTCATTTCGTTAGGATACCGCCACCCACATCTCTGATCATATTCATGAATGGAGACATAGGTGGAGGTTAGTCAAAGCTCCCATCCCAGATTTTCTCTCAATGGACTGGTTATGTAAGTCCTTACTCCCACAGATCGCTAGAGATGTCACTCTAGGTGGTGCGGTCACAGAAGACAAATCAATACATCATGCCCAACACTTATATTTGATATATTCACAGTCTGGCACTCTCTACAACATAATCCCCTATGCTCCTGGTAACCCCAATGCTTCCGCCACTCAGCACACTGGAGTGCACGCCGACGGGATTGTTGGCGCAACCTTTGGGGCTGTTGTAAAACAACTAAGTGGTTCCATTGCCAAGTTGGTAGTGAACCCCTCTACCAAAATGACTGCTCTTCCTACCACTGCGATAAAATATGTGCAGTCTACACAAAAATCTGGTGGCAAGAACAAGAAGAATAAGAACAAGACCGCTCCTTCTGAAGAGCAGTCACCCAAGCAGCCCAACCCCAAACAGAAGGCCACTGCACCTACTGATGAGGAAAAGGATAAACCCACCAGATATCCATGCAAACTCTGTGCTGAAGACCACACGACTTGGCGTTGTCCATGGCTTCAAGAATGCACAGACTACCTTGCCAAAAGGGATTCTGGTAAGGCACCCGCTGTCCTTAGAAATCCTTTTCCTACTCAACAGCAGCAAAATCTTATTGCCAACCAACCACAACCCCCACAAGGGGGCAACGATGGTTCGCAACATCCTTCAGCTAGTGAAGGATCTTCTACCGTTTACACATTTGAAATGGTAGAACTTGCCACAAGAGCCAAATCTTATGGAGCTCCTATCGCTCTTGTAGCAGAACCATCCTCAGGTCAAAACCCACCACCGCCCAACGATTTGCATATCGAAAGGCCGATTGAGGACTTTGTAATTCGACCCCCAAAAGGGGCACTTCGATGCACAATGCACAATACATCTGCAAGTGATGCCCAACACTACAACATTGTAGAGGATTTGGTGCAAGCACCGTTGGCTCTGTCAGCACTCGAAGTATTACAAACATGCCCCAGCCAACGTAAAGCTTTTCTTTTGGCTATTGGAGTTATTGACCCTACGGATTCCATGCTTGCTATTTTCGACATGGAAAAGTTTAAACCTTACCTTTCCCACCAGCTTTCATTTCAGGTGCATATCACTTCGAAAGGTAAAGGTATACACAGAACTGTCATCGGCTTCATGTTGGCTTGCCCTAGGTTCCCCAACCCTATCCCCACTGTTAAACTCCCTTAAAGCTTTCGACAGCCATATATTTATCCCAAAAGGATACCTAGCCAGTTTTCCCATCACTTTGTATGGGAAAACTGTAATGGTGGACATCGAAGTCGTAGACAAGAAACTCGACTATAATCTCTTACTGGGTCACAGTTGGACATATGCCATGAAAGTTGTCGTATCTACTGTCTTTCATATCATCCTATTTCCATTGGATGGAAAGGTCATTACAGTGGATCAATTGTCTTTCTGCACCCCTAATTATTCACCATTACCAAGTGGCTTCGTACCCCTAGTAGGAGGTGGAACTGACTGCTATGTCAGTTTAGGTACCGGTCTACTGAAGGCTTCTTCCCTCATGGGTTTTTTTCCTCTTCAGCCACCCAAGTTTTCACAATCATTCAACATGCTTTCATCGATTCCTCATGAACTGAGCGATCCATGGAACCTATCGGCTCCTTTAGACCTTCACACATTCGGAGACTAGATGCTACTGTCGCCAACTGAATCGGCCTATCGAGGCATTCAATCCGCATCCACATCTCTAGTCATGTTGGTTATTTTTGACAGTACCACCGACCTTCCCATAACTGCTCCTCCTTTAGATCCATTCAATCAACTCCTACCTACAGACGAAGTCGTTCAAGAAATTATGAGTTTGGGACATCAACATTGGGAGGATTGGCACCATTGTGTCCCGATATCTGATTTGGACATGATGCCTCTTCAAATCCTATCCCCTGACTTACCAGAAATTGTTTCCTCACCCTACGCGATCATCCAAACTTTGGATGCAGAAGGAAACATGGGTGACACTTCCAGATCATTGCCCATAGATATTTCGGTCACGACAAGCATCGTGGAAAACATCCAGATGTGAGCAAATTGCAATCCTGAGGAAATTGCGAGCTCCACCTGCCTATATGAGGAATTCCACGATGTATTCCATGGGTCTCACGAGGAAATGCCCGACATTAATCCATCAATTGTCGCGCATGAGATCTAGTTTTACGATGATGAACAATACATTGAGTGTCATATCCATTCCCTGGAAATAACCGTTGAACCCATGCCTGGCCCTACTTGTTATCGTGAAAACTAGTGTCCATTCAAAGCTGCTACTCCCACTAAGATGAGTAGCTATCTTAGAAACAAACAAAATAAATTTACTTGTGTTTTCCTTTATGAGAGATAGATGAGAGAGAAGCAGAGAGTACCAACCTCAGTCTTTTGCTTGGCTCCTTGCTTGTTTCCTCCCTCCTTTGACAGAGCTTTGCCACTCCTTCCTTACTTGTCCCGCTTCAAAGAACACCTGTAGAGTCAAAGCAGCATAATACCATCAAAGCATAGAGATATATAACCATAAAAAATATAGGATCAGATGTATATTAACCATACAAATGCATATATCAATACAAGATTCAGAGATATACAAGAATATGGAGGAAAACTCAAATAGCTTTATTGATAGAAGTAGTAGAAGAGAGGATTACAACCCATTGGTCTGACCCAATGCCATCCTCCCAGCATGAAAGCCCTCTTCACCTCATGAAAAGCTTAGATCACCCAACAATACAATGTTTCACAGAGAAACCAACAGCACTTCCTTACAAAATACAAAATTCCAGCCTTTGGATCTCTAGGATGGGGGATCCATATATAGATATTTGCAGGTGGGTGAGTCAGCTTCTAGGATTTTTATTAGTGTCATTTTCTCTGATAGTTCTTAGTTCCACTTGGATATTTCATGATCTCTTACTCATCCCTAGGCGAATTCAGAGAGGAAATTGTGAAATGGGCAGTTTCTAGAAGATTCTCTTGGTTTCCACCTAGCCAACTGCCTCTGCCATTTGTCTGCTCTCGCTCATCGTACCCTACAGAAAGGCTTTCTAGTAGGTGAGATGCATCGCACCCTTAGCACTGAGCAGTCTGTATGGTCTAGTTTTGACCAATTTTGACTAGTTTTTCAGGGAAAACTTCTGGGAGATGATGTAATCAGCTAACCTTGTTTCTTTAGGGTATGAAACAACACTTTTAGGGTCTTAGAATCCCTTGGTTTATGGATGTATGATATTGGGGTTGCAGTGCCCAAATATGTCTATAATAGTTTCCCCCTAAAGCATGAGGTCGTAAATATTCTGATGTCGGGTGAAATGCTTTATCATGAGGATCTGAGGTTTTCTTGAACTGGAAGGTGACCTGTAATAAGATACAATACAATACATTATCTTCATGATATTTTCATGATCTAGCTAAGGCGAGCATTCCCATTCTCAACTTTATAAATTCATTTTCATGTACATAGGACAGACAACCATCTGTGTGGCAGAATAATGATTCTGGTAGAGCCATCACCCCTTATCTCAGATGATTATTTGTGTATCTATGATGTACATTTGATGTCATTTTCCTGAATATATCCCAACCCGGATGGATGAAACTAGATCTGGGGTCTTCAAAACTCGTTCAATCTTCGCCCAAAGTACAAGTCGATCCATGGGAAAAGATGTTCTGACGTCGAACATGGAAATACATCGCCTGATTACCAACCAATGATGTAAGCTGTTAACAAGCGTGAGAGGAATCACTAACAATGATAATGACCCTCAAGGTAGTGCAGTACAATTCACGTGGTGTGAATACATGAGTCGATGTCGAACACCACGCAAAATCTTTCAGTCAAAGGCCATTGATGTAAACCTGTTGCCAGAAGTGAGAAACTTGTCACTGAGGCATGCAAGCTTCAAAGTACTGAAAGGATTGTTCCTAAATCGACTTCTTGGATAATGAGCTGATGTCAACAAGAAGTGACTTGTTGTAGGAGGGCCTTAATGAATCCCACATCTACGACACGGAACGGAGAAAATGATTTTACGAAGGTGAAAACGATCTGATGATACAAGGTTCAGGGTGGCGGTCATGAAAGAATGAAGCGTGAAGGTATTGCAGCGAATGAGACATAAGTTGGGTTGATGAATTCTCTGAGCGGCTTCTCTTGAACATACCGGCGACACTGAAATGGATTGGTAGCATTAACCCCAAAAATGGATGGTACGGAGGACCAATGGTGATATGACCAGTGAACGGAATAACCCAACCCTACTCAATCATGGTGATGGAGTGAAAGTGTCATGTTCAAGAGCGACCTGCTACCAATAAAATTTCTTCAAGTTTTCTTCCCAATTTTTCCCCAGTCATTGCTGACCAGTACCTCTTTATTTTTGTCAAGCTTGAGGAGGATAACATATGCTTGTTCTATAATTTTCCCTTCGGAAAAACTTGTCGCTATGTTTTAACGAGCCTAGCGACAATGAAACTCGTTCTTGTCCGCATGAGAAAGTTTGTCACTATTGTTTTAACGAGTTTAATGACAAAGATAACTCGGTCCTTTTCAATTTTAGAGAGTCTTGAAAGAGACAGAAAGGAAACTCCAGTATTCATTTTTCGTAGTATAATCCCTTAAGTCCGAAAAAGTATAAAATAATACGAAATAGATGACTTTTAGATAGTTTTAACGAGTCGAACAAGACAAGCACTCGATCTTTTTGTGCAATGATCCCTCAAGTCCGAAAAGATTAAAATCTAGAGGAGGGATGGAATTTCCAATCACTTTAACGAGCTGGAGAGGCCAATTGCTCAACAATATTTTCATATTTTACGAGTCAGATGAAAAGAGCTTAAAGGAGACTCGTTTTCTGAGGAACGAGTGATGTTTTCGAATAGCAGCTGGTTCCAGGTAAGGTTTGAAACTATTCAATCATGACAGTGTAGAGAAGGTGGCTAATAGAATCACTCATCGCAGTTGTTCCTCAAAATGGGTAAACAATCAAATGGAGGCATATGATAAGCTAAAAAAGAGTGGAGGTGATGGTAAGAACACGACCAAGGTTCAAAAGCTGATAATTATGCGATCACAATGGTTGTTCACCGAAGGTGGGTTCATTTTTTAATGAGCTTAAAATCGGGTGGAACATATGCTCGTTGCAAGGTTTATTTTTTAACGAGCTTGAACTTCACGTAAAACTACTTGTGCCAGTCATATAATAAGGATGTATCATCGATAGGTTCATTTTTTAAGGAGCTTGCCCCATTCAAAACTTTGCTCCGGAGCCTTTATTATGCAAGCTAGGAATGACCCACCTACGAGGTTAAAGGGTTGAGAGCCTACAAACTACGAAAACAAAAGGTCGCTTTTCACTTGCATGCAAAAGGTTTGCATGCCCCCAAGTATAAAGAAAAGTAGAGTTTCCAGGTTACCATATGAAAGTTCTCGCATTTGCAAGATTGCTCCATCCACATTTGTAGACAAAACACTTCCTTGGCTCTGTCCATCGAAATAGACAAAGGTGAATGGTGGGACGCATCCACTCACATAACTTTGACGAGGGAATCTTATTCCAGTCTAATCCCATTTTCCTAAATGGACGGGTGTGTTAGACTAGTCATATATCCTCCTCGGAAACCTACCCTATACCTAAATTTTTCTTGCCGAAGCAGACCAGGGTGCATGCCCCCTGGGTTTCAATCACAATCACCGAATCACTCGTGCTCATCAAGTGGACAGACTAGAGACTGATGAGACATTCCTTGCGTACAAAGACCAGTTAGGGATGGAATTTGACTAATAGAAAGCTGGTCAACTAGGTGGACCACTCTGCCTTCATGCGGAAAACACATGACTTGAAGAAGCGAGGAAACAATAGCTCCCATGCTATAAATGTAGCCACACCCAAGGAGTAGATTGTAATCTAAAGGTCCTTGGACTACCATAACATTTGGATGAACGGTTTTCCTTCTCAAAGTTATAGGAAAATTTGGAAGGATCCCTAACGGTCGATTGGTTCCTTTGTTGAAGCCTGTCATATTTTGAATCTCAAGCAAAAGCGATGGAAAACCAAGCGCTTTCCAAGCAGTTGAGGAAATGATACTCACAGAAGCCCCTTCATCTATGATAGTACCAACCATGATCATTCCATAAGCTTGTACTATGATTCAGAAAGGTACATTAGATGGTAGGCGGGGTCTGCCTAGTAGATTCCAATCGAAGGAAATGATTAGATTACTTGGAGGAGGGATCGAATAAATGGCCAGGTAAATCTCTGACAAACTTCCTTCCTACGGTAAAGGAATGAGTAGATTTCCCCCATGTTCATTGGATTCTGTGTTAACAAAAATAATTTGAACGGTGTCATCCTCATTCTCTTTAGTGACTGTATCATCTGAAGGTGGACCTTCTGAAGACAAGACTGGGTCGACTGCCATCTCGACCTGTTGACTTTGGTCTGGTGTGGACTCAGAGGGTTTATCTTCAATGATAGGTGCTTTGACCGACAACAAAGGTGTGTCAGTTGGATTTTCAACTAGCGATGGACTCGGCAAGAGTTTCTTGTATCCAAGCGAAAGTCGCTGTTGTGACGCAAGATGGTTATCCAAGACTCTTTTAGCTTCATCCAAGAAGGGACAATGGTGGAGGGCATGATCGCCTTCACACAATCTACAAGGAAATTTAGAACTTCCTTTCTGTCCATTGACTTCGTTTTCACTAGTTGACAATGTACTCTCAACATGATCGACAGAGGTTGACAACACCGAATTGTGCAAGTGGGGAGACCAATCCCTTAAGATCTGTGGGATGCAAGGACAATCTTGATGATAGTGGTCCCCTTTGCAAATGACACATGGAAATTTAGGTTTGGACAGTGTAATGTGTGGATTTTTGCCAGATGATGCGTGGTTGCCCCCTTTCGCCGTTGGTTTCTTCTTCTTCTTCTCCTTCCCTTTCTTCTTCTTCTCAGTTACTTAGTTTTTAGTGTTACTAGCTTTACCAAGTTAAGAGGAAGAAGGAGAGGGAGAAACGAACGAAGTAGAAGGTTGGGGGGGAGAACTCTAGTATCATCTGGTTGCTGATTTGATTGCTCAGGAATCACGGTGCTTTGAACGACAGAGGTTGAGAAAAGCCATACTGGCAGGCCAATTGTAAGTCTTGGAAGGGACAATGTAGCCATATGAGGTGCACCAACATCTCCCCAAGAGGAGAAGGGACTAGGATTCCCCCAAAGGCGAAATCCTTGATTGGTGGACTCCATTTTCTCAACCTAAGACCAACGAGGGAATAGAGATGTTATTCTGATTAAAATAAATTTTATGACGCTTTGACACAACTTGCTTTTTCAATTTTTAAGAGTCGAGAAAAAGCTAAAGATGACTCTAGTCGCCTTCGATTTTTAATGAGCCTGAAGTGACAAGTGCTCAGATGGACCTTTTCTTTTAAGGAGTCTAAAAAGGAACGAAAGTGACTACTCTGGAAATCTAGACAGAGGGATTACCAAACCAATCGAAAAACTGCAGAATAATTTTTACGGTACGGTAGTCAATCTTCCCGAATGTTGTGTTCAGTTCATTGTGATCGATAAGGCGGCAGACACAACTTCCTAAGGATAAAGGATATAGCCTATTGTGTTCTCCCAATATATACTCAACGGTACGTGGGAGCACAAATCTGTACTGGCACTTGTCATATCAAAGAGGAGGAATCACCCAACCTACGATGAAAACGATAGTTGCTATGCTTTACAACACCGGAATACGTCTCTAGCCTAGACTTCTAGATGTTTTGCGTTAGATTGCAAAGAGTTTTTATGTTCATTGAGATTTATTTTACAGTTGATCTTTCTTAAGAAGTTTTCCTTTAAGGTTCACTGTGTGATGTAGATATACAATTCCTAAATATGCAATCTAAGATGATAAACAGTCGTTTACTTTCTTTTTGCATTGAAAATCCTAGCTACTAAGGAAATAGAAGTAAGATTCTTTCAACATAGAGTAGAGAGCACACACTAAGATGCACTGTCCTAAATCAATTTCCACGAGCAGTCTAAATGCAAATGCACATGCATATATTTTTTTCTGCTTTCTTAATGTTTGATTGATAAAAAGAATGCTAAGTACAGATCTGAACTATTTTTCTTTCAAAGCAACAGTACTAACAATTTTAGTTTCAAAAAACAAAAGGAAGATTAAGATGACACTCTGCGATTTCGAATTCAAAAATTGCTTTCGACACTTGAAATACTATTAATTCAAATCAAATACAATGGCAAAAGGTAATCGACTATCAAAAATAGGACGACTCTTTTCTTTGATTGAAAACGACACTTGTGACACTTCCAAATCAAAAGACGACAGTTTGATTAAGCTATTGTTTGCAAAGGAGAACTGCAAATGATGAAAAATACATAAAAACATTCAGAATTCTTTATCAATGGATTCTAAATAATGCAAAGGAAGGGAGTCTCAAAAGTGATATACTGATCACAGACAGCAAAACTACTTAATAAAGCTGAAGGCAATGAAGAAAAAACCAAAATCTGGAGGCAGAAAAAGTCTTACCTAATAATCACTCCTGTAACACAGGGAAACAAGGATGCATCTCACCTTCAGCACACAGGAGGTGTGATGCATCCAGGTTGCCAATGGGAGACAGTGCGATGGTCCAGGGATGAGACTGAGCTTAGTCTTTGCTCACAGTTTGCAGCTAAGTTCATGGGTTTATGCTAAGCTAATGATAGGCAGTAAACACAAAGTATAGGGGCTTATCTAATGAGGTTACTTGAGCTACCACCAGTGCACTTAGGATGCTTGCAAATGAGTTGTTAAGTTCATAAACAAACCCAGAGATGGACTGAAGTAGCGTTGATCTACTTTGTATTTGCATAGCAAAAGCAGTTCAAAGGCTAGCTGGCTTAACTTCAGGTTCTGTCTATAGTTTATAAAACAAACAAATAGAAACAAGAAAACAAGCTATTCGCTCCTTAGTGGAGTCACCATTTTGTTATCGGGAAAACTAGTGTCCATTCAAAGCTGCTAGTCAAGACGAGTAGCTATCTTAGAAACAAACAAACTAAAGTTACTTATGTTTTCCTTTATGAGAGATAGATGAGAGAGAAGCAGAGAGTACCAACCTCAGTCTTTTGCTTGGCTCCTTGCTTGTTTCCTCCCTCCTTTGACAAAGCTTCGCCACTCCTTCCTTACTTGTCTCGCTTCAAAGAACACCTGTAGAGTCAAAGCAGCATAATACCATCAAAGCATAGAGATCTATAACCATAAACAATATAGGATCAGATGTATATTAACCATACAAATGCATATATCAATACAAGATTCAGAGATATACAAGAATATGGAGGAAAACTCAAATAGCTTTATTGATAGAAGTAGTAGAAGAGAGGATTACAACCCATTGGTCTGACCCAACGCCATCCTCCCAGCATGAAAGCCCTCTTCACCTCATGAAAAGCTTAGATCACCCAACAATACAATGTTTCACAGAGAAACCAACAACACTTCCTTACAAAATACAAAATTCCAGCCTTTGGATCTCTAGGATGAGGGATCCATATATAGATATTTGCAGGTGGGTGAGTCAGCTTCTGGGATTTTGATTAGTGTCATTTCTCTGATAGTTCTTAGTTCCACTTGGAGATTTCATGATCTCTTACTCATCCCTGGGTGAATTCAGAGAGGCAAGTGTCAAATGGGCAGTTTCTAGAAGATTCTCTGGGTTTCCACCTAGCCAACTGCCTCTGCCATTTGTCTACTCTCACTCATTTCACCCTACAGAAGGGCTTTCCAGTATGCATCACACTTTTTGCATGTAGTAGGTGAGATGCATCGCACCCTTAGAACTGAGCAGTCTGTATGGTCCAATTTTGCCTAGTTCTGAGTAGTTTTTCAAGGAGAACTTCTGGGAGATGATGTAATCAGCTGACCTTGTTCCTTTAGGGTATGAAACAACACTTTTAGGGTCTTAGAAGCCCTTAGTTTATGGACATATGAGATTGGGGTTGCAGTGCCCAAATATGTTTATAACACTACTGTCGAAGAAGAACACCTACTATACCTTAAACAGCTAGATAAAACCCGTCGAGATGCTAATTTGGCACTCGAGGCTCACAAGCAGCAGATACAATCCCAATTTGCAAAAGAGACTAGGTTTTGTTCTTTCCAAGAGGGTGACCTCGTATCGCTCTATCATCCAACAGATAACCTCTTGGAGGCATGCACACTTCGACCCATTTGGCTAGGTCCCTATATCGTAATGAAAGTCCTCCCCATGGGGGCATATGAACTAGGATATGCGGAAGGTGCCAGTCGTCACATACAGCACATTGCATCAGCTGCTTGGGTCATCTACACACCCAAGTCCAAACTATTTTGGTCTGGGGGGGTCTTTCTTGGTACCACCACCAACAATATTGCTGAGTACATGTCCGTCATTTCGCTTCTCACGAAAGCGTCATCAAGGGGCATCTTTAATCTAGTGGTCAAGTTAGACTCCTAGCTAGTCGTTATGCAATTGACAAACCATTATCACGTTCGTAATCCAACCTTGTTACGTAATTATCTAAGGGTGCGACTCTTGGAACATCAATTTGAAATAATCACATATGAACATGTTCCTCGAGAATTAAATACGGTTGCTGATTCATTAGCTAACTATGTATTGGATTGGCATTTGTCTCATTCTTTATAGAAGCATGCATGAAAAGTAAAACATTTACTAAGTTAAAAATTTGTTACAAAAAACATTTAAAAACGCATTTACACCACCAAAATACCAAAAATATCTGTATATATATATAGATTGAAATCTAGTCTTTTACATCAAAATATTCCAAAACTTGGATGATTTAAGTACAAAATGGCTCAAAAGCCCAGCTACAAACACTCATATGGCTACGCCAAAACACCTGCTAAAAAGAGCCTATTGCTCCAAAAATGCTAAAACAGCTCTAGCTACCCTCCGAAGAGGAACCAGAAACCGCTCAGGTACACCAACTATATGCCGCTGCATATGAGCGGGAATATCCCTCATAGGAAAGGGGGGACACCCATAGTTAAACCCTCTAGGTTCCTCAGAACCTCATGGAGACTGTCAGCATCGCCCCCTCCAGCAAATAGTTGGCCTCCTCGTCGCACATGGCAAGGTTCGCCTGCAGGTCGTACTGATGCCACATCTGTGTTAAGCATAAAAGTTTCATGTCAATTCTTATTTCACCTATAAAAACATTACATAAACATTCAAAAGCTAAAAAATACTTAAAGTACTGTCAAAATTATTCTCACCTTGAGGACCCCAGTTGGTCCCAGGCGGTAGCATCAAGTCTGGGTCGCTAGTGAAGTCCATGCCTTCATAGGCATAGTCATCAATAATCACAATTTGGCTGCGAAGCCACTGGAAGAAATATTCATCGAAGAAATGTCGAATCGGTCCTCCTCCTGTGCGAGGATCGAGTGATGACCAGCGACCCTGCCTTGGCTCCCTCGAATCAAATGGACCTAAGCTCATCTGTGGGTGCATGATGGGTACCCTCTCAAGGAAGAATGAGACTATGATAGTACCGTACCCAAAACTGTGTTGGGTACGGGTCTTGCATGCTGTTAATTCTACATTCAACTAGCGAAGCACTGCTTCACACCAGTTGAACATCTGTGACTGGACACAGTCAACCACAAGCAACAGTTGGGCCTTTGTCACAACGTGGGGATTCTTTGACCCCGCTAACCACATAATCAACCATAACATTTTCCTCATGGACCGAGATCTTATCCTCTCTATGGGGACTCTGTTACTGACTAGTCCACTCTCAGGGATGCAGTAGGTTTGTACCAGCTCTGAGGTAGATCGTGGATCTGGCCTACCACCGGTGAGGTTTTCCTGTGCCCCACGGCACGACAAACTAGTCAAAAAATAGATGTCATCCCAGTCAATAGCCAGCACCTGATCTCCAATCCCGAACACTTGCTTGTGTTCATCCCAACGCTGGATAATCCATCTCAGTAAATCCTCCTATCCTTTCATCAACTCCAGCTTTGCAAACTTCAGTAAACTGCAGCGGCGCAATACAATTATGCATGCTAGATCATTTCGCATCAGCAATTCCTCATTATCATGGGTTCATTCTCTCCGTAGGTGAGTCATTTCGGCCTGAAACATGCACACAATAACCCTAAAAACAGTTAAAATAGGGCAAAATCACTTTAGGAATCCATGCATGAGGGTTTTCACTGCGCCCTTTAGCTCTAGCGCTACCCCCGGTACTGCACAGGGAGGATTAATGCCCTCCAGTAGCTCGTACAGAACGTTTAACGCTCCCTACGAGCCATCTAGAGGGCATTAGTGCGCAAATAGAGCTTTAGGGCACCTCAGATCTACAAAATTCTACCCATAAAACTGTTAAGAAAGGTTCAGTAATGCATAGAGCAAGGTTTGAGCTCTAATCTAGGACTGACAGCACATCGAATGGTTGCCCGAATCTCCTGCAATGGTCCATGGAAAATTTGCTCCTCTTTAGCTCCAGAATGCTCTCACAAACTTCAAAATAGTGAAAATGCTACATGAGAAAGCTCAAAGCATCTCCTTATATAATTTTGGAGACATGATTTCTTGAAAATCATTAAAGAGGAAGTAGTCCATTCTCCCTGTTTTTTTATCATGCATGAACCCATATGATAGGAATTGCTACATTTTTATACTTTTTACCGCTTTTGATGAAAGTACTTTCAGGAATGAAACGCAGTAAAAGCTGCATGCAATTCTCAATAGAGCACTTTTTGTGATATTTTATTGCTCTTTAAAAAATAGAAACATCTCTGAGTTTTCATCATGGCACTCATTACATCCATACAATGATGCTCTGAGCAACTCTTTTTTGATCTTTTTCCAGTTCATTAACAGAAAAAGACCAAAGGAGCATTCTTTTTAGGTGCTTTTTTCTCACTCTTTAAACTGAAAAAAAAAAAATCCTGAGCTATGTCTTTCTTCTCGTTAAACTTGATAAAGATGACTTGAGCATTCTTTTAGGTACTTTTTTCGCTCGTTAAACTGAAAAATCCCAAGTTTTTGTTACCGGGCTCGTTAAAAATATATGGCAACAGCAAGAGAACTTTCTTTTTTGGGATAGTTTCTCGCTCTTAAATCGAAAAATCCCTGAGTTTTCCCCTCCTTCGAGCTCGTAAAACTATGAAGAAGGGATGAGCTATTCTTTTCCTTTTTTTTCTCACTCATTAAACTGAAAAAGATACCCTAAGTTTTCTTCATCTAACTCATTAAAATTTTTGATGAAGGTATTGAGTTTGTCGTCGCGTGACTCATTAAAAATTCATGACAAAAATGAGTTTAGTCCGTCGCCTCGTACTCGTAAAAAAATGAGGTTGGCATCTATTGAAAATATGTTTCTCTTTATCCAAGTTCAATAGATTAAAGAACGGAAAGGTAACTGATGTGGGTATACTATTAACCTTTTGTCGCACCCGATTAACAACTATGACAAAGGGACCACCATGGAGTTGCACTTTACGATCTTTTTAGACTCTATAAATATGAAAAGACCACTGAGTTGTCTAGTTTGGACTCTTTAAATTACACAGAAAATCTATAGAGTTTTTCTTTTTATGATACTTTTCAGACTCTTAAAACATGAAAAAATCAACGAGTTTGCCTATTTGGACTCATTAAACTAATCAGATAGGGCAAAGAGTCGTTCTTTTTGTGATCCTTTTCAGACTCTTTAAACATGAAAAGATCGATGAGTTTACCCATCTGGACTCATTAAATTAATCATATCGGGAAAGTGGACAATACAACTGTATTCCGTATTAGAAAGCATGGTTTAGCAGTAGTCATTCCCTTGAACATGGCACTCCCTCAGATAAACCTTCCTTTTGATGGCCTCTCAATATGAACCCTACAATCCTATGAGTTTTAGCCCATATACCCTGATGTAATTGCATCTCTGTATCCTAACACTCTCTAGTGTTCATGAGTCTAGTGTTGTCTAGTTAAAACCGTTGTCATGCCTTCTATTGTTCAAGGGTTACCCATTTGTTTCCTCCATCAACCGATTAAACATATCCTTTCATCACGCCCTACGTTGTTTAGACCCAAATTCTCAAAAGATTCCTCAAAAAACAAAATCATTCTTTTCTCATTTTGTGTCAATTGATGTAGGACACATCATTGCCTACCTTTCCACAGGTTTCTTCCTATCAACTTGAACACTCTATCTAGGAAGATAACCCAGAAACACATTCAGTACCTTGGTACTTGCAGACATTAGTGGTAGGTTACCTTGTGTTTGATTCGGGGTTCTCATTATTGGCTCCTGGTTAAGCGATTCTATGGGTGTTCGACGACAAAGAAATCTTTCACACTCACTAGTTTGTACTTTTCATCTTAGAGACCATCACCATTATCAGTGGCCTTCCTCGCGTCTGTTAACAATCTCCATTATTGACTGGTAATCATATGATTTTGTTCATGTTCGACGTCAATGCATATTTTCACATGTATCGATCTATGTTGTTCGGTGAAGAAGAAATCAAGACCTTGGGTAGAGGCTTGCATCATTCAGCCTTGTTTTCTCTCCAAAGTTGTGGATATTGTTTTTTGGAGACAGCTATTTCAGGATGATTCTATTATGACACTAGATCTGCTTTGTGCTTATCAGCGTCAGCCTTGTTATATCTCTTTGGAGAAAATTACTCTAACATAGCTACTGAGCATGGGAATGCTCGACTCAGGACATGATTTTAGCAGTTTTATATATATGTGTTGTATCAGGTTTTCCTTGTCGCCTGAAGCTTCTCTCTCTACAAATTTTGACAGAAAATTACAGTTTTAGTAAAGTATTTCAGCCATCGTCTCTGCCTCTGATCTCATACTTTAGGGGGCATCTGTTATACAACAAAATGACCTCCTCATCAACTCAGAGGTGAAAGACAGCATGACTGAAGCAAAGACCACAATTGCAGGCCTTGACTCCACACTAACACTGGTTGCACACTGTAAACCTGCTTTATAAAGCTTGTTACCAAGCCTAAGGGTGCGTTAGTGACCCTGCTAACTCAAGTTGTTAGACTAGGGGAAGTGTTAGTGAAACTAAGGGAAGTTCAGTGGGTCAAACCAACGAATCTGCTCACAAATATCTAGATATTTATCCCTAAATTTGCTCAAGAAAAGCAAGGAAATTCCCAAAAATCAAACTATTTGGGGAAATTCCAATCTGAAAAAGAAGGCAAATGGGAAAGAGCTGGAAAACAGGGCAGGTTCATTTCTTTTTCCCTAATGAACTCTATGAAGAGCTTGGCAACCCTAACTCGATTGCTACATAAGCAGTGAGAGGGCCATTTTGAAAGGGGTCAGAGCATTTGAAAGGATAGCCTACTAAGCTGTTGAGCATTGACTCAAATCTGAAGAAGTGAGCTAGAAGAGAGAGAGAGAGAGAAGAAGAAGGGGCAAGGGAAGACTAATACAATGGATGGTTGTAATCACTCTTCCGTTATTAATACAGAACTACGGTTGTGTTCCCTACTCCATAGTGTCGGTAACATTGTTCATTTAAATACTTGTTTAGATGAGTAGTTAAGTTATATACAAATATATGTTCATTGTGCATTCTTATATTAGTTTTCAAGATTGTATGTTGTGATTGTGTTTGCCTTTCCTTTGTGTAGGAATTGTCTTGGAGTCGGCTTTGAAGGATTTCTTCTTGGCTACATTGAGATCTCCAAACAAATCTAGAAGGAGACTTGAGGTAATCCTCTTTCCATACCTTTTTAATTGATGTTTGATAGATGAACATGTGTGTAACTTGGTAGCTTCTGAAGATAATCTTATAGTCTGTCAAAGGTCCCGGGAAGCCCTTTGAGGGTAGTTTTCATTCTCCATACACTGTGCATTTTACCCCATAGCAGGTATTCATCAGGAAAATTATCTTCTACAGGAACATCATTATTATAATTTTGGATTCTAGATAGAAAATCTTTTTCTTTCCAGGTCTATCAAAAATAGTAATATTGAATTATTGTAATAACAATAACCATATTGTAATTATTCCATTAGTAATTGATTTATTCATTAAATATCTAATTGCAAAATGATATGTGTGGATGAAGGTTTCATAACCAGTGATATAATGTCTGAATTTATTGATGTCATGTACAATAGCTAAAAACTCATTTTCTGTTACACTATAATTTAACTCTGCAGGAGTCAAATTTTTTCTTGTGTATTAAATGGCATAAGGAGTTAAATATTTTTTTCCTAATAAAGTTGCTAAATTTGTATCTAAGGCATCAGTCGAAATGTGAAAAGGTAGTTTCCAATTTGGTCCTCTTAAAATGGGTGTTTTGGAAATATTTTCTTTCAATATTTCAAAAGTTTTTTGGTAGTCAGAATTATAGATGAATTCACAATATTTTGTAAGAAATTTGAAAAGTGGAGAGGCTATCTTTGTAAAATTTTCTATAAATCTTCTATAATAACTAGTAAGACCAAGAAAACTTCTAACATCTCTTTGACAAGTTGGAACTGATAATTTAGAAATAACTTCCACTTTAGATGTATCCACTCTAATTCCATTTCCTAAAATATGTTGTCATAAAACAATTCCCTCTATGAACATCATAAAACATTTTTCTTGGCTTAATGAGATATTTTCGTATTTACATATAATGAGAAATTTTTCCGAATTTTTTAGATATTCTTCAAAAGAGTTTCCATAGAAAATACAATCATCCATGTACACTTCTACATAATCATGAATTAGATCAGAAAAAATGCCTAAAACAACCCTTTGGAATGTTGCAAGTGCATTACATAACCCAAAAGAAAGTACTCAGTAAGCATAGTTTCCCCATGGAAAGTTAAAAATGGTTTTATCTTGATCTCCTGAAGCTTCTTGGACCTCGTTATATCCACTAAAACCATCTGAGAATGAAAAATATGTTTCCCCTACCAATGTATCCAAGACTTGATCTATAAAAGGAAGTGGAAAATGATCTTTTAAAGTAGCTTTATTAAATTCCCTATAATCAATGAATACTCTCCATTTTCCATTCTTCTTTGAAACAATTACCAATGTTGAAACCCAATGGTTGTATGATATTGGATAAATGAAATTCACATTTAAGAATTTTTGTAATTCCTCTTTAACGATTTCCCTTAGATTTGGATTCATTCTCCTCTGGGGTTGTTAGATTGGTTTGGAATTATCTTCAATATAGATATGATGCATACACGTGTTAGGATCAATTCATTTCATATCAGTGTATTCCCATGGATAAGCATAGCAACATTCTTGCAACATCTTTATTAATTCTTTCTTTTGAGATTCTTCTATATTATCATTAATATTCAAAGTTTTCCTAGAAAATTTTCTATTAAATAATTGCCAAATTTATCCATAAAATGTAAATACATTTGACGAGATTATAGATATTCAATATTACATTGTTATTGAAATTTTTTACTAAAACAATATGAGGAAGATTCATTATTTTCCATTAGATTTAAAATCTGATCTTCTTCATCTATTTGTGAAGTAGCAAAGAGTGATCGTATATCAATATCATCATCTATCCATTGTTCACTTTCTACTTCTATTGTTGTTTTTTACGGGAAGATATAATGTGAATTTATTTATCGAACTTCCATTAGGGATAAACATATCACTAGATCTACAACTTATAAAAGCACCAATTGTAGCTAACCATGGTCTTCCTAGAATCAATCGGTGTCCTCCTAAATTATTCTTGGATGTCAATATTATAAAGTCAGCAAGATATTCCCAAGAATCTAAGGATACAAATATATCTTCTAACACACCATTAGGTTTGATAGTAGATCTATCTGTTAATTATAATAACATAGGTGTATATTGAAGATTAGGAAGTTTCAATTGATTCATAGTTTGTTTACTCATGATGTTTATGGATGATCCTAAGTAAATCAATGTGTTTTGGATTTCAACAGGGTTGATGTGTGTTTTCACAATGGGAATTCCTAGATCAAGATATTTCTGAACTGTTGTTTTTCCCATCATGATATCTGTAATTTTCCTAACTAACTAAATTATTTTAACTTCTTTCATTTTTCTTCTTGGTCTTTTAACACTTAACTCCCTAATTTCCTTTGCAAATGTTGGTACTTCTTTCATAGCTTGTAATAAAGGAATTTTTATGCAAACATTCTTCAGTTCATCTATCATATCATAATCTGGCAACACACTTTGTTTTTTTACCCCTTTATCAATTTTCAATCTTTCAGGAAAAGGTGGGGTTTCAACAAAACAGAAGGTTTTTCTATGATGGCATTTGATTTTAATGGAGTATCATCACGATGTGTAGGGGTGGTTTGTTTTTGAGAATTTTCCTCTTGATAAAGAGATGTATCTTTCTCAGAGAGGTTATCCTTTTCAAACTCCTGGTTAGCAACAGATGATGACTTCTTTTCCAATACTCTACCAGATCTAAGTTGGACATTGTTTAGATCTAATGGAGTTATCATGTACGTTTGGAAAATTTGTCCTTCCATATTGTAAATAGACTGTGAATTTGTATTATTTGGATTTGGAAGTGACTGGGCAGGAAGTTAATTTGGTTTTTGTGGAAATGGTAGTGAATGTTGTGGGTTTGGATTTTGAGTTTGAGAGGGTTGAATAGGCTGAGGAAAATATTGTGGTGAAAAAAAAGGGTAAGGTTGTTGAAATTGAGGATATTGAGGATACTTTCCATAAGGATTTTCCCATCCCTATTCCCAAGGTTGAGGCCAAGGTTGCCAAGGCATGGGTGTAGTCCAATTACTTTGTGATGGTTGTGCATATGTTTGAGTGTTGAAACCTTGGGTCATACTTGATTGTGGATTTTTTCATCATCTCTTGGCAATAAAACAAAGTATATCTACTTGATTTAGCATTATTTCCTCTTTATAGATAGATTTAAGACCTGGTATTGAAGGACATTCCTTTGTATCGTGATTTTCTGCACATATAACACAGATTTCTACACTTTTTAAGTCAAGAGGGCATTCTCTCAGGGCATGCTTCTTTCTACATTTTCGACAAAATATAGATAATGCAGCATTTTCAGCCTTTCTCTTGTTTTTTACTTTAAGGGTATCTATTTGTTCACTAAGACTCCACAAAATATCTATTTTAAGGTTGTCAAGAAAATTTCCTTTTTCAGCCCTACTTACTGTCCCAGTTGTAGAATTATTAATCCTATACATAACATGATCTCTTGGATTTTTCCTAGTTCTTGCCTTTCCTCTTGAAATGTGTATGCATGATTCACAAATATATCCAAATGATAACTATGAAATATATCCTTTACCCATCAAATTGAGAAGATCTATCCACTAATCTCTGATAGATTTTAATAATAGATCTTTCAAAGTTTCTTCATATAGATTATGCATTTTATCCCTTTTAACACTATATACAAATCTTTCAACAAAATCTTCAAGACCTTCATCTTCTTTCTGTACCATTTTAAAGACTTCATCTTTAAGATTATGGGGCATACAATAATCCTTGTATTTTTCTAAGAATGGAGTTTTCATTTGTTCCCATGTTCTTATAGAATGTACTCCTAATCCCATAAACCATTTTAATGTTGCATCCTTAAGAGTCGCTGGAAAAAATTTCAAATTTTGAGTATCAAGCAAGTAGTCATAGGATCTACACAAGACTTCAAACTCTAGGAGAAATGTTTCAGGATCCTCATTTCTTAATCCATGAAAATTAGGAAGGATCGAGGGTGAGATATCTTTCATTGTGGTTGTTGTATCTTCATTGAGAATGGGAAATCCAAAATGTTATGGATCTCCACTACCACCTCCTCTTCATCTTCCTCCACCTCTATTTTCTCCTCTTCCACCTCTAATCCTAGGTTGTTCACCTTCACATTATGTACTTCTCCTTCCCCTTCCCCTGCCATTGTAGATTCCTCAGAACTAATGTAAGGTTCTAAAATTTGATTTTTTGCTTCCTCCTCTAGCCCCTCTAGTTCTTCTATCAATGGAATGTTAAAATAGGTTTCTTCTTCTTCCTCTCCACTAGGGATTTCTAGTTCTTTTCCTAGAAGTTGTTCTCTAGTTGAAGATAACAAAATTACTACTTTTGTTGGCAATGTAGGATCTTATTTTTCTACTATGGCTTCAGTAGAGGAAGTTGGTGAATCTCTAGGCTAGATTTTAGATCTAAGTACCTCAGGAAGTCTATGTTTGTCTGTAATTGATGGAATATGAGTTTGGGTGGATGGTGTGGAACTATGAGGTTGTGGTGGTGTTATGAAACCAGCTCACAAAAAGATAGAAAAGAGAGATCCACGCCTTAGAATTCAACCTCTTCGAGGGGTCAACCTCCTTTACATTACATAAATGAACAATTCTTGGATGATACAAATGAAAAGACCTCCTTTCTATATATAGGAGTCTAAGGGGTTATAACATAATCAGAGCCGACATAACAATAATAATGTAAGGGCACAATAATAACAATAGTGTGCTTCTATGGGGCACAATAGTAACAATATGGGCACTACATGGGTACATCAATATAATAAGTGGGTTATACTAATAACAATAAGGGGTTACACTAGTAGTATAGGGGCCTAACATGCCCCTCTCCTTCAAAAAGTGTTGTCCTCAACGCTTGAGTAGTTCTTGATGCTTCTGTATAAAATTCTTGCCCTCCCATGTGGAATATTCAGCGCGTAAGTTCTTCCACTTGATGAGATACTCTGAATTTGATCGATTTCGTAGCTGTCAGGTTCTTGTTTCTGTGACTGCTCCAGGTTCCAATATGATTTTCCCTTCCACTTCAATTTCTAGCAATATTGCTTGAATTGGGATCTTTTGCAACTTTTGAATAAGTGGCCATACTTCTTCGTCCTTCTTCCATTCATCCCTTGCTTCGTTTATCCAATTTGGTTGGATAATATAAATAGCACAAAACAATGCTTCCACATCCTCATCCTTGAAGAGTCTTCCCATTCGGTAAGGTCGCCATTTTTTAAGTGCATGTAGTATTGCCAACATTTCCTTCTCATAAATAGCTTTCTTGAGATGTAGCAGTAAAAATACCCAATCACCTACATCAAAACATTTTTCACTACGATGTTGATCTACCTGTTGTTTCATTTGATTTTGCACCGAAGTGGCGTTATCCTTTAAAAGTTGGAGAACTTGCTGTTGATGCTCGATGTGATCTTTCTCTGCTTGAACCTTTTTCTTCTTGATATGTCCTTCTATCTTTTGAGGAGTGGTAATTTCTTCCAATCCTTTACAAGATATGGTCGGATTCATTTCTTGATGCTCGATGTGATCTTTCACTTCTTGAACATTTTTCTTCTTGATGTGTCCTTCTATCTTGATAGTTTGAGGAGTGCTAATTTCGTCCATTGAATTACAAGATATGGTTGGATTCATTTCTTCTTTCTCGATGTGATATTTCACTTCTTGCACCTTTTTCTTCTTGATATGTCCTTCTATCTTGAGAGTTTGAGGAGTGTTAATTCTTTCCAATGCTTTACAAGATATGGTCTGATTCGTTTCCTCTTTCTCTGGGGCGGGGTCTTGGCGTATATCTTCTTCTTTTAATGTTTCTTGATCCTTTTCTTCCTCCTCTTCATATTCTATGTAAAATAATTTCTTCTCAGCACACTTATGACCTTTAGTGCATTTGCTATCACAATTGTAACAAAGCCCTTTTTCTCTTTTTTCTTCCAATTGTTGTGGTGTAACCCTTGTAGGTTGTGGAAGGCTGGGAGAAACAACACTTCCATATTTATAGTTGTGAGGGGTACGCTTCCTGGTTTCCATAATTTTTCTTTCCACTATGTCACAAAGCCCCTTTACTCTTTCCAATTGTTGTGGTGTTGCTCTAAAGAAGGTGTTGTTCTTTGTATCCTCATAATGTGCTATCATTTCTTCCGTGAAAATTGACCACGTAACAAGTTTTTTACGAGAACAAAGCCCTTTGTACCATAAAAATTGATCTGGTTCTAAATATGAAGATGCAATACATACCTTTTGTAACAGTTGTACACCATGTAGATCAAAATATTGCTCCATCTGAAGTATCCAATTTACCGGATCCTTGCCATCAAATTTCCTCATCTTGCTTTTTCTTGATTTTACGAGCTCAACCTTGAAATGACTGTAACTCTGTACTTTTGGATCTTTAATTTCTGAAATTGCAATCTGTAGTATCCTTCTGTGTCCTCTTTTCAATGCCACTAGTCTGATCCAGATTGGATTCTCCAAGAAAGAGTTATGCACAATCTCCCACAGGGACCTGGTTGTAGACTAGTTCAGTAGAGCGAACTTGTATGAAGTGACACGTGTCACTATTTCAAGATTTGACTCTAAAAAATATATAAAATAAAACTATAGTCCGTCCTCTTTCTTTACCTTCTTGCGAAATTTCAATCCGATGCTCAGAAAGAAAGTTATGACGATTTTTCCCAGGTCACCTGTTTGGAATGTAATTCAGGAGTCTGAAAAAAGACCAAATTCCTCAGATCATATCTCCGAAAATATCGCGCGAAAAGCTCTGAAATTTGGACCCAAGGTTCAGTGTGATTTCTTCTCAAATGGATTTTTTTTGCGACTTCTGAAACATCACAGAAAACAAGTTATAGCAAAAATGCCATGATGACCTGTTTGGAGCAGCGAAACCCTAAAATCCAAAGCTCTGATACCAAATGTTATGAAACCAGCTCACAAAAAGATAGAAAAGAGAGATCCACGCCTTAGAATTCAGCCTCTTCGAGGGGGCAACCTCCTTTAAATTACATAAATGAACAATTCTTGGATGATACAAATGAAAAGACCTCCTTTCTATATATAGGAGTCTAAGGGGTTATAACATAATCAGAGCCGACATAACAATAATAATGTAAGGGCACAATAATAACAATAGTGGGCTTCTATGGGGCACAATAGTAACAATATGGGCACTACATGGGTACATCAATATAATAAGTGGGTTATACTAATAACAATAAGGGGTTACACTAGTAGTATAGGGGCCTAACAGGTGGGGTGGGTGATGATGTTGGAATCAAACTCATACCTCTACCTACAAATCTACCTCTAGAATCTCTTTCCATATGCATATCATATATATATATATATATATATATATATGAAAAGAAAAAAGCTCATATATACACTTCCAAGGAAACGACGCTGAAATGTTTGGTAATTTAATTGATGTTAAATTACTTACATGAATTATCAACTAAGGCTAGTAAAATGATGAAATGTATGTACACTGTATGTGCTAGGAGTCTTTTTCACTCACACAATTCCTAAGTTAATTTGAGATATCAAAATGCACATGTTTCTCTACAACTACATAAGCAAATACATCACTCATAAAAATGAAATCAATTCCATTTCTCTTGCTTAAAAGAATGATCACACTCTTCTTGAAATAAACTTCACACTTGCTTCTTACTTAAAATAAAATCACACATACACTTGTTTTAAAATGAAATCACTCTAGCTTATAAATAAAATTACACTTCCTTGAATGAAAATCACATTTTCAATAAAATGAAATCACTCTTGGTTGTAAACAAAATCACACTTTCTTGAATGAAAATCACACTTGCAATAAAACCACACTATAAATAAATCTACTTCAACAGAAAGAAAGATTAACTCTATAAATGAAAATCATATTTATATCATTGTAATGTAAAGTTATGCTTCTAATCTATGTTAATTTATACTCTGATCATGTGCACTAGAGATGTCGCTTCACCTTAATAATGAAATGATTAGATAAACCTACTACAAAACAATCTTAAACTTATATATAAAACTCAAAACTTAAGTGATTAAATGAACTAACTTAAAATTGTACAGGAAATACAGAATGCAATACTAACTACAAAGAAAAGAAAACCTTACTATCTCTCTCGAGGGGACCTTCCTACGAGAAGCAGGCATTAGTATGATGCTTTCATGAGATGATTGACCATGCATTGGAATCACACAGCAGAGCAATAAAAATTAATAGAGTTTGTTTATAAAAACAGAGTGTTTATAAAATAGAATTCAAGTCTATGTCTGCTATGCCGAGAGGTAAATTTATAAAACCCTTACACATCAAATGTTTCAGAGAATTAAACCTTATTCTAATCGACATTAGCTAAAATTAACTTTGAAAGAATTAACTTTGAAAGACAAGATAACGTGATTTTCTCATGATTTGCTATCAACGCAGCAAATCATAAGGCTAAAAATTTTCACCTCGCTCGCATGGTTCTCCTTCTACGGTGGTTGACTTTCGCTTTGACTGGGTTGTTAGGTTGTCTTCTTTATTGATTCAGGCTCCGAAAGTAGGAACAAATCATTGTACTAACTAATTTCCAACTACCCATATGCCTCATTCTTTGGTTGAAGCTTCACAACCCATTCTTTCAGAAGACTGAAGACATTACAAAAACATTTAGAACTCATGAGGGTCATTATGAATTTTTGGTCATGCCTTTTGGCCTTACCAATGCGCCTTCGACATTTCAAGGTTTGATGAGTTCCATTTTCAAACCCTTTCTTAGAAAATTTGTGTTAGTATTTTTTGATGATATACTAATCTACAGCAAGTCTTCGAAGGATCATGTTCAACATGTTGACAGGGTGCTCAAACTATTGGAGGAGAAACAATTATATGCAAAAAGCTCCAAATGTTTCTTTGGAGTACAAGAGGTGGAATATCTGGGTCATATTTTATCTCATGAAGGTGTTAAGGTAGACCCTAGCAAAATGAAAACCATTAAGGAATGGAAAATCCCCACATTCATAAAGCATCTGCGAGGATTTATTGAGTTGACAGGGTATTATCGCAAGTTTGTTAAGAATTATGGGAGAATAGTAGCACCTCTAACAACATTATTGAAGAGAAAGATGCATTTTCATGGACTCCAGAAGCGACGAAGTCCTTTTGAACATCTTAAAGAGGCAATGTGCCAAGCACCGGTATTAGCTACACCGGACTTCACAAAAACCTTTATTGTGGAATGTGATGCCTCAGGAAATGGAATTGGTGTTGTTTTAATGCAAGAAGAAAGACCCATTGCTTTTGAAAGTCATCTAATCAAATTAAATTATTTACACAAAGCTATTTATGAGAATGAAATGTTGGCAATACTACATGCACTTAAGAAATTGCGACCCTACCTAATGGGAAGACACTTCAAGGTAAAAACGGATCATGATAGTCTTAAATACTTTTTAGAACAAATATTATCTTCAAAAGAGCAACAAAAATGGGTCACAAAGATGTTGGGTTATGACTTTGAAATCATCTATAAAAAAGGGAAGAAAAATGGTGTGGGAAATGAAATCTTAAGAAAGGATGAGGATGTGGAATCATTTCTTTGCATCATTTCTATTATCCAACCAAATTGGATAAACGAAGCAAGGGATGAATGGAAGAATGATGAAGAAATGTGGGCACTCATTCAAAAGTTACAACAATATCCCAGTACATCTGATACATTTAGCTAGAAAAATGATTCGTTATGGTACAAATATCGGTTATACCTATGTAAGAATTCCCAACTCAAACAAAAGATTCTTAGGGAATTTCACACCTCTCCCTTAGGAGGGCACTCAAGACTTCTAAAAACTTAAGACAGGGTTAAGAAGGATTTTTTTTGGGATGGCCTTAAATCAGATATTCAAAATTTTGTGGTGGAATGATTGGTTTTCCAAAAAAATATACTTGAAACAATTAAGACCCTCGCCCTATTGCAACCCTTATCCATTCCAAGCCAACGTTGGGAGGAGGTTTCAATGGAATTTATGACAGGTTTACCCAAGTCCGAAGGAAAGAGTGTTATCATGGTGGTAGTTGAAAGACTTACCAAGTATGCACCCTTTTGTGCATTATCTCATCCATTTAAAGAGAATACAGTTTCTACTACATTTATGGAAATAATTCAAAAGCTACATGGAAACCCAAAGATTATTGTAAGCGAAAGAGATCCCATTTTCACTGGAAATTTTTGGACAGAATTATTTTCTTGTCTTGGTACTCAGTTAGCTCATAGCTCATCTTATCATCCTCAATCTGATGGGGAAACTAAGATAGTAAACAAATGTTTGGAAGAATATCTTCGTTGCTTTGTATTTGATGAACATACACAATGGGTGAAATGGTTGCCTCTGGCTGAATGGTGGTATAACACTTCCTTCCATACTACAACAAGAATGACCCTGTTTATGGCACTTTATGAATATCATAAACCATCCATCACATCATATTTAAGAGAAAATTATAAGGTTCAAGTGGTGGAAGATCACATCGAGCATCAACAACAAGTTCTCCAACTCTTAAAGGATAACCTCACTTTGGCACAAAATAGAATGAAACAACAGGCAGACCAACATTGTAGCAAAAGATATTTTGATGTAGGTGATTGGGTATTCCTACGGCTACAGCCATATAAACAAATTTCCCTCAAGAAAGCTAAGAAGGACAATAAATTATCACCAAAGTATTACGGTCCGTACAAGGTGTTGCAAAAGATAGGT
This sequence comes from Pinus tabuliformis, assembly GCA_031772625.1. Lineage (NCBI taxonomy): Eukaryota > Viridiplantae > Streptophyta > Pinopsida > Pinales > Pinaceae > Pinus > Pinus tabuliformis. The sequence continues at coordinate 262,997,192 of CM062806.1, read as the reverse complement.
ACTATGGCATACAAATTGGAACTTCTTGCAGCTTCCCGAGAGCACCTAGTTTTCCATGTTTCATGCTTAAAGAAGGTTATAGGTGACAAGATCCCAGTTCAAACAATATTTTCAGAACTTGATGAGGAAGGAAAAATCATATTGGAACTTGAATCAGTCATAGAAATAAGAACTCGACAGCTACGAAATCGATCAATTTCAGTGTATCTTATCAAGTGGAAGAAGTTACCCATAGAAGATTCCACATGGGAAGATGAGAATTTTATATAGAAGCATCTATAACTTCTCAAGCGTTGAGGACAACAATTTTTTGAAGGAGAGGGGAATGTTAGGTCCCTATAATACTAGTTATTCCCCCATTACTATTGTAATTGTAGCCCTTATTTTTATTGTTGTGCCCCTATTGTCCCGATATTGTTATTATTATGCCCCATAGAAGCCCACTATTGTTATTTTTGTGCCCTTATATTATTATTGTTAAGTCAACTTTGGTTATATTGTGACCCCTTAGACTCCTATATATAGAAAGGATGGTTTGTCATTTGTATCATCGAAGAATTGTTCATTTCTGTAATGTAAAGGAGGTTTCCCCCTCGAAGAGGCTGATTTCTAAGTTGTTGATCTGTCTTTTCTATCTGCCCATATGCCCCGTTCTTTGGCTGAAGCTTCACAACCCATAAAACGTTGGACTTAGCTGCAGAAACATACATCAGCTGTAGAATCACTGTAATTCAATAGCTCAGATAAATATTGAGTTAAATAATAAGGAAAAATGATATTTATGAATTAGAATATGATTATGTGCCTTCTATGCTATCAACCTTGTAAATCGATACCCAAATTGGAGTTATGAAGGTTAAAAAGGGAGGAATGGAGTGAAAAAGATTTTTCAAAAAGAAGCAATTTTTGGGTTCAAGAGAGACACATCTCCTAGAGAAAGCTTGATCTGTTGTGATCATACCAAGTATCCTGTGAGGACTCTGGTTATACAAATAAACTATTGTGTTACATGCTTCTGCCTACAAATGCAGTGGCGAACCTTGGTCATGTAGCATAGCTCTTGCAGCTCCAACTATGCTCATGTTATTCCTAACTCCCCCATTCTGTTGTGGGTTATGGGGAGTTGTTAGTTCTATTCGAATTCCTTCTTTGGCACAAAATTGCTTGAAGGTATTCTAAATAAATTCAGCTCAATTTTTGCTCCTAAGATCATTCACCTTCTTCCCAAACTCCTTCTCAAGAAAATCCTTAAATTCTAAAAATTTGGAAACACTTCATCCTTTTTTCGTATGAATTAGATCCAAATTTTTTTAGAGAAATCATTGAAAAAAATTACATAGTACTTATGTTTTTTTTTGGAGGCTGCGGAAAAGGGACCACAAACATAGGAGTGTGTTGTAGCATTTTTTGGTTTTGGTAAGTTAGTATCAATTAGTCAAAAAAAATGAAAATCATTCCAAAAAATGTTAAGTTAGGATATGGACAAAAAGAATATTGAATCAAAAAATGTTAGGGATATTTTTATAAATAAGTCTATATCAAATAAAATGTTAGAATAGATGCCCTAAAAAATGAAGGAAAAAATAAAATGTTAGGCTAGAAATAAAAGAAAAATAATAAATTCTGAAAGTGTTGCAAATCCAAATGCCACTACTCTTAGTCAATTTTATTTTTGCAAATAAAGGTTGTGTGCAGATTGTTTAAATGCCACACTAGTTCATACAATCCAATTGTACAGTTTAATCATGATTGGATTTGATTTAAATTGTTTGTCAATAGGTAGCAATTAAAATTGGCTCAACAGTTTAATATGAGCCAATGGAGGAAATAAGGGATAGAAGTAGATTAGTCATTAAAAGGAAAATATTGAGTTGCTAGTCTAAATGCACTCAAAGAACTAAGTGAGAAAATGTTAGCAAAGGTAAGGGTAGGTAGACAAATGGAATACAATTGGAGCATGCAAGAATTTTATCTTAAGTTATAACATTGCAAAGATGTGCATATGGTATGGGTTTTAATTAACCATAAATCCTAATTATCAATGTAATTATGCAAATATTCTAACTTCATCCATTCATTCGCCCACAACCCACAATTGTCACATCCGCCATAAATCTTGACCCCACCATCACTTTCTGCCTCCATTGTTAAATCCCATTCATCTTATCTTACATCCCGCACACCCCCAAAATCTGATGGCCCACATCACTCCTCGGCCCTCAATTGTCGTCCGAACTTTATCTGCGAGGGCGGGTTCGAAATGGGCAGTTTTGGAAACCACCCTCCAAAACTATTTTTCCCCCGTCCTAGTCTTTCGGGACTTAAAATACTAAAACAACTTACTGCTCTAACTCGCTCCCGAACATGGTTTAAATTTGACCGTTTACCACCACTCCCACGTCATTGTCCATGTCTGCCCCAGGTCACTTCCTTTGTCCAATCACCTGTCACCTATACGTTATTCATTTGATTCACAACTCCCACGAATTTATGCCCCATAGACCCATTTATCAGTCCCGTTGGATAATTAATAAGAATTTATCCATTCATTGAATAGCCCCATTCCATTTTTGTTCATTATAAACCATGTTCCTTCATGAAAACCATTACACAGTATATTTCTTAAACTCAATTCATCACTGGAGATTTCGTTCTTGCAACCTAAACGACAGACTCATCATTCAACCAAATTTGTCATTTTGTTCAGAGCCAACAACCACATCCACCTATCTACTTTCAGTTATACTATTTTTCTGTTATCATTGTGTTTCAGAACAATTTCTTCCATTCCTGTCACTCTCAACCTATAATTCACTTAACAAGATGGCTCCTAAGGGAAAAGAAATTGCTAAAATCCCAAATCCTCTCATTCATCCACAAGTTGACTTCCATCATACTCCCCTGGTCAATAGAGATTATAAAATCATTGAGTCTTCCTCTCAATTTGATTTATATGAAATTTACTGTTGGATGGAAGATCAATTAGTAGATCAGACAGATGAAATAGGACTTTGGGACTCCCACCTTCCTCATTATATTTTCCCTCAGATACATAGAGCACCTGAATTTGTCAAGAAATTCCATGAATCCTACGATCCCATTCAAAGAGAAATAATTTCACCCATAAGAGAAATCCTTTGTTTCATCAATGTTGAGTCCATTGAAAGATGTTGCAGGCCCCAACTATGGCACCAACCCATCCTTTTTCTCATGAAAGCCTTATAGAAGCCTATCAAAAGCTAGATTTTACTAAAAGATCTCAAACTCTTGAACTTTTCTTAGTTGTAGATAGCCCTTTGCCTAAAATAAATCCCCCTTTGATTCATCCATGTCCTAAGTGGAACCAAGCAAATCACCACCATTCTGTCTTATCTTCTTGGTTTTAATGAAGCCATCTTAGGTTTCTTGTCTATCTTTTATGTTGATTCCAAACCCACTATTATTTATAACTTCAACCAATTCCTAGCTGAAATCATCCATGAACAATTTGTCCAGTTTAACACTAAAGAAGTATTCAAGTATGCTTCAGTGCTTGTATACCTTCTTATATATTTTTAGGGAGACAAGTTTCCATTCACCTTACAAAAGCTAGATGAGGAAGGCAACCATCAATCAATGATCTTTTGGACTTCAATGGGAATGAAGGAGAAGGAAGAATTTACATATAAACAATTCATAGAATTGTAAATTCATCCAGCTATTAGTCTTATGAGCAACACTCCAGTGCCAAGAATCAGTGAGGAAATCGTGAAAGTATTGCAGTTGGTTGATCAAGCCACCACAATATATTGGTATCTTTACCAAAACTATACAGAAATTAGAGTCTATGGTTGTGAGCTTCCACCCTACAAACTTCCTAAGTTCCTCCCTATCAGAATCTTTGCATTGGAATATATTAGGCAGAGGTTAAATGCAGATGAAGTACATTTTGTAGCTGCAAAGAAGAAATCACAATTCAAGCTAAAGGCTCAGGTTGGTCCTTTCATCTGCAACACTAGAGAAGTAGGAGAAGAAGCAGACAGGTTATTGAAGGAAATGAAGTTTGGTCTTAGCTTCACTTGGTCTTATGACCCAATGGGAGTAATTTCAAAACTCAAGGTTGAAAATAAATTCACTGCATACCACCATACATCCAGGCCTGAAATAGAGCAATACAAAAATCAGTTAGAATGGAAGGAGAAAACCCTTCAATAAGCAGAAGAACAAGCAGTGTCTACTTCAAATGTACAAACTCCACTTGCATAGGAAAAGGCAGCAAAGCGAGGAAGGGAAGAACAATCATCCCCTACAACTGAAACATCAATCCAGGGGGTTAGAATTATGCATAAAAAGAAGAGACCTAGGATCTATGTGAAGGTTAGTGCAACAAATGAGCCACAGAAAACAACATTTGATGGACTTGGGGAGACTTTACTTTTTACACAGTGTAGTGGACATTCTACAAAGTCCCCCAATCATTCCACTACTTCTCAGGAACATCAGATGATTCAGACCAGTGGAACCAGTTAGAAGAACAAATAAGATGATATCTTCCATATTTTCAGTGAAATTACGAACAAGAATGAGGAATTGAAGCTAAACACTTATACTCAATTCTGGAAACATTCTTCCAGTTCTCAAGCTAGACTTGTTTCAGTCTTTGACTTTGAGAAGGGTAAGATGCAAATGGCCTTCTTACAAGCTCAAATTCCATAGCCCGGGACTCCTGCACATTATCACAAGCAATCTTCATTTTAGTTTAATGTAAAACATGTACATCCAATTGACCAAATTGAGATGCACAAATAGACTGGCCAGATGATTTCTTCCACTTTAACTCATACTTCCATGAGTTTGTCAAAGTTTCAGGTCACCTTGGCCAATACACAATCACAACTCAAGTTGGAAAAAGTTTCCACACTGGCAAAGGACATCAAGATCAAATCCTTGGAAGATTTGGTGCTGAAGATCGGATATTATCCCTCAAACATAAATGCAGCAGAAGAACTTGTCAAGAAGAAAAATGCTCAGCTCTCAGCATTAAGGAAGCAACTTAAACTGCCAGCTTCTGAGGACCTGTTGAAGGCCCCGAAAATCAGGTCTACAACAAGGGGGATACCCACCCGGTCCATACCTTGAAAGTAGCTCCTTTTCCATTTGTGATGGTGGGTTCAACTAGGGATAATGGGACCAGTTTCCCAATTTGTTTGTGATGATGCTAAGGGGTGATGTTTTCTTTTCTAAAAGTTTCTAAATAAAATGCTTTTAATCTAAATCTAATCTAACACATGCAATTTTATTCTAATGAATGTAAACATCTAATTCTAAAACTATCCCGGGATTAAATCTTCACTTATGCAATCTAAAATAGTTTTTAATAGCAATTGGTAATAAATATTATTCAATTGCTACGAGAAAAGAATCCATTAAAAGTGAATTGTTTCGTATAATAAATTAGCCAAAACAATTATGATAAGCATATCGCATAATAAGTAATTCATATACTCATCATAAACAGAATAGTCACCACCGTACAAAAGTGCCAAATGACGACTTAAACATTCAAGCTTTCCTATATAAACAACTGAAAATAATATATTACTTGACACATAAGCAGAAATCATTAAGAGATAAAAATACCATTGATAATAAGTCCTACTCATGAGCTTCAGCAATATAGATTTATCTTCTCATAATTCAATATCTACTAAGAGTACAGAAGTGCATTTCAGTAGTAGACATTAAACACAAATATCAATAAATCTCATTCCATTCATTCATCAAAACCTCCTCAGAGGGTGCAGAAGTGCATGTTCTGAAGAACTGTTTTTGACAAATTTCTAGACCCCTCTCTAAATGCATGAGAGGGGTTTAAATACTACTAACTAAAGACTAAAAATAGTTTATTACAAAAATATAGGAGGAGGTTTAAATGACCGTCCTCATCTAAGGAAAAAATAAATCAAAATAAAACTAAAACTGTATCTGAAAATTAACTATGCATCTGTTCTCTTAGATCGCAAGCATTCAGCATCGGCTTCAGGAGCGTCGGTTGGCCGACCTCCGATTTTAGTTGTCCTGCGAAAACAGAATCAGCAAGCGTTGGTGCTATCTTCTTGGCAGAATTTGTAAGGCATTTCAGAGTCATACACTGACTATGCGGTTTCACCAAGTGTTGCCAGTAAGTATCCCAATTTAACTTGGTTAACTTTTTGATTGACTCTACCTTTTCTTCAGCTTTCTATCTCGAATTTTTCTACAGTTGATGTGCTTTTGGAAGAAATCCTAGAGTGGTTTCTGATATCATGTTTGTTTTATGCAGATTTTCATTGACACGGTCAATGGCATTGCTTGCTACTGTCGTTGCTTCTTCCACTGCCTATTCTGCCTTCTTGATCTGTGTATCCCACTTATTAAACAACATTTCTTTGTGGGATTCATTGATCTTGGGAAACCCTGCTTTCTTGCCTTCCTCTGATTCCTGCCAATTCAAATAGTCGGAAATTTTATTATCAATTAAATCATAATCAAGTCGCAAATCCATGACTTTACTTGTGATTTTGTCGCTCATCTCACAATGAGAGCTCCAATGCAATATTCTTTGGTAGAGTGTCTCTTGCTATTGCAAGAGTTGGTCATTCAAGGCAAGGGCTTCTGTGATAAATTCTGTGACTTTGGGGTCATCTTTGTGCTTTTCTAATGTGGCCTATAATTGTTGCTCTTTTTCGGCCAGACTGCTTTGATAACCCAGCTGCATCTGTTGAAAGTCCTGTTGTAATTTTTCCAATTTTTCTTCTGCTTCCCGGCTAGCGCTGGCCTGCTATAACTATTGCTGTAAAAATAGGATTTTATCCTCTTTATCTTTAAGCAATAGCTGAACTTCGGATGCTTTATCAATAGTAGCAGAAGCATAAGCTCCTGCGATTTGGGACAATTTAGTCAGGTTCTCTGTCGGATTAGTGGTAGGGTCTCGCCAAAGGACATCCAGCTGCTCTGCTTCAGGTGAGAGCGCGCTATCTATTTTTCATTTCTTTCTCTATCTCCTGACCACTTCTTTGTGCTGTGGACTGTAAAACACATCTAGAGGAGGGATTTACTCTATATTTAGCATGATTTCAGATGACGGGGCTATGGGAATGTGTTCAGTCTCTAGAGCATTGGCAACTGTTTCAATAACCATTTATGTGATTGTCTGTGCTGGATTCCTTGGTGTTTCCACGTTTTGCTCCTCGTTGTTGATCAATTCATTAAATGTTTCCCACTCTTTCTCCAGCTCTATTCTTAATGGCTTTGTTGGCTGGATGACGGGAGCGGGAACTTTCACCTGTGTTGGTGACAACACTTGCTGCTCAGGATTCTCCTTGGATTGGGTAGTATCCTTGACTGATCCTTCACTCTTATTGTGGTCGCTTTCTGACCATCTAGACCCTTCTAGCAATTCTCTTCCAGACCTAGATTTAGACTTCTCTGGCCCCGAGCTTCCACATATACCGATACTGGGAGTGGGTTCCCTTATTGGTTCTAAGCGCAACTTGTCCAAGGGGAGGTTTGCCAATCTTCATTCTCTGTAGAGTTTAAACTCTTGGAATTCTGCTGGGCCAAACTGGATTTGGGCCATGTGTAAGATGTCTCTGAGTGTGCTCTTCTACTAGAAAATGTTGTCGAAGAGATCATCTTCCTTAGTGAACACCTTTATTTTAACAGCCGTAGTAAAATTCTTTATTATATCAAAGGGATCAAACTGTCTCCCTGGGAATTTAAACAATCGTAGACTCAACATGTTGTCTACTTCTCTGAAAGCATGACCTAGATCAAACAATGCAAAAGCCCCACAGGCCACAGGGAATTGCGGCCAGATTGCCTTTTTCTTGTATTTTAGTTCTTTGCTCATTCCTCCAGCCCCTCAGGTTTGGTAGGCTATATCACAGGCCATTAAATTGTCAAGAACATATAAGGGAAGTACATGAGGGGAAGCAATGCTTCTGAATACTTTGATATGAGTGAAAATTTCTTCTCCGAACCATCTTCCGATAGGGAGAATATCAATTTTCGATTCGTGAGAAAATCTTGGGCATCTTTATTATACATCTTGTGAATGGATAGCATAACTCCATGGTAGATTCTATAAAAATATGGGGTGAACTTAGAATCCCACAATTCCTTATGGTAGACTTGAATGGGCAAGGGATTCTATACCGTCCATTTCCAACCCATAAGAGGAAATCTAGAAACAAAATAGATAGCATCCATGACATAAGCAGCTAAAAAGAAAGTAGGGTAAATCCTCTGAGAGGGAGTCCTTTTAGACCAATAATTTCAAATAGCAGAGGCTAAGTTATCAGACAACATTTGGGCCCAGTCCATAATAGTGGCGTTGGTGGCCGCATCCAGTAGGGGTAGCCACTCGGATGAAAATTTATTGATATCAGGTTTTCCGAAAAGGCTACATAACATTGCAGCAGTGAAACAATATGGAGAGCAGAGGGAACCAGTACTGTACATACCATGTTTGTCCTTTTTTAACGGCTCTTCCTTTGCTGACCAGTTTTTGGTGCATTCCACCAAATCTTCGTTTTCCTTGGAAAATTTCTCCACGAACTACTTGTTATAGCTGGCCTATGGCTCTGGTAAATGATACATGTGTCTTAAATTCTATGGGGTAAATGACCCAATAACCTCCTCATTCCGAGACTTGAATTTCCTATCTGCTATATCAGCATCGTCTATTACCAATTTGACCATATCTATATAGGGAAGTATTTTAGGCCTTTCCACTATACGGTGCAAGAATGAGCATGCAAGCTCTATAAGTGATGCTTTGGATGACCCGCGTGCATCTGCTGTGACTGTAACCTCCATAACTCTCGGGTTTTCTTCCTCCAATAGACTATACATGCCTTCCAAAGTAGATATGCCTACCTCTCTGGTACATGTGGTATCCATAAATAATGGAGTCATCTCTGTTTTCTCAGTAACCAGAGCTTTTCCTTTCTTTCCCATTACGTTCTGCGCACTGCTTTGTATATTGTTCTACTTACCGCTCCTGTAAGTTCACAAGTAGGGAACTAAGACATAATGAGAAAGATAACGAATAATGGTAAGTAATAAGGTGACAGGAAAGCTCTTAATTTCAAAATCATATCAAATATATCACCCTACGTGAAATAACCTTTTGCTCAGATCTAAATCATTTCTCATAAATAACCATCAATAAACCACTAAGTTGACATTAATGCCCATAACTCGGTATCAGATTACGAGAAATATTTCATTGAACGATGAGCCTGTTGATCTGCGATAAAGCAATTTTATGATTTGCTTCGCAATATTGCAGATCACAATATCGCAGATTGCCATATCGCTAATCCTTATCGTTAACAATCATTTGCTTCATTATGCTGGTGCGAGATGCGATTAGCGAGATGTTTTATTGCATATCACGAGATCGAGACGTTTTATCTTAGGTGGCGCTATATGAAATTTGTGATATGCGATGAGTCTATATGGCTTGTGATCTCTCATCATCGCATTTCACAATTTCGATGATTTCTTTATATATGATGTCCTTCTTTACCCTTTGTGATGTGATGTTCATTATTAAGAGAACGATTTTATTTGAGACTTAGCATAAGACTTAAGATTTTGCGTTTGCGGATGTTTTTCCTAAGTTTATGATAGTGTGTTTTATTAAAAGGGGATTCTAAGGGCTAGTTTTTTTTAATTTTTTAGAAGGGTCCCGATTTATTTATTGTTATTACTAATACTAAATAAAAAGGGTGGTTGTTGCTGGCCACAATAATTGGCGATTCACTAGGAAGAACTAGTTATCTCTAATTATCTTTTGAATTTTCTAAAACTTCCAAAACAGAAAAGTTTCCTAGAAACTCAAACTTTATTATAGAAATATAAAGTGCATCGTGCTCTTAGCTATTAACAATGGTTTGTTCCTTCCAAGATAATACTGATTATTTTCTTCCCAAAGTTAGTCATTGCATTTACATCAGTCACTACTTGGTTTATAAAGATAAAAACAATGACATCTCTGTAGATTAGTTTTATGTATGCTCATTTGCCATAGGTAGAGCCTCTACTTCCAGCAAGCATTTATAGCCCTGACACGGTTACCTGTTACCCAGTAATGATCCAGTATCCTACTTCAAGAAGTATACAACTTTCAAATATAAATCCAGATTCACACTTATTGCTTTTCATTTTCTTTTAATTCTTAAAGAACAATTTCTTGGTTTGGTGGCCAAATTTTGACAGTGCCATTCACTTGATTGATAACTTTACTGAACAAGCTGGCTCATGATGAGACCCCTTGTCTTTTGATTGCAACAATATTGAGTCATTGCCCTGTTTTGGTATGCAGTTTGCCAACATCAGCTAGTTATAATCTTTATGATCATGATAAGCCGGCTCTTGATGATACCTCTTATTCTTTAAGTTTATAGTGCATAGGTGGATTATTCTTTGAAACTTGTAATTCCCTAAGTGGGGAGGAAGTTATTGGTTCCTCAAGAATATATTTGGACAACAATTATAGAGTTTTTAAAGACAGCTTTTCTATAGAGAACCTTCGTTTTGTTATTGATTCTTTTCATGACCGATATAAAACAAATTCCTACTAAAGGTTTTTTTTATAAAAATTCGTAAGGCTGAAACTAGTAAAATTTTTAGGCTTGTAGCACTTGACTATATCTTTCAATAATAATGATTAATTTTCCATATCAGTTCTATTTATATAAGAGAAAAAAAAAATTTAAAGAGACACTAATCTTTTTTTGTGAAATCCAAAAGTAACCATTTACAACTTGTTTTATTATCAAAATAAAGCTATAAACAATAATTTACAAAAATAGAAGAGTTCATCTTCTATGGAAAGTGTTTTTTAAGGATCTGCCAATTAACAGGTAAAGATTCTTTTTTCCCTGCTAAATCTTGCAACATGAAAGTTGATGGACCTATAATTTCAACAATTTGGAATGGTCCAAGCCACATCCATTGGAATTTAGAATGTTTGCCTTTTTCTTCGTGAGCCTTCTCCCATTTCAATACTAAATCTCCAATTTGAAAAGCCTTTCTAGATACCATGTTTGAATCAAAGGAAGCTTTTACTAATGCTTGATGATGTTCATGGGTAATTTTAGCCTGTTCTCATTGCTCTTCTAGCTTAAGGATCTACAATTGTCTTAGTTGCAAAGATGAAGAAGGTGTTTCTTCAATAAATTGAACTAAGGCTAAAGAAGGAATTGCTAGATGAGTTGGGAGAACTACTTCTTTCCCATAAACTAAATTAAAGGGAGAAGTGCCAATGGAAGCCTTTTGAGTTATTCGATCTGCCCAAAGAGCATACATCAAATATTTGTGCCAATTTTTATGATTATGATCAATAGTTCGCTTAATGATTCTGATTAGGTTTTTATTTGTTGATTCAGCCAACCCGTTCCCTTGTGGGTAATAATTGGCAGAATACTTAAGTTTAAAACCTCTTTTAAGTGCAAATTCAGTCATAGCATTGCCAGAAAAATATGATGCATTATCAAACATTAAAGCAAAAGGTAAGCCAAACCTGGTAATTATGAACTGATCTATGAAATCGATGATATGTTCAGCATTAGCTGTCTTGAGAGGAACTACTTCTACCCATTTAGTAAAATAATCTGTAGTTGTAAGGATGTACCTATGTTGTTTAGAAGAGTGAGGAATGATCTCACCTATTATATCCAATCCCCATTGCTCAAATGGTTGGTCGATATTGACTAGTTGCAATGGCAATGATGGTTTCTTCTGTCTTCCAGTAGCAGTTTGACAAACTTGACATTTCCTTACATAGCTATGTGCATCTTTAAATAGTGTGGGCCAATAGTATACCGCGCACAAAATTTTATGTGTTGTTGCATCTCCTACTTAATGTCCTCTTGCTGGTCCATCATGGAGTTCCTGCAACACTTTTTCAGCTTCAGATTTCTCAAGACATCAAAGAAGAACAGAATCATAATTCATCCTAAGAATTACATCATTTATGAGTTGATATTGCTTGGCTTTCAATCTTAGGGCTCTTTTCTTTATATAATTCAGATTTGAAAGATCATATCCATTTTTCAAATAAAACGTGATATCAGCATATCTTGATTCAATATCGTTTAGGCTTACCTCATACATTTGTACCTCTTGATTAGGAGGTGGTATTTCTGATATAAGCGATGCTCCAGCCAACATCCTGCAAAAGCCTTGACCTTTTACAATGTTTGTTGGCTTGATCTTAGCGTCATATTCTTGTAGGGCAGTGACCCAATTTGCTCTCTTTTCACCAACGTCTTTCTGTACCAAGATATTTCTTACCACTGGAAATGGCACTATTATCTTTGTATGGGTTTTACGAAGAAAGGGTCTAAAGTGTTTGATCTCTTTGAAAACAACCTAAGCTTGTTTCTCAACATCAAAATAATTTAATTCGGCCCCTTGCAAATTTGAACTAAAGAAGGCAATTGGGGCTTCCGCTTTGTCTTGATTGGCTTGCATGAGTATTGCAACATATGACTTCTCAGAGGCAAATGTATACAAAATGAAAGGATCGGAAAAATTTGGAGTTGCTAGGGATGGGGCATTAACAATTGCTTGCTTAATTAGATTGAACGCTTCATATTCTGCCTGACCCCATTTAAAGAGTGAATTTTTCTTGATCATTGCTTGTAATGGTGACACAATTCTTGAGAAGTCTGGGACAAATCTTTTAACAAAATTAATTTGGCCAAGGAAGGATTGCATTGCTTTCTTATTATGTGATAGGGATATTTCAGAAATATCCTTAATCCTATCTAGATCAATATGGATTCCAGATCTATACACTATAAATCCAATAAATTTTCTTTCACTTAATGCAAAAAAGGACTTTTTTGGATTAAGTGAAATCTCATTCCTTTGACAACGTTGAAAGATTTGCTTTAAGTCTCTGAGGTGATTACTACGTTTTTTAGAATATACCATTATGTCATCCAAGTAAATCACCACTGATTTGTTTACTAATCCCTTAAATGAAATATCCATGGCCCTTTGAAATGTGGTGCCAACGTTAATCAACCCAAAAGGCATCTTTTGATATGCATAAGTACCCCATTTGGTTCTGAATGTGGTTTTTAGTTGATCATCCGGATGGACCAAAACTTGGTTGTAGCCGGAGAAACCATCTAAAAAGGACATCAATTCTGATCCTGCAACTACTTGTAATATTTGTTCCATAGGAGGCAGGGGAAAATTATCCTTTTGGTAGGCTTTGTTAAGATTTCGAAAGTCAATACAAATTCGAATGTCTCCATTTTTCTTTCTAAGCGGAACTAGATTGGAAACCCATCTAGAATGTTGAATGGGAAAAATAATTTTGGCTTTAAACAATTTATTGAGCTCAGACTTAATCTGACTTTCCAAATTAGGATGGATCTTCCTCAACTTTTGCTGGACTGGCTTTTCAGCAGCTATCATCGGGATAGTATGCTGAATGATTGAAGTGTCATAAGTCTTAAGGTCATCATAATTCCAGGAAAAGACATTTTTATACTTTTTCAGGAGTCAAACAAAGGCTATTTTTTCTTCTGAGGCTATACCAAGACTTAATTTGATATTCTGTGGCTTAGTATCCGTTCCTAGATTTACTAATTCATAGTTCAGAGTTGAACTCTGAAGTTTTGAATTGGTAGACCTTTTGAATCTGTCTTCTAAATCATATAGGTCTTCCAACTTGACTACAAATTTTGGTATGGCATTATGTTGTAACTTCTTGTCATGTTGGTCCTCGTCAATTATCTGATTAGTGTAAGATCCTTCTGAAGTCAGGAAACTTACGATATTAGGGTCATAGTTAAAAATTCTACATTTGGTAACATTATCAGGGATGGAGGGCCTAAAGATCAATTCGATTGAGAATCTGTCTAGGCTAAGTCTTATGAAGGAATGAGCTTGGAAGCTACATTTTCCAAGAGGTCAGCACTAGCATTTTGGAGTCTGGGAATGGATGAAATATTGAATGTTATAAAATGTTCAATCAGATCTTGTACTAAAGATTGATAATGCTTTAAATGACCTGATAGGCAATGTATAGTATTTCGTACTTATTTGATAACAATCTCAAAGTCTCCAAAGACTTGTAGATACTTGATGTCCAGTCTGATTACCTTGTACAGCCCTTGTATTAAAACTTCGTATTCTGCAGTGTTGTTTGTGCAATCGAACTTGAGTCTACAGGTTAGAATGGTTTTATTCCCTTCTGGACTATCTAATACACATCCTGCTCCTACTCCATCATTAGACTTAGAACTGTCAAAAAATAATTTCCAAAACAAAGAGTTATTTATAGGAATATCTACAAAATTAACGCATTTAGAATTGTATGTTTGAGAAAAAATTTCTACTTGAGACAAAACAGAATGTTTTAAATAAGGCAAAGTATGAGCATTGAAATTTCCTAATAAAGAGTCAACAGAACAGTTGCCAATTATATTATTGTTGTATGCTATAGGTTCATTTTCTCCTTCCAGTTCCGTCACTATGTATTTTTGATGTCTTTCTTGCTCAACCTTTATCTGATTTGGTTTACCATTGTAAGGGAGCCACATGTGTGACCAATCGGTCACAAAGTATCCATGAAGCTTTTCAGACCAATCCCTGCTAAGAATTAAACCATAAAATTTAGGAATGTCTGTGACTAAAATATCAATGACTTGACATACCTTTGGATTCGATGAGAGCCTTATGGTCACTTGATTTAGTTCACCAATTACTTCAACTTGTGATCGGTCCAGCTGAACTATGCATACTGCAGATTTTTGAGGTTGGACGTTTAACTTTGCACAAATTGTTTTAGGCAAAATATTAGATGAAGCTCCTGAATCTACCAAACAATTATGCAAAATTTTATTGAAAATTTCATAAGTAAGGAGGAATGGGGGAGTATGGGATTTTTACCTACCTCCAATTAAGCAATATCATTTGGGTCAACTTTATTTGCCATACTAGTTGGAGGTCTTCCCATCTCATGAGAAGCTTGCGAGATTACAGCGGCAGGAAGAGGTGCAACGGGTATTGCATGTAACTCTTTCAAAAGTAGTTTCTGTTGATGCTTTAATTTACTCAGTTCATGAAAAGTAATGTTGGCCCTAGTCTTCTTCATGTCTTCAATGATATTATACTCCAT
The DNA here is from genome assembly GCA_031772625.1 of Pinus tabuliformis. Classification (NCBI taxonomy): domain Eukaryota; kingdom Viridiplantae; phylum Streptophyta; class Pinopsida; order Pinales; family Pinaceae; genus Pinus; species Pinus tabuliformis. The sequence continues at coordinate 262,982,023 of CM062806.1, read as the reverse complement.
CTCATCAGAAACAATCAGTGTTTTAGATGGAGTTGATGAATCGGATTGGACTGGGCTTGTTTGAGTCGCTTTTGGTGATGATTTCTTACCTGCAACTTTATCCTTGGAAACCGAGCTTGCGTTCTTCTGTTTAGAACTAGGTTGTGGAGGATCGAGTTGATTTCTACTTCTGGTACTGATTGGTGATGCCTCTTGATCCTCTTCATCTGGAAGAATGAAGTCCCACATTCCTTGTAGCTCTACAACTTCATCTTCATCAATAGGTTCTTCATTGGACACTTCTTCTTCTTCTCCTTCAGATTCTACATTTGTTATAGCATTGGGAGGCTTTGGATTAGTTGAAGGGTTTTTTCTATAAGGCTTGTAGGGTTTCTTAGAAGAAGTCTCTGCTACTTGTCTTTTAATGTCAACCATTTCGTTAGACATGGTTTTTAAAACTTTCTACAATCCTTCTAAATCAAATGGGTCCTTTAATTTCTTTTTCTTAGGATCATCTCTAAAAGTAACCTTCTTAGATTTTCTCTCATCAACAGCATTTTTTTTCTAAAGCTAAGATACGTTTTTATACTACTATAGCTTCCTTCATGTTTTCGGCCAATTTTGTCTTGGTAGCCCTATCAACAAAGATTTCTATATTCAATGGTGAAGTAGATATGTACCATTCACTTCGAACTTCTTCGCTAAGCTTGGAAGCGGTAGCGATTTTATTCAAAAGTTTGTTGAAATGCAAGTTGAAATCTTTGATAGGTTCTCTCGATTCAGTCTTAAGATTTGATAGATCATTAATCAATATTGCCATAGACCTATCATCGCTGAGCTTTGTCAAGAATTACTCTTGGAAAATGTCCCAACTAGTAATGGATCCTGATGGTAATGAAAAATACCAAGACCCAATTGTTGCTTGTAAAGTATAAGGAAAAAGTCTAACAATAGTGTCTTCATATGTAACCCCATTTAAATTTATTGATAACATAAAGTTATTTATGTGTTCTTCTGCTAGCATGCTTGTTTCAGGGTTAAACTTGGGCAGGCATTTTTTAGGATGGGTCAGTAATTGACTCAAGGGTGCAGGCATTGAGACTGCCCCTGGATTATTCCATGGATTTTGAGCCATTGTTGAACTAACAACAGAGGAAAGCGCAGATGAGGTTCCTTGTGGTAGGGATGAGGATGTCGAAGTTCCAGTACTTTTTTGAACAACGATATGAAGTGGAGGAGTGCATGGTTAAATTTTCAATAGAGAAGATGGAATGGATGTTGATGATGAAAGAGTCTCACTATCAGACCCTTGAGGTGTCTTCCTTGCTCTTTTCCTTTTAGGTAGAGGTAATTCGGTTGGTTCGATACCAAAATTTTCACTCTGTAATCTGGTAAGAGGATGGGAAGGATTGTATTGCGAAGTCACACTACCTTGAGATAATTCAGATTTCTGCGGTGATATAGAAATTGATTGAATTTTATGGATCAAAGACTCAACTTCAGGGGGTTCAATAGTGGACTTATCTGAAATGTTTGGGTTAATGGCAGTGGTTGTTGTTTTCTCAACTTCTCGCTTAAGATTTAAAGACTCAGAATGTGATGGAGAAGTCGGGGGAGATGTTGAGGGTGATTTACTCTCAAAATGGTTCTTAGATTTAGATTTACTAGCCATTCATAGTTCGGGCCCTCCTTCAAGCGCCAAATATGTTGAAGGCCCCGAAAATCGGGTCTACAACAAGGGGGATACCCACCCAGTCCGGACCTTGAAAGCAGCTCCTTTTCCGTTTGGGATGGTGAGTCCGACTGGGGATAATGGGACCAGTTTCCCAATTTGTTTGTGATGATGCTAAGGGGTGATGTTTTCTTTTCTAAAAGTTTCTAAATAAAATGCTTTTAATATAAATCTAATATAACACATGCAATTTTATTCCAATGAATGTAAACATCTAATTCTAAAACTATCCCGGGATTAACTCTTCACTTATGTGATCTAAAATAATTTCTAACAGCAATCGGTAATAAACATTATTCAATTGTTACGAGAAAAGAATCCATTAAAAGTGAATTGTTTCGTATAATAAATTAGCCAAAACAATTATGATAAGCATATCGCATAATAAGTAATTCATATACTCAGCATAAAAAGAAAAGTCACCACCATACAAAAGTGCCAAATGACGACTTAAATATTCAAGCTTTCATATATAAACAACTGAAAATAATATATTACTTGACACATAAGCAAAAATCATTAAGAGATAAAAGTACCATTGATAATAAGTCCTACTCATGAGCTTCAGCAATATGGAATTATCTTCTCAAAATTCAATATCTACTAAGAGTATAGAAGTGCATTTCAGTAGCAAACATTAAACACAAATATCAATAAATCTCATTCCATTCATTCATCAAAACCTCCTTAGAGGGTGCAGAAGTGCATGTTCTGAAGAACTGTTTTTGACAAATTTCTGGACCCCTCTCTAAATGCATGAGAGGGGTTTAAATACTACTAACTAAAGACTAAAAATAGTTTATTACAAAAATATAGGAGGAGGTTTAAATGACCATCCTCATCTAAGGCAAAAATAAATCAAAATAAAACTAAAACTGTATCTGAAAATTAACTATGCATCTGTTCTCTCAAATCGCAAGCATTCAGAATCGGCTTCAGAAGCATCGGTTGGCTGACCTCCGATTTTAGTTGTCCTGTGAAAACAGAATCAGCAAGTGCTAGCACTATCTTCTCGGTGGAATTTGTAAGGCATTTCAGAGTCATACACTGACTGTGCGGTTTCACCAAGTGTTGCCAGTAAGTATCCCAATTTAACTTGGTTAACTTTTTGATTGACTCTGCCTTTTCTTCAGCTTTCTGTCTCCAACTTATCTGCAGTTGCTGTGCTTTTGGGAGAAATCTTGGAGTGGTTTCTGATATCAGGTTTTCTCTATGTAGATTTTCATTGACACAGTCAATGACATTGCTTGCTGCTGTCACTGCTTCTTCTGCTGCCTATTTTTCCTTCTTGTTCTGTGTATCCCACTTATTAAACAATATTTCTTTGTGGGATTCGTTGATCTTGGGAAACCCTGCTTTCTTTCCTTCCTCTGATTCCTACCAATTCAAATATTCAGAAATTTTCTTATCAATTAAATCATACTCAAGTCACAAATCCACGACTTGACTTGTGATTTTGTCGCTCATCTCACAGTGAGAGCTCCATTGTGATATTCTTTGGCAGAGTGTCTCTTGCTTTTGCAAGAGTTGGTCATTCAAGGCAAGGGATTTTGTGATAAATTATGTGATTTTGGGGTCATATTTGTGCTTTTATAATGTGGCTTGTAATTGTTGTTCTTTTTCAGCCAAATTTCTTTGATAACCTATCTGCATCTACTAAAACTCCTGTTGTAATTTTTCCAATTTTTCTTCTACTTCCCGGCTAGCGCTGGCCTGCTATAACTGTTGCTACAAAAATAGGATTTTATCCTCTTTATCCTTAACCAATAGCTGAACTTCGGATTCTTTATCAATAGTAGCAGAAGCTTAAGCTCCTGCGATTTGGGACAATTTAGTCAGGTTCTCTATCGGATTAGTGGTAGGGTCTCACCAAAGGACATTCAGCTGCTCTGCATCAAGTGAGAGCATGCTGTCTAGTTTTCGTTTCTTTCTCTGTCTCCTGACCACTGCTTTGTGCTGCAGACTGTAAAACACATCTAGAGGAGGGATTTCCTCTATCTTTAGCATGATTTCAGATGACGGGGATATGGGAATGTGTTCAGTCTCTAGAGCATTGGCAATTGTTTCCATCACCGTTTCTGTGATTGTTTGTGCTGGATTCCTTAATGTTTCCACGTTTTTCTCCTCCGTGTTGATCAATTCATTAAATGTTTCCCATTCTTTCTCTAGCTCTATTCTCAATGGCTTTGTTGGTTGGATGAGGGGAGCGGGAACTTTCACCTGTGTTGGTGACAACACTTGTTGCTCAAGATTCTCCTTGGATTGGGCAGTATCCTTGACTAATGCTTCACTCTTATTGTGGTCGTTTTCTGACCAACTAGACCCTTCTAGCAATTCTCTTCCAGACCTAGATTTAGACTTGTCTGGCCCTGAGCTTCCACTTATACTGATGCTGGGAGTGGGTTCCCTTATTGGTTCTAAGCACAACTTGTCCAAGGGGAGGTTTGCCAATCTTCATTCTCTGTAGAGTTTAAACTCTTGGAATTCTGTTGGGCCAAACTGGATTTGGGCCATGTGTAAGATGTCTTTGAGTGTGCTCTTCTACTAGAAGATGTCATCGAAGAGATCATCTTCCTTAGTGAACACCTTTATTTTAATAGCCGTAGTAAAATTATTTATTACATCAAAGGGATCAAACTATCTCCCTGGGAACTTAAACAATCGTAGACTCAACATGTTGTCTACTTCTTTGAAAGCATGACCTAGATCAAACAATGCAAAAGCCCCACAGGCCACAGGGAATTGCAGCCAGATTGCCTTTTTCTTGTCTTTTAGTTCTTTGCTCATTCCTCCAACCCCGCAGGTTTGGTAGGCTATTTCACGGGCCATTAACTTGTCAGGAACATACAAGGGAAGTACATGAGGGGAAGCAATGCTTCCGAATACTCTGATATAAGTGAAAAATTCTTCTCTGAACCATCTTCCGACAGGGAGAATATCAATTTCGGCTTCAGGAGAAAATCTTGGGGCATCTTTATTATACAACATCTTGTGAATGGGTAGCATAACTCCATGGCAGATTCTATAAAAATATGGGGTGAACTTAGAATCCCACAGTTCCTTATGGTAGACTTGAATGGGCAAGGGATTCTGTACCGTCCATTTCCAACCCATGAGAGGAAATTTAGAAACAAAACAGATAGCATCCATGACATAAGCAGCTAAAAAGAAAGGAGGATAAATCCTCTAAGAGGGAGTCCTTTTAGACCGATAATTCCAAATAGCAGAGGCTAAGTTATCAGACAATATTTGGGCCCAGTCCATAATAGTGGCATTGGTAGCCGCATCCAGTAGGGGTAGCCACTCGGATGAAAATTTATTGATATTAGGTTTTCCGAAAAGTCTACATAACATTGCAGCAGTGAAACAATATGGAGAGGAGAGGGAACCAGTATTGTACATACCATGTTTGTCCTTTTTTAATGGCTCTTCCTTTGCTGACTAGCTTTTGGTGCATTCCACCAAATCTTCATTCTCCTTGGCAAATTTCTCCACAAACTACTTGTTATAGCTAGCCTGTGGCTCTGGTAAATGATACATGCGTCTTAAATTCTGTGGGGTAAATGACCCAATAACCTCCTGGTTCCGAGACTTGAATTTCCTGTCTATTATATCAGCATCGTCTATTACCCATTTGACCATATCTATATAGGGAAGTATTTTAGGCCTTGCTGCTATACGGTGCAGGAATGAGCATGCAAGCTCTGTAAGTGATGCTTCAGATGACCCGCGTGCATCTGCCGTGACTGTAACCTCCATAACTCTCAGGTTTTCTTCCTCCAACAAACTGTACATGCCTTCCCAAGTAGATATGCTTGCTTCTCTGGTACAGGTGGTATCTGTGAATAATGGAGTCATCTCTATTTTCTCAGTAACCGGAGCTTTTCCTTTCTTTCCCATTACGTTCTATGCACTGCTCTGTATATTGTTCTACGTACCGCTCCTGTAAGTTCACAAATAGAGAACTAAGATATAATGAGAAAGATAACGAATGATGGTAAGTAATAAGGTGACAGGAAAGCTCTTAATTTCAAAATCATATCAAATATATCACCCTACGTGAAATAACCTTTCGCTCAGATCTAAATCTTTTCTCATAAATAACCATCAATAAACCACTAAGTTGACATTAATGCCCATAACTCAGTATCGGATTATGAGAAATATTTCATTGAATGATGAGCCTTGTTGATCTGCGATAAAGCAATTTTGCGATTTGCTTCGCAATATCGCAGATCGCAATATGGCAAATCGCCATATCGCTAATCCTTATCGTTAACAATCATTTGCTTCATTATGCGGCTGCAAGATGCGATTAGCGAGATGCTTTATCACATATCGCGAGATCGGGACATTTTATCTTAGGTGGCGCTATATGAAATCTGCGATATGCGATAAGTCTGTATGGCTTGTGATCTCTCATCATCGCGTTTTCGCAATTCCAATGATTTCTTTCTATACGATGTCCTCCTTTAGCCTTTGCGATGTGATGTTCATTATTAAGAGAATGATTTTATTTGAGACTTATCATAAGACTTAAGATTTTACATTTGCGAATGTTTTTCCTAAGTTTATGATAGTGTATTTTATTAAAAGGGGATTCTAAGTGATAGTTTTTTTGTTTTTTTTAGAAGGGTCCCCATTTATTTACTGTTATTACTAATACTAAATAAAAGGGGGGTTGTTGCTGGCCACAATAGGACCCAATGACCAAGGAGATTGAAGAAACCGAGACTCAGAAATCAGACATGATGAAGCTCATCATGGAACAAAATCTGCAAATAAAACAGATGGAGGAGAAAATGGAAAAATTGGTGAAAGAGAAAGAGGAAGTTTTGAAAAAGACTCAAATTCCAATGGATGTAGTTCCTCTTTCAACAGTCTCTATAACTAGAGTTTCTACCTCAGGCATAGCACCAACTATAGGTACAATAGAAGGAGCTGAACAACTTTCAGAAGCTGTTCAGAATCTGTCCATTTAGAGAGTTGAAATTAAGAAGTGGCAGGATGAACTGAAGGAATTAAAACATATGAAGGCAGTTGCAGACAGTTCACATGTAGCCGAGTTGCAGAGGAAAAAAGGTAAAATTGAAGTTTTACAGAAGGAAATCAAAGAATCTTACCTTAGAAACAAACTAGGTTTGGCAAAGGAGATTCTATGGGAAGAAATCATTGAATCAATGAAGGATATCTGGCCCTATATCAAGATAATCTTTGATAAAAAAGACTTGTTGGAAGAGCTCAGGAAGCTATTGAAACTATCTCCAAGGAAATTGAGGACATGCTAGAAGTTTCCATTGAGGTAATTAAGTTTTTGAATTCTAAAGACAACTATCAGCTTGAAGAATTAGGTATAAATGACATGACAGCAACCATACTTGAAGTGAAGAAAATCATCACAAAGAAAAACATCATTCTTCAGTTGGAGGAAAAATGCAACAATGTTCATGTCATAGTTCAAAGATTTTTTAGTAGGTTAGAACCCTTGACTAGCAAGGGTTTGCCCTCTATGCTTGCGATAAACGACAAATTAATACCCATTGAAGATTATGTTTGAAAGCTTACAGAGGTAGGCACCAATGCAAATTTAGCTTCAAACATAAGAGGTGCAGCAACACCAAGGGTTGTGTTGAATGCACTCAGAGATTCCTTTTTCATTCTGAATGAAATCAGACATATATTTCTAGTAAAACCCACTTTTACTAAATATACAGATATGGATGAATTTTATATAAGGGTAACTAAGTTATCCATCCCATATAAGAAACACTGGGAAGAGTTAATTGATTTACTTCACTAAAAGGGTGATCAAACAGCATTCAATATTTTCAGGAACAGTCATCACCAGTTCAACAGTTTAAGCTTTTCCCGCAATAGTCATCAACAGCTCAGCACCAAAATAGTGATAGATCGACTATTAGTTTATATTCCTGATTTGGATTTATCTATTTTTATAAAATAGTTTAAGATATTTTCTTAGTTCTATGATTGTATAAATGACTCTCTTCCACGAGTTATTAAGGGTTGCACCCTTGAAAGAAACATTTGTAAGGATTAAATGTACTTGGCTTTTCTGAATCATTAATACAAAGGCAAAGGATTCTGAATTTCGATTCATACAGTTTTGTGTTTCCTGTAAGTTTTCCAGTTTTCATCCATCGTGTTCTTTCTTCATATTCTTAAGTTTTACATAGATAAATAGGTAGGAGTAACTGATTTTCAATTTACTCATATAAGCTTATGAAGTGATCACCTTTAAAGAGAATGAATTATATAAACTGTTTGTTTAATTAATTCCCTCTAAATCATAAAATCATCAGCATCTTTTGTAATCTTAGGCATATTCTGTTAAACTTTTTGAACATTGTTTGAAGGTTTTCTTACTTATGATTATTTAATTTTCTATTTGAAACTTGTAATAGTCATATCATCTTTCAATTTATGCTCATCACTAAACAAGCTATATCACTATGTGGATTTTAATAGCAGCCCTATGTTTAAATATTAATACTATTCAAAGGGTTAGGTATGACTGTTTTATATATGTTTCATACATTGGTCCTCCAAAATTAAAACAAAACCCCCCAAAACAAATATCTTAGATGCCCTAGCATGATAGCTGACCATTATCATCTCAGAGATACAACATCAATCTGGCACCATTGTTGAGGACTCAAATTTCATTAAGTTTTCCTAGGTCAACGATATTATTCCTATTCCTTTAAGGTGATTAAAGGTATAGATAGGTCAAAATCCTTCACCTGGCAACTCCACTGTACCAAACTGGAACCTTTTAAGCATACTAGATCCCATTCTTAATCTGACACAGTTAGTCCTCTGTCAAATCCAAAAAAACTTGTGAGAAAGGTCAGTTCTAGAAGAAGACATCAACCATATTCTTCTACTTCAGCCTTGCAGACTGAAGGTATATTAAAATTTGATCCCTATAGTAACATTCCATCCAATCTAGAGTACACTCACTTATCACCAAGTGTTGTTGAAATTTTGGATAGGGGAGTTGATTTTAAATCATCTTTCCTTATTGATTCACTTGAATCTCATCCAGAACCCCCACTTCCATCTGGATCACCTAAATCTAAGTCTGACCTGGGTGTTCATTTACGTTAATACAAACCTACAGACTTTATATCCCCCACAACTTATTCATTTCATTCCACCTCTGAACAACCAAAATCTTCTACTTCTAAACAACTTGAAGGGACCTTTGCTATATATTCAAATCCACTCTTTGAAACTGAAGAGGATATTCATTCTCAAGTCCACAAGTTGGTTATCAAAACTCCTTTAAAATCATTCAGGAAGTTTCCACCTTCTTTATCTCCACCTTCTTCACCCCCACATAGTAATTCACCCCTTCTATCACCATCTTCCTCTTCCCTATCATCATCTTCACAAACATATCATACATTATCTTCTACTATGGCATTCAAACCCATTGTACAGGCAAGATATGTAGCTTCAGTTTTACCTCCAATCCTTGATGCTTTCCCTAATGGATATTTAAAGCACCTTCCTAGATATAATGGAGAAACTGGTCCCTCGGCTGAGGATCTTCTTCAAGCATTTCTAGACTTTGCAGATAACATGAACATAGAACAAGAAAATGTTTACATGAGGTTGTTTATTTAGTCTCTTGAGGGAAATGTGAGGACTTGGTTTAGGTAGTTACCTGCAAATTCCATTAGAAATTGGAAAGAATTAACAAATATATTCAAAAATTGATGGGGGGTGAAAAAAGATGCTCTTTATTTTCTAATTGAGTTTGAAGAACTTAAAAGAAACTTTGGTGAACCTGTCTTTGATTTTATCAAAAGGTTCAACAACTTTATCATAAGATGCCCCTTAATTGCAAACCACCTGTAGCAGCAGCTAAATCTAGGTTTTCAAAAGATTTTGAAGATGATTTTTTTGTGATGTTAAGAGAAATAACTTCAAGTACTCTTTAAGACATGTAAACTAATGCTATGGAGGTAAAAGCAAATAGGTCTACCTCAACCACTTTAAAAGCTAAAGAGGAAAAGGCCCAAAGAAAAATTAAATCAAGTCAAGAGGCCTCTACTTTCTCTAAGACTAAAACTGAAGATTCTAAAATAAATGAGATAACTTCACTTCTTAGAAATCTATCTAATAGAATTTCCAAGATTGAGACTCAACCTAGAACAATTCAAAAAATGGTAACTCGACCCCAAAATCAAAATCAAGGTCAATACAAAATAAATCCACCATTACAAATTCTTCAAAGGCCTAGTAATGATCAGTAGGTTCCAACTCCTTTACTGATAGATGATCAACAACCTGATGACAATACTATGACTATCACTGAAGATATTAACAATATGGATACCTCTTTTGGTCATACCGTTATTATTCCTCTCTCACAACAAAAGCAGGTTCAACAAGATCAAGACTCCTCACAAGCTTCCAAATACCATGCCTTCTATGAATTCCTAATTGTAGAACTAAACAAAAGATATGATCTTAGGCCTAGACCTAGTCTTGGAAGACCTCCTAAGGAACCTCCAACAATTGAACCTTGTACCAAAGTTGTTGAAACTCAAACAACTATTATTCGACCATTAAATCAGTCAATTGATACTACTCAAATTGAAAAAATTGTTTTAACTGCATTTAATGTTGAAAAGGAGTTAGAAAGAGTTAAAATCCCTATACCACTTTCAGAACTTTCCAAAAACCCTGGATATAAAAATCAAGTCTCCAAATGGATACAAAACACCTCGGTTGATGCTGAAAGTGATATCATTAGTCTTCAAGATGAAAAACCAGCAGTTGTCTTTGGTCCTAGCTCAGATATGGTAGATGAAATAGTACCCCCTTTCTATGTGACTCTTAAAACAAATGATTCTATGCTATACAATTGTATGCTTGATTCTGGAGCATCACATAATCTCATGCCAAAAACTATCATGGATCATTTAAATCTCGACATAACTAGATCCTATCATGATTTGTACACCTTTGATTCCAAAAGGGTGCCTTGTCTAGGATTGATTAAGGATTTAGTAGTCACTCTCGCCCAAATCCCAATAAAAAGTGTAGTGTTAGATATATTTGTCACAGATATCCCTCCCAAATTTGGAATGCTCCTTTCAAGGTCTTGATGTGCCAAATTAGGGGGAACTCTTTAGATGGACATGTCTTATGCCACTATTCCATTTTATGGGAGAGAGAAACTAAATCTATATAGAGAGGTGAGATTTGTGCACACTATTTGAAAAACAGATCAACCAAGGAACCATCCATTTATGCAATTGATCAAGATTTTGGTTGTTTCCAACTTTCTTCAAACCAAACACATGAAACTCAAGCAAAAATTGAATATGTAATTGAAAGACCTATACCAAATTAGGCTAATGTCTAGAAGCTATTCTTTGATGGTTCTTGTACAAAGGATGGAGTAGGAGCTAGGGTAGTATTAATCTCACTAGAAAAAGAAAACAATACATAATCATGCAAACTTGATTTTGAAGTTACAAATAACGTAGCTGAATATGAGGCTTTCCTTCTAGGACTGCAGTTAGCCAAGAGCTTAAAAGTACAAAATCTAAGTGTTTTTACTGACTCAGAGCTCACTGTTAAACAAGTTACAAATCTTTTCTAAACAAAACATCATAGGCTTAGATCTTATCTAAATAAGGTTTTGGATTCAGTTGAAAATTTCTTCAATGCTTTTAATTTGACTTATATCCCAAGGAATCAGAATATTCATGCAGATTCCCTAGTTGTTTCTGCTAGTTCATTTAAAATCCCTAATCAAACTAATGTGCTCTATCAAATAAAAGTCAAATATAGGCCATCCATCCTAGATAACCTAAAATACTGGCAGATATTCAAAGATGATGAATAGTTAAAATCTTTTATGTGGGTTATAGATGAATTTTTAATTCTGCAAATTGATGAAAATAGAACGGAAATAATTGAGAATTCAAATGAAAATGATAATTCAAATTTCAACTCAAAAATTGATAATCATGATATCATTCAGTTGTCTAACAATTTTATTCCCAAAGGTCTCATTCCTTTAGAGAAATTGTTTGATCAAAATGATGTCCTTAAAAACCCACAGTCAATCTCTCCACAAGATGACATAGAGGAAGTAAACATTGGAACAAATGATGACATTAGGAGCCTCAAAATTTGTGCATCCTTAGATCCTAGAATTAAATCTCAATACCTTAAGTTATTTGAAAAATACAAGGATGTTTTTTCATGGACCTATGTTGATCTAAAAACTTATGATACATCACTAATACAGCATAAGATTCCTTTAAAACTAGAAGCAAAACCTTGTTAACAGAAACTTAGGAGGATTAATCTAGCACTTCTACCAACTGTTGAAAAGGAAATTAAGAAAATGCTATATGCCCAAATTATTCTCCCTCTTAGATACTCTAATTGGGTTGCTAACTTAGTTCTTGTTAGAAAGAAGAATGGGGAGATCAAACTTTTTGTGGACTTTAGGAATTTGAATAAAGTATCATTAAAAGATAATTACCCTTTACCCAAAATGGATCAGTTACTTCAGATGGTTTCAGGAGCACAAAGACTTTCCATGCTTGATGGTTTTTTATGTTACAATCAAATAAATGTTGACCCAGCAAATAGAGAGAAGACAACTTTTACTACACCCTGGGGTACATTTATGTATTCTAGAATGCCCTTTGGCTTGTCCAATGTTGGAGAAACTTTTCAAAGAGATATGGACATAGCTTTTGTGGGACAGGTAAACAAATTTGTAGTCATTTATCTTGATGACATAACTATTTTTTCAAACTCTTATCAGAAACATCTAAAGCACTTGATGAAGGTTTCTGACAGGTGTAGGAAATTCAGAATATCCCTCAATCCTAAAAAGTCTATGTTTGTTATCAAAGAAGGAAAGCTACTAGGCCACATAATCTCAAAAGAAGGAGTGGTGATTGATCCCAAACATGTTTCTACAATAAAAACATTGTTATTACCTAGAAATAAGATGGAGATCCAAGCTTTTCTAGGCAAGATTAATTTTTTAAGGAGGTTCATCCCGAATTATGCTAAAATTGTGAAAGACATAACTGATATGCTCTAAAAGGATCATGAAGTTAAATGGACTATCTCTTCCAGGTATGCATTTGACCAAATCAAGAAGGCTATCTCTGAAGCCCCAACCTTGGCTAGTCCTGATTATACCAAGCCATTCAGTATATTTTCCTTTGCCTCTGAAACAACCCTTGTTGTTGTTTTATTACAAAAGAATGAAGATTCCCATGACCAACCTATAGCCTTTTTTAGTAAGGTTATGAGAGATGTCGAGCTTAAGTATGACATAATTGAGAAGCAAGCCTATGCCCTTATACAAGCTCTGAAATCATTCAGGATGTATGTCCTACATTCACCTATTACTGCTTATGTTCCTAACAGTGCTGTAAAAATTGTTTTAACACAACCAGACACAGATGGGAAGAGAGGTAGATGGATCACTCAAATACTGGAGTTTGATCTAACTATCAAAACCACAAAGCTAGTTAAGGGTCAAGGATTAGCTAAGCTTCTAGTTGAATCCAACTGTAAAGTGTTGGGCATCAACTCTGTTTTGGAAATACAAGGGGAGAATCCACAAGAACCTGCTCAAAGTTCAAATAAGGAGAATCCACAAGAACCTTTTGTTCATGCAAAAGGGGAGAATCCACAAGAACCTTCCCAAAATTTGAATGAAGAGAATCCACAAGAACCTCCTCACCATCCTGAAGAAAATAATCCACAAGAACCTAACCCTTTAGATCATACCATTTCTCTACACATTGATGAGAAATTTCTTTCTTCAAATTGGTATCAAGATATTGTAAATTTCTTGATCCATTTTGAATGTCCAACATCATTTTCCAAAAGTCAATGTAAAGCTCTCAAATTGAAAGTAGTCAAATATTGTATCATAAATGCAAATCTATATTGGAAGGACCCACTAAATATCTTGTTATTATGTTTAACAAAATAAAAAACTGAAGGAATCATTTATCAGTTTCATACAGGATTTCGTGGAGGAAATTATGCTTGGAGAGAAACAACATATAAGATATAAGGGCAGTATTTTATTGGCCCACATTGTTCTTACAAGTAGGAGCAAAGGTCAGAAGTTGTGTCCCTTGTGAGATGTTTGCTGGTAAGCAAAAACTAGCAGTTCTTCCACTGATCCCAACAATATTCTCAACACCTTTTCTCTAATGGGGACTAGATTTTATTGGATAAATTCATCCCACTTCAAGCAATCAGCATAGATGGATCCTCACTACAACAGAATACTTTACCAAATGGATGGAATCAATTCCAGTAAGAAATGATACTGATTTAGTAGTAATCAAATTCATTGAAGAAAATATTTTGTCTAGATTTGGTTGCCCAACCCAAATTGTTACTGACAATGCCACAGTATTTTCCAGTGTTAAAATGATTGAGTTTTTCTAGAAATATCATATTCTGTTACATCATTCAACTCCATATTATGCTCAAGGTAATGGTCTTGTAGAATCATCAAATAAAAGTTTGATAAAGATAATCAAAAATATTTTAGCAGATCATAAAAAGAGTTGGGACTCTCATATAAGTTATGCAGTCTGGGAAAACAAGATCACTCCAAAGAGGTCTACTGGAAAATATCCTTTTCAGTTAGTCTATGGGAAAGATGCAATTTTCCCTACCAACTTGGCCTTCCCTGTTTTAAAGTTTTTGCAGGATTCAACTGATGAACCTGATGATTTTTCAAGGAGAATAAACCAAATTATTGAACTAAATGAAAACAGAGATGAAATTCAATACAAACTGAAAAAATATCAAAATAAAATGAAGATCTTGTTTGACAGAAGAGCAAGAGAAAGGGTCTTCAAGGAGGGTGATCTAGTTCTAAGATGGGAATCCAGAAGAGAAGACAAGGGAAGACATGGAAAGTTTGACAACCTATGGTTTGGACCTTTAGCTATTCCTGAAGTAAAGGGAAACAATACTTTTGTGCTACAAAATCTTGAGGGATTGTATTCCACTTATCCTGTTAATGGAAGGTTTCTCAAACATTATATTCAATACTAAGAAGTTGAAGTAGATTTCATTACTACCATTGTAAAAAGTCTGGTTTATTTTATTTTTCAAACTGTCAGTGTGAGTTTTCACAGCAAAGACTCCATAGCCTAAGTAGAAGGCACATGGATATGCACATTCTCTGCATTCTATAGGAGAAAGTAGTCCCCAATTCGAGTCGATGTTGTAGCATTTTTTGGTTTTGGTAAGTTAGTATCAATTAGTCAAAAAAATGAAAATAATTCCAAAAAATGTTAAGTTAGGATATGGACAAAAAGAATATTGAATCAAAAAATGTTAGGGATATTTTTATAAATAAGTCCATATCAAATAAAATGTTAGAATAGATGCCCTAAAAAATGAAGGAAAAAATAAAATGTTAGGCTAGAAATAAAAGAAAAATAATAAATGTTGAAAGTGTTTCAAATCCAAATGCCACTACTCTTAGTCAATTTTATTTCTGCAAATAAAGGTTGTGTACAGATTGTTTAAATTCCACAATAGTTTATACAATCCAATTGTACAATTTAATCATGATTGGATTTGATTTAAATTGTTTTTCAATAGGTAGCAATTAAAATTGGCTCAACAATTTAATCTGAGCCAATGGAGAAAATAAGGGATAGAAGTAGATTAGTCATTAAAAGGAAAATATTGAGTTGCTAGTCTAAATGCACTCGGAGAACTAAGAGAGAAAATGTTAGCAAAGATAAGGGTAGGTAGACAAATGAAATACAATTGGAGCATGAAAGGATTTTATCCTAACTTATAACATTGCAAAGATGTGCATATGGTATGGGTTTTAATTATCCATAAATCTTAAATTATCAATGTAATTATGCAAATACTCTAACTCCATCCATTCATTCGCCCACAACCCACAATTATCACATCCGCCATAAATCTTGACCCCACCATCACTTTCCGCCTCTGTTGTTAAATCCCATTCATCTTATCTTACATCCCGCACACTCCCCTGAAATTTGATGGCCCACATCGCTCCTCGGCCCTCAATTGTTGTCCGAACTTTATTTTTTTTTGGGGGGGGGTCTAAAATGGGCAGTTTTTGAAACCACCCTCCAAAACTGTTTTTTCCCTGACCTAGTCTTTTGGGACTTAAAATCCTAAAACAACTTACCGCTCTAACTCGCTCCCGAACGCGGTTTACATTTTATTGTTTAACGTCACTCCCACATCACTATCCACGTCTGCTCCATGTCACTTCCTCCGTCAATCAGTGATTGAGGAAGGAAACCATCAATCAGAAGGATAAATAAGATGATATCTTCCATGTTTTCAGTGAAATAAAGAAGAAGAATGAGGAATTGAAGCTAAAAACTTATACTCAATTCTGGAAACATTCTTCCAGTTCTCAAGCTAGACTTCTTTCAGTCTTTGAATCTGAGAAGGGTAAGATGCAAATTTCCTTCTTACAAGCTCAAATTCCACAGCCCAGGACTCCTGCACATTATCACAAGCAATCCTCATTTGAGTTTAATGTAAAATATGTACATCCAATTGACCAAATTGAGATGCACAAACAGACTGGCCAAATGATTTCTTCCACTTTAACTCATACTTCCATGAGTTTGTCAAAGTTGCAAGTCACCTTGGCCAATACACAGTCACAACTCAAGTTGGAAAAAGTTTCCTCACTGGCAAAGGACACCAAGATCAAATCCTTGGAAGATCTAGTGCTGAAGATGGGATATTATCCCTCAAACATAAATGCAGCAGAAGAACTTGTCAAGAATAAAAATGCTAATCTCTCAGCATTAAGGAAGCAGCTCAAACTTCCAGCTTCTGAGTACCCAATGACCAAGGAGATTGAAGAAACCGAGACTCAGAAATCGGACATGATGAAGCTCATCATGGAATAAAATTTGAAAATAAAATATATGGAGGAGAAAATGGAAAAATTTGTCAAAGAGAAAGAGGAAGCTGTGAAAAGGACTCAAATTCCAATGGATGTAGTTCCTCTTTCAGTAGTCTCTACAACCAGAGTTTCTACCTCAGGCACAACACCAACTACAGATACAGAAGAAGGAGTTGAACAACTTGCAGAAGTTGTTTAGACTCTATCCATTCAGCAGTTGAAGTTAAGAAGTTACAGGATGAACTGAAGGAATTAAAACATATGAAGGCAGTTGTAGACAGTTCACTTGCAGCAAAGTTGCAGAGGACAAAAAGTCAAATTGAATTTTTGCAGAAGGAAATGAAAGAATCTTAGCTTGGAAACAAACTAGGTTTGGCAAAGGAGATTCTGTGGGAAGAAATCATTGAATCAATCAAGGGTATCTGGCCCTATATCAAGATAATCTTTGATCAAAAAGACTTGTTGGAGAGAGCTCAGGAAGCTATTGAAACAATCTCCAAGGAAATTGAGGACATGACAGAAGTTGCCACTGAGGCAATTAAGTTTTTGAATTCTAAAGACAGCTATGAGCTTGAATAATTAGGTATAAATGATAGGACAACAACCATACTTGAAGTGAAGAAAATCATCACAAAGAAAAACCTCATTCTTCAGTTGGAGGAAAAATGCAACAATGTTAATGTCATAGTTCAAAGATTTTTTAGTAGGTTAGAACCCTTGACCAGCAAGGGTTTGCCCTCTATGCTTGCGATAAACAACAAATTAATGACCATTGAAGATTATGTTCAAAAGCTTACAAAGGTAGGCACCAATGCAACTTCAGTTTCAAACATAAGAGGTGCAGCAACACCAAGGGTTGTGTTGAATGCACTCAGAGATTCCTTTTTCATTCTGAATGAAATCAGACATATATTTCCAGTAAAACCCACTTTTACTAAATATACAAAGATGGATGAAGTTTATATAAGGGTAACTAAGTTATCTATCCCATATAAGAAATGCTGGGAAGAGTTAATTGATTTACTTCACTAAAAGGGTGATCAAACAGCATTCAAGATTTTCAGGAACTGTCATCACCAGTTCAACAGTTCTAAGTTTTTCTAGCAATAGTCATCAACAGCTCAGCACCAAAATAGTGACAGATCGACTATCAGTTTATATCCCTGATTTGGATTTATCTATTTTTGTAAAATAGTTTAATATATTTTCTTAGTTCTATGATTGTATAAATGACTCTCTTCCACGAGTTATTAAGGGTTGCACCCTTGAAAGAAACATTTGTAAGCATTAAATGTACTTGGATTTTCTGAATAATTAATATAAAGGCAGAGGATTCTGAGTTTTGATTCATATAGTTTTGTGTTTCCTATAAGTTTTTCAGTTTTCATCCATTGTGTTCTTTTTTCATATTCTTAAGTTTTACACAAATAAATAGGTGGGAATAATTGAGTTTCAATTTACTCCTATAAGATTCTGAAGTGATCACCTTTAAAGAGAATGAATTATATAAACTGTTTGTTTAATTAATTCCCTCTAAATCATAAAATCATCAGCATCTTTTGTAATCTTAGGCATATTGTGTTAAACTTTCTGAACATTGTTTGAAGGTTTTCTTACTTATGATTATTTAATCTTCTATTTGAAACTTGTAATAGTCATATCATCTTTCACTTTCTGCTCATCACTAAACAAGTTATATCACTGTGTGGATTTTAATATCAGACCTCTGTTTAAATATTAATATTATTAAAAGGGTTAGGTATGACTATTTTATATATGTTTAGTACATTGGTCCTCCAAAATTAAAACAAAACCCCCCAAAACAAATATCTTAGATGTCCTGGCATGATAGTTGACCATTATCATCTCAGAGATACAACAAAGTGGACTTGCTCCAAGATTGAATTATCTTTTCTCTCTTGATCCTAGAATGTGGATTTGACATATTTCCCCAAGGTCTACCCTTTTTAGACATCATTCTTTTCAAGGCATCCTTTAGGGAGACCGGTGGTAATCTGATGTAAAACACTTAAGGTGCCCTAGTGCAAATGGCCCAATCTCTTGTGCCATAGTTCACTAACATCATACCTCTGCACTTTGTATGCCTTATTGCTCAATTCATCACATTCTCCCACCTCAAGTTTATATAGGTTGTTGACTTGAACACTGATCTGCTTCACCTACCCAATAGCTATGTATTTGACAAAGGCTTTCCCTTTACTAAAGATTACATCATAGCCGCTATATTCTAAAACTACTACAGAGATTAAGTTCTTATTTTTCCTTGGTACAAAAATAACATATTTGAGGTGAAGAGGAGAGGCTTTCTCCCTCTCCAAGGTGACAGTATTGATTATGGTAGAGATGTACCTCCTTTCATTCCCCATTTCTATATACACCTAGCGATATTTCTCCTCTAGATCATTGAAAAACTCTCTACACCCTGTCATTGGAACGAGGCACCTAAATCCAAGTACCACACACTCCCCATAATAGTGTTGGCCATGCATGTGATTTGGGTGAAGTATAACTCAAATTATGAAGCCAATGCTTCACTTGCTGCTCCTTCTAAGTTCTTCTTGATAGACTTTTTGTGTGGACACTTTCTATCATAGTGCCCATTTTCATGGAAAACAGAGCATTTTACCTTGCTCAAATGTTTCTTCTTGCCTTTTTCGGGTTATATTCTCATTTAGTTTGAGACTTGTTCCCCTTTCCCTTCCTTTCATTTCCAACCAAGGAAAAATTCTCTTCATCATCTACTTTGGATGAAGTTCCATCTCTGGTCTTTCTCTTAATTTCTTCTTGTACCAAATCGGACCACGACCTTTCCCAATTCGATAATTTTTTCCTTCCATTCATAGAGTCCTGGTAATTGTGCTAGGATTTTGGAAGGCGTGGAAGACCTAGGCTTACCAATTCAGCTTCTGCAACATCCCCCCCCCAAACCCCTCTAATATCATACTAAACCTAAGTGAACTTTGATAGGAATTGGACCACAGATTCATTCTTCTACATCCTTGTGTTTCAAATTTTTTCTTTCAAGGCCAATTTTCTATGGTCACTACTATTCTGGAATAGCTCAATCAATGTCTTCCACATTTAAAAAGGATTTTCTCTCCCATGGAGATTTGAGACCACATGGTCTCTCGCTCCCTCCAAAATTATTCTCCTGGTCTTGGCTACATCTTTCTTCCATTGGGCTAGGTCTTGTAGATTAGGTGTTTGTGATTTTGCAATGCCATTCTTGACATATTCTAGCAATCCATTTTCATCAAGTATTGCCTCCATGCGGTCCTTTCAAGCTAATACATTCTAGTTTCCTTCAAGTGCATACTATAATCTCAGTCCGTTGAAGTCCATTCTCCCGAATATGAAGAATATTTTCTACATTGAAGCTGGAAATTCAAAATTACAGAGGAACAAATTCAAAATACTAGTTCTAATGTGATTCTGACTTTGATACCATGTAGAAATTCTGATATAGAATTGCAACTACTCGAGAAATTAAGCTAAATCAAGAGACACAATTCTACTCTACTGATCTACAAAAAGGAATTCACAATTTAGAACAGCATGCACATACATGCATCAATCAAATTCACAAGTACACGGATGTTTCTCAGGGAACCTAACTGGGAAAACTAGTCAAGCCTTTTTAATCAATCATTTTAATAGAGAAAATATTACAATTGCATGTTCCATCTCAGAGCATGTCCTGTAAAGGTAAAACTATTCTAACTACGGAATGAGAAACATTGGCCAACACTTAGCATATTTCTAATGCCTACAGTCTCTTATTTCCTTTCAGTAATTTGAGCTAATTGGGCTTCTAAAGAATAGGGGAAATCCCTATTTCCTTACACAATTCCCAAGGATTGATCACCTAACCTTATGCAAAATATGTACACTTTGCTTCCTATACAATTGACTTTACACTGCCTTGGAAACTCCACCACAACTAGGAAATTAGAATTCCTTGCATGCATAAGCTATTTTGGGTTGATTTATCAGTTAACTGACAGATCTCCAAGTTAGATTAATGCCTGACTCCACAATTGATCCTCCGCTGACTCAATTAATTGTTAGAGGCCGTTTAACTGAGTACAACTAAAAGTAACTGAACTAGATTGCCACAAATTAGCAATCAACACATGCATAAATGAACTCCAAGCCTATAACTCAAATCTCCTAAGTTAATTGGGTGACAAGAACTATGTCACACTAATTAATTGCCTTTGAGTTGTCTATTGATGTGGAATTTCAATTTTACTCAATTTGACTAAGGCTAAAGTCAAATTGAGCCTTTCTTGCTACACGTTCTAACATCAAACACTTTTAGTATCTATCATTATGTATGTAGTGTAAAAAATACAATACAAAAATTGATAAGGGGAAACAAATATTATTTTTATGGATGAAATTTCTTAGCTAGACCTTGTTGATGAGTTCTTTGAAACATGTGCCATCAGGATCAACCTGGATGTATGCACCTTTGAGGAGGAAATGTTTGGCAATGTATGGCCCCTTCCATATTGTATTGAATTTCCTAGGACCCAAGGCTTCAGTGGTGACATAATAATGGACTATGTCCCCTTCACTAAAAATGTGAGGATTAACATTCTGGTTGTAAGTGGCTTTAGTTTATAGAAATCATCCCAATGATATGCATAATACACACTTGAGAGGGCTCAGGTGGAAGTTGTATTGATGAAAACATTGGAACATGATGTAGAGATCCTCGAGGTGTTGAGAGTGATACTTGGAGAAAGCTATGAGATCATCTAAGTAGGCTAGAATAATATGAGCTAGATCCAGGAAGATATAATTCATGGCTCATTAAAAGGTGGAACAAACATTTTTAAGGCCAAATGCCTCATGTTGTAAGCAAATGTACCCCATGAAATGGTGAATGCAATTTTGTACTAATATGTGTAACATATCTGAATTTGGTTGTAGCTTGAGAAGACATAAATGAAGGAGAGGGATTCATGTCTAGCAGAGGTATCAATGACTTGGTCGATGAATGGCATGGGGGAATTGTCCATTGGACATGCTTTGTCTAGAGCCCGAAAATAAGTACATATCCAAGTCATTCACTTTTTTTTTCATGATAGGTATAGGGTTAAAAACTGATGATTTGTAAGTAATAGGGTAAATGAACCTAGCTTTATGTAACTTGTAAATTTTGGCTTTGATAACCGTGAATTGGATGAGTATAGTGGATGTTTATTCTAACAAATGGGAGAAGAATCAAGCCAAGTTTTGGTATGGTGTTTCATGATTGGTGGGGCTCAGGCTGGGCATTTTATCATATGACCAAGTGAAAATATCATGGTACTCCTACAATAAACCCTTATAGACAGTAACTTCATTAGGAGAGCAAGTTTCCCCTAGTAAAAATTCTTCAACAATGACGAGCTTACTTAAAATGTTAACTTTAATGGTAGGAGGTATGTTGGCCATGTTGCCTTATTTGAAGGCCTTTGATGTTGGACTGGGATTTTTGAACCAGTCGATATGTCCTTAGGGGCTAAAATCCTTTATTTCTACAACACATACTTGGTCCATAGGTGGTATAGATGGTAAAAATGTTATTTCCTTTTGGAAGAAAGAAATAGTGATGGTGCATAGTGTCCCAAGGATATTTTGGTGCTTTCATGACTTCTAGGATTTCTTAATCTAAATGAAAAACTTCTATGAAATGTGAGAAGCTCAACATTAGGTCAAGGAGTAGAGGTTGGCACATGGAAGTACTAATGGACTTACAAGCAATTGACATAATTTTAGATTCCATAAAGCCAATGGATGAGGATATAATGCAGATACATGGAGTCTCTATTGTCATATTTGATGCTACTTTCATAATGGACAAAGCGATATTGACACCATAAAACAATGAGAAAATGAACAGTATCATTACCACCATGGAGGAGAAAGTAAAGTATAATTGTTCATGGTTATGTTGGCCATTAGAACTAGGTGGAGGAATAATTTCCTATGGATGATCCAATGAGGGAGTAGTTTGATCCTTTTATAGTTATGGTTGTGTGGTAGGGACCATAGTTAGGGTCGAGGGATTCCTCTAATTGGTCAAGGTACTTACAGTGCTTGGAACAACCTCGTTTGGGGGATGAAGGGGCTCTTATTAAGATGTGAATGTCAACTGATCCATATGGCATTGGTGATATGCATTGATCATGGGGAAAAATTGTGTGAAATGATTATCTTCATTCAATAATGTGTAAGGGCATTCCATTCACTAATTAAAAAAGGTTGTGACATAATAGGTGGCATGTGGTGCATCATCAACATCTTGGGTTGGTGGAAATGATGGTTCTATGGTTGATGCATGACATGGGGTGACTAATGCATCCTGATGCCATAGGAGATTGAGAGATAAATGTGTATAATAATTGTGTTGCACAAAAACAGTGAATGGGTGATTGGTCCTTAAATCCTTAGTATGTGATGAAGAAGCTCTATCAACTAATGGAGTGGGGAGTGGCGGGGGTGCTTGTGATGCATGAAGGAGATTCTTAAGCTTGTGGAGAGTGGGGAATACATTCATACGATGGAATAATGTCCACCAAACAGAAAATATGGGACTCGCCCATGGGGTAATGGTAGTGGGAGGATCCTTCTTCTTCTTTTCTTCCTTGCCCTTTTTTTGATGCCCTATGGTGTCTGATTGTGGGTTTATGTTTCCATAGGAAACAAGTCCTTTGATTATGTGGCACAAGATATTTTCCCCATAGATAGGGCCTATCATGGAAAACATAGCAGGAGGTTCCAAATACTAGACAGGAAAAGCTAAAACCATGTTTGGTAAGGTTAGTGTAACCATCACTTGATGTGAGGCAAGGCCATGTGGTAGGTATAAGAAGGATTTTGAGTGATAGCATATGGTATAGATATTGTATCACTCATGAGATCCATTTCTAGTTTATTTGTTGTTGACAAGTTGGTCTGAGGTGATTCACTAGATGAGGTGGTTACTACACATACATGAGCTAAAGTAGAAGAAGGGAAAACATGGGAGTCTCCAGGGTATGTACCTAGG
Organism: Pinus tabuliformis; assembly: GCA_031772625.1. NCBI lineage: Eukaryota > Viridiplantae > Streptophyta > Pinopsida > Pinales > Pinaceae > Pinus > Pinus tabuliformis. Next base: position 262,958,287 of record CM062806.1, on the reverse strand, counting down.
AGAATCAAATATCTAAATATTATGGGCTTGACAGAGTGAAAGAGGAGATTTATTTTTGTTGTGATCCCTAAAATGGTAACATACGGTTAAGGGAGGGAGGGGCCCTCAACTCATAATGCATTAGTTTGTCAATGGTGATGATTTTTCCCTTAGGGGGAAATATCATCATGTAGAACACCGAGGATGTTATGACCTTGATGATATAAATATAACTTCATCCAAAGAATATATTATAATCCAAGGGGGATGACAGTCCTTTTAGTTAGATTTCTAATTTCTCTAAAATACAACCAAAGTATTGCGCATTTAATTATCAATCTAGGATTTGTATGGAAATTTCGAACTATCACAAACTATATATGAGAGAATAATTATTCTCCTATGTGTTGTAGTATCAAAAATTACTTTTTTGGAAGGAATACAGACAACTCACAAGCCTGTTGGCATTATGACACAGGTGTTGTCCTTGATGGTAACTCACTCAGATGACAGATCATAGTTCAGGCTCTCAAAATGAAGGAAAAAGATATATACGTAGGTTCCACTTAACCAAATCGCGTATACACGTGGGATCGCCGATCAAAAGGCCCGTATGCGTATGCATGCACTTTCATGCAAGGAAAAGCGTGTACATGTGGGAAAACTTGTTTTTAGTCCATGGTGTTTATTCCTTGGTATTTGGACCTATGGTTTTGGACCATGGTATCTCGTCCGAAGTGTTGAACCCAAGTATTGGTTCTAAGTAGTTTTGGACCATGGTATTGAGTAAGGCCTAAGACTATAAAAGGGGAAGGAGATCATTAAACAAGGGCACTCAAGGATTGAATATCTTATGAAGAGCAAGATCTAGATTACTGGTCATTGGGTTATGGTGCATAGCTGGATCTGAATCAAGAAGGAACCTGAGCACTAGAAGAAGGATAAGTTCTATTGATGGGTCAAGATCTTAAGGCTTGAAGAGAAGTATCTTTGTGTGATTTTGATCTGTTATATTTGGTGCATGACTTGATCTATAAATCTAACGATCTGGGTATAACTAATGTCTGAATTGTTGAAAAGGGTAAATTATCTTTTATAGATCTGTACGCAGGTTTAGCATAGAAAAGGCGTGTATACACATTGGTTCGGTAATTCAAAAAGGCGTATATGCACGTTTTCCTTAATACAACGGCGTATGCACGCAGGTTCCACATATTGAAGTAGCGTACGTCTCATAAAATATGTTTTAGCTACTTCTGTTTATTGTTGCAGTGTTCTGGGTTCAAGATTGGTTTCTGGTTACTGTTACTGTATTCTGGTTACAGCATTCAGAGAAGTGATTGTTTGATTCAGTTTTGGTTGGTGCAAAGGAGATTGGTTGATGCAGATACATTTGATGTTTGATTGATGTTATTGATGGATCTAGTCTGAAAATTTATGAAACGTGGTCCCTGGAAGAAAAGAGAAGGTTGTAGCCTTCTATAGGTCAGCACCTACGTACTAGTACATCATCTAGTACAAGAGCTAAGGGGGTTGTAGCTCCCTTCCAGGAGAAGATGGAGAACAAGAGAAGGTTGTAGCCTTGTGTAGGTAGAAGCCTGTGTACTGGTATAAGACTGCACCAATACAGAAATATTGTAAAAATAAGTTTCTTATTAAAAGAAGATAGAGACAAATTGCAGCAAGTGGTTTTCACCCACATTGGGTTTCCACCTTATATCTTGTGTTCATGTGTGTGATTTCTTGTATTGTTTGCTGCTCTTGATTACTGTTTTATGGTTCTGATACACAGATTAAGACGAGCTAACTAAATTAGAAGTCTGCAAGATATACGCGGTTTTCTCTAAACATAGTTGCGTATATACGCAGGTTTAATTAACAAAAGTACCATATATCAATTTGTCTATGGAAATGAAAAAGTTTTAAATTGCTAATACTGATTCAACCCCCCCTCTCAGTATTATTTCCAACAATTGGTATCAGAGCAGGTCCTTCAGAAGAAGCTTGATCGCTTGAAGGAAGATCTATCATCATGAGCAACTATGAAAAATAGGCATCCATCGGGCCACCAATCTTTGATGGAGGCAACTTTGTCTATTGGAAGGTAAGAACCACAGCCTATCTTCAATCTCTTGGTACAGAAGTTTGGGATATCGTGGAAAGAGGATACACATTTTCATCAGCAACTCCTACAGATACGGCTGGTAAAAAGCAGTATGAAACAAATGAAAAGGTTGTCAATACTCTATTAGAGAGTCTATCTCAATCAGAATTCGTCAAGGTTATGCAGCTCAAAACTTCCAAAGAAATATGGGACAAGATCATTCTAAGCTATGAAGGAGACGATCATGTAAAACGTGCAAAACTACAATCTCTCAAAATTCAATATGAAACTCTCAGAATGCACAATGATGAAAGTGTGGCTAATTATTTCTTACGTATAGATGAGATTTTTAATCGCATGAAAAACTAGGGTGAAGAGATAAAAGATGTTACTTTAGTTAAAAAGGTTTTAAGATCTTTGTCTTCTAAGTTTGAACCAAAAGTTTCTGCCATAGAAGAAAAACAAAATCTTCAAAGTATCACCATGTCACAGCTACACGGAATCCTAACTACTTTCAAAGTGAGAAAAGGGGGTCCATCAGACAGGAGAGAAGCCGCATTCAAAGCTTCAAGAAAAGGAGAATACAATGAGTCAGGGCATACGTCAGAAGGAGAGGAAGAACCAAACTTTGTCAAGAACCTTCAATGGGGTTTTGGAAGATTCAGAGGTAAGCTACCTTTCAAATGCTTTGCTTGTGGAAGATTCGGTCATTATGCAGCCAAATTTCCTCATAAAGATAAGCTTGAAAAAGGTAAGGAACTAGTTAAATGGAACAGAAAACAGAACTTAAGTAAGAAGAGTTATTATACAGATGAAGACAATGATGGACTTTCAAATAGTGATGAAGATGAACATGGTAATGATTATAGACTTTTGATGGCTTTTGAACATGATGATTTCTTGGATGTTATAGATGAAGATGATCTCTATGAAGAAATTCTTAAACTTAAAATCTGTTTAGAAGAAAAGAGTATGATCATAGATACTCTAACATTCCAACTTACTGAAAGGGAAAAACACAATGAAAAGTTAGAATGTGAAATTGTGGGACTTAGAAAAGATATTGAGAAAACCAAAGCTCTTAATTTTAGATTTGCTAAAGGATCTGAAACTTTAGATGATATTATCAAAGTGTAGTGTTCTCCTCTAATCAAGACAGGTCTTGGATATACTGAAGAAGCATCTCAAGCACAGAAGCCATCCACCTCCAAAAGTTATCTTGATGCAGCATGGAGAAGTGAACAAATTGACAACCGTCGGCAAAGACATAAAGCAGATCACCAAGTAAATTAGGGTCAATCTACTTCAAGGATGAACAGAGATCACCAAGTAAATTGGGGTCAATCTACTTCATGGATGAACAAAAGCTACAACCAACCACAAGTAAATCATTCTCAATTTGCCTCAAGAATGAATGTCAATGGAAACCACAATCACCTGGTTGGTAGATTTGATAATCACAGGAATTTCTTTAATGCCCAATGTTTTCCATGTCATAACTTTGGACACATAGCTACTCAATGTGTTGCCTACAAGACTATCATGACTCGAGAAGCATGAAATCAAAGGAGTGTGACTGGGATCATGAAGAGGACCTACAATAACTTTTCTGCTCTTGAAAACGAAATAGAATGCTCTAGTTGTAACAACTTCGCTCATGAAGATTATGAATGCAAGAGTAAGTTTTGGCAAACATCTCAGAAGGAGCAAGCTCCATTGGATCCCAAAACATGGAGAAAGAAAGAACCACAACTAGAAAGATGTGGTATAGCCTTATATGCGGAAGGACAAGAGAATCAGTGGTACATCGACAGTGGATGCTCGAAACATATGACAGGTGATAAAGAAAAACTTTAGTCATATAGTGCCTTAGAAAAGGAAAGGAAGGTCTCATTTGGAAATGACACCCCTACACTCATAAAAGGTAAAGGTTATGTTCTTTTGAAATAAAAAGTCAAAGCTGGAAATGTTATGTATGTTGATGGATTAAAGCATAATCTATTGAGTGTTAGCCAAATGTGTGATCAAGGAAATGAGGTAACATTTCGATCACATGGATGTATTGTTCGTGAGCTTGATACGGGAGAAACAGTGATCAAAGGCATAAGAACTCCAAATAATTTATACATACTCAAGGGAGGACAACAACAATGATATCTAAGCAAGAATGATGAACAATGGCTATGGCACAGAAGATTGCGGCATCTAAGCTTCCTTCAGATAAGGAAAGCATGCAAATATTAGGTTGTTCGTGATCTTCCTGACATCAAAATTCCAGACAATACAATATGCAAATCATGTCAGTTTGATAAGCAAACCAGAACACATTTCCCTGAGAAGGAAGTATCAGATAGTAAGCCACTTGAACTTGTCCATACTGATTTATGTGGTCCATAAAGGAAAAAGTCACCTCGTGGAGAAGAAATCTTTATATTGTTCATTGACGACTTTTCCAGGATGTGTTGGATAGGACTTCTAAAGCATAAAGACGAAGCTTTTGAAAAGTTCAAAGCTTTCAAAGCCTTGGTTGAAAATGAATTAGATCGCAGAATCAAATGCCTCAGGTCTGATCAAGGAGGGGAATTTACCTCGGATGAATTTTTTGACTTTTGTGAAGAACATGGAATAAGAAGGGAATTCTCTATTGTAAGGACTCCTCAACAAAATGGAGTAGTGGAAAGGATGAATAGAACGGTTCAACAGATGGCTCGTGCTATGCTTGATGAGTCTGGAGCTCCTGCAACCTTTTGGGGTGAAGTTGCATTTTCCACCATTACTATTCTCAAAAAAACAAATGTCCGGGTAAACAGTACTCAAACTCCTCGTGAACTTTGGTATGGTAAGACTCCTACAGTAAAATACTTCAAAGTTTTTGGAAGCAAATGTTACATCAAAAGGACTGATGGAAATCTTGGCAAGTTTGAACCTAGAGCAGATGAAGGCATTCTCCTTGGTTACTCTTCCCGAAGTAAAGTATATAAGTCCTACAATAAAAGAATTAGAAAAATTGAAAGTATTTATGTGGTGGTTGATGAAGCAGGCGACAGTCCGAAGTAGATAAAAACCGGAGATTTTGAAGATGAAGAGGACTATCCTTCAACTTCAAATCAGACTAATGATGAAGAAGAAACCTATGAGGCACCATAAGAACGGATAAGGGTAGAAGAAAAGACTCCATCCAGGTATGTACAGAAGAATCATCCAGAGACTCAAATTTTGGGCAGAAAGAGGCAGGTGTTCAAACAAGAAGAACTATTACAGGAGCCTCAAGCTATCTAGCATTTCTCTCCTCCGTCGAACCATGAAATGTAAGTGAAGCATGCAAAGAGAATGTTGGGTCAAGGTCATGAATGAAGAACTTGAGCAAATTGAAAAGAATAACACTTGGGAATTGGTTCCTAGACCTAATGAAAAGAATGTGATTGGGACCAAATGGATATTCAAAAACAAGCTGAATGAAAATGGAGATGTTATTATAAACAAGGCTAGACTTGTTTATAAAGGGTATGCTCAACAAGAAGGTATATACTTTGAAGAAAATTTTGCACCGGTTTCCAAACTTGAAGCCATAAGAATGTTCCTTGCTCTTTCTAGCTTTCAGAAGTTCAAAGTATATCATATTGATGTGAAATCTGCCTTTCTAAATGGAGACTTAGAAGAAGATGTGTATATTGAGCAACTAGATGGATTTATCCTTGGAAATGATCCAAAACTTGTACGCAGACTCAGAAAGGCTCTCTATGGTCTTAAATAGGCTCCAAGGGCTTGGTATTATCGTCTGGACAAATACTTCCATCAACAAGGCTTTTCAAAAGGATCAACATATAGCAATCTATATATAAAAATTGACAATGATAAACTACTAATACTTGTTGTGTATGTTGATGATATCATCTTTGGTAGCAACGAAGAAGCCATGAGTCAAAACTTTTCCCTGGTGATGCAGAAATAATTTGAAATCTCTTGGTGAGCTCACATATTTTCTTGGTTTACAAAAACAACAAAAAAAAGATGGTATCTTTCTAGCACAAACCAAGTACCTCAAGCAGATCTTGAAGAAATATGGCATGGAAGATTCAAAACCTGTATGTACCCCTATGGTAACAGGATGCAGCCTCAGCTCAAATGATGAATCAGTGGTAGTACATCAACCAACCTATAGATCCATGATTGGTAGTCTGCTCTATCTAACAGGTACCTAACCAGACATCATGCATTCAGTGGGAATAGTTAGAAGATTCCAGGAAAATCCAAAAGAAGCACACCTTCAGGTAGTTAAAAGGATTTTCAAATATCTTCAAGGAACACAAAACTATGGCTTATGGTATCCTAGAGATACAGATCTCACACTTCATGCATATACAAATGCAGATTGGGCAGGAAGCATGGATGACAGAAAAAGCACTAGTGGTGGTGCATTCCTTATGGGTTCTAGATTAGTATCTTGGTTCAGCAAGAAACAAAGTTCAATTGCATTATCTACAGCTGAAGCAGAATATGTGGTTATTGCATCTTGATGCACACAACTCCTTTGGATGATGCAAACACTGCAAGAAATTCAAATCACTTGTACTCCACCCATCTCCATTCTATGTGATTATACAAGTGCAATCAGCATTTCAAAGAATCCAGTCATGCATTCAAAGACCAGGCACATACCCATCAAATACCATTTTCTCTGGGAACAAGTGCTTAAACAAAAGGTCAAATTGGAGTATGTTCCCTCCAAGGAACAGGTTTCTGATATATTTACCAAACCACTACCCAGGGAGACATTTGAATAGCTCAAACAGAAGCTGGGAGTAGTTGATGCATCATCTTGTTTTTGACACTTATCGGGTCCAGAGAACAGTGGTTGTACACGAGTTGCATGAAGCGCATCAGCGTACATACGCTGGTTTCTATGGATATAGTCACATATATGTTGGTTTGAAGAATATCAGTGGGCCAGACTCAGGATGAAAAGAGTCTGATATGGGTCTGACAGAGACCATCTGGCACAGGTTCAGGGGGAGCATTTACTTCTAATAATGCATTGTTGGCATTATCTTAGAAGATCTTGGTACTACTTCAAAATTGTTTTTGATTCAGGTGGAACAGGTGCAGAGGGAGATCATGGTTGTTGGTCTGGATGATGATTGACAAATGTTGCTGATGATAGTTTTTGATGACTATCATAGTCTTGTCGTAGATATTTATTCTCTATGTCATGTATTTCTTTTATTATCAAGGTCATGTAACGACCTATTTTTGGTTTCCCCACTATGCCTAGGATGGATAATGTAATGTTCTTGTCTTATCACATGTGTAAACTTTTGGTGTATCCCCACTTGGTTGGGTGGATGAGTCAATATTGGTATATCCCAAGTTGGTTGGGAGATGGATGTATGTATGAGTCTTTGATGATAGGAAGGTCATTTATGATGTATAGAGTCATGTTTTTTCTTGCAGAACATCTTTTTGCAGACCTTACCTATAGTCAGGGGGAGCATGGACAACACAGCAGAGCAGAGATTTCAGCATGTACTCAGGGGGAGCATAACCCTTTGCCCTTGATGACAAAGGGGTAGAATTACTTTGAGTGACTTGGGGTTGCCATCAAGTCCAAAGGGGGAGATTGTTGGCATTATGACACAGGTTGGCACTATGACACAGGTGTTGTCCTTGATGGCAACTCACTCAGATGATAGATCACGATTTAGGCTCTCAGAATGAAGGAAAAAGATACGCACGCACTTTAATGCAAGGAAAAGCGCGTACATGTGGGAAAGCTTGTTTTTAGTCCATGGTGTTTAGTCTTTGGTATTTGGACCTATGGTTTTGGACCATGGTATCTCGTCTGAAGTGTTGAACCCAGGTATTGGGTCCCAAGTATTGGTTCTAAGTGGTTTTGGACCATGGTATTGAGTAAGGCCTAAGGCTATAAAAGGGGAAGGAGATCATTAGGCAGGGGCACTTAAGGATTGAATATCTTATGAAGAGAAAGATCTAGAATACTGGTCATTGGGTTATGGTGCATAGCTGGATCTGAATCAAGGAGGAACCTGAGCGCTAGAAGAAGGATAAGTTCTACTGATGGGTCAAGATCTTAAGGCTTGAAGAGAAGTATCTTTGTGTGATTTTGATCTGTTATATTTGGCGCATGACTTGATCTATAAATCTGACAATCTGGGTATAACTAATGTCTAAATTGTTGAAAAGGGTAAATTATCTTTTATAGATCTGTACGGAGGTTCAGCTTAGAAAAGCCATGTACACACACTGGTTCAGTAATTCAAAAAGGCGTATACGTAGGTTTGCCTTAGTACAGTAGCATATGCATGCAGGTTCCACATATTGAAGTAGCATACGTCTCGTAAAATATGTTTTAGCTACTTCTGTTTATTGTTGTAGTGTTCTAGGTTCAGGATTGGTTTCTAGACACTGTTACTGTATTCTGGTTACAACATTCAGAGAAGTGATTGTTTGATTCAGTTTTGCTTGGTGCAAAGGAGATTGGTTGATGCAGATACATTTGATGTTTGATTGATGTTATTGATGGATCCAATCTGAAAATTTCTGAAACATTGTCCCTGGAAGAAAAGAGAAGGTTGTAGCCTTCTATAGGTCAGCACCTATGTACTAGTACATCAGCTAGTACAAGAGTTAAGGGGGTTGTAGCTCCCTTCCAGGAGAAGCTGGAGAACGAGAGAAGGTTGTAGCCTTCTACAGGTAGAAGCCTGTGTACTGGTATAAGACTGCACCATTATAGAAATATTGTAAAAAGAAGTTTCTTATTAAAAGAAGATAGAGACAAATTGCAACAGGTGGTTTTCACCTACATTGGGTTTCCACCTTATATCTTGTGTTCATGTGTGTGATTGCCTGTACTGTTTACTGCACTTGATTATTGTTTTATGGTTCTGATACACAGATTAAGGCTAGCTAACTAAATTAGAAGTCTGCAAGATATACGTGGTTTTCTATAAACACAATTGTTTATATACATAGGTTTAATTAACAGAAGTAGCATATATCAATTTGTCTATGGAAATGAAAAATTGTTAAATTGCTAATGTTGATTCAACCCCCCCCCCCCCTCTCAGTATTATTTCCAACAAAGCCTTGGAAAGGTTCTACAAACTCTAGAGTCTAAACCACACTTGCAATCAATTCCACACTTTGCATGAAATTAAAGAGCACAGTTGCAGGAAAGTAAATTCACAATTGAAAAAAGTAAAGAACACACTTGTGGGAAAGTAAATTATCACTTGCAAAAAGTAAAGACTAATCCTTTCCAATGATGATCAATGTCTCTACTCTGACCAACAAATGTAATCATCACGTTGAGATCATTTATTCAACAACATGAATGCAATGCAATCTGAAATATATACATTAGAAATAAATAAATGAAATCTAGTATGAAAAATAAATTACACAACCTAGCATGAATAATTTAGTTACATGGACAAATTAAATGAAGAAATTGGTGATAGAAATAAATAAATAATTAAACTACACAACCATAAATAAAAGAAACTAACTAAATTACACAACACTTTTCTCTAGATTAAAGTGGGCCTTACCTCCATAGAACATAGTGTTATTATATATCAACACTGTCTGCATAGACAATACAAACTAAATAAATTAATTAACTAGTTAGAATAAATCAATATGAAAAAGAAAATAATAAACTAAATCACATGCACTGCGAATTCACAACTACAATGAGAAGAAAGTTTAATGAATTACTCCATTCATTAATTGGACATTACTCATAGTCACCCCCTTACATAATGATGTCCTACTATATTTATACATGCATAGATAATTCATAGAAAGAAATTGTTACAACAACAATGAACTAAACCCCTTGAACATACAATCTTTTCAAAATTACATGCTTTGGATTTTTTCTTGATCAATACACATTTAGTTGTGATATGTTGCATTGCTAAAAAAATAAGAATGTAGATCTGGTGGCCAATTCGTTTATGCTAGAGTTGGAAAGTTTAGAAAACAATTGTAACAACAAATCATAGTTTTATGTGTTTATAAAAACAACCATATCTCCCAAAGCATGTTGACTTCTAGAAACATGCCTTCAAAAACTCAAATTGGCTCATTTTGGAAAAAACCCATGTTTTAGAATTTCCATATTCATCTCCATTTTTCCATAAATTTCATCGCAAGTTGACTTCATATAAATTGTTGGAGTTGTTGCAACATGGATGGATTTGCAACAACATAGTCGGAGTTGCATCAATTTGGATGGAGTTGTAGCAACATGTAGCATCTTGAATTGCAACAACAACCATATCTATGAGTTGCATCAATATTGGAGGGTGAGTGTCAGGAATTGGTGATAAGCGAGGGTCAATAATAATGGAAAGAAAGTGTCAGCAACTGGCGGCGAGCAAGTGTCAGCAACTAGTGGAGAGCAACCCAAAATATCCCCCGTGGAAATAATACAACCTATACAACAACCTGTCTAACACATTGCCTTGCAAATTAACTCAAAGATAAATACAAATATGATCTCTTTGTAATGTTTAATCATAAATTCATGTAAAATACTAAGAAAAGGCAATGGAAAACACTTTAAGTCTAAATCACACGTATAGGCATTAGAACGGACTAATATGGGGTCATTGGGAAATTGAAAATGATTAAGAATAGTGAAAAAATGATGTTAAAAGATGCCAATTCTAAGGCCCATTGGGGGCATCAAGGAATTCAATGTTAATGTGAACTATTTTACTAAAAAGCTTTACTGGTATGTTCTAGAAGAGTCCTATGGATTGCAAAGGGAAACCATCATATGCCCTTAGGGTAATGGATGAGGTTACATGCTCCAGGGACCCTAGATTATGCCATATGATTTTTTGACATGATGTAAGTGGGTGCATCTTTATTAACAATGAATCAATGAATGGTGAGTTTTCATATGGTAATAGGAATCTTGAAAGAAACTAATGATGGGAGTCCTGATTTGGAATTGTCGACCTCAAATGTGATCAAACCAAAATCAGAAGTGTTGATGGCACCTAGCCTGAAGTGCAAGGCCTTTTGTTGCATTAGGAAAGTCTGAAGTGCTTCTAATGTTGACATTGCAACTAGTGATTAGTCTAAGTTATCAAATATACTATAATTGTATGTCGCCTTAGAATTGTGGGATGCACGTCTTGGTTGTCCTTTGGCACGTCTCATAATCAGTGTATGAGAATAGTGTAGTATCATATTCATTAACAGAGAACAATGCAACATCCAACAAATGGAATGAAAAACAACAAACCACTAACTTCATAGTGCTTATTGTTCAACTAAAATATTGAAGCCCTATCTCTTTACATAAAGATTGTTCTTCTATCCTACATTGTAGAGGCCAACTGTTTATTGCAACTATTTTCCAAATATTTTAGTTGAACTTTTTTTTGTGATAGCAATGTTGGTTATGTTGTTTTGAGTTATTTTTTACAACTTTTGTGAAATTGATTTTAATTAAATTTCAAAAAAAATTGATATGATGTTTTTTTGTTTTTTTTAAAGACTTATTTGATTTTTTTAAAACATATTGATCTGGATCTCTTCAACTACTGGAATTAACCAAGACCTTTTACTTTTGTGATGTTAATAGAATTGTATTTAAAAGAGCATAAAAGATTCACATGTGCATGCTTAAACAAGAGGAAACAAGAGGAAACATAATGATGATCAACAAACCAAGAACACAACACATTGATAACGGAGTTCACCCAGTGTGGGTTACGTCTCTGGGCCGAGTGTCAAGAGTGTGGAGGTTGTTGATTTGTGGTAGCATCAGATGTGATATAGCCATAAAAATTGGTGGAGAGGCTAAGGCATATGAGATCTCCAAGACCCAGAAATTGTTTTGAGAAATTCTATCTATATGAGGAGTTATTAAAATAATTTTTATTTTTAATGGGTTCCTATGTCTAAACTTAGGAAAATAAAAATATTAATGGGTATTAATAAAGATAAGGATAGGAAGCTTCTAAGAGATGAGGATCAAGTCTGTTTTAATCTTATCCGTTGATTAGAGACTTAATCTCACCCATTGATTCGTCAACAGGAAAAGTATAAGAGAAGACTTGAGGGTCATTTGGAGACACACCAGTAGATACTCAGTATGATTCTCAAGGAAAATCGATTCTCAAAGAGAAGGAGATCGATTTTAGAGGGAGAGTTGCAGGGTGGAGGAAGAGGGGGATTAGCAGCAATCAGTGAGCTCATAAGAATTTACTTTGAGAGACAACGCAGAGGGAGACGCAGACCAGAGAGACACAGGGACGATGTAATGAGGGACCAGAGTTGCGCAGAGCCACGCAGAATGATGCAGGGCTGATGCAGTAGAGACAGGAAGCTCTCTAGGGTGTGAGAAAGTCTCAGAGAAAAATTCTTAGGTGTTTTCTCATGTAAATTTTTCTGTAAAAGCGATTGCTGCTAAAGATTAATAAAACCCACCTCCGCTGCACCAGTTTTCCCGCATTGGGTTTTTCTGGGGATAATTGTCCAAAAATAAATGTGTTGATTTGATTGATTATTGTGCATATATTTATATTTTTATAATGATGCGATATCTTTTGTAGAATTTATTTTAATTTTTACTGAAGGGATTTCATAAATAACTTATTGGGAATAATAAGTAGGTGAAATAAATCAGTTACTGCAGTAACGTAATTTCTATTTAGAAATTTTCACATGGTATCATAGCAAAGATTCGGTGACAGGAAGGGAAAATCAGTTATAGGTCAAGAGAATGATGCAGAGGCATCCACTTCAAGAGACTTGGGCATATTTTCAGAAGAATGCACAAGAGACAGAAATTATGATTATTCTATGTTGGCTTCCAGATTGGAAGAAGAAGTTACTTGCGTAGCAAGCTCTGCCTCCTTGGGGGTTTGGTATATAGATAGTGGAGATTCCTAGCATATGACAAGAATCCGAGAATGTTTTTCAGATTATCAAGAAGAAAGGATGAATTTTTAGATCACCATGGGGAATAAGGAAAAGTTTACTCCAGTAGGGAAAGGTACTATAGTTTTTCAAAAAAAAACTAGAGAGTGGTTTCCAGCTACCAATGTGCTACATGTGCCAGAACTAGGGATGAACTTACTTTCCGTATCTCAACTTCAAAGAAAAGGCTATGACATTTTATTCATTAAGGAGAAAGTATACGTCAAACACCCGAGTTGGAAAAAGAAGGTCCAATTCAGAACCAAAAGTAGTAGGTTGTACAGGTTGTAGCTAGAATCACCAATGGCATTGGTAGGCAGTAATGGAGACAAGGATTTGAATAAACTATGGCACAGAAGGATGGGACATTTGCACCATGGGGCTTTGAGAATTCTCAGAAAAACTATAACAGGAGTTCCAGATCTTAGTATTGAACGAGATGATGTATGCAAAGGGTGTGCTCTGGGCAAGTATGCAAAAGAAGCCTTTCCAAGAAGTAACAATAGGACCAAGAGTGTACTAGGATTGATACACTCAGACATCTGCAGACCGATGTCCACAAAATATCTTAGTGGTGTCGAATACTTAGTCACCTTCATTGATGACCATTCCAGGAAGACTTGGATCTACTTTCTGAAAACCAAAGATGAGGTTTCTGGTCGATTCAAAGAGTTTAAGGTTCTAGTAGAGAATCTGACAGGAAAGAAGATAAAAGTGTTGCACTAGACAATGGTGGAGGGTATGCTAACAAGTACTTCAATTATTTTTGCGCTAGGGAGGGCATCAAGAGAGAGTGGAAAAATCCCTACAATCCGGAGCAGAATGGAGTAGCAAAAAGGAAGAATAGGACTATTGTGGAAGCAGCTAGGGCAATGATGTATGATCAGGATATGCCAAAATTCCTATGGGCAGAAGCATGCAGCATGACAGTCTATGTCCAGAATAGAACTCCTCATAGGGAATTGGGCAAGATTACTCTAGATCAGGTCTTCACCAAGAAGACACCTGAAGTTAGTCATTTCAGGATATTTGGGAGTTTAGCATATTGTCATATACCCGAGGAGAAGAGGAAGAAGTTAGATCAAAATATAGAGAAAGGATATCTTGTGGGATATATCGAGAATGTTAAGGCATATAGAATCTATCTTCCAGGGAGCAGGAAGGTAATAGTTTGGTGAGATGTAAAGTTCATGGAGGATAGAGCTTTCAGAAAATATAGAGAAATGCCTTCTGAGGAGCAGTCAAATAATGAGTCGTTGGTCAAACCACTTCAACCAGCGGAAGCTATTACCAGAAATTATCCTTTAGAATAAGAGGAATCACAGGAAGAGGAAGAGTTGATAGATGCACCTACTACCATAGGAAGAACAATCCGGGAACTCTGACAGATTCTACGGGATGTAGAAGATTTCATTGGTGCACCCAAGAACAGTAAAAGGGAGCAAAGACATCCAAATAGATACCAGGCCTTAGTAGCTCGGGTTGGAGAACCTCCAGTTTTCAGGAGGCCATTCAACATCAAGTATAGGTGGATGCGATGGTGGAGGAATACAAATCTATAATGGTGAATGATGTCTGGGAAGTGGTGCCTAGGCCTCAAGACAGATCAATGGTAGGTTAGAGATGGATCTACAAGATCAAATATGTTGCAGACGACAGTGTGGAGAAATACAAAGTTAGGTTTGTAGCTAAGGAGTATGCTCAGAAGGAAGGAATAGAATGAAGAGACCTTCGCCCAAATAGCCAGGTATACATCTATTAGAACCGTGATATCTCTTGCAGCATAGATGGGGTGGGAGATTCATCAGATGGATGTCAAGATGACATTCTTAAATGGGGTGATAGAAGAGGAAGTATACATTTAACAACTAGAAGGCTTTGAGACACATGAGAAGAAATCTCATGTAAGCATATTAAAGAAATCCTTGTATGGGCTTAAATAGGCTAGAGCATGGTATGGTCGAATTGATGGCTACTTGTAGAAGATGGGGTTCATCAAGAGTGATGCAGATGCCAATCTCTACTATCTAGCTGTATAGGAGGAGCCTCTAGTCCTAGTTTTATATGTGGATGACCTCTCCCTGACACGATCATCCAGGCTCATAGAGGATTCCAAGAAGACTCTAGCCACATAATTCAACATGAAGGATTTGGGATAGATGCATTATTTGCTGGGGTTGGAAGTTTGGCAACAGAAGGGTGAGATCTTCCTTGCACAAGGGAGATAAGCTACATAAATCCTGAAGAGATTCAGGATGTAGGACTGTAGGCCTATGGCTACTCCAATGATCACCAACTGGAAGAAAATTGATGCATCAAAAGATAAAGATGTTGATCCCACCTTGTACAGGTAGCTCATAGAATCCCTGATGTATCTGGTCAATACCAGGGTAAACATTAATTACACTGTCAACACCCTCAATTAGTTCATGGTGGAACCTAAGAGGGCGCATTAGGCAGTAGCCAAAAATGTTTTCAAGTATGTACATGGAACAATCGAGCATGGACTATTGTACACCAAAGGCAATGACATCAGACTGAGCAGGTTCATTGACGCAGATTGGGCTGGAAGTTCAATAGATCAGAAAGTACCACTGCATATTATTTCAACATTGGATCAGGGATGACTTCCTGGTGCAGTAGGAAACATAAATCCGTAGTTGTGAGCTCAGCTAAAGTAGAATATATGGCAGCTAGCACAACTTTGTGCGAAGCCATATGGCTTAGAAAATTGATTGTGAACCTATTCAGAAGAAGGATGGATGTGATAATCATAGTTGCATCAAGCTCTTTGAGAATCCAGTATTTCATGATGGGTGGAAGAACATTGATATTAGGTGTCACTTTGTCAGAGACTGTGTCCAACGAGGAGCAATACAGTTGAGATACATTCCTACAAGAGAACAGGTGGCAAATATCCTCACTAAGGCCCTAGGAAGAACAAAGTTCATTTATTTCAGGGAGAAGATGGGGATGGTAAAGAATCCATTTCAGTAGTATAAATGGATAAGTATCAAGTTATGCAATGCAACAGTTAGCAGTGGTGATGCTATGGGAAGCATGATGTAGTAGATTAAGAGGGAGATGCAGTACATATGTAGCAGTGGCAGTAGCAGTGTCATGGGTAGTAGTATAGGAAGAAATAGTGTAGATGATGTAAGGAAGCAGGCCAGACATCAACATAGGTACCAGTGCGGAGGATCAGTGTGATGTTTCCAATGGTGAAGCATTACTAGAGCACATTCCTCGCTAAGAGGGAGTGTTGATTTGTGGTAGCTTCAGATGTGCTCTAGCCATGAAAATTGGTGGAGAGGCTAAGGCACATGAGATCTTCAATACCCATAAATCGTTTTGAGAAATTCCATCCGAATGAGGATTTATTAAAATAATTAATATTTTTAATGGGTTCCTAAGTCTAAACTTAGGAAAATAAAAATATTAATGGGTATTAATAAAGATAAGGATGGGAATCTTCTACCAGACGAGGATCAAGCCTGTTTTAATCTTAGCCGTTGTTTAGAGACTTAATCTGGACCGTTGATTCGTCAACAGGAAAAGTATAAGAGAAGACTTGAGGGTCATTTGGAGACACACCAGCAGATACTCAGTATCTCAAGGAAAATCGATTCTCAAAGAGAAGAAGATCGATTTCAGAGGGAGAGATGCAGGGTGGAGGAAGAGGGGGATTAACAACAATTAGTGAGCTCATAAGAATTTACTCTGAGAGATAACGCAGAGGGAGACACAGATCATAGAGACACAAGGATGACGCAGTGAGGGACTAGAGCTACACAGAGCCACGCAGAATGATGCAGGGTTGACACAGTAGAGAAAGGAAGCTCTCGTGGGTGTCAAAAAGTCTCGGAAAAAAATTCTCAAGTGTTTTCTCCTGTAAATTTTTTGGTAAAAGTGATTGTTGCTGAAGATTAATAAAACCCTCCTCTACTCCATCGGTTTTCTCACATTGGGTTTTTTTGGGGATAATTGTCCAAAAATAATTGTGTTGATGTGATTGATTCTTGTGCATATATTTATTTCTGTATAATGATGTGATATCTACAATAGAATTTATTTTAATGTTTACTAAATGGATTTCATAAATAACTTATTTGGAATAATAAGTAGGTGAAATAAATCATTTACTGTAGTAATAGAATTTATATTTAGAATTTTTCACAGAGGCCACTTCATTGAATGCGGAAAATTATGATGATGTACATGGCATGTTCTTTGTCATAACAAGGACAAATACCCTCAACAAGAGTGATGTGTGTCTCCACGAGACGTTCTCCCTACAGGAACTCTCACTCAAAATGGGTCTTCCTTTAGCATGACAAGCTAATAAACTCTCACAATAATGTGGCAACAAACATCCCTCAACAAGGTGTTACACAAGGATCTCAACAATAATACATCATCTCAGCAAAACAAAAGGACACATAACATAATTGCATCATGTACCTCCACGTTCAAAGATGGCCGAAAAATGAAAGGCTTAGCTGCTGAAATTGATTGCACCACTGAATTTTCGACAACGAGTAGTGTAAAATCGATTGTCAACTTGTCCAATTCTGACACCGTCAAATTTTGGGCCTTTGGGAATCTTAAAGATTACCCCAAGATTCCTCTCCACTGGATGGCTGGAGATCTTCTACTCATATTGAAAATATGATCTCGCCATCATGATCCTTGCAAAATCCCAAGAAAAATGAGTATAAATTCGGCTACATTTTGACACTGGAAAAATTCAGCCTCTAAGAAAATCTAAAGATTCCTCAAAATTCTCTAAAGATTTTGTAATGCGGGGCACCTGCAATTCTTCTTCTCAAAGGGTGAATCTGTCTTCACCATGGCACTCCCTATGAAAAGTTGATAAAAATGACTATAAACATGATAAAATTATGATAATGTGAAATTTTACTTCCCAAGGAATATTTGCAGCATCTTAAGATTCTCCACAAAGATTATGGCTCGAAAAGCATGCCGGCATAGTTCTGCTTCGGAATCCATGTCAGGGTTCCACACTGCAATTCATATTTCCACTCGGATCGTGGATCCTCCTTCCATCTGCCATAAGCTCAAGGTTCTGCCACATGTTGCTCGACGCTTTCTCTCTGTCGATTGGCACATCTAGGCATATAAGTAAAGTTGTGGCAGAGTTTACTATGAAGCAGTGTTGCAGCATTGGTTATGAGTGGAGGTATCAAGGCGAGAGTTCGAGGTTCCAAGATCGCCAACCCCCACTGTGGGATATTATTTTATCAACCAATTAAACTAGCACGTTGATCATAACCGTTAATTGTTTAATATGGTGCGGCAATTTTTGAATATGGCAAACAGTTAAAATGTTTTGGCATGACATATTGTGGTTTGTGATGCCTGTTGTAATGCTTTTGGAAAATGGTTATGTAATATTGTGGGGCTGCCCATTGGGGGCAGGCCCCATCACATATGGCATAAACTTTGGTGGCGTGGGCCACAGGGTAGGGTTCCCATTCAGCTAGACCAATTGTTGTATTGTGGAGTAGGGGTGACAACCTGCCCCCCATATATTTACACCAATTGTATTTACACCAATTGTCATTCTCTTTGTGGGCTTGGGTGAGAAAACATTGTTCACCCAACCAATCACAAAGCTTTATTTTTGTTGTTCTCAAATCAAAATTTGACACGTGACTTTCCCTTTTTCGTCCTTTTCGTTCCTCTCCACCTTGCCGTTAACTAAACAACCGTAGCTCGCCATTAACTCAACAACTACATCCATTAACTCCATGTCTCGAATGGAGGTCGTCCTCAGTGCAACACGAGGAATCAGGAAACAACCACAGGCATTAACTCCCCTCCTCGAATGGTGGTTGTACTCGGTGCAGTGGAGGAATCGAGAAACCTCTTACTCTTATGTGATTAAATGGATTTACTGTGACTTCAAATTCCATTTTGGATGCACATCTAACGTTTCATGAAGAATTTTTTCATATTCATGGGAATGTGTTTCGTGCATTTTACTCCAAGAAAGAGAAGTTGTGAGGAATTGTCTCTCTGGTTGATCTACCCCTTAACGCAATATTCCTCACTACAGATGCCTGTGGAGTTAACTTTGCAATAAATTTTCGTAGAAATGACAGGGTATGCCTAATTCGATGTTTGGACACGTTGATGTTAACGTGTACAACATGAGAGCTTAATATTGTTGCAAGTTGCAGTGGAAAAATATGCAACACATTCTTGCAATATTCAAAATGTAGGACTTCATTGATGACAATCCAATGTACCTACTCTTGCTGACGAGCCAAAAATATTTTTCCTATGTACTTCTCATTCCCTTGTCAATCCATAAGCATTCCAGAAACCAGGAGGGACAGTGCAAGATCTATCAACATTGGCAAGAATATATTGGAGTGGATTCACCACCATTTGCTGGAAGTGGAGGACAAAATAGATATGACAGATATTGGAGGAAACTCATCTTCAATGTCTTCATACTTCTCCTTGTCCCCAGAAGCCATGGGGTCATGCCATAATAGCAGTGAGGGATTAACATCTAAAAACAATGAGAATCATTTTACAACTCAAAATTGATCTTCTTATTCTTTTTCTGCATGCCCATTTATAAGAAATGAAGAGGCTGTAAAGGTAAAACCACAACTGCTTGAAGTGAAAAATAAAGAAAGTGGTGGCATGCACTACAAAGGGGTGAGGCAGCAACCATAGGGGAAATTTGTAGTAGAAATTAGAGATCCTAGTAAGAAGGGGGGCATATTTTGGCTGGGCACTGTCCGCACAACCCAAGAGGCTGCTCTCGCACATGATCTCCCTACCTACAGAATCCACGGAGCCAAGGCTATGGTTAACTTTTCCCTCGCCCTCACTTCCCATTCAGAAAATGGCTTAATCGGAGCTCACATGGGGCGCAACAAGAAGAAAGAGAGAGAGAAGCAGAGGCAAACTTATTACGATTTGCATTGTAAAGTTTAGTATCATAAAAAATTAGAATAAATGTTTATAAACCTTTGATGTTCCAATGGTTTATGGTTAAAAAGTTGGATGGGATTCCCTTTGGTTTTTCCCTACTTGTTTCTTCCTCAAAGCTAAATCTATAGAAGATATAATTGCATTTTCATGTTGTTTTCAAAGCTAAATCAACATAAAATAAATTGTCATTTTCATGTTGTATCAACCCATGTTTAACAAAAAATAGGAATGGTTATCGAAATTATTAATTAACAAAATGAAACATCTAGCTAGTGCAATGGCAAGTGCAATTGGTGAGGTGATGTTCTTATAAATTAAAGTTTTTGCTACTTGTGGTTCCATGAGTAGTAATAATATTGTTCCTAGTGATACCTATCAATCTTCTTATACTTTTCATTGTTGGTTTCAATAGTTAGCTTTTATAATATAATGGTTAATTTTGATCTTCTCAGTACAAATGGAGTTTCATAAGAAAAATTAAACATAAGAAACGCTATCTGCTACAAATCAGTTAAGTTATAACAATTTACTTAATTATGTGGGGAGTTAATGGATATTAATATTGTTGTGTTGCATGTAGTTAGTGCTTCTAATAATTCGTCTTTTAGTGCTTCAGAGTAGGGAAGAGCATGCAAACTTATCTATATTTTTAGATAGTTTGAGCATTTTCAATATTCATCATTCAATGTTTGACAAAAAAATAGAACAAAAGAAAATGACACATCTCCTTACCCATATTATATGCATGTATACCATGATTTATGGGAAGGATTATTGTCAGTTATTTGTAAATATTCTTATGAGAAGATTTTGTGTTTTTTTGTGTATTCTTGTGTTATTTGTTCATGCTACATTAAAAATTGGTGGTTGACTGCAATTAAACTCTAAGAAGAGAAGATGTGGGGCGGAAAAAATATGGCTTGACAATTTTTTTTCTTCATTGGTATAATTGTCAGCCTTTTACTTATTTGGCTATTAAAGGGGCTTGGTTTCTTTCCTCTTTGTATGGATAGTTGGTGATGCGTGATAATGCTCTAGACTGCCATTAATTAATCATTCTAGCTTGGGATGCGTCATCTTTGTGCTGCTAAATCTATTGAGGAGATGATAATGTGAATTGACATCTCTTGTTAAGAATAGAAACTATACATGGTAGTGTGGTAATTCATAGTTTATTTTGTTTGGTTAAACCTTATTAGTTTCTAATATAGTTTTGGATTGATGTTTAGAGAGATGGTCAAGTTTTGGAGAGGTTGGTGCCTATGGCATCCACACCTTTAAGAAATTTATCTACTGTTGCTAAAGAGGTAAATCAAATGTATGCAAAAAAACATTACAAGTTCCTTAGTCTTTTGGAAATAAGCGGTACTTGGTGTGACCATGAGTTTTTATATATCTTCAATGTGTCACCTTTTTAACATATTTGTTGCAGATTCAGTTTTTTCTTCTTCATTTGAGTTTTGAAGGACCTTCATTTGGTGAGCCTATACTAAGAATACCTCTACCACCACAACACTTACATGAAGATGGTACCTTATTGCTTCCAATCTTGCAAGTTGTTAGGGATGCAGAAACAAGTTGGATGGGCAAGAACCAAACCTCCATTGCAGCTGGATAAATGAATCTACATCAAATATTAGTCAAGATTAGTAACTAGCACTAAAAACTCAAGCCTAGAAATCACATGTGGCAAGTGCAATACTCTACTAGAAGAACTAGAAAAGAGGGACTACAACTTGTGAGGCCTTATCGGTACTTGAAATATATGGTGCAACACTCACCATTATCTCAAAACATTCAAATTGTCCTCACACCCACATATATTGTAAACAAACTCACCCCTTGATAGCCCTACACTTTTATTATCTGTGCATATCTCTTCAACAAGGGTTGTGTTTGTATTCACCCTGCAAATTACAAGACCTACATATAAATTCTTTAACAAATGAAGATCCTTCTAACGCACACTAAAACCTGATAAACTTTTTAATAGTGTTGCACAATGATCCCAATTTGATACAATTGCTTTGCCTCCTTTTAGATTTGTGGCATCAACTCCATTGAATTGTTATTGTACCTCACCCAGTTTAACATAAAAAGTGCCTCGTATTTCTCGTTTCAAAAAACTCAAAGGTTGAATTCGATGGGTTTCCTCCCAAATTTATTAAGACCACATAACTTTTCATTTCTTTGAAGCAGACATGGGATGGAATACTGCGCAATGTTCAGCAAAAAACTACACAAACTAGCTCTAGCATATTTAAACTCTAGATGCCCTAATAAGGTGTCTACTAAACCAATATGACAAAATAACACTATCTTAGTTTCCTTCAATATAAATACCGAACAATGAAGTACCCTAAATAAAATATTAACTCAATATAAATAAGTTAATTCTATTATACAGTATCATTTCATAATAATTTGAAAAACTTATATCTTCAATTATTCTACTCCAATACTAAAATATTACACAAAAAACAACTCACCCTCCATTAAGGAGTTGATGCTTTCCATTGGCCCTACGATGGACGCATGCATTCCAAAGTTGGACTTGTTCGGTTTGAACCCAAAATAGTACACACAAAAACAACTCCCCCTCCATTAAGGAGTTGATGCATGTTGATGCTTTCCATTGGTCCTACGATGGACGCATGCATTCCAAAGTTGGACTTGTGCGGTTTGACGTTCCGAGGAATATTTTTGACGGCAATTTATTAGAAATTCATAAAGTCACTTTTTGATTTTTAAAAAATCAAACTTAAATTTGATATGTGAGCACTATTTAATTAGTTAAATCACAGTTTTTAACAAGGTAAATAACATATTTTATATATTAGATTAATGACTACGATCTCAAATGTAAAGATTTTAGATTTTATTTAATTTTAAATCTCAATTTTTAATTAGTTAAATAACATATTTTATATATTAGATTAATGGCTACGATCTCAAATGTAAAGATTTTAAAATATTTTTTGGATTTTATTTAATTTTGGTTATTTTTAAATCATGGATGACTATTTTTATTTTTATGAAATAAATGTAGAAAACTTGTACCAAAAGCAACTTATTGTTCTCAATAGTTTTTAATTAGTTAAATTACGTATTTTATATATTAGATTAATGACTTTTATATATTAGATTAATGACTACGATCTCAAATCTAAAAATTTTAAATTTTTTTTGGATTTTATTTAATTTTGGTTGTTTTTAAATTGTGGATGACTTTATTTATTTTTATGAAATAAATATAGAAAACTTGCACCAAAAGCAACTTATTGTTCTCAAAAGCCATAGCTTTTTTTAAATATAAGTTTTGAATTTTTTTTAAGCATATCTTTAGATTTAATTGGTTTAGAATTTAATAAAATTGTTTAGGATGGCAAGTTTGAGTTATAAATTTTACATAAATGCCTTCTAAGATTTTGAAAATGTTGAATTTATATAAACAATTAAAAAAATCGATTGTAAACGATAACTACAGCTATTCTTTATTGTTATTTTCTTTAGCGTAACCGTGACCTAAAATGACAGGGGTTAAAAAACAAGTGACGGTCAAAGTTGCCTGCAAAATAAATTTGAAATTCCAGGTCATGCACCTCGAGAAAATCTTTCCGGGATACTATATGCGCGAGGACCTGCTCAAATCACGTGGTAGGGCCACGCATTGAGGTATAATCTCAGTCATCGTATTAGGCATATGCGCGTTGACCAGCTCAACTCACGTGGTGGGGCCCATACACTCAGAGATACTCTTTTCGTGATAGTATATGCGCGTGGATCGATACTGCACGTGGTTGGGCCCACGCAGACTAAAAATAGTTCATCTAGTGTAATCAAGTTTAAATTAGGAAAATTTTAGTAAGAATTTGATCAAATTGATTTTTTTTAAATCTTGAAATTTTCAAAGGGGTGGCTCTCATTTTTATGATAACAAATCTATTTTTCTTAGTAAAAACCATTTATGAATTCAAGTTATTTTTGGTTGATCGTGCAAATTTGCGGGCTCAGGCTTTTATTATCCCTGCCCAGGGTTTGGTATAAAGTATTGGGTAAATTGTTGACTACCCAATCAATAACTATTTATCAAAAAAAATTTAAAGTTAATTTTATAATTTTTTTTGTTTGAGATAATTTTTTTTGAGTTTTCCAGTCATCTATTGGTTAGACTCTTATTTTTCAATGATTTCACAGTACTGGTATGACAGTATTGACACCAGTATTAACCATTTGCACCGCCATATAGAAATCATAATTGAAAAATAGTTGTATCTACGATTCCTTGCGATGTGACCTATATTTTCAGACTTCTTCTTTTGGTAGCATAGGGTCGGAGATGGGGAAAGAAAGAAAGAAAGAAATTATTTTAATGTCCACAAGGCTAAAGATAGCCTATGGAACAGATTGCTTCTTCATGTGCGTGATGTATTCGGCCTTTTTCTGTGAAGCTTCAAAATAAATGCACCCAGCTTCTTGACAAACCCCTCACTAAATATATTATCCCAAGAGCTAGCTGCCAACATATCTACCTAACTTTCCATGTTGTCTTTGAAAGCCTCACATTCTAAAATGAAATGTTTTTTGTTTCCATTTTTCCGGAAGAATGAAAAATGCATACTCTTTCATCCCACACTTCTTTTGGCATTTTCCAGTGCCCTGTTTCACAACGTAGTTGATGAGAATTAGTCTTTAACTGAGCAATAAGAATTTTGGCTCTCCAAGAGATATTGGCCTCTATGTATGTTTTTGGTTGATGACTATGAGTGGGATTAAACACTTCAATATAGTACTTTTTCTTTCTTCCTAGCTCCTTATCTCAAGTATGCTTGTGGAACTTTTCCATAACAAAAGTTTTTATCTCTTTGCTATTTATGGGACACATGTTCAAGCAAATTCCCCATTTACTAAACCATTTGTTATTTTGTTGCATCCAAGTTCTTTTGTTCTTGCTCAATCTATCATTAAAGACAACCTTAGGCCATCTGCCCTCTTCCATTTGCTCAATTTTTTTAAGTACCTTATGACTCACACCATGGCAATTGCTTCAATAGGAGCAGTCCCTGTTTCTCTTAACAAAATAGTGTAAGGCACTGCACTTTTAATCTTGAATTTGTTTGTAATCAAGCGCTTCTGAATTTTCTAAATTTGTATCCACTGCATGTCGGATGTACTGGTGGCCCATAATTCACAACCATAGTGAATCACTGGGATCACTAGAAGCCCAAAAAGAGTTTGAGTGGTTTTCCAGTCCCATAACTCTGCCTCTCTACACCTATTTTGAAGAACATAAAATTCTTTCCAACCCTCCAAAGTTCTTTTCTTTCTACAACCATTCCAGCTTAGATTTTTTTTAAAGTCAATTCCGAGGTATTTGTAATCTGCAACTTCTTCAAGAATGTTGCCTTCAAAGTAGAACTTATGTTGGTTATGTTTTCTTTTCTTAGAGAAAACCACTACTTTTGTTTTGTTGATATTGAATTGCATCCCCACACTTCTAGAAAAGTGCTCAAGGGATAGTAAATGCTCTTTCAAACCAAGCTCTGATTTAGCAATTAGAATAAGGTCATTTGCATACAAAAGAAGTCTTATAACAAACTTGCACAGATAGATACCATCACCCCCTTGTGAATTTAGCCATTCCTCAAGCTTGTCTATATATAAACCAAAAGGGGTAGGAGACAATGGGAAACCTTGCTTGACCCCGATATCGCTTTTAAATCTTTCAGAAATGCCTGCTGAAGTTCTAATTTTGACTTTCATCTCTTGATACATCCTATGCACAACTGCTCTCAAATGTTTACGAAACCCAAGTTCCTCCACTCTGTGCCAAAGGTTATCCCTAGAAACCGAGTCAAACGCTTTTCTGAAATCAACAAAGCAACAAAATACTTCTTCTTTTTTCTCCCAAACTTTTTCAATGATGTGCCTTAAATTTATACAATGATCAACTGTGGAATGTTTAGGTCTAAAACTTGCTTTCCCTTTAGCATGCTTACCCACTTGCTAATTTTGCTTTCTGGCATGCTTCCAATAGCTTTGCAAACAAAGGGTTTATCATGATGGTCATATAATTGGAGGGATTATTGGTGTCACCGTTGTTGAAAAGAGGTATTGCCAGACTAGTTGTCCAATCTGTGGGGAGCCCTTGTTGTATGATGTTGTTGAAGATATTTGTAATGTGAGGTGCAAGAATATTTGAGCCCAACTTTAGATATTTTGCTTGGAGTTCAGCTAAGTCTTTTGCTTTTCCAACCCCCAACTTCTTGATACCCATCTCTACCTCTTATATCATTAAGAGTTCAATATTAGTGTTGACCAAGGGGGGAGGTTTAACCTTAGGAACCTGCTCATAGAGTTGTCTTGCATAGTCAAACCATTTAGAAGTTGTAATACTATTTCTAGTTTGTATCTTTTTCAGTTGGAGCTCCTTCCAAAATAGTTTGGGATTATTTTTCCCAAGGAAGATTAGTTCTTCCCACCTTGAAACCATGAAATAGGTCTTTTTCTTACTTAATAACTGCTTGCAAGCTTTGAGCTTTATGTTATCCTTGTTTGACTCTTTCCACATTTTCCTTGCCTTTTGCATTCCTCGTCAAACCAAGCATTAACTGGAAAGCAATTTGTTTTATACTTCTTAATTTGTGGGAGATTTTGTTGGACATGCTGAATTAAGGATTGTTTCTTTCCAATCCAAGAGAAGCATAAATAAATTGGCTTGTGATATGATTTTAAGTCGCACAGCTGATCTCCAAAAAAAAATTCCTCCATTTTCTCACACAAACCATGCAAGCAAATTATATAATCTACTACACTTGCTCCATTGTAAGTATTGTAAGTGAAATTACTGGACTTTGCCCATCTAGTCAAGCCTTTACAAATGACTAAATCAAAGGCCCCACATAAAGTAGGAAATTGTTCACCAAAGATATTGCAGCCCTTGTCCTCTGAAATTCTTTCCTACTGATGATTACTCTCTTTTGTAATCCAAATAGGGTCACAATCATCTTTACAACAAAGAATGCTAGCTTGCTCACTTGCAATCCTAGCATTGAAATCACCCACTATAAGGACTTCACCTAGCTATGAATATGTTGCAAAATCTGTTTTTAAGGCTACAAATGAATCTTTGTGGTCAAGCCCTTTACCTTTGTAGATTTTTGAAACTTGCGGTGCAAAATAGCATGTTGCAATTCTGATGTGGTTTCCATTTTATGATATTTTAAACCAAATGAATTTCTTATTTGAGTCTCCTTTTTCTAACTGAACGAGACGACCTTCTTTCTCCCTTACTAAAACCATGATACCCCCTTGCCCTTTGCCATTCCCTATTGCCTTGTTCCACACTACCATATTCTAGTATCCTTTAAACAGAGGTGTCTTGCACCCTTCATGCTCATGTGTTTCTATGAGGCAAATTATGTCTCTATCTTTCATAATAGGCCCTAACCCAGGTCCTCATCTCCATGGATAACCTCTGCAATTCCAACAAACTAATCTTAAGGAAACCTGGGTATGACTTGATTGTTATTTATTTTGACATGTAAGGTTCACATTTGAGTCTATGTCCCTGCTTTCCCATACTAACTGTGCTTTCTGATTTCCTATTGAAGAGTTTGTTGCCTCTTCTTTATTACCATCTTCCTGCTCTGTTTTGGAAGGAGGTCAAAATCGCACTATCAAAACTTTGTCTTTATAAATCCATGCTCTCTTCCCTTCATCTCTTGTTTCCCTAACCTTTAAAATTTCCTCCCTTCTTTCCTCCTGTTCTTTTATAGTTAAATCTTCTTCTAGGAAAAAACGAGAACCCCTCAAGAGATGTTTCTTGCTTATAATGATATATTTATCATGCAAGCTAGGCATGCTGACTTTTATGGATCTGGCTCTCTCCCTGTTAAACTTACCCACCCTCCATGCTTGGCATATTTGTCCCTGCCATAGCAACTTATCTTTCAAGAAGTCTCTTGCAAGATCAAGAGTACATTCATTTTTCCCATAGTCTTTCACCCCTTTAATAATTATGTTTGTCGCCCTATTTTGTCTTTCGTTACCTTCACTATCTTGCATGTTGTCAACCTGAATATTTGTTTCTCCTTCGTGATTAGCAGAATTGCTAATAACTTGAGACCGAATTTTGGAAACTTTGGTGGAATCTACTTTCATTTCTTCTCTTTCTTTCTCTTCATGGTTGTTTATTTGGGCAATCATTTTCCCTTTATCTTGGGATGATTCCACATTCACCACCGATGTACTTTCCACTACAAATTTCTTTATGTTTTGCACATCCGCCTTCATGCGTTGCCATTCTATCTTCCCTAGCAGGAGAGTTGCCTGTAGCAATGTCACTTGTTCTTTTAAAACGTTATTGATTTATGCTAAAGCCTTGTTATCAGCTGTTATTATATGAATTTTATGATCTCTTTCCTGCTCTTTAGCTTCTAAAACCTTCAACAGTTGTTTTTCATTTAACAATTCTTTCATATAAATATCAAATAACCAGATGAGAGGTGTGGATGTGGGACTATATAAGGCATAATGATCAATGACTTTTCCTCTGGACTTCTTGTCGCTATGTGCTTGTAAAGGGGACTTGTTTGATTGCTTCTTGTGAAGGCTCAAGTACTTTCCTTTTTAGATCGTTTTTTCCTTGTATGCTCCCATTTTAGACGGGCTAGTCTTCATTTTAAAATGCCCTGATATTGTTTGGCATTGACCCAAACCCACTTCCCAACTTTGCGGATGAGGCAATTTTTACTTGTCCTAAATCATTTGTCTCCACATGTTTTGAAATTTCTTGTCCCTTTGTCATGTTTGAATGCATATGTCGTCCAACCTGTTTCGAGAAATATGTAGGTCTATAAAATGCCAAGATTACTTTGCATTGCTCCTCGTTGTTCAAGTTATCGTTGCTCCTTTCTCACTGCTCGATACTTATGCTGCATAAAAACTCCCCTCTCTCACACTGCTCACTGCTCGTTGCTCTCACTACTGACCACACTGCTTTGCTCACACTGCTCAGACAACTGCAGTGAACATATGAGAACTCATTGTCACTCCAAGAGAAACTTGTCAAAGGAAGCTTGCTAAGTGGATCCAAGGATCAGGGACCATGGAATCGATCAAATTCACTTATAAGCTTCAATAAATCTCATAAACTGAACCGTTTGAAATAATCATAAAGATTTCCTAAAATCCTTAAATGATCTTGCTGGAGATTTTTTCCTAAAACAAAATTTCGTCAAACATGTCAAAATTTGCACCCAGCCTGGCAGATTCTGAACGGAATGAATTCAAGAAAAGCGTTAACTTACTAAACTCAGAGCATTGGCAACGAACCTGGTCCACGACGATTCTGACAACATCACATTACATGGATACTCTGCGTGCAAAGCCATCCCGTAGATGCAAAGCCCCGCTCCCCCCGGTGCAATTAAACATCACGAGTTCGATCCTCGATAACGTGTTGTGGTTGCTGACGGATTGATTTGACATTTCGAGAACAACTGGCTGAGAACGAAACAACACATGCACGAATGTAAATGGAAAAGTTCGGATATAAGTTAAGCTTGTTTATGAGGGAGTGTAAGATG
Organism: Pinus tabuliformis; assembly: GCA_031772625.1. Classification (NCBI taxonomy): domain Eukaryota; kingdom Viridiplantae; phylum Streptophyta; class Pinopsida; order Pinales; family Pinaceae; genus Pinus; species Pinus tabuliformis. Next base: position 262,928,680 of record CM062806.1, on the reverse strand, counting down.
ATCCTTGACTTTATCTCACGGACCTAGAGGAGTACTAGACATGAATCTAATGCAAGATGTATTATTTATGTTTGAATAATTATCTTAATAAATTTCATATTATTTTATATAAAAGAATGTGTAAATAAAATTATTTGAAATAAATAAATAAATATATATATATATATATATAAATATGAATGAATGAATATAAATATATTTAACATTATAAAAAATAAACTTTAAATAATAAAATATTATTAGAGGTAAAATATTGTGAAATATCAAATCTTAATCACTTATTTTAAATTCATATATATATATATATATGCTTAAAAATCTATCAAATCAATATATATTAAGTAGTATAATTATTTAATAATATTAAGTAATTTAATTATTAAATAATAAAAGATGTAAATATTATTATTGAATATTAAATAGTAAATATTATTATTAAATATAAATAATGTAAGTATTACAATGGTTTAAACATAACAGACTTTTTTTCATTTTGATGTGATATGGAAAACATGTGAAAATATATAAAATGTTTTTGTGTAAAACTTATCAAATCAAAACTATGAAGAGATAGCATTGTAATCAATACACGATAATGAAATACTTAATCTAAAATATGATGAATGCAAATATGAAACATGATTTTAAATTTTAAAATATATATTATAATATATTTTGTTTTTTATTTTATATTGTACCATGTAAAATGTTTATATTATATGTTTTAAAATTGTTTTTTAATATTTTGATTATATTTAATATTATATTGTTTTAAGTATAATGTTTATATTACATATTAAGTTATGCATTATTATCCCTACCCCTATAATGCATTGGGTAAATCATTGACTACCCAATTAGTAACCATTTGACCAAAAATTAAAAATCTTTGTTTGAAGTTAACTTTATAAAAACATTTTTTTATTTTACTTTTGAAATATTTGTTTTTGAGTTTTCTGGTAATCTATTGGTTAGGCTCTTATTTTGCAATGATTTCCCCAATATTGCATGTTTGAATATGTAAAGTCGGTATTGGCATGGAATTAATTACTAGCTTGAATCCTTATATTTCGCATCATTTAAAAAAATTGATAAGACCTACCCTGAGTTTGATGCCACTTTGGAGTCATTGTTCCATTGCACGTGGCATAGTCCATGTGTGTTCTTCTATTGCTTGGCATAGTCCATGTGTGTTCTCCTACTGCCTAGCATAGTCCATGTGTGTTCTCCTACTGCCTAGCCTGCTTACAACAACTTTAATAGTCTGTATTTTATTATGGAATACAAGTTGCTAGTATAAACCTTTTAGATCAACGAAAAGCCAATAAATTCACATCAACGATACTTCATGTCATTGTGTATTGTGATTCGTGCCACCTGTATCTTTTTATCATTTTCCTTGGTGTATCATTCCATCCCCTATAAACAAAGCTCTCCAAGAAACTTATTTTCCAGGCTTTCCTTACTAAAATTACCCACGTTGATGCGTATTTGCTGACTTGGGAGGAATAGACATCCTTCGTCAAGGCATAATGGTCATGAAAAGAAAATATACTTTACTCTGGTTTTTAAAATCCATTTGTGATCTCACCATGAGAGTGGATATCAATTAAATTAAAATATTAATAAATTATTTAATTATATTTTATTTTCATTTTGAAAATACATTTTTCATTATTTTGTATATATTAATTAACTTAACCAGTTTTATTTATTAAAAAATAAAAATATTTTGTATATCATTTAAATTTTAAAATTAAACATTCATTAATTTTATTATATTTATTCACAACAAAGGTAAAAAAAAGTTAAAATGTAACTTGCTTTTATCTTAGTTGCATATATCATTATTTTAGAATTTGGAATGTAGTGAAATGGTTTGTCTATTTAGTTAATATTGTTTTACGTAATTATGTAGAAAAAGATAAAATCTAGTGGTAGGTGTGGTTTGTTTGTAAATTTGATGAATAATGTGAATTAATTTATTTTGGACTTTTAGTGAAACTTTTTATCAATTAGAAGTCGTAATTTTATGGAAACAATATTATTACAAAGAAATACCTCGTTGGTGATTTAAACAAAAAGTTCATTTTAAACTCCAAATTGTTGTGTATTCAAAATTGTAGAGGTAGGAATCTTAAGTTCCGACATCTGACAATATTAGTACAAAGAAATACCTCATTGGTGATTTAAACAAAAAGTTCATTTTAAACTCCAAATTGTTGTGTATTCAAAATTGTAGAGGTAGGAATCTTAAGTTCCGACATCTGCAAGAATAACAAAAAATTCATTTTAAACTCCAAAGTGTTGTGTATTCAAAATTGTAGAAGTAGGAATCTTAAGATCCAACACTGTAATATGCAAGAATACATCGCAGAATGACATACAAAAAAGTTGTATACATTAAAAAACATTTAATTTACTAATTTCAAAGTTCAATAATCAAACTAAGACATACATTAAAAAAACATTTAATTTACTAATTTCAAAATTTAATAATCTAACTAAGCGGCAAGGAATGCTAGCTAATTTCAAAATTCACCGTGTGACCTTTTTAACATATTTGTTGCAGATTCAGTTTTTTCTTCTTCATTTGAGTTTTGAAGGTCCTTCATTTGGTGAGCCTATACTAAGAATACCTCTACCATCATAACACTTACATGAAGATGGTGCCTTATTGCTTCCAATATTGCAAGTTGTTAGGGATGCAGAAACAAGTTGGATGGGCAAGAACGGAATCTCCGTTGCAACTAGATAGATGAATCTACATCAAATATTAGTCAAGATTAGTAGAAACCACTAAAAACTCAAGTGATCCATGTGGATGTTGGTGGCCACCCGCCTATCCCACTTGGAACCCCACAACTGTCTCTTTCAGTTTTTTAGTTTCCTTAATTGTAGCACAATTTACTATTTTTAGCAGTTTTTTGAGTCCTAAACTTCCGGAGCCATTTTGAGGCCCTAAATTACATGTTTTTGCAATCTACCACCAGCGAATGTTTATAAGACATTTTTTTTGTCGAAGTCCTCGGACAGATCTTTCCAACAGGGTATCATGTGCGTCAAATGAAGATAATATGACCAAGTCATGACCCCGGGAAGTTGACTGCCCAACTAACCTGAACGAGGCCCATAAACTCTTGGTGTTACATCTCCTCGGGTTAGGGTTTTGGTTGTTTAGGGTTTTCTATTATTGTTCAATAATAAAAAGGCCCTTAAGCCTCATTGTAACGTAATTTAGAGGCACGTAGCCACCACATCTATTCTCAGAGATAAGCTACCATCGCTGAGCTAGTCTCATTTCCATATTGTTTGTAAGAATATTTCATTATTTATATTAATCAAAGGAAGTGTTATTTCGGTTGCATCTCTGTATTTATGGCTATATCTGTAATTTGTTGCATTCCTGCATAAATCAGGATCATCAAGCCTAGAAATCACATGTAGCAAGTGCAATACTCTGTTAGAAGAACTGGAAAAGAGGGATTGCAACTTGTGAGGCCTTATCAGTACTTGAAATATATGGTGCAACACTCACCATTATCTCAAAACATTCAAATTGTCCTCACACCCACATATATTGTAAATAAACTTGCCCCTTGATAACCCTACACTTTTATTATCTGTGCATATCTCTTCAGCAAGGGTTGTGTTTGTATTCTCCCTGCAAATTACAAGACGTGCATATAAATTCTTTAACAAACGAAGATCCTCCTAACGCACACTAAAACCTGATAAACTTTTTAATAGTGTTGCACCATGATCCCAATTTGATACAATCACTTTGCCTCTTTTTAGATTTGCAGCAAATTGAATACTTGTCGACTCCGCTGAATTATCATTGTACCTCACCCAGTTTAACATAAAAAGTGCCTCGTATTTCTCATTTCAAAAAACTCAAAGGTTGAATTCGATGGGTTTCCTCCCAAATTTATTAAGACCACATAACTTTCCATTTCTTCGAAGTAGACAATGGGATGGAATATTGCGCAATGTTCAACAAAAAATTGCACAAACTGGCTCTAGCATATTTAAACTCTAGCTGCCCCAATAGGGTGCCTACTAAACCAATATGACAAAATGGCAGTATCCTAGCTTCCTTCAATGTAAATACCAAACACTGAAGTACCATAAGGAGGGTATTGACTCAATATAAATAATTTTATTCTATTATACGATGTCATTTCATAATAATTTGAGAAACTTATGTCTTTAATTATTCCACCCCAATCTGTAGAAAGGTTGAACCCAAAATAGTACACACACAAAAATAACTCGCTCTCCATTAAGGAGTTGATGCTTTTTATTGGACCTATGATGGACGCATGCATTTCAAAGTTGGACTTGTGCGGTTTGAACCAGTGAGTTATATATTTTTTCTTGGAATTATATTATAATTTTGTTTTGGCTACAAGCTAACATGGGAGAGGAGATTCTTTTGTAGCAGAAATTTCATTGAGAGTTCAATCCATTCCATTGTGAATATGGAGTCCCAAGGATAAGGAGTTGCAAGTGTAGAGTCCAGTGAAAACTACAGTGGCATTAAACATGGGAGAATGCACTTGCTTGTTGTTATGAGTGTTATCGATGTTGTGTTGGGCTAGTCTGGTGGGATGCTTTTGAGTTTCCTTTATTTTGATCAAGGTAGGCACAATTGATGGCTCAAGGTGGGCATAACCAATGACTTCTTTCTCACTATAAAAACTCAATTTTTTATTGTATTTCATTGTCCATATATTTGGCTTGATTATTGCCTTCCACATTCCCACACTCTTCTTATCGGTGTTCCTTTGCACCTTTGGGTGCAATTGCTAGTTTAATATATTTGATGTATGGTCATTGGGGGTGGTGGGGTTGGTGGACGACCACCCCATTTTTTTTTTATAACAACATGCCTCTTTTTAAATTTTGCTGAAAATATGGATATTAGAAAAATTAATCATCCCACAAATTCACTCGTCTAGTGACTGGATTTCGAGCACCGGATCTGGCCATTTTGCTGCCTCGTTAAGCGTGCCACTAATCCACTTTGACGAGCTCTATCTCTCTCACACGAGCTCGGATTGGAGTGTCGTTCGCATCGTTGGAATCAGGGCAACTAGCACTTCAATCTGGTCCTAGTTCAAGAGTAATATGATCACTTTGAATTTTGAGCTATTATAAACCCTCTTTAACCTTTGAGTATGTCTCTCAAACCACCTAGATCATCACGCAAATCACTCATAAAGTTGTACACCATTGTATTGATGGTTAGAAGCAATGATCAAATTTGAAGGGCTAGTCTTATTTCAATTTGAAGGGCATATATTCATCCAACACTTCTATAATGAAAAGCTAAAAAAAATTTATTTCTACATTTCTTTTTTAATCATTTTTTTTCTATTAAATAAATTAAACTTAAAACTATGTTGTTAGAAGATATCACATTATGACAATGTCAGATATATAATATAATGGGATCTAAAAATTATAAAAAATTATTATAATTGCAATTTTTTATAACTGTTTGCATTTTTTAAATAACAAAATGGTTTCATTATTCTTAAAAATATCTATGATATTCAAATTATGCATTCTTAATAATTAATACATGTGATTCAAGCCACTTTTCTAAAGTTTAATTGAAAATATTCCAAGCAATAAAAAATTGTACATAAAACCAACTCACCAGCCTAGTTGTGGTTGTTGGCTCTCTGGGCTAGATGAGAGATTTTAGAATTACCTTGAAATCATATTGAATGAACTTCTTGTTGTCATTATACTTATGAATAGGTTAATGGTAAGGAAATGTTATTCACATTGATTGTGGTTCACTCATACAATGATAGTTTTTCTCTCAACTTTTCCAGCATCAAAAAGACATTGAACATGGACATTACATGCAAATATAAGAAACCCAACAACATCTAGAAACATATTGAGAAGAAGCAACAAATAATTGATTCAACAACAACAATATTCAAGTGAGCATTGCCATGAACAAATAGAACACGTGCCATGAACAAATAAAACACGTGGGAAGTTCACAATCTTGAGCCTACCATCTCTATCTTGTAGAAATTTTGAATAAAAAACACTTATTCAACAGAGATTATCCCAATTATACACTATTGCGGAATACATGCATAATACATAACCTCCTCTACGTTGATCATCAATTTAGTAGCATCAAAAACAATGAAACATCAATAGCATGCACACATTAACACAGTATTTAACCTAGGGAAAGCTTACAGCTAAAAACCCCACACTATCTGTATATTAATGATTGGGAACATGTAACATTACATAGTACAATACTCCTCACCAAGGATAATTTTAGGGGCGAATGTTCGCCCTTTGGCGAAATTAAGGGGTTTTAAATTTTTAGTGGGCAAATATTTTGTATCATAGTACATTTTTACAAATCACCTCAAATAGCCCACCTTATTTTAAGGGAGAGGGTAAAAAAGGTAAATTTAGCCCTTGAAATTAGGACTTACAACCTTCCATTCGCCCATTTTCAAGAATAGGTTTTATTTAAGTGAATCCACTCGCCCATTTTCAAGAATAGGTTTTATTTAAGTGAATCCTATGGGCCAAATACCATATTTATAAAAGAGGTATGGTAAATTAATAAAAATATAAATAAATGAGAGTTATGGTAAATAAATAAAACATTTTTTATATTTACTCCATAAGTCACCTTATATACATGTAAGGGTGTAAACAAATAAAAATATAGGTAAAGTGGAGGTATGGTAAATAAATAAAACGTCTTTTTATACTTACTCAAAAGGTATGGTAAATAAATATAAATATAAATAAACTAGACGTATCGTAAATAAATAAAACCTCTTTTTATATTTAGTCCATAACCCTCGTTCTATTTATGAAGGCTCAAGAAAGAGGTTTTATTTAAGTGAATCCTATGGGCCAAATACCATATTTGTAAAAGAGGTATGGTAAATTAATAAAAATATAAATAAACGAGAGGTATGGTAAACAAATAAAACATTTTTTTATATTTACTCCATAAGTCACCTTATATTTACGAACACTCAAAAAATGGGTTATATTTAGGTGAAACCTATGGCCAAAATACTATGGGACAAATACCATGGACTAGATTGTTATTAATACCATGCAAAAAACCATTATTAACCCTAATATTAGAATTAATAAAAATAAAAATGGCACATGGTATTGACCCATGGTATTCACCAAAACGGCACATGGTATTGACCCATGGTATTGACCTGGAATGTAGCCTATTTAAATGGGGGAATTAAACCAACATGTAGCCTATGCTAAGATTCACTAGGACTTTACAAAGTTTTATTATTTAGTGAAAGACTCGCTAAGATCTTACAAGATTTTATAATTGAGTAAAATATTCGCCATGCCTGGTGAGAGATTCGCCAAAAAATTATATATACATATTATATTATTGATAAAATCGCCTTCCATTTTTCCTATATACCATGGAGATTCGCCCATTTATTATATTTATAAATTTAGGGGGGGTTCTTAAAATTTTCCCTGCTCCTCACAAGTACTCAACACTATCTCCACCTGTTACACACAAAACTAGCTCGGATTTGATCTCCAAATCTCCCCATTGCTTTGCCTGCCTCCACTACACAATCCTGCAAGAGAATGAATGAGAATGGCTGATCCAAACTCCTATTTACCTTGTGAAAATCACCCACACTGTAAATCACGTGAGCACAAGCTATATTTCACTTGGTATTGGCCCACACTACGCAGAGATCATTGGCATAACTCAATCCCATGCATGTGCACAATCTCATGCACAACTGATAGCAATCTCAACCTCTACCACCTGTCTCCACTGAAGTGTACATGCACTAAGTTAACTGATGTATTCTTCAGTTGCATTATGAGTTAATAATAGTGAATTAATTAATAACTAATTCACACAACTCATCACTTAGTCTATTGATCAGTTAGACTAAATACAACTAGTTCAACTAAGTCAAGCTGAACACAACTCCATTAACTGCTCATCCAACTCCACAGAACTCAACCACATGAGTTCTAACTGATGTCCTACATGCAATAGCTCAACTAACACATAAGAAAAACATATTTCATTCTGCCAGCTGCATGTGCCACATCTATAGCTCAAATTGAAGTGCTCCAAGAGGATAAGATAAAGTTTATAGTCCAAATATTATTATGAGACAATAATATTTGACTTTTCTATTTTTGACTAGCAGTCTAAAAATAGACTCTGATGACTCCTACTGTGATCACTCTTGCTCTGATCACTCCCGTTGTGATCCGAAAATAGACTTTGCGTCATAATTTGCCTGCGGGCCCACTTAGTGAAGGCGACTCCTTTCCACTAAGCTCTATCATCTTGTTGCATTCTCAACAAGCATTTTTTGTTGCACACTTTTCAACATATCTTTTTTAATTGGAATCCATTCTACCATTCTTTGGGCAATAGAAATCAATGCTAACATAAGAGCAAGACCTAGGTGGATAAAAAACATATGATTTATCATACATCCATCTCCCCATGAATAGATCACAGTGGACTTGCATTCTTGTTGAAGGACATGTGTGTGCCCTTTACTCCCATGGGCGCATTATTAACACTCTTGTTACGTATCCTTGGAATAGGGTTTCTGTAATATTCGTAACAATTAATTATGTCTCATTGTTCCTCTTAGATTTTTACGAGTCTGAATTTTGTTGCTGATCTTGGAGAAGATTATATCCAAACACACGTTAGACATTTTTTAACTATATGTTAGGCATTAAATGTTTCTTGATTGCAGGCACCCATTGGTCCCATTACTACGAGTAGGAAATTCAATGGATATGTACATGGTGTCTAGCTTTCACTTAAATCTTTATCTTTATCTTAGTGCCTATAATATAAATCTTGAGTTGATATGTTTGTTTATATAAATATCATAGTTGTATAAAAAAGGAGTATTCTATGGAGGGGAGGAATTACCCAGTTAAAAGTGGTTGGAATCTGAGCAAATTGTTTCAAAAAATCTTGCTCTAGCAGTGTTTGAATCATGTTTTTGATGGTGGAAATAGATTCAGCACCATCAAAAACCTCTAGAACACCCAAAATATTGAAGTTTGAGAGCTATAACTTAAATTTAGAAAAATTCCTGTAAAATTTTATCAAAATATGACAGGAATTTTCATAATTTCCCAGGAAAAAAACAGTCCAATTAGACTAAGCCCATAAAAAATGCCAGATAGAATTATTTTTAATTTCATTGTGTTTCATGAACCAGCATTGATACATTGAATGTGGTGGTGAAGAGGAATAAATGGAGTGAGCAAAAGCGTTGATGTTCATCCCACGTTAGATGTGCATTTCAAAATCGACATCGACACGGTGAAATGTCCATAAGTGGAAGCAATTTCGGTTCATCCACACAACTTAACAAAGTAAGTTGGAATGTGGTCATGTGTATCGTGGCTGTGTGCTTTTGCTGAAAAAATTAAAACTAAAAAATATTATTTTCATGCGAATTTGAAGACGACAGTTTGGGGATATAAGTTGTTCGTTTAAAGTTAAAACAAAAATTATAATGCGTAAAATAAATGTATAATGTCCCCGCATAGTTATTAGTACGCACTCTGGCCTTCATCAATGACGTTTGGTGACATTACGACCGTGAAATTCCTCCGTAAGAGAAAGTGATAGGTTTTATTATTATTATTATCAGAATTGCAGAATTTCCAGGAAGCTGCAATGCGGATGTCGGATGCGGATTAATTATCATTTAGACCATTGCCTCGGATCAAGTCATAGCTCTACAAATCAATCTACAACCTTGATGTGATGTTCATGAAATTTCTGGGAAACCGCCCCTCGGATTAATATATCTGTGAAGCCGCCCACGCCCACCGATATATTTTATTAGTTCATGGAGATGACCACTCAAATAAGTTAAAAATTACAGGAGATGACGAGTCTGAGCCTACAGGAATAATAGATATCCTGTAATTTTCAGAAATGGCCGGCAGACGAGGATCCCTTCACAGCGAATTTTATAATATTATTTAAATTGTTTAAAAACCCGTAAAAATCAAAATTAAATTTCCTTTTGACGCGTAATTTTTGCCGAGCACTTCTCTGACGTGTTCAATTTTGGGAGTATATTCTTCGTCGATGTATTCGCAGCTTCGCTCACGGCGCTGTACTCCCCCACCAATGGTAGTGACAGCCATCGATTGTGTGGCCCCTCGGTTTATACACGCAACAAGCAATTGAATTTCAAAATAGGCAAAACACATAAGTTTTTATTAAAATATTTTTATATATAGTTAATTGAATTTATCTTAAAGATGCTTGTTATACTCTCACCTAAAATTTAATTCTAACCAATTAAATAATGAATTTATTATTACTGTAATTTGATGATAATCTTTTGATATGACCGTTTGTTTGTTTGTTTAAGTATTTAAAAGTATGTTTATTTTTAGTCACATGGTGAATTAGTAATTGCGAAACCTAATTTATGGGAGACCAAGGATCAAACTTCATAGTTGCCACTATAACACCAAGAGCATAACAAAACAGCGATTTGATTTCAATTGGTCCATATTGTATCCGAACAATTGGTGAAGAATAACAAAATAAAAAAGTAAATGAAATAATCAAATTTATTAAAGAGTTTTTGTTGTTTTTTTTAAATTTAATTAAATATAATATAATATGTTATAAATATTTTTTTATATAAAGTAATAAAATTATTTATATTTAAAAAAGAAATATTTAAATATGTAAAAGTTAATTTATTTTATTTTAAGCAAAATGGTTATTTTTTCTTGTTTATATACAAATTTTTTCCAATAATATAATGAGTTATAATGTTTTGATAATTATTGTTATAATAATTTTTTATTTATAAATATTGTTATATTATAATAACTTTTTAATTATAAATATTGTTATATTAGTTTCTTGTAAAATTATATATATAATTATAATTGATTCATGGAATTTAAAAATAAGTTAAAAGTTAATTTTGTAATTTTATTTAAAAAATATTAACAAAAATCTTTCAAGTTTGTAATTTTTGATGATTTATAAAATTAAGAAGTTAAATATTGTCAAACATAGTTTGAAATAAAATTATGAAATTTAAGTGGATATAAAACATTTTAAAAGAAATTTAAATAAAACATTTTGGAAAAATATAAAATAAATTTAAATTTATTATATAAAAGATAAACATTATTTTAATTTAGTCTTTATTTAATAATATATATTTATTGTTGAGTTTAGACTTATGTGATCCATATTAATTATAATAACATTTTTCAGTAAAAATTACATAGGAGATAATGTGATTCATATTAATTATAACAATATTTTTAAGTAAAAATCACATACGAGATAATCTCGTCTATGTGTATCAAACCAACCAGTGTGGTTCATCTTCAGGACGAGATGATGAATAACTAGCTGTTAGAAAATAACAACCAGTTTGATTAATTTTTATTTATTTATTCATTTATTATATATATTGAATTCTAATTATTATTACATATAATATTATAACTTAATTTGATTTTATTTATTATATAAATAAAAAAACTAATCTAATATTAATTATTAATGAAAATTCTTTTTTATTTTGGGTAAAAATAAATAATAAATAATAATAATAATAAATAAATAAATAAAAATTAGTCAAACTAGCTGTTATTTTCTAATGGCTAGTTAGTTGCTCCCTTCATCTATTTATTTCATTGCCTAGATCTGATTCATCATCTTGTCCTGAAGATGAACCACACTGGTTAGTTCGAAACAAATTTTTACCGAAAGATGTTGTTATAATATATATTTATCTATTTTATAATATGCATTTTTTAAAATAATAATAAAATCATTTTGATATTAAATAACATTTTAAAAAATAATTATCATGATTTCCAATTAATACATTATTTTCAACAAATCATAATTTTCCTTGCATAATAGAATAGATAAAAAATAATGTTTAATTGAAATACAAAACTATTGTCTTTTAGATAGAATAGATAAAAATAAAAAAGTTTGAATGGGTTCAACCAATGAGCTACAATGTTGCAATTAGGATTCTAGGTAGAGAAGGAATCCTAGAGTGTGACTAAGGAGTGATTGTTAGAAACCTTGAACAATATTGAGAGGAAGAAGGGTGAATCAATATTGTGTCTTATGACCAATTTTACCAATTTTTCACCTTTCTTATCACAAACCTCAATTCATCTATTCATTCGTAGTTCATTAGCAACATAGTATATGAGTAGATTTAAATATGAATGAGTAAACCACATGAGCGGTTACTACATAAGTAAGTAACCATGAACCATATGCAATAAGATCAATAAACATGAACATAAGATCAACAACACATCAAGGCACAATCAAACATCACCAGATGTAAGGTAGAACGCACAAGGGTAAAAACCATCGACAAAAAATAGTCTTCATCATCGTCTCTTCTATTATCATATTAATTTTACATCTCATTCACTGGCCACCACCAGTGGGCAAGCCACAAGTTTCCAATCATACAAGCCACTATTCGCTTTAAACAACAACCTATATGAACTTTGTAGACCACCACCTGTAGGAAGCCACCACTCCCTCGACTTTGCAAGGCACCACCTGTTGGAAGCTATTATTTCCAATAAATCTTGCCCAACCAGCACTAGACTATCCAACCACAACTAGATGGAAGTGAAATACTCCCAAGTTCTCGGGCCACTACCTGAAGGATGTCATTACACCCTAAATATGAAAGCCACCACTTGATCACTGAAATCCCCAACCTTCAACACATCTCATGGACCTCATTTCAAAGTATTTCACATGGGGCCCATATACTCAAATCAACAAAACAATGAACCTATTTTCATCAATTTTCAAATTGGGTTCATAATAACAATCTGCACATATAACAATCTCTCTGCTACAACCAATCTGCTCATATATCAAACTTTGAATATATGCCCTCCAACACAATCTTAGCCACAATCAATACATCATCTCAACACAGTCAACACCACACATATAAATCTGCAATCCACATCAATCCTCCAACATATATATTCTCAACATAATTCAATCAGTAGTATAACAAATCTAAATACAAAAACTCAGTCGTGTATCAACAAAGTGACCATACAAGATATGAATACAATGCTACAACCATATGAAATAAAATATGATTTGTTGAGTTGTAAACTCCTCCATACACCATGTTAGTAATAAAAGTGTGTTGTATAAAATATGCTAACATCCAATCTCCAACGTAACAAGAATCTCATCCATCAAATGTCTTCATAAACCTGCACCAAACATTTGTTGAAGCATGCACACGAAAAATCTGCAATAAAACTTATCACCACCAACAATATGCTATATTTGTGTCTCTCCTCTCACCATTGGTTCTCAAAGCTCTCAAATGACTAATTCTCATAAAGGAACCAACCAAATTTCACAAATTTTTCTCCTATAAATAATTTTTTGGAGTGATTAAACATTCAAAGAAATGGAGAGCTAACCATGTATGTTCATAAATTATAAATTTGGTATGGTTCATAGAATTTTCCTCCTTAACTCAATCCACCACCATTTTCATTGAATGAGAGATATTTTCCAAACTAACTAATCACCTTCTCAATAAATAAGAGACTTTTTCAAGTTTAAACCAAGGGCTCTTTAACCCCTAAAAGTGTTGTTTCATACCCTAAAGGATCATAGTCAACTGATTACATCATTCCCCAGAAGTTCCACCTGAAAAACCACTCAGAAATGGCCAAAACTGGACCATACTGACTGCTTCACTGTCAAGGTGCGATGCATATTGACTCCTACACTAGCCAGGTGCGATGCATACTGAAGAGGCCTTCTGTGGGGTTCAATGAGCGAGAATGGACAAATGTCTAAGACAATTTGCTAAGTGGATGCTCATGGAATCTTCTAGAAACTTCTCCTATGACACTTGCCTCTCTGAATTCGCCCAGGGATGAGTAAGAGATCAAAGAAATCTCCAAGTGGAACCAAGAACTACAAGTGGAATGACACTAATAAAAAACCCAGAGCTGACTCACACCCTTGCAGACATCTATAAATGGATCCCTCATCTGAGAGATCTAGAGGCTGGAATTTTGTAATTTGTAAGGAAGTGCTGATAGTTTGTCTTTGAGAAGGAGTATTCTATTGTTGGGTGATCTTGCTTTTTATGAGGTGAAGAGGGCTTTGATGCTGGGAGTATGATGCTATATCAGACAGCTGGGTTGTAATTCTCCCTTCTATTTTAATAAAGTTCTTTGAGTTTTTGTCCATACAATTGTGTACTTGTGAACTTGTTATTCGTTAATGCCATTGTATATTCAATGTATTTCTGATTCTATATTGTTTATGATATTATAGATCGAAATGATTTGGTGGTGTTTTGTTACTTTGTCTCTACAGGTATTCTCTAAGCGAGACAAGTAGGAGAGGAGTGGCAAGCTCTATCAAGGGAGAGAGAAATCAAGCAAGGAGTCAAGCGAAAGATCCAGGTTGGTCCCTTTGCTTCTCTCTTATCTATCATACATAGAGGAAATCCCAAATTACTTTGATTGTTTGTTTCTAAGATAGCTACCAATCTTAGTGGGACTAGCAGATCAAAAAGACACTAGTTCTCCTGGAAACACAACCTCATTTACATTACAGAAATGAAAAATTTGTGGATGATACAAATGACAAGACCTCCTTTCTATATACAGGAGTCTAAGGGGTCATAATATAATCAGAGCCGACGTAACAATAATAATGTAAGGGCACAATAATAACAATAGTGGGCTTCTATGGGGCACAATAATAATAGTATGGAGACTACATGTGTACAACAATATAATAAGGGAGTTGTACTAATAACGGCAAGGGGTTACACTAGTAGTATAGGGGCCTAACATGCCCCTCTCCTTCAAAAAGTGTTGTCCTCAACGCTTGAGTAGTTCTTGATGTTTTTGTATAAAATTCTTGTCCCCCCATGTGGAATCTTTAGCGGGTAAGTTCTTCCACTTGATGAGATGCTCTGAAATTGATCGATTTCATAGCTGTCAGGTTCTTGTTTCTGTGACTGATCCAGGTTCCAATATGATTTTTCCTTCCTCTTCAAATTCTGACAATATTGTTTGCATTGGGATATTCTACAACTTTTGAATGAGTGGCCACACTTCTTTGTCCTTCTTCCATTCATCCCTTGCTTCGTCTATCCAATCTAGTTGGATAATAAAAATAGCACAAAACAATGCTTCCACATCCTCATCCTTTCTTGAGAGTGCATCTGCACCAAAAAAATTCTTCCCTTTTCTGTAGATGATGTCAAAGTCATAAGCCAACATATTTGTGACCCATTTTTTCTGTTCTTCTAAAGATAATATTTTCTCTAAAAGGTATTTAAGACTATCATGATCCATTTTTACCTTGAAGTGTCTTCCCATTTTGGTAAGGTCTCCATTTCTTAAGTGCATGTAGTATTGCCAACATTTCCTTCTCATAAATAGCTCGCTTGAGATGTAGCCGTAAAAATACCCAATCACCTACATCAAAAAAAAGTTCATTGCGATGTTGACCTACCTGTTGTTTCATTTGATTCTGCACCAAAGTGGCGTTATCCTTTAAAAGTTGGAGAACTCATTGTTGATGCTCAATGTGATCTTTCACTGCTTGAACCTTTTTCTTCTTAATATGTCCTTCTATGTTGAGAGTTTGAGGAGTGGTAATTTCTTCCAATGCTTTACAAGATATGATCGGATTCATTTCTTGATGCTCGATGTGATCTTTCACTTCTTGAATATTTTTCTTCTTGATATGTCCTTCTATCTTGATAGTTTGAAGAGTGGTAATTCCGACCAATGCATTAAAAGATATGGTTGGATTCATTTCTTTATTCTTGATGTGATCTTTCACTTCTTGAACCTTTTTCTTCTTGATATGTCCTTCTTTCTTGACAGTTTGAGGAGTGGTAATTCTTGCCAATGCTTTACAAGATATGGTCAGATTCATTTCTTCTCTATTTGGGGTTGGGTCCTGCGAATATCCTCTTATTTTAATGTTTCTTGATCCTTTTCTTCCTTCTCTTCATACTCTATGTAAAACAATTTCTTCTCAGCACACTTATGACCTTTAGTGCATTTGCTATCACAGTTGTAACAAAGCCCTTTTTTATTTTTTCTTCCAATTGTTGTGGTGTAAACCTTGTAGGTTGTGGAAGGCTAGGAGAAGAAACACTTCATAATTATAGTCGTGAGTGGTGGGATTCCTTGTTTCCATAATTTTGCTTTCAATTTTTCTTGCCCACCTGAATGCCTTCTCCAATGAATCAGGTTCCCAAAGACGAACCTCATGTTGAATGTTACCCTTTAAAGTACATATGAAGACATCAATCCTTTGCTTCTCTCGAATATCATTTACCCTTATATTCAATTTTTGAAAGTCCTCAATGTGCTCTGCCATTGAACACTTTTGTTTGAGATTTATCAATTGGCTAAAGAAGGCGTTTCTCTTTCTATCCTCATAATGTGATATCATTTCCTTCATGAAAATTGACCACGTAACAAGTGGTTTACGAGAATAAAGCCATTTATACCATAAAAATTGATCCAGTTCTAAATATGAAGATGCAATACATACCTTTTGTAACAATTTCACCTCATGTAGATCAAAATATTTCTTCGTCAGTCGTATCCAATTTACCGGATCCTTGCCATCAAACTTCCTCATATCGCCTTTTCTTGATTTTAGGAGCTCGATATTGAAACGACTATAAATCTGTAATTTCAACTCTTCCAGTTTTGCAGTTGCGACTTGCAGTAACCTTCTGTGTCCTCTTTTCAATGCCACCAGTCTGATCAAAAGTGGATTCTCCAAGAAAGAGTTATGTACAATCTCCCAAGATGACCTGATTATATACCTTTTGGAAGAGCGAACTTGTATGAAGTGCCACGTATTACTGTTTTGATCTTTCAATTTGAAAAATATACACAAGAAAACTACAATCCATCCTCTTTCTGTAACTTTTTACGCAATTTTAATCTGATGCTCAGAGAGACAGTTATGACGATTTTCCCAAGATGACCTGTTTGGAATGTAATTCAGGGGTATGTAAAAACCCTAACTTCCTCAGACTATATTTCCGAAACTGTAGTGAGATAGGATCTGAAATTTGTAGCCGAGGTTCAGACTGATTTCTTCTCAAATGGGTTTTTTCTTTAGATTCTAAAACTTTGTAGCAAAATAGTTATAGCGAAAATTCCACGATGACCTATTTTAGTTGAAATTATGGAGCTTGCAAAAACCCTAACTTCCTCATATCATATCTCCGCAAACATAGCGAGACAAGCTCTGACATTTGAACTCGAGGTTCAATGCGAGTTCATCTCAAATGGTTTTTTCCTTTAACTTCTGAAATGTCACAGAAAAAAGTTATAGTGAAAATTCCACGATGACCTATTTGGAGCAACGAAACCCTAGAATCCAAAGCTTTGATACCAAATGTTAGGAAACCAACTCACAAAAAGATAGAAAAGATAGATCAACGCCTTAGAAATAAGCCTCTTCAGGTAGGGCCATGCACTCAGGTATAATCTCAGTCATCGTATTTGGTATATGCGCGTGGACTCGCTCAACTCACGTGGTGGGGCCCAAGATTCAGAGATAATCTTTTCGTGATGGTATATGCGCGTGGATCCGATACTGCACGTGGTTGGGCCCACGCAGACTAAAAATAGTTCATCTAGTGTAATCAAGTTTAAATTATGAAAATTTTAGTAAGATTTTGATAAAATTTATTTTTTTTAAATTTTGAAATTTTCAAAAGGGTGACTCATTTTTATGATAACAAATCTTCATTAGTAAAAACCATTTATGAATTCAAGTTATTTTTGGTTGATCGTGCAAATTTGCGGGCTCAGGCTTTTATTATCCCTGCCCAGGGTCTGGTATAAAGTATTGGGTAAATTATTGACTACCCAATCAGTAACTATTTGATCAAAAATTGAAAAATTTTGTTTAAAGTTAATTTTATAATTTTTTTTTTTTGAGATATTTTTTTTTTAGTTTTCTGGCCATCTATTGGTTAGGCTCTTATTTTTGAATGATTTCACAGCACTGGTATGACAGTATTGACACCAGTATTGACCATTTGCACCGCATATAGAAATCATAATTGAAAAATAGTTGTTTCTGCGATTCATTGCGATGTGACCTGTATTCAGAAATGTTTTCAGACTTCTTCTTTCTGTAGCGTAGGGTCGGAGATGGGGAAAGAAAGAAAGAAAGAAATTATTTTAATGTCCACGAGGCTAAAGATAGCCTATAGAACAGATTGCTTCTTCATGTGTGTGATGTATTCAACCTTTTTTCTGTGAAGCTTCAAAATAAATGCACCCAGCTTCTCGACAAACCCCTCACTAAATATATTATCCCAAGAGCTAGCTGCCAACATATCTACCTAACTTTCCATGTTGTCTTTGAAAGCCTCACATTCTAAAATGAAATGTTTTTCTGTTTCCACTTTTCCGGAAGAATAAAAAATGCATACTTTTTCATCCCACACTTCTTTTGGCATTTTCCAGCGCTCTGTTTCACAACGGAGTTGATGAGAATTATTCTTTAACTGAGCAATAAGAATTTTGGCTCTCCAAGGGATATTGGCCTCTATGTATGCTTTTGGTTGATGACTATGAGTGGGATTAAACACTTCAATATAGTACTTTTTCTTTCTTCCTAGTTCCTTATCCCAAGTATGCTTGTGGAACTTTTCCATAACAAATTTTTTTATCTCTTTGCTCTTTATGGGACACATGTTCAAGCAAATACCCCATTTACTAAACGATTTGTTATTTTGTTGCATCCAAGTTCTTTTGTTCTTGCTCAATCTATCATTAAAGACAACCTTAGGCCATCTGCCCTCTTCCATTTGCTCAATTTTTTTTAAGTACCTTATGACTCACACGATAGCAATTGCTTCAATAGGAGCAATCCCTGTTTCTCTTAACAAAATAGCGTAAGGAACTGCACTTTTAATCTTGAATTTGTTTGTAATCAAGCACTTCTGAATTTTCTAAATTTGTATCCACTGCATGTCGAATGTACTGGTGGCCCATGTCTAATATTAGTCAAGATTAGAAGCAACCACTAAAAACTCAAGTGATCCATGTGGATGTTGGTGGCCACCCGCCTATCCCACTTGGAACCCCACAACTGTCTCTTTCAGTTTTTTAGTTTCCTTAATTGTAGCACAATTTACTATTTTTAGCAGTTTTTTGAGTCCTAAACTTTCGGAGCCATTTTGAGGCCCTAAATTACATGTTTTTGCAATCTACCACCAGCGAATGTCTATAAGTCATTTTTTTCGTCGAAGTCCTCGGACATATATTTCCAGCAGGGTATCATGTGCATCAAATGGAGATAATATGACCAAGTCATGACCCCGGGAAGTTGACTGCCCAACTAACCTGAACGGGGCCCATAAACTCTTGGTTTTACATCTCCTCGGGTTAGGGTTTTGGTTGTTTAGGTTTTTCTCTTATTGTTCAATAATAAAAAGGCCCTTAAGCCTCATTGTAACGTAATTTAGAGGCATGTAGCCACCACATCTCTTCTCAGAGATAAGCTACCATCGCTGAGCTAGTCTCATTTCCATATTGTTTGTAAGAATATTTCATTATTTATATTAATCAAAGGAATTGTTATTTCTGTTGCATCTCTGTATTTATGGTTATATATGTAATTTGTTGAGTTCCTGCATAAATCCAAATCATCAAGCCTAGAAATCACATGTAGCAAGTGCAATACTCTGCTAGAAGAACTGGAAAAGAGAGATTCCAACTTGTGAGGCCTTATCAGTACTTGAAATATATGGTGCAACACTCACCATTATCTCAAAACATTCAAATTGTCCTCACACCCACATATATTGTAAATAAACTTGCCCCTTGATAACCCTACACTTTTATTATCTGTGCATATCTCTTCAACAAGGGTTGTGTTTGTATTCTCCCTTACAAGACCTGCATATAAATTCTTTAACAAACGAATATCCTCCTAACGCACACTAAAACATGATAAACTTTTTAATAGTGTTGCACCATGATCCCAATTTGATACAATCACTTTGCCTCTTTTTAGATTTGCAACAAATTGAATACTTGTCGACTCCACTAAATTATCATTGTACCTCACCCAATTTAACATAAAAAGTGCCTCGTATTTCTCATTTCAAAAAACTCAAAGGTTGAATTCGATGGGTTTCCTCCCAAATTTATTAAGACCACGTAACTTTCCATTTCTTCGAAGTAGACATGGGATGGAATATTACGCAATGTTCAACCAAAACTACACAAATTGGCTCTAGCATATTTAAACTCTAGTTGCCCCAATAGGGTGCCTACTAAACCAATATGACAAAATGGCAGTATCCTATCTTCCTTCAATGTAAATACCAAACACTGAAGTACCATAAGCAGGGTATTGACTCAATATAAATAATTTTATTCTATTATACAATGTCATTTCATAATAATTTGAGAAACTTATGTCTTTAATTATTCCACCCCAATCTGTAGAAAGGTCGAACCCAAAATAGTACATACACAAAAATAACTCGCTCTCCATTAAGGAGTTGATGCTTTCTATTGGACCTATGATGGACGCATGCATTCCAAATTTGGACTTGTGCGGTTTGAACCAGTGAGTTATATATTGTTTCTTGGAATTATATTATAATTTTGTTTTGGCTACAAGCTAACATGGGAGAGGAGATTCTTTTGTCGTAGAAATTTCATTGAGAGTTCAGTCCATTCCATTGTGAATATGGAGTCCCAAGGATAAGGAGTTGCAAGTGTAGAGTCCAGTGAAAACTACAGTGGCATTAAACATGGGAGAATGCACTTGCTTGTTGTTATGAGTGTTATCAATGTTGTGTTGGGCTAGTCTGGTGGGATGCTTTTGAGTTTCCTTTATTTTGATCAAGGTAGGCACAATTGATGGCTCAAGGTGGGCACAACCAATGACTTCTTTCTGACTATAAAAACTCATTTTTTTATTGTATTTCATTGTCCATATATTTGGCTTGATTATTGCCTTCCACATTCCCCCACTCTTCTTATCGGTGTTCCTTTTCACCTTTGGGTGCAATTGCTAGTTTAATATATTTGATGTATGGTCGTTGGGGGTGGTGGGGTTGGTGGACAACCACCCCATTTTTTTTTATAACAACATGCCTCTTTTTAAATTTTGCCGAAAATATGGATATTAGAAAAATTAATCATCCCAAAAATTCCCTCGTCTAGTGACTGGATTCCGAGCGTCGGATCTGGCCATTTTGCTGCCTCGTTAAGCATGCCACTAGTCCACTTTGATGAGCTCTATCTCTCTCACACGAGCTCGGATTGGAGTGTCGTTCGCATCGTTGGAATCAGGGCAACTAGCACTTCAATATGATCCTAGTTCAAGAGTAATATGATCACTTTGAATTTTGAGCTATTATAAGCCCTCTTTAACCTTTGAGTATGTCTCTCGAACCACCTAGATCATCACGCAAATCATTCATAAAGTTGTACACCATTGTATTGATGGTTAGAAGCAATGATCAAATTTGAAGGGCTAGTCTTAATTTCAATTTGAAGGGCATATATTCATCCAACACTTCTATAATGAAAAGCTAAAAAAAAATTATTTCTACATTTCTTTTTTAATCATTTTTTTTCTATTAAATAAATTAAACTTAAAACTATGTTGTTAGAAGATATCACATTATGACAATGTCAGATACATAATATAATGGGATCTAAAAATTATAAAAAATGATTAGAATTGCAATTTTTTATAATTGTTTGCATTTTTTAAATAACAAAATGGTTTCATTATTCTTAAAAATATCTATGATATTCAAATTATGCATTCTTAATAATTAATACATGTGATTCAAGCCACTCTTCTAAAGTTTAATTGAAAATATTCCAAGCAATAAAAAACTGTACATAAAACCAACTCACCAGCCTAGTTGTGGTTGATGGCTCTCTGGGCTAGATGAGAGATTTTAGAATTACCTTAAAATCATATTGAATGAACTTCTTGTTGTCATTATACTTATGAATAGGTTAATGGTAAGGAAATGTTATTCACATTGATTGTGGTTTACTCATACAATGACAGTTTTTCTCTCAACTTTTCCAGCATCAAAAAGACATTGAACATGGACATTACTTGCAAATATAAGAAACCCAACAACATCTAGAAACATATTGAGAAGAAGCAACAAATAATTGATTCAACAACAACAATATTCAAGTGAGCATTGCCATGAACAAATAGAACACGTGCCATGAACAAATAAAACACGTGGGAAGTTCACAATCTTGAGCCTACCATCTTTATCTTGTAGAAATTTTGAATAAAAAACACATATTCAAAAGAGATTATCCCAATTATACACTATTGCGGAATACATGCATAATACATAACCTCTTCTATGTTGATCATCAATTTAGCAGCATCAAAAACAATGAAACATCAATAGCATGCACACATTAACACAGTATTTAACCTGGGGAAAGATTACAGCTAAAAACCCCACACTATCTGTATATTAATGATTGAGAACATATAACATTACACAGTACAATACTCCTCACAAGTACTCAGCACTATCTCCACCTATTACACACAAAACTAGCTTAGATTTGATCTCCAAATCTCCCCCGCTGCTTTGCCTGCCTCCACTGCACAATCCTGCAAGAGAATGAATGAGAATGGCTGATCCAAACTCCTATTTACCTTGTGAAAATCACCCACACTGTAAATCACGTGAGCACAAGCTATATTTCACTTGGTATTGGCCCACACTACGCAGAGATCATTGGCATAACTCAATCCCATGCATGTGCACAATCTCATGCACAACTGATAGTAATCTCAACCTCTAACACCTGTCTCCACTGAACTGTACATGCACTGAGTTAAATGATGTATTCTTCAATTTCATTATGAGTTAATAATTAGTGAATTAATTAATAACTAATTCACACAACTCATCACTTAGTCTATTGATCAGTTAGACTAAATACAACTAATTCAGCTAAGTCAAACTGAACACAACTCCATTAACTGCTCATCCAACTCCACAGAACTCAACCACATGAGTTCTAACTGATGTCCTGCATGCAATAGCTCAACTAACACATAAGAAAAATGTATTTCCTTCTGTCAGTTGCATGTGCCACATCTGTAGCTCAAACTGAAGTGCTCCAAGAGGATAAGATAAAGTTTATAGTCCAAATATTATTATGAGACAATAATATTTGACTTTTCTATTTTTGACTAGCAGTCTAAAAATAGACTTTGATCACTCCTGCTGTGATCAGTCTTGCTGTGGTCACTCATGCTCTGATCTCTCCTAATGTGATCACTTCTGCTGTGATCCAAAAATAGACTTTGCGCCATAATTTGTCTGCGGGCTCACTTAGTGAAGGCAACTCCTTTCCACTAAGCTCCATCATCTTGTTGCATTTTCAACAAGCATTTCTTGTTGCACACTTTTCAACACTCCCTCTCAACAAGAAAGGCTTCCTCTCAAACCAGATCCTGTAACTCTGGAATGTTCTGCATGCAACACATCTGCCCCCTCCACTTTGCTCCAACAACACTTGGAACAAAAACACTCCCAACTGACCACTCTATTGGGCTAGGAACATACTCTGATGCTGAATCTCTACCTGCTACTGACAAGTGTTCCCTCTCTGAAATCTGCACTACTGCAACATCTCCATGCATCTTGCACCATTGCACACCTCTCTGTGCCACCTAGCACTATGCAAAACAATTGTGCCTCTCGCATTGTTGCAGCCTGCATGCTATGCACTGTCCTGGGATTCCCTACACTGTCGCTCTCTCTGCCGCTCCATCCGCATTTGTCTCTACCCAATCAGTCAGTTCCCGCTACTCCACATCGGGGCTCCCGTAGCAAGGTCTAATCCAAGAGGTTGGGTACCTCAAGGATCCTTCCCCTCCTCCTTGGGACGATCAATCCACATCACCCCACTTCCTACTTGGAGGTATGGTTGCATGCGATCCCTCAGCCCACCTAGCTCGAAGTTTCCCCCTACTGGAGGTCTCTGCATGAGTAGATGTCTCTACTGGATCTCCTCTGAGCTTCCCTTGTTGTGGCTGCTCCACAACCTCCTGAAGCTGCTGCACCAATCGTGGTTCCTCCACAATTGTCTGAGACTTCTTCTGGCTCTGCATGTTGAGAGGTAATATGCGTTCCCTCTCAACCACCAAGTCTCCATCAATTGCCTCGCTGCTCAAGGCTTTGCATGCATCTTGAACCTCAAGAGGATACAGGTTCTTGACCCGTGAACCAATCTGCTTCACTTGTCTAATGATGATGTGTCTAACGAAAACCTTTTCCTTACTGAAGACTCAATCATAGCCTTTGTCTTTCAGCATCGCGATCGACACCAAGTTTCTCTTCAGTCATGGTACATACTTGACATCGGTCAAGGTAAGGCGAGCTCCATGCTCCCTCTGAAAAATAACCGTGCCTACACCTGAAACACTATATTTCTCATCATTATCCATCCCTATGAGTATCTGGAGATCTTTCTCCTCCAAAGTACTGAACAAACTTTTGTCACCGGTCATGTGGAAAGAAGCTCCACTATCAAGAAACCAACCACTTCCCATCATGGATGAAACCATGCATGCGAAGAGTGTGAAATCCAACTCAAACTGTGAAGCAAGTGCCTCACCTTCAGATCCTTCCCCGGATTCTTGGATTTCTTCTTTGGGCAATTAGTAGCATAAAGGCCCAACTCATGACAACGAAAGCATCTCACCTTCGACTTGTCAACCTTCTTCCCATCATTGGAAGAACTGGATCCGGAAAGAGAAACCTTCCTCTTCGCCTTCTTCGCGTTACTCGCTAAGCCATAGTTCTCCTCATCATGCATAGATGAAGAACTGTCTCTGGTGCGCCGTCTAATCTCCTCTTGCACAAGATCCGACCAAAGTCTCTCCCATCCTGGCAATTTCTCCCTTCCATTCACCGAGTCCTGGTAGTTATGCCAACTCTTAGGAAGGCCAAGGAGTGCTAGACTCACCATATCCTCATCCTCAACAGTTACCCCCACACTTCCCAGCTCATCCCGGCATTGGGTGAACTTCGTGAGATACTGGGGCATACTGTCTCCATTCTCACACCTAATGTTTTTGAGTTTATCCTTGAGCGCCATTCCACCAGCTCAAAACTCAACCGCTTCTAATCTAAAATTCGTGAGAACAAAGTATTTCTTGTACAGAGATCGATTGTATGGGCATTCACTGGATATATCACCTTCCAAAAGAAGGATGAATCCAGAGGCTACTTGGCCCGATTACAGACTCTGCCTGAAGAAATAAAATGTAAACACTTCTGAATAATAGATCTGATGATCAATACAACACTGATATCATGTAGAACTTCTTCTACAAATCAACTCGCTCTCATACCATGTAGAAATTTTGAATAAAAAACACATATTCAATAGATATTATCCCGATACTATTGCGGAATACATGCATAATACATAACCTCCTCTACGTTGATCATCAATTTAGCAACATCAAAAATAATGAAACATCAATAGCATGCACACATTAACACAGTATGTAACCTGGGGAAAGCTTACAGCTAAAAACCCCACACTATCTGTATATTAATGATTGAGAACATGTAACTGTATTACATAGTACAATACTCCTCACAAGTAATCAACACTATCTCCACCTGTTACACACAAAACTAGCTCATATTTGATCTCCAAATCTCCCCCACTGCTTTGCCTTCCTCCACTGCACAATCTTGCAAGAGAATGAATGAGAATGGTTGATCCAAACTCCTATTTACCTTGTGAAAATCACCCACACTGTAAATCACGTGAGCACAAGCTATATTTCACTTGGTATTGGCCCACACTACGCAGAGATCATTGGCATAACTCAATCCCATGCATGTGCACAATCTCATGCACAACTGATAGCAATCTCAACCTCTACCACCTGTCTCCACTGAACTGTACATGCACTGAGTTAACTGATGTATTCTTCAGTTGCATTATGAGTTAATAATTAGTGAATTAATTAATAACTAATTCACACAACTCATCACTTAGTCTATTGATCAGTTAGACTAAATACAACTAGTTCAACTAAGTCAAACTGAACACAACTCCATTAACTGCTCATCCAACTCCACAGAACTCAACCACATGAGTTCTAACTGATGTCCTGCATGCAATAGCTCAACTAACACATAAGAAAAACGTATTTCCTTCTGTCAGCTGCATGTGCCACATCTGTAGCTCAAACTGAAGTGCTCCAAGAGGATAAGGTAAAGTTTATAATCCAAATATTATTATGAGACAATAATATTTGATTTTTCTATTTTTGACAAGCAGTCTAAAAATAGACTCTGATCACTCCTGCTGTGATCACTCTTGCTCTGATCACTCCTGCTGTGATCCGAAAATAGACTTTGCGCCATAAATTGCCTGCGGGCCCACTTAGTGAAGGCGACTCCTTTCCACTAAGCTCCATCATCTTGTTGCATTCTCAACAAGCATTTCTTGTTGCACACTTTTCAACATATCTTTTTTAATTGGAATCCATTCTACCATTCTTTGGGCAATAGAAATCAATGCTAACATAAGAGCAAGACCTAGGTGGATAGAAAACATATGATTTATCATACATCCATCTCCCCTTGAATAGATCACAGTGGACTTGCATTCTTGTTGAAGGACATGTGTGTGCCCTTTACTCCCATGGGCACATTATTAACACTCTTGTTACGTATCCTTGGAATAGGGTTTCTGTAATATTCTTAGCAATTAATTATGCCTCATTGTTCCTCTCAGATTTATACGAGGAGTCTGAATCTTGTTGCTGATCTTGGAGAAGATTATATTCAAACACACGTTAGACATTTTTTAACTATATGTTAGGCATTAAATGTTTCTTGATTGCAGGCACCCATTGGTCCCATTACTACGAGTAGGAAATTCAATGGATATGTACATGGTGTCTAGCTTTCACTTAAATCTTAATCTTTATCTTAGTGCCTATAATATGAATTTTGAGTTAATATGTTTGTTTATATAAATATTATAGTTGTATAAAAAAGGAGTCTTCTATGGAGGGGAGGAATTACCCGGTTAAAAGTGGTTGGAATTTGAGCAAAATTGTTTCAAAAAATCTTGCTCTAGCAGCGTTTGAGTCATGTTTTTGATGGTGGAAATAGATTCAGCACCATCAAAAACCTCTAGAACACCCAAAATATTGAAGTTTGACAGCTATAACTTAAATTTAGAGAAATTCCTGTAAGATTTTATCAAAATATAGTAGGAATTTCCATAATTTCGAAAAAAACAGTCCAATTAGACTAAGGCCATAAAAAATACCAAATATAATTATTTCTAATTTCATTGTGTTTCATGAACCAACATTGATACATTGAATGTGGTGGTGAAGAGGAATAAATGGAGTGAGCAAAAGCGTTGATGTTCATCCCACCTTAGACGTGCATTTTAAAATTGACATCGACAAGGTGAAATGTCCATAAGTGGAAGCAATTTTGGTTCATCCACACAACTTAACAAAGTAAGTTGGAATGTGGTCATGTGTATCGTGGCTGTGTGCTTTTGCTGAAAAAATTAAAACTAAAAAATATTATTTTCATGCGAATTTCAAGACGACAGTTTGCGGGGGATATAAGTTGTTCGTTTAAAGTTAAAACAAAAATTATAATGCGTAAAATAAATTTATAATGTTCCGGCATAGTTATTAGTACTCACTCTGGCCTTCATCAATCACGTTTGGTGACATTACGACCGTGAAATTCCTGGTTAAGAGAAAGTGATAGGTTTTATTATTATTATCATTGATGAATCGAGCTTATCAGAATTGCAGAATTAATTATCTGCAATGCGGATGTCGGATGCGGATTAATTATCATTTAGACCATTGCCTCGGATTAATATATCTGTGAAGCCGCCCACCGATATATTTTATTAGTTCATGGAGATGACCACGCAAATAAGTTAAAAATTACAGGAGATGACGAGTCTGAGCCTACAGGAATATTAGATATCCTGTAATTTTCAGAAATGGCCGGCAGACGAGGATCCCTTCACAGCGAATTTTATAATATTATTTAAATTGTTTAAAAAACCCGTAGAAATCAAAATTAAATTTCCTTTTGACGGGTAATTTTTGCCGAGCACTTCTCTGACGTGTTCAATTTTGGGAGTATATTCTTCGTCGATGTATTCGCACCTTCGCTCACGCCAATGGTAGTGACAGCCATCAATTGTGTGGCCCCTCGGTTTATACACGCAACAAGCAATTGAATTTCAAAATAGGCAAAACAAATAAGTTTTTATTAAAATATTTTTATATATAGTTAATTGAATTTATCTTAAAGATGCTTGTTATACTCTCACCTAAAATTTAATTCTAACCAATCAAATAATGAATTTATTATTACCGTAATTTGATGATAATCTTTTGATAATGACCGTCCGTTTGTTTGTTTAAGTATTTAAAAGTATGTTTTTTTAGCTACATCATAGCTGCCATTGTAACACCAAGAGCATAACAAAATAGCGACTTGATTTCAATTGGTCCATATTGTATCTGAACAATTGGTGAAGAATAACAAAATAAAAGAGTAAATGAAATAATCAAATTTATTAAAGAGTTTTTTTTTTTTTTTTTAAATTAAATATAATATAATATGTTATAAATATTTTTTTATATAAAGTAAAAAAATTATTTATATTTGAAAAAGAAATATTTAAATATGTAAAAGTTAATTTATTTTATTTTAAGCAAAATGGTTATTTTTTCTTGTTTATATACAAATTTTTTCCAATAATATAATGAGTTATAATGTTTTGATAATTATTATTATAATAACTTTTTATTTATAACTATTGTTATATTAGTTTCTTGTAAAATTATATATATAATTATAATTGATTCATGGAATTTAAAAACAAGTTAAAAGTTAATTTTGTAATTTTATTTAAAAAATATTAACAAAAATCTTTCAAGTTTGTAATTTTTGATGATTTATAAAATTAAGAAGTTAAATATTGTCAAACATAGTTTGAAATAAAATTATGAAATTTAAGTGCATATAAAAAGTTTTAAGAGAAATTTAAATAAAACATTTTGGAAAAATATAAAATAAAATTTATTTAAAAAAATAAAATTTTAAAATTTATTATATAAAAGATAAACATTATTTTAATTTATTCTTTATTTAATAATATATATTTATTGTTGAGTTTAGACTTATGTGATCCATATTAATTATAATAACATTTTTCAGTAAAAATTACATAGGAGATAATGTGATTCATATTAATTATAACAATATTTTTAAGTAAAAATCACATAGGAGATAATCTCGTCTATGTGTATCAAACCTATGTGTATCAAACCAACCAGTGTGGTTCATCTTCAGGACAAGATGATGAATAACTAGGTGTTAGAAAATAACAACTAGTTTGACTAATTTTTATTTATTTATTCATTTATTATATATATTGAATTCTAATTATTATTACATATAATATTATAACTTAATTTGATTTTATTTATTATATAAATAAAAAAAACTAACTTAATATTAATTATTAATGAAAATTCTTTTTTATTTTGGGTAAAAATAAATAATAAATAATAATAATAATAATAAATAAATAAATAAAAATTAGTCAAACTAGCTGTTATTTTTTAATGGCTAGTTAGTTGCTCCCTTCATCTATTTATTTCATTGCCTCTATTTATTTCATTGCCTAGATCTGATTCATCATCTTGTCCTGAAGATGAACCACACTAGTTAGTTCGAAACAAGTCCACTAGATTATCTCCTATGTGATTTTTACCGAAAGATGTTGTTATAATATATATTTATATATTTTATAATATGAATTTTTTAAAATAATAATAAAATCATTTTGATATTAAATAACATTTAAAAAAATAATTATCATGATTTCCAATTAATACATTATTTTCAACAAATCATAATTTTCCTTGCATAATAAAATACATAAAAAATAATGTTTAATTGAAATACACAACTATTGTCTTTTAGATAGAATAGATAAAAATAATAAAGTTTGAATGGGTTCAACCAATGAGCTACAATGTTGCAATTAGGATTCTAGGTAGAGAAGGAATCCTAGAGTGTGACTAAGGAGTGATTGTTAGAAACCTTGAACAATATTGAGAGGAAGAAGGGTGAATCAATATTGTGTCTTATGACCAATTTTACCAATTTTTCACCTTTCTTATCACAAACCTCAATTCATCTATTCATTCGTAGTTCATTATCAACATAGTATATGAGTAGATGTAAATATGAACGAGTAAACCACATGAGCGGTTACTACATAAGTAAGTAACCATGAACCATATGCAATAAGATCAATAAACATGAACATAAG
Source organism: Pinus tabuliformis (assembly GCA_031772625.1). Taxonomy (NCBI): domain Eukaryota; kingdom Viridiplantae; phylum Streptophyta; class Pinopsida; order Pinales; family Pinaceae; genus Pinus; species Pinus tabuliformis. The sequence continues at coordinate 262,898,158 of CM062806.1, read as the reverse complement.
ATCAACAACACATCAAGGCACAATCAAACATCACCAAATGTAAGGTAGAACGCACAAGGGTAAAAACCATCGACAAAAAATAGTCTTCATCATCGTCTCTTCTATTATCATATTAATTTTACATCTCATTCACTGGCCACCACCAGTGTGCAAGCCACAAGTTTCCAATCATACAAGCCACTATTCGCTTTTAACAACAACCTGTATGAACTTTGTAGACCACCACCTGTAGGAAGCCACCACTCCCTCGACTTTGCAAGGCACCACCTGTTGGAAGCTATTACTTCCAATAAATCTTTCCCAACCAGCACTAGACTATCCAACCACAACTAGATGGAAGTGAAATACTCCCAAGTTCTCGGGCCACTACCTGAAGGATGTCATTACACCCTAAATATGAAAGCCACCACTTGATCACTGAAATCCCCAACCTTCAACACATCTCATGGACCTCATTTCAAAGTATTTCACATGGGGCCCATATACTCAAATCAACAAAACAATGAACCCATTTTCATCAATTTTCAAATTGGGTTCATAATAACAATCTGCACATATAACAATCTCTCTGCTACAACCAATCTGCTCATATATCAAACTTTGAATATATGCCCTCCAACACAATCTTAGCCACAATCAATATATCATCTCAACACAATCAACACCATACATATAAATCTGCAATCCACATCAATCCTCCAACATATATATTCTCAACATAATTCAATCAGTGGTATAACAAATCTAAATACAAAAACTCAGTCGTGTATCAACAAAGTGACCATACAAGATATGAATACAATGCTACAACCATATGAAATAAAACATGATTTGCTGAGTTGTAAACTCCTGCATACACCATGTTAGTAATAAAAGTGTGTTGTATAAAATATGCTAACATCCAATCTCCAACGTAACGGGAATCTCATCCATCAAATGTCTTCATAAACCTGCATCAAACATTTATTGAAGCATGCACACGAAAAATCTGCAATAAAACTTATCACCACCAACAATCTGCTATATTTGTGTCTCTCCTCTCACCATTGGTTCTCAAAGCTCTCAAATGACTAATTCTCATAAAGGAACCAACCAAATTTCACAAATTTTTCTCCTATAAATAATTTTTTGGAGTGATTAAACATTCAAAGAAATGGAGAGCTAACCATGTATGTTCATAAATTATAAATTTGGTATGGTTCATAGAACTTTCCTCCTTAACTCAATCCACCACCATTTTCATTGAATGAGAGATATTTTCCAACTTAACTAATCACCTTCTCAATAAATAAGAGACTTTTTCAAGTTTAAACCAAGGGCTCTTTAACCCTTAAAAGTGTTGTTTCATACCTTAAAGGATCATAGTCAACTGATTACATCATTCCCCAGAAGTTCCACTCGAAAAACCACTCAGAAATGGCCAAAACTGGACCATACTGACTGCTCCACTGTCAAGGTGCAATGCATACTGACTCCTACACTAGCCAGGTGCGATGCATACTGAAGAGGCCTTCTATGGGGTTCAATGAGCGAGAATGGACAAATGTCTAAGACAATTTACTAAGTGGATGCTCATGGAATCTTCTAGAAACTTCTCTTATGACACTTGCCTCTCTGAATTCGCCCAGGGATGAGTAAGAGATCAAAGAAATCTCCAAGTGGAGCCAAGAACTACAAGTGGAATGACACTAATCAAAAACCCAGAGCTGACTCACACCCTTGCAGACATCTATAAATGGATCCCTCATCTGAGAGATCTAGAGGCTGGAATTTTGTAATTTGTAAGGAAGTGTTGATAGTTTGTCTTGGAGAAGGAGCATTCTATTGTTGGGTGATCTTGCTTTTTATGAGGTGAAGAGGGCTTTGATGCTGGGAGGATGATGCTAGATCAGACAGCTGGGTTGTAATTCTCCCTTCTATTTTAATAAAGTTCTTTGAGTTTTTGTCCATACAATTGTGTACTTGTGAACTTGTTATTCATTAATGCCATTGTATGTTCAATGTATTTCTGATTCTGCATTGTTTATGATATTATAGATCGAAATGCTTTGATGGTGTTTTGTTACTTTGTCTCTACAGGTATTCTCTAAGCGAGACAAGTAGGAGAGGAGTGGCAAGCTCTATCAAGGGAGAGAGAAATCAAGCAAGGAGTCAAGCGAAAGATCCAGGTTGGTCCCTTTGCTTCTCTCTTATCTATCATACATAGATGAAATCCCAAATTACTTTGATTGTTTGTTTCTAAGATAGCTACCAATCTTTGTGGGACTAGCAGATCAAAAAGACACTAGTTCTCCTGCAAACACAACCTCATTTACATTACACAAATGAAAAATTTGTGGATGATACAAATGACAAGACCTCCTTTCTATATACAAGAGTCTAAGGGGTCATAATATAATCAGATCCGACGTAACAATAATAATGTAAGGGCACAATAATAACAATAGTGGGCTTCTATGGGGCACAATAATAATAGTATGGAGACTACATGTGTACAACAATATAATAAGGGAGTTGTACTAATAACAACAAGGGGTTACACTAGTAGTATAGGGGCCTAACATGCCCCTCTCCTTCAAAAAGTGTTGTCCTCAACGCTTGAGTAGTTCTTGATGTTTCTGTATAAAATTCTTGTCCTCCCATGTGGAATCTTTAGCGGGTAAGTTCTTCCACTTGATGAGATGCTCTGAAATTGATCGATTTCGTAGCTGTCAGGTTCTTGTTTCTGTGACTGCTCCAGGTTCCAATATGATTTTTCCTTCCTCTTCAAATTCTGGCAATATTGTTTGAATTGGGATATTCTACAACTTTTGAATGAGTGGCCACACTTCTTTGTCCTTCTTCCATTCATCCCTTGCTTCATTTATCCAATCTGGTTGGATAATAAAAATAGCACAAAACAATGCTTCCACATCCTCATCCTTTCTTGAGAGTGCATCTGCACCAAAAATTTTCTTCCCTTTTCTGTAGATGATGTCAAAGTCATAAGCCAACATATTTGTGACCCATTTTTTCTGTTCTTCTAAAGATAATATTTTCTCTAAAAGGTATTTAAGACTATCATGATCCATTTTTACCTTGAAGTGTCTTCCCATTTTGGTAAGGTCTCCATTTCTTAAGTGCATGTAGTATTGCCAACATTTCCTTCTCATAAATAACTCGCTTGAGATGTAGCCGTAAAAATACCCAATCACCTACATCAAAAAAGATTTCATTGTGATGTTGACCTACCTGTTGTTTCATTCGATTCTGCACCAAAGTGGCGTTATCCTTTAAAAGTTGGAGAACTCATTGTTGATGCTCGATGTGATCTTTCACTGCTTGAACCTTTTTCTTCTTAATATGTCCTTCTATCTTGAGAGTTTGAGGAGTGGTAATTTCTTCCAATGCTTTACAAGATATGATCGGATTCATTTCTTGATGCTCGATGTGATCTTTCACTTCTTGAATATTTTTCTTCTTGATATGTCCTTCCATCTTGATAGTTTGAAGAGTGGTAATTCCGACCAATGCATTACAAGATATGGTTGGATTCATTTCTTTATTCTTGATGTGATCTTTCACTTCTTGAACCTTTTTCTTCTTGATATGTCCTTCTTTCTTGAGAGTTTGAGGAGTGGTAATTCTTGCCAATGCTTTACAAGATATGGTCGGATTCATTTCTTCTCTATTTGGAGTTGGGTCCTGCGAATATCCTCTTATTTTGATGTTTCTTGATCCTTTTCTTCCTTCTCTTCATACTCTATGTAAAACAATTTCTTCTCAGCACACTTATGACCTTTAGTGAATTTGCTATCACAGTTGTAACAAAGCTCTTTTTTATTTTTTCTTCCAATTGTTGTGGTGTAAACCTTGTAGGTTGTGGAAGGCTAGGAGAAGAAACACTTCATAATTATAGTCGTGAGTGGTGGAATTCCTTGCTTCCATAATTTTGCTTTCAATTTTTCTTGCCCACCTGAATGCCTTCTCCAATGAATCAGGTTCCCAAAGACGAACCTCATATTGAATGTTACCCTTTAAAGTACCTATGAAGACATCAATCCTTTGTTTCTCTGGAATATCATTTACCCTTATATTCAATTTTTGAAAGTCCTCAATGTGCTCTGCCATTGAACACTTTTGTTTGAGATTTATCAATTGGCTTAAGAAGGTGCTTCTCTTTCTATCCTCATAATGTGATATCATTTCCTCCATGAAAATTGACCACGTAACAAGTGGTTTACAAGAATAAAGCCCTTTATACCATAAAAATTGATCTAGTTCTAAATATGAAGATGCAATACGTACCTTTTGTAACAATTTCACCTCATGTAGATCAAAATATTTCTCCGTCAGTGGTATCCAATTTACCAGATCCTTGCCATCAAACTTCCTCATATCGCCTTTTCTTGATTTTAGGAGCTCGATATTGAAACAACTATAAATCTGTAATTTCAACTCTTCCAATTCCGCAGTTGCGACTTGCAGTAACCTTCTGTGTCCTCTTTTCAATGCCACCAGTATGATCAAAAGTGGATTCTCCAAGAAAGAGTTATGTACAATCTCCCAAGATGACCTGATTATATACCTTTTTAGAAGAGCGGATTTGTATGAAGTACCACGTATCACTGTTTTGATCTTTCAATTTGAAAAATATACACAAGAAAACTACAATCCATCCTCTTTCTGTAACTTCTTATGCAATTTTAATCTAATGCTCAGAGAGACAGTTATGACGATTTTCCCAAGATGACCTGTTTGGAATGTAATTCAGGGGTCTGTAAAAACCATAACTTCCTCAGACTATATCTCCGAAACTGTAGTGAGATAGGATCTGAAATTTGGAGCTGAGGTTCAGACTAATTTCTTCTCAAATGGGTTTTTTCTTTAGATTCTAAAACTTTGTAGCAAAAGAGTTATAGTGAAAATTCCACGATGACCTATTTTAGTTGAAATTATGGAGCTTGCAAAAACCCTAACTTCCTCATATCATATCTCCGCAAACATAGCGAGACAAAATCTGACATTTGAACTCAAGGTTCAATGCGAGTTCGTCTCAAATGGTTTTTTCCTTTAACTTCTGAAATGTCACAGAAAAAAAGTTATAGTGAAAATTCCACGATGACCTATTTGGAGCAACGAAACCCTAGAATCCAAAGCTTTGATACCAAATGTTAGGAAACCAACTCACAAAAAGATAGAAAAGATAGATCAACGCCTTAGAAATAAGCCCCTTCGAGGAGGCAACCTCCTTTACTTTTCACAAATGAACAATTCTTGGATCATACAAATGACAAGGCCTCCTTTCTATATATAGGAGTCTAAGGGGTCTTCATATAATCAGAGTCGACATAACAATAATAATGTAAGGGCACAATAATAACAATAGTGGGCTTCTATGGGGCACAATAATAAAAATATGGGGACTATATGGGTACAACAATATAATAAGGGGGTTGTACTAATAACAATAAGGAGTTACACTAGTAGTATATGGGCCTAACAAACATTTTATGAGAAGAATAAGCACTCAATTAAGGTTGTTATGTGTTCAATATTTGTATTATGTGATTTTCGCATTAATTTTTATGTTAATCATTACTTTTTGAAAAAAACAATGATGATTATTATTATTTTACATGAAATTCATAAAAAAAAAACTATTATTTAACCATTTTTTAGTTAAAATTTTCCTATAAAAATTGTGATTTTGACATGTCATTTCTAGCAAAAAAATTATCAAAACATGTTAAAAATGATTATTTTTATGTCAAATGTTAAAAATTATTGTTTTTCAGAAACAATTATTTCATTTGGATTGAAACAATGCTCATCATCATGCCCCTCCTTTTTACAATGGGTGCATGAAGCTTTGACTTTTTGTGCAGTGTTAGCCTTCCTTGCTTTCCACTTCTGCTTCTTTTTCTCCTTGCTCTTGCTTGCAGTGGGTTGGGATGGTCCCCCAACTTTTGGATTTCCATTCTTTCCTCTAGCCTCTAGATGAGTAGCTTGTACACAGACCTCATCTATACTAGTGGGATTAAACATGAGGATGGTATGCCTCATGTAGCTATGTAGACCACCAATATACTTCAAAAGAGTCTCTGGTGAGTCTAATGGGATACCCAACATCAATGCTCTCTTTCTAAACTCTTGAGTATACCCTTGTACACTTTGCCCTCTTAGCTGTCGAAGAGTTTTCCAACCCATCATGGCTTGTTGCATGTAGGCCAATGGATAGAACTGCTTTCTGATGGCAGAGACAAAATCACTTCGGACAGAGATGGTCTTACCATGCTTCTTCACATCAGCTTGGGTCCTACCTTCCCACCAAACCCAGGCAGTGCCTCCTAGTGTTATAGACAATTTTGTGCCTTACAGCAACAAGCATGAATTGTCAATAATCCAAGGGATCCAAAGTTCCCTAAACATGATGTTCCTGCCCCTAGAGGAACAAGGTCAGCAAACCAACAGCTCTCAGATCAGTTCTCCACCTGAAAACACTCAAAAACAAGCAATCCTGAAATCAAAGCAGGTGCTCCACTGGGTTTCTGCGCTGAAACACAACTGCTCCATGGTGTACCTGCGTTGCAAAGTAGGCAGAACAAAGCCCACCTGCGTTGGGCGAGTTTGGACATGTGGCAGAGTGAGTCATAGCTTTGGAATCTTCCAAAAATGACACTTGGATCAGGTATTTCGCCTTGTGATGAGTCAGAGGCTTTGTTTCTCCAAGTGGAAGCAAGGTTCACCAAGTGGACTCAAGAACTGAATATCAACTAAAGATTAACTGAAGAGAGAGAGGACACAAGGCAGCTACACATCAGTTGCAAGCTGGCTCATCCTTTCTCAATTCATCTATATATTGAGCTCTCCCCTATGAGCTCAGGAGGCTGGAATTTTGTGCAAAGTAATGCTATGCTGTTGGTTTCATTCTTGAGTTATTGGGTGATTGTTTGAGAGAGGTGAAGAAGAGCAATTCTTTCTGCTGGGAGGTGTTGCTGGGTTGGAGCCTGCAATGGTTGTAATCCTCTCAGAACCTTTATTTCTTCATTAATAAAAGCTATTGAGGTTCTTCTATGTGCTCTTGTTTCAATTGTATATTGTGATGATTGCATATTTGGTTTACACTAATCCATGAACCAGTTATGATTGCATGCCTCTTGTAGTTTCCTTCTTTGTTGTTTGCAGGATCTCATTGCAGCTGGGCGAGTAGAAGGACAAAGAGCTAGGAGCAAGCGGCCAAAGAGTAGAGTTTGGATTCGACATTAAGCGCAAGGCAACGGTTAGTGCTTTCTCCATTCTCTTTTGCTTTCATAAAGAAGAAAACCTTCAGTAGTTTGCTTTACAGTTGTTGCTAAGGAACTGTCACCCTTAGAGTGGGTTAGGGTCATCCGAGTCGGATACTTTTCCCTACAACAAACTGGCGACTCCGCTGGGGATCGTATCCGTTTGATTGTGTTTGTAGTATCTTTGCTATTCATTTCCTGAACAAAAGAGTACCAAATCGAAAAGCTTTTGACTATATCAAAAGCGAAGTAGAGGGGCTGCTACTCTTGCTCATTGTCTGAGCAGATTCATGATTTGAAGAGCTGATCTACAAAGATCCTTGTAAGCTCTTAGTGATAGCTTTGCACCTTCTAAATCATCCCTTTGAGTTTGCTTGACTGAGTGCTTCTGATTTGAGCAAAAACCGTGCATTTTTGAGAAAATTATGACCCGGAAACTGTGAAAACGCAACTCTCGTTTTCCAAAGCAGGTAGTACACAGGCTACCTGCTTTGCAACGCAGGTCCCGAACTGGCTACCTGCGCTGAGAGCCAGTTTGACTGTGCAGAGCCTGCGTTGACCCAAATTTGCTTAGTACATTTGGGGTTTCCTCCTTTCTCTTGCCTGTTTTCACTTAGTTTTGCTGCTAAGTGTCAGTCTTGTGCCTGTTTTGAAACCAATATTACTTGCCATCATTCCGCCTCTGTTATATAACGAAATTGTACTTGTTCTTTGTATTTCTTACTCATTTACAATTTCCCATAACGAAAATTAAACTAGTCATGTTTTTGGCCTCTTAGATCTGAACCTGTGTTAGGCGTTTTGCTGGTCTAAAGAGTTAGCTTGTTTGCTATCCATAGCTGATTAGTCATTTTACTTTCGTCAGTATGGTTTGATTTCATGTATTTCCAGTGATTAAGCAAGTGAATCTTAAGGTGTCTTTTGATTTTGGACAAGCTTGTTTACTTTCGCTTTAAATCGAAATCAAAGTTATATAACCACTTTCTTTTTGTATCCATCCACATTAAGAAAGGGAAAAGAAAATACATGCATTGTGCATTTTGCATTTGACTGTGTGCTTGACGATTTAGGAAAATTTGCATTTTAGTGTGTGCTCTATGATCTGTGCGAAAAGATTTGCCTTTCTTTTCCCTCAGTAGTTAAGGTTTTCAAAGTTGAAAGATTGAAAAATTTGCTTCTCATCTTAGACTGCATTCAGGAATTTGTTATATACATCTCGTGGTGATCCTTAAAGGCAAACTGATAAGCAAGATCAACATTAAAATAAATCCAATTTACATAACAACGCTTTGTAACATAACGCAAACATTTAGAGGTCTAGGTAGAGACGTGTTCCGGCGTCGTTAAACATAGTGACTGTCGATCTCTACGAAGGTGGGTGATTCCTCCTGAGAGTCGGTGGCGCTAATACGGACTTGTGCTCCCACGTACCGTCGAGTATATATTGGGAGACCCCTATAGGCAATTATCCTTTATCCATAGGAAGCCGTGTCGACCGCCCTACTGATCGCGATGCAGTGAACACAGCATTCACGAAGATCGACCACCCGTACCGTAAAACGTATTCTGTGGTTTCGCGAAAAGTTTGGCACACCCTCTACCTAGAACTCCAGAGCAGTTTCTTTTGGCCTTTTTCAAACTCTATAACTGAAAAAGTCCATCCGAGCATTTGTCACTTCGGGCTCGTTAAAACATCGAAGGCGACTAGAGTCATCTTTAGCTTTTTCTCGACTCTTAAAACATGAAAAAGCAAGTTTGTGTCTAAAAGCGTCGTTAATAAAATTTATTTTAAGCGGAACATAATCACCTGTTATTCCCACGTTGATCTTTCAGTTGAAAAGTATGGAGCCCACCAACCAAGGAGGCAACCTTGGCGGAAGTCCAAATCCCTTCTCCTCTTGGGGAGATGTTGGTGCGCCTCATATGGCAACATTGTCACTTCCAGGGTTGACAATCGGCCTACCTGTATGGCTCTTTTCAACTAATGTAGTCCAGATCGCCACTAATCCTGAGCAGTCGAATCAACAGTCAGACCAGTCTAGAGCTACCCACCAGCCTTCCACTTCTTACAATTCTTCCTCTGATCCTTCATCTTCACGAGGTAAAGCCGGCAGAGGTCAACCTCCCATGGAGAAGAAGGAAAAGAAGAAGAAAGAAAAGAAGCAGAAGGGGCCTATGGCGAAGGCGACTGGGGGCAAGCAAAAGACAGCTGACAAAAACCCACACACTGCACCGACCGGGCCTAAATCGCCATGTGTCATTTGCGAAGGGGCCCACTTCCATCGTGATTTTCCTTGTATTCCCCGGATACTAAGGGACTGGTCCCCAAGGTTGCACAATCCGGTAGCATCAACCTCTGGTAGTCATGTTGATTGCAGTCCGTCAACTAGCGAGAGTGAAGGACGAAGAGGGAGACCAAGATCACCCTGTACATTGTGTGAAGGCGAGCATGCCATCCACAAATGTCCATTCTTAGATGAGGCAAAGAGAGTTTTGGAAGATCGTCTGGTTTCGCCGTTACGACTTCCTCCTGGATACCAAAAACTCACGCCAAATCCCTCGATAGTTGAAAATCCAGCTGACCCGCCCAAGTGGTCAGCTGAAGTGTCGGTCATTGAGAATGAACCTACTGAATCTAGACCAGACGAAAGTCTAAAGGTCGAAACGACAGTTGACCCGGTTCTTCCTTCAGAGGTTTCATCGTCCAATGACTCCGTCATTGAAGACCCATCTCCAAATGACACCCTCACTGAAGAGGATAAGGATGACACCGTCCATATTCTTTTCATCAACACAGACTCTGATGAGCATCAGGGCAATGCGCCCATTCCTTTATCGCAGGAAGGAACATCATCAGGGTCGTATCCGGCCGTATATTCGGTCCCACCACCAAGCAACCTAGTTGTATCCTTTGATTGGAATCAACTAGGCAGACCCCGGTTACCAGCCAGTATCCCATTCAGAATCATAGTCCAAATCTACGGAATGGTGATGGCTGGAACTATCATTGATGAAGGGGCATCTGTGAGTATCCTTTCCTCTGTTGCTTGGAAAGCACTGGGTTGCCCGACGCTTTTACCTGAGATGAGAAATCTATCAGGTTTTGATAAAGGAACCAGTCACCCGTTAGGGATTCTCCCCAATGTTCCGCTTACATTGAAAGGGAAGTCAGTTTGCATGAACATCATGGTCGTCCAGGGACCCTTGGCATATAACTTACTCCTTGGACGAGACTATATATATTGCATGGAGGCAATAGTGTCCTCGCTCTTTAGAGTCATGTGTTTTCCGCACGAAGGAAGAATGGTCCAGCTCGTAGACCAACTTTCATTTCCAGGATCACGCATTGCAAATAGTCAAATACCATCCCTTAACGGTTTATTCACTCAAGGAATGCCACCGCCTCCGGTTCTACTTCCCGATGAATGCGAGTAATTCGGAAAGAAAGAACTGGGACCCAGGGGGCATGCACCCTGGCCTGCCGTGGGCAGAGAAAACCTTGGGTATAAAGTTAATTTCCGCAGAAGAATGGACTAGTCCATACCCCGTCCGGCAGTGGAAGGGAGGGTTGTTCTAGGATAAAATTCTTTTGTCAAAGTTATGTGAGCGAAGCGGTCGCTCCCTTTGTCTAAAGAAGTGGGCTCTCCTAAGGAGGGGGTCTATTTGTGGCAGCAAGAAGCCACCATCTTTGAATGTCAAGCCTCACCCATTAAAACAAGCTGTTTTGAAGGATAAGTAGGGGCAGTCTTCAAAGAAAGAGATGAAATTACTGCAACAAGTGGTCACCATCCTTAGCAACCTAATGATAGACATCGCCGAAAAGAGAGCTTAGTTTGCGGCAGCAAACAAAACCATTTTTTGGATAATAAGTAAGAGATGGCAGAATCTCGAAATTATACTTTATACCTGGGGGCATGCAAACCTTTTGGAGTGCAAGCACGGGGCGACTATTTATTTTTTAAATTTTTAGGTCCTCCCTTTAAACCTGTAGGTCTAACCCGTTAAACTCGTAGGATTAGCCGTTTCCAGCTTGCATAAAGAAAGGATGAAGGGCAAAAGTTAAAACCCGCCAAATTGGAGTAATTAGTGAGGTATCGCTCCTTAAATAAGATTACCTCACCTAAAGCATTCCTTGTATTAAGACTGGTATAAATCGAGCAGTTTTAGCAATGTTCATGCTCGTTAAAAAATAAACGCAAGAATCGAGCAGTTTTTGTGCAGAAGTTCATGCTCGTTAAAAAATAAACGTAGATTGTGAGCAATCTTTCCCTAGCAGTTCAAGCTCATCCAGAAAAAATGAACCGGTAAACAACCTCGAGAAATGTAACCTTTGAAAGCCATATTAAAAGCCCTTGGTCGTGTTTTATATGCCATCACTTCCATCTGTTCATTTGGCCAATCGTTCACCTCCATATGTTTGTTTACCCATTTTGAGGAACAGCTGCGAAGAGTGATTTCACTTAGCCATCCTTGTGACACTGCCGTGATTGGAGAATTCCAACCTGTACCTGGAATCTGCTGCTATCCCTGTTCATCACTCGTTCCTCAAAAGACGAGTCTTCTTTGAGCTCTTTTCACTGACTCATAAAATATGAAAAGTTTGCCGAGTTTTGGCCTTCCAGCTCGTTAAAACGACCGGAAAGCTATCCCTCCTCTAGATTTTAATCTTTTTGGACCTGAGGGATTATTGCACAAAAAGATCGAGCGCTTGTTTTGTTCGGCTCGTTAAAGCAACCGAAAATTCATCCCTTCTGTATTGTTTTATACTTTTTCGGACTTAAGGGATTAGAAAACGAAAAAGGAATTTTGGAGTTAACTTTTCGTACCTTTTCAGACTCTCTAAAAATGAAAAGGACCGAGTTTTCCTTGTCGTTAGACTCGTTAAAATGATTAAATAGCGACAAACTTGTCTTTAGACGAGAATGAGTTTCCCTATCGCTAGGCTCGTTAAAACATAGCGATGGGCTTGCCCGAAGGGCAAGTTATAGAACAAGCATATGTTATCCTCCTCAAGCTTGACAAAAATAAAGAGGTACTGGTCAGCAATGACTGGGGAAAAATTGGGAGAACCTCACAGTATTAATGGTAGCAAGTCGCTCTTGAACATGACACTTTGTCCTCCGTCTGCATCGGGTTGGGTTGTTTCATTCACCGGTCGCAGAATCATGGTCCTCGCCACACCATCCACAATTGGGGTAATGCTACCGATCCATCACATCAGTGTCGTTATATGTTCAAGAGATGTGGTTCTGTAAAGAGTCAACCCTGTTCCACCCACTGCCATACATTATCCTTCATCCACTTCTTGACCGCCACCCTGAATCATACATCACAGTTTGTTTTCACCTCATCATAATCACTAGCTCCGTTCCGTGTCACTGATGTGGGATTCATTAAGGCCCTCCTTTGACGGATCGCTCCTTGTCGACATCAGCTCATTATCCAAGGAGTTGATCTAGGAACACCCCCCTCAGTACTTTGAAGCTTGCATGCCTCAATGGCAAGTTTCTCACTTCCGGCGACAGGTATACATCAATGACCTTCGACCAGAAGATTTTGCATGGTGGTCGACGCCAAGTCCTTTATTCCCACCATGTAGATTGTACTGCCGTACCTTGAGGGTCATCATCCTTATCGGTGATTCCTCTCGCGCTTGTTAACGGTTTACATCATTGACCGGTAATCAAGCGATGTCTTTCCATGTTCGACTTCAAGAAATTCTCACATGGATCGACTTGTACATCGAGTGAAGATCGGAAGAGATTGAAGACCCCGGATCTAGTTGCATCCATCCGGGCTGCGATATATATTCAGGACATAAAGACATTTGATATGTACATCATTGCAGCAGATGATCCTCCTTTTTCAAAGGATGATAAATTCGGCAGAGAATTATCAGTCTAGCATCAGACGATCGTCTGTACTATGTACCAAAATGTATTTATAAAGCTGAGCATGGGAATGCCCGCCTCAGCTAGATCATGAAAAATGTATGAAAAATAATGTATTGTATTGTATCTTATTACAGGACACTTCTCAGCAGATCGAATGAACTTCGGATCCTCTCAATAAAGCATTTCACTCGATAAATGACCTCATACTTTAGGGGGCATCTGTTATAGACAATTTTGTGCCTTACAGCAACAAGCATGAATTGTCAATAATCCAAGGGATCCAAAGTTCCCTAAACATGATGTTCCTGCCCCTAGAGGAACAAGGTCAGCAAACCAACAGCTCTCAGATCAGTTCTCCACCTGAAAACACTCAAAAACAAGCAATCCTGAAATCAAAGCAGGTGCTCCACTGGGTTTCTGCGCTGAAACACAACTGCTCCATGGTTTACCTGCGTTGCAAAGCAGGCATAACAAAGCCCACCTGCGTTGGGCGAGTTTGGACATGTGGCAGAGTGAGTCATAGCTTTGGAATCTTCCAAAAATGACACTTGGATCAGGTATTTCGCCTTGTGATGAGTCAGAGGCTTTGTTTCTCCAAGTGGAAGCAAGGTTCACCAAGTGGACTCAAGAACTGAAGATCAACTAAAGATTAACTGAAGAGAGAGAGGACACAAGGCAGCTACACATCAGTTGCAAGCTGACTCATCCTTTCTCAATTCATCTATATATTGAGCTCTCCCCTATGAGCTCAGGAGGCTGGAATTTTGTGCAAAGTAATGCTATGCTGTTGGTTTCATTCTTGAGTTATTGGGTGATTGTTTGAGAGAGGTGAAGAAGAGCAATTCTTTCTGCTGGGAGGTGTTGCTGGGTTGGAGCCTGCAATGGTTGTAATCCTCTCAGAACCTTTATTTCTTCATTAATAAAAGCTATTGAGGTTCTTCTATGTGCTCTTGTTTCAATTGTATATTGTGATGATTGCATATTTGGTTTACACTAATCCATGAACCAGTTATGATTGCATGCCTCTTGTAGTTTCCTTCTTTGTTGTTTGCAGGATCTCATTGCAGCTGGGCGAGCAGAAGGACAAAGAGCTAGGAGCAAGCGGCCAAAGAGTAGAGTTTGGATTCGACATTAAGCGCAAGGCAACGGTTAGTGCTTTCTCCATTCTCTTTTGCTTTCATAAAGAAGAAAACCTTCAGTAGTTTGCTTTACAGTTGTTGCTAAGGAACTGTCACCCTTAGAGTGGGTTAGGGTCATCCGAGTCGGATACTTTTCCCTACAACACCTAGGCGTGGGCTTGCCAGTTGAATCTTACTCTTGTCTGAGTCTATGTTCCGTACTCTGCAATACACATCAATTTGTCTAATCCAATTGTCCAATTTTTCAAAATTTAGCTCTCCATCATATATAGGCAAATCAAATTTGACATCCAATTTAATCAAGGATGCCTTCTTGTTATGCACAGGGCTACTAGGAGGTGTAGGAAAGCTTTCTTCTTTCCCCTTTTCTTTGGAGTGGTCATGGGGATGAGACTCATATTCTTCTTTCTCTTGTTTAGAACCTGATGAATCTTCCTCCTTATGCTTTCTAAAGTGTTTGTACATTTCTTCTACCATAGACTTCATAGCTAGGAAACTTTCTATGAACTGCGGGTCTAGCCCTGTAGAACCTTCTTCTAACATTGTCTTCCGAGAATAGACTCTCCCAATTTCAGGATTAGTTTCCACGAACTCTCCTTCTCCTAATTTGAGCTTTGATCCAGTGATCATTCACAGCTAAACCAACACAAGCTTGTCTAACCTTACAACCTAGAGCTTTGATACCACTTGATCTGTATGTCACCCTATGAGTGACCTCAGTTGAAGATTTAATAAACAAAAGGTATTACAGACTCATGTGCTGG
The DNA here is from genome assembly GCA_031772625.1 of Pinus tabuliformis. Taxonomy (NCBI): domain Eukaryota; kingdom Viridiplantae; phylum Streptophyta; class Pinopsida; order Pinales; family Pinaceae; genus Pinus; species Pinus tabuliformis. The sequence goes on along the minus strand of CM062806.1, from coordinate 262,883,096 downwards.
TGTGTGTGTTCTGTGTTATTGAAACAACAGATCGATCAGATTGCCAATACACAGACATTTACAATGGAAAGATAGCAGAGAGATACAACAAGCAACGCAAAGACACAAACAGGTCTTTAATAAGGAGTTCACCCTATTCTCTAGGGCTACGTCTCCAGTCTAGCTTCAGTGGTGGCCTTGTTTTATTGTGTCTTTAAGCAGAAAATTACAAATGCAGGGACTCAATATGAGTTCTCCTGAAGCAGAATTTGCTTGGTAAGGTGGTCCTTGGATTCCCCAAGCCACTCGGAGTACACAGACTCTCGTTCTTCCTACCAGCTCTGTGACCTTGGGTCTACAGTGGAAAGAGCCAACTATGATGCTCGATCCAGACAGATTCCTCTGTGGGAAAGCTTGAATCTTCAAGCTCTTTAGTGCTCGATGCCGCCTATGGTCGGCTCGGCCCTCTGTCTCTTCTACTTGGCTTTACTGCTCTATGTGCTCAGTCCTCCTCTCAGGGTTCACTGTTCACTGTCTCTCTTGGTCACTGGGACTCGTCGATCTGAATCTTCCTTCTTCCTCCTTCTCTGTACGACTATCGCTCCATTCCTGGCTTTAACCAGTTGATCCTGTGTCTATTCGTTTCCTCTCCTTCCTGCGTCGATTCGCCTATTGCCTGTGTGCTTGGAATTCCCTGTTTGGCGTCAGCGTAATGCTCAGGAAGTAGCCACGTGTCTCCATCGAAACTGCACCAACCCGCTCGTTGATTCGTTGCTTTCTCCACCGTGGCGGTCAACAGATTCCAAATCCTTTTTAAATCGCAGCTCATTTCCCTGTCGGTTCGGCTTCTTTTCATCAGGCACAATCTCAGTCGTCCGATCTGGGCTCCTCCAAATCCAACGTCATACGCACATCGAGTGCGGTTGACTTACTATTAATGCGCGATCACGGCGATTTTTCTCTCTCCTCCGCTTGCACGCGTCGATCTCTGATTGTGATCGCTCCGCTTTCTTCAAAACCTCTTACTGCTCAAGGGCATCCCGATCAAACCGCTGGTTTCTAGGTCGTGGGTCCCACCGTCGTACGTTGGCGCTTTTACCTTTTTCTGCCCGCGGTCCTCCGGTTCCTCCATGCGACCGGGTGCTGGAGGCTTTCCACTTTGGCCCTATTTGCCTAGCAATCGTGCATCAAAAACTGCCTCCTTTTTCCGATCCGGGGCTCCCAGGGGCTGTTTTGACCTCCTGCGCAGTCTCCATGGGCCTCGGTTAGCGCGCTTTGACCGAGGTCCTCGTCGTTCCACGCCGGCTGCCATGGCCACTGGTTCAGGGGGTTTTTGATGTTGTTTTGGATTTTATTTAGAGATTTGTTCACCTTGACACAGTCAAAGTTCTTGACAGTCTTCTTGTGGATTTGATTTGGATCATGGTGCGAGTCATAAGGTAGTTAAAAAAAATTGAGCAAATGGAAGAGGGTAGATGGCCTAAGATTGTCTTTAATGATAGATTGAGCAAGAACAAAAAAACTTGGATGCAACAAAATAGCAAATGGTTTAGTAAATGAGGTATTTGCTTGAACGTGTGTCCCATAACTAGCAAAGAGATAAAAACTTTTGTTATGGAAAAGTTCCACAAGCATACTTGGGATAAGGAGCTACGAAGAAAGAAAAAGTACTATATTGAAGTGTTTAATCCCACTCATAGTCATTAACCAAAAGCATACATAGAGACCAATATAGCCAAAATTCTTATTGCTTAGTTAAGGACTAATTCTCATCAACTTCGTTGTGAAACAGGGCCCTGGAAAAGGCCAAAAGAAGTGTGGGAGGAAAGAGTATGCATTTATTGTTCTTCTGGAAAAGTGGAAACATAAAAACATTTCATTTTAGAATGTGAGGCCTCCAAAGACAACATGGAAAGCTATGCAGATACGCTAACAACTAGCTCTTGGGATAACATATTTAGCGAGGGGTTTGTCGAGAAGCTCGGAGCATTTATTTTGAAGCTTCACAGAAAAAGTGCTAAATACGTCAAGCAGATAAAGAAGCAAAATGTCCCATAGGCTATCTTTAGCCTCGTGGACGTTAAAATAATTTCTTTCTTTCTTTCTTTCTTTCCCCACCTCCCTCCCTACATTGCCGAAAAAAGAAGTCTGAAAACATTTATGAATACAGGTCACATCGCAATAAACCGCATAGAGAACTGTTTTTCAATTATGATTTCTATATGGCGGTGTAAATGGTTAGTACTGTCATACCAGTAATTTGAAATCATTGCAAAATAAGAGTCTAACCAATAGATGGCCGGAAAACTCAAAAAAAAATATTTCAAAAAATAAAATAAAAAATTGTTTTTATAAAATTAAGTTTAGACAAAGATTTTTAATTTTTGGTCAAATGGTTTCTAATTGGGTAGTCAATGATTTACCCAATACTTTATACCTGCCATCGGGAGAGATAATAAAGGCATGAGCCCGCAAATTTGCCCGATCAACCGAAAATAACTTGAATTCATAAATCGTTTTTAATAATGAAAATGAATTTATCATCATAAAATTGAGAGATATCCTTTGAAATTTCAAGATTTAAAAAAAATCAATTTTATCAAAATCCTACCCGAATTTTCCTAATTTAAACTTGATTACACTACGTGACAACTATTTTTAATATGCGTGGGCCGAACCACATGCAGTAGCGGATCCACGCGCATATACCATCACAAAACGATGATCTCTGAGGGTATGGCCCCACCACGTGAGTTGAGCGGGTCCACGCGCATATACCAATTACGATGAGTGAGATTATCTCTGAGTGCATGGCCCTACCACGTCATTTTAGCAGCTCCACGCGCATATACCAAACCGGAAAGATTTTTTCTAAGTCCATGACTCCACAGACCTGGAATTTCAAATTTATTTTTGCCTGCAACTTTGGTGACCGTCACTTGCTTTTTAACACCGGTCATTTTTAAGCCTGGTTACACTACGTGATAACTATTTTTAAAGTCTGTGGGGCCCAACCACCTGCAGTATCGGATCCACGCGCATATACCATCACGAAAAGAGTATCTCTGAATGTATGGCCCCACCACGTGAGTTGAGCTGGTCAACGCGCATATGCCTAATACGATGACTGAGATTATACCTGAGTGCATGGCCCTACCACGTGATTTGAGAAGGTCCACGTGCATATAGTATCCCGGAAAGATTTTCTCTAAGTGCATGCCCCCGCCAGATCTGGAATTTAAAATTTATTTTGCATGCAACTTTGACCGGCACTTGTTTTTTAATGCCTGTTATTTTAGGTCACAGTTGTAAATTAGTCAATATTATATTAAAGAAAATAATATTATCTTTAGTATGATTTTTTTTGGGAAGCTTTTAAGGTAAATTTTTAAGATAACTGCCTTTCAGTTATGATTCCTATATGGCCGTGGAAATGGTCAGTACTGTGAAATCATCGTAAGATAAGAGCCTAATCAATATATGATTAAAAAAAAATTAGAGTCTAATCAATATATGATAAAAAAAAAAATTAAAAAAAAAAATTTGTTTTATAAAATTAATTTTGGACAAAAATTAATTTTTAGACTAATTAAATAGTGAACCATTTACCCAATACAGTATACTACCCTGTTTAAAGATATGCAATTAAATCTTAAATACCTAAATCAAGAGACTACGTTCTTTTAATTCTAGTTAAAACAACGATTTCCTTCGTTGAAAGATAATAAATCGTTTAAAGGTATGTAATTAAGTCTTAAATACCTAAATCAAGAGACTACGTATTTTAAATTCTAGTTAAAACAACGATTTCTTCCGTTGAAAAACTTTCCCCTGTAAACACGTTACACATTGTCAAATTATTTCTTACAAATAATTTATGTCCTAGTGACAACCAAGGCATTTCTTTACGACATTATTGCTGAGAGTATTACATATAAGTATCCATCACAAAATATAAACTAATGAAATTTATTCGAATATTCTCGGAAAATCGCTTTAAACTATTGATATCACATAGAGTTGTTGCATGGAGCGTGTAGAGCTTAAAAACTTGGACAAGTGACAAGCAACTGGCCAAAAACTTGAATTTTGTCTTAGTTTGCCATAACCCATATCAAGTTGAAGATCTATAAACAGAAGTGTTGGATTCTTTGGTAGTGGATAAATATAGGTGTTTTTAATGTGAGAATTTTTTTGGATAATTTTATTTAGGAGAAAGTTGTTGTATAGATTATTGTATCTTTTAAATTATTGTTTTATTTAGAATTTAGTTTATATTATTGGGAAAGTGTTTGATCTCTCTAACTAAACGTACTCTTATAAATTTGTATTGTTTGTTTTTTATCATTAATGAGATGTGGCAACCTCACAGGCTCCTAGGGTTGTGGCAACCTCATGAGCTCCTAGGGTTGTGGCAACCTCAGGGGCTCCTCACTCAAGGTATGCAGAGTTACATTCAATTGGTTTTGTCTTCTTAATTTTATTTTGGTATTAGAGTTGTAAGTTGTGAAGTTGCCACTGTGCTTACGAGAAAGGTATGCATGTTTGATTTGTTCCCTGTGGTTGGTGAATCAGATAAGTTTGTTGTGGTGTTGTTTCGGTGGAGCCCCGTAGATCTGAAGGAGGATTAAAGGCAGGCCAACCCTAACATAGAAGAAAGCCTTGAGAATGTTGATTCTTGTTCATAGTTCGTGAGAAGGTCGATCGATGGTCGTTGTTGTGTTGACCGATTACCGATGTTTTGATTCTTGTCAGATCAGATCACTTGGAGGTTGCAAGATCAATCGACCCATGCATTAAAGAGTTGTGTTGTTGCCCTGCTATGCGTGGAGCAACGTGAGAGGGAAACAAATAACCAGCCTGCCATAGGGCATTTAATGCCCCTATAGTGGCTGGTTCACATAAATGACCCCATAGCCTGATTTGACAGGAGCATGCAAATCCAACAAGGAGGTTGGCCCCCCGTCGCCACACTGGCGATACTTGCGGTACCATGTTGGTGCAAATATTCCCACTTGATATACATTCCAAATTCGCTAAAAATCAAAACCTCCTCTGCTGCTCAAAGAGAAACCTCCTCCGCCAGAACAAAGTATCATCCTGCGAGCCTGCTTCACCTTCGAACATCGCCCTCACCTGCAACCCACCTACAACCCTCACCGTCAAGACACACTACCCTGCTGCACTGCCAAGATGCATTGAGGTACCCATGCAACAACACTTCCCCCCTTTAAATTTTTCAAACACTGCTAACCTTTTGCTCGAACCTGCCCCTTTTAATTTGTTGTGCATTGATCTATAATTTTTATGAAATGGGTATTTCTTACTAAACTTTACAACTGCAACAAAAGCTCAGCTTCCACATTACAACTGAAACTTCTGTTAGTGCTGGATTGTTAATAAGATATGGTATTAATGGAAAAGGGAGAAAGTATTCCACTCATACATATAAACCCATGCTCGTTACAGGGTTTCTTAACTACATGTGCAAGCTTTTTGGAGCGTTTTCAATGCTAAAAAATAAAAATAAAAATAAATCTTGTGGGGTCACATTTTCAAGAAATGGTTCCATTCATCCAGGTCTTCTCTGTATAACAAAGCACTCATAATTTTTTTTAACTATCCCTGTGTACCAGAGAATTGGAAATTCTTTAAAAAAATATATTGGAATACTTAGGGTGGCCATTTTAATTACTCCCCCCCTTTTGGTTTTCGTCTACAAGGACTCAAGGGTCGAAGATTCTCCATTAGAAAATCCAGTCCCTCCATATTCTTGAGCTCCAGAGAAACTATATATCTGCCTAAGTTTCTATATATGATTAACACTGATATACCATTTGATGTATAAATATATGTTGGCGTAGCTATTAGCATTGAGAGATGTCCTTGGTCTTAGCAAAACAAAGGTTGCCTTGATCCTCGATCCTCGATTATACATTTTTAAGAAAAGGACTACTAGCTTAGTCCTAGATTGAGCACCTTATGTTTGATTTAGTGTGCCTTGATACAGGGTTACCATCACTAAAATCTAGTTTTCAGCATAATTTGCTCTATTGGATAAATCTATGTTTGATATAGTATCTGGCCCCTTACAAAATTACCTTTTGTAGCAGAACCTTCATTTAGGCTTGTTGGCAAATTTGAAAGTCTAAAGTTTTCCTTCTGCCAAATCTGGGCAATAGCACATTCAAAGACTTTCTACAATGCAATAGTATCAACAAAACCATACTCCAAGATTGTTTAATACAATAACCTCTAGAAGGCTTCAAAGTTCTCATCAAAAGTTGCATAGCAGCCTCAATTATTCAGTTTCTAAAAGGTGCTTATACATCACATTGAAAGTTTTACAAACAACACAGAAAATGCAGTGAAGGCTGGACAGTTGCTAAGACTGAAAGATAAATAACTATTGCTGATGCTTGATAGACCAACACACTATACTGAGGTTCAGAACACATGTTGTGACAAGGCTACAAGATGACCATGATTGCAACCTGAGTATATTTTTGGAATGATCTACCTAATAGCTGAGAATGGCATGATCTTGAGGATGTTTTGTACTGATTTCAATACAAAAAATGTAGAAATAGGGGGCGGGGAATGGGGGAGGATGTTTCTGTTAGCATAGCTGTAACTTGTAACACAACCTTTAGTAAGTTAGTGACCTTGGAGAAACATAGGTTGTTGCAAGCTTAGGTACCGCACCTATGAAAGTACCCCCCCACTCCATGAGATACAATTCAAGGCAAGTGATTACCCTTTTAGCTTCTCTGGTAACCTGTAAACATGTTTTAGTTCATCTCATCTTATGTCCATAAAGTTTTTGGTTTTGCACCATATATTGTATTGCTTGCTTGTTCCTTGGTTTAATTGTAGTTCTCTCCAATAGGCTCAATCTGAAGAGTGGTTGTAATTCAAGCACAATGGTTTGATTTTGGTTTTGTTTATATGTATTTAAAGTGATCTTGGAAGTAGTGTCTCTCTAGAAGGGTGAGGGATCCATATGCCTCGATGAGTCAAAATGAGAAGGCATGCCTGAAGCTCAACTAAGGGCCAACAAGATTAAAAAATTGTCATTGAACCCCCAAGTAGGTGTATAATGTAATGATCTATAAATTGCCATGGATATTCCATTGGACAGTTTTTCACAATAGATCTGACAATATTATATTAAAAATCTGAGATTCTACACTATTATAGTTTTATTTAATTTCTAGATCTGTAAAATTAACTATAATTAGAGCATGCATGTGAAAGTAAATCAAATAGAAAAGTAGAGAACGACAAAATAAGCTCACACGCACATAATACACATGATATGCTCTCTGGGAAACCCTTTCGGGAGAAAACCCAGCTGGAAGGTGAGGTCGCTTTGCTTTCTTTCTCTGTCTGGAAATATGGTTGCAGATACAAAGAAGTAATGTTTGTGCCCTGTGGGCTGCTACAATGCACAGATCCTCTCTGTGTGCTCTACTCCTATCTCTCATGGCTATCTTTTCTCAACTATGGAACAAAATGCTTTCGAAAGAATGGAATGCCTCTCCCTCCTAGTGGCCCAATTATAACACAACCCGATAGCCTACTAGTGGTTAAGTTTGAACACATCAAATCTTAACTAGAGTTACAAAATAGACTCTTCTAGAGTCTTTTACATCACAAACATGTGGCTAGCCTCTTTTCCATGAATAATGGGTGCTGACACGACATCCTCCCGAACTGTAGGTGTGAAAATAGGAAGGTCAACTTCTGAGTGACATAACTTTTGTATACAGACTCCGATTGATGCGATTATTGGGTCGTTGGAAAGCTCTCTATCTGTAGAATACCCCCAAAAAACATCATTTGATGCCTCAAAATTCTCCCAAAAGGTTCTGGACCTTGTTTCGCCAAATTGGGTCCCACTGGTAAAAACGGTCCTGTGCGTTGATTCTTCCACTTTTTCCACTCTAAATGCATCGAGATGCATTACGAACAATATAATGATCCAATTCAGATCATGTGGTAACCTAAATCGCTTCCCCTAAAAATTGAAAGTGGAATTCATAAATGACCCACTACAATGCATGGAAGTTCATTACTTTCTTTTTACCAAGGTTAAAATATATCAATTGAAGATCTTGAAACCATGAAAGGACATCTAGTCCATGAGGATCACATGATCAACAAATAGAAGGATAGATATCAACACGTGGTAACGAAGGAAACCATCCCTCCCTAGATATGCACTACAAGAAATGACCCAAGCTTACCAATATACATCCAAAACAAAACTAGGGAGAGAGGAGATCCTTACTTGACCCGATTGGTGCTCCTAATGAAATAAACGAGGTAATGCATAGTGTGGAGACAACAAAGGACCAACTCATAAGGTCTCATGATAGTCATGAAGAGAGTCTCAGAAGGATAATGTCATGTAGTCTTTGAAATAATGCCTCTCTCAAGACTAATTCAAATGCTTTAAGAAAGTATAGAAAGCAACATAATACATTCAAAGAGAAGTGACATGCCTCCTCAAAATGTTTCAAAGTGTATAGATGCGATTGGTGGTTTAATACTTTGGGGAGAATCCTGCCTTGCCTCTGGAAATGAGAAGTCTCAACTTGAGCTCATTGGAAAGCCATAGATGAATCCTTTTCCATAGAACTTGGAAAAGGTATGGCTAATCATGATAGTCCTATGCTTATTTCACCCAATTTGAAAATAAGGAGGATGATGATGTGGGACTTAGACTTGGGAAAGCTCAAAGAAGCAACATGATTAAATAAATAATCAATATGTGAATCAAAAAAAGAAATACTATACTTGCACAACTTGGTCTGGAGACCTTCCTCCTCTACAATCTTGCTACTACTCATAGGCCTGATGCCTCTATGAATGTCCCCATTTGAAAAAATATGGCAAGGAGAATGGGGAAATATACTTATAGAGGATTGCCTCAAGATATCATATAAGGAGGTAGTGTGAAGAAAACATGCAATAGGAATCAAGATGAAAGGAGACGGTGTTTTTCCTAGAAAAGGGGATGTGCCAAAACAGAGGGGTTGAATGATGAATGGAAGGAAGAACTCTTTTTTAAGATTGAGGTGATAACTATAAGCCCTATAAACACTTTAACATTAGATTTCTTTACATAGGTTTACAAGGTACATAAAACCACTTTACAAAACTAAACCTATAAGCTTGAAATCACTAATCAAGTCAAACACCATAAATATAATAAATTATATGTAAATAGCCAAGTGAACAATATTAAAATAAATATCATCAACTTAATAACATAAGGTATACAATTTTAGTCATTTTGGAAGCGCAAAACAATAAAATATCAACCAAAACTAAGAACGTTAAATGCATAGATAATAGTAATCTTATGACAGAAGGCTGAATTTTGCAATGCTTTAAGTAAATTGAAAGTTGGATGACCATATAACAGTATGTAGGGAGTAGTCTTTGTTATTATGTTTAGTACTATACTGAATCAAATCTTATGAAAAAAAATCATGTGGTCTAACAGAAAATTGGTCTACCATTAGATCATTGGATGCATGTTTCAAGGTACATCCTTGTCAACTGCACTTGCAGTGGTCAATAGCTAGGCCAGTTATTTCTTAGATTTTTCACATGTAAGCGATAATCAATTTCTAGTCTATCTACCCTTTGGATTTTATACTCTTTGCTACATATTATATTCTCTTAGTAACTAGTAGTGCCTCTAAACAAAATACCTTGATATACTACACTTGGACCTAATATTACTTTCACTTTGTTAGGAGTAATGTTGTAATGTGCACTGTATTAAAAGAGATTTTGTTGCAACAAAACTATCCCATTAATCTAGCCAATAAAGCGCCTAATTTCCTAAAACAAAAGCATCCTTCTTGAAAATATGGACAATTGTGCATGCAAGTACATAGGAATAGGCATCACAATCTATCCCAGTAATCCTAACCCCAAAGGTATTATAGGACAACCATCTATCCACATTATTTAAACCTAGTATCCAGGGGCAACAAAGCAACCATGGTGTTGAAGCCCAATTCTCAACATTGTAATTACCACAGAGAGGGATTGTCTCCATGGATACATACCTCAATAATATGGTTAACCATTCTCTCTATAGGGCATTGTTCATACAATAATAATGTCAAGAATTATGGTATTAAGACCTAACACACATATAAGGAAGATGCAAAGTTGAACAAACTTGAAGCAGAAGAAGCATGTTCCCATTTAGTTGCTTGCGATGATGGATGTAACAAATATCTCTAAATGAAAGCCCCATATTGTACTCAATATGGGGTTCATGTATATAGATGATAACTTTTTTGGAATTCAATACAAACTCGGACACAACTTTAGTAGTGGATGACCACAATGAATACATAAAATTCTTAGAAAGTTAGCAGCCCATATGGAGCTTCCTCGTTCAAGGCGAACTTTTTGGTTTTTCTTCGAGTTATGCTTCTAGTTCAGCCATCCTAGAATGTCATGATGTAGAATCCATTTTTATGACACTATGCGTAGATCAATCATTGTCTTCATTCAAAGACCCTCCAACTATGCTTCTAAACAGTTGATGGGTCTCAAAACCCATTTTGCAGTACTTTTCCTCTATTCATCTCACTACGCATTCTGCATATTTTGAAATGCAACTATTTAAAGTTCCTGCTGATTGTGAGAAATCTATTTCCAAGGCCTTCTCCTGGCTTCCAAATTCAAAACTTAACCTAGGTTTTTAGTCTTCTCAAGTTGACATCTGAGATTCTCAGTTTTGTTCTTGCTTTAAGTAATAAGAAGTAGTGCACCATCTCTGAATCCAAGCTTTAAAAGAAATGATCTGGGGGTGCCCATAGATCTCGCAAGGACAAGATAACAATTGTTAAGTACTAGGTGGTTTTGAAACTTAATTTATATCAGATAAACCAACTAGCAGAAAAATAAACCAAAATAGAAGTGACTGGCAAAGAGTTTCTCAAGATTGTTGATAAGTATGAGACTGAAAAGGCCTAACGGTTTCAATATTTAAGACTAAAACAAAATATTGAGATAAAAAACAACATATCGCTCATGATATCTCTTGAATCGTAGCTGACTTTTTAGGCAACTTTCTCCTAACATTGAAATGAAACAACTACTTGATATTCAATAGGTCAATATCTTGTACAAACTAGGAAGAGTACCATAAACTATGCTTTGAGTAAAGAGATTCAAGACCCTATGTCCTTAACAGTAATAGCTACTAGAATAGGGTATGTTATATTTAATGTAATTGTAGGCATATTAACACAGTGACAAACATTTGAAAAACTTACTTATTGGAAAAGACCATGAGGATTATTAGACTAAATAATGCCAATCTTGAAAACAGATCTTCTCATCTTTGCAATACCATTTTCATTGTCACAATAACCTCTAACCACAAAATATGAGTGGCTTATCTGTAAAATCAAAATAGGTCTAATTTCCAAACACTGCATGACAAATTTTCACTCTCAACTTCACTCTCCAAGATGATTTTAGAGCACTACAACATTTTTTGAATTTAATCCAAATGACATTTACAACACTTGTTGAATTTAATCCAAATGACATTTGTTTTCTGAATGTAGAGCCACGTGAATATGGGGAAGACAAAAACTTGATACATTGTAAATCCACATCTATAACCTGCACAAATGTGCTAGGGTAAGAGAAAAGTAAGATGGATATTACTTAGAGATATCAGAAATCAATATGATGTGACAAATTCAAATTTAACATTTTGAGTTTTTAGTAGGGGCTTGGTGAATTGTTTGAGGTCATTTCAACATGATTTTTCTTGTTTTTTTGTAGTTCCCGAAGCTCAATTTAGTGCGCTAAATAAAATTCTCTCTTTACTCACTGTAGAGCACCAACAAAAATAGTAGTGAAAGATGGACTAGTGGTCAAATGATTGGATATGGTGTTCTTAAATAATAATTTGTAGATTTGGACACCATATATCCTATAGAAAAGAGATATCTACATACAATAGTATCAAATTCCAGTCGAACCATGAAATTCTTAATTATTTATTTTTGATAATTTATTGATGTAGAGAATTCATAGTTGCTTACATTTTTTGAAAGACACGAGATGCGTGCCCTCATATGTTTAGTTAATATTCTCATGGAAAATGAAGATGTGGTATGGGAAATTTGGAAACATTTCTTCATAATATGAAATTCCCATATATAATTCCTCAACCTAAGTAGATTGGAGTATATGAGGTATTTACTAGCTAAGGATGGAGTTAAGATGTTCATTATGGGAAATAAATTTGGATAATAAAAAACTAGGACCAAAAAATGGCTTCTCAATCATGAAGTTATCTCACTCTATCCTTGAGTTGCTTACATTTTCTGAAAGACACAAGATGAGTGCCCTCATATGTTTAGTTAATATTCTTGTTTCCTCATTTGTATAGGGATTTGAAGAATGAAGAAGTGGGACCTGATTAATGAGTTGGAGGTGGAGGACCCAGAAGGAATGACAAAGTTTTCAGTGGAATATTTGACATGGACGGAAGTAAAGGGAGACCAAGTCGCGATTATTTGATATTGTTGACTTGAGGATTTTATAAGTGGATAGAAATTGAGGGAAAGTGCATCCACTCAATTTGTTGTTAAAACTCAACGAAGTAAAGATGTGAAGGATATCAAGAAGATAAATTCTTCAACATATCTAGAATATGTTCTCTCTTTCTCTCTCTCACTATATATATAATTTTGATTTCAAGTTCACTATGTCAAACATGTATAAATATTTTATTTAATTTGTTTTAAATTCTTGATCACCAGATATTGGTGTGCCTACGGTTTGAATCATGTACAAGCCAATAATGTAGCTGGACCTGAATCTACAACTAAAAGACATCTTCCATGTCACAAAATTAAAGTTGGTTGTCAATGTCACTTCATTATGCGACGACTTTCTCTTAAACCAAATGATATTGTTCTAATATATACAACATGCAGACATATTGTTGGGTGTGGAGCCTGATTATCTTCTATATTCAAAGGTATCGCCACATAGGACCCCAGCTCGAAATGGGGGCGGCAACGCCGCCCGTAAAATGTTCGCTGCAGGGGGGGTCTAGTGGGGGGCGGCTGCGACCTTTGGGAGCCCCCCCTGGTGGGTGGTTTCGGGGGCAGCGCCCCCGAAGCTAAAAACAGCTATAAAATTGCCTTGTAAAAGTATAGTAATTTCTATTCAATCTGGGCCGTTCATTAGGCAGATGATCTGATGGTAGAACATATGTTTAGTTTAGGGTTTTTTTCCCTAGAAGGCAACCCCTCTCTTTGTATGAGGGTATTGTATTTGAGGCTGTGTGATAGATGTGTATTCTATGAGCGAGAAACAGAGAGGTGAGACTGTGAGAGAAAACAAAGGATATTACAACGGATTTGCTGTAGGTTGTGTCTCTTCATTTTGCTGGATAATAGAAAGGAAGGACTGGCTGTTCGGGGTGGACGTAGCCCAAACTGGGTGAACCACGTATATCTGTGTCTCTCTTGTTTTGTGCGTTTTCTGTGTTTATATTTCTGCAATATTTTATGTGTTCCATTGCTCCGTAATATATAATTTTCTAACAACTGGTATCAGAGCCGAAGGTCTATTTGGCTGATAAACTCGTAGGAAAGAAGGGTTCCTGGTTCGAGTGGGAGCAATGGCGGAAGATGGTAAGTTTAGGGTCGAGAAATTTAACGGCCAAAACTTCTTGCTGTGGAAGATGCAGATGGAAGATTATCTGTATCAGAAAGATCTATACCTACCATTGGGCGGAAAAACAAAGATGCCGACGGGTATGAAAGACGAAGAATGGAACCTTCTCGATAGAAAGGCACTCGGAACAATACGGTTGTGCCTTGCTGCGTCAGTCGCCTTCAATATTTCGAAGGAAACCACGACAGAGGGTTTGATGCAGACGTTGTCGAAACTATATGAAAAACCCTCGGCCTCAAACAAGGTATTTCTTATGAAACGGTTATTTAATATGAATATGTCGGAAGGTGGATCTGTTGCAAACCATTTAAATGATTTTAATACAGTTACAAGTCAGTTAAGTTCTGTAGGGGTAAACTTTGATGATGAAGTTAGAGATCTGTTATTCTTGTGCTCATTACCAGAAAGTTGGAATGGTTTGGTAATGGCCATTAGTAACTCCGTTTCTGGATCTAGTACTTTAAAGTTTGATGATGTTGTCGGTGCTATCCTTAGCGAGGAAATGCGACGGAAAAGCTCAGGTGAGACATCGGGAAATGCTTTGAGTGCAGAGTCTAGAGGAAGAAAAATGGAAAGAGGAAAGAGCTCAGGATATCGCAGTAAATCAAGGAAAGGCAGATCCAAGTCCAGATCGGGGATAGTGTGCTGGAAATGTGGAAAGAAAGGACACCTAAAGAAAGACTGTAGATCTCGGAAGGGAAAAGAAGGAGATGCACAGCAAGAAAACAATCATGAAGCAAATGTGACAGGTGAGGTGTTACAAGATGCTTTGATTCTTTCTTTTGAAAATATTATTGATTCCTGGGTGGTAGATTCAGGGGCTTCATTCCATGCCACACCTGATAAGAAATACTTTCATGACTATGTTCAAGGAGATTTTGGACAAGTTCGTTTGGGTGATGATAAACCCTGTAAAATTGTTGGAATGGGTAAGGTTCTTGTAAAATAGCAGAATGGAAACCAATGGCTATTAAAGGAGGTAAGGCATGTTCCAGATCTAAAGAAAAATCTGATTTCAACAGGGCAGTTAGGCGGTGAAGGTTGTGTGACAACTTTCACAGATAAAGCTTGGAAGGTCACCAAAGGAGCCCTGGTAATAGCAAAAGGCGAAAAGGTTGGTACATTGTACTTATGCAATGGTATTTCTAACTCTGTTAATGCTTTAACTTCCAAAGGAGCAGATGCAGCATTATGGCATCATAGGCTCGGAAACATGAGTGAAAAGGGGATGAAGATTCTTCACTCAAGGAATTTGTTGTCGGGTTTGAAGAATGTTGATTTGGACTTCTGTGAGAATTGCATTTATGGAAAACAGAAGAGAGTCAGATTTCTCAGAGTTGGGAAAGAAAAGAAGAATGAAAAATTAGAGCTTGTGCATACAGATGTATGGGGACCTGCTCAGGTATCATCTCTTGGTGGCTCTCATTATTATGTTACTTTTATTGATGATGCAACTAGAAAAACTTGGATTTATTGTATTAAGAATAAATCTGATGTATTTGATACTTTCAAGAAATGGAAAGCTTTGGTTGAGATTGAGACATGAAAGAAATTGAAGTGTCTTAGATCAGACAATGGAGGTGAATATTGCAGCAAAGAGTTTGATAGGTACTGTTCAGAGCATGGAATTCGCAGAGAGAAGACAGTTCTAAGAACACCACAAGAAAATGGTGTGTCAGAAAGGATGAACAGAACAATCATGGAGCGTGCAAGGTGCATGAGATTGCATGCAGGATTGCCTTTACAGTTTTGGGCAGATGCTGTAGATACTGCTGTTTATCTAATAAACACAGGGCCTTCAAGTTCCTTGGATGGTGGTGTTCCAGAGGAAGCATGGACAGGTAAAAAGGTAAACTACTCTATTTTAAAGCCTTTTGGTTGTGAGGCCTTTGTCCATATTGATAAAGAAAATAGAACAAAGCTTGAGGCAAAGTCAAAGAAATGTACCTTTATTGGATATGGTGTTAATGATTTTGGTTATCGCTTATATGATTACGAAAATCACAAAATCATTAGGAGCAGAGATGTAATATTCAATGAAAAGGTCTTGTATAAGAATCAGTTGCAGGAAAAGAAACAGGAAAAGGAAAACAAGGAATACGCAGTTTTTGATGAAATCACTGAAAAAGTAAAGGTGCCTGAAAATAATAATAATCAACAACCACAACAACAACAACCACCACAACAACGACAGGCACCCGAAACACCTGAAAGTGGTGTTAGAAGATCTACCAGGATAAGTAGATCCCCTGAACGATACTCTCCTTCATTATATTATTTATTGCTGACTGATTTCGGTGAACCCGAATGTTATGAAGAAGCAATGCAGGTTGAAAGCAGGAAGAAGTGGGAGGTAGCCATGGAAGAAGAGATGGACTCCTTAATGCATAACCAGACTTGGGATTTAGTCAGGTTGCCTGTAGGAAAAACTACATTGAAGAATAAATGGGTTTACAGGCTGAAGGAAGAAGATGGAGGAAAACAGAGGTATAAAGCTAGACTTGTGGTGAAGGGGTTTGCACAGAAGAAAGGTATTGATTTTGATGAAATATTTTCTCCTGTTGTTAAAATGACTTCAATCAGAACTATTTTAAGTCTTGTAGCAGCTGAAGATTTGCATCTTGAGCAGTTAGATGTAAAGACAGCCTTTCTCCATGGGGATTTGGAGGAAGAGATATATATGCAGCAGCCACAAGGATATGAGGTGAAAGGGAAGGAGAAACTAGTGTGTAGGTTGAAGAAGAGCTTGTATGGCTTAAAACAGGCTCCAAGGCAGTGGTATCTAAAATTTGACAAGTTTATGTCTGAACAAGGTTATACTAGATGTCACTCTGATCATTGTGTTTATTTGAAAAAGCAAAATGATGGCAGCTATATTATATTGTTATTGTATGTAGATGACATGCTTGTTGCAGGATCTAACATGCAGGAAATAAATGTGCTCAAAAGAAAATTGGCAAATTCATTTGCAATGAAGGATTTGGGAGCTGCGAAACAAATCCTTGGTATGAGAATAACTAGAGACAGGAAAAATCGTAAATTAACATTGTCTCAGAATGAGTACATACAAAAGGTGTTGAAAAGATTTAACATGCACAATGCAAAACCAGTTAGTACACATTTTGCTAGCCATTTCATACTTAGCAAGGAAATGTGCCCAAAGACCCAAGAAGACATGGATTATATGTCTAAAGTTCCATATGCATCAGCAGTTGGAAGCTTAATGTATGCAATGGTCAGCACAAGGCCTGATATTGCACATGCAGTGGGAGTTGTAAGTAGGTACATGAACAATCCAGGAAAGGAACATTGGATGGCAGTGAAATGGATTCTCAGATATCTGAAAGGTACCACAAATCAAGCATTATGCTTTGGTGGTTCAAACATCTCCCTACAAGGATATGTTGATGCAGATATGGCAGGTGACAGAGATAACAGGAGGAGCACTACAGGATATGTATTTACTGTTGGAGGAACAGCTTTCAGTTGGGTTTCAAAAATCCAAAGTGTTGTTGCACTTTCAACAACAGAAGCAAAGTATGTTGCTGCTACAGAGGCTAGTAAAGAAATGATTTGGTTACAAAGGTTTATGGGTGAATTGGGTAAGGAGCATGATATGGGCAAGTTATACAGTGATAGCCAAAGTGCCATTCATCTTGCAAAGAACTCAGCGTTTCATTCCAAGACTAAACACATACAGCTCAAGTACCATTTCATACGATTAGTGTTGGAAGATGGAGAGTTGAAGTTGGAAAAGATACACACTAGCCAAAATCCTGCAGATATGCTAACAAAAGTTGTAACCAGGGAGAAACTGAGAATATGCTCAGTTTCAGTTGGTCTTCAAGGATGACGATGAAGATGAGAAACAGCCAGGTCCAAAGAGGAGTCATTGTCCAGCAAATGGAGCAGCGGTGGAGTTGCTACAATCAGTCTCCAAGTGGGAGATTGTTGGGTGTGGAGCCTGATTATCTTCTATATTCAAAGGTATCGCCACATAGGACCCCAGCTCGAAATGGGGGCGGCAACGCCGCCCGTAAAATGTTCGCTGCAGGGGGGGTCCAGGGGGGGCGGCTGCGACCTTTGGGAGCCCCCCCTGGCGGGGGGTTTCGGGGGCAGCGCCCCCGAAGCTAAAAACAGCTATAAAATTGCCTTGTAAAAGTATAGTAATTTCTAGTCAATCTGGGCCGTTCATTAGGCGGATGATCTGACGGTAGAACTTATGTTTAGTTTAGGGTTTTTTTGCCCTAGAAGGCAACCCCTCTCTTTGTATGAGGGTATTGTATTTGAGGCTGTGTGATAGATGTGTATTCTATGAGCGAGAAACGGAGAGGTGAGACTGTGAGAGAAAACAAAGGATATTACAGCGGATTTGCTGTAGGTTGTGTCTCTTCATTTTGCTGGATAATAGAAAGGAAGGACTGGCTGTTCGGGGTGGACGTAGCCCAAACTGGGTGAACCACGTATATCTGTGTCTCTCTTGTTTTGTGCGTTTTCTGTGTTTATATTTCTGCAATATTTTATGTGTTCCATTGCTCCGTAATATATAATTTTCTAACAACTGGTATCAGAGCCGTAGGTCTATTTGGCTGATAAACTCGTAGGAAAGAAGGGTTCCTGGTTCGAGTGGGAGCAATGGCGGAAGATGGTAAGTTTAGGGTCGAGAAATTTAACGGCCAAAACTTCTCGCTGTGGAAGATGCAGATGGAAGATTATCTGTATCAGAAAGATCTATACCTACCATTGGGCGGAAAAACAAAAATGCCGACGGGTATGAAAGACGAAGAATGAAACCTTCTCGATAGAAAGGCACTCGGAACAATACGGTTGTGCCTTGCTGCGTCAGTCGCCTTCAATATTTCGAAGGAAACCACGACAGAGGGTTTGATGCAAACGTTGTCGAAACTATATGAAAAACCCTCGGCCTCAAACAAGGTATTTCTTATGAAACGGTTATTTAATATGAATATGTCGGAAGGTGGATCTGTTGCAAACCATTTAAATGATTTTAATACAGTTACAAGTCAGTTAAGTTCTGTAGGGGTAAACTTTGATGATGAAGTTAGAGCTCTGTTATTCTTGTGCTCATTACCAGAAAGTTGGAATGGTTTGGTAATGGCCATTAGTAACTCCGTTTCTGGATCTAGTACTTTAAAGTTTGATGATGTTGTCGGTGCTATCCTTAGCGAGGAAATGCGACGGAAAAGCTCCGGTGAGACATCGGGAAATGCTTTGAGTGCAGAGTCTAGAGGAAGAAAAATGGAAAGAGGAAAGAGCTCAGGATATCGCAGTAAATCAAGGAAAGGCAGATCCAAGTCCAGATCGGGGATAGTGTGCTGGAAATGTGGAAAGAAAGGACACCTAAAGAAAGACTGTAGATCTCGGAAGGGAAAAGAAGGAGATGCACAGCAAGAAAACAATCATGAAGCAAATGTGACAGGTGAGGTGTTACAAGATGCTTTGATTCTTTCTTTCGAAAATATTACTGATTCCTGGGTGGTAGATTCAGGGGCTTCATTCCATGCCACACCTGATAAGAAATACTTTCATGACTATGTTCAAGGAGATTTTGGACAAGTTCGTCTGGGTGATGATAAACCCTGTAAAATCGTTGGAATGGGTAAGGTTCTTGTAAAACAGCAGAATGGAAACCAATGGCTATTAAAGGAGGTAAGGCATGTTCCAGATCTAAAGAAAAATCTGATTTCAACAGGGCAGTTAGGCGGTGAAGGTTGTGTGACAACTTTCACAGATAAAGCTTGGAAGGTCACCAAAGGAGCCCTGGTAATAGCAAAAGGCGAAAAGGTTGGTACATTGTATTTATGCAATGGTATTTCTAACTCTGTTAATGCTTTAACTTCCAAAGGAGCAGATGCAGCATTATGGCATCATAGGCTCGGACACATGAGTGAAAAGGGATGAAGATTCTTCACTCAAGGAATTTGTTGCCGGGTTTGAAGAATGTTGATTTGGACTTCTGTGAGAATTGCATTTATGGAAAACAGAAGAGAGTCAGATTTCTCAGAGTTGGGAAAGAAAAGAAGAATGAAAAATTAGAGCTTGTGCATACAGATGTATGGGGACCTGCTCAGGTATCATCTCTTGGTGGCTCTCGTTATTATGTTACTTTTATTGATGATGCAACTAGAAAAACTTGGATTTATTGTATTAAGAATAAATCTGATGTATTTGATACTTTCAAGAAATGGAAAGCTTTGGTTGAGATTGAGACAGGAAAGAAATTGAAGTGTCTTAGATCAGACAATGGAGGTGAATATTGCAGCAAAGAGTTTGATAGGTACTGTTCAGAGCATGGAATTCGCAGAGAGAAGACAGTTCCAAGAACACCACAAGAAAATGGTGTGTCAGAAAGGATGAACAGAACAATCATGGAGCGTGCAAGGTGCATGAGATTGCATGCAGGATTGCCTTTACAGTTTTGGGCAGATGCTGTAGATACTGCTGTTTATCTAATAAACAGAGGGCCTTCAAGTTCCTTGGATGGTGGTGTTCCAGAGGAAGCATGGACAGGTAAAAAGGTAAACTACTCTATTTTAAAGCCTTTTGGTTGTGAGGCCTTTGTCCATATTGATAAAGAAAATAGAACAAAGCTTGAGGCAAAGTCAAAGAAATGTACCTTTATTGGATATGGTGTTAATGATTTTGGTTATCGCTTATATGATTACGAAAATCACAAAATCATTAGGAGCAGAGATGTAATATTCAATGAAAAGGTCTTGTATAAGAATCAGTTGCAGGAAAAGAAACAGGAAAAGGAAAACAAGGAATACGCAGTTCTTGATGAAATCACTGAAAAAGTAAAGGTGCCTGAAAATAATAATAATCAACAACCACAACAACAGCAACCACCACAACAACAACAGGCACCCGAAACACCTGAAAGTGGTGTTAGAAGATCTACCAGGATAAGTAGACCCCCTGAACGATACTCTCCTTCATTATATTATTTATTGTTGACTGATTCTGGTGAACCCAAATGTTATGAAGAAGCAATGCAGGTTGAAAGCAAGAAGAAGTGGGAGGTAGCCATGGAAGAAGAGATGGACTCCTTAATGCATAACCAGACTTGGGATTTAGTCAGGTTGCCTGTAGGAAAAACTACATTGAAGAATAAATGGGTTTACAGGCTGAAGGAAGAAGATGGAGGAAAACATAGAGGTATAAAGCTAGACTTGTGGTGAAGGGGTTTGCACAGAAGAAAGGTATTGATTTTGATGAAATATTTTCTCCTGTTGTTAAAATGACTTCAATTAGAACTATTTTAAGTCTTGTAGCAGCTGAAGATTTGCATCTTGAGCAGTTAGATGTAAAGACAGCCTTTCTCCATGGGGATTTGGAGGAAGAGATATATATGCAGCAGCCACAAGGATATGAGGTGAAAGGGAAGGAGAAACTAGTGTGCAGGTTGAAGAAGAGCTTGTATGGATTAAAACAGGCTCCAAGGCAGTGGTATCTAAAATTTGACAAGTTTATGTCTGAACAAGGTTATACTAGATGTCACTCTGATCATTGTGTTTATTTGAAAAAGCAAAATGATGGCAGCTATATTATATTGTTATTGTATGTAGATGACATGCTCATTGCAGGATCTAACATGCAGGAAATAAATGTGCTCAAAAGAAAATTGGCAAATTCATTTGCAATGAAGGATTTGGGAGCTGCGAAACAAATCCTTGGTATGAGAATAACTAGAGACAGGAAAAATCGTAAATTAACATTGTCTCAGAATGAGTACATACAAAAGGTGTTGAAAAGATTTAACATGCACAATGCAAAACCAGTTAGTACACCTTTTGCTAGCCATTTCAAACTTAGCAAGGAAATGTGCCCAAAGACCCAAGAAGACATGGATTATATGTCTAAAGTTCCATATGCATCAGCAGTTGGAAACTTAATGTATGCAATGGTCTGCATAAGGCCTGATATTGCACATGCAGTGGGAGTTGTAAGTAGGTACATGAACAATCCAGGAAAGGAACATTGGATGGCAGTGAAATGGATTCTCAGATATTTGAAAGGTACCACAAATCAAGCATTATGCTTTGGTGGTTCAAACATCTCCCTACAAGGATATGTTGATGCAGATATGGCAGGTGACAAAGATAACAGGAGGAGCACTACAGGATATGTATTTACTGTTGGAGGAACAGCTATCAGTTGGGTTTCAAAAATCCAAAGTGTTGTTGCACTTTCAACAACAGAAGCAGAGTATGTTGCTGCTACAGAGGCTAGTAAAGAAATGATTTGGTTACAAAGGTTTATGGGTGAATTGGGTAAGGAGCATGATATGGGCACGTTATACAGTGATAGCCAAAGTGCCATTCATCTTGCAAAGAACTCAACGTTTCATTCCAGGACTAAACACATACAGCTCAAGTACCATTTCATACGATCAGTGTTGGAAGATGGAGAGTTGAAGCTGGAAAAGATACACACTAGCCAGAGTCCTGCAGATATGCTAACAAAAGTTGTAACCAGGGAGAAACTGAGAATATGCTCAGTTTCAGTTGGTCTTCAAGGATGACAATGAAGATGAGAAACAGCCAGGTCCAAAGAGGAGTCATTGTCCAGCAAATGGGGCAGCGGTGGAGTTGCTACAATCAGTCTCCAAGTGGGAGATTGTTGGGTGTGGAGCCTGATTATCTTCTATATTCAAAGGTATCGCCACATAGGACCCAAGCTCGAAATGGGGGCGGCAACGCCGCCCGTAAAATGTTCGCTGCAGGGGGGGTCCAGGGGGGGCGGCTGCGACCTTTGGGAGCCCCCCTTGGCGGGGGGTTTCGGGGGCAGCGCCCCCGAAGCTAAAAACAGCTATAAAATTGCCTTGTAAAAGTATAGTAATTTCTAGTCAATCTGGGCCATTCATTAGGCAGATGATCTGACGGTAGAACTTATGTTTAGTTTAGGGTTTTTTGCCCTAGAAGGCAACCCCTCTCTTTGTATGAGGGTATTGTATTTGAGGCTGTGTGATAGATGTGTATTCTATGAGCGAGAAACAGAGAGGTGAGACTGTGAGAGAAAACAAAGGATATTATAGCGGATTTGCTGTAGGTTGTGTCTCTTCATTTTGCTGGATAATAGAAAGGAAGGATTGGCTGTTCGGGGTGGACGTAGCCCAAACTGGGTGAACCACATATATCTGTGTGTCTCTTGTTTTGTGCGTTTTCTGTGTTTATATTTCTGCAATATTTTATGTGTTCCATTGCTCTGTAATATATAATTTTCTAACACATATTGATGAGAAAAATGTGGTTTGTCATGGAAATGAGGAAAATGACATTTCTAAGAAATTCAATTATGCACTGCATTTAACAGAGAATATACGAACCAATGTTGAAGATTTGATTAGTGATGGTTTTAATGCTACCATGATCTGGGACAAATTTATCTCTAATGTAAGGTATAGATCTGGTGAGTTGTTCACAGGGTCACCTCGAGATTCTTTTATGACAAAGACAAGATGTGTTAAACATCTACAATAATATCAAAATGATAGAGTATATGAGGGATAAAAGTGATCCAATGAGTGTGGATTGTTGTGTTAGTGAGTGTTCATAGAGATTTTTCTTCTATCAACAACAAGATGTTGTTAAAAACATCCCTTTCATTGTAAGTATACACACAAAATGAATTCTTTCAATGACGATGAAACAATCACACAACAACATGATATCAATGGACTCCACATTCAACACTAATAAATATGGGTTAAACATATTTAACAAAACTTTATTTATTCAATTTTATTTTGATGTTGTCATCTTATATACTTAAAATTTGTCTTTTTTGTAATGCAGTATCAATTTTACGCCTTAATAGGTTTTTATGATCATCGAAATGGGATTCTAGTAGCTTGGGATTCCTCTGCCTCGTTAGACAACTCCATTTATTTTTCGTGAAACTTTAGTGACCTTCACTTGTTTTTTAACACCGGTCATTTTTAAGCCTAGTTACACTACGTGACAACTATTTTTAAAGTCCGTGGGCCCAACCACGTGCAGTATCGAATCCACGCGCATATACCATCACGAAAAGATTATGAGTGTATGGGCCCCACAACGTGAGTTAAGCTGGTCAACGTGCACATACCTAATACGATGACTGAGATTATACCTGAGTGCATGGCCCTACCACGTGGTTTGAGCAGGTCCACGCGCATATAGTATCCCGGAAAGATTTTCTCTAAGTGCATAACCCCACCAGACTTGGAATTTAAAATTTATTTTGCATGCAATTTTGATCGTCATTTGTTTTTTAACACCTGTCATTTCATGTCACAGTCATGGTAGGTAAAAGTCACAGTCATTGTAAATTAGTGAATGTTATGTTAAAGAAAATAACAGTAAAAAATGAATTATCTTTAATGCGATTTTTTTTTGGAAGTTTTTACTATTAAGTTTTTCTGATCTAATTACATCTAGCATTAAATTCATGTCCAGTATTCCTTCAGGTCGGTGAGATAAAGTCAAGAGTCACTTTACACTCCCTCGTAAACAAACTTAACTCATATGTGGCCTTTTCCATTTGCGTCGGTGCACGTGTTGTTTCATTCTCAACTACCAGTTGTTGAAATGTTAAATCAGGCAGTCATGGCCGACGTCCCTACGATGCAAAAGAAGAAGTCTGAAAACATTTATGAATACAAGGTCACATCGCAATAAACCGCAGAGATAACTGCCTTTCAATTATCATTCCTATATGGCCGTGCAAATGGTCAGTACTATGAAATCATCGTAAAATAAGAACCTAATTAATATACGATTAAAAAATTAAATATTAAAAAAATTGTTTTTATAAAATTAATTTTATAGAAAAGTTTTTAATTTTTAATCCAATAATTACTATATAGATAGTGAACAATTTACCCAATACATTATACTACCCTACCCTGTTTAAAGATATGTAATTAAATCTTAAATACCTAAATCAAGAGACTACGTTTTTTTAATTCTAGTTAAAACAACGATTTCTTCCGTTGAAAGATAATAAATCGTTTAAAGGTATGTAATTAAGTCTTAAATACCTCAATCAAGAGACTACATATTTTAAGTTCTAGTTAAAACAACGATTTCTTCCGTTGAAAAACTTTCCCATGTAAACACGTTACACATTGTCAAATTATTTCTTACAAATAATTTATGTCCTAGTGACAACCAAGGCATCTTCTTTACGACATTATCGCTGAGAGTATTACATATAATTATCCATCACAAAATATAAACTAATGAAATTTATTCGAATATTTTGGGAAAATCGCTTTAAACTATTGATATCACATAGAGTTGTTGCATGGAACTTGTAGAGCTTAAAAATTTGGACAAATGATAAGCAAGTAGACAAAAACTTGAATTTTGTCTTAGTTTGCGACAACCCATATCAAGTTGAAGATATATAAACAAAAGTGTTGGATTCTTTGGTAGTGGATAAATATGGGTGTTTTTACTGTGAGAATTTTTTTGATTAGTTTTATTTAGAAATAATGGAGAAAGTTGTTGTATAGATTATTGTATCTTTTAAATTATTGTTTTATTTAGAATTTAGTTTGTATTATTGGGAAAGTGTTTGATCTTTTTAACTAAATGTACTCTTATAAATTTGTATTTTTGCTTTTTTTTTTTAATCATTAATGAGATGTGGCAACCTTACGGGCTCCTAGGGTTGTGGCAACCTCAGGGGCTCCTCACTCAAGGTATGCAGAGTTCCATTCAATTGGTTTTGTCTTCTTAATTTTATTTTGGTATCAGAGTTGTGAGTTGTCAAGTTGCTGCTGCGCTTACGAGAAAGGTATGCATGTTTGATCTGTTGCCTGTGGTTGGCGAATTAGATAAGTTTGTTGTGGTGTTGTTTCGGTGGAGCCCCGTAGATCTGAAGGAGGGTTAAAGGCAGGGCAACCCTAACATAGAAGAAAGACTTGAGAATGTTGATTCTTTCTCATAGTCCGTGAGAAGGTCGATCAATGGTCGTTGTTGTGTTGACCAATTACCGATGTTTTGATTCTTGTCAGATCAGATCACTTGGAGGTTGCAAGATCAATCGACCCATGCGTTAAAGAGTTGTGTTGTTGCCCTACTGTGCATGGAGCAATGTGAGAGGGCAAAAAATAACCAGCCTGCCATAGGGCATGTAATGCCCCTGTGGTGGCTAGTTCACATAAATGACCCCAGAGCCTGATTTGACAGGAGCATGCAGATTCAACAAGGAGGTTGGCCCGCTCGTTGCCCCACTGGCGGTACTTGCGGTGCCATGCTGGCAATTGATATACATTCCAAATTCTCCAAAAATCAAAACCTCCTTCGTCGCCCGAACAGAAACCTCCTCCGCCGGGACAAAGTATCATCCCGCGAGCCTGCTTCGCCTTCGAACATTGCCCTCACCTGCAACCCACCTACAACCCTCACTGTCGAAACGCACTATCCTGCTGCATCGCCAAGATGCATTGAGGTACCCATGCAACAACGCTTCCCCCCTTTAAATTTGTCAAACACTGCTAACCTTTTGCTCGAAGCTGCCCCTTTTAATTTGTCATGCATTGATCTATAATTTTTATGAAATGGATCTTTCTTACTGAACTTTACAACTGCAACAAAAACTCGGCTTCCACATTACGACTGAAACTTCTGTTAGTGCTGGATTGTTAATGAGATATGGTATTAATGGAAAAGGGAGAAAGTATTCCACTCATACATATAAACCCATGCTCGTTACAGGGTTTCTTAACAACATGTGCAAGCTTTTTGGAGCATTTTGCAGTGATGAAAAATAAAAATAAAAAAATCTTGTGGGGTCATGTTTTCAAGAAATGGTTCCATTCATCCATGTCTTCTCTATATAACAAAGCACTCATAATATTTTTTAACTATCTCTGTGTACCAGAGAACTTGAAATTCTTTAAAAAATATATTGGAATACTTAGGGTGGCCACTTTAATTACTCCCCCCCTTTTGGTTTTCGTCTATTGGGAGTCAAGGGTCGAAGATTCTCCATTAGAAAATCCAGTCCCTCCATATTCTTGAGCTCTAGAGAAACTATATACCTGCCTAAGTTTCGATATATGATTAACACTGATATACCATATGATGTATAAATATATGTGGGGGTAGCTATTAGCACTGAGAAAGGTCCCTGGTCTTAGCAAGACAAAGGTTGCCTTGATCCTCGATCCTCGATTATACATTTTTAAGAAAATGACTACTAGCTTAGTCCTAGATTGAGAACCTTATGTTTGATTTAGTGCGCCCTGATGCAGGGTTACCATCACTAAAATCTAGTTTTCAACATAATCTGCTCTGTTGGATAAATTTATTTTTGATACAGTATCTGACCCTTCATGAAATTACCTTTTGTAGCAGAACCTCATTTATGCTTGTTGGCAAATTTGAAAGCCTAAAGTTTTCCTTCTGCCAAATCTGGGCAATAGCACATTCAAAGACTTTCTACAATGCAATAGTGTCAACAAAACCATACTTCAAGATTTTTTAATACAATAACCTCTAGAAGGCTTCAGAGTTCTCATCAAAAGTTGCATAGCAACCTTAATTATTTAGTTTCTAAAAGGTGCTTATACACCACATTGAAAGTTGTACAAACAACACAAAAAATGCAGTGAAGGCTGGACAGTTGCTAAGAGTGAAAGCTAAATAACTATTGCTGATGCTTGATAGACCAACACATTATTACCGAGGTTCATAACACACGTTGCGACAAGGCTACAAGATGACCATGATTGCAACTTGGGTATATTTTTGGCATGATCTACCTAATAGTTGAGAATGGCATGATCTTGAGGATGTTTTGTACTAATTTCAATACAAAAAATGTAGAAACAAGGGGCAGGGAATGGCGGAGGATGTTTCTGTTAGCATAGTTGTAACTTGTAACACAACCTTTAGTGACCTTGGAGAAACATAGGTTGTTGCAAGGTTAGGTACCGCACCTATGAAAGTACCCCCCCGCCCCACGCGATACAATTCAAGACAAGTGATTACCCATTTAGCTTCTCTAGTAACCTGTAAACATGTTTTAGTGCATCTCATCTTATGTCCATAAAGTTTTTGGTTTTGCACCATATATTGTACTGCTTGCTTGTTCCTTGATTTAATTATAGTTCTCTTCAATAGGCTCAATTTGAAGAGTGGTTGTAATTCAAGCACAATGGTTTGATTTTGGTTTTGTTTATATGTATTTAAAGCGATCTTGGAAGTAGTGTCTCTCTAGAGGGGTGAGGGATCCATATGCCTTGATGAGTCATAATGAGAAGGCATGCCTGAAGCTTAACTAGGTGTATAATGTAATGATCCGTAAATTGCCATGGATATTCCATTGGACAGTTCGTCACAATAGATTTGATAATATTATATTAAAAATATGAGATTCTACACTATTATAGTTTTATTTAATTTCTAGATCTATAAAATAAACTATAATTAGAGCCTGCATGTAAAATTAAATCAAACAGAAAAGTAGAGAACGACAAAATAAGTTCACACATGCATAATACACGTGATATGCTCTCTGGGAAACCCTTTCGGGATAAAACCCAGCTGGAAGGTGAGGTCGCTAACCCTTTCAGGAGAAAACCCAGCTGGAAGGTGAGGTCGCTTTTCTTTCTTTCTCTGTCTGGAAATATGGTTGTATATAGAAAGAAGTAATGTTTGTGGCCTGTGGGCTGCTACAGTGCATAGATCCTCTCTGTGTGCTCTACCTCTTATCTCTCATGGCTATCTTTTCTCAAATACGGAACAAAATGCTTTCGAAAGAATGGAATGCCTCTTCCTCCGAGTGGCCCGGTTATAACACAACCCGATAGCCTACGAGTGGTTAAGTTGAATACATCAACTCTTAACTAGAGTTACAAAATAGACTCTTCTAGAGTCTTTTACATCACAAACATGTGGCTAGCCTCTTTTCCATGAATAATGGGTGTCGATGCAACATCCTCCCGAACTATAGGTGTGAAAACAGGAAGGTCAACTTCTAAGTGGCATAACTTTTGTATACGGACTCCGATTGATGTGATTATTACGCCGTTGGAAAGCTCTCTGTGTGTAGAATACCCCAAAAAAACATCATTTGATGCCTCAAAATTCTCCAAGAAGGTATTGGACCGTGTTTTGCCAAACTGGGTCCCACCGGTAAAAACGGTCCCGTGAGTTGATTCCTCCACTTTTTCCACTCTAAATGCATCGAGATGGATTACAAACAATATAATGATCCAATTCAGATCATGTGGTAACCTAAATCGCTTCCCCTAAAAATTGAAAGTGGAATTTAGAAATTGCCCACTACAATGCATGGAAGTTCATTACTTTCTTTTTACAAAGGTTAAAATATATCAATTGAAGATCTCGAAACCATGAAAGGACATCTAGTCCATGAGGATCAAATGATCAAGAAATAGAAGGATAGATATCAACACATGGTAAAGAAGGAAATTATCCCTCCCTAGATATGCCCTACAAGAAATAACCCAAGCTTTACCAATATACATCCCAAACAAAACTAGGGAGAGAGGAGATCCTTACTTGACCTAATTGGTGCTCCTAATGAAATAAACGAGGTAATGCATAGTGTGGAGACAACAAAGGACCAACTCATAAGGTCTCATGATAGCCATGAAGAGAGCCTCAGAAGGATAATGTCATGTAGTCTTTGAAATAATGCCTCTCTCAAGACTAATTCAAATGCTTTAAGAAAGTATAGAAAGCAACATAATACATTCAAAGAGAAATGACATGTCTCCTCAAAATGGTTCAAAGTGTATAGATGTGATTGGTGGTTTAATACTTTGGGGAGAATCTTGCCTTGCCTCTGGCAATGAGAAGTCTCAACTTGAGCTCGTTGGAAAGCCATATATGAAGCCTTTTCCATAGAATTTGGAAACGGTATGGCTAATCATGATAGTCCTATGCTTATTTCACCCAGTTTGAAAATCCGGAGGATGATGATGTCGAACTTAGACTTGGGAAAGCTCAAAATAGCAACATGATTAAATAAATAATAATATGTGAATCAAAAAAAGAAATACTATACTTGCGCAACTTGGTCTGGAGACCTTCCTCCTCTATAATCTTGCCACTACTCATAAGCCTGATGCCTCTATGAAATTCCCCATTTGAAAAAATATGGCAAGGAGAATGGGGAAATATACTTATAGAGGATTGCCTCAAGATATCATATAAGGAGGTAGTGTGAAGAAAACATGCAATAGGAATCAAGATGAAAGGAGACGATGTTTTTCCTAGAAAAGGGGATGCACCAAAATAGAGGGGGTGAATGATGAATGGAAGGAAGAACTCTTTTATAAGATTGAGGTGATAACTATAAGCCCTATAAACACTTTAACATTAGATTTCTTTATGTAGGTTTACAAGGTACATAAAACCACTTTAGAAAACTAAACTTATTATTTCCACGAAAACTAGTGTCTATTCAGATCTGCTAGTTCCACTAAGATGGGTAGCTATCTTAGAAACAAATAATTCAAAGTAATTTGTGTTTTCCTTTATGTATGATAGATAAGAGAGAAGTAGAGAGCACCAAACTTAATCTTTCGCTTAGCTCCTTACTTGTTTCCTCTCTCCTTTGATAGAACCTGCTACTCCTTTCTCACTTGTCCCGCTTCAAAGAACACCTATAGAGTCAAAGTAGCAAAATACCATCAAAGCATAGAGATCTATGATACCATAAACAATGTAGAATCATAAATACATTAACCATACAATTTCATACACACATATAAGATTCACAAGTACACAAGCATATGGAGGAAAACTCAAATAACTTTATTGATAGTAGAAGTAGAAGAGAGGATTACAACCCAGCTGTTTGATCCAGGATCATCCTCCCAGCATGAAAGCCCTCTTCACCTCATGAAAAGCAAGATCATCCAACAATGCAATGTCTTCAAAGAGAAACCAACAACACTTCCTTACAAATTACAAAATTCTAGCCTTTGGATCTCTGGGATGAGGGATCCATATATAGATATTTGCAGGGGGTTGAGTTAGCTCCTGGGTTTTGGATTAGTGTCATTTCTCTGATAGTTCTTGGTTCCACTTGGAAATTTCATGATCACTTACTCATCCCTGGGCGAATTCAGAGAGACAAGTGTCATATGAGCAGTTTCTAGAAGATTATCTGAGTTTCCACCTTGCAAATTGCCTCTGCCATTTGTCTGCTCTCACTCATCGCACCCTACATAAGGGATTTTCAGTATGCATCGCACCCGTTGTGTGTAACAGGTGAGATGCATCGCACTCTCAGCATGGAGCAGTCTATATCATAGAAAATTTTAGGGGTGAATGTTCGCCCTTTGGCGAAATTAAGGGGTTTTAAATTTTTAGTGGGCAGATATTTTGTATCATAGTACATTTTTACAAATCACCTCAAATAGCCCACCTTATTTTAAGGGAGAGGGTAAAAAAGGTAAATTTAGCCCTTGAAACTAGGAGTTACAACCTTCCATTCGCCCATTTTCAAGAATAGGTTTTATTTAAGTGAATCCTATGGGACAAAGGCCCAAATACCATATTTATAAAAGAGGTATGGTAAATTAATAAAAATATAAATAAATGAGAGGTATGGTAAATAAAAAAAACATTTTTTATATTTACTCCATAAGTCACCTTATATACATGCAAGGGTGTAAACAAATAAAAATATAAGTAAAGTGGAGGTATGATAAATAAATAAAACGTCTTTTTATACTTACTCAAAAGGTATGGTAAATAAATAAAAATATAAATAAACTAGAAGCATGGTAAATAAATAAAACCTCTTTTTATATTTAGTCCATAACCCTCATTCTATCTTTGAAGGCTCAAGAAAGAGGTTTTATTTAAGTGAATCCTATGGGCCAAATAACATATTTGTAAAAGAGGTATGGTAAATTAATAAAAATATAAATAAACGAGAGGTATGGTAAACAAATAAAACATTTTTTTATATTTACTCCATAAGTCACCTTATATTTAGGAACACTCAAAAAATGCGTTATATTTAGGTGAAACCTATGGGCAAAATACTATGGGACAAATACCATGGACTAGATTGTTATTAATACCATCCAAAAAAACATTATTAACCCTAATATTAGTATTAATAAAAATAAAAATGGCACATGGTATTGACCCATGGTATTCACCAAAATGGCACATGGTATTGACCCATGGTATTCACCTGGAATGTAGCCTATTTAAATGGGGAATTAAACTAGCATAGTTCCATCTTTACTCTGGATCTACTAACCCCGAGAGGTATCAAATATCGTGATATTCAAACTAGCATAGAGCGAAAAAATATTTGATCCGATCAAGAGTAAAAATGGATGTTGTAATTTAATGTATGCTAAACATTTTAGCTCGGTTAAAATAAAAAATAAAATAAAAATCAACTATTAATTTTATTAATTTTTATAAATTACTAATGGTAATTTTTAAGCTCCAGGTTTATGATAACCCATGGTATTGACCCATGGTAATACCATGGTATTCATGTGAGCATAGACTATTTAAAGGGGAAATTCTATCATCTTAGATCCATCTTAATTCTGGATCTACCAAGTGCTCAGAGATATAAATAGATTTCATCCCCCTAAGAGTGGTAGATGTGGAGTTAAGATGGATATAGGTTGGTTTTTATGATAATGAAGATATTAAATAGACTTAGGAAATTATATTGTAAAAACATCTTAAGGTGAATGGTTAAAGCATAGGCATTGGACAAATCCAGGGCTAAAAGGAATGGATTGATTGCACTAGTCATCCTTCTATAACTTTCCAACATATGCTGGAGTAAACAGATTATAATTTGGGTAATTTTTCTAATTGCAAACAAGAACATACTTGTGTATTGGCAAGGTGGTTACGAGGTGTGATGAATTTGAATTTTTCTTGGTTTTATATATAGTATTAGGTTTTTTCTCATGCTTTCTGTGAATGGCACGGGTGAATTTTATCCTACACCCACTAGGTTATCGATATGTAATTTCGGTAATTTTGATTTCAAACGATATTTTAAAGAAATGCAATGATTTCATTTGTGTACTCAATAAACACAAGATTTTATAATTGAGTAAAATATTCGCCATCCCTGGTAAGAGATTCGCCAAAACTTTATATATACATATCATATTATTGATAAAATTGCCTTCCACTTTTCCTATATACCATGGAGATTCGCCCATTTATTATATATGTAAATTTGGGGGGGGGGGGGGGGGTTCTTAAAATTTTCCCTGGTCTATATGGTCCAGTTTTGACTAGTTCTGAGTAGTTTTTTAGGGAGAACTTCTGGGAAATGACGTAATTAGTTGACCTTGATCCTTAGGGTTTGAAACAACACTTTTAGGGGTTTGAGAGCCCTCGGTTTATCGACATATGTGATTGGGGTTGCAATGTCTATAGCAGTTTCCCCCTAAAGCATGATGTTGTAAATCTTCTGATGTCGGGTGAAATGCTTTATCATGAGGATCCGAGGTTTCTCGAATTGGAAGGTGACCTGTAATAAGATACAATACAATACATTATCTTCATAATATATTCATGATCTAGCTGAGGCGAGCATTCCCATGCTCAACTTTTATAAATTCATTTTCATGTACATAGGACAGACAATCGTCTGTTGTGGCAGACTGATGATTCTGGTAGAGCCATCATCCCTTAGCTTGGATGATCATCTATGCAGCTATGGAGTACATTTGATGTCTTTATTTTCCTGAATATATCGCAGCCTGGATGGATGAAACTAGATCCAGGGTCTTCAAACTCGTTCAATCTTCGCCCGATGTACAAGTCGATCCATGTGAAAAGATGTTTTGAAGTGAAACATGGAAAGACATCGCCTGATTACCAGGCAATGATGTAAGTTGTTATCAGGCGCGAGAGGAATCACCGATAATGATAATGATCCTCAAGGTACTGCAGTACAATTCACGTGGTGTGAATATATGATTCGATGTCGAACACGACGTAAAATCGTTTGGTCGAAGGCCATTGATGTAAACCTATATCCGGAAGTGAGAAACTTGCCATTGAGGCATGCAAGCTTCAAAGTACTGAAAGGGTTGTTCCTAAGTCAACTTCTTGGATAATTTGTTGATGTCGAAAAGAAGTGACCCATCGTAGGAGGGCCTTAATAAATCCCACATCTACAACACAAAACGAAGCAAATGATTTTCTAGAGGTGAAAACGATCTGATGATACAAGGTTCAGGAATGGCGGTCATGAAAAATGGAGAGTGAAGGTATTGCAGTGGATGAGGCATTAGCTGGGTTGGTGAATTCTCTGAGTGACTTCTCTTGAACATATTGGCGACACTGTGATGGATTGGTAGCGTTAACCCCATGGATGGTATGGAGGACCAATGGTGATGGTGAACGGAATAACCCAACCTGACTCAATCATGGTGATGGAGTGAAAGTGTCATGTTCAAGAGTGACCTGCTACCAATGAAGTTCTTCAAGTTTTCTTCCCTTTTTCCCCAGTCATTGCTGACCAATACCTCTTTATTTTTGTCAAGCTTGAGGAGGATAACATATGCTTGTTCTATAATTTTCCCTTCGAGCAAAACTATCGCTATGTTTTAATGAGCCTAGCGACAATGAAACTCGCTCTTGTCTGGATGGACAAGTTTGTCGCGATTGTTTTAACAAGTTTAACAACAAAGATAACTAGGTCCTTTTCATGTTTAGAGTGTTTGAAAAGAGACTGAAAGGAAACTCCAGTAGTCCTTTTTCGTGGTATAATCCTTTAAGTCCGAAAAAGTATAAAATAGTACGAAAGGGATGACTTTTCAATAGTTTTAGTGAGCCGAACAAGACAAGTGCTCGATCCTTTTGTGAAATGATCCCTCAGGTCCAAAAAGATTAAAATATAGAGTGATGGCGCTTCCCTTTACTTTAACGAGCTGGAAAGGCTAGTAGCTCGGCAATTTTTTCATATTTTATGAGTCTAAAAAGAGCTTAAAAGAGACTCGTTTTTTAGGACCGAATGGTATTTTCGGGTAGCAACTAGTTCCAGGTAAGTTTGGAACTTCTCAAACTTGGCAGTGTAACGAGGGTGGCTAATAGAATCGCTCATCGTAGCTGTTCCTTAGAAGGGTAAACAACCAAATGGAGGTGTATGATCGGTTAAAAGGGTGGAGGTGATGGTAAGAACATGACCAAGGCTCGAAAGGTTGATAGTAATGTGATCACAAAGGTTATTTACCGAAAGGCAAGTTTATTTTTTAATGAGCTTGAACCTTGTGCCAACATGTGCTCAGCGGTGGGTTTATTTTTTTAATGAGCTTGAACCTTGTGCCAACATGTGCTTAGTGCTAGGTTTATTTTTTAACGAGCTTGAACTTTGCGGAAACATTGCTCGTAATAATAGTCAGAGATGTTCAATTCACCATTAACACTATGTTCTTTTGACGGTCGTACTACCTATTCAATTTCTCCATCAAATTGATTAGAAATGTAAATACATGCTTGAAAAATGAGTTAAAAATAAACATCTTACTTGAATTACGTGAAAAGTAACATAAAAGTAGTTTTACCTCTCATTTCTACCATTTCATTCAAATTTGGGATTGTTGGAGCTCTGGAGGTGTTCCCCCCTCGATTTTCATCAGCTAATTCTGGGAGATTCGGTGGACTATTTTCGGTGCCATCTGGACCAGGTAGGAGCTAACCCTGAGCTCTTCAATTGCATTCTTTCCTTTTTTGATTCTGAGCAGCTTTTCCTATTTTTTTGGGCCTCAGGGGTTTGAACAATTCGTTCTCTCTCCATTGCACCTCGTATACATCGAAAGGTGTGATGCATATTGAGCTGGCCACTGGCCAGTCAGTATGCGTCCCACCCTGTACACAGCTAGGGTGCGATGGGCGTAGGGAGGAAAGTTTATGCGCTGTTTTTTCATGGAAAATTTGCCTGTTTTTGCCCAAATCAGGATCCTAATTCTTCTCTTGTTTGTTTTTCAAAGATTCATCGGATCAAGATGGTCATTACATGGTGTGAACACGAGCATGAAGAAGAGGATATGATTGCCTTACATGATCCGGGTATGGTTACTACATTGCAAAATTGTGGCTTGCTCAAATTCTTCCGCATATCCAACATGAGGCAACAAATCAATTTGTTGCAATATCTTCTCGATGCATGGGATCCTACCAACCAAGTGTTCCAGATTAGAGGTAAATCCATCCCTTTGACAGTTGAGGATATCTACTTCTTGACCAGGTTATCGAGGCGTGGTGCCCCTCTCTCACTATCAGGATCCGCCCATGGGGGTGAATCCGTGAGGGATTATATTCGTCAGTTCTGTAGAGATGGATCTCAACTGAGCAGGGATGGCAAGATCAGTATTCGAGATGTCACTGACCGGTCCTTGAGGACTATTTTATTCACCTTTGCTAGATTGGCTGGTAGTGCGGCTCTTCATTTGGCCAACAGGTCCTATATGTAGTATGCCCTGGAATGCCTTGAACCAAAGGTATTCAACTGGTGTGATGTAGTACTTCCAGTTATAAAAGAACAACTTTCCAAGGTGAAGAATGGAAGATCCAAGAACTTTGGTTATGGTTCTATTCTAACCGTTTTTTCCTTGGAGAGGATTCCATTGATGCAGCCACAATACATTTCACTCGGACTGCCAGCACCGAGGGAACCACAGATGCAAAGATGGGTCGATCTCATGGCCAGACATGCTGGTCAATCACAGATTTCATTCTCTGATGCTTTCTTTGAGTGGTTCGACCATCAGGAGATGGTCTTTGCCGAGTATCCATATGTTGGGATGGATTTCCACGGTGACTTGGATTTGGTGCTACCGGATGGTGAGCAGTGGGGTGTTATAGGTAAAAAGAACTGACAATATCTCTGTTTATTGTTTTTATAATGCTCTTGTGTTTTTTAAAGGTTATCAAGACTAATGAAACTCATATATGTGTGCAGATATTGGACCGATGTGACCAAAAACGTTCCTGAGGGTAGCAACTACCGTACCAGTGGGAGAGCCTGTAGGGAGGGCTATCCTTCGTGATTTGTACATAGCAAAGACCCTTGTAGTATTGCAAGATTAGATCGAGGGTCTCACCCTTGGTATTCAGGATGTGAGGACCGACGAGTTACCTCTGAGATTACAGTGCCATACCACTGGCATGCCGAGTCGATGGACTAGGCTCTTACGTATGATTGCACAGGAAGTGACTTGTTATCACCAACACCATTAGTTTAGGGTGCTTTTCAGCATTTGTCTTGGACATAGAACATTTTGTAAAAAACTATAAACAACTATATATATTTTTGATTTTCGGAGTTTTATTTCGGTTAAGTTAATATTCTCATGGAAAATGAAGATGTGGTATGAGAAATTTGGAAACATTTCTTCATAATATGAAATTCCCCTATATAATTCCTCAACCTAAGTAGATTGGAGTATATGAGGTATTTACTAGCTAAGGATGGAGTTAAGATGTTCATTATGGGAAATAAATTTGGACAATAAAAAACTAGGACCAAAAAATGGCTTCTCAATCATGAAGTTATCTCACTCTATCCTTGAGTTGCTTACATTTTATGAAAGACACAAGATGAGTGCCCTCATATGTTTAGTTAATATTCTTGTTTCCTCATTTGTATAGAGATTTGAAGAATGAAGAAGTGGGACCTGATTAATGAGTTGGAGGTGGAGGACCCAGAAGGAATGACAACGTTTTCAGTGGAATATTTGACATGGACGGAAGTAAAGGGAGACCAAGTCGCGATTATTTGATATTGTTGACTTGAGGATTTTATAAGTGGATAGAAATTGAGGGAAAGTGCATCCACTCAATTTGTTATTAAAACTCAACGAAGTAAAGATGTGAAGGATATCAAGAAGATAAATTCTTCAACATATCTAGAATATGTTCTCTCTTTCTCTCTCTCACTATATATATAATTTTGATTTCAAGTTCACTATGTCAAACATGCATAAATATTTTATTTAATTTTTTGTAAATTCTTGATCACCAGATATTGGTGTGCCTACGGTCTGAATCATGAACAAGCCAATAATGTAGCTGGACCTGAATCTACAACTAAAAGACATCTTCCATGTCACAACATTAAAGTTGGTTGTCAATGTCACTTCATTATGCGACGACTTTCTCTTAAACCAAATGATATTGTTCCAATATATACAACATGCAGACATATTGATGAGAAAAATGTGGTTTGTCATGGAAATGAGGAAAATGACATGCCCAAGAAATTCAATTATGCACTGCATTTAACAGAGAATATACGAACCAGTGTTGAAGATTTGATTAGTGATGGTTTTAATGCTACCATGATCTGGGACAAATTTATCTCTAATGTAAGGTATAGATCTGGTGAGTTGTTCACAGGGTCACCTCGAGATTCTTTTATGACAAGACAAGATGTGTTAAACATCTACAGTAATATCAAAATGATAGAGTATATGAGGGATAAAAGTGATCCAATGAGTGTGGATTGTTGGGTTAGTGAGTGTTCATAGAGATTTTTCTTATATCAACAACAAGATGTTGTTAAAAACATCCCTTTCGTTGTAAGTATACACACAAAATGAATTCTTTCAATGACGATGAAACAATCACACAACAACATGATATCAATGGGCTCCACATTCAACACTAATAAATATGGGTTAAACATATTTAACAAAACTTTATTTATTCAATTTTGTTTTGATGTTGTCATCTTATATACTTAAAATTTGTCTTTTTTGTAATGCAGTATCAATTTTACGCCTTAATAGGTTTTTATGATCATCGGAATGGGATTCTAGTAGCTTGGGATTCCTCCGCCTCGTTAGACAACTCCATTTATTTTTCGTGCAACTTTAGTGACCTTCACTTGATTTTTAACACCGGTCATTTTTAAGCCTGGTTACACTATGTGACAACTATTTTTAAAGTCCGTGGGCCCAACCGCGTGCAATATCAGATCCACGCGCATATACCATCACGAAAATATTATCTCTGAGTGTATGGGCCCCACAACGTGAGTTAAGCTGGTCAACATGCACATACCTAATACGATGACTGAGATTATACCTGAGTGCATGGCCCTACCACGTGGTTTGAGCAGGTCCACGCGCATATAGTATCCCGAAAAGATTTTCTCTAAGTGCATAACCCCACCAGACCTGGAATTTAAAATTTATTTTGCATGCAATTTTGATCGTCAATTGTTTTTTAACACCTGTCATTTCATGTCATAGTCATGGTAGGTAAAAGTCACAGTCATTGTAAATTAGTGAATGTTATGTTAAAGAAAATAACAGTAAAAAATGAATTATCTTTAATGCGATTTTTTTTTGGAAGTTTTTACTATTAAGTTTTTCTGATCTAATTACATCTAGCATTAAATTCATGTCCAGTATTCCTTCAAGTCGGTGAGATAAAGTCAGAGTCACTTTACACTCCCTCGTAAACAAACTTAACTCATATGTGGCCTTTTCCATTTGCGTCGGTGCACGTGTTGTTTCATTCTCAACTACCAGTTGTCGAAATGTTAAATCAGGCAGTTATGGCCGACCTCCCTACGGTGCAAAAGAAGAAGTTTGAAAACATTTATGAATACAGGATCACATCGCAATGAACGATAGAGATAACTGCCTTTCAATTATGATTCCTATATGGCCGTGCAAATGGTTAGTACTGTGAAATCATCGTAAAATAAGAGCCTAATTAATATATGATTAAAAAATTAAAAATTAAATATTAAAAAAATTGTTTTTATAAAATTAATTTTAGAGAAAAGTTTTTAATTTTCAATCCAATAATTACTATATAGATAGTGAACAATTTACCCAATACATTATACTACCCTACCCTGTTTAAAGATATGTAATTAAATCTTAAATACATAAATCAAGAGACTACGTTTTTTTAATTCTAGTTAAAACAACGATTTCTTCCGTTGAAAGATAATAAATCGTTTAAAGGTACGTAATTAAGTCTTAAATACCTCAATCAAGAGACTACGTATTTTAAATCCTAGTTAAAACAACGATTTCTTCCGTTGAAAAACTTTCCCATGTAAACACGTTACACATTGTCAAATTATTTCTTACAAATAATTTATGTCCTAGTGACAACCAAGGCATCTTCTTGACGACATTATCGCTGAGAGTATTACATATAAGTATCCATCACAAAATATAAACTATTGATATCACATAGAGTTGTTGCATGGAACCTGTAGAGCTTAAAAATTTGGACAAATGATAAGCAAGTAGACAAAAACTTGAATTTTGTCTTAGTTTGCGACAACCCATATCAAGTTGAAGAGCTATAAACAAAAGTGTTGGATTCTTTGGTAGTGGATAAATATGGGTGTTTTTACTGTGAGAATTTTTTTGGATTAGTTTTATTTAGAAATAATGGAGAAAGTTGTTGTATAGATTATTGTATCTTTTAAATTATTGTTTTATTTAGAATTTAGTTTATATTATTGGGAAAGTGTTTGATCTTTCTAACTAAATGTACTCTTATAAATTTGTATTTTTGCTTTTTTTTTAATCATTAATGAGATGTGGCAACCTTACGGGCTCCTAGGGTTGTGGCAACCTCAGGGGCTCCTCACTCAAGGTATGTAGAGTTACATTCAATTGGTTTTGTCTTCTTAATTTCATTTTGGTATAAGAGTTGTGAGTTGTGAAGTTGCTATTGCGCTTACGAGAAAGGTATGCATGTTTGATCTGTTGCCTGTGGTTGGCGAATTAGATAAGTTTGTTGTGGTTTTGTTTCGGTGGAGCCCCGTAGATCTGAAGGAGGGTTAAAGGCAAGGTAACCCTAACATAGAAGAAAGCCTTGCGAATGTTGATTCTTGCTCATAGTTCGTGAGAAGGTCGATCGATGGTCGTTGTTGTGTTGACCGATTACCAATGTTTTGATTCTTGTCAGATCAGATCACTTGGAGGTTGCAAGATCAATCGACCCATGCGTTAAAGACTTGTGTTGTTGCCCTACTGTGCATGGAGCAACGTGAGAGGGCAACAAATAACCAGCCTGCCATAGGGCATGTAATGCCCCTGTGGTGGCTAGTTCACATAAATGACGCCATAGCCCGATTTGACAGGAGCATGCAGATTCAACAAGGAGGTTGGCCCGCCCGTCGCCTCACTGGCGGTACTTGCGATGTGATGCTGGCGCTTGATATACATTCCAAATTCTCCAAAAATCAAAACCTCCTTCGTCGCCCGAACAGAAACCTCCTCCGCCGGAACAAAGTATCATCCCGCGAGCCTGCTTCGCCTTCGAACATTGCCCTCACCTGCCACCCACCTACAACCCTCACTGTCGACACACACTATCCTGCTGCATCGCCAAGATGCATTGAGGTACCCATGCAACAACGCT
Organism: Pinus tabuliformis; assembly: GCA_031772625.1. NCBI lineage: Eukaryota > Viridiplantae > Streptophyta > Pinopsida > Pinales > Pinaceae > Pinus > Pinus tabuliformis. The sequence goes on along the minus strand of CM062806.1, from coordinate 262,841,982 downwards.
TCCCCCCTTTAAATTTGTCAAACACTGCTAACCTTTTGCTCGAACCTGCCCCTTTTAATTTGTCGTGCATTGATCTATAATTTTTATGAAATGGATCTTTCTTACTAAACTTTACAACTGCAACAAAAACTCGGTTTCCACATTACGACTGAAACTTTTGTTAGTGCTGGATTGTTAATGAGATATGGTATTAATGGAAAAGGGAGAAAGTATTCCACTCATACATATAAACCCACGCTCGTTACATGGTTTCTTAACTACATGTGCAAGCTTTTTGGAGCATTTTGCAGTGCTGAAAAATAAAAATAAAAAAAATCTTGTGGGGTCACGTTTTCAAGAAATGGTTCCATTCATCCATGTCTTCTCTGTATAACAAAGCACTCATAATTTTTTTTAACTATCTCTGTGTACCAGAGAACTGGAAATTCTTTAAAAAATATGTTGGAATACTTAGGGTGGCCACTTTAATTACTCCCCCCCTTTTGGTTTTCGTCTATAGGGACTCAAGGGTCAAAGATTCTCCATTAGAAAATCCAGTCCCTCCATATTCTTGAGCTCTAGAGAAACTATATATCTGCCTAAGCTTCGATATATGATTAACACTGATATACCATATGATGTATAAATATATGTGGGGGTAGCTATTAGCACTGAGAATGGTCCTTGGTCTTAGCAAGACAAAGGTTGCCTTGATCCTCGATCCTCGATTATACATTTTTAAGAAAAGGACTACTAGCTTAGTCCTAGATTGAGAACCTTATGTTTGATTTAGTGCGCCTTGATGCAGGGTTACCATCACTAAAATCTAGTTTTCAGCATAATCTGCTCTGTTGGATAAATTTATTTTTGATATAGTATCTGACCCTTCATGAAATTACCTTTTGTAGCAGAACCTTCATTTAGGCTTGTTGGCAAATTTGAAAGCCTAAAGTTTTCCTTCTGCCAAATCTGGGTAATAGCACATTCAAAGACTTTCTACAATGCAATAGTGTCAACAAAACCATACTTCAAGATTGTTTAATACAATAACCTCTAGAAGGCTTCAGAGTTCTCATCAAAAGTTGCATAGTAGCCTTAATTATTCAGTTTCTAAAAGGTGCTAATACACCACATTGAAAGTTGTACAAACAACACAGAAAATGCAGTGAAGGCTAGACAGTTGCTAAGAGTGAAAGATAAATAACTATTGCTGATGCTTGATAGACCAACACATTATTACCGAGGTTCATAACACACGTTGCGACAAGGCTACAAAATTACCATGATTGCAACCTGGGTATATTTTTGGCATGATCTACCTAATAGTTGAGAATGGCATGAACTTGAGGATGTTTTGTACTAATTTCAATACAAAAAATGTAGAAACAGGGGGCAGGGAATGGGGGAGGATGTTTCTGTTAGCATAGTTGTAACTTGTAACACAACCTTTAGTGACCTTGGAGAAACATAGGTTGTTGCAAGGTTAGGTACCGCACCTACGAAAGTACCCCCCCACCCCACGAGATACAATTCAAGACAAGTGATTACCCATTTAGCTTCTCTAGTAACCTGTAAACATGTTTTAGTGCATCTCATCTTATGTCCATAAAGTTTCTGGTTTTGCACCATATATTGTACTGTTTGCTTGTTCCTTGGTTTAATTATAGTTCTCTCCAATAGGCTCAATCTGAAGAGTGGTTGTAATTCAAGCACAATGGTTTGATTTTGGTTTTGTTTATATGTATTTAAAGTGATCTTGGAAGTAGTGTCTCTCTAGAAGGGTGAGGGATCCATATGCCTTGATGAGTCATAATGAGAAGGCATGCCTGAAGCTCAACTAGGTGTATAATGTAATGATCCGTAAACTGCCATGGATATTCCATTGGACAGTTCGTCACAATAGATTTGATAATATTATATTAAAAATTTGAGATTCTACACTATTACAGTTTTATTTAATTTCTAGATCTATAAAATTAACTATAATTAGAGCCTGCATGTAAAATTAAATCAAACAGAAAAGTAGAGAACGACAAAATAAGTTCACACATGCATAATACACGTGATATGCTCTCTGGGAAACCCTTTTGGGAGAAAACCCAGCTGGAAGGTGAGGTTGCTAACCCTTTCAGGAGAAAACCCAGCTGGACGGTGAGGTCGCTTTGCTTTCTTTCTCTGTCTCGAAATATGGCTGTATATAGAAAGAAGTAATGTTTGTGGCCTGTGGGCTGCTACAGTGCATAGATCCTCTCTGTGTTCTCTACCTCTTATCTCTCATGGCTATCTTTTCTCAAATACGAAACAAAATGCTTTCGAAAGAATGGAATGCCTCTTCCTCCGAGTGGCCCGGTTATAACACAACCCGATAGCCTACTAGTGGTTAAGTTGAATACATCAACTCTTAACTAGAGTTACAAAATAGACTCTTCTAGAGTCTTTTACATCACAAACATGTGGCTAGCCTCTTTTCCATGAATAATGGGTGCTGATGCAACATCCTCCCGAAGGTATTGGACCGTGTTTTGCCAAACTGGGTCCCACCGGTAAAAACGGTCCCGTGAGTTGATTCCTCCACTTTTTCCACTCTAAATGCATCGAGATGGATTAAAAACAATATAATGATCCAATTCACATGATCAAGAAATAGAAGGATAGATATCAACACGTGGTAAAGAAGGAAATTATCCCTCCCTAGATATGCCCTACAAGAAATAACCCAAGCTTTACCAATATACATCCCAAACAAAACTAGGGAGAGAGGAGATCCTTACTTGACCTAATTGGTGCTCCTAATGAAATAAACGAGGTAATGCATAATGTGGAGACAACAAAGGACCAACTCATAAGGTCTCATGATAGCCATGAAGAGAGCCTCAGAAGGATAATGTCATGTAGTCTTTGAAATAATGCCTCTCTCAAGACTAATTCAAATGCTTTAAGAAAGTATAGAAAGCAAAATAATACATTCAAAGAGAAATGACATGTCTCCTCAAAATGGTTCAAAGTGTATAGATGTGATTGGTGGTTTAATACTTTGGGGAGAATATTGCCTTGCCTCTGGCAATGAGAAGTCTCAACTTGAGCTCATTGGAAAGCCATATATGAAGCCTTTTCCATAGAACTTGGAAAAGGTATGGCTAATCATGATAGTCCTATGCTTATTTCACCCAGTTTGAAAATCTGGAGGATGATGATGTGGGACTTAGAATTGGGAAAGCTCAAAATAGCAACATGATTAAATAAATAATCAATATGTGAATAAAAAAACAAAATACTATACTTGCGCAACTTGGTCTAGAGACCTTCCTCCTCTACAATCTTGCCACTACTCATAAGCCTGATGCCTCTATGAATGTCCCCATTTGAAAAAATATGGCAAGGAGAATGGGGAAATATACTTATAGAGGATTGCCTTAAGATATCATATAAGGAGGTAGTGTGAAGAAAACATGCAATAGGAATCAAGATCAAAGGAGACGGTGTTTTTCCTAGAAAAGGGGATGCGCCAAAATAGAGGGGGTGAATGATGAATGGAAGGAAGAACTCTTTTTTAAGATTGAGGTGATAACTATAAGCCCTATAAACACTTTAACATTAGATTTCTTTATGTAGGTTTACAAGGTACATAGAACCACTTTAGAAAACTAAACTTATTGTTTCCACGAAAACTAGTGTCTATTCAGATTTGCTAGTTCCACTAAGATGGGTAGCTATCTTAGAAACAAACAATTCAAAGTAATTTGTGTTTTCCTTTATGTATGATAGATAAGAGAGAAGTAGAGAGCACCAAACTTAATCTTTCGCTTGGCTCCTTACTTGTTTCCTCTCTCCTTTGATAGAACCTGCTACTCCTTTCTCACTTGTCCCGCTTCAAAGAACACCTGTAGAGTCAAAGCAACAAAATACCATCAAAGCATAGAGATCTATGATACCATAAACAATGTAGAATCATAAATACATTAACCATGCAATTTCATACACAAATATAAGATTCACAAGTACACAAGCATATGGAGGAAAACTCAAATAACTTTATTGATAGTAGAAGTAGAAGAGAGGATTACAACCCAGCTGTTTGATCCAGGATCATCCTCCCAGCATGAAAGCCCTCTTCACCTCATGAAAAGCAAGATCATCCAACAATGCAATGTCTTCAAAGAGAAACCAACAACACTTCCTTACAAATTACAAAATTCCAGCCTTTGGATCTCTGGGATGAGGGATCCATATTTAGATATTTGCAGGGGGTGAGTCAGATCCTGGGTTTTGGATTAGTGTCATTTCTCTGATAGTTCTTGGTTCCACTCGGAAATTTCATGATCTTTTACTCATCCCTGGGCGAATTCAGAGAGACAAGTGTCATATGAGCAGTTTCTAGAAGATTATCTGAGTTTCCACCTAGCAAACTGCCTCTGCCATTTGTCTGCTCTCACTCATCGCACCCTACAGAAGGGCTTTTCAGTATGCATCACACCCCTTGTGTGTAACAGGTGAGATGCATCGCACCCTCAGCATGGAGTAGTCTGTATGGTCCAGTTTTGACCAGTTCTGAGTAGTTTTTTAGGGAGAACTTCTGGGAAATGACGTAATTAGTTGACCTTGATCCTTAGGGTTTGAAACAACACTTTTAGGGGTTTGAGAGCCCTCGGTTTATCGACATATGTGATTGGGGTTGCAATGTCTATAACAGTTTCCCCCTAAAGCATGAGGTCGTAAATCTTCTGATGTCGGGTGAAATGCTTTATCATGAGGATCCGAGGTTTCTCGAACTGGAAGGTGACCTGTAATAAGATACAATACAATACATTATCTTCATAATATTTTCATGATCTAGCTGAGGCGAGCATTCCCATGCTCAGCTTTTATAAGTTCATTTTAATGTACATAGGACAAACAATCGTCTGTTGTGGCATACTGATGATTCTGGTAAAGCCATCATCCCTTAGCTTGGATGATCATCTGTGCAGCTATGGAGTACATTTGATGTCTTTATTTTCCTGAATATATCGCAGCCTGGATGGATGAAACTAGATCCAAGGTCTTCAAACTCGTTCAATCTTCGCCCGATGTACAAGTCGATCCATGTGAAAAGATGTTCTGAAGTCGAACATGGAAAGACATCGCCTGATTACCAGCCAATGATGTAAGTTGTTAACATGCGTGAGAGGAATCACCGATAATGATAATGATCCTCAATGTACTGCAGTACAATTCACGTGGTGTGAATATATGAGTCGATGTCGAACACCACGTAAAATCGTTTGGTCGAAGGCCATTGATGTAAACCTATCTCCGGAAGTGAGAAACTTGCCATTGAGGCATGCAAGCTTCAAAGTACTGAAAGGGTTGTTCCTAAGTCAACTTCTTGGATAATTTGTTGATGTCGACAAGAAGTGACCCATCGTAGGAGGGCCTTAATGAATCCCACATCTACAACACAAAACGAAGAAAATGATTTTCTGGAGGTGAAAACGATCTGATGATACAAGGTTCAGGAATGGCGGTCATGAAAAATGGAGAGTGAAGGTATTGCAGTGGATGAGGCGTTAGCTGGGTTGGTGAATTCTTTGAGTGACCTGTCTTGAACATATTGGCAACACTGTGATGGATCAGTAGCGTTAACCCGATGGATGGTACGGAGGACCAATGGTGATGGTGAACGGAATAACCCAACCTGACTCAATCATGGTGATGGAGTGAAAGTGTCATGTTCAAGAGTGACCTGCTACCAATGAAGTTCTTCAAGTTTTCTTCCCTTTTTCCCCAGTCATTGCTGACCAATACCTCTTTATTTTTGTCAAGCTTGAGGAGGATAACATATGCTTGTTCTATAATTTTCCCTTCGAGCAAACCTATCGCTATGTTTTAACGAGCCTAGCGACAATGAAACTCACTCTTGTCTGGATGGACAAGTTTTTCGCTATTGTTTTAACGAGTTTAACAACAAAGATAACTTGGTCCTTTTCATGTTTAAAGAGTTTGAAAAGAGACTGAAAGGAAACTCCAGTAGTCCTTTTTCGTGGTATAATCCCTTAAGTCCGAAAAAGTATAAAATAGTACGAAAGGGATGACTTTTCGATAGTTTTAGTGAGCCGAACAAGACAAGTGCTCGATCTTTTTGTGAAATGATCCCTCAGGTCCAAAAATATTAAAATATAGAGGAGGGATGGCGCTTCCCTTTACTTTAACGAACTGGAAAGGCCAGTAGCTCGACAATTTTTTCATATTTTACGAGTCTAAAAAGAGCTTAAAAGAGACTCGTTTTTGAGGACCAAATGGTATTTTCGGGTAGCAACTAGTTCCAGGTAGGTTTGGAACTTCTCAAACATGGCAGTGTAACGAGGGTGGCTAATAGAATCGCTCATCGTAGCTGTTCCTCAAAAGGGTAAACAACCAAGTGGAGGTGTATGATCGGCTAAAAGAGTGGAGGTGACGGTAAGAACATGACCAAGGCTCAAAAGGTTGATAGTAATGTGATCACAAAGGTTATTTACCGAAAGGCAAGTTTATTTTTAATGAGCTTGAACCTTGTGCCAACATGTGCTCAGTGGTGGGTTTATTTTTTTAATGAGCTTGAACCTTGTGCCAACATGTGCTCCATGCTAGGTTTATTTTTTAACGAGCTTGAACTTTGTGGAAACATTGCTTGTAATAATAGTCAGAGATGTTCAATTCACCATTAACACTATGTTCTTTTGACGGTCGTACTACCTATTCAATTTCTCCATCAAATTGATTAGAAATGTAAATACATGCTTGAAAAATGAGTTAAAAACCAACATCTTACTTGAATTACGTGAAAAGTAACATAAAAGTAGTTTTACCTCTCATTTCTACCATTTCATTCAAATTTGGGATTGTTGGAGCTCTGGAGGTGTTTCCCCCTCGATTTTCATCAGCTGATTCCAGGAGATTCAGTGGACTATTTTCGGTGCCATCTGGACCAAGTAGGAGCTAACCCTGAGCTCTTCAATTGCATTCTTTCCTTTTTTGATTCTGAGCAGCTTTTCCTATTTTCCTGGGCCTTAGGGGTTTGAACAATTCGTTCTCTCTCCATCGCACCTGGTATACATCGAAAGGTGTGATGCATACTGAGCTGGCCATTGGCCAGTCAGTATGCATCCCACCCTGTACACAGCTAGGGTGTGATGGGCGTAGGGAGGAAAGTTTATGCACTATTTTTTCATGGAAATTTTGCCTATTTTTGCCCAAATCATGATCCTAATTCTTCTCTTGTTTGTTTTTCAAAGATTCATCAAATCAAGATGGTCATTACATGGTGTGAACACGAGCATGAAGAAGAGGATATGATTGCCTTACATGATCCAGGTATGGTTACTGCATTGCAAAATTGTGGCTTGCTCAAATTCTTCCGCATATCCAACATGAGGCAACAAATCAATTTGTTGCAATATCTTCTCGATGCATGGGATCCTACCAACCAAGTGTTCCAGATTAGAGGTAAATCCATCCCTTTGACAGTTGAGGATATCTACTTCTTGACCGGGTTATCGAGGTGTGGTTCCCCTCTCTCACTATCAGGATCCGCTCATAGGGGTGAATCCGTGAGGGATTATATTCGTCAGTTCTGTAGAGATGGATCTTAGCTGAGCAGGGATGGCAAGATTAGTATTCGAGATGTCACTGACCGGTCCTTGAGGACTATTTTATTCACCTTTTCTAGATTGGCTGGTAGTGCGACTCTTCATTTGGTCAACAGGTCCTATATGTAGTATGCCCTGAAATGCCTTGAACCAAAGGTATTCAACTGGTGTGATGTAGTACTTCCGGTTATAAAAGAACAAATTTCCAAGGTGAAGAATGGAAGATCCAAGAACTTTGGTTATGGTTCTATTCTGACCGCTTTTGCCTTGGAGAGGATTCCATTGATGCAGCCACAGTACATTTCACTCGGACTGCCAGCACCGAGGGAACCACAGATGCAAAGATGGGTCGATCTCATGGCCAGACACGCTGGTCAGTCGCAGATTTCATTCTCTGATGCTTTCTTTGAGTGGTTCGACCATCAGGAGATGTTCTTTGCCGAGTATCCATATGTTGGGATGGATTTCCGCGGCAACTCAGATTTGGTGCTACCGGATGGTGAGCAGTGGGGTGTTATAGGTAAAAAGAACTGACAATATCTCTGTTTATTGTTTTTATAATGCTCTTGTGTTTTTTAAAGGTTATCAAGACTAATGAAACTCATATATGTGTGCATATATTGGACTGATGCGACCAACAACGTTCCTAAGGGTAGCAACTACCGTTCCAGTGGGAGAGGCTGTAGGGAGGGCTATCCTTCGCGATTTGTACATACAGAGACCCTTTCAGTATTGCAAGATTAGATCGAGGGTCTCACCCTTGGTATTCAGGATGTGAGGACCGACGATTTACCTTTGAGATTACAGTGCCATACCACTGGCATGCCGAGTCAATGGACTAGGCTCTTACGTATGATCACACAGGCAGTGACTTGTTATCACCAGCACCATTAGTTTAGGGTGCTTTTCTACATTTTTGATTTTTTGGGTCATATGACCGATTTTGTCCTGGACATAGAACATTTTGTAAAAAACTATAAACAACTATATATATTTTTGATTTTCGGAGTTTTATTTCGGTTAAGTTATGCGATCCTGATGCAAATGTTGATTGAAATGCTTTTTCCTTTATAAATGCTACAAATGTCTGTCTAACACATAATTTGCTAATGAATCAGTTAATGTGTTTAAGTTTCTGGAAATGTGTTGATATTGAATAGAATCAAACTGTCTTTCCAAAATCTTGACCCTTAGGAACATACGATAGATAGCTGGATTCTGAACGGAATATATGCCAGTAAGCTGTAGGATGACGAGTTGTGAATCTAGCCTGAAAACAAGTCGGCGTATGCCATGTGCGATGGCATCAGAGAGAAGCTCCATCAATGCACTGTATTCAGCGATGTTGTTCATTGATCGACCAATACATATCCCTCTGAAACTCACTAACTCGCCGCTTGGATAAAAAATGGCCCAGGTTGCAGAAGATAGGTTCCGCGTACTACGACTAGCTTTGTCGGCGTATCCAACAAATGATTGCAACAGGTCCAACATCTGTAACAAATTCAAAGTGGATTACCTAACCAAAACAATCACTCTTGACGAAAACAAAAATGTAACAAAAGCATATAAAGAGATTACTACACTTAATCAAGCATAGTAACGCTTAAGGTACAACCCGTTTCAGGGTTGCGACAGTGGAATCCCATCGTAATCTACTAGCTCATAGGCTCCTTTTGCTAATACTCGCTTAACAATGTAGGGACCCATCCATAATGGTTGGAACTTACCTGCTCCCAATTTATCGGATTCCTGATTGTAAAGCAAGACCAGGTCACCTTCCGAGAAGACACGGGGTTTGACATTTTTGTCAAATTGCGCCTTGACTCATTTCTTATGAGCTTCATTAGCCAAGGCGGCGTCATGATGGTTTTCATCCAATTGGATTAGTTCCAAGAAACGAGCCTCTTTCTTTGAAGTTCCGGGGAGAAGGTCGACTGCGAGCTTGAGAGTTGAAATCTCACATTGAATTGGTAAGACTACTTCCAGGCCATACACCAGCTGAAAGGGTGTAAATCCGGTTGGATTTCTCACTGATGTCCTATATGCCCACAAGGCCGAGTATAGGATTAGGTGCCAACAACATTTGTGGACTCCAATCATCCTTTGCAGCATGCGCTTCAGGACTTTGTTGATGGCCTCAACTTGCCTGTTAGCTTGTGGATAATACGGAGTAGAACTATCGTGGGACAGTCCTAATTTGGCAGCCAATTCAACCATCATGTGATTGCATAAATGTGATCCATGATCTATGCCTATAGCTTCTGGAACACCAAATCTAGAGACTACATGATTGAAAAAGAAAAGGACAACCGTTTCACCGCTGTTGTTTAATGTAGGCATCGCCTCGGCCCATTTTGTAAAATAGTAAACTTCAACTATGATATACCCATGCCCCCCGACCGAGGTGGGGTTACATGTCATGAAATCTATACCCCATTTGGTGAATGACCCAATAGAAACTATTGGATGCAATGGTGCGGGTGTTAGTCTGGTTTTGCGGTTGAATATTTGACAAGCATGGCAACTTCTGACTACAATTATGCAATCTTTGAATATAGTAGGCTAGAAGTAACCTACTCGTAAGATCTTTTGTGCTGTAGCGTAACCAGATTGATGCCTCCCACATGCGCCTGAATGATAATCATTAAGGACTTTTTCGGCCTCCTCATGCGTGAGGCACCTTCATAGAATTGTATTGATACCTCGATGGTAAAGTGTATCACCGATGATCATGTAGTCTTTTGTTTGGTATCGAGTATGTCGTTGTTCAGAGCGAGAGGTATTAGGCCTATATGTTTGGGTTTGGAGATAGATTAGTATATCTCCATAACATGGATCGCTCGATGATATCATAAACAAAGATTCATCCACGATTGATGCTTTGGATGTTGAATCGTTGGACGACTATGGGAATTCGCATAGTAACTCTGTGAAAACTAGAGATTTCTTTGATTTGGATTTTATGAATTCCAGATCAAACTCTTGCAAAATGGCTATCCATTTCGAATATTTGCCCCCTAGTAATTGACGTGACAAAATGTAAGTCATAGGGTTGCAATCTGACAAAATGGTTGTTTTGCGAAAGAGGATATAGTGTCAAAATCTCTGTACTGCTTGAACAACTGCTAGAGCCAGCTTTTCAACATAGGAGTACTTTCTTTCTGTATCATTTAAGTTTCAACTTAAATAATAGACAGGATGTTCAATTCCATTGTCTTCTTGTACTAAAACCATTGTGATGGTCGTATCTGCTGCAGCTAGATACAAGTTAAAGTCTTTTTGATAGTCAGGAGCATACATTAATGATGCTTTTATTAGGGATTCCTTTAGAGCATCAAAGGAAGCTTGTGCAACCTGATCCCAGTTGAAGGGCACTTCTTTTTTCAAAAGACGCGTATAACCTTTAGCAAGTTCGGCATAATTTGGAATGAACCTCCTCAGAAAGTTTGCTTTCCCTTGGAGTTTCTGAATTTGAAGCAAATTTGAAGGTGGAGGCATATCGATGATTGCTTGAACCTTACATGGGTCGAGTCGAATCCCATCCTTAGAAACTACGAAACCAAGTAAACGACCAAAACCGACACAAAACACACACTTGTGCAGATTGAGTCGTATCTTGTAGTGTCGGCAACGTAGAAATATAGCTCTCAAATGTTGCGGATGATCAGTCCGCTTTTGCTAATGAGCCGATAGATCGTCGAGATACGATTGAACGATGTTCTTGATGTCATGGAAGACATAGTTCGTAGCCCTCTGAAAAGTTTCCCTTGCGTTCTTTAAACCTAAAGGTAGTTTGCAGTACACGAACGTGTCCCACGGACATATAAATGCAGTATTTGACTGGTCCTGTGGGTGGATGTTTATTTGATTATACCCAAAAAATCCATCCATGAATGAAAAGATTTCGCATCCGGCACATTCATCAATTATCTGGTCGATGAAGGGTGTAGGGTAGTTGTCTTTTGGACAAGCTTGATTTACATCCTTGTAATCAACGCACACTCTAATAATTCCTTGCTTTATCATCATAGGAACAATATTCGATACCCAATCAGTTAGAGGAACCGGGTAAATGAAACTAGCATGTAAAAGTTTTTCAACTTCTGCCTTGATGGTAGCGACTTTCTTCGGGTGAACCTGTCGGAGCCATTGTCGTATTGGTTTGACATCTAGATACATCTTGATTTCGTATTCAACTATGCTTGAGTCAATGCTTGGCATTTCTTCATATGACCATGCAAAGACATCTCTGAATTCGCGAAAGAGAGCGCAAGAAGAGCTGACATGAATATTCTCTACAACATTAGGTTTAGTCAAGATATTTATGGCTATAGTTTCTTCAATATTGGACAGATTTCACTCGGAATCCACTGTATTTACAATATTTGATAGAAAATCAAAAACTGAAGGATGATTAAGGTTGCTGGAATAATCTTCGTTGTTATCTTGAAGATGGGAATGATGGTGGTAATCTTCCCATGGTGCCTCTCCTATCATCATTGACTGAATGATTCCTTCGTCTGTAGAATGTACATGCGACCAAGGATCTGAAGAGGTGCCATATTCTTGAGACCTATCTATCCAAACACTTGATGAGCATTGATTTGGGTTTGCCACCCAGGCCAAGAAAACTGATTGCTACAAAATTTCTATTGGGCTTGGAGGCAATACTTGGTGATGATCCATGCTAACAAAATGTTCAGAAATTTTTTGAATCGTTGTACTATAGAAGATACCATATTGCAGGTTTCCACCGTGGCCACTTCCGCCAGATTACTCAGAGGTGGTAGGGTAAAAGTACCCATTAAGGCAGGATCTTTTAGGACGCCTACTTTGACATTTTGAAGCGATTGAGAGCTTCCATGGATCATTGGAATGCTTCCCGTAACTTATGAATTGTTGGGGAGAAAGGTATATTGGTCAACGATTGTAATTCCTCCTTTGAAGGGAAATGCAATCTTTCTAAAATATGTTCACACAACAGCAGCCATAACATAAATCCAGGGTCTTCCCAGTAGGATATTGTAATCGAGGTTTCCATCGATAACTTCAACTTCAATTTCTACTGTCTTGCCCCCCAGTTCAACTTACAAGTTACTTAAAATCCCGTACGAGGTGTATGTTTGTCCATCAAATGCTTTTAATGTCGTTGATGATCTTGACAAGGGTGGTGAGCCTAAAGTTTTCCAGCAACTCATTGACATAATGCAAGTAGATTCCCCCTCATCAATGATTGTTCGATGAACAATTTTGTTGAGGGCTTTTACCTGTACGAGGAAAGCGAGTTGAGTCGGTAACTGAGGTTCGTATCCTTTATGATTAATGGCCACAAGATTGGAATCCGTTGGGTCCATCCCACCTATTGCTGATAATAGAGCCTGCTTTTGGGAGGGGCAATTTTACAGTAATTCAAGTGTCGACATAGTGGACGGCGATTGTGCCAGATCTTCTACTATATTATAATTCTGTGCTACTCGAGAACAAGGATTAAATGTCGATTTGTGTACTACTCCCTTTGGCGGCTTTATTGTTAGTTCAGGAATGATGGGTGGCACAACTTCAGACGAAGTTGTTGTCGAACTACTAGGTTGATCTGTAGCCTTGTTGTTTGGCATATATGGATTCCCATAATCTTTATTCCTTGTCAATATCAAAGCATCATTTTTTTGTTTCGAAATGGACAACATAAGCACTTGGGATGGGGAAGCATTATCGATAGCAACCAGATTGGTTTCTGGGTTTGGAAACGGATCAGTCAATACTACTGAGGTATTTGAATTCTTAAAGAACTTCTTGACCTCAGCTTTATGTGGACATTCTTTCATCCAATGGTCTCCATCGCATATGAGACATGGCTGACTAGGTTTCTTTCACCCAGTAGGGTTTTCAGAAGATTTTTCAGGAGTCGAATCTTCCTGTTTCTTCTTTTTGTTTTTCCCTTTCTTCTTGCCCCCTGGTTGCTTCGGTTCTTTGCCTTTGTCGGATGACACGACATTAACCTCCGAGGCAGGAAGTTTGTCATTTGCTTTTTTATTGGAAACTGCAAGGGCTTTACCAGATGGGGTCTTTGTGGTTTGCGTACTTGAGTTGCCAATCACGCCGTCGCCGGCATGAGATTCCTTGTTCAATTTAGGAGGAGGAGGAACGGAAAATTATAGTCTAGGAGCATCAGGAATTTTGTCATAGAGCGTGCTAGACTGAGTATAGATCAAGTCTAGATATTGGGCACGAGCAATGACTTGCTCTTCAGTGACAACTCCTCCCTTGGCCACATCTTCTGTAATAGAAGGTAACAATGACTTAATAAACCATTCAGCTAGAAGCTGATCAAGAACATATGTCTTTACCATTCGTCGACGACGTTGCCACTCATGAATATGATCAAATATGTGAGTGGCTATTGTCTGTTTAAAATTGGTAAAGAGCTCCGTTCCTGTTTCGTACCTTATAAGTGAAAATGGGTTAAAAAGGTGGTGGCAAGGGCACTGAAGTTGTCGAATGAAGCTCTATGCAATTCGATGTACCATTTCACTGCCAGACCAGTTAGCGTTTGCTGAAAAAGGCGAAGCCTAATCGAATCATCATTGAGGGTGTTGGACGAACACCACAAATGAAAGGTCATTACGTGATTCGATGGATCTTCACCCGGATTTCCATTGAATTTAGGAATATCTGATGGAAATTTATGAGGAATCGCTGGCCACCAAGGGGTGTAAGCAATTAGATCATTTGTTAGCCGATTCAGATCTGGTAATTCTAAAGTTGCTACGAAAGTCAAATGTTGATCCAGGTTTGGCGAAGCATACCCAGGATAAGATGGGATTGCTTGAGCAGTGGGTCTTTTCATACCAACATAATGTATCTGATGCTGATAACTTTGATAAGGTTGATGGGCATAACCATTATAATATGATTGTTGGTAACCGTTTTGAATATACGGCTGCCCATTACCCGCAAAGCTTTGTTGCTCAGGTCCTCGGTAAGCCTGCTGGAATTGTGGTTGTTGATATTGTACCAACCATGGTTGTTGGACCATTTGCTGTTGTCCAATACTAGATGTTTGACCAAGATGAGGGGTGATAGTACCCGTTTGATCTTGAGTTGCTTCAGTTAAGAAGCCACTAATCTGTGGTTGTGATTGAGTCGTGGAGACAAGTGGCTGTTGTATTACGACTTGAGAGACTTGAGGTTTACATACAACAGGTAGCACTTGTACTTGTGACACAGTCACAATAGTAGGTGTAGTGGGAATGTTTGACACAGGTTGACTTGGTTGCATTGAATATACAACCCTTGGTTGTTGAGGCAGTATTGGTACCCAACCACTGGATGCAATTCTAGCTTGACTTGAATTTTGTTGTGAACTCTCATATGGTTGCTCTCCCGGCGGGAACAATGAAAAGGCATACTGCCCACCATATGGTGGAAATCCAGTGTTCAAAGGATAAATTGGTCTTTGGAGACTGGGCTGCCCAAATTGATACTAATGTGAAGGATCAATTTGCTGAGACTCAACATAAGAAATTCCGGATAAGATTTCGGATGAACAAACAAGAACAGATCATGCTGTCGAAACAGTCCTTGGGTGGACTCCATCTAGCGGTTGAAAACTAGTTGGGACAGATGGTATACCAGCGAACATTGTCGGAGTAGTGGCAGGAGGTTTTGCTGCTACTGTATCAGATGACGTAGTCCTAGATGTTGATAGTTGTTCAGACATATTGAGTCTATCCAAAAGATTTCCTAGCGATTCGATAGGAACTTGTGATGAAGGGTGATCAAAAGAACTAACTTCTGTAGTAGAAGGATATAGGTGGATCCCAGTTCCAAAGTGCAATGGGGTACTGGATGGAAGATCCTCTACAATCTCTTCTATAGCAATTAGTCCAGGTGGAAGAGGTAGACCGTCAGGTCCGTAAAATATTTCCGGTGCCAAAGAAGGTATAGACTCTGCAGCGATAGATACTGGAGGGGTGACACCTTCCGAATCAGCCCTAGATGGAGCTGGTTCAGGAATAGAAGTGTTTACTGTTACACTAGGATCAGTTCTAATGTCCTCTTGTAACTGCGGAACTTCTTCTATAGAGGTAGGGGTACCAGAAATAATCGGAGTAACTGGAGTCTCTGATGATGTTGAAACACAAGTTTCAAATAAACCAGGAGATTTCGACCCAGTTAAATGAGATCGTTTGGCCCGGAATGGTTTCGTTTCGGATTTAAAGACGGTTGACTCGTTAGTATCCACGAATGACAGGGTTTTGATTGACTTTCTACCATGATTGCGGATTACTTGATCAACTCAAAATTAAAAGGGGAAAAATCTATTCCGAATTAAATGAATTTTATGACACTTTGACACAACTTTCTTTTTCAATTTCTAAGAGTTAAGAAAAAGCTAAAGATGACTCTAGTTGCCTTTGATTTTTAATGAGCCTGAAGTGACAAGTGCTCAGATGGACCTTTTCTTTTAAGGAGTCGAAAAGGAATGAAAGTGACTACTCTGGAAATCTAGACAGAGGGATTACCAAACCAATAGCAAAACTGCAATATACACCTCGGTGGTAAATTATAGAGAAATTACCGAGGACTTTATGTACGGAAGTCAATCTTCCCGAATTCTATGTTTAGTGTATTGTGATCAATAGGGCGGCATACATGGCTTCCTAAGGATAAAGGATATCAGCCTATTGTGGTCTCCCAATATATACTCGACGGTATGTGGGAGCACAAGTCGTATCAAAGAGGAGGAATCACCCAACCTACGATGAAAATGATAGTTACTAGGATTTATGATGCCAGAATACGTCTCTAGCCTATACTTCTAGATGTTGTGCGTTAGGTTCCAAAGCGTTTTTATGTTCATTGAGGTTTATTTTATAGTTGATATTTCTTAAGAAGTTTTCCTTTCAAGGTTCACCATGTGATGTAGATGTACAATTCCTAGATATGAAATCTAAAATGATAAACAGTCATTTATTTTCTTTTAGAAATGAAAATCCTAGCTATCAAGGAAAGAAGAGTAAGATTCTTTCAACATAGAGCAGAGAGCACACACTAAATGCACTTTTCCTAAATCAATTTCTGCATGTAGTCTAAATGAAAATGCACATGCATGTATTTGTTTTTCAGTTTCCTTAATGTGAGAATGCCAAAAAGAAAACTAAGTACAGATTTGAACTACTTTTCTTCAAAGCGACACTTTAGCAATTTCTTTTCAAAAAACAAAAGGAAGACTAAGTCGACACTTTCACTTTTGAATGGAAAACTACTTTCAACACTTCAAAGAATTGACAATTCAAACCAAATACAATGGAAAAAGTACAATTGACTATCTAAAAGAGGAAGACTTTACAACACTATTTTCTTGACTAAAAACAATAGTTGTGACACTTTCGAATCAAAAGACGACGGTTCGATTAAGCTAATTTTTGCAAAGGAGGACTGTAAATGATGAAAAATACATTAAAAGCATTCACAATTCCTTATCAATGGAGGCTGAATAATGTAAAGGAAGAAGGCTTCAACAGTGATATACTGATCATAGGCAACAAAACTACTGAATAGAGCTAAAAACAATGAAGAAAAAACCAAAATTTGGAGAGAGAAATAGTCTCATTCAATCATCACACCTGTCCTTAAGGGAAACAGGGATGCAGATCACCTGTAGCACACAGGAGGTGCGATGCATCTAGACTGCCAATGAGAGACAGTGCAATGGTCCAGGGATGAGACTGAGCTTGGCTTTCATCCACAGTTTGTAGCTAAATTCAGGGATTTAGGCCGAGCTTATGATAGACAGTAAACACAAAATATAGGGGTATGATCTAATGAGGTTATTGAGCTACCACTAGGGCACTTAGAATGTTTTCAAGTCAGATGTTCAGTTCATAAACCAACCCGGAGATTGATTGAAGCAGTGTTGATCTACTTTGCAGTTGCATAGCAAAAGCAGTTCGAAGGCTAGTTCGCTTAACTTCAGGCTCCGTCTGTAGTTTATAAAGCAAACAACAGTAAAAAACAAACAAACTGTTCGTTCCCCAGTGGAGTCGCATTTTGTTTCTAGGAAAACTAGTGTCTATTCAAATCTGCTGGTCCCACTAAGACGGGTAGCTATCTTAGAAACAAACAAGTCAAAGTAATTTGTGTTTTCCTTTATGTATGATAGATAAGAGAGAAGCAGAGAGCACCGACCTTAATCTTTCGCTTGGCTCCTTTCATGTTTCCTCTCTCCTTTGATAGAAACTGCTACTCCTTTGTCACTTGTCCCGCTTAAAAGAACACCTGTAGAGTCAAAGCAGAAAAATACCATCAAAGCATAGAGATCTATGATACCATAAACAATGTAGAATCAGAAATACATTAACCATACAATTGCATACACAAATATAAGATTCACAAGTACACAAGCATATGGAGGAAAACTCAAATAGCTTTATTGATAGTAGAAGTAGAAGAGAGGATTACAACCCAGCTGTCTGATCTAGCATCATCCTCCCAGCATGAAAGCCCTCTTCACCTCATGAAAAGCAAGATCACCCAACAATGCAATGTCTTCAAAGAGAAACCAACAACACTTCCTTACAAATTACAAAATTCCAACCTTTGGATCTCTGGGATGAGGGATCCATATATAGATATTTGCAGGGGGGTGAGTCAACTCTTGGGTTTTGATTTAGTGTCATTTCTCTTATAGTTCTTGGTTCCACTTGGAGATTTCATGATCTCTTACTCATCCCTGGGTGAATTCAGAGAGGCAAGTGTCATATGAGCAGTTTCTAGAAGATTATCTGAGTTTCCACCTAGCAAACTGCCTCTACCATTTGTTTTCTCTCGCTCATCGCACCCTACAGAAGGGATTTTCAGTATGCATTGCACCCCTTGTGTGTAACAGGTGAGATGCATCGCACCCTCAGCATGGAGCAGTCTGTATGGTCCAGTTTTGACCAGTTCTGAGTAGTTTTTCAGGGATAACTTCTGGGAAATGATGTAATCAGTTGACCTTGATCCTTTAGGGTTTGAAACAACACTTTTAGGGGTTTGAGAGCCCTTAGTTTATCGACATATGTGATTGGGGTTGCAGTGCCCAAATATGTCTATAACACCTATAAGCTTGAAATCACTAATCAAGTCAAACACCATAAATGTAATAAAGTATATGCAAATAGCCAAGTGAACAATATTAAAATAAATATCATCAACTTACTAGCCTAAAGTATACAATTTTAGTCATTTTGGATGTTCAAAGCAATAAAATATCAACCAAAACTAAGAAAGTTAAATGTAGAGATAATAATAATCTTATGACAGAAGGCTGAATTTTGCAATGCTTTAAGTAAATTGAAAGTTGGATGACCATATAACAGTATGTAGGGAGTAGTGTTTGTTATTTTGTTTAGTACTAGACTCAATCAAATCTTATGAAAAAAAATCATGTGGTCTAACAGAAAATTGGTCTACCATTAGATCATTGGATGCATGTTTCAAGGTCCATCCTTGTCAACTGCACTTGCAGTGATCAATAGCTAGGCCAATTATTATTTATATTTTTCACATGTAAGTGATAATCAATTTCTAGTATATCTACCCTTTGGATTTTATACTCTCTACTACATATTATATTCTCTCAGTAACTAGTAGTGCCTCTAAACAAAATACCTTGATATACTACACTTGGACCTAATATTACTTTCACTTTGTTAGGAGCAATGTTGTAATGTGCACTGTATTAAAAGAGATTTTGTTGCAACAAAACTATCCCATTAATCTAGCCAATAAAGCGCCTAATTTCCTAAAACAAAAGCATCCTTCTTGAAAATATAGACAATTGTGCATGCAAGTACATAGGAATAGGCATCACAATCTATCCCAGTAATCCTAACCCCAAAGGTATTATAGGACAACCATCTATCCACATTGTTTAAACCTGGTATCTAGGGGCAATGAAGCGACCATGGTGTTGATGCCCAATTCTCAACATTGTAATTACCACGGAGAGGGATTGTCTCCATGGATACATATCTTAATAATATGGTTAACCATTCTCTCTATAGGGCATTGTTCATACATAATAATGTCAAGAATTATGGTATTAATACCTAACACACATATAAGGAAGATGCAAAGTTGAACAAACTTGAAGCAGAAGAAGCATGTGCCCATTTAGTTGCTTGTGATGATGGATGTAACAAATATCTCTAAATGAAAGCTCCATATTGTACTCAATATGGGGTTCATGTATATAGATGCTAACTTTTCTGGAATTCAATACAAACTCGGACACAACTTCAGTAGTGGATGACCACAATGAATACATAAAATTCTCAGAAAGTTGGTAGCCCATATGGAGCTTCACTCATTCAAGGTGAACTTTTTGGTTTTGATTCAAGTTATGCTTCTAGTTCAGCCATCCTAGAATGTCATGATGTAGAATCCATTTTTATGACACTATGTGTAGATCAATCACTGTCTTCATTCAGAGATCCTCCAACTATGCTTCTAAACAGTTGATGGGTCTCAAAACCCATTTTGCAGTACTTTTCCTCTATTCATCCCACTATGCATTCTGCATATTTTGAAATGCAACTATTTAAAGTTTCTACTGATTATGAGAAATCTATTTCCAAGGCCTTCTCCTGGCTTCCAAATTCAAAACTCAACCTAGGTTGTTAGTCTTCTCAAGCTGATATCTGAGATTCTCAGTTTTGTTCTTGCTTTAAGTAATAAGAAGTAGTGCATCATCTCTGAATCCAAGCTTTAAAAGAAATGATCTGGGGGTGCCCATAGATCTCACAAGGACAAGACAACAATTGTTAAGTACTAGGTGGTTGTGAAACTCAATTTATATCAGACAAACCAACTAGCAGAAAAATAAACCAAAATAGAAGTGACTGGCGAAGAGTTTCTCAGGATTGTTGATAAGTATGAGACCGAAAAGGCCTAATGGTTTCAATATTTAAGACTAAAACAAAATATTGAGATAAAAACCAACTTATCGCTCATGATATCTCTTGAATCGTAGCTGACTTTTTAGGCAGCTTTCTCCTAACATTGAAATGAAACAACTACTTGATATTCAATAGGTCAATATCTTGTACAAACCAGGAAGAGTACCATAAACTATGCTTTGAGGAAAGAGATTCAAGACCCTATGTCCTTAATAGTAATAGCTACTAGAATAGGGTCTGTTATATTTAATGTAATTGTAGGCATATTAACACAGTGACAAACATTTGCAAAACTTACTTATTGGAAAATACCATGAGGATTATTAGACTAAATAATGCCAATCTTGAAAATAGATCTTCTCATCTTTGTAGTACCATTTTCATTGTCACAATCTTAACCTCTAACCACAAAATATGAGTGGATTATCTGTAAAATCAAAATAGGTCTAATTTCTAAACACTGCATGACAAATTTTCACTCTCAACTTCACTCTCCAAGATGATTTTAGAGCACTACAACATTTTTTGAATTTAATCCAAATGACATTTACAACATTTGTTGAATTTAATCCAAATGACATTTATTTTATGAATGTAGAGCCACCCGTATATGGGGAAGACAAAAACTTGATACATTGTATATCCACATCTATAACCTGCACAACTGTGTTGGGGTAAGCCAAAAGTAAGATGGATATTACTTAGAGATATCAGAAATCAATATGATGTGACAAATTCAAACTTAACATTTTGATTTTTAGTAGGGGCTTGGTGAATTGTTTGAGGTCATTTCAACATAATTTTTCTTGTTTTTTTCTAGTTCTAGAAGCTCAAGTTAGCGCGCTAAATAAAATTCTCTCTTTACTCATTGTAGAGCACAAACAAAAATAGTAGTGAAAGATGGACTAGTGGTCAAATGATTAGATATGTTGTTCTTAAATATTAACTTGTAGATATGGACACCATATATCCTATAGAAAAGAGATATCTGCATGCCCTCATATGTTTAGTTAATATTCTCATGGAAAATGAAGATGTGGTATGCGAAATTTGGAAACATTTCTTCATAATATGAAATTCCCTTGTATAGTTCCTCAACCTAAGTAGATTGGAGTATATGAGGTATTTACTTGCTAAGGATGGAGTTAACATGTTCATTATAGGAAATAACTTTGGACAATAAAAAACTAGGACCAAAAAATGGCTTCTCAATCATGAAGTTATCTCACTCTATCCTTGAGTTGCTTACATTTTATGAAAGACACAAGATGAGTGCCCTCATATGTTTAGTTAATATTCTTGTTTCCTCATTTGTATAGGGATTTGAAGAATGAAGAAGTGGGACCTGATTAATGAGTTGGAGGTGGAGGACCCAGAAGGAATGACAATGTTTTGAGTGGAATATTTGACATGGACGGAAGTAAAGGGAGACCAAGTCGCGATTATTCGATATTGTCGACTTGTGGATTTTATAAGTGGATAGAAATTGAGGGAAAGTGCATCTACTCAATTTGTTGTTAAAACTCAACGAAGTAAAGATGTGAAGGATATCAAGAAGACAAATTCTTCAACATATCTAGAATATGTTCTCTCTTTCTCTCTCTCACTATATATATAATTTTGATTTGAAGTTCACTATGTCAAACATGCATAAATATTTTATTTAATTATTTGTAAATTCTTGATCACCAGATATTGGTGTGCCTACGGTCTGAATCATGTACAAGTCAGTAATGTAGCTGGACCTAAATCTACAACTAAAAAACATCTTCCATGTCACAACATTAAAGTTGGTTGTCATTGTCACTTCATTATGCGACGTCTTTCTCTCAAGCCAAATGATATTGCTCTAATATATACAACATGCAGACATATTGATGAGAAAAATGTGGTTATTCATGGAAATGAGGAAAATGACATGCCCAAGAAATTCAATTATGCACCGCATTTAACAGAGAATATATGAACCAGTGTTGAAGATTTGATTAGTGATGGTTTTAATGCTACCATGATTTGGGACAAATTTATCTCTGATGTAAGGTATGGATATAATGAATTGTTCACAGGGTCACCTCGAGATTCTTTTATGACAAGACAATATGTGTTAAACATCTACAATAATATCAAAAGGATAGAGTATATGAGGGATAAAAGTGATCCAATGAATGTGGATTGTTGGGTTAGCGAGTGCCCATAGATATTTTTCTTCTATCAACAACAAGATGTTGTTAAAAACATCCCTTTCATTGTAAGCATACACACAAAGTGAATTCTTTCAATGATGGTGAAAAAATCACACAACAACATGATATCAATGGACTCCATATTCAACACTAATAAATATGGGGGTAAACATATTTAACAAAACTTCATTTACTCAATTTCATTTTGATGTTGTCATCTTATATATTTAACATTTTGTCTTCTTTGTAATTCAGTATCAACTTTACACCTTAATAGGTTTTTATAATCATCGCAATGGGATTCCAGTAGCTTGGGTAATATCATCACGGAATAGTACTCCTGATATTTTTAAATGGATGTCACAATTATTTGAAAATAGGAAAAAAGAATATCCATATTTGCATGTCCAAGCTTTCATGACAAATGATGCGACAACAGAAATCAAGGCATTAAGGTGAAATGTATATTCATTTTAGAAGAGATAGGAAGCAATAATGTTTATGGATATTCTCTTTTAATGTTATGTTATTTTAGGACTTGCACAAACTATACACTATTATTGTGTGTATGGCATGTCCGTAGAGCATGGTTGAAGAACATTGGGAATAAAGTCAAGGGAAAGGAAAATAAAGTCTGTATCTTTCGTGCTTTAGGAGAAATTATGCATTCGTGTAAAGATGATGAATCTGTACAACATGCAATTGAAAGTTTTTTTGTTGAATTTAAAGAAGAAACTGTGTTTTTGGATTATTTTACAACCAATTGGTTAGCCAACAATAAATTATGTAAGTTTCTTGAAGTTGGGTTTTATCAATTTATTTTGTAATAGACCATTTCTATTGTTTCTTCACATCTAATATATGTATTTTTTTTCCATATATGTGGGCAAAAGCATATAGGAACTTCCCACACTCCAATCAAGACACAAATAATGCTATTGAATCTTATCACCAGTATCTAAAGCAAAGGTACCTTCGTGAGAAGAACAATGCATCCCACAAAAGGGTAGATTGGTTGTTGCATCTGTTATTGAAAAATGTTGAGTTATATTACATTCACATGCAATGTTTAAAAAATGTTGGTTTTGTACGAGCTACAAAATTCGAGCAACAATTAAATGTAAGTAAGTGCAAAGAAAATAATATCCTAGATGAAGAATGTGTGGCTGATGGAAACAGTAAATCTGAGTATTTGGTTCGTAACCAAACTATGGAGACTCGTGGTACATGGTATAATGTCATATATAAAGGGATAAACCTACAATTTTGTAATTGCTAATGGGATCTAAATGAAAATATTTGTAAACAAGTTTTAAAAGTTGAAATGCTAGTGACTAGCAATGTTTTGGGGGAAATGTATTGCTTAATGTATCTAGTTCTATTACCGAAAGGCTTAGAATTTTACTTGATTTAAATGAAACATTTGTAATGACCCCAAAAATTGAAACGAAGCTTCCACCTTCTCCTTCCAATTTTATGTGTCATAATGAAAACCACATTTATGATGTGGAGGATTTATCATACCATACTGATTCAACCATTCTAAGACTAGATAGTTCCCTAACTAACGATGATGAAATTAAACTTGTTATTTCATCAAATCATAAGAAATTGAGGGGTTTATTAAAAATAAAACCCACAACTTTGGAGAAGGCATAGGCACTACATAAATTGGTAGAAAATGTAAGCCAAGAGTACAATAAAAAAAATTATGTGTTGTAACTCCATCCAAGATCACTACCAAAATACGACATAGTTTCTTGAGCCCAATAAAAAAAAGGGGCAACATGTTCGTGTATTGAAATAAAGAAAAGATGAACCATAATTTCTAAATGTTGGATGGGGTCATGGAAGTTAAATAAGCATGAATGAAAAATTGGATATTTCTTCTACAAAAGAAATAAACTTGGACCACACATCTAGAAGGGTACAACATTCTATTCTACGAAATATTGGTATCGAAATTTCAATTTATGTATCATTTTATGTGAAATGAAAAATATCATTATTTTCATTGCCTTTCATGAAATTTCATAACTATGTGAAATTTTTATTATTACGGCTGAAGGCTCCACATCTCACAATACTTCAAGTTGTCAAATTCGATTATTTGAAGAGAATATTTGAGAGAGTAACTCTGTGAATCCAAATATGGGGAGTACATTGGTTCCTTTTCCATTTGCTTCACTGCATCCACCCCTCCCCTTTGATCATCGAACCCCTTGGTTGTTTCTACCATATGCACCAAGTTCATTCATTGGGCGCCCTACCTCAACCCTTAACATTTTGGTTCCACACCCTAGGGTGATGTCCCCTATGGTACAACCAGTTGGATTATACCGCCACCTGCACCCTATTTCTTTTTCATTTATGACATCCAACATGCCTCCATCCATCCCCCCGAACTACTCAGATATTACACACTTCCAATCAACAATTTACCTAGAGTTGCACCATCTACTGAGGAAGGACAATCTTCTCACATGCCTTCGAACTTTATGGTGAGAATAGTTGGTTGATGAAAATGTTATAAATTTCATGAATGAAATTGTGTATGAATCAAAGTCACTATTTATATTTTAAGTGAACCTATATTGGTAATTTGTTTTGTAATGGATGAACCAAAAGCATCTGACAACATTCTTCTTAATTTGTTTTATAAGAAATAATGGGTGAAAAGAACCATCAAAGTGTCAACAATGAATGGCAAGATGGCAGATAGTCCAGAAGATGAGTATTCATGGAGAAAATATGGGCGTAAACCTATAAAGGGATCTCCTCATCCAAGGGAATCTTGCATGCATGATGGGTTGAACATGTCTCTGGATATTTCCAACATTATGTAATTTCAAATTTGTGCGGTTATGGTATCGACTTACTGAAATCTTTTGGCTAAAATTCAAGCAGATAAAATTTGAGTGTAAATGTTAATGTCAAAGTTATTTTTAGCCTCCAAGTACAAATAATAGAGTTCCTTTCATGAAAATAAAATTTCCATCATATGAATCTCTATTTGCTGCCATGTGGTCCTTTAATGTTTCATATTCAAATTCATAGTAGTAATTTACAAATGTTAGGACAACATAGATAGTAGAGAAAATGAGATTCATTTCAGAGATTCCTTTTACTATTATGAGATGTTTTTTTTTTTTTTAATATCCACTTCCCCACAATGACATAGGCATGCATTTCATGCTTATTCTCATGGCTTAGTCCTCTCATTTTGTTGTAGTTTGTATTAGTAATTGCAGGTATGTAAGACAAAGTCCTCTTAACATATTGCAACAAGAATCTAGTATCATTGTTTTTTAGTATTAATATGGGTATCTAAATAGAGGAGACACCGTGTAAAACTTAAGCTCTAATATAGCATTACCTCCCTAAACCCTAGTAATTGACTATTTTTTTTTAAATAATTAATATAATTACCTAGAAGGGAGCCTCTTGTTCTTAGAATAAATGAAAAGGATGTCTGCTTGAAAGGGTTGGGCCTGCATTATCGAGAAAAAGAGTTAAAAGGAATCCAGAGAAGTAATCCATTTAATTTTACTATTTATTACATGCCCCATTCCTATAGACAAATGAAGACAAAGGCAGTGACAGCAAGAAAAATGATCATCCAAATGTGCGATCAAGTTCACCTGTAAAGTAGCTTCTTTTAAAAAATGCATCCACCTGTCAGACTCTTATGAAATCCTTGCTCAAATTGTCCAAATCCATTGACATTATTCAAACTAGAAAAATATGTACCAACTTAGAAATAAAAAGCTAAAACAAAAATATACCCTCCTACGAACAAAAAAATCCATCCCAAACTTCATCCTTTAAGATGCTTTCGTCAGAAAAGGATTACCTTAAGGTTATCATCGTGATTAGAAGAACCATATAAAGTGAAAACAAATAGGACCTTCAAACAATACATTTTATACCTCATGTCAAAAGTGCTTTAATTGCTTAATCATATCTCAACTATAGATGTGCATTAAAGGTTTGAAAAAATAGAGATGTTTTCTAAGTCTTGCAACTAGTATATAAAACAAATAATGAAGAACTAATAAAATGCTTTCTTTTCTCATTGGAAGAGAATTCTTCAACTTGAGATTAAGATTATTTTGTGTTATTTGACTTTATAACATGGAGCTGAAGAAAAAGTTCAGGAGCACATACAATGGCATAAATATAGACAAAGATAATCCTATCAGAATTTAAGATATGGAATTATAAAAGAAAATCAAAACATATACAGAGAAAATATTGCAGAATTGCAGTATACTTGTCAGCGAAATATTTTATGGAGCAACTCCCAACAATTATAGATGATTGGAAAATCTTTCCAATGTAAAATTCCATGAATGCTCATGCAAAACATGGACTTCCCACAAAGGTTTTTGGTACTGTAAATACATTGAGGTGAGCAACTTATTTGAGCCAAAATCAATTTTAAGTTTACAAAAACATGTCCATTAGTGAAAGTTAGGTCCCCTTGCTAGCTCAATAAAATTTTACTAATGAGATATAATTGAAGAAATATCTGAAATTGGCAACATATAGGAAGTTCAATTAGCAATACTTTAGTTATGATCTATGAACCATGAACCACACTTCAAAAAAACTTGAGTAGAGGCACTACAACATTCTACTTGTAAAGTGAGGGAACACATGGGACAATACAGATGCTTCTTAAATTATTCAGGTCCAGGCATGGGTGGGTTTTTAGGTCACAAGACATATTTCAACCATATTTGACATGAAATTTGTATGCATCTAATGTAGTCCCAACATCTCAGCTCATTCGCAAACTACAAATTAACTCATTTGTTCATATTGGCTCACATTAACTACCCACTGATCAGGGGTTGACATAACCTATTAGCATATATGAGGCACCATGAATTTGTGTGTGTGCAGTTACTTAAATTTATGTTGGACGTGATGTCTACCAGTACCCACAATGTGGTTTTGATTCTGATTATGCAATTGATTATATGATGTTGATCACTAATTGTCTGCTTTAGATTTTACACGCATAATTTTATATGATGATATGTATGCCTATGAGGTTATGGTACTCTAGTGAATTACAATTGTATCTTCTTATCTTATATAGGCAGTCCCAATGGGAATATGGTTATGACTTTTATGATGTAAAAATGTTAATTATGATGTGTATGATTTTATGGGAATCTATCTAATTCTGATTATCAATTAAGAGATTGTTACTATAAGTTAGGGTTCTAATGATGGGAAAAATTACATCATGCAAAACCATATAATAACCAAGAAATAGCCTACAAAGGATAAGATCAATGAAGGCTTGAAGGATATAAGGGAGGTATGCAAGGGAAAGGTCAACAAGAATTTTGTAATGGCCGAAAATGTACAAAACAACATCAAAATCCAATGACTAGATCATGACAATGGTCAAATCAGTCCGGGATGTGATGAGTTAAAAAGAGATGATTTGATGTTGCAAGAATTTTCAGGGAGTTTGATTATTCTGAGCACTTATCTGGGTTTCTTTCTCGACCAGTAATGTATATAGGTTCAGATTTTAGTGTCAATCCTAGGGGGTCTGTTGGTTTCTACCATCATGATTGAATTTGAAGTCAAATCAGAACTTTCTTATGCATCTGCAACATATTCATTAAACTAGTGTTCTTCCACTAGAAAAAGTGCTTTATTAGCTTAGTCGTCATTCCATGGTTTTCAATGATGGAGACGACTCAAAATGAAAGAATCTTGAGCTTCAAAGATAAATAATTGCTGTAAAATTAGATCGAAGACAATGTTGTATCTGAGGAAACCATTTCTACGTAAAGTTTAAAGTGTCCAATTTATGCTTTTCCAACAGACTAAACTTATCAAAGGAAGTGTTAATATGGAATTCACATGAACCCACAAGAGTAGATCCATTTAAAAAATGAATCCTTTCATGCAATAACATTTTACTGAATTAAAGGAACAAGATTCAATGCTTTAACTGTTTAAAGAACCATCTATTGTTTTATCAAAATATAATGCAGAGTAGCTAAAACAGGATTGTAATTTATAAAGACTTACAAGAACCTCCTACTCAGTCTAATTTGAGTACAATTTAATATAATAATGATGCCAATTATGTTCTCTAGTGCCATAATCTTCTAGAGTTTCACGTAAAAATACTCTAAGTAGGAAAATACCGACTTTGATGTCTTTGAAGTGGAGACATTGATATTTCCTACTACAATAACCCTCCAGTCAATATGCATTAGTTGCTGGAAACAAATGGATTGCTTGGAAATAGAGACATGCTAAAATTACAAATTCTTCCAAGTGAAGGATGCACAACAACAATGTTGTCTACTTGGATGGAGCCAAGGCACATATGTTGGGAGCTAAACTTTGATGTTTTTACTTACCTTTTTATCTTATTTTCCTTCACATTTCCACTCCTAACTAATTCATTTCATATCCTAATTTGCGCATGCATACCTCTAATCATGTCTTTATGAATTAGTTAATCGTTGAAGCATAGTCTAGGGGATTATGACCAAAGCGCTTGCTAAAATTCATCCTATATGAAGATTTCCAAGCCAAATGGCTATGTTTACACATCGAGTTGGCAGAGCTATTATCGAACTGTAGCTGTAATGACATAAATAATCCAAACTTCCTCTTTCTATCTTTTTGAATTCAATTTTGGGCTTATTACAACCTTCATGTAAATCGTAGGCAACGATTACCTTAATCTCAAGAACTGTTTTTGTATAAGTAACGATAAAGAGTTTGAAACAGGGGATTGGAGACAAGAGAATTGAGCTTTGTAACAGAGAATTTTACATTAATGAAATTTACAACTTTCTGATCTTTCCTTGAGTTCGTGAGTTCATCACAACCCTGGTCAGGGAGTTGGACCCACTCTCCTGATCAGGTGTTGCTGAGATGGTGTGTGCTAGTTTCTTTCCATGCATGTATTTCTTTTCCTTGTTGTGATGGTTTGATGTAAGTGTTGTAAATCAAATTGTTGTTACAGTTAATTATTGCTATCATTTCCATTGCTGTTAGAGATTAGTTATTACTGTCATGTGCAATTGTTGTTGAGTTGTTTATTATTCATTGATGAATTCTCAGTCAATTCTGGGTTGTACAATTGTTACCTGCATATATTTTTCACATTAGCCTTGAAATAACCAGTAGATACCGGATTGATAATTAATCTAGGAAAGGGTTGAATAATTTTATTCACACTTGGACACCAACATTTTGGTGCCATTTCCGAGGAGGCTATCAAAGGTACAAGAGCATATCTGACATTGGTTGCTAGATCAGTCTCGTGTCCTGGGGAGAGAAGTTTTCATACTCTGCTCCAGGTTCCGATCTTTATTATTTTTGGTTTTTCTGTCTTTATTTCGATTGATTGCATAGGGGCCATGATCTCACCCTAGGGAGGGAAGTTTTCTTACCTTACTCGAGGCCCTGAGCTTAAGATTTCTTTGCTTACTTTTTTTTATATTTATTTTCTCTTAAAACCTTTCTCTCATTCTGGGGAGGGAAGTTCTCTTACCCTGCTCGAGGTCATGAGTCTAGGATTTTCTTGATTGGTTTGCTTTTTTAAGAATCACTCTCTCACCCTAGGGAAGAGAGTTTTCTTACCTTTCTCCACGCCCCGAGCTTACCGTTTGTTTTACTTTTTGTTTTGTTTTCTTTTCTGTCCCAAACCATTCTCTCACCCTAAGGAGAGAAGTTCTCTTACCCTACTCAAGGCCCTGAGCTGTGAGAATTTTTAATGCTTTAATTGCATGAATAAAGATCCGAATAAAAGGGGCAGAGGAGGACTCCCAAAGAAAGGAAGGAAGGATTTGGGTAGGAACACCTACATCTAGGAAATCATTACAAAAGCAAAATATGAAGCATCTTCATGAGTCGTTGTTAGGATAAGGACTCACACGCAGTCTGAGGGGCAGTCTGTTGAACAACCAATATTACCCTCGGGAGTGAGGACACCCCTTTCAACGACAGAAGGAGAATAAGTAGAGAGCAGAGCATTAGAGAAAATAGAAGTACCCCTTTCAACAACAGAAGAAGAGGAAGTAGCAAGCAGAGGGTCAGAAAAAGGAATCAATCCAAGTGCACATGAAGAAGGAAACCTTTGGGGATTTGCATCACAGCGTGATCAAGGAAGTGTTGTTAAGTGACCTCAATCATTAGTTTTCATACAACGGTAACCTGTTGAAATCCCGAGTGACTATTGGAGGGTATTCATGTAACGACCAACCTCCTCAATCAAATTTCCAATTGGAGACATTAGAGGTGATGCACCGATGAATCACATTCCACTTACTGCTTTGCCTAACTTCCATGGGCTTTCCTCAGAAGATCCAGATACATTTCTATTCAAATTTGATATTGTCTATAGGGGATATGACTATGTGGTTGATGCTCAGAAATTGAAAATATTCCCTACTACTCTCAAAGGGACAACTCTGCGATGGTTTATGGGTCTGGGTGGAAAATATATCTCCTCATGGGAGGAGATGAAGAAAGCTTTTCTGGAGAAGTACCAAGATTATTGTAAATCTCGGGATATAAAGGAAGAAATTTTTAAATTTATGTAGAAGGAGGATGAAAATATGGAGGATTGTGTGGAAAATTTTAAATATACCTTACAGAGATCTGACCATAGTGACCTGGATAAGGATATCTTGAAATTATTTTTCTCCAGGCCCTAAGGGAGGACTCTCTAGACCTTTTGAATATAGTAGGAAAAGGTGATATATCTAAGGAGGACTTTGACTCTATTTGCGAGTTATGCATTTAGTGTTCACGAGGGGCTGCAAGGAATAAGCAAGGGATTCAAACTTCCAAAACATCCAACAAAGGAATTACAAACGCTGAAATCAAGAACTTATTGAATAACTTGAAAATCGACATCCTTAGTACACTTTCCTCTCAGATGGACACATTACAGGAAAAACAAAAGAAAATGGAGTTAGAAAGGACCATGGCCATCTTCTGCCCTTAGTGCAGGAAGAAACATCCATTAAAGGAATGTCCATTAAATACTGTGGAGACATGTGCAATATGTGAACAGGCTCACTCCACTAGTTCATGTCCATCTCTTCCTGGGCTAAAGGTAGTATTCTAGGGAACAAGTGAAGGAGTAGAGCAACTATGCTTTATGGGTTCCAAGAAACCATGGCAGCCAAGCTCAAATCAAGGTATGTCTCAAGACCTTTCTCAATATTTTAGCAATTTAAATATGGGCCCTCAGTTAGTACCTTTTCCACAATCATGGCCTCAATTTTATCAATATCCACCCTGGTAGTCTTGGTTCCCTCAGTCTAGTTCAAACCCTTCATGGTCTCAAAATTGGTGAGGGCCTTCCCCTCCTCCTAGTCAATTTCCTCAACCTATGCAACAACAACAGTTACAACTGCCTTCCAACATTCCTTCCAGTACTCCTCCTCACCCTCAGCTTCCTATCCAACCTAATCCAAATCCTAATAATAAGGGTTCTCAACAGACTAACATGCTCAACCTTCCTTCATATAGAATTTCTACTTCAGAATGTAATGAGATAAATCTGCAATCTAGTCGAGTGGTGAATGCTCAGAATTCAACAATTATCATTGAACATATTGGTGAGGAAGATCCAGAACCAAAATCCCAAGTAGTCAAGAATGAGTCAAATTAGAATTCTGTCAAAAATCCCCCTCCTCATTCGAGTGTTACTTAGGGCCGCCCAACTGATTCACCTTATCCCAAGAGATTAGCCTTGAGTAAGTAGAATCCTCAGCCAAAATTTCTCCTTTTAGGGGAACTGCAGAACCTGTTTGTTAAAATTCCCTTACTCTAAGCTATGCGGGATGTGCCTATTTATGCTAAGACAATTAGAGAATAATGTTCCAAGAAACCTAGAAAGAAAACAAAAGATCCACTTACCATTCATGTTATGGGGAAGCTATCAGACATTATCCTGGGAAAATATGTACCCGTGAAATATGGAGATCCAGGGAACCCAATTCTGACAGTGCAGATTAATGCGGTTGACATCCCGAATGTATTGGTAGATTTGGGGGTTGAAATTAATGTTATCACATCTGAAACTATGCTTACATTAGGTCTACTAAATCAAAAACCAACTCCTACTGTCTTGGAATTAGTAGATAGATCTACAGTAAGGCCAATAGGAAAATTGGAAGACATAACAATTTCAATGGACTCATGTTGTTATCCCGTTGATCTTCTAGTATTACATACAGAATCACCAGCTGGTGGTCACCCTCTGATTTTAGGAAGACCTTGGCTAGCAATTGAAAATGCCTATATCGGATGCTGGTCAGGAAATATGGTGATATCTATTGGGGAAGATATGAAGAACCTTGTTCTTTACCCCCTTGCAAAACCAATTTCATTAGGTAAAAAAACATTTAAACAAAATTCCCTACCTTTAGAAGGACCCAAAGCCAAAACCAAGGAAACCATACTAGTCCTTACTATTAGTCAAGCCCTCTATTTTAAAAATGAAATTGAAGATGATAGTATTAAAAGTTTTATCAGTAGCCCCCATGCCATTTCTGATACAACTCGTCAATTTCTAGAATCTATTATGAGCTGTGAAACGTAGGAAACTATTGAATCAGGAATTGAAGATGAAGATATTCCTGTAATTGCACCCTATGACAATATCCCTATAGAAATTGAGCCAAGGAAGACATTGAATATTAACCTGAATCTTTCACCATCCCAGATTGAACAGCTCTTGAAAGTCCTTCGTGAACATAAGGAAGAATTCGCATGGGATTATACACATATGAAGGGTATCCCTTCTGATTTATGCACTCATCATATATAAATTAAAGAAGACTATCAGCCTGTGAGACAACCCTAGAGAAGAATGAACCCTGCTCTGAAAAACATTGTCAAGGACGAACTTCAAAAGTTTCTAGATGTAGGATTTATTTACCCTATCTCGGACAGTTAATGGGTGTCTTCACTAGTTATTGTTTCTAAAAAGAATGGTAAGTGGCGGATTTGTGTGGACTATAGTGAGTTGAACAAAGCAATCTTGAAGGATTATTTTACCTTACCCTTCATTGACCAATTCCTTGATACCTTAGCTGGGAAGAAGTTTTTTTTCCTTCTTGGATGGGTTTAGTGGGTATAACCAAATCTAAATAGCTCTTGAAGATTAGGATAAAACCACTTTTACATGCCCTTGGGGGAATTTTTCATATCGGGTCCTCCCATTTGGTCTTTGTAATGCCCCTGCTAGCTTCCAAAGGGAAATATTAGGGATTTCCCTAATCTAGTCGATGACAGTGTCGAGATTTATATGGATGATTTTACACCATATGGGAGATCATTTGAGGAAGGGTTTGTTATCGAGAAATCTAGTGTCTATGCAGAGATGCTAGTCCCACTAAGATGGGTGGCTATCTTAGAAACAAACACACTAAAGTTACTTTCGTTTTCCTTTATGAGAAGTTGATGGGAGAGAAGCAAAGTACCAACCTCAGTCTTTCGCTTGGTTCCTTGCTTATTTCTTCTCCCCTCTGACAGGTCTTTGCCGCTTCTTCCTTGCTTATCCCACTTCAAAGAGCACCTATAAGGTCAAAGAAGCATAACACTATCAAAGTATAGAGACCTATAATCATAAACAATATAGGACCAGATATATATTGACCACACAGATGCATATATTATCAAACATACAAGAATGTGGAGGAAAACTTGAATAGCTTTATTAATAGAAAGAGAAGCAAAGAGGATTACAACCCATTGATCTGACCCAGCATCATCCTCTCATCATGAAAGCCCTTCTTCACCTCATGAAAATCTTAGATCACCCAACACTATGATATTCTACCAAGAAATCAACAACGCTTCCTTACAAATACAAGATTCCAGCCTCCAGATCTCTGTGATGAGGGATCCTTATATAGATGTTTGCAAGGGGGTGAGTCAGCTGATGGGTTTTTTGATTAGTGTCCTCTCTCTGATAGTTCTTGGTTCCACTTGGAGATACATGATCTCTTACTCATCCCTGGGCGAATTCAGAGAGGCAAGTGTCACATGAGAAGTTTCTGGAAGATTCCATGATCATCCACCTTGCAAACTGTCTCTGCCATTTTTCTACTCTCACTCATCGCACCCTACAGAAGGGATATCTAGTATGCATCGCACTTTTTACACTGAGCAGGTGAGATGCATCGCACCCTTAGCATTGAGCAGTCTGTATGGTCCAGTTTTGACCAGTTCTGAGCAGTTTTCCATGGAGAACTTCTGGGAGATGATGTAATCAGCTGACCTTGTCCCTTTAGGGTGTGCAACAACACTTTTAGGGACTTAGAAGCCCTTGGTTTATGGACTTATATGATTGGGGTTGCAGTGCCCAAAAATGTCTATAACAATTTCCCCCTAAAGCACGAGGTCGATAATCTTTTGATGTCGGGTGAAATGCTTTAACATGAAGATCCGAAGTTTTTTCGAACTGGAAGGCGACTTGTAATAAGATACAATACAATACATTATCTTCGTAATATTTTCATGATCTAGCTGAGGTGGGCATTCCCATGCTCAACTTTATAAATTCATTTTCATGTACATAGGACAGACAACTGTCTGTGTGACAAACTGATGATTCGGATAGAGCCATCATCCTTTGATTCAGATGATCATCTATTTGGAAATGATGTAAATTTGATGCCTTTATTTTCCTAAATATATCATATCCTGGATGGATGAAACTAGATCCATGGTCTTCAAACTCGTTCAATCTTCGCCCGAAGTACAAGTTGATCGATGTGAAAGATGTTATGGAGTCGAACATGGAAAGACATCGCCTGATTACCAACCAATGATGTAAGCCGTTAACAGGCGCGAGAGGAATCACCGATAATGATGTGACCCTCAAGGTAAAACAATACAATTCACGTGGTGTGAAAATGGGACTTGGTGTTGAACACCACATAAAATCTTCCGGTCGAAGGCCGTTGATGTAAACCTGTCGCCGGAAATGAGAAACTTGCCATTGAGGCATGCAAGCTTCAAAGTACTGAAAGGGTTGTTCCTAGGTCAGCTTCTTGGATAATGAGCTGATGTAGACAAGAAGTGACCCATCGTAAAAGGGCGTTAATGAATCCCACATCTACGACACGGAACAGAGCAAATGATTTTGTGGAGGTTAAAACGATCTGATGATACAAGGTTTAGGGTGGCAGTCACGAAAGAATGGAGCGTGAATGTATTGCAGCGGATGAGACACAGGTGAATTCTCTGAGCAACTTCTCTTGAACATACCGGTGACACTAAAATGGATTGGTAGTGTTAACCCCAAAGATGGATGGTGCGACAGACCAATGGCAATATGACCGGTGAACAGAATAACCCAACCCGACTCAGACATGGAGTGAAAGTGTCATGTTCAAGAGTGACTTGCTACCAATAAAGTTTCTTCAAGTTTTCTTCCCAGTTTTTCCCCAGTCATTGCTGACCAGTACCTCTTTATTTTTATCAAGCTAGAGGAGGATAACATATGCTTGTTCTATAATTTTCTCTTCAGGCAAACTCGTCACTATTTTTTAACGAGCCTAGCGACAGTGAAACTCGTTCTTGTCTATATGGAAAAGTTTGTCGCTATTGATTTTAACGAGTTTAACAACAATGATAACTCAATCCTTTTTTAATTTTAGAGAGTCTGAAAAGGGACGAAAAGGAAACTCCAATAATCCTTTTTCATCATATAATCCCTTAAGTCCGAAAAAAGTATAAAATAATACGAAAGGGATGAATTTTTGATAGTTTTAACGAGCCGAACAAGACAAGCGCTCGATCTTTTTGTGTAATAATCCCTCAGGTCCAAAAAGATTAAAATCTAGAGGAGGGATAGAACTTCCAGTAGCTTTAATGAGCTGGAGAGGCCAATCACTCGGCAATCTTTTCATATTTTACGAGTCAGATGAAAAGAGCTTAAAGGAGACTCGTTTTTTGAGGAACGAGTGATGATTTTGGGTAGCAGCTGATTCCAGGTAAGGTTTGGAATTTTCCAATCACGATAGTGGCACAAGGATGGCTAACAAGATCACTCGTCGCAGATGTTCCTAAAAAAGGGTAAACAATCAAATGGAGGCATATGATTGGCTAAAATAGAGTGGAGGTGATGATGAGAACATGACCAAGGCTCAAAAGCTGATGATAATGCATTCACAATGGTTATGTACCGAAAATTGGTTCATTTTTTAATGAGCTTAAACTCTGGTGGAAACATTTGCTCATTGCTTAGGTTTAGTTTTTAACGAGCTTGAAATTCACACAAAAAAACTGCTCGTGCCAGTCGTATAATAAGGATTTCTCCTCGATAGGTTCAATTTTTAAGGAGCTTGCACCATTCGAAACTTTTCTCTGCTACCTCTCGCATGCAAGCTAGGGGCGACCAACTACTGTCCTAGGGGTTAGTTAACTAATAAGGTCAGGTAGGATAATTTTTCCTTTCCTTTGCCGGTGCCATTTGGCCCCTGTGAAGGCGAACTATCGATCTGACCACTCAGCCAACTTAAGAAGTTGAAATTAGCGGGACTATAGAGTTAGCGTTACGCTGGTCGCTTTTCACTTGCGCACAAAAGGTTTGCATGCCCCCAGGTATAGCAAAGTAGAGTTTCGAGGTTACCACACAGAAGTTCTCACATTTGCAAGATAGTTTCCATCCGCATAGCAGACAGAAACACTTCCTTGGCTTAGTCCATTTGGACAAAGGTGATTCTAGCTCCAATCACCTAACCTTAATGAGGGAATCTTGTTCCGGTCTAATCCCATTTTCCTAGATGGACAAGTGTTGGACCAGTCATATATCCTTCATGGAAACCTACCCTATACCCATAGTTTCCCTGCCGAAGCAGACTAGGGTGCATGCCCCCTGGGTTTCAGTCATGACCACCGAATTACTCGCGTTCTTTAGGTGGACAGACTGGAGATTGATGAGACATTCCTTGCATGAAAAGACCATTTAGCGATGGCATTTGACTATTAGCTATGTGTGAGCTGGGGAATAAAAGTTGGTCTACGAGTTGGACCACTCTGCCTTCATGCAGAAAACACATTACTCGAAAGAGTGAGGAGACGATGGCTCCCATGCAATAAATATAGTCATGCCCAAGGAGTAGATTATAATCTAAAGGCCCTTGGACTACCATTATGTTCATATACATGGTTTTCCTTCTCAAAGTTATAGGCACATTTGGAAGGATCCCTAATGGTCGACTAGTTCCTTTGTCAAAGCCTGTTAGATTTCGTATCTCAGGCATAAGCGCGAACCAAGTGCTTTCCAAGCAGTTGAGGAAAGGATACTCACAGAAGCCCCTTCGTCTATAATAGTGCCGACCATGACCATTCTGTAAGCTTGTACAATGATTCAGAATGGTAAATTAGACGGTAGACGAGGTCTACCTAGTTGATTCCAATTGAAGGAAATGACTAGGTTGCTTGGAGGTGGGACCGAATAAACAATCGGATACGACTCTAACGAACTTCCTTCCTGTAGTAAAGGAACGGGTAGATTGTTCCCATGTTCATCGAAGTCTCTGTTTACGAAAAGAATTTGGACAGTGTCGTTCTCATTCTCTTCGGTGACTGTATCATCTGAAAATGGACCTTTCGAAGGCAAAACCGGGTCGACTGCCACCTCAACCTGTTGACTTTCGTCTGGTGGGTTCAGAGGGTTTATCTTCAATGATAGATGCTTCGACCGACCACAAAGGCGTGTCAGTCAAATTTTCAACTAGTGATGGACTCGGCAAGAGTTTCTTGTATCCAGGAGGAAGCTGTGGCGGTGAAGCAGGACGATTATCCAAGACTCTTTTAGCTTCGTCTAGGAAGGGACAATGGTAGACGACATGATCACCTTCACACAGTTTACAAGGCAATTTACATTTCCTTTTCTATCCAGAGACTTCGCTTTCACTAGTTGACGGTGTACTTTCAACATGATCGTCAGAGGTTGACAACACTGGATTGTGCAAACGAGGAGACTAGTCCTTTAAGATCTAAGGGATGCAAGGACAATCTCGATGATAGTGGTCTCCTTTGCAAAGGACACATGGAGACTTGGGTTTGGATGGTGCAGTCTGTGGATTTTCGCTAGATGATGCATGGTTTCCCCTCTTTGCCTTTGGCTCCTTCTTCTTCTTCTCCTTCTCCTTCCCTTTCTTCTTCTTCTCAGTTACTTGGTTTTTAGCTTCACCAGCTTCACCAAGCGAAGAGGAAGGAGGGGAGGGAGAAACAAGAGAAGCAGAGGGTTGGGGGGTAACTCTAGTATCACCTAGTTGCTGTCTTGATTGTTCAAGAACCGTGATGCTTTGAACGACAGAGGTCGAGAAGAGACATATTGGCAAGCCAATTGTTAATCCTGGAAGTGACAATGTGGCCATATGAGGTGCACCAACATCTCCCCAAGAGGAGAAAGGACTAGGATTTCCTCCAAGGGGACATCCTTGGTTTGTGGACTCCATTTTCCTCAACCTAAGACCAACACGGGAACAATGATATTATTCCAATTAAAATAAATTTTAGACGCTTTGACACAACTTGCTTTTTCAATTTTTAAGAGTCAAGAAAAAGCTAAAGATGACTCTAGTCGCCTTCTATTTTTAATGAGCCTGAAGTGACAAGTGCTTAGATGGACCTTTTCCTTTAAGGAGTCTGAAAAGGAATGAAAGGGACTACTCTGGAAATCTAGACAGAGGGATTACCAAACCAATCACAAAACTGTAGAATACTTTTTACGGTACGACAGTCAATCTTCCCGAATGTTGTGTTCAGTGCATTGTAATCGATAGGGCGGTAGACACGGGAGTCACCATTTTGTTATCGGGAAATCTAGTGTCTATGCAGAGCTGCTAGTCCCACTAAGATGGGTAGCTATCTTAGAAACAAACACACTAAAGTTACTTTCATTTTCCTTTATGAGAAGTAGATGGGAGAGAAGCAGAGTACCAACCTTAGTCTTTCGCTTGGTTCCTTGCTTGTTTCTTCTCCCCTCTGACAGGTCTTTGCCACTTCTTCCTTGCTTATCCCACTTTAAAGAGCACCTGTAAAGTCAAAGCAACATAACACTATCAAAGTACAGAGACCTACAATCATAAACAATATAGGACCAGATATATATTGACCACACAGATGCATATATTATCAAACATACAAGAATGTGGAGGAAAACTTGAATAGCTTTATTAATAGAAAGAATATCAAAGAGGATTACAACCCATTGATCTGACCCAACATCATCCTCTCAGCATGAAAGCCCTTCTTCACCTCATGAAAAGCTTAGATCACCCAACACTATGATATTCTACCAAGAAATCAACAACGCTTCCTTACAAATACAAGATTCCAGCTTCCGGATCTCTGTGATGAGGGATCCATATATAGATGTTTGCAGGGGGGTGAGTCAGCTGCTGGGTTTTTTGATTAGTGTCCTCTCTCTGATATTTCTTGGTTCCACTTGGAGATACATGATCTCTTACTCATCCCTGGGCGAATTCAGAGAGGCAAGTGTCAGAGGAGAAGTTTCCGGAAGATTCCATGATCATCCACCTTGCAAACTGTCTCTGCCATTTGTCTACTCTTGCTCATCGCACCCTATAGAAGGGCTATCCAGTATGCATCGCACTTTTTGCACTGAGCAGGTGAGATGCATCGCACCCTTAGCACCGAGCAGTCTGTATGGTCCAGTTTTGACCAGTTCTGAGCAGTTTTCCATGGAGAACTTCTGGGAGATGATGTAATCAACTGACCTTATCCCTTTAGGGTGTGAAGAAACAATTTTAAGGACTTAGAAGCCCTTGGTTTATGGACATATATGATTGGGGTTGCAGTGCCCAAAAATGTCTATAACAGGGTTGGAAAAATTGGAGAAGGTGCTTAAAAGATGCATACAAATGCATGCTTATCTAAGTATAAGTGTCATATGATGAGAGAAGAGAGTATAATCCTGGGACACTTGCTTTCAGCCGCTGGAATTCAAGTTGATCCTACCAAGGTAGAGGTAATATTGCATTTTCCTATACCAAAGACACCAACGCAGGTACGCAGTTTTATTGGTTGCGCTGGCTATTATAGACGTTTCATAGAATTTTTTTTCTAGAATAGCATTCCCACTTTTTCAGCTGTTAACTAAAGATGCATAATTTTTGTGGACAAATGAGTGTGAAGAGGCTTTTGCAAAAATCAAGGAACTAATCTGCCAAGCTCTGATCTTGTGAGGTCCTAATTGGGAACTCCCGTTTCACATCCAATAGATGCCTCTCAAACAACAATAGGGGTAGTTTTGGGACAGTAAGAGGACAAGAAGCCGTATGCAGTATACTATGTCAATAAGAATTTGACACTTGCTGAATTAAACTATACGGTAACAGAAAAGAAGTTTTTGGCTATTATTTATGCTGTTAATAAATTTCAGCATTACATTACTGGATATCCTACTTTTGTGCATACTGACCACGCAACAATTAGGTACTTGATGAATAAACTTGTAACTCCTGGGCGTGTCACAAGGTGGTTATTATTACTTCAAGAATTTGACATTACCATCATAGATAAACCAGGAAAGGATAATGTAGTTGTTGACTTCCTGTCTAGATTAGATACTAATGATGAAGGTACACCTGTAGAAGATAATTTTCTGGATGAATATCTTTTTGCAATTTCTACTCACACTCCGTGGTATGCAGATATTGCTAATTATCTTGCTACAGGGAAGGTACCCAAGAATTTTTCATACAGGGAGCAACGGAAGATCATTCGTCATAGTACTCGTTATTCATGGATAGCAGGATATCTGTTTTATATAGGAATTGACTAGCAGATCTGATACGGTGTAGTAGAAGATGACATCTATGATGTCCTGAAGGCTTCTCATGACGGCCCCCTGTGGGGGACATTTTGCAGAAAAATGGACTGGACATAAGGTGTTACAGATGGGATATTATTGGCCCTCCATCTTTTGGGATGCAAGAGATTATGTCCGAAGATGTGATAGCTGCCAACAGATGAGTCAACCTGGTCGATCAGATGAAATGTTGTTACAGCCTCAAGTGGTCCTTGAACCTTTTGAGAAATGGGCTATTGATTTCATTGGCCCATTTAATCCATCTTCACATCAAAAATTTTATATTTTAGTTTGCATAGATTATTTGACAAAGTTGGTTGAGGCCAAACCTATGGCGAAAACCACATAATAGGTTGTCTCAGAATTTTTGTTTCAAGGTATTTTTACTTGATATGGCACCCTGAGAGAAATAGTTTCAGATGGGGGAACACAATTTATGTCACATATGATAGCAAGGCTTATGAAAAAGTATGGGATCAAGCACATAATAACATCTCCATATCACCCTCAGGGGAACGGTCAAGTGGAAAGCACAAACAAGGTATTAGAAAACATTCTCACAAAGACTGTGGCAAAGCATCGCCGAGATTGGGATGAAAAAATTCTTGAAGATATTTGGTCATACAGAACATCATGGTAGGATACAACAGGGTTTTCACCATTTGATCTTGTCTACAGTAAATCTCTATTGTTTCCAATAGAATTTGAGATCGATACGCTTAGAGAAACTCTCAAAGTAGGGTTGGACCTTTCGGAAGCCCAAAAACATTGATTGGAATAGCTAAATGAACTAGATGAAATTCGTTTAATGGTTGTCCAGAGAACTACTATGATTCAACAGTAGAGAACAAAATGGCATGATAAATTTATTAAGAATAAGGTGTTTCATAAAGGGGATTGGGCATTACTATATGATTCTCATTTTAAGGACTTTAAGGGAAAGCTTTGCTCTCGTTGGATGGGGCCTTACGAGATTGATGAGGTATTTGATAATGGAACTGTCAGACTTGTCACGATTGATGATACACATGCTTCTTTTATTGTAAATGGACATCATCTCAGACTGTATCATTGTCTGACCTCTAAAGATGCCTTCATCAAACATCTCTCTGATAAATCTGGTTTGAAGGTTGTTAGTGTAGAGAATTCCTCCTCTACATCCTCTGATTAAAAAATCTATCTATATATATATATATATATATATATATATATATATATATATATATATATATATATATATATATATATATATATATATATATATATATATATATTGTTACCACTCAATTATTTTTTTTTGCAGGTACTACCACTGGCATTTATATCCTATGGAGGCAAGAAAAAATTTCTAAGTACTCAGTGTTGTTACTCCTTCAGTGTTGTTATTCTTTCGATGATGTTACTCCTTCAGTGTTGCTACTCTGATATCTATATATATATATCTATATATATATATATATATATATATATATATATATCGTTACCACTCTATTTTTTTTTGCAGGTACTACCACTGGTGTTTATATCCTATGGAGGCAAGAAAAATTTCTAAGTACTAGCTGTTGTTACTCCTTCTGTGTTGTTATTCTTTCGATGATGTTACTCCTTCAGTGTTGCTACTCTGTGGTGAAATTTTTTCTAAGTACTGGTTGCTGTTACTCCTTTAATGCTATTACTCCTCTGGTGCTACTACCCCATGGTGAAAATTTTTCTAAGTACCCGATGTCGTTACTCCTTCAGTGTTGTTACTCCTTCGGTGCTGCTACTCCACGGTGCAGATTTTTCTAAGTACCCGGTGTTGTTACTCCTCCAATGTTGTTACTACTCCGGTGCTGCTACTCCATGGTGAAATTTTTTCTAAGTATTCGATGCTGTTAGTCCTGCGGTGTTGTTACTCCTTTGATGTTGTTACTCCTCTGGTTCTACTACTCCGTGGTAAAATTTTTTTAGAGTACTCGGTGTTGTTACTCCTCCGGTGCTGCTATGCTATGGTGCAAAAATTTTCTAAGTACCTGATGTTGTTACTCCCGGATGCCATTACACCATCAATGCGGTTACTCCTCTGTGTTGTCACTCCGCCAGGTAAGTGCCAGGTATGTCCCTAAGAAGAATTTGCGGCTTTGATTAATAATTCTTTTGACATGACTTGAGGTGACTGTGGACAGTCATTTTTCAGATGGGGGGAGGTAAAACTATATTTAAAAATAGTGGCGTAATCAATTTCAATAATGATTCACCGACGTCATCATAAAAATATTATGCTAATACATCCACTCCATGATTCTTACCTTACTCTGCACATTTATCAATAGATACTGGATTTAATGAACTAGTCCCTTTGGAGTCTGCGGAGTAATTACCATAATGGCTTGCCATTATTTCCATAACCTACCATGGATTTTTCCCATCTTTCTAAAAATCGCCATTCGTACACCCCACTATCATCA
Source organism: Pinus tabuliformis (assembly GCA_031772625.1). Classification (NCBI taxonomy): domain Eukaryota; kingdom Viridiplantae; phylum Streptophyta; class Pinopsida; order Pinales; family Pinaceae; genus Pinus; species Pinus tabuliformis. The sequence goes on along the minus strand of CM062806.1, from coordinate 262,797,960 downwards.
TTTCCTATGCCTTTCTGGAAAAAAAATTACCTCCCGATACTCCCTCCTAACGGTTTCTATGCTACTTCGAAGTGTTGCTACTAAGCTATAGTAGAATGGGTGGAGCGGCTATGAGACATGAACCAGAGAGAACAATTTTGGTTCGAAATAATGCAGATGTATGGATGGTATTTGTAGATGCAGATTGGGATAGATATTTTGAGAGATTGCAGGGGTTTGACAAGATTGTTACAGCTGAATTTGCGTTGAACTTGGAAGAAGATCATTCCAGAGTTCGGGGTCTTAATATCCCTATCACAGAGGAAGCCATCTCGACCATTAGCGAGCTGCCACAAGAAGGGAAGAAGTGGTTTTCAAAGAAGGCTCCCTTTCCAGAGTTCTTGAAAGTGTTTTTACAAGCTGGAGAAACAACAATTCAAAAAGGAAGAGAGTATGATCGTAATTCACTACCTTATCCCTGGGGCGAAGTTTCATACTTTGTGTTAAGATACATTGCCTACGGAGGATGCTTTATAGTGCTTTTCAAGTATAATTTTAAATTGTTAGCATCCCTTCAATTCCAACATGTGAAAATTCATTCGCTGAATATGCCTTTCTTCCTCTGGAAAAGTCTTCAACTGATGGCGCAATCCTCCCGTCACTCTCGGCAAGTATTAGCAGTCCTAACGAATCACAAGTTGGTCAGGATACTCATAATTCAAGCATTGGATCGAACTCCTGTACCTTGGCCACAATTCATTGAATTGTCAAAAGAAGAACTGGAGGGCATTATACCTACAGAGGGGGAGGATGGTGAAGGCTCATCCAAAATGGGAGACACCATAGTCGATGTTGTTCCACAAGAACCAGCATCGCCTGTTGGCTTAGTTGAAATGGAAGACACCACAACTGATGCTGCTCCACAAGAACCAGCATCGCCTGTTGGATGAGTTGAGATGGAAGATGCCACAACTGATGCTGCCCCATAAGAACCAGCATCGCCCATTGGCTCAGTCGAGATGGAAGATGTTATAGCCGATGTTGCTCCACAAGAACCAAAAGAACCAGCATCGCCTGTTGGCTTGGTTGAAGTGGAAAGGATGGAAATTGAGGACATGGTTGATGTTGCTTCAACATTAGTTGATAATTCTCAGGGAGGAATACCACCACCATCACTGGAAAAAATGAATTTGAGGTCTGAAGAAGAGAGTGCATGTAGTGTTGTTACACAAGAACCAACACCACATGTCCAAGAAAAATTGGGGTCTGAAGTAGGAACTGTAAGTGGTGCTGTCACACAAGAACCATCACAACTAACAGAAGAAATTTTGGAATTGGTAAAAGAAAAATAACCTACACCTGACACGGTTCTTTAGGAACTAGAGGGAGACTCGACCCAAACAGAAAATGTAGAAGTTGAGGGGAATGACTTAGGGAGTATAGTCTAGATGGAAATGAGAGAATATGTTCTTCATTCTTCCCTTCCTGCAACTCTACCAAGAGGGGCGAGGAAATATTGGACTCCTTGGCACTCAAAGGAGGAAAAAGTCATTCCCCCAATTTTAAAATTTGTTGGTACAAGATTTGATGCACTAGTTGAGGCGACCACTCAAGTGTCTTCACTTTTCATTGCACATACAAAACAATTTGGAAACATGGGTGTCAACGCTGTTACACAAGAATTGATTCTGACTAAGGAACAGATTGAAGAAGCGGTGATGGATGCTAGCCCTAAAGAACCACCAAGGTAAGATATTCGTGTTGACACTACCCCACAAGGGTTTGAGTCAACATTTTTATAGAGAATGGATGACCGGGTCGAAGAGAAAGCACGTGAGAAAAATGTTGAGGATGGTATTCCACAGGCTATCGAGATAACTCAAGAATTACCGAAAGATGCAATTCCTACTGAAACTGATCCATCAGAGCCAGAGGTAGTTTTGGAATGCATGAGAGAACAGGTAGGAGAAAAAGAAGTGGAGAATGTTGAGTCCTTGACCGTGGTAATTCCGGAAGGAAATGGAGGGCACACCACTCAAGGTGATAAGGAAACAAAAGAAGTGAGGGTGAAGGTGGAGCTAGTCGACTGTGCCAATGACCCACCAGGCCCCACACCAGCTACGAGACCAGTGGAGGAGGTCACTAGCAAGCAAGAATTCATTAAACAATGCACATGAAGGAGACCTCCCCTTAAGGAAAGGTATCAGTCTCAGTTTAATGAACTTATGCAATTAAAAATAGATAATCTGAGATTGAGGAAAATGGTGTTGCGCTTGTAAATGGGAGCAAGAAGGTATAGGAGAAAAGTTGTAATACTTAAGACTAGAGTTGCCCCCTTAGTAGCTCAAACCGAGGACAATCCCATTGTTTCTCCTATGGTACAAACATAACCTATAGCCCATTTATGGGAGGCTCGAGAATTCATTTTGACTGTTGAGATTTAGAAATGGAAGGCTATGGCTGTTCGTCTTCAACAGGGGACAATTTTTGTGAAATATGATTAGGAAGAGTTAAATAGAGTTCACAACCAAGCTGCAGAAATCATCACTGATTATGTGGACTAGATGGATGGGGATAGGTAGAAATGAGAAAAACATCAAAAGAAGATCAAATAGTTAGAAGAGTAGGTGCGAATGCTAAAAGTCAATAAGGAGGAAATGTTTACCTTAAAGCAGGAGGTAATGGCTTGTCGCCCCCCTGCTCATAGTTATGCTTTGTTTCTCCATGAAAAATACCTTCTCGTTTGCCTGGAAAATATTCGTCTCAAAATCAACCATGAAATCGAGGACCTTATACGGTTTCTTTGCATTATAAGGCTTCATGATGTCTTGAATGAACACCTAATATGTGAACTGTATATGCATGATTATTTCTTGAGAGAAGACCAAGCATTAAACCTAGTTGCCTATCTAGGGGATATTCAACTAAGAGCTTTCACATCCTACACCATCAATCAAGTCAAGTGGAATAAGGCGAGTGATACATTTGAAGCAAATCAATCCAATAGGCCTCTTCTTATTCGAAGAGAGCATTGGCAGTCTATCACTATTTATAATAGGCATGCTACCTTCTTGAGGATTGAGGGGCATCCAAAAAATATATTGGTAACTCAGAAATGGTGCACCAAGTTATGCACAACACAGGTCATTGATTGTCAGGATGAGGCTCTAGATAGCTGTCAGAGGAGATGGAGGCTTTCATCATTAGCTGTCAAAGTGTAGGAACCTTTCGGGGCCCCTAACTATGCTAGAGCACTGGAAAGATTGCCATGTTATATTTCCTACATCCATACTCAAGGGGTTCATTGGATGGGCTTGAGATTCCATTTTCCCATCCTTTGGTTGCCAACAGATCAGTACAATCCTGCCTACAATGTGAACAATGATTGGTGGAAACATATCCTATTAACAGGTGGATACAAGCCCCTAGGGATAGATATGGCTAAAAATATTATCTTTCTCAACTCCATGCTCATCAGAGTCGATTTAACCTAGACCTGCGATGACGACGGGTTGCATGAGGACATGCAAAAAGACCAGTTGGGGGGAGATGTTGGGAGCTAAACTTGCATGTTTTTACTTACCTTTTTATCCTATTTTCCTTCACATTTGCACTCCTAACTAAGTCATTTCATATCCTAAATCATGCAGGTATACCTCTAATCATGTCTTTATGAATTAATTAATCATTGAAGCATAGTCTAGGGGATTATGACCAAAGCACTTGCTAAACTTTATCTTATGTGCAAATTTCCAAGTCAAATGGCTAAGTTTACACATCGAGCTAACAGAGCTATTATCGAACTGTAGCTGTAACGACAAAACTAATCCAAACTTCCTCTTTCTATCTTTTGCATTCAGTTTTGGGCTTATTACAACCTTCATGTAAATCATAGGCAACAATTACCTTAATCTCAGGAACTAGTTTTGTATAAGAAAGGATAGAGAGTTTGAAATAGGGGGTTGGAGACAAGAGAATTGAGCTTTGTAACAAAGACTTTTACATTAATGAAATTTACAGCTTTCTAATATTTCCTTGAGTTCATGAGTTCATCACAACCCTGATCAGGGAGTTGGGCCCACTCTCCTGATCAGGTGCTGTTGAGATAGTGTGTGCTAGTTTCTTTCCATGTATGTATTTCTTTTCCTTGTTGTGATGGTTTGATGTAATTTTTGTGAATCGAATTGTTGTTACAGTTAATTATTGCTATCATTTACATTGCTGTAACAGATTAATTATTACTTCCATTTAAAATTGGTGTTACAATTGTTTATTATTCATTGATGAAGTCTCAGACAATTCTGGGCTATACAATTGTTACCTGCATATATTTTGTATAGTAGATCCCAGATTGATAATTAATGTGGGAAAGGGTTGAATAGTTTTATTCACACTTGGACACCAACAACATCAACCTTGGTTAAAAAACCAGGACAAATGATGATAAGGTTTTGGTTCCAAAATCAATTTTCTTTCATGGCCAACAATCTTCAAACCTGGTTTTGATCCTTGCAATTTCTTTGTTCTAAAATCCATGTAATCAATCCCTTATCAGAGGGCATGTCCAATCACCTACCCTTGCCTCCAACACCTGGAGTGATGGCATCTCTTGACCCTTTTATCCCACTGTAAATAACTAGGATGAGATGATTTTAAAGAGGATTTTAAAGAGGAAGAGGGAAATGACTACAGGGCCTTGGGTATGACACAAAAAATCCATCCAGATGAAAAAAATTAAAACTCAACAATAGGCATTGAGTATTAGTTTGTGAAACAATGTCTTATATTTTAGTTAATGAGTGAGTAAAAGATATAATAGGCCCTTTTAGTAATATCTTGGAGTTGTTATAAGTGACATATCAAGATATAAGGGCATAAATAATTATGGTTGACACATGATGATTTGTTAAAAGGAAAAAGTTTCAATAAAATTCACACAAATCAGAATGCAAGTTAAATCACCGATCAAGATATGTAGCTGAATAAAGTCAATTGAAATTAATTTTGAATTAAATATACAAGAGTAAGTATCTGCTCTACACACAATGAGCAATTTCCCCTTTATCATATTTACATAGAAAAATTGTGTAGCGCACATACTATTACAACAAGGGAAGCAGGGGAAAACCACCTTAATGCGGCCATGCTTAATAGTTTGACAAGCATACAAAGGAAACTACAACATGGACAAAACTCTAATAATGTTGATGTTAGTGACAATGAATTGTGCCTTTAAATCACAATAACATTTCACAATGTTCAGATGTGTTGGTTTGTACTCTAGATAAGCAACGAATATACATTTCTAATCCATTAGGTATGTTATTTGTATTATTTTGGTGACAATAGTTGATGGTGTTGGAGTATTATGTAGCATATTTTATCTTATATGTTTATTTTTTGTTAGTTGCACCAATAAAATCAGGGACTATTCTCTAATGATGAAACATCTACTTATTTTGAATCCTTTACTTCTGTAGAACGTACACTTTTCATCACATTTGATGTTTTTTCTCCAATGTAATGACAACTTTCCCATTGTAAAGGTCCAACTTTGGACACATGAGGAACTATTGTTCCTTCTTATTAACCATTATATCTGGCCCTATTACAAACTGTACTGATAACATGTGATCCTTGTTAGAGTTTGGGCAGAGTTGTGGTGCTAGAAATTCATTACAAAATAAAAAACCTCTTTCCAACAAATATGATTTTTAAAACCCTTGCCTTGGATCATACTCAGATGGTGTGTTAGATAGGGCAACCTTGGTGGCATGTGCACCCCATAGTAGAGCATGTAGCATAAAAACCCTAATTGCATTCATCAATAACAAATTTGGTAAAGGCTATCAAAACATATAACATGAGTAGACATTTAAGGTGAATGATATTACAAATAGTACATAAAAAGGTTCTTCATTAGTAAAAACTACGTACACATCAAAATGTAAAAAGGGTGCATTAACATGTTCTTTAGTGAAAGAACCATGCTATGAGAGTCCCAAGAAAAATGATAACAATAATGTATACACATAGTGGGGGCCTATATTGATGTTGATCAATGTTTTCCAATGTAATAAATAGTGATTCTATATCATCTCTGGCACCTACATGTACACTTGAGATTGCTCCAACCACTAGATTAGTGGACATTTTGTGGATCTCTGTAAGGTTCTTTATTGCAAAAAAATGAAATCAAGCAATCCATATTTTTTCTTCTATGTAGAGGGGCTTCAAATTGTCTTTGCAAACATTGTAGATGCCTTACATGTGATTATAGATTAACTCTGAGTTTGTTAATTCCTTTATGTCACTGAACCTTTTTTTTGCCTCTTTTAACCCCACAACAAGTCTAATGTAGTATGCTTCGTTATTGGTTGTCCTTCCCTGCACTTCCCATATTCTATAGACCACATGATTTTTTGCCCCATTGTGAAGGACAAACTTTACAAATGCTCGATCTAGATTTGGGCGGCATGACACTTCAATGCACAGTGTCCACTTTTCCACCATTTTGTAAGATTAGAAGAACTACATAATGACAAAAACACAATAGATTCATATTAGACTATGAAATATGATAAACTAGCATTTGCACCAAATGTTGCAAAGGAAACGCCGTAAGGCATAAATTGAGGAACAATCAGGACACGGGAATGGGCAAATCTAAATGAAATGTAGAGATGTAGTAGAAATGAAATTGATTTAGGGTGCCTCACACTATTTTTTATTAATTATTGAATTAATATTTCATATAAATCATTGTTCATGACTATGAAGCTACCAAGTTGCTCAATGGGAAAGCTATAGCCAAAGGAGAGGAGAGGTAGGAAGAACGCTATAAATTGTACATGTGAGTTAATTTGAATTTACTTTAAAATCATAGTAATTTAGTTTCAATTCGAATTTATTTATTTCTAAAATCACTTTTATTCATAAAATTAATTAATGGTTGTGTAAGACTGAACGTATGCTTTAAAATCATAGTAAACAATCTAATAAGATAAAGATGATTATTAGAACTAAATCATAATTTTAATTTGTTTTATTATTTAATTAATAAAAATAATTAGTCTCTCTCCAATAAGATGAAGCTGATTATTAGAACTAAATCATAATTTTTTTTTTTTATTATTTAATTAATAAAAATAATTAGTCTCTCTTGTATCATACCCATGGTTGGTGTTAGGTTCCTATACCAATAGGTTTCATTTTTCATGATTGACTGGAAGTGCCAAATATGTTCATCCTTTCATGCTGCAAAGGTTCCATATTTTGTAAAAAAATGAAGAAAATTAAAAAATGAAAAGAGGGTATGCCTTAAATGAATAATCAAAGGGCAAGAAAAATGAATTGGTCAGAAAAAATAATAAAAATGAATCCCAAACCAAAAGACCAAGAAAGTGGCCAGTCAAAATGCCACTGCTATCTTATTTGCAAGATTCAGAGGGTGCAAATACTGTTTTTTATCACACTTGATGGATGGCCCAACAGTTCAATCTGGACCACTCCATATTTGAATTTGTTGTTGTAAAATAGAAAATGAATATCTGTCCAAACAGTTCAAGCTTGGCAGGTGACTAGATAGGTAGAGAAATTAAGGAGCCCAACTGCTTAATCTGGGCCCTTGGAAGATATAAGGGTAGATTTAGATAGGAGGGCAGTCAAAAGAAAAGAGGAAATCAGGGTTTGCTAGTCCAAATGCACCCAATCCAAAGGAAGAAAAAATGCTAGGTGTATTAGGCTGGGTAAGCAGTTTGAGGTTGCAGAAGCAAGGTTATGATCAATTTTTGCCTTATCATGAAGGACTCATCTCATCAATGACACTAGTACCATGGCAGAGTGACTGCAGAATAGTGGAAGAATGACTAATTTCCCCCATCATTCCCCCATAGATCTTTTACTAACATCCCCTTAAGGACCTTGGGATTTGCCCAATAGTCCTGCTTCACTTCATTTTCTCAGAAATGCTAAGTTAAACTCTGAGTTTAGTTAGTGAAAAGAAGCTACATTTCTTGTGTAAAAATCATCATTCCTTACTCCTTTCATCTCCCTATGCCTAAGTTTTACTCTATAAACTTAGCATTCACTCATGCAATTTCATTCCACAAAGTCATATTAACATTTAACTCTATTATTTAGCTCCCTCAATCATTTTCCCACCACTATTTTTACAAAAAATCTATATAAAAACCCAAAAAATACCAAATATCCCTACCCATTGGCAACTATAGCCATATAATACAAAGTTTGGGGAATATTAAGTCCATCCGAGACTTTATGATGATGATGATGATGATGATGATGATGGTTAACGTCCACTGAGACCAAATTGGTCTATCGGACCTATAATTTTCTTAGTTTTTAATTATCTGGCTCCTTGTCTTTATTGGCGAGATTGGTGCTCTAGCTTTCTTTTTTTTCTCTACGGTCTTCCAACTTCCTTTATCTTGCATCTCCTTCATCTCTTCTGGTTCTTGGTACATTGGTGTTTTAGCTTCGCGATCTATTGTGTTCATCCTTTTGAAGTTAGTCGGAGAACAAGTTTGGTCTACGAGATCTGCTTTGCTGTTAAGTGAAGATTTATTTTGTGCGGTATTCGAATCCTCATCACTGTTGATGCTTGAGGGGTTGTCGAGTTCACTTTTTTGTTGTTGGGTGGGGCTTTCTCCCTGCTTGTCTTGAGAGTTGTTTCTTTTTTGCTCGATTTCTTGTGATTCAGAGTTTTCTCTAGAGTATTCTTCTTTGATGACAGTGTAGTGTTCTTTTTGTGCTCCTTCCCACCATGTAGATCTGTGGTAGTTTTTTCTAGCAGAATTTTTCTCAGAGGCTTTTGGGCAATTTTTCGCTAGATGGCTTGTCTCAAAGCAGGATCGACATCTGAAGAGGACACTTTCATAATCAAGTTTCTGGTTCCACACATAGTCTTTACTTGCTAGGTTTATTTCAGCTAGGAATCCAGCGCTGAAGTCCATTTCCAGACAAATGCGTGCACAGGTGGTTCTGGCATATTCCTCTGTTTCTGGGCACCTGTAGTAAAATTCCCCAATTGCATTTCCAATGGCTTTTAGTGAGGAGAGTTTCCAGAGATTCCAGAGATTCCCCAATTATATTAACCCTTCAGCATATAAACCTTCGGAGTTTATTTAACTTCAGGTTAAATAAATAACTATGCAAACCCCCTCCTGCATAAGCTATACCTTAACCCCTCCGCGCATGTATAAAAAAACAATTTGTTTAAATGAATAACCAAGCCCACCCGCATAACCGCATAAACCCATATAACCCAAAGTTTAAACACTGGCGCATTATCAAAACATTTAAATATTACGTGGGCCCCCTCGTTTTCAAGTCCCACAGCTTTAACTTCCCGACGACCATCCGATCCTGCACCCTCGATCCAACGGCTGGCGGCAGATATCGCATGCCCCGATCTGTTGAAGGTTAGCATCCGGGGGATTGGTGGTATTGCTGCTGTACCCCTGCCACGCGTCAATCTCCCGGCGTGATCGGAGCCCCTCCCTGCAAAACCACCCTGGGCCAAAGGCGGTGCAGGGAAAACCGCTTACCGCCCGCCACCTGCCCCCTGACGTCATGCCCACGTCACTGATGATGTCGCGTCTACGTCGGCCCCCCACTCCTCTGCAGTACTGCCACATCACCTGCTGACATCGCCGCCCCGCCAACGTGTCATGCCCACGTCACCATACACGTCAGCTGCCACGTCACCCTCCGTACCCGCTACGCACCAAAATTACGTCAGGATGATGTCATCCCAAAAAGCGCCAAAAAGTGCTAAAATGTCCAAATTTGGTTAAAAAGTCGTGAAAACGACCATTTTGCTTATTTTCTATTGTTGCGCCGGCGAAGAACGTGCATGCGGTTTTATAAACAATCTGCCACCAAACGTGCACAGTCCATCACCCTGCGAATTTGGCTCCATAGCTCGACCCCGAAGCTCGAGTTGTACCTCCTAATTGCCCTCTGTGCCATCAAAAACATGTATTTACCCACTGTTGACCCATAAACCCTGTTTTTTCAAAATTTCACCATTAAAATTGACTGTGGAGCTAGAATTCACAGAGAATTGCACTCCTACCTGTGCATCACCTCTTATTAATATACTAGGTGACCCTTTGTTCAGAAAACGAACCAGCAAACGTGCCCTCCTCTGAAAACTGGCCATTAAAACCGACTTTGAGCCCATTTCCACCAGTAAATTCTCCAAACTGCCCATGCATTGAGTCCCTTTGTTAAAATTTCGCTCGTTTGGCTAAAAATCAATCCCATTCCCTCTGCAGTTTACTCACAGAGCCTATGAATCTAGCGAATTCATTCAAAAAACCTATCTAAATTCTGCAAATTTGCTGTTTTACCATAAACTTTACACAGTGAGGCCATATCTATACCAAAGTCTAGTCTTCCAGCTCCCTTACAAATCTCCAGAGGCAATTTTCACTGTTCAGTTGTTACACCAATCCAAATTCCAGATTATAGACACAAAGCATTCAAAATGGCCACTCCAGCAGCCTTGAACATCACTCCTCTCAATGCACCTCACAAGGAACTTGAAGCATTACCTTTGGCTAATAGGGACCACTTAATTCAAGACTTGGTTGGTGACAGAAGCCACCTGCAGACCTTATGTCAGCTCAGGAACAATTATTTGAACAACAGTGACATTTATGGCATTTGGGAATCAAACTTGCCCATCTACTTCCTCCCTTCTGTAAATGTTTTCCCCGAAATTATTTGCCTCTGCTGTGAAAACTATGACCCAACTCAAAGAGCAATCAAGTCTCCATCTGGGAGCATTCTCTTCCAAATAAATCCGGACTCAATCAATCAAATGCTAAATTTCAAGAAAACTCACCTTCTGGTCCCTCTCTCTATGAAATTCTTGCTTGATGAAGGTCCTAAACTCTCCAGCTCATAGATAGCCCGAATTGCCAAAGCATTCATGAGAGCAGATTGCCAGCCAACAGGGTCCCTTCCTTTTCTCTATATAGATTTCGATGAAGTGGGAAAATTACTAGTAGATATGATATCCTATGTTCTGGGTTTCAAAACAAGTGAACATATTGATCATACTATATTGGTCTTGCTATCTGCATTTACCCTAGGATAGCCCCCTGCTGTCAAATACAATTATGCCAAATTCATTGCCAATAAGATACATGACCAACTGCTGAAGATGGATAGGGAGGGAGTCTTCAAATATTCCTCCTATATCTATCATCTGTTCATGTATTACCAGCCAGACTGCTTCTAATGCCCCATCAAAAGATTGGACTCTAAAGGAGAAAAGATGTCTGTGATTTTTTGGACCTCAGTCTTTCATGAAGTCCACAACTCCCCTTACTCTTACTATGAGTTTGTTGACCTGTTTGTCTATCCAGTCTCTTGCCTCCTGATGAGAACTCCTCCTGCTAGGCTATCCTATGACATGTAGAAAATATTGCAGCTTTCAAAGAACTACAAAATAGGTGACTGGTACTTTTACCAGAATCACACTGTCATTAGGATGTATGGCTGTGAGCTCTGTCCCTACAGGCTGCCAAGATATGTGCCAATGAGATTGTTTGCCTTGGAATATTACAGGCAAATCATCAATTCATATTTAACTCATTTTCATAGTGCCAAGAAAAAAGCTCGTCTGAAATTCAAAGACCAACTAGGCCCCTTTGTCATGAACAAAAAAGAAGGGTGGCAAGATTCTGACCAAATATTGGGGGAGAAACTCAAGTTAAAGAGGAGTTTTTGGTGGGTCCCTTATGACCCAGATGGTTTTATCAATGCTAGAAAAATAAAACATAGGCTGTCAGCCTATGAACATTGTAAAATCCCACAGATTGAACAATATGCTAATCAAGATGAGTGGGTGCAAGGCACACTAGTTGAAGAGTTCACTCAGGAAGAAATAATGGAGCAAAATGTCAAAGATTTGGAAAAGACTCTTGACTTGGATTCTTTTGAGCAGGTGATATTCAAATTGCCACAACAAGTCGGAGAAGGCACATCAACTTCTGCAGCTCCACAAGCTGCCCAAGAAAGGTCTACACCAGCAACAGGTACATCAAAAGGCAAGGAGGTAATGGATGCAGAACAAGAAACAGTGACAGAACAACCTGCTACCTCAAAGGAGCAGAGTCAAGGGAAAGTCCCTCCACTGCACATCGAGACACTACAGGTGCCAGCTTTACAGACTCCTCTTAATGAGGAAAGAGGCAAGAAGCAGGATAGGGAAGAAACTACACCTGCTAGTGGGTCAACACAACAACCAGAAGCCAAAAGACAGAGAGTTGATCCTCAAGTTGAGGAAGAAATTAGTGAAGAAGTCATAGAGAGTCCGAGGAGGGAAAGAGAAACTAGCCAGCAAACACCTACTAGCTCATTCCAGTAAGAGCAAGAGAGGCAACATGGTATGGAGGTGTCCTCCTCAAGACAGCAAAGCAAGCAACCACCTGGTATTAAAGGAACTTTCATGGAAATCAAGGCCCAAAATGAGTTGTTAAGAGTACAACTGTATGATCAATTCCTCAAGACAACACCCTCCAAACAACAGAGATTAATGGCAACTTATGACTTTAAGGAGGAAAAAATCATTATAAGTCATTTCAAGCCTAAGATACCATAGCCACAGACAGCTGTAGATTATATAAATACAAACTTAGAGGTCCTCTCCAAGGACATACATCCGATGGACCAAATTGAGCTACACAAGCAAACAGGTGAAATGGTCTATGCTACACTAGCAGACAAGGCTATGCTGGCCCATCAACTGAAGGAGTCATTGAAAAATACAAACACTCAATTGGATTTGGAGAGAATGTCTTCCTCGGCCAAAGATAACAGCATAAAGACATTGGAGGAAATCATTGTGGAACTAGGGCATGGTCCTAAGAAGGTTGCCAAAGGCATCCAGGCCCTCATAAAGAAAAAAGAGGAAGATATTGCTGCACTCAGAAAAAATTGAGGTTACCTGCAACCATGCATCCTAAAACTGCAGAACTTGTGCAAGAGAAAGAAGGGGAAGATACAATGGATTTGCTCATGAGGATGAATCAAAGGATAATTCAAATGGAGGAAGAGTTGGAGAAAGCATTGCAAGGCAAGTAGGGAGAGTCTACCTCCCAGCCACCTGAAACAGCTCCAACAGTTGCCACTGTTCCTCCTACACAAGCAGCAGCAATTCCTCCTGTCATTCCAGCATCAGCAACAGCTACATCAACTACAGATGCTACACAAGTAGCAGCAACAACAGCACCTGAAACTAGCATGAGTATGGAAGAAATTATGAAAGCAATCAAAGAGCTAGAAGTTCAGGTGACAGAGGTGAAAGAGGCCAAAGAAAAGTTGGCCAAGCTGGAGGCAAGCTATGACAAGTTCAAGATGACAGTGGCTGAGAAACAAAGTGAAATAAAAGCCTTGGAAAACAAAATAAAAGCCTTAAAGAAGGAGCTTACTTTAGACAAAACTCTAGCTGAAATCAAGAAAATTTTGTGGGCCAAAATTGGCCAGACAATCACTGACCAATGGGAATCAATTCAGACCATACATGAACAAATAGAACTGATAGGCTTAGCTCAATTTGAGAATCAAAGGGCCAGAGCATTACTGGGAAATATTCTTAAGCAAGCCAATAGAATGATTCACTTCCTAAACACTCATACCAAAGAGCAGCTGGCAGCTCTAGATATCAGTAGCAGGACAGATACTATTCTGACAGTGATAAAGGTGCTGACCTTGAGAAATTTTGTGCAGACTCTAGAAAGAAAGTGCCATGAAATGCAAGCAGAAATAAATGACTTCAAACTAAATATTGCATCATTACAAAGCAGAGGGTTACCCAGCTTATTGACCAGTAGTGGCAGACTGCTAACCCGTGAACAATATACTACTAGGATGAATAACTATATTTCCAATCAGATTACAGCATCCTCAAGTACCTCAGAAGCAACAGGGCCTCCCTCTGGACAAAATCTTTATGACAAGCTAGAAAATCTATTCTACATTGAACATGAGATAAATCACCTGTTTGAGGTTCAGCCCAACTTTTACAGATATGCTAAAGCTGATGAAACACTGATTAAAATACAAAGACATCAGCTGCCCCCAGAGGATTGGTGGCAGACAATGCTGGAAATTCTACCCAGATAATTTGATTCCTGTTCCTTTTTTGAGTCAGCTACAGGTCAACAACTCCACATACGTAGGCCACTTTCCAAGGTGTAAAAACAGCAGAAAGAGAAGGTCATATTGAAACTGCGGCTCATTAAAGACAAAACCGAGCACCGAGGACAGCAAAACAACAAAAACAACAAACATGGGAATGCAAAGTAAAGACGCAGCTCCAGCCGTCTCACTCAGTCTAAAAAGTCAAAAATCTCTGACAGACTACACCGCCAGCACACCAACATTTACTGTGCCATTTATTTCTCTCATTTACTTATTTTGAAGAGTTGGTGAAAAAAGTTATTACATGAAGACTTATCAAACAAGATATTTTCTATCTCATTTTTGTATAAATACCTCCCCATAGAATGTATTTGGGGTTGGTGATTTTCTCTCTGGACTGTGCTGTAAATTCTGAGTGTTTTAATACAAAAGCTGTTGAAGTTCATTGTTGCTAACCGTCTGGAAGTGGTTTTGATGTTCTGAGACCTGCTACAGAATTCCTGTGTCATTCTATGGAACAATAAGTTATTCTAAACTGTGTTTTATGTTTTTTGTGTTTGCAAATTTCATTTACGTTCCATAATCTTGGTAACAGAGAAGAAGAATAGCCCAGGATTTGTCTAAATGCACCCTGTGTTCAATCTCTGCTATTAATTATGTTTTCTTCAGAATTAGTCATAAATATGAATTCTTAGCTGCTCATTTTTGCACTGATTCTTTCACTTTGAATATTACCTAGGAATTCTTCATTGCTCCTTAATAATATTCATGCAATTTCTCTCTGCCAGCATAATGAAATATTCTTGATTGCCTTTCATTCCCTGACTTCATTCCATCAATTTCAGATTTGAAAATTGTGTCAAAACTGCCTATCTTGCTCTGTAGCATTACCATTTACCCAAGAAACACTTTTAGCAATACACCATCATTGACTCCATTGCCCAATAGTATAGATTGTTTTGGACTTGCATCTCAGCCCTGCCTAAAATCACCATCCAACAAACTTAAAACAAAACCCTGTACATCATAACTAGCCTAAAATATTTCAAAACAAAGCTAAATTACAAAGAGAGAGCCCTCTCTGGTTGCAGGTAGGCTAGAACCTGCAGCTAAAAGATTGGTTAGTGGTTACCTCAGCCGTATTCCCTTCAGGAGGCAAGGAACAACTTGAGTGATAACAGTTGGTATTATACAACGAATCTTCTGCATCTCATAACTTATCCCAAAAAAAATTCTACTCATAATTTGAATTTATTTATTTCTCGAGTCAAATTTATTCATAAAATTTTAATGGTTGCTTAACACTGAAAGTATGCTTTAAAATCATAATAAATGAGTTTTAATTTGAATTTGTTTATCTCTAAATCACATATATTCATAAAAAAGTAATAGTTGTAACACTGAAATTATGTTTTAAAATCATTGTAAAAAATCTAGTAAAATAAAGATGATTTAATTTACTTTCTATTATTATTTAGTTAATTAAAATAATTAGTCTCTTATGTGGAATTCTATTTTTCTCCTCCTTATTCAGGTAAGAGAATTTATATTACACATAATTATGGGCCTTGCTAATTAAGACACAAGATAGGTATTGCCATTGGAGTTTATTCAGCTCAGGAGTCCAGGGATATTTGTTAAGGTTGACTCTTATTTTTCATCTTGGTAACCTGAACTCTTTATTTTTGACAATTTCTAAACCTAGACACATAATTATATTATGTTTTATTAATGAAAATACAAAAACACAGTGTGCGTGAGGGTGAAAATGCATATCAAATGCACGATTCTTCCATGCAGTTGAAGGATTTCTGGAAAATTGACGATTGTTTTGAAAAGTTTTTGTTTTATTTTTTACTAGGGTTTCGATGGCTTGTTGGGTTTACAATTTATAAGGCTATGTCATGTTGTGTTTCAATGTCTCTCTTCTTTTGTAGGTGGATCAAACTTCTCATATGAATTATGTCTGTGGATCAAACTTCTCAAGTTAATTACATCTGTAGATTTCCTAGGACACATGTGCTAGCTGTTGTCCAGAACCCCTTTTTGAAATCTTCGACCCTCATCAATGACACATGCTCTAATATGTTTGTTGAGGGTTCTTGTGGAAGAGTATTGAAATTACTTACATTTATATGAATATTTTGGTAGATCTGACGAGAAGAGAAGGGTTTCTGGTATTTTTAGTTTCTTCATAGTGTTGTTGGGAAAAGTATCCAATACGGAATGACCCTATCCCACTCTAAGGGTGATAGTTCCTTAGCAACAATCAAAGCAAAGCTATCTAAGATTACTTCTTTATGAAATGTAAAAGAGGGGAGAAAGAGATCCACTAACCGATGTCTTTCGCTAATGGTTGATCCAATCTTCTCTCCTCTGCTGCTTGCCCCCAGCTCCTTGCTCTTTCACTGGCCCAGCTACACCAAGATCCTGCAAAATGGCAAGAGAGGGAAACTACAAGAAGCATACATTCATAATTGATTCAAGGATTAGAATAAATCAAATACACAAGTATAACAATACACCATTGAGACACATGCATATAGAAGAACCTCAAATGCTTTATTAATGGAAGAAGTAAGGTTCAGGAAGTGATACAACCATAAGAGGCCCAATCCAGCATCACCTTCCCAGCAGAAAGAAATCTCCTCTTCACCTCCTTCAAAGCAAATCACCCAATAGTTCTAAACTCAAACCAATAGCAATTCTTTACATTCACAAGATTCCAGCCTCTGGATCTCATGGGAGAGAGATCCATATATAGGAGTTTGGAGAGAGGATGAGTCAGCCTGAGATGTGACTAGTGTCCTCTCCCACTCCAGTTCTTCTTCAGTTCTTGAGTCCACTTGGAGGTTCTTGCTTCCACTTGGAGATCTAGAACCTCTTACTCATCACCAGTCGAATTCCCTGATCCAAGTGTCATTTTGGAAGCTTCCTGGGCATTGACACCTTGAGGAATGACTCTGCCACATGTCCAAACTCGCACAACGCAGGTAGCCTTCTTTGCAGTTGACATTCAACGCAGGTAGACAGTGGAGCACTTGACATTCAGCGCAGATGCTCAGTGGAGCAGTTGACATGATCCAGAATTGCCTTGTTTTTGAGTAATTTTCAGTGGAGAACTTGTTTGGATTGTTGTGGTTTGCTGACCTTGTTCCCCTAGGGGTAGGAACAACATGTTTAGGGACTTTGGATCCCTTAGATTATGGAAATTTCATGCTTCATGCTGTAATGCACAAAAATGTCTATAACAGTTGCCCCCTAAAGTATGAGGTTGTTTATCGGGTGAAATGCTTTATCAGGAGGATCCGAAGTTCATTCAATCGCTGAGAGGTGACCTGTAATAAGATACAATACAATACATTATTTTTCATACTGCTTTCATGATCTAGCTGAGGTGGGAATTCCCATGCTCAGCTTTATAAATACATTTTCTGTACATAGAACAGACAATCGTCTGATGGTAGACTGATAATTCTCTGTTGAAATTATCATCCTTTGGGTAGGATGATCATCTGCTGCACATGTCAATGTCTTTATTTCCTGAATATATATCGCAGCCCGGATGGATGAAACTAGATCCGGGGTCTTCAAACTCGTCCGATCTTCACTCTAAGTACAAGTCGATCCATGTGAGAATTTCTTGGAGTCGAACATGGAAAGACATCGCTTGATTACCAGTCAATGATGTAAACTGTTAACAAGCGCGAGAGGAATCACCGATAATGATGATGACCCTCAAGGTACGGCAGTACAATCCACGTGGTGTGAATAAAGGACTTGGCGTCGAACACCACACAAAATCTTTCGGTCGAAGGTCATTGATGTATACCTGTCGCCGGAAGTGAGAAACTTGCCATTGAGGCATGCAAGCTTCAAAGTACTGAGGGGGTTGTTCCTAGATCAACTTCTTGGATAATGAGCTGAAGTCGACAAGAAGCGATCCGTCAAAGGAGGGCCTTAATGAATCCCACATCAGTGACATGGAACGGAGCTAATGATTGTGATGAAGGTGAAAACGATCTGTGAAATATGATTCAGGGTGGCGGTCATGAAAGGATGAAAGATGTTGTATGGTAGTGGATGGGACACGGTTGACTCTTTCTAAACAACCTCTCTTGAACATATAACGACACTGATGCGATGGATTGGTAGCATTAACCCAAATGTGGATGGTTTGGCGAGACCATGGTGATGAGACCGGTGAATGAAACAACCCAACCCGATGTGGTACGGAGGAAAAGTGTCATGTTCAAGAGCGACTTGCTACCATTAAAGCTTTGAGGTTCTCCCAATTTTTCCCTAGTCATTTCTGACCAGTACCTCTTTATTTTTGTCAAGCTTGAGGAGGATAACATATGCTTGTTCTATAACCTGCCCTTCGAGCAAGCCCATCGCTATGTTTTAATGATCCTAGCGATAGGGAAACTCGTTCTCGTCTAAAGACAAGTTTGTCGCTATTTAATGCATTTTAACGAGTCTAGCGACAAAGACAACTCGGTCCTTTTCATTTTTAGAGAGTCTGAAAAGGTACGTAAAGTTAACTCCAAAGGTCCTTTTTCGTCATCTAATCCCTTAAGTCCGAAAAAGTATAAAACAATACAAAAGGGATGAGTTTTCGATATCTTTAACGAGCCGAACAAAACAAGCGCTCGATCTTTTTGTGCAATAATCCCTCAGGTCCAAAAAGATTAAAATCTAGAGGAGGGATAGCTCTTCCGGTCATTTTAACGAGCTGGAAGGCCAAAACTCGACAAACTTTTCATATTTTACGAGTCAGGAGAAAATAGCTCAAAGAAGACTCGTATTTTGAGGAACGAGTGATAAACAGGGATAGCAGCAGATTCCAGGTACAGGTTGGAATTTTCCAATCACGGCAGTGTCACAAGGATGGCTAGGTGAAATCACTCTTCGCAGCTGTTCCTCAAAATGGGTAAACAATCATATGGAGGTGAACGATCGGCCAAATGAAAATGGAGGTGGCAGGTGCAAACACGACCAAGGCTTTTTATGGCTGATAAATTTACGATCACAGTGGTTATTTACCGGGATAGGTTCATTTTTTAGTTAAAAATGAGCTTAAACTCTGGAGGAAACATTGCTCACTACTTATATTTATTTTTTAACGAGCATGAAGACCGCGTTAAAACTGCTCAGATCTTGCGTTTATTTTTTAACGAGCATGAACTTTATGCTAAAACTGCTCGATTATATAGTCAAATTTTGATTTTTACCATAAATAGCTTTTCTCTTTTCAAGGACAGTACTTTATTCTCAATTGCTGCAACAAACTTTGTTAGAAATACATAATCATGAGATGAAAACCCTAATATTTTGCTTTGAACTACGTAAAAAGCTATTAAAAAGTGTTTTTACCTCTCATTTTACCATTTCATTTGCATTTGGTTTGTTGGAGCTCTGGAGGTGCCTCTTCCCCCTTGATTTTCACCAGCTGATTCCGGGAGATTCTGCGGACGATTTTCAGCGCCGTCTGGACCAGGTAGGAGCTAAACCCTAGCTCTTTCTTTTCATGGTTTCCTTTTTCAGTTTTGTGCCTGTTTCCCAGCTTTTCTGAGCCTCAGGGGTTTTGCCAGGGCGCCCTAACTTCAGCGCAGGTTTCCCATTCGAAACCTGCGTTGAATGTCAAGCTGCCTTAAGGCAGCCTGACCTTCAACGTAGGTAGGACACTCTCTGCCTGCGTTGGGCTCAGAAAACTGAGTTTTTAGCACATTTTTTGATGAATTTTTGCCAGTTTTTCATCAAATTCAGGAACTTACTCCTTCTCTTGTTTGTTTTGCAGGGATCTTTGAGCAAAATGTCCCTTACATGGCGAGAACGAGAACATGAAGAGGAGGACATGATTGCCCTCCATGACCCTGTCACGGTGAACGCGCTGCGGAACTGTGGCCTGCTGAAGTTTTTCCGTATCTCTAGCATGAGAGCACAGATTACTTTGCTGCAATATATGCTTGATGCTTGGGATCCCATTAACCAAGTATTCTAGATTAGGGGAAAGTCCATCCCCTTGACCATAGAGGACATTTACTTCTTGACTGGATTGTCAAGGCGAGGTGCCCCCATTTCTTTGTCAGGTTCAGCCCGGGGGACTGACTCCGTGAGAGATTATGTCCGCCAGTATTGCAGGGAAGGTTCCCAGCCGAGCAGAGACGGCAAGGTTGTTATCCGTGAGATTATTGACATGTCTCTCAGGTCCATTCTGTATACCATTGGTAGGATGGCCGGTAGCGCAACTCTACATGTTGCCAGCAGATCTTATGTGCAGCACGCCTTGGAGTGTCTCCAACCGAAAGTATTCAACTGGTGTGATGCAGTACTTGTTCAGATGAAAAGTCAGTTGACCAAGGTAAAGGACGGGAAGCTGAAGAACTTTGGATTTGGTTTTATTCTGACTGCCTTCGCCTTGGAGAAAATCCCACTGATGGAGCCTCAGTATATTATACTCGACTTGCCTTCTTCGACCGAGCCACGCATGCAGAGGTGGGTCGATCACATGTCTAGGCATGCTGGTCAACCTCAGATCACATTCACTGATACCTTCTTCAGGTGGTTCGAGCGCCAGGAGATGGTCTTTTTCGAGTATCCATATGTGGGTATGGATTTCCGAGGTGATCCGGATTTGGTGCTACCGGATGGCGAATAGTGGGGCGCTATTGGTAAACTCTTTGACCATATCACTGTTTACTGTTTTATTCATAATGTTGTTGTGCTTTATTCTATCAAGACTTTTAATCATACTCTTGGGTGCATGCAGATGTTGGTCCTGTTCTTCCAGCAGTTCGTCCGAGACCGCCAGTTGCTGCCCCGACAGTGGAGCCTGCTGGGAGAGTTATTCTTCGCGACCTTGACGATACTGAGACCCTTACAGCTGTGCAGGAGCAGGTTGAGAGCCTTACTCTCGGTATTCCAGATGTACGGATCGATGAGTTACCTTTACAGCTGCAACGGCATACCACTGGCGTGCCTAGACGATGGAATCGTCTCTTGCGCATGATTGCACAGGCCGTGACGTGCTATCATGAGCACCACTAGGCTAGGGTGCCCCCTAGCACTTTTTGAGTTTTAGGTCATATGACCAATTTTTGTCTTGGTTACAGAACATTATGTATGAACTATAAACAGCTTATATATATTTTGATTTTCGAGTTTTATTCTGGTTGAGTTATATGATCCATATGTACAATCATTGATGATGTGTCTCTTTTATAAATGTCGCAAATGTCTATCTAACACATAATTTGCTAATGAGTCGGTTAATGTGTTTAAGTTTATGGAAATATGCTGGTATTGAATTGAATCAAATTGTCTTTCCAAAATCTTAACCCTTAGGAACATGCGATAAATAGCTGGATTGCGAACGGAATATATACCATTGAGTTGTAGTATTACGAGCTGTGAGTCTAGCCTGACAATTAGTCGGCATATGCCACGTGTGATGGCATCAGAGAGTAGTTCTATCAACGCGCTATACTTAGCGATGTTATTCGTTGATTGCCCAATACACACACCTCTGAAACTTACTAACTCGCCGCTTGGATCAAAAATGGCCCAGGCTGCGGAGGATAGGTTCTGCGAACTACGACTTGCTCCGTTGGCATATCCAACACATGTCTCCAGAAGGTTCGACATCTGCAACAAATGAAAAAGGTGGATCACTCGACCAGAACAAATACTTTAGCAAAAACAAAATACAACAAAAGCATGCAGGTTACTATTTAAGCATAGTAACGCTTGAGGTACAGCCCGTTACGGGGCTGCGCCAGTGGAATTCCGTCATAATCCATTAACTCGTAGGCTCCTTTTGCTAACACCCTTTTAACAATATAGGGGCCCATCCATAAGGATTTGAATTTACCTGCTCCCAATTTATCGGATTCTTGGTCATAAATCAAGACCAAATCGCCTTCTGAGAAGACACGGGGTTTGACACTTTTGTCGAACTGAGCCTTGACTCGTTTCTTATGGGCTTCGTTAGCCAAAGCGGCATCATGACGGGTTTCATCCAATTGGATTAATTCCAAGAAACGAGCCTCTTCTTCTGAAGTTCCGGGGAGGAGATCAATTGTGAGTTTAAGCGACGAAATTTCGCACTGGATAGGCAAGACTGCTTCCAGGCCATACACCAGTTGAAAAGGTGTGAACCCGGTTGCGTTCTTTACCGACGTTCGGTAAGCCCACAAGGCTGAGTACAGGATTAGGTGCCACCTTCTTTTATGAACCCCGATCATCCTTTGCAACATACGCTTCAGGACCTTGTTGATTGCTTCAACTTGTCCGTTGGCTTGCGGATAATACGGGGTAGAGCTGTCGTGAGATAGCCCTAGCTTGGCAGCTAATTCGACCATCATATGATTGCGAAAATGCGACCCATGATCTGTCACTATAGCCTGTGGTACGCCGAACCTGGCGACTACATGATTGAAAAAGAAAAGGGCAGCTGTTTCACCAGTGTTATCCAATGTAGGCATCGCCTCGGCCCATTTGGTAAAATAGTCAACAGCGACTATAATATACCCATGCCCCCCAGTCGAGTTGGGGTTACATTGCATGAAATCGATGCCCCATTTGGCGAAAGGCCCAACAACAAATATGGTCTGTAAAGGTGCGGGTGGTCTTTTGGTTTTGCTATCAAAAATTTGACAAGCATGGCAACTTCTGACTGCGGTTATGCAATCTTTGAACATAGTTGGCCAGAAGTATCATGCTCGTAAGATTTTTTGTGCTGTTGCATATCCAGATTGATGCCCCCCACACGCGCCTGAATGACACTCATTCAGGGCTTTTTCGGCCTCCTCATGGGTAAGGCACCTCCTCAGAACTGTACCGATACCACGACGGTAGAGTGTATCACCGACGATCATGTAGTCTTTTGCTTGGTATCATATACGTTTTTGTTCGGAGTGAGAGGTGTTTGGCCTGAATTTTTGGGTTTGGAGATAAACTATGATATCTCCATACCACTCATCGCTTGTAGATATCAGAAACAAACTTTCGTCCACGATTGATTCTTCTGATGTTTCATCATTGGACGACGATGGGAGATCGCATAATAATTCTGCGAAAACTAGAGCTTTCTTTGATTTGGATTTTACAAATTCTAGATCAAACTCTTGAAGGATCACTATCCATTTTGAATATTTACCCCCCAGCAACTGTCGCGACAGTATATAAGTCATGGGGTTGCAATCTGACAAGATGGTAGTTTTTTGAAAGAGGACATAATGTCGAAATCTTTGAATCGCTTGAGCAGCTGCAAGCGCTAGTTTTTCAACATAAGAATATTTACTTTCTGTATCATTTAAGTTTTTACTCAAATAATATATAGGATGTTCAATTCCATCGAATTCTTGAACTAAAACCATCGCAATGGTCGTATCCGCTGCAGCCAGATACAGGTTAAAATCTCTTTGATAGTCCGGGCGTACATTAATGATGCTTTTACTAGACAATCTTTCAGAGCATCAAAGGAAGCTTGCGCCACCTGGACCCAGACGAAAGGTACATCCTTTTTCAAAATACGAGTATAACCTTTAGCAAGTTCTGCATAATTTGGAATAAACCTCCTCAGAAAGTTTGCTTTCCCTTGGAGTTTCTGAATCTGAAGCAAATTTGAAGGTGGAGGCAAATTAATGATTGCCTGAACCTTGCAGGGGTCGAGACGAATCCCATCCTTAGAGACTACAAAGCCAAGTAAACGACCAAAACCGACACAAAACACACATTTGTGTGGATTGAGTCTTATCTTGTAGTGTCGGCAACGTAGAAATATCGCTCTTAAATGCTGCGAATGATCAGTCCGCTTTCGCAAATGAGCCGGAAGGTCGTCGAGATAAGGTTGAACGATGTTCTTGATGTCATGGAAGGCATAATTCATTGCCCTCTGAAACGTCGCCCCTGCGTTCTTTAAACCGTAGGGTAATTTTCGATAAGCGAATGTGCCCCACAGACAAATAAATGCAGTCTTTGACTGGTCCTGTGGACGGATATTTATTTGATTATACCCGGAAAATCCATCCATAAATGAGAAGATTTCACATCCGGCGCATTCATCAATTATCTGGTCGATGAAGGGTGTAGGGTAGTTGTCCTTCGGACAAGCTTGGTTTACATCCCTATAATCGACACACACTCTAATTGTCCCTTGTTTCTTCATAACAGGGACAATATTCGATACCCAATCGGTTAGAGGAACCGGGTAGATGAATCCAGCATGGAGAAGTTTTTCGACTTCCGCCTTAATGGCAGCGGCTTTCTTGGGGTGCACCTGCCGAAGCCGTTATCTTACTGGTTTGACATCAGGATACGTTTTAATTTCATGTTCAACGATACTCGAGTCAATGCCTGGCATTTCATCATATGACCAAGCAAAGACATCTCTGAATTCGCGAAAAAGAGGGTTATATATTTCCAGTTCTGAAGGGGAACAACCTTTGCTGACATAAATATTCTCTACAACATTTGTTTTAGTCGAGATATTTATGGCTATAGTCTCTTCAATATTGGATAAGTTTCGCTCGGAATCCACCGTATTTACAGTATTTGTTAGGAATTCAAAAACTGAAGGGTGATAAAGGTCACTTTGAGTATCTTCTTCATATTCCGGAAGAAGGGAACGATGGTGGTGATCATTCCATGGTGCCCCATCAATCAACATTGATTGTAAGATTCCTTCGTCAGTCCCATGTACTTTCGACCAAGGATCTAATGAGGTACCATATTCTCTAGACCTATCTACCCAAACGCTTGACGAGCGTTGATTTGGGTTCGCCTCCCATGCTTGAAACATTGATTGCTACAATATTTCTAAAGGGCTTGGGGGCAAAACAATTGCATGATCCATGTTGACATTGTCTTTTGCGACCTTCGTGGAAGATATCATGTTGCAGGTTGCTACAAACGGTATATTTCCTATGTAAATAGGAGGTGGTAGCGCGAAATTTCCCATCAATGTGGGGTCTTTCAATAATCCTACTCCGATATCTTGAAGCGAATGGTTGCTCTCATGGATCATGGGAATGCTTCCTGTAACTTGTGAACTATTAGGGAGGAAGTTCTGTTGGTCGACGACCGTAATCCCTCCTTCAAACGGGAATGCGATCTTCCTAAAATAAGTCGACACAACAGCTGCCATGGCATAGATCCATGGTCTACACAGTAGGATGTTGTAGTCAAGATTTCCATCGATGACCTCCACATCAATTTCTACTGTTTTTCCTCCCAGTTCAACCTTCAAGTTATTAAGGATACTGTACGGGGTATAAGTCCTTCCGTCGAAAGCTTTTAATGTCATCGAAGATCGCGACAAGGTTGGAGATCCTAAAGTTTTCCAGCAACTCATCGACATAATACATGTTGATGCTCCCTCATCAATAATTGTTCTGTGAACAGTTTTGTTGAGGGCTTTCACTTGAATAAGGAAAGCTAGTTGAGCTGGTAACTGAGGATCGTATCCTTTGTGATCAAAGGATACAAGATTGGAATCCCTAGGATCAACCCCACCAATTGCTGATAACAACTCCTGCCTTTGGGTTGGACAATTTTGTAGTACCTCAAGAGTCGACATAGCGGATGGCGATTGTGCCAAATCTTCCACTATGTTATAATGCTGCGCCGCCCTGGCGCGAGGATTAAACGTCGACTTGTGTACTACTCCCTTTGGCGGTTTTATTGTTAATTCAGGAATGATGGGTGGTACAACTTCTGTTGAAGTTGTTGTCGAACTACTTGGTTGATCTTTACCTTTGTCGTTCGACAGCTGAGGATTCCCATAATCTTTGTTCCTTGTCGAAATCAAAGCATCATTCTGCTGTTTTGAAACCGACAACATAAGTACTTGCGACGGGGAAGCATTTCCACTATCAACCATATTTTGACCTGGGTTGGGGAACGGATCAGTCAACACAGCTGAGGTTTGGGAACTTTTAAAGAACCTCTTTAACTCAGCTTTGAATGGACAATTC
The DNA here is from genome assembly GCA_031772625.1 of Pinus tabuliformis. Taxonomy (NCBI): domain Eukaryota; kingdom Viridiplantae; phylum Streptophyta; class Pinopsida; order Pinales; family Pinaceae; genus Pinus; species Pinus tabuliformis. The sequence goes on along the minus strand of CM062806.1, from coordinate 262,771,825 downwards.
TTTGTGTAATGATCCTCTTCATCACATATTTGACATGGATAATTTGGTTTCCCTTGCCCAGGAGGGTTTGAAGAATTTTTTCGAGGAGATGATTCACCCTGTTTCTTCTTCTTCCCTTTGTTTTGCTTCTTCTTGCTTCCTGGTTGATTGGTTTCTTTGCCCTTATCTGCTGATACGGCATTTACTTCCGAAGCAAGAATTTCTTCTTTTGCATTTTGATCCGAATTCTTACGGGCTTTCTTTGACGAAGCCTTTATCGATTTCGCGTTTGTCGTGCCAATCACGCCATCACTGGCATGAGAGTCACTATTGGATTTAGGAGGAGGAGGAATTGAAAATTCCGGTCTAGGAGCGTCAAGTATTTTGTCGTAGAGCGTGCCGGACTGAGTATAAACTAAGTCCAAATACTGCGCACGAGCGATAACTTGCTCCTCTGTTATGACTCCCCCCTTGGCCACATCTTCCGTTATAGCAGGAAGTAACGACTTTATAAACCATTCAGCTAACAGCTGATCGGGAACGTATGTTTTCACCATCCTACGACGACGACGCCACTCATGTATATGATCAGATATATGGGTGGCAGTTGTCTGCTTGAAGTTGGTTAATATTTCTGTTCCCGTTTCATACCTTATCGGTAATTGAAAATGGGTTAAGAAATTCGTGGCTAGGGAACTAAAATTGTCGAAAGAGGCTCTAGGTAATTTAATATACCATTTAGCCACTGGACCTGTCAATGTCCTCTGAAAAAGGCGAAGCCTTATCGAATCGTCGTTTAGGGTGTTCGACGAACACCACAGATGAAAAGTCATCACGTGATTCGATGGGTCTTCACCTGGATTTCCATTGAATTTAGGAATGTCAGATGGAAGTTTATGAGGAATCGCTGGCCACCAAGGGGCATAAGCAATCGAATCGTTGGTTAACCGGTGTAAATCGGGTAACTCTAAAGTCGCCACGAATGGTAACTGTTGATTCAGGTTAGGCGAAGCATAACCAGGGTACGATGGAATCGCTTGAGCAGTGGGCCTTTGCATACCAGCATAATGTAATTGATGTTGGTATGACTGATACGGTTGGTGGACTTGACCACTGTAAAGTGGTTGGTTTTGACCGTTTTGGATATACGGTTGTCCACTGTTCGCAAAGATCTGCTGCTCAGAACCTTGGTACACCTGCTGGAGTTTTGGTTGTTGGTATTGCACTAGCCAAGGTTGTGAAGCCATGTTCTGTTGTGCTATGCTAACCGTTGGACCGAGGTGTGGGGTAATTGTAACCGTTTGGACCTGTGTCGCCCCACCCGTTGGCGATTGTGGTTGTGACCCATGGTCAAGGGGTTGTTGCATTACAACCTGAGAAATCTGAGGTTGACATGCAACAGGCATCGCTTGAACTTGTTACACTGTTACAATAGCCGGTGTGGTTGGGATGTTCGTCATAGGTACACACTGTTGCATAGAATATACAATCCTTGGTTGTTGAGGTAGCATAGGTACCCAACTACTTGATGCAATTCCAGTATAACCTGAATACTGTTGTGAACTCCCGTATGGGTACCCTCCCGGAGGGGGTAATGAAAGGGCATACTGCCCCCCATACGGTAGCAATCCGGAACTCAAGGGGATTGATTGTCCTTGGGGACTGGATTGCCCAAATTGACCTCCAAATGGATCAATTTGGCGAGTCTCAACATAAGAGTTACCGGATATTACCCCGGATGAACAAACTGGAACAGACCATACTGTCGAAATAGTCCCTTGGTGGACTCCTTCTAGCGGTTGTGAGCTAGTTGGGACAGATGGTATGCCGGCAAACATTGTTGGAGTGACGACAGGGGCTTCTGCTGTCGCTGTGTCGTTTGACACAGTCCTAGATGATGACGGTTGTTCAGACATTTTAAGTCTATCCAATAGATTGCCTAGCGATTCTACAGGAACCTCCACTTGTGTTGGATTAACTTCTGATGAAGGAAATAGAGTGACCCCAACTCCAAAATGGGTTGGAGTACTTGCTTACGGATCCTCTGCAATTTCCTCTATCGCAATCAAACCCGGTGGAAGAGGAAGACCGTCAGGTCCGTAAAATATTTCTGGTGCCGAAGAAGTGGTTGTTTCGACAACGACAGTTGTTTGAGGAACAAAACTCTCTGGACTGGTTACAGATGGAACTGGTTCAGTTATACAAGTATTTGCCCCCAGACTAGGATCAGTATTACTGTCCTTTTGTGGCTGTTGAACTTCTTCTATAGAGGCAGGGTTTCCAGAAATGTTTGGAGTAACCGGAACCTCAGATGTAGTTGAAACACTTGTTCTAACTTTTATAGGAGATTTTGAACCAGTTAAACGAGTTCACTTTGTCCGTACTGTTTTCGATTCCGGAGACAAAGACGGTTGACTCGTAAGCCTCCGCGAACGACGGCGTTTCAATTGACTTTCTTCCACGATTGCAGATTACTCGATCAACCAAAATATTAAAAGGGGAAATTTGTGTTTCCGAATTGAATGAATTTTATTAGACGCTTTTAGACACAACTTGCTTTTTCAGTTTTAAAGAGTCGAGAAAAAGCTAAAGATGACTCTAGTCTCCTTCGATGTTTTAACGAGCCCGAAGTGACAAATGCTCGGATGGACTTTTTCAGTTATAGAGTTTGAAAAAGGCCAAAAGAAACTACTCTGGAGTTCTAGGCAGAGGGTGTGCCAAACTTTTCGCAAAACCACAGAATACGTTTTACGGTACGGGTTGTCGATCTTCGTGAATGCTGTGTTCACTGCATTGCGATCAGTAGGGCGGCCAACACGGCTTCCTATGGATAAAGGCTTCGTTCCTATAGGGGTCTCCCAATATATACGCGACGGTACGTGGGAGCTCAAGTCCGTATTAGTGCCACCGAATCTCAGGAGGAATCACCCACCTTCTTCGAGATCGACAGTCACTACGTTTAACGACGCCGGAACACGTCTCTACCTAGACCTCTACGATGAGCTTAATGTTGCAAAGCGTTGTTAGGTTCATTCAATATATTTTAAGTTGATCTTTTTAAAGTTTGCCTTTCAAGGTTCACCACGAGATGTATGGTACAACTCCTAAATGCAGTCTAAAGATGAGAAGCAAGCTTTTTCAATCTTTTCAACTTATGAAAATCTTAACTACTGAGGGAAAAGAAAGACATCATCTTTTCACACAGATCATAGAGCACACACTAATGCACTTTTTCCTAAATCAACATGCAAGCTGTCAAAATGCTCATGCACAATGCAGGTATTTCTTTTCTCTTTCTTAATTTTGGTGTACTACACAAAGAAAGCTGTTGTATAACTTTGAGTTCAATTTCAAGTGAAAGCAAACAAGCTTTTGTCCAAAATCAAAAGACACCTTAAGATTTACTTGTTTCAACACTAGAAATACATAAATTCAAACCATATGACGAAAGTAAAAGCTCAATCAGCTATGAACAACAAACAAACTAACTCTTAAGATCAGAACGACACTTATCACAGGTCTAGATCTAAGAGGCCACAACAAGACTAGTTCACTTTCGTTATGGGAAACTACAAATGATGTAAGAAATACACAAAGAACAAATACAGTTTCTTTATACAACCGAGGCGGAATAGTGGCAAAGAAAGGTGGTTTCAGATAGGTACATTGACTGATAACAGGCTGCAAAAACAGGGATGAAAACAGGGCAACAGAAAGCAGAGAACCCCAGTTGCACAAGGCCACACTGGTTCAGCGCAGGTAGAACACTGTCAGTTTGACATTCAGCGCAGGTAGCCCCTTCGGGACCTGCGATGAAATGCAAACTGCCTTCACAGTGCCTGCAATGAAGAGAGAAACTCTCGTTTCTCTTGGGTTCTGGGTCACAGATTGCTCAAAAATCAACAGTTTTTGGCCAAATCAAAGCTACCAATCAAGTACACACTAAAGGATGATTCAAAGGAGGATGAAAAGCTATCACTAAGAGCTGTTCAGATTCCTTGTGGATCAGCTCTTCAAATCATAAACATGCCCAGAAACTGAGCTAGAGTAGCTGCCCTCTACTTTGCATTTGAAAGATCCAAATGCAGTTCGATTCGGTACTCCCTGTGTTTAGGAAATGAATAGCAAAAAACACAAACAACCAACAAGATACGATCCCCAGTGGAGTCGCCAATTTGTTGTTGGGAAAAGTATCCAATACGGAATGACCCTATCCCACTCTAAGGGTGATAGTTCCTTAGCAACAATCAAAGCAAAGCTATCTAAGATTACTTCTTTATGAAATGTAAAAGAGGGGAGAAAGAGATCCACTAACTGATGTCTTTCGCTAATGGTTGATCCAATCTTCTCTCCTCTGCTGCTTGCCCCCAGCTCCTTGCTCTTTCACTGGCCCAGCGACACCAAGATCCTGCAAAATGGCAAGAGAGGGAAACTACAAGAAGCATACATTCATAATTGATTCAAGGATTAGAATAAATCAAATACACAAGTATAACAATACACCATTGAGACACATGCATATAGAAGAACCTCAAATGCTTTATTAATGGAAGAAGTAAGGTTCAGGAAGTGATACAACCATAAGAGGTCCAATCCAGCATCACCTTCCCAGCAGAAAGAAATCTCCTCTTCACCTCCTTCAAAGCAAATCACCCAATAGTTCTAAACTCAAACCAACAACAATTCTTTACATTCACAAGATTCCAGCCTCTGGATCTCATGGGAGAGAGATCCATATATAGGAGTTTGGAGAGAGGATGAGTCAGCCTGAGATGTGACTAGTGTCCTCTCCCACTCCAGTTCTTCTTCAGTTCTTGAGTCCACTTGGAGGTTCTTGCTTCCACTTGGAGATCTAGAACCTCTTACTCATCACCAGTCGAATTCCCTGATCCAAGTGTCATTTTGGAATCTTCCTGGGCATTGACACCTTGAGGAATGACTCTGCCACATGTCCAAACTCGCCCAGCGCAGGTAGCCTTCTTTGCAGTTGACATTCAACGTAGGTAGACAGTGGAGCACTTGACATTTAGCGCAGATGCTCAGTGGAGCAGTTGACATGATCCAGAATTGCCTTGTTTTTGAGTAATTTTCAGTGGAGAACTTGTTTGGATTGCTGTGGTTTGCTGACCTTGTTCTCCTAGGGGTAGGAACAACATGTTTAGGGACTTTGGATCCCTTAGATTATGGACATTTCATGCTTCATGATGTAAGGCACAAAAATGTCTATAACACATAGAGGGTGTCGTTGGGTTTCAATTTGAAAGATTATTTTCCCTGGAAAAATGCTGGTAGCATGGATCTGTAGTTGTTCTCCATATTACTCAATTATCACAATGATTTTCCTCTGAAATACTCTTTGGTGAATTTGAATTTTCAGTGTTAGATTTTGCTGGTGATAAATCTGACAACACTGATGGTTATAGGTGTTTGATTTGTCATTTCTGAAATATAATCATCTTTGCCAAAATCTAAGGAATGAGGTTTTTTTCAAGGTCCTTCTACCACGAATCCTTCATCAGAGAATGAATTATATAGAGGCATAATAATTGAAATCGATTCCTGATTCCGTGAGCTGAAATTGTTTGAAGCATAATGTCCATTGAAACTCCCATCTCCATCTTTGTCTATTGAATATCTCCAGCTCCTGTTTCTCAATAAGTCTGATCATTATATTGACCTCAGAGCTCACTATTTTAATATCACAAGTGGCTACCCAGAGTGTACATTGCCCCTCAGAAAATAGAAAGGAAGCAATGTACAATTTTGTGTTGTCATGCCTCAATAGCAAACTTAGAATTACCATTACTTGAGAATACCGAGCTTTTATTTGGGTATCTGTGATATTTATCTTCAGATTAGGAGGCTCTACTAGTTTCTTCTCTTCAAGTTGTGATCCTAGGTCTGAAGTTTCACCAATAGCACTAATAGCTAAAGACCTTGACACAAGACAGAAACCTTGTGTGACAGATCCTTGATGATTTGTTGATGCTGTAAAAGTAACATTGATTGCATGACATTGACTTATGCGTGACTGTAACAATGATAGCAATGAGAATCCTATTGATTGGTTGTATATTAGTGAGAAAATAACTTGTAATTAGATATGCCAATCAAGAACAAAGAATTGGTTGAAGGTTGAACACTTTCCCTGAGTGTGGACAATCGAAGAAGAACCTCGTGAGTAAGCCCCGACTGAATCATGGAATTCGAAAAGGATGAATAAAAAATAGCTGCCAGTTTTCCTCTTCTACCAAATCCCCCATTCTTATTATAGATGTCTCCGCAACTCCAATTTCTGGCAGGACTTTGCAATTTCTTGAACTTACAACAAGTCTCGAGTTGGAGTGGTGGGTTAGCAGCAATAAACCAAATTCTTCCATCTACTGGGAACCATCTCTCCAAACTTCATCCAGAAATAAAGCAAACCTCTGAGTTTGCAATCTCTAACTCAACCACATCTTTGCATATTCATCACTGTCATTTCTATCTAATTCTATCTTTGTAAGCGTGGCCATTTGCATACATAGTTCATTTCTAAGATTGTAAAAGATGGATTATTGGAAACAGTGAGCCAAAGAAATAAGTCATCTTTGAAGAGATTTCTCACCTTTGGACTGTGGAAGATTGATATGTTTGCTGAGGGTTCTTATGGAAGAGTATTGAAATTACTTACGGTTATATGAATCTTTTGGTAGATCTGATGAGAAGACAAGAGTTTCTGGTATTTTTGGTTTCTTCATAAAGGGTGTCGTTGGGTTTCAATTTGCAAGATTATTTTCCCTGGAAAAATGCTGGTAGCACGGATCTGTAGTTGTTCTCCATATTACTCAATTATCACGATGATTTTCCTCTAAAATACTCTTTGGTGAATTTGAATTTTCAGTGTTAGATTTTGCTGGTGATAAATCTAACAACACTGATGGTTATAGGTGTTTGATTTGTCATTTCTGAAATCTAATCATCTTTGCCAAAATCTGAGGAACGAGGTTTTTTTCAAGGTCCTTCTACCACGAATCCTTCATCAGAGAATGAATTATATAGAGGCATAATAATTGAAATCGATTCCTGATTCCGTGAGCTGAAATTGTTTGAAGCAGATTGTCCATTGAAACTCCCATCTCCATCTTTGTCTATTGAATATCTCCAGCTCTTGTTTCTCAATAAGTCTGAGCATTATATTGACCTCAGAGCTCACTGTTTTAATATCACAAGTGGCTACTCAGAGTGTACATTTCCCCTCAGAAAATAGAAAGGAAGCAATGTACAATTTTGTGTTGTCATGCCTCAGTAGCAAACTTAGAAGCACCATTACTTGAGAAGACCGAGCTTTTCTTTGGGTATCTGTGATATTTATCTTCAGATTAGGAGGCTCTACCAGTTTCTTATCTTCAAGTTGTGATCCTAGGTCTAAAGCTTCACCAATAGCACTAATAGCTAAAGTCCTTGACACAGGACAGAAACCTTGTGTGACAGATCCTTGACGATTTGTTGATGTTGTAAGAGTAACACTGATTGCATGACACTTCAATGCATAGTGTCCACTTTTCCACCATTTTGTAAGATTAGAAGAACTAAATAATGCCAAAAACACAATAGATTCATATTAGAATATGAAATATGATAAAATATCCTGATTGAAACTGATTGTTTTTTTTGTCTACCTCAAGTTTGAATTCACATCCTTTTCAGTAGTAGTGCAATTCAAGGTGCACAATGGTGTAACTAAATTGAAAAGGTAAACCAAAGAAAGAACTTGTTGACATGAAACACTATCCATGCAGAGAACATATCACCATAAGAAAATTGTGATGATTTAAGGTCTTTATTATTCATTTCCTTAGTTCATTTGAGTTTTTCAGCTATAAAACCACCATGCATCCATGTATCCAAGAGATTAGATTCATTTTTGGCCTTTCATTTTCAGTGGCCCTGCTCTATGAATCAATGAAGGTATCCCATGGGAATTTGTTTCCCTCAATAAAAAAGTCATTTATACCAAGATATTGCAATGTATGACTAATTAAAGTAAGGGGATGAAGATAAATGCACGAGCATAAGTGCAAGTAGAGAAATGAAAATAAAATTTAGCATGACCCTTTTGAACAAGTTCATTAAAAAATATCAATAGCTTGACCATATCTCTTTACATATCTAATGCATTGTCCAGATCTTTCATGAAAAATGCATGATTAAATTTTTATCAAATAGAAACTTTCTTGAAGGCCATTTCAGTGTGACTGAAAACAAAAAAGATCTTGATATGAACAAAAAAATATTCTTGTAACTATTATGCCAAATACAAAATGGAATTCAAAGACATATTGGCAGACCATAGGTGTACTTGAAAGCAATACTACACATAGACCTAGTTTAACAGGACATGTAGACTCCAGCTAACATTGAAAAAGTTTCTCTTGTTAAAAAGAACGCGTGTGGATTCCATTTGGCTATGTCATCACTCTGTAATTTCCCTAGGCTATGGAGAGAAACCTAGAGGTAACCACAAAACCACTTTTAAAGTTGGGATCTTGCCCTTCCAACTTCAGAGAGGGATCTCTCTAACTTTTTAGATTTTTGTTTTAAGATATTATGCTAGTTATTGAGTTATGAGGTTGGTTTTTGAAATATCTGGTTGAAATTTGTAGGGAAATTGCATTGGTCATGGATTCATGAGTCTTTGGGTGATCAAACACAAAAATGACAGAGAAGCTGTAACATGACAGGATAGGCAAACGTTTGGCTCTTTTAAAGTATTTGTGGAGTGTGTAGGATGAATATTATTTAAGTTCAATTAAATATAGGGCATACTGAGATGAATTCTATATTCAACATCAGACAAAAAACATTGATATTGTTTACAAGCCAGAGAAGAGTATAATTAAGTAAATTCGGCCCTTAATCTTCTTCAAACAATAAAGAGAGACAACATATGGAAAACTAAGAGAAAAAAAAAAAACAATTTCACAAGAGAAAGTACATCACCAATTTCTTGACATGGGAATCCTGGAATAAAGCTCTCTGTATTATTGCAAATTGATTCCTTTCAGTATAATGCACAACTTACATCAATGTACAACCTTTCATCATACAAGTTCCAACCCTGATTACATATTCAGAAATTTTTTAAATAATGTTTGACATAACAATTTTGCAAAATAATAGCTACGACTTAATTACAGAAACATAGATAAATTAAATATCTCTCAAATTCATGAATGCAAAGATGAACTAAGAGATTTTGTATGTCCAAGAATAACTATAAGAAATTTGCTTTTATTCAGGAAATAGAAGACTAGTGAACTGTTTCATTGAAAGTAGAATAGGTCCCTCTGTGAATTAAGCATTTCTTCTTATCAAAATAGGTCCCTCTGCAATTGCTTCTTCTTTCTCATTCACTTATGCTGAAAATTCTAAGTCTTAACAATAGGAAATTAGTTTTTCAATACTAATCCTCTTTCTCGAAATATGAGTGGTTGTAGTTTTTTTCACAACACTATCCATACAAAACATTTTGTTTCTCCTTTCCCAAGATTCAAAAATTTCCCATCCATTCACACTCTAACACTTCAAATTATTTCATAATGAGAGCATTTAAACCCTATAATATCATCGTTATACTATTTCAGAGCTTTTTCCAGATTGGAAATTTACGTAAGAAACACTAAAATGACAACAAATTCGATTTTCCCTAGCCCTTTTGTGTTTAGCCCTTTCTTGTATTTCTTCTCATATGACCAAGGGTTGTGACTTGGTGCTATGCCTTAAGGTGCTAAGCATTTTATTTGTTGTTGGGACTGTTTTTTCCTTTATAAATTGTTTTGGCACCTGAGCTCTTTAAACTAGAAAAACATGTAAAAACTCGATATAGGAATTTCAATTGGAGGTTTTCATTGTGTGAAACTTTATATTATGCGGGGTGTGAAATCTCCGATGCGCCTAGCCCCCAGGGCTCAAGTGAAAACTCAAGGCCAAAGCTTCTTTGCATGTTAAAACTCTTTCGCTAAGAAGGGGGCCGATTCTTTGAAGTGTTGCATTATACTTTAAAACACTCATAAAACCACAACACATGCGCCTGGGCCCTTTAGAGTACCAGAACATCACAATTGGAAATTTTATAGTGTAGCATTTGGTTACACACTCCAAACATTTTGAACGCTGATATACAATAACCCTCAGTGGTCAACCCCTACTTTTGGTTCCTTGTGTTCCTCACAACCATGGGCCAACCTCGGTATCAGATCTCCTCTCCTAGTGATTTCCAATCAATGGTTTTCAATGTGATGTACAATATGACTCCACCGATCGTCGAATGCCGAACACCGATCACCTTTATACTTAGTGCATGGTTATTTGGTTCCTCACGTGACCATAAACCAACCCCCATGCCAGAGCCCCTAAATTAGAGAATTCCAATCAGTGATTTCATTATAATGCTCAACACACCTCAACCTCCCATCACCGATTTATAACACATGACATCATCAATGCCACATCACCGCCATGTCATTGCCACATGTCATCCTGTGAGGGGTGATACGTGTAACGTTTTTTCGGCCTCCTCTGACCCTTGAAAATGTTGAGTCTTCTTACCATGTGTCCACTATATGACCATGTAATGGTGACTTCAGCCACCACGTGGGCTTTATCGAAACCAATCGCTCATTTCCACGTGTCCCTAATCGGACCCAAACTTCTCTCGCCACGTGTCTCTGATCAGATCTAGTCAATGTCTGTTGCGTGTCCCTTTGGGAGGAGAGAGAAAAGACCTGACCTGGCCTACTTTTGGGAGCAATTCCTTCGGAAATTTTTTTTTGCCTTCCTTGGCATTTTAACACTAAAGGACATTTCCCAGCGGTTTAATCGCATATCACAGTTTTGAAATCGATCACTCTGCTCCACTCCAGAAATTCACCAAATTCTGATTGCAATATGACCCATATCCACACTGACTACCGAGTTCACTGATCCGCCAACTATCGACCTCTGATAATGCAATCCCGCATATCATCTCTTTTGAAATATTAACACCTTGTCCTTTCTCGTAAAATGCTGATTGACAAACCGACTGATATGTTGTTCTGTTTGTGTTGTGCATCATACCTCTGATTTGTGATATGCGATATTAGTGATCATTGATTGAAATTTTTACTTGGACCCCCACTACCTTTCTCTATAGACCTTCGATATGTGGGATCCAAGACCCATGCTTAGGCATATTTTCTTGTTTTCAAGCCTTTGAGGAAGAATTCTCTTTTTTCCATAACTTTTCATTCTGAGGTCCTTTTGAGGAGATCTATAGATCGCCGGAAAGCTATTGCTGATTAATTTATTATGAAAATATCTGGTAGATCATTTACAAAGTCTTGACAAGAAAAATTCCTCCCCATTCTAAGACTGATTTAATCATAGTACTTCAAGGACTAAATAGCTTTTGACATGTAAATATTTAGGCTATGACACCTAGTGACTTCTAGGCTAAAATTGACAAGAAGATTCCAAAAATAAATAACTGGACACAGATTATAATTACCTACATTTATAGGACCCTAGCATTGGCTCTAATGTGGATGGCATCCTCCTTATGAGGTGTCAAGAACACCATAGATCAGTAGCCTTATTTCTTAGGCAATGGGGTCAAAACTAAAAAACAACTAGCAACAAACTGACTTACATAACTAAAACCTTAAAGAAAATAAGTAAATTTTGAAAGCACATCACCAAAGTCTTAGGGCCTTTTTCTTGGGCTTCAAATGATGATGATAACTGTCCACACCTTTTGAAAATATATACACTAGGTGATCTCTTCTCTCCAATATGTCCAGTCAAGAAAATGGCTTGACTAAGTTCTACTCACATTTTCCTTGAGCAGAGAAAATAAGAAAAAGAATGACAACTCAGGATTCAACTAACTCTAAAAACCAATATTGTTAAAGAGTACAAACTTCCACAAACCCTACAACGGACTGGCCATGGGATGATAATAATCGTTTTTTGATGGTTTCAAGAGGGCAGCAAAAAGAATCTTAAAAAACATAATTTGTTACCTTCACCTAATGATCGATAAGATGAATCTGTTCTAGAGAAATGGGAGCACTTAGTTCATTAACCTTGCCCTCTTCAATTGAGGCATCCAACCTATTCACATTAATAATGTGTACATTCATAGGATCTGGGACAACCTGTTTTCCTTTAGCAAACTCTTCATTATCTAAATATGGAGGCAGATCTTCAATTGAGGTAGCCATATCTTGAATAACAAGAAGGTCTACACCCACGGGCTCTAGAACAACTTGCTCTTCTTCATAATTATCCCGAATAATTTCATTGATAAGAATCTTTATGCATGTGGCTTCATGAATCTGCTCTTCATAAATTTCTGAATTCAACTTAAAGGAACAAACTTGCTGCATATTATTGCTGAAGATAATGGATAAATCATGACTTTCTTGAGTTTCTATGTTAGCAAACTCAGAAGTCTGACTTTCAAATTTTCTTCCTGAATCATAAACTCGGGAGAAAAATGGAATGCAAGGCAACTAGAATGATCATTTTCATTTCTAAAAATTTAAGAAGATTGTTGCAAACTATCATTTGCAAGATTTGTTTCTTCATTACAAATGGGTTTCTTGTTCTATTGTTCTTCCGAAGTTTATAAAGGTTGTGAAATATCATCAACAATTTCAGGAGAAAACAATTCATTGAAACACAGATTTTTTTCATTTTCAACCATGGGAGAAATAACTACTTGCTGAATTTTTTCTTAAGTGTCATAGTAGTCATATTCTACATATTCTTCATGATTGAAAGGTCCCTCATGAATAGCCTCTATAATCTCATGATCCATAAATTGATCATATTCATAAAAACTTTCCAAATCCTCAATAAAATTGTCAAAATGTGTGCAACAACCTTTGACCAGTAACAAAGAAGGATGATGTTCTTTATATCTCTCATAAAATATTGTATGAAAACCTCTAAGATAATATAAAAAATTATTTGGAAAGATTTCATACCATGATTGTGAATTTCCCTCCAAGGATACCTTGAATATCTTCATAAGACAATCTTCATGAAATTTAACTTTAAAACTTACAAATATGCATATGGAATTTAATTAGATGCAAAGCAACATCACCCCCTTTTTTTTATCTCTGAACGTAGGTAAATAAGTTCTTTTTATGTTTGTGGAAAACCTGTGAATTTTTTTTGAAACCAATGTTTCGGACTAGCTTAGTGAGTCTAGCTTAGTTGGTAGGAAAATAAGCCTGCCAACTTACACCAGACAAACGATTTGGAAAACCTGGAATATGAATGTGATGGATAGGAGCATACCTTATAGATTGAGAACTCATTTTGATTTATGGGTCCTACTTCCAGTGGAGTCTTTAGATCCGTTTGAAATTGTTTGGAGTAGCCAGGTGAATGTTTTAAGCCTTCTTGTGTCTAATCACTATCAACCATCAACAATCAGATATGAAACTTGATTCTATTTCCTAAGGATGACGAAAATTTTCTTCCCTAGTATGGTCGCAAAAATGTTATCACTCTTTAATCTCCCTAGGTTATGGAGAGAAACCCAAAGGTAACCACAAAACCACTTTTGAATCTGGGATCTAGCCCTTCCAGCTTCAAAGAGGGATCTTTCAATCTGATTTAGATTTTTGTTTTAATATATTAGGCTATTTATTGAGTTGTGAGGTTGGTTTTTTAAATATTTTTTTGAAATTTGCAGGGAAAGTCCTTTGGGCATGGAGTCATGAGTCTTTGGGTGATGAAAGCCAAAAATGACAGAGCAGTTGTGATAGGGTAGGATAGGAAAAAATTTGGATCTTTTAAAGAATTTGTGGAGTGTGTAGGATGAATATGATTTAAGTTGAATTAAATATAGAGCATACTGAGATGAATTCTATATTCAACGTAAGACAGAAAACATTGACATTGTTTACAATCCAGAGCAGAGTACAATTAAGTAAATTCAGGCCTTAATCTTCTTGAAACAATAAAAAGTGACAACATTTGGAAAAATAAGAGAAAAGAGAATTTCACAAGAGAAAGTACATCACCAATTTCTTGACATGGGAATCCTAGAAAAAATCTCTCTGTATTACTATAAATTGATCCCTTTTAGTATAATGCACAACTTACATCAATATACAACCTTTCTTCATGCAAGCTCTAACCCTTATTACATATTCAGAAATTGTTTAAATAATTCTTGACATAATAGTTTTGCAAAGTAATAGCTATGACTTAATTACAGAAATAGAGATAAATTAAACATATCTCAAATTCATGAATGCAAAGATGAACTAAGAGATTCTATATGTCCTATAATAGCTATAAGAAATCTACTTTTATTCAGGCAACAAAAGACTGGTGAACTACTTCCTTGAAAGTAGAATAAGTCCCTCTGTGAACAAAGAGTTTCTTCTTATCAAAACAGGGCCCTCTGTGACTGCTTCTTCTTTCTCATTCATTTTTTTTTAAAATTCTAAGCCTTAACAAAAGGAAATTGGGTTTTCAATATTGATCCTCTTTCTTGAAATCTGAGTGGTTGTAGTTGTTTTCATAAAATTTTCCATACAAATCATTATGTTTCTCCTTTCCCGAGATTCAAAAACTTCCAATCCATTCACACTATAACACTTCAAATTATTTCATTATGGGAGCCTTTAAACCTTGTAATATCATCGTTATGCTATTTCATATATTTTTCCTCATCGAAAAGTTACTTAAGAAACATTAAAATGACATTGAAATTCGATTTTCACTTTGTAGTTTTGTGTTTAGACCTTTCCTGTATTTCTTCACATAGGACCAAGGGTTGTGACCTGGTGTTATGCCTTTACGTGCTAAGGCTTTTATTTGTTGTCAGGACTATTTTTTCCTTTATAAACTATTTTTGCGCCTTAGCTCTTTAAATGAGAAAAACATGTGCGAAACCCGATATCAGGACTTTAGTCAAAGGTTTTCATTGTATGACACTTTATATCATGTGGGGTTTGAAATCTCCAATGCGCCTAGCCCCCGAGGCTCAAGTGAAAATGCAGGGCCAAATCTTCTTTACGTGTTAAAACTCTTGGGCTAAGAAGTGGGATGATTCTTTGTAGTGTTGCATTATAATTTAAAACACTCATAAAACCATAACACATGCGCCTGGGCCCTTTAGGGTACCGAAACATCGCAATCGATGATTTTATAGTGTGGCATTCAGTTGCACACTCCAAAAATTGTGAACGTTGATATGCGATAACCCCCGGTGGACAGCCCTGGCCTTTAGTTCCTTGTGCTCCTCACAACCATGGCTAGCCCTTATAGCGGAGCTCCTCTCTTGGCGATTTCGAATTGGTGGTTTTCAATGTTTGTACAATACACCTTCTTCGATCCTCAAATGTCGATCACCTTTCTACTTAGTGCATAGTTCTTTGGTTCCTCACATGGCCATAAACCAACCCCCGTGACGAAGCCCCTAAATCAGAGAATTCCAATTGGCGATTCCATTATAATGCACAACACACCTCAACGTCCGATCACCGACTTCCGACATGTGACGCCATCAATGCCACATCACTCCCATGGGTCATCCTATGAGGGGTGACACGTGTCACCTTTTTTCAGCCTCCTCTAACCCTTGAAAATGTTGAATCTTCTTACCACATGTCAACAATATGGCCATGTCATGGTGACATCAGCCACCACCTAGGCTTTATCGGAACTAATCGCTCATTTCCACGTATCCCTAATAAGACCTAATCATCTCTCGCCATGTGTCTCTGATCAGATATAGTCACTATCTGTTATGCGTCCCTTTAGTAGGAGAGAGAAAAGGCTCGGTCTGGCTTGGTTTTGGGAGCAATTCCTTCGTAAATTTATTTTGGCCTTCCTCGACATTTTAACACTGAAGGACTTTTCTCAACGGTTTAATCGAATATCACAAGTTTCAAAATTTGTCTCTCTACTCCCCTTCGGAAATTTGTTGATTTCTGATTGTGATATGGCCCATACCCCCATTGATTACCGAGTTATCCAATCTGTTGACTTCCAATCTCTGATATTTCAATCCCACATATCAGCTCTTTTGAAATGTAAACACCCTGTCATTCCTCATAAAATGTTGATTGAAAACCCCATCGATATGTTGTTCTATTCGCGTTGTGCATCAAACCTCCGATCACCGATATGTGATGTCGCTGACCGTAAATTGTACTTGGACCTTTGTTTCCTTGCTCTATAGGCCTCCGATATGCAGGATTTGGGACCCATACCTAGGCATATTTTCCTATTTTCAAGCCTTTGAGGAAGAATTCTCTTTTTGCCATAACTTTTGATTCTGAGATCATTTTGAGGAGATCTATAGCTCATTGCAAATCTTCGTCAGAGTAAATTATTATGAAAATAACTTCTACATCATTTACAAAAGATTGACAAGCAAAAATCCTCCCCATCCTAAGACTGATTTAATCAAAGGACTTCAAGGACTAAATAGGTGGTTTGACAAGTAAATCTTTTGGCTATGACACCTATTGACTCATAGGCTAAAATTGACAGGAAGATTCCAAATATAAACAATTGGACAGATATTACAATTACCTATATTTATAGGACCCTAACATTGGCTCCAATGGTGATGGCATCCTCCTTCTGAGGTGTCAGAACACTGTAGATCAGTAGCCTTCTCTCTTGGGCAATGGGGTCAAAACTTAAAACCAACTAACTGCAAACTGACTTACATAACTGAAAACTTTAAAGGAAATAAGTAAATTTTGATAGAACATCACTACAGTCTTAAGGCCTTTTTCTTGGGCTTCAAACCATGATGATAATTGCCCACACTTGCTGAAAATATATACACTAGGTGATCTCTTCTCTCCAATATAGCCAGTCAAGAAAATGGCTACTTGACTGAGTTCTACTCACACTTACCTTAAGTAGACAGAAGAAGAAAAATAATGGCAACTCAGGATTCAATTGACTCTGAAAACCAAGATTGGTAAAGAGTACAAGTTTCCACAAACCCTGCAATAGACTGGCCATGGGATGACAATAATCTTCTTTTGACGGTTTCAAGAGGGTAGAAAAATAATCTATAGAAACATAATTGATTACCTTCACCTGATGATCAGTAAGAGGACTTTATTCTAGAGAAAGGGGGGCACTCAAATCATTGATCTTTCTCTCTCCAATTGAGGCATCCAACCAATTCAGAACAATAATGTGTACATTCATAAGATCCGGGACAACCTATTCTTCTTCAGCAAACTCTTCATTATCTAAATCTGGAGACAAATCTTCAATTTAGGCAACCATATCTTGAATAACAAGAAGGTATACACCCACGAGCTCTAGAAAAACCCCTTCTTCTTCATTATTTTCCTGAATAATTTCATTGATATGAATCTTTATGCATGTGGCTTCATGAATCTGCTCTTCAGAAATTTGTGAATTAAGCTTAACGGAACAAACTTACTGCATATTATTGTTGAAGACAATGGAAAAATCATGAATATCTTGAGTTTTTGTGTTAGCAAACTCAAAATTCTGAGTTTCAGTATTTTTTTCCTGAATCAAAAACTCAAGAGAAAAAGGGATTGCAAGACAACTAGAATGATCATTTTCATTTCTAAAAATCTAAGAAGATTACTGCAAACTATCATTTGTAATGTTTGTGTCTTCATTACAACTGGGCTATTTGTGCTCTTGTTCTTTTGAAGTGTATAAAGGTTGTGAAATGCCATCAAAAAGTTTAGGAGAAAACAATTAATTGAAACACAGGTTTGTTTCATTTTCAACCATGGGAGAAATAACTACTTGCCGAAAATTTTCTTGAGTGTCATAGCAGTCATCTTCTTCATGGTTTAAAGGTCCCTCATGAATAGCCTCTATAATCTCATGATCCATAAATTGATCATCTTCATAAAAAATTTCAAAATCCTCAATAAAATTGTCAAAATGTGTGCAACAATCTTTGACCAGTAACAAAGAAGGGTGATGTATATCTTTCATAAAATATTGTATGAAAATATCTAAGAGAATCTAAACAATGTTTTGAAAAGCTTTCATACAATGATTCTTCATTTCCCTCCAAGGACACCATGAATATCTTCATAGGACAATCTTCATGAAATTTAACTTTGAACTTACGGATATGCATATGAAATTTAATCAAATGCAAATCAACATGATCCCCTTTTTTATCTCTGAATGTAGGTAAATAAGTCTTCCAACTTACACCAGGCATGCGATTTTGAAAACCTGGAATATGAATGCGATGCATAGGAGCATACCTTCTAGATTGAGAACTCGTTTTGATTTCTGGATCCTGCTGCGAGTGGAGTCTTTATATCGGTTTGAAATTGTTTGGACTTGCCAAGTGAATGTTTTCAACCTTCTTGTGTCTAATCACTGTCCACCATCAATAATCAGATCTGAAACTTGATACTCTTTCCTAAGGATGATGAAACCTTTCTTCCCTAGTATGGTCGCTAAAGTGTTATCTCTTTGTAATTTCCCTAGGTTGTGGAGAGAAACCCAAAGGTAACCACAAAACCACTTTTAAAGCTCGGATCTAGCCCTTCCAGCTTCAAAGAGGGATCTCTATATCTTATTTAGATTCTTGTTTTAAGATATTAGGCTAGTTATTGATTTCTGAGTTTGGTTTTTCAAATATTTGGTTGAAATTTGTGGGAAAGTCCATTGGGCATGGAGTCATGAGTCTTTGGGTGATCAAACAAAAAAATGACAAAGCAACTGTAACAGGGAAGTATAGGAAAATTTTTGGATCTTTTAAAGTATTTGTGTAGTGTGTAGGATGAATATGATTTAAGTTCAATTAAATATAGAGAATACTGAGATGAATTCTATATTTTACATCAAACATAAAACGTTGATATTGTTTACAAGTCAGAGCATAGTACAATTAAGAAAATTTGGCCCTTAATCTTCTTGAAACAATAAAGAGAGACAACATATGGCAAACTAAGAGAAAAAATAATTTCACAAGAGAAATTACATCACCAATTTCTTGACGTGGGAATCCTCGAACAAATATCTCTGTACTACTGCAAATTGATCCCTTTCAGTATACTACATAGCGTACATCAATGTATAACCTTTCTTCATACAAGTTCCGACCCTTATTACATATTCAAAATTGATTAAATAATTCTTGTCATAACAGTTTTTCAAAATAATAGCTATGACTTAATTATAGAAAAAGAGATAAATTAAACATCTCTCAAATTCATGAATACAAAGATGAACTAAGAGATTATGTATTTCCTATAACAAATATAAGAAAAATTATTTTATTCAGGCAATAGAAGACTGGTAAAATTCTTCCTTGAAAGCAGAATAGGCCCCTCTACGAATTAAGCATTTCTACTTATCAAAACAGGTCCCTCTGCAACTGCTTCTTCTTTCTCATTCATTTCTGCTAAAAATTATCAGCCTTAACAATAGGAAATTAGTTTTTAAATACTGATCCTCTTTCTCGAAATATGAGTGGTTATAGTTGATTTTGCAGCACTGTCCATACAAATCATTATGTTTCTCCTTTCTCGAGATTCAACAACTTCCTATCCATTCATGCTCTACAACTTCAAATTATTTCATTATGGGAGTCTTTAAACCTTGCAATATCGTCATTATGCGAAATTTGATTTTCCCTTGGCCCTTTTATGTTTATCCCTTTCCTATATTTCTTCACATAGGACCAAGGGTTGTGACCTATTGCTATGCCTTAAGGTGCTAAGGCTTTTATTTGCTGTCGGGGCTGTTTTTTCCTTTATAAACGTTTTTGGCACCTAAGCTCTTTAAACCAAAAAAACATGTGTCAAACTCGATATCAAAACTTTCAATTAGAGGTTTTCATTGTGTGACACTTTATATTATGCAAGGTGTGAAATACCCGATTGGCCTAGCCCCTAGGGCTCAAGTGAAAACTCAAGGCCAAAGCTTATTTATATGATAAAAATCTTTGGCTAAGAAGGGGTTTGATTCTTTGAAGTGTTGCATTATACTTTAAAACACTCATAAAAACATAACACATGCACCTGGGACCTTTAGGGTACCGGAACATCGCAATCGAAGATTTTATAGTGTAGAATTTAGTTGCACACTCCAAAACTTGCCAACGTCGATATGTGATAACCCTCGATGGTTAGCGTCGGCCTTTGATTCCCTGTATTCCTCATAACCATGGACCATCCCCCATATTAGAGCTCCTTTCTCGATGATTTCCAATCGGTAGTTTTCAATGTCATGTACAATATGCCTCCACCGATCACCTTTATACTTAGTGCCTGGTTCTTTGGTTTGTCACATGACCATAAACCAACCCCTATTTTGGAGCCCCTCAATCGAAGAATTCCAATCAGTGATTCCATTATAATGCACAACACACCTCAACCTCCGATCATTGATTTCCGACATGTGACGTCATCAATGCCACATCACCGCCATGTCACTACCACATGTCATCTAGTGAGGGGTAACACATGTCACCTTTTTTCGGCCTCCTTTGACCCTTGAAAATGTTGAATCTACTTGCAAAGTGTCCACTGTATAGCCACGTCATGGTGACGTCAACTGCGACATGGAATTTATCAGAACCAATCGCTCATTTCTACACTTCCATAATCAGACCCATTCGTCTCTCACCACGTGTCTCTGATCAGATCGAGTAGCACGTCCTTATGGGAGGAGAGAGAAAAGGCCCAGCCTGGCCTAGTTTTGGTAGCAATTTCTTCCTAACTTTTTTCTGGCCCTCCCTGCCATTTTAACACTAAAGGAATTTTCCCAACAGTTTAATCGCAAATCACAAGTTTCAAAATCTGTCACTCTACTCAACTTCGGAAATTCACCGATTTTTTATTGCGATATGACGCATACCCCCGCCAACTACCGATTTCACCCATCCACCGACTGTCAACCTCCGATATTGAAATCCTGCATATCAGTTCTTTCGAAATGTAAACACCCTGTCCTTCCTCATAAAACACCGATTGACAATCCTATTGATATGTTGTTTTGCTCGCGTTGTGCAACAGACCTCTAATCACGGATACGCAATATCGGGGATCGCTGATCGCAAGTTTTACTTTGACCTCCCCTGCCTTGCTCTACAAACCTCCGATATGCGGTATCTAGGACCCATACTTAGGCATATTTTCCTTTTTTCAAGCATTTGAGGAAGAATTCTCTTTTTGCCATAACATTTGATTTCGAGGTCCTTTTGCAGAGATCTATAGCTCATTGGAAATATGCTTATGAGTACTTTATTATGAAAATACCTGCTAGACCATTTACAAAAGATTGACAATAAAAAATCCTCCGCATCCAAAGACTTATTTAATCACATGACTTCAAAGACTAAATAGCTTCTTTAACAAGTAAATATTTAGGCTAAACTTGACAAGCAGATTCCAAAAATAGATAACTTGACACAGATTATAATTACCTATATCTATAGGACACTAACATTAGCTCCAATGGGGATGGCATCCTCCTTGTGAGGTGTCAAGAACAACATAGATTAGTAGCCTTCTCTCTTAGACAATGTGGTCAAAACTAAAAACCAACTAACTAGAAACTGACTTACATAACTCAAAACTTTAAAGGAGATAATTAAATTTTGACAGCACATCGCCAAAGCCTTGGGGCCTTTTTCTTGGGCTTCAAACCATGACGATAATTGTCCACACCTGCTGAAAATATATACTCTGGGTGATCTCTTCTCTCCAATATATCTAATCAAGCAAATGGATACTTGACTGATTTATGCTCACAGTTACCCTAAGAAGACATAAGAAGAAAAAGAATGGAAAGTCAAGATTCAATTGACTCTGAAAACTAATATTGGTAAAGAGTACAAGCTTCCACAAACCCTACAACAAACTTTCTATGGGATGAAAATAACATTTTTTTGATGGTTTCAAGGAGGAAACAAAATAATCTTCCAAAACATAATTGGTTACCTTCACCTGATGATTGGTAGGAGGACTCCGTTCTATAGAATTGGGAGCACTCAGTTCATTAATCTTTCCCTCTTCAATTGAGGCATCCATCCTATTCACAACAATAATGTGTACATTCATAGGATCCAGGACAACCTATTCTTCTTCACCAAACTCTTCATTATCTGAATATGGAGGTAGATCTTGAATTGAGGCAGTCATATCTTAAATAAAAAGAAGGTCTACACCCACGGGCTCTAGAAAAACTTGCTCTTCTAGCTTGATATGGCGACCATGCCACGCTTTTTCATGTTCCATCTCTACTTGTTGGTGAAATCCTACCAAAAATCAATCCTCTTCATGTTAGCTATGTATGTCATTCCTCTAAGGCCTCGCGATCTGCCATATCCATGAGGGTTGCTATGCACAAACTAGGCACAATGTACTCCATCGGCATTACAACTTTGACCTCATATACTAATCTAAATGATGTTCACCTTGTCAGCTTCTTAAAAGTAGTCCTATAAGCCCATAGTACCACAGGTAAGCACACATCCTAGTCATTTCACTGTGTGTTGCAGATCTTCGTCAGTGTGTTCTCCAAAATCTTATTGAAGGCTTCAATAGTCCCATTATCCTATGGGTGATATGGTGTACTATTTTGATGGTACAGCTGGAATTCTTCAGTCAACGCGTTGATCATGATTCTTCAACAGGATTTATAATGCCCGCCTCCAACATCTTATCTAGGTATAGGTGAAACTTTTCCTTGTATTTAGGATTAAGGCGATATAGCCTCTATTTAATAGGCTTCGCATAGAGCTTCAAAGTGATCTTCATAATGCCTAAATCGCCAACTATGCCCTTAAAATCAAAAAATTTAGTAGGGAAGAGATCTTGGTATTCTCGAAATAACTCAACAACTTTATCCACAGTATTTCCATCCCAATAATTGCCAATCTTTGCAAACTTTGGTTCTGCCTCAATGCCAATGTTTACATGCTTTGTCTTCAATGGAGCTAAGATGTCTAGGTTTTATATTTGTGGGCCTTCGACTTTGTGATGCCCTTCTACCTCTGGAATATTAATGTTACTCGGATCTTCATCTTCCTCTACACATTATAGCATTCCAGTGCATGGTGCAGTTGGGTTCTCCAATATAGCTAGGTCCACTCCATAGGTTCTTATGGTGTTCTAAAGATAACTACCTTAATCTCCTGTAGAGCTACATCGATGCTTGCAAATCCATCTTCAAAGCTAAATGTCAATAAGAACCCTTCCCTCAATATATCCAACTCCATGGTGCCATGGAGTTTTTTTCCAGATACCAGTTCATGGAAATTGTATCCAATGTATGGAAAAATATGTGTACCCACTCTGGCTATACTTTTGTCCCCCATGCCTTAGTCCATTTTTCTAGGTGATCACGTGGATCCTCCCTTCCATTATATTTCTTAATCATTCTAGTGTTAACATGCCCAAACCCCAAATTCATCACTCTTCTGTAACCTCGCCATCTAGCAAAACTATCCTTATGCGTTCCCCACCATCATGTAGGTGTAGCACTGTTACAGGGAAAAGTGTCTATGCAGAATTGCTAATCCCACTAAGGCATGGTAGCTACCTTAGAAACAAACAAAGTAAAACTACTTTCGTTTTCCTTTATGAAAGATAGATGAGAGAATAATAAAAGAGACCAACCTCTGTCTTGCTCTTGGTTCCTTGCTCGATTCCTCTCTCTTCTGATAGTCCTTTGCTACTTGCTTCCTTGTATACCCAGCTTTACAGAGTACCTGTGGAATCAAAGCAGCATAACACTATACAAGAACATGGATCTATTATCATAAACAATCTAGGATCAGATGTAAATTGACCATACAAATGCATAAAACATAAATCACACAAGAGTATGGAGGAAAACTTGAATAGCTTTATTGATAATCAAGAAAGAGCCAAGAGAGTTACAACCAGTTGTTCTGACCCAGCATCATCCTCTCAGCAAGTGAGCCCTTCTTCACCTCATGCAAATCTTAGATCACCCAACACTATGATGTTGCCTCAAGAAACCAAGAACAATTCCTTACAAGATGCAAAATTCCAGCCTCTAGATCTCTAGGATGAGGGATCCATATATAGATATCTGTAAGGGAGATGAGTCAGCTTGTGATTTGATTAGTGTCTTCCCTCTGATACTTCTTGCTTCCACTTGGAGATTGATGATCTCTTACTCATCCTTGGTCGAATTCAAAGAGGCAAGTGTCACAGGAGAAGTTTGTGGAAGATTCCATGCTTCTCCACCTCGCGGATTGACACTACCATTTGTCTCTTCTCGCCCATCGCACCCCATAGAAGGGATTTTTGAAATGCAATGCACCCACTGAGTGTACTTAGGTGAGATGCAATGCACTTTGCCTATGGAGCAGGTGAAATGAACTTGTTTTGACCAGTTCTGAGTAGTTTTTCATGGAGAACTTCTGGGAGAAGCTGTAATCAGTTGACCTTGTTACTTTAGGGGTTGGAACAACACTTTTAGGGACTTAGGAGCCCTTGATTTATGGACATTTTATGCTTGGGGTTGCAGTGCCCAAAAATGTCTATAACAGTTTCCCCCTAAAGCATGAGGTCGTTAATCTTTTTTATGTCGGGTGAAATGCTTTATCATGAGGATCCGAAGTTCTTTCAAGCTGGGAGGAGACCTGTAATAAGATACAATACAATACATTATCTTCATAATATTTTCATGATCTAGCTGAGGCGGGCATTCCCATGCTCAGCCTTATAAATTTATTTTCATGTACATAGGACAGAAAATCGTCTGAGTGTAGACTGATGATTCTAGAGGAGCCATCATCCAATAGATTGGATGATTATCTGTGCAGCAACGATGTACATTTGATGTCTTTATTTTCCTGAATATATATCGCAGCCCGGATGGATGAGACTAGATCTGGGGTCTTCAATCTCATTCGATCTTCACTCAAAGTACAAGTCGATCCATGTGAGAGATGTTTTGGAGTCGAACATGGAAAGACATCGCCTGATTACTAGCCAATGATGTAAGTTGTTAACAGGCGCGAGAGGAATCACCGATAATGATAATGACCCTCAAGGTACCGTAGTACAATTCACGTGGTGTGAATAAAGGACTTGGCATCAAACACCACACAAAATCTTACGGTCGAAGGTCATTGATGTAAACCTGTCGCCGGAAGTGAGAAACTTGCCATTGAGGCATGCAAGCTTCAAAGTATTGAAAGGGGTGTCCCTAGATCGACTTCTTGGATAATGAGTTGATGTCGACAAGAAGTGATCCGTCATAGGAGGGCCTTAATGAATCCCACATCAATGACACGGAATGGAGAAAATGATTTTAATGGAGATGAAAACAGTCTAGTGATATAAGGTTCAGGGTGGCAGTCATGAAAGAATGGAGTGTAAATGTATTGCAGCGGGTGAGACACAGGTGAATTCTTTGAGTGACTTCTCTTGAACATATCGACGACACTAATATGATGGATTGGTAGCATTAACCCCAAATGTGGATGGTGTGATGTGACCATGGTGATGTGATCGGTGAATGAAACAACCCAATCCGACTTGGATGCGGAGTGAAAGTGTCATGTTCAAGAGCGACTTGCTAACAAAAAAGTTTCTTCAAGTTTTCTTCCCAATTTTTCCCCAGTCATTGCTGACCAGTACCTCTTTATTTTTGTCAAGCTTGAGGAGGATATCATATGCTTTTTCTATAATTTTCCCTTTGGGAAAACCCATCGCTATGTTTTAACGAGCCTAGTGATAGTGAAACTCGTTCTTGTCTGCTATGGACAAGTTTGTCGCTATTAGGTTTTAACGAGTTTAACGACAAAGATAACTCGGTCCTTTTCAATTTTAGAGAGTCTGAAAAGGGACGTAAAGGAAACTCCAAAAATCCTTTTTCGTCATCTAATCCCCTAAGTCTAAAAAAGTATAAAACAATACAAAAGGGATGAATTTTCGATACTTTTAACGAGGCGAATAAAACAAGCGCTCAATCTTTTTGTGTAATAATCCCTCAGGTCCAAAAAGATTAAAATCTAAAGGAGGGATAGCACTTCTGGTCCCTTTAACGAGCTGGAGCGGCCAATAGCTTGGCAATCTTTTCATATTTTACGAGTCAGTTGAAAAGAGCTTAAAGGAGACTCGTCTTTGAGGAACGAGTGATAAATTTGGGTAGCAGCTGATTCCAGGTAAGGTTTGGAATTTCTGAGTCATGGCAGTGTTACAAGGATGGCTAACAGGATCAGTCTTCACATCTGTTCCTCAAAAGGGGTAAACAATCAAATGGAGGTGAATGATCAGCCAATACAGAGTGGAGGTGATGATGAGAACATGACCAAGGCTTTAAAGCCTGAAGTACTACATTCACGACGGTTATTTACCAGAAATTGGTTCATTTTTTATTGAGCTTAAACGTTGGGGGAAACATTTGATATATAAAGGCTACGAAATTTCATCAATAAGTTTAGGAGAAAACAATTCATTGAAACATAGATTTGTTTCATTTTCAACCATGGGAGAAATAACTGCTTGCTGAAAATTTTCTCGAGTGTCATAGCAGTGATTTTCTACATCTTCTTCATGGTTGAAAGGTCCCTCATGAATAGCCTCTATAATATTATGATTCATAAATTGATCATCTTCATAAAAACTTTCCAAATCCTTGATAAAATTGTCAAAATGTGTGCAAAAATATTTGACCAGTAACAAAGAAGGATGATGTTCATTATATCACTCATAAAATACTGTATGAAAATATCTAAGAGAATATAGACAATTATTTGACAAGATTTCATACCATGATTGTACATTACCCTCCAAGGACACCATGAATATCCTCATAAGACAATCTTCATGAATTTAACTTGAAAATTACGGATATGCATATGAAATTTAATCAGATGTAAAGAAACATGCTCCCATTTTTTTATATCTCTAAATGTAGATAAATAAGTTTGCCAACTTACACTAGGGATGCAATTTGGAAAACCTGGAATACAAATGTGATGCATAGGAGCATCCTTATAGATTGAGAACTCATTTTGATTTCTTGATCGTGTTGCTAGTGGAGTCTTTAGGTTAGTTTGAAATTGTTTGGAGTCGCCAAGTGAATTATTTCAGCCTTCTTGTGTCTAATCATTGTCCACCATCATCAATTAGATCTTAAACTTGATACTCTTTCATGAGGATGATGAAACCTTTCTTCCCCAGTATGGTCGCGAAAATGTTATCACTCCGTAATTTCCCTAGGCTATGGAGAAAAACCTAGAGGTAACCACAAAACCACTTTCAAAGCTGGGATCTAGACCTTCTAGCTTTAGAGAGAGATCTCTCTATCTAATTTAAATTTCTGTTTTAAGATATTAGGCTAGTTATTGAGTTCGGAGGTTAGTTTTTCAAATATTTGGTTGAAATTTGCAACGAAATTCCATTGGGCATGGAGTCACAAGTCTTTGGGTGATCAAACATAAATTATAGAGGAGATGTAACAGGGAAGGATAACAAAACATTTGGATATTTTAAAGTATTTGTGGAGTATGTAGGATGAATATGATTTAAGTTAAATTAAATATAGAACATACTGAGATGACTTAGATATTCAACATCAGACATAAAACATTGATATTGTTTACAAGCCAGATAAGAGTACAATTAATTAAATTCGACCCTTAATCTTCTTGAAACAATAAAGAGAGACAACGTATGGAAAACTAAGACAAAAAAAAATTTCACAAGAGAACGTACATTACCATTTGCTTGACACGGGAATCGTGGAATAAAGCTCTTTTTATTAATGCAAGTTGATTCCTTTCATTATAATGCACAACTTACATCATTGTACAACCTTTCTTCATACAAGTTCCAACCCTTATTACATATTCATAAATTGTTTAAATAATGCTTGAGATAACAATTTTGCAAAATAATAGCTATGACTTAATTACATAAACATAGATAAATTAAACATCTCTCAAATTCATAAATGAAAAGATGAACTAAGAGATTTTGTACATCCTAGAATAGCTATAATAAACATTCTTTTATTCAGGCAATAGAAGATCGGTGAACTACTTAAGAACAGGTCCCTCTGCTAATTAAGAATTTCTGCTAATTAAGAATTTCTGCTTATTAAAACCGATCCCTCTACCATTGATTTTTCTTTCTCATTCATTTTTGTTGAAGATTCTGATCCTTAACCATAGGAAAATAGTTTTTCAATACTGATCCTATTTCTTGAAATCTGAGTGATTGTAGTTATTTTCACAACACTACCCATACAAATCTTTCTGTTTCTCCTTTCCTGAGATTCAATGACTTCCGATCCATTCACGCTATAACACTTCAAATTATTTCATTACAGGAGACTTTAAACCCTGTAATATCGTCGTTATGATATTTCAAAGTTTTTGCCTAATCGGAAAGTTACTTAAGAAACACTAAAATGACAGCGAAATTTGATTTTCCCTTAGCCCTTTTGTGTTTAGCCCTTTCCTGTATTTCTTCGCATAGTGATCCAAGATTTTTTTTCTTATAGATGCATCAGGATTACATATAACAAAGTGCTTAAAACCATGGAACATAAGCATATAAAATGAAGATAAAAGATACATAATCGCACATGAGATCAAGACACAGAGATTTGATTACAGAGTACATACAATTTGTACTACATCTCCAGGCACTACTCAATAGTGGGGAGGCCTTCATTCATTAAATGGCATGGAAAGAGAGAAGTACAAGAAGATTTTTACGTAAACATCCTTCTACCTCCAATATGGAAGATATTTGGAAAATGGAGAGCCCAACTCTAGAAACAGGTAGTACCATTGACTTCCTGGTGAAAAATCATGCAAAAAAGCCTATCCAAACACCTAATTTGGATGATCGAGCCTTTTGCACCTTCTTGGAACCTCCCTGCTACTCAGGTGAGGTCTCGACCTACAGCTGGGTCGGGTTACTGCTGTATGCAATATTATATGCCAGTCCCCCCTCTCTCTTCTTACACAAATGACCCTTTATATAGGTCATGGCAACAATTCCTCAACTCTTGGGTAGTTTCCAACCATAGACTAAGTAAAGCAGGTGGGTTTGATCTGATATCAAGGATCTCGGGCCTAAATGAGACATGGAAACAACCTTATAAATATGGTGAAACTCCTTCAGAATGAATGTTTGACTCAGTGGCTGATACTATCGGCATTCCCCGCAATCGACAGATAGACCCAAGCCCAAACAATAGGTACTCTGCAATACAGTGGACCCCCCAAAACTATTAAACATGACATATATAAAAAATCACATCCTGGAACCCCATCGCAAATCGCAATCGGCGGATGGACTCAACACCCATACATTAGGTGTTCTACAAACCTCCGAGGATTATTAAACATAATGCATAGAGTATCGGGTCCGTAAGCGCCCATTGCAAGTCATAATTGGTGCTTTCCATCGGTGTATCGACACAAACCTTTGCGATAACAATGGACCCGTTGAGGTTATGAAATACAGTTTATAAAATATCAGGTTTGAAGCCCATCGAAAATCGAAATCGGTGGATCCCAAGGTGGTACTCCATATGACTACTCCCACTACAATTTGTGATTGTGATTTGATCGCATCGTAACCTTGGCTCTATCGGGGAATGATTCTTTAACACTTTCCTTTATGATTGCGATATGCGATTATCGCATCACAACTTTCCTAGGGCTGATTTTCCTTAAGCCACTTCTTCCTCTTGCTATGATTTGCGATATGTGGGACCAATGGAAAATTTCCCCTTGGCACTTCCCCATTCACTGAGACTTTTGCCACGTCATCTCCTCCTACCACCTGGACAAGTCAAACATAAACTTTGACTTGCTCTAACTTCTTCATATGAACTCAGATTTGAGTGTTGTTCACACCGTTGGAATCAAGATGATGAGAACTTCGATTCAATGCTAGTTTTATCCAAATTCTACCACTTTGATTTTTGAGCCTTCTTACCATGTTGTTGGTACTTTCTAAAGATCCACCTTGATCAATCCTCCTAGATCCTCTTGGATCAATCCTACAGGATTCTCCTGGACCAATCCTCCCCACTAAGAGAATATTTTGGTCCTCCAAAAGCATTAAATAATCTACAACTGCTATGTACTTTGTCTGCACCGCAAGTGTCCTACCAGTCATCCTTCCTTCTCCTTCATCTTTGTCCTTTGGAGCCATAAGCGATGAGTCGACACCTGCATCCCCTACAAACCTGTAGTACAATATCTTGCAAATTACATGTTTAGCTATATGACCAAAAATGAGCCAAGCATCCTATACTTGCCATGAGTTTATAACACATACTCTATGGTCAAGTTTACAATGGAAACAATACTCCAGCAAGGCCAAACATCATTGTTGCTTAAAAAAGTGATGAAAAACACATCATGACTGCAACACATGATTTACAAAATAAGGCCAAAATCATTGTTGTTGCAACATGTGATGGAAAAAGCATCATCACTTTTACAGTTTAAAAATGCAACACATGATTTAAAAACAAGGCCATGACATTCTACCACACCTAGAAAAATCATCTTTCACCTTCAAAGTGAATGGGTCATCTCCCTATGGCGCATTTGTTGGTCGAACAATTGTTTCACATGGTTCGTGCACGGATGATTTGTCCTTGCGACGCTACTTTGGATGGAGCCTTTAATACATGGCTCTTTGATGACCACCTCTATTGCAATGACTAAAATAAGCCTTCTTCCTCTAGATCTGCTTTACCTTCTTCTTCTTATACACTTCATACATGTTGTCCACCATTTTGGATATTCGCAGGAAGGTCATGCATTTCTTTATCATCCTTCATGGCTGCACATTCGGTCATTCATGCACTTCAACATCTGCCATGTCTCCTCTTCGTGATGCACATCCTTAGAGGTTGATCTCTAGTTAATGTACTCATGCAATTCAAATCAACTAAGCCCTGATCTGATACCACTTGATCCAGGATTTTTTTGCTTATAGATGCATTAAATTTAAATATAACATAGCACTTAAAAACCATGGAACATAAGAATATAAAATGAAGATAAAAGAGGCATAATCACACATGATATCAAGACACAGATATTTGATTATGGAGTTCATCCAATTTGGACTATCTTCGGGCCCTGCTCAATTATGTGGAGGCCTTCATTCATTAAATGGTATGGAAAGAGAGAAGTACAAGCAAATTTTTACATAAACATCCTTATACCTCCAATATGGAAGATAGTTGATGAATGGAGAGCCTAGATCTAGAAACAGACGATACCACTAACTTCCTAGCGAAAAATCATGCAAAAGTGCCTATCCAAACACCCAATTTGGATAATCAGGCCTTCTGCACCTTCTCAGAACCTCCTTGCTACTCAAGCGAGGTCCCAGACTGTGACAGCGTTGGGTTACTACTGTGCACAAAAATCTATGCCAGTTTCCCCTCTCTCTTCCAACACAAATGACCTTTTATATAAGTCATGGTGACATTTCTTCAACTCCCAGGCAGTTTCCAACCATAGATCAAGTAAAGCAGGTGGGTTTGATATGATATCAAGGATCTCGGGCCTAAATGAGACATGCAAACAACCTTACAAATATGGTGAAAATCCTTTGGAATGCTTGTTTAACTCAGTGGCTGATACTATCGGTGTTCCCCACAATTGACAGAAATACCCAAGCCCAAACAATAGGCACTCTATGATACGGTGGACCCCTCAGAAGTATTAAAAATGATATATATAAAATATTGCATCCTGGAACCCCATCGCAAATTACAATCGACGGATGAACCCAACACCCATACATCAGGTGCTCTACAGACCCACCATGATTATTAAACATAATGCATAGAGTATCAGTTTTATAAGTGCCCATCACAAGTCGCAATTGGCGCTTTCCATCAGCGTATTGATGCAAACCTTTGTGATAACAATGAACCCACCGGGGTTATGAAACACAATGTATAAAATATTAGGTCTGAAGCCCATCGCAAATCCCAATCGGCGAATCCTAGGGTTGTACTCCATATGACTACTCCTTCTAGGATTTGTGATTATGATTTGATCGCATCATAACCTTGTCTCTATCGGGGATTGATTCTTTAACACTTGCCTTTTGTGATTGCCATATGCGATTATCGCATCGTAAATTGCCTAGGGCCGATTTTCCTTAAGCCACTTCTTCCTCTTGCTACAATTTGTGATATGTGGGACCAATGGCAACTTCCCACTTGGCACTTCCCCATTCACTAAGACTTTTTCCACATCATCTCCTCCTGCCACCTGGACAAGTCAAACATAAACTTTGACTTGATCTAACTTCTTCATATGAACTCGGATTTGAGTGTCATTCACATCATTGGAATATAAATGATGAGCACTTTGATCTAATGCTAAGCTTATCCAGATTCTTCCACTTTGCATTTTGAGCCTTCTTACCATGCCACTGGTACTTTATGAAGATCCACCTAGATCAATCCTCTTGGATCCTCCTGGATCAATCCTCCAGGATCCTCCTAGATCACATAGGACCAAGGGTTGTGACCTAGTGCTATGCCTTAAGATGCTAAGGCTTTTATTTGTTGTCAGGACTATTTTTTCCTTTATACACTGTTTTGGTACCTGATCTCTTTAAACTGGAAAAACATGTGCCAAACCCGATATTAGAACTTTCAATCAGAGGTTTTCATTGTGTGACACTTTATATTATGTGGGTTGTGAAATCTTCGATGCATCTAGCCCTCAGGGCTCAAGTGAAAACTCAGGGCCAAATATTCTTGCGTGTTAAAACTCTTTGGCTAAGAAGGGGGGTGATTATTTGAAGTGTTGCATTATACTTTAAAACAATCATAAAACCATAACACATGCGCCTTAGCCCTTTAGGGCACTAGAACATCACAATTGGTGATTTTATAATTTAGCATTTGGTTGCACACTCCAAACATTGCGAACACAGATATGTGATAACCCCCAGTGGTCAGCCCTGCCCTTTGGTTCCTTGTGTTCCTCAGAACCATTGGCCAGCCCCCGTATCAGAGCTCCACTCCCGATGATTTTCAATGTGATGTACAATACACCTCCACCGACTGCTGAATGTCGATCACCTTTCTACTTAGTGTCTGGTTCTTTGGTTCCTCACGTGACCATAAACCAACCCCCATATTGGAGCCCCTCAATCGGAGAATTATGATCGACGATTCCATTATAATGAAAAACACACCTCAAACTCCGATCATTGATTTTCAACACGTGACATCATCAATGCCACATCACTGCCATGTCACTAGCATGTGTCATCCCGTGAGTGGTGACATGTGTCACCTTTTTTCGGCCTCCTCTAACCCTTGAAAATGTTGAATTTGCTTTCCACATGTCCACTGTATATCCACATCATGGGGACGTCAATTGCCACGTGGGATTTATCAGAACCAATCACTCATTTCCACTTATCCCTAGTTAGACCCAATCATCTCTCACCACGTGTCTCTGATCGGATCCAGTCATTTTCTGTGACTCGTCCCTTTGGGAGGAGAGAGAAAAGGCCCGACCTGGCTTGGTTTTGGGAGAAATTCCTTTGTAAATTTGTTTTGGCCATCCGCAACATTTTAACACTGAAGGACTTTTCCTGATAGTTTAATCACATATCACAAGTTTCAAAATTTGTCACTCTGCTCCACTTCGGAAATTTGCCGATTTCTGATTACGATATGACCCATATCCTCGTCGACTACCAAGTTCATGGATCCGTTGACTACCGAGTCCACGAATCTGCCGAATTTCGACCTTTGATATTACAATCCCACATATCAGCTCTTTCAAAATGTAAACACCCTGTCCTTCCTCATAAAATTTCGATTAACAACCACGCTAATATCTTGTTCTATTTGCGTTGTGCATTAGACCTTTGATTGTCGATATGAAATATTGACGATCGTTGATTATAAATTTTACTTAGACTTCCACTAGCTTTCTCTACATACCTTCGCTATGTGGGATCTAGGACCCATATATAGACATATTTTCTTGTTTTCAGGAGATATATAGCTCTTTGGAAAGCTTCTTATGAGTACTTTATTATGAAAATAGATGCTATATCATTTACAGAAGCTTGAAAAGAAAAAATCCTCCCCATCTGAAGACTTATTTAATCACAGGACTTTAAGGACTAAATAACTTCTTTGACAAGTAAATCTTTAGGCTATGACCCCCGGTGACTCATAGGTTAAACTTGACAAGCAGATTCCCAAAACAAATAACTGGACACACATTATAATTACCTATATTTATAGGACCCTAATAGGTTGGTGGTAGAATAATGAATTGATTGAAGTCTTAGCTCACCCACTTTCATTTAATAAATGAAGATGTGCTGGCCCACATTCACATAATGAATGAAGGTGTGAAGAATTTGGTCCTATTAATTACTACTATCCCATTTCCATGTGTTTACATTTATAATATTGAGGTGGAATTAGACTTATAGCTTGCTGGTATCTACAAACCTTACTATGACACAATTTTCATTCTTGGCTCCATACAATCACCATTGCACTGTATATCATGACATCATTATCAATGAGTCAATAACCAAATCTGATATAAACTTAAAGAGATCAAAAGTCAAATACGAGAACGGTAAAAACATAGAAGAGAGAACATGAAAACATAGATGAAACATGGAAATAAACTAGAATATTTGAAGGATAAATAGAAGAAGATAACAAAAATATAAAGGTGCACCTACAGGACAACAGAGTTTGAATGGTAATCTATGTTGAGTTGTGTTATATTCTTTCCATGACTAGCCCCCCTAGTTAATCGGTGGATTAGAGGTGGGTAGAACCCCCCCTTCGTTACGCCGATTGTGCAGTGGGGGGGGTCATAGGGGGTTTGAGGGGGCGGTCAACCCCCCTCTATGGGGTTCAGGGTAGTGCCCTAGGGAAAATATTTTTGGACCCTATATTAGGTGGGCGGACCTACCTATGGTTTTGTGCACGCTTTTCGCACATGGTTTTGGGCGCGATAGTTTTCGGTCCATGGTATTAGATGCTTCGGCATGTATATATATGTATTGTAACATTGAAAGGAACATAATGAAAAATCAATCTGGTAGTTCCTGTTTTGGGATCTAGGGGAAAATCTCTATGTATATGCATTTTATGTGTTATTCTCTTGCTATTGTTTATTTTATTGTTTTAGAATTCGTATGCAGGTAATTTTTGTACGGGGTTAAAAACTACATTTGGTATCAAAGATGTTTTGGCTTCAAGGGGACGCCTTTTTTGCTAAGGGGTTTCTCTCAGGCCTGTAGTAGACCCTGTTCAGTGGGAGATCTGCGGGATCGATTCTTGTGGTGAAAGAAGATGACAAACAGTGGAAAGATAGAGATCGAGGAATTTAATGGTCAGATTTTTGAGTTATGGAAACTCAAGATGGAGGATTTGTTGGTGGAAAAAGATCAATGGATCATGGTAGATCTGGGTACTAAACCAACGGGAGTGTCCAATGGAGAATGGAAGAAGTTGGATCGAACGGAAAAGAGCACAATACGATTGTGTATCTTAGATTCAGTATTGCTAAATGTATCAGGGGAAGCTACGACGAAGGCTTTGTGGGACAAATTAGGGGTTTTGTACCAATCTAAGTCTCTGGTGAATAAACTGTTCCTATAGAAAAAAGCTGTATACCCTGAGGATGAAATACGGAGACTCGGTGATAGAGAATCTGAACACATTTATTACTGTGGTAAGTTAATTATTATATATTGATATTAAAATTTCAGATGAAGATAAGTGCATCAGTTTGTTATGTTCTCTACCAGATTCATGGGATAGTCTGGTTATTGCAATAGGTAGCAATGCTACTACCTTGCAGTTTGATGAAATAGTCTTATCCTTACTGACGGAGGAGATGAGATAGAAAAATATGGAGAGCTAGAATGGTGATGCCTTGTCTTTATGAGGAAGGTCCCAAAACAGAAACAAAAATAAGTTGTCCCAAAACAGAAACAAAATTAAGTCATTGAGGGGAGATCTAAATCTAGAGGGAGATCTAAATCTCTAGGAAAACCTGTAAAGGTGTGCTGGAAATGCGGAAAGGAAGGGAACTACAAAAGGGACTGTAAATCTAAATCTCTTGACAAAGGAAAGGGATCTGATGATGCTCCTTCTGTAGAGGTGAAAACCACATTAGATGAAGGTGGTGATGCGTACTTGGCTTCTTCAAGTACACATGTAGAACATGAAGCATGGTTGATTGACTCAGGTGCATCCTTTCACTTCACTCCCCTTAGAGAGTGGTTCTGCGAGTATGAGAAATATGATGGTGGTGATGTCTTCTCGGGGGATGACAGGAAGGCTAAAATCGTTGTTCGCGGAAAAGTTAAGTTGAATTTGCAAAGTGGAAGGATTAGAACACTTTCGAGTGTTCTGCATATTCCTGTATTGGCCAGAAATATGATTTCTGTAAGCAAGCTGGATGATGCAGCTATAAAAACAGTATTCGAGAAGGATACCTGCAAGATGGTTCGAGGAGCATTGGTATTGATGCAGGGAGTTCAGATTGGAACTATGTACAAGTTTCAAGGTAGCACTGTTGTTGATGGGTGCAATAGTTTTGTGGTTCATGAAAGTGGAAAAGAAAATCTAGTGGTCTTTGGAGAAAAGACC
The DNA here is from genome assembly GCA_031772625.1 of Pinus tabuliformis. Classification (NCBI taxonomy): domain Eukaryota; kingdom Viridiplantae; phylum Streptophyta; class Pinopsida; order Pinales; family Pinaceae; genus Pinus; species Pinus tabuliformis. The sequence continues at coordinate 262,735,177 of CM062806.1, read as the reverse complement.
AGGTTATGGCATCAAAGGCTTGGACATATTGGAGAGAAGAGCCTTCAAATACTTCATGGTAAAGGTATGGTAGAAGGTATGACTAATATCTCTCTAGATTTTGATTTCTGTGAAAATTGTATATATGGGAAGCATAATCGGGTTAGTTTCCCCTTTTGGTGGTAAGAGGGAAAAACAAATATTAGAGCTTGTGCATAGTGATATGTTTGGACCTGTGAAGGTTCCATCACTAGGCAAGTTTGTGTACTATGTATCATTTATAGATGACTTCTCAAGGAATAAATGGATATATTTCCTTAAGAAGAAATATGAAGTCTTTGATATGTTTAAATAATTTAAGGCTCTGGTGGAAAACTAGACAGAGAAAAAGATAAAGGTGCCAAGGACAGATAATGGTGGATATTTTTGCAAGAAGAAATTTGAAGAATTATGTAAGAAGTGTGGTATAGCATAGAAAAAGACTACTCCATACATACCTAAGAAAAATGGAGTTGCAGAAAGAATGAACAAGACATTGATGGAAAGGGAAAGAAGCATGCTCAGTGGTGCCGGGTTAGGATAGGAATTCTGGGTAGAGGCGGTGGAGACTGCATGTTACCTGGTCAACAGATCAACTTCATGAGCGTTGGAGGATAAGACTCCACAAGAGGTATGAACTGGTAAAAAACCATGTCTTTCACATCTGAGGGTATTTTGATGTGATGCATATGTACATGTTCCAAAGGAGAAAAGAACAAAGTTGGATAGTAAATCTCAAAAGTGCATCTTTATTGGGTATGCAGATGGTTTAAAGGGTTATAAACTTTGGAACCTAGTAAAAAGGAAGGTTGTGTATAGCTGAGATGTGGTGTTCATAGAGGTGAAAGATGTTATTAAACATGAAGTCCAACCAAAGGAAGCTGAGAAGATAGAGTTTGAGCTAAAGGAGGAAGAATCAGACTCTACAACAAAAGAGGAATCAGAAGATGAACATCCACAAACTCTGGTCGTGAGAAGATCAGTTCGAGAAAGAAGGCAGCTAGAAAGGTATAGTCCATCTGCTTTTTATTCAAATTTTGCTTTATCTATTACTGATGATGATCCTAGAAATATGAAGGAAGTAGTAGATTTAGAGGATGGAAAACTTTGGAAAGAGGCCATGGTTGATGAAATGGCATCTTTGCACAAAAATGAGGCTTGGCATCTGATGGATTTTCCAGCTAGAAGGAAACCCATTGGAAGCAAATGGGTGTTCAAGAAGAAGACAAATGCAGAAGGAAAGGTGGAGAAATACAAAGCCCGGTTGGTAGCAAAAGGTTAATCCCAGGTGTCGAGAATTGATTTTGGTGATATTTTTTCTCTTGTGTCCAAGGTAGCTTCTATTAGATTACGTTTATTTGTTGCTGCTGCTTTTGATTTTGAGGTAGAACAGATGGATGTGAAGAAAAAATTTCTTCATGGGGATCTAGAAGAAGAGATCTACATGAAGCAACCTGAAGTCTTTGTGGTGAAGGGTAAGAAAGAACTAGTATGCAAGTTAAAGAAGTCTATGTATGGGTTAAAACAATCACCAAGGATGTGGTATTAGAAATTTGATACATTTATACAGGGACTTGGCTTCACCAGATGAAAATTAGATCACTGTGTGTATTTTAAATTAATTGGTGACCGTGTTATTTATCTGGACTTGTATGTGGATGATATGTTGCTGGTTGGAAATGACAAAGAAATTATCCAGGATTTGAAGACCCAATTGTCCTCCAAATTCGACATGAAATATCTTGGTGCTGCAAACTATATTTTGGGCATGGAAATTAAAAGATATCGGACAAAGAGGAAGCTCTGGTTAAACCAGAGGAAGTATGTCGAGACAATACTGCAGAGTTTTAATAAGCAGGATAGTAAATCGATGAAGGTTCCTATTCCTGTAGGTGTGAAGTTATTTGTTGAACAGTGTCCCAAGACACAAGAAGAGGAAGAGGACATGTCCCGTGTTCCATATATAAGTGCAGTCGGTAGCCTGATGTATGTGATAGTCTGTACTAGACAAGACATTTCACATGCAGTTGGAGTATTGAGAAGGTTTATGTCAAAACCAGGGAAGGATAACTGGACAACAATGAAGCGGTTTTTCAGGTATTTGCGTGGCAGTAGTGAGTATGGTTTGTGCTACCTAGGAAGACCAAGATTGGATAGAGTGTTTGATATTTGTGGCTTTGTTGATGCAAACTTGGCTGGAGATATGGATCAGAGAAGATCTACAAGTGGGTATGTGTTTAACCTATTTGGAGGTGCAGTCAGCTGGACGAGTAAGAAACAATCTATAGTGGCATGATCAACTATAGAGGCAGAATACATGGCAGCCACTCATGCAAGTAAGGAAGCAGTCTAGTTGTAGAGATTGTGTTCAAGTATGGGGTTAGTACAGGGAACTATAAGAATAGACTGTGATAGCCAAAGTGTAATTTTCCTAGAAAAGAACCATACTTACCATTCAAAGACAGGCACATTGATGTTCAGTATCACTTTGTGAAGGATATGATAGAAGACAAAAAGGTGTTATTGGTAAAGGTGGACACTTTCAAGAATACCGCAGATGCATTGACAAAATCTGTGAGCTCTGAGAAGTTCTCTTGGTGTAGAGAAACAATGGGTGTTGCAGGATTGGATAAATGACTAAGCTCTCCTGTGGCCCCCTGTGGAAAGAAAACAACAAGTGGGAGAATGTTGGGCTATGTTGTATTCTTTCCACGACTAGACCCCTAGTTAACCGGGGGCTTAGAGGGGGGGTGGATTCCCCCCCTCGTTGCGTGGATTGCATAGCGGGGCAGTCACAAGGGGGTTTGAGGGGGGCGATCTTTCCCCCTCTACACGGTCCGGGGTAGAGCCTTGGGGAAAATTTGTTTGGACCCTATATTAGGTGGGCGGACCTACCTATGGTTTTGTGCATGTTTTTCACACATGATTTTGGGTGTGATGGTTTTGCGGTCCATGGTATTGGATTATTCAGCATATATATATATGTATCGTAACATTGAAAGGAACATTATGAAAAATCAATATGGTAGTCCTAGTTTTGGGATCCAGGGAAAAATCTCTGTGTATATTTGTTTTATGTGTTATGCTCTCGCTATTGTTTATTTTTTGTGTTTTAGAATTTGTATGCAGGTAATTTCTGTACGGGGTTAAAACCTACAACCTATAAATGTAATGTCTTCCATAAAAGCACGAGCAGAAGAGAAGTGCAAATCAAATTTAGCATGACCATAAAATGAAAAAAGAAAATGAAAGTGGAATGAAAGTTTGAAAGTGAGGCATAAAGAATAACCAACATCTCAGGAATGAAGGAATGAAGGAATAGGAAATGAAGAACATAGCCATTCTGGGTCTTAATGCCATTTTTTCAGTTTTCAGTGCATTGTTGTATTCTAGGGGAATTTCAAGCAGCACCTAATTATTAACAACTTGATGGCCTAACCATTTCCTTTCAAAATATTGTTACCTAGTGCCATATTAAATGAATGATTCATTATATTGTATATGTGCTCTATATTCATCATTTCAAATGTGCATGGGAACTTCTGTTTCAAAGAAATTGTTCATGGAAATTCCTAGATCTGAAGCACATGGGTCTCCTTTAGTACCTCAGGGTCTCAGATTCTTTAGTAATTTTAGTTAGGAATGGCTTGTGAACTGATCCTATTGTAATGTGAAAGGGCCACCATAGGGGCATTGAATTCCCTATGGATGGCTTGATCTTTTTGTTGCCCTTGTTTTAGGGGTCAGCTTTGTTGATTGTGATTTTCATTGTTTTTTAGCATTAGACCCTCCATGGCAATAGGGAAAATAGGTAGAAACAAAACATTGTAATAGTAGGCCTTTAAACAAGACATAATATATGGCTATGTGAATTATGGTGGTTGGCCTTTGAGTAAAATATATTGGCCAAAAAGCAGTGTTTACATATGTTTTCAAGTCAAGTGCCAGTCAAGATTAGGTTGTGGATATAAAGGGAGCTGCAATTCTAGTCCTTGCTATAGAGAAAGAGTTGTTCCTTATCTTTTTAGAAGCAAGTAATGGAGATTCATTAGGGGTTTATGCTCTTATACAATGGACTGGTAGGAATACAACACATTGGAGGAATTATTATGGAGACTCATTTTTGGCAATTAGGAGTGGTGGAAAAGGATAATAAACAAAAAATAATTAAAAAGGGGCCAGTCTCCATTGCCTGGATTTAAATCCCTTGGTGAGGGGAGGCTTTCAAATTTATAAATTATTTAATGTTTCCATCCCTCTACTGCAAGAAAAGATGACTTTGATCCCTAGTCATGGGCAACAAATAAATATTTAACATGATAGTATTTTGAGGAGTCAACCTCTTCTTCAGGATCAATCTCTGCTTCCTCTCAAGTAATGTATAGAATCTATACTTGCTCATGTATAAATTTAGGCCTCAAGCATAAGGAATAGTGTCAAGCAAAGATTTGGGTGAAAATTTTCAGTGAAAGAAGTTTAAGAGTGTAAAGTCGTTGACCTCCTTAATGATAATATTCATTAAGTTGAAAAAGCTTACCCTTATATTGTTGATGATGACTTGAGTTTGAGACATAGGGATGTTGAAACATTCAAAGACAGGAATATTCTGCAGTAAAAAAGAAGTAAACTACTAGTTGATAGCTATACCATTGGAGGCATATTTTATCAGCAAGGTTTTGGAATACACATTGAAGGAAATTCAGATCGTGACATTATTAGAAGGGAAAACTATGCAGAAATTTTAGTGCTTGCCTGTATAGTGGGAATATAGAGATGAGGACATTGTGGAGCTTCAAGGAGTTGTTATTGGAACAAAGACCAAGAACAAAGAACACACTGGCATTGAGAAGCCATCTCTTGTGTATTCTAGTGCAAATGATGATAAACCCTCTTGTCATAACAGAGTTAGTGATTTTATTGCAAGCAGTGTTGATGATGAACTAAAGAAATTTAAAGGGATGTTGTGGCTTAGCATTATCTTCAGCCGATAAATTCTGAAGATACCAACATAAGTGCATTCAGTTTTTGATGTGTATCACTTTCACGGTGAACAAACATAGAGGTAAAGGACATTGCACTTCAATATTTTGAGTTGGTCGCATTAGGTTATGGATTTTACCTTATCATAAACTTTTCTTGGTTGATTGAGTACTGGGGCTTTATCAAATTACTAGTGCATAAAGTTGAAAGCATACACTTTTCTTGGCTGATCAATATATCAGATATCTTGTTGGTTTCCATTGCTAAAAACCATCACAATATCAAGGAAATCAATGTCACAAGCTATAAGTTGATCACAAGATATGGCGTTCATGCATTTTCTCAGCACAAATCATTTTAGGTTCTGATTTTGGCCTCTTATTACAATGTGTATGGTGATGACATAGAGAAAATAGTTCTTGAATGCCCCTATCATTTGTATTTGGGAATGGAGAAAGGATTAAGACACTGGATCCTAGACGGCCTCCTGGAAATAATTTTGGGTCATTGTCAAATAGAATGGTTATAGAAATATTTTTTGATAAGTCATTATGGGGATATTTTAGGACCGAGACGGTGGGCTAGTTGTTCTTACCAAACACTTGGGATCTTGGATTACATTTTATGGGATTCTCATCATGATGGTGTAGGATAGAGGTATTTTAACATATGTACAAAAAAAATTATTGTTTCCTGTAAATACATTTTTTAATAAACTTTGCATGTGGAGGGAACATCCCTGAAGAAGTAGTAGGAAAATTATCTTTTTAATTAAAATTATAGCTGCAAAGGTTTGTATATAAACATTATTACACTATAAAATTTAGTAGGAATTCTCTTTCACAATTGTTATTCAACTAACTTGTCATGGAAACTATATTTCAAACTTCACATAGTCACTTCATTTGTTTGTAAACATGTCCAAACATCTTGGTGCCTAATTCAGTTTTACACTTGTCATGGAAATTATATTTTTGATAGCCACTTTTTCTATTAAACATGTGCAGGTAATTTTTCTAAGAACGCGAAGGAATCTATCAAGAAAGGTTAGTCATTATTTTGGTTGTTTTGATGACCACTTCATTTCCTAGCCAATAGAGTTAAAAAAAAGTGTGAAAAAGTTGTGTTACACGTAATGGGACTGGATATGTGCATTTGATCTAGTCATATATTCAAGAAAATTTATGATGGACCTATCTTCCTAGTCTAGGTTTAGAATAAGAGGGTGAATTAGTATCGGCCAAGCATAGAATGATACAATGGCAGTGGAACTAAGGATAGGGAAGGAGGCAGAGGAGGTGTAGAAATTAGAATCTCCATGGGTTTTGAGAACTCAAACACTGTGGAAAATCAGGTCAATGCTCTACACATATCGGGTGAAGAAAAAATAGAGGAAGATGCACTCGTAACAGAGGAATATGCACATGATGTTGAAGTTTCTGGACAAAAATATCTCAGTGCGTCGGGGGCCTGATCGATGCGGAATGGACACCGCCCATCTGTTGGATGTAGAATGTGAATTGACGGATTCCTTGCTAGGTTCCCTATTGGGTTCTCTTCACAAGTGGAGCGCGGACAGAGGAGGAGGGAGAATGGAAATTCAAAATGGAATTCGTGTGGACTGTTGGTATGTTTGAACCTGCCAGCATGGCTGACAAGAACAAATGCCACCATGGCGACATGTAGGGACGGTGAATCGTTGAATCCTCATGGGCCTGTCAAATCAGGCTATGGGGTCATGTATGTGAACTGGACACCATAGCGGAATTAAGTTCCCTATGGCGGGCTAGTTATTTTTTGCCACGTGAGAATAGTAGGTGAGTCGAAGAGCTAGACCATGCTATCAAACTCTGGCCGGTCAATTGTGTGGCGAGGATGATGAGGTCGAGAGCATTTTGTTCATAGTCATTATTGTGTTTGACTATCGAGAGTTGAGCATTGGTGATTGAGTCAAGAAGCAGATCCAAGTGGTGGTTATTGGTATGCCGAGTGTTGGAGGGGCGATCTCTGAGGTGTTGATTGAGAGTGGCAGTGTGTGAGAATTTCCAACGTAAAGATTGGAGCTTCTATTCTTTGAATACACCATCGACTCTGGCAGTGTGTTCTTGATGCAAGGGAGGTGTATTTAATAGATTTTTCCATATAAACCATTGTGAAAGACTTGAGTCTATGACATTCCACAAACAATGTTGAACTTCAAGTGATTGTGTTGCAAGAAGTGAGTGTTGTGCTAGTTGGGGAGAATGGACCATGAAGCGACAACAATCATTGCTTGATAGCCAAATCCTTCTGAGTGCCTTGGTGTGAAGGTTGTGAGTGATATTTGTATCAAACAATAATGAATTGTGCAGTGAGCTTGGAGAGGGAGAAATGATCCTGGCGTTCACCTTGGTTTTTTTTTCAAGCATATTTTTTTTTTTTGTGTATAATTTAAATTGAGGACAGAAGCCACTTGAAGAAATGTGCTCTTTGTTAAATCTACTTGGAGAAGCGTGCTGTCAGTGAAGATTGAGAGGTATGGAGCGTGTAAAAAGGTGTTGTTGAAATATTGGGTTTGATTGTCAAAATGTCAAATCCCCTTGTAGAAACATATGTGAATGAGGCCAATAAATTGGATGGCACCAATTATGTTAACTAGAAATTTAAGTTGAAAACACTACTGGAAGGCTATGGTGCTTTGACCATCACAAAGGGAGAAGAAACTAAACCTACTGCAGGTGCTACATCTGCATCGATTCAAGACTAGGAGAAGTGGGAGAACAAAGCAAACGTATTATTAAGGATGTCTATTAAGGATAATATAATCCCTCACATTCATGAGTGTAAAACTTCCAGTGAAACCTAGACTACACTTAAAAACTTGTATGAGACTAAAAACACAAATTGAGTCCTCTTTCTAAAAAGTAAACTCCTATACATTAGAATGGAAGAGAATGAATCAGCAACTACCTTTATTTCCATAATTAAATATTTAAAAGATAAGTTGGGAGACATACAATCACTTTAAATGGAATGTGAGAGGACTATCAGATGTTTATTAACGACCTTGTAGTAAGGGATAAAGCACCAAATTTTGAGGAATTGACATGTACACTGATGCAGGAAGAAGAGAGTCGCAATAATTTGAAGCCTCAGAATCCATACTTGGCACTTATGGAAAAGAATAAGTTCTTCAAAGGGAAATAAGGAGGAGGAAGTAAAGGTGGAAGTTCTTCTCAGAAAAAGCCATTTTCAAAATCAAATCAAGGTATGTCATTTTTTAAAAATGACTCTGGAATAAAATGTTTTTATTGTGGTAGAAGTGGGAATCTTGCGAGAGACTGTTATAAGAAGAAAAGTGGTGAAGCTAGGCATAATAAGCATAGAAGACATTCAGGACATTTTGCAGGAGAAGGCCCGAACACTAATTTCAAAAATTTTAGGTTGTTTATGTCTAATGTTGCGTTGTATATTGAAATAGATGATGTTAACGCTTGTTTTGTGGACTCTGGAGCTTCAATCCACATGATGTGCAATAAGGACTAGCATGATAACTTAAAGGAAATAAGTAATGGCTAAAAGTTTTATCTTGAAGATGATCATGCATATTAGATCAAGGGATATGGTGATATTCCAGTGACTTTACCAAATGGAAGTGTCAGGCGCATTCATAATGTTATGTATATACCAGGGATCAAGAAGAATCTTATTTTTGTGTCCACAATCACAGTTTATAATATGAAGGTTGAATTATTCAAAACATTTGCACATGTAGCTAAATTAAATACTATTAGAATGTTAATTGTGCTAGCTACAAAGTACCATTGGAACTTGCACCAATTATATGTAAAATATGCTTTTTTGAATGGTGATTTAAATGAGGTGTATTTGACACAACCTGAAGGGGTTGTGAAAAAGGGGCAAGAGGTTGATGGTACAATGTATAGACAACTAGTGGGAAGCTTGAATTATCTTTCTACAACCAGACCTGACATAACAATCTGTTAGCGTGTTAAGTTAGTTTATGGTGAGACTTCTAGAAAGTCATTGGACAACACAAAAAGATGTACTTAGGTACCTTAAAGGAACAACTGATTTTGGTCTTAAATATACTGATTTGTTTGATGTTGAGCTGAGAGGTTACTTAGATTCAGATTGGGCTAGTAATCCAGATGATAAGAGATCTACTACAAGTTATGCTTTTAGCATTGGATCCAGGATTGTTTCATGGAGTAGCAAAAACCAACCAACTATATCATTTTCATCTATTGAGGCAGAATATAAATCTTTCTGCGCAGCAGCTTGTGAAGTTGTTTGGTTTAAGATAGTTCTTCAAGATGTTGGATAAGAATAAAAGAAGGTCACAGTTGTCAAATGTGACAACCAGAGCTTGATCAGTTGGAAAACAATCCAATGTATCATGTAAGAACAAAGCATGTTGATGCTAAGTTTCATTTTATTAGAGAAAAGATACAGTATAAGGAATTTTTTCTTGAATATTGTAATACTTGTGAAAATGTTGTTGATATTTTCACAAAGACCCTTGGGAAGATGAAATTTGAATTGTTTATGGAGATATTAGGTGTGGAAATTAATCCTTTATCCATTAAGGGGGAAACTTAGAAATAATGGAGAAAGTTGTTGTCTAGATTATTGTATTGTTTAGATTATTGTTTTATTTAGGATTTAGTTCCTATTATTTGGGAAATTGTTTGATCTCCCTAACTAAATGTACTCCTATAAATTTGTATTGTTTTTTTTTATCATTAATGTGAGGCAACATTGTGGTAGCCTCAAGGGATCCTCACCTGAGGTCTGCGAAGTTACATTCAATTGGTTTTGTCTTCTTAATTTTATCTGTTTTGGAGTGACTAATGTCATGTCATTGAAACACATTATTTTATGTTTATAGGGAAGAAAAGATAAGTTGTTTTTGGGAGTGACATTTGGTTTCAAAAATTATTTTCACTAGTTTGATTCTGTTTTCGAATTGGAAATTCTAGTATAAGAGGTAAATGACGCATTGTGATAAGAGGTAAATGTGATTTAAATTTGTTTGGAATTTTGTAAATCATTTGGAGTGTTTCTTTTACCTATGATGAAATAACGTAATTGTATAAGGGGTGAATGATTGGGTGTATTTGACACCTCAAAGTTTTGGTTCAAGGAAGTTCAGACATAAGTAACTTAATTGCCCCGGATGTTAGGAAGCCCTATTAAGTCAAGCCTACATAAATTACTGTGATGACACATATAATCATGTACTGTGCATCCTTCTTGGAGGGACGATGTAAAATAAAGTTTTGGAACTTGTTGACGGTTCTAGATCCACCAACATTCTGGGGATCACCCCGATATGAAGTCCCAACTAGACCTCATTAAAAATTATTAATTATTATGAGAAAATTATTAATTATTATAAAGAAATTCCAACTTTACTATTTATGATTAGTATTAATCTATCATCATAAATAAAAAATTATATGGATTAGAATTAAAATAAAAAAACCTAATTTAATAAAATCTTAAATATTTGGATAAAATTAATTATTAAGCAGCTGACCTTCATTTTTTCCTTTAATCAAAACAGCTGACCTCATAACTATTTAAATCTCGTGATTGAGCTCTTCTACTATCAACATTAAAAAATAGTCCTGATGATGGATCCCTATTGGGATTTGAAACGTTGACGAAAAATGGTTCTTACTGTGGATTCTCCGGTTACTAGGTTACTACACCTCACACTGTTTGGTGTGGGACTCCCATCCGGTACGATGGCCCAGTTACCATTATCTTAAGGATTTGCCTCAAGTCTTGCTTGTTAGCACAGGAGAGTAGTATGCTTTGTCTTCGAGAAGTGAGATTCCCATGCCTGGTGAGTGTAAGTGTCACTTGTGTTAATGGTTCTTTCACTGTCAAGGGAGAGGGTGAGAGTGAGTTCCAGGTTGATTGGAAGTAGTCCCAATGCTGCTAGGAACACACAACACAATAGGACGTACATAGCTTCTGGCGGAGTAGTCCACACAGATGCGGTAGTCACAACACACAAGGGAAGATAACACATATAACACTCAGCGGATTATTCCACATGAGTGCAACGATTGTTTACAACAAGTTTTATGTGAAAGGTCTATTTGATGTCTGGGAGAGTAGTCTACACAGGCGAGACAATGTTAACATCATATACAACACATTTCCATTAATAGATTACGTATTACAACAAATGAAATAGTTCAAATGTAGAACACAGGTTAAAGTAACATGCATCACAAGTGTTAAATATTAGTCTTACAACAGTTACAATACATGTGTGAAAATGTGCTGGCCTGTTAGAAGGCTTATGAATTAAGCGAAAGTTCCAAGACACATCGTTACACCATACATCACTAACCTTGTGTGAGGGGCATTGGAGCCATTGCTTACTCCTAAAAGAAAATATTATAGACTCTCTTGGCTATGTGGGAGGAGCTGAGGTGAAAAAGTACTTTCCATGTACAAATGAGGGGGTATTTATAGCCAAGGGTGAAACTAACCATTGTGGTTGTTTGACTACCCTCATGACTGTTTGAGATCCATGACTTTTCAACTTTACATGACTCTTTGTATAACAAGTGGGTCTAGTGGACTTCAACGTTACAGTACATTGATTTGACAACATGGCCCACAGTGGAGATGTGGACAACATGACTCATGACACGACTTGACATGATAGTGCTGGTACATTGGTGCTGCTACTAGAGTGCATGCCAAGCTGCAGTGTTGTTGGGTGATGGATGTCTTCATGGTGTATCTCAACTTCACCTCTGCATGGAAAACTGCGCGAAGTCTTCGATGGTCGTTGGTTTGCTTGATGTTGCTTTGGCACATTGCTCCTTGCTTGTATGTTGGAAGGCTTGACAGGCTCATCCTTTTGTGAAAGGTGCATGTTCCTCCGTTCATCCATCCGTGAGAACATCTTACATGTTTGCTCGTCCGTGTGTCCATGAAAACATATTTTCATGATAATCCATTCATGAGCACATCTCTTCACATGCATTGTGTGTTTGTCCATTGGTGAGCCAATCCTTCTGCATGTGCTCCCTTCATTCATCCCATTCGTCATCGCACCATGTTTGTTGGTGTACCTGTACCTGCAGTCACTCATGATGAGACGACATTAAATCCAAAAACCTCCTAGTCTACCATGACACATGATCATTTCGGATGCAGGTGACTAGGAGAGGCAGCAAGGTTGCGAGGCAGGATGATGGATCCAAGCACTGCTGATGAAAACTGCGTAAGAGTCACTGGGTGATGAAGATGGGTAAGTCATGTCGACAGTGACTATCTGTGAGGTCTCGCTCGGCTGGAAGGAAAAACTGTGCAAATTTTGGGAGGGACAGTTTGGGCTGTAGGAAGGCAAGGTTGACAGAATCTGTGCATTTTTCGAAACGATCAAGAAACAAGGGCTTGACAACAAAATTTGCACAATTTTCTAGAGGAACAGGCTAGGCTACATGGAGGATCAGTAGGAAAAAATTGCATAGTTTTTTGGAGGAACTGGTCGGGAGCCTGGCAGCCAAAACTGCACAATTCCTGGAGGGAACTGGCAACTAGCTGTTGGGTCATTGGTAGCAGAAACTGCACAATTCCCAAGGGGAAATGGCAATCAGTTGCCGGGAGGTTGGCAGTAGAAAATGCGCAATTCCTGGAGGGAACTGTTAGTCAGCAGTTGGAGCTACTAGTAGAGGCCGACCTGCTAATCACCTCTGTGTAATTTATGAGCTAAGAGAACTGTTGGGTAGCATAAGGCATACTCATGAAAACTATGAAATTTTCAGGATGAGCAGCCAATCGACTGTCGGGAGGTCTGAATGGGAAAAATACACAATTTTCTGAGGGAGACAGGGATGGGCACTGGGTGTCTGTCCGGCCTATCTATGCAATTTCCTCAGTCAGCAGAGTGGGCAAGGTCAACAACCTCTGTGCAATTTGAGGGGAGTCAGTCCCGAGGTGGTTGCCGGGTCCAACTCTCTGGGTGGAAAGCATGAAGGTTGATTGAATTTCTTACGGGCAGTGGATCTTGAAAATACTTGCTTGGTGCTTCTGCACTGTTCTGGGTGACAGTCAATTGCATTGATTGCGGGGTGATGGTCCGGATGTCAAAGGGAAATCTGGTCATCAGAACTTTAACAAAATGATTAAGTGTGTGAATGAGTGAAAGATTCAAATGTGATCTTACAAACACACACCAACATGACATGATGATGGGATGACTCAAACCAACTGGAAACACATGTTAAACATGATTGACCGACAATGCAAGTGACAAGCGTGACACTCATGATTGATCGTTCATCGACCGTGATGACGCTTGTGCGATAGTGAGTGTGAACCCATGTGTGAGTGCGACATATGATTTCATAGCGAACACAACATGTACACATAAAGAGAAGACCTTGGGCATGGCCAGAACATGGTCGCAAGCATGACTTGGATACCAACATGAAAAAGATTAGATGAAATGAACAAGCAAGGTAGATATAAAGACTCACACAGGCTCAGGGGTGAACTCGAGTGTGTGTAATCATCAAGTGAAACTCTCAAGGGAGGCTTCAAAATTGGGTGTAGGCCAAACTTCTAGAGGGTGGTTGTAGCCACTACAACACTTGGCGACACTCAGTAGAACTCCAACTTTTCTGCTTTGGTTCATTGATAGTACTTGATCTAATAATCACCCTGTGAGTGACCTCAATTAAAGATTTTAAATGAAGGTATTATAGACTCATGTGCTGGTGTGTGTGTCTATGTTATTTAAGCAACAGATTGATCAGATTGCCAATACATAGACAATTGAATGGAAAGACAGCAGAGAAATACAGTAAGCAAATACAAGAACATAAGAAATTAATGAGGAGTTCACCCTATTCTCCAGGGCTACATCTTTGGTATAGCTTCAGTGGTGGCCTTATTTTATTGTGTTTCAAGCAGAGAATTACAATGCAGGAGCTCAATATGAGTCACCTGAAACAGATTTGCTTGGCAGGGTGGTTCTTGGATTCCCCAAGTCACTATAGTGCACAGACTCATTTTCCTACCAACTCTGTGACCTTCTGGTCTACAATGGAAAGAGCCCAATGTGGTGCTCAGCCCGGATAGATCCCTTCTGGGATGGCTTGAATCCCTCAAGCTCTTTGGTGCACAATGCTGCCTTTGGTCAACTCGGCCCTTTGTCCTCTTCTACTTTTTCTTCACTATCTTTTCCTGTGTGTTCCGTCCTCCTCTTGGGATTCTGGTTCCTCTGTCTCTCTCTCTGACTGATTGTCTCAGTTCATGGCTTTAAGCTATTCATTTCCATGTCTGTTCAGTTCCTCTTCCGTCTCCGTAGAATCACCTTCTCCGACTGCACTTGGAGTTCCCTGTCTTGGCGTCATCATCGGCTCATAGGGAGTGGCCACATGTCCTCCTGTAACGCGCCAACCTACTTCGTTGGTTCGGTTCTTCGGTTACATCGTGGATGAAGTCTTCCTCCACTGTGGCGATCAAAACGGACTTCAAATCCTTCTAAATTACGTCTCAATCCTTCTTCGATTCCGCTTCCCCCATAGGGCGTGATCTCAACCGTTCGATTTGGGGCCTCCAGATCCGGTGCCATACGCATGTCCCGTGTGGTTGACTAGCTTGACCGTTAAGAAGCAATCAGTGGCGGTTTTCTCTCTCCTCCGCTTGCCACGCGTCGATCATTGAGTGGGATCGCTCCAATTTCTCCAAAACCGCTTACAATTTGACGGTGCCCTGATCATTACCACCAGTTTTTTTGATCGCGGTTCCCGCCTTGTCCTTTAGCACTTTTTCGCTTTTCGCCCGCGGTTCTCTGGCTCCCCATGCGTCCGAGTGCTCAGAGCTTCTCCATTTCAGCCTTTTTCACCCAGATCGTGCATCAAAATCCACCTCTATTTCCCGATCCGGGGCTCCCAGGGGCTAATTCGGCCTCTTCGACAGTCTCCATGGGCCTCGATCAGCGCTCTTTGACTGGGGTCCTCGTCATTCCACACTGGCTGCCATTGCCACTAGTTCAGGGTGTTTTTGATTGCTGTTTTGGAATTCTTAAAAGTTTGTCCCGACCTGGTACAACCATGGTTCTATTTATTTCTCTTTATGGATCCAATTCAGATCAGTACTGGGCCTTGGTCCTTCAAGGAGTATTGAATCGCTGTGTGGGTTGCTCTAGCTTTTCCACTTACCCCATGGACATACATGGTTCACCTTTTGCCAACTCAGTCAAACACAATAAAAAATTCATCTTGATCACATTGATTCGAATCCAGGAAGGGTGGTTTAGCTCGCGAGTTGAAAATTTTCAGAGTATAAGTTTTGATCTCTGGTGTTTCTCTACTGCCAGCAAGCTTGGACAGTACCCTGAAAGAGTCATGCAGGAACACACACATTGCTCTAGTGCCAGTGAGCCTAGTCAGTACCTCGGTGGAGTTGCATGCTTCACCTCTCTGTGCAGGAAGCCTTTCTCTTCTTTCTCCTTTGTGTTTTTCAAGAGGATTGTGCATAGGCACTTATTTATATTTGGGGCAGAAGAGGGATCCTGACTTATTGAGAGCAAAAGAGGTTGTTCCTTCAGATAAGCATGTAATACCTCTGACATAGGTTTGCTCATTTAGATTTTCCGCTTCTTTGTTTCTACTTGTTGGATGAGCTTGAACACACAGAGCAGAAGACTGAGTATAGGCATGGGGCTTCCTAGTGTGGACACAGGTTCATGGTTGGACCAAAACTTCCCTTGCAGATGGTTCATATTTTCCATCAAGACTTCATTGGATGAAGGTTGTAACCAAGCACAGAGAAGACGGACACAAGATTAGCCAAGTGTTGCAGTGTCATAAGTCTCTTCCAATTTCAGCCACATACTCTACTCAAAAGTGAGAACGTAGTAGTTGGCATCACTTATTTCTGGAAACAAAAATAGTATTATATCAAGCAAACAAAACAAACATAAAAAAAAATAGCAAGCAAAACAAACAAAGAAAAGCAGAAGCAGAAGTAAAAGAGAAAGCAAAGCGAGTAAGAAAACACACAAGCAAGCAAACAAACAAACATGCAAAGAAAGAAATTAAACAAGCATGCAAGCAAGAAAACTGAAAGCAAACACTACTCCTACTCCTAAGCTAACGGTGCATGGGCCTGATCATGTGAAGTGATATTTCCAATGAAACCACCGACACATTGGTTGACCCATGTTGGTGAAGGCTTGGTCCACGAGCAACCGAGTTGTGCACACCAGCAAATGTGAAAGATACAACAATGAAAACAAACACTCTCCAAGCTTACAAGCGTCACCAGAAAAAAAAGGAGTGAAAGTGCATGTCATGCATTCTCTGGACTTGCCATGGTATTGTGCTACACTATGTGTAGATGTTGAGTGTATGCATTCCATTGACCATGATATGCAAGCAAACGTGAGAAATGTAGACCACTTATGTTGCGCAAGTGTGCTTGTTGTGTAAGATTCCTCCAATGCATGAGCGATGGGATCGTGTAGTTTGAGTGGAGGAAGTAAAATCTGAGTGTTAGATTGATCTTGAGTGCATGCATATGAGTGATGAGGAGCCTTCAGTGTTCGAATAATTTCCTGATCAAAAGTGAAACCAACCTGAGGACACCGAGGGCTTGACATAACCATCAACTCGGCCTGAAGTGCCTCGACAGTTTATGGGGTTTCAACTTTGTTCACAGATTGATCTTCATAGACCAGTGGCTTAGACGAATTAACAACGAGTGAATCAACATCGTGATTGGATGATGAGGTGAAGAGATCACGACAACCAAGATCAAAAAATTCAGGATGTTGGTCGGCATCCTCATGATTTGATGAATCACACAAAGGAGTAGATGAGAAGGAAGGATGTTCACCCTCTACATTTTTGGAAAGAGCAGATGAAAGACAAGTGGATTTTCAATGAATGATTGGTCCTGTCCGTTGTTGGATGATGGGCTAACATATGGTGTTACCTGCAAAAGATCAATAATGGGTGCATCCGTGGATGGAGATACACATGAAAAATCAGGGATGGAAGGATCAACAAGGATGCTAGGAAAAAATGGAGGAGGTACAGATAGACAGGGATGGTCCCCTACTGCCAGTCGATGTTCAAGCTCCTTGTCATGCTCTTCATGAATCCCTGTGCATGTTGGTTGTGCAACACCAACTCCGTCGATAGATCGATCCTCGTTCAAAACAAGTGTAGAGTCTGGAATGGAAGAACACAAGATAGTGTCATCCGGAGGATGATCAGAATATGAAGACGGAGGTTGAGGTACAAAATACATGTGACAAGGTATGGGACTCACAACCAACTCTGTGCGAAAATTGGAAGGAGCGATGTCAGGAGGTCATGATGG
Organism: Pinus tabuliformis; assembly: GCA_031772625.1. Classification (NCBI taxonomy): domain Eukaryota; kingdom Viridiplantae; phylum Streptophyta; class Pinopsida; order Pinales; family Pinaceae; genus Pinus; species Pinus tabuliformis. Next base: position 262,717,810 of record CM062806.1, on the reverse strand, counting down.
TTCAACAAATGTGTGTTCATGCTCTCTGGCATCACTCTCCAGTGGTGGAGTTGTTTGATGAGGGGAATGCGAACGGTCACTTGTGACAGTGACCGTGTCCATTTGTGATTGTGCAGCTCCATCGCTGAAGAATTCTAAGCGGGGTTTTATCTTGAACTTCTTCTTGGGATGAGCAGACTTCTTAAGATAGTACTCGAAACGGTCCTAAAGATAGAAAAATTTCATCTAGCTCTTCAGAGCTTGAAACTGAAAATCATGGAAGTGCTGCTAAAAATCCCTAGGTGATTCATGTGTGTTGTAGGGAAAAGTATCCGATTCGGATGACCCTATCCCACTCTAAGGGTGATAGTACCTCAGCAACAACTGTAAAGAAAACTACTTAAGGTTTACTTCTTTATGAAAGCAAGAGAGAATGAAGAAATGCACTAACCGTTGTCTTGCGCTTAATGTCGAATCCAAACTCTTCTCTTTGCTTGCTTGCTCCCAGCTCCTTGCTCTTTTGCTGGCCCAGCTACAATGAGATCCTGCAAAATAACAAAGAAGGAAACTACAAGAAGCATGCAATCATAACTGATTCAAGGATTAGCATAAATCAAATATACAATTATCACAATAAATCATTGAAACAAGTGCATATAGAAGAACCTCAATAGCTTTTTTTAATGGAAGAAGTAAAGTTCTTAGAGTGTTACAACCATTGAAGGCCCCAATCCAGCAACACCTCCCAGCAGAAAGAATTTCTCCTCTTCACCTCCTTCAAGCAATCACCCAATAGCTCTATAGTGAAACCAACAGCATATCATTACTTTGCACAAAATTCCAGCCTCCTGAGCTCATAGGAGAGAGCTCAATATATAGATGAATTGAGAAAGGATGAGTCAGCTTGCAACTGATGTGTAGCTGCCTTGTGTCCTCTCTCTCTTCAGTTGATCTTCAGTTCTTGAGTCCACTTGGAGAACCTTGCTTCCACTTGGAGAAACAGAGCCTCTGACTCATCACAAGGCGAAATCCCTGATCCAAGTGTCATTTTTGGAAGATTCCAGAGCAATGACTCAGTGTGCCACTTGTCCCATCTCGCTCAGCGCAGGTGGCCTTTGTTCTACCTGCTTTGCAACGCAGGTACACCATGGAGGAGTTGAGTCTCAGCGCAGAAGCCTAGTGGAGCACCTGCTTTGATTTCAGGATTGCTTGTTTTTGAGTGTTTTCAGGTGGAGAACTGATCTGAGAGCTGTTGGTTTGCTGACCTTGTTCCTCTAGGGGTAGGAACATCATGTTTAGGGACTTTGGATCCCTTGGATTATTGACAATTCATGCCTGATGCTGCAAGGCACAAAATTGTCTATAACAGATGCCCCCTAAAGTATGAGGTCGTTTATCGGGTGAAATGCTTTATTAGGAGGATCCGAAGTTCATTCAATCTGCTGAGAAGTGTCCTGTAATAAGATACAATACAATACATTATTTTTCATACTTTTTCATGATCTAGCTGAGGCGGGCATTCCCATGCTCAGCTTTATAAATTCATTTTGGTACATAGAACAGACGATCGTCTGATGGTAGACTGATAATTCTCTGCTGAAATTATCATCCTTTGAGAAGGATGATCATCTGCTGCAATGATGTACACATCAAATGTCTTTATATCCTGAATATATATCACAGCCCGGATGGATGAAACTAGATCCGGGGTCTTCAATCTCTTCCGATCTTCACTCGATGTACAAGTCGATCCATGTGAGAATTTCTTGAAGTCGAACATGGAAAGACATCGCTTGATTACCGGTCAATGATGTAAACCGTTAACAAGCGCGAGAGGAATCACTGATAAGGATGATGACCCTCAAGGTACGACAGTACAATTCATATGGTGGGAATAAAGGACTTGGCGTCGACCACCATGCAAAATCTTCTGGTCGAAGGTCATTGATGTATACCTGTCGCCGGAAGTGAGAAACTTGCCATTGAGGTATGCAAGCTTCAAAGTACTGAAGGGGTTGTTCCTAGATCAACTCCTTGGATAATGAGCTGATGTCGACAAGGAGCGATCCGTCAAAGGAGGGCCTTAATGAATCCCACATCAGTGACACGGAACGGAGCTAGTGATTGTGATGAGGTGAAAACAAACTGTGATGTATGATTCAGGGTGGCGGTCATGAAATGGATGAAGGACAATGTATGGCAGTGGATGGGACACGGTTGACTCTTTGCAGAACAACATCTCTTGAACATATAACGACACTGATGTGATGGATTGGTAGCATTACCCCAAATGTGGATGGTGTGGCGAGGACCATGGTGATGAGACCGGTGAATGAAACAACCCAACCCGATGTGATACGGAGGACAAAGTGTCATGTTCAAGAGTGACTTGCTACCATTAAAGCTGTGAGGTTCTCCCAATTTTTCCCCAGTCATTGCTGACCAGTACCTCTTTATTTTTGTCAAGCTTGAGGAGGATAACATATGCTTGTTCTATAACCTGCCCTTCGGGCAAGTCCATCGCTATGTTTTAACGAGCCTAGCGATAGGGAAACTCGTTCTCGTCTAAAGACAAGTTTGTCGCTATTTAATGAATTTAACGAGTCTAACGACAAGGATAACTCGGTCCTTTTCATTTTTAGAGAGTCTGAAAAGGTACATAAAGTCAACTCCTGAATTCCTTTTTCGTCATCTAATCCCTTAAGTCCGAAAAAGTATAAAACAATACAGAAGGGATGAATTTTCGATTGCTTTAATGAGCCGAACAAAACAAGCGCTCGATCTTTTTGTGCAATAATCCCTCAGGTCCAAAAAGATTAAAATCTAGAGGAGGGATAGCTCTTCCGGTCGTTTAACGAGCTGGAAGGCCAAAACTCGGCAAACTTTTCATATTTTACGAGTCAGTGAAAAGAGCTCAAAGAAGACTCGTCTTTTGAGGAACGAGTGATAAACAGGGATAGCAGCAGATTCCAGGTACAGGTTGGAATATTCCAATCACGACAGTGTCACAAGGATGGCTAAGTGAAATCACTCTTCGCAGCTGTTCCTCAAAATGGGTAAACAAACATATGGAGATGAACGATTGGCCAAATGAACGGATGGAGGTGATGGCATATAAACACGACCAATGGCTTTTAATATGGCAGTCAAAGGTTACATTTCTCAAGGTTATTTACTGGTTCATTTTTTCTGGGTGAGCTTGAACTCTAGGGGAAGATTGCTCACAACTTATGTTTATTTTTTAACGAGCATGAACTATGTATTAAAACTGCTCGGTTTCTTGCGTTTATTTTTTAACGAGCATGAACATTGCTAAAACTGCTCGATCTGGATGCCCCCAGCATAATAATAATGCAGATGAGGCATATGCCCCCCTAAACTTTAAGGGGCAGTTCATTTTTTAACGAGCTTGAATGCGTTCAAACCTTGCTCAATTATACCAGTCTTAATACAAGGAACGCCTCAGATGAGGTATTCTTATTTAAGGAGCTATACCTCACTAGCTACTCCAAATTGGCAAGTTTTAACTTTTGCCCCACATTCCTTTTTATATGCAAGCTGGAAACGGCTAATCCTACGAGTTTAACGGGTTAGACCTACAGGTTTAAAGGGAGGACCTAAAAATTTAAAAAAATAAATAGTCGTCCCGTGCTTGCACTCCAAAAGGTTCGCATGCCCCCAGGTATAAAGAATAATTTCAAGGCTGCCCCTCCTCTGTCCCACCTCTGTTTTTCTAATTGTCGTCTTGCTATATTTTTAACGATACTTGTCTTCTCGTTATTTTTCGGTGCCGACGGTACTTGTCTTCCCATCAGTTCACTTTTTGATTTTGCAAGATCGCAACAGATAAAACATTGGTGTTACGGAGGGAGGCCCTCTTACTTATTATCCGAAAAATGGTTTTGTTTGCTGCCGCAAACTAAACTCTCTTTTCGGCGGTGTCTATCATTAGGTTGCTAAGGATGGTGACTACTTGTTGCAGAATTTCATCTCTTTCTTTGGAGACTGCCCCTACTTATCCTTCAAAACATATGTTTTAATGGGTGAGGTTTGACATTCAAAGATGGTGGCTAGTTTCCGTCACAAATGGATCTCCTCCCTTAGGAGAGCCTACTTTTTTAGACAAAGGGAGCGATTCTTCCGCTCACATAACTTTGACAAAAGAACTTTATCCTAGAACAACCCTCTCTTCCTTTCTTCGGACGGGGTACGGACTAGTCCATTCTTCTGCGGAAATTAACTTTATACCCAAGGTTTCCTCTGCCCAAGGCAGGCCAGGGTGCATGCCCCCTGAGTCCCAGTTCTTTCTTTCCGAATCACTCGCATTCATCGGGAAGTAGAACCGGGGTTGGAGGCATTCCTTGAGTGAATAGACCGTTAAGGGATGGTATTTGACTATTTGCGATGCGTGATCCTGGAAATGAAAGTTGGTCTACGAGCTTGACCATTCTTCCTTCGTGCGGAAAACACATAACTCTAAAGAGTGAGGACACTATCGCCTCCATGCAATATATATAGTCTCGTCCAAGGAGTAAGTTATAAACCAAGGGTCCCTGGACGACCATGATGTTCATATGAACTGTCTTCCCTTTCAATGTAACTGGAACATTGGGGAGAATCCCTAACGGGTGACTGGTTCCTTTATCAAAACCTGATAGATTTCTTATCTCAGGTAAAAGCGCCGGGGAACCCAGTGCTTTCCAAGCAATAGAGGAAAGGATACTCACAGATGCCCCTTCATCAATGATAGTTCCAGCCATCACCATTCTGTAGATTTGGACGATGATTCTGAATGGGATACTGGCTGGTAACCGGGGTCTGCCTAGTTGATTCCAATCAAAGGATACAACTAGGTTGCTTGGTGGTGGGACCGAATATACGGCCGGATACGACCCTGACGATGTTCCTTCCTGCGATAAAGGAATGGGCGCATTGCCCTGATGCTCATCAGAGTCTGTGTTGATGAAAAGAATATGGACGGTGTCATCCTTATCCTCTTCAGTGAGGGTGTCATTTGAAGATAACTCTTCAATGACGGTGTCATTTGAGGATGAAACCTCTGAAGGAAGAACCGGGTCAACTGCCGTTTCGACCTTTAGACTTTCGTCTGGTCTGGATTCAGCAGGTTCATTCTCAATGACTGACAGTTCAGCTGACCACTTGAGCGGGCCAGCTGGATTTTCAACTATCGAGGGATTAGGCACGAGTTTTTGGTATCCAGGAGGAAGTCGTAACGGTGATACCGGACGATCTTCCAAAACTCTCTTTGCCTCATCTAAGAATGGACATCGGTGGATGGCGTGATCACCTCCACACAACATACAGGGTGATCTTGGTCTCCCTTTTCGTCCTTCACTCTCGCTAGTTGACGGACTGCAATCAACATGACTACCAGAGGTTGATGCTACCGGATTGTGCAACCTTGGGGACCAGTCCCTTAGTATCCGGGGAATACAAGGACAATCACGATGGAAGTGGGTCCCTTTGCAAATGACACATGGCGATTTAGGCCCGGTCGGTGCAGTGTGTGGATTTTTGTCAGATGTCTTTTGCTTGCCCCCAGTCGCCTTCGCCATAGGCCCCTTCTGCTTCTTTTCTCTCTTCTTCTTTTCCTTCTTCTCCATGGGAGGCTGACTTTTGCCGGCTCTACCTTGCGAAGATGAAGGATCAGAGGAAGTATTGTAAGAAGTGGAAGGCTGGTGGGTAGTTCTAGACTGGTCTGACTGTTGATTCCACTGCTCAGGATTAGTGGCGATCTGCACTACATTAGTTGAAAAGAGCCATACGGGTAGGCCAATTGTCAATCCTGGAAGTGACAATGTGGCCATATGAGGCGCACCAACATCTCCCCAAGAGGAGAAGGGATTGGGACTTCCGCCAAGGTTACTTCCTTGGTTGGTGGGCTCCATACTTTTTCAACTGAAAGATCAACGTGGGAATAACAGGTGATTATGTTCCGATTTAAAATAAATTTTATTAACGACGCTTTAGACACAACTTTGCTTTTTCATGTTTTAAGAGTCGAGAAAAAGCTAAAGATGACTCTAGTCCCCTTCGATGTTTTAACGAGCCCGAAGTGACAAATGCTCGGATGGACTTTTTCAGTTATAGAGTTTGAAAAAGGCCAAAAGAAACTTCTCTGGAGTTCTAGGCAGAGGGTGTGCCAAACTTTTCGCGAAACCACAGAATACGTTTTACGGTACGGGTGGTCGATCTTCGTGAATGCTGTGTTCACTGCATCGCGATCAGTGGGGCGGTCGACACGGCTTCCTATGGATAAAGGCTTTGTTCCTATAGGGGTCTCCCAATATATACGCGACGGTACGTGGGAGCACAAGTCCGTATTAGTGCCACCGACTCTCAGGAGGAATCACCCACCTTCGTAGAGATCGACAGTCACTATGCTTAACGACGCTGGAACACGTCTCTACCTAGACCTCTATGTGTTTGCGTTATGTTACAAAGCGTTGTTATGTAAATTGAATTTATTTTAATGTTGATCTTGCTTAGCAGTTTGCCTTTAAGGATCACCACGAGATGTATATAACAAATTCCTGAATGCAGTCTAAGATGAGAAGCAAACTTTTCAATCTTTCAACTTTGAAAATCTTAACTACTGAGGGAGAAGAAAGGAAAATCTTTTCTCACAGATCATAGAGCACACACTAATGCAAAATTTCCTAAATCGTCATGCAAATAGTCAAATGCAAAATGCACAATGCATGTATTTTCTTTTCCCTTTCTTAATGTTGATTGGTTACAAAAAGAAAGTTGTTATATAACTTTGATTTCGATTTAAAGCGAAAAACAAACAAGTTTGTCCAAAATCAAAAGACACCTTAAGATTTACTTTTTCAATCACTGGAAATGCATGAAATCAAACCATAATGACGAAAGTAAAATGACTAATCAGCTATGGACAGCAAACAAGCTAACTCTTTAGACCAGCAAAATGCCTAACACAGGTTCAGATCTAAGAGGCCAAAGCAAGACTAGTTTACTCTTCGTTATGGGAAATTGTAAATGAAGTAAGAAATACAAAAGAACAAGTATAATTTTGTTATATAACAGAGGCGGAATGATGGCAAGTAAGGTTGGTTTCAGAACTGGTACAAGACTGGTAACTGGCTGCCAAATCTATAGTGAAAACAGGCAAGAGAAAGGGAGGAAACCCCAACTGCACTAGGCAAAATTGGGCCAACGCAGGTGCTGCTCAGCCAGTCTGGCTCTCAGTGCAGGTAGCCCCTTCGGGACCTGCGTTGCAAAGCAGGTAGCCTGTGTACTACCTGCTTTGGAAAACGAAAGTTGCGTTTTCACAGTTTCCGGGTCGCAATTTTCTAAAAAATGCACAGTTTTTGCTCAAATCAGAAGCAATCAGTCAAGCACACTCAAAGGGATGATTAGGAGGATGAAAAGCTATCACTAAGAGCTTACAAGGATCCTTGTAGATCAGTTCTTCAAATCATGAACATGCTCAGAAATGAGCTAGAGTAGCTGCCCTCTACTTCGCTTTTGATATAGTCAAAAGCTTTTCGATTTGGTACTCTTTTGTTCAGGAAATGAATAGCAAAATACTACAAACAATCAAACAGATACGATCCCCAGCGGAGTCGCCAGTTTGTTGTAGGGAAAAGTATCCGATTCGGATGACCCTATCCCACTCTAAGGGTGATAGTACCTCAGCAACAACTGTAAAGAAAACTACTTAAGGTTTACTTCTTTATGAAAGCAAGAGAGAATGAAGAAATGCACTAACCGTTGTCTTGCGCTTAATGTCGAATCCAAACTCTTCTCTTTGCTTGCTTGCTCCCAGCTCCTTGCTCTTTTGCTGGCCCAGCTACAATGAGATCCTGCAAAATAACAAAGAAGGAAACTACAAGAAGCATTCAATCATAACTGATTCAAGGATTAGCATAAATCAAATATACAATTATCACAATACATCATTGAAACAAGTGCATATAGAAGAACCTCAATAGCTTTTATTAATGGAAGAAGTAAAGTTCTTAGAGTGTTACAACCATTGAAGGCCCCAATCCAGCAACACCTCCCAGCAGAAAGAATTTCTCCTCTTCACCTCCTTCAAGCAATCACCCAATAGCTCTATAGTGAAACCAACAGCATATCATTACTTTGCACAAAATTCCAGCCTCCTGAGCTCATAGGAGAGAGCTCAATATATAGATGAATTGAGAAAGGATGAGTCAGCTTGCAACTGATGTGTAGCTGCCTTGTGTCCTCTCTCTCTTCAGTTGATCTTCAGTTCTTGAGTCCACTTGGAGAACCTTGCTTCCACTTGGAGAAACAGAGCCTCTGACTCATCACAAGGCGAAATCCCTGATCCAAGTGTCATTTTTGGAAGATTCCAGAGCAATGACTCAGTGTGCCACTTGTCCCATCTCGCTCAGCGCAGGTGGCCTTTGTTCTACCTGCTTTGCAACGCACGTACACCATGGAGGAGTTGAGTCTCAGCGCAGAAGCCTAGTGGAGCACCTGCTTTGATTTCAGGATTGCTTGTTTTTGAGTGTTTTCAGGTGGAGAACTGATCTGAGAGCTGTTGGTTTGCTGACCTTGTTCCTCTAGGGGTAGGAACATCATGTTTAGGGACTTTGGATCCCTTGGATTATTGACAATTCATGCCTGATGCTACAAGGCACAAAATTGTCTATAACAATGTGGAGCCTTCCATTGTTGTTGCATCTTTTTTTCAAGATGTTCTGGATCACAATGATGGAAAGTGTCTTCAATGAGATCACAGAAGTGTTCAAATGAGTGCACACTGCCAGCTGGTAGGCTGCACAACCACTGGTGTGGAGATTCACGAAGTGTGTATGCAAACATCAAACTGGCCTGTTCGTCAGAACATCCATCTTCCTCATGAAGCATGGAAAGAAATTCATGTAAGAACTCATGCCAGGCCACTTCTCCTTCACCGTCATATGTGTAAGTGGACAAGTGATCAAAAAACTCCCTCGTGATGGTGAGATCTTCGAGATTCGAAAAACATTACGGAGGGAGGAGAGTGCAAGAATCCATGATAGATATGCAAAGGTTCAAAATAGGATGAGAGGACACAGCTTGTCATCTGGCCCTCCTTCTAGCGCCAAAAATGTTGACGGTGATGGATCCGCCAACATTCAGGGGATCACCCTAGTATGAAGTCCCAACTAGACGTCACACTGTTTGGTGTGGGACTCCCATCCATACGATGGCCCAGTTTCCATTATCTTAAGGATTTGCCTCAACTCTTGCTTGTCAGCACAACAGAGTGGTCTAATTTATCTTCGAGAAGTGAGGTTCACGTGCCTGGTGAGTGTAAGTGTCACTTGTGTCAATGGTTCTTTCAATGTCGAGGGAGAGGGTGAGAGTGAGTTCCAGGTCGATTGGAATTAGTCCCAATGCTGCTAGGAACACATAACACAACATGACGTACACAACTTCCGGCGGAGTAGTCCACACGAATGTTTTATTCACAACACACAAGGGAAGATAACACGTATAACGCTCAAAGGATTAGTCCACACGAGTGCAATGACTATTTAAAACAAGTTTTATGTGAAAGGTCGGTCTGATGTCTGGGAGAGTAGTCTACATGGGCGAGACAACGTTAACAACATATACAACACATTTCGATTAATAGATTATGTATTACAACAAATGAAATAGTTCTAATGTAGAACACAGGTTAAAGCAACATGCATCACAAGTGTTAAAGATTAGTCTTACAACAGTTACAATACATGCATGAAAACATGCTGACCTGTTAGCAGGATTCTAAATTAAGCGAAAGTTCCAAGTCACATCGTTACACCATACATCACTAACCCCGTGTGAGGGGCGTTGGAGCCACTGCTTACTCTTCAAAGAAAAGATTACAGACTCTCTTGGCTATGTGGGAGGAGTTGAGGTGAAAAAGTCCTTTCCATGTACAAATGAGGGGGTGTTTATAGCCAAGGGGGGAACTGACCCTTGTGGCTATTCGACTACCCTCATGACTATTTGACTTCCATGACTTTTAGACTTTACATGACTTTCTGTACAACAAGTGGGTCTCTTGGACTTCCACATTACATTACATTGATTTGAAAACATGGGCCACAGTGGAGATGTGGACAATAGTGGTGTCCATGTGTTACATAGAATTTTGTCACTATCCCTATACTCGCCATTCCTTGATCATGGAGGACCTCTATAGTGAACCCCACATGATTTGCCTTCATGGAGAAACTCCCATTATGTCCCTCTTCATGAGCACATCATTTCCCCTGAAACTTTTATTTTTCCCAGTTTACTGACTGAGCTGTGTTCCAGTTGCGTCAGTCCTATTATGGAAAGTTTTTTAAATTAGAGCCGAAGCTTCCAGCTCTAGAAGCTCTGTAATGAAAGTTTGGTAAATGGTTTGGCCGGATGAGGTCAAGGATGACAGTTTGGCCTCCTTTCCCCTATAATGATGGAACTACCTCAAGGGATAAGTCCTTCTCCCATGAGAAGAGGATCCATCTCTAATCCATATTTCGTATATAAGCCTCCCTTCTTCCCAAGCACAAGCTAGTTAGAGTTTTGGCTGAGTGTGAGTATAATATTTTGATTAGACAAGAAAGCTATTACTAGTTGTAGCCATCTAGTTGTGTGAGGGAGAAGTGTGTTTGGTTTGGAGTGAAGCCTAAAGGGAAGAGCCTTTAAACTATTGTTGTTTGAAGCCATCATAAAGTGCTAGCAGAAGTGTGTGGGAACCTGGTCTTGTCAGAGGAAGACTGCAATGTCAAGATGAATGGTTGTAATCTCTCTTTGATATTAATATATGCAACTATCAATTGATTTCGTACATGTTTTGTGATATTACAAATTCACGTCTTAATTCTTCTTGACTCATTAAGTAGGTTGAATTGAAATTTGTCTATGATTATGTTTGTGTGTTGTGGTTGTTCACTTGTTTCAGGAGCTTGAAGAAGGAAGCGAGAGATTGCTGGAGTGAGCAAGCGAGGACATCATCAAGCAGGATAAGTGACAAAGAGGTAGGCCCTCTTGATTGATTCTAACCTAAAGAAATCTTCCATAGAATGTATCTATTATGGCTAGACCCATTATCGGGCTAGAGTAATTCATTCGTGTCCGCACTTATAATTTTACTTCACCACAAATTGGTGAACATAATGGGGAGATCCCATCTTTTGTTTGTTTTGGATTTCATGATTTCGTGAGAACTTTGCTAGTTTCACGTTTTCCCTTTGGTTCTGTTTCTTTTCTCCTGCTTACTAGCCTAAGTCTAAAATTCATAGTAGCAAATATGGTCCCTGTTTTGAAAAAAAATATATTTTTCCTTAGTTCCCTCAGACAACGCATTTAATCGGCTGACAGTCACGTCGACCAGCGCGAATTGTGGAGGAATAGTTGCACCAACCAGCCTCTGGCGCTTGTTGCCAATTAGGCAGTCACGCCAATACCTGTAAGTGAAGATTAGGGCTAGACCCCAATCTTGGCCAGTGTGTTCTGCTCTTGTGTTTTTTACCCCGTAAGCCTTTTTGACTGTTTTCTCCCTGATTAGGAGGCTACTTTTCATTTGGTTTTTTCTTGCTTGTTGGCTTGTCATCTTGCTGTTTGATTGATCGAGTCATTGAGTGGCCAGCGACACTAGGGCATCTAATTAGTTGCCCATTCAGCAGCTTGTGGACCCATCAAGTCCGGTTGTGGGTGTGTTTTCTCCTTGCATTTGTTTTTGGTCCTTTTTACGACTTTGACCTCTTTTTGCACAAGTTTGAAAAAGTTTCGTTTACCAGTTTGAATGTCTTTTTCGGGCATAGATTACATTGTTGGTCTTGGGTTTGGTAAAGTTGGTGTCTCATTGATCTGAAGGAACTTATCTTTTCATGTTTTCATATGCTTTAAGAGCTCATAGTCTCGAAAATTTTTTCATTGAAAGATTGTATGCGAAAAGTTTGTTTTGTTGTTTCATGAGAAAGTATGAAATTCTAGCTTGTTTCATCATTATGATTTGCATTCTCTTAAAAACTAGAATTGCATCAGCATTTGAAAATGGAAGAGAAATTTTTTCATTTTGAAAGGACTAATAGATAAGTTCTTGTCGGGAAATTAGGAATTGGAATGCATTTTTCATTAGTTTTTTTTTTTTTTGAAAAAGTGAAGTAGTGAAAGATCATTTCATTTTCAGTTGCTTGATTGTTTGCATTTGATTGACTAGTTTCTACCCTCCCTAGTGTAGGAATTTCATCAAATTGAAAGGGTCTTGTCCCATTTAGCTACATTTTAGGTTTTTCGAGTAGCATCGCTAAGACCTGAAAACTGAAACTTAACTCAAGATCAACTCTAAAATGAATTCAATTAACCTAAGGCACATTTGACATTAACGATCATATCTAGAAGGTTTAGGCTAGAGACGTGTTTCGGCATCTGTAAACCTAGCAGTTGTCATTAGCTTCGGCATTAGACAACGCTAGCATGGATTTGTAATCCCCATACCATTGAGTATATAACGGGAGACCCCACTAGGCTACAATCCTTTTATCCTTAGGAAGCCAAGTCGGCTGCCTTGCAAATGTTATACACCGAACACAACATTCAAGGATATTACCTGCTTATACTTCTTAGTTCGCTAGGAGGTATTTTGCAGTTCATGGTTGCCTGGTAATCATGTTTACCTAGATCATCTAGAGTAGTCTTTTGATCTTTTTGACTCATTAAGCTTAAAAGATCATTCGAGCACTTGTCCTTTCGAGCTCGTTTCCAATCGAAAGTGATAGAGTCATCTTTGTTTCTTTCTCGACTCTTAAAAAATGAAAGAACATCAGTCTTCTATGCATCTTAATAATTGATTGCCTACAACCCAAAACATCCTATTAGTTTTTTGACCAAATCGTGAGTTCCCTTAAAATGACATTTTAAAGCCTTGAAGTTATTTGTTTTGTCGACTAAGACAAGGTCATTGTGGCTGAAAAATCTGGTTCACCCAATTCCTCTTCCTCTCCTCCATCTGAAAGATTGTTTGAGGAGTCATTTCTTGAGTTATCAGAGTCACTTGAGGACCAAAATGTTGAACTCGCAATTGTTTTGAGTGTCCAACCATTGTCATCTTGTCCTCCGCCTACTTTCGATTCAGGGTCATCTGTTGATCTTGGTCCGGAATCTCTGAATAATCCTGTTCAAACTCCAGAGAACTCGTCGACCATTTGGTGGTTAACTTGGACTGGTTATCTATCCTTCAAATCCTCTGTTTGACACTGTTGAGATATCACTATAGCATCCTTACAGTCCGTACGATCAACCGGGTGTTCCTTTGGAACTATCCCCCAGTACATGTTCAGCCATTCATCGTCGTTTGTTTTCAGACATGGAACCCAAAGGCAATGCTCCAGTCACTTCTCCAGATGAGTCTAAAGTCTCTACTCCACACACTGTTGAGGGGGAAGAATTGCAGTTGTAGTTTCCTCCCGAGGGTTTCCCTTATTCAGAGGGTATTCCTGCCAGCTTGCCACCTCGATATGTGTCTTTAGGGCACTTAGTTTCAGGCACACCTAGTGCCTCATCACTCTACCATAATTCTGTTTGGGCGTCAGGCATCAAACCTATGTCAGGTCTATTCATCACGAACATGACTTCCCAACCAGTTGTTACTTCAGTCCCGGTGCAACCCACCATTCCGAATACTCTTGTATCATCAATCCCAGTTACATGTCAGTCACAACTGGCGGTTTCAAAGATTGTTTCCATCAGTTCTTCTATCCCATTAGTCAATGGCCAGATTATGCCACCACCTGGGGGTAGAACTTGAACGTCTCTATGGTGTCAAGTGCCACTAGTGTGAGTGGTTCACAAGCTCACATGGCTGGTATAAACCAACCTTCTTCTAGTATTATCTATAACCATGCTGGCCCTACTGGATCAAGCAATGTCCAGTACCAACAGGTTCAGAATCCTGTTGGTCAATCTAGATCGAGCAATGTTCAGTATCAACAACCCTATGGGGCTCAGGTCCAATACCAAAATCCTTACGTTCCATATGGTTCTCAAGGGTTGGTTAATAAACCTTACACCCTCCAATCTGGGTAGTACATCCAGCCTGGTTACAGCCAGATTCAGTTCTATAATTTCTCGAGCACTATTCAAGTACCCTTGCAACAACAAGGACAACCTTTACAATAACCAGGGAAGCCTTTGTTACCACAAGGGCAACCTTTGTTGCAGCAAGGGTTTTCCACACAACAGCAAGGGCAGAATATCCCATAGCAAGGTCACCTGCAACAACTGCAAGGTCAATCCTTCCAACAGTTGCAGCAGGTCGTGCAACAACAGATGCAATATGCTCCGCATACCTCTCAACCCATACCCTCATAGGGCCAACCTTTGCAAACCCAGGGACAAATTTTGCAACTACAAGGTCAGCCCTTGCAACAAAAAAACCAACCTGGGCAGCAACAACCTTTGTATGCGTATCAACAAGGTCAACCCTTGTAGGGACAGGGTCAAGGTCAAGTCCTGCAACAGTAGGTGGAAAATCCTCTTGTCCAAGGTCAACAGGCTTAGAATCCTGTCGGCCAAGGGCACCAGGTACAAAACCCCTACGTCCAAGGACAACAAGTGTAACAACCTCATTCCCAAGGATTGCAGGTCCATAACCCTCTTGTTCAGGGACTACAAGCCCAACAGCCCCATATTCTAGGACAACAGGTCCCATATCCATATGTCCAAGGTCAATAGGCTCAGTATCCTTTTAACCCATATATTGCCTGTCAGCAATCTGTGCCTGGATAGTTTCAAGGTATTCAGGGTCCGAGTCCTCCCTTTGGTCAAAGTAATTTACAATGGGGGTGGCCTTAGATGCCATATGGCCAAAATCCCTCACTTTGGGGCAAAAATCCTTACCAGCAAGGATGGGCTCCTCCCTATGGGCCCACTTATTGACCTCCCATGCCTTTTAACACTTAATTACCTTTCTTGGCTACACTTGATTTGCCAGATGTATCGCGCCTTACGAATTATCTAATCCTTCATTCATCGTACTAGCCTCCAGTGTCGTCCAAGATACCAGGTGATTGCCCGAAGTTCGATGGAAAAGCTAAAGAAGATCCTCAAGCCCATGTGATGACATATCACCTCTGGTGCTCGTCAAACTTGTACATGGATGATTCCATTCATCTTCGTCTTTTCCAATGGACCCTCATGGGTGCCACAGCAAAATGGTACATCGAGCTACCTCGAAGTACTTTTCATGACTTCAATTCATTAGCCATGGCTTTCCTCACACATTTTCAGCTGCCAGTTCGTTATGAAACTGACACCTATTTGCTCACATCGCTTAAGAAAGACACTGTGATGCACATCTCTGATCATATCCATGAATGGAGATGGAGACGTCGCTTGATCAAGTTCAAGATAGCTGATCAATTTCTCACTGAATGGTTTACCAAATCATTCGTATCCCCATTTTCTCATGATATAGTTATTGGTGGATGCGTCACTGAAGAGCAAGCCATCGCTCGTGCCTGGTACTTGGATATGGTTTACTCTCAGTCTGACACCTTATACGAGTTGTTACCCAATGCTCCTCAGCCATCATCCAATCCCGCAACATCACCAGTTGTTCCTCCCATTGATGGAGTTATTGGTTTAGTATCCCAGGCCCCTGCTAAAACTTCTTCCAAATAGAAGTCAGTCTCGAATGCTACTCCTAATAGTTCATCTCAAAATCCTCCAGGCCCTGGTAAAACCTTAGAGGTCCACGCTGTCCATTCTACCGTAGCGGACAAATCCTTGAAAGGAAAAAAGAAAGGCAAAGGCAAAGCTAAAGTCGATGCCCTGAAACAGGGTCCTCCCAAATCATCTGCTGGCGAATCTTCACAATGGAAACCTAAGTATCCCTGCCTCATTTGTGAGGAGGATCATTATACTAAGGATTGTCCACAATGATCCGAAGTTAGTCGCCTGCTCAAAGGGACCCCTGCCATCCTTAAAGAGCCATTTCTGTCTCAGCAGACTCAGATGGTAGACCAACCCCAATCTGCTTCCTCTGGATCTCAAGTGTTCATGATGAGCATGCCCATTAATGTGGCTACCCGATCGAAATATTATCAAAATCTAGCTCTAGCAGATGGGAAAGAAAAATAATATGCACCTTCTTCTTCTACCTCGAGTTCTGGCCCTCTGCAAATTAAGCGCCCTAACCCTGATTCCGCTACGCGGCCACCCTCTCTAGGTGTGCTACGAAAATCCTCGTATAATCCCAATGCCCGAGCCACTTAGCACTATAATATTGTTGAAGATTTGGCTCAAGTGCCATCAGCCATGTCGGCTCTCAAGGTACTCCAAAGCTTCCCATCGCAGTTGTCAGCGATTGGGGGCATCGATCCCCTTATTCAAATTTGATCTGTTTCGATCTGGACAACCATGTTCCGTGACTCCCTTATTAGATTGTCTTTCTTATTCAGGTAATCATTAATGTGAAGACCATTCACCGCACTGTCATTGATGAAGGTGCTTCCACTTGCATCATTCAACTGCGTGTTGGAAGGCTATTACTTCCCCTGCACTGAACCAGTCTCCGAACACTTTGGAGCTTCGGATGGGTGCGATTTGCATCCCTTTAGTGTCTTACCCAACCTTGCCATCACCCTGGAAGGCAAGATAGTGCAAGTTGACGTAGAGATTGTTGACACCAATCTTAATTATAATCTTCTACTCAGCCGAAGTTGGACTCATGCCATGCATGCCGTGGCCTCTTCTTTGTTTCGCGTGATCCGTTTTCCCCATCAAGGGAAGATTGTCACCATTGATTAGTTGTATTTCTTTACCTCTTCCTCATTGAATGGCAACGTTCCATACGTCAAGCACTTTGGTGCTCTCTATGAGAGTGTGTGGGTAGGTCTCTTCAAAGATTCTGCCTTAATGGGAATTTTTCCACTCCCACCTCCTCATGTTGCCTTTGTCAACATGGTCTCGGTCAAATCTGATCCCTGGGTCATACCTGCACCAAATATTGTTGAAGCTTGGGTTGAGGTCATGCCACTTAGTCTCGCCGAAGTCAATTATGTGGAAATTGTTTCAGCTTCGAACTCTACATCCTATGATTCTCATATGTCGAAAACCTCTCTCGATATTTACTCTCAACCCCCCTGGTTTGGCACTTTGGAATCATTCGATCCCTTAACCGAGACCTTCCTCGCCAATGAAGGTATCATGGAAATCATGTCTCTCGAGGAACCACCATGGATAGTTACTCATCATCGCTCCTCATTCCTACCTCGCCCGGCGGTCATGTCTACCACTTTTGAAGAGTCCTCTTCTCCATTTCCGCCATCGACTGTTACTCATGAAGTATGGTCAGAAGGAAATTTGGGTAATATTACCCAAACGATGCCGATTGACATTTCTATCAAACCTGGTGTCGTTGAACACGTTCATATTGGGGTATCTTGTTCTCTGGATGAGATCAAGACATATACTTTTCTTTTTCAGGAATTCTGTGATGTGTTTGCATGGGCTTATGAAGAAATTCCTGGCATCGATCCTAGCATTGTGGTGCATGAAATACCAACGTATCCGCATGTGAAGCCCGTTCGTGAACGACTTTTCCCGGTGCACCCTAGGAAGGCCATTGCTATTAAGGGTGAAGTCGAAAAGCTTCTCAAAGCTGGGTTCTTTTATCCCATCACCTTATAGACTGGGTGTCCAATATTGTCCCGGTGACTAAAAAACAAGGCACGATCCGCGTTTGCGTGGATTATCAAGATTACTTCCTTTACCTAGCCGCAACCCCTAGCACCATTGCTATGGTGTTGGTTCAAGACGACGACAAAGGCAGTGAACATGTGATCTACTACCTTAGTTGGAATCTCCTCGACACTGAAATGCATTATGCACATGTCAAGAAGTTGGCTTTGGCTGTCATTCAGACTGTTCAATGTTTTCAGCACTATATTCTTTTATGTACAACTACAGTGATTTCTGAATGCAACCCTATGACCTATATCCTGACTCGTCATTTTCTGGGGGGCAAGTATTCTAAATGGATCGTTATCCTGCAAGAATTCGATTTGGTCTTCACTACGGCCAAATCTAAAAAGTCACTTGTTTTCACTGAATTGATTTGTTTCCTTCCCTCCAAAGCTCTCCCTGCTGGTGCAGATGAACAACTTCCAGATGAGATCCTTTTCCTAATTAGCACCCTTGATCCATGGTACGGTGGTATCATCATGTATCTCCAAACCTCCACATTCCGGTCCACGTTGACCAAGGATGATCGTCGAAGGATTCGACATCATTCCCAACCCTACCGTATTATTGGCGATACTTTATACCGTGTCGATGTCGATTCTGTTCTTCGCTGATGCCTCATGATTGAGGAAGCTGAAAGAGCTCTCAATGATTGCCACTCCTAGGCATGTGGTGGTCATATGTCTGGTTACGCTACAACTCAGAAAATCCTTCGTGCTAGTTATTTTTGGCTGTCTATCTTCAAAGACTGCATTCTTGCTGTCCGTAAGTGTCACGAATGCCAAATCTACCAACGCAAGATGTGCGCCCCACTCGCTCACCTACACCCCGTCATTACCGTTTGTCCCTTTGCCAAATGGGGTATCAATTATATGACATGTAACCCTCGTTCGACTGGGGGGCATGGCTATATTATCGTCGCTGTGGATTATTTCACCAAATGGGCCAAAGCGATGCCTACATATTTTGTAGATGGTAAGATGACAACTCAATTCATTTTTAACCATGTTATTTCCAAGTTTGGCATACCCCAAGCCATTGTCACAGACCATGGCTCCCATTTCAGAGATTACATGATGGTAGAACTGACATCTACATTGGGCTTGTGCCACGATGGCTCGACCCCATATTACCCTTAGGCCAACAGCCAAGTTGAAGCCATGAACAAGGTTTTGGTCACCATGCTTCAATGTACTATTGGGATGCACAAGTCTAATTGGCATCTCATGCTTTTTTCAGCTCTATGGGCCTATCGAACATCAACCAAAGACGCCACTGGTTTCACACCTTTCTAGCTGGCCTATGGTCTGGAAGCAACATTACCGATCAAATGTGAGATTCCTTCACTGAAGTTAGTTGTTGAACTCCTCCCCGAAACATCACCTCAAGAGGAATTCCTCTTGTATCTAGAACGACTAGATGAGACTCGTCGTCTCGCTACCTTGGTCATCGAAGCAAAAAAGAAATGGTTCAAATCGCATTTCGATCAGTCGGTCTCCCCTTGCATTTTCTCTGAGGGTGATTTGGTCCTGCTATACGACCAAGCTAACAATAAGCTAGGGGCAGGCAAGCTTGAACTTATGTGGCATGGGCCCTCTATTATAAAATACATTTTTCAGAAAGGAGCCTATGAGCTTATTGATTATGAAGCAAATCTTCTCGATAAGCCCCAAAACTGGCTTTACCTCAAAAAGTACTATGCTTAGGTCATCTTGCATGGTTACTTATGTACATTAGTGTGTGATTCATTTTTGTACAGCGTGGTTTTGTGTGATAGTCTTCAAACAGATTTCCTGTTTACTATGCTTTTCTTGCTTTGCAGATGTCTGCAACTCCTCACGTTGGTTTCGCCGATGGTGCTTGCCGAAGTACCTGGAACCTATCATCCATGGCATGGGCCATGTATAACCCTAACTATGAGTTGATTGACCTTCAAGGTATCTGCCTGGGTCATACAACCAACAACATTGCTGAAAATAGTGCAGTCATTGAACTGTTGTCAGAAGCCATTACCTTAGGCATTAGGGAATTGGTTGTCAACCTAGATTCACAACTTGTCTTCCTTCAACTCAATGGGCAATATTCCGTCAGGAACCCTCAAATATTACGAATGTATCTCTGTATCCGTCTATTGGGAAGACATTTTGATTATATTACATATCATCATATTCCTAGACGCATGAATACATTGACAGATGCATTAGCTAATTACGTTATGGATAGACATTTACGAAACATGTAAAAGATAAGACAAACCATTTGTACCATAATAGACAGGAAAATACAACATATCTATAGATATATATATATATATATATATATATATATATATATATATATATATATATATATATATATATATATATATATATATATGTGAGAATGTTTGATACATCAGAACCCCAAAAAGTAATATGTGTGTCTATAATAGCATCGGCGGCTCACAGGGCTCAAAAAATATGTAAGTGCTAGACCTAGGAACTAATCAGCATGGTGGTCATGATAGCATGAGACAGCTCATGCAACATGACTCAGCAGTCGGCAAATCTGATCTGAGACTCCCACTATGTGCCTCTGGTACCACCGGGGCATGTCTCCTATCCGAGCATACTCCGGGATACCATGAGTCAACCCCTCGAGGTTCCTCGCGATCTCCTCCTCGTTATCGCTCCCTTCCTGATCAGGGTCGACAGCATCAATAGGATGGGGGATGCGCTTGGCTATCGGGGACATCCCGGCAGGCCGCTCTAGTCCAACATCTACATAGATAAGTGAAATGTTATAAGCATGTGTTGAATTCCAAAACCGCCTCTTTCTTAAGCAACTTCTTCATCCTTCTTCCTTCACTTTTCCATGAAAATGCATTCTAAATCATAAAAATCCATTGCACATTGGCTTAAGGAGTATATCTTAGTGATTTTCAAGTTATATTGTTATGTTTGTTATTTGGATAGGTTTTTGTTTTTCAGCTATGGAATGCAGCCACATTCCACAGCTAACCGGCTGTTCCACAGCCATCTCCATACTTTTGTAGGTTACAGGTGTCAAGAGAAGAAACGAACCATATGGGTAGCTGGGAAAATGTTAGAACATGGATGGTGTCCTATCCATTTGATCAAAATCGATGAGAAAGACCCCGGTCAAAGGGGAGTCAACGGAAGAAACCTACAGCAAGTAGAACTCTGTTTTTGCACGTTTCTTAGTAAATGAATCCGAGGCAGTCTCCTGAAGCCAAGGATGTCGTTTGCCACCTGCACAACCAGTATCCAACAACCACTATTCAGAGATTTATGTTTCAAGGCAACCAAAGACAAAATTTTTGGATACACTACCTGTCTACGTGTTTGTTGTAGATGACTTTACTCTTCAAACAGTTGTGTATTTTTCCCTATAAATATCAACGTTTAGAACACATAATAGTTCATGTTTTTGCTGACGTAATAGTGCAATTTCCACTTCTAGCTTGAGACACTCAGTTCACTATTTTTAATATAAAAAATATGTTTTTTTAATGGATACCTGAAGCGTGTGAAGTGTTGATTTTGCATTGCTAGTCCTAGACCTTGTAGAGGGCCCCTGCGTGGTCAAGGGTATATTTCATTTCTGTACATTTTCATTTGTTGTCTTTCTTCGTTTAGTTGTATATTTACTGTGTTTTTATCATGTTCATAATTGTTTCTTAACACTGTGTTTATTGCAGCTTGTGTCATTTGTTTCTACTAACTCAGGATAGTTGTATTCCAGTGTAGAGTAGTTCTTTAGCTTCCATTATTTTCTAACTTCTTAACTGTAGTTTTTAAACTGATGTCAGTAGCATAATTAGATTTATTTCATCTGCTGTTCCTTAGTTCTTAGTTTTTAAATTTAAGTTGTTTAATGCCTTTTTCTCATTTAGTGTAGTCACTCATGATATAAACAAATGTTTCCAAAGCCTTTCGTTGATGGTTAATCCTCAAACTAAATGGTGAAATGTTGAGTTTATGAATGAGACTTCTTGCTGTTCATTAGTTTTTGAGTCAAGATGTTTAATGCCTTTTTCTTATTAGTGTAGTTACTCATGATATAAATGAATGTTTCCAAAGCCTTTTGTTGATGGTTAATCCTCAAACTAAATGGTGAAATGTTGTATTTATAAATGAGTCCTTTATTATAATTACTATTCATTAGTTCTTGGGTTAAGTAGTCCAATGCCATTCTCTTATAAATTTAGTAACTCATGATTTAAATGGATATTTCCAAAAGCCCTTCATTGATGGTTGAAACTACAACTAAGTGGTGAAATGTTTTATTTATGACTGAGTTTTTCCTTGCATTCTCATGTTTACTTCTTTTAGAATGATGAAGATTGAAATCTCTAAATTATTGCTATCATAAGGAGCTAATTATCCCTGAATTATGTAGCAGAGTGACAACAATACTTCATTTAGTTTTGCTTTCACAAATAGAATAGTTGCAGTTTCATTTTTGTTTCTTTCTCTTATTTTAATTGCAGTTCCATATTCAGTAGTTCACTAAGCTTTAATGTTGCAAGTAGACTAGACAACAGAAGTAGTTTTGATAGATAGCTACAATTCCATTTTCTCATTTAAGTTTTGTAACTAAGTAGACAACAATTTTAAGATTCCTTTCAGCTCATGTTTTGGAAACAATTACAATAGCAAGAAGAGAAACTCTGTTTTTCACTTTCTTTTTTAACAAACCTTACTTCCAAATTTGGTCTAAAAGTACTTTTAGCTCTCACTTCATTTTTCTAGGTTCTTAGCAGCAATAGATTAAGATTTCAATTACATTACAGAACTTTAGGAGTCAAAAGAAAAAAACCCCAAAACAAACATAAACTTGAAAATAGTGAGGTAAGGAAGGGTCATCTAGCACATATAGTGCACTACACTTCATTAGTTTACGAAACCCGAATTGATAATTTATGTAGCAATTTAGGACACTAAATTGACTAAACATTTTGGCACCGTTTCCGGGGAAGTGTAACTAGGTAGCCTTGCTTCTTACATTCATAAAAAGAAATAAATAAAAAACAACAAAACAAAACAATGACATGCATAGAGAAAGAGATTCTAGGGGTAGATTTATAGCTAGGGGCAGAAGTTCAATTTTCACAACTCCAACTACTCCACCAAGGGTTAGAAAGGACACACCTCTATCCCAGACTCATACTCCCAGCCTTAGGATTCCTGGAATTCAAGGGGCAGCAACTTAGTTAGGAGATTCTCCCACTTCATCTACTAAACCAGACCTAGGAGAAGGAACCTTCTTCACCTCTTTAGGGGAGCCTATTGTAGTTGAAGAAGTAGGAATACCTAGAGAAGAAGAAGAAGTAGAAACTCTCTCTCATCAGCCATTAATAGAAGAACCAGAAGATTCTGAGGAAACTATCATGGCAGAAGAAGAACAAGATGGAGAATTTTCACTATTTGGAGGAGGGGGTAGAGGGAGAGGTAGAGGTAACAATGGAGGAGGTAGAGGAAATAGGGAAGGAGATAACTCATTTGTATTCCCTATAGTAGATGAGGAAACACATACAACAATGAAAAACATTTCACCATTTGTCCTCCCAAAATTTTATGGGTTGACAAGTGAAGATCTTGAAACATTTTTGTTTGAGTTCGAAGTCTTATGCTGAACCTATGACTATCTAGAGGACTCTCAAAAATGCAAATTGTTCCCTTCAACACTAAAAGGGGGTACTTTGAAATGGTTTATGGGATTAGTCACTCAATCCATTAGAACTTGGAATGATATGAAACAGAAATTTTTGGATAGATACTTGGATTACTATATGCCTACCAATCATAAGGATGAAGTGTTCAAAATTATGCAAAAGGAAGATGAAAACTTAGAGGATTTGCTTGAGAGGTTTAACTACAATTTGAAAAGAGCAAAAATGAAAAATTTAGATGAAGAAACCTTGAAAGCTCTTTTGTTGAAGGCCATTAGAGATGAATGGATAGATATCCTTAACATGATGGGGAAGGGAGACATCTCTCAACTTCCATTGAGTGACATAGCAGAACTATGTGTCCATCTCTCAAGAGGGAAATCTAAAACTGGGAAAGGACCAAGAGATCCTTCTCTTATTAGAGCAAATAAATCTGCAACTGGATTTGTAAGTAGGGCATAAATTGGAAATATGCTTGATGAGTTCAAAACTAATGTTTTAGGGAGCCTTAGTGAGCAGCTAGACACCCTCAAAATCCAAAACAAGCAGAAAACAGAAGCTGATGCTTTAGCCATCTTTTGTCCAAAATGCAGAAAGAAACATGCTCTAAGGGAATGCCCTTTAGATGCAAAAATTGTAGAAACTTGTATGATTTGTTCAGAAAGTCATGAGACCAAGGGTTGTCCTTCAATCCTAGGTCTTAAGGCTGTCTTTCAAGAGGAAGTAGTCCCAAATTCTGTAGAACCTCTTTGTTTTGTTGCAAGAAGACCTTGGCAAGGGCCACAAAATCAAGGATTTAACAATCCAATGAATTTTCAGCCCCCACCAAACTAGAATTCTTGGTAGCAACCTTGGCCTCAACCTCAAAATCAATATCAATCTCAACCATGGGCACAAGGGGTACAAAATCCTTATGGGAGATTTGCTCAATATTATCAATATCCTCCATCTTATCAGAGCTATCCTCCCCCACAAAATCAACAGTCGCAACTTCCAAATCAAAGCCCTCACCTTTCATTGCCATTTCCACAACAACCTCCACAACAAGGTCAAAATCCTCAACTCTTACTTCCATTTCAACAAAAACCAAATCAACTACTAGCCCAACCATTGCCAAACCCCAATAATAAAAGCCCTCAGAATGCTTACATGGTAGAAGGACAACAATTTCCTACTTACATGATTGTTCCTCTAGATCTTAATGATGTTCAACTTAGATCTGGTAGGATATTAGAAAAGGAAAAACCTTCTATAGATATTCAAGAACAAGATGCTTCTGAGGAGGATTCTCTGAAATTCAATAAAAGTTTTGAGGGAACATCCCTTCAAAACCAAAACATTCAAAAAGAGAAACAAAAAGAGTCAATAAACACAACTCCTATAATTGAGCAACCTGCATCTACTTCTACACCTCCTTTTCCTGAGAGATTACAAATTGATAGAGGAGTGGAAAAATAAATCTTGTTGCCCAATTATGACTTCCTAGATGAATTAAAGAATGTTTGTATCAAGATTCCTTTGTTACAAGCCATTAGAAAAATTCCTATTCTAGCAAAAACAATAAAGGAGTTGAGCATCAAAAGACCAGGAAGAAAACCAAGAGACACAAAAAGAATTCACCTGGTAGGAAAAATAGCAGAGATCATGATAGGAAAGATTTCAATACAGAAATATGTGGATCCAGGAAGTCCAATTGTCAAGACACACATAAATGGGATTGAAATTCCAAACACATTGATTGACTTAGGGGTAGCAATAAACATTATGAGTAGACAAATTATGGAACAGCTTAAACTTCCTAATCTTCTTTACACACCTACCTTATTGCAACTTGCAGATAGATTAGTAATCAAACCAGATGGTGTGCTAGAAGACATTTCAGTCTCCTTAGATTCTTGGGAATATCCTATTGATTTCATGATTTTAACTCCCAAGAATAATCTAGGAGGACACCCACTTATCTTAGGAAGACCTTGGTTGGCCACAACTGATGCTTTTATTAGTTGTAGATCTGGTGACATGTACATTTCTGATGGTAGTTCAACAAAGAAATTTACTTTGTATCCTCCAGAAAAAGCAATCACAGAAATAGATGACAGGGAATGGATCGATGATGAAGATGTTATTCAACCTATCTTTACTATATCAGAAATTAGTGAGGATAGTCAAATTTTGAATACTTTAGAAAATTTTGAAACATCTTCAGAATATGATCATGCACAATTCTAGGAAAAATATAATGTTGAATACTTGTCATCTAGGGAGATGTCTCTCTACTCTATGGAAGAGTTTGGTAGCTCTACAATTGAAATTTTTCCAGGTAGAACATTGAACATAAACAAAAACTTGGAGAAATTACAACAAGAGGAGCTAACCAAGATCTTACAAAAACATTCTGCTACATTTGCATGGGAGTATACTGACATGAAAGGTATTGACCCTAAGACTTGTATCCATCATATCTATATTGAGGAAAATAGTAGACCAATCAGACAACCTCAGAGAAGAATGAATCCAAATCTTAGGGAGATTGTGAAAGAAGAGCTCCAAAAACTACTCAATGTAAACTTCATTTACCCAATCTTAGATAGCCAATGGGTTTCTCCTTTGGTAATTGTGCCTAAAAAGAATGGTAAATGGAGGGTGTGCATTGATTACAGAGAATTGAATAAAGAAACCTTGAAAGATCATTTTCCTTTGCCCTTTATAGATCAGGTATTTGATACATTAGCAGGTAAAAAGTACTTTTCATTTTTGGATGGTTTTAGTGGTTATAATCAAATTTAGGTAGCACGTGAGGATCAGGATAAGACCACATTTACTTTTCCACGGGGAACTTTTGCCTACTGAGTGCTTCCTTTTGGATTATGTAATGCACCCACAGCATTCCAAAGAGCAGTACTAGGAATTTTTTCTGATCTAATACATGATTGTGTAGAGGTATATATGGATGATTTTATAGTCTATGGTAAAACATTTTAAGAAGCCTTGGAAAATGATTTAAGCCATGAAAAATGATTTATGATGTTTACGGAAGGTATTGTTTTAGTACATCACATTTCAGGAGATGGGATTAAAGTAGACAAATCAAAAGTTAAAGTCATCTCTAAGTTACCAATTCCAACTTGCCAAAAAGATGTTAGGAGTTTTCTAGGATTTACAGCATATTACAGAAGGTTTATAGAAAACTTTACCAAAGTAGCATCTCCACTCTTCAAATTGCTTACAAAAGATTGTGAATTCAAGTGGAATCCTGATTGCCAACTAGAATTTGAAACCTTGAAAGTAACAATATCTGAAGCACCTATCTTAAGAGGACCAAATTGGAAACTTCCTTTCCATATTTCTACAGATGCTTCAGATACAGCTCTAGGAATTGTACTGGGACAAAAAGATTTGATTCCTTATGCCATTTACTATACAAGTAAGAATTTGACTCCCACAGAGTTGAATTATACTGTGACTGAAAAAGAGTTCTTAGTTGTTGTCCATGTAATTAACAAGTTTAGACATTATATAATAGGCTATGAAACTTTTGTTCATACAGATCACTCCGCAATTAGATATTTGATGAATAAACCTATTACTAATGGTAGAGTTACAATATGGCTTTTACTTTTGCAAGAATTCAATATTATTGTGCTAGATAGACCTGGAAAACAAAACACAGTTGCTGATTTCTTGTCCAGGATTCAGAATATCAAAGAAGACTCTCTGGTTGAGGATAAGTTCCCTGATGAATATCTATTTGCAGTAACTACTCAAACTCTTTGGTTTGCAGATGTTGCTAACTACTTGGTTACAGGGAAGTTACCTTCACATTTATTTCCTAGAGTGAAAATAAAGATTATTCAAAATAGTGCAAGATATTCATGGATCTCTAACGAATTGTATAAACCAGGGCCAGATCTTATGATTAGAAGGTGTGTCAGGGAAGATGAAATGCCTAATATTCTCAAAGAATGTCATGATGAGTCGTGTGGTGGACACTTTGCTGATAAGAGGATAGCCTATAAAATCATTTCTTTAGGATATTATTGGCCATCCATCTTCAGAGATGCTAAAGAATATGTCAGAAGGTGTGATAGCTACCAAAGGGTAGGGAAACCTACTCCCTCAAATGAGATGCCATTACAACCTCAAGTACTTATCGAACCCTTTGAAAAATGGGATTTAGACTTTATTGGACCTATTAATCCTCCATCCAAATAGAAAACGTATATATTGGTATGTACTAAGTATGTCACCAAATGGGTAGAAGCCAGAGCATTACTTTTTGCTAACGAAAAATCTGTAGTTAGTTTTCTTTTTGAGGATATTTTTACTTGCTTTGGTGTTCCAAAAGAAATTGTGACAAATCAGGAATCTCAATTCACATCCAAAATGATAGAGAGGCTTATGGAAGAGTACAAGATCAAGCATAGGAAATCTACTCCCTATCATTCACAAAAAAATGGTCAAGTGGAGTCTACAAATAAAGTGATTGAAGGAATCCTCACCAAGACTGTGCATCTACATAGAAGAGATTGGGAAGAAAGGATTCTTGAAGCCTTTTGGGCCTATAGAGCTACATGGAGGAACACAACAGGACATACACCTTATGAACTTGTTTATGGAAAGAAAGTCATGTTCCCCATTGAGTTCCAAGTCAAAACTTTCAAGATGGCGGTCAAGTTGGGGATGGATTTGTCAGAAGCTTAAAAGCATAGACCGAATCAGTTAAATGAACTTGATGAAATCAGTCAAGAAGTTGTTCAAAGGACTGGTCTAGTTCAGAAACAGAGAGCTAAGTGGCATGAAAAGTACATCAAGGACAAAAGGTCTCGAGAGGGAGATTGGGCATTGCTATTTGATTCAAAGTTTAAGGATTTTCAAGGGAAGTTTCAAACTCACTGGCTTGGGCCATATGAGATTGAAAAAGTTTTCAGTAATGGAGCAGTAAGAATCAGAACAATAGATGAGCATCAAACTCCTCTCCTTGTGAATGGTTATAGGTTGAAGATTTATCAAAAGCCAATCTCAAAAGAGGAGTTTATCACGATCTTTCAAAATAGTTCTGAAATGAAGTTGGTGAAGAAGAATCCTTCTTCTCCACCAACTTAGTCTTTGTTCTTTTTCATCAATCGATATATATCTATATATATATATATATATATATATATATATATATATATATATATATATATAGATATATATATATATATATATAAGGTCGAAAACCAATCACTGATTGGCATCCTTATACAAAAAATACAGGGTGAAAATCAGAAGACTCTGACACCCTATATTTTCCAAAAATGGTGACTCATTATGCATTCTGAGAATTCATGGTTTACTTCATTTCATTCTATTTTATTTATGCAAGAACTCTACTTCACCACCATATTTCATCAATAAATCTTTCTTCTTCAGCATTTCTTCCATATCCATTTTTCATTTCCACTCTGCCATATTTCATCCACACAGTCATTGCCATCTTTCATTCATTCATAAAGTCATATTTTATTCACTGTTTTACATTCCGCAGTTGTTCCAGTTCCGTAGTTGTTCCAGTTCCGTAGCTAATCCTATTCTGCAGCCAATCTGACTCTGCAGTAATAGTTTGATCATTAGCTCAAAAAAATAAAAAGGCCAGTTCATAATAAATTTCATATGCAGGTATTGGAGGAGAAATCAACTTTTGAAGAAACATCAGCACCTAAGCACCTGAAAAAGAAAAACAACAAAAGATTAGCAAATGGAAAGGTATGGTTCTAGAGGTGAGAATAAAAACCTATTTCAAATAGCAATATAAAACATAAGTTGTATAATTTGAATAATCACACTACTCCTTGACTTGTCATCATGCGATTTGATTGTTGTAATTACTCCACCATGCCTTCCGACTTAATGCCTAACGGTCTCATGATTTGATCTCCGACTTTAACTCATACTTCACTGTACTTCTCCATTACACCTGTTTAACGGCTAATTATGTGACTTAACCCAGTTGGATACGGCTCTTTACATCCCTACTGTTCCTTTATTATACCGAGTTTCTCGTTTTTTACTCCCGCAGCCTTCTTATGTATACGAGCACTCAGATTATTCATTCAGTTTTCGGTTCTATGTATAAGCAATACTCTGTTTCCATACAGTCTACGTGTGTAGCACCACTAGTCCTTACATCCTCCACACTTTTTCATGCATACGGTTTCCTTGCTTCATATACCCTCCATGTTTCATTCCTATATCCATCGTTTTCTTTCCACACACTCTGATATTTCATTCCCGTCTCTGTAACTACTTTTGCTTCCCTATACCACTACCGTTTACAAAATTTTCTACATGCAGACCGTGAAGAAAAGCAGAGAAAAGAGTAATGGGTCCCATTGTAAGAACAAAACCTATAGGAGTGAAATTTATGGAGGGATACCCTCAGTTGAAAGGGATGTTGAAGAAAGCTGGCTGGCTGAGTTTTATTGAGAAATTTGATGGTCATCACAAAGAAATCACCAAGTCATTTGCTAGATCGTTTGATGGGGTGGATGTAGAGATTGGTGATATAAAGTTTTCAGTGACCGAGTCTTTCATTGCAGCTGCAATTGAACTACCAAAAGTTGGAGAGAGGTGGTTCAAGAATAAAGAATTCCATGATGAGACTTGGAAAGTCATTCTCCAAAACCCAGGTATGGATACTTCAATTTTCAAAAGAGGAATTCCCATCTCTGCACTTAAGGATAAATGGAGTAGCTTGCTATTGATTTTGTAGAAATTTATCACATGTGAAGGTAGATATGGTTCCATGTATATGTATCACATAAGGTTGTTGATGAATTTTCTTGAAAATGGAACCATCAATCTCCCATTCTTTTTGTTGAATAGCTTAAGGAGGATGTCCACTACTGTTCAAAAGAAAATAGAAGATATAGAACCTCACCTTTATCACCATGGTCTCATAAAAATTCTAGTTGAATATTACTTGAAGAATGTAGGAGACACATGGGAAAAATTTCTGATCAAGAACTTTTTCCAAGATCCACCCGAGTTACCTGAAGGTAGTTCAGTGAAAAAGAGTAGGAGGAGAAGAACAAGTCTTGCAATTCAAAACACTCCTGCAAGTTCAGCAAAAGAAAACGGTGAGGACGAACCTCTCTCTGAAAATCTAACAAAAATCATAAAGCAAACAAAACAGAGAGGAAAAATGAAAAGAAAAGTTGAGGAAATCTATCAACATACTCCTGAACCTTCATCAGAGGAGGAGCAATTACTTTCTGAGAAATTAGTCAACATCAAGGAATAGTCCAAGAAAGAGAAGGAAAAGGGGAAAATAAGACAGGAAGAAAACATAGGCTCACAAAGTTTGAGGAGAAGCTCTAGGCTTAAGGGCAGAATGAAGAAAACAAAGTCAAAAGAGGCCCAATTCATAGATTTGGGAGAGGAAACTCCAACTCAATCCCAAGACAACATCTCATTTGAGAAAAGTCCACAACATTCTCCTCAACAAAACTTTGAGAGCAGCCCAAGGAGAGTCTCTCCAGGGATTGACCCAGTTCAACAACAGATTTATGATTATATTGAGTCATTGGAGCAGAAGAATACATCAGTAGATCAGGGGACTTCATCCCACCTTGAGCAGCCAGCTACATCACAAGAGACTCTGATTAGCTCACTTAAGCAAGAAATCTATGAGTTAGAGGTCTTAAATAGGCATATTCAGAAGGAAAATGAAGCTTTAAAAGAGAAAAACAAGCTGGATAAGATCATCCATGATAACACCATGCTTCATTTGGGTTTGTGGCATAAGAAGAATAGAAAATTAAAGAGGAAAAATAGGAAGCTAAGCAGGGCTCTCATTAACCTTAAATATAGATTCCTCATGAGAAAGTCTAGAATGGCAGTTGCAGCAAAGAGAAGCAAGAAAAGGTTGGATGTTCTAGCTGAAGTTTCAGAGCAGATGTAGTAGAAGGAGGGTGTTACAATTTTGATTGCATGAGGACATGCAATAGTTTCACAGTGGAGGTATGTTGAGTTCAAAACTGCCTCTTTCTTAAGCAACTTCTTCATCCTTCTTCCTTTGCTTTTCCATGAAAATGCAACCTAAATCATCAAAAGCCATTGCACATTGCCTTAAGGAGTATATCTTAGTGATTTTCAAGTTATATTGTTATGTTTGTTATTTGGATAGGTTTTCATTTTTCAGCTACGGAAAGCAGCCATATTTTGTAGCTAATCGGCTGTTCCACAACCATCTACATGTTTTTGTAGGTTACAGGTGTCAAGCGAAGAAACGAATCATATGGGTAGCTGGGAAAATGTCAGAATATGGATGGTGTCCTATCCATTTGATCAAAATCGATGAGAAAGACCCCGGTCAAAGGGGAGTCAATAGAAGAAACCTACACCAAGTAGAACTCTGTTTTTTCACGTTTCTTAGTAAATGAATCCGAGGTAGTCTCCCAAAGCCAAGGATGTCATTTGCCACCTGCACAACCAGTATCCAACAATCACTATTTGGAGATTTATGTTTCAAGGCAACCGAAGACAAAATTTTCGAATACACTACCTGTCTACGTGTTTGCTATAGATGACTTTACTCTTCAAACAGTTGTGTATTTTTCCCTATAAATATCAGTGTTTAGAATGCAGAACAATTCATGTTTTTGCTGATGTAATAGTGAAATTTCCTCTTGTAGCTTGAGACACTCAGTGCTCTGTTTTTAATATAAAAACTCTGTTTTTTTTAATGGATACCTGAAGCGTGTGAAGTGTTGATTCTGCGTTGCTAGTCCTAGACCTTGTAGAGGGCCCCTGAATGGTCAAGGGTATATTTCATTTCTGTACATTTTCATTTGTTGTCTTTCTTTGTTTAGTTGTATATTTACTGTTTTTTTATCATGTTCATAATTGTTTCTTAACACTGTGTTTATTGCAGCTTGTGTCATTTCTTTCTACTAACTCAGGATAGTTGTATTCCAGCATAGAGTATTTCTTTAGCGTCCATTATTTTCTAGCTTCTTAACTGTAGTTTTTAAATTGACGTCAGTATCATAATTAGATTTATTGCATCTGCTATTCCTTAGTTCTTAGTTTTTAAATTTAAGTTGTTTAATGCCTTTTTCTCATTTAGTATAGTCACTCATGATATAAACAAATGTTTCCAAAGCCTTTCGTTGATGGTTAATCCTCAAACTAAATGGTGAAATGTTGAGTTTATGAATGAGACTTCTTGTTGTTCATTAGTTTTTGAGTCAAGATGTTTAATGCCTTTTTCTTATTAGTGTAGTTACTCATGATATAAATGAATGTTTCCAAAGCCTTTCGTTGATGGTTAATCCTCAAAATAAATGGTGAAATGTTGTATTTATAAATGAGTCCTTCATTATAATTACTATTCATTAGTTCTTGGGTTAAGTAGTCCAATGCCATTCTCTTATCAATTTAGTAACTCATGATTTAAATGGATATTTCCAAAAGCCCTTCGTTGATGGTTGAACCTACAACTAAGTGGTGAAATGTTTTATTTATGATTGAGTTTTTCCTTGCATTCTCATGTTTACTTCTTTTAGAATGATGAAAACTGAAATCTCTCAATTATTGCTATCATAAGGAGCTAATTCTCCCTGAATTATGTAGCAGAGTGACAACAATACTTCATTTAGTTTTGCTTTCACAAATAGAATAGTTGCAGTTTCATTTTTGTTTCTTTCTCTTAGTTTAATTGCAGTTCCATATTCAGTAGTTCACTAAGCTTTAATGTTGCAAGTAGACTAGACAGCAGAAGTAGTTTTGTTTCCATTATTTCATTTTCATAGATAGCTACAATTCCATTTTCTCATTTAAGTTTTGTAATTAAGTAGACAACAGTTTTAAGAGTCCTTTCAGCTCATGTTTTGGAAACAATTACAATAGCAAGAAGAGAAGCTATGTTTTTCACTTTCTTGTTTAACAAACCTTACTTCCAAATTTGGCCTAAAAGTACTTTTAGCTCTCACTTCATTTTTCTAGGTTTTTAGCAGCAATAGATTAAGATTTCAATTACATTGCAAAACTTTAGGAGTCAAAAGAACAAAACCCCAAAACAAACATAAAATTGAAAATAGTGAGGTAAGGAAGGGTCATCTAGCACATATAGTGCACTACTCTTCATCAGTTTACGACACCCAGATTGATAATTTATATAGCAATTTAGGACACTAAATTTACTAAACAACATGCATATACCAAAAACAATTAAAAAGCATCAAAATCAAAAATTTGATTTTTTACCTTCGTCATCAAAGTCCTCTCCATCTGGTAAGGGCATATTTGGGTCTCCACAGAAATCAATGCCGCTGTATGGCCAGTCCTCCACGACGATCTTTTGTCATCGTAGCCATGAGAAGAATGTCAGTTGGTATGACATATGCTGACCCCCAGTGATCCTGGGAATCAAGTGACTCCAATGAGCCATCCACGATCGCGTGGCATAGGAGGATCAACCTCAGTCAACTGATACTGGAACAATGGCACTCGTTCCACGAAAAAGGTCACAAGTACTGATCCAAAGCCAAATTGCTTCAGATTCCCCACCTTGGCCTTGGACAACTGGCGCTTGATGTTCATGGCCTCTGCCCAGTTGAAGATTGTAGGAGTTGTGCAGTCAATAGCATAAAGGAAATTTGACTTGTTAGACTCATGTTCTACCTGGGACCCCCCTACTCTATTGATGGTCAACAGAAGCACCTTCGATGTCAAATCCCACACACTAGAAATCTCTATCTTCCCACTCTTGGATTTCAAGGCCTCAGGACAATGTTCAGAAATCAGGGAAGATATGCTTGCCCCAATTGGATGTGACCCATACAAGTTCCTCTGGCTCACCTATGCAACACAGTCTAGTACTGAAGTAGATGTCTGAAGTTGTCAACTCTAGCTCCTGGTCCCCAATGATAGAAATCTCATGATTGATGTCCCAAAGGCTTATCAAGTATTGAAGCAACTTGGGTTGGGCCCGCATCCCTGGGGTAAGGAAACATTCAAGGAGCCGCAAGCCCTCAAATCCTCCAAGAAATTTAGATCATTCAATGCCTGGGTGTCAACATCTTCGTGTTCTCTTTCCTTCCAATCCACCATTTTCGGCAATTTCTCTCCTACAAAAGCCATTTATTTAAGTCAATGATCAATTTTGGCACATAAAATTCAAGTTTTAACGGTCAGTTCTTGAGAAAAAATGTTTTTTCCCTATCCTCGGCATCGACGCGCCTATTTTAGAAACAGTCGCACCAGTTGGCGTGGATGGTTATGCAAATCACCCTCGGTCAGCGCGATCCCATGCCTGAAAATTGCGCCGATCGAGGGTGAATTTTTTTCTCAAAAACCTCCCTAAAAATCCCAAAAATGGTTAAAAATATAAATGAATGGCATGAAAATGGAGCTCAAGGCTTTGGCTATTACTTGGAACTGACGGCTCATCGATTGACCTCCCGGATCTTTCACATTCTGCTCGAGTAAAACTATGGAAAAAGTGGGTAAAATGTCTTCACTACAAAGGTAAAATGGTAAATGGTAGAAATATATTTACTTTTCCCCCTTTTATTCATTTTTTTCATGAAAATATCGGGTTTTGTAAATATTTTTGACCTATTTTTCCTCAAGGACTCAATAATACACTTTGCCTTACTTGTGCAACAATAGGTGATGGATGTTTGATGATGATGATGAGTCACATTTCAGCTCTTTTCTCGACTCGTTAAACTCATATGAAAATGTTACCGAGTATTTTTTTCCCTTTTTGACTGTCTTCTTTTAGCTCTCTTCCGACCCTTTAAAAACGAAAAGATGGCCGAGCCCTTGTTGTTTCGAACTCATTAATGGATGCGAAACATCATGCACCCAATATAAGTTTACCCCTTTTTCGGGCTGGGAGGCACTATTTACGAAAAAGATACTCCTTGACTGAAATGGTCAAATGGTTCTCTCAAGTATTATTTTCTACCTTTTTGGGCTCGAGAGACACAAATGTACGAAAAGGGACCATGTGGAGTTTTCTTTTACGTGTATTTTTTCAAACTCTATAAACATGAAAAATATACTGAGTTACACCTTTGTCGGACTCGTTAAACTAGTTAACGACATCGGATTCATCACCATGATGAACATGAGCTTCTCTTTCCTAGGGCTTGTTAAACTTACTAGGTTGGATTCGTCCGAAGGATGAACTTACAGTGCAAGCATATTCTATCCCCTTCAAGCTTGTGATAAAAAATAATTGGGGTACTCGGCGGAAATGGTGGGGTAAAAATTTGGAAATCTATCAATTGTGTCGGCAGCTCACTCTTGAACATGACACTCTTTGCTTCGTGTCAGGTTGGGACATCCTCCTTTATATCGTTGACCTTCCTGGGTTTGGGCCGTTCATTTTCCCTTCCATATGATCTCTGCCACGTCATCATGACCACCAATCCTATGGATCCAAAAGCTGCCAAACTTCCAGTTGTGTCACCGATATGTTCAAGAGTTGTCCTTCTGCAGTTACACTTACCTCTGATTCTCTGTATCATCCAAAATCATTTTGTATCCTCTCGTCTCGCATCGATGATGTGGGATTCAATATGGACCTCCTTCGACACGGTCACTTTCTGTCGACTTCAACTCATTATCTGGGAAGTTGACCGAGAAACTCCCTTCCAGTACCTTAGAGCTTGCATGCCTCAATGGCAAGTTCTTCGCACTCGACGACAAGTTCACATCCTTGACTTTTGATCGAGTGATTTCGTGGATGTTCGACTTTAGTTCCTATATTCACATCTTGTGAATTGCGCTGATAAGTACCTTGAGAGCCATTTTCATTATTGGTGGTTTGTCTCACGCTTGTTAACAGTTTATATCATTGACTGGTAATCAAGCGACTTTCTAGCATGTTCGACGTCAACACATCTATTCGCATGCTAGGATCTGTACTTTGATTGGGTCGTGTTGGAGTGCAAGACCCTAGACTCATATCAAAAAAGTCCAAGTTGCATGTGCGTTCCTTTATGATGATATGCATGTCTCTTTCAGATGGCTGGCTGTGACCAGACCATGAGTTATCATATGTGATCCTTCTCATTATTGGATGGTTGCGACCATATCTTGGTTTCATTATGATCCCCTTTGACGGATGGTTGCACCGATACTTGGATCCATTTACATGATCATTCTCGGGATGGTTGCGTCCATGCCATGATTCATGTATCATTTGATGGAGATATCATTTTATGTATACGTATTTGTACTTGCTTGCAGGTTTTTCGATGACAGGTCGGTTCCCCACACTGATTTATAAAGCATTTCATCCCTGACTCCAGCTCGGCCTTCACACTTTAAGGGACATCTGTTACACGTCATTTTGTCACAGTCCTTGTACCCCCCGTTCCTTGATCCTAGAGGACCTCTACAGTTAACCCCGCATGCTTTGCCTTCATGGAGAAACTCCCATTATGCCCCTCTTCATGAGCAGATCATTTCCCTTTTGCACTATTTCCCCTGAAACTTTTGTTTTGTGCAGTTTACAATGCCGGTGCTAATGACCTTTGTCTCCCCTGCACCGACTTGTGGATATTATCAATATTCCCTGCACCGACCAGTGTGACTTAGCTGTGTTCCAGTCGCGCTGGTCCTGTTATGGAATGTTTTTTAAATTAGAGCCAAAGCTTCCAGCTCTAGAAGCTCTGTAACGAAAGTTTAGTAAATGGTTTGGCCATATGGGGTTGAGGATGATAGTTTGGGATCCTTTCCCCTATAATGATGGAACTACCTCAAGGATAAGTCCTTCTCGCATGAGAAGAGGATCCATCTCCCATCCAAATTTCCTATATAAACCTCCCTTCTTCCCAAGCACAAGCTAGTTAGATTTTTGGCTGAGTGTGAGTATACTATTTTGATTAGACAAGCAAGCTATTACTAGTTGTAGCCATCTAGTTGTGTGAGGGAGAAGTATGTTTGGTTTGGAGTGAAGCCTAAAGGGAAGAGCCTTTAAACTATTGTTGTTTGAAGCCATCATGAAGTGCTAGTAGAAGTGTGTGGGAACCTGGTCTTGTCATAGGAAGACTGTGACATCAAGACAAATGGTTGTAATCTCTCTTTGATATTAATATATGCAACTATCGATTGATTTCCGACATGTTTTGTAATATTACATATTCGCGTATTAATGCTTCTTGACTCATTAAGTAGGTTGAATTTCAATTTGTCTATTATTATGTTTGTGTGCTGTGGTTGTTCACTTGTTTTAGGAGCTTGAAGAAGGAAGCGAGAGATTGCTAAAGCGAGAAAGCAAGGACATCATCAAGCAGGATAAACGACCTAGAGATAGGCCTTATTGATTTATTCTAACCTAAGGAAATCTTCCATAGAATGTATCTGTTGTGGCTAGACCCATTATCAGGCTAGAGGAATTCGTTCATGTCCGCACTTATAATTTTACTTCACCATAGCATGTCGAGCTGTAGTGCTGTTGGGTGATGGATGTCTTCATGGTGTGTCACAGCTTCACCTCTGCATGGAAAAGTGCACGGAGTCTTCGATGGTCGTTGGTTCGCTCGATGTTGCTTTGGCACATTGCTCCTTACTTGTATGTTGGAAGGCTTAACATGCTCATATGTTCGCGAAAGGTGCATGTTCGTCCGTTCGTCTGTCCATGAGCACATCTTGCATGTTTTTTCGCCCATCCGTCCACAAACACATCTTTGCATGATCATCCATTCATGAGTACATCTCTTCCCATGCATCGTTCGTTCGTCTGTTAGTGAGCATGTCCTTCTACATGTGCTCCCTTCATTCATCCCATTCTTTGTCGTGCCATGTCTGTTGGTGTACTTGTACCTGCAGTCACTCATGATGAGATGACATCAAATCCAAAAACCTCCTAGTATACCATGACACATGATGATTTCAGATGCAAGTGACCAGGAGAAGCAGCAAGGTTGCAAGGCAGGATGATGGCTCTAGGAACTGCTGATGAAAATTGTGCAAGAGTCACTAGGTGATGAAGATGGGCAATCCATGTCGACAGTGACTGCCTGCGAGGTCTGGCTCGACTAAAACTGTACAAATTTTGGGAGGGATAGTCAGGGCTGCAAGAAGGCAAGGCAGACAGAATCTGCACATTTTCTAGAACGAGCAGGAAGCAAGGGCTTGACAGCAAAATTTGCGCAATTTTGTGGAGGAATAGGCCAAGCTGCATGGAGGATCAACATGCATGAATTACACAGTTTTTTGGAGTAACTGGCCAAGAGCCTAGCGGCCAAAACTGCACAATTCCTGGAGGGAACTGGAAGTTGGCTGTTGGGTCATTGGCAGTAGAAACTGCATAATTCCCAAGGGGAACTGGCTGTCAGCTGCCATGAGGTTAGCAGTAGAAATTATGCAATTCCTGGAGGGAACTGTCAGTCTGCTGCTGGAGCTGTTGGTAAGATAAATTGCACTGAGGCTAAGAGGCCGACCTGTTGATCATCTCTACTCAATTTCTGAGCTAAGAAAACTGCTAGGCAATAGAAGGCCTGCTCATGAAAACTGTGCAATTTTCTGGATGAGCAGTCGGTCGACTATCGGGAGGACTGACTAGAAAAGCTGCACAATTTTTTGAGGGAGACAAGGACGGGCACTGGGTGTCTTTCCGGCCTGTCTGCACAATTTCCTTAGTTAGCAGAGTGCGCAAGATCAAAAACCTCTGTACAATTTTTTAGGGGAGTCAGTTTCGGGGTGACTACCGAGTCCAACTCTTCGGGTGGCTAGAATGAAGGTTGATTGAATTTCTTGCAGGCAGCGCAACTTTAAAAGACTTGCTTGGTGATTCTACACTGTTCTGGGTGACAGTCGATCGAGTTGATGGTTGGGTGATGGTCTGACTGTCAGAGGGAAATCCAGTCATCAGAACTTTAGCGAAATGACTAAGTGTGTAAATGAGTGAAAGATGCAAATGTGATCTTAAAAACACACACCAACATGACTTGACGACGAGACGACTCAAACCAACCGACACACATGTTCAACATGAATGACCAACAATGCAAGCGACAAGCGTGACACTCATGATTGATCGTTGAACGACCGTGACGACACTTGTGTGATAGTGAGTGTGACCCCGTGTGTGAGTGCGACAGATGCTTTCATAGCGAACATAACATGTACACATGAAGCAAAGACCTTGAGCATGACCAGAACATGGTCGCAAGCATGACTTGGATACCAACATGCAAAAAATTGGATGAAATGAAAAAGGAAGGTGGATGCAAAGACTCACACGGGCTCAGGGGTGAACTCGAGTGTGTGTAGTCATCAAGAAAAACTCTCAAGGGAGGCAGGCCAAAATTTTGGAGGGTGGTTGTAGCCACGAGAACAGAACCAACCATTCAGATAGGCACAACAGTGGCAACTGGACTCATATCTAAGCTTGGTGTGGAATCTAAAAAGTTATGAATTTGACTAAGGAGGAAATATTAGATTGAATAATCTTATAATTTGAGAAGCTTGGGACCAAGTTATGATTTGAAGAGAGAATAGTGTGTTGATAAGTTATCTAGGTGAAAATTTTTCTTAGAGAACTAGCCAGTACAATTGATGGCATCCATGTATCTCAATTGATGGATTTTTTTTAATGAGCATCAATGATCAATCCTTTGTAGGAAGAGGTGGTAATTTCATGTATGTAGGTACAAAAGGAAAAGGAAGAAATCCCATAGTGGAGAAAGTACAAGTGAAGATGTGATCCTTGAACTAGCAGAAAAGAACAGTTCATGATAGTGCTTGTGAAGATGATTGTATTGGAAGTAAAATGATTGTGGACAGTGAAGGTAAAAATAGATTCAAGACCACATATTATGTAAGTTAGATGTTGTGTTTGTAAGAAAGTCTATGAGGTCATGGTGGAATTGATGTCTTGGTCCTAGCAAATGTTTGAGTATAAACCTATGTAGTATGAAAATTGTAGTATGATGTAAACTTGATGAGACAAATTGTACCCCCATAGAGGTCATGGTAATCTAAAAACCACTTTGAAATGAAAAAATTGTGCTAATCCATAACCACTTATCATGATAGAGGAAGTTCATATTTATCTAGAAACCATCAAATGTGATGGTTCATGTTTAGCTAGAAACCAATGATGCAGTGTATAATTTGTGGTCATCCAAAACAACTTAATGTGACGTTTTTGGTAAGCAATAAACCACTCGATGTAATCTGGTAATTGGAAACTAGTTGAGATTGTAATTGATCCGAATTGGATCCTAAATACTCTCTAAGTTTTCATAAACTCCTTCAAATTATGCCAAACAGATTCAAGTCTTAGAAAGATCAAGCTATCAGAAGGAATCCTCATGACAGTTGCAATTGTGATAAGCGCAGAGAAACGAGGACCTTCGGTCGAGCGCGCACACCGTTGGCCCATGGTAACACGCACTGGCGCAAATTGGCAAAACCAGAGGCTAATTCAAGAAACAGGGGTGGTTTCTGATACGCGATTAGCGCTAAAGTGCTAATTGCGTATCATAGGGCGTCCCCCTCAGTGAAGGAAAGCCCCGAAGTGCCCGGACTCGAAATGGCTATGAAATGCGGAAAAGTAATAAATTCAATTCTGTGGACAAAATCGGCAGGATATCGGACGGCCTCGAGGTGGTAAGCAGTTTTGACCAAGTCCCGCCCGCTGCCACACATTGAGTGACTCGCGTCCGGTGGAAGAGAGAGAAACCCGCTCACATTGGACGGGTAAATGTCACACTACTTACTCGCCCGATATGAATGATGACTGTAAGATTTGGGGGACCCAGATCGACGGCAAAGGCGCGTCCCAATAAATGACCGGATTTGACAAAGTTGTAAAGAAAGATTACATGGGATTTGAAGTCCGACGTGGACGACGAGTTGGCAGAAGATTCGTGTTTCATAGGCATCTTGGAGAAAATGAAAATAACGACCATTCAAATGTGTCCAAGGAACTTGACACACTCAATCGTTACAGAATAGGTGGCCACCTCCCTGTGAAGTGTTACACAGTGATGATGACACAAAACAGGGGAGTTCGAATGGACAGAGGCAGGAAAACTAGAACGCCGGGAAGCGGAAATGAACCGATAGAAAGCAGACTGGCTTTAAAGCCATGAACTGACAAAAGCAGAGACACACACAGAGAGGAGTTAGTTAGACGCAGAAAGATAAGAGCAGAGAACAGAGAGAAGAAGCTGAGATGACCTGAAGGTAGCATCGAGCTAGACAGAGCCAGAGAGGGTCATAGAGTCTGTGCACTCTAGAGAAAGATTGAGAGGTTCAAGCGAGCTCCTCGGCATAGGCCTGTCATGTATGAGCTTCAGATTGGACTCATGCTACTATGACCAGTAGAGGTCAAGTACCAGTAAGGAGAGTCTGTGCACTCCAATCCTACTGATTCATATCTGTTGAGTGAGACTCAAATTGAGCTCATTGTTGTAAAGAAACTATGCTTTGAAAACATAATAGAGAGGCCACCATTGAAAGCTGGACCAGGAGACGTAGCCTAGGAGCATTGGGTGAACTCCTTATTAAACTTGTTGTATTACATGTTTTCCTGTTATGTTTTCTCTAACTGCCTCAGTGTCTATGTATTTTGCAATCTTATTGATCCATTGCATAAAGTAACATAGGAACATACATGCACATGAGTCTGTAATACCTTTAATTCTTTGTCTTGGATAAATTCCAGATCAAGTGGTATCAGAGCTCTAGGTTACTAAGGTTAGACAAGCTTGTGCTGGATTTTGTTGTTGAATGCTAACTAGATCAAAGCTTAAATTAGGAGAAGGAGAGTTGATTGAAGCTAACGCTGAAATTGGAAGAGTCCACTCTAAGAGGAAAATGTCAGAAGAAAACCCCTTGGAATCAGACTCCTAGTTCATTGATGGTTTCCTGACCATGAAAGCCATGGTGGAGGAAATATATAGAGAATTTAAAAAAGGTAGAGCTAAAGATTCATCAAACTCTAAACAAGATAAAGGAGCAGAAGAATCTCTCATCCATGACCACTCTAAAGGCAAAGGGAAAGAAGAAAAACTTCCCACACCTCCTAGTAGCCCTGAAAACAAAAAGAAAACATCTTTGATTAAATTAGATGTTAAATTTGATTTACCGATATATGATGGAGAGTTGAATGCATAGAAGCTGGATAATTTTATTAGACAGATTGATGTTTATTTTAGAGTGTAGAGCATCGATTTAGACAAGAGTAAGATTCAGCTGGCCAACCTACACCTTGGAGGCACTGCCTTGGTATGGTGGGAAGGCAGGACACAAGTTGATCTAAAGAAACATGGTAACATTATTTTTTTCTGGAGTGAATTTGTTTCTGCAATTAAAAAGAAATTCTATCCACTAGCCTATATGCAACAAGCCATGGTGAGCTAGCAAACTCTTTGCCAATTAAAAGGGCAAAGTGTACAAAGTTACACTCAAGAATTTAGGAAAAGAGCTTTGATTCTAGGAATTTCTTTAGACTCACCTGAAACTCTGCTGAAGTATATAGGTGGTCTACATAGCTACTTAAGGCACACTATTCTCATGTTGAATCCCACTAGCATAGATGAGGTATCTATTTAGGCTACACATCTAGAATCTAGAGGAAAGAATGTGAACCCAGAAGTTGGGGGATCATCAAAACCCATTGCAAGCAAAAGCAAGGAAAAGAGAAAACATAAATGGAAAGAGAGGAAGGCCAATACTGTACAAAATACCAAGTCTTCATGCACTCACTGCAAGAAGGATGGGCATGATGATGAACAGTGCTGGATCCTACATCCAGAGCTGAGACCCAAGAAATTCGAGGGCAAGAAGAAGAAGACTGCTGCAGCTATTCAAAAGGATTTGGGGTCAGACTCATGAGATGAAAAAACAATTGTAGCCACAGGTATAAAAGGTAAAAATTCTGAAGCATCTACTAGTAATTCTACACAATCTACTGATAATGAAGAAAATGAGAGGAAAAGACATGATCTTTTTCATATTCAAGTTATTTCCAAGCATCAAAAGATTGATAATTTGTTTTATAGTGGCTCACAAGTAAATTTAATTTCTAAAGAAATTGTAAAGAAGTTGGGATTACTAACCACACCTCACAAAAATCCATATCCATTAGGTTGGTTATGTGATAAAGCACATCTATAAGTGACTAGACAATGTAAACTTAGGTTTTCTTTTGGGTCAGCATTTGTAT
Organism: Pinus tabuliformis; assembly: GCA_031772625.1. Lineage (NCBI taxonomy): Eukaryota > Viridiplantae > Streptophyta > Pinopsida > Pinales > Pinaceae > Pinus > Pinus tabuliformis. The sequence continues at coordinate 262,674,254 of CM062806.1, read as the reverse complement.
ATGAGGTTGAGTTAGATATAGTTCCTTTGGATATATGTGGAATTGTTTTAGGAAGTCCTTACTTGTATGATAGCAAAGCTATTTTCTATAGAGCTGAGAACAAGTATCAACTCGTTAAATACGGAATTGAATATATTGCAAGAGCTCATAAACTCAAGAATAATTATACTCTCATAAACTCAGGGCAGATGAAAAGATTTGTAAATTCATGAATTTTTTTTTTTACTGATGGTTGTAAAGGAAAAGAAACCTGATAAAACCAATGTATTTGAAGGTTGTGATGCTAAACAACACGCTGATTTATAAAAAGTTGTTTTAGAATATGATATACTGTTTCAAGAACCTAAAGGTCTGCCACCCAAAAAGGAAATAGTACATGATATTAATTTGCAGCAAGATGATCCATTGCCTAACATCGGAATGTACAGGTTGTCCAATTTAGAGAATGCAGAAATCAAGAAGTAGGTACATGAGCTGCTCGAGAAGGGGTTCATCAGACCTAACACATCACCATGTGGGTCTCCAATTGTCTTGGTGAGAAAGAAAGATGGCTCATGGAGAATGTGCATTGATTACTGAGCACTGAATAAGATAACGATCAAAAATCGTTATCCCCTTCCTCACATAGATGATCTATTGGATCAATTAAAGGAAGCTGTTTATTTTTCCCAGTTGGACTTGCATAGTGCTATATCAGGTCAGAGTTGCAGAGCAAGATGCATGGAAGACTGCTTTCAAAACAAAGCAGGGATTGTATGAGTGGTTGGTTATGCCTTTTGGCTTAACTAATGCTCCTGCTACTTTCATGAGAGTAATGAATGATGTACTCAGAGATTTTCTTGATGATTTTGTCATTGTATATTTGGATGACATTGTTATATTCAGTAAAACATGGGAAGAACATTTAAAGCATATTAAGCAGACTCTAGATGTTTTGAAAAAAGAAAATCTTTATGTTAAGCTCTCAAAATGTGAATTTGGCAAAACATCTTTGAATTATTTGGGTCATATTGTAGGGGGTGGTGAATTGAAGATAGATCCCTCTAAGGTTGCAGTCATTGTAAACTGGTCTAAACCCAAATCTGCTACAAAAGTTAGAAGTTTCTTAGGGGCAACACAATATTGGAGAAATTTTATTTCTAACTTTTCCTTAATTGCAACTCCCTTACATGCTTTAACAGGATTGAACAAGGTGTTTCAGTGGGGAGGCAAACAATAGAAAGCCTTGGACACCTTGAAAGAAAAGATTAGTACAGCACCAGTACTAGCACTGCTCGATCTTCAAAGACCATTTGAGATTGAAACCGATGCCAGCAACTATGCTATGGGAGTAGTGTTGATGCAGCACGGTAAACCCATATGTTATCATTCTGAGACATTTAATTCTGCAGTAGTTAACTATCCCACATATGATAAAGAATTGTATGCATTATTACAGAGTGTGAAAAAGTGGAAACATTACTTAATGGACAAAGAGACACTTATACATTTTGATCATCAACCATTTCAATATTTACACTCCCAAACTAAGTTGCAACAATCAAGACATTATAGATGGATGGGTTTTCTACAACAATTTCGTCTAGTCATCAGGTATAAAAATGGCACACACACTAAAGTTGTAGATATGTTGTCTAGACCAATCATAAATGCATCCACTATACTTAAGCATAATTCAGTATTGCATGAAAGCTACATTGAATAGTATGCTCAAGATATAGATTTTAAAGATGTATATGCAACTTTAAGTCATGGAAAACAAGTAGAAGAATTGGATTATCATGTTAAGGACCAGCTCTTGTATCATTTTGGGAAGCTATGCATTCCACAAACTGAAAGAGTAAAGATAATTCAAGAGGCACACACTTCTCTAATATCAGGTCACTTTGGTGTAAGTAAAACAGTTGCATGGCTGCAAAGATTTTGTTATTGGCCAAAAATGAATGAGACAGTTTCTAGATATGTAAGAGGGTGTACCATGTGTGCTAAAAGCAAGCCCAGCAATAGAAAACTAGGCTTGTACACTCCACTACCAGTTCCTTCTCATCCTTGGGAAAGTGTTTCCATGGACTTTGTTGGAGGATTGCCTAAATCTAGGAAAGGTCATGACTATTTATATGTTGTTGTGGATAGGTTCAGCAAAATGTGTATTTTAATACCTTGTAACAAACATATTATAGCTAAAAAAACTACAAAGTTGTTCTTTCAGCATGTATGGGTTCATTTTGGATTACCCACTTCCATTATATCTTATCGAGATACCCAATTTGTTGGGAAATTTTGGTCAAGTTTGTGGGAATTGATGGACACCAGGCTGAAGAAGAGCACAACTTTTCATCCGCAAACAAATGGCCAAACAGAAGTAGTCAACAGGACAGTGATCCAGTTGCTCAGAGGCTATTGCAGCAAGCATCCCAGGCTTTGGGATGAACACTTATGTTATGTGCAGCATGCTTACAACCAAGCTAAACATTCTTCTACACAGAGATCTCCTTTTGAGACCTGTTTTGGTTTCACACCAAGGTCTCCCTTGGATTTTGTCTTTGGTAAAGACATAGCAGTTGATGGACATAGTGATGTGGACAAGGCAACCAAGTTCATCGAAAAAATCCAAGAGATTCACCAAGTAGTACAGGAACAACTAGAAAAGAGCCAAGCCAAGTACAAGGCAAGGCATGACAAGCATCAGATGGAGCATAGTTTCCAAGTTGGTGACCAAGTCTGGTTGTATATTAGAAAAGACAGAATGCAAGGTGAAGGTAAGAAGTTGAAGCCAATAAGGTATGGACCTTTCAAGATACTTGAGAAAATTGGTGAGAATTCTTTTCGCCTTGATTTACCAGCTTACATGCACATCTACTTAGTTGTTAATGCAGACAGCTTGAGATTATTTGAACCTTCATTAATTGAAGATCCCGAAGAGGAGAGTCAATTGCCTTCTACTGATGATCTGTTACCTGAATATCTTAATGAATTGCAGGAAGATACAGTTCTGGACAGGAAGGTGAGAACTACGCGTAGAGGGGATGTTGAGTACCTCAGGATTGGACTCAAAGGTTCAAAACCAACCAGTGCGAAATGGATAGAAATTGGGCAAGCGAGGAATCAATACCCTCACTTGATTGATGCTTAAAAATACTTTTGGGTCCAAAATATTTTTTAGTGGGAAGGCCGTGATCCGAATTAGATCCTAAATACACTATAAGTTTTCATAAACTTGTGCAAATTATGCCAAACAGATTCAAGTCTCAGAAAGGTCAAGCTATCAGAAGGAATCCTTGTGATAGTTGCAATTGTGATCAGCGCGGAGCAACGAGGACCCTCGGTCGAGCGCGCAGACCGTTGGTCCATGGTAACACACGCTGGTGCAAATTGGAAAAACTAGAGGCTAATTCAAGAAATGGGGGTGGTTTCTGATATGCGACTAGCGCTAAAGCGCTAATCACGTATCACAGGGCGTCCCCCTTAGTGAAGGAAAACCCCGAAGTGCTCGGACCAAAAATGGCTATGAAATGTAGAAAAGTAATAAATTCGGTTCTGTGGATTCCAAAAAACTGGCAGGATACTAGAAGGCCTTGAGGCGGTAAGCAGTTTTGACTGAGTCCCACCCGATGCCACACACTAAGTGACTCGCGTCCGACGGAATAGAGAGAAAACCGCTCACATCGGACGGGTAAAATTCATGCTACTTACTCGCCCGATATGAATGACAACCGTAGGATCTGGGGGACCTAGATCAACGGCGGAGGCGCATCCCAATAAATGACTGGATTTGACAAAGTTGTAAAGCAAGATTACTGGGATTCGAAGTTCGACATGGACAACGAGTTGGCAGAAGATTCGTGCTTCGCGGGAATCTTGGAGAAAAAGGAAATAACAACTGTTCAAATGTGTCCAAGGAACCTGACGCACTCAACCATTATAGGATAGGTGGCCAACTTCCTGTGAAGCGTTACACAACGATGATGACACAGAACAAGGGAGTTCGAATGGATATAGGCAGGAAAACCAGAACCTCAGGAAGCAGAAACGAACCGACAGAAAGTAGACTGGCTTTAAAGCCATGAACTGACAGAAGCAGAGACACACACACAAAGGAGTTAGTTAGACACAGAAAGCTAAGAGAAGAGAACAGAGAGAAGATGCTGAGATGACCTAAAGGCAGCATCGATCCAGACAGAGCCAGAGAGAGTCAGAGAGTTTGTGCACTCCAGAGAAAGCTTGAGAGGTTCAAGCGAGCTCCTCGGCATATGCCTATCATGTATGAGCTTCAGATTGGACTCATGCTACTGTGACCAGTAGAGGTCAAGTACCAGTAAGGAGAGTCTGTGTACTCCAATCCTACTGATTCATATCTGTTGAGTGAGACTCAAATTGAGCTCACTATTATAAAGAAACTCTGCTTTGAAAACATAATAGAGAGGCCACCAATGAAAGCTGGACCAGGAGACGTAGCCCAGGAGCATTGGGTGAACTCCTTATTAAACTTGTTGTATTACATGTTTTCCTGTTATGTTTTCTCTAACTGCCTCAGTAACTATGTATTCTGCAATCTTATCAGTCCATTGCATAAAGTAACATAGGCACATCCATGCACATGAGTCTGTAATACCTTTAATTCTTTGTCATCGATAAATTTCAGATCAGTAATGGTAATGTTTATGGGTAAGCTAAGAAACCCAGAGCATGGTTATGAGTAAGCTAATAAAACCTAGAGCATGGTTATGGGTAAGTCTAGAAAACATAGGATGATGAACATGCCAATGCAAGGGGAGTTAAAGGAATTATGATTGAAGGACAGTTGAATGAACCACGTACACCATGGACACCATAATAAATTGGCAGTTGCAACCTTTGGTTACCCATGCATTATGGTGGATAGTTTTCTTTCCATGGAAAATCTCAAGTATGGAAATTTATCCTGAAGTTCAGAAACCTTGGAAAATCTTAGTGGCCTATGTTACACTAAAATTTGTCACCATGACTATTTGCAGTTAGTATGGCTCCATCAACTGTCATACTATCCTCCTTGGCAAGTCTCATACCTCTGCTCTCCATGTCAAACTCCAAGAAAGAGAGAAAGTCTTTAAAAATTTATATATCTCTGGGTACGTAGTTTCTCTTAGCCTTACCTGCGTGTACGCACCCCAAGTTCACAATACCTGCGTACTTGTACGCTCTGTCTGTAAAGGGGAGGGTGCGTACTCCTGTAAAGGTCAAAAGGCGCAAGTTTCACTCCAAAAAAGTTACTTGTGGTCATTTCTAGAGCATTCTAGAAGCTTGGTTGACATGTATGGAGCGCCTCCAGATGGTTCATGTATCCCTACCAAAGAGGAACTTATCCCATCAAGAGGGGAGCTATCCCATCCAAAGAGGGGCTTATCCCATTGATGGTGGACCTGAATAACTTCCTCTAGAGCACTATAAATACAGGCATTGGGCTAGAGGGAGAGGAGGTTGAAAGCTGAACATTCCTAAGGGTAGATGCTGCTGGAATTAGGACTCCCTTGTAAAGCTTGAGAGGAGAGATTCCTATCCTTTCCTAGCCTTATTTGAGAGTGGGTGAGCTGATCAAAGTAAAGGAAAACTCTTGCTGGACCCTAGGAGGGACCTGCACAACACCAAGGCTCAGGTTGTAATGGTTTCTTTTGTTTCCACTTAATACAAATGAACTCATTTTTCTCAACAGATTGTTATTCATGATTTGTTTCATATACTCCTTGGTCTGTATGATGGATATGTATTATTTTATGAGTTTATCAGGTGCTATTTAATCTTTTGGCTTGTTAGTGAATGCAGGTTTCGAAGAGAAGGAGGAGCTCATCCGGATCGGCGAGGCTGGACTACTACAAAGCGTTGGACTAAAGGTATGTTAAAATCACCTGATTACTTGTATTCTCAATGCATGTTTAGAGAAAGGTAGTGTTTATTTGTCTTGTTTGTCACTAGAAAGCCTTTGCTTCTAGGGAGGTCGGTTTTGTCCGCATTATCGACTCTTTCCGCATGACAAAATGGCGACTCCGCTGGGGAATCCATTGATGTGAATGATTTTTCCTTTGTATGAAATTTTGATCTGAGAAAAGTCGTTTGTTTTCTGGTTTTTGGCTGTCTGACTGTGTTTTTGGGTGGGCTAGCTTAGGGTTAAATTAGATTTTAGTTTTTCTTTGTTTTGCTAGAAGTACGCAGCCTCTGCGTTGAGCATAGTGCGTACCTATACGCACTGCAGCTTTGTGCACAGAGCGTACACGCACCTATGCAAACAGGTCGCCTGCGTACCCTGTCAAAATTAAGAAAATTTCAATTTTCTTCTTTTTGCCTTTTAGATTTTGGTTTTAATTTGTTTTTTCTGCCCAGATCCACTGGTTATCTGCCATCAATCTTCACCTAAGCTTGTTTCGTCAGTGTCGAGAGTTTTAGTGAAATTCATAGAGATTTTGCCCTAGGGTTTGATTTTTGCATTGGTCCTGTAGTGAGTTTGGCTTTAGAGGTTGTCAAACCTTGGATCTCCCAGGTTTTGTTCAGTCTTATTAGGAGTCGGGCCTGTCATAGAATCCACCCTTGTTAGAAACCTACCTTTGTGTATTCTCTTTGCGAATCTCGAAAAAGTTTGTTGATTGAACTTTGAATTTTATTCTTGAGAAAAAGAACAAAAGATTTTGATTTTTGTTTTTGACTGGTTTTTGGTTCTGCATTAACTAGTCCTTAGTTACATTTTGACTGAGTAAAACATCCAAGAATCATCTTTAGTAGGCTTTTGCCTTGTTAGATTTATTTTTAGGTGAATTTTCTCTTAGATTTGCTTTTGAGTGAAATTGAGTTGATTTGATTGCCATAGCTTTTTTAACTTTGATTTTTGTTAAAGTAAGTTTTACATGCTTTATTAATTAGAAAAAAAATACAAAAAATATCTTTTGAAGGAAAGTTTGCTTTGGTAGCATTTGAGTCTTTGAAAGGAAAAGGAATTTTCGTGAAGTGATTAGTGGTCATGTGTTGTATGCTTTGGAAAAGATAAAGAGTTTGTTTCTTTGATTTTCATTGCCAAGAAAGTTGTTTTATATCAGTTTTGCATTCTCCAACTCTCTTAGCTAGGGAATTCATTGAAAAAGAAAAAGATTAGTTTAAATCATCCTAAGTGCATCTTTTTAGTGGTTTGAGTTGAGTCTACACACCATCAGTTTCATCTCCACTACCTTTTGTCTTAAAGAAAAGCCATAAAATTAACGCTTAAAGTAAAATCAACTTAGTAACTTTTTATTTACTAGGGCTCTGAAACACCAATATAGATCAGGCTAGTGTCTTGGAGTAGGAGAGTAATTAACTCTCCAAGACAGCAAAACCAAACAAGTAGCTCATCTTGTGGTAGGATAAATCCAACTGTTTCATTTGTACTCTGGGAAAGCTCCTCTTAAAGGAGAAGCACGAGACCGTGTCCGAACCAGTGAGGGGATCAATCCTCCTTCATTGGGAAAGACGCCAGATACGCACGTACTACAAACGGTAAACCTCGGATTATTGTCGAGGAGCCTGGGGTCACTTGTCGGTAAACCTTGGATTATTGTCAAGGAGCCGGCAAGGGGATTGAGCTTGTTACTCTGCCCTTGCGTGCTATCGGGTCGTAGACTGTTCCCCCAGGTATATTTGTTGCTGTTGGTAACCTTAGTGACCATTATCTTTAGGATTCTACCGAGGAGACGGTGGAGGGAAGATCCCAATGTACCTGGAGCAGACGTTGGCTAGACTCACTTGGATTTTCCGGGGGGTTCACTTCACTCGAGATGGTTAAAGTGGATGAACTTGTGCCAGTCTATTCATTAAGCAGGTTGCCGGGGTAACTGTTCCACCCACCACTTCTGTACTGAATTCGGCGATGTTGGGTTTCATCTCCAACTAGTGTTTTCGGTCCGAAAGGCTACTGTTTGTGTATGGTTTGACACCCTAGATTCTTTAGGCGTGTGATTCGAATTTGTTTGGTTCTTTAGAGACTTTAGGTGGTTTGCTTTGAGATTTTACTTTGTTTGCATGTGCAGTAGTTAAAAGTTTTTAACTGTGGCTGAATTACCGAGATAGTCCCGTAGACTTCGGGGCAAGTCTCCTGAGATTGTTACCGTGGCCGATTTGTTGAGGAAGTCCCGTAGACTTCGGGGCGAACCTCCTGAAGAGGTTCCGGGTCATTACGAAGGTTTGAAAGTCCTTGTAACTCCTAGTGGCAGTAAAGTAGGTTCACCTGAAGAAGGAGAATCGTCATTGGTAGTCCATCCAGATTACCAAGGTCTAGAAACAAGTTATAATCCCGAAGCTGTTGCAGTTTTTGAGCTTGCTGGTAGTTTTTCATCTACTAGTGATATAGGCGAAGAACCTGAAATATCTGAACCTGTTACTCCAACTTCTAGTGCACCTGATTCACCTAGGGTAGAAAGAGTTATCACTGAAAATCTTCCTGCTGGTTTGATTGCTATTGAAGAACTTGCTCCAGAGGAAGAATTTGGCGTCTCTATCCTTGAAGATCAACCTACTATTGATCTAAGGGAGCGTGAATCCATCTTTTACAGTCCTCCTAGAAGTACTACTTGGTACCTTTCGTTAACTAATTATTTAGACAACTCAGGGATAAGTTTTTCTCCACCTCGTACTCCTTTTCCACATGGAGGTATATATACTCCTGTAAATATGTCTGGTCAGTCGTCCGTGTTCACTCAATCTCCTGAATCTTTCTTGTACGGCGGTCCTTCTGTTCCCTCTGGGTATCAGTCACTTTCTGGTACTTTTGCGGGAGCATCTCCTCAACCCATTGAACATGGGTTATTAGCTGGAAACAATGGTAATAAACCGTTGGGTGTAGGAGACATTTACATGATGTCAGGTTCAGTTCCCGGTTCTCAACCTCAAGGTGGCCAATTACCGCCTGGGGGCAGCCTCAATTAATGCCTAGGGGGCAACCTCAAGGTACACAAGTTGCGTCTGGGGGGCAACCTTAAGGACAGTATGTACCCATAGTACAATACATTCCTCAAGGTCAACCCCAGCCTCAGTATGTACCCCAAGGTCAACCTCAGTATCAATTTATAGCTCAAGGTCAACCCCAGTATCGGTATTTACCTCAAGGGTATCAACCTCAAGGTCAATACTCGAGTCAAGGTTATCAACCACCTCAAGGTCAATCTTATGTTCAAGGTATGGGAAATGTACCTTTCAGTTATCAATCCTACCCTCAATCCGGTTATGGATCTCAATATCCTCAACCTGTCATGGGTCAATACCCCGGAATGAATGTAGTGTGGGATCCATCGCAAGTTCAACAGGTATTGTAGCCAAGCGTACAGTTGTCATCTCAAGCTAGACAACCCTTAGTTGCTGGTCCTTCCTAGCAACTAGTCCAGTCTAATGTTCAAACTTCTGTACCCTCGGTAGTTCCTCAGTTGCCAATTGCACCTAGTACTCCATCTCGAACGACTGCTGCAACTACCGCAACATCTGTTCCTTCCACCACACTTGGTCCTGGAGTATCGACAGCTCCGGTTTCTACTGTCTCTGCAATTACTCCTCATAAATCTTTACCATTGTCTGGATCTACGATTCAAACTACGGTTCAGATGCCTGTAGGACAACCTGGTTTAAGTACGGTTGTCACTAGTCAACCACAATTCACTTATCAACCGTACCAGGGACAGTACCAATACGGGCCTGCTGTCCAACAGCCGGTTTACCAGTATCAACCGTATCCTGGGTACACTTATCAACAACCTCAGCAACCCCAGTACAGTCCGGTTAATCCTGGTTTTCCAGGAGGATACAATATCCCGAATGCAATACCTATTCCAAGTTATCCTGGATATCCTCCTCCTGGGACTGGTCTTGTGACCCAGAGTTTTAGGGATCCTAATCGGCAATTACCGTTTATCATAACTTTGGATTTACCGAACTTGTCGCGCCTAACGAACGATCCAATAAATTATCTTCCGTTCTGGCCGCCAATGCCAAATAAGTTTCCCAGTGATATACCCAAGTTCGAGGGTAAGTCTCGAGAGGATCCGTCAAATCATGTGATGACTTACCACCTCTGGTGTGCTTCAAATTCCATCTCGGATGATTCAATCCGCTTATGTCTTTTCCAGCGTACGCTCATTGGTCTCACGACCAAGTGGTACATTGAGTTACCACTGGCCTCTTTTTACAATTTTAGTCAGTTAGCTACCTCGTTCCTAACTCATTTTCAGTTGCCGGTCAGATATGATAATGGCACGGAGCTACTAACTTCACTAAAACAGTCGACGTCCACTTATATTTCCGATCATATACATGAATGGAGACGCCGACAGCGATTAGTGAAAGTTTTTATCCCAGACCAAATCTTAGCTGAATGGTTTGTTAAATCATTATTACCGAAGATTACTGAAGACGTAGCTAAGGCCTGAGTAGTTACTGAGGAGCAAGTAATTTCTCAAGCACAGTACCTTGACTTAGTTTACACTCAGTCAGGTACGTTACACGAAAAGATCCCAGATCTTCCAAAGTCAAATCAAATCGCTGCTGCTCCTTCGGGATCTCATGCTGCTGATGGCATGATTGGTACGGTAAATACTAAAAGCAAGAAGAAGTCTTCAAAGAATTCTTCGCCCATTATAACCTTACCAGATTCCCCGACAGGAGAATCTTCTCCTGAAATTTCCGCTGATATTCACGCTGTAGAGTCATCTATGGCTAAATCAAAAAATGGTGGAAAGAAGAAAGGTAAGAAGAAGAGTAAAGCAGACAAGACTCCAAAGGAGAAAACAGAAAAGTCGGAAACCAATGACGAAAAGCACAAACCTCGATATCCTTGTTTAATTTGTGAAGAGGATCATTTTACAAGAGATTGCCCCCATCGGGCCGAGGTTGTGAAAATCGTCAAAGGTTCCTCAACTCTTGCTGTTTTGAAAGATCCATTTCCAAAGTAGGAGAGTAAGATGATAGGTTCTTCCTCGAGTGCCACTGAAGAACCCATATTGATGATGTCTCATGTAAGGATTGCGACTCGATCGCAAGATTATGGTAGTAAAAGTCCTGTTGATGGATCGAAAGAAGCAGAATCTTCTCATTCAAATCCATCAACCTCAGCTCCCGGTTCCGATCCACTACAGATCGAGAAACCTAACCCTGACTTAGTAATCAAACCGCCCGCCAAGGGTGTACTTCGAAGGTTTGCTTTCAATCCACATGCGAGAGTGGCCCAGAATTACAACATTGTTGAGGAATTAGCTATTTCACCCTCAGCAATGTCGGCTTTAGAAGTGCTGCAATCATGCCCAGCACAACGAAAATTACTTTTGTCGGCTATAGGAGCTGTTGATGTTCAGGACCCGAACCTAATAATCTTTGATCTAGAAAATAGTACACCGCATTTACCTCATCAGATGGCTTTCCAGATCCCAGTGATAGTAAAAAACAGGCCTATTCATCGGACTGTAATTGATGAGGGAGCTTCCACGTTTATTATGTCGATACAGTGCTGGAGATCGCTTGGTTCTCCTTCACTAAATCAATCCCCGACAATTCTTAAGGCCTTTGATGGCCGTGGGTTCCATCCATTTGGCATTCTACAGGATTTTCCTATAGGGGTTGAAGGAAAAACCGTTAGTCTAGATGTGGAGGTGGTTGATGCCCCTCTAGACTACAACCTTCTTTTGGGTCGAAGTTGGTCTTACGCTATGACAGCGGTCGTTTCATCGGTCTTCAGAGTCATAAAGTTTCCACATAATGGCAAGATCGTAACCGTAGACCAGCTAGCTTATTTTTCATCCGACCCAGCCTCTTCAGAGAGTATCCAGCATGTCGGTAAAACGACTATCCCTTACAAGGTTGTTGGCGTTGGATTAGTTAAAGATGCCGGTTTACTGGGAACTTTTCCTTTTCCTCCAATCAACGCCGTGCCTTCATTTGCATCTATCCATATGATTACTTCAGACACCATTGTTTATGACGATCCTTGGATCGTTCCTTCTGAATCTGAGATAGACTCATTTGGTGATGCAATGCCTTTGAGTCCATATGAAATTGCTTATGAAGCCGTGCAGTCTTTTTCAGACCCGAGTTCAACCAAAATCGACCAAATGAATGTGGTCCGTGAGGAATCTCTTTTCGCGTCAACCTCGGAGTTAATAACGTTTCCCGAAGTTGTGTCATCTGACGAACAACTTTGTGAAGTCCTGTGTGTAGACGATTTACCATGGAAAGATCTCCATCATAGGTCTTCGTTTTTACCTGAGGATGATCGTTTTGAAAACGATTTCTCATCAATCTTTACAGCTGAATATGTCAAAGATGCTCAGAATCCAATGAAACATCCTGATTCAGAGCTGAATTTGGGAAATATTTCTCGTACTATTCCCATTGACATTTCAGTCAAGCCCGGAATTGTTGAACACATTCATATAGGTGCCTCGTGTTCAGATGACGAAATTCAAACATACAAGGCCCTATTTCAAGAATTCCGCGACGTGTTTGCCTGGTCTTACGAGGAAATGCCAGGAATTGATCCTGCCATTGTTGTCCATGAAATCAAGACTTACCCAGATGCTAAACCCGTCCGGCAATGTTTGCGTCAGATTCACCCACAAAAAGCGGCTGCGATTAAAGCAGAAGTTGAGAAGCTGTTGAAAGCAGGTTTCATTTATCCGATCCCGTTAACGGATTGGGTATCGAATATTGTTCCGGTTAACAAAAAACAGGGAACAATAAGAATATGTATCGACTATAGGGATATCAATCGTGCTTGTCCCAAGGACAACTATCCAACGCCCTATATCGATCAAATAATTGATGATTGTGCCGGCAGTGAAATATTTTCCTTTATGGACGGTTTTTCCGGTTACAACCAAATCAATATTCTACCTGCCGATCAACCAAAAACGGCTTTCATTTGTCCATGGGGGACATTTGCTTATTGCAAATTACCTTTTGGGCTTAAGAATGCCGGAGCCACTTTTCAAAGGGCGACGTCTTATGCATTTCATGACATCAAGCACATTGTGCAACCGTATCTCGATGATTTGCCCGCTCACTCCTTACATCGAGATGATCACCTTGTCCATTTACGAGCTATTTTTATGAGGTGTAGGCATTATCGTATACGGTTGAACCCACACAAATGTGTCTTCTACATAGAAGTGGGACGATTGCTGGGATTTGTAGTTTCAAAAGCCGGCATTCGCATCGATCCCTCGAAGGTAGAAGCTATCATCAAATTGCCTCCTCCTTCGAGTTTGCGCCAACTCCAAAGTTTGCAGGGGAAAGCAAACTTTTTGCGCCGATTCATTCCGAACTACACCGAGATTACCAAGGGTTTTACCCGGTTGTTGAAACAAAACGCTCAATTTTCTTGGGATGAGATAGCTCAGAAATCTTTTGATGCGCTTAAGCACGCGTTGACCCATGCACCGTTGCTGCATCCTCCCAACTACAACCAGGATTACTTTTTGTACCTCGCCGCCGCTCATTCCACCATTAGAATGGTCTTAGTCCAGGAAGACGAAATCGGAACGGAACATGTGATATATTATCTTAGTTGGACGTTAAATCCCACTGAGCTCAAATATTCACATGTGGAGAAATTGGCCTTGGCAGCCGTTCAAGCTGTCCAGCGTTTTCGTCACTACATTCTTCTCCGTAAAAGTACAGTCATTTCGGATTGCAACCCTATGATCTACATTTTGACTAAACAATTGCTAGGGGGCAAGTACTCTAAATGGATCGTTATCCTACAGGAGTTCGACTTGGAATTTGAAAAGTCTAAGTCTAAGAAATCTTTAGTTTTTGCGGAGTTGATGTGTGATTTCTCGCGTGCTGACACGGAAACTGTGGCAGAGGAACCCCTTGCGGACGAATCTTTGTTTCTCATTAGCACTTTAGATCCGTGGTATGGGGATATAATTGTCTATCTCCAAACCCAATCCTTTCGGCCTGAACTTTCAAAGTCGGAACGTTGGAAAATTCGATTCCAGTCCCAACAGTACAAAATTATCGCAGATACTCTTTATCGTCGTGGGGCGGACTTGGTTTTTCATCGTTGCTTAACTCATGAAGAAGCTGAAAGGGTTTTAAATGACTGTCACTCTGGAGCGTGTGGTGGTCATATGTCTAGGTATGCCACAGCCCAAAAGATATTGCGCGCTGGCTACTTCTGGCCGTCCTTGTTTAAAGACTGTATTATTGCGGTCCGAAAATGCCACAACTGTCAAGTGTTTGATCGCAAGATGCGCGCACCACCTGCTCCTCTCCACCCTATAATTGCCGTTGGTCCTTTTGCTAAATTGGGAATCGACTTTATTACATGTAACCCTCACTCGGCCGGGGGGCATGCGTATATCATCCTTGTGGTTGATTATTTTACTAAGTGGGCCGAGGTGATGCCTACATTCGAGGCAGACGGCAAGACAGCTGCGATTTTCGTATTCAATCACATTATTGCTAGGTTTGGTGTCCCACAAGCGATAATCACTGACCATGGGCGCCATTTTCGAAACATTATGATGACAGAACTTACAGGCCAGCTTGGTTTGCGTCACGATAGCTAAACTCCTTATTATCCACAAGCCAATGGTTTGGTTGAGTCTATTAACAAAGTTTTAGATATCATGATCCGACGAATCATTGGTATTCATCGGTCGAATTGGCACAACATGTTATTTTCCGCGCTTTGGGTGTACTGAACCTCAGTGAAAACATCAACAGGGTTCACTCCTTTCCAACTAGTTTATGGTTTGGAAGCAGTGTTTCCCATTGAATGCGAAATCCCGTCACTTCAAATGGTTGTCGAATTACTTCCAGCTACTTCCGAAGAGGAGAAGCGTCTATTATACTTAGCTCAATTAGATGAGACTCGATGTG